>OZ025292.1:393282754-396096754 GCA_964019185.1 Maratus speculifer
GAGATTACCATCCATAGCAGGCTATATAGCTAATTCTTTGTGTGACTCTATATGTCATTTTATTTCTATTCATTAAACATATCGTCATATACTTCAATCTGTTCAGTGTAAAAATGCATAACTCATTTACAAACTACCTTTAAGATATTTTCTTTCACATTCAGTAACGAATAATGAGCACTTGAAACTATATTTTCCCATTGACTGTAATGTAATGGAAAACTTATGACTGTCCCTATGTTGGAACTATGCATCTGATTTTCATAAAATTTAAAATGACTTGACAAAATTCTGCAACAAATATATTTTTAAATTTTCAAATGATTCGATTGAGTAGTTTTTGCATTATTATATGCAAACAGACATATGGACGAACTAGGCAACGACTGTAGGTCATACATATTTATATAATTACGAACACACCTAAAAAAACTTAAATTTAAAAGTGCATGTTGAAATTGAAAATGCATTTCCAGCAATTATTATTTAAAAACAGTATTGTAACCGATTTCTTTTTATGTTCCCTATAAATGAACGACAAATGCTATAAATACTCTATTCTATCGTAATCATCTTGCAATGAATTGCAATGATGTCAGTTTCAATACATTTGAACTAGTGTATGTCATTAATATACTCTGCAAACTATTTTCCCCCATAGGCCCTGATGTAATGGAATCATTTGGGTGCACCTGTAAATGAACTGTAAACCCTATGCTTCATATACAATACTGGACTTGCCTAAGTGACTTAAATAAGGTTTTAAAGGTACCCAGATAATTAAACAGATAAATAACATACCCTGTTTTCAAAAATCCTAATATTCTTGGAATGTAACAAAATATAAAAGTCGGTATTTCAAATGTTGTTGTTTCACGCACTTTGATTTCAAATCAGTCATACTTGTGAAAAAATATTTTTCTTTATTATTGCGCTGATGCTAACAAAATCAATATTATATGGATTGCATTCAAAATTGAATCATAAAAAAAAAAAGTGCATTTTTGAATGAGACCCACTCTGCAGTACTAACCTCCTTAATTTGCATCAGTTCTAAGTGATGTCAGTTTCTGCCTCAACAGAGCACCTATCCCTCTCAAGCCCATCTATTGTTTGTAATTCGAGCTAAAATCCAGAATCACAGTTAAAAAAACTTTTGACCTTATACATAACTCTCCTGCAAGAATTTTGAAACCAGTCAGTCCTTTTCAGGACACCTGGCATATATATTTTTATTTAACTTCAGTTATAATCTATTCTTATGTCAGTAAAGATGCAAATTTGTTTTAATTTCATTCCAAAGTGATAGACCTACCATTTAATTTGATAATTTTGCAGTGTATAATATTAGATTGTTCATTTTACATAATATTTAATTGTTTATAATTTTTTTAACAGTGATATGGCTTGCAGTGTTGCTGGGATTACCTCAGATGCAAATGTACTGACAAATGAATTGAGACAAATAGCACAGAGGTAGATGATTATTATTTTATTCATAATATATATTTTATTATTAAAAATGTTTTTATTAGGATGAGCGAAGCGAATCCTCTACTAGCCCACTCAAATTACACTTTGTCGTACGCTTTACAAAAAAACTATTCAATATTTTGATTTGAAATTAAACACAAATATAAATTATGATCTGTAGATTTGCACAATATAATTTTTTTACAGAATAACTTTTAAAAAAATTATTATTTTAATTAATTTATTTTGCATGTTTTTCCATTACGGACGCATTTTTAGAAATAAGAAATGAAACATGCATATTTTCAGAAGAATAAATAATTCATAGAGTTAACAATTGTAGATAGAATCATGATTAATTAAATAAATAAAATGTACTTACTTTATTCCGACAAAATCATTTACGCTGATGTCACTTACGCATATTAAAAGAATTATATTGTGTTTTATTATTTTTTTTTCGTAAAGTGGCAACAAAAAAATTGTAAACAAATAAAATTAATTGTTAAATTCATTATATAAAGAGTTATTTGAATTCGAAGATTGAAAATTAAACCAAATGAAACATACATATTATTATTTTGGTATATGTAGTACTATTTTTAAATAGTTTGCCGTTTAAAAACAATTTATAGAATGTATTAGTTCTATTATAAAAAATGCCAAGGAAACATATACTTACTGGATGAAAAGAATGCGAATACGATACAGCTTTAAGGCAAGAGGTTAGATACCAGCGTAAAAAACGACGGCATAGATGTCATATACATACCATATCGGCGTGATTTTTCCGACGCCAATTTGTCAAAAACCTGTTTTTCGAATACCAGTTACCATATATATATTTGGTACTACTCTGTTATCCCGTCGACCAATTCCGCCAAATTACACAAATCGCCAAACTAATAGCCAAATTTTACATGTTGACATAATTTTTATTTTAAATAACGAAAAAACAAATAATTAGTAGAATATTAATAAAAATATTAATAAAAAGTCGAAATAAAAATCACTTAATGACATTTTAAACACGTGAATCGTATTTAAAGTCATTGAATGTGACAATCACGATCATCCATTATTGGCATTTAATCTTATAGTTTGGCGATAATTTTTCGGTTTACGGGATAACCTTAGTAGTACCATATATTTTAAAAAGGGAATAACAATAAATTTTAAAAAGTTTAATTAATACCTGTGGAACAAAACAATTTATATAATTTAAAAAAATAAAATAAAATTAAATAAAAAATTTATTAATAAATAAACAACAGCCGGGTTACCATGTCAAGCAAAATAACTACACTTTGTCGCCAATTAAGTACTCAGGTGCATATATGACATTGGCGTCTGAAAAAAAATAGCGCCAATGTGGTGCGTATATGACATCTGTGCCAAAAGGACGACATGACGAATCTCTTCTGATAGAGAATGCATGTGCTCGGAAAAATGCTTTAAATTTCGAAGATGCACAAAAAAAATTTTTAATTATATTTTTTGTAAAATTTTTCATCATCATTGGCTTGGCATTCACTCTGACGGATCTCAAAAGACTTGCCATAAATGTATAGTAAATAAGGAACTAAATATTTTTTCTTTTGCTAATAATATGGATCTTGGTCCACATCCCTAAATATTAAAGGGCTTAACATTCGTCGAGGAGAAATTAATTGCCCAAGTTCGTCCTGTTATTACTGTTTATCGCATTAAAGGTGGTCAGCTTGAATACAGTGGGCAAATTATTAATTTTCATCAAGATATTATAGGATTTTGTACTTTATTACCTCATTCCATAGATACTATAACACAGTACATTTTTGGGTACTACTTGATTATCCCGTCGACCAAAAATATAATTTCAAATTTCAAGATTAAATGCCAATAATGGATTATCATAAATGTCACATTACATGACATTAAACATAATACACGGGATTGTTATGTCATCAAGTGATTTTTAATTCGGGTACTATTTGGTTATCCCGACGACCAATTTCGTCAAATAATACAAATAGCCAAACTATTAGCACAATTGCACAAATTGACGCATTTTTTAAAAAAATAACGAAAAACCAAATAAATTAGTAAAACATTAATAAAAATCCAAATAAAAAGTCGAATTAAGGTACTACTTGATTATCCCTCAATCAATTTCGCCGAATTATACAAATCGCCAAACAATTGGCCAAATTAAATTGATCGATGTAATTTTTATTTTAAATAGCGAAAGAACAAATAAATTAATGAAACATTACTAAGAATACAAATAAAACTTCATAATAAAAATAACTTGATGACATAACGAACACACGATACGAGTTTAATGTTATGTGAATGTCATATTTTTTACCATCATCATTAGCATTTAATCTTTTAGTTTGGCGGTACCTATTTGGTCAACAGGATAATCAAGTAGTACCAAATAATATAAAATAAATGGCCACTTTCCAATAAATAACTAATGAAATAATGCTTCGCGAATCCAAACAAAGCATGGCTTTTGCTAGTATATTTATGCAAACTCTTAGTGGGATGCAACTAACAAGAAATGTTAAACAGGCTCATAAATTGAATACAGATTTGAATATTCTATTTTCTCTTGTTTTCCAGTAATCTCTATAATAATAGCATAAGTCATATGACTGTCATAAACAGTTGCAGGCTGAATGCTTAGTTTTTCATATGCGAGGTGGTTATTTTTAGTCAGAATTTTTTTTAAATTCAAAATGCATAAAAGTATATTTTTAGAATTAGTGTTTAAAATAAAAAAAGGTTGAAACATAAGTTACATTCAAATATGTATGTATTCTGAGAGAATTTCGGTTAAAATTAGGTTGACAGCCCAATATCTCATTCCATAAAAAAAGACAGATAAAGATAAGAGATGCATTTATCTTCAATGATAAAAATATTAAACTATAAAAGTAATTGTTCATAAAGCAAGTGATAAAGTCTGGTATAAAAAAAAATAAATAAAAATAAAAAAAAGAAAGAAAATAAGCCGATCATATTTTAGCATAATTCTGTTAGATGAATTACTTTGCAATTCAACTTTCTTCACTATATTTTCTTGGCAAAGTAAAATATAAACTTATGTCATAATATTTAATGAACCGAATTTCAAAACAAAACATCAATTAATTTGATACTTACATATTATTTCATGCCCAGAAGATAGATCACTGAAAATGATTATTTAATCACTAATCATGCATACAATTTCCCATCATGTTTGAATTCAAAGCAGTAATTTACAGGACATACAAGTATTATTAAATTCATAACATCAATATAAATGATAAATAATAAAGAAGCAAACTAAAATACAGTATGGAACCATTTATCCGGAAACCAGTTAGCCGGAAAACCAGTTATCCGGAATGGTACTTCTAATAATAGACTGATGTTAGAATCTTTTTAGAAAAAAGTGTCATACACAATCAGTTTGACATATACATTGCTTGAAACAATTGTATTGTTTGATAACAGCATCTAGTATTTGAAATAGAAGCATGTAATCATATTATAGATTAATAAATAATATTATAGATGTTTTCATTTTTATGCTGAGAAAACAGAAGAATTTTTTTGTTCCCAAGGAATTCTCATAAATTATCTTCTTTCAAACTCTAACAATTGATCTTACCTGCATCAGATTCTTGGTTCAAGTAATCTAATAATCAATTTAAAATTAGAAGTAATACCACAACTAAATATGTTTCACAAAACTTATCAAATGGATGCTGCCTTAATGCCCAACCAGTTGTCCGGAATACATCTGACCCCAACCATTCCGGATAAATGGTTCTGTACTGTAATACAAAACAACAATATAGTGTGCATTTATTGAACACAAAACATCAGATTGAAGGTGTGGCGACCATCTTACGCGGTCAGTAAAACGAGTTTCTCGCAGGAAGCGATCGAGGTACCCTTTTGCTCGGCAGATAAGATGCTCACTTACTGAGCTGACCATGGGATCTCCGGTTTGAACCCTGCCCGGGCACCGTCACCTGCAAAGGCTTTCAGCTAAGATGTTTATGATGGTAGTTTTACATTTGATTGTATGTTATATTCACTAGAATAAATATGAGATATAAAATCTGAGAAAGTGGAAACAATATAAACCAAAATGAAATTCCGTTTTTGAGTTTTCTCTGAAGCTTTTAGAAATCTATTTCTGTTAAAAATTGTATATTTAACATTTCATTATTATTTGAAAATTAATAATATATGTATATGTATATATATATATATGCAGTCACTTAACATTAACAAGGGTTAGGTCCCCAAAAACATACATGAATGTTGAGTCTATCTTTCTGTACATATAAAGGGGTTAAATTCTATTTTTTTTATTTTTTTCATTTTTATTTATGAAAAAGAGCAATTGAAGTTAAAAAAATATTTTTTTTAAACATTTTACTTTAAAAATGCATGCTTTAAATAAATTTGAATAATTACAAACATATTGCATGAAATTTATTTGGTAGTGTATGGTGGAAAAAAAATGGTGATGTGTTATTGTTTGATAGAACAGATCTTGTGTTTATGAATTTCCATGTAAGTAACAGTTGTGACCCCAGTTTCTGTTTTAAATTTAAGATTCCTGATCAGTGGAGAATTGCATTCGATTGGGGTTTTTTTTTTTTTTTTATGATTTTTGTTGATGTTTTAAAATGTGACAATTTTAACAGGAAGTATTTCACCTGCCATAAAAATTTAAAACTTTAGAAAATTAAAAAATATATGCATAAAAAATAAAGGAAATTACTGATCTGTATTTTTCCTCGGCACAAGGGCTGAAGCTCTTGCAATTCAGAGCATACAATAATACAGTAGGCTGTACAATACATAAGTGTCCTGTGTCACATAGTTCATTGAATTGGTAAAACAAAATGACTTTACTTTGTAAAAAAATTCTTTAAAAACAAAATTTGTTAATAACAAAGTTGAGTCTTCGCAAATGTTGAGTGTTCTGCATTTTTCTCTTGTGAATAATCAAAACTCGCAAATGTTAAGAGATCACTGTATATTAATTGTGACTTATACTTTTCTTTTTAATAGAAATCAATTTCAAGTTCTGTTTTAAAAACTACCTGCATTGCAGCCTGTTTTGCAATAATTAAAAAGGAATTCAATAGTAGGAATTTCAAACTTTAAAACTGCATAATTCTAATATTTGACTGACTGATTTCATGTTTAGTATCTGAAGCTGTATGTATAAATTAAAATGAATATAATCGAAACTTGTAGAACCAAAGTAAAATCTTCAGGGTCCAAATACTATACTGCAAATAAAGTGTGTGGTTTTATCTTCATATTAGCCATTATATATCTTTCACATAAATTGTAAGAAAACATAATTTTTAATCAAAATGGTTGTTCCCATTTATTTCTGAGACAGTTTAGTTATTAAAGTTAAAATGTATGGGATTCCCCCACCCCCTCTCTCTCTCTCTCTCTTTTAGCTGACTATACTTTATTATTATTATTATTATTATTATTATAAGAGTTTGATGAAATTCAAGGTTTATCTGTTTTGTTTTAGATATCTTCTGCACTATGGGGAATCGATACCTTGTGAAAGATTGGTTAGCTGGTTATGTGATCTTAAACAAGCTTACACTCAATATGGAGGTATTTTATAGACTTTATATTTAAAATACCTTTTGAAAGGATTTTAATTTTCTATGAACTTTTTTATGACAGGTTTCTCACTTTTATTGCAGGTAAAAGGCCATTTGGTGTTTCAATTTTGTACATGGGTTGGGACAAGCACTATGGTTTCCAGCTTTATCAATCTGATCCTAGTGGTAATTATGGTGGATGGAAAGCAACTTGCATTGGAAACAACAGTGCTGTAAGTTTAACTTTGTTTTAAAAAGATTTTCTGTGCCATCTTAAGCAAATATAATTAGAGCCGTACCGAGTACTCGGTAAATACTCGGTATTCGGCCTACTCGGCCAATACCGAGTAGTTGCAAGAATTTCATTTTTTTAGTATATGAATTTATAACTGATCTGTAAAAAGTTATTCAAATATCAATGTATAATATATGTAGTAATTCATGAAACTATTTACTCTGTATTTAACAATATGTCTGCAAAATATAAAAAAAGTTAAGAACAAAATCCCTAAAAAAATTTCACGTTTATACAAATAAAAATACTTTTTTATATATAGAAAAACAGAAAAGACTTATTTTGGATAAAGAAACTGAAAATACAATAAATGCAATAAAAAATTAATAATTAAATTTATTCAAATTATCGTGCAAAAACACCAAACATTCTACATTATCAGTAGACAGGGCATTTCTTTTACTACTATAAATTTGGCCGGCCTCTATTACGTTAAGAATAAACAGTTGTTGAAGGTGCATATAAGAGTTTTTTGCAAAGTTGCGCATAATCGGAAAAGTTTTTTTTTTCCCCCTCGCCATGCAAATGGAGTGTCAGTTTTACATGTCTTCTGTTAAGAAAGCCTGTATCTCTTTTTGTACCAATTCTTCATGCGGTGATTTTAAATTAGTACTAGTGCCACAATCTTTTTGTTCATTCATAATTTCCTCAAAACATTGCCAGAAAATAGATGAACTTTTTGCTAGCATTTTCTCTTTTGGTTCGTCGACATTTGCATTCTCATACTTCTTTTTTGTTTCTTTGGTGGATTTTCAAGTTTTAGATCATCTAAACTCATCAATTTTAGAGCTTGCTTTTTAAGGTAATCTTAATTTACACATTTATAATTTTCATTGAAAAAGGTTAGTTTTTTACTGAGATATTTAAAAAAAATAAATTTAAAATAACATAATATAATCTGTACACATGAAAAATGAAAAGAAACTGCAAAGCCAATCCATTTCTTTTAATCAAAAGAAAATAAGGTACAGACAGTTACAAAATAAATATGAAATGTTTGCATTATTCAATGAATTGTTACAGTAACCAATAAACATTTTTATTTTTGATAGACAGATTTCAATGGTTGAAATAAATTGGAGGGTTCAAGAATGTTTAAATTTTATATTAGTTAATAACTGTAGTTGTCATGTATCAATTCTCCTTTTTTATTAGTTTTGAACTGTCAAAAATTGTACACAAATAAAAAATGGAGCACAAATAAATTTAAAATTTAATGAGTTAATTTATTTATACTATATATGTATATTATAGATATGTGTACACATGTATATTTATATATATGTACACCTAAGCTCACATTATGCGCACATCAGTGTTTTATTTTCTTATTATACAACTACTTGGTACTCGGTACTCGGCCGAGTAGTCAGTGGCCGAGTACTCGGTACTCGGCTACTCGGCCAAAGTACTACTCGGTACACCAATAAATATAATTACTACTTTTTAAAATGTAATTAAAGATGAGTAGTTATTTTTTATGTGTTTAAATATTTATGCACTATATGTATTGAATTAATCTATTGCTGTTTTTTGGCTAATAGATTTAGTTTTTAACTTTATACTTAAGATTGTTATTACCATAATCTAAGTAATCTGTTAGTAGACAGCTGAATTACAAAACTAGTCGTTGGGGGCCACCGTAATACTTGCCCATCATGGATATGTATATGAAAATAAAACATGTGAAACTATTTATACAATGCATTGCAATTCATAAACAAAATTTAAATATTGTTAATATACATAGTAATGCTATATTAAAGAACTGCTGATGTACCAATTTCGACAAATTATATAAAATGCCAAACTACTCAAGTTATACCAATCTGCGTAAAAGAAACATCCTTGTAACTCCAAAAATAATAATTCTATTAACTAATAATTAACTGCGTCGGATTAAGCGTCTCATTTCCAATTAAAATATACTTCTGAATTGAAATTTGAATGAAATACAGGGTCGTGAAAAATCAAAGAATGTGGAAAACAAGATTAAAAATATCTCGCCAACTAATAATCCGATCGACTTCGTTCTATATGCAAAATGTGTGTTATTTTATTGCCTTTTGCGTCCATTCCTTAGAACAAAAAAATTCGAAAATTTTTATATACCTTTCATCAGAACGAATTTTTTGAGAGTCCGAAAATAATAGTTCCGGATAATCGAGGTTGCTGATATTAAATAGAGTTCGTCCCATTCTTACATACTAACCACATACAAAATTTCAAGTCTCTATCTCGATTTGTTCGGGAGATAGAGCGTTTACAGACAGACAGATGGATGGCAATTTTTTTTTCTAAAAATATGTTTTTCGGAATCTCCACTATCTAAAACGTGTAAATCCGTCAAAAATTTTTTTCGATTTTCAAAACGATTGCAAGACTTACCCTATACTACGTATGATGGGTAAGTAAACTAGTCGTTGGGGGCCACCGTAATACTTACACATCATGGATAGGCATATGAAAATAAACATGTGAAAACCATTTATACAATGCATTGCAATTCCAAAACAAAATTTAAATATTGTTAATATGCATAGTAATGCTCTATTAAAGAATTGCTGATGTACCAATTTCGGCAAATTATATAAAACGCCAAACTACTCAAGTAATACCGAACTGCGTAAAAGAAACATCCTTATAACTCAAAAAATAATTATAATATAAACTAACAGTTTACTGCGTTGTATTAAGCGTCTCATTTTCAATTAAAATATACCTCTGAATTTAAATTTGAATGAAATACAGGGTCATGAAAAATTGAAGAATGTGGAAAACAGAATTACAAATATCTCGGCAACTAATAATCCGATCGACTTCGTTCTATATGCAAAATGCATGTTATTTTATTGCCTTTTACGTCCATTTCTTAGAACAAAAACATTCGAAAATTTTTATATACCTTTCATCAGAACGAATTTTTCGAGAGTCCGAAAAAAATAGTTCCGGATAATCGAGGTTGCTGATATTCAATAGGCTTCGTTCCATTCTTACATACTAACTACATACAAAATTTCAAGTCTCTATCTCAATTTGGTCGGGAGATAGAGCGTTTACAGACAGACGGACGGACGGCAAAATTTTTTTTCTAAAAATGTTTTTCGGAATCTCCACTATCTAAAACGTGTAAATCCGTCAAAAAAATTTTTTTGATTTTCAAAACGATTGCAAGACTTACCCTATACTACGTATGATGGGTAAGTAAAAGGGAGATTAGAGAGTGATGGGACATCTGCTATATGCATAAAATAAAGCTGTTATTTTTAATGTATCACTTTTCCACCAGGTAGATTAATCATTGCCTCATACTTGTTGCTATAAATCTTTTTAGTTGCAAGCACCTTTGAGTTTGTGACTTTAAAAGACTGTTTCACAGTATCAAAAATAAATAGCTACTCATATTTTTAATGTAAATTTTCAATCTTGTTATTTATTTCTAACTTAATTGTTTTTTATGTTTTGTAAACTCAACAATATCTTTTATTAATGAATAGTTTAGACTAAAAGTCAGATGCTTGTTGTAAAAAGCTACTTTTTTAAAATGTTACTCTAAGAAGAGATGGGACATATTCCATCCCACCCTATATATTCAATATAGGGTTGTATCCCTATATATTTAATATTGATACCTCTATTAAATAATTATGTTTAATTATATGCATTTTTTTTTTTTTTTTTTGTTATTTTATCTTTATAGAGCTATCTTGTTTTGGAATTGAAAAATGTAACAAATATAACTGATTATTTTTCAAGTTAAAAAATAATTTAAACTAATTTTGTTATTTTATTTTAAACAAATATGCATTGAAAAATTAAAGTAGAGCAGATTTTTCTTTTCTTACTCATGTTTTATTTTTCAATATCAGCCACTAGTAGTATTAAGTATTTATATGTATTTCTATATTAATTTTTAAATTATTGAACTCAAACTGCAAAAATTTATTTTTATATGGCAATACACTATTAAAAAAAAAAAAAAAAAAAAAAAAAAAAAAAAAAAAAGGTAAATTTCATTTTTTTAAAAAAATTGTTTCTTCATTCATGAACAAGACATATTGCAAAGCTACACTTGCCAAAATTAGTTGATGGCAATAGTAGGGCACTACAAGCATATTTTTTGGTTGATTTGGATTTTTGCAAGAGTATAATACAACATACTAGCTGCCCTGTGTGGCATTGCTTGGCGCATAGTAATAGTCTTAAATGAACCTCAAATTTGTATTGCAGGTCCATACAAAGAGGGGTTGGGGGGGATAGAGACAGTGCAAATTATCAGGACCTGGCTCTTGTTCATTTGGAAAGTTGTGTAAAGTCACAGATAAAGATTTTGAATTTTTATTTGTTTCATACTGAAAATTTTTTATTCAAAATTAATTGATGATTTAAATAAAATTTAAATATTTTTTTTTTTTTTACTTAAAATCTTTAGATGAAAAAGAAATTACAAATATGTCATAAACTGTATTACTGAAAAAGAAATAATAAAATTATAAGGAAAACCTACTATATAGATTTGAAAAAAACTTACTATGAGTAAATTTATTTATAATAAAGTAAAGCCTGTTTATAACAGAACTATGTTGTAAAAGAAAAAAAAATGTTTCCCCCCCCCCTCCCCCCTAATAAAATGTAATTGTTCTTTATTTAATTCAAATAACCTGCTTAGACAGTTTTTTGGCACCTTCTAGCAAAGATTTATTTCTATAAATTAAAAAAAAAAAAAAAAAATTATTGATATAAATAAAATCCTTAAAATTAAAAAATAAAATTTATTGGACAATGTAATTTGTAAAATGTAGTAATTTTTTTTTATTATTATTAGATTTATTTATGTGTATTTTTTTCCTTACATATTTTAATTGTTAAAAAAATGACATTACTTTTACTTTGATGTTTTTGTTACTTTCAGCGTAGGAAATTTTATTGTCTCAGTGAGGTATAATGTCACCTGTGTTTGTAGGTATATTTGAAAGAATTAAAATTCATATTTTTTTAACCAATTATAGATTAATGATTAACAGACTTTAGCTTTAAGAACATATTTTTGGTGCATAGGTTTTTCCAAATTTAAGTGCTGGGTGTTAAACCATCATGAAACACTTAATTTTGACCCATTTCATGGAAACTTTACACTGTTTTGCAGTGCTGTCATCTGCAGTGGCGAAATGAAATAATTAGCTACTATTTCATTTCAGTTCAAACATCTTTAGAAATTCAAGATTTATTTATTTTATTTTTATGAATGAATGTAAATGTGACACTTAAAATTAAAAAAATTCTTTTATTTGTAAACAGAAAATTTCAATTTTGGTCCTTCAATAAAACCTTTTTTTGTACTAATTTGAAAAAAATAAAAATAAATAAATAAATAAATATATATATACATATATATATATATATATATATATATGTATGTATGTAGTTGGTTATTTAACGAGTTATTCCATATTTTAATGTTGATTTGTAGTATTATCTAATGGTTCTATATATATAATAATAATAAATGACCCAATTTGTCTGTATCTTTAGAAATTGAAAATTTATTTTTATTTTTTTATGGGTGCATAAAAGTGTGTCCTTTAAAATTAAAGAAAATGAAATTTCATTTATTTATAAACAGAAAATTTCATCTTTGGTCTTTCTATAAAATTTCTTTCACTATAATATGATAAAAATAACCTAATTTGTCAGTATCTTTAGAAATTAAAAATTTATTTATATTTATTTTTCTATGGATGTATATTGATGTGACCCTTGAAATTAAAATTTATATAAACAGAAAATTTCAACTTTGGCCTTTGGAACATCAACCCATGAACTTTCAGTTTGGCAGACCAATGCTCTAACCAGTGAACCAGGATAAACACAAGAACGGTGCTGAAATTTCGATTCTTTATCATTGTGATGCAGTCTGGGCATGTGCTTTTATAACTGGGAATGAATAGCTATTTTTTTATGAGAGTGTGTTCCAATTTTAATGAATTATTCAGCTAATAATTAGAATTGTAAAATTCTGAAGCTCTGGTGCATCAGGGAAGATTTTAGGCTATTTTCACAAAAATGTTAAGGCTCATACATGTAGATTTTGCTAGCCATCACAGACACACACATATAGACAGTGTGATGTGTTCTTTTATTAGAATACCGTATTTTCGGGCGTAAGCGCCGCGGCGCATGCGAGTTTAAAAGTTAAAATTATGCTTACTGCGGCTCTTCTGCCGGGGCGGCGGATACGATGTATTTTTCTTTTCTCTTTGCAGCGATATTCATTACAGAGGTGATTCTGATTGGAATTTTTCTGAAAATTGTGAAAAGTCAATCATCAGAAAGAAAATGCGAAGAATAAAATATATCGCGAATTTCAACAAATGATAGTGTAATTTGTGTCAATCATTCGCAGAAAAAGCAAGAATTTTATCAAAGGATCGAAAAAAAAACACCATTTTATCAAAGGTTTGCCGGAAAAGCTTGAATGTATAGAAAGAAAAAAATGTGTATTTCATGGTAGGATCACTTGAAAAACTACAATTTTATTATCGTAAAATCCCGTTAATCCGCCCTTCTCAATCAAACGCTACTCCCCACTACAAAAAATCGCTGAAAAAGAACACTATTTCGCCAAAGAATCACGAAAAATAACTGCAAATTTATTGAAAGGATCGCAAAAAAAACATGAATTACGCCGAAGTATCACTAAAAAACCCACATTTCGGCGAAAGATTGCAGTAAAAAAGCGAAATATGTCAAGAAATCTCTAACAAACATAAATTATCTATAAAGATCACCAAAAAGAATTGTCAAGAAAATTGTTAGAAAAAACGTAAATATGTCGTATCTATAAATAAACTGTAAAAAAACGAGGAAAAACGTAAATTAAGGCAAAAAAAACGCAGAAAAAAAGGAGAAATTTGAAAAAAAAAGCATGAAATCTATTAAAAAATCTCGAAAAAACGAACATTTCATCGAAGATTCATGATTCATTCATTTCATCATGAATCATACCATTCTCAAAGGCGAATGAGAAAGGCATGAATCATGACGAAATGACTGTGTCATGAATCCTTGATGAAATGTGTGTTTTTTTTTCGAGATTTTTTTTAAAGATTTCATTCTTTTTATGTTTTTTTACAAATTTCTCCTTTTTTCTGCGCTTTTTCAACAAAATTTACGTTCTTTTAAAAAAACGCAAATTTTTTCAAGAATTGCTTCAAGTATCAAAATTCATGATTCATTCAAATATTCATGATTAGTTCAATTCATCAAGGTTTATCCCTTGCTCATCCCCATAAAAAACGCACATTTTTTCAAGTATCTCGAAAAAACTCTGCAAATTCGTTAAATATCGCGATAAAACCCTGCAAACCTCGTTACAAACTATAAAAAACGTATTAAAAATGGCGAAAAAGTATGCACGAATTCAAATTTAATTTTATCATAAAAAATATACAAAGTATACTAAATTTAAAATTGGATTTATATTACAAATGTTAAAAAAAGTGAAAAAACACTGAATATAACGCAATTTTAAACATTTTGATGTATTTTCGTAAGCGCGGCGCATACGGTGGTGCGGCGCTTCTGATGAATATTTGTTTTATTTTAATGCATTTTCGGAGGTGCGGCGCTTACGGTGTGTGCGGCGCATACGCCCGAAAATACGGTAGATAACAAATATTGTGATTTACTAAAAATCTTCAGAATGTAAATGTCACACTGTCTTTGTCATTTTTTTACTACAGTTTTCAAAATGAAACATGGATTTTCATGTTAAAAACTTGTCAGAGGGATAGGACATTTTTCTTGTTGATTTAATTGGTTTATAAATCAAAAACTTTCCCATAACCAAATTTATATTTTTATAGTCTGTTATAATGTTTCAAGATTTATTCTAAAAATTTCCCATTCACACTAGTGAAAGATATTTTGTAAAAAATATTTTTGTTAAAATTGTCCCATTGCTACCTTATCTCTCCAATATGAAATGAAATAAAATTGTGTAGTTCAAAATTTGTTTGAATAAAAAACATTTGTTATTTGTTATTTTTATCTTTTTTTACTCAGTGTTGTCATAAAACAGAATGACAGCAATCAAAAATTGACAAATTGTACACTTCTGGTTTTTAAGGAATTTCAGGGTAAAATTATTATGTATATGGATTTTTTTGCTGATATACTGCTTGATTTCAAGATTGTTAAAAGTTATTTTTAGAGACTTTTAACAAAAGTGTGATAAAATTTTAGAAAGTAATTTTAATAATTGAACGGTATTTTTAATATCGATTTGCAAGAAATTATTTTATTAGTTATAATCAAAATCTATCATTAAAAAAAAAAAAAAAAATCTGGAACTATGTTAATGATTGAAGCTGTCCCATCAAATGTATGGCAAAACTAACAAATAAATGTACCATAGTCTTTATCAGTAAATTTATATTTTTATGTTTCACTGAACTTAGCAATTTGATAATGCATATTGTCCGACTACTGCTAGCTTTACATTACTTTGTTTTGTTTATTTGCATTAGAACGTTTCCCAGGCTCTAGAGTCGGATGTTTTAGAAGACATAAAAGTCTATAAACATAAAGATAATAACGACACTTTATTTATAATTTAAGCATGATAATTACACTGTTATTCTTCCAATACATTTATTGGGAATTTTATTAATAATATAATACAGGATTTTAAGGATGCCTAACTTTACAGATATATAATTTAATTTGCATATGATAAGGTTGCTCAAATACTTAAGAAGGAACCCACTCACCTTTTAGATACACTAGGAACGTCCTCGTCGGGCGTCAGGCACATCCCCTTACCGATGCTCATATCCAAACCATCAACTTATTCTCTGTCCCAGAGAGAGCACCAAGACCGCAGTTCTCAAAGACCGTTCTCCTCTAACTTTTCATTCCGCTAATTTTCTCGACATCCCATTTTACTAACTTCTCCCTGCCTGAAAATCCCTCCTAAAAATCTTATCCTCCTATAAAATTTCTCTCTCTTGCATATCATTATAATTTTTCAAGTAACGCGCATTTCCATATGCAGGTGGTCTGAAAACAAATCCAAGTAAACAGCTAAAACCCCTTTTACGATGTAATGTGAGAATCGTGTTACCGAATGCGACATTTTTTAGCTAACATGTTAATCCCACTACTAAATTTGCAGACATTCAAATACCACAGTGGACATATTTATTTCTTTGAACTCCCATCTGCGCGAAGATTCTTACTCTTGTTTACTGGAAATTCAATCTTTTCCAGTCTAACTTATAAACATTTTTGACAAATTTATTGGCTAACTGACTGTTTAGTCAGAGTTCTGTAACCCCTTACCAAACACCCCGTTTCACAAAAGTCGTTAAATCGTGGAAATTCTATCCTTTTGACGAATTCCCGCATGCACGTGCACCTCAAACTATCTTGTGTGGTCTACATCCTGCATTCTTATATAATATGTCTTTTATTTTTTTCTGTACTGTACTACTACAGCGAGCCGCGAAAATGTGTCGGGTTTATCCCGACAATGCGAAAATGTGTCGGGTTTATCCCGACAATATGTGCTATTGAGTTTTGATAATGACAGGGTGTGGGTAAAAGTTCAAAGTTTGGCTTATTGCAAATCAGTTGCCATAAAAAAAAATATATGATTTACGTTTACTTATGTATACACAACCATACATTGATGAAAATTAATTTTTGACAAATTACTCTTTCTGAAAAAATGAATAAAACAAATATTTCTCGCTGTGTGTACAAAGAGCAAAGGCTTTTTCAGCAAACGTGATGATGCCCTCAAAATAGGCTGGTTTCCTTTCTTGAATCTTAAGCAGTAGTCTGTAGAGATGATGTAATTTTCATCTTTATCAATGAAACCTTCATCAACAAATCCATACTTGAACATAGAGATGAACTTAATTAATGCAAATTGATTTCATGCTAATGATTGAATGATTATGTGTTGTCCCTAGTCACAATTGAAATATTTAATTATTCTTACTCAAAATTTATCCCTAATTTGAAGAGTTAAATGAGATTGTTGGCTATAATCTTGTTTCTTGCAGTAATTGTGACTTTCGGCTCATGCTGATATTTCTTAAGTAGAATTTGAGTGTTGCTTTTTTATTGAACATGATGTTAATATAGGTCTCAAAGTTCAAAATTTTATTTTTCAAATATCAAAAGTCTTATAACTTAGCAATTTAAAAACTGAAGCAGGCATATTTTCTTCAGAGTTCAAACTTAAAATATAGAATATAAGACAAATATGAAAAAAAAAATAATAATCATTATCTAAACTAATAACACCATGTTGCAGACGAATCATCAGGTTTTATAAATAAAGCTGAGCTAAAATCACATATGACTTTTCGTGATATTACATTTCAACACAATAAATAAAAAAGCACTAATCCACTGTCTTCACCACTTATTTACCAGGGCTGCAAAAAAGCCGGCTTTTTCAGGAAAAAACCGGTCTTTTGAGGAAAAAGTCGGCTTTTATTGGCTTTTTTCCAGTGCATATATTACTATTTATTTTTAACAACTTCTTTTGTTAATTTATCTTATTAATGGCTGTTTTATGTAAATTTAAACAAAAATCTTATGAAATTCCATTAAAATCATGTTTCAGATGTTCACTTTTATAGCCAGTTAATATAATATCACAAAAATCTGATAAATAGCCAATATGATTAACAGATATCTATACTATAGGTCCAGTGCACATCCTATGCTTAGTTATTTTCATGTTGTTATGGGTAAGAATTATATTCAAATAAATAATATACAAAATGATACTGTTTATAAAGTACTTCACTTGGACAATGACTCCTAGCATATATGAATGTGTCAGAACAATGAGTAAAAATAGTCACTTGTTTATGTAAAAAGTTTACAAAGCAGCATTCCACTTTAAAAATAAGAAAATATAAATAATTTTGTCATAGCTTTTATATTTATTTATATTTCTAAGTAGAGTAAATTATCTGCAAGTCAGACTGAGTAAGATAAAAATTTGTCTAGCTCGAAAAGGTTTTTCAAGTCCTTGTGAATCCATAGACAGTGTAAAATTTGTCTAAGGCAGAATATCACTTACTGTGAACAATTTTCTCAGTTCTGATTGATTCTGACTTATACAGAGTTTACTGTACATCCCTTTATCTTCATTTGTTTTTTCTTAAAAGGAAAGAGCAGCTGACATAGTCTGGGTTGAATTACTGCAGGGTAGCAATAGCAAGAAACAGTTTCCCCCAGAGGGTTTCAGGGGAGCGCTCCGCCCCTCCTGCCCTTTAGTTTAAAAAATAGCTCTCCTCTTGCATCTCATCCAAAAACTAGCGTCCTTCTGGTCGCTCATTCTAAAAAGTAGCGCCCTTCTTGCCCCACATTTGAAAAAACACACCCCTTCAGCGATGATGCGAACGTGCTATAGCATGTAAATTATGCAAAAAATAGCTCTTACGCATCTCACGGAATGTGTATTTTCCTCAAGAAATCGCGAAAAAACGGCAAATTTTGTTAAAAAATCACGAAATAACAACTAATTTTGGCAAGATTTGTGAAAAAATGGCTAATTTCGTCACAAAATCCGAAAAAAGGCAGATTTCCTCAAAAAATCGTGAAAAAAACGAAAAATTTTGTTGAAAAATCGCGATAAACAGAAATTTTTTTCAAATGATTCGCGAAAAATGGATCATTTTGCCAAAAGATCCCGAAAAACAGCAACTTTCGTTAAAATTTGTGATAAAATGACAGATTTTGTCAAAAGATTTGCAAAAAAAACTTGGCAAATTTCGTCCAAAAATCACAATAAAATGGAAAATTCTGTCAAAAAATTTGCAACAAACTGCGGATTTCGTCAAAAGATCACAAAAAATGCAACTTTGTTAAAGTAGCACAAAAAAAAAAAAAGTTAATGCCAGAAGTGAAATTTTCTGTTCTATAAACTAATTTTCCTGTTTCAAAATTGTGTTTTTATTGCTCCAAAAGCGAATTTTCCTGATTCACAATCATTTGTGTGCAAAGAGAAAATTGTACCAGGAGCATAATTAGAATTTGATGCCACCCTCTCCCAACTTTTTCTTATGACAGCTCAAAAATTTACGTTTGTAGTATAAATTTGACACCACCTAAATTTCCACACCCAGGGCGACCCCCCCCCCCCCCTCACACACACACACACACAATGTTCTGTTCTCAATCCGTCGCAAATTTGCCGCTTTTTTTTTTTTTGGAGGAATCTTTTCACAAAATTTTGTTTTTTTTTTTTTTTTTTTTTTTTTTTTTTTTTTTTTTTCTTCCCTTTTTTTAGCAAAATTTGCTGTTTTTTCGTGATCTTACAACAAAACTTGCTGTTTTTTTGCGATCTTTTAACAAAATCGGCTATTTTTTTGCAATCTTTTAACAAAATTTCCTTTTTTTGATTTTATTCTGGTTTTTTTGACGAAATTTCTCTATTTCCACGATTTTTTGAACCGCTAAATTCTAGATTCAATCCTATAAAAGTGCTCTGAAAAATGTAAAAAGTGCCCTTTTCAGAACAGTAGCGCCCTGCCCCTTTGCAAATCTGGGGGAAACTCTACAAGAAACATCTGTCTGTTCTTTCTATCTGCTGCCGTACACATGACCTTGGTCAATCTGATTGGTCTCTGTTTAACAGATCCATGATATGATTGGCCTATATTGCCATAAATGATCCTGCAATAATCACTATGATAAAAATTCAGTTGTGTGGTAAATTGGTTGATGGAAATGTTTGTAAACATGTCTTCTATATATATTGACCTATATATATTGACTAAATATTTTGTTCCTGTTCCTTCACAAATCTTTCCACACATAAAAAGGAGAGGAATTTATTTGGGTCAATTAGTAAACTTTCCCAACCACAAATTTCTCGTATTAGGAGAGGTTTGGTATTTAATCTAATAGGTTACTGGATTAGCAAGATTCCAGGAACTAGCACATTTACACTTAAAGGAGCATACATATGAGAGAGTATAGGTGTAAATTAACGGTTGCCACTCGACACATGGCGATTAAAGTTGCAAAAGTGGCGACTAAAAATTGGCCACCGATCGCCACCCTAGTCGCCACTCGGCGATTGAAAAATCTTATTAATTTGCTTTGTAAAATACAGCTTTTTTCATGGATATATTCATCTCTACTTTGTTTCCATTTAATTAGTGAATATTATCTAATTCTTTAAATTAAAAATCGGCCATCGATCGCCACCCTAGTCGCCACTCAGCGATTGAAAAATCTTATTTGCTTTGTGAAATACAGCTTTTTTTCATGGATATATTCATCTCTACTTTGTTTCCATTTAATTAGTGAATATTAACTAATTCTTTAAATTAAAAATCGGCCATCGATCGCCATCCTAGTCGCCACTCGGCGATTGAAAAATCTTATTAATTTGCTTTGTGAAATACAGCTTTTTTCATGGATACATTCATCTCTACTTTGTTTCCATTTAATTAGTGAATATAACTAATTCTTTAAATTAAAAATCGGCCATCGATCGCCACCCTAGTCGCCACTCGGCGATTGAAAAATCTTATTAATTTGCTTTGTGAAATACAGCTTTTTTTCATAGATATATGCATCTCTACTTTATTTGCATCTAATTAGTGAATTGGTTAATTCTTTCTTTCTATTGGATGCAAGCATATTTAGCAACTTTGTTGTATTTTCTATATTTTGGCTTTTTACCATGAACTCTTTATTTGGATTATGTTTTCAAGAAATAGTTTTTTTTCCTACAAAATATAGTCATCAATTTTAATTCCACATGCATTTCAAATAAATTATACCATTTTTACCTCTGGGTGCAAAGAGATTTTAAAGACATTGCTGTATCTTAAATCTTTCACTTTTGCCATATGCTCACTAATTGTACCAGTAATAGTTGGCTAGTACTTTTTTTTTTGTGAATTTTTGATTAAAGTTTATGTAGGTGTCAAGAAAAATTGAAACATTATAGCCAATTACTTTAAAAAAATAGAAGAAAATTAGCACTCGCCACTTAGGCGAGTAATACTGCAAATTTAGCATCTGACTTTACTGCTACCAAGCAGACTTCCTCCACCTCACCAACACATTGGCACTCTCTGATTTTGCCTTAATAAGACATCCGGAGTTTTGAAATCTCCGCCAAAGCAAAGAATATTTATATTTATCTGTACACTCGCCAAATTTAATAATTACCACCAATTTTAAGTAAGAATAAAATATACAAGAAAGATGAAATTATTTTTTAATTTAAAATTTAAAAATACAATTTTCTTGTTTGTTTTATACAATGCATTAACATACATTTAAATATAGTTTATCACTTATAATTTTATCTGCAGTATTAATCACCAATTCATATTTTTCCATTCAGTGGAATGACAGTTTTATTTTTAACCAAATATGTGTAACTTTGTAACTCACTAGCCGCTAAATAAATAAATTTAAAAAAAAAGCCATTTTGACCTATTTTTAAAAAGTGGCCACTAATGAAACTGGGTCTACCGGCCACTGGCTACTAATCGAATTTCCCAGTTTTCACCTATATGAGAGAGGGAATTTAAAATAAAATTTCAACAAATGTTTTCGTTTGGAACAAGATCAGTGTAGTATGATACTTAAAATGTAAGTCAAATGACTGGTATTATATTTGGTAAAAATCATTTGAACTATTTCAAATAAATGTTTATTGTTCAAGTTTTCTAATGAACATTCTTCCCATCTGTTGATCACAAGAACATTTCTACTGTCAATTCACTTATATTTTAATTGACAATTTATTAGACAATTCATTTTTATGACAACAGTAATTAAATAGTTATTAGTTAATAATATATTTCATTTAAAAAAAAAGTTTTAGTAAAAGCCGGCCTTTTGCAAGCGGTTTAAACCAGAAAAAGCCGGCTGGTTTAAACCGGCCCGGCTAAAAGCCAGCAGCCCTGTTATTTACTGAAAAATTTTAATAATTCAAATTTCCAAAAATAAACAATAGCAGAAAAAACCTGCACATATATCTGTACACAGAACTTCCCCAAAATACAAGGTGACTGAAAAACTCACAAGGGAAAAGAATTTTTCTTGTAACTTGTGAAAATTTGCATGTGAGATAATATACCAATAATTTATTTGTAAACTAACAAGGAAGGTCTCCATACAGGCATACTCCGAAAAATCTGAAAAAATTACAGAATGTTCTTCTCATGAGGATATATACGTTTATAAAAAAAATTTTTGGCAGAACCTCCGTTCCCTGTCCGTAAAAAAATAATGAAAATTTCGTTATTTGGCGATTTATCATCGGTTGGCGATGAAAAGCAATTTCAAAAAACGCTTTTTTCTTTTTAATGTCAAATGCATTTTAAAGGGAAAAAATTTCATGTTCAATGTGTTTAGATAAATTAAATATCTTAGTTTTTGTCAGTTTTAGTTTGTTTTAAGTGTAATTTCGTTATATTGATATTTATATGTATTTAGTTCAAGTTTAACCATTAAAAATTGAGATTTGAAACGAAATTCAAATTTAAATTAATTAAAATTGTTTCAAGTTCAAAGTCCAGTTCAGCATTGTCAATTCGATTTTGTTGCCATGGAAACATCTAACCTTTATATTTGAATACGCTTAAATGTATGAAAATAATTTTACTGAATAAGAATGTTTTATATATGAAAATATGTTTCCAGAGGTAAATTAAATAACTACAGCAACAAATAATATATACATAGGCTATTTCATATATATATGTATAAAATGTATTAAACTCTCTCATTTTTATGTTTAAATTCATCAAACATTATTTACGCGAATTCTAAAAATCCAAAAGTTTTCAGTTGCATTAAAATCGTTTGCTTTTGGAGGGGAAAAGAGCTGCTTGCTAAATCTTGTGACACTTTTGTCTTTTCACGCCAAATATTCGAAAGTATTTTATTTTTTTACATGTTTCCTTCTGCATTTCCGCCGCTAATTTTCACTGATCCTTTATTACATACATGAGTAGCTTGATTAGTATTTTTTTCAAAAACATCTGAGTATGCCCAGTATGGAGACCTTCCTTGTAAGTTATTTGTGAATGTGATCACCCTGTATAAAGCAGAAATCCAACACAGCATGTAATAACTACAGTCAAACCTCAAGGAGAATCAAAATTTTGTTCATGTTAACAGCAATTCATGTTATCTGAATCAAATCTTAGTATTCCTTTCTATAGGGGACAGTGAAAACAGTTTATGTTAATAGTAATTCACGTTAATTGTGTTCAAGTTAACGAGGTTTGACTGTATTAGTAGATACCCTAATGAATTATTCTTCATTTTGCTATTTAACATGTATGTATATCTTGTTAAAATGCTTTGAATTTGAAATAAGTAAATTAAGATTTTAATTCAAAATAAACACAATGTTTTACTTTTCAAAATGTATTATTTTAAAACCTCCAAACAAATTTTTGGCAAAATTTTTCCCACAGACAATAAGATATTACCAGTGTTATTTCTAAAATAAATTCTAATCTACTCTTCTTTTTTTAGTTGTATCCTTTTCTCTTTTTCTTTCACAAAATTTCAATATCATTTAAGTAGGATTTCAAACATCTCTGCTAAGAAAATTATATGTGTCATGTTAAGCATATTTCACATGTTTTCAAACATCACACACAGAGATATGTGCTCATTGTCTTTCTCATGATCACAATCAGTTATGTTGTTAACTAGTAGGATTTTTTTTTATACACTGATATATTTCTGAATAATATATTAAATTTTATATTATTGTTGGTAACACATTAATAAAGAATAATTGTATTGTCAATTAATTTTCTTCTTTCCCTTGTCATGTTACAGTTTTGGAGCTCTTACAAAATTTTGATTATTCATAAAATGTTAGTAGAAAATTTCTTTCTAATGATGTTAACCATAATAGATTTGTCTGCTATTGCGTTACAATATTATAACATTCTTGAACAGTTCTTTTTAACAGCTCACACTACAATCATAATAGTAATTGTTAAAGCTGCAGTATCATTAATATTGGAAATACCCATGTTTTATTTTTATTTCATTATTATTTTTTATTTTTATATTTATCTTTAAACGTCAACCAAGTATGATTTACCTTTTTATAGACAAGCAATTGATCTCTAAAAGCTGTCTGTTGTATTGCTGTCAATTTAAATTTGAAGTAATACAGGAAACTTCTTAATGGGTATGAATTTTTTTTAGGCTGCTGTGTCTATTTTGAAACAAGAATATAAAGAAGATGAAACTACTTTAGAAAATGCTTTATCTCTAGCTATTAAAGTTTTGAGTAAAACTCTTGATACAACCAAGTTGACTGCTGATAAATGTATGTATAATTGTTGTATTTCCTAAAATATTTTTTAAATATCTATATTTTTAACATTATTTGCTACCTTTATTGTATGTTTATGTTATATATGTTATTGGAGTAATACATTATTGAAAAATTAATAATTTTAAATCAACTAAAAATTTATGTATTGAACACACACAGATACATATAACAATTTAAATTTAATTGTAGGATAATAAAATTTTAAGTTTCAAATTAATCTTTTTAATTTGTTTGCAACAATTTGTAATTTTTATTTCAAATATCTTGAATTTGTATGTAAAAAATGTCGTGAATTAATAGAAATATGTAAATTTATACAGAAAGATAAACAATACATGTAGATATGTAAATAAGTAGCTAAATAAAATTAATTTTAAAAATCTGATTTAAATCAAATAAATCCATTTTTTATTATTGTTATTATTAAAAGCGATTTTTATCAAATCTCTGCTTGTGGGTTGTTTTTTTTTATGTCTGATGAAAACTACACAAATTTTCTTGGTTACCTAATACATTTATGTGTGTATATATATACACACATATATATACATATATGTATATATATGCTTACATGCATGCTTATATATATATATATCATCATCATAATAATAATAATCAACCATTTTCAATCCACTGCTGGATGTAGATCTCTCCCAGATTTTTCCAACATTTTCTGTCAAGTGCTTTTGTTACCCAATTTACACCAGCTACTTTTCTAATTTCGTCACTATATCTTATCTGTGGTCGTCTTCTTGGTCGTTTTACATCTCTGGGATACCATTGTAGTATATTTGTGCTCCATCTATTGTCTTGTCCCCTTGCAATGTGCCCAGCCCATTTCCATTTTAGCTGTTTTATTCTTTCAAGGATGTCAAAAACTTTTGTTTGATTTCTTATCCAGGTTATCCTCTTTCTGTCTCTTCTAGTTATGCCTAGCATACATCTTTCCATGCTTCTCTGTGTTGTTTGTAGTCTTTGTATCATCCGTTTTGTTAGTGTCCACGTTTCTGCTCCATGGGTTAATGCAGGTAAAATACATTGATTAAAAACTTTTCTTTTCAAACAAAGAGGCATATTACTCTTCAGAATAATATTGTTCTTCCCAAAAGCACTCCATCCATTTCTTATTCTTCTATTGATTTTATTCATGCTACTATTATCCGGTGATATTTACCGTCCTAAGTATACATAACTTTGCACTTCTTTAATCTCAGTGTTCTTGTAGATAATTTTCTTTTTTGATGTAAATGAATTGAACATCACCCTAGTCTTTTCTAAATTTATTTTTAATCCCACACTGATGCTAGTTTCTGCAAGATCTTTTAGCATATTTTCCAATTCTTCAGGGCTGTTACTGAAAATTACAATGTCGTCAGTGAACCGGAGATGACTTAAATATTCTCCATTTATTCTAATCCCTTTGTTTTCCCAATCCAGCTTCTTGAAGATGTTTTCTAAGACAGCACTAAAAAGCTTAGGTGAAATGGTGTATCCTTGTCTTACTCCTCTTCCAAGCTTGGTTTTTGCTTTTCCTTTATCTAAACGGATGGTTGCTGTTGCTTTCTTGTAAATTTTCTTAATGATATTGATGTAAGGTTTGTCTGTCTTCTAGAGATTCTACAACTGCTGATGTGTAGACGGAATCAAATGCTTTTTCATAATCAATAAAGGCAAGGCAGAAAGATAGATTATATTCTTTGTTTTTCTGTGAGTTCCCTTACTGTTTGGGTATGATCCATTGTGCTGAATCCACTTCGGAATCCTGCTTATTTCCTAGGTTGAGCTCAGTCCAGAGCGGATTCAAGTCTTGTCGTTAAAACTCTGGTGAAAATTTTATAAATCACTGACAGTAAGCTGATTGGACGATAATTATTAATGTTTTCCTTCTCTCCTTTCTTGTAGAGTAGCACCATAACAGCATTATTCCAATCTTCTGGTACATCTGACTTCTTGAGACATTTGGAAAACAGTAAGGCTAGCTTTTTTACAAATTCTTCTCCTGCTTCTTTGATAAGGTCAATTGTAATTCCATCTTCTCCAGGGCATTTACCTTTTTTCATAAATCTAATAGCTTGTAAAACTTCATCTGTCACCACTGGGATTATCTCTTCAGTTTCTGTTAAGATTTCTTGTTGATCATGTACGTTGATTTCCCTTTGATCTTCACATTTATATAGATCATTATAGTATTTTTCAACAATACATGTGTACTATTCCGATACTGATTTTGGTAATTGTTCCATCTGCTCTCTTCAGTGCAAAAATACCTTTTCTTCCAACATATAGCTTGCACTTAGCTGATTTTAAACTTTTGTTATCTTCCAGAACTTTTTTATCAAGATCACAGTTAAATTTTCTGATATCTTCTGTAACGCATTTTCTTACTGTTTTACATAATTCAGCATATTCAACTCTTGATTTAGGATCATTTTTCTTTATTTTAAATTCTCTGCATTTTTTCATCATTCTTCTTGTTTTTTCTGTTAATTTCTTTGTCTGTTTTACTTGTGCATCATCGGCTATCTTCTTTGCAATGTCTTGTAGAGTATTGGTTAGTTTCTTTTTCACAATTGTAACATCTTGCTCTTCTTCTAAAGTTGATTGAAGTACTTGGAAACGATTTTGAAGTTCCAAATGAAATTCTTCTTTATGTTTCTGGAGGTTTATAATATCGATTGATTTCTTTGAGTGTAGCAAAAGCTTCATTCTTTCCACTTTAGTATTTAACAGCAGTTTGCATCTAACCAATCTGTGATCGCTTCCTATATTGAAGTTATTGAGAACGCTGCAGTCTTGAATAAGATACTTTTTGTTGGTCAAGGTATGGTCGATTTTACTTGTTGAGCCATTTGCTTAACACCGTGTCTATTTTCTTTGTGGCTTTTTCTTCAGAAATGAAATCATGATATGCATCTGTTCACATTCTGCAAACTCAATCAATCTGTTTCCTCTTTCATTTCGCATACCATATCCATGATTTCCTACAGATAATTCGCCTTTCTTTTTCTCCCCAATTCTAGCATTTCAGTCGCTCATTATTAATTTCATGTAGCAATTTCCCTTTTGATGCATTGAAGTGACTTCTTCATAGAAACCCTCAATTTCTTCATCAGAATAACTTATTGTTGGTGCATAAACTTGGGTAATTTGCAGCTTGTATTTTTTGGGCACTTGTATTACTAATCTTGCCACTCTAACTCTATCTGATGCACTATCATGTTCTAGAATGTGAATCTTCCACCTTTTATGAAACAGAAATCCTATGCTGCTTGTTTTTCCATCTTCTGTGCTTCTGTAGTATAATACATGTCTATTGGCAAGATCAATTTTTTCTTCTCCTTTTTCTCCATTTTTACTTCACATAATCCTGATCCTATCTAACTCTTCTTAAAGTTCCTGTAAACAGTTTTCAGAAAATAGGGATCATCCATTATAAGTAACCAAGGTCATCAACTTATGGCAGCCAAGCTGAGCCCGGTGATTCTTAGCACCCTCTGTCTTCATGCCTGTCTGATCGCTGCCGTAACCAGGAACATGCAGACTACCGGGAACTGAGTGCCATGATTTGTTTTGTGAATTCATGCTAAAATAAGGAGGGGTTGTGGCCAAATCCCTCCATGCTGGCCAAGCGGGTTGGAGGAAGCCCATCCACGTTCGTTCCCCTTGCACTAGACAAGAGTACTAACAGGCTGTACCGATGGAAGGTGCGGATTGGACAGTAAGTCTCTGCTCCCAGTCGATTCCTTTAATTCCTCCTTGAAGGCAATTAAAGGGTCTTCTCAGAGGCTATTAAACAGCCCATATATATATATTTCAAAGGTGCTAAAAAGATTGAAACACAATGTAATTTTTTATCTGTTCGAAGTTATGTAAGCATTAATTTACAAAAGTGTTCAAGTGAAGTTGAAAATTAAGACTACGTTAATAAAATTGTCTTGCTATTAATCAGAGAAATAAAAAGATATTAACCTTATAACTTTTGACATCTGTTATTCATATACTGTACTTACTTCCACCATTATCTCCTACTTCAGTGAAGTTACAGCATTTAGCTGTTATAGAATAAATGTCTAATAAAACTCCTGTGGATTGAAAAGATTTTTTGGGGTGGGAAAGAGATTCACACAAAACTTGTCTGTGGTCTCAAAAAATTTACAGGTAATCCTGCCTCTTAGAACACAGTTTATTAAGAAATTAGAATGGATGCAAGTTGAATTTTAAATTTAAGTTAAATTATAAATTATATTCATGAACTTTTGCATTTGTATATATTGCTAACCTATGTTATCTAAAATATCATTGTAAAATTATTTACTGTTTCAATTGTTTTAATGTTTTTTACATTTTTTTTAATGCAATTTTTTAATGTTTTTTACATTATGATTTCTTGTGCTTTGTTTTTATGTCATCTAATAGTGGAAATGGCAACTTTGACTCGAGTAAACAACAAAACTGTCATCCGTATTATGCCATCTTCTGAAGTTGAAGTGTATATAAAAAAGCATGAGGAAGAGGAAGCAAAGAATGAAGCAGCCAAGAAAGAAAAAGAACGTGAAAAATCAAAGAGCTAGATGTTATAAAAAGTTTGAAATAGGCTGATTTATGAAGAAACCTTGTTATTTTTATTTTTCAATAACTTTGGATTTGAATTTAAATAAAATTCTTTTTTTAAGATGTTTATCTCTATTTTTGTAGAATTTGTTTAGCTAATTTTTAGCTTTTTAGATAAAAACATTTTTATTTTTGTTTAGACTATTGTTAAAGTGCAGCTAAATTGAAGGAGAAATTTTTTTTTTAAATGATCACTTTAAATACAGGACGTTCGAAAAGTCTGGAAATGGTCAAATAGCTCCAGAAATATGTGTCCGATTAAAACACAAAAAGATACATGTTAAATATTCTTAAAAAAGCTTCTCAGTGATACCAAATTTGGTAGAAATATTGTAAAGTGCGAAAGAATCTTAAGATAGTCTGAAGATAGAATTTTTTTTCATTAAATAAGGCTAAAATTAAGTTCCAAATTTTCTGAAACATGTGAACCCTGTCTTAAGTGATGCTTTAACGGTATCTTCAATTTTTTGCACTTCTTTGACAAATTTATGTGGGGTTTTTTTTATTATTCTTTGATAAAATTCATTCTTTTTCTGCAATCTATTGACTAAAATTCATGTTTTTTCTACAGTCTTTCGGCAAAATTCGCGCTTGTCTTCAGTCTGACAAAATTGGCATTTTTTCTGTGATCCTTTGATTACATTCTTTGATTTTCTGTGATCCTTGCAATTAGCTTTTTTCTGACAAAATTAGTGTTTTTTCATGGTTCTTTAATAAAATTTGTAAATTTTATTGCAATCTTTTGGTGAAATTTATTCTTTTTCTACTGCCGATTGTTAAAATTATTTTTTCTACATAAATATTTGTTGAAATTGTTATTTTTTTAATGTCTGAAGTGTCAGAATGGACTACCTTTAACTTTTTTTAAAAAATTAAAACAGAATTGCACCTGTAAAAGTTTTGACTATTTTTCTTTTGTGTTTTTGAAAAGCAAATGTTTGAATTGCATTTGGATTTTTATAGTGCAAAATAATTTCACACATTCACAATTTCTTATATGCATTCTTGAATGACAAAATGAAGATATACTGTTTTTCTAATATTCACCTCTACTGTGACTGCTTAGCTTATTCTTTCTGATAATTTTTTAACCTCTATTTTGCCAAACTTTATTTTTTGACTGTACATAACTTAAAATTTATATTTTTTAAAGTCATATTCACATTTAAAAGAATTGTGTGACTAAATAAAATATACACATTTGACATAATTAGTTTTTTCTTTTCAGTGATATGCCTAGATTATTTTTCATTTTAGTTCTCAAATCTTCCCTCTTCTTTATATAAACACTTTTCGGTTTTTGCATTTCACAATGTGGCAACTGGATTATTTGGGTTTAGGAGCCACAAGCTCCTTAAAAATTTTGGGAATCTGCACCTATACTTTTAACATGCAAATATGCTCTCCTCTCCGCCCAAACAAAAAAAGGATAATCTTCATTATTTGGGGCCGGGGTGTGTTGAAATAATGTGTTTCAATGTCTTATGCTGTTATCATCTAATTTGGGAGGCGAGTGTTTTCTTTTAAATTATTACAATAAAACAAACATAAAATCTTTCTCTACTGGCTGAGCAGAGGATTGGGAATAAATTTCCCATGGGATTGGGATTATAGGTTTTAGTGATAGGTTAGTTACAACTACAAAATAACAAGTAGGACAGAATTTTTTTCAATAATTCTAATAAATGTAATAAATTTTTCTAATTTAATATATTTTTTTCAATTTAACATTTTTTTTCATAATTTTAAACAATAGAAAAATGTTCATATTTTAAATTTTTTAATTAAAAAAATAATTTAACTCTTCAACTTTTGGGATTTATGATGCATCATAAAACAGGTGCGTGTAGAATTTGTTTTTGAAGTATTAATAAATAAATAATATTGGATTTTTTTAATAAGAGCATTTTTTGGTATTTTACTTAAAACAGGGAGCATTCCAAATAAAATTTATGTATGCCGTGTTGTCTGGATAGGGATAAGGTGTAAATATTATTTGCTGGGGCAGATGATTTTTTAATTTTTATAGCGGAAGGATAATGTAGGAAATTGTTTATTTACTTACCGTATATACTCGTGTCTATAAGTCGACCCCCTAACTTATGTTGTTAAAAATAAGGAAAATTTTAAAACCCACGTATAAGTCGACCCCCCCCCCCTCAAAAATAAATAAATAAATCTATTATTTTCTCCTTTTTTTTTTTTTTTTTTTTTTTTTTTTTGTGCAAGAAAAATAATTTTTACATACAAAAAAGAAATAGATTATTTGCATAGCAAGTGCTGACATTGAAAAAGAAAAACTTATGTAAAACGCCATTGGCTGAAAAGTACTGAATGCATGCCGAGCGCCATGACGTCAAACTTCTGATCGACTGCCGTGAATAGCGAAATAACTGGTGATTTGACAATCACAGCTCAGGAATATTCCAAAATCACGTATTTTGAAGTATCGGCATGACGGCAACCAGAATTAATGGTGCTCCAATGTAGTTTGCTATTGATTTGGAGATGGTAAAAACAACAGAATGTCATGTTTTCTATTCTAAACTTACTTTAATGTTAACTTTAATCAATATTTTAAGTCAACCTAACAATGGTTTTTTAGCATAAAATGCATACTTGATACAAATCGCACACTTTTTTTTCTTTCTTTCTACAATCGGTTAAGGTAGTTTTTTTTTTTTTTTTTTTTTTTTTTTTTTTTTTTTTTTAATAAACTAAAAATAATCCGAAAATCAGAATCATCGAAGTTTGGAGGGTTCCGAATTTTGAATTTTATGCTGTACAAATGCAATGGAGTGCTACAGCACCGATTCACTAGCAAACTATTTTCCGATATTTTATTTATATATATATTTTTTTTTAGGTCTTATATGCGATTATGTCGTTAATTATGGACTCTAGAGAAAATTGTATGAAAACTTTTTTGTGGAGAATTTAACTGTCATCATTTTTTGCATTAACAATTTTTATGTTGGACTTTTAGATTACGAGATATTAACAAATAATCAATAAAAGGTGCCTTTTTTTTACCTCCCCCTTCTCACCCTCACCTTCTATTCACCAGGACTTTTAGTATGTTCATTAATAGACCTTCCCAAACTATATCACCTAGTTTCAAAACTTTTGGAATTATATCCGGAAAAAAAACTAATTTGACTAACTGGTCTACTGCAGAATATGTCCAATCCACGATTAAGATTGAGGAAAATTTTACAGAAACATATTCATTTCAATTTTAACAAATTCTCTAATACCACAAAATAGAAAAATTTCACTACAAATAAATAGATCAGTATGGCGACAAAATCAATCTCTGAATAATAATATGTATATCAAGGGTGATTCTGTTCTGAATTTTTCGAAAATTTCTGACAGTAGGGGTCTCTGCCCCCTACAAGTTACATTCGTCAACCCCTCTTGAAAAAGATTGCCAAACACTGAACTAAATATATATCTGCAAATTTCGAATATATTTCTTTTAATTTTTTCATGTTTTATTGATATACATTGTTCTGCAATTAATGGTTATATGTATGTATATATATATATATATATAAAACATAGGTTCCCAACCTTTTGTGGACCACCGCCCCCTTTACAAGAGAAAAAAATGAAAACGCCCCCCCCCTCCCGCCCTCTTCTATAATAATTAATTATGCAAAATTTTAAAATATTGTTGCATATTATCTATTTTTTATCCATCTATTTACTGAGAATCATAAAGTAAAAGTTAATTAAAATGACTATCAAATGAAGTAAAAAATTGTTTCTTAAAAATTTAAATATAAATACAAAAACAATAAGAATTAAAAAAAAATAATAACGAAATGGTTGATGGTGCTGGTTTTTTAACAGTTTGTTCATGTCGGATTTGAATTTTTTTAACATCAGTCACAACTTGTCAGGTTCAAAGATGCATGTTCCTTTTTTAGACAATAAATTAGCTGCAGCACAGAATCCACTCTCCGCCATATCTGATGAAGGAAAAGCATTTAAAACTTTATGTTCTCGCTCATAATCTAGGTTAGAGAGCTGTATTGGCTTTTGAACTTGGAATTCGTGGTATCAATTTCCGAATTTTACTTTTAGTTCTCATTTGCCTTCCATGATTTCCTCCTCCAAATATGATTATACTGCTGTATCTCCCAATACCGTGCGAAAGGGGGGGGGGGACAAAGGGGGTGGTCGCCCCAGGTGCAGAAATTTAAGGGGCTGCCAATGTCATTTTTGAACTGTTACAAGTAAAAGTTGGGGGAGGGGGGCACCAAATTGACACTTTGCCCCATGTGCAGTTTTTTCTTCACACGCCCCTGATATCCCCATTTGCGAAAGGGTCTAAAAAAAAACTGGGTATATTCATGTATAAATATCAATGTCAAGAAGTAATTAAATCTAATATTTGATGAAAATCCGTACGTTAGTTCTTGAGATAGAACTGTTGCAAAAATCATGGAAAAGGCAGCATAGCAGCGCCGCCTTTTGAGAAATTTTTAACAAAATGTAAACAGTATCCATTCACGTCGAGGAATAATAGAATCTGATATGATGTTTGGTGAAAATTTGTGCAGTAGTCCTTGAGATAAAGCTGTTGCGAAAATCGTGAAAAAGGCAGCATACAATACCACCCGTTGAGAATTTTCATTAAACTATAAACATTATCCATTCATCTCTAGGACTAACAGAATCTGAATCTTGGTGAAAATCTATGTAGAAATGATGCAGTCTTGAGATAAAACTTAAGCTATTGCAGAAATTATGAAAAAGGCAGCATAGCAGCGCCACCTGTTTAGCGATTTACACCAGAAACTACTCAGCATCCATTTATGTCAGGGACTACTTGAATGTAATTTTGAATTCCATGCATTAGTTGTTGAGATAGAGCGCCCACAAAATTTATGTCATATATAGACAGTGTCACAGACTGGCAGAATCAGAGACAGACATTTCTTAAAAAATGTTTTTTTGGAATCTCTGCCCCTAAAATGTGTAAATCCGACAAAAAACAGAATTCAAAAATATTCGTGAATACGATATTTTTTTCTAGTAAAGATAGACGAAAGTAAAAATAGGACATATCTTTGTTGTTTCTATCAGCACGCACTTATTCAAATGCTCTTGTAACCCAGAGCATTTGAATGCTTTATGGCTTTATTTGAAAAACCTTTTTGGCAAATTAAGCACATAGCTAACGATTGATTTGTAGGAGAACGCCTAGATCCATATTTCAAATACTCAATAATGTACTGTCGACATTTCTTTTCAATTAAGATATTTTGAAATATTAAAATTTTTCTCTATTTAAATTTAAATAAATTTACTGTTGAACAAATTTATAGATATAACGATTTTCATCACTTTCACTAAGAATAAACAAATTTCTTGAACTTATTCAAATCATGGGTTCATTTAAAAATCTTTTTTCATGCATGTGTCGTCATACTTCAGATTCTTCGAAATATAATGATTAATAAAAAATTTTGTTTAAGACTTTTAGCTGGCCAATTATCGTGAATTTTATATTCCACAATTTTTGAATTCATAATGATTTTTTAATGCAAATCGTAGCGATTTTTGGTGTTCTGCTTTGATATTTTGACATTCATGAAAGAATTGGAATTACAATGTTTTTAGCCTGATACAATAATTTTTTTTCTCCACGATTTAAGCCTTTTTTTCGTGTTTCAAGACTATTTTTTGACGATAGTAAAATAACTTCAATCCCCTTTCCCCTGTGGGTTCGTCTGTATAGATTTCCATTTAAATGTGCAGTTAAGGTTTTTGTCACGGACTGGGCAATGCAGAGGAAATCAACTATTTCATTATATTAGTTCCTAAATAAGTAGGTACGCCATGACCGCCCCCCTTGACTATCCTAACGTCCCCCATTTTTCTCTGGACTTACTACCGCCCCCTTAGAAGGCCTCAGTGCCCACTGGGGGGGCGATACCGCCTCCGTTGGGAACCTATGATATGTAACCATTTTATAATACTACAATTCAACATATAATGAATATAGAATAACTCAATATATAACAAACTTAAACAGGAGTGCAATATTGGAACAATTACAAATAGTAATGGAAATTGTGGTACTTGGCTCGTTATCAAGGGTAATACCTCCTTGACACTACAATTATGATTAATTTCCGAGTAGAAATTTGGAAAAAGTCTTAAATATAATTTCTACATTACTTGATTAATCGTAACCATAAAATGTAAGTCAAATAAAAAAAACAAGACATATTTTAGACGCTTAAAAATAGAAATAGAAATGAAAAAACTTAACAATATACAACTGGCAACCTGTTGAAAAAAATTCAAATGTGCAAGCTCATTTTTCTTGCAGTTAAGAGATGGGATATAGTTAAGAAAATATTGGAAAGCAAAAAAAGATTAATAATAGAAAAAATATATTTTTTTATATGTATAATTATTATTTTAAAAAACAGCTATTATTAAAAATATTAAACTAATAAAACAATACTAAACTAAACATATTTTATGTAAATTAATGGAAATACATGGTAATTATAGTAAAATACTCAATAATTTCAAATTGAAGCAGATTGAATACAAAATGCTTCAAAGAAGAGAGACTTTCAAGAATTGTTTGATGGTGCCATCTCTCGCAGAAATGAGGATTAATGATTGTTTGGAATAATTAAAGTTCGATAAAAGGATTTAAAAATGTTTAACGTGCACATTATATTCATTATAAATTTAAAATAACAAGTTATAATTGAATCTTAATCAACTATATTAGAATTTAATAATATATTATATCATCTAATAAGTTTTCAATTGTGCTAGCAATATGGATATTTTATGTGAATAACTTACTGATTAATTTTTTTTTAAAAAAGTGTAATTACAGTTATAAAGCCACAAATTGTTAATTAAAGCCATTAGGTACTATAAAGAATTGCTAAGTCAACATAATATCATAAACAATTAACTATTGTTACACTGTACCTTTTATATATAAATATTAACATATGCATATATATTTTCCAGCAGCACTGTTCATCCTCCATAATCTAACATCTACCCACCCAGCCATCCTATTTAATATTTCCATATGCTTTTATTATTATTATTATTTTTGTTATTTTGGTGTTTTACATTACACATATATATATATATATTATTTTGAATGCACAAAATTTTAATAGTAACTGACATTAAAATCCCTACAACACATTGTAGGTCATAAATGTATTAATGGTATATCAATGATTATGGTATATCAAGTAAATGAATTTCTTAGGAAAACCATGATTTAATGCATCATATATGTTTGATGTTTTTGTTAATAAGATGAGGGGAACATAAACATTTGATTCTATGCAAGTGATTAAGGAGTATATTGCGATAAACAGAAATATGGAGGCAAGATTTAAAATGAGTGAAAGTAGGTATTAAATTTAAAATCTTTACATTTGTCATATAGATAAGTGACTGTTTTGTTCTCCACTAATTTAATTTATAGATCTAAAAAGTTAATGATATTGTTGGATAAAAGGTTTTCCGTAAGTTCCAGATTGGAAGGATAATCTATTGGAAATGAAGTACTATCAGAATTGATAGTGTCAATTAAAATGATGTCATCAATATAGCGAAACATTAGAATATTATCATTACAATAAGTGCGTTCATATTGATGTAAATATAAATCAGACAAAATATTGAATGTACATTCACCTTGAGGAATTCAGACTTTTTTACATATAAAATGTCTTGTAAAATGTAGTTATTGTGAATTATGAAATTTGTTAATTTGCAAAAATATTCTGTATCCACATAATTGGGAAGAGTTAATTTATTTTTATGTTGTTTAAATAGTTGATTAATTATTTATGAAGGTATGATATATAGATTGATATTATTGGATAGATCTTTAAAGTCGTAAGTTCTAATATTTTTAACACATTTAATGTCTTTTAATATACTAACCAGTTGATAGCTGTTTTTGATACAATGTGTATTATCTGTCATTGTCGTGAGTTTATATCTGATTAAGCATTGTTAATAAAATATTGTTAGCACAATTGTTACATGTATTACAGCCTATTGTAACAGTTCTGAATTTAATGGGATTCTTATGAAATTTGGGAATTAGCACTAAATAAGAATAATTAAAATTAGTCGGTGTAAAATTAAGTAGTTTATAGAAACTGTTAATTCTATGATTGTTTACTATTATCTTATCATTAGTTTTATAGAAAGTATTATTGGAAGAAAGAGATAAGTTAGAAGATAGTGATAATAAGATTTGCATATAATTGCATAGTTATGAGGGTATTTGTCTGCATAAGTAATTACGTTCTTGCAGTTACATTACATTGTTACATTACATTGTTGCAGTTCAGTAATTTGTTGGAAAATATGTCGAGTATTGACTATTATCAGCTCTGATGCTTTTTTCTTAAGAGCAAGAGTTAACTTATCCATTACTAATAATTTTCACTGTTGAAAATAAGCAATAGGTTTATTGAAAGAAATGGAAAATTTATAAATAATTTAATCAATATCATATGTGAATTATTTTATAGTTGAAATTATATTAAGTTTGGATGGAAGTCGATATTTAGTGCCATAACCCATTAATTTTCTTAATGTAATATCAATGACAATATTAAGGTTTCAAGTAATTATATGACCATGTCCTTATCAATATATTGTTGTAGATTAGGGTCTGTGCAGTTACACAGAAAGTTACTACTGGCTATATATATATATATATATATAAAGTGGCGATCTTCCTGTAAACGCGAATTCATTTTCCTTTGATTGGGAGAATTTTATAGTCTAATCAGTTGCTGTTAAACATTTACTTGCTATTTAAATGTTTGATTAAACAAGATCAGCTAACCCCTGGGGAAGAGCGACACGTATACGTGCCGCAAAAAGGCTTAAGAATCCTTGCTTATTCCCACCGGTAAAATTATTCTGTAAAATTTGTCTTATTCAGTCGGAGCATTTTCTCGATTTAAGAAGGAACAAATTTCTGTTCTTTAAACCAGTGACAAAACAATAAAAATTTCGTAAAAGATTCCCGTTGCGAAGGGGTTAAACAGTAAAATACACAGTTGTTGCCTCCTGGTATTTTTTGAATTGCTGTAAAGGAAAATTTTTTAAGTAAGGTATTTTAAATGAATCGTTTAAATCTGATGTAATTTTCACTAAATTTTTCTTTCTCCTTTTAATTTTCACGTAGAAATATTTTGGTTGTTAGAAAGGCAATATTTTTGCCGTCTTAGAATTTACAACAACAGTTAAAAAAATCATATCAAAATACGAATTAAACATGTTATTTTTTTTAATTTATTTATTGTTTTGCAACAATACTAGGTCATTTAAAATATGACGTGATTTCTTTTATTTGCTGCTTTTAACTCCCATTAATGAATTTATTTATTTTTTTTAAGTTTTTTCTCTTTTTTTGATATTCATGTCACGTGACGATATTTTTACTGCTAGAAAGGAACTATTTTCTATTTCCGCATTATTTTTTTCTGTTTATTGGCGGTTCATGCATTTTAATGATATAATTCTTTTAGTATTTTCTTTCTCTTTTAATATCCACATGTAAATATAGTTTTATGACGTAATTTTCAATATTCCCGATTTTAGCTCGTAATTTTTTAATTCCTATTTGAAAGGGTTTTTTTTTTCTAGTTGTGATAATAGCGTGTAAGTATTTTTTTTTTTTCCTATTCATTAGAAGGAAATGTTGTTTATTGGTCATTTAGCAACAGTTTAAAAGAATAACCTTTTTTAAAATATGTAAAAAAGTCTCTCTAAATGTTGAAAAGTGGAATTTAAAATGGAAATAAATCCTCAAAAAATGAGTCTAATTAAAAAAAAATAATGAATGTAGTCTGCACACTGGGAATTTACAATGTATAAAGTGGTCTAATTTTTTAATCCTTATGTGCAGTTTTTGCTTTTATAAAACCTTTTTAATGGAACAATTTTGACAAACTTTAGCATTAAATAATTCTTAAAATATTTCTTAAATTTGAAAACTGCATGCATCAGTGTGTTTCTCGGACATTTCTTCATAAAATTATCAATTTCCATGGCTTTGTGTGCAGTAGCTTTCTTTATATTAACGAAAAAATACCCTAGGTCACAAAAAAATCATTGTCAGTTGCGCTGACAGCATGAGTTTTTTAGAATAAAGATATTCAGTTGCAAATTAAAATCGATCATCAATCTGAAAATTTTGAAATAAAATTGCCATGAAGCCTGAGAATTACCGGAAAAACGCAAATTTCGTCTTTATATCGCAAAACAACCACAAATTTTCGTTAAAATATCACGAAATACGCGCAAATTTCTTTAAGAGAGCGAAAAAAACCGCGAATTTAGTCAAAAAATTGCAAAAATACCATAAATTCTTTCAAAACATCGCAAAAGCATCAATAATTTCATCAAAAAATTACAAAATAAACGCCCATTACGTTAAAAGATTGCGAAAAAATGAAAATTTTGTCTAAAGGTTGCTAAAAACCGCAACTTTCGTTAAAAAATCCCGAATAAATCGCAAATTTCCTCAGAAAATCTCAAAACAACAACGAATTTTGCCAAAAGATACAAAATAACCGCGTCTTTCGTCAAAAATGGCGAAATACCCGAAAGTTTCCTCAAAAGATCGCTCAATGAACGCCAATTTCCTCAAAAGACCATGCAATAAACACCAATTTCGTCAAAAGTTCACTAAACAACCGCAAACTTTGTCGAAAAAATCGCGAAAAAACCACAAATTTCGTTAAAATGTCACAGAAAACCCGCAAATTTCACCAAAACATCATTAAAAAAAAAAAAAAAAAATGCAAATTTTGTGAAAGGATCATTTAGATTTCGACTGTTAATAAAGACTACTAATGGTTTACATATTTAAGTGCATTCTAAATTATTAAATTAATGCCTAAACAAACAGATATTTTTAAGAAATGCTGTAATTTTAATTAAAAAAAGACAAATAAATTATCAAAACATTAATAAAAATACAAATAAAACGTCGAATTAAAAATATAATTGATAACCTAACAAACACACATTATCATTCGCTCAGATAATTTACCCCTTGACACAATTTATTCTTCACCGTTTTACTCTCCAGGATACAAAGAAGTTTAACTGTATTTTTATTTTTACACGGAAATAATAATAATAATAATAATAAAAAAAAAAAAAAAAAAAAAAACGCAATAAATAATAACACAATAAATAATCTCTAGTCGCAATAAATAATCACATAATATATCCTTTATCCTTGAAATTTCCGCTGTATATTTTAGTGCTATTGCATATTATTGCTGTATATGTTATTTATGTTATGGAATGGCCCGTTGTTTGTAATTTGGCTGGTTGGTTGTGGAATATTTCCTCCGGGGATTAAACACCTCTGCCAAGTTTTTTGGTGGGTGCCCCGGATGGGTGATCCCCCCCCCCCAAAAAAAAAAAATCTAAGTTCCGAAAATACCATAATTTACGCCCCCTTCCCCCAAATATATTTATTACGAGGGAACAAGTGGAAAAGTTGAGTGCGGATTCACGGTCCCCAATTTTCATGTGGTGTCTAAATTTTTTGACTTGACTTATTTTCGGGGTCTAAGTCGCCATTCTTTGGCGAATTTTGCGTTTTTCCGCATTCCTCTGACGAGAATCTCTCGTTTTCTTACGATCCTATTTACTAAGATCGCGTGTTTTTATAGTGATCCTCTAAAAAAAAAAAAATCGCGTTTTTTCCGCGATCATTTAACGAAAATCGCGTTTTTCAGCGACTCTTGGACGAAAGTCACGGCGTTTTGATAAAATTAGCTTTTCTTCTGCGATCTTTTAACGAAATTAGTGTTGTTTATCCGTGTTTTCTTAATCTTTCTTAAAAAATAAGTCCTGATCTCAAATGAAATATTTGGGTTTAGGGGTTACTGGATCATTAGACATTTTGGGAATCTGCCTTTATAAGGAAAAGCATAAATTGTGATTTGTTAGATTTCAAACTTGTATAAATAAAAAAATTTTAAGTTATTTTTCTATTTTATACTCGCCGTATTTGTTTATGGCTAATAACAATAAATATCTTTTCGGTTTGAATGCGTTATTGCAGGGCTGTCCAACGCGGCGCCCGCGGGCGCCATGGCGCCCTTTGCAGGTTTTCTTGGCGCCCTTTTGAAGATTTCCCGTTACCAGTCTTTTTAAAAATATACAATTCCCTACTTTTTTAAAAATCTTTTATATTTTCAGGGCCGATGTTTTAAAAAATCTCTATAAGTGTACTTTTACGTATCAACAATTATAACATTACGCAACGCATTAAAAGGAAGGCAATAGCACAAAATTAGTTTTTTAGAACTAATTATGTGCTGTTACATTTCTTTACTAATTTATAGTTATGCTTTATAAATATTTTTATGGAAATTATGCCGATAGGAATTAATAAATGCGCGCAATAAATTTCATAGTATAAATTAAAGAAATAAATTGTAAGAAGTTAATTGTAGAAAAAAAATAAGCGATTCTTCTTCTCTTTCGTACATAAAAGTGTAGAATTTTTGTTATTGTTATTGATGTTGTTTCACTGGCCTTTTGGCTGATTCATAATATGGGATAAAGGCTTTTTTTTCTCCCCCAGACCTTAACTTTAGGTGTTTTTTTTTTTTTTTTTTTTTTTTTTTAAATCTATAAAATCTTACGAAAGGATTTATTTATTTAATTTTGCATTGGATAGCTAAAATTCGTCTCTACATCGTTTTTTTTTTTTTTTTAACTTTTCCGATTTTGGTCGCAGATATTTTTTATAAAGTTACCTTCGCTTTCAAAACCGGTTCCAAAAATGAAAGTGTTATTCTAAAAAATATCTGCTACCAAAATTGAAAAAGTAAATGTAAACAAATATTTAAGACAGAAAATATGTTTTTAATGACATCTGTAACTTAAGTCAAATCACAAATCACAAAAAATATCATTATTTAAATGGTGAACGATTAAGCCCTATAAGCCTCTCTTTGACTGCGCCCTTAAATAATATGATCGGCTTCATGAGTGGTTTGATTGCCAGATTATAAAATAGGCGAAACATAGGTTCATTTTTAAATAATAATTATAAAAAATGTATAAAATATTGAATTTTTATTAGTCACATTAATATAACTTTTTATAAAAGTTTTGGTGTCATTACATTTTGATAAGTGTAATTTAAAAATAATACTTGATTATTTAAGTTCTCCTTTAAGTCAATTTACTTTATGCACTATAAACATTCTTCAAAATTGCATTTTTAGGAGTGCCTACATTATTGGAAAATAACTATTTATATATAAACTTTAAAAGTAAAACATTATTTTCCGCTTTCTGATTGATTTAATTAAGAACATGAACAATAGCGCAAAATTATAAAATATGTAAGGGGGGAGTTAGAAAAAAATAATAAAAGCTAAATTTTTATTGGTTATTTTTTATAAACCGAAAACATTCAGGGGTGTTTATTACTGGCATATCTACCCTATTGCATTTTATGAATAAATATAAAAACATAAATATATAATTTAATATAAAAAGCAGTTATTTATCTCTTTAAAAATATTTCATTTTATATAAGGCATACTATGAACTTTTAAAATTACTAGAGCAGTTTTATCACATCAGGAATAAAAATCACTTTGTTTCAATTTAAATATCATGTTTTATTTTTACAAGTCTAGAATTACATGTGTCACAAAAAAAAAAAAAAAAAAAAAAAAAAAAAAAAAAAGTTTATAACAGATGGACATTTTATAACGGAATAAAATACATTCTTAGGTTCAACAATTTCTCAAAAATCGTGCCATATAAGAAATTCCTATTGGAATTACGCATTTAACTTCAAAAAGAAAAAAAAGTGAATGCTTTAAAACAGTATGGGAATAATAAAATCATGTAACAGCTAATTGATGTTTATATTGTATGACGAATGAAAAGAAATGTTTTTGTGTCAGCATTTCCCCCCCCCCCCCCTGGGGAGGTAAGATATAGAATAGCTGACATAGAAATAATATCAGAAATGAATAAAGAAATGACATCATAGAAGCAAATGATTTTCTGCATAAACGTGAAACTTTTGGGAACAAAAAATTAAAATTAAACATAGCTTACCTTGATAAATAATATCCTTTGTTTTATATATAATAATCCCTTGTTTGGTAAATAATATCCGTGTACTGTAATTCCTTTGTTATTGAGTACTAATGAAGTAATACTTTTTTTTTACTGAATTATTTTTTTTCCATTGTGATTCCAGAAAAGGTTTAATCTGGTTTTTGGATAATCTCATATCATACATATCGAAGCATATCATTCAAAGATCGAAATTTATAATATGTTTGAATATTATTAATAAAAATGAAATTAACGGAGGTCCACATATGTGACCGAGGAAACGAAAGATACATTCCAAAATGGCGGAAACATTTTTCTTATCAGTAAAGGAAGTGAGAAGACATTTCTCATTGGCTGGTGAGTCACTCTTGCCTATGGAGTGAGTATTCACTCTTTCGAAGAATAATTGCTGACTCTTAAAAAAGAGTGCGTTTTAATACCAAATAATCGTAATTTTCCAGGTTATATTATGATATAGAGCAGGGCTGTCCAACGCGGCGCCCGCGGGCGCCATGGCGCCCTTTGAGCGTTTTCTTGGCGCCCTTCAGAAGATATCCTGTTATTAAACATTTTAGTGGTAAAATTCCATTGTAAAGAAAGCTTCCTTTAAACTCATTAATATATTTTTTAAAGATATTTTAAAACATGTGTTTGGTCAACACCGACGCTATGACATGTGCGCTATGATATGTAATAGCGTCGGTGTTGGTTTGGTACGCTGTTGGCGTGCCGTTGTACATTAAAAACTAGAGGTATACTTTGAAAATTTAATCATGCTTTCTTTTGTAATTTTTAGGTATTGTTTACATAATGTAATTATGATATAGTTAAATTTCTCAGTATTTGGAAATAGCTCTTTTTAATACTTAAGAAGAAAAAAAAATAGTCTTTGGGGGGCCACCGTAATACTTACCCATCATAATATAAAATATGAAAATAAAATGCGTGTCTATGGCAACTCCAAAATAAAATTTAAACGCATAAATAAATAATTTTAACATATATTAATGCTCCATTAATGAATTGCTGATGAGCCTATTTTGACTAATTACATAAAACGCCAAAATACTCGAGTAGTACCGGATTGCGTAAAAGAAACATCCTTATAACTCAAAAAATAATAATCATATTAACTAAAAATTTACTGTGTTGGATTAAGCGTCTCATTTCCAATAAAAATATACCTGTGAATTGAAATTTGAATGAAATACAGGGTCATGAAAAATCGAAGAATTTGGAAAACAGGATTACACATATCTCGACAACTAATAATCCGATCGACCTCGTTTTTTATGCAAAATTTGTGTTATTTCATTGCCTTTTACGTCCAATCCTTAAAACAAAAAAATTCGAAAATTTTTATATACCTTTCATCAGAACGAATTTTTTGAGAGTCCGGAAAAAATAGTTCCGGATAATCGAGGTTACTGATATTAAATAGGCTTCGTCCCATTCTTACATACTAACTACATACAAAATTTCAAGTCTCTATCTTAATTTGTTCGGGAGATAGAGCGGTTACAGACAGACAGACACACAGACGGACGGACGGCAAAATTTTTACTTACCCATCATACGTAGTATAGGGTAAGTCTTGCAATCGTTTTGAAAATCGAAAAATTTTTTTTGACGGATTTACACGTTTTAGATAGTGGAAATTCCGAAAAACATATTTTTAGAAAAAAAAATTTGCCGTCCGTCTGTCTGTCTGTCTGTCCGTCTGTCTGTCTGTCAGTCTGTCTGTCTGTAAACGCTCTATCTCCCGAACAAATTGAGATAGAGACTTGAAATTTTGTATGTTGTTAGTATGTAAGAATGGGACGAAGCCTATTTAATATCAGCAACCTCGATTATCCGGAACTATTTTTTTCGGACCCTCGAAAAATTCGTTCTGATGAAAGGAATATAAAATTTTCGAATTTTTTTGTTTTAAGGAATGGACGTAAAAGGCAATATAATAACACACATTTTGCATATAGAACAAAGTCGATCGGATTATTAGTTGCCGAGATATTTGTAATCCTGTTTTCCACATTCTTCGATTTTTCATGACCCTGTATTTCATTCAAATTTCAATTCAGAGGTATATTTTAATTGGAAATGAGACGCTTAATCCGACACAGTTAATTGTTAGTTAATAGAATCATTATTTTTGGAGTTATAAGGATGTTTCTTTTACGCAGTTCGGTACTACTTGAGTAGTTTGGCGTTTTATATAATTTGTCGAAATTGGTACATCAGCAGTTCTTTAATATAGCGTTACTATGTATATTAACAATATTTAAATTTTGTTTATGAATTGCAATGCATTGTATAAATAGTTTTCTCATGTTTTATTTCCATATACATATCCATGATGGGTAAGTATTACGGTGGCCCCCAACGACTAGTTTTTCTAAAAATATGTTTTTCGGAATCTCCAGTATCTGAAACATGTAAATTCGTCAAAAATTTTTTTTCGATTTTCAAAACGATTGCAAGACTTACCCTATACTACGTATGATGGGTAAGTAATAAGTAACAGATGTAAATTTTCCAAATGGCCATTAAAAAGTCCGGGCCAGAGTTTGAACCAGGGTTGTCTTGGCTGAAGCCGCCAATGCTCTTCCAACTGAACCATCCGGGACGAATACTGGAGGACTATTTCAACCAACTAACCTTAACGATCACATAATCTGGTCTGATGCTTTGGATCAGCTCAACAGAATATATGAAGGATAAAAGGCTTAATTTTTCTTTCTTCGCTTTTGAAATTTTAGGAGGGTTTTTTCCTATAATTTTGCTTAAAAAAATTAACTGTGTAGAAGGATTTCCATCTATAAAAACACTTGCAGACTATTTCTCTGAAACCACTCACATGGTTTGGCCATTATCATGCTTGTCTGTTTTTGTACTTTTCATAAAACTAATCTACACTTTCAAAATAAATCAAACCGTATTTTCACATCCTAAAAGAAACCTAGCAATGTTTCTGATTTTCATATTCATTTATTTATTATTGTTGTTATCATATGTGATATACGCTCTTCCTATTTACTTCATGAACTCTACGGAACACCTGTTTATGTTGAAATAATCCAAAAGAATCCGGCTTGACAACAAAACACAAAAGTTTATTTGACAGATGGAACACACAAAATGGACTAACACAGCAAGACTTGAAGGACAACACTTAAATATATATAAGTTCTAACTACGCTTTTTCTACAACAGATCCGCGCCGTGCCCGTGGCACATACCTATCCGATTTTCCGGATAATGTTTTTAAAATCTTTTTAAACCTGCATTCAACATTCGCAGGTCTCCCTCCTACCTTCGCACACACACCTCTCTCTCTGCGTTCGTAACCCCTTCCTCTCCACACACACTCGTCCGCTGGTCACGTGACTCAAGAGCGGGCGCCGATGAATAAAACAAAAACACATCATCAGTCATCACACCCCCCACGCAAGATTGAAAATATGGTACACACTTATTTTAAATCTGAAATTCGACTGATGATGTTACACTATTTAACAATGATTTCCCAAATTATAATATGTATATATAAAAAAATAACACCACAAATACAACCGTATCCGGAGAAGGCACATCTTCCGGTATTCTTCCTATCTGCTAATATAAAATAGAATTAAATTAATACTTCATATACACAATATAACATACAATTAACAAAAGGCAATACACAAAACTTAGTATACATTAAACAGGACATTAAGAGTTGCTGAAAGAAAAAAAAAGTATATTGTTCAAGGAATGTTCAAACACTGGGTGCTTCAAAAGTTGTTGAATGTCTTACACAGTGTCCAAGCGTGATAATGCATCAGCATTAATTAGTTTGGCACCCGGGCGGTGCGAAATCTTAATGTCATACTTTTGTAAGGCTAATGCCCATCGCTGCAGTTTTGAAGATTGAGGGGCATTTTTGGTGATAAAAGTTAATGGATTATGGTCCGTAATAAGTTCCACAGGTGAGCCGAAAATCCACGTTTCAAATTTTTTCAAACTCCAGATCACTGCATAGGCCTCCCTTTCAATTGTTGGCCATGCCTGTTGAGTTTTGGTGAGTTTTTGACTGGCGTAACTTACCGGATAAACTACTCCATCTCTTCTCTGCGATAAACAAGCTCCGATGCCGATTGCAGATGCATCACACTCTATGATGAAAGGTAACCCGATAATAGGAGTATGCAGACTGGGCGCTTCGATGAGACCTCTTTTTAACGCGTTGAACGCCTGGTCATGCTCTACTGACCAGCACAAATTCTCTGGACTGTCCTTTTTTGTCAGTTCAGTGAGGGGATATGCTGTTTCAGCATATTTTGGTATATAATCTCTATAATAATTGCACAAACCTAAGACACTTTTAAGTTGCTTCTTAGTTTGGGGCACAGCTAACTTACGGATGGCCTCCACTTTTTCCGGATCGGTCCGATGGCTGCCGGACCCAATGATATGGCCTAAGTACTTTATTCGGGGTTTTGCAAATTCACATTTTTTCAAATTGACGGAGAATTGTAACTGTGATAGTTTGGAAAATATCTTCTCTAAATGCACCAGGTGTTCCGCGAACGTTTCGGAAAAAACTGCTATATCGTCTATGTATGCTCTAGCAAAGTCCTGGTATTCAGAAAGCGCTCTGTTGATTTCTCGTTGAAACGTCGCAGCAGCATTCCTTAACCCAAAAGCCATGACCTTGAAGCGATATTGAGCTCTATGAGTCTTAAAACATGCTAATTTTTGACTCTCTTCCTCTAGTGGTATGGCCCAGTAGCCTTTGAGTAAGTCCAAAGTGGAAATGACGTTGGCCCTGCCAATATTAAATAATAGATCAGTAGAGTTTTCCATAGGAAAATCATCAACCTTGGTGATTGCGTTCAGTGCCCGAAAATCTACGCAAAGTCGTAGCGTACCATCTTTCTTCATCACGCACACTACCGGATGCGGTGCTTCTTCATCACTTTCTTCAATCAAACCTAATTCTAGTAATTCTTGAATTTGTTTGTCTACTTGAGGTTTTAGGGCCTCTGGAATTCGATAAACATAAGGTTTCTTCTTCTCATTATCATTTAGTCTTATTTTGTGTGCACCAACTTTTGCTATTTGTATTTTCTTTGAGAATAATTCTTTATATCTAAACAATAAATCTAACATATTTTCTCTTTCTACGTTTTCCAAATGATTTAAATTTACTTCTTCGATTTTAAAATAGTTCGAGTTATCCTTTGTACTAGGGGTGGGATGGACTTCCCCTAATTCTTCTTCATTCTCAAATATTACCCCCACTGCTTGTACCCTAGGAGTAAATTTCCTTATCTTATTCACGTGAACATTTTTAATGTTTCCGTTCGTTAACCTGACTTTGTAAGAATCGGGATTACACCTCGCCACTATTTCGGCTGGCCCTGTCCATCTAGCGTAAAGTTTATTACTAGAGTCTGGGATTAATAAATATACCTGCTCCCCCGGTATAAATTCCTTATAAATTGCCCTTCGATTCGCATACTTCGCATACGCACCCTGTTTAACCTCCGCTACTAGTGAAGCTTGTTCCGCCGCCTTTTCTAAGTTAATTTTTAAATCCTGAAGGTATTCGGTCGCACTTTTCCCGAGATTTATAGGTAGTGGAATTTCGCCCGACCATGTAGACTTTAATACCGCCAATGGCCCCCTGGCCTCCCTTCCATACATCAACTTAAATGGCGACACCCCCGTCGTACAGTTAGGAATCTCCCTATACGCAAATAATAAATAAGGGATGTGTTTATCCCAATTTTTAGGATCGCTCCGAATAATATGGTGCAACATGCGTTTCAATACCTGATTATACCGTTCAACCAATCCCGAACTTTGTGGATGTCCCGGTGTTGCAAATCTAGGAGCCGCCCCTAGCCTAGCATGAAATTCCTGCATTAAACCTGATACAAAATTTCCCCCTTGATCACTTGCTATTACGCGGGGCATCCCTGTCCGCATAAATATTTCTAACAGCGCATCACAAGTAGCCTTAGCCGAAATTGTTCTTAATGGAACCGCTTCGGGCCACCTACTGTGTTGGTCAACCAAAGTAAGTACATATTGATGTCTACGCGCCGAAGGTGGTTCAATTTTCCCAATTATATCAATATTTACAACGTCAAATGGGAGCTCCGGTCTTTCAATCGGAAGAATCGGTATCTGATCACTGGCTCTCTCCCGGCTTCGCAACTGGCAATCCTTGCACGATTTACAATACTCCTCTACATCCCGTGACACGCCTGGCCAAAAAAATGAATATCGAATTCTTTCTTTCGTTTTCCTTATACCGAGATGGTTCGCAAAAATTGATTCATGTGCAAGCCTTAAAATTTCCTCCCTCCTAATTTTAGGCACTACTAATTGCATGACTTGATCTCCCGAAACCTTTTCCCTATGATAAAGTAAATTATCCACCATAACAAACCCATTTTTCCCTTGTTTTGCATCTTTAAATGCCCCCTGTAAAGATTCGCAATTCTTTTGTTGCTCCCTGTAAATGGTCGTTTCCGAATGCTGGTTCGAATTTAAATCCTCGCAATCATTTTTCGTTCCAATACAATTAATAATCAAATTCTCTTCAAAAGATTCATTTTCAACCTGCAAACATAAATTTTTATCACTCGTATTTTGTTCTTTTTCCTTTTCCAACGATAAATTTTCATCCCCCCTTTTCGTCTCACTTGTTGGTGCCAGACTGTCGGCTATTCTTTTCCCTTCTCCAATTTGCAATGATTGTAATAACTCATAAACCTTCGGAGTAATAATACATGAACTACATAATTTATCTGTCACTGCAAATAACACATCCACACTGTTAAATAAACAATTTGATTCACTCATGTTTAGAGAAACCGGTAATGTTAAAAGATCAGCAGTAATTTGCTCGCCAAAAGCTGAAATCAACTGAATTGATGAATTTTCATTATTTTTAAATGACTCTGGTACTTCATTCGAATTTATAACGGGAATCTCAGCAGCGCTGTCAATTAATGTCTTTATTTTTTGTTTCCCCACCCAAATTTCATCGTATTGCAATGGTTGAGTACTTATTGCATCATTTTCAAAGCATAAAGCTGTCACTTTCGCTATCAACCGTTCGTCTTTATTTTTTCCAGTAGAATCTTTTTTCATTTGATAATGAGAATTTCCCGACCTCTCTTTTTCTTTATTATTATTATTAGGACAAAACCGTAAATGAACGATTTGACGGCACAATTTACACACAGACTTTTTCCTATCATTACGCGAATTAAAATTATTTCTTAGATGCGGTGGAATATATTTGCCAGATCCGAAATCATCAGAACCGCGACAATTTGTCGATTTATCATATACCTCAGAAAAGGTTCTACCTTTTGACGTAAACCAATTATCGCATAATTCCGCATTTCCCGCGCTTTTAACCAATTATCTAATTGTTTTATTTTGACATAGCTTCGCGCCTCTGAGTCTAACGCATCCATTAATCTATCACTAACTATTAATTCATTAAGTGCATCAAAATCATTTACCCTTCTAAGTTCGCAATAAAAATCCCAATTCCCTCTCAACCTAGATGCGAATTGCATATGATTTTCATTTTTCGCCCTCTTTGCCGAAAGAAAATTTTGAAGACAAGCTTCAGGGGTGGGTTGAAATTCTTTTAAAATTAAAGCTTTAACCTTTTGATAATCCTTCATTTCATCTGAATTTGCATATACTAATAAATGCGCAGCTTTTTCCCCTACTAAATTAAACAGTATTTCAACTTTCAAATCTTCCGCGACATTCTTTAATTCAAACGCCCTTTCGAGCGAAGAAAAAAATAAATTCCACGATTCAGGTTTGGTAGGAATCGCAATAGTTAAAGTCTTAACGCTTTTAATTAGAGCTTCTAACGAATTAGTTTTGGGATTTTGTCCATCCCCCCCACTATCAGAATTTTTGTTTTCAGACTGCAGTTTAGCCATTTCTAATTGGTGTTTGATAACTTCTAATTTCGTTTTTTCTAATTCTAACGCTGTTTTCTGCTCAGAATTAATATATTCCTTTTCACTTTTAAGGGCCTCTGCTTCTTGTTTCTCTTTTGAAATGCGGTCTGATACCGTTGTAACAAGGAATTCTTTTACGAATTCTAAATCCTTATCATATTGTTCGCTTCCTTCGATTAATGCTTTTAAGTCCACTATTCTATGATCTGGCTCTACTTTTAATCCTAACTCTGTGGCAACAATGACCAGGTCTTCTTTTCTTAACCCTTTAATTGTAAACATGTTCTTTTTCTTAACTATTACTATCTTTATCAATAATTATAATCACTAAATAATATAATCATTCATTATAATCATACACTAGAACATACTGAGAACAATACTCGTTTTAAATTCTAATACGATTATCTCTTTAGAATCATTGTAACATTCATTAATCTAATATTCATGAATCTTCAGTTAATAAACAAAAGTTATAACTTTCAACTTTATTTCCAAAACTATAAAAAGTGGTTTCACTTACCACTGGTTCTTGCGAAGAGAGCGTGTGATATACGCTCTTCCTATTTACTTCATGAACTCTACGGAACACCTGTTTATGTTGAAATAATCCAAAAGAATCCGGCTTGACAACAAAACACAAAAGTTTATTTGACAGATGGAACACACAAAATGGACTAACACAGCAAGACTTGAAGGACAACACTTAAATATATATAAGTTCTAACTACGCTTTTTCTACAACAGATCCGCGCCGTGCCCGTGGCACATACCTATCCGATTTTCCGGATAATGTTTTTAAAATCTTTTTAAACCTGCATTCAACATTCGCAGGTCTCCCTCCTACCTTCGCACACACACCTCTCTCTCTGCGTTCGTAACCCCTTCCTCTCCACACACACTCGTCCGCTGGTCACGTGACTCAAGAGCGGGCGCCGATGAATAAAACAAAAACACATCATCAGTCATCACATCATAAATGTGATTAAAGTTTCTGACACCTTAGCCTACAAAGATTTTCGATAGAGACTTCTCATAAAAAAATTTATAATGTGAAATTTAATACGAGTAACTCCAAAACTGAAGATGTTTTTGTTTAGCGCTGTGCGATTCATTTACATTGTGATAAGACGTGCATGTACACCAGTACTATGCGATAATATTACCACATGTTTTCAGTCACGTAAATAGTGGCGCCCTTCATTGAGTGCCAAGAGCCAAGATGCGCCCGACGTTACTGAAAGGTTGGACAGGCCTGATATAGAGTATTTGAAAATTAAAAATTGACATATTTTGGTGTTTTTTATTATATTTTACTTAATATATTGGTTCAAATTTTAACAGAATTTTTTTTTAAGTTTATAATGTCGGGCTTTCACTCTCATTAGCGGAGTGAGACCAGTCATTCTCATCAATGGAGTGACTCTCTCATTCTCGATTATAGAGTGAGATTATTCACTCCTTTGTATAGAGTGGAAATTTCCACTCCTTTAGGAGTGTATTTTTACAAAAGTCACTCAAAAAAGAGTGAAAATGGCTCTCACTCTCCCTAAAAGTGAGTTTTTCACTCTTTCCTCTTTTAGAGTGTATGTTTCTAATTAAATTGTTATAATAATTTCGTTTTATGTTAAGAAAAGAATAGGGTGATGAAAAATTCGCGTGTATAGCTCGAGTAAAATTAAACATCATGTTAGCTTCGTGTGTACAAAAAGTTTAGGAAGTGTTCAAACCAGTGGTGTAGTCAGAGTTCTCGCCATTGCGCCAAATTGCGATTAAATTCTTCATTTGGCGAGTAACCAAGCGATTAGATTCGCGAAATTGCTAGTGCTCAATTTTTGCTGCTTTTTTCTTTTTTCTTTTTTTTTTTTTTTTTTTTTCATACATATGCCTATATACATATTTTTAATATATTTATAGCGAATAGTTGAAATTTGATTAATAACAATTGTTATTGCAACTATAAAAACTTAGGTTGTTTTAGAACATATTAAAAAAAAAAAAAATAGGTACATTTAATGATTACAGATAATTTTTTTAATGCTACACGGCGAATCTATTTTGCTAATACTTTTTTCATTTGGCGATTTTTTTATTTTTAATTAGCCAAATTACTAACGTTGGTCAAATGTCAGCAAGAACACTGGGTATAGTCGTTAAAAAAAAAAAAAAAAAAAAAAAAAAAACAGAGGTTATACCCTAAACAGTAGAGGGTATACGCTCAAGGCAGAGAGTACACCATACAGTGTATCTACTATAGCTTTTTTCAGAAACAGAGGGTATACGGGGTTCCTTGAAAAAATCCAGAAGGTATACGGCATATACCTGCGTGTACTCATCACTACACCCCTGGTTCAAACACTTATTTTAGATACAATTTAGTAACTCTGCAAAACTGTGAAAGGACCTCAAAACTAAATTTGTACAGAATTTCATTTGAGTTTTCGGAACAGAAATTGATTTTGTGATCTTGGAATCTTTTCCAGGGGGGCTCAAAATATTTTAGGGGGGGCTGAGCCGCCCATAGCGCCCCCTTAGCTACGACCCTGCACACGTCTTTTCTTCTTAATTCATAGCTGTATTGTTTTCACTGGTCGTCGTAACAAACGACCTAGAAAGAGAGAAAAAAAAGTAAGAAAAATCATGCGTTAAGCATTGATTATGAAACACTTTCCAACACTTCCTGAAATCTTTAACAAAACTTTGTTATTTAGGGAAATAAGATGCTACTGTCCATTGCCAAATATGTATTCCAATACTTTTGAACAGCCCTGTATTTGGTCCGTCGGTTGATATATATATACTATATACAGTGCGTGTAAAAATTATAAGGACAGCAAAAAATATTAAATTTTTTGATCAGTTTCAAAACAAATGAAGCTTTTTTCCTTATAATATGTATCATCAAGCTAAAAAGCTAATAAAAACATAAAAAAAATTCAAATGCGAGTATTTTGTTACGAGAATAAAATATTTGTACGAAAAATCACTATTTTTGCTTGTGTAAAAACTTTAAGGACAGTAAAATAAATTCAATATAATAACCAAAAAAAACAAATATTTAATGTATCATGCACCAACCTATGAGTTTAATGATTAAAAATATTCCATCTTTCCTCGACATCATTAATTTTTGGCACAGTTCGGGATTGCTTTTGTACTATTCATCTTCAAATGCAGATCCGAATTCCTATGCTGAAGGAAATTGCCTTCCATTTTTATTAAACTCGTATTGCTAGATCTCCCCATAAGCTATCAATGGGATTTAAATCAGGATTTCTGAACGATCATTGAAAAACGTCAATATTTTTCTTAAAGAACTAAAGTTTTTTCTTACGATAGAAGTGTTTCAACAAATGAAAGAGGGTCAGAAAGAGTTTGTATATGTGTCTATGAATTAAATTTTCCTGAAAGATATGCAAATGACACCACGTCGTTGAATGAAAAGCAGCCCCTTTGTTGTAATAAATCTGCCATCTAACTGATGTTTTTATAAAATCTCTTTTTCTTTTCACAAATCATCCCAATAATATTTCTAGCCACCAGGATTATTTAAGTTTTACTTCTTTTCATCGGAGAAATATTGGTATGATTTGAGAAAAGAAAAAGAGATTTTATTAAAACCTCAGTAGGTGGCAGATTTCTTGCAACATGGGACTGCTTTTCATTCAACGACGTAGTGTCACTTGTATATCTTTCAGGAAAATTTAATTCAAAGAGACATATACGAACTCTTTCTGACCATCTTTAATTTGTTTCAATATTTCTGACAGGAAAAAAAACAGATATAAGAGCGAGATAATGCACTTATTCACATAAGTCTTGAAAAAGAAAAAATTATTACATACATGTAAATAAATAAAAACGTATTTATTATATGTGTTCTTTAATCAGAGTTATTAATGTTATGCTGAATTCAGGGAGGGGGGTGGTGGCTGGGGTTAATGACGGATCTAAGGGGAGGATTATGGGTTTTTTAAATACACTGCTCAAAACAATTAAAGGATATTTGAAGTTTTATATAAAATAAAGATATAAACGAAATTTTTTTGCCGAAAATAGAAGAAGATAATCACAAATGCAAATTTTTCTGGTTTTCAAACTGTGGGGTATGCAAATTTTGAGTTCGACGTCAAAAATGTCGCTTCAGCGGCAGCGAATGAAATTTGACTTTCAACTGGATAAAAGAGAATGAAGACAAGGATGATCGGCATTCAGTGATTGCTTTGTTTCGATGAGTACGATGTCTCAGCGAAGTCATTTGACAGATTCAGAAGCCTGGAGAATTGTTGGTAGGTTAGAAGGGGGCCAAACTCAAGCCGATGTAACGCAAGCCATTGGAGTGTCACAAAGTGTCATTTCCCGGATCTGGAACCGTTTTTTGGAGAGTGGATGTGCAGGCCGAAGACCAGGGCAAGGTCGTAGACGGGCAACAACGCCCAATGAAGATCGGTATTTAGCGTTAACAGCTCGGAGACACCGAAACATGAACGCTACTCTTCTCCAACAACACCTTCGCTCGGCTACAGACACCACGATTTCAACCCAGACTGTCCTAAACCGGCTCCATGCTGTAGGTCTGTACATGGGCGCCCATATGGGGGGGCAAGGTGGGGCTTGAGCCCCCCCCTAGATTTTGATTTTGACATACTTTTTTAAAATATAAATCAGTTGCAAGATATGAAAATTCTAACTTGATCCTGTAAAAAAGGCATCGTAAGAAATTTGCGTTTTAAACAGTTTTCCGTTTAAGGAGGTATAATTGTGTGGAACTTATTTTCTCATAATGATGAATTTCATTTCTTTTAAAGCTAGATTCTGATTTAAACAGATCCAGTTTTGGTAAGATTTGAATTAGTCCTCTCGAATAGTTTGCTTTTTTACAAAGAGGAAAAACATGAGATATGAAACAAATTGTATTTTATACAATTTTTATTTTAGCAGGTGTTACTGTGTGCTTTTTTAGCACTTTTCAACAAAGTTGAAAAATGCTTATGCATTCGGTTTGTCTGCCCGTCTGTCTGCGCTCTAACTCACGTAAATATACTCGGATTGCCATGAAATTTTAGGATGTTATTGACGTTTACCCTAGCATGAACCAGGGCTGCAAAACAGCCGGTCTTTTCTACAAAAGGCCAGGCCGGCCGGCTTTTATTGGCTTTTTTCCCAAGGCATACCTTATTATTTATTTTTTACAACTATACATATTAATTTACTTTACTAATAGCTATTTTCTATAAATTCAAATTAAAATATTATGAAATTGCTTTAAAATTATGTTCAAAGGTTTATTTTTTATAGCCAATTAATAATTGATATACCAGAAAAGCATCATAAATAGACAACATGATTTAAATAAACATTTACTATAGGTTCAGCAGCACTTTCTCTGTTTATTAAAGATATTTTCATGCTTATGGGTAAGGATTACATTCAAATAAATACTCTACAAAATGAAACTGCCTGGTGAAAAATTGACAAATGCACAAGAAAATGAAGCCGAAATGTGAGCCACATTTCAGAAGAAAATTATCCTGAATTTTTACCTGGTGTACTAAAACTTAAGATAAAAGATCCTGAAGCATGCCCACATTTACTTTTCTCTGAAAAAGTTATAGAGCGATTTCCAGCAAAAAAAAAAAAAAAAAAAAAAAAAAAAAAAAAAAAAAGGTGGAATCTTGCTAAAGTGAAGACATAAAAAAAGATGGCTCATTACCTAATGGTTTCTGCAACTTTTTTTTATTAAATTACACAGCTGTCCTCCAAGTTCTGCATCTATTGAGAGAATTTTTTCAACATATGGTTGTGTCTGGAATAAAATCAGAAACAACTTATGTGCTGAAAAAGCAGAAAAATTGGTAAAAGTATACCGTTATTTAAAAACTGAGCCAAATGATTGGTAACTTATTTCATAATCTAATAGTGTATTATTTTTTGAATAAATATCTTATTCGATAAAAATGATTTGATATGTTTTAAAAATGTATTGCACAAATTTCTAATAATCATTCTTATTATATGTTGACTACCACACCATTTATACAAACAAATCTCTCTCTAAACAATGGTATGAATATAAAACAAAAAATACGCTCACAAGTCTTTAATATAGATGCTGCAATGTACTAATTATTGCTGTAGTGATTATTGTATGTCTCAAAATAGTTTCTACATATTCTTTTTATCTAGAGCCAGTTGTAAATAAATTGCATTTTGTAAATTAACATTTGCATTCGGTTTATTAGCGCCGACAGAAACTTCTTGAGATTTTTCTTTTGCACTGATAAAATCAGAAGAATTTTTCAGTATTTTTCATGGAGCTAATAGAAAATTGCAATTTTAAGGAATCGTATCAATATGTGCAGATCGTTTACTGGATAATCTCATCGCTGGAACCTTCATATAGCCACTGCTCTAGAATATTAAAGAGCACATTTTTTATCCTATTTAGACTCTTTAATTATATCCCTTGAGTTAAGGTTTATAAAACAAAATGAAATGTCATTCAAAGCGATTTTACTTCATTCCTATCTGATAAAAAAATTTGAAAAAAAGTTTTTCCAAAAGAAATCAAGGAATTATCTCAGTTTTATAAAATTGAGAATTTGGAGTTGGAAGCAAGAATATAGCTTGTTTTGTAGAAAAGCAAGAACTTCTTAGAATGTCATAGTAAATGATCTAATCGCAGAAGCTACTTTCCCCATTTCCGATAAAAAATTTCATTTCAGAAAATTAATTTAGTACACCCATGCTAGTGACGATCACAAAAAAAATGTGAACTTTGCCAAAGAAATGCAGATAAACGCAAATGTTGTCAATAAGAACGAGAGAAACGCACATTTCATCTAAGAATTGCGGAAAAAACATAAATTTCGTCAAAGAATCGCGAAAAGATCTCTAATTTTGTCAAAGAATCGCAAAAAAATCTCTGATTTCGATCAAAAAGCATAGAAAAAACCGAAAATCGAGGAAAAAACACAAATGTTGTCAAAGAATTACGAAAAAACGCTAATTTTGTACAAAAAGCACGAAAAAAATCGCAAATTTCATCAAAAAATTGCAAAAATAACAGTTTTTGTCAAAAAATTGGGAAATAAACATAAATTTCATCAACAATTCGTAGAAACAAGCAGATATTTCTAAAAAGGATCGCGAAAAACGCATATTTCTTAAAAAAAATCAGAGGGGGAAAACTCAAAAGTCGCGAAAAAACGCAAAGTACCTTAAACATTTACAAAAGTATGGGATAGCTTTGGGGGAAGTTGAGATTTTTCTCAGCCCCCCCCCTAAAATTCATCATATGGGCGCCCTTGGGTCTGTATGCTCGCCGACCGATGGTATGTGTTAGATTAACATCAAGGCATCGTCGCGACCGCAGGGAGTGGGCAACCGAGCATGTCAACTAGAGGAGAAATGAATGGAGCAATATTCTGTTTTCTGACGAGTCCCGTTTTTCTGTGCATCCGGATAATAGGCGTATTTTCATCTGGAGGGACCGTGGCAGAAGGAATTATCCTGCATACGTGCACGAAAGTGTCAGATTTGGCGGTGGAGCAGTGTTCGTGTATAGTGGCATCTCCATTGACGGGCGCACTGACCTCTACATCATTCGAGATGGAGCTCTGACTGGTCGCCGATATAGGGATGAGATCCTCAGACCTATTGTAGTTTCTTACGCTGCAGCAATCGGAGATAACTTCATTTTGAATGACGATAACTGCAGGCCACATCGTGCAAACCTGGTGGAGGATTTCCTTTTCGAGGAAGGAATCGTTCGAATGGAATGGCCAGCGTGTTCTCCAGACATGAATCCAATCGAGCACGTTTGGGACGCTCTAGGAAGACGAGTTTCTGGCCGCCAACAACCCCCACAAACTCTCCAAGAACTGGAAAGAGCTCTTCTGGAAGAGTGGGGCAGAATACCCCAACTTGTCATTAATTGCCTCATTGAGTCCATGCCTCAAAGGTGTTCAACGTTGCTGGCCGCCCGTGGAAACCATACCCCCTACTGAAAATGAATTTCTTTGAAGAAAACACCTTTTCTTATTCTTTTTTTCTCATATGCACACATTGTGTTTTTTTCCTTTTGTACACAAATGCGCAATAAAATGCATTTTTTTCTGCCAAACATGTGTAATTTATTCTCATATAACCTACTATGTCTGTCGACCATGTATCAATCAGCTAAAAAGTTTCCCAGATACAAAATCCACCTAAAACTGCAATATCCTTTAATTGTTTTGAGCAGTGTATTTATGCAATTAAACTTGATAAAATTAAAACTTATAAAATTTTATTACATACATATAAATAAATAAAAACGTATTTATTATATGTGTTCTTTAATCAAAGCTATTAGTTTCCAAAAATTAGTTTTTTTGAATGTTAAATTACAAAAAATATTTTTCAAAGTTTACTGATTAATATAATTATTAATTAATTATATAAGTATATTACATAATTAATTATTACATAATATATTTACATAATAATAAAATTAATTATATTATTAAAAAATTATTTTAATTAAAACTACATGCATTTTGCTTTTCAAGCTGCAATTAATTATGTATTGTAATTAACATTATTACTAATAAATTATTACATATTATTATTATTAATATTTATTTATTAATTATTATATAATAATATTACTATAATTACGTATAATTTATATTGAAAAATCTATTATAGCTTTCTGTAACTAAATATTTTATATTCGTTTAATATTAATTAATGATTATAACGTATAGCATTACAATTAGTACATATATTTTTTAAGAAGCTATGAACTTTAAATAATCATTATTGATAAAAAGCGAAAAAAAAAAAATTGGTTATGTGCATAATATATTTTATAATTAATACTTCAAATTTAAAAACCAATTTAAAGAAAATCCCAAATGTTTAAGATTAATTTAGCATTCAGTATAAACAATTATTATTATTTATTTAAATTAAGCTAATTGTATAGCATGAATATAGTTTTAATTAGGATATAATCTAAATATTTATTACTATCTAATCTATCCGGTGTTGTTCGGATTCGTCAAAAAACAGCAAGAATTGTGAAAAAAAACCCTTTAAAATGAAAATAAAAATCTCGAAATACTTAAAAATTGTTGCACGAATTTCGTCTAACGTTTATCGAAAAGACAAGGACTAGAAAATTGAAACTGGATGCTTTTTAATGTGGAAAAATCTTACAAAATTGCGAAAGCATTAAAAAGTTTATAAAAACATAAAACAAAATTCAAAAATTGTATTTCGAAATTTGAATAAATTTAGAGGAAAAGAGGATAGAATTTACTACATTCGGTCGAAAATTGAACGTCTAAAAAATCGAAGCGGATCGCGAAGAAACGTAAACATTGCATTAAAAATGGCAAAAATTTCAAAAATCACGGAACTTAAAATTTACTCTATTTGGATAAAAGTTTTGAATATAATTAGTGCAATAAAATGGCAAATAGAGAAATGCAAATAAAATTTTTTTTAAAAATCGCAAAAAAAAAAAAAAACCTTTAATGTTGCAAAACTCGCAGAGGAGAAATTTTTTCATTTTAGAAAGAAGTTTAAAACCGAATTCCTTTTCCGTATAAAAAAAAAAAATCGCCGTGAACTGAAACAAACAAAAAAAGCTAAAACATTGCATTAAAAATCGCTGGAGATCAAAATAGGAGAGAAAACAATCTATATTATAAAGGCCAAACGTATCTGTGCCTAACGCATACGTCATTTTGCGCGTGGCAACACTTTCAAATTTTAAATGAAATTTCGGTATTGTAATTTTTGCTAATAAAAATTTATTAACTTCGAAATATTGCACATTTTCAATTTTTACACCATCGTGGGGGAAAAAATGCAGTTTTAAAGAAAATTTGTTTGAAAGCTGTATCTTAATTTGTTTTTGAAATATTAATTTTTTTTGTAGCCTTTAATACCGTTTTTCTAATCGTGGCAACAGGAATACTCCATTTCTATTAAAAGCAAAGGAAAAGAGAGAAAAAAAATTATTGCTATATCTTTATGTTGCCATTTTCTCATTAAAAGGGGAAAAAAATGAAATTTAAATATCTTCTGTTATAAAACCCGGTGAATTTTGATTTCATTTACAAAATTTGCTTTACACGTAAAAGAATACAAACAGTTTAATATCTGTGTTCAGCTAATAGCATTGAGAATAACATTTCAATCAAAATGATCAAGTTAATATGTCAATTTTTTTGAAAAGGTGAATACACATACGAAATGTGCATTTCTAAATTTTGATATGGGGAAAATGATGCCGGGTTTAAATTTCACATGAAAACAATTCTATGATTGAGTCAAAGTAAAATAAATTTTGCTTTTTTCATTTTGGAAAACTAGCATAAGAACCTTAATTGATAACTTTATCATAATAACATATTTTTATTATTTTTTACTGCTTACGTATACGATTAAAGTTTAATTTTAACAATTTCTACACGTTTTATAGAAATAGTATTTTGTTAATTTGACGATAAATATCGTTTGTTTAAGAGTTAGAGATAAAATGCACTTTTTACTGTAACTAATTTTACAGGTTTATTATAAGTTAATGAAACAGTTCCTTCTTAAACATTTCCTTTCGTCAAAATTTGACGGGTTCTACCTTGTTACCATAAAGACTAAAAGTTTGAAACCAAATTCCTGTTCGGCTAGAATTTTGAAATCGAATTCCTTTGAAAAATACCAAAAAATGTGAAAGCCCGAAATTTGTACTGAATTTGTATTAAAAATCGCAACATATTAAAATATCGCTAGGGTAAAAAATTTACTGTAAAAAGGTAAAATACTGCAATCAAAAAATTAACTATATTAAACAAAATGTTTGACATCGAAATCAAATTTCGAATGTCAAAAAAAAAAAAAAAAAAAAAAAAAAAAAAAAAACGCTACGAAACTTGAAGAATGGCAAAAAATCACATTGAAAATTGCATTAAAAATCGCTAAATATTTGGAAGTCAATGCCTAAAAAACTAATATGAAGGGGAGGGGGGGGGGTTGTAATCAGAAGTTATTCATGAATAACAAAATGTTGACATGGAACGCCGAAAATCCTATTAAATGCTAAAACAGTGCAATCGAAAAATAACTATATTAGGCAAAAAGTTTGAAATCGAAATAGGTTTCCGAATGGCAAAAAATCGCCAAGGAACTAAACAAATGGCTAAATGTCACAGATGTCATATAGGCACCACATTGGTGCGCTATTTTTCTGGCGCCAATTTGGCTAAAACCAGTTACGTGCATATTTTTTTTAACTAATTTCTATTATTTTAAAAGGAAATAATCATAAATCAAAAAAGCTTAGTTAATAATTATAGAGTAAAACAATTTATATCATTTTAAAAAAGAAAATAAAAATAAACAAACAGTTTATTAATAAATAAGTAACAATAGCCGGGTTACCATGTGAAGCGCATAAAATTGCTATTTTGTTGCAATTGCACAAATATGGTGCGTATATGACATCTTGTGTCTATTTCTCTGGCAGAATCTTCTACTTTAGCAAAAAATTGAGCAATTAAAATAAATTATGAATAAAAGAAATATGATTTAATGGTTAGTTTACATTCAAGGGAAACCAATCTGATCGCCAAGGGCAGCTAGTTTACTGTATTTGGGTAAAACACTGTAATCGGAAATCATTTACGAAGGATAAAAAATCAGCGCAAATCGTAGAAAATCTCGAAAAATCGCATTAATTATATATATATAACTACATTAGGCTAGGGTATATGAGGTTAAAACATTGCAATTGGAAAACCTTCATGAATGGCAAAAAATTGACTCAAAATGTAAAAAATAATGAAAAAATTGCTAAAAATCGCATTAAAAAATGCTAAATTTCAAAATTTGTAAATGGCAAATTTTTTTAAAAGAGTAAGGATAAAAATTTGAAATTAAATTCCTTTTACAAATTTCAAAAAATAGCCATAAAATTCTAAAAAAAAAAAAAAAATCATTGAAAAAATTATTAAAAATCGCTAAATGTAAATGCATCCCGAGAATAAAAATTTATTGTAGTTGGGTAAAACATAGCAATCACATTTTTATGAATTACAAAAAAGTCGACAGAACACAAAATGTATCCAAAAATCGCATTGAAAATAGACAAAATTTAAAAAATGTAGATGGTGAAATTTACTAAATTAGTCTAAAAATTTGAAACCAAATTCCTTTTTTAATTGTTTAAATATCACTGTGGAGATCGAAAAAATTGTACTAATCGCATTAAAAAGTTAATTAAAAATAGCATTGAAAACTGCATTAAAAACGCACTGAAAAATGCACTAAAAGTCGCTAGTTAATTTTTAAATCGCAGTAGTCAGAATTTTTTCAAATGGATAAAACATTCTACTCAGAAATCAGTACTATTTGATTATCTGGTCGGTCAAGAAACTAATTGCAAAACTATAAGATTAAAAGCCAATAATGGCTGATCGTAAATGTCACATTCACTTGACATTAAACGCGTTACACATGTTTGTTACGTCATCAAGTGTTTTTTACTTCGTTGTTTTATTTGTATTTTATTAATGTTTTTCTAATTTATTTGTCCTTTCATTATTTAAAATAAAAATTACATCAATTTGCATAGTTTGGCGAGTCGTTTGAAGATTTATATAATTTGGCGAAATTGATGACTGCATAATCACGTATTACACGGAAATCTTCGGTAAATCGGATGATAAAAAAGGGAAGCGGTACGCGAAAAATCTTTTAAAAAATGCATTAAAAATCTCTAAAATTACATACGATTAAAAGTTTAATGATCACTTTTTATTTTCGAATATCAAAAATTACTATAAAACACACACACACACACAAAAAAAAAAAAAAAAAAAAAAAAAAAAAAACCTCTAAATTTTTTTTTTGAAAAATGCATAAAATAATCACTAATATTAAAAAATAGCAGGGTTAAAAATTTTATTCTAATAAAACATTGTAATTGGAAATATTTCATAAATGACGAAAATTCGACATCAAGCGCAAAAAATCTCGAAAAATCGCATTAAAAATCACTGAAATTCATGAATCTTAGCAGACAGCACCGTGCGAAAGGGACGATTGCCCCGGGCACGGAAATTTAGTTGGCGCTAAATTTATACTACCAACGTCATTTTCGGTCTATCACAAAAAAAAGTTCAAGGAGGGGGCGCGCCAAATTGAGACTTTGGGTCGGGTGAAGTTTTATCTTCGCATGCCTATTATAGTAGTCAAAATTTAGTACATTAAACTAAAAGTTTGAATCAAAATTCCTTTTACTAATATCAAAATACAGCGCAAAATACGAAAAATACATTAAAAACTGCACTAAGAATCCAAAAGTCATTACGCGAAATCCAAATAAATTATATTGAAAAGAGAGCAAAATTCATTATATTAGGTTAAAAGGATGAAACCGCATTCTTTCCGCTAATGGGGAAAAACCGCCTCGAAACATTATAAAAACCTGCTAAAAATCGCATAAAAATTATATTAAAAAATCAAAAATCGGCCTTCGAGGTGCTAAACTTCATATATAGAGGAACGTCCCACCAAAATTTTGTAGCTCTTCGTGCAGCAGTCTCTCCAGGACATTGTCGGCATTTAAAACTTTTTAGTATGTATTATAAGCTATCTTAAAGTTTCAAACAGGCCTTCTTGTTATATTTCCTAATTTTGTTCGTTCCCCCTCTCTTTTCGCATCCTGAAATATGTTACACCATTTAATTTTTTTTTTAATTATCATGTATTATAAACAATCTTACAGTTTAAAACAAATCATATTGTAAGATTTCCGAATTTTAACAAAATCGCTGTCTGTTGGTTCCATATTCCACCACAGGGAGCGCACTCTATTCTTATCAAAACTATATCTAAACGAAACTCTGTTAAAAAACTTATCAGGAGATATATTACTCGAGGGGGTGGTGGTCTTAAGCAAGAATTTAAGATAATTGATGAAATTTCTATTAAGAATAGTGGTACCTAAACTTTTAGCATTTTAGGTAGATTTCGCAAAAAAACTCTACCTATTACATTCTCAGCGGTTCAAGTTGTTGATAGAAAAACTATGGGAAAAAAATAGATACTAAAAGCAAAAAATCTCGAAAAATCGTTAAAAATCGCATTCAAAATCGAATTAAAAATCGTTGAAATCTAAAAATCGTAGCAAATAAAATTTTGTGCATTACAATAAAAGTTCGAAACAATTTTCCTTTTGTCAATATAAAAAAAAGCCGCAAAATGTGAAAAACACTAAAAATCGCATAAAAAATTCATAAAAAATTTAAAAATCGATGTAGGAATTCCGAATAAACTTTATTAAAAAGAGAAAAAAAAATTACAATATTGGGTGAAAAGAACGAAATCATATTCGTTTCATTAATGGGGAAAAATCGCCTAAAGAACGCTAAAAATCGTCTAAAAAATTAAATAAAAAAATTCTAATAAAAAAAATCGAAAATCGGGTTTTGAGGTGCAAAACTACATGTATAGAGGAACATTCACTACAAATTTTGTAACTCTACGTACAGAGGTCTCTTCGGAACAGCGCTGACACACAAACATACTTGTCTGTTTATTATTATAGATTTTTTACTAAAAAAAATGAATAAATAAATAAATAAAACTAAATGTATAGTATAAATGAAAAATGAATGAACATTTTATAATTGTTAATATTTAACAATATTTATTAAATCAATAAAATAAATAGTTTATGATTAATGTAATTAAAATATAATAAATGTATTATTACTAATATGAAACTGGAAACAAATATTTAGTGCAATTAGCTATAAATTGTCTGCATTTTAAAAAATAATATCAAAATCGCATAGTATAAATTTATATTAGAAGAAATTATTTAATAATGAATAACAAAATTTAAGTGAAATGATTCACAAAAACTATATAGTTTAAGAAAATTAATTAAAAAAAATAACTGAAGGCAAATGTTGATAAATTTCTATTAATAAGTATACAAAATACATTAAATAGCATCCTTCTAAAAGCAAATGAACCCAATATGCCAAACTTTTCCCAATAAAGAAAGTATATATTATATTTAACTTTATATTGAGGATTCTGCTTTGGTTCTGCAAGTTTCAGTTGTATTCAGTTTGATTTATTATTTTTTTTTCATGTTTCAATGTGGTGATTTAATATTAAATGCAAAACTATCAGTACTTCAGTACTCATTAAATTATAAAATTTCAGCTAAAATGACATTAAAGTAGCTAAGACAAAAATATATAAATAAAAAAGGAGGCATAAATAATATTTTTTTCTTTTTTTCCTCCCATGGAATGTAAATTAAATTACGTGAAGGTAAATGGACATAGAGGTATAGTTTTATGGGATTGTTAGTGAGATCGCCTCCCCCCCCCCCCCACACACACACATACCTTCACACACTCAGACTTCTGATTTTATTATTTTCTGTTATATTAATTATCTGATTAATAATAGTTTAGATTAGAAGTGAAAATTCTCCCTGGAACTACAGCTTGAAAAACAAAAAACACATAGTTTTTAATACAGATAGCATACTAAATAATATAAAGAATATAATTATTAATTAATACTAAACTAACATAAAGTATTTATTTACAGAAAGCTATAATTGATTTTTCAATATAAATTATACGTAATTATATTAATATTATTATATAATAATTAATTAATTAATAATATTATTAATAATATTTACATGTTATGCAATAATTTGTTAATAATAATGTTAATAACATTATATAATAATTAATTGCAGCTTGAAAAACAAAATGTATGTAGTTTTAATTACAAATGACAGTTAAAAAAATAATATAATTTTTATTATTTTTGTAAATATATTACATAATAATTAATTATGTAATATATTTATATTATTAATTAATGATTATATGATAGTTAATTACGTAATATATTTATATAATTAATTAATTATTAATAATTATATGATAATTAATTGATAAATAATTATTATATAATTATTAATTATCAACTAATAGTTGTATATTAGCGATAATTAATTATTAATAATTAAACATTGAAAAATATTTTTATAACATTTAACATTCAAAAATCCAATTTTATTCTGTTTGCAAAATTTACAGTGATCCCCACGTACTGAGGTTCGAAGCCAATATCTCCGGTTTTCAGACAGACAACGTACTGATCACGCCATCACGCTTTCAGATGTGCTGGGGCTTAAAATAAAATTCATACAAAAACATACCTTAGCGACCCGAGCGAAAGCACGGTAGATACGTTTGCGCCAGTTTTGTGATTCCTAGGGATGCTGTTTAGACACTACCACCTGCAACGTTGAGTTGGCGCTTGGCGATTATGCTTGAAGAGAGCTCCAAGTTCGTTACTTCATCCAATGAGCATCGCGCCGCGATCGAGTATTTAGTCCCTCGTTCTTATGTACAGTGTGTTCGCCAACGACCTAAGACACCTAGACACCACACCGGCAACCTTTTCTTAGGCCGACATTTTTACCTTCCGTCACGTGACAAAAGGCAGATTTAGCGCGCCAAACCGGGTTTTCTCCCGCCGAAACTCATATTATGTTTGTTTTGAGTTGACGAGTTGACCGCACTTCTGCTTTTCTCTTTGTGAAATATGAAAGATGCCAATAAAGCGATCACCTCCAAAAAATGGCATCTTTTCGCCAAAGATGTTGGATTCGAAACCATGCCGTAGACATTGGCGTCTACGTATATTAGAAAATCAATGGTGTTCGCCATCTGTAGGATCTTTTAATCGCTAATTTAAAAAAAAAAAAAAAAAAAAAAAAAAAAAAAAGATGGGATGTAAAGAAAAATTGTCAATGAAATGTATTGAACAGAATTTTAGAAAAATACAGTTAAAATACATATATTCTAATATATTATTTTTTTTTCTGGATTCCCCCCCCCCCCCCCTTTGGTGTGAGCAAAAAGTTTTGAAAGACAGTTTTCAACAGGACCAATCAGGAACTGTTAACTTGTCGTTCCAAAAGTAAACAGAAAACTTCAGAGTTTTCCAAGTTTTCACACTGACAGCTGCTTTTGATTGGTGGATTTAACATTCCTTGATGGCTTGTGTTTAATGTTGAATATGCGGTCAGGTGAATTGTGCTCTCCTGTCTGTATGAATTGATTAACTATTTATTTTCTTCAGGGCAAAATTATAATACATTGTTGGCACTGTATGGTTATTTGTTGTATTAATATAAAACATTGTTTACATTTAATCTGGTAAGAAAGTTAGCATTTTTTTTCTTTTCTGTGTTTTACTATGCTAGTGTACACTGTATACAAATAATTGTAAATTTGATAATTGTAAATATAATTCATTTATTTTCTTGACTATTGTGTTATTATATTGTAAAATGTTTTTTTATGTGACTGACAGGAAATTTTATTTTAAATAGATTTTAGTAAATAATATTGTTTTTCTCTTTAAAATCCAAACAACCTGTTGAAAGTTTTGTTTACATCAAGAATGAAACAAAAATAAACCCTTAAAAATGGTCAGTATCTTTTTTCGGAAATAATGATAAATCATTGAATTTTTAATCTATTTCTGTATATGCGTTAGTATTTTGAAATTATTAACATTTTCTAAAACTTAAAGAGAATCCTATTAAAATAAACTTAGTTCAAGATATCCCTTTTATCCAATTGTTATAATTCTTGTAATAATATTTGACTTGGAGCCTTTTTGTAAAGATAATAAATTAATAAGGTGTAAATAATTAAACTTTCATTTCAGATATGAGAGTAAAATTAGTTTTTTAAATTTATATCATTCTGTATGCATTTTAATATGCAATTCTCAATAATATGACCGAGCTCTAGGTTTTTCATGAAGAAAGTGTGAATTTATTTATTGAAAAAAAAGAAAAAAAAAAAAAAAACAGGATTTGGTTTTTGATCTGTTAAAAAATGTCAAAAACATTCTTTTAGTAATCATTAGCGTTATTGAATCAAGCTAAAAATACTGATTAAATGATAATTTATGTAGTATTATATCTAAATGATTTTTATTTTATTGTAATATATTTAAGTTGTAATAAAATTATGTATTTTAATTCAAATTATTTGTCAATTGTCATGCTTGGAAAAATAGCTAATGATATTCAAACCACTATTTAATGCATTTTTCAAAGCTCTATTTATGTCTTTATTATGTTCAGTTTGTTATTTAAAAAATTAGCAAAGTATCAATCTTATATCTTAGCAGTTTATCCTTTAATAAAAAAGCTTAGTGTAAAGTGGCTACTATTCAATGACTGACAATAAGTTATCTAGATTTTCAATGATCCTAATAATATTTGTTTTAGTACAGAAATAAAAACTTGCAATTAACGATAAAACTTTTCTCTGAGTATTTAAAATTAATTATAATTTGAAATCAATATATTTAAATGCTATTTAAATAAATAATTTAAAAAAAGATGGTTTGTTAAATTCAATTACATATATTTCTTCATTTTATTTTGGTAGTTTCAGTTTAATTATTTAGAAAAATATGTTTAGGTTAAATTTTACTTTTATACATTATAAAGTAGTTAAAAAAAACTTTTTTGAGCATAATATTTTTGTAACTGTAAGTCTAGCCTTAATCGCTTTTTGTGGAAAAGTTTGAGAATGGGGTGCGAATGCAGTTTACTCTCCTTCTTGGCGCGATTTTCAAAAATCGCCAAATTGGCACGTTTTTGCGTCTTGTCTCCCGGAACACGCTGTTTTGCTCCGGATTAAATGAAAATGCAGGGTTGCCATATTGAAACATTTATCGCTAAAAATAAAAAGGCGCCTTGGCGAAGGAGAGTAAAGTACATTTCACCCGAGAATGGGACTAATATTTTTAACCACATACTTTAATTTTTAAATGTTACAGTATTTAATTTGTTTATATTTTTAACAGCGTTGGCAGTTTTGCTAATGCCGGGACAGTGGCAAAAACTGAAAAAAGCCAGGGCAAAAATGGCAAATTTTTATTTGTGTATAATGTGTAATAAAATTTATAAACTAATAAGGATAATAATGGTATATAAACAATTAAATTTGATAAGTTATCATTTAATATTTTTATTTAATTTGTTAATAAGTATAATTAAATAATTTTACATACAGTAGAACCTCGATCCATCATTTTTCAAGGGGTGCGAGAAAAAACGATGAATGCAGGAAAACTATGGATGCGGATTAACTTCAAAATACAAAAAAACAGCATGTCTATGCATTACTAATGCGTGTAATGTATACAGTATACTAAAAAATACTAATTTGTTGCTTATTAAACAGTAAAAAAAAATAAAACAGTTATAGAAAAATAATATTTATTTTTCAAAAAATCAATAATTTTATTTGGTTTTTCCTGCATTTTTCTTAATTCAAAAAATAAAGTTTCAAGATATACGATACTTTTCTGGTCATTTTTCTGTATTTTCATATGCATGAATAAAAGTTTATATAGTTTGAAATGCCATAATTTCATCAGACATAATTGGCACTGGTGGTTCAGCTTCATCGGCATGAACTTTATCCTTTGCTTCTTCGCCATTATCTTAACTTTTCGCCTTATCAGGGGAACCCGTCTAAACCTTTGAGGAACCTGAACCTTTAAGGAAACCTGTCTAAAATGGTAAAAATCATAGTCCCGATAAGACATACCTTTGAACTATACCTTCTAAGACAAACGAGTTTTTCATAGGATTTTTTTGTGATTCCGTCTTGGTTGTTGTATTCATGACTCAGTAAATCAGTTCTTAGCTCAGGTTTCGAGGAGGAGGGCATCCAGATTCCCTGGAGTCCCCCCTCTTCAATGCCACTGGCCGCAACACAGTACATTTATAAAAAGGTTTAAAAAAATAAAATTAACATTATTAGTCTAACAATGCAATGTAACAAAGTTAATATTGCCACTAGGGTATAACATTTGTCATGGAGGAAATATCATTAAAAAAATTAACACCATTCTTTCCAAATAATAAACTTTGCTTTTTGAAAGTGGCACTGCAAAATGTTTTCAGTGCTGCGGAAAAAATTCACCCCTGTAAAATAGTATTAGCTATATAATAACAGATATCAAACAAAGGTACTACTAGGTTATCCCGTCGACCAAAAAATTATCTCCAAACTATAAGATTAAATGTCAATTATGGATGATCGTGAGTGTCACATTCAATGACATAAAATACAATTCACATGTTTAAAATATCATTAAAAGATTTTTATTTCATTTTTTTATTTGAATTTTTATCAATATTTTACTAATTATTTGTTTTTTTGTTATTTAAAATAAAAATTATGTCATTATGTATAATTTGGCGAAATTGGTCGACGGGATAACAGAGTAGTACCAAAACAAATAATTATAACTATGCAGCATTTCCAAGGACATTTTCTCTAATAAATCCTCTTTTTGATCAATGTGAAAAAAAAAAAAAAAAAAAAAAAAAAAAAAAAATAGAAATGCATAATGAAAATTTAATTTGGAATGGAGTTTTATTATTTTATACTATCGCACAAATAAGACTATACATGCAAAAAGAACTTTTATCTAAGGAAACGGCTTTTAACACAATTTTCAATTAAAATTTGTCATGTTATACACATTTATCTTACATGAAATAACTCTAGATATATAATTAAATGCAATTTCTTTTGTTAAAAATGAATTCATGTGCAAAATTATTTCAAAATATGCCAAATGGAAGTGATAAAATTGAAAATCTATTATAAAATTTGAAGCACACATTTATTACTTTCTTTTATCTTTTCAAGAGGTAAGAAAAATTTTGACTTCTGTTTTTTGGGGATTTATGTGTTTTAGATGATCCTGAAAATGATTTGATGGTTATTAAAGAATGTCTGTCATTTTGTGTGTCTGTATGTGACAAAAATTTTGTGGGGCCCATTATCTCAAGAACTGATGCACTCAATTTCACAAAACTTTAGATCAGTTCAGTGGCGTAGCTAGCGGGGGGCGGAGGGGGCGGTCCGCCCCGGGTGTCACCCTCTAAGGGGTGACACCCAATCTTTATTTGCAAATATATACAAATAATATTATAATGTTTGGGAAAAAAAATTCTGGAAAAAAATAAAATTTATAGCTCACGTCGCATCAGAGTTAATTTTCTTTCCTTTGAAAATATGAAATTTTATACAAAACTAGCAAGCTTCGCCCGCTACGCTGGTCAGTGCTTTAAAAAAAAAACTTTGAATTTAACGGAATTTTTATATTTTAGTAATTTTTAGTTTTATATTGTATTTTAAACTGTCTATCACCGATGAAAAGTCAGTCATCTAAACGGAAAGTTCAATGTTAGTCACCAATTAATGACGTAGCGCTCAACATTTTTAACAGTTTTAATCACATAAAAATTCATTCAGCGGAACCTTTAAAATAAAGCCAGCCTTTTGTAATTGGATTCATCTGATTTAAAACATCTTCACAGGTATTTAATTAAACAACGTAGAATGCTATATTTCATTTGTTACAAAATTTCTGAAAAATTATCCAATAAACAATGTAAGTTCCATTAAAATCTATCAAGTAGAACTTGAGTTATAAGCGGCCGGAATGAAATTTCACTTTGCGTTGTATATATAGTGAGATAATTAAATATAGCTTAACTAATCATGTTAACCTGATTATAGAACTTTCTTTAAAAATTATAGGTTCAATAGATTTTTTTGTTCATGATTAATACAAATTCCAGACTTTCTTTTACATAGATTGAAAATTTCAGTTTTTTGCGCTGAAGACATCGCCAAATTAGAAAAATGTGAAGTATCTCACAAACTACTCGAGTTAAAAGAATTTGCTTGGGACCATTCGATTATGCATGAAAAAACACACTAAAATATGGTATCAGTTGAAAAAGAACTACAAAATCTGATCTATATAGATAAGGATTGAAAATTTCAGGTTTTTGCGCCAAAGACATCTTCAAATTAGGAAAATGTGAAGTATCTCACGTACTACTGAATTTAAAAGAATTTGCTTGGTACCATTCGATTAAGCATGAAAAAAAAACCAACTAAAATATGTTATCAGTTGAAAAATAACTATGCAAAAGCTGATTTTTAAGGAATTTTTTTTTAATTCGTTCTTTTTTTCACCCCCTTTACGGGTGGAATTTTCAAAAATCCCTTCTTAGCGTCACTCGGTGTTATAAGAAGTATTTTTACCTCTATTTTCAAGATTTTTGTTTTGGTAGATTTTTTTGTGGTGTGATTAATACGAAGTCCAGACTTTCTTTTATATATATAGATAAGGATTGAAAATTTCAGGTTTTTGCGCCGAAGACATCGCCAAATTAGGATAACGTAAAGTATCTCACGAACTACTGAATTTAAAAGAATTTGCTTGATACCATTCGATTCAGCATGAAAAAACACACTAAAATACGTTATCAGTTGAAAAACAATTGCAAAAGCTGATTTTTAAGGATTTTTTTTTAATTCGTTCTTTTTTTTTACCACCCTTAGGGGTGGAATTTTCAAAAATCCTTTCTTAACAACACTCGGTGTTATAAGAAGTATTTTTAAGTCTATTTTTATGATTTTTGGTTCAGTAGATTTTTTTTTGTGTTGTGATTAATACGAAATTCAGACTTTCTTTTATATATATAGAAGGATTGAAAATTTCAGGTTTTTGCGCCGAAGACATCGTCAAATTAGGATAACGTAAAGTATCTCACGAACTACTGAATTTAAAAGAATTTGCTTGATACCATTCGATTCAGCATGAAAAAACACACTAAAATACGTTATCAGTTGAAAAACAATTGCAAAAGCTGATTTTTAAGGATTTTTTTTTAATTCGTTCTTTTTTTTTACCACCCTTAGGGGTGGAATTTTCAAAAATCCTTTCTTAACAACACTCGGTGTTATAAGAAGTATTTTTAAGTCTATTTTTATGATTTTTGGTTCAGTAGATTTTTTTTTGTGTTGTGATTAATACGAAATTCAGACTTTCTTTTATATATATAGAAGGATTGAAAATTTCAGGTTTTTGCGCCGAAGACATCGTCAAATTAGGATAATGTGAAGTATCTCACGAACTACTGAATTTAAAAGAATTTACTTGGTACCATTTGATTCAACATAAAAAAACACACACTAAAATATGGTATCAGTTGAAAAAGAACTGCAAAATCTGATCTATATAGATAAGGATTGAAAATTCCAGGTTTTTGCGCCGAAGACATCTTCAAATTAAGAAAATGTAAAGTATCTCACAAACTACTGAATTTAAAAGAATTTGCTTGGTACTATTCGATTCAGCATGAAAAAACACACTAATATATGTTATCAGTTTAAAAATAACTACAAAAGCCGATTTTTAAGGAATTTTTTTAAAATACGTTCTTTTATTTACTTCCTTAGGGGTGGAATTTTCAAAAATCCCTTCTTAGCGGCACTCGGTGTTATAAGAAGTATTTTTACCTCTTTTTTCAAGATTTTACGTTTGGTAGATTTTTTTGTGCTGTGATTAATACGAAATCCAGACTTTCTTTTATATATATAGATGGGGTATCTAAATAAGATATGCACCAGGGAGAAAAAACCAACCTACCCAATGAGTTAGCAAAAAGCAAACTTTAAAAGAAAGATTTTTCTTCTATATATACAGGGTATTTCGCTACCAGCCCGACAAACTTTGAGGGATGATAGTAGACACGAAGACAAACATTATTAAATAGGAAACCATGGGGCGCAAACGTCTTCTGTAGGAGCTAGGGGCCATTAAAATTTAAGGTCCAAAATTTCAAACGATGATAAAAAACGGAAAAAAGGGTCGATTCGTTTGCGGTTTTCACTAAAATTATTCTTTATATCCCGATTTTTTTAGAAAAAATTTTAAAGCTTACGTTCAAAAATTGTCGATAGAGGGCGCTTTAGACTTTAGAGTAACGAACAACTACTTTTTACCGTTATTTTGTGCATGGGGTTGAAATTATTCTAAAGTTTAGACTTTAACTTAAATTTTAAGCCCAAAATAGGAAACACTGGGATCGGGTAATTAGTGAAAATTGAATTGTGAACAGAGGGAGCGGGTTTAAACGCTCATAAATAATGGACAAACAAACTGATTTTGTTGCGGTTTGCGTGTAAGTCACTCCCTTGGTAGATATTTTATTCAAAATGACATACAGCTTTGGTGTCCTCATTTTTTGATAGAGGGCGCTTCCGACACATCTCTGAAATTTCAATGGCATTAATCGTGGCTGTTTTACTACAAGGAAAACATATTTCCAGGAAGTGTTAGGGATACAAAGACGACTCGGAGTCACATAGGAATGTAACGTTGGAAATGTCTTTTTTTCAAGTTATGGTTAAAGGAAGCAGAGAAAAAAGTAACAGAAACAGCAGAGAAAGAGCAACTCGTTAATGCGACAGAAAACAGTTTATTTAAAAGTTGTACTAGAAAAGGTGTTCGAAATTACGACCAGAAGTAGTCCGGCAAGTTTGACAGCAACGGTAGATGGTGCTGTGGTTTCCTTGCAGTAGATGGCGCTAAGCGGTAATGTGCCTGAGCAGCGATCACTTTGAAGTGATCATTCGCGACCTGGTTACAAAGGTTGCAAAATGAAGTATTTGAACGATGAACAGCACGATAGGGCTCCTCTACATTTTTCCAATGACGTTTGCCGACACTTCAAAGTAACATATGGACAGTGGTGGATAGGTCGTGGTGGCCCAGTTCATTGGCCTGCCAGATCACCGGACCTATCATATATGGACTTCTTCTGCTGGGGTCAAATGAAAAAATAGGTGTATGAGACTCTCGTACCATCAGTTGAAGATCTCGCAGCTGGTATTTCTGTAGCTGCCAGAAAACTATCAGAGATGCCAGGAATCTTTCAAAGCATGAGGAATTCCACGCGACGTCGCTGTCAAGCATGTCAGACTACTTCTGATCGTAATTTCGAGCACCTTTTGTACCAAAACATTCAAACAAACTGTTTTCTGTCACCATTAACGTGTTGCTCTTTCTCTGCTGTTTCTGTTTTCTTTTCTCTGCTTCCTTTAACCGTAACTCGCAAAAAAGGCATTTCCAACGTTACATTCCTATGTGATTCAGAGTCGTCTTTGCATCGCTAACACTTACTGGAAGTATGTTGGTCTAGTAGAAAAACACCCAGGAGTAATGCCATTGAAATGTCAGAAATGTGTCGGAAGCGCCCTCTATCAAAAAATGAGGACACCAAAGCTGTACGTCATTTTGAATAAAACAATTACCAAGAGAATGACATATTGCAAACCGCAACAAAATCGATTTGTTTGTCCGATATTTATGAGAGTTTAAAATCTCCCCCTCTATTCACAGTTCAATTTTCGCTAGTTACCCGATCCCAATGTTTCCGATTTTGGGCTTAAAATTTAAGTTAAAGTCTAAACTTTAGAATAACTTCAACCCCATGCACAAAATAATGATAAAAAGTAGTTGTTTGTTACTCTAAAATATAAAGCCCCCCTCTATCGACAATTTTTGAACATAAGCTTTAAAATTTTTTTCTAAGTAAATCGTGATATAAAGAATGATTTTAGTGAAAACCGCAAACGAATCGACCCTTTTTTCCGTTTTTTATCAACGTTTGAAATTTTGGACCTTAAATTTTAATGGCCCCTAGCTCCTACAGAAGACGTTTCCACCCCATGGTTTCCTATTTAATAATGTTTGTTTTCATGTCTGCTATCATCCCTCAAAGTTTGTCGGTCTGGTAGCGAAACACCCTGTATAGTCACCGCATTGACTTATGCGGACTATGGTAAATGTAATAAATCACCCCCCCCCCCCTTTTTTTATGTAGGTGGATGAAATGTAAATAAGGAATGATATGGTCATTTGTTATAACAACGTAGAAATGTGATTGAAAAAATATGACGGGTTGGGGGGGGTGGGTGATATCATGCTGGGGGGGGGGTGACACCATTTACATCCGCCCCGGGTGTCACCCATCCTAGCTACGCCACTGATTCAGTTACACCTTGATATAAACTGGAGAAGTTTAGTTATTTGTGTATATTGCCCAACAGATGGTTCAGATGGCAACAGATGTGCTGCACTATTCACAATTTCTACAATAACTATCTCAAGAATTAATATGTGAATTTTCATAAATCTTCAGATTTTGTTGAATTGAATTATTTGTACTATTAAATAAAAATAATTTTATATCATTTTATTTTATTTGTAAAATACTTAAAATTTTAATAGGCAGAGCAGAAATTTTAAAAATAAATTCATCATAAGCACGTGTTTGTAACTTTATTTAATTAATTGCTTACAATGATTCTTATCTTTTCTTCAGTGATGACTGTAATGTGCCAACACCATGAATACAACTCCGAAAAGTGCACCAATATATGTAAGTATTTTTACAATCTACATTTTATGCTTTCAGTCTCATAACAGTAATAATGGAAAATTTTGTTGCTTAAATGATAAAGAAAATAAAATTCGCTTCATATGTGCTTAAGTTTGTAACATTTGTCTTAAATTATAAATGGCTTAATCCCATACCAAGTTGCTCTCCACGAATTTCTCGTGTCGTTCATGAAAGAATAGACATGAAAACAAGTAATTAATTAACGGAGAATGACTCATTAATTATAAATAGAAGTTTTCATATACGTCCATTAAAAATATTTCAAAAATATGCATTAAAGTATTTAATTGCTATAAAGGACGTTAAATACTAATAAAAACATTAAAAGATCTTAATAATTTTACATGTTTTGATTGAATTTACTCAATCATCATCAGAAAAAAAGAAAATACAAATAAACACAAAGATGGAAAATGACAATAAACTATTACAAATGAAATTTAATTTTTTTTTTTTTTTTTTTTTTTTTTTAATTATTAGATAAGGAAGTAGTGAACAAAAAGAGCATCAGATGAAAATTTGATGAATATCTTCTTGATGTGTTTCAGGAAGACAATGGTGCACGCTAGTGGTTAATTTACTGATGTAAAATATCTTCACTATATAATTTTAATGTTGTATCATATTTTATGGGAGAAATGCTGTACTCTTCAAAATTGGCCTGAATAAGCTGAAATTTATAATCGCCACATCTGCGGGAACACTATTTTTTTTTAGGCAATCAATGTCATTTCAACCTGACTTTAATTAAAGTTTTCTGGGCAGTGTAGGGTGCCTCATTTTTTAATGTGTTACGATGTGTAAAATTTTTTTTTTAAATGTTTAAATCACGTTATATTTTTATGCAAATTTTAAATTAAGGAGATGTCAGTTGATATTTAAAACTATCCAGAGCACAGAACTGCAGATCCCTGTCCTTAGATGCTTCACATTTGTTTAAGTGATTGTTCTTTTTTTTATGAGTAGGTCATACCTACTTTTTGCTTTCTTTAGTTTCTATTCAAATTCCTCTTAACCTGAGTCTTTTATATCAATGTAGAGCAATTGTGAATTATCTTCATCCGCAGTGTAGGGTTAAGTATCATCATGGAAATGCTACAGTTTTCATTATTGGCAAAGTTAGAAAGTTATTAGAAAAATAAACAATTTATTGCTTTTTTTTTTTTTTTTTTTTTTTTTATATATATATAAATAGAGCAAATAATAAAAAAACCCATCCCTCTACTTCTAGAGTAGTAAAAATCCATCATCTGAACCTACAGTTTGTTATTAAAAAAATAACTTATCTTTGCAAAAATAATATTTTTAATAATAATTAAATTTTCCAATTTAGATTTCATGTAATTATACTTTAATTCTTTTACATAGTTAATATACTTTAGCTTTGAGCATTTGTTTTGGTTTCTGGAGGTTTCTTCCACTGTGTTGGAAAAAACCCAACCCTGCCATAATCACCTGGCGATTTCTCCTCATTTTGTGCTTTTTATTCTTTTCATAGGATATGTGTATCTATTAATTAAATCCTTGAATTTGTTATATTGCATTGCTGATGATATTTATTATACTCATTTGTATTTGTAATAAATGCGTGAAATTGTAAAGAGACTTTGTAGATACATTGTATATATATTACCTTTGACAATAAAGTTCGGTGAATGGTCCGGTAAAATTAATGTAGATGAAATATTAACAAAAATTACCATACCATCCTTCAAAATAGTCTTCTCCCATAACTATGCATTGCTTCCATCTGCTATACATGTCCTGAGAAATTTGCAAGAAGTCTTCTTTTGGGATGGAGTTCAAAAGCTTCGTCACGCTTCGTTGGATGTCAGCAATATGGTCAAATCTCAGTTTAAGGTTTGGTTTTAAGCTTTGCAAGACACCAAAAAGAAATTCATGAGGGGTGGTCAGGGCCGTAGCTAGAAGTGAACATTAGGGGCGGCTCAAGAGAATGTAGGGGGGGGGGGCTCATATTTTTTATCTCTCTCTCTCTCTCTGATGCAGAAAGATAAATTAGTGCATATTCACATCGTAGATAGTATGTTTCTTATTAAACTGTTATAGTAACTTCATTTTATGATAAGAAAATTATATAATGATAAAATTTTTAAGTGTATAACATGTGCCAAATTAAATATCATGTTAGCTTTCTATGTACAAATAGGATGAGGGAGTGTTGAAACACTTATTTTAGTAATTCTGTAAAACTGTGAAAGGGTCACAAAATTAAATTAGATTTTTGAACAGAATTCCATTCGAATTTTTGGATCAGAAATTCATTTAGTGACCTTGGAATCTTTTCCAGGGGGGGGGGGGGGGCTCAAAATATTTTAGGGGAGGGGGCTGAGCCGCCCATAGCGCCCCCTTAGCTACGGGCCTGGGGGTGGTGCAAACTGAACATCCACCATACTCACCAGATCTCAATCCTCCAGATTTCTTACTATTTTCATCATTCAAACTCTCTTTGAAAGAGATTTGACCATATTGCTGACATCCAATGAAACATGACGAAGCTTTTGAACTCCATCCCAAAAGAAGACTTCTTGCAAATTTCTCATGACATGTATAGCAGATGGAAGCAATGCATAGTTATGGGAGAAGACTATTTTGAAGGATGGTATGGTAATTTTTGTTAATATTTCATCTACATTAATTTTACCGGACCATTCACCGAACTTTATTGTCAAAGGTAGTATATCTCTTTTTATTTTAATCACACCCTATTTAAAAACAAAGTTCAAAATATTAATTATAATTATTTCAGAATCAAAAACTAATTAACTGATACATTTTATTTTTTTTCTTAAAGGGACAGTTTATCTTTTCAACATTTTTCTATTTTTAAAAAAATGCTTCAAATGGTGAACTCATTGCATTTCAATGTTCAACTAAAAATAAATTTTGCAAATAAAGTAATAATAAAAATAATAACTATATATTTAGTTAATTTTTTTTTAATTTTAAGAAAATTTGAGTTTTTAAAAATCTTTATTCCTTTTTTAAATATTAATATTTTTGCCCAGTTATTATTATATTTTTTAAGGTTTTCAAATGTGTATTACATACAACTGGAAGTGTATTTTTAGATTAATTTAATATTATATTTTATTTTTTTACTGATATATGTAGTATAAAATGATGAAGTATAACACAACTTCTACTTCATATACTTATGTTAAAAAAAAAATAATAATAATAACCTGAAGGCTAATTCCATGTATAGATTTATCACATATATAATAAAAAACACATACAAAAAAAAAAAAAAAAAAAAAAAAAAAAAAATCATTTTTTAAACATGGAAGTGAAAAAAATAGGAAAATGTAGAAAAAGCTGTTTAAAGCTTTTATTTGTGTGGAAGAATCATGCTGGTTGTATTTACAACATCTCATGATTTAATTGCCGTATAGGTAAAAATGAGGCATCAAAATATCCTTGATTAAACAGGCTTTCATTTAATATTTAAAAATGAAAATTTATTTTTGATCAATTTTGAGGTAAATTGTCCCTTACACAAGACTCTGAAATCAAACAATCCAGAACCAAGTTCTTTGACCCATAGTTTAATATAGCAAAGAATTTATTGCATATTTTATTTAATAATGTACAGTAGACTCACGATTTTATGACTCCTCACGATTTAACGACCATTGGATGAAGTCCCGACCATTTTTCAGTACTTACAATTTATTTTCTCGCTCGTTTTAATGACCTGCAAATAATCCAAAACTTGATTTAGTGACCTTTTCACATTCCCAAGGTATTAAAAATTTAGAAGTAGTAAAGATAATTTTTCTTTCCAACAAATGTTACATGCATGTTATAGCGTCAAATATTATTCAGTGTTTAATAAAAGGTATTGAAGAAGCTAGTCAATGGTATTCTCATCAATTTAGAAGCAAAGGATTCCATTAAGAATTCATAAAATGAATTCTTAGTGGCTATTCATATAGAAAATGATACTTGGCAAGTGGCGTCTCAGAACACAGTTTTGCTTCCATCCCACCAGATATTTAAAGTAAAGAATCAAGGTTTGGAACTGGAACCTGCTGTCCGGGGACCGAAAAAACAGAATGTTGCTGCAACTGAAGATTCCAATGATCTAAAATGTAAGCATTACGAAAACATGTTGTATGACCGTTAAATCTCACATTTGAAGATTATGTTGATGCTGACAATAAGTTAAAAATTGATAAAACATTTTCAAAATATGATTTATTCTGCAGTCTTCTCAATCCTGATTGGACATTCCAAATAATTCTTTCAACAAAGAAATTGACGATGTTCTATAATTACCTCCTGCATAAAAAACAGAGGATGTCTTCATGTTGTACGGAAGGAAAGTAAATTCTAAAGACCACTTTTAGAAGTTTCCAACTGCCATTTTAAAGCAATAAAATAAAACAAATAATATGATTATTTAAAAAATGTTAATTAACTAGTGCCATTTTCTTTTGTAAAAATTTTGAATTCTTATCAAATTCTATCATAATTTTTAACCATGTTTTGAATTTAAAATTTACTAATTACTACTTAAATATTTTGTTTAATTGTATAAATCAGTAGTCTTTACTATAGTAGAATGCTAGGTATTTTTGAAGTGCATTAAGACTAACCAATATTAGCAACATTTGATTTAACGTCCTGTTTGCCGAGGTTCTGTGAATGTCTTTAAATCGGGAGTCCACTGTATTTAAAATATTGAGAATAACATTTGCAATTTTTTTTTTCTGATTTAAATGGCTTTATTTAATTTATTGATGATCATAAAATAATTTTATTATGCCGATTTTTTTATTTTATTTTAAATAAATTTCTTTTCAAGATTTGGTGAGTTATGTAGGTTAAATATTACAAATGTTTCATGTGTCTATCTTTTTCTGATAAAACTACTTTTTCTGATTAAACTACTTTTTCTGACAGGTTTTCTACTTTAGCTCATTTTTCTTTACAAAATGACATCAAAGTTGTAGCTATTACTATGCAACAAAAGTTTTATTATTTTGCACTTCCTCACAGTAATGCCCAAGTTTAAGTCAAGCATTGTAATCACTTTAATTTGGGAAAACCAAATTACTTTCTGACCATCTATCTGGGACACTAATTTAAAGCCTCTGTTTCTTTTTTTTTTTAACTCTTGTGATTTTTCAATCAAAGTACAAAAAGTGATTTGAAGGATAGCATAAAAGGTAGAATAAAATTTTAAAGTTTCCCCCAGGTTTAAAAAGGGGCAGGGCGCTACTGTTCTGAAAAGGGCATTTTTTTGGTTTTTAAGGGCACTTTTATATATTTGAATCTAAAATCTAGCGGTTCAAAAAACGTGGAATAACAAAATTTTCGTCAAAATATCAAGGAAAAGAAAATCCAAAAATTTCGTCAAAAAATTAAAAAACGAATAAAAGGTAAATTTTGTTAAAGATCGCAAAAAAACGACAAATATTGTTAAAAGATCGCAGAAAAACCGCCGGTTTTGTTAAAAGATTGCAAAAAAACAGCAGATTTTGTTTAAAAAAACGCGAAAAAACGGCAGATTTAGCTAAAAAAATTGCGAAAAAAACGATAAATTTTGAGAAAAGAGGCAAATTTTGTTAACAGATCACAAAAAATGACACATTTTGTCAAAAGATAGCGAACACCCACCAATTTTGTCACGTTTAAACACGAAATTTTTGAAACAAATTTTCCGTTTTGTCGCGATTTTTTTGACGAAATTACCTGTTCGTCAGGACGCGTAAGAGCTATTTTTGGCATTCCGTAGCTGATTTTTTGTGTAATTTACGCACTATAACGCGTCCGCATCATATCTGAGGGTCTGCACTTTTCCTAATGTGGGGTATGAGGAGTGCTATTTTTTTGAATGAGCGACAAGAGGGGCGCTAGTTTTTGGATGAGGGGCAAGGAGGGCGCTATTTTTTAAACTAAAGGGCAGTGTCAGCATACTCACTACCCTTAACACTCTATAAGCATATATATACATATGGTAATAGGATAATATAGCATGACTTACAGGTTTTTATTTTATTCCAATCTTATCTTATTTCCAATCTCTTTATTTTGTTTTCCTGGTTCCATGGCATATTCCATTTTTAAATCGGTTACTTATTTGTTTACTTTCGATTTGAACACTTACATGTGCGTTCATGATCGTTTTCTTCCGTCTGATCGCGATTTGCGATCTTCGCAAATCGCAACTTACGAGTAGCCGTATCTCCCTTTCGCAAAGCAGGAACGCATTTGCTCAACTTCGGCAGATGCAAAGGGGGCGTTGCACTCTGGCGATGTATAGAATTGCGAGGGGTATTTAAATCAGTCGGTTTGTTTTGACTGCGGGTGGTCTGACGATGTTTTGGTCTAGTAAAGGCCGTACATTATTTTAAATTCCAGTTATGGAAGTTTATATTTGTAGTTTGTTTATGTTCTGAAAGATGATGTTGCTTTAAAGATGAATCCAGTCTATAGATAGTGAAAATATCTTTGCTGAACTTTTGTTGTGATGAGTTGCTATGATATCCAAGGCTTCTATTTCTTTTGGATATTTGCTAGACTTTATTTTTTCGTCATCATCCGATTTGAAAAATCTGTTTTCTTCCAGTTATGCTGTGGTGAGTAGTTCGTTTTGCAACCTGTACATGTCAATTTTTTCTTTACCTTACGTCATGCTGTTGGTTTAATTAAGTATTCTTATTGTGTTAAAGTATGACTTTAATTTTATAGATAATATAATTTCAGAAATTACTTTTTTTTGGTTGATTTTACCAGATATAATTTCTCTTTGTTTATTATTTCATATATACATATATTTTATTTTGAATATGTTTTTTTCTTGAAAAATAAATGTTAGTTTATCTTTTAACTAAATGCTTCTTTACTGACTTTATTACACTACCACAGATTGCCAATACTTATTTCAGGTCACCAATTTTAATTTCTCTATCTCTGCTTAAGTTTTATTTAATTTTAGAACGGTTCTGGCTTCAGAACCGATCAGGCAGGAGGGGCGCAGCGCCCTCCTGAAACCCTCTGGAGGAAAACTCTGAGATTTATTCTAACTAAAACGGTTGTGATTATTAATTTTAGGCAAATAAAAGTAAAAAAGAATATATTTTTTTAATCTCTTTTTTATAAGCATTCAATCTTTATCTTGAAAATCAGGTCTAATTTCATGACTGTAAATTATTATTCTTACCAAAAAATTTTTGATGAAATATATCAATACTATGTAAGCACCAAATCCAAAAATTTATAACTTTGATTCATGAAGATGTTAATTTTAAAATTATAAGACAACAGTTATACAAGAAGAGCAAGGATGTTCAAAAATTGTTGACAAAGAAGGCCTACAGTTGACTGATATAAACATTAATGGCTGAAGAAGCAGCTGAACTATTCTTGTTCGCCTATCATCTCTAATCGTTCTCTCAACATTCCACACTGTTTCTACTATCACAATCTCAACAGAATGACCATTTTGTTCTTCATCAACAAGTTTTGAATGTCTCTGCCGTTCTTGAACCACTGTTGTCTCATAAATTCGAAATTAACATCTTACAGTTCGATAATGTTGCCACCTTATGAGCATATTTAGAAGCATTTTATTATTAATTTCTGACCTCTCATATTGGTTTGTGATCTACTTACTGACTTTCTTATAGTATTCAGTAATGGTTGCCTTAATTAATTGTAAAATTTCTGTCATTAAATAAGTCGAAGAAATTACTATAAGAATTTAGTGGTAGCAAATAGTCCTCAATTTGGCATTTGTGCATCATGAATGTCCTAACAACCCACTATTATCCAATTATCTTATCCAAGCTAAGGTAAATGCTTGATAGTAACATAATTACTGTTGCACTTTGGAACAGTGTTGCCAACTTAGAAACTTTATACACATAGGGTGTTGCCAAATTTGATTGACAAATTATGAAAGGTGATAGTAGGCATCAAGAGGATGAAAAAATACTGTAGAACATGAGGTTGCAAAACATGTATTTAATCAAAAATACAGGATGTTCTACTCTAACTCAACTTGGGTTGAATGGTAATATCTTTCAGAAAACTAAATTATATTACAGTAAAACTTTTAATAGACAAACCTTTGTTCTAAATGTGATACTATAAAAAAAGTACAAGTTTCTATTATATGCATAACAGTATGCACTTGATGCTTCAATTTTGGACTGTAATTACCAGTTCATATGGTATCATCGATTGCTTGAGCACCCTGTTTTTCATAACTTTTTATGATGTTATCAATCACACAAAACAAGGTTGGTTATACATTGTTGCATTTTCATTGCAGTGTTTTTTTTATTTTTCATAAAATTGTTATTGTCAATCCAAGCTTTCAGGTGGGATGTAGCACACTGTATTGTGACTAAATAAATGGTTTGTGACCCAGTGTTTTATAGTAAATTTTTATCTTCTTGATGCCTACTGTCAACTCTGAATATGCCTGCCAAATTTGGCCTGTTAACACCCTGTATTTATGAACTACCATTCTGTTAGAATTTCTGTATTGTACTTTTTGTTTTATTTAAGCATCAATTCTCTGTCATTATATAAATAAAAAATTAATATGCAGAAATTCTAAAAGGATAATAGTAAAAAAAAAAAAAAAAAAAAAAAAAAAAAAGGACTAAGTTGATAACATTTTTGAGGAAGCCTGAAACAGCCGAGTGACATAAAAGGGTGTTAATTTGAGAAGCAGTTAACTGTTGCTGTGCATATTTAAGCTTAGTTTAGCAAACTCAAAAAGAAGATTATTTAATTGTCATTTCCCTGTGGCACTGTTTAAAATATTTATGGCTATTTGTTTCTATTTGATAGTGATTTTATAAATATTGAATCAGTCATGTGGATGATTTGAAAAAAGTTGACTATCTTAATTATTTTTTAAAGAATTGTAGCAACTCTGCACTTAAAATAATAATTTTTTTACTTAATTTTTGCACCTTTTTTTTGGCAGCTAAATTCAATTTAAAAATTGAAATTTTATTAAGTATATTTTTTTCTTAAATATGTATTTCAATTTACATTTGTGAAAATGAACTTTGTATTTTTTTATTTATTAATATTATTATTATTATTTTTTTTTTTTTTTAGGGTGGAGGACCAATTGTTATTGAGCTTTATTCTAACTATGCTCAAGAGCAGGGAAATTATTATTTTGTGTTTAAAGGCTCTAAAATAAGACATGTAACTTTTGCAGCCCCTTATTGGAATAATGGAACTTTACAACTGAGATCTGCCATACCAGGTAATTTTTGAAACTGATTTAATTAAAATGAATAATGCATGACACAATAATTAAAAAAAAGCCTTAACTCAAGATACTCAAGATAATCTTTGCTGAAATTCCTTGCATTTTGCAGGTTCATTAAAATTTATGCTATATTTCATCTAATACTGTCTGGTTAAAATTTGATGAAAATAAGTAGTGTGTATTACAGGCAGTTTCAGTTTAACCCCCTGAACATGCAGGGAATATTTTTAATATATGTGTACTTTTAAATAACATAGAGTACAACATTTTTAAAACACTTCTTAATGTGACAATTCTCCCCTCTACATACACACATGGTACTCCTCTTAATTAAAAGTAGAGAATATTTGCAGTGGTAGAATTGATGCTTACTGGTTCTAAGGACCATTACCAGACCAGTGAACCACTAATTTCTTAAAATTAGTGGTCTGATTGAATTTTTGGTAGTCTCAGACCAGCAGACCACTAAGGATTTTGAATGCTGATTGATATCTAATTGTTAGAATAATTAAAAGAATATTTGTTTATTTTTTTTAATTAAATAATAAAAATGTATATGCAACTAAATTTATGTAACCTATTTTAATATTAAAATTGTAATTGAAATAATATTATTGATCTCTTTTAGTTAATATTCAAATGATGACTAAGTTTTTTCATTACTTTGATGTACTAGCTGAAAAGAATAATGTATTCATAGTCATTGCAAATTACTATCCTTTATTTTTCATTTTTACTAAATGAATATCCTCTTATGAACCAATCTCTAGTTTTTTTAATGGTGCTCTAGTTATAGTTCTCTCGTTAAATATCAATACAACTAAATTTATCACATATACTCGCATATAACTCGAACGCCTAACTTTTGAATGCAAATTTTGCAAAAAAATCAAACACCTGCGTATAAGTCTACCCCTAACTTTTTACTACAATTTTTCTCAAAATAAAACCAAATATTTCACTTTCTAATGAGAAAAAATAGTAATTAAACAAAAACAAATAATTGAAATGTTTGTTAATGATATTCTTATTGTATAACAAAATGACACCTTATTTTAATATATTATTTTTAATTGCTTAAAAAATGTAATGAAGATTAAAAAAAAATAAGTTTATTTTGTTGACATGTTTCAACTCATCACAGAGTCATTTTTTGTCACACAATTATTTGTTAGTTAATCATCTTGTTGTTTATTTGTATTAATTTGTTTTGAAGATCACTTTTTGATGAGTTGAAACATTTCAACAAAATAAAACTATTTTTCTGTTTTTAAAATCTTTATTACACCATTTAAGCAATTAGAAATAATATAAATTTTTACTATTTGTATATTTTATGTATCATTTAACTATTCATATATTTAGAAAGCTAGGATTTTGCAGTATTCAAAGTATTTGATTTTTCTTTATTAATTGACTTGCATTTAAGCCCCCCAACCCAATTTGCTTGCAGAAAATCGTCAGAAATTCCTTGACTTATTTGCGAATATATACAATTAATGTATCAATTTTAGTGTCATGCTGAGTTAAAATGCTAAAAATAAAATTGTATGCATGTATATGGTTAAATTAAATACAACAGAAAATATTTTTCATTGTTCTAAGAAAAGAAAAAGTTTTGTTTTTTAATTTAAAGTAATACTTACAAGAGTGTTAAATTATAATAGATTAAAAATAAATTATTGGCTGTGACCATATTGAAAACAAAGATTTTTTGTACGGTTTTCACATATACAGTTTATGCTATTGTTGGTAAGATGTTTGAACTAGATAATAGGATCTATTTGTATAATATTTTCTTCTAAATCTGCATGAAATTCAGTTCATTATAATTTGTGATTCTTTTTTTCACCATAAAACATATTAATTATGTAAATTGAAAAAAATATAAGTTGTAAGTCTAATTCTAAATGTTGCAGAATAAAACTATATCACTCAAGTAATTTATAAGTATATCTTTCTGTTATACTTTTGATGTTCCCTAGAATTCTTTGCATATTTATTTTTACAAACACTTTTTCCCCTTTCATTCCATTTGTCTTAAATGTAAATTTTCAAAGATGCATCATCAAAAAATATGAGTGGAAATGGGCTTAGTGATTGTATTACTATCAGGGTTGGGTTTTTGCCGGCAGAAAGTGGTTTCTGATTGTGCCAGTGGCAGAAAGTGGTTATAACCGGTTTTAACTGGCAGAAACTGGCAACAACTGGCATAAAGACATTCTGTGACATAATCTCTGATTTTTTTTTTTTTTTAGTAATATTAAATTTATTAAGTAGTTCATTCTTAAATAATTAGTACTTAAATAATTCAGAATAAATATATGCACACAAATAAAATATTGTGGATAGTTTTAATTAAAAAAAAAAAAAAAATTGATTTTTGAAAAATTGAGTAATGTAACAGATATTTTTTTTGTTACATATGCATATGTAATTTATGTTTAAACAATTATTTTAAAATCTCAGTTTAAAAACCAAAATATAAAACTATATGCAATGCTTATTTTAAATAAAGCACTGAAAAGAAAAAAAAAATATTTACTCAAAATATTTTTCTGTAATCTAACATGATTTAATAATAACATAATAAATAAGTAATAAAAAAACTCTCAGAATTGTTATAGTGATATGTGGATCTAGTAATTCTTTGGATTTTGAAAAGATTTCATTTAAATACTGTATTCAAAAGAATAAATCTGACTTTTTTTTTAATGTCACTTACAAAACAAGTTGCAAAACCTTGCTTGAAAACAAAAGTAACAATATGATTGGCAAGGTATATAAGCAAGTTATGTATTTATATGATCATTTTTAAACGTTTTGATACTTTGAATAACATTCATAATCTTATGTTTTAATTTTTAGCTCAATGGTTTACATATCAAATGTAAGTGTGAATTATGAATCATTGCTGAGTAAAGTTCTTATTTAGTACTGTTTTTTAGTTTCTGCCAGTTTTTGCCACTTACTGGCAGAAACCAGTTTCTGCCATGCCGGTTTTAACCAATTTCTACCGCTGGTTTTAACCACTCCAGCAGAAACTTGCCAACCCTGATTACTATTGAGAAACATATTTTGAAATTGAATTAAAATGATGTATTGCAATAAGGATACTTTATTTTTTCTATTAAGTGTAAACTTGCATGCAAAGAAATTTCTGAAATGGCAGCCTTTTTAATTCATTCTGAATTCTCTCTCTGCCCTGTTATTGTTATATTCAACAAAATTTTCAATATAAACAAATCAGCTCTTATTATATATATAAAACCCCTCTGTGTATAACAATTCCGGGGTCAACCTATCCACAAGAAAAAGAAACTCATTCACCAATGAAAACGTTTCATAGTCATAATGAAGCGTTCTCATTGGTCAGTTTTACAGTGGGAGCTGTAAATGACGTCACTACATTTTACTTCGCTTTGAAATCTTTCCACGATTTCAAAAAGTACACTGTTAAAAATTTGACCCGTTTGCTGCAGCGGCACTCTACAGCTTTTATAGAATCTCTTTTATGACCAATGAGAATGCTCCATAACGCAGTAAAGTAATTGTTTTCTATAAAAGCGATGGAGTGACGCTGTAGCAAATGAGTCAAATTTTTTACAGTGTATATTTAATTAAAATTTTTTATTAAAGGAAAGTGAAGGTGCGTTTTAAATGCAATATTGTTAAAATTTTTATATTCGGATTACTTTAATTTTTTTTTTTAACTTTACAGCCGTGAATGACTCTTGAGAATTTTAAATCTATAAAAAACATTATGAAAAGTTACCTCTGATTTTAAAGGCAATCTATTTTCTGACCAATGAAACCGTTCCATAGTCATAATGGAGCGTTCTCAATGGTCAGATTTACAGTGGGAGCTGTAAATGACATCACTACATTTTACTTCGCTTTGAAATCTTTTCACGATTTCAAAAACATTATTTAATTTACACTTTTTATTTAAGCAAATCGCGGATGCATTTTAAATTTCATTATAATCCCCACCCCCATCTACCAGATAGTTTTGCTATAGTTTTAAATGCAAATTTCTGTGGAATTTTTTTTTTTTTTTTTTTTTTGTTAGATTTTTCCCTCTCCAAGTTTAATCGCTGTATTTATCAAAATTGTTTCAGCCTAAAGTGGCTATGATTGACCACAGTTGTTGTAATTTTTTATCCTCCTTTAAAAATGCAAACACGTCATTTTGACGGGCTATCTTTTAGTTTATAAGGACATTGATTAACGTGCTTTATCAGGTAATGAACATCATATGCGCATAGTTGTGTTGCAGCTTAAGAGAAGATATGAAAAGTAAAAATAAATAACTTATTTTATTCTAAACTAGTTATCCCTCTTCCCTCCACATATATGAGTCGCCAGTCCCATAATATTAACCTTAAATATATCTACAATCTTTGTCTAATGGCTTTATACATTTAAACGAAAATTATCTAAACAATCCTAATACTGGAGACCGTACTTCCTATGGCACCATAAACTATCGAACGCAAAATGAATGAAAACACTTAATTTTTAAAGAAAAATATTTTTTTCTTGTCAAAATTTTTTGAAACCTTATAAGTTAGCATGTTTACGGCACTTATGTATAATTTTTAACCTGAAATATGATATTTAGCTGTAAGAACTGTGCTGTTTAATCCAATTGCCTGAATGGCTTAAAGATTTCATACTTGATACAAATTATGTGCTCAAAATCTGTAAAAAAATTGTGTTAAAATACCAATATCGTTTTGAAAAAAACAAATTCTGGAGAAATCACAAAAAGGTTTCTAGTCAAGATTTTTTTTTTTTTTTTTTTGTAAGGTTTTATTGTTTTTTCTTATTTTTATTTTCAAACCAAATACAGAGTTTAAAAGTATGCTTAAAAGTAAGGAAAAAAAAATCTATATTAAAATTGAAGTTTCGTTTGAAAGCTAATGGTATACAATTATGCTAAGTGGGATTTTGTTTTTTTTGTATTTCATTTGAAAATGTTAATGAATGTTAAACATAAAATGGGAGAGTGACTTTCGAAAACTTTTTCTTTTTGAATGGTTAATATTTTGTCATATTTAAGAAGATAAATGTATGCAGATTAAGCATGTATTTTTTGTTTATTAGTATTTTTATAGGAAGTGCGGATGCAGATTTTAAAACTTTGCAAAAAAACACAAAAACCCCAAAATGGGCAATGAGAAATTTAAAATTATAAAACTTACTATTAAACTTTTTATAAAAAGAAAAAAATAACTGATAAATTTCTCTTTTTTGCCACAAAAGATGATGAACACAAGGCTCAAAATGCACTGGAGCAAACTGGAATAATATTCTGGTTCGTAAAAAATTAAAAACATATTATTACTGTTCAAAAATGTTTTTAGTTATAAGAATTTTGACATAGCATTCTGGTTCGTGGATTTTTCCATTTTTACCCCTGGATAAATATGATAGAAAACTAAAGATAGTGTCAATAAAAAGTGGTAAGAGTGATAAAGACACTCCTGAACACACCACATCAAATTTGACTATCGGAAGATCAAATCAAATTATTAACATTTAATTTAAATTACTTTAAACTTTAAAAGTTTAAAGCATGAAATACATTATTAAGTTAAAAAATGACTGAACATATTAATTTTTTGAAATCCTTAGATTCACTTTGCAAAAACAAGTTAAAAAAATAATACAGAATGTTATTTAAATTACTTAAAAAAAAAAAAAAAGTTTCTTTTTTATTTACAATGAGATAACATTTAAAACTTTCATATTACAACTATACATTTTGTACTTTCAAGCATGTTTCTGCTCATCATAAACATATATATGCTTCAAAGTACTAAGTTTTAAATGCATCTTATGGGTCAAAACTACCTTTGAGTAATTTAAATAGTATTTTGTGTTAATGATTTTTTTTTTTTTTTTTTACTTGAACTATGTACTTTCAAAGTTTTAAAAACAACTCTGAAACGAATGTTAATGATTTTAAAAGAAAGCATCTTTTAAAATTACACTTTAATTCTTTAAAAAATCCAACTATAGAGAAAGGTGCCACATTGGTCAGCCCTGTTTTATGTAACAAAATATTGAAAAATGCAAACAATGAGGATGCATTACAGTTTCATTTTCTCAAATTTCTCACAATATTGATGCTGTAATTATAACGCTGGGTTTGTATGGGTCCTGGAATTTTAAGATTAAGAAATGCTTCAGTACTAGTATTAAAAAATCTCTCCATAAATAAGACCAAAATTTCACACATTTGAAACCTAGTATATCACCTGGAAAACAACAGTATCCATACGAACCCTGTGATGCAAATCTTTCTTTCTTACCCAGTTTTTTTTTTTTTTTTTTTTCAAAAATACAGACTTTGTAAAATATGCATGGCTTCAAATTACGTGTGTAAATAATCTAATTAGAGTATTTTTTCATAATTGTATTAAAATATGAATTAATTCAGCTTCATTTCAAGTGGAAGTGCATCAGGTTTCAGGTCACTGAAAATTGTTCCATCAAGCTCACATCGGATTTTGGTTGACTTCAAATAGAATTTTCGGTTTCAGGTCAGATATAAATTAGACAGGAGTTTGGGATCTTTTTTCAGATTCCAAGACAGATGATTTGAAATCCGAGCCTGAAAAATTTTGTGTCATTTGAGACACAGCCTGAGTTGAACCTAATTAGAGATGTAAATTTTCCAGAAAAATTGAAGTAGTGGAAAGAAACTGGATTTTTTCGGTAAAAATTGGAAAAATTGATTTTTCAAAATTATTTTTCTCGAATAAATTATATCTATTTGAATATTAAATAATAAACAATTTTTTTTTTCATTTAATCTGTATTAAAAGAAAATTATTTTCGCTTTATATGACTATATTAAAAAACAGCAAAGTCTGCTTTTAAAAGTTTAGTTTTTTTCAATCTCAGTATTTTCATAGTAATATTCACACTTTATTTAAACTCTGTATTTGCTATTGTTTATCATATCATGGCCTCTATTGAAATGATTTTTCAGTTACATGTTTATTTATCAATTGACCTAATGTTAAAACCTCAGCCAATGCCTCTGCAGTTTGGAATCAAATGTATTATGCATCCAATTTACATTGTATTATTTTTAAGTACATAAATGATAATAGTTTAAAGAAACATTGTTGCAGTTTTCTCATTATTATGAATATAAGTATTCAAATCTTCCATTGTTTAAAAAATGTGTATTTTTACAATTTAGTTTTGGCAAAGCTTTCCAATCTCAACTCAAAAAAGTTTTGATTTAGTTTTATAATCTCTCCTAAAAGCTGTCTGGTATCCCATTCTTGAGTAAAAAAACATATCCAAAAATGTTTCCATATGGTAATTTCATATTTCTAAAAGTGGAATTCAAGATATGTGAACTATAAAATGCAACACTACAAATAGAAAATGCAAGGAATTTGAGGAATGAACAAAAGCAGTTGCACACAGAGGTAAGCTTCTACTATGCTTCAGGCAATTACTAAAATTCAAAGTTTAATCAAGAGAGAAAGTATAATTTGGAATATAGTTATTTATAATAAAATAATGATTTTTTTTTTTTTCATTGCAGTTTCTAATGTAAACTCCCAATATTTTTCAATAACACTGTATGAGAAGGAGAGAAATGGAGGTCATTTTTAGATTCAGTATTCTGAAAAAATTCAATTTATCAGCTGTAGTGAAATCATGCAGCATAGTAGTGCCATCTGTACTGCAATTTACACAAAAACTAAACAACATTAATATACAGGGTGTCCCTAAACAAATGGTATATACGCTAGGGGGTGATAGAACACATCAAGACGAGTAATAGTAAATAGGAAACCAAGGGTCCCAAACATTTTCCAAAGGAGATAGCCGCCATTAAAGTTTGGGGTCCAAAATTTCAAACACACATAAAAAATGGAAAAAATGGTCGATTGATTTGCGGTTTTCACTAAAATTATTCTTTATGTTGATATTTTCTTGAAAATAAATTATCAAGATAAATTTCGAAAAATGCCGATAGAGGGCGCTTTAGACTTTGAAGTAATGAAAAACTATTTTTTGCATCTCATTAAATGGGTTCGTAAGCTTAGACTTAAACTTAAATTTTGAGCTAAAAATCTGAATAGCTGGAAGCGGTTAAGTAGCACAAACTTAACTGTGTTCAGAGGGTTTAAATTTCAAATGATTATAAAAAACGGAAAAATTGGTGGATTGATTTGCGGTTTTCACTAAAATTATTCTTTATGTCGATATTTTATTGAAAATGAATTATAAAGATAAATTTCAAAAAATGCCGATAGAGGGCGCTTTAGACTTTGGATTAACGAAATAATCCATCCTAATATTATTTTTTGCCGTTATTTTTTGCATCTCATTAAATAGTTTCGTAGGCTTAGATTTAAACTTAAATTTTGAGCACAAAATTTGAATAGTTGGGAGTGGTTAAGTAGCACAAACTGAACTGTGTTCAGAGGGTTTAAATTTCAAACGAAACGGAAAAATCAGTCGATTCATTTGCGGTTTTTGCTAAAACTACGCTTTAAACCAGTGTTTTCTTGAAAATAAATTTTAAAGATAAATTTCACAAAATGCCGATAGAGGGCGCCTTAGACATTGGAGTAGCGTACAACTATTTTTAACCGCTATTTTTTTAAATCCCATTAAATGCTTTCAAATGCTTAGATTTAAATTTTGAGATCAAATTCTGAGTCGTTGCAAGTGTTTAAGTAGTGCAAAAGTGAACTGTGTTCGAGGGGGGGGGGGGGGAATTAAATTTCAACTCCTGAACACACTTCAGTTTGCGCTTCTTAACCCCTCCCAACGTTTGAGAATTTGAGTTCAAAACATCGTTGAGTTGAGAACGTCAGAATTTGAATTCAAAATTTAAGTTTAAATCTAAGATTTCAAAAACATTTAACAAGTTTTGGAAAGCATTTAATTAAATAAAAAAAATAACGGTTAAAATTTGTTGTTGGTTACTCTGAAGTTTAAGACGCTCTCTAACAGAATTTTTTGAAATTTATCTTTAAAATTCATTTTCAAGAAGATACTGACTTAAAGAATAGTTTTATTTTAAACCGCAAACGAATCGACCAATTTTTCCGTTTTTTATTATCATTTGAAATTTGAACCATCTGAACACAGTTCAGTTTGCGCTACTTAACCACTCCCCACGATTCAGATTTTGAGCTCAAAATTTAAGTTTAAGTATAAGTTTACGAAAACATTTAATCAGATGCAAAAAATAACGTAAAAAGTAGTTGTTCGTTACTCCAAAGTTTAAAGCGCCCTCTATCGGCATTTTTAAAAATTTATCCTTATAATTCATTTTCAGTAAAATACCGACATAAAGAATAGTTTTAGTGAAAACCGAAAATCAATCGACCAATTTTCCCGTTTTTTATAATCATTTGAAATTTAAACTCTCTGAACACAGTTAAGTTTGTGATACTTAAACGCTTCCAACTATTCAGATTTTGAGCTTAAAATTTAAGTTTAAGTCTAAGCTTACGAAACCATTTAATGGGATGCAAAAAATCACGGCAAAAAATAGTTTTTCATTACTTCAAAGTCTAAAGCGCCCTCTATTGGCATTTTTCGAAATTTATCTTGATAATTTATTTTTAAGAAAATACCAACATAAAGAATAATTTTAGTGAAAACGGCAAATCAATCGACCAATTTTTCTGTTTTTTATGTGTATTTGAAATTTTGGACCCCAAACTTTAATGGCGGCTATCTCCTTTGGAAAACGTTTGGGACCCTTGGCTTCCTATTTAACATTACTCGTCTTGATGTGTTCTATCACCCCCTAGCGTATATATCATTTGTTTAGGGACACCCTGTATATCAGGAACTGACTGATTCTGAAGTTTGAGGGAAAATTGTCCTATAGTTTTTGAGACAAAGCTATTGCGATAATCATAAATAATACAGCATAGTAATATCACCTGTTGAGCAATTTACACCATAACTTAATCAGCACCAAATTATATCAAGTATTAACTGAATCTGAAGTTTTATGAAAATCTGTACATTAGTTCTTGAGTTAGAGCAATTGTGGAAATTGTGATTAATGCAGCTTAGCAGTGCCATCTATTGGACGATTCACCAATAATTAAACATTTTCCATTTATATCAAGGTGTAACTGAATCTAAGGTTATGTGAAATTATGTGCATCAGTTGCGATAGAGTGCCCAGAAATTTTTTGTCACATGCAGAATGACAGACTTTTTCCAAATACCATCAAATTGTTTTCAAAATCTTCTAAAATATATAAATCCACCAAAAAACTGTCAGTCAAAAATTTTTCACGAATTCAATACTTATTTACTTCTTTCTTAATACTTTCTTCTTGAACGATAGAAGAAAATAATAAATGCATGCTTCAAAATTTATGTTAAATTTTCTTTTTTTTTCCATATCCATTAATTGGCATATTATTAAAATAATTTTGCACATGAATTCATTTTTAACAAGAGAAGTTGAATTTATTTAGTGAATTTAATTAGTTGAATTTAGTGAAATATCTAATTTTTTTTTTTTTTCATGTAATCAATCCTGTTTTTGTGAAATTATGAACTTTTATATATTCTTGTACAAAATATAATCGGAATTTTTGAATTAGAAATTATTACTATATTTAGGTTCCTATTTAAACATTTTTAATAAGGTTCTTCATACATATATGTAGCTGTTATATGGCATGTGATTTATTTTTCTTCAATCACTGCATTTGTGAAAAATTATATTTGGAGATTAAAATTTTTCTGAAATGTCTATTTTCAAGAGAGATTTTGTGAAGGGTTTTGTGTTTCAAAGTAGAAATAAACAGTCAAGTGCAAGTATTACTCGTACTTAGAGGTTTCTGTACAATTATGGATTATTATGTACAATAATGTATTATTAGCCCCTTGGAAATGAGAGACTGGTATACATGCATGCCATTTAAAATTCTCAGAATCCTTCATTATGTCCACCAGTTATTTTTTATTATAAAGTTCATTTTATTTAATTGAAACATTTTCACGATTCAAGTACAGAAAATTTTCTGTTTTGGGAAAACTGGTACTTAAAAATTAAGCAAAGTACTTTCATCACAAAGGAGTTAACTGTACTATTGAAAGAAAGTCGTTGCTGAAAGAATAATAAGACTTTGTAAAAGATTATACAAAGTATGTTTGATTATCGCTGTATATACTAAAAAATTATAAAGGGTTTACCACCATAAAAGTTCAAAGAGATATGAAGTCTAAATAATATCAATATTGCTATTTTGTATAAATCTATTTTTTATCTTATCTATTTACAAGGAACTTAACTTGGTACTGAGAATAGAAGGTAGTGCATATTTAAAGGGAGGGACAACTGATTACTCAAGGGGTGGAATGTCTCTCCCCCTCCCCCCGGGTAATCCCCTGAATTCAACACTGATTTTTTATACATTTCTTATGTGTGCGAATGCTGATTTAAGTGTTTATTTCTAATTAAATTAGTATGCTTGCAACAGTATGACGTTTATTGCTTTTATACTGCTACTAGGTATTGCATTACACAAATATATTATTAAAAGTTATTATCTAGGCTTTAAAAGCCGTTGGTATGCATAATACGCCGCCCACATCATTATTTATGTCCAAACCGTCCCTGTCTTTAAGTATTAATATCTCTGCCAATTACCGACGAATTTATCCAAAATCATTATAAACAATGCTTTTATACTGCTGCTACGATAGATACCAGCAGCGCTCTTTACAACTTTTGATCAATGCCATGAATCAAAATTTGTATACAGGGTGATTCTGAAGTCATCATCAATATTTGGTGGGCAGGTAGGGAATAGGAAAAGAACACTATTTCACATAGGAAAGCATAGGCACAAACGAACGCATGACGGTGTAGAGGGCGCTTTGTGTCCGCATCTCCCATGAACGCGCATAGCTGTCTGCCGTGCGCAGCCAGTCGTCATTCGACAAGGTGACTTCGCAGAAGTAACATGAACCGGTATACGTTTCCAGAACTTGCAGATATGCATCTAACTTACGGTGCCGCAGGAGAAAGCTGTCTTAGAACTAGGCAAATGTATGCAGAGCACTACCCAACCGGCACGTGCCACAGCATCAAATGTTTTCACGTGTTCATCGACAACTGTGCGAAGCTGGATCATTTGCTGGTATTAATGTTGATCGAGGCAGCCGCTGATCAACACGGACAGTTTCAGTCGAGGAAGATGTCCTACAGTCTATCGAAGAACAGCCAAGTTCTAGTACACGAGGTATTGCTCGCCAGTTTGGAGTTTAACAATCAACAGTGTGGTGGATACTAAATGAGGAACGTTTACATCCTTTTCATTTGCAAAGAGTGCAGTTACTGGAAGCAGAGGACTATCCCAAGCGTGTTACTTTTTGTCAGTGGTTCATGCAGAGAACAGCCGTTGATCCCAATTTCCCAACGTATGTTCTTTTCACAGATGAAGCGTCCTTCACTCGTGAAGGTATCTTCAACACACACAATTCGCATGTGTGGGCTAATCAGAATCCACACGGTACGAGAGTTAGAGTTGCGCAACAACGCTTTGCCGTCAATGTGTGGACTGGGGTCGTCAGCGACTGTTTGCTGGGACCGTATTTACTACCATCCCGTTTAGATTGCGCAAACTACCTCATATTTCTTCAGACTGTTACCGGGTCTTATGAATGAGGTTCCTGCTGTTATTCTCCGGCGAATGTGGTTCCAGCATGACGGCGCTCCAGCACATTTCATAAATGATGTGCGTTGTTACCTGACCAGAAAATTTGGAGCTCAATGGATTGGTTGCGGTGGACCGGTTTGTTGCCCACCACGGTCACCAGATTTATCTCCAATAGATTTCTTTGTATGGGGTGCCATGAAAAACATGGTGTATGAGACCCCTGTTTCCAGTGCTATGGACCTTGTAGCATGCATATCGGTTGCTGCCGCAAACATCCGGAAAACGCCAGGCATATTCCAGAAAGTTCGGTTGTCCATGCAACGTCGTTGTGAGGCATGTACTCTAGCAAATGGTCAGAATTTCGAGCACCTCTTGTAAGTCTGTACAGAAGATGCACAAATAAATGTTTTTTCTCTTACCACTTTCTTGTTATGTTTTCTTTTCATCATTTAACCGGATTCATATTGCCCTACTATATGATGTCTGCCTCTGCGCCCATGCTTTCCTATGTGAAATAGTGTTCTTTTCCTATTCCCTACCTCCCCACCAAATATTGATGAATTCAGAATCACCCTGTATAACAGAAAAATTTATTTTTCCCAAAAACTATGCGACCTAGAGTAATCGCTATAGTTTTCTTGCAAAGTTTAAAGTGAGATCTATAACCTCCAATTTTTTCACAATTTTAATTTCAGTAGATTCGGAAATGGCAGAAGAGCATATTTTAGCACTTTGTCTATTTTCAAGAGAAATTTTGTGAAGGGTGTTGTCAGGGCCCGCTTATGAATTAGAAGTAGGGGAAGCCCGGCGTCCAATTGGGGGCCCCCTATTAATCAACTATTTTTTTAAACTTATTTATTTAATAATCTATTTTTCACATGCTTAGATGATATGAAATTTTGCTATCAAAATTTCGATAAATAACATTTTTAATATTAAACTCAAACGATTATATGTTTATTATACATATGAAAAAGTATTTTATTAGATACATAATTAAATATAACAAATTAATTTTGTAAGAAACAAATATGAAACTATAATTAAGAATATTTCAACTTCAAAATATCTTTTTATGATTTTCAAATTACAACATAATAAGAAAAACAAAATCCTTATGCAAAAAAATCCATTATTTTTTTTATCATGAATTTTTTTTCATCTAAAAGTTAAGTTTGAAAAGTAAATTTTGGGGCCCTTTTAAAAATCAATGGGTAAGCACGGGCTTCACGGGCCTATTCGGTAAACAGGCCCTGGGTGTTGTGTTTCAAAGTAGGGAGGAAAATGTGAAGGATCCTTTCAAGTCTTCTCAAACAGATTTCTGCTGAGAGATTAGATTACCCACATTAATGTTTTCATGTGAGATACTTAACATAAAAATAAATAAATAAAACAACAACTAAAAAAAATTATCAAAATGTAGATATTACAAAATTTTTAATTTGCTACTTTATAAATGAATTTTAATTTTTTCCAGTTTGGAAAACTTAAAAAAAAGCCTTTGGAAAAAATTCGGAAAAAAAACTTTTTTTCCCCCCAACTTTCCCGTTTTTTCCCGAACATTTCCATCTCTAAACCTGATACCGAAAGTACGCAGTATAGAAAATTGTTAATGACATTTTAAAATTGTTTCAATAATAAGTTCCGCATTTAAAAATCTCATTTTACATCGAAATAAGTCAGGGGTGCCCAGAGAGTGGTTTAGTGACGCAAGATGCGTCATACAATTTAGTTTTTTTTTTTGGGGGGGGGGGGGATTTTAGAAGAAGTGCATTTTTGTGGGGGGGGGGGATTTTTTAATTTTTAATATTTCCCTTTTTTACTGTTAAAAAAATCGATTTTTTTTAATGTCACTTTTAAAAATTTTTAACATTTAATTTCTAGAAATGTTCCTGTGTTTTTTTTCTTTAAAATCTAGATAAGCGCAATAAGAACTCAATCTACTATATTCAACTCGCTATCTTTTGTAAATCTTGATTCTTTTAATATCACTTTGAAATTTTTTCAACATTGAATTTTCAGAAATGTTCCTGTGTTTTCGTTAAATTTTAGGTAAGGGCAATGTTGGCGCACCTTTGTTATGACGTCGAATGACGTAAGCATATACCGCCCACAGATGTTTCCCTGCAGTTTGTTATGGACGCCGCCAAGGCAGTCATTGCTCACGAAGAGAACGCATTTAAAAAATAAACTATACAGTCTGCTATATCGACATTTTTAATTCTTATTTATATCGCATCGCGCATCACTAACATTATGGGCCGTCGAGCTCAAAGGTATTTATATTTTAAAAATAATATCAGTTTGTTTTAAATAATGAATTGACAGCGCAGACGACAAATTTATTTTTTCTTTCATCGAACAATTCAATCTTCGCATAGAACAACACCTGCAGTTTGATAAAAGTGTTACGCAATCATCGCAAGAAAGAGTAAGCACAGACGAAATACGAAATCACCTGTTTACCAGAAAAGGTAAGAAACATTCGATTATTCCTTTTGATTTCATAAGTTTCTAAAATGGATGCAATTGAAAAAATAAAAAAGAAACGCGCAACTGTAAGGACAGCTGTAACTAAGCTTATAACTAAAATTGATACTTTAATTAATGAAGAAAATAAGGAAACCGATGAGTATTTAGAAATTTTGGAACAGTTAAATGAAAAGGAAGAATCGCTGAAATTTTTAAATAGCGAGATAGAAGCTGCCATAAGTATTGCGAAAGATTATGAAAATGATATTACCATTAGTGAAGAATATACTGAGAATATTGTAAGAGCTAAATTCAGAATTAAGAAACAAATTAAGCATTTAGAAGAGGGTAAGGTTCTCAATCAAAGTCAACTAAAACCTACTCTTATAAATGACTCATTTAATATTAAATTACCGGAAATACCGCTCCCGAAATTCTCAGGAAAACCGGAAGATTGGAGTTCATTCAAATTACAATTTGATAATATTATAACATCTAATGAACAATTATCTGAAACTCAAAAACTTCATTATTTATCCGCAGCTTTAACAAACGAAGCAAAAGTTTTGCAAACGACAGAAGATACATTCGCTTCTTTAATTCAGGCATTAAAAGATAGGTATGAAAACAATAGAATAGCTGTAGAAATACATATAAATTCACTTTTCGAAGCAGATAAAATTATACAACCTTCTGCTAAAGATTTGCGGAATTTAGTTGACACCGTAAAGAAAAGCATTCGCGCATTAAAGGTTTTAGACTACACAAGGAACAATCTTTCCGACGTTCTAATTCTGAATATTATTCTTCAAAAATTGGATAAAGATACGCGAAAAAGTTACGAAATGAGTATCAGTTCAAATGAAGTTCCAGAATTAGACAATTTAATACTATTTTTAGAGAAACGTTCTCAAATCTTGGAAAATATCAGTAAAAACATTTCAGCAAAACCCAAGTCAAATCAAGAACGTAATTTTAAACAAAAATCTCTCCTTGTTAAGTCAACTAATTTAATTAATTCATGTGTCTTATGTAAGCAAAATCATGCAATTTATAAGTGCGATACATTTTTGAAATCAAATGCCTCTCAGAGAAAAGAAATAGCAATGAAACACAAACTTTGCTTTAATTGTTTAAGTAATCAGCACACGATTGCTTATTGCAAATCTAAAAGTTTATGCAACATTTGTCAGTCACGACATAATACGTTACTTCACAGAAATGCAAACACTTCCTTTCCGAACAAAATTAATGAAGTTAATCCCATCGAGCAAGGTAATAAACTGAATCCGAATGCACAAGAGTTTTTCGGACAGACAGAAGTTAAATCACTTCTATCGCCTTCCTTATCTTGCGTTAATAACGGAAATAAATCTGTTATTCTCTCCACTGCTTTAGTTTGGGTTTTTAACCCTTATTCTGGTAGTTATTTACAAGCACGTGTAATACTGGACTCAGGAAGTATGTCCAATATTGTAACATCAGAATTTGCTGATCGACTAGGAATTCCATTAAAGAGATTGAAAATCGCGATATCAGGATTAGGTGGAAAAGAAATGAACATTAAATACAAGGTGCATGCAAAAATTCTAAATGGAAATGGATCCTTTGAAACATCATTAGATTTCCTTGTTGTTCCAAAAATAACCGATTCACTCCCAGTAACAAAATTGAATATTCATAATTTGAAAATTCCTCATCAGTTAGCAGATCCAAAATTTAGCGTTCCTGGCAAAATTGACATGCTACTCGGAGCACAATCCTTCTTTGATATAATAAAGGATGGAGAAATTCGAATTCCAAACAGCAATTTAGTTTTCCGAAATTCAGTATTCGGATATATCGCAACAGGAACCGCAGATACGATCAGTCATACGCAATATTGTGGTTTTATTTCGCAGTCTCAAAGCATTGATGAATGTTTAGAAAAATTTTGGAAATTGGAAACCATTGATGAACCTTGCAAAATTCTGAGTAAAGAAGAAGAATACTGTGAAGAACATTACAAAACTACGCATAAAAGAAATGACGCTGGTAGATATATAGTGCAGATGCCTACCAAGGATTTGGAAAAGTTGGGTGATTCTAAAGAGCTTGCGAAAAAACGTCTGAATCAGTTGTGGAGAAGATTATCTAAAGATAAAACTATGAAGATATTATACCAGCAATTCATGCAAGAATACTTAGAGTTAGGCCACATGGAGAAGGTTACAGATGCTCAATCCGAACATCCAGATAATAATTTATGTTACTACTTGCCACATCACGGAGTTCTCAGACCAGACAAAACCACAACAAAATTAAGGGTGGTATTCAATGCATCAGCGGCAACTACATCTGGTTTCAGTCTCAATGATTGTCTGCTAAAAGGAGAAGTGAAAGAAGACATATTTGAAATTATGACAAGATTTCGTATTTACAAGTATGCTTTTACTACAGACATTCAAAAAATGTTCAGACAAATTTTAATTCATCCATCTCAACGCGACCTTCTAAGAATTGTGTGGAAGACAGATGAGAACGAAGAAACTGCTGTTTACAGATTGAATACAGTCACATATGGAACTTGCTGTGCACCGTTTCTCGCAATACGGACTCTGAAACAATTAGCCATCGATGAATCATCACAATTCCCTTTGGCTGCTGAAGTAATAAGAGAAGATGTCTACATGGACGATATTGTTACAGGCGCACATGACCTAGATACAGCTACAGAACTCCAGCAGCAGTTATGCAACATGCTAAAAACCTGCGGCATGTCCCTTCACAAATGGAATTCCAACTCAAAGGAATTGATGAACAGTCAGCCACAGGAAGTTTAAGAACATAATTTTTCCGTAAATGAAGAATCAACGAGCAAAACTCTAGGGGTTATTTGGAAACCCGTTGAAGATCAATTTATGTTCAAGATTTCAGTAACAGAGAAATCATCATACACGAAACGAGACGTGCTGAGTACCATTGCAAGATTATACGATCCCTTAGGTCTTTTGGGACCAATTATTACTCGAGCAAAGATATTTCTTCAGAAATTATGGCTCTTGAAGTTAGGTTGGGAAGATGAAATCCCAGATCCAGTTGCAAGTGAATGGATAAATTTTGTGTCATCTCTAAAACTAGTCGAAGAAATTAGAATCGACAGATACATTCTAACCGATTCTTTTCAGAAATTAGTGTTGTTAGGATTTTCAGATGCTTCGGAATTAGCTTATGGAGCTGCAATTTATATGCATTGTACAAGTGAAACAAGTACTGTAACAACTAAACTGGTTGCGAGTAAGTCTCGCGTAGCCCCTTTAAAGACAATTTCCATACCCCGCCTGGAACTCTCAGCTTGCCTACTTCTTTCTCAACTAATAGAGAAAATTTGGCTTTCTTTAAAAATGCCAGTAACTGACATTTATTTGCATACAGACTCAAAAATCGCAATTGCTTGGATCAGTACACCACCAAACAAACTAAAAACTTTTGTTGGCAACAGAGTATCCAAGATACAAACCTTAACTGAAAACTGTCATTGGAAACATGTCCCATCGCATTTAAACCCAGCAGATGTTATATCACGTGGACTAGGTCCTCAAGAACTTTCCAACATGAATCTTTGGTGGAATGGTCCCCCGAACTTTCACCCACCTTCATCTTCAGATGAATTCAATGACAATATAGACATTCTATCACAAGAACTGTACTCGCATGAACTTAAAAAAACAGACAATATCAATTTAATTTCTACTTCTGAAAATTCATTTGTAAATGATTTTCTTAATTTAAGTAACAATTACTTAAAATTAATACGTATTCTAAGTTTTATTTTCAGATTTATATTTAATGTTAAAAATAACATTCGACGAAGTGGTCCACTCAAAACAGAGGAACTTCGTAATGCCAAGTACTGGGTCATCAAAATGGTGCAGGTAAAATCTTTCGAGTATGAAATCAAAACCCTTGAAAAGGGAGAAATTCCCAAGAAAGGCCAGGTGAGTTGTTTACATCCCTTTCTTGATAAGCAGAAGTTGTTACGGGTAGGTGGTAGGTTAAATAATTCTGATTTATCCTTTGATAAAAATTTCCCGATATTGCTCCCAAAAAATCATAAATTGACTCTATTGATCATGACATATTTTCATCTTAAATATTTACATGTTGGAGCCCAAACTTTACTCCATCTTATTAGGCAAGAATTTTGGCCACTGGGTGGTAGAAATACTGCCAGAAAAATTGTCCATGACTGCATAATTTGTTTCAAAAATAAACCTAAATGTATTGAGCAAATTATGGGAAATCTTCCCTCAGAAAGAATTACTCCTAGTTCCCCATTCACTAATGTAGGGATTGATTTCTGTGGCCCCTTTTATATTAAATATAAGGGTCAAAGAAAAGGTATTTACAATAAATGTTATGTTGCTATTTTTATTTGTTTCGTAACAAAGGCCATACATTTAGAAGTGGTCACTGACTTAACTTCAGAAGCAATGATAGCAACATTAAAGAGATTTTTCAGTAGGAGAGGTAAAAGTTCTTCTATCTGTACTGACAATGCAAAAAATTTTGCTGGAGCCAGTGCAGAGTTAAAACGTTTGGCAAACATGATTAGAAACCCCCCAGATGTTTTGGCTGATTATTTAACAAGTGAGGAAATCTCCTGGAATTTCATTCCACCCAGGACACCCAATTTTGGTGGTTTGTGGGAAACTGGGGTGAAGTCGTTTAAGCATCATTTAAGAAGAACTGTAGGAAATTCGCGATTAACTTTTGAGCAATTTTTAACAGTTACCGCGCAAATTGAAGCCATTTTAAACAGTCGGCCCCTCACGCCCATGTCTTCTGACCCCAATGATTTTGAAATTCTAACTCCAGGCCATTTTCTCATAGGTAGACCTCTAAGCAGTGTGTCTGAACCTGATCTCACTGGCGAACGCGATAATTATTTGTCTCAATGGCAAAGATTAAGTAAAATGGTCCAATTTATTTGGCGAAAGTGGAAATTAGATTATCTTAATAATTTACAAGCCAGACATAAATGGCAGTTTGAAAAAGACAATGTTATTCCAAATTCAATGGTCCTTTTAAAAGAGGATAATCTTCCACCCTGCAAATGGACAATTGGTAGAGTTCAGGAAGTAGTTAACGGACCAGATGGTAAGGTTAGAGTGGTATTAGTTAAAACCCCTCAGGGTGTTTTCAAAAGAGGCATATCGAAATTATGCTTACTTCCTTGTCAATAAACTGACAAATTATTATATGAATATGTTTAACCATTTCACTGTAAACTTATTATGTAACAAAATGTTTGAAGTCTATTTAATTATTCATTGTTCTATTCATTATTATTATATTATGCATCTTTATTGTATTGTATGTTATTCATTGTAAATTTAGATATTGTATTGTATATTGAAATGATATTTCAACGTGGGGCGGTATGTTGGCGCACCTTTGTTATGACGTCGAATGACGTAAGCATATACCGCCCACAGATGTTTCCCTCCAGTTTGTTATGGACGCCGCCAAGGCAGTCATTGCTCACGAAGAGAACGCATTTAAAAAATAAACTATACAGTCTGCTATATCGACATTTTTAATTCTTATTTATATCGCATCGCGCATCACTAACAGGCAATAAGAACTCATTCCGCTATGCTCAACTTGCTATCTTTTGAATGTGCAGTAGATTATAAGTAGAATATATTTTACAATTGATATTCCGTTTAGGGGGAAGGGTCAATGTTAAAGTGCAATTTTTTTTTTTTTTTTTTTTTTTTTTTTTTTTGGGGGGGGGGGATGGTCATCACTGAAATAAGTACAAGCCTAAATATTCCAGCATGATAGTTTTTCATGATCTTAATGTACCTAAAAGTCTGTTTTAAATGCTAAATTTGTTACTTATACCCAACCATTGTTCAAAATCTGCAACAGACGCAATTCTTATTCTTTTAAAATGTCATTGCATAAGTATGAAAGAAAGGTGTGATTTATGTTATTTTGGAAAAAGATTTCAAATAAAAAGCGAGGATATACATGGAATTTCCAACCACTATTTTAGGTAACTAACTCAGATCTTGCAAAAGGCTTCAGAATCAAAGACTGTTTCTTCTTATATATCATCAATAAAAATTCAGTGCCCTATCAATCTGATTTTTAAACGTTTGTAAAACACTTTAAGAAAGTTATACTATCTTCTTGTTTCTTCAATAGCAGTTTCTTTTTTCTTAAATTTGTGAATAAACAAAATTTTCACTTTGAGTCTCAGCTCAAAGTCTAGTTATAAACTCGAATCCGAGCAGCGAGCACACGTGCCGGGCTCAAGTTGACCTCGTCTCATCCCTATATCCCTAGAATAAACAAGTACAGAATTCTAATTTGAACAGTAATAAAGAGCTGTTAGAAAAACATGAAGGAGGGTAAGAAACAGTTCCTTGGAGTCTGCTCTTTTTTTCTTAAAAATTAGAAGCGTATTGTCTCAGCTGTTTAAAATAGTGAAAACGCATCATTTTCGTAAAACTGCGTATTTTTATTTTCTTTACATTTTGCTTTTACTTTTACCTTTCAGTGAAAAACGAGATCTTTTTTTTTAAACAGCTTTTCACCAGAAATCTGTCATTTTAGATTTGTAGGTCAGGACTGAATGCTTTTGTCTTCCAGTTGGAGGAAGTAGGTCAGGCGCGAACTTATTGTCACTTTCACTTATTTTTTAAATGGACTTCCCTTGCTTTTGAATCTACGTACTTATAGCGGACCTTTTCTAACCTGTGGCTAATTTTAAAGAATAAGTTTTTTTGTTCTTTTTTTTCTTATTCATACTTTAGCGATATTTTGTTACGTAACCTAGTTTTTGTTTGTTGCAGTTGCATGTTGGAGTGAAATTTATTTTATTGATTACTTCTTGCTTTTTGTTGCGTCTGTTCGACTCGTTTTAATTTTTAAATTTATTTTGGTGAAATAAATGTCAAGGTAGCCAACTATCTTAGTGAGACTTTTCTTACTGAGGTATTTAAAAAAAAAAAAAAAAAAAAAAAAAAGCTTTTTTTTTTTTTTCAGTAGAAGAATGGCACTCCTCAAAATTCAGCAGATTTCAGAATCAGTGTTGGACGATTTGCGTGCCGGCCTACTCAAAAAATTGCAGAGGCCGTGCCAACCTCTGAAATATTTGAAATTAAGATATGGCTTGAAATATGAAATACAGTCGACTCTCGTTAATTCGAAATCGGATAATTCGAATCTTCGCTTAATTCGAACTAAACATGAAGTCCCAAAATTTCAAATGGCAGAATAACGTTAAAAATTTTCATTAATTCGAACTCATTTTCTCTTGACTTCGGTTAATTCGAACTAACGTGAATTTCGATTTTTCCTTTTCGTTTCTTTCTCGTGGATTTCAGATCATTTAAAGAACGTTCTTTCTTTGATTTTTGTGAAAATTGTTCCGAACAAGTATACATATAATCTAATGCATTTGATATCTACCTTTTTAGTGCTCCGTCTGTTCATCAGTGACGCTTTAAATCTTTCTTCCATTGTGATTGTGTCTAATCTTTTAATTAGTTTATGTATTTATACATTCTAATTTAATATTAAGTCATATTCTAATGATAACAGACGAAATAAATTTAAAAAACACTATAACATTAATTCTTTTGTAATAGTACCATATTAAGCATGTTTTTATTTCAGATTTTCCATAATTCGAACATTTTTTGTGGTCCCGACGAGTTCGAATTAACGAGAGTCGACTGTATCAAGAAACCAGGGTAGCGGAGTCTGTGGGGGAAAAAATGGTCGACTCCGACTCCAGAGTAAATTTAACGACTACGATTCCTGGCTGGCTGAATGTTGTCTGATGGTTGAAATAATAATGGAATATAAGAAAAAGTAAAGCTAAAATCTCTCCATTCCGGGATTTATTTTCTTTTTAGGACCCCCCCCCTTCCCCCCGAAAAAGAACATATATATGTATATATATATTCGCTTTATGAATTTTACAATTTCGCGTCCGCAAACCCAAAAAATCCAACTGTGAAAGTCCAAAAACACACACAAAAAAATGCTTACTATTTTGGATTTTTGGACTGAAAAAAAAAAAAAAAAAAAAAAAAAAAAGCGAAGTCATCCAAGGCCGTAGCTAGAAGTGAATAGGGGGGGGGGGGTCCTCATTCTTTTTCTCTCTCTGACGCAGAAAGATAAATTAGTGCACATTCACACTGTAGGTACTATGTTTCTTACTAAACTGTTGTAATAACTTCATTTTATGCTGAGAAAAGAATAGGATGATGAAAAATTGGAATGTAAAACTAGTGCAACATTAAACATCGTGTTAGCTTCATATGTGCAAATAGGATAAGCGAATGTTGAAACACTTATTTTAGATACAGTTTAAGTATTTCTGCAAAACTGTGAAAGGGCCTCAAAACTAAATTAGATTTTTAAACAGAATTTCATTTGGATTTTTGGAACAGAAATTCCTTTAGTGACCTTGAAATCTTTTCCAGGGGAGGTTCAAAATGTTTTATTGGGAGGGGGAACTTATCCTCTCCTAGCACCCCCTTAGCTACAGCCCTGAAATCATTTCAATCAAATTGTTATTTTGTTGTTTTTTTTGTAATCTCGAAAAAATTCTATGAAAAGGAGGAAAAAATAAAGATGAAATTTTTATTATTTTGGAAATAATTTGAATTCTGTAGATTCTGATGGAAAAAAAAAAAAAAAAAAAAAAAAAAAAAAAATGCACTTTTTGAATTAATTTTACAATTTTGGCTTTATTTTCAGGCTCCGCATACCTGAAAAATCTGAAATTCAAAAGGTGAAATATAATGTAATAGGAGAAAAATAGGAAATTATATTCAGAAAATAGGAATTACAATTTTATCTTATTTTGGCTCCTGTGCGCAAAAATAAATTAACAAAGAAAAGATATTTTAGAATTTTCTCTTTTGGTCATGTAGATCGACAAAAATTGAGGGGGAAAAAAGTTTTTATTACAATGAAATACCTGGTTCTTAGTTCTTTAATCTCCAAAAAATAGCAGAAATTTATAATTTTCGCATTACCTCCGGTAAGAGATCTGCATGAGCCGAATATTTAACACATGTCTCCTGAAAAGTTCAGTAATGCCTTTGTATTTATTATCACCCCTATCATGCCTATTTCAAATTTGTTATATTGAACTTGTCAATCTGCTCTTTTTTTTCTTTTTTTTTTTTTTTTTCAATTAATACCCTGTACTGACCCTGTACCTATCTCTGTATCTACTTTGTACGAGTAAATTTGTCATCTTTAACTTGGATAGCCTGATATAGTCCATAAATAACAATAATAATTCACTTTATAGATTTAAGATTACATATAATTAGTTTAATTTCACTTTAAAATGACTAAAAAAAAAAAAAAAAAAAAAAAAAAAAAAAAAAAAATTGGAATTGGAGTAGGCTTTTTTTATGACTCCGACTCTTTTGCTCAAAAATGAATCTGGCTCCGACTCCGCAGCGCTGCAAAAACACGGGAGTTTGCAGAAAGAAATCTGGGAAGGAGCAAGAATTTGGAACAGATCTTCTTACAGAGTGTCCGTTTTTTTAATAGAAGAAAAATTGAATTGCAAAATATAAACATGAAATAAGCTAAATTGAGGATATTTTTATAAAACTTCTCGAGCAAGATAAGTTTTAAACATCAGTATAAAAAGCAAGAATTTAAATTAAGTAACATTTATTTATTAATTTTTTTTTTTTTTTTGTGGTCATTTTCTGTCAAGGATCTTTGTTCCATGTCCTCCCCTTTCTAAAATAAATTTGAAAAACATGAACTTAAAAGAAAAACATAATTAAAAATTGTCTTTCACGGGAGCTTTTGCGAAAAAGTCTTGGTTTCCTTTTTCTCTTAGTATTAAATTGTTTGAAGGATAAATTTTCTCAGCATTTTTAAGCAATTAGAAATAAAGAAAGTTTGATTAATTAAATTTCAAAATACAGGGAGGGACAATGACCCTTGCCAGTAAGATTCTTGCCTAAGAATTAATTTTTGCATACCAATAAGACCGGTACCTGTACCGCGGCCAAAATCGTTTCCCCTTATATAGGGGGGGGGGTATATAAGGAAGTATATAGATGGGGGCGATATATAATGAAGGGGGAGAATAGAGTTTGGCCGTGCCTGTACTAAGCGAGCGACCAACTAAGTACCAACAAGGTTATGTATCACTCACTAATAGCCTTCAAGCGAGAAGTTTTCATTATTTGTTAATTCGTTTTATTTTGACTAAAGCACTGACATTAAAATTTATATAATCTTTCTTCTATGCCATCTTTTAATTATAGAGTAGACGGGAGAACAAATCATTATTTATGTTGCAGTTAGACCTATATTCTTCATTTATTTATTTATTTTTATCATAAGCTTTCTCATACTCTTCTTAGAGGGGTTTCTCAAGAAATCAAATTGGATAAAATACAAATTGCATTGTTGATTTTCGATGTTTATAAATATTTCTTCTTTCATGCGCGTAAAAATCAAAAGAGCTTGTTTATAGTAATCGCTTAAATTTATGTATTTTAGGATTAATGTACATCGAGTTAGCTGCTGATATATATATATATATATATATATATACATTATATATTCTTTTCCCTTTTCTTTCTTATTTCTCCGTCCCTCCATCAGGATGTGTAGCACAGCAGAGTCCTTATTACAGTGATCCCTAAAATAGTTAATTGTTAACGTATTCGAATTTATTGTATATTCAGGTTCATCGGAGAAAGTGAGGCAGATTTTTTTATTTTTTTCTTTTATGCACGTGAAGCAAAACAGGGATTCAATTAGCATACAATAATTGCCAAAATTGCGAAATTGACGATTTTCATCCGCTTACTTGTGCTAAAGTTGGTCATTATATACATATTTAACGTATGATGTAAAACATAACGAAAAGAAGTGAAATATTTCTAATTTGTATTTTCAATAAAAAGAAAAAAAAAGGGAGACGCATTTTGATTATTATACATATGTATAATCCGTACTCGAGAGACATATATGTAGTCTTCTGTAGTTCTGTTACTGTCACTGCCTTCAAGATATACATCTACTTGAAGTTTCTTAAAAGATCGAAAAAACACAAAAGCGAAACTAGAGGGTGTGCCAGTCTTTTATTTTAATATTTTCATCTCCCTTGACAGCAGACCAGATAATAGGATTTTACGAAGGTGCGGTCTTGAGAAAGCGGAAGCATAGGGAACTGAGCATATCATGGCCGAACTTGATCACTTGCATAGCACACTACTCGCGGGAGTGGTGCTTTAGTTGAGAAGGTCATGCACACCACCACCACCACCTAATTGCTCTTGCTTTCTGGTTTTCGAGATTTTAAAATTTTAGTTTTGACGGTATCACCAATAGGCTATATTAATGTTCTAATGTTAGTTTTGACGGAATCAGCGCTAGGCTGTGCTCTCTGTACAGCAGGGTTTGGGTCTTTACCTGTACAATCTACTTTTTACCAAGATGTATGAAAAATCGGTAAAAAGTTGGGGGCAAATAAGATAAATAGTCCTAACGTGTATATGTATTTATTTCTAAATATATATATGTATATTCTTTCTATACTAAAATAACTGAAATATATCTATATAATATTATTTATTTAACATTTATTACTATTACTAGCCCAAACTATAGCTGCTTCGTCGTATAATGTTTACGTAAGCATTCTCGTGACCCCATCTCCCTCTAACCGTTGTCAGCAAAAATAAGCAGACACTGGATCCCCTCCCCCCTTTACTGCTTACGTAATACTTGAGCGCCCCCTTTAGGAATAAATTAATTTTGAAAGTATACATGCTCTAAGTTTAAATGTTTCAGGCGACAAAACTTATATTCAAATGTAAATTGAGAGTAAAAATTGATAAATGCAAAAACATGCATTTCGAATCGAAAACTTCTTTTTAACTCTTTGGAAATAATTTAATAGTTTATCATTCCTTGCATTTTAGTAGATATAAGTATATGATGAAAATGTAGCACCATATTAGATTTAAAAAAAAAAAAAAAGTCTGAAACTTTTTAATGAAAATAAAATATAATTTTAAATATGCTTCAATACGATATCTTCTAAAAAATTTACTATTTTAGTTCTAGGGTTTTTATGATTTTTTCCCCTTTCTTCTATCAATTTTGCTTGAATTTGAACTGACGCTGCAATCTTCAAAGTTATTTTGTTGATCGAGCATTAATTTGTTCAATTGTCCCTCCAGTCTTTCATCTTTTACCGGAAATAGGCATACTTCCTCTGGTCAAATAATTATTGTTCGAAATATTTCCTATAAGTTCTTTTATGAGTTGACTGCAATTTTTTTTTTCTCCCAGAAGGATTGGCATTTCTTTTTTTCTCACTTTATGAGATTTCTTATGTAATTCATCTATTGCATGAAGGGCTGGCTCGGCTCACAAGTCACAACCATAGTAGACTAACTAACAAGGAAGGTCTCCATTGGGGGCATACTCAGAATTTTTTGAAAAAAATACGAATTAAACTACTCATGTAGGTAATAAAGGATCAGTGAAAATTAGCGGCGGAATCACATTATTAGATATGTAAAAAAATAAAATAGTTTGGAATAATTGGCGTAAAAAGCTGAAAGCGACGCGGGATTTGGCGAGCAGTGCATTTCCTCGCCAAAAGCAGACGATTTTAACGAATCTGAAAAATGATTTTAATTGACTTCACTGTTAAAAATCTGCAGCATTTACTGCAACGTCACTCCACTACTTTTATAGAATATCTCTCTTCTGACCAATGATAATGCTCCATAATACGGTGAATTGACCGTGTCATACACTGTTAAAAATCTGCTGCATTTTGTTGCAACGCACTCCACCGCTTGAATGCTTGTATATAATATCTCTATTCCAACCAATGAGAAAGCTCCATTTCACGGCCAAGAAACCGTTTTCTATACAAGCAAGGGAGTGCGTTGCAACAAAATGCAGCAGATTTTTAACAGTGTATTTTTCAATTTGGAACAATTTTAATCAATTTAAATTGCGTTTTAAATGATAAAATATATTAATTTCATTTTGTTATAAGTACATATAAACGTATATGACAAAATTACACTTAAAGTAAAGTAAAAATGCAAAACTAAAATTACTTAAACTAAACTTATTTAAATAAATTGAACATACTTTAAAAAGTATTCGAAGCGTAAAAGTGTATTTTTCAAAATTTCGTTTTTTCGCCAACCGGAGATAAATCGCCAAATAAACGAAATTTTTATTATTTTTTTACGAACGTTATAAGGAGGTTCCGCCGAAATTTTTTTTATAAACATATATAACTATATGAGAAGAACATTCTGTAATTTTTTCAGATTTTTCTGAATATGCCCGTATGGAGACCTTCCTTGTAAGTCCATTTTGAAAATAAAATTGGATTGTCCATTTAGAAGTTGTATGAAATGTGTTTTATCCATTCCCACTGAGAACCTAATCTGTTTTCAGGTGTCAACTTATATGGCCCGTGGGGCACGACCCCATGTAATAGTTTGATCTCTCCGTCCACTCAATTTCCATTGATTTATTTCAATGTTTACTTATTTATTTATTTCAATGTTTACTTATTTATTTATTTCAATGTTTACTTATTTATTTAATCGCTGAAATAACATTTTATTTTATTGAAACTCTCAAAATAATTTTGTTCGAAAAATAGTTAGGACATCAATTAAACTTACTAAAGCACTAAAACACCTTAAAAAAAAGTTAATTATAAAAATAAATTTTATATTTTGTCATCAGCTAACGTTTTGATGAATCGACGAAGTTGACTAAAATTATATTTAACTTTTTTTCATTAGTTTTTTTTTAATATTCCCTGTTTAATAATTTTTATGTTATTTATAATAAATATTGATGTATTTATTTATAAGGAAAAACTTTTAAAAATACAATTTAATAAACTATTTACTAAATTATAATAATTATATATTTTACTTAGGCAGAACAATTTGAATTTGAATTTTTGTCATTGAAAGAAATGAAGACGCCTATGGAAGAAAGTTTTTTGCAAAGTATTTTAATGATGTTATACTATTTTAAACATATTGAAATTTATTTACATCACTTAGATGCACTGCAAGATATAATATGGGTTACATAGCTTATTTTCGTTCATTTACAGGGATACACTAAAGAACTTGGTTACTCAACGGCCCATGAGCGATGACTATTTGAATTGCAGTATTACTTAAAGTATGCGTTTTTAAATAACTAACTTTTGACAAAAATTGATGAAGAGACATTTTCAAAACGTGTTATGCGTTTTCTCAGTGAACTAAGTTTTTGCATGCTATGTGGTATAGATAAAAATCTATAGATTGTATATGGGGGGGGGGGGGGGTCGGGTACAAGGTTGCACAAAATAATTCGGATATTGGTATATATTTTTGACCCGTATATACAAAGCTTCGGATCACATGCAACATAAAAGAACTCGACTATTTTTTATACAATAGATGGTAATTGCTGAAATTGGGTTTTTAAGTGTGTAAAGTTTTCCAAATTGCTTACTTAGACATCCTATTTCAACTTATTAAGCGGTGAAGTTTTGTTGCAGTTAGGGATGCACCGGATACTGATTTTGCCGGATACCGGATATCCGGTATCCGATTTGCCTGCCGGATTCGGATATCCGGTACTGAATATGTTTTTAGTTATGGTGAATGTTTGTTTATTTCTTTATGCAATGCCATCTCAAATAATAAATTGCAAACATGTTTCACATACCATTACAACTTTTAAATGTATTGAAATATAATTTACAGAAACTATATATCTTTGACTATCAGGGCTTGAAATTCAGGTTTTCCCTGGCAGAGAGAGTTTTCCTCATAACATTTGTAAATGCAGGGGTGTTAAACTATATGAGAAGGAAGAAATTAAAAAAAAAAAAAAAAAAAAAAAAGTTATTTTTTACATGACATTTAAATATTTAATTTATACCAGCATGACAAAATTCCATTAAAATAATTTAAATCAACAACTCAAGATAATTATCCAAAATGTCTATTTTAATTAAAACAAACGAAAAGAATCAAGCCTTATATATATCATATCTATTTTTCAATTTTCATTCAGTGTTATGTTATGAACAATTAATAATTGAGTTGCTAAATGAATATTTTAATTTAGATTTTATTCGATTTTGTGTGGTTTAGAATCTTTTGTAAGTTACACTTTTTTATTTTTATTTTATTTTATTTATTTATTTATTTATTTATTTATTTTTTTTGTAAAATCTGATGGGCATTCATTTTTAATTTACTTGCAAGAATAATAGATTTAGACGATTGTATTGTCAATATCCTGTGGTGATTGCATACCACTTAGTGGAATTATCGTCAATACTGTAATTTCTGACATTTTAGCTAATTGAATTATGTTCTTCTATGCAATGGAATTTTAAACCCATATGAAATTCTGAAAAGGGCATAATCAGTAGGTTTCTTCTATTCCATGAGAAATGGTTTATTTAAAAAGGTCATGTCCTAATTTCTGTGAACTATGCACATAAACTATTAATTGTTTTTAAATGTGTTTCCTTAAAGTGTGCCTTTTTTTTTCAATCATTTGGAAAGCTGTTGATGTTATCGGTTGAGAATGGACCTTGTGGTGTCTGCATTTTACTTTGTTTATTATTGGTCCAGGAAATCCGTGACATATGTAGTATGTGACTCTTATTACATGAGTCATGTTTTGATCATCATAAAAATAATGTTTTTACTGATTTTCATTAACTCAATGGAAAACATTTAAACATCTTGCTTTGGACAATGGATGTCCTCATTTTATTTATTTATTTATTTATTATTATTTTTTTACAAAATTCTTTAAATTTAGAAGAATTTTTATTTGAATAGGAAATAAATGTCATTTTTAATAAAGAAGAAAATAAAAAGTTACAAAATGGGCAGATGCAAATTATCAGATATGGAAAAAAAAAAAAAAAAAAAAAAAAAAAAAACTAATCCAGACAGAAACATTGTATGAAAGATTATCTTTTAAATGAAAAAAGAAGTATGATTATCAAGCCCACTGATTACAAAATGTGCGATGATTTCGAAAAATGAAAAAAAAAATCTAATGCTGAACCATTGATTGTAAAAAAAAGTTTTTTTTTTCCAATGTGCAACACAAGATCTAATCTCATTTTGTTTAATGCTGATTCCAGGCTAATTAGATAGAGCTCAGACTCTAGTGACCATTACTGTTTTTTTAGAAATTTCTTGTTTCGGCAAAAGAGACAAAATAAATTAGAAAAAGAAATTCACAAAATACGGAAATCAGCCATAGAAAAAATATCGCTGATTTTGTCCACCATGGCAAAAATAAATTTTTTTAAATAGATAGTCGGTCTGAAAAATTTTTAAGTTTGAGGGAACTTGGGCTGTGGGAAAATATAGCGAAATTCATCAATCATTTACTGTAAAATATTGTGAAATTTGTTAGCCTGTCACAAGCAAATATCATGAAAATCATCAGCAGGTAACAGAGAAAAAACACAAATTTTTCAGCTGGACACAGGAAAATAATTATTAATTTCAGCAGAATGTCACTAAAACAAAAAGGGAAATTTTCCAATCAGTCGCAGAATAAAATAGCTAAATTTGTCACATTCAGTTGAGGGAAAAAAATTGTGAAATCTGGCAATCGCTCTCGAGAAAAAAGTTGCAAAAGTTTGCGACGCGAGCAGGTTAGAAAATTGTGAGAAAAATTGCAAAGTTTTTCAATCAAATGCAAAAAACCAATCATGAATTTTGTATAATTGCCGTAAGAGAAAACCGTGAGATTTGCCAATTGATAGCGGAAAATATCACAAAAATAGTCAGTCAGTCCTGAGATTTGATCGCCATTTAACAAAAGAAACAAAAAAAATTAAAAAAGGGATTTTTTTTTTTTTTTTTTTTTTTTTTTTTTTTTTTTGTAACAGGAATGTCTTGGCCATAAGATTTTTTAAGGCATGAATCCAGCCATCCCATGCCAAAGTTCAAGCCCTGTATGTGTATATTAATAATATTGAATAAAAAATGTACCTCAAACATTTAAATATTCTGCTTATTTGTCAATGAAATGCTGATAATGGCTAATAATTACAATGAAATGCTGATAATTGCTAATAATTTGTACAATGAAATGCAGATAATTTATAGAACAAATTTTACACATTTATCAATATGTTTATTTTATAATTGTAAAGTAATTTCACAAAGAAATACACAGCTTCCATTTATAATATAAACATAAAAAGGCTTACGAATATACCAATGGTTGAAGAGTTATTTCCAAACATGGGTTTACTTAATGATTTTTTTCATGTTTTAATTATTTAATATTGTTTTACCTTAAAGCTACATTTAATTTTACTTTAAGTTAAATCACTTTCAAATTTATAAGCAAGAAAAAAAAAACTTTTAATTTTAAATATTTATAATGAAATCATGAAAATAACTAGTTGGATGCACAAATCCCAAAACTCTCTTCTATTCCATATATCTGAATGTTTCAAAAAATATTTACAATACAGTCGAGTCTCTATATAATGAAATACATCGTTCAGTCAAAAAATTCGTTGAATAGAAAACGGCAAAAAATTTTGTACTTTATTATGCTTATCCCAAAGGAGTTTTTATGCAGATGCAGTAGAAGATAACACCAGCATAGATGACGTTTAGTAACAATTCTTCATTCAAATGATAACTCACAACAAAAAATGTTCCAAGTCGCCACAAACAACAAACATAAACTTTAAACTCTAAAAATAATGAGAGTTAGTTTAGATAGATGAAAACCTGCTGAAAAAAACCTTTTCTGCAATTGCCCCCTCACCCCTTCCTTATTGCTGACTTACTATCCAAAACAAGAAATAAACACCATTTTCAAGACGATAATGGAATAGTTTCATCTTTTAGGATGCTTTGTGATTATTGCAAATCATTCCAATAGCAAGCAAATATTTCACTCTTCTCCAAGAACGCAAGCTCACCTTGGCTAAAACAAAGTCAAGTATAACCATGCAAAAATAATATTTTTTTTTTTTTTTTTGGGGGGGGGGGGGGTTGAATGCCTTTTTTTAGACATAAGGAATAAGGTAGAGGATGCTATGTAGCTATGACTTATAAACGAGAAATCAATGAAAAAAATTTACTCTACAAATAATTTGAAGCGTTTTCAGAACGTATAAAAGAACATTTTTGAAAAAATTTGTTAAATGGAGATATATATTTCGCTATATGTAGATTATTTTTAATGTAATCATGAAAAAAATTGACCGTTCCTACAAAAAATTCGTTAAATAGAGAAATTCGCTGGATAGAGTTTCGTTGTAGAGAGAGTCAACTGTATTAATACTAGGGATGGGACAAATAGTGATATAGCCGAATACCGAATATTCGGCTAAATTTTAGGCCGAATAGTAAAATTTTTTTCCAATAAAGAAAATAAATTTTTATTATATATAATTTAAAAAATAGGAGCAACTTAATAATTATTACTCTTAAATGTGCTTTTAAATGTATTTTTAAATTTGAAAAACTTATTTTAACACAAAAAAATTATGAAATTGCATTATATACTTTATTCTAATGTACATCAAATTGATTTTCAGTAAGTCAAGATGGGAAAATATTTCCATTAAAATATGAAGGAGCAACTTAATGTACTTCACTTTTACTATCAATTGATACTAGTAGTAGGAAAAGGAGAGTTTAAGCTCAGTAAGGCGGCACCAGGCGGCACGGCGGCACCGTGCCGCCTGCTCCCACCGTCCCTGCTCCCATCCCTGCTCCGATGCCACCACCGTCCCTCCTGCGCCCACCGTGCATCCCCCTCCACAAACGCCCCCTAGTGGAAAAAAGGAATATTCTATTATAACAGGAGAGGTGAACGACCTTCCCTAATTAAAAATATTATCAATCACATCTCAACATTGAATCATACTATAAGATGAAGATTAAATTTGTATTTGAATTCTGAACAACCATAATTTTAATGAGTATTATTAATTAAGCGAAACAATTAAAATCTCAGTTTTTAACCATTTTATTTAGATTTCTTCAACTACAAGATGAGATTATCAATTTAACACAAGAAAGTTAAACATATATTTGAATTTTGCTTGATAGACATCTTAATGAGTAGTATTAATTAAGTAAAAACAATGGAAAATATCAAGTTTTATAGAAAAAGACTGATTTCTTACTATTTTTATCAACTTAAGAGAGAAAACTTAAACGTACATTTCAGTTTTTCAACAGCTATAGCCTTAATGAGTATCGTTAATTAAGTAAAAAAACAATGGAAAATATCAAGTTTTATGGAAAAAGACTGCTCTCTTACGATTTTTATCAACTTAAGAGAGAAAACTTAAACATACATTTCAGTTTTTCAACAGCTATAACCTTAATGAGCATTCATAATTAAGTAAAAAACAATGGAAAATATCGATTTTTATAGAAAAAGGCTGATTTCTTACGATTTTTATCAACTGCAACATCAGTGTATCGACTTACAAGTTGAAAGTTAAACATGCATTCTAGTTTTTCAACAGCTATAATCTTAATGAGTATCGTTAATTAAGTAAAAAACAATGGAAAATATCAAGTTTTATAGAAAAAGACTGATTTCTTACGATTTTTTCAACTCAAACTTCAGACTATCAATTTGGTAGAAAGAAATTTAAGCATGCATTCGAGTTTTGGACAACCATTTCCTTCATGAACATTATTAATTAAGCAAAACAACAGAAAATATTAAATTTTTAACTGATTTCTTCATATTTATTTATTTTTATATATATATATATATATATATATATAAAATCAGAATACACAACTTAAAATAGAAATTTAAACATATTTTTTAATTTTTGAACAGTCGTTACCTCAAAGAATTTCAATAATTGAACAATTAACAAAGGAAACTAATGATTTTTTAACGAAAAAAGACGAATTAAACGAATTTGGTTAACTTTTACTCTAAATGGAAATTTCATCATACTTTTATATACTAACTAAGTAGAATTTTAATGCATAAACGAACACATTTCAGTAAATATTCAACGCACACGCAAATATGAAAACAACACCTGCTTCTTGTGACGTCATATTGAAACCAAAAGTTATTCCTCCGAAGTCCCTCACCATACCTTTTCACCCCCATCTCCCCCAATTTTTTACCTTAGGTAGGGAAATGGACAATGCAATGACCTCTCATTCTTGTATATTTAGAAGTCTGGGAGAAAAAAAGAGACATTTTATACACTACAATTTCATAACAGTTACCGCAATATCCCAAAATTTGAATTTTGGAAGACATAATCAGTATAATTAATTAAACAAAATAATAAAAATATTATTTTTTAAGGTGAAAAGGTGAATTTAAGCGAATTTGATTAGTTTTACAATAGTCTTTTGAACAACAACTTGGAAATATAGATTTCTAACAGAAGAATTAAACGTATATTTTAATTTTAACAACAAAAACTTAACAAGTATCATTAATTCAACAAAAATAAATATCAATTTTAAAGAAAAGACGAATTTGAATAATTTTACACTAGTATTTTCAAAAGCAACATAGAAATATCAATACTTATTCACATATTTCACTTATTCACTGTATTCAGTACTATATTTAATAAATATGGATACAATTTAAGAATTTTCTAATCTATAATTAAATATTAGCTGTATATTTAATGTTACCCATGTTTTCAACATTAGTTCATAATCGTGAATTTTGTATTTTAAATACCATGTATTCAGGTTCAGATTATTTTCACTTGAAATCATACAGAATTTTTTAACAGAGTTTGTTTTTGAAATCATTGAAGCAACTGTATTTAATATTTTTAACACCAATTTTCTAAGATTTTCTAACATTTTCCGATTATACATTCTTCAGAAGTACATTTCTAAATGTTACAATCACTTTACATATCGAAAAGATATCATTGAAGCAACTGTATTTAATATTTTTAATACCAATTTTCTAAGATTTTTTAACATTTTCCGGTTATACATTCCTCAAAAGTTATTATTACGTATTCTAAACAATAGAAAATATTAATTTTAAGAATAAAAAGACGAATTTAAACAAATTTTATTAGTTTTACACTATTTTTTCTCACCTCCAACACGGATATATCAATTTTAACAGAAGAATTAAACGTATACTTTAGTTTTTAACAACAAAAGTTTTACACTATTTTTTCTCACCTCCAACACGGATATATCAATTTTAACAGAAGAATTAAACGTATATTTTAGTTTTTAACAACAAAAATGTAATAAGTATCATTAATTAAACAAAAATAAATATCAATTTTCAAGAAAAGACAATTTTTTACACAAATTTTCAACTTTGAAATACATTTGCTTACATATATTGTTACAGTATATTACTAAACTTAAACTTTTTAAAAAGTTTGAATGTCTTTACAAAGGTTCATACTTATATTTTTCACGTCTTGACTGCATTCGAAATCTTACAACAAAAGTATACTTTTATTATTATTATTATTATTATTCTAGAAAACCTAAAAAATCGTTTCTTGCTGCTTTAGACACTTGACATATTAAAACTACTCTACCCATATAATTAATCAAATTAGGACATGATTCATCTTACACTTCAAAATTTCTGAATTTTTACAATACTTATTTTCATCCAACTTTATTCTTGATCCTATATATTTTAATAGCACAGAATTTTAACATCTGTTTTTATCTACTTATCAAAAAATTATTAAAACACCCAACAACATTTTCCAAATATGAATATTATCTTTACAATTTAATAATGCAAAACATACACGAATACAAAGTTTAATTTTTACAAACATTTCATATTTCAAATCAAACTATTCGAAATTTTCACAACATAAGAGCAAACATTAGACGAACTTTTTAACATTAATATTGCTTACATCTTTTCATCATAACTTTTAACTATGATAATTATCCATTTTTAGGTTGATTGTCGAAAAACTGTAACTGAAATTACATAAACTTAATGTAAAAAACCATGTTCTCACACAATTTCTTGAAATTCAACAAAGAATTGACTATTACTCCAATACTTATCTACTTCAATCTCGACTCTCGATAGTATATAGATATTGCATCATTACATACTTACAACTCTTTTCAAACGTTTATCAGAAAATCAACTCAATCAAAGTCTAGTAGTTATTACATACCTGTTCCTCAGAAATATTACTATCATATGAAACAGTAAAGAAAATTAATAGATATTTAATATTTAATAACTTCATACGTGAAATTACTGCTGAATAAGAATACTAATAATCAAAAAAATCAACTGTTGGACAAAAAAATAGTACAGATTACCGAAAATTCAAATCATTTTTTCTACAAAAATTACAAAAATTAACAAATGAATGACAAGTTAGAGAAATAACTAAAAAAAAAAAAAAATAATGAACTTATTTACAAATTTATTAAAATCGCACCTTTTTCTGGATTACAAACCACAATTTCTTGAAAAATTTAACACCGAATTTGTAAGATTTTAATCCTAGTATTACATACACTCAATAAATATTCAAAATAAAAAAAAAAAAAAATTTTTTTAGTCTCATTAATAAGCAGAAATTCTATATTAAAAGAATATTTTCATAGTAGTACTTATAAAAATGAGAGTTTACAAACTGATTTTCATAATTTTATCACATTTAAACTTAATATTTTACATAAAACATTATTTAATCAAATTTTATGCTTTCTAATTCAGTAAAATTCAATACTTTTTTAGTTTTTAAACCAATACCACAATATTTATTTACATCAAACTTGATTCTTCACCTTTTATATTTCCACATTACACACGTGAGATAAATACTAACTTGGATCAGGAGTTGAAGTCAATTGATTCCATTCGATTTTCATCATGTACGCATTGCTCCTACACGAAATTTCTTACTGCTATAATCATCTAATGTATTAAAACTAATCTACTCATATTTTTAATCAATTCATCAGATGTTTCATCTCGCACTTCTGAATTATCGTGCATCAAGTTGCTTAAAATATAAATACTATCTTTATAGTTTTAATGATATATAGTATACATGGTTTATCTTGAGTTAGCACTTCCATAGTATTAATCAAATTATATGTTTCATCTTGCACTTGATCTTAATGTTTTCATCTTGCATCTGAATTATCGTCCATCGAGTTTTTTAAATAATAATATATTTATAGTTTTTGATTATACATAGCATGTACAAATACAATCTTTAATTTTAACATTTCATATTTCAAATAACCTATTTTCGAAACCAAGCTATGTGAATTTTACCACAATGCTTATTATCATAGAATAATTTGTGTTTCACACTTTTCTAAAAATTATCAGATATGTACCCCTCAGAGAAATTACTATCATATGAATAAATGAAGAAAATTTAATTTATATTAAATGTACACGAAATTGATTGCAATATACATGTATTTAATAAAAATAAATAGGCGATTATTTATACATTAAACCTTTACTAAATATATATTTCTTTCATTATACAGATGTTTCAACAAGATGAATCAAAACAGCAGCAAACTTCAGAAATTAATGACCCGAATGATTCATCCCTAGCACATGTAGCGTTAACGAATAACACATATGTGAGTACTTATATGAGAAATACTAGAATTCGTATATGAAACGTAATTAGAGTAAATACAAAATGATTTGTCTTACTACCTACACTTTAACAAGTGCTTTTTACCTATATTATTGAAGAGAATCCTAACTGTGTCCATTTATTTCTACTACAGATGTGCTCTATTTGCTACAAACACTTCTTAAGTAAATGGAATTTAACAGAACATACAAAAATCTATACAGGTGAAAAACCTTACACTTGGAAAGATTACCATAAATGCTGTTTTCAAGGAGACGTGAATCAAAAATACACACATCATCATATAAAGCATCATCAGATATATGTAAACTTAGCGAAGATATTCAAAAATTAGTCAGACTTTTGAAGAATTTAGAAATAAAGGAAGATATTTAGGCTATTTATCCATCATATTTTCACAACATTTACCACAATATCTCAAACTTAAAATTTGGAAGACATACACACTGCTGAAAAGTAATTTTGTGATTCTTCTAACCAGTATGAATGTATAGATGTTATTTTGCAGTGTATTCTTTAAATGCTCACATTAAATATTCTTTTATATGCATATATCGTTGTGTTTATTTTTCTAATACCTATTACATTAATGAAATACATAACATTTTAAGTGAAATAACACTCTCACAACTTAAAAAATGCATAAGAACATACAAAAATAAACAGATGTATGAAAAAATATGCAAGTTTACAAAATATTTTCATTGTTTTTCTAGAAATATTAACAAAAAATATTTACAATATGAAAAAATTGTAAAAGTGAAAAGAAAAAACATAAATGTAAAAACAAAAACCACAAAGTGAAAAACTCATAACAAAGTTTTTGAAAAAAAATATTTACAACAAAATTTTTTTTACAAAAACCAAAACTTCCAAAAATATTTTTTTCAAAAAATTTTTTTTTCAAAAACATTTTTTACAAAAAAATTTTTTTTCAAAATAAGTTTTTACAAAAGTAAAAAAAAGAAAATCACAACGTTAAAAAAATGAAAAATTTTTGTTAAAAAAAGTGTAAAAAAAATTGCAAAAAAATGTTGCAAAAATTTCAAAAAAGTTATGAAAAAAGCTTCAAAAATTTCATTGGTTTTAATAGCAAATGCAATGGTTGCCATTGCATACTGCATTAAAACCAACGAAATTTTTGAAGCTTTTTTCATAACTTTTTTGAAATTTTTGCAACATTTTTTTGCAATTTTTTTACACTTTTTTTTAACAAAAATTTTTCATTTTTTTAACGTTGTGATTTTCTTTTTTTTACTTTTGTAAAAACTTATTTTGAAAAAAAAATTTTTTGTAAAAAATGTTTTTGAAAAAAAAATTTTTTGAAAAAAATATTTTTGGAAGTTTTGGTTTTTGTAAAAAAAATTTTGTTGTAAATATTTTTTTTCAAAAACTTTGTTATGAGTTTTTCACTTTGTGGTTTTTGTTTTTACATTTATGTTTTTTCTTTTCACTTTTACAATTTTTTCATATTGTAAATATTTTTTGTTAATATTTCTAGAAAAACAATGAAAATATTTTGTAAACTTGCATATTTTTTCATACATCTGTTTATTTTTGTATGTTCTTATGCATTTTTTAAGTTGTGAGAGTGTTATTTCACTTAAAATGTTATGTATTTCATTAATGTAATAGGTATTAGAAAAATAAACACAACGATATATGCATATAAAAGAATATTTAATGTGAGCATTTAAAGAATACACTGCAAAATAACATCTATACATTCATACTGGTTAGAAGAATCACAAAATTACTTTTCAGCAGTGTGTATGTCTTCCAAATTTTAAGTTTGAGATATTGTGGTAAATGTTGTGAAAATATGATGGATAAATAGCCTAAATATCTTCCTTTATTTCTAAATTCTTCAAAAGTCTGACTAATTTTTGAATATCTTCGCTAAGTTTACATATATCTGATGATGCTTTATATGATGATGTGTGTATTTTTGATTCACGTCTCCTTGAAAACAGCATTTATGGTAATCTTTCCAAGTGTAAGGTTTTTCACCTGTATAGATTTTTGTATGTTCTGTTAAATTCCATTTACTTAAGAAGTGTTTGTAGCAAATAGAGCACATCTGTAGTAGAAATAAATGGACACAGTTAGGATTCTCTTCAATAATATAGGTAAAAAGCACTTGTTAAAGTGTAGGTAGTAAGACAAATCATTTTGTATTTACTCTAATTACGTTTCATATACGAATTCTAGTATTTCTCATATAAGTACTCACATATGTGTTATTCGTTAACGCTACATGTGCTAGGGATGAATCATTCGGGTCATTAATTTCTGAAGTTTGCTGCTGTTTTGATTCATCTTGTTGAAACATCTGTATAATGAAAGAAATATATATTTAGTAAAGGTTTAATGTATAAATAATCGCCTATTTATTTTTATTAAATACATGTATATTGCAATCAATTTCGTGTACATTTAATATAAATTAAATTTTCTTCATTTATTCATATGATAGTAATTTCTCTGAGGGGTACATATCTGATAATTTTTAGAAAAGTGTGAAACACAAATTATTCTATGATAATAAGCATTGTGGTAAAATTCACATAGCTTGGTTTCGAAAATAGGTTATTTGAAATATGAAATGTTAAAATTAAAGATTGTATTTGTACATGCTATGTATAATCAAAAACTATAAATATATTATTATTTAAAAAACTCGATGGACGATAATTCAGATGCAAGATGAAAACATTAAGATCAAGTGCAAGATGAAACATATAATTTGATTAATACTATGGAAGTGCTAACTCAAGATAAACCATGTATACTATATATCATTAAAACTATAAAGATAGTATTTATATTTTAAGCAACTTGATGCACGATAATTCAGAAGTGCGAGATGAAACATCTGATGAATTGATTAAAAATATGAGTAGATTAGTTTTAATACATTAGATGATTATAGCAGTAAGAAATTTCGTGTAGGAGCAATGCGTACATGATGAAAATCGAATGGAATCAATTGACTTCAACTCCTGATCCAAGTTAGTATTTATCTCACGTGTGTAATGTGGAAATATAAAAGGTGAAGAATCAAGTTTGATGTAAATAAATATTGTGGTATTGGTTTAAAAACTAAAAAAGTATTGAATTTTACTGAATTAGAAAGCATAAAATTTGATTAAATAATGTTTTATGTAAAATATTAAGTTTAAATGTGATAAAATTATGAAAATCAGTTTGTAAACTCTCATTTTTATAAGTACTACTATGAAAATATTCTTTTAATATAGAATTTCTGCTTATTAATGAGACTAAAAAATTATTTTTTTTTTTTTTATTTTGAATATTTATTGAGTGTATGTAATACTAGGATTAAAATCTTACAAATTCGGTGTTAAATTTTTCAAGAAATTGTGGTTTGTAATCCAGAAAAAGGTGCGATTTTAATAAATTTGTAAATAAGTTCATTATTTTTTTTTTTTTTTAGTTATTTCTCTAACTTGTCATTCATTTGTTAATTTTTGTAATTTTTGTAGAAAAAATGATTTGAATTTTCGGTAATCTGTACTATTTTTTTGTCCAACAGTTGATTTTTTTGATTATTAGTATTCTTATTCAGCAGTAATTTCACGTATGAAGTTATTAAATATTAAATATCTATTAATTTTCTTTACTGTTTCATATGATAGTAATATTTCTGAGGAACAGGTATGTAATAACTACTAGACTTTGATTGAGTTGATTTTCTGATAAACGTTTGAAAAGAGTTGTAAGTATGTAATGATGCAATATCTATATACTATCGAGAGTCGAGATTGAAGTAGATAAGTATTGGAGTAATAGTCAATTCTTTGTTGAATTTCAAGAAATTGTGTGAGAACATGGTTTTTTACATTAAGTTTATGTAATTTCAGTTACAGTTTTTCGACAATCAACCTAAAAATGGATAATTATCATAGTTAAAAGTTATGATGAAAAGATGTAAGCAATATTAATGTTAAAAAGTTCGTCTAATGTTTGCTCTTATGTTGTGAAAATTTCGAATAGTTTGATTTGAAATATGAAATGTTTGTAAAAATTAAACTTTGTATTCGTGTATGTTTTGCATTATTAAATTGTAAAGATAATATTCATATTTGGAAAATGTTGTTGGGTGTTTTAATAATTTTTTGATAAGTAGATAAAAACAGATGTTAAAATTCTGTGCTATTAAAATATATAGGATCAAGAATAAAGTTGGATGAAAATAAGTATTGTAAAAATTCAGAAATTTTGAAGTGTAAGATGAATCATGTCCTAATTTGATTAATTATATGGGTAGAGTAGTTTTAATATGTCAAGTGTCTAAAGCAGCAAGAAACGATTTTTTAGGTTTTCTAGAATAATAATAATAATAATAATAAAAGTATACTTTTGTTGTAAGATTTCGAATGCAGTCAAGACGTGAAAAATATAAGTATGAACCTTTGTAAAGACATTCAAACTTTTTAAAAAGTTTAAGTTTAGTAATATACTGTAACAATATATGTAAGCAAATGTATTTCAAAGTTGAAAATTTGTGTAAAAAATTGTCTTTTCTTGAAAATTGATATTTATTTTTGTTTAATTAATGATACTTATTACATTTTTGTTGTTAAAAACTAAAATATACGTTTAATTCTTCTGTTAAAATTGATATATCCGTGTTGGAGGTGAGAAAAAATAGTGTAAAACTTTTGTTGTTAAAAACTAAAGTATACGTTTAATTCTTCTGTTAAAATTGATATATCCGTGTTGGAGGTGAGAAAAAATAGTGTAAAACTAATAAAATTTGTTTAAATTCGTCTTTTTATTCTTAAAATTAATATTTTCTATTGTTTAGAATACGTAATAATAACTTTTGAGGAATGTATAACCGGAAAATGTTAAAAAATCTTAGAAAATTGGTATTAAAAATATTAAATACAGTTGCTTCAATGATATCTTTTCGATATGTAAAGTGATTGTAACATTTAGAAATGTACTTCTGAAGAATGTATAATCGGAAAATGTTAGAAAATCTTAGAAAATTGGTGTTAAAAATATTAAATACAGTTGCTTCAATGATTTCAAAAACAAACTCTGTTAAAAAATTCTGTATGATTTCAAGTGAAAATAATCTGAACCTGAATACATGGTATTTAAAATACAAAATTCACGATTATGAACTAATGTTGAAAACATGGGTAACATTAAATATACAGCTAATATTTAATTATAGATTAGAAAATTCTTAAATTGTATCCATATTTATTAAATATAGTACTGAATACAGTGAATAAGTGAAATATGTGAATAAGTATTGATATTTCTATGTTGCTTTTGAAAATACTAGTGTAAAATTATTCAAATTCGTCTTTTCTTTAAAATTGATATTTATTTTTGTTGAATTAATGATACTTGTTAAGTTTTTGTTGTTAAAATTAAAATATACGTTTAATTCTTCTGTTAGAAATCTATATTTCCAAGTTGTTGTTCAAAAGACTATTGTAAAACTAATCAAATTCGCTTAAATTCACCTTTTCACCTTAAAAAATAATATTTTTATTATTTTGTTTAATTAATTATACTGATTATGTCTTCCAAAATTCAAATTTTGGGATATTGCGGTAACTGTTATGAAATTGTAGTGTATAAAATGTCTCTTTTTTTCTCCCAGACTTCTAAATATACAAGAATGAGAGGTCATTGCATTGTCCATTTCCCTACCTAAGGTAAAAAATTGGGGGAGATGGGGGTGAAAAGGTATGGTGAGGGACTTCGGAGGAATAACTTTTGGTTTCAATATGACGTCACAAGAAGCAGGTGTTGTTTTCATATTTGCGTGTGCGTTGAATATTTACTGAAATGTGTTCGTTTATGCATTAAAATTCTACTTAGTTAGTATATAAAAGTATGATGAAATTTCCATTTAGAGTAAAAGTTAACCAAATTCGTTTAATTCGTCTTTTTTCGTTAAAAAATCATTAGTTTCCTTTGTTAATTGTTCAATTATTGAAATTCTTTGAGGTAACGACTGTTCAAAAATTAAAAAATATGTTTAAATTTCTATTTTAAGTTGTGTATTCTGATTTTATATATATATATATATATATATAAAAAAATAAATAAATATGAAGAAATCAGTTAAAAATTTAATATTTTCTGTTGTTTTGCTTAATTAATAATGTTCATGAAGGAAATGGTTGTCCAAAACTCGAATGCATGCTTAAATTTCTTTCTACCAAATTGATAGTCTGAAGTTTGAGTTGAAAAAATCGTAAGAAATCAGTCTTTTTCTATAAAACTTGATATTTTCCATTGTTTTTTACTTAATTAACGATACTCATTAAGATTATAGCTGTTGAAAAACTAGAATGCATGTTTAACTTTCAACTTGTAAGTCGATACACTGATGTTGCAGTTGATAAAAATCGTAAGAAATCAGCCTTTTTCTATAAAAATCGATATTTTCCATTGTTTTTTACTTAATTATGAATGCTCATTAAGGTTATAGCTGTTGAAAAACTGAAATGTATGTTTAAGTTTTCTCTCTTAAGTTGATAAAAATCGTAAGAGAGCAGTCTTTTTCCATAAAACTTGATATTTTCCATTGTTTTTTTACTTAATTAACGATACTCATTAAGGCTATAGCTGTTGAAAAACTGAAATGTACGTTTAAGTTTTCTCTCTTAAGTTGATAAAAATAGTAAGAAATCAGTCTTTTTCTATAAAACTTGATATTTTCCATTGTTTTTACTTAATTAATACTACTCATTAAGATGTCTATCAAGCAAAATTCAAATATATGTTTAACTTTCTTGTGTTAAATTGATAATCTCATCTTGTAGTTGAAGAAATCTAAATAAAATGGTTAAAAACTGAGATTTTAATTGTTTCGCTTAATTAATAATACTCATTAAAATTATGGTTGTTCAGAATTCAAATACAAATTTAATCTTCATCTTATAGTGTGATTCAATGTTGAGATGTGATTGATAATATTTTTAATTAGGGAAGGTCGTTCACCTCTCCTGTTATAATAGAATATTCCTTTTTTCCACTAGGGGGCGTTTGTGGAGGGGGATGCACGGTGGGCGCAGGAGGGACGGTGGTGGCATCGGAGCAGGGATGGGAGCAGGGACGGTGGGAGCAGGCGGCACGGTGCCGCCTTACTGAGCTTAAACTCTCCTTTTCCTACTACTGATACTTCTTGTATCCAAAATCAATAATATTCTTAATCTCTCTCTCTCTCAGAATTCACAAGGACATATTTTCTGAAATAACCTTTAATGAAGTAAATTTGATCATTTAGAGTTTGTGTCCCTAGTGATAAGCAAATTTGTAAGAATGAGACTGTTCTGAAATCAGATGCCAAGCACAAGCTTTAAATTACAAATTACGTTAAAGCAAAAGGTTATGCTTAAAGTAGAATGCATATGTTAACAAAATCTTTGATATTTGAATAGGCACATACAATTTTCAACTTCAATATTCACTTACTCAACAAGCATTAAAAGGATAACCAGAAATTGATAACAACATGAATAAAGAAAGATATAAGTAAAAAATATATACATAATAATGTTACACACAGAAAGAACTGTTTTGTTGAAACAACTAAATTTTGATTACTATTGCCCCCACAAATTTTTTTTGTTGAAATTACCATGATTTTTGTTAATTCAACAAAATTTTGTTGAATTAGCAAAATTATTTGTTTAATCCAACCATAATTTGGTCATTGCAACCAAAATATTTTGTAGGGGCAATAGTAACAAAAATTTAGTTGTTTCAACAAAACACTTCTTTCCGTGCATATTTACAGAGTAGTGATGGGCGATTCTGGAAATTTTGAGAATCGATTAAAATCGATATCGTATAAAACAATATCGATCATAATGAGAATCGATTTCTCAGTTCTAGAATCGATACTAGAATCGATATTTCGATATTTAGGTTCACACAGAGAAGATCCAAATTACTAATTCCAAAACTTAGACAATCAGCAGGACCGTGATTACCGCCTCCCGCCCTCCATCCCCATTTAGGGAGGCATAAAATTAAGCTATTGCAGATTTTAGAGTCGGATATTAAGAATTTTAAATTTTAAAATGATTGTCACTTATGGTTTTCACTTACACAAAAACTTTGACAAATTTGAGAGACATAACTAATAACAACACTGAGTAACTTGGTATTAAACCGAGTATAAAGAGTGCCAAGAGCGTGTAACTAGGATAGGGAACAAGGAGTATAGACAAAAAAAACACTTTTTTTTTTTCTAATGCCAACCAAATGTTACACGAGATAGTTTGGAAGAACATAAAATATGCCCCATTCTCAAGGGGGCAGGTAACCCCCACTCTTGACGGAAAGGCGACCATAGCCCAAATGTATCTTTTGTCGAAGTTTCAAAATGAGGATTTATAATAAAATAGAACGATAATTGGACATTTTAAAAATTGCATGCATACTTTGAACGGCCCATTTAGTAAAGATTGGCGAGGAAGGGGGGGGGGGGGCGAGGAGGGCGAACTTGAAAAAAAAACCTAATTAACTAATAACCAAAATAACTGAGCTTCTAAACAAAAATATAGTGTTTAACTTAGTGTTGAATTCATGGGGTGGCCCGCTGGGAACATGCCCTCTTTGAAACTATAAAAAGTGCCAAGAGCATGTAACTAGGTGGAGAGAGAGGTAGTAACAGAAAAAAACGAGGAGATAAAAGCTTTATAACGATATGTTACATGAGATGGTGTGGAAGAAACAAAAAATATGCCCCCCACCCAGGGGGGCAAGGTGAATCCCAAACGATCAGAAGGGCGACCAAGGCCCAAATGTAACTTTTGTTGAGGTTTCAAGATATGAATTTATAACAAAATAGAACGAGGATTAGACTTTTTAAAAATCGCAGTCATAATTTGAACGAACCTGTAAGTTAAGATTGGTGAGGAAGGGGGTGGGGAGTAGGACGGGCGAACATGAAAAAAAAAAAAAAAAAAAAAAAAAAAATAGTGGCACTCTGAGAGTGCCGATAGAAGTGAAATTTTGAACAATTACGTGTGTATTTTTGAATCGTTAAGATATATAATTTTGAATCGCCAGGAAATACTTTTAAATGAATAAAAAAAGGTTCTATAATATTAAAGAACATATTAATGTCTATAAAAAAAAAAAAAAAAAAAAAAAAAAAAAAAAAAAAACGCGCGATACCATATGTCTAGCTATTGTAGTTAACTCACTATAACTACTTTCTTACATTTTAAAACGCGATAAATACATCAACCAAAATTAGACCATACTACCGATACCTTAATCCTTATCCAAATAAATCATTTTGTATTAATGCCTGTTACAATATCTATAGATTACTTTTTGAATTATTCAAATCGGACATTCCATTCAAAAGATATTATGAATTTAAAGATGACAATCTAAAGAAATAATAGCGCTGCTGAGTACTTGGTGGCTAATAAGCTTAGGGATTACGTGTGCAATCAAACGATTGCGGATTCGAACCCCAGTTTCGCTAATATGTATATTTTTTTATTTTTTTTGAAGAAGTTTGAAAAATTAAAATTTTAACACATTATGGGTCCGTAACGTGACCTGAAATGATGGGAGAAAATTTCTTTTGCTAGATTTGTAATGTATGAAGCATAAGCTTTCAATAGATATATTGTATGAAGAAAAAACCCCTCTGCCCCCCCCCCCCCCAAAAAAAAAAAAAAAAAAAAAAAAAAAAACAAGTTGGAAATTGCACGTGAACGTAGCAAATGAGGTGCGTTCGTACGATAATGAAGTTTTAAAAATACTCAGATCTTGCTGATATAGTAGAGCGCACTCCGGATACAGTATAGTAGTCGAAATCTTTACGTTTCTGTAAATATGCAGAAAGTAATTTTTATTACACCTCAGCAACGTATATCTTATTCATAAAATGTGAAATAGTTGAATATAATTAAAACACGTACCAAACCATGTTTCCCTGTATAGCATTATATAGTGGAATACTTTTGCGTGGCCCTGTAATTTAATAATAAAAATTCTTTGCATCACAGATTGTACAGAATGCATATTTTAATATATATTTCATAGATTCATGCCAATTCTATTATGTTCGAGTATAACATCATTAAAATGCATTTGAAACTTTTTCCCCATTGACCGTAATGTAACGGAATCCTTTTGATTGTCCCTGTAATTGATCTATGCATCCGATTTTCATAACATTTGAAATGACGCGACAAAATTACGCAATAATTATATGTTTTAAATTTCAAACGAATAAAATGCATTTAAAACTTTTTTCCCTATTGACCGTAATGTAACGGAATCCTTTTGAATGTCCCTGTAATTGATCTATCCATCCGATTTTCATAAAATTTGAAATGACTCGACAAAATTATGTTATAATTATGTATTTTAAATTTCAAACGATTCGGTTAGGTAGTTTTTGCGTTGTTATATGCGGACGGACGGACTGAGCGACAACAATAGGTGCTACGTATTTACATAATTACGAACGCACCTAAAAAGGTCCTATAGGGAAAACCGGGAAACTGGAAAAGCAAAAAAAAAAAAAAAAAAAAAAAAAAAAAACGGCGAGAAATGGTTAGCTATATTAGAATTTTTCTCATCACTGTAACTCCTATAGAAGCAAAGTTATAGCCTTTTAAAGATCGAAATGAAGTGAAGAAATAAGCAAAATTAGGTGAGTGATCGACAGGGGGGGAAGGGTCCACAGCTCTGGGGGTGCCATGTAGCTTAAACTTTTAAGTTAAAAATGGTAGAAAATTAAATGAGCGAAACTTTAAGGTGTATATTGAGGGAGGGTGCAAGCCCCCCCCCCCCCCCTCCCTTTATTTATCTTTTGTCAAGGATTTAAAATGTGGATCTAAAATAAAATAAACCGAGAATTGGACATTTTTTAAACTGTATGCATATTTCGAACCGCCCTGTAAGTTAAAACTGACGTGGAAGGGGGGATTAGAAGAGACGAGCGTGAAAAATAAAACATAATAAACTAATACTTCAAATAACTGGACTTCTAAACAAAAATATAACGATTTAACCAAATGTCGAATTAATGGGTGGCCCGCAGGGTATTAGCCACCCCCCCCCCCCCCCCAGAAGTTATGAGATTTTATGCTTTTTAATGCACAAATTGCAATTCCCCCTCTCTTACAGAGCTGTAAAACATGATGCCTCGTTCCGGAGTCGCAGAAAAATACCTGCATTCAACACTAATTTAGCCTAGAAAAAAAGAAAAAAAAATCGAAATCGAATTTAAAGATCGAAATCGAATCTAAAGATCGACATCGAATCTAAGATCGACATCGAATCTAAAGATCGACATCGAATCTAAAGATCGACATCGAATCTAAAGATCGACATCGAATCTAAAGATCGACATCGAATCTAAAGATCGACATCGAATCTAAAGATCGAAATCGAATCTAAAGATCGATCTTACGGGCAGAATCGATTTTACATTTTTACTTTCTTTTGTAACTTTACAAGAAGAGAGTATTAGATTCGTGAAAAATTTTGACTTTCCGTTTTTGATGGATTTATATATTTTAGAAGGTCTTTAACACGATTTCATGGTTTTTAAGAAATATCTGTCTGTGGGTGTGTCTGTCACTCTGTGAGTCTGTATACGACAAAAATTTCTGACCGTTCTATCTCAAGAACATGCACGGAATTCCACAAAACTTTAGATTTAGTTTGACTTTGATATAAACTGAATCTAATTAATTTTTGGTGCATATAGCCTAACAGGTGGCGCTGCTATGCTGCATTTTTTGCGATTTGCGCAACAGCTATATCTGAATAACGAATGAACGGATTTTCATCACATTTTAGATCTAGTTAGTCCTTGACATGACTTGATGTTTTTTGCATTTTGATGTATATAGCTTCTCAGATGGCGCTGCTATACTGAATTTTTCACAATTTCCACTCAGTGCCATAGGAAAGGGGGGGGGGGCGAAAAAAAGCGATCGTTCCGAGCACGGAAATTTAGGGGGCGCCAAATTTTTACTACTAACATCACTTCTAGCCTATCACAAGAAAAAGTTAATAGGGGGGGGGGCTAAATTGGAACTTTGAACCGGGCGCAGTTCTCTTTTCGCACGCCCCTATTTCCATTTTAGCTTTATCTCAAGAACTAATGCACGGACTTTCATAAAAATTTAGATTCAATTAGTCCTTGATATTATTTTATGCTAATTACATTTTGGTGGAAATCGCTTAAGAGATGGCGCTGCTATACTGCATTATTCATGATTAACGCAATAACGCTATCTCAAGAACGAATTTTCATCAAAATTCAGATTCAGTAAATCTCTGACATAGATTTAGTGTTATTTAGTTCTTGGTGCAAATTGCCCAACAGGTGGCGCTGATATGCTGCATTTTTTATGATTTCGCAATAGCTGTATCTCGCGCTTTCATGGATTTTCATCAAAATTCAGATTCAGCTGGTACTTAATAAAAATTGATCCTGATCAATTTTTGGTATACATCACTCAACAAAAAACGCTATTTTGCAGGGGGGGGGGGGGGGGGTTCTGAGGTTTCTTTAATTCTTTTATCTTAGAAACTAATACACTGATATTTTGGAATTGGCACATTCGTCTATTTTATCTTCGACTTTTGAAGGAAAATGAAAATTATATTACTTTCAGAGAAATCGATTAAAAATTTTAAAGTATCGATTAAATCGAGTTGGCCGTAGTATCGATTAAATCGATTTAAAAAATCGAAATCGCCCATCACTATTACAGAGTTTCCCCCAGGTTTAAAAAAGGGCAGGGCGCTACTGTTCTGAAAAGGGCACTTTTTACATTTTTCAGAGCACTTTTTACATTTTTCAGGGCACTTTTATAGAGTTGAATTTAGAATCTAGCGATTCAAAAAGTCGTAAAAAACAGAAATTTCATAAAAAAAAATTGGAAAAAAAAAAAAAGTTAAATTTTGTTAAAAGATTGCAAAAAAACAGCCAATTTTGTTAAAAGATCGCAAAATACAGCAGATTTTGTTAAAAGTCGTAAATAACAGCATATTTTCCTAAAAAAAATTGCGAAAAAACGGCAGATTTTATTGAAAGATCGCAAAAAACGGCATATTTTGCTAAAAAATCGCGAAAAAACGACAAATCTCGTAAAAATATTGCAAAAAAAAAAAAAAAAAAAAAAAAAAAAAACGGAACTTTTCACAGAATTTTCCGTTTTATTGAGATTTTCGGACGAAATTTGCCTTTTTTTGCAAATCTTTTGACGAAATCTGCCGTTTTATTGCTATTTTCTGACGAAAGTTGCCGCTTTCTGTGAATCTTGCCAGAAATTAACCGTTATTTCGCGATTTTTAACGAAACTTGCCGTTTTTTCGCGATTTTTTGACGAAATTACCCGCCTCACGGGACGCATATGAGGCTATTTTTTGCATTCCGTCACCAATTTTTTGCGTAATTTACTCGCTAGCACGTTCGGATAATCTCTGGAGAGCTGTGTTTTTTCAAATATAGGGCAGAAAGGGCGCTTTTTTTTTTTTTTTTTTTTTTTTTTTTTTTAAATGAATGAATGACAAGAGGGGCGCTATTTTTTAAACTAAAGGGCAGGAGGGGCGGAGCGCCCTCCTGATACCCTCTGGGGGAAACTCTGATATTTAAGTCAGTAACTATACAAATAATTATTTAAAAGTGGAAACTATAGAATAAAAAAAATTATTTTGTTTAGTATTTAGAATTTGTTTAAATATTTATAAAACCATCTTCATAAAGCAAGTTGTGTCATCTAGCGTGTATCTAGTTTGACATCAGTTCTGCTTTCAGATGTACCGTTGTAGTTGGAATGGTGATATATTTAATTTAATTTTGAAAATGAATCTTCATTAACACACCTAGCGAATAAATTTTTTCATTTCTTACTTTATAGAAAATAAGTTATGAATTTCATAAGAGCCTTTTTTATATGTGCATGGAATTTGCAGACATTAAAAAATATTTGAGTGTTTTAGAATAAGGCAGTATTTTTATATTTTGAATTGTAATATATCATACTCTAATGATGACATTTCCCGTACAATTAAATCTCCAACTTGGGCAGCATTTTCTAGAATATCACTAACTTCTATAGGAAATACAGAAAGGCTGTATATTTTTTAGTATCTGAATAACTCTATATTTTGTAAGTAAGAGTGAGAATGACTTCATAAATGAAGTAACCAATTTGGATTAGAGGAAAAAAAATTTCAAGAATGAAATTCTTTAAATCCGAAATTTATTTGGCAAGATATCTTTCACTATTCGGCGAGATTTTAGCAATATTCGGCAAGATATCTCTAAATATTCGGCTACAGGTATTCGGCCGAAGTATTCGGTCAACAAGCCTTCAATATTCGGCCAACCGAATATTCGGCAAAAGGGCCGAATAGGCCGAATACCGAATAGTGGCCGAATATTCGTCCCATCCCTAATTAATACTACTTCAATATTGTTAGTTCAGTACTATACCAACTTTTATGTTCATCTAGAATTTTTGCTGCAGTCAGTTAATTAGATTAAGAATGAGTTAATCTCGATCATGATATTTATTAAAATCAGTATTCTTTTCTGTTCTGCTATACATCAGTTGTTTGCGAATAGCCAATTTTAGAAAGATACGAAGTTCGCATCGGTGCACGAACCGCCAATTCGCTGTAAGGATTATGAAAAATCAAAATTATTTTACAAAAATCATTATTACAGTACCATCTTTGGGCAAACTATTTTCAAATTGAAGGAAGACCAGACAGTCATTCCCAGAAACGTATCCAAAGAAATTTGGTTCAATTCTATGCATAACTTCATACAGTATTTGATGGTAGAACAATGAAAATGGCACAAAAATTGCAATTACAGCACCGCCTTACAGCAAAATGTTTCCATATTGAAGAAGAACCTGCTGGTTACAGTCAAAAATATGCACAAAATATTTGGATCATTCTATGCATAACTTCATACACTTTTTGATAGTATGATGGCGACACTGGGACAGACAGATGTTTTGAATAAACATGTTTTTGGGGATATTTGATCCCCAAAACACGCAAATTCGTCAAAAAAAATTTATTACAATAATTTCTTCTTTGAAAGATAGAAAAAATTAAAAATAGGTTTGTTTAGTTGTGTAACTTAAAAACCAATTAACCCATTGTTTAAATTAAAAGAAAGAAAGAAAATTAGTAAAATCACAGTTTAATAAACAACTTCAAATTTTATGAAGATAGAAAATCAACGTTTAGAAATGCATGTAAGGTAGTAAACAGCTGTTTCGAATCTATTACCATTCCCTCCCGTAATAGGCATATAAGACTGTGCTTCCCTGTCGCTTTGCTCAGCTTAGCTTTTTCTAGCATGCTGAGTCTTATGCTGATGAAAAATCTCGATAGTAGATTCGAAACGGCTGTTTTCTATTCTTTTCATGCATTATTTGTGCATTTCTCAATGTTGGTTTTTTATCTTCATACATTTTTGCACAAAAGCTTCATTTGCTATTTTGACTTCAAATTTTGTTTTACAATCTGAAAGTAGATACAATTTTCTAAAAGATGTAAACGTAAACTTTTAAATTTGTTACAGAGTTTAAATGTAAATAGTTGGAAAGCTGGCAATTCTTTAAACTTTTGAGAATTACCTTTTATTCATCGATAGGGAACTTATAATATTTCATATTTTGCATTATAAACAAAAGTTTTTCCCATTGTTTGGGATCAAACGATTACTGTTATTAATATATATTTGGTTTGTTGAATTCTGCCGGATATCCGATAGCGATGTCGGATATCCGGTGATTGTGATTCGGATATCCGATGATATTTCGGATATTGAAAAATCAGCCGGATATCGGATATTGGCCGGATATCCGTTGCATCCCTAGTTGCAGTTTTCTGAATGTACTGGTTGAGTATTTCATAATCTATGCTTGACGCATGAATTTCTTTTTCTAGCTTTTCTTAAAGTATCGTCAAAAGTAATGTCAATGCTCGCTTACAAACTACTGGTTTTTGTGTATCGCGCTATTTTCTACTTTGGATTTTTCAAAACATTAGCGTAGTACTCTGCATACTACTTAAAAAAAAAAAAAAAAAAAAAAAAAAAAAAAATAGCGGTATACTTTAGTATTAACTCTATAAAATTCCTATGAAAAAAATTTCACTGCCTTTAGTTTTATTTTATACAATTTTTAAAGAGTATTGTTAGCCAGGGTTTTCGTTGGCTTTTGACCAACATAAGCAATTTTGCAAAAGAAAAAAAAAAAAGAAAGAAAGAAAGAAAAAATAGTAGCCAAATTAAAAAAAGTGTTAGCCAAATAATTTTGGCGTGAAATGGCTCATTTGAACTCTGTATTCCAAACTGTAATAAATATCTATCGAATAAGCCTTTGTGTGTAAATAATCCTTTCTGTGCTAGACTAAATAGATATTGACTCAGTATCTTTATAAATAAAGCAATGTAATGACTTGCTGCGATTGAGCATAGTAAGGCGGATAAAAATCTGGAATGTATAAGAACATCTATAAAAGAATATAAATTAAGCACTCACAAATTGGCGAGTCTGATCAGTTGTTTACTCGCCAAATGAAGTATTTTGTTGCGATTTGGCGCAATGGCGAGCGGCAGCGAGCACACTGATACCCCACTTAAATTGCTTTTCTGATGTTTTTAAGAGATTGTGGATTGCATCGAGCTTATTTCAAACTGTTATTTTAAATATTTTTTTCGCTCAATTGATCAATGAAAAGCTCCTATTATTTCATTGTGACAATTTTCATATGCTTTTCATTATTCAGAACTAAAATAATCATTTTCTGTGCATTCTGATTTGTAAATGCATATAATTGCTTAACAAGAACTGAAAAGAAAATGAATTGTCCAAAATATAATTTTTTTTTGGTAAATACACTTTTCAAGTGCACTTTCACTCAGTTTTTTTTTTTTTTTTTTTCAATTTTCTTTAAAAAAAAAATTGTTTTCTAGATAAAGTCCATGGCAATGAAATCTGGTTATTTTTATTCTACGCGAAATGAAATATAAAATACCGCTGGACAATTTACCGTAAAGGGTTAAATGATCTAAAAATACGATAATCAAATTTCAGTTTCCACTATGTACAAGGTAGCAAGCATTAAAAGCCTGTCCTTGAAAATTCATTTTACTTTAAAGAGTGCATTTTACCTACTTTTGTCTCATTTCCGAAATGCTTTCTCCGCTTGCAGTTCTGTGAAAAAAACTGTTCATTCATTGAAAAAACTTGTGGAGCGTTAAATTAGTTTTAGACGCATGGTTAACTTCAGCAGACTTTCTCCCTCTCACCCTTAAATTATGTGTGTGAATTCAGATGTAGATATGCATGGTTTCGTAGATGGAAGTTTTCATTCCGCGAAAACAGTACCTATGCTAGTGAAATTTCTCTTTTATTCAGAAATTTCAAACACTGTCTTAAATATTATCCGGATTTTAAAACTGAGAGAAGGAAATGATTCTGGAATTGTTTTAAAACAACAATCTTGATACGCCGTGCAGACGACTGTTTAAGTGGCTATTTCATTCAAATGAAAAAACTTGTTCGCTAATACTAATCCTATGGAAGAAATTTATAAAGATATCTCGGTTGCATTTTAATATTTTTAAATGTTTTGCTGATGGATAGCTGAGATCGATCTGTATGCAGGTCTTTTTCTATTTTTTATTTTTATTTTATTTACAGATATTTTTTTATGAGGACGCTTTCATTTTCGGAACCGGTTTGGAAAGCGAAAGCACCTTCATAAAATAACTAAATAAACAAATAAAAATATTGAAATACAATCGAGATATCTTTTATAAATTTTTTCCATTGGATTAGCCTTAGCGAACGGGTCTTTTCATTTGGCTGAAGTAGCCTCTTAAAAAAAATGTCCTTTAGATAAATTGATGATTTTAAGTCTTATGTGCTTAATTCAAACGTATTATGAGATTTCTTCTTTCACAAGTAGTTTCTACAGAATAATATTACTCAAATTTTAAGCGACATCGTGTTAAAAAGTTTATTAAATGTATCAGATTTTTAAAATCACTAAATTTTAAGAAATTAACCTTTTTATAAATATTTTAATAAATTTGTATTACTTAAGAAAGATGTAACAAAATATATTGAAAATAAATAATTTTTGACATGTTTCAGTTCCAAGTCTGATAAGAACAATAATATTAATAATAATAAAAATAATATGATTATAGTTCGTATCAGAATTGGAACTGAAACATGTCAAAAATTATTTATTTTTAATAAATTTTGTTACATCTTTCTTAAGTAATACAAATTTTTTATTAAATAAGGTATTGTGTTATTCCACAATAAACTTCTCAACTTTTTTATTTTCAGAAATTACAAGATAAAGAAAATATTATTTCCCATAAAAATACTTTAAAATGTTTTTTTTTTTTTTTTTTTTTTTACATACAGTATAGTTTGTAAAAATGAACGGAATCGGGCACAGGGTAGTATAAGCGTGGCCTATGGGGATTGTTTAGAGGGAGATGGGTCCAAATTTAGTCTTTTGACAATATAAAAAGATTTGGCCATTTTTAATATCCAGGGGTGTAGAAAATGTTTTTACTTTCAGCATTTTCCCCAATCCATATGAAAATTTCCTCAAAATTTTACGATATCTTACAGATTTACATTCCTTCTCTATTACAGTAGGTATAGAAGTTTTGTTTCTTTTTCTAAAATGTCTCAACTTAGGCGCGAGTATACACGGTACATATCATTCTGAAAGAGATTCTGTGAAAATCGCCATATGATCTTTTTATTTGTAGTGAAACTTTTTTTTTTTTTTTATATCAGGGAATTATGTTATTAAAATCAAACTCAATTGTATATTTTTCTGTTACATTTCCCCCAGACGGCTGAAATTTCCCCCCGATCCTAGATCGCCGGATCGGACGTATTCTGCACCTCTGTTTATATCATAATTGTGTGATACATGCTTAATGCTAAGTATCAGTACTTTATTACCTCTCATTATGAGTTTTATGCGTTGAATTTCTTAATTAGTTTTTCTTCTTCTTCTTCTTCTACTTTTTTTTTTTTTTTAAATCCTATACTGATTATAATCAGTCAGTATTAGCATTTATTTACTGGTATTCATCCTCTTTAAATAAAAAGAATATTACCCAGTTAAACTGATGGCATACTAATTGTACATTACAGCCTTATATTTTCAAGGGTTAATTCCGTTCGAAAAAAAAAATATTAAGGAGGGGGGATTAGCTCCCCCTTTCCCCTTTTTATACTTAATCATTGAACCCTCTAAACTGATCAGGGACATGCTTTATCATATAAAAAATCCATATCCAAAATTTAGAGCAAATCGGAAAATTCTTAATAAAAACCCATTTATATAATTTAAGAAGGGTTATCCTTCTCTTTTATATACTTAACCATTAAACTTCCAAAACTATTCAGATATTTGAACGAAATCTGACAATTCTGCATGAAAAACCCATTTATATAAATTAAGGGGAGGGGCATTAAAACCCCCATTGCCCCTGTTTATATTTATCCAATGAACACCTAATACCACTCACGGAAGCGCTTCATCAGAATGATCCTATGTGTAAATTTTGAACAAAAGCTAATATTTCTGCATGAAAAACCCATACATATCAATTATGGGGAGGGGCATGAGTCCCCCGTTCCTCCTCTTATACATATCGAATGAACTCCAAAAACTAATCAGGGAAGCGCCTTATCAGGATATACCTATATACAAAATTTCAAGTGGATGGGATATTTTTATCATGAGTTATCGCGTTACGTACGTACGAACGTACGCATATACATACAGAACGGGCGGGCACATAAGCTCTCAGGCTATGATAGCCTGTGAGCTACAGATGGACGACCTGTGTTCTTATATTAGCTTAATATTATTATATAATAACACACTTATTCACACCAAGTTCATTTTTAAACTTATATTTAAACTTTGAAGAAAAAAAAAATCATGCTTATTGGTAAAAGAAGGTTTTTTGGATGTTAAAAAAAGTGTAGAGAAACAAAAGTCTGGAAAAATATCTTAAACAAGCTTTCTTATAGTCTCTTGAAGCAGGGCCGTAGCTAGAAGTGTATGATAGGGGGGGCTCAAGAGAATGTAGGGGGGGGGGCTCATATTTTTTTGTTCTCTCTCTAATGCAGAAAGATAAATTAGTGCATATTCACATTGTAGGTACTATGTTTCTCATTAAACTGTTGTAATAACTTCATTTTATGTTAAGAAAAGTATATGATGATGAAAATTTTGAATGTATAACTGGTGCAAAATTAAATATCCTGTTAGCTTCATATGTACCAATAGGATGAGGGAGTGTTGAAACACGTATTTTAGATACAATTTAGTAACTCTGCAAAACTGTGAAAGGGTCTCAAAACTAAATTAGATTTTTGAACAAAATTTCATTTGAATTTTCAACATTTAGTGACCTTGGAACTTTTTCCAGGGGGGGAGGGGGGGGGGGCTCAAAATATTTTAGGTGGGGGGGGCTGAGCCGCCCATAGCCCCCCTTTAGCTACGGCCCTGTCTTGAAGCATATCAAAAACTCATTTGATATTAAACTATGCCTTAATAATGGTATGACAGTAAATAAAGAACTTTTGGAAAATTATCAAAAAGAATTTCAATTTTGGAAAAGGTTCAAAATTTACTTGAATACTTTACAAAAGAGGTAAGTAGACAACTATTGATTTTTACTCTCCGCTCTTCTATCGGGTCAAAACATTACTCTATTTTCTAAGATATTTTGATTGTTTTAACGTAATTTCTTATTAAGGTTAAGAAGGTTAACTCTTACTGTTTATCTAATTTTTTTTTTCTAGATTATTTAAATGTATTATACGAAGCAATAAACCAAGGTTTATTCAACAAATTCTTTATGTATAGTAATCCCTTAACACGAGATTCCGCGAATGTTAAAATCGCTGTCGTAAAACTGTTATTTAATATAATATGTTCGCATCACTATTTAAAAATAGCACCAGCCACTGGCCACAGGGCCAGTACTCGAGAAAAAGTGGCCAGTGAAAAATTGTCTATCAGTAGCTACTTTTTTTTTCTTTTTACAAGGAGAGAATACAATTTACTTAAAATTTCATCAATGATTCTACTTTTTTACTTTTCAATATACAGTCGAGTCTCTCTATAGCGAAACTATCCAGCGAATTTCTCTATTTAACGAATTTTTTGTAGCAACGGTCAATTTTTTTCATGATTACATTAAAAATAATCTCTATAGCGAAATATATATCTCCATTTAGCGAATTTTTTCAAAAATGTTCTTTCATATGTTCAGAAAACGTTTCAAATTATTTGTAGAATAAATTTTTTTCGTTGATTTTTGATTTATATTTCCTAGCTACATTCCTCTACTTTATTCCTTATGTCAAAAAAAAAAAAAAAAAAAAAAAAAAGGACATTCGACCTTCCCCCTTCCCTTCAAAGAAAATCCTTTTTGCATGGTTACACTTGAATTTGTTTTACCCAAGATGAATAATTAAGGGATAAGGGGAAAATTGCAGAAAAAGGTCGTTTTTTTCAGCAGGTTTTAATCTACGTAAACTAACTTTCATTAGTTTTAAAGTCTAGAGTGGATGTTTGTTGTTTGTAGCAACTCGGAGCATTTTTTGTTTGTAATGCCACAATACAGCTTATAACATTTATTTTCCACGGGTACAGAGAATGGGGACTACTTCAAATTTACTTCTTAACCAGTGTTCTCACTGACATTTGGCCAACGTTAGTAATTTGGCTAATTAAAAATAAAAAACATTCGCCAAATGAAAAAAGTATTAGCCAAATAGATTCGCCGTGTAGCACAAAAAAAAAAAAAAAAAAAATATATATATATATATATATCCTTTAAGGGTGTTGTTAAATCAAAGAGTACCTTTGTGACATATGCTTTAATTTATTTTTGCATGAAATGCATGAAAATAGCAGGTGTTGTTATTCAGAAGCTGTCTAATTGAACTCAATTTTCTGTTTTTTAAAAAACACAATAGATCTTTTATAAGTATCCTTCAAAGTTAACATTTTTGAGCACATTTCCCGACGAAAGCAGGAAAAGCGGGAGAAAAACGGGTGATCACGTGATCAAAATAGTTTAAAACTGGATAGGTAAATTAATTATCATAAAATGAAAAAATAAGTTCTATTCGAAATCGCTTCCATAGTTAGGCATTCCAATTTTATGTCTTTCTATTAAAAAATGAATTTGTAAATGTGTCAAAACATTTTGCGCTAGTTGAGCGGAGCAGTTGAGAACAACCTTAACGCACTCCCTTTTTTTTTCCAATATATTCTAAAATAACCTATTTTTTATAACTGCGACTACGATTGTTATTAATCTAATTTCAACTATCCGCTACAAATATATTGAAAATATGTATATATTGAGAATAGGTACATATGCATATGTATGAAAAAAGAAAGAAAAAACAATAATTGAGCAGTAGCAATTTGGCGAATCAAATCTCATGTTTACTCGCCAAATGAAGAATTTAGTCGCAATTTGGCGCATTGGCGAGTGACAGCGAGAACACTGCTCTGAACCATTAACTTTAAACTCCTGGGGACGGTGACATGTATGCGTTTGCGTACCCCATAAGATAACCAATCTTTCTTTATTTCCAGTTATTTTTTTATTATAAATTTGGTTTTATTTAATCTAGGGCTTTTCCTAATTTATACAGGTAAACATTTTTGGTTTGAAAAACCGGTGATAACAGATTAAAAATTCTGCGAAAAATACTCGTCCTGAAGGGGCTAAAATGTATAACGTTTTCTGATGTCTAAATGCGATTGAGATAAGTATTTCGATTTCAGTATTCGTTTTCTGTAAAATGTCTCTAGAAATTCACGGCAGTGATATTTTAGTTTGATTTTACATTCCAAAAGTTTTATATATCTTTAAATATATATATCTTTTGTATGAATGCATCGGTTTTATTTGATTTATCATTCGTCTGAAATGAATAAGTTAATCCCAGGTAAATTCTCTGAAAATTTAATTATACGATGAGATGCGTTGTCTGTTTGAACTTCAATTGCTCTCTAAATTTCCTAATAACGTTCAAAACATTCTCTGTGCTGACATATAGCATTTTCTATTTTAAAACTGATTTTCCATATCATACGTAGTTTTTAAAAGTTTGAATAAAATTATTTAAAGTATCGCATATATATATTATTCGGTTATTTATTTTTTAATGGGCAGCATTTAATAACAGAAAGAAATTCGTATGTTCTACGTTTATCTACTAGATGGCGTCACCATCAGTTTTTCTCTTTACCTGCTGTGATAATTTTCTTCTTAGTTAAGTCCAAATCTCAGGTTTATTTATTCTGTACTCTTTTTCTTATTTTAATCTTCTTTCTTAGCCGTGACGCTATTTCCTGTTTCGGATTTATTTCTTTATTGTGTTGTCTTTTTCTTTCTTTTCGGCCCGATAGGCGACGTCTCTGTCTTTCAGAGCAGGTACAAGGGGACCGACTTCTTATTAAATCATGCTTATGTTCTCTCTTGTTATTATTTGGACATGAGGATAAAACGGTTTAATGTTATTTTATAACAATTTATCCCCTCTTTTTTTAAATACTGTTACTGAAATTTATTACTGAATGCGAATAGTTCCAACTACGTTCGCTAATCTATTTATTTTGCTTGTTTTTTAGTTAAGTTTTTTTTTTATTTAATGTTTTGGGAATATCCTGTTACTTGTTCTGTGCTAATTTTAAATAATATAAATCTTGCACTATTTATATTTGCGTTGAAGTTAATTGATAGTTCTTTTTAGTTAAGTAATTTATCTTTGAATAAAAAAAAATTCTTTTACCTGTTTTTAATTTTTATTCTTTTCTATTGAGCAGACTGGGAACGATCACTGGCTCGACGCATTCCACTCCTAAGCCAATCCAGTATTTGTGTACAGTAAAACCCCGATAATTCGGACCAGACCCAATCCGAATTATCGAAAATCCGGATTATCCGGAGAATTAGAAAAAAAAAATGAAATAAAATAAAACATACTTACAGAAAATCACCTTTTGTTAAACTTATTGAATATTTACAGACATGTCCCTTCCAGTGAAAAGTGCCTGAATTCAATGCTGCATTTTAATAAATATAAATAATTTTCTGCAAGTGATATTGTAGAAACGTTTTGTTATTGTAGAAACTGTTAAAACAATAACAAGGAAAAAGACCTATGGGCTAACAAAGCTAAGAAAGCTATCGTTATCAGACTAGTGATGGGCGATTTCGATTTTTTAAATCGATTTAATCGATATTATGGTCAACTCGATTTAATCGATACTATAAAATTTTTAATCGATTTCTCAGAAGATATTATTTTTATTTTGCTTCAAAAGTTGAAGATAAAGCAGTCGGATGTGCCAATCTCAAAGTCTTCTATCTCATACATGATAAAACTTCTAAATGCACTAACACATTGTCAATGTCATTTAAATTATTTATACCCATCATGAAGATTTAAAAAGTATAGGTTGAAGTATGAACATTTTAAAAGAAAGCATTGCGTTTTCCAAACAAATCGCTGAATTTCGGTCCACCCCCGCTAGATGTCTGTAACCGAAATGTATGCAATTCAAAGAGCATCACAGCGACACCTGTTGTGCAGTATACACTCAAGCCTAATAAGACAAGCGTAATAAGAATCTATTTATGTGAAAGTTTAACCGAATATGAAATTTGATTAAATTCCATGCATAATTTCTAAGATATCACTAATATCGTGAAAAATGCAGTATAGCAGAGAAGTATTATATAACTTACACAAAAACCTAATCAGGAACAACGTATGATAATATCTAAGAGACTATTAAGTTTGATGAAATTCCGTTCAGGAGCTCTTGAGATATGATCATTAAAATCTTGTAGATCCTGAAAAAGCGGTTGAATTCAGGGGTAAGCCCGAAGAGGAACATCTCCGCCCCGGAACTTTGAAATGTCTCACGAAAATATTGAAGCTTCATGTACAAAAGTCCCCCCCCCCCCTTCTCTGAAGTATAGAATGCCCCTTCAAGGAGACATAAAAATCCCTCCCAGTGAAAAATATCTGAATTCAACACTGCTGATAAAAGCAGCATAGCAACGCCTTCTGCATAGTTATTTACACTGAAACCTAATAAGCACCAAACTTATGAATGTGAAGCTTGATGAAATTTTCTGAATTAGTTTCTGAGATGCAATTATCGCAAAAATCAGGAAAAATGCAGCGTCACCTGCCGTTAGATTTAAATCAAAACTTAATCATCAACAATTAACGTTAATATCAAACCGAATCTGAAGTTTGGCAAAAATACGTGCATTAGTTCTTGAGGTATCTATCTTGCAGTAATCATGAAAAATACAACATAACAGCGCCACCTGTAGAGCGATTTTTACCATAAATAATCAGCACCAATTTATATGAAAGTCTAGCTGAATCTAAGTTTCAAGAGGTTCCAAGCATTAGTTCTTGAGATAGAGCGCCCACAAAATTTTGTAAGAGACAAACAAATAGACAGACTGAAAGACAGACAATTTATAAAAACAGTAAAATGTGTTATATTTAACAATATATTCGAATTTTGTAAGCATTAGGTTATTATTATTTTTTTAAATAACATCATACAAACAAAGAAAAAAAAAAGCAAAGTTTTTTTTTTTTTTTAAAGAAAATAAGCACCATATAATGTCTAGAATTATATATGGGTGTGTAAACATGTTTAATAATCTACATAACCCTTTCCCCCCCCCCCCCTCCCGTTTTTAAATAAGTTAATGGGAATTGTCTTTTTTTTTGTAATTATCTTCTTCTTTATAGTTTTTCAAAATAATAATAATAATAATATATATATAATAAAAAAAGGAAGTCTCAAAATGCAGAAGATTCTCTCCTTTCCTCGCCCCCCCCCTTCCCCCCACGGAGGACATCTTCTGCCCTTTGTACCTATATCCCTCGTGTTGATAATCGGCTGTCATAAAATAAACCAAACCTTTTCCCGTCTACCCTATTTAAATCCTCTATCTTCAGTTTCCTTTTCCCCCGCCGAAAATCTTGCCAGTCCTTTGAGTCAAAAACAGACGCAAAATCACTGACCAATCACATTACAAGGTGATAAAGCCTAGATACAAAATCGCAAAACTATCTTGGATGCAAGTAGTAGATCGATCTTTTGTAGTAGATCGATCTTTTGTAGTAGATCGAATCAGTACAGAACCTTGTGTAGTAGATCGATGTCGATGTCGATTTCGATGTCAGAATCGATTTTATTTTGATTTACTAAAATTGAAATCGCATTTTGAAATCGATTTTTAGATACAAGTAGTGTTGTTACTTTTTTGATATGTTTGAAATCGATCTACGTTTCAGGTTGAATCGATCTTTCCCTTTCTATTGTTTTAATGGTAGCAGTAAAAATTTCAAACTCAAATATTAGGCGAACCGTTGATTTTAGAGGGATAAGACTTAAGTATGTCAAGATATTCTAAGGTATGGTCAATCGAATAGTGATGACCATTATACCCTAGCAGCACATAGGGGGTGGGGGGCAGGGGGGAGCAATATTCAATACAGGTATGGGTGGGTCATGTGACATATCGTTGCAAAGGTCTTGGCCTGGGCTATCCATATCTGCATATCGCTTCATAATGTAGTTCAATTTTCAGACTCCAGGGGGCATTTTTAAGCTTTTTTGGGGGGTTTTCCCTTCCCCCACTTTGTAGTGTATCATTTTATAGATCTTGACTTGTAGACCTCAAATATCTTGAATTGATTGGTAGAACTGATGTAAAATTTCGTATAAGAAAGGATTACCAATTTTTTTTTCAAACCAGATATTTCTAAAAGTAAAAATTTCAAACTCAAATATTAGGCGAACCGTTGATTTTAGAGGGTTAAGACTTACGGATGTCAAGATATTCTAAGATATGGTCAATCGAATAGTGATGAGCATTATACCCTAGCAGCACATAGGGGGTGGGGGGGCAGGGGGGGCAATGTTCAATACAGGTATGGGTGGGTCATGTGACATATCGTTGCAAAGGTCTTGGCCTGGGCCATCCATATCTGCATATCGCTTCATAATATAGTTCAATTTTCAGACTCCAGGGCGCATTTTTAAGCTTTTTGGGGTTTTTTTCCCTTCCCCCACTTTATAGTGTATCATTTTATAGATCTTGACTTGTAGACCTCAAATATCTTGAATTTATTGGTAGAACTGATGTAAAATTTCGTATAAGAAAGGATTACCATTTTTTTTTTCAAACCAGATATTTCTAAAAGTAAAAATTTCAAACTCAAATATTAGGCGAACCGTTGATTTTAGAGGGTTAAGACTTACGGATGTCAAGATATTCTAAGATATGGTCAATCGAATAGTGATAACCATTATACCCTAGCAGCACATAGGAGGTTGGGGGGGCTGGGGGGGCAATATTCAATACAGGTATGGGTGGGTCATGTGACATATCGTTGCAAAGGTCTTGGCCTGGGCTATCCATATCTGTATATCTCTTTACAATATAGTTCAATTTTCAGACTCCAGTGGGCATTTTTAAGCCTTTTTTTTACTTTTTCCCTTACCTCAATTTGTAGTGTATCATTTTAAAGGTCTTGACTTGTAGATTTCAAATATCTTGAATTGATTGGTAGAATTGATGTAAAATTTCGTATAAGAAAGGATTAAGGTTTTCTTTTCAAACCTGATTTTCCTAAAAGTAAAAATTTCAAACTTAAATATTAGGCGTACTATTGAAGACTTACGGATGTCAAGATATTCTAAGGTATGGCAATCGAATAATGTTGACCATTATACCTTAGTAACACATAGGGGTGAAGGACGGGGAGGGACAAAATTCAACACAGGCATGGGTTTACGGATTTTCTTCAAATTTTGGATATATTTTCATTTTAATAAGGTGCTTTTCTGATTTGTTCTGGGTATTCATTGGTTATGTAAAAGGATTTGGGGGCTACCCTTCTTAACCGTTTAAACGCCAATGTTCCCAAAAGGGAACATAGTATTATTTGCAATGCAAAACATATATTTTCCAATATAATTACGATGTTCTTATTTTTCCTATAAAATATAAGGTTGATTTTAACTTTTGAAAAAAAAATATGTCTAAGCATTTATCACAGGTATAAAGAGTATGCAAATTCCTTAATTTAGATAAAAATATAATTTTTGTTTTTATCGTTTCTCTATATTATTCACATTTGACCACTAGGAATCTAAATGTTTTTGGAATTCGAGAAAATACTCAAGAAGAACATTTTTAAATTTGTATGCATAAATCAAAACATTTGAAGTTGTAATATGAGAAAAACAAAATTATTATTACATTGCGATATTAATTCGGCTTGTAAACAGTTAATTTAGGTAAATGGTTTTTTTTTGTGCAGAATTAACCGATTTGTGGCCGATGATAGGTTATGCGCTGTCCGACCATTGAAGGTACAGTTATCCATTAATCCGAACTTAGGTCGCTTCCAACTTCTTCGGATAATCGACGCTCCGCTGTATTTTTATTTCTTTGTTAACCAGAGAAAAGTATGTTGTTTCACTGTTAATTATTCTTATGAAAACAACATTTTTTTTTCTGTTAACTGCTGAAAATTTGGTAATCGTTAAAAAAGAATAATATTTTATAAGCTGTAAATGAGATGAGGCGATATATATTTTAAAAGAGAAAAAAAGTTTAGTCACATATTTTTTTTAACCCTTTCCGGCATACTGTGCCCAATCTGGGATACCTAATTTTAATTTCAAACCTGCAAACGGCACCAGTAATATTTTAGTTAAATTTTGCTTTTAGAATAAAAGCTTACATTAAGGAATTCAAAATATTTAAAAAAATCGTTTGTGAATTCCGGCGTCAGTCGATAATTTCTCATTTTAGTACAGATTTTGCCCGTGCCGGAAAGGGTTAAGCAGAATTTCTGCTTTTAAATTGGTGGATAATTAATGATTAGCATGTGCTGATTGTGCAATTAAATCATCACAGCTATTTTGAAAGAAAATTTGCAATATTTGCGTTTCCCACACCCTTATAGAAGGTCTTAAAAAGACTGAAAAAAAATTTTTTTTGAATAAATTTAGAGCTTTTAAAATTTTATTCATATGCGAATTTTTAAGAAGAATGACGTTTAAAGGAAGTAAGGCTCCATTTGTTTGGTTGAAGGAGTATGTAGAAAATACATGTGTTTCGGATTAAAATATATATATATACAAATCATTTCTCCCTTTTATTTTTTTTATCTAACTGAGATCTTTCTAAAAAAAATAAAGTTAAATATAATATAAATTATTATTAAAATTGTATCTAAAAATAATAAAGGACAAATCCTTATTATTCGACTCTAAAAGCTGTAATAGCCTACTTCTGTGCCTCCCTAAATGGGAGTGAGGAGTATGAGGTGTTACGGCTCTGCTGATTAGCCAAGTTTTAGAATTACTAATTTTGAGCTCATCTGTGTAAAATCTAAAAATATCGAAATATCGATTTTAGTATCGATTCTAGAATTTAGAAATCGATTCTTATTATAATCGATGTCACTTTATACGATGTCGATTTTAATCGATTCTCAAAATTCCCAGAATCGCCCATCACTATATCAGACAATGGGTCTTATAGGGACTATTTTACCTTGCTTTCTTGCAATGCTCTAAGAAAAAAAATATCGTGCAGTAACTTTTTTTGACATTTCTAAGTAGTTTAAATAGAAAATTGGAATTGCCAAACTTAGTGATACATTTTTGTTTCTTTGAAATATAACATCAAAGAGTTTAAATAAGAAAGCTTAAGGTATTATTCCCAAAAGATTCCTGATTTTTTTTTTTTTTTTTTTTTTTTATTCAGAATACGATGATAAAGCAAGTTAATGCTATAGAAATTAGACAATCGCTTCTCAAACGTGAAAAAAAAATTGACCAAACCGATCCGGAGATTCGGATTAACGGGGTCCGAATTAGCAAAGTTCTACTGTACTAAATTTTGAGGGTGCTTCTATTATTCTTCATCAATCCATATGCAGGCAGCACAGGAGGAAAATTTTTATTATCGAAAACAACAAATAAATAAATAAATAATATAGAAGGAATTTGCAGGATCGCAAAGCGAAAACATTTGTAAACAATTGAGGTTAAAAACGAACATTTTTTTTTTTTTTTTTTTTTTTTTAAATTGTCGAAATAATGGAAGTCAAAAACGTTTTGTGTTGATTTTGCTGGAGAGATATGTTCTGGCTTTTTGGATAATTGCCTCGAGAAGCAAAAGATCGATCTGAATGACACTTTTCAGTTATAGAAACTTGGAGAATTATCTTATACACAAATTATAAGAATTTTACAAATCATGTGAATAGTGTGTTGAAAAAGATAAATTTCCTCAATTCTTTTAGAGATTTTAGGCTACTAAATTGATTGCAGTATATGTTACACATTTGATGTTGAAACGTTTTATAAGACAATATCGATTCAGCATTTTAAGAAAGCGTAACGAGTCGTTTTCTTTAAGGGTGTATACGAAAAATATTTTTCCATCCTCAACAGCTCGAAATTGTCTGGAACATTTTCAGATTCATTTTTAAAAGTAAAAATACGAAACCTGCTGAGGTGATTAGAACGTCGAACGGCTCCGTCTATGCATCGCGAAGCGATTCCAACCGGGATTGCAAAGCAATACCGAACGGAATCGCGAAGCGATCACGCGGGGTGTTGGCGAGCGTAGCGAGCAGGGTTGCGGAGCCCCCCCCTATAGTTTAAAACAACTGTAACTGCTCATTCCAATTATGCATGTTTGGGGCGCCGCACCCCTCTTTGCCCCCCCCCCTCCAAAGGGGAACTTTTTAAATTTTTATCCACAGCACTCGTGTTGCATATCTTTAGAAAGGTCTAAACTGCCTTTTCCTATTATGGATGTTTTGTGTGTCCCCCTCCGCTCTGTCCCCCAGGGGGGGGGGGGCACACTTTTAATTTCTTTACAACACCAGTCGTGTGACACATCATTTGAAAGATCTGCACTTGCTTATTTATATTATGGGTGTCTTGTGTGTCAACCCCCCACTCTGCCCCCCCCCCAGGGGGCGGCACATTTTTAATTTCTTTACAACACCAGTCGTGTGACACATCATTTGAGAGGTCTGCAACTGCTTATTCATATTATGGATGTCTTGTGTGTCAACCCCCCACTCTCCCCCCCCCAGGGGGCGGCACATTTTTTAATTTCTTTACAACACCAGTCGTGTGACACATCATTTGAAAGGTCTGCAACTGCTTATTCATATTATGAATGTCTTGTGTGTACATTTTTAATTTTTTTACAACACCAGTCGTGTGACACATCATTTGAAAGGCCTGCAACTGCTTATTCATGCCATGGGGTATTAGCGAGCGCAGCAAGCAGGGGTAGCTTACAACTTGGAATCGCGAAGCAATTCCAGACGGCATCGCAAAGCGATTACGCGGGGGGATGGCGAGCTTAGCGAGCAGGGGGGCGGAGCCGCCCTAGTATATACAATTATAAATAAATAAAGATAAAGTATTTTGCCATGTAGTTGGCAGAAAGTTATTGTATTTTATTGTAAGTTATTTTATTGTAAAATATTAATATGTGAATTTTTTTTATAAAAATTATTTCGCGTTCAATCTTTGATTTCTAAAATAACCCTGCCTGATTAAAAAATAGATGCACATTTTTTTTTTATTTAAAAGGAAAAATGAGAAAATATGATGAAAAAACGCGACATATGGATTATTATGCTAGATTTTTGTTTAAAATAGTGCTGCACAACCTCTGGCCCGCGGGCCAAAAGTGGCCCGCGATGTGTTAACGTGTGGCCCGCGAACTTCGTCAATTTACAGCTAGAAAAAATTTATATTTTTGTGGAAAAGTAGCAGGTAAAAATCGTAAATTTCGTAAATTTCCCGCGAGAAAATATAAAATTTTGTCAGTCACTTAAGAATTGCAAATTTCGTAGATAGGGCACGGAAAAATCGCGAATTTTAATGATCAAGTGCGGAAAAATCGCACTTTTCGTTCATCAGGTATGAAAAAATCGCGAATTTTCCCCATGAGGCTCGGAAAAAAATAGTAAATTTAACTGATCGGATACGAAAAATACGCGAGTTTTATCGGTCAGGCACGGGAAAATCGCGAATTTTGTCGGTCAGACGTGGAAAATCGCACATTTCATTGATCAGTCAAGAAAAAATCGTTAGATTTGTTTATGATGCACGAAAAAATTGCAAATTAAACTCATCGGCTGAGAGAAAGTTCGCATGTTTTCTAACTTTGCCGCGTGAAAAGTATGCGAACTTCGTGGATCGGACACTAAGAAATCGCGAATTGTGTCGATCAAAGGCGAAAAAATTGCCAAGTTCGTTGATAAAGCACGGGAAAATCACGAATTTTGCGATGATGCGCGGAAAAATTGAAAATTTCGTTGATCGGCTACGAAACAATCGTGAGTTTTGTAAATTTCTCAAGAGAAAAAAATCGCGAATTTCATCTTGCCGCGTAAAAAAATGCAGTTTCGTCAAAATGAATTAAAATTCACGAATTTCCTTGATTGGTCGCGGAAAAAATGCAGATTTCGTCAGTTAAAGGCTGAAAAGCGCGAATTTTGTCGATCAGACACGGAAAAATCGCGAGTTATTGATCGGGTTCCAAAAATGGCAAATTTTGTCAGTCGGACACAGGAATTTTGAAAATTTCGTCGATCAGGCTCTAATAAAATCATCAAAAATTTCATCTATCCGGTGTGGAAAAGTCCGGAATTTTGTTGATCAGGCGAAGAAAAATCGCGAATTCCGTCGATCGCCGTTGCAAAAATCACAAATTTTATCGATCAGGTTCGTAAAAATTGAGAATTTTCTCAATCGGCTTTATAAAAATCGCGAATTTTGTCGATAAGGTTTGTAAAAATCGCGAAATTTGTGACCTGGTATGAAAGAATCGCGAATTTTATCAATCATGCGATGACAAATTGCAAATTTCGTTGATCAGCTTTATAAATATTGCGAATTTCGGCAATCGGCTTCGTAGAAAACGATAATTTCGTCCATGAGCCGCAGATAAGTCGTTAATTCCGCCGATCAACCTCGTAAAAATTGCAAATTCCGTCAATCGGCTTCGTAAAGATCGCGAATTTCACCGATTGGCTTCGTAAAAATCGCAAATTTCGCCGATTGGCTTCGTAAAAATCGCAAATTTCGACAATTGGCTTCGTAAAAATCGCAAATTTCGCCGAACGGCTTCGTTAAAATTGATAATTTTGTCAATCAGCCGCAGAAAAATTGCGAATTTTATCGATCATGCGACAAAAATCGTGAATTTTATCGATCATTCGAAGAAAAATGACGAATTTCGCCGATCAACTTTGTAAAAATCGATAATTTCGTCGACCAGCCGCAGGAAAGTCGCGAATTTCGCCGAACAGTTTCGTAAAAACAGTTTCGTCAATCGGCTTCGTAAAAATCGCGAATTCTGTCGATCAGCTTCGTAAAAATAATGAATTTCGTCGATGGGCTTTGTAAAAAATCATGTTTTTGTCGATCCGCCTTGTAAAAATTCCAAAATTTGTCGATCGCTTTCGTAAGAATCGCAAATATTGTTGATCAGGCACAGAAAGATCGAATTTTCTCAGTTTCATAAAAATTGCAAATTTTGTTGATCACTTTCATAAAAATCCCTAATTTGGTCGACATGTATGGAAAGCTGCAAATTTTGTTGATCAGGCATTGAAAAATCAGGAATTTCAGTGATGAGACACAGAAAAATCTTATTGATCGGCTCCTTCCCCCTCCTTTGTTCATAAAAATCACATTTTTTTTTTTTCCCACCAGCCACTTATCTTTGTTTTTCAGCACTTTTAATAAAACAAAATTTACTCTCCTGAATAAAGACAAGGAATAATATTACATCTTGAGAATAATCCTGTTTATATCTGTTATGTGCACAAACGTAAAAACTGTTGATATAGCCTTACCAACTGAAGTGGATATTTTGACTGGTTAAGCAAAACCTAAAGGAGTATTTTCCCATTTCCCTCTGAAAACATATTTTTTATTCGATTATATTCCATAGATCCCCTTTGAAATCGAATTATCTCCAAGTTATTGATGTGGCCCTCGACCGCCCAGACATATTTGTAAGTGGCCCTTCTCTTGAAAAGGTTGTGCACCCCTAGTTTAAAACATTAATAATGGCTTTAAAAACTTTTGCATTGCTAGAAAATGTATTTCTTTATTCTTTTCAAATATTTATTTAGTTCAGGATATAGAACACTTTATTCGAAAAATAAAATAACATAAATAATAAAAAAAATACCGTCCCCTACAGCTGTAAAGATTAAAAAAGTGAATGTAAGCTTCTTCCATACCCCACCTCCGATAATATCGTAAACTGATTATGTGTGTTGCTATAAGTAATCTTGGAAACAAGAATTAGCATGTTCAACTTTTAGTCATACTACCTAATGACATATTTATATACAAAGAGAAACTGTTTCCACAGTACCCTCATTTTCGCATTTCTTCGTTCCGCATTTAATTACGCTGCAAAAACTAAATGGTGTTTTAGACCCTGCTGAAAATCACTGTGGGTCACTGACATGTTGAGAAATGGTTGGACATCACTGGTTAAATGCCGATGCTACCTGCGTGACATTTCACGCTGATCACGATTCAGACTCTAATTTACTGGGATGGGTAGATGAAGTCGGCTATGACGACCATCATTATCAATTTGCTGGCAAAAATTATGAACGAATTTGTATTCCGGAGATAATAAATAGAAAGCGTGTGCCACATTTATGAACATGTTTATAAAACTTGCAATTTTCTGTTTGGTTTTGTGAGGCTTTTTTTATATGTTTTGTTGGGAATTTTTTTCTTCTCTTTTTGTGCTTTCACCGGTGCCGGTGATTCACCTTTTATAACGAATTTATTATGCATTGTTACTGTGTGTGCATGACGTTCGACATGATAACTTTCTCAGTACCATCTCCAAGTATTCATAGACTCTTGGTTGGGCTAATAATTGCGAAGCCTTTATCACATTAACGCATCTGTTTTTCTAAGTAAAGTACGGTAAAGCCTCCTTAACCCTTTGAATGCGACGATTGTGATTGTTTAAATCTTTCAAAGTTTACCTTTTTCCTACATTTTGAAACTACCATCTCGGTATTCGAATACAAAGAAAAATTAAATAAATAAATAAGTAAAATCAAATGAAGCATGTATTGAGAATACATTTTCGGCTCTAATGATATTTTTTGGTTTTGGAAAATATTAATATTTATTATTTCATAATAATTAATACACAGGACAAACTGGGCAACATCGGACTGTTTATCGGACGGTATCTCTATATTTGTGAAAAAGTTTGTATTGTTGACTCATTAGTCAACAATTAGCCAAAACTACTAAACCTAGAAGCAGGAAAATAGGTGAAAAAATACTTTTTATGACATAGGCGCAGACTAAAAAAGGATTTTTGACACTTCTCTCCCCCTCTAAGAAAGTTAAAAAGAGGATGAAAATATTGGAACATTTGGCTATATCTCATTTTTTTAGGTTGGAATGTGAAGTTCCAGAAAATAATTCTGATAAAATAATAATTAACTATCTATTTCAACAATTTAAGAAATTCTACCCCTAGGGGATTAAAGAGCGGGTCGAAAAAATTACAACATTTGGCCATATCTCAGTAGCTGTTTTTGGTAGGAGCGTGAAATCCCCAAAAAATAAATCTATTAAAAGAATAGTCAAACATGTATTTCAGCGATTTTGGAAATTTCCAATCTGATAGGTTTAAAGATGGAGTCAAAAATTTTAGAACATTTGTCTGTATCACAGCAGCAGTTTTAGGTCGGAACGTGAAATTCAAGAAAATAGATATACTAAAAAAGTAATAAAACATGTATTTTAGCTATTTTAGAAATCCATCCTCATAGGCATGCAGTAATCACTATAGAAAAAGGAGAGGGAAGGTGAAGAAATACACAGGTGGCTGTAACTATTACAGATGAAGGAAGGGGATCTCTCGAGATACCAAACTTTCCAGTAATACCCAATAAATTGAACCATATACTCGGAATTTGATACGACTAAACATTATTACAACAATTAGCAGCCTGCGTTAGAATTCGACTTCTAAAGATTCCAAAATTGTACAATTATAAAAAACGGAAACCTGCATAATGTTACTTACTTTATTAAAAAGGATGTCAATATCCTCAGCTTGAAAGAATCTTAAGAGGGCAGTAACGGGTCTAATTTTACAAATTTCTTGCTTATGCTTTTTTCAATAGACTCTATCGATTTTCCCGAGCCTGACTAACGATTCCCATTTTTTCGGAGCTCGATTGACAAAACTCGCGATTTTTTTTTCATGTTCCGATTGACGAAATTTGCCACTGTTCCACACCTGATCGACGGAATTTGCGATTTTCCTCTCCCTTGATCGACAAAATTTGCAATTTTTCCGTGTTCGGTCAAAGAAATTCGAGATTTTTTTTAACCTCATTGGCAAAATACACGATTTTTTTCAATGAAATTCGCGAATGTTTCACGTGATTAACGGAAGAAATTGCAAATTTTTCCGCAGGTGCATCATTAATAAAATTGACGATTTTTCTGTGCCTGATCTACGAAATGTGCGATTTTTTTTGTGCCTGTCGACAAAAGTTGCGATTTTTCTCGATTGACAAAACTCACGATTTTTCCTCACTCGATTGGCAAAATTTGAAAATTTTCGTGCACTTCATCGACAAAATTTGCAATTTTCCCCTCGACAATTTGCCATTTTTCCGTATCCGAAAAAGGAGATTCGAGATTTTTTCATTCCCGCGATCAACAAAATTTGTCGATTCTTAATATACTGACAAAGTTTTTGCCGCAAATTGACAAAATCCACAATTTTTTCCCCCGATCTATGGAATACATGGCAATTTTTTTCAGTGAAAAATTGACGAATTCGCGGATCACAGGTTGTGCATCCCTAATCCAGAGTTTCCCCCAGAGGGTTTCAGGGGGGCGCTCCGCCCCTCCTGCCCTTTAGTTTAAAATATAGCTCCCCTCTTGCCCCTCATCCAAAAACTAGCGCCCCTCTTGTCATTCATTCATTCAAAAAAAAAAAAAAAAAAAATAGTGCCCTTCTTGTCCCACATTTGAAAAAACGCAGCCCTCCAACGATGATCCGAACGCGCTATAGCGATGAAATTACACAAGAAATCGGCGACTGAATGCAAAAATAGCCTCATACGCTTCCCGTGGGATGGGTAATTTTGTCATAAAATCGCTAAAAAACAGCAATTTTCGTTAAAAATTGCGAAATAACGACTAATTTCCGGCAAGATTTGCAAAAAAATGGCTAATTTTGTCAAAAAATGTCACAAAACGACAGATTTTTTCAAAAGATCGTGGAAAAACGACAAATTTCTTCCAAAATTCGCGATAAAACGAAAAATTGTGTCAAATGAGTCGCAAAAGACGGCAACTTTCGTCAAAAAATAGCGATAAAACGGCAGATTTCGTCAAAAGATTTGCGAGAAAAACGACAAATTTCGTCCGAAAATCACAATAAAACTGAGAATTCTGTGAAAAGTTCTGTTTTTTTTGCTATATTTTCACGAGATTTGTTGTTTTTTCCCGATTTTTTTTTAGCAAAATATGCCGTTTTTTGCGATCTTTTAACAAAAACTGCTGTTTTTACGATCTTTTAACAAAATTGGCCGTTTTTTCAAGATCTTGTATCAATATTTGCCGTTTTTTCGAGATCTTTTAAAAAATTTAAATTTTTTTTTCTTTTTTTCAATTTTTTAATTGAATTTCTGTTTTTTCGCGATTTTTTGAACCGCTATATTCTTGATTCAACTCTATAAAAGTGCCCTGAAAAATGTAAAAGTGCCTTTTCAAAGCAGTAGCGCCTTGCCCTTTTTTAAACCTGGGGGAAACTCTGCCTAATCTATATAATATATTTAGTTGATCACAAAATTAATACGTCTAACCAAGTTAACGCGAGCACTCAAAGGGAAACTTTTTTTATTCGTGTTAAAAGTATGTAATTTGTATTATCAGAACTTAAATACATTGGATATAACTGGAGGCACAATCGGAAACAGTTCCTGCTAAAAGTAAATCGCGTTAAGTGTGTTCGTGCTAACGAGGTTTGATTGCATTACTCTGCTTGATCAAATGAATAGTTTCTTCTGTTAAAAAAATATCGGTGTTGGCGATTGAGCAACAGCAACAAATTCGTTTTATTTAAGTTATATGAATTGCGATATTTTTCTTGTTATTATTTTTTTTATAAATACCGTAAAAAATGATTTCTTTTATGAGGCCTTAAAACTGCGGTATGCTTAATTTATTCCGGCTGTTTGTATTTTCATCTACAATGATTTTTTTACGCATCATGCTCAGGCATTCCTCCTACTAATTAATGGGTTCATCTTAGGCATTTTTTAGTTTTTAACTTACCAATATTTGCGAGTAGTTTTGATGATTATTAAGTATGCATTATATATGGCAAATAATCCACCTTTCGCGAGTACTATTCATATCATAACATAACAAATGTTTTTTAGGTGCGTTCGTAATTATGTAAATACGTAGCTCCTATAGTTGTTGTTCAGTCCGTTCGTCCATCCATTTGTCCGTCCGTCCGTCCGCATATAACAGCGCAAAAACTATCCAATCGAATCGTTTAAAATTTAAAATATATAATTATTACATAATTTTGTCGAATCATTTCAAATTTTATCAAAATCGGATGCATAGATCAATTACAGGGACAATCAAAAGTATTCCGTTACATTACAGTCAATGGGGAAAAAAGTTTTAAATCCATTTTAATCGTTTTAAATTTAAAATACATAATTATTACATAATTTTGTCGAGTCATTTCAAATTTTATGAAAATCGGATGCACAGATCAATTACAGGGACAATCAAAAGTATTTCGAAATCAAAAGTATTCCGTTACATTACGGTCAATGGGGGAAAATGTTTCAAATGCATTTTAATGGTGTTACATTCATTCGAACATAATAAAATTGATATGCATCTATCAAGTACATATTATAATATACATTTTGCATAATCTGTGGTGCAAAGAACATTTTGTTATTGATTTACAAGGCCACACAAAAGTATTCCATTACGCAATGGTATAGGGAGAACATTGTTTAGTGCGCATTTTAATTGTAATTAACTGTTTACAATTTTATGAGATTGATATATAAGAGTGATATTTTTAAAACTTCGTTATCGTACGAACGCACCTCATTTGCTACGCTTCACGTGCAATTTCCAACTTGTTTAAAATGAGCTAAATCAATTTGAGAGCCTCCTACATGCATAAGATTAATCAAAAATCATGCCCATTCTGTATCAGTGCTATGCCATTATTTCAAAGTAATAAATGTATAAATTTAATAATTTTTGCTTAAAATGAATCACGCACTAGGCATCCATTACTTCCTTTTCACTCTGTTCCCGTGAAATTCTTTTATACGGCTACTGTACTGTTAGCTGTTCCTTCATCGGTTTCCTCCTTTTTAAAATCCTGGAGATGTGAAACTCTTGTTTTATCAATGTGTGCTTGGATCATGTCCAAAGAGTTCTCTGTCCAAAAAGTAAAGCTCTTTCCCTTTTCAATCTACTTATTTCCTCCTGACAATTCACATCTAAAAAGCTTTCAGAGATCTGAGTAAAAAGCGAATAGAGTTTCGGATAAATGGTGGCTGTTTTTTTTTTTTTTTTTTTTTTTTTTTTTTTCTTTTATTCTCTTATAAAGTTTAGAACTTTCCTATACAAAACGTATACTCTTTTCCTTTAAAATATCGAAAATCTCTGAAATTTTCTGACACTTTTCCTTTTATAATAAATAGTAGCGGATCATTATTATTTTTTTTTCTTCTTTCACATTTTTATCAACTTTAAACCAAAAGACGGAGTTATTCGACTATATGTATTCGATTTTCATAAATTCGAATCTGTATAATTTGAAATATTGACTAATCAGTTGAAAAAAATGTCTTGGAAGCAGATTAGGAGATTTTGCGTGTTAGTTTGCTTGGGTGTATGTGCGAGCAGTCGTTGAAGTCGATTGAATAGTAATAGACTTGACTCAGAAGTTTTCTTTTTGTGGATTTTTATTGCGCATTTTTTTATCCACTTACGCCAAAATGTTTTTAAAAAGATACAATTTGTACATCGTAAGTTTGTTTGCAGCTTATTTAGTTCATAATTAATTCAGATAATAACATCTGCTTTTAATTTCATTCTTTAAAAAAAAAACTTGATATTTTCTCAATAAATTCTATTTTTGTCAAACTTTTAAGAGCGATTAGTATATCCCACTTAGTGTTTGTCAGAGATGGGCATTATTTAATGCATTAGGACAAATAGCAATGTTATTGTTGTATAGTTCAGTATTTAATGACAGATTAACGAAAAGTCCCTGTTAAATTTAGAACGCGATCCCAGCAAGCTATTAAAAAAGAAATTTAAATTAATCGTTTTTTAGAAATATACAGAAAAATTATAATAAAAATAAATTTCCGAAATTTGTTTCCTGTATTAATAAAAAAATACCTTAAAAATGTACCTAAAAGAATCATATTTTAAACTCCTTTAATCTCTTTTTACAACGTGCCAAAGCGAGAAGACATCCAAAATCTGCTTTTTATATCTTTGCAAGACTCCAGCGACTAAACAAAGAAGAGGAGCTGAGAGAGAAAAATGATTAAAGCTTAATAGTTAGGAAAGCAATTTCTGAATAAACCAATTACACTTCAATTCCTTAGAAAAGTCTGGCCATTCATTGGTTAAGAGAAAAACATTACATTTTTGACTGTTTTTCATAATTGATATGCGCTATTGAAACAAAAATTAATTTATACGTATGTTTTCACTTTGTTTGTTCTTTTGGTGAAACTTTGTAATGCATTTATCAAGATTTTTTAATTTATATTATCATTCTAAAAATTGTCTAAAGGGTCTAGCCGAATAAGCATAGCGAAATGGATCCCACAACCGATGTTTAAAATAACATGTGTGGTAAAAAGTCTTACTATAAGAATAAAATATCGAGTGTTTTTAGTCCCTGACCTTGAACTGGCCTTAACACTAGAACGCCGGGGAATTTTACGCAAGTTTTATAAAATACGTTTAAAACCAGAAAAATAATTTGATATTAGTTTATTTATTTGTTCAGCCCAATTCACTGCAACTGGTATATGACTTATTTCTTTAAAATTTTTCTGGTTCGAATCAACGATTGGTCCAGTGATCGGTGTCAAATTGACACCTTCCCGGCGTTCTAGTGTTAAGATAATCGGAGAAGTATGCGCCGGAGCTCCTATTTTTCAAATGCGTTTTTCTCAAAAAGGAAAAAATAAAAAAATGAAATTAACGCCAGTTATTGAAGAATATCAGCTCATATTACACATTTTTTCATCGTTTTACACAAATTTTAACATACAAAAATATTTTTTATAAAATATATTAATGTAGCAATTTTAGAATTTAGATTTACAGCAAACAAAAAATAACAGTATAATGCTCTAAGTATGTATTGTTAACAGAAAAAAAATGAGAATAATGGTAATAATTATAATTAAAATCGAAGATTTTTGAGTATAATGCTGCAAATATGAAACAAAAATAATGCTAGCAACTTGCTAAATTGTTCGTAACTTTCCCTATTTATATTTACTGAAATAAGCTGTTATCAATGCATTTGTCAATTCATGGCATTTCCATTCAGGTAAGATGCGCAATACATCAAAATAAAAGAATGTTTCCAAGCATTCTATTTCCCTAAAGGTTTCTTTCTTGTTTGTAAATATTCTGTTATTTTGGCATACTGCGGATCAATCTTGTATAATTACATCAAGAACTGACAAACTAAATTATAACATTTGCCTACCACGATTTTCTGGCTCATGGGGAGAGGAGGGAGGTTGTCATTTGATATCATTACCTTTTTATAACAAACCAGAATTTATTTTTTAGTAACTTTTTATTTACATCTATAATCTTATTTTTTTAAATCTGTTTTCTTATTTTTATGAAAAGACAAAGTTATTATCAAAACCATTGAATGATTATAAAATCATTTCATTCCAAAATATGGAATACCCAAGATTCGCCTTTAATATTCTTATGCCACATGCTTAATATAAGTCATTGTAATAGAAACCAGATTCGAAATTATACTTGTTATGTTTGCTACTAAAAAATGGGAAAGAATGTTGTCCAAATGCATCGTTCAAGAAGTTTGTCTAACCCTGTAAAGGGGGAAATGCAAGAAGACAGTATTACTGTTCAATGCATTTTGTAACAAAGAGCTATTATTAAATGCTTTTAAATAATTAATACTTCTTTAAAATGTTATTTGATATAAATTTATTTTTTGTATAATAGTGATATTTTATGTATTTTTTTTCTTCATTTTAATCAGTAAAATATGCGAATTTCAATAAAAGATGGAAAATTCAATTTTTCCGGTTTAGAAAAATAAGCCTTCGGAAAAAACCTGAAAAAAAAAAAAAAAAAAACTGTTTTTTTCCCAAACTTTTCCGGGTTTTTTCCGTGCATTCCCATCTCTACCCACAGATTGAAACAAAGACAAAATTTTCAGTTGGATTACTATTTCCATTTGAGAGTAAAATGGATTATAAAAATTAATGCACTTCGCTGTTTTCTTGTTTTTTCCTGTACATTTCTATCTTTTCCTCCCCCACCCCCTTTACATATATAACATTATTTCATGTGTATATAAATTTCTAAAGGGAAAGTGTACATATTTTAATTTTTGAACAGTTATCACCTTAATTAGTATTAATAATTACACAAAACAATTAAAAAACCTTATTTTTTAAGGACAAGCTTATTTCATACAAATTTTTAAACTATAAATTCATATTATTGTACTATAAGAGAAGATTAAATTTATATTTAAATTTTTAACAACAAAATCTTAATGAGTATCATTGATTAAGCATAAAAAAATATCAATTTTCAAGGAAAAAAAAAAAGATGAATTTTACGTAAATTTTCAAGTTTTAGATACATTTGTTTATATATTATTACAAGAATTGTTCAACTTTAGTTATGTTTTAAAGCTTGCATGCGCCTGTGAGATCATGCAACCAGTAGTACAAATTTCTTTTCTAAATTGGAAACTGAAAATAGATAAAATTGTTATGTAGTTTCTTATTTTATTGTAACAGAAATTATAAATCTCGTCAAAAACATCTCGTCAAAAAGTAAGTCAAAACTCGTGACTCATTGATCGTAAAAACTCTGAAATCATGTGTAGAGCCAAATTTAGCTCTCTTATTAACTCTGATATTTTAAATCGCAAATTACTTCTAGTTTCTACATCTTTAGTTTTTTTACTTAAGATTTTTTTGTAATTTGGAAATAAAGAACTTATTTCTCTACTGTTGCTTTCTTTGGGACTCAATAAATGAAGTTGCAGATAAAGTGCCTTTATCACTTTTAAGTTACTCTCTAACATCAAAGTTTTAGCTTTTTAGATGCGTTTGTAATTATGTAAATACGTAGCACCTATAGTTGTTGTTCAGTCATCCGTTCGTCTGTCTGTCCGCATATAATAGAGCAAAAACTACCCTACGGAATCGTTTTAAATTAAAAATATATAATTATTATAGGATGGACGAGTCCTTACTGTAAATAAAAACTATTCTCTGACAGTCACATACATTTATTATCAGACGAACAGGACAAAAAAAAAACGAACAAAAAATAAAACATAGATTCGTTCGTCGTTACTTTTCTTAACAATCTTTAAAAAGTCTTAATACGTCGTAAATATTTTAGTTCTTAAAAGAATCGTCTTAAATCGTCGTTTTTAATTCGTTGGAATCATCTCTTTAGCTTTTTATCAACGTCGTTAGCCATCGTCGAAAAACGTTCTATTTACATTTTCTTCCTCTCAATCCTGACCACACAGCTTCGATGTTTCCCGTTTCTACTTTTAATCTCGAAGCAGAGTTCGGAGAGTGGTGGAGGGAAATACATTCCAATGCAGGTGCAGCAGAGAGAGAGAGTGTAGCCCACACATGCGAGAGTATATCCCACATTATTGCATAATTATGTCGAGTCATATCAAATTTTACGAAAATCGGATGCATAGTTTAATTACAGGGGCAATCAAAAGTATTCTGTTACATTACGCCCAATGGGGAAAAATAGTTTCAAGTGTATTTTAATGTTACACATTTTCGAACATAATAGAAGTATATGCTAAAATATACATTTTGTAGAATCTGTGGTGCAAAGAATATTTGTTATTAATTTACAGGGTCACGCAAAATATTCTATTACATGGTATTGGAGGAAACATTGTTTGGGGCGCTTTTTTAAATTTTATTACTCTTTCATGTTTTATGAAATTGATGTATGTTGCTAAGCTTTACTGCAAGTTACTTTCTGTATGATAGATAGCAGATAGTATTTACAGGAAGACACAAAAGATTTCGGCCACCATATTGCATCCGTAGTACTATATACTATTATGCCAAGGTCTGAATATTTTTAAAACTTCGATATAGTACGAACGCACCTCATTTGCTACGCTTGTCGTGCAATTTCCTACTTGTTTTTAAAAGTGCTGCTATATTGAGGTTGTATGAAATCGTTAAATGTGGAGTCTAGTAAGCAGAAAGTATGTTACCAAATCACCCCTCTCCTTTTTTTTTGCTATCTCGTCAAGGTTATAATATTAAAATGCATGCAAGATTTTTTTTTAACAAATATTAAACGGGCTCTAAATAAAATCGTGTTAAAGACATTTGATATTGGCATGTAAACGCAAAGTTCTGCAAATCAACTTAAGCATATCTCTATTGTACATGTAAATATGTACATTAGTATATTATTTGTAAGAAGCCTTTTTCTTTCCATTGCTTTTAAATTACAATAAATCTAAATATTGTTTTTTGTTTTTTTCTCTACATAAAAAAGCCCCACCAGTGGCCAAGAGGTTCGGACCTCTCAACTGGTAGACGGCAGGTGCTGGGTTCGAACCCAATCGCGGCTGTCGGCCTAACCGTTCGGAGTTTTCCGTGGTTTTCTTCGAACCTTGCGTAAATACGGGTTAGGTTCCCTTAGAAAGACCCCCACGAAGGGCACTCCCCCCTGGTCCTATATCCCTAGCGTAGATAATCGGGCGACAAAAATAAACCAAACCAAATCTACATAAAAAATGTAGCAGAAATTCAGTATCACGAATAACATTTACTTGATATATTTCTATACATATTTTTTTTCATAATTCTCCAGTTCTTTTACCAGTATTTGTAAAATGTAGACATAATTTTTCTTGTTGGATTCTTTATAGACTTGCAAAAACAAATTTCTCTTTGCTACAGAAATTTAGTTGTATCATTTTTTTCCCGAAGGATTTTCGAAGCAGAGGGAGTTTAAATCTTCTTTACTGACTGCTTTGGTTTAATATGCATATTCCTAGAAATTCTGTATTATGTTTAACTTTCTACTGCTTCTTGGCTAATGCAGGAAATATGGAAGAGATTACGATCTGTCTGTCCTGATACTCTTTTATTTTCCCCCTACCTCAACATGTCTAAAATTTAGCTATAAAAAAAGGAGGGAAAAAAATCCCTACTAAATTTTCTATGTGCATGTTTTCTTCTTCTCCCCCCCCCTCCCCCATGTTGTTACTTTTTTCTATCTTTATAAGAAGAAAGTATGCGATTCCTGAAAATTTCGAATTCTGGTTTTCGACGAATTTACACATTTTTAGGGGTCAGAAAACCTGAAAAACATGTTTTTACAAAATGTTTGTCTGTGTGTCTGTCCGTCTGCTTCTCTGTCTACATGTATGTGACACTAATTTTGTGGGCGTTCTATCTCCAGAATTAATGCACGGAATTTAATAAAAATTTATATTCAGTTAATCCTTGATATAAATTGGTGCTGTTTAATTTTTGGTGTAAATAGCTCTACAGGTGGCACTGGTTTCAGGTTGATAAGTTTCTTCCGCAGTGAAAAAAACATGGAAAAAACTAGTCAGACATCGTCTTTAGATTCAGATTTGGTTACCAGATTAGATATCAGAATGATTTAAATTTTTTTTTTTAAATTTTCCGGGAGGGATTCCTCGATATAAAAAATGTCTACACAGGACACAATATGTGATTGGTTGAAGTTGAAACGATTCTAAACAAAAGCGATTCACCAAGCACCTTGTTGAACCGCTATTAACCACAATCTTGTTAATCTCTCCCACACATACGATCGAATTCTTTCAGAAGACTATCATCAAGTTCTGTAATTGAAAATGTCTATGCGTTGCTATAATTTAGACAAAAGCGTCTGTCAAAGAAATGTCTGGGCATCGAATATTGTCACTCTCACATAGAGGCTGTCAGTGTCAGATATAGGTTATCACTTTCGGATATCTCTTCTAATCATCACCGCTCATTTTCGACGCCATTACTGCCTTTATAAGAATTAAATTGTCGCTATTGAAGCATAGTGCGATTTTTAATTAAATCGTTCTTTTTGCTTTTTCTGAATGAAGGGGAAGTGCTTTTGACTACCCTAGAAAAGCATTTGATATATGGAGTCATTTTGTTGTGCACTTATTTGTAAAAGTACTTTGCCGCACTCTATCAGTTTTTCGATACCCACTTCCGATGTTCATAGAAATCGATGTGGACTTTAAGGTATGATGAAAGCGATAATTTTTCGAAGTGCGAGATTTTGTCTGAGCAAGTTATAGTATCCAGAAAAGATTCACAATGATACTAAACGATATTGTAAATGGCTTTCAAAAAGCTGACAATAAATTGGAAAATTATTAGCTAACTGAAAACATCAGGGCCAATTTATTTTAGTAAAATGAATTTAACAACATATCGGCAAAACTTCTCCAAGAAAAGGAAAATTAGTGGATGAATGACTGTAGGTCTGCTTTATAGAAAAATAGTTTGCATTACTAAAAAGAAATCGGGCACGGAATAATGATTGTCTCCTACTTTAAAAAAAATATATATACACACAAGTTGATGCAGTTTTTTATTCCTGTGAAAAGTAAAAGTTATTTTTATGAATTTCAATATATTTTTGTGAAAAATAATATTTTGTAATAAAAGTTGAAATCCAGTTTCTCAAATTGGAACCAAGAATTTGACCTCGTTTTATTACAAATAACTTAGTTTAAAACAGTTTTTATGGAAAAAGAATGTCACGAAGGGGGGCTTATTTTATTAAAAATAATTTTGTGTAAAGGCTTGTCTTATTAAGTTCATCTTTGTGAAGAGGCCCGTTTTATTAAATTTATTTCTGCGACGAGGCCCTATTTGCCTGGATCGACTTTTATATAATCCAAGCAATGAAACATAATAAAATTTATCTATGTTAAAAAAAGGTCTATATCTATCACTTTAAAATATGAGCAGTGATTTAGTGTGGCTGTAATTTTCAATGTAAACAAAAGCGTATGCTTTATTTATGGGGGGGGGGGAAATAGGAAGAGGGAAGTATTATGGGACGGATGCGCCCGCGATCCGCAGCCCAAGTTGCTTTTGTTTTATTTTTTTTATCTATTTATTTTTTAATGAAGAATATAGACATGAAAAAAAAGCTGAATTTAAACATTTTTCTTAGAAATCGTCATGCAAAACAATTACGATATAAAAAGCAATCCCCGATCTCCCCCCCCCCCCCGCTAAATATCTATCTATCTATATACAAATTATCTAAAAATAAATTTCTACCAGCATTTTTCAAAATGGAGAATTGAAACTGTTCGTTCTTTCGTACATTAAAAGAGGGGAAGCAGATTTAGGAGAACTGCTCTGGTTAAAGATAAATTTGAAACAGACGAGCATGAATGAATAAGTGAATTATCTAAAGCAGGGCTGTCCAACCTTTTATTAAGCAGGGGCGCATCCCAGCTTTTGGCAAGCAATGAAGGGCGCCATTATTAATATGGCTCAAAAAAGCAAAAACATAATTTTTTAATATTAGTAGTAATATATATATATATATATATATATATATATATATATATATATATATATGCATATGCAAATGACTCATGAATAATGGCTCTATAAATATAAAATGCCATGTGTAAAAAAAAAAAAAACCTGTAACAGTAAATTATATTAAATTTTGAATAATACATTTTTCTGTGAGGGGTTATCTCATATTTGAATTGGAAGGAGCCATAAAATGAAATATCATCTGTTGTTATAATAAAATGGATAATCAGAGAAATTGTTAGGTTTTTTGTGGACGCAAGTACTCTGCAATAACTATAATTTTTTTGGAGGTGTAAATTAGTCATTATAAAAAGTACAGAAACAAAGTCATGGGTGATTCCAAAGCGAAAGCCTGAAAGAGTTTTCATTGATGGAAATCCTTTTCCGTTGATTTTACAGATTTTTTTTTAAAAACAAAATTACCTAAAGGTTCATTGGTCTGGGGTAGAAAAAGAAGCCTTTATCCTTCTTGTAAAACAGCCTAATGGCCAGTGAAACAACGACTATAAAAAAAAAAAAAAAAAAAAAAAAAAAAAAAAAAAAAAAATGCTAAACTTTCATGCACGAAGGAGCTTATTTCTTTTCCACATTTTACTTCTTAACTAATTAAAAAACTACTGCCGACATTTCTTAATTCTTATCGGTATAATTTCCATAAAAAAATTTATAAAGCATAACTATAAATTATAAAATAAATAAATGCAACAGCACATGATTAGTTAAAAAAACAAAATAGTGCTGTTGCCTTTCTTTTAATACGTTGCATACGTTATAACTTTTGATACATGAAATACACTTGTAGTTATTTTTAAAACATCTCTCATGAAAATATCAATGATTTTAAATAAGGTATCCTTACAAGAGAATGTATTTCAAGTTTTAGAAAAAAAGACTAGTAACAGAAATCTTCAAAAGGGCGCCAAGAAAACTTGCAAAGGGCGCCATGGCGCCCGCGGGCGCCGCGTTGGACAGCCCTGATCTAAAGTATAAAAATTTCTCCTACGGTGGACACAGTTCCTCTGAAGAAAAATGTTTAGTTTTCGTTTTCTTAAATCTTTTATCACATTTTAAAATATCTCTTACAAATAATAAATTCTACCTTGTTTTCTCTTATTGAAAATTCGTCAGAGGTAAAGGAAATTTAGTTAATTACATTTCAAAATTCAGGAAGGGTCAATGCCATCCACCCCCCCCCCCTCCCTTCCTCCCCCATCCTTGCCGGTGTCTATGAAAAGGTTCATTTATAAGCTCTTATGTATTTATGCTCTACCACTATAAGATTATACTTATTGAAGAAAACCCCTTGGAACCTCACTTCGGAACTCGGCTAGGCGGGGTTTTGTGACGTTTGTTCTATCGCTTGCGACTTCAGAAAGCCGCTTCCAGCATGAGTGGCCATAGTTTCACAGCACGGCACACATACACACACACACACCTGCTCTTTCTCTCTGCCAGGTTGTCAGTTTACTTTGATTGTTGAGACTTCCTCTACTTCTCTCAAAAGGATATTACCTGTGCGTGAACTCCTTGCTTTTGCTGTGTTGTTGTGATCTTCTGTTTGGATGTAAATTTGCTTGTTGGATTGTGGTTATTTTTCATTATTTGGTGATTCCCGAAGGAGAAAAGTATATATCTGCCCCATCCAGAGAATTTGCACGAGCGAAAATTTTACTGGTAAGCTTTAAATTAGTTAAAAGTTTTTAAATTTATGATATTGAAATCAATTGTGTATATTGAGTTGCCATTCTCTGCAATGCATAATATATTTTTTAATATATCAGGCCGTACGAGTGGCAACCTTTATTATTATTATAGTATTGCTATTTGCAACAATAATTTTGTTGATAGTTTACTTTTTTCCTATCACATGTTGTAGAAATATTCTACCAATATTATTGTGTAAAAATAGTGGTACAAATAATCTATAAAAAATAGGCTCGAAGTTCATCCCTAATATATTGAATAATACTACTTTACGGAGCAATTCTTTGTGTATATAGGCTAGCGAACACTTGTTCCAGACTAGTGATTTCCATCCTTTTTTAAATAATCCCTTCTCACCTAATAATCTTTAAAATAATGATGCCAAACTTCCTCTCTGTATGGCATATTATTCTTATTATTTGAAAAGAGAATCGCATTTGGCATTAAATTTGAAAGCATTGGTACATTTTACAATTGATTAGTACTTCCTTAAGTCCAAGTAGAAAATCTTTGGACACTGAGATCACTCTGTAAATAATACTTTGTGTACAAAAAGTGCACTTCTTGATTATCATCCTTATAAATTTCAATTTAGTAATTTTTCTTTCCCATCATTATACATTTGTCTGTTAGAGGGAGTTTTTATTCCCTTCTGTGTTATTTCTAATTGACGACGAAGTAAAAACAAATATTAAAATTTATGTCATAATGTATACTGTGTATATGACACTTGTACCAGAGCCATTAAAATTTCATCCACTTCCCTGTGTCCGATTGGAACATTACTAATTTTATGAGGTTGGTAGTACAGTACATCGTTTAGCTATTTCAAATATACTCCCTCAAATCCGCACATAATTTATAGATGTAAACAGTGAGACATTCAGTTTGGATACAGGAACAAAATTAGACTTTTTTTTTTTTTAACCAATTCCATGTATATTTTAATTTGTAATTTTTTTTTAATATAACTGAATTCATTTTTTTCATGAAGAAAAAATAAATTTATTTCTGGGGAAAAAAAAATTAAGATTATTACTGGTAATCACAATCTTGTTACCAAGTATATTTATGTATTAATGAAGTTTTTATGGTTATTAAGTCTGGCTTAATTTGAAATAAAACTTATTTTATGATTTTGATATGAATTAGTAATGTACCTTTATGAGGTAAGTTTCATTGAGTAATTTACGAAAAATACATTTCATCTTAATAATGAATTAATCATACATTATTGATTATTAATTTGACCTTTGCTTTTAATATTTTATTACATTGTAAGCATTCATTATAGTTTCGATTGCAATATTAATTACATTCAAAATACCGTTTAAAATATGTAAACAAAGCAATGATCAGAAATCCGCAAAACTTCTGGACGGATTTGAGGGAGTCTACTGTATTTTTATGTTACCAGTGTTTCAATACAGACAGCTTTAGGTATAGCCTTTTATCAATGTGTAAAAATATTCTTTGCGTGACATATTGCAGAGAGAATAATCTCATTCAATGGGTTTCCCACTTAATCCCCAAGTGATAACCACAATACTGGAGTCTAATATTAGCAAGTCTTAAGTATGTAATAAGAACTTTAAAAAGTTCATTGTTTTACTTAAAAGGTGACTGAAATAATGAAAGAGAAGTTACAAATTTATTAAAAATATACATTTTATTTAAAACTTCTTAGTACTTTCAAGATTTCGCAAGCATCAAAATTCCAAGATTCCAATCAAGGAATTTTGGAATTCCAAGCATCAAGCTTTTCCATCAGAGAATGTTTTTAATTTGTTGCTTATTCATACAAATGCTTTTTGAAAAGGGGAGAGAGAGAGCCAATGCTTTCAACTCTAATCATTGTTGGCTCTCTCATTTTCAAATCGACGAGATGTATTTGTATAAATAAACATAAACAACAATTAGTTATTGAAGTATTATCTGATGATAAACTTGGAAAAGCTTGAAAGTACTAACAATGAAAAGGCGGACCTGATAAAATTACAGATTTTGATTATTTTAACTTGCGTTGCAGTGCAGAGACCACTTAGCCTCAGGATCAATGGATTTTATACAACTCCCCTTAGTTCTTAAGAAACAGAGGGGGTAGTCAAGTATCATGACACAAATACTTTGTAAACAAAATGTGTACTTGATCGTAGCTCAGTTGGATAAGCATTGTCCAGCTGGCCTGGGTTCGATGCCGGGAAGCGCTACTTTTGTTTTTCTAATTTTTTCTAATTTAATAATCTGAATTAAAAATCTTAACTATACTGTTAGCATATTTAAGCATTAATTTAGCATTTTTGATTTTTAAACCATCACGTCTCATCATTTAAGGAATTTTTTTAATTGATTTATTATTGAATAATAAATCAATTCCAAGCTCGTTACAAAATCTGTAATGGCGCTATCTATTTATTATAAAAAGCAGTTAATATTTCATGTACATAATATAGTAGTTTATAGTTAACAATTTATAGTTATTTTTAGCAGTTTATTTTTATTATAAAATATTAAGCAAAATTAAAATAAAAGCAGGAAGAAGATAAATATTAAACAAAATAAAAAAGCAGCAAAATTTAAGCAAAATAATTGAAAAAGCAACGTTGTGTTTTATAAAAATTAAAAATCTTCAGTATGCAAAAATAGATTGTAATTTAATTCTTATTTTTAATATGTTTAATATTTTAAAAACAGATCGATCATCGCATTGACTTCCCTTGTTAAAGTAATACATAAATGATGTTTCTTTAAAATCACGAATTGACACAATTGTTCCATAGCACTGCTTTATAAATAATGTATGAAATACATTTTTAAAATTATTTTTTTAAAAATTAACAGTTTTGGATTTATTATATTATGTTTTATACAGCTATATACCTTCAAATAAAAGCTAAATTAGTTAAAAATGATATATAGTACTATATTTTTTTATTGACAATGAGATTATTAAATTATAAATACAAATATATTCATCAAACAAAAAATGGGAAAAACAAATATGGCGCGTCCCGGCAACGAATCCGGGCCCGCTAGACAATGAGCGAATGTTTAGCCAACAGCGCTGCGATCAACTACACAAATTATTTTCAAAGTAAGTATTTAAGTAGTGTCATAATATTAGACCGCCTTGTTTCTGAAAAACCAAGGAACGTTGTATAAAATCCATTGACCTGAGGTTAAGAGGTCTCTGCCCTACAACGCATAGTAAAAAATTAAAATCTGTGATTATTAAGGTTGTGGCCCTCTCCTTGTAAGACGCTTTAAATAAGTAAACAAAACGTATATTTTTTAACTTGTAGTATCTTTTGCATTATTTTAGTGGCCGTTTAAGTAAACAAAACAGGTTTTAAATTTTAAATCATGTATTTTATGTTTGAATCAACATGAAATATTGCGTTCAGTCTTATTAGCGTTTTATCTCATCCTTAGGAGCTTCTCCCATCATATAAGAAACTTGGTTATATAAAATCGTGGTAATATTAGCTGTTAACAACAGTCAAAATTAATATTTGCATATTAATAATAATTAGAGTGAATTAGTAGTTCATTATAATAGTTTTTAGATTCCTTGAGTTCACTCCTGTAACAGACTTTGGCTGATCTATAGATTTACATATGTTCAGAAATGTATTAATGGCAATTTTGATTTCTCTCGTAGAATTTAGCATGTAAAATTTCGCAAAATTCATGCTTCATATGCCTTTCTCCTTCCATTCCTGTTCATAAAATATTTTCTGTTTTCGGCAGTTGCGTAAGGAAATGTCTTGCAACCAACGAGGTGTGCTTCGAGAAATATTTCATCGATTTCTTCGAAAAATATCTTATCAAATGACGTAACAGTTAAGAATTTGTTTTTTTATTGCTTTGTTCGTGAAAACAACTTTGGCCACCGTAAAGTAATTATGGGAGTTTTTCGGGTTGAACAATAAACATATTTTATGAAATTGGTTTTGATGTGAATAGGAACGAGGTGAAAATATAAAACATTTTTAATTGTAAGCATAAATTCATTTCTTACTTTAAAATTGCGCCAAGAAAATGTTACTTTCGAGGTAATCGTTTTGCTTTCTCCTAGTATTGAGACCTGATGCATTTTGTAGCCCTATACAGGAAAGTTAGAGTACAAATAAAATTTCTCTGTTAAATCATAGTGCATATAGGATAACATCCCCAGTAATTGGCATGCACCAGTGATTGGCACATCCTACAAACATGGCCTAAAATAAGATTTATATCCAGTCTTTTAAAAATGCAAGACCATATACCAATTATATGCTCATTTACGATAAAGATTATAACTTTGATTTATGCTACTAGATGACAATAGTGCCTAGGAAAGAGAAACAATTATGGCTTGTATCAAATTAGCCATTTTTGTTGCAAATGCTTCTTCTTTGGTTTAAGGAAGGCATGCTTTTCTATTCATTATTATATGATTTATAATATATTTTAAATTTTAATTGACAACAGTTTTGTTTAGTTAAAAAGGGTTACTTTAATTGTGTAAAAGTATTTTCGACACAAATATTTGGATTTCTGAATCAATGATATATGCCAATTAAGGGTGCTTCAATTTTGCTAGTTCCAAGTAATTGGCACCTATTCCAAATACAAGGAATTCGCAAGGAATTTGGGATTAAACCATTTATTTTGGAAGTACTTTTAAAGTTATAGACTAATTTTGATTATCATTTGTTTTTATTTGAAAATATGAAATATTATCAGTAATTGGAATCCATTAAAGCTTCATATGACAATTACTGGGGACAGCATGACAATTATTGGGTATTAATATAAGTATATTGTATTGTTTTAAAGTGTTCACATTTCAGACTAATATGCTGATTTCTTACTCTCAAATACCTGAAATATGGCATCTTCATCTACAGTAAATTCATTTAAAGCGATTAAACCCATTGCAAAATGTAAAGTTTTTTAAAAATATACACTTGTACCAATTACTGGATCACGAGGTGTCATACATTGGTGCTCTAGGTGCCAATTACTGGTGATTTCAGCAACTTTTTATAAATATATTTTTATAAAAATACTTTTAATTTTTTTGCTTTTAGTGGTCAAAATAGATGCACAGATATGCATTCTTTGATTTAAAAATATTTCCAAGTAAATATCTTATTTCTTTCTAATGAAAATTGAAGTAAGTTTAAAGACAAATTCTTAAAGTGTCAATTACTGGAGGTGTTACCCTATATATATATATATATATTTATTTATTTATACTTAATTTATTTTTTTTTAATATTGGATTATTTTTTTATTTCACGCCAAAAGTGAGTTTAGTCTTAAAATAGGACGCAACAAATATTTTGCCCGCTTTGTAAATGGAGTTGTATACGGTACGCATAGAATTAAATCACGTTGCAATTTTTTCAATGATTAATAGCATAAGAAACATTTTTTTAAAGTCGCTTTTAATCAAGTTCAGAATGTTTAAAGTGAAATGTTGTTGTAATTAATGAATAAATGTTGTCTTTTTGTATACAAAAAAAAAAAAAAAAAAAAAGTAAATAAATAAAATGAATTAACATTTTCATACAGTTTAGAAAATATATTGTCACATTACAATTTCTATTGAAGTCTAAATCACTCTTCACACACGACAAGTAGCTTTGATGTTCGTATAGGATTACCAGAAACTTTACTTTTGAAAAAACGCAAACTTTTCCCCTGCCAAAAATTTTAATGTAATATTTTGAAAATCGAATTCAGTTTGATAAATGATTTCGAAAATTGCATTGCTTTTCCAGAAAGTTATGCTGCTGTACAAAATAAATAAATAAATAATAAAATATTTTAAGAGAAAATTTTTATCGATTCTGAAATGTTGCAATATAGAGCTTAAAAAGGCACCAGGTCTCAATGATAGGTGCGAACGTAATCAAAAGGGATTCCTTATTAGTTATCTGTTACAAAACAAATAATTACAAGACATTTTGTTGAGGATAAAAGAAAAAAAAATCTGACGTGTATGTCCCGTCTTGCACTTTGATTCCCGTTCGCATTTTCAGAAAGAATCACCTTTTGAGCACCAGCCTTGGCGAGTTGGCGAAAGCGAGAACGTTCAGCTAGCTGCATCGCCAAACACAAAATAAACAAAGTTCAAATGTGTCATAAAACATATGATTAATAGAATTATATTTATTACAAGAGAATCTTTACTACTGTTTTTAATTAACTTCTCAATTTTTTTGAACATAGCGAGTTGAGGAAATAATATTTTTGAATTGAGAGAGAGAGAGAGAGAAAAAAACATGTTTAGATGTTTTGTGAAATTTAAAGCATTTTTAATCTGAAAAAACTCTTTGTTTTAAACAATGTTTAATTGTAAACAACGGTGAATAACATTTCCTCATATTATAGTCTTTGCTTGATAACATTTACGGAAAAACAAATGAACAAGAAGCGCGATCTCTTTGCAGAAGGAAGGGTTGCTGTTCGCACGGCGTTTGACATCACAAACAAGAAAGGGTGCGTAGCATTGACTTCATCTCCGCGCCAATCGTTGTTCTAGCGATAAGGTGCTCAAAACGTGATTCTTTCTGAAAATGCTTCCCGTTCAGTTCCACAACTTTCAGAACCTCTTTTATAAAGTCAATTATGGGAGCTAGCAGAGCAATATAAAGATCCACTACCCATATCTAATTTTTGAAATTATTTTTTTTCCTATTGATTTTGAAAAAAAAAAAAAAAAAAAAAAAAAAAAGAGAGAGAGAGAGTGAAGATCAGGGTTCGCCAAAGTGGGCCCAGCCCGAAAAAACCCGCCCGGGTTTTTTCGGGCGGGCCCACTTGAAAAAACCCATTTATGGGTTTTTTCAAATTTTCTTGTGTTTTCACAACTGTATCATTATTTAATCTAAGATATGAGAATGGAAAGATAAATGCCAATTTAAATATATTTTAAACTAACCATATTTAAAAGAATTTCTAAGTATTGATAAAATGACCATAAAGTAAATTAGTTTAAGGAAGATTTTCATGGCTATATATTTTAAAATGCATCGAAGTGCTTTTAAATCTTAATGTATACCTAATGATGGTGCTTGAAATGTGATCCCCATCCTGATTGCTTGTATTGTTATAGCTTTTAAGATTAATCGTAACATTTATTATCCTGCTTCAATGTTCAATGAAAGTTTATACAATAATTTTCAACACAAAAATGGTGACAGATTATACAGGGTTCCCAGCATCATGGAAAGTCAGGAAAATCTCAAAATATACAGGAAAAGTCAGGGAATTTACAAATAATTTCTAAAAAAAGTTATGGAAAACATTTGAGTGAAAAAATGAAAAATGACACAAAATTCATTAAACAGTTGGGTAAAAAAAAGATTGAAGTATGATTGCAGAAAAAAATTGCTAATTTTGGCAAAAGATTGTGAAAATAGGTATCAAATTTTGCTGTATGCTCGTTTGGTCAGAGAATTTTTTGAGATTTGGTCATGGAAAGTCAAGGAATTTGCCAGTCATGTTTTGCTGGGAATCCTGTTATAACAAAAAAAAAAAAAAAAAAAAAAAAAAAAAAAAAAAAAAAAGAGTAAAAAAGTACTTTAATAATTTCATTGTTAAAATTATTACTATTAATTAATTTTTGTAAAATCAAATTATAATGTTTATTATTGTCATAACCTTTTAACCTTTAACCTCATAAACTTTTTGTAATCAATTGGTTATTTTAAATTGTATTTAGTAGTATAAGTACCTTGTTTTCAAACATTCTGAACCATATTTCTTTAACATAAATAACCTTGATAATATCCAAAAAATCCTAATAAAATCCAATCTAAAATGTATCCAGATACTTTAAAAGGTTGCTTATAGATGGCATACAAAAGCAAAAGTAAACTAGTAAAAGTGTATTGCCATTTACGATCTAACTTTATAGATAATCCAATTTAATACTATTGTAATATAAATGTTGCTTAAATTGTAGTATATATATATATATGCAAACATATGTGTGAATTCTATTTTTTCTTCAGAAAAAATAAAAATATTTACATAAATGTTGCTGCTTTAAACTGATTTCTATTGAAGTAAATGAAAGAAATTGCATAAATTAATCCATTATCTTAAGATTTATATAAAGAAATTCAGTTGCACTTGATTTAATATATCATTCTTCCAGTAATCTAGTTCTATGAGATACAAAATAATCTTTTTAAATATATTTATATTTTCTTTTTATATATTTATTTTTATTGTTAATGTTTACTTAATGCAAAATTATACCTTTGTTTCACTGATAAATGAAAAATTTAGGTACTATGCATGTGAAAATTAGAAATGTGAAGAGTTCTCTAAAAAATTTTGATAAAACCCGAAAAAACCCGGGTTTTTTCAAAAAAGCCCGAAAAAACCCGGGTTTTAGACTACTGGGCCCAGTGGGTTGGGCTTTTTCAAAAAAACCCGGGTTTTTTCAAACCCTGGTGAAGATGGGGTTAAAAACATTAAGAGGAAGAAAAACTAAGAACCTCCCCTCCCTACCCCAAAGGAAGACAATTTTTTTTTCTTTTTTCTTGAGTTTAAAGTCATAGATGCAAGACCTTCAGTCTCGAAGAAATTTTTTACTGAAAAAAAAAAAAAAAATACTTTATATACTTAAATAATATCAATTTTACCATCAAGTATTTTTCATCTTTTTCTTTATTGTAACAGAACAATTTTCAGCCATAATACAAGGCATAGAAATCTTCGAAATCATTTTCATTTTGTTATTCCTTATGCTCAGAAAATTTTCCAGTCTTGGCTTTGATGAACTCTTCTTGTAGCCATGTTTAAAGTTGATCTTAAACAAGAGTAAAGCCCCCCCCCCCCCCCCGGCCACACTTTCTTAAAGGGAGAAATCAGGAATGCGGAATATGTCCGATCCGGAGATCTAGGATCGGGGGAAATTTTACCCATAAGTTGAAATTTTGCAGAAAAATATACAACTGATTTTAACAAGGAATTACATTAATTCACCGATATATAAAAAATTTTTCACTACAAATAAAAAGATCCGTATAGCGATTTTCACAAAATCGCTCTCAGTATAATATGTACCTTTTTTATACTCGTGCATAAGTTGGGAAATTTTGGGAAAAAATTTTCTAGTCCTACGATAATGCAGAATGTATATAAGCCTATAACATATCGTCAAATTTTGGGAATTTTTCATATGGATTAGGGGAAATGTTGGGAGTAAAAACATTTTCTGCACCCCTGTGAGAAACTTTGTTTTCCATTTTGAAAAATGCTGGTCGAATTTTACTTTTGGATGTTTAATTTTTTCAATTGTTGAATTACTTTTTCATGTTTTGTTTAAAAATTATCTTCCAAGGAAAATTTGACAAAAAATTCTTAGTTTAGCTATTTCATGCATATAAAAAAGAAAGTGTATGTTAAGAGTTCGATAAAATCCGCGGGCCAGACTGAATACAACAGACACACACCTGTTCAAAAATTTTGCTCCTGTCTTGGTTTCGTTCTGCCGGCTCTCATGAAGTCAATAAAAGTAAAAATTACAAGTCTGACGCCTTCAAGAAGATATTCAAAAGCTCAGGCTGCTGTAATCGAGCTCTGCCCGAATCATTTATAATATTACTTCTCTGCATCGAAAATCACTCAGTCATATTGGCTTTCGGATATGTATCACAACCTTTTCTGGTGTGTCTATGTTCTGCATTTCATTCGGCGTCCGAAAACTCAGATTGTGTTACATTTCCTTCGAGACCGCCCTTTCTTTTGTATGCAAATAGCTTGTGATACCGGTTAAGAATTGAGCGAAATTCGATACTATCGTGGAGGTCGATGAGGAGTTTTCCCCTTATATTATCCTTCACTTTTAGAATACCTGTTCTCCTTTTCTTTTGTTCTTTTTTCTTTTCCATAAGTTTAATTACAGATGTGATAGCTCTATGTTTAGCATTAATGACCTATTAAAAAGGAGGGGAAGAGGGGTGGGATCTACGAAATCAACCCCGAGTCCTTATCCTTGGACAAAATAAATTCAGCCGTTGCTAAATATGGAAAAAGTTAATTCTAATAAATGAGATCAGAATTAACGAATTTCTTTTTAAGTAATGAAATTAAATTGTTTATAAGCAGCGACCCTTCCTGGTAGTATTCGGATACGGTATAACCCGGCAGAACTTGGCTCATTTGTGCTCGATCCTAATCCGAAAATGCCATTTGAAGTTAACCTGAAACTTGACCATAATCAGAGGTGCACTTCAACACGAAACTTGAAATGAAAGAAAATAAATCGATATTTTAACGCAATTATGTAAAAAAAATTCTGTTAGCTATTTTATCATTTATGTAGAAAAAAAACCACATGCACGTATTCATTTATATAGTTTTCATGTTAAACAATATTGCAGTCTGTATTTTGGAAAAAATGGGTTATCAAACCCGAACCGCTCGAATCAAAACCCACCTCAAAACTGGTCCGAAATCGAAACAAATAGAATGTATCCAGTCTGAATCACTTGCACAGTGTAAAAATTTAGCGTCCATTCAGCACGAACCCGGTTGATTTTAGGTAAAATCGGATTACTTAACACCATGTAAGACTAAAATTAACATTCATATTAAATTCTGTTATTGGCAAAATTGAACAATGTGCAATAGAATACATTAAAAATTTCGACATGCCCCTGTAAAGCTGTTATCAGATTCGTAGACTTTAGGCGAGACAAACTTTTGAGCCGATTTTAACCCCAACATTTTCCCGTTCAAAGAGAGAAAAGGGTTACAATTCTCTTTGAAAAAGTTGGAGGAAAAGCCGGAAAACCAGTTTCTACTAGTACCAAGCGTTGATATTTATCGCCTACTCGTATCAATCGCTTATCTCTGATTCGTTGAAATGTTCGAAATGATGAAAAATGTTCAAATTTCTTAAATCGCAAAAAAAGTGATTTTCGTCAAAATATTGCGGAATAAAAGCCCGATTTTCGTCGGAAGGTCGCAAAAAAATCGCTATTTTCGCCAAAAGATCGGGGAAAATAGTATTTTCATCAAAATATCGCGAGACAAAAGCGGTTTTCGTCAAAAATCGCGAAAAAAATGCGGTTTTCGACATCGCGAGAAAAACGCGGATTGCTTCAAGAGTTTGCGAAAAAAACGCGATTTCGTCAAAATATTGTGGAATAAAAATGCGATTTTCGTTGAAAGTTCGCTGAAAAAAAAGTCATTTTCGTCGAAAGATCGCGAAAAAATGCTACTTTCGTAAAATATCGCAAGAAAAACGCAGTTTTCGTCTAAATGTCGCGAGAAAAACGCAGTTTTCGTTAAAAAATCGCGAGAAGAACTCGGATTCCGTCAAAATATCACAAGAAAAACTCAGATTTCGTCATAAAATTGCGAGAAAACCGTGATTTTCATGAAAAGATCGCGATAAACCGTGATTTTCGTCAAAAGATCGCGAAAAAGCCGTGATTTTCGGCAAGTGAATCGTTAAAACATCGCCAGAAGAACGCGGATTCCGTCAAAATTTCACAAGAAAAACGCAGATTTTGTCATAAGATCGCGAGAAAACCTTGATTTTCATGAAAAGATCGCGATAAACCGTGATTTTCGTCAAAAGATCGCGAGAAAACACGATTTTCGGCAAAAGATCGCGGAAAAAATACAAATTTCGTGGTAGAATTGCAGAAAATTTGCTGTAATATTGTTTTTAACAACTTTTTTGCAATTGAGTGGCAAATTAAACATTAGCTTGCTATATTTGTAAATTGATGTTTTAAGTGAAAACATGTTAAAATTAAATTGGACAACTAGCTCAGATGCTGTTTAAAACATTGCGTCAGAAGTATGAACTTAAAATAGAAACTTTAATTTCAGAACTTCTTATAATATTTGCCTAAATGGATTCACTCTGATCTCTTCTCCCCCTCCCCTTCACTCCTCCCCAAAAAATAATATAAATAAAATAAAACAGGATTTAAACTAAAGTATTGACAATTTTTTTGTGAATAAAATAAGCTTCTTAATTATCTTACACACGTGCTTAATATTTAAAATAGTTTCTCATTTTCTAGTTCACGCGCTTTTCTTCTTTTTTTTAACTTTTTGCAATCTCACGTCTGTTATTGATAAAAGTTGCTTCAGTGGTATTTTGTGATGTCTTTATTCGTGTAATTTTTTAAATAGCATGTAAAATAACAGTCGGTTTTAAAGATTTCTTTCTCCCTCCCAAACAGCTAAACTCCCCTCCATTTATAAATGTTGAGAGAGAGACTCCCCTTTTCTGGAAAAATGAATTTCAAGCCCTGTTATACACTTATAAGTTTATGCTGATCAGAAACGTTTTTCAACGGAAGATTGGGCTATCACTGCTTCATCTAATGAGCGAGTGATTGAAGTCTTTAGATTGATACCTAACACTAAAAGCCTACTGTCCCATTCTCAACACTGTCTCATTCCAGTCCACCCTCCCCTGCATTTTAAAACTTTACAAATAAATCTTAACCCACATTTTGATGCAGTATGTATACTTTAGTTGAACAAGGTTTTTACATTTGAAGTAAACTCCTCTAAGCGTTGAATTAACCAGTGAGTTAAGCTGACAAGTTGAGTGTATATTTTCTCACTTTTCAACTTGTTTTATGAATTCAGCTGGCGAAACTAATGATCCTAAAACGACCAGATTCTGTATTTATCGTTCGGGGAAATGTCATATTTCTTTTATACAGTTAAGATCTAATCTGTCACGTGATTACTATTCTATCCACATTGCTCTTCGTGTGTTTTAAAAGGTATTTGGTGTAGTTTTTAGGTTACGGTGGCATCTTTAACCATTCAGTGCGAAATGCTAATTCTCAATTTGTTGATCTGAGTTGGGACTCCAAGTTGCCTAACATTCTAATTCTCTTCTATATTCACTTCTTGTGTTCGCAATATTTATCTTCTGTGTTTTTGCAAACTCGTGGGGAATAGCTGTAGCGTTTGTTCTTAGGGAAAGAGGTCGTTTGTGTGCTTTAATATGGAACCAGTTGCTTCTATTAAAAGTTATCGCTGCTTTTAAAGAAAGGTGTCAATGATTTTAATCAGTTGGTTTTAATCAACTGATTTAAAAAAAAAAAAAAAAAAAAAAAAAAATAAGAAAAATCATGCGTTAAGCATAGATTATAAAACACTTTCCAACGCTTCCTGAAATCTTTAACAAAACTTTGTTATTTAGGAAAATAAGATGCTACTGTCCTTAGCCAAATATGTATTGAAATATTTTTGAACAGCCCTGTATCTGAACCGTCGGTTGATAGATATATACAATATAGTGGGAAAATTTAGTTTAGCTAGAAAATGCCTAACTAGCTGAAATTTCTCTTGCAGCACTTTATTCTAATAGATGGAAAATACTTCAATACTTTTGTTCAGCTCTGTAATTTATCCAGTATCTTTACTGGATAAATTATACCAGTAAAGTATCTTTACTGGATAAATACGCCAGTATTTTGTTAAAATTTAATTCAAACAAACACATTCTAAAAGCTACTTAAATCACATTTCCGGAAATAATCACATATGGGTGACCATGTAGCTAATTCTTTGCATGACCCTGTATATCATTTTATCTATATTCTACAAACATTTCTTAGTAAACGGAAAGTAGTTCAACGTAAAAATGCATAACTACTACCTTTTAAGTTAATTACTCTCATATTCAGTAACCTTTATGAGTTCTTTTGTGTATATCAATTACAACATTTATATACACCATATAATTTGTAGATATTTTGTAAAACTTAAAAGCGCACATCATAATTGAAAATGCATTTCAACCATCCATCAGCTATCATTGATAATACACAGTATTTCGGATTAAAATATAAGGTTTGAAATATTTTGTGTGGCCCTGTAAAAGCTATGCACTTCATATTATGAGTTAAATATTAAGTCTGAGTATATTCATTTTATGATACTTGAAACCGTTTAACATTATTAAAATATGTCGCAAACAATTCCCCTCTTTATTATTGTATAATGGAATTCTTTTGAGTGGCCCTGTAAATGAATAATAACTAACATTTTGACAGCATATTTTACAGAATGCGTATTTTAGTGCACTTTGCGATTCCATGTAAATTTGAATAAGTTTAACAGGATGTGACGCCTTTTAAAATTCATTTGAAACGATTTTTTCCCATTGGCCGTAATGTATCGGAAAACTTTTGACTATCCCTGTAAATAAACTGATCATAGTAGAAACTTCATTTTCAATAGGGTTCGTGCTAGGGTAAACATCAATAACATATAAAAATTTCAGAACAATCCGAGTATATTTACGAGAGTAAAAGCGCGAACAGACGGCCAGACAAACCGAATACATAAACACTTTTCAACTTTGTTGGAAAGTGTTAATAAAAAAAACATTGATTAAAATCAAAAAAATTCTAAATGTTTCAAATGATACAATAAATAAATAAACATAATTTGGAAAGGATTTGAAAATTCCATAAATCCATTGATTGTCTTTATAGAGCACCCGGTATGGCATGTTCCAGTTTCGCCAACTCTTGTAAAATATTGGGTGGGCTCAATAAATAATGGGTGATGGAAAAATCAAATTATTAGGTGGGCTTGCGCCCCATGGGCCCATATAAGTTGGCGCCACTGGCGCGTTCTAATAAATTTATTACAACCCCCCATGTTTTTGCTTTATTTTGGGAACAATTGATTTTAAGCTTATTCTATCGACGATCTTTTTCAGAATTTTCATGCTGTTTTTGAGGCTTTCACAAAAAATTGCTCTATACATTTAGATAACACAATTTGCAAAGGAAATTTTGATAGCGTTCACGCATGCGCAATGAAAAAAAAAAATCTCATTTTTATTATTTTCTAATTTTTGATTGCAGGTTATTATGTACAATGTTGTTTGTCATATTTTCCGCAAAGAACATTTTTTTATATTAACAACTCTGAAAATTATAAACAAAAAATTGGGACTTTTTTTCCATAAGAACCTTAATTTATCTGCGAGTATACTTGCTACCCACACAAAAAAGACACACAGTTTATTACAATAAATCACTTAACAGTTTGAACGCTTTTGCTACATTAGTTTTGACAGGGTTATCCAAAAGATATTAGTTTTTTTTTTCAATTTGTTGACGGTCTCTTATGGCGTTGCGGAAAAAAAAAAATCTTCACGGTAATATATATGACCTGTACTATTATGCTTACACATCTGGAGTTTCAAGAAAATTCCTCATGTTTTTTCTAGATATTTAACAAAATGTCTAAAATCGCAAGTGGCCAATCACTTTGGTCATAGAGTGTATATGAGAACACATTTTTTACGGAGTATTTTAATCATGTTAAATTATTTCATATGTAATATGAAATTCATAAACGTTGCTGCGATTTATTACAAGTTACTTCCTGTATGATAGAAAGTGCTAACAGTATTTTACAGTTACTCACAAAAAGATTTCGGACACTATACTGTACCAGAAATATTGTGCATTACATATTTTTTCTGTAAGTGCATTTATGATTGTGGTGTGAGTTTTTAAGTTTAACAAAATTTTTGCATATTATGTTCTGTGTATAAATGCTGCAGATCATATACAGGGTAACACAGCGAACGAAACCGGCTCCGAAAATGAAAGTATCCTCTTTTAAAAACAACCGCAAATAAAGTCGAAAAAGTAAAAAACAGCTTTGTACAGATTGAAATATCTAATGCAAAAATGAATGAATGAACAAGTAAATAATTATAGTAAAATAAAATAAATTTAAAAATACTGAAATGCAAGCGAGATATTTAAAATTGCAATTCTTCCTTGGGTTCAATCTGTGCTTTCTTGTGAGTAAAGTAATTCCTCGGATTGGGTGCTATGTTTATAACAGGTTAGCCCATATTTTGATTCTCTGTTAGATTTACTGTGTTTAATCATATTGTTCTCATTTTCTTGCAGTTTTTAGGTGCGTTCGTAATTATGTAAATACGTAGCACCTATTGTTGTCGCTCAGTCCGTCCGTCTGTCTGTCCGTCCGCACATAACAACGCAAAACTACGCAACCGAATCGTTTGAAATTTAAAATACAAAATTATTACATAATTTTGTCGAGTCATTTCAAATTTTATGAAAATCGGATGGATAGATCAATTACAGGGACAATCAAAAGGATTCCGTTACATTACGGTCAATGGGGGAAAAAATTTCAAATGCATTTTAATGGTGTTACACTCATTTGAATATAACAGAATTGACATGAATCTATAAAATATGTACTAAAAATACATTTTGTACAATCTGTGATGCAAAGAATGTTTATTATTAAATTACAGGGCCACACAAATGTATTCCACTAAATAATGTTATACGGGGAAACATTGTTTGGGGGTGTGTTTTAATTATATTAAACTACTTCACATTTTATGAATAAGATATACGTTAATGAAGTATAATAAAAATTACTCCCTGCATATTTACAGGAACACAAAGATTTCGACCACTATACTGTATCCAAAATACGCTCTACTATATCAGCAAGATCTGAATATTTTAAAACTTCGTTATCAACGAACGCACCTCATTTGCTACGCTTTACGTGCAATTTCCAACTTGTTTCTGTTCCAAAAGCTGGGAGTGTGAAAAATAAGTGATTTAAGCATTCCTCCATATTTATTTTTCTTGACGAAGCATTTAGAGTGACAAAAGGAATGACTAACTTTAAGATGTACAATTTCAATTAATAATTAGCATATAATTATTAGAGTTTCAACAGTTTTTACTTGTCACCGCAAGTATGTACGCCATGGGTTCGTCACAATGCCACGGCTCTATAGACATCCAAAGTATTCATACAATTCGAAGAACGCCCTCTTTATGTATACATGTATCAGGCGTGCGTAGAGTGATATGCTCATAACACTCCTTGGTGCGCAGTAGCCGGAAAAAAAAAAAAAAAAAAAAACAATACGTATAGATTCTAGGAATTATTTCTTCTCCAGATTATATTTAATTAAAATGATTGACAGCTGTAGCTGGAGAACAAATATAAATAAATGCCTGTCTGTCCTATAGTATTAGTACCAAATATTTACAAACTAATTTTCATAAAAACATTTAATCTAATTATCTACAGCGTCTGATTTACTATAACGTATACGGGACTTACGCCCTGTATCGGATTAAAAGATTCTTGTGCAACTTGCTTGCTTTCGGCATCAACGACATATTCCGTCGCTAATTCCGGATAATTCCGTCATATATTCCGTCGCTAATAGTGACATATCTAGACTTATCATTTCGGAGGTGGCTGAGATACAGCATACATTTTTTTAGAGGGTATCACGGGATACAATAACATTTTCGCTTTAAACAGGTTTTTATCATATCACGTAACGCATATATCATAAATAGAACAGTCTAAGGTGGAATCGCTCGAACAGCAAAAAATTTCGTTTTAAGCAAATTTTCGTCTTAACTAGTATAATTTTTATGGCGATAAAGAAATCTTGTGTATATTGGAAACTTGGCTTAGATGGTTATTTTGTAGTCTCTGCGAAAAAGCATCTGTTTTATGAAAACCTGCCTAAAACGGAATAGTTTTCTGATTCTTTTTCAATTTTATATTAGCAGATTTCGTTACATTTTGATAAACTTTCATAATTATACTTTGTTTTCTACAAATTTCGGAAGGGACTGCAATCCCATCAGCCCACTCCTTGAATACGCCACTGCCCTGTGTCCCCTACCTTTAAAGAAAGCTCCACAATCTAAAGTAGGCTAATAAGACAATTAAAAATTATAGAAAAATCCCCCCTCCTCCCCCATCTCAGTAATGGCTGCTGAGGGCTTCCAAGTTAATAGAATCCCTAACTATCTGATATCTTATATTCTGCTTCGAAACTATATGAAAAGTTGTAAAAATTTTATGTGATAAACATCTTTTTATAATTGAATTTCCCATTCAAAATAAGGAAAAGTGTTTTCTTCTCCTAATTCGGATTGCCTGTTAAAAGTTTTTTTTAGTTAAAAGGAAGCCCGCACATTTTTTTATATGATCTTTATTTATCTTATCTTAAATTGTGGAATTGATCACCAAAAAAAAAAAAAAAAGATGCACCTTTAACATTTTTCAATATATCTTAACTCTATCACCTATGACTAGCACTTATATGCTGTTGAGATGAACAAAAATCTTTGTACTTTCAACGGTTGAAGAATTTGCAATGCACCTCTTCTACTTTTCATAAGCAAAAGGAGTATGCGATTTTTCCAGCATTTTTTATTTTTTTTTTTATTTTTAATCCTCCATTTTTTTTTTTAAACATATTACGTACGTATTATTATTTCTTACTAGCTAGCTTCTCTCGGGAAAATGCCGCAAACGTGGGAAGGTAGAAAAGTTGCAGAGCGTAGCAGGTGGCTTTGTGACTAAAAAATAAAAAATCACTTTCACATGGTTTTCGCATACCTTTCCATTCTTTTCATATGATTTTTTTTTTTTTTTTTTTTTATGCGTATATTATTCTTTCCCTTCATCCTCGGTTAACATTTTTGTGAATGAATCTCTCGTAATCTCCCAGTGTTTACGTTTGAAGTTGGAATTCATTTCGTGTGGATTATTTGAGTTCGTAGATTTTAAGTGAAGTGTGACTGTTAGGTAGGAAAGTTAAAATAATTAATTTATCATCACATCTTTTTAGAAATGTGCTTAAAATTTTCATGTTCTATTTCGCTTATTTATTTTAATATATTAATAAGTAGATAAGCTCATATTAAAGATTGACTTTTTTAGAAGTTTCTTTTCTTTTATTATTATTGTTATTTAAACTCAAAATTCCTAGAATACTTTTAAATTTAAATTATAAGTTGGAAAGCTTCTCATCAATTGCAGTATTTGGAATTTATATAATAAATTTCATTAAATATGTGAGAAGTATTTTTTATTGTTATCTAGTTTATGATGGTTACTGTTTTATTCTAATCTATTTAATTTTCCATAATATTAATAGTAATGATGCAGGATATTAGTTGGGAGGTATTTAAAATTTAGAAACATCCTTGGGTTTTTGACAAAAAAAAAATTAGTTTTTGTCATAACAGTGGTAAAAACCGTGTTTTTACCGGTTTATTCCGTCAAAAACCTATCATTTTCGATTTTCCTCCAATTTATAGTGTAAGTATAGCATAACAATGCACTTTTAAATTGACTTTTCCTTGTTCTTGTTATTATTCACAATTACATTTGTTAAATTTATTTAAAAGAAGAGCATTTCTTAAATAGGAAAGCTTTAAAAATACTGAGTAAAAGGGAAAAAAATATTTTTCATAGTTTCCTTTGGCATAGATTTTACTTACTGGGACGTTAATATTAAATGATAATAAAAGGTTATTATAATTATTAAAGAACATTCGATTTACATTTTTAATAAAATAAAATCATTTTAGAGATGCAAGAATGCTGTTATATGGTATGATAATAGATGTCAAGTATGGACTGGTCATTGAATAAATTTGAATGTTCTTAGACATAATATTTTAAAATGCATATCTTATGCTTTTCATAAATGCAATTATATAGTCATTTTCATTTCAATAAGCAGAATCTTAAAATTTTTAAAATAATAAAATTTTAAACTGTAAGACCTGATACAAGCTCTTAGACTTAGAATTTAACAAAAAAAAAAAAAAAAAAAAAAACCAATATTTAAGAAATTAGAATATAATAATAATTTATATATTTATATACCATAGTATTTATTTGTTAACTGTAACTTATATGAATCTTGTAGACCATTCCAGCACTTATATTTTTCGATGTAAATTTTTACTTGAATAGTCATGAAATATTTTTTTAATCAAAATTTGCTAAAGCTATAATAAAGTCAAACTATTTATCTCTTGTATGCATATTATTTAAAATTATTTAGGTATTATTTAAAGTGAACTGAAAGAAATAACTTATGGGATATAAAATTTCTTCAAAAAGTCTAATTTTTTCAGACTATGCCAAATAGCTTAAGATTATTGTATATATCTTCTAACAGGGATATATACGCATTAGTATTTTAATGCAATTATTATTATTTTTTTTTCTTGGATGGATAAATATACTCCAGAGTCTAGAGTCTTTTTGATGAGAATATTTCATGTAAAACAACTTAATACTAAAGATAAAATGAAAATTAATAACAATTATAATGTAAGAACAATTAAAAAAAAAAGGGTTTTTGACAGTTTTTGACCTGACGCAAAAAACCGTCCTGTATCAAAAACTTGCCAACCCTGTTTAAAAAGAATGTTCTCCCCTGTATATAGTTTGTTTTTATATTATAAAGGATGTTATTAAACACTAGGCAATTTCGGCTATTTGATAAACGTTTATCGCGTAGCATCCCCCCCCCCCTTTTAATTCTGTGTTCTTAAATCAAAAAGCGCAGTTTTGTGACATATGCTTTAATTTATTTTTGTTCGGAAATGCATGAAAATAGCAAGTGGTGTTATTCAGAAACTGTCTAATTGCACTCAATTTTCTGTTTTTTTTACACAATAAATTTTTCATAACAAGCCTTCAAAGTGGACGCTTTTGAGCACATTTCCCGACGAAAGCAGAAAAAGCAGGAGAAAAACGGGTGATCACATAATCGAAATATCTTAGAACTGGATAGGTAATTTAACTATCATAAAATGGAAAAAAAAAGTTCTATTCGAAATCGCTTCCATTGTCAGGCATTCTCATTTTATATATTTCAGTTAAAAAAAATGAATTTGTAAAAGTGTCTGAACGTTTTGCGTTTGTTGAGCGGAGCAGTTGAGAACAAATAAATACTGCAGATTCCTGCTTTAGTAAGTAAAAAAGACAAAGTTAAATTTTTTTTTAATCTTTTACGTTTGTTGTTTTTTAGAAGTATTTTAGTAAATATTGCATGCCTTTAATTTTACTGTAGCTCAAAAGTCTAAACAGAAGTTTAGACTTTTTAGTAATTAAACCTGAGAATTCATGATTGCCACGTTCGAAACCGAAGGAATAAGTTGAGTGTTTCGTGTGCTATCGCATATATTGGCCATCATTTAAATAATTTCTTACTATTTGATTATGCTTTTATCTTTTGCAATAACCTGCTATTTGGCCTTGCGATTAATTTAAAAATGAATTCGGTATTATATTAGTCTGAATCATACATGTTTCCTTTATTTATTTATTTATTTATTTATTTATTTATTTATTGTCATCGGGATATTCAAAAATTGATATGAGTTAACTCTTATTTCTTAATGATACTGCCATCCTGCCATCTTAACCATGTTTAGACTGATCGCATCATTTGTATTATAATCATTTACCAAAACTTATCTGGCGAATATGTCTCAGAAACATAGTAAGTTTATTGTAAGGGGAAAAAAAAAAAAAAAAAAAAAAAAAAAACAATGAGTTTGTGAGTTTTCAAAGACCAAACACCTTCTGGGATTCTTTTGAATTTTCTTCGAAAATTGTTAGATATGTCTAGCGAAATGTTATTTTATTATTATTTTTCTTATTCTCTCTGTGTGTGTGTGTGTGGAAGGGTGGGGGATGGGGCTTTACGTTAGAAAATAAGTTGGAACGCATGTACATATGTTAAATTGATTACTGAAATGTTATCTCTCATATATGAATAATGGTGCCGTACTCTTAGCAAATAAAATCGTATCAAGTTACTTTCTTTGCATACTTATGATCTGCATGTAACACAGCGATTGTCATGTTCCTTTGTGATTTTTATCCTGCACAATATGTGTCTTGGGTACCATCTTCACGATTTTCCCCTAGTGAACCGTACCATGCTACATCTCCGAAGATAACCGTATCGCAAAACCGGCTGACTGCTCCTTGACCGTTCTAGTGAGCAAGTTTTTTTGATTTTGTTTGGTCTTTTCTCTCTCTCCTTCCAAAGGCCATCCGTTGGGCCGGGTAAGCAGCTAGCCAACAGCCTCCTCAATGGCCCTAACCTGTCTGACGAGCGATCAAGCCCATTTCCATTTGTTGTACATACGAGAGTGTGGGCTTGTTGTGTTGACATTGCACCGAGTTGTTGGATGGTTCTGCGTTATGAATTGATCGTGAATCGGGTGAGTCAGAAAAATCCAGTTTAACGGTCACTTTTCCCCATCTTCCTGTTCTTGATAATGATGCATCGACACGCTCTGCTGCTACGCTTGGGTGATTCACGTGAGGTGTGGTACCTGAAACATCCTCGTTTTGTTTTTGGTACATTGTTTTAATGGGGAAGTTGCACTCATCTTAAATTATGCTTTCTTTTATGTTTAATTGATGAAGACCATCTTACATTCCCTGGAAATCAACTCAGAATTGTAAAAATAATTTAAAATAACTAGTTATTGCAGTTTTAAACTCCGTTAAAAGCAAAACAAAACCACGTGATGCGAAAACGGGACGGGATTGGTTTGACGTCACTACACATGAAACGCGGATTCTTCCTTAGCCGTCTGCAGTGATTGAAAGCTGTTTCCCATTGCTTTCTGTTTGTTATCTACTATAAACATCTTTTAAAAACTCATTTACACAAAAACAAAATCAAATTAGAGTCAAAACATTATTTTATTTAACATATCTAAATATAATGGACTATTGATTTATACATTTGTATTAATTTTCATTTAGAAAAGTGCTGTAGGTAGTTGGGTTATAAGATACAAAATTTTACCTTCTTGAAATAGCTTTTTTTTTTTTTCTCTGAAATTTATTTTAAGGGCATAAAAATGCATTTCATGTGGGTAAAGATACAAAGAGCTAAAGCTAAAAGGCACATTTATTTTTTACTTACTTTGATTTACTTAAAAGAATAAAGAATGAATTATAGTTTTATTAAAAAATAAATCGTAAGTAAAATCGTCTTTATCTAGTTTTTTAAATGTATTGTTTCCTTAATTCATTGTAATACTTAATAATTCGTTTTGTTATGAATAAAATTTCGTGTTGTGCAAGTTATATTACAGATAAAAAATTAACTCGAATTTATTATGAGAAAGTTAAATTTTGAACTATTGCGTAAAAAAACAAGAAAAAAATTTATACTGACTTATCGAATAAAATTTTAAATTAATTACTGTCAATAATAATTGCGTATTCATAGATCAGAAACAAATTACTACAACATACGTGACTAAATTTATAAATATTGTCTTTTATTTTTTTTATGCGCTTACTTAAAAATAAGTACTAAAGCAAAAACTTATGATTGTAGTTCATTTTTTACTTTTTATTTCCATAAAATGTCCAATATAATACGATAATAGTGCATGGTTATCGAACTTAATTATAAAAAATTCACCGCCTTTTTTTAAAAAGCACATTTGGTAGAAAATGTAGGCTTGTGAATTTATTTTGAAAAAAAAAAAATAATATTTGCTCGATTTCTGTTTCAATATATAGAAAGAAAAGAAAAGCATTATTTCAGCTATCATTTAGAATTTCTAAATTCAGTTTTCAACTTATAATCATTGTTCATTTATTATGAAAGTGTTAATTTATTCAAGCATATTTCTTAAATATGTCCACCCCGGACAACCCCTGAATTCAACACAGCTTATAATGCATATGTATTACTCAGATTCAGATACCATTTTATATGTATACATGTAAAATTTTGTTTTCACATGTTAACATTTAACTTTTTTTTTTTTTTTTTTTTTTTTTTTTTTTTTTTTTTAATGAAATGTGTGATGTGTGAGAGAAATGGGGGTGGGGTGGGGGTATCCATTCAAATGTAGTCGAATATGCCAAAGATAGCAATATTAAAAAAATATATTTATTTGATCTTTATCAAGGAATACCTTTGTAAGTTGAAATCATTGATACGAATCGTATATAAAAAAGGGACTCTTTATTTTTTACTTATATTTTCTACTTTATACTCTATAAACTATTTGCAGCTTCACAACCATTTGATTTTTTTTTTTTTTTGGGGGGGGGGGGGGCGATTATAGTTTAGAACATAATAAACTTAATGTTATTGCAACTTGTAACGACAAAAAGAATTCGACAATTTATCAACTGTTCTCAGCTAACGAACACCCCGTTAAAATTAATGTATTGATTTATAATTAATTTCTAAAAATATTAAAACGATGTATTGTCACTGGAAGCATACCTAATTGCATATTTTTTACATTTCTTAATTTATCTGAAAAATCAAATGCACAATCCTATCCTTACATGCGAAAACCAAGTTAAGTTAAATAAAAAAGTGTACAAATAATTTAATTGCCGTTTTAATATTGTTTTCTTACGAATAATTTTTGAATCCATGTAGTACTTTTTATTTGTTTGAAATGTAGTTTCTCAGAATGTTCTGCTTAACATTTATCAGACTCTAAACACTTAAGTCTTTTTCTCAATGCTCTAACTTTCATTAAATAATAATAATAATGAAATTTTTTTTATTATCTTGTTAAAGAAAATAGCATTTTCATTTTAAAAATAAGCATTGTACTATATAAAACTTCAGTACGTAAATTTACGTAAAAGTTTACAGAGCGCATTGCTTATGTATGTCGGGGGATTCCTGTTTCTCTCTTTTGGATCTTTTAACTTCCATTAAAATACTGTTAATTTATAGCAAACATAAAAAATAGAATTCATAAACCAAATACTGAGTTGTAATCTGCAGGTTTATAAAGCATAAAATTTTCAATCCCAAAGTCTGATGGAGTTCATAAAATCGACAGATTTTAAAATAATTACTTGTTATTTTTTGTGTACGTAAAACATTTTCAAAAAAAAAAAAAAAAAAAATATTATTATTATTATTATTATTGTATAATTTTATAAAGATTCTGTAAGGCTACCTTAAAGCCACCTGAAAAAATTGGTTTCATTCTGAATTTATCTGTTTTCCGATTCAAAAATAGCTTATTTAACAATTGAAAAGATAAAACGAAAGCAGGACAAATTCTCATTTCAAATATAAGATATAGATACGAAAACTTTTTTATAAGTTGCCCAGACCTACTCGATAATGAAAGAAAGACTATTTGAACCAGTTTGTAAAATTAATTATTGAGAAATATTAATAAGAAGGAGAAATAAAGTTATTCTATAAAATACAATTGTAGTATAAACATGTATCGATATTTTAAAATGAAAATCCTTAGAACAACGAGGAGGAAAAATCTGTCTCGAATTCACAATATTATTTATTTATTTCAGCAGGCCTTTAGTTTGTTCTACGAACCATTTTTAAGAAAAGAAAAAAATCATTCAGCGTAATCCAAGCTATCCTCATAGAAAAGTACAGGGGAAAATACGGCATTGGTTTGTTTTCATGTGTAGTGACGTCAAAACCGCTTTCGTCACGTGACGCGGCTTTTTCCCGCCGAAACAAAATCGGCATTTTTAAAGTTAATTTAATGGACTTTCCGAGTTTCAAAAAAACGTAAAAATGGTATCAAAATGCTCGTACGCTTGTACTCTATAAAATGCAAGTTAAATTGAAAAACGTGCAATTTCCCCATTCTCTTATCGGCCTGCTATATTTATTAGCTGTCAGCGTGTCTTGATGGCTTCGGCTTTTACATCAAAATATAGTCTTTTCTTCGAAAGATAATATTCACTGTCGCTGTAGTTATTTCCTCTGCCGATTGTTTCCGCTTTTAGTATCTTCTCCTCATCCGTTTTTTACTTACCCATCATACGTAGTATAGGGTAAGTCTTGCAATCGTTTTGAAAATCGAAAAATTTTTTTTGACGGATTTACACGTTTTGGACACTGGAGATTCCGAAAAACATATTTTTAGAAAAAAAATTTTGCCGTCCGTCCGTCTGTGTGTCTGTCTGTCTGTCTGTAACCGCTCTATCTCTCGAACAAATTGAGATAGAGACTTGAAATTTTGTATGTGCTTAGTATGTAAGAATGGGACGAAGCCTATTTAATATCAGTAACCTCGATTATCCGGAACTATTTTTTTCGGACTCTCGAAAAATTCGTTCTGATGAAAGGTATATAAAATTTTTCGAATTTTTTTATTTTAAGGAATGGACGTAAAAGGCAATAAATCAACACAAATTCTGCATAAAAAACGAAGTCGATCGGATAATTAGTTGTCGAGATATTTCTAATCCTGTTTTTCACATTCTTTGATTTTTCATGACCCTGTATTTCATTCAAATTTCAAATCAAAGATATCTTTTAATTGCAAATGAGGTACTTAATTCGATGCAAGAAATCGTTAATGAATATGATAATTATTTTTAGAGTTATAAGGATGTTTCTTTTATGCAATTCAGTGCTACTTGAATAGTTTGGCGTTTCATGCAATTTATCGGAATTGATTCATCAGAAATTCATTAATAGAGCATGATGATGTGTTAAAAATACTTAAATATACGTTTATATTTTGTTTTGGAATTGTAATGCATTTTATAAATCGTTTACATATGTTATGTTTTCATATATTATGTTATGCATATCTATGATGGGTAAGTATTACGATGGCCTCCAACGACTAGTTAAAATATCGCCTTACGAAATTAAGTTCTTTCACCCGTGTACGCTTCTTGAAGGATATCTCCCTTTTACACACTTTTATTTAACTCAACCTGGTTTTATATGTAATGCTGGATTTTTGTAATTAATTTCTAATCCATTTTCTTATCTGCCTAAAGTATATAAATTTCATTCACAAGTGTGTTTCCGATGACATTGCAACATTTTAATATTTTTAAAGCTTAATAATTTTAAGGCATTTATCCGTTAGCCAATATTCTATGTAACTCGTACAACTGTATGCGAGTTGAAACAACAAAGGATTTAATGATGCGCCAATACACGCTTGACAAAATAGGCTAAACGGCTGTGCAACTGCAACAGTGAAACATTTTAAATTCTATAAAATAGAAGATGCATCATAAATAAAAAATAAAAAGCGTAATATTTGGAAAATATTTTCTTATAACTTAATGGATTTATATTAATTAATTTACGATTATTAGTAAAGAAATCGATTTAGAAATCCTAAAAATATAGTTTAAAGAATGTTACCTTTTTCTTTTCCCGTTGCTATGCCTTGAAAAGAAGATTTTTTTATAACAGAGTTCGGTGCCCGCGCCAAATTAATGTATTGTCGAAAGCTGTACAGTTAAGTTGTCAAAAAAGAAATGAAATCTGCAGTTTTGATTCATTTTTTTAAAATGAATTCTACATTAAAACCACTATTGTACTCTAGAACTCCAATTATTCCTATATAATTTATACCTGCTTTCTTAACAAGAACAGAATCCTTTACACCAATTATCATTTTTATTAGACCAATTGATATCCTACATTACAAATTTTTCCATCTTCAAAAGCAATGCAAAAACGCGAATGTCTGTGTCACAATATCAAATTCCAATATCTTCATCACTGGAAGGTTCTGAAAACTAAAATGTATTTCTTTTTAAGCTATTGCATAGCTTTTATCGCGGGCTTTGAGCGCGGTGACCGAATCCAAAAATTCCGTAACGCGAAAAATCCTAACACATCGGTAACGAAAAAACCTAACACTCGGCTAACGTCGTTTCCTTTCGGAAAACTTCGGAACGGTATCCTTCGGTAGACTTCGGCAGACATTGACGCGGTATTTTTCAGATATTAGAATATCAAGTCTCAAACTTATGTTTCTTATGATCTAATTTTCATAGCGCGGCCAAATTTTGTTTGGTAATTTATTATGAGACAGTGTTTATTTTGGTGGTCTTATTTATTTTGGTGACAAGAGACCCCCCCCACCGTGAGGGTCGAAAAATTTAAAATGCTTATAACTCGCGATCTAACTTTCGTAGCGCGGCCAAACTTTGTTTGGTAATTTATTATGAGACATTGTTAATTTCTGGTGACAGGATACACCCCACGGTGAGGGTCGAAAAATTTAAAATGCTTATAACTCGCGATCTAATCTTCGTAGCGCAGCCAAACTTGTTTGGTAATTTATTAGGAGACAGTGTTAATGTTTGGTGACAGGAGACTCCAGACGGTGAGGATCGAAAAATTTAAAATGCTCATAACTCGCGATCTAATTTTCGTAGCGCGGCCAAATTTTGTTTGGTTATTTATTATGGGACAGTGTTGATTGTTGGTGACAGAAGACACCCCATGGTGAGGGTCGAAAAATTAAAAATGCTTATAACTCGCGATCTAATTTTGGTAGCTTGGCAAAATATTGTTTGGTAATTTATTATAAGACAGTGTTAATTTTTGGAGACAGGAGACCCCCCACGGTGAGGGTCGAAAAATTTAAAATGCTTATAACTCGCGATCTAATTTTCGTAGCGCGGCCAAATTTTGTTTGGTAATTTATTATGGGACAGTGTTGATTTTTGGTGACAGGAGATCCTCCAAGGTGAGGGTCGAAAAATTTAAAATGCTTATAACTCGCGATCTAATTTTTGTAGCGCGGCCAAATTTTGTTTGGTAATTTATTATGAGGCAGTGTTAATTTTTGGGGAAATTAGACCCCCCCCCCCCACGATGAGGGTCGAAAAATTTTAAATGCTTATAACTCACGATCTAATTTTCGTAGCGCGGCCAAATTTTGTTTGCTAATTTAATATGAGACTGTTAATTTTTGGTGACAGGAGAGCCCCCACGGTGAGGGTCGAAAAATTTAAAATGCTTGTAACTCACGATCTAATTTTCGTAGCGCGGCCAAATTTTGTTTGGTAATTTATTATGAGACAGTGTTAATTTTTGGTGACAGGAGACCCCCCATGGTGAGGGTCGAAAAATTTAAAATACTTATAACTCACGATCTAATTTTCGTAGCGCGGCCAAATTTTGTTTATTCATTTATTATGAGTCAGTGTTAAGTTTTGGTGACAGGAGACCCTCACGGTGAGGGTCGAAAAATTTAAAATGCTTATAACTCGCGATCTAATTTTCGTAGCGCGGGCAAATTTTGTTTGGTAATTTTTTATGAGACATTGTTAATTGTTGGTGACAGAAGACCCCCCCCCCCCATGGTGAGGGTCGAAAAATTTAAAATGCTTATAACTCGTGATCTAATTTTCGTAGCGCGGCCAAATTTTGTTTGGTAATTTATTATGAGACATTGTTAATTGTTGGTGACAGAAGACACCCTACGGTGAGGGTCGAAAAATTAAAAATGCTTATAACTCGCGATCTAATTTTCGTAGCGCGGCCAAATTTTGTTTATTCATTTATTATGAGTCAGTGTTAAGTTTTGGTGACAGGAGACCCTCACGGTGAGGGTCGAAAAATTTAAAATGCTTATAACTCGCGATCTAATTTTCGTAGCGCGGCCAAATTTTGTTTGGTAATTTATTTTGAGACTGTTAATTTTTGGTGACAGGAGAACCCCCGCGGTGAGGGTCGAAAAATTTAAAATGCTTATAACTCACGATCTAATTTTCGTAGCGCGGCCAAATTTTGTTTATTCATTTATTATGAGTCAGTGTTAAGTTTTGGTGACAGGAGACCCTCACGGTGAGGGTCGAAAAATTTAAAATGCTTATAACTCGCGATCTAATTTTCGTAGCGCGGCCAAATTTTGTTTGGTAATTTATTTTGAGACTGTTAATTTTTGGTGACAGGAGACCCCCCACGGTGAGGGTCGAAAAATTTAAAATGCTTATAACTCACGATCTAATTTTCGTAGCGCGGCCAAATTTTGTTTATTCATTTATTATGAGTCAGTGTTAAGTTTTGGTGACAGGAGACCCTCACGGTGAGGGTCGAAAAATTTAAAATGCTTATAACTCGCGATCTAATTTTCGTAGCGCGGCCAAATTTTGTTTGGTAATTTATTTTGAGACTGTTAATTTTTGGTGACAGGAGACCCCCCACGGTGAGGGTCGAAAAATTTAAAATGCTTATAACTCACGATCTAATTTTCGTAGCGCGGCCAAATTTTGTTTATTCATTTATTATGAGTCAGTGTTAAGTTTTGGTGACAGGAGACCCTCACGGTGAGGGTCGAAAAATTATGCTTATAACTCACGATCTAATTTTCGTAGCGCGGCCAAATTTTGTTTGGTAATTTAATATGAGACTGTTAATTTTTGGTGACAGGAGACCCCCACGGTGAGGGTCGAAAAATTTGAAATGCGTATAACTCGCGATCTAATTTTCGTATCGCGGCCAAATTTTGTTTGGTAATTTATTATGAGACATTGTTAATTTCTGGTGACAGGAGACACCCCACGGTGAGGATCGAAAAATTTAAAATGCTCATAACTCGCGATCTAATTTTCGTAGCGCGGCCAAATTTTGTTTGGTAATTTATTATGAGACATTGTTAATTGTTGGTGACAGAAGACACCCCACGGCGAGGGTCGAAAAATTAAAAATGCTTATAACTCGCGATCTAATTTTGGTAGCTTGGCAAAATATTGTTTGGTAATTTATTATAAGACAGTGTTAATTTTTGGTGACAGGAGACCCCCACCACGGTGAGAGTCGAAAAATTTAAAATGCTTATAACTCGCGATCTAATTTTCGTAGCGCGGCCAAATTTTGTTTGGTAATTTATTATGAGATTTTGTTAATTTTTGGTGACAGGAGACCCCCACGGTGAGGGTCGAAAAATTTAAAATGTTTATAACTCGCGATCTAATTTTCGTAGCGCGGCCAAATTCTGTTTGGTAATTTTTTATGAGACAGTGTTAATTTTTTGTGACAGGAGACCACCCCCCCCCACCGTGAGGGTCGAAAAATTTAAAATGCTTATAACTCGCGATCTAATTTTCGTAGCGCGACCAAATTTTGTTTGGTAATTTATTAAGCTATTGCATAGCTTTTATCGCGGGCTTTGAGCGTGGCGACCGAATTTAAGAATTCCGCAACGAGAAAAATTCCTAACAATCCGGCTAACGAAGTTTCAGTTTGGCAGACTTCGGGAAGGTATCCTTCGATAGACTTCAGCAGACATTGACGCGGTATTTTTGCATAAGTTGATAAAAAATGCTATGCAATAGCTTTACCGCGGCAGTCCCCGAGTGGCACACATATTTTTTTTTTCCTTTTTAGAGTTTTATTCATCTGACGAAAGCTTATTCGTCTATGTCCTCTGTCTGTCTGTCGCAGAGTTCGTACACAAAAACTGTTAACTTTAAATTTTTGTGCTGAATGTCTCGTGTCACACAACAAATCATAATTTTGAAAAAGTCTATTATTTTAATTAAGTCGATTTTATGAGTGTCATCCGTTCATTTTTGCGATTTTAAATTTTAAAGGTAACTTTAATTTCAACGGTTTTCATTAGGGATGGGACGAATAGTGATTTGGCCGAATAGCCGAATACCGAATATTCGGCCAAATTTTAGGCCGAATACCGAATATTCGGCCGGCCGAATAGTAAAATTTTTTTTCCAATAAAGAATATAAATTTTGATTATATATAATTTAAAAAATAGGAGCTCATTAATAATTATTACTCTTAAATGTGCTTTTAAATGTATTTTTAAATTTGAAAAACTTATTTTAACACAAAAAAATTATGAAATTGCATTATATCCTTTATTCTAATGTACATCAAATTGATTTTCAGTAAGTCAAGATGGGAAAATATTTCCATTAAAATACGAAGAATGTACTTCACTTTTACTATCAATTGATACTTCTTGTATCCAAAATCAATAATATTCTTAATCTCTCTCTCTCTCTCTCTCTCTTAGAACTCACAAGGACATATTTTCTGAAATAACCTTTAATGAAGTAAATTTGATCATTTAGAGTTTGTGTCCCTAGTGATAAGCAAATTTGTAAGAATGAGACTGTTCTGAATTCAGATTATCATACTCTTTAAATTACAAATTACGTTAAAGCAAAAGGTTATGCTTAAAGTAGAATGCATATGTTAACAAAATCTTTGACATTTGAATCGGCACATACAATATTCAACTTCAATATTCCACTTATTCAACAAGCATTAAAAGGATAAACAGAAATTGATAACAACATGAAATAAGAAAGATTAAATTAAAAATATATACATAATAATGTTACATATTTAAGTCAGTAATTATGCAAATAATTATTTAAAAGTGAAAACTATAGAATGAAAAAACTATTTTGTTGAGTATTTAGAATGTATATTAAAATAGTTTCAAAACCATCTTCATAAAGCAAGTTGTGTCATCTAATGTGTATTGAGTTTATCACCAGTTCTGCTTTCAGATGTACTGTTGTATTTGGAATGGTGATATATTATATTTAATTTTGAAAATGAATCTTCATTAACACACCTAGTGAATAAATTTTTTCATTCCTTACTTTATAGAAAATAAGTTATGAATTTCATAAGAGCCTTTTTTATATGTGCATGGAATTTGCAGACATTAATAAATATTAGAGTATTTTAGAATAAGGCAGTATTTTTATATTTTGAATTGTAATATATCTAATTCTCTAATGATGACGTTTCCCGTACAATTAAATCTCCAACTTGGGCAGCATTTTCTAGAATATCACTAACTTTTATAGGAAATACAGAAAGGCTGTATATTTTTTAGCATCTGTATAACTCTATATTTTGTAAGTAAGAGTGAGAATGACTTCATAAAGGAAATAGCCAATTTGGATTAGAAGAAAAAAGAATTGCAAGAATGAAATTCTTTAAATCCGAAATTTATTTGGCAAGATATCTTTCACTATTCGGCGAGATTTTAGCAATATTCGGCAAGATATCTCTAAATATTCGGCTACAGGTATTCGGCCGAAGTATTCGGTCAACAAGCTTTCAATATTCGGCCAACCGAATATTCGGCAAAAGGGCCGAATAGGCCGAATACCGAATAGTGGCCGAATATTCGTCCCATCCCTAGTTTTCATGCAGACATCATAGTTTGGATTCAAAGCGTTTCGCTCGTAAACAAAACGTCCTCAAATCGAAGCAGGGTGCACCAAGTTGAAATTTTCATATTAATATGGATTTAATTAAAAGAAATACGTGATTTTCCAGTTTATGAGTTTGTAATTTTAGGGTTTCGTTCATCTGATATTAATATTTTTTGGAATTCAATTTCCTTTTTATTTTAGAAACTACTGTGGTTTATTAATGATTCAGCATTTTAAATTTCGTTTAAACCTTTTTTTTATTCGTTTTAGAAATTTAAAAATTTATTTATATCTCAAATTATATTTTTTTCATTTCTGAATTTTGGATTTTATTTAAATAATTTGATTTGAAAATCTTTAATTTCATTCAAATAAATAACTTCTTTTTATAATTGTTTTAAAATTAAATTTTTCGGTGCTACCATCTATGTAAAAGATTTATTAATTATAAATGAGAAATTTAAATGTATTAATTAAAGTATAAGTTGTTTTGAAAGAAACCTTAAACGAAACCCTATGTGCGATCTGCGATCACGCTTACCCACTTGTTTATCTTATGTCTGTGATTTAAATTTTAAAATATTTTATGTTCAATCTTTCAGTTATTTCTCATTAAATTTAATCTTTTTTATTAAATGTTTGCATACTATTATAAATTTACATTTATCTTATTCAAAAAATTTATTGAATTTGCGCCATTCCTCTCCCCCCCCCCCCTGTCTTGTTTTTTAAACTACTTGTATAAACAACAATGCTGCCTTTAAGCTTAGTTTTAATTATGGATAATACATAGTATAATGTTTTATAAATAGGGAAATTATTGCATCTGCGCATAAACAAGGCATTAATGTACAGCAAGCATAAATACTATACGAAGCAAATTTACTTTTGATTCTAGGAATAATACCTGTTCATTATTTAATTGTGCGCTTATGCAGATCAGCAACTTTTTACAACAGATGATTGGTCTATCACTGTTTCCTCTGATGTGTGGTTGATGAAATGTTTAGAAGGCTACAAAAGGAGAAGAACCTACTGTCCCATTTCACCCCACTCTCCCTTATTTAATTTTTTGTTTTAAGTGTTAAAATCTAACTGTTGCAGACAAGTGGAAAAGAAAGATCCTTCATTAAGAGCATACAGTAAAAAGAAGATAAAGGTTTTAATTTTATGAGGAGAAATTTAAAATTCATGGATGTATTGTATTCCAAGGCCAAGGCCAAGGTTTAATACCGTAGAAAGGGATTTGCGGTAGAGGTCTGCACGGGCCGAAATTTCCAGGCCCGAGTCCGGCCCGAAAGTCAAAATTTTGGCCCGGGCCCGGTCCGAACCAAAGACATATTGGCTCGTCCCGGCCTTGCCCGAAAGTTAAAATTTCGGACCTAGCCCTGCCCGGCCCGAATGAAAAAGTATTGGCTCAACCCGGCCCGGTCCGAGAGTTAAAATTTCGGCCCGAACCCGGCCCGGCTCTGGTGAATTTCTACAGAACATTGGTCTTTACTCTAACGGAAGAGTTCAGACCAAAAAAACTTATCTTAGTCCTTTTTTTTTCTTTCATGTTTATAATCTCTATTTATGCAGAAGGCTGAGGCTGCGATATTTACGCTTTTAACCCTATGAGGGGCAAAGCACTTCTATTCTTAAATTGCTGAAATGACTGATTGACACCAGAATTTAAAAATGAATTTATTTCAAAAAACATAAAAACTTTTCTGTACGTACTTGATAAAATTAAAATTTTCTTTTCAAACTTCTGGTGTCAGTGTGGCGTTTCGCAATTAAAATTAAGTGGTATATATTTTATACCACAGCCCTTCAAGGGGTTAATGAACCTTTGTTTGTTGTATGTAAATGTTTCACTTATCATTAGTTATTATTAATACATAAAAAAAAAAAATCTAAAAAATGGTATATGGTAAAAGTAAAATCTTCTAAGACATTGGGGGAAAAAATAATACGTTTCCTTCTTAGCAGATGTAAATGTTTATTATATATATTTTTTCGCGTATTATTGTATTCATTTTGCATGAATGAACAGTTTAAAAGAAATTTGCAGTTTTCAGCTTAAACAAAAATTTCGTCATAATCATTTATTTATTTATTTATTTTTAGTGTGTTTAATTCTATTTTAAGACGCCTAGTGATCTACGATTCTTTAAAAAGAATAAATTCTAATGTTCAATTGTAGAATAATGACGACTTAAAAGTATATGTCTATTTTGCAAAAATTTTTGGATCAAGCCAAACTTTACTGATTTATGAACAGACTTTTCCACATCGAGAAAATGATTTTCATACGGGAAGATTCAACAGGAACTGATTATTTAGGTCCGTGAAGACTAGGAAGAACGAAATTAGTCTCAGCTTCGTACGGAAAAAATAAGTTAGACTCGGCCCGGCCCGATACTCCGGAAAAAAAAAAATTAAGGCCCGAAAAGATTAGTGACTAGGCCCGTCCGGCCCGGACCGAGTCTTCAAAAGCAAGGCCCGAGCCCGGCCCGGCCCGAATGCCGTTAATAAAAATCGGCCCGAACCCGGCCCGTGCAGACCTCTAATTTGCGGTCTGTCTGATAGATATAATGACTGAAATTAAAGAAAGAAAAATTGATTTTATGTGCAGGTATAAATGTAATATTGAAGTTACATGCTATAGTTTTGCATTTCTTTATATTGGGTTTGGGGATCTTATTATTTTTTTAGATCAATGTGCATTATCATAATCTTGAGTTGATATTTCTTTCAAAATTTTTTCTGGAGGTGGAACATGAAACTGTATATTAAATATACGGGGTGTTTCTAAATGAATATCGGGGTTTTAACGCTTGGTAGTACTTATTACATAAAACTTAAAATTATAATTAATGAATAAAATGAAAGAGCAACTCAAACAGCTTTACCTACAAGCTTACAACTAACTGTTCAATGTGAGCACCTTTCATCACACGTCACGTCGAAAAGTCATTTCTTCCCAAACGTTAATTGGTGCTTGTGGGGTAGTGGAGGCTCATACACACGATTCTTTATGAACCTTTTCAGATAGAAGTCACAAAGCGTCAAATAGGTTGAGCGTCTGAATAGAACTTCTTTGCCAATCAACGTTTGGAAAGAACTGACCTATCGACTTGATGTGTGCCGTGTGACGAAAGATACTCACATTGAACAAGCCTGTAAGCTTGCAAGTAAAACTGTTTAAGTTGTTGTTTCATTTTAAATATTAATTAAAATTATAAGTTTTACGCAATAAATACTACCAAGCGTTAAAACCCTGATTTTCATTTAGAAACACCCCGTATTCTGAAAAATTAAGCTTTTTAAAGTCATTTCAAAATAGCACAGTTAATTTGGATCAGTGTAGTACTGTAAAACTTATGAAAATCAACCTGTCTATAATAGAGTCTTGATTTAAATGTACAATATCATGTTTCCGACGCAAACGTACAATGCAATACAATCCAATACAGTGCAATATAAATATTATAACAGATGCAGACGGTGTCTTTGTTAATGCAGAAATCTGGCCAAAACGAATTTTTTAACAGCTCCTTTAGCTTCTGGCTTAAGAGCCGTGCATGTATAACGTTATCAAATTTTTGGCAATTTCGGACCCCATCCCCCTTTTAGATATCATACATTTTCACTCCTTGTCTAACCATCCTTCCTCTGCTCTCTCGTGATATCCTTATCAGTATATAAAATTATTTTTATTTTTACAATATTTTCTTTCTTTTTATATGTTTGCAATGATATACACGTATTATTTGCATATTTTACTTATTTAAATGAAGTCAATTAAATATCATTAGTATGCATGTAGTAATTTTACACCACATAACACTTTATGGAAATACTATTTAAAAGTATTTAATAATAGCTTTTTGTTACATAATACATTCAACAGTAATTTTTTCTTCCTGCACTTGCCCCCTGTATCGTGAGATAATATGTAGAATTTCCTATAAACGAAACAGGTAGCCAACATTCTTCTCCATTTTCTTTTTTTTTATTAGTAAAAGTAACAAGTATAATTTCGAACCTAGTTTTAATAATAAATTTTTATTTTTATAAAAATGGATTACAGTCCGAGAAATAATTTAACATATTATTTTTATGCAAAGAAAAAATTATAAAAAATGAAAGAAAATTTTGGTTGGATGAAAAATGATTACGATATCAAAAGACGATTCTCCCCCCCCCCCCCCGGATCCACCGTACGATATCGAGTGCCAGACACCCATCCCCCTAAAGTGATTACGTTAAGTATGTCCAATTGTATAACCTCTTAACAGGCTTTGCAATGTACTATATTTGCGCATATTTATGACTTATTCTGCACGTTTGAATACATGCAGCAGTTTAAAAAATATGTAATACTTTCCAAATGGTATTTTTAAAACTATTGTAGTCGTATGGGGATTTTTTTTAAATTCAAAATATCTACCACTATTAAACTTCCCTTTATTCAACGCAGAAATTCCGTGGATAGATTAAAATGGGGAAAGTGGGGGCAAAGAGGGTTTAAGTGGTTAGATATTTTGAATAAAAACATTTCACAATCTTGCAACAACGTTACTTGTGCATAACTCATAACTTTTGTTCCATAAACAAATTATTTCGTTATCATAACCGTATTTTGCATGTTAAATCTTTAAAAAAATATTCCTAAAACAATATGATAAATAAATTTTGTTTTATTACTTCAATGATTGTTTCTTAAAAATTAATTTTATTTTTACTAATTTTAGTTTTTATTCTTTTTTAGGTGAGTTTTAATTTCATTTAACATCTCCTGATTGTTTTTGGCACAAACTTATTTAGGTATGTTACAGATTTTTTTTTTTTTTTTTTTTTTTTTAAATACATAATTGAAGTCATGTTGGTTGAGTATTTTATAATTTATTGTCACTTATTTACGAAACTTCGTTTGATCTTTTATTTCCCGTCTTTTGTATGTATAAACGTTAATAATACATTCTGCGGAAAGTAATAGCGCTTCTGTAATGTTGAATTTACGCCAAAATTTTTGAAAAGTATCATTTTAAATTAAGGAAATGGATTTTTACAGCTTTTACACTAAAACTATAGGTAAAATTTTGTTCAAACATTCTGGTATAAATCTTGATGCAAATTAGGTGGTATAAAAATATTCACTGTTATTCAAGAGGTTGAAACCGAAGAAGAAAAGTAAGTTGTTTGTGTCTTTTTTATGCAGTTTCTTATGATTTCTATACCAGGATGGATTGTTTGAATAACTAAAAAGTTATCATGACTAGAAAATATCCAATTTAATTACTTTTTCATTATTTTATTTAGTGTATTAAATTTTTGTGTGTGTATCTGCAGTTCAACATATTATTCCCTTAAAAAAAAATAAATCCCATTTCTATGCAGTCAAACCTCGTTAACATGAACACGCTTAACGCGAATTACTTTTAACATGAATTGTTTTCACAGTCTCCTATAAAGACGAATACAAAGATTCGATACTGAAAACATGTACTACTATTAACATGAACAACATTTTGATTCCCCTTGGGGTTCATGCTAACGAGGTTCGACTGTATTTTTTCAGAAATATAAAAAAAATACGGCGTGGCACCTTGCGATTGTTTGGTGATCTATACTACTTTTAAAGGACCAGGCACATAACACTAACTTCTTGCGGTCAGGCGTCGCTATTTTTGATCTTTCGTGTCGGTGCTTTGATGTATAAATTGCTTTTTCAGTGAACTTTTTGGAACTTCCAGAGAGAAATCGAACTCTTAATCAGTTGACAGCTTTACGACTGAAGATGGGGGGAGATAAACTTTCCTTTCCTTTGTCAATTCGGTAGGGTCAGTCCCTCAAAAATCATTTAAAGAGGTTTCACCTTTGTTCCGTACGGAAACAAAGATAGATTTATTGCTCTTTTAGTGTAATAAAAGTAGTGCTGTTCGCTCGCAGCAGTTTAGGTGCGCTGTGCTATTTTCTCAAATTGTATGGGAGAAGCACCGCTCCTGCGTTTCATGGGCCAGCTGTGATTCTGTTCCGAAATTCACGCAAATTTAAGGAATTTAGCTCTAAAAATTAAAATCAACCACCAATCCAAAAATTTTGTTGTTAAAAAAATTGCATTTTTTCCCCCTTAACATAAGTCTCATCAGTGGATATTAACTACAAAACAATCATATTTTTTTCCGAATCCTTACATTATGGTTTCCCATCCCAGGTGAGATGGCACATTTTAAAGAGGATACTATTTGTTAAGGGGCAAGGGGGCAACAAAGTTACCATTGAAGGGCAAGATTTGCAGCGTGCGGAATCACGCACAGAACTTGAAAAATATCGAACATGCTCGTGTAATAAAACCGGGTCTTATTTTATCCCCTTTAATTCTTTTCAGTCATGTAATTCTTCTGCGTTTTTTTTTTTTAATTTTCGAAGAAACATTCGTTTTCTCCTCTGTTTAGAAATTTCGCAAAATCAATCCGTGAATTTCTTCAAATGATTTTGGAAAAATATCGTGAATTTCGTTAAAACACTCAGAAACACAAAACAATTTACCTCAACGAGCGACTAAAAAAAAACATAAACTTCAGTAATCGGTAAACGCAAAATTCGGAAATTTTGTCAAATGTTCGCGCAAAAAATCACAAGTTTTGTCAATCAGTTGCGGAGGGGGGGAAAAATCTTGTCAGTTGGCTATGAAAAAATATTATGAATTTTGTCAATTTTTCGAGGGAAAAAAAATTATTTTCGCCAATCCATATTAAAAAAGGGCAAAAAATTCGAATTTTGTCAGAAGATTACGGAAAAAAAGCGTAATTTCTGAGGGGGGGGGGGGGATCATAAGTTTCGTGAAGCGAATAGCTTGCATTCTCTGTTTTGTAATGTTATTTCATAAGTATCTTAGTTTTAAATTATCATTAATTGTTCTTGATTTGAATAAAAAATACTTAAAAGTAGAGTTTTGCAGCGGGTCGAGTAAGTAGATTTTAAACGTTTGGGAAAGTTTGGGAGTGCGGTGGAATTAATCATTTTTTGTTAGGATGAGCGAAGCGAATCCTCTACTAGTCCACTCAAATTACAATTTGTCGTACGCTTTACAAAAAAACTATTCAATATTTTAACTTCAAATTAAACACAAAAATAAATTATGATCTGTAGATTTGCAGAATATAATTTTTTTTACAGTAAAACGTTAAAAAAATTATTATTTTAATTAATTTATTTTACATGCATTTCCAATACGGACGCATTTTAGCAAATAAATAAAAATTGAAACGCGTATATTTTCAGAAAAAAAAAAAATTTAAATCATGGAGTAAATAATTATAGATAGAATCATGATTAATTTATTAAATAAAACATGTTTTCATTATTCCGCAAAATCGTTTGCACAGATGACACTTAAACATTTTAAAAGAATTGTATTATGAATTTTTTTTTTTTTTTTTTTTTTTTTTAACTGGCAACAAAATAATTGTAAACAAATAAAACTAATTCTTAAATTTGTTATATAAATGAAAAATTAAAAGATCTGCGTGAAGTTGTTGATTCAAGCTCTTTATAAATATTTTTGCGAAGGTCGTATTGTGGCTAAATAATATCGACTCATTAATCAGAAGGATTTTATAGAAAAATAAGACTTTAATAAGTTCGCAAACACAACAATAATTATCATAGGCGTAGCCAGCCTTTTGAACGGGGGGGGTGCCCAAATTTTTTAACCTGAACATGTTGGGTACAAACAATATCTTATGTAGTAAAGCCTAATAAAACGGAACCCCATAAAACCTATCGATTTTCCGTTTTAGACAGGTTTTTATTTGCAAAAGATATAATTGTGTTGTACTTCTTTTAAAAAGGACCCAAACGCAATTTTTCATTTTTGAAGAAGGATGAGAAGTTGCTCAAAACTAAATATAATGGATAAGAAAAAGATACATAACATAGATAAAACATGATAGATATAAAACAAAGATATCCGTAAACATACATCTGTAATTATGACAAATTTTCATTTCAAACAGCAATGAAATACTAATATAAAGAAAAACAACTTTAGTTCCATCGTCATTTTGATCAAAGTAGCATTAAAATAACTTGTAGTACACAATTTAAAGTGGAAAAGAGTTCTTTCAATATTTTCTACACATGATAAACAAAATCTTCCCGTTTAAAAAAAATGACATAATCCCGTACGAATGTAAAAAAAAAAAAAAAAAAAAAAATGGACATTAAAAAAAATAATAATAATGACCCCATTAACTAACGTTCATACTAATTTGAATTTTGGGTAGCATTATTTCTCATTTTCAAAGGCAGCAGATTTGTACAACTCCTCACAGAGATGAGTTCGGGCTCCTTTTTCGAGACCCGGGCCCGCCCGAGCCCGACGATTTTAATTCCGAGCCCGAAAGATTTATTGTCACCAGAGCCCGAGCCCGATACCAAAAATATACGAAACAAAATGGTATGGTATATAAAATATATTTCAAAAGTGATACCTCATTTTAAAAAATTTCTTACATGGATGTAATTTTTAAATGATAATTTAAATTCAATCTTATCAAAATCCGTATAAAATAAAAATATACTTCATATTTAAAAGGATTCTCATATTTTTTCCTCCTTTATCAAATAAATTTGATGGACATGTTTGTGTTTAATGAATAAATGCATGAAATTTGCAGAAATTACTATTTGTAAGCTGGCGAATCGAACAACGTTCTTCAATTTTCAGTAAAAAGCGTACATCTTTCCTTATAATCGATTTCTTTCTCATAACAATCTTCTGTGATTGACAGGTACATGATATCAAAGTAAATAAAAAAAAAAAAAAAAAAAAAATCGATATTGTTGTTTTAAAGGTCCGATGTTTGTATAGGAAAAGAGGAAACATTGATCAATTGCTTTCTATCTGAATAATATGGTAATCATATTTACTTACGGAGGAAAGTGACTTCAAAAAGGAACAGCGTCCCTAGAACGCAGAGTTCATGATGACAAATACATATAATAATCACTAAAGTTATTTTCCTATGAAAAACGAGTATAATTCGTTCACAATCAAAGATTAAATAACTGCAAATCTCCAGCTAATTCTCGTCTACTAAAAAGCAGAAGAAAATATTATATTGGCGTCATATAACTAAATAATAAATAAATAAACGATCCCATTAAAAAATATCTACTGCTAAAGAAAAGCCAACTAAAAGCAAGTTCATTGTTGTGTTGGCGCCGTATAAATACATCGTCGCCGGAAATTTCGTAGACATAAATCTGTAATTATCTCAAATTTTCATTTGAAACAGCAATAAAATTCTAAAATAAATAATCAAGCATTCAGTTCCCCGGTCATTTTGATAAAGAAGAATTAAAATGAGTTGAAAAGGAATAAGTAGGCAATTTTAAGTGAAAAAAGTTCTTTCAATCTTTTCTACACTGAATAAATAAAATTTTCCGGCTTCAGAAAAAAATGAGCCCATGCTCGAAGACTCGAATAAAAATAGAGCCCGAGACCGTGTCAGGCTGGGGCTGGGGCTCGGGCTTTCGGGTTCGGGCTGAGCCCGTCTTATCTGTCCTCACCCCCTCCGTTCTCCAGGCTAATCACATGGTGGAATTATCGTTTCACATCTGTATTTCTTTTTATTTTTTTTCTCCTATCGAGACTTTAGATTACAAAAGCAAAGATATAAATAGTTTCTATCCTTGTCGAGAATTTACGCTAATTTTTTATGGAATTGCAAAAACATGCATGAAAAATAACGGCGTTAAAAAAAAAAAAAAAAAAAAAAACTTTTATAAACAAAAGGCATCAAACTGGGATTATAAAACCAACTTTTTGACTTACTGTGATCAATACAGATTCTAGTAAATATTCTAGTTTTAAAAAGATAAACAAAATAATTTTCTTTAAAATAATAATAATAAAAAAAGAATCTGGGTCTTTCTGGATTTATCTTTTATCACATTTCAAAACATAGACTGTTAGTTTTGATTAACTAATTGAATTAACTGCGCTTTCATTTTTTTTCTTTTATAAATTTTGATTTTTTTTAAATAATCAATCTTGGATCTGCGCGAGCGGGGGGGTGCCCGGGCACCCAGGGCACCCCCCCCCCTGGCTACGCGCATGATTATTCGTGAAAACGTCACTGCGAGAATGAGAGAGCGCTTCGTTAAAAGGTAATTCCATTAATTGAGTTGACATTCGCATAAAGTAAAAAGTTCTCCCACGCGGAGAGAATTACAGCAATTCTCATACGCTAACATGTATAAAAACGAAGAAATTAAAATAAAATGTTTTACAGTTAAAAATTCATAGTATCAACGAAAGCAGATTTCAAATGTTTTTCCAGAAAATAGGATTTTGAAGAAGTAACTTTCTTCAAGCTTTCTTCAAATATATTATTCTAAAATAGCTATCAAAGATTATCGGATGTTGATTACAAAGATTGGAAACATGCATATTTCAAACAATTAAAAATCACCAGTGGCTACTTGAAATTGTAAAAACATCTTTAAAAGAGCTTTTAGTTGAAAATTTAAAATTTTTTTTTTAAGTTTGCTTCGAAAATATCTTATTATGCCAGTCTTACATCATAAATAAAAAATTAAAATGCGCCAAAACATAAAATAACGTTTTTGTTTAATAAAGATGCAAAAATAATAATAATAAAAAATATTGTTACTTTCAAATATCTGTTTTATAAAATAATGCTTCGCGAATCCAAACAAAGCATGGCTTTTGCTAGTAATATTGTAAGAATGTTTTTAACTTTTTCAGATTACTTTACCAAACTTTTTTTAAATATTACTTATGCTGATTTTTCTTCAATGCAAATTTTATGTCTCCGCATACTTTTTTTTCCCCCTCCACTATGCCACTTTTTTCCCCTTCCGCCGCACCTTGTTGAATATTTTTTCTAGAAAAAACTATGTTTAAAAAAAAAAAAAAAAGAGGTAAAGGAAATATTTTGGAAATTTGAAATTTACGGCTCATTTTCGCAAAATGATGATTGTGTCACATGTACTTCTTTTATTATCAGAGTTCTTCATATATTTAAATGTTATAAAACCACGTTTTGGTAAACTTTTCAAATTGTTAAGCGCTATAGCTTTAAATAACATCTTAAACAGAGCAAAAGAAAACTGTCTAGAGTTATTTGTAATAAATGACTTATTTCTTTCTAACACTGTATACATATCTGGTCTATTGAGTTGACCTTGGAAAAGTGTCCCATCAATTTTCTCGCGTAATAATTATGACAGTCGAGTTTGTCACACCTTTAAAATTTTCTAAGTTTTAAACGTGTAACAAGAAAGGGGAAAAAAAAAAAAAAAAAAAAAAAAAAAAAAGGAAGTGGGGAAACACCGAATCTCGGAATACTTGCATGCACTTGAACTTCACTTATGCTTGTGGGCGGAGATCACGAGTGGCTGAACGCTACATATGATACGTGTTTTGCCATTTACTGAAGTGTTAATTTTCTTTTTTCTTTTAATTGAGAATATGGAATTCGTCCCGTTTCAGAGCCCATCGTGAATTTTGCGAATAACTTATAAATTTGGTCATGCTGAAGGATAACATCATGACCAGCCAATCTGGAAGTCGGGGAAAACCGGGAAATGTCAGAAAATTTTACAACATCGAAAATAAATAAAGTAAATATCAGGGAATTTAACAATATCGAAAAAAGTCAGAGTATTTTGAATGAAACCTGAAAATTTGAATGGTTTTGAAGTCGATTATTTACTAAAGCTAAAACATGCTAAAAGGGATTAAAAAAATACATTTCAAGACATATAAATAGGTTTTATTCTGGTTTACAATCGCGTAAATGACAGAATTTATCAAAATCAATATTAATAACAAAAATTTCAGCATTTTATTTTCTTTTTTTTTTTTCCCGTTTTTGCGATGAAATATGTAAACATAATAAAATGTATTATATGCCTTTAAATGTACTTTCATCACTTTCAGTATTTTTAGCTTTAGTTTCGGGATAAATAATTATCTTACATATTTGAAAAACAATTTTTATTTGCAATCGTTTCTTCTTATGCTAATTAAACAAAATCTAAAATTTATTGTATAAGTGTCAATTTGTTTTTCTGGAAGTCATCTTGTTCACGTATTTTAAAAAACTACTTTTTTTAAATAAAATCGCATGGGTAAGTGGCAGGACTGTTTGATTAAAATCATCCCGATTTAAATCATGATTTAAATCGCGATTTACACCAAATGATTTTTTTTTTAAATCCTTGATTTAAATAAATTTTTTAAACATTGATATTTACAGGCTGAATAAGGATCAAATAAACAATTCAGATTGAAATAAAAGTTTAAGTCATTCCTTCCAGATTAAAAATTGCATTTTAGTAACATTAAATGAAACTTTTATAAACTGAATATTGCATTTTATTATGAAAGTAAATAAAACACAGCATTAAAAATGTTATCTATTGATAGTGCATTTCCCAAAACTACTGATAAATGATCACAATTTTTTAAGTTTTTCCCTTCCTAGATAGATGATCTTTTCCATTTTTTGAAAACAATATGAACACTAAAGCTGACAAACTGAAGCCAAATCTATTTTATATAACAGTATTTTCAGTGGAAAATTAGTTCCTCTGAAGCAAATTATGCATAATTTACAAGTTTGTTTACTTTCGAATTACAATATCCCTGATGTTGATGTATCGATCATATAATGTAATGAATACGTGAACTAATTATGACACAATAAATATTTGGATGTATGTGTAACATAGAATGATTTACAGATTCATGCTCATTCTATCATTGAAGATGCTTTAATTTCTGTAATCGATTCCATAATCATTCTTTGTCAATTAAGCAAGATTGTTTACTGAAATTGTCAATGACATTCGGGAGGAAGAGGGGGAGGGGGGTAACACTGACAACTAAAAGCTACAGAAAAACTAAATAAAAACATGCACATCATAGAAATAATATATTATATAATTAAAAAAAAATCGATTTAAATAAAAAAAAAAATCTGATTTAAAAAAATCCGTATTTTTATTTTTTTTTAAATCATGATGTTTAACAACCTGGTAAGTGAAGTTAAATGACATGGAAAAGTTGGGAAAACAGAGAAAACTAAAAAGTTTTGTTCCTGAGTAATATAAATATGTTCAATGAATATGTGTGCATAAAACTCCAAAAGAAGTACCACCAACAGGCTACGTCTTTTTGAGAAATTATTTACACTTACTTTGATGAGAGAGTGAGGAATTTTGTGAGTTAGTAAAACAGTTATTTTGGTATAGCAGTCTGGATAATACTGTTATAAAATTAAATCTCACAGAGTGACGAGCAACCGTAGAAAGTCAGAAAATTTCATATATCTTGAAATTCGTGAAATTAGCTTATTGTCCAAGAAAATATGTATAAATAATTGGGGGGGGGGGTATCATTCTGAAAAATCCAGATTTGTCTGATCAAAATTGATAAATATTTACGGGAGTGACACAAAGAAATCCACAAATAAGTTCTATATCTCAATTTCTGTAAAATATGGTACGATGCCTCACCAAATGGTATCGATCTAAATAAGTTTAATAGACTATGCGAATAGAACAATTCGTATTCTTTTCACTCCTTTATAATATTGGCATTTCTACAAAAAATGCTATTTCAAAAGTCAACAGAAACTTACGTGAAATTAAAAAAAAAATTTTAAATATTAAATTAAATTGAAATTTAGGAAGGGCAGCAAGAAAGTTTTGAAAGTTTATCACCAAATGATAGAAAAATTTTCATTACACTCAGGTGCCGATCAAACTAAAGTGAATTCTTGGGCCTAGTACTCATTTGGGCGCATCCACCCACTCCTTCCTATTCTTTAACAAAATAACTTAAATGTTTTCGATGTCTTAGTCAACATACATGATATAAAAATACATATTTAAATATGTAAATTTTTTTCTTTTAATCTTATCATACTCTAAAAATACAAATCAGGCTCCGATTATACATGCGACTAACAAGAAACTTTCGTTATATTTAATGCTAAAATTACAAATATCTCTAAAGTCGGGAAAACTAGAATGGAGCATTAAGGGTACATTCGAAAAAATGCTTTTCCACCTTCAATAGCTCGAAATTTTCCGATACAATTTCAGACACATTTTTAAAAGTAGTAATATGAAACTTGCTGAGGGGATTTTTGAAGAGACGTACAAAGTGCCGTGTGATGCCATTTTACGCTCTATTCATTAGAATTTGATTAATGAACAATTATCTTCTCAGTTTGAAACGTTTTTTCGTTCCCAAATCTCCCGCTACGGAAAAATCTGTTCAAAGTGCCGTTTTTGATTGCTTTTTTTTTCAATATTTTCCGCATTTATGAAAGAATCGACAGTTACGGCACCTTGTGTACTTTCTGGATAAGGCAATTTGCCAGTTTGATGCATATGAGAGCAAAAATGAATTCAAAAATAAATCGGAAAATAAGCAGTTTGAATCAACAATTTTAACAGATAATAATTCGATAATACTGTAATACAGATAATACTGAAAAATAACATTGAAATTGTGGGTATTGCATGTGCAATTGTTGTATCGGTTTAATCGGCTAATCTGAGTCATTTTCACCGAAAAGTTAGAAATTTTAAAGGAAAATCACTAGCCTGAGCGTCATAATTTCAATCCTTTCGAGAAATCGAAATGTCTATCGCTTTGAAGGGATTATTAAATTGCAGAATATAGTACAGTAAAACATCTAAATAATCGACATCTCGGATATGCCGAATATGTTTTGAACGTGTCCGCTATTTAGAGATGAAAATATGTTAATAATTGGCGATAGAAAAAAGTGTGCATTAATTAGAGGTGTCAGTTACAAAGATTTATTTTACTAAGCGTGAATAAGAATTGTGATAATACGCAAAATTTAAACTACGTGTGCCGATCCCCACCCCCCCGATTCTGTTTTATTTACTTTTTTATTATTATCAAGCCCTTTCATTTAAACGTGACAGAAATTTTCTTATACAACTCTGCTTTAACGTTTTATGCTCTTTTTAAGAAAAACTTTATGCATTTTTAAAAATTTTAACTTTTTTTTTTTTTTTTATATGCAAAGATAAAATTTTGTAATGTATTTTTAAACCTCATCCTGATGGGCTAGAATTAGAAAAATTCTGTTACACAAGTGTGTTTCCGATGACAGTACAACATTTGAATATTTTCAAAAATTGATTATAAATTAATAAAATAATTTTAAGGCATTTTCCAGTAAGCAAGCCTATCACATGTGATAAATCGCCCAATGTTTTTTGTTTATAACGCATACAATTGTTTACGAGTTGAAAGAACTATGTATTTAACGATGCCCTAATAAATTTGCAAATTTTGTAAAAAAATAAAATGCAAATTTTGTAGAAATTCACTCGGGCCAAGATTTTAATTTTTTTTCGGGTCGGGTTGGGCTCGGACTGAACTTTTAACTTTTTTTTTTCGGCCGGGCCGGCCTTAGGCCAAATTTTAATTTTTGTATCGAGCCGGGTCCGGGTCTGAAAGTTTCGACCCGTTCAAACTGCTATGCCGGATGGGCATGTGCGCGTGCGCGTTCCGCTCGCGGTCCTTTCGCTTTTCTTATCTATTCCGACTTTCTAGCGGAAGCAAGAGAGGAAGAGAATCAAAACGACGACACCGGACAAATTTAACAGCAAATTTACATCGAAAAGCGGGAAGGGTAAAAATCATGCATAATTTCACGACAACTGTAAACTTTCACTTTCCAATTTTATGTAGCTTCAAAAAATTTTATCTGTATGTATATCTGTAAGCTAAACTGGCATTAAAAATGTTCGGGATTTTAATTGATATGGAATGGGCATGGCACATTTTGAGAAGTTCTTGATGACTCTTAAAATATTCGGAAATTTCCTCATTTTTCTTTTTTTTTTTTTTCTTTTTTTTTTTTTTTTTTTTTTTTAATTTTGTGTGATAAATATATCGTCCCTGTTTTGCAATAAGGGCTTAAGGTACAAATGTACACTATAGTCAAAACAAAGAGTTCTTCACATTGTAATTGCTTATTGTGTAAAAACATCATTTGAAGTAAAATTTTAATATTTAGATATAGTATTTCACATCCAGTTTTTTCCTGCAAAAAATTATGATTGGTAATTAGGGCCCAGGTGACTCCTTAAGAGCCTACATTAGTCACTCAAAAAGACCAGATGATAATGTTAAGTCTATGAGGGCGTTAATTTCAAATATCTTGCTCAAACTTAAATATTTTTACATGACTTTTTTTTTGCGTGGGATAGCAGAGGGCGATCTACAACAGGCTAGTTTCAGCTTTTTTGATTTTGGTTTCAATTTTTCCTAAAAAAAATACTTTAAATTTCGGAACCGATTAGAATCGGTTGTGAAATTGAAACTATCATAATATAAAATGTAACCAAAATCGAAAAGGTAAAAACTATCCCGGTTGTAGATCGTCCTCATCTATCCTATGCAAAAAAAAAAAAGAAAAAAAAATCATGTAAAAACATTAAAATTTGAACGATACATTTGAAAATAACGCCCCCATAGACAACATTGTCATCCGGGTCTTTTTGAGTGGCATCGTAAGCCCTAATTTCTTATATATACGGATAGTACCTGTGCCTTTATCTCTACTCAATTTTCTCATTAATAGAGATACACGTACGCCCTTATTAAATCTTATAAAATACTGCTTCGTGATTCTATGTATTCACATATCGCAGTTTTGAAAAATATGTGACTTACGCCCTTATTGCGAAACAGGGGCGATCTGCCATCCTTGAATAGCACTTAAAGTGCAGTCAAAATGATAATTATAATAAAGAAATAAATAAAAGACTTGTAGGTGCCTTTAAATATTACAAAGTAGTTAATCTAAACGGGTTCTGATTTCTTTTAAACCCATTTGCTTTTCTTACTCGGAGATAATTTTCTTTCTAGATCTTTTATATCATCATTATCTAATTTTAATGGTGAAAGTTCTTTTGTTTGTAGGATTTTTATTTTTATTTCATGGTTTAATGGAGCTTTGTTTGATATTATTTTCTCTCTTTTTTTTATTATTTGGCTTTTGGGTAAGTACTTATAAAAATAACTAACTTAAAATGCTATTGATTGCGTGGGAGCTTTTCACTCATTAATTTTCTTTAGTCGCTTATCCTTTTTTTATTAGCTCCGAGTACGTTTAGAAAATAGAAATAGTTTAATTATTGGAAATTAATTATGTATGCTTCTATTTATTTAATTTATTTAATTTCTTAATACTCTTTAGACATATTTGTTAAAACTTTTAAGCTAGACACAGATTTCATACTTTCTTTAAATAATTAAATCTTTTTGAAATAGCTAAAATGCAATATAAGATATATTGTATAATTTACAGTAATTTTTTTTTTCATAAATCGAGAATAGTTTATAATATTTGGGGTTTTTTTTATGAATTTTTATGCATATCTCGTTGTAACGAATATCATTTTAACGATTTTTTTTTTAGTTTAACGCATGTTATTTGGATTGCTAAAAAATCGTATTGTCTCATTTCGTTATAAAAATATTCATATAACGAACTTTTCATTATGTTGAATTTAATCAATGCTTTCTTGAGGCTTGTTTATTGAGACTAGAAAGAATTTTACTGTATTTTATTTATTTATAGACATTATAACCACTAATCAGTATAGTTTGTTTTGAAAAGTTGTGCGAATTTTAGATAATTTTGTAGCTTACAAGCCTTGCTTATTTTGTGATTGTTCTAGATTTCTTTTCGGCATATTTAGAATAAATTTAATTCTTTATTCACGTAAAGATTTAAATTAAAGATAGATACTTAAAGCGGGATTCATCTGCGATGATATTTATTGGTTACTATAGTCGCTATATTTGAAGTTTTGTGTTATGCAATTGCTGCTTTTAGCGTGAGTGCTCAGGAAATTAATGACTGAAGTAGAAAAGTGTAAAATAAGGGCTTTTACGAATTGCAATCTGACTAAAGGGCAAATTGCTCTAAAAATAAATGCTTTTAAAATCAGTTCGAACAATTTTCTTTGTGATCCAATATATCATGTTAGAAATAAAAGAAGCAGGTTGCTATCGAAATTCTTAGCCTGGTGTAAACGGAATTTTGTTAGAATGGCGGTTCAAAATCATACTCATTCTTTTACTTTAAAATTTGCTCAGTTTTTCCCAAACGTTGATTGACAAAGAAGTTCTGTTCAGACGTTCGCTGGATTTGATGCCATGTGATTTATATCTCTGGGGGTTCATAAAAAAAATCGTGTTTATGTACCTCCACTACCAGCTGAACATTACAGCTGTTGCAACCATAGACTTCTCATATAATTCCTTAGCTAATTTTGCATCTATGACCCCCCACAAACACTAATCAACGTTTGGGAAGAACTGATCTATCGACTTGATGCGTGCCGTGTGACGAAAGTTGCTCATATTGAACACTTGTAATCTTGTTGGTAAAACTGGTTCTTGAATTGCTTTTTCATTTTATGTATTAATTATAATTTTAAGTTTTATATAATAAATGCCATCAAACGTTAAAACCTCGATATTAATTTAGAAATAACCCATATTATATTATTATTGATGATTTAACTTAGTTTTTATTATTATTATTATTTTCCAAATATTAATTAGCAGAGTATTTGTGTGTAGTGTTATCAATAATATTTTTAGTAAAAAAAAAAAAAAAAAAAAAAAAAATTATTAAAAAAATTAATTGTATTTTATTTGGTTGCGATTAAAGGCTAATAACAAGCTGCAACTAAATTAAATTGCAAACAATAAAATGCAATTGTATGAAGTAATACACATTGATTATGTCTAATTTAATCAATAGCAGTTAAAATAATATCAATTAAATTAATTGCCACTTGCTGTGAATTTGGACAATATTATAATTTTAAGTCGAGTTCCTTTCACGTTGGATAAAGGATAAAATATTAAAACAAGCAAAGATAATAATTGGCTGCACTTCTCTCTTTCGCTAACTCGTGAAACAGATGCTTAAAATGTGAGCCTTTCATAAAACGCGCACGGTACTTCTAATTAGAGACGGGAATGCTCGGAAAAAAAACCGTTTTTTTTTTCTTTTTTTTTTTCAGTTTTTTTCCGAAGGCAATTTCATATTTTAATTTATATTTCAATTTTCAATTTTTTCAAACTGGAAAAATTCAAATTTCATTTGTAGAATAATATATTGAAAATTTTGTAATTATTTTTATGTTAAGTGTCCCACATGAAAACTTTAATGTGGGTAATCTGATCTCTCAGCAGAAATCTGTTTGAGAAGACTTGAAAGGATCCTTCACATTTTTTTCTAGTATGAAACACAAGACCCTTCGCAAAATTTCTCTTGAAAAATAGACATTTCAAAAAAAAAAGTTTAATCTCCAAATTGAATCTTTTACAAATACAGTGATTAAAGAAAAAAAAAAATCTCTTGCAAGCTGCTGAATCTTATCAAGTTGCATAAATGTATGAAAAACCTTTTTAAAAATGGCTAAATAAGAACCTAAATATAGTAATAATTTCTAAATCATAAATTCTGATTATACAGGGTGTCCCAGAAGTAAAGGGACAAACTTTAAGGGGAGGTAGGGGACATCACAAGGATTCAGAATTGCATAACAACCGATGGTCGGAAACACTTTCCTGACGCGGTAGTGGCGACAAAAAACACAAGAAAGAAAGGACACGAACAGGGAAATAAAACATGTTTTTATTCTTAGTGCTTCAAAACTACTGAGACAATGCTGGGAAGTGCTGTGGAACTTGTTACACGCATCATGGCAGCTGTTGGAGGGAGTTAGGGGCATTATTGGTGTTTTCGAGATCATTAGATTAGATCCTTCGTGCGCCGGAGATGAGCTTCGTATATCACGGCCCGGGATCGTAATTTTGAACTCCTGTTTTGATGACGATCATTGTCTCTTTAATGTTCTTTTTTCTTTGTTTTTTGCTGTATGAATGATAATAAATATGTTTCCTCCTCTTATTCGTATCCGGTCTTTCTTGTGTTTTGTGTCGTCCCTACCGTGCCAGGAAAACGTTTCTGACCATGGGTTGCTATCTAAAACTGAATCCTTCTGATGTCCCCCCCGCCCCCCATAAAATTTGTCCTATTACTTCTGGGAAACCCTGTATTTTTTATACGTATATACAAGAAGCTCACAATTTCACAAAAACAGGATTACATGAAATAAATCTAGATATATAATTAAATGCAAATTCTCTTTTTAAAAATTAATTCATGTGCAAAATTATTTTAATAATATGCCGATTAATGGGAATGGTAAAGTAAAAAAATTAACATAAAATTTGAATCATACAGTTATTACTTTCTCCTGTCTTTAGAAGAAGTAAGCATTGAATTCGTGAAAAATTTGACTTCCAGTTTTTGGTTTATTTAAACGTTTCAGAAGGTCCTAAACACGATTTAGTGATTTTTGAAAAATATCTGTCACTCTGTGAGTCTGAATGTGACAAAAATTTTATGGGCACTCTATCTCAAGAACCGATTCACATAATTTCACAAAACTTTAGATTCAGTTACACCTTGATGGAAACTCGGGATATTTAGTTATTAGTGTATATCGTCCAACCGATGGCGCTGCTATGCCGCATTATTCATGATTTCCACAATAGTTCTATCTCAAGAAATAAAACACGATTTTTCATCAAACTACAGTTTCAGCCAGTTCCTGGTATATATTAATGTTGTTTAGATTTTGGTATAAACTGCCCTATAGGCGGCACTACTATGCTGCATTTTTCAAGATTTCGTTATACCTGATTAATTGAATGTTTTTTTCAAGGTGTTGAATCTAAAATTGATCACCACTTTACCTCCAAAATATACAGTAATGTTGCAAAACATGGACAGTTAGCATTAGAAAAGTACAACTGCAATGAAAAAGAAAAAAAAAAAAATTCTGTTTTGTTACCAGTAAATACATTCCAAATTATATTTTCCTTCTTGATTAAACTTTGAATTTTAGTAGTTTTCTAAAGCACAGTAGAAGTTTATCTCTGTGTGTAACTGCTTTTGTTAATTCCTTGCGAGCATTTTCTATTTGTAGAGTTCTGTTTTCATAACTTTTGAGTTCCACTCTTAGAAATATGAAATTACCATATGGAAATATTATTGAATATGGTTTCTTATTCAAGAATGGAATACCAGATTTCAGGATAAAAAGGAAAAAAAATACGTTTAATTTAACTTTTTAAAAAGTATTTTCCTGGTTTCGGTGAGTAAAAATCCAATAGTCAATAAATCCTATGCTGTTTTTTAGTTGCATACCAGAGTAAGCGAAACTAAAACTTATTTAGTTTTATAATCTAAATTTTTAAAAAACTCAATTTTTTTTTTTTTTTTTTTTTTTTTTTTTGAGTTGAGATTGGAAAGCTATACCAAAACTAAACATATTTTTTAAAGGAAATAAAATTATAATTGTAAGAAGAAAATGTAACATTGTAAAAATATACATTTTTTACACAACAAACAATGGAATTTTTTTATTTTTGAATACTGATGTTCATAATAATGACAAAACTGCAGTAATTTACTTTATTAAACTAGTATCATTTACTTAAAAACTATACTTATGTAAATGGGATACATAATTTATTTCATTCCAAACTGTAGACAATATTGGCTCAGGTTTTTACATTAGGTCAATTGGTAGTTAAACATGTAACTGAAAAGTCATTTCAACAGAGATATGATATAACAAACAATAGCGTTTAATAAAAATTCTTAGGCCATGAAAAAAAAAAAAACTACATTTTTATAAGCAGGCTTTGCTTCTTTCTTTTTATTTTGTAATATAAAGTGAAAATATTTTTTTTAATACAAATAAATGGAAATTTTTTTTATTATTTAATATTCTCTAAGAAAATATAGTTTATTTGTTAGAAACAATAATAAAAAATAAATTTTTCCAACTTTCCCGGGTTTTTTTTTTTTTTTTTCTAAAAAACTCGGTAAAAAAAAAAGTTTTTTCCGCCACTTATATTTTTTTCGGAAAATTTACATCTCTGCTCCTAATAAGACTTTAACATGGGCTGGACCCTGAGTAATTGCCCTGTTTGTCCTATGGTTGCACTGTCCTTTTTATATGGAGAAATTTTCCAAAATTCTCATACTGTTTTTCGGCGAAGCCATGGAATTGGTAAACACTTTTTTTATATTGTGCTTGTTCCGTATTTGAAAATTAAGTTTATGTTAATAAAGTATTACAACAATGGATAGTGCATTTTTATTCTGTTTCTTAAAGAAAACTTCTTTATATCAAACATACTTAAAATACTTCATTTTGATTATTTGGTTTCCCTTTAATGAATTACGGCTGATACTGGAATATTGTTACCTGTAATGCCGATAGGAAAATAATCCAGTGTTTATTAACTGTCATCGGTAATGACTTGATTTGCATAATAATTCCTTCTTTATAGCATTTCCTTTCTTTGGTAATAGGTAGAGTATAGCTTTATTGAAACGTTAGACCTGCGGGAAGACCATTATGTTTGTTCATTATCGCCAGTTCTTTAGCGGTTACTTTAGAACTGCTATACATAAACTGTATCTACAAGTATTTCCCTCGGGACTCAAATCTGATTCTTATGCTAATCGGAAAACTATGGGAATTTTTTTGCAAGGCCTGCTGTCTTAGAAATGCTACTTAATGAAGACATTGTGTTGATAGGGAACCTAACTGAAATATAATCGAAAAGCAACACGACATAAAGAAGGCGTTTCTCTAAATACACCCAATCCAGTTTATGAAATGGTTTCAATTTGTCCCTTTTTTTTTGTTCGATGGTAAGTCCGTGTTTCATGACAAAAGGTTTTTGATTCCGTGTTTTAAATTCGCAACCTTCAGATTTGACGTTTGATTGCTTTTGATGCTATGTTTCGATATCACTAGAAAATTGCATTTGAATCGGTATTGAAACATTCGCGTTTTGTTTTTATGTTAATGTGTTTCTTTAAAAAAAGGAATTTCTTTTATGCCATACTTTTTTTCTTCGGGAGATTATCAAATCTTACGCGCAGTTACACCATTCACAACTTGCCCTGTTTACAAACTCGTGTTTTCTTTTACTTTTATCTTGGATTTTTGTTATTAGCAAGGTTAAAATTTTGATTCAAAATTTATGTAATTTTTAATGATAATATTATATGTTTCGCGAAGTAAATTTTGTTTCCCATTACTATGTTATAAACGTGCACCTACTTAATTAACCTTTAAAATTGATATTCATGCTAGAGTAAAACTTGCGAGCTTTATATTGTGTCAGGTAAATGCTATAACTTATTTAAACAGCATTCCAATAGAAACAGGACAGTATTTCAATGAAAGTGAATAGAGAAAAAAAAAAAAAAAAAACCGAAGGTATTTTAGGCGTTCACCAAATAACAAAGGAGAGAGAGAGTTTAGGTCAGCAAAAGATATAAATTTAATTATTTTTTTTAAGAAATTTATTTAAAACTGTTGGTTAGCCAATCCACATTTCTCCCCTGGTTAAATCTATTACTTTAAAATATATTCGTATATAAAATATTTCCCTAGCAATTTAATGTTTTTAACTTTCGATTTTTCTCACACACACATTAAGTATGTATTTTAGAAAAAAAATTTAGTGTATTATTTTATGTATTAAAAAACGACGAATTATGTGTAAGATCAGATGATCATTTCAGATGAAATTAAGTATGTATTTTAGAAATATTTCGACAACAAAGGGAACAAGTCAGAAATTGCACATTAAACGTATAGTAAGTGAGGCGTTCGTACTATAACAAAGTTTTTAAAATGTACAGTACTTCGAATACAGTACAGTATCCGAAATTTTTTGTGAGTCCCTGTAAGTACTATATGTGTTCTGTTATACACGAATTAACTTGTAGTGGACCTCAGTATATCAATTTCATAAAATTTGCAGGGATGAGATTCTTCCGCGGTTTTCAGCTTTTTTGTTATTTTCAAATTTTCTGATTTACCAAAAAAATACAAGACGCGTAATTTCGTTAAAAAATCGAAAAAAAAAAAAAAAAAAAAAAAAACCCGGCAAATTTCCTTAAATGATCGCCATAAAACGACTAATTTCCGGCCAATTTTGTCAAAAGATTCGCGAAAGGATGGTTAATTTCGTCACAAAATACCGAAAAAATGGCAGATTTTGTAAAAAATTGCGATAAAACGGCGAATTTCGCCAAATGTTTTGCGAAAAATGACAACTTTTGTCAAAAAATCAGGATGAATCGGTAGATATCGTCAAACGATCACAATAAAACGGTTAAATTCGTCAAACGATCGCGAAAAAACGGCAGATTTCGTCAAAATATTCGCAAAAAATGGCAAATTTTTAACAAAAAAAAAAAAAAAAACTTTTGCCAAAGGATTCCAGCAAATGACAGATTTCAGGAAGAGATAGTGAAATAACTAAAAATTTCATCAAAGGAACTCTGAAAAAAACTAACCCAAAAACTAATTTTCAAAATTATTTTTTTTACCACTCCAAATACAGACTTTTCTGATCCAAAATCCATTTTTGACACTTCTAAATCTTTCTGAATGAATGTGACTTCTGAAAGCACCCATTCATTGAACAAAAATTACCCTTATATTCAACAAAAGTATCCTTTTTTTCAGCAATTTTTTTTTTTTTTTTTAATAAATCCGTCCTATCCTTTTTAAAAAGAAATGCAAACAATAGTGACACATGTTATCTTCTACACTCAAATAAGCATTAATTTAGAATTAAATTTGTATCTTGTATTTGTATCATTTATTTTTTTAAAAATAAATAAAATGTTTCTCAATAGTTTTAAAAAATAATATTGATTTTTATTATTCATTAATTATTGTTAAAATAAAAATTATTGCATTTCAGTCTTCTTTTCCAAATGAACAAGTTCAATTTTTGCATCTAAAAATGACTTATTATCAGTGAGGACCCACTTTTGTAAAAATGAGACCCAGAATTTAAGTTCTGGGTCCTGGAGACTCAGGATTTTTAAAGTCCAGCGATATCACTACATATCTTTAATGTGTAATATCCAAGAAAAAAGCTGGAGAAAGAAATATACCTTGTGCAAGAGCAAAGCTAAAAAACAAAGAAAAATCCTATTTTCTTTTCCCTAATACTTAACCAAAAGTGTCTTACTGTTAGAAAATTTCAATAATAAAAAAAATATTCATGCCAATAACAGGGTTTTATTAATGTGCTCTGTCTTGATAAACTAAATTTTCATTAGAGTAAGTATAAATAATTTCTGCAATTCACGTTAATAATTTCCTTTTAATTTAATTTACCAAAAGCTAAGTTGTATCTTGTATGTTATATATTAATACAAATATATTTGTTGCGATTGACATTCCTGTCATTGCTCAAAAGTCGTTCGCGCAGTTTTCAGCTTTTTTGCTTTTTGATCAATCTCATCCCTGAATTTGAAACAGTTTAATGTAATTAAAACGAACCCCCAAACAATTTTTCTCATATACCATTATGTAATAGAATACTCTTGTGACCCTGTAAATTAATAACAAATATTCCTTACACCACAGATTGTACAGGATGTATATTTTAGAATACATTTCTTAGATGCATATGAATTTTATTATATTCGACAGATTGTAGCATCATTATGCTTTTGAAACTATTTTTTTTTTCCATTGACCGTAATGTAACGGAATACTTTTAATTGTCCCTGTAATTGAACTATATATCTTATTTTTATAAAATTTGAAATGACTCGACAAAATGGTGCAAAAATTACATATATTAAATTTCAAACGATTCGGTAGGGTAGTTTTTGCGTTGTTATATGCGGACAAACCGACGGACTGAAAGACGTCTATAGGTGCTACGTATTTAGATAATTACGAATGGACCTAAAAAAGGATATCTTTTAAGAAGAAAGAAATTAGTTAAATTACGCGGGGATATTTTAAATATACGAATGACATTCCGCGAGATAGGTTTAACATTGGAGAGAGGAATTGGGGAAGTTGATTGACCAAACCTCAAATATCCGATTAAAAGTTGAAATCTTAGCAAAACGAATTTTCTTGTTCTCTTAAAATCGGTATGGATGTCCTGGTAAGTTGCTAGCGTTTTAAAAGTACACTTAACAACATAGCACATACTGGTAAAAAATATATCGATTACGGATATTATCCAAATGTATTGGCGACAACCATTCCTAATTGGGATTAGAGGTCTGCACTGGCCGAAATTTCCAGGCTCAAGCGAATTTCTAAGGAACATTGATCTTTACTCTTACGCAAGAGTTCAGACAAAAAGAATTTTTTTTTTTTTTTTTCTCATATTTATAATCACCATTTATCCATAAGTGAAGTAGACTGCGATATTTATGCTTTTAATGAACCTTTTTTTGTTGTATGTAAATGTTTCAGTTATCATTAGTATTATTAATCAATATTTTATGTAAACGGAAACATGAAAATCTAAAAAATGGTGTGGTAAAAGTAAAATCTTCAAAGATGGCATCGCATGGGAAAGAAAAAATACGTTCCCTTCTTAGCAAATGTAAATGTTCCTCTTTTTTTTTTTTTTCTCACGTATTATTGTATTTATTTTGTATGGATGAACAGTTTAAAAGAAGTTTAAAAGAAATTTGCAGTTTTCAATTTAAAAGAACATTCCGTCATAATCAGGTTATTTTTTCATGTGTTTAACTCTATTTTAATAAACCTGGTAATGTACTTTTCTTCAAAAAGAATAAATTCTAATGTTTAATTGTTGAATAATGACGACTTAAAAGTATATGCCTTTTTTGCAAAAAATTTTGGACCAAGCTAAATTTTACTGATTTATGAACAGACTTGGCCACGTCGAGAAATGAATTTTCATACGGGCTCAACAGGAACTGATTATTTTAGTCTAGGACTATAGGAAGTCTTAAGAGTCTTTAGTCTTAAGATTAGGAAGAAGGAAACCAGTCTCGGTTTTGTACGGATAAAATAAGTTAGGCCTGGTCCGATACTCCAGGAAAAAAAAAAATAATAAGGCGCGAAAAGATTAGTGACTAGACTTGGCCCATCCCGGCCCGAATGCTGTTAATGGAAATTGGCCCGTGCAGATCTCTAATTGGGATATGTTTAATTTCTCTTTGAAATGGAGAATTGACATTGCTAAATGTATTTCATCCTAGTAACCTGCCGTGCCTATTGCAAGGTAAACAAGAAAAATCGTTTTATAAGTCTCGCCTTTCAGGAATATTTAAAAAAATATCTTCACCAGCTCTCCGTCTATGTGATCCAATAGTTGGCAATCAAGTTTAATAAAACTCAATTTAAATTTTGCGTGTTATAAATTTAAATGGACTAATGATTCATTGCATTACTGTCGGTAACTGAGTTTTCAAATTGAGTGAAGTGCAGATATTGTTGGTAATCTCGCCTCCCCCCCCTCTTCTTCTCTTACATTATCTTCAATTGTACTTAACATTCTCAAAATAACTGAGAATAACTTAATCTTGTTTTAAATCCATTTGCTTGTGGAATGCAGTTAATGCAAAAATTATTTGCTTATAATTTTTCCAAACCGGCATGTAAAACAATAGCAATTATCTATCGATGATAATAGGTGCTTTATTGACTTACTGTGAATGAAAGCTGTCATCTTTGATGTTTTGTCTTTTAATAGATGATCTTTTTACCTGCAATTGTTACTTTCTACGTTCTCATTATCAGCTTGCTATAATTTGACATCTGCAAACATTATTGCTTTAACGAACAAACCCATGGGTAAATGGTGTTTGTGAAAGAAAGTTTGTTTTTCTTTCTTTCCAAAAGACCTTTATTATTAAATTGTAGTACAAGTTCTAAATGAAACATTAGTGGATGCCTTTAATTTAGTATTCTTTCATTCAATTCTCCGCATTTTCTCCTCTCAGGTCAGAACTATTTATTTATTTCTGTAAGTTTTAAGTAAAAGAATTTATTTATTATTATGATTTTGATAAATAGGTATTTAAACTGAAAAAGGATATTGCGTCTGTTCATAATTAATTAAAAACAAATATAAAAGCACAAATAATTAAACAGTTTTAAAAGCAGGTAAAATTTTAAAAAGCATTGAACGTTTTGAAGTTGTTTAACAACCCCTTCGCGACGAGAGTCCTTTGCTTAATTTTTAATCTTTTGCTGTTTTTTCAAAACAGAAAGTTTTCTGTTAATGAATCGAGTAAATGTTCTGATTAAATAAGATAAACTATACAATTAAAAATAACTGGTGGGGAATAATGAAGGATTCTGAGCACATTAAGTGGAGAATGTAACGGTTGCTCGTCCGAAAGGGATTCAAGTTCTTCATCAGTAATGTAAATAAACTCGAATTCGTGAGATAATACAAATTTAACTTGAGAGCAACTTTCTCTCAAATGCAAATTGAATTTATGTTATCTCTCATAAATTCATGTTTACTTACTCTCAAATGCGACCACTACTTCGGGAGATTATATTTGTGCTATACCATCATTACGATTATTCTATTTAAAAAAAAAAAAAAAAAAAAAAAAAGAAGAAGAAATACTGTTCGATAGAAGCTGGTCTATTAATTACGCTTTGAAATTTACTGCGGTGTTAAAGATGGACAAACAAAAAAAGCTTCTTCTTTTTCTTCTTCCTTCTTCCTTCTTTTTTTTTTTATTTTTTATTTATTAAATTTTTTTTATTCCTATGACGTTGCACCATATGGTGATGTTTTCATTATATATGCATACTTTAGATATCTGTTAGTAAAAGGTTGAATTTTAAATTATAAAATTAAGACAGAAAAATCACGCATCTTGAATAAATTTTTTAAAAAATCCTATCATTGAGAAAATTTAATTTTTTTTTTGTGTGTGTGTGTTATGTATATATTCATTCTAATGAATTTGAACTATTTAGAGAGGATCTGACGGTTCTCATACTTTTTTAAATCTCCGTCGCCCATTTAAAATGCGATGTGGTTTCGATTTCTCGTAATTTTTTACATGTTTGTTGAAATTATACAAAGCTTAAAAATATTTTTAAGCTATATTTAAGGCTTTTTAAAATGTAAAGATAAACTCTTGTGATATAGTATAATATAATTTAATATAGATAAATTACCTAATAATGCAAAGTTTTTTCGCATTGTATCGCACAATCCGCACAATAACGTAACTTATAATAGATATACTAACATAAAACTTATGTTAAAATGAACTTTAAAGAATTTACTTTATAGAATGAATTAATAATAAATAAATTCTTTAATAGAAATTATTGTAAAAATTCAGTTAAATTTGAAATTTTTTTTTAAAAAAACTTGTTTTTTAAGCCAAATTCTTTAATTAACAGGTTTTATTAGGTTCAATTGTTTACTTGCTGTTCTTAAAAAAAAAAAAAAAAAAAGTCTTAATTTGAAAAGGAAATTGATAATCGTATACAGTTAAGCTTTCCTTTTTTCAATAGTTGATTTTAAAAGAATATGAACAAATTTTTAAACTTTTAGGCCATGTTTGTAAATATCTTGTTAAAATATAATTCTATTTTGTTCAACATGAAAACATAACTTTGAAATGTCCCAAATTTAATTCCAGTTTAAGTTTGACACTTTGATCTATAAAATTTATTAATAATACACAATTTACGAAAATTTTCATTTGAAAAATAATGTAAATACAAATTAAATATACACTTGCGTAATCATTACTTTTACTAATCTTGAATCAATTTGTATTTCTCCTCAATACAATGCTATATCGGAAAAGAAGGAAGTGAGAAAACCACCTCTGTTGCGCGAAGTGGAAAGCATACAACTTGTTTTCAACACACAATAAAGTGTGACACACAATAAAGTGTGACACACATTGTTTAGTTGGCGGCTTGTTATATCCTGTTGTCAAAGGCTTCTACTGTTAGTTCTTAAAAATAAATAAGAGAGATGAAAAGGCAAAAGAACAATATGTAGAATAGAATAGAGATAGGCAATATCGTTCCTTTTAAAGAATCGTTCCGAGAGGAACGAGTTCTTCTGAATCGTTCTTATTGAAACCGTTCCGAAAAAAAAGGAACAATTCGAAAAAAATAGAACGAGTCCGAGAAAAACGGAACCAATCTGAGCAAAAAGAAACGAGTCCAAGAAAAAAAGGAACAAATCAGAGAAAAAACGGAATGAATCCGATAAAAAAGGACAGATTAAAAAAAGGGTTTCAAGGGAAAAAAACATGTTTGATAACCATTTTAAGAATTAACGGAATGAATCCGGAGGCAGGGATGAAAGGTCTTGGAGCGACATGCAATCCTTAATATTTATTACTAATTTATTTTCATACGTATCTATCTTTTTCCATACCATTTCTTACCATTCATTTTAATTTTTTAATATTTTTGACAAATGATTTTGCTTTTGAGATTTCATTTTATTGATCTATGTGTGTTATTAATTATCATAGATATTTCTAATCACCATAATACAAGTATTTCCTGACTTTATGAATTATCACATTAAGCATAATTCCTCTTGAAGATTCGGTTGATCTTTCATTTATCGCTATAGTTTATCCATGAAATTTTACTGTAGCTTTGGTTTTGCTCATCAGGCTTGTTGCGGCGGTCTATTAGATTTTCAACGTAATCATTGCTTTCCTCTCCAAAATATCGTTAAATGACCCTCTATTTATGCTTTTATTTTATGGAGAAAATTTCATTACTGATCGGATATTTGACATCAGGGCCTGCGATTTTTTTACTCATCAAAACCCACCCTCATATAATTTTCAGCTTATATATCTGTTCTTGCAATCGGCAGTTTTCCGAGTTGCTCCATTTTCGGTACGATTCCTCAGAAATTGGTAATTTTGGAATCTGCGCATTTCGAAAAAATCCCTGTCGGCTTGGGCTATAGGCGGAGGTGGATTTCGTAGAGTGCTCATTTCAACAACAAAAAATAAAAAATGATTGAGATAAATCTAGTTTAACAACTTTATTTGGAAGCTTTTGAAAATTTTTTAATTTCCTTTTTCTGTAAGAATTCGTTTTATCAGAATCATCTTAAGCGAAATTCGGCTCAAATGCCCATTTTGACAACATATTTTGAAATATATTCTGACTTTATTAAAAAAAAATCGACCAATACGCACTTTATACACTTTCTAAATAACAAAAAACTGTTAATTGAATGCGTTTGAGAGCAAAATTGAATCTAAAAATGTATCCTAAAATAATCAATTTGTTATTTGAAACATCCTCAATTTTTTATCCTCTTCAGACCTGAGCATAAAATAACTCTAGAAATATATATTTATTGCTTTTGCATAATCGAAATGACACCATAGATGACAGAAAAAGTCATTTTTATGAAATCAGTACGTTAAGGGAGTAGTAATTTAGGCTTACAAATACGGATATAAAAGTACTAATCCCCTTAAAACATCAGTTTAACTATCAATAATATAAATTTACGCAATAACAAAATTAAGGTCTTCAAACAAGTAAATGATCAGCAAATCCTCAAAATTTTTTATTGTAAAGCATTAAAGTTAAATAATCATGAATATTTCTTAATTTCTTGGCCACAATGTCTTGAAGGTATTTTCGAAACTCGGATGAAAATAATATTTATTTTATTAGGTAATATTTATCAGTGCTGACATTTATTGATTTTGTTTTATAGCTAAAAACATTCAGCTATGCAGAAGTAAAGTAAAAACGCAAAAAACTCGAACAGTTTAGTTTTTATGAGGAAAAGAATGGAGGTACACATTTGTGTACCTCAGGTCTGAAGAGGTTAATCACGATCCCTTAGGGAAATTTTGTCGAAATGCCCACTTTGACAGTTTTTTAAAAATATATTTAGCCTTTATCAAAAAACTGACCAATATGGCACATTTATACAGTTCCTAAATAACAGAACCTGTCAATTGGATGCGTTTGAGAGTAAAACTGAATTTAAAAATGAGTCTGAAAAACGCAATTTTGTTTTTTTAATACCTAAAATTTCCAATCACGATCGCTTCGGGATATTCTGTTCAAAGTACCCATTTTGGCAGCCTTTTTTAAAAATATATTCTGCCTTTATCAAAAAACTGGTTAATCCGTCACATTATATAGTCCCTAAATAAAAGGATCTGTAAATTAGATGCATTTGAGAGTAAAAATGGATTTAAAAGTGAGTAGGAAAAACGCAATTTATTATTAGAATACTGATTCAATTTACAATCACGATCACTTCGGGCAATTCCGTTCAAAATACTTTATTTGTTTTTGAACATTGACAAAGATCATTTTCGCAGCCTTTTTTTTTTTGGAATAAATTCTACCTTTATCAATAAACTGGCCAATACATCAAATTAAATAGTTTCTAAATAAGCGGACCTGCCATTTAAATGCGTTTAAAATCAAAAATGAATTTAAAAATTAGTAAGAATATAAGCAGTTTGGATTTGAGATTTTTTTCTCCAACTCCATTTTTATTTAATTTATTTTTGCTATAAGAATTTGTCCCATGAAAAATTTGTTAGTATAAAAGTTGTAGATATTATTGTGAAAATGTAAAATAAATTTAATTAGATTTTATAGCTTAAGAATTGACTAAGTTATGGATTTTTTTTTCTTTTTTCATCCGCCTTTTTCTTTTCGTTTTTAATTTTTTTCATCGGTAAAAGTTGGTCCTATCAAAAACTTGTAAATGGAAAAGTTTTAGATAATTTACAGAACATTAAAAAAATTAGTTGGATTTGATATCTTGAGAATTGACAAAGTTATGAATTTTTTCTCCCCAAAACCCTGTTTTTTTCGTCCTGTGAGCCCATTTTTAACTTTATTAAAAATCGTCATGCATAAACTTTTGGCCCATTTTTTAGAAGTAATATTATAAACTTTAAACTGATTCGATATCTATTTTAACTAAGAAGCTGTGGCATTTTTTAGTCAAAAAATGGTGATTTTTCAAAATTTAAATAATTAATTGTTTAAAAATTTAAAGCGATAAACAAAAAATAAAAATATGCTCTAATTTATATCATCATAGAGAATGATCCCTAGCAGTTTCATTGAAATCGGAAAGGGTCCGGTTGAATATTGAATTTTTTTGGTTGATTTGATATGGTATGACCCATATAAACTTTAAACTGATTCGATATCTATTTTAACTAAGAAGCTGTGGCGTTTTTTTCGGTTTTCACAAAAACCCCTCCCTATTTTCACCACCTTGGTCCGATTTTCCCGTTAACGAACTCGACCGAGATTTCATATTCCTTGATTTTATATATCAGTTTGGAGAAGATTGGAGCAGAATTATAGAAGTTATCGTGCCCAGAAGAAAGTGAAATACATAGATATATAGGTAGATAGTTTTTTACTAATGGTGATTTTGGGGTCTAGAGGTCATGATCTGTGTAGATCTGCAAAAATTTTTCAGAAATTCCAACATAGAAGCGACCACAATTTCATACTAAATCTACCTAAAAACTCCTAGGACTCTGTCTATTTAGAAATAAGATCAAGTGTGAATAGAACCAGTAATGTGAATGGAATAAGTTCAAGTTGATTTCTTTTGGGTCCCTGAATCCTAATTTGTAATTTCACATCAAAATTTCTTTCCCCTCATCCCCATCCCGTGAGGGGTATCTCAATCTCCCCCCTCCCAAATTTGTGTAAAATGCACTTCAAAAGAAATATTTAAAAATCTAATTTTTTATTATTTTAGTGAAAAAGTATCTAGAAATTTAGAAAACATACAAAATTTACAACAAATAAGGTGCATAACACTATAAACGGGAAGGGGGAATTTTGCCTCTCAACAAACATCGCGGCGCTAGGCGCACTAAGTTATTCAATTCCGCTTAACCACTCGCATCTTTTGTGTTTGCTCTCCCGTTACCCTTCTGAACTTTCAACTATTCTTACTTTATGTTTAGGGTCACTGAATCCGAATTTGTAACGTCACACCAAAATACCCCCCCCCCCCCCGCCCCACTGCAAAAATTTCAATAAAATAATAGCCAATACTTTTTTTTTTTTTTTTTAAGGGAGAATTATCTGAAAATTCAGAAAGTAGAAAAATTTGCAAAAACTGCTATAGATGATATTATGATTTAGGATGAACGGGGTGAGTGGAGCCTGCCTCTCAACATGCACCGCGACGCTGCGAGCACAAAGTTATGCAATTCCACTTGTACCAAAATTTGTGTGTGTGTGTGTGGGGGGGGGATTTCGGGAGAAATTTCGGTGGAAAGTTAAAATTTCGTATTCAGCGTCCCAAAAAACATAAAGTAAGCCTTTTCCAGAACTATCATGAATTTTGCTAGGTAGAGCCGTAATACGGTTTTTATTGCCTGGACTATTGTTCAAACAGATTTTCTTTTTTGTAATAAACCTCACCGTAAGTTGATTAAAAGTCTTCGAGAGTTTCGAGATTGTTTTTAATCATCTTCTTCAGGAGAGACAAACAAAGCGCCAAACAATGGAAACAAAGTGATACTCAAGCGCTCGTTGCTGGTCTTATTTTTCTTTTGACAAAGAGGATTCGTAATATCAAATTATGCTTGAAGGGGGGGGGGGAAACATGACACTGAAATATACATGTAAGTGCGTAATTCTATAATTATTAAAATAATCAAAAATCAGTTATTAATATCCGATTAAAATGCAATTTTTTATGACATAATCATATATTTCTTATATTATTCAAAACCATTTCGAATCAGTTTTTTAAACCTTGTTTTACTTTGTTTTTCTTAAGAATTTATTTGGAAAAACATAATTTCGTATGACATATTTACCATTTTATTAGTGTACCTAGTACCTAGTAGAAAGTATTAGTGTATCTAAATACATTCCAATGTTCCAATACATTCGGATCCGGGAATGCAATCGATAAAGCTCGCCAAGTTTCTCGGTTCGAATCTTAGCTGGGGCATTTTTTCGCTCAGGTGTAAAAGAATACAATACGTATAAAATGTTTTTTTAATTATTTCTTTTAGATTAATTTAGCACAAAAAGTAAAATAGTAAAGTAATTAAGTCACAGATGACAGTAAATAATTTGTAACGGACAATATCTTAATTGAAGTAAAATAATATACTTCTATTCTTCTAAACATAAAATTTAAGAGGATATAATGCGCAGTTATAGTTTAATAAACGATCTCCTCCCCCCACAAAATCATTTTTTTTCCCATACACACTCGAAGGGTATTTGGGCAATGCACTCTGCTTTAATAAAATGAAAATATGTTATTTTAAAGTAAAATAGCGTATTTTTATCTGTTAAAACTAGCCAATCTACAAGAACAAGAACCGATTTTTTCTGAATCAGTCCATTTCGGACCGACTCCGAGGAATCGGTCCTTTTCGGATTCGGTGCATTTCGGAGCGATTCCTCGGAATCGGTGCATTTCGGAACGATTCCGAGAAATAGGTCCTTTTCAATGTCGTTTCATTTCGGAACGAGTCTGAGGAATCGGTCCTTTTCGGAGTCGTTTCATTTCGGAACGAGTCCAAGGAATCGGTCCTTTTCGGAATCGTTTCATTTAGGAATGAGTCCAAGGATTCGGTCCTTTTCGGGGTCGTTTCATTCGGAACGAGTCCGAGGATTCAGTCCTTTGCAGAATCGTTTAAAAAAAAAAGACCGATTCCGCGGAATCTTCCTTTTCGGAATCGTTCCGAAAAGGACCAAATCCTTTTTACAGAAAGGAATCGTTCCTACAGTTCCACTGCCGGACTCGTTCCTTTGGATTCGTTCCTCAACAAATGACACATCTCTAATGTAGAAGTTTAGTAACTTGTATCTGAATCTATCCAATTTTGTAGATTAATTTACTATAAATAAAATGCTTTTAAAAATGTTTTTAGTTAAAAATTGCTAAAATTTCTGACGGTTTAATTTACTAGATTCATGAAGTTAAATTTACAAACTGTTACAGATAAATAAATAAAAGAGATATCTTAATGTGCATAGCGGCGCACTTATATGGGCCCTTTGAGCCCAGGCCCACCCAATTTCAAATGAATTAATTCGTAATTTTTTTTAAATTGTTTAATCACTAAAATGAAATTTGGTTTTATCAACGCTCTCATATTAATTTGCTTGAAAAATAGAACATAAATTCGATTAGTGTTCATTCCATGTCACTTTTGAAGGGTGCAGCACCCTGCCTTTTTTCAAATTTACAAAATGCACCCTGCTCTTTTTAAAAGTAGTAAAATGAACCACTAGTTTTACTCAGAGATTTTTAGTAGAAATTTTTTTTATTCCATAATATTCCTAAATTTGTGTGCCCCCAAATGATAGAATTTTCTCACTACTTTAAAAAAAAGGAACATGAAACTATTCAATCATGTTGTAATTTAATTGTATTTTTTTTATTTTTATATCATAAAATCGTTCGAAATTAATGTTCCTTGATTTATCATACCTAAAAGTTACTTATTTTCCCCACTTTTTCCCCACTTAACTAAAGGGAATAACAAATTTTCTTTTGCAAAAGTGTCGTTGCAAAAGACAAGTCGTGTTGCAAAAGTGCAGTAGTGCCCTTTTTTTGAATAGCACCATGCCCTTTTTCTTTCTAGAGTGAGCACTAAATTTGACTTATAGAAGCACTGAAACCCCCTTCAGCGAATGTATAGTTAAATTTCCCAGATAAGCAAATTTATTGCCTATTTTTCCATCTGTTTTGTTTTTTGAATTGATAAAGTTCTTAGGTAGTTAAAATGTATGCTTTTCTTGATCTTTAGATTTTTACACTTTTAATAGTTAGCTATTCTAATGCTCCTCAAGCTAAATATCAATGCATTTATAAAAAACAACTTTTAAGACTATAATTTAATAAAATTATTTATAAAGTTAGAATTGCATTATAATAATTTAAAATTTTGCTTAGAAAAATCCTAATTTAATCTCCATTTGTCCTCTTTAGTCATTTGCTCCCCCCCCCCCCCCAATCTCCTTTTCTCTGCAAACACATACACTAAAGGAAAGAAAATATGCATGTTATTATGCTCGAAAAGATTTAGGACATCCGATATTTTTGGAAAGTTGGTGCTTCTGAATGTGCAACATTTTCGGATTGCAAGAGGGACCTCAAAATTTTTGCTATGAGAGTGGTATTGTTACTAAATTTTTTCATGTGCTGAGGATGATAAGAGTTTAATTGGAACTGCAACCGTCACAAAAAATGCAATCTGGGAAAGGTAGGGTAATAAGAAACGGCCCCCTCCTTGATATTTAAAAGTAATTTTAAGTGCTAAATCATAGACCATTGTAAAATAACATTTAACTGATCTTGGAAAATGAAAGTCAAAACTGAAAAGAAATGTCTTAATGTGCAACATTTCCGGATCAGTCCATTCACAGGCGCTGTCCTTAAAAAAGAAAAAAAAAAAAAAAAAAAAAAAAAGACACATAGTTTTTATTTTACCGGCACCCAAAATATTTGATTAAATTTTTCCTTTTATAATATACTTGAAAAAAAAGCAAGTTAGTATTTTCTAATAAATTCTGATATAAGTTAATTATTTCAAATAGGTTTAAATCGCGCCTTAAAGGATTAGATCAAGGTGCCTCGACATTTTAACTACATTTACTAAATTTTTTCATGTGTTCTTTTGTTAGAGGAAGGGGTAATAAGAGACGATCTTCTATCACCCTTTTACTTACTTTAGGAAACAACGGATTTTGAGCTCTCATATTTTCGATCAGTGCCGAAAGTTCTTCCCAAGTTGAAGAAGCCGTGCGTGGGTTTTATGAGTTCATTTTCCATTTCGTCATCAACGGTTCTTCATTAGCTTTTAATAGGTCTTCGATTTACCTGGTTCCCATGTTCATTGCGTCCTCTACGTAGGTGTCTTGTTAAAAGTATTCCTCTTATGCTGGCGTACAGCAGATTTAAACAGCTGCCGGCGCTGTTTGCATTGGATTCCGGGCCCTTGAACTCGTTCTGTCGCACTCGTTGCTAGAGGTCTGCACGGGCCGGGCCTCGGCCCGAAGCCCGAGCCCGGCCCGGCCCGCGGGCCGGGCTCGGGCCGATTTCCAATAATGGCATTCGGGCCGGGCCGGGCTCGGGCCTTACTTCTGAAGACTCGGGCCGGGCCGGGCCGGGCCTAGTCACTAATCCTTTCGGGCCGGGCCGGGTCGGGCCTAGTCACTAATCTTTTCGGGCTGGGCTCTGGCCTTAATTTTTTTGCTGGAGTATCGGGCCGGGCTTAACTTTTTTTTTCCGTACGAAGCCGAGACTGATTCCATTCTTCCTATAGTTTTCATAGACCAAAATAATCAGTTCCTATTGAATCTTCCTATATGAAAATTCTTTTCTCGACTTTTTATAAATCAGTAATATTTGGCTTTGTCCAAAAATTTCTGCAAAAAAAGCATATACTTTTAAGCCGTCATTATTCTACAATTAAACATTAGAATTTATTCCTTTTAAAGAATCGTAGATTACTAGGCGTTTAAAAATAGAATTAAACACACACACACACAAAAAAAAAAAAAAAAAAAAACATGATTATGACGGAATTTTTTTTTTAAACTGAAAAGTGAAAGTTTCTTTTAAAATGTTCATTCATGCAAAATGAATACAACAATACGGGAGAAAAAATATATTAAACATTTACATCTGTTAAGAAGGGAATGCATTTTTTTTTTTTTTTCGTTCCAAAGCGATTTTGTCTTTGGAAATTTTACCATGTACCGCTTTTTCGTTTTTTTGTCTCCATTACAGGGAATATGGATTAATAATACTAGTGATAACTGTAACATTTACATACAACAAACAAAGATTCATTTAAAAGCATAAATATCGCAGCCTACGGCACTTCTGCATAAATGGAGATTGTAAACATGGAAAAAAAAAAGACAAATATAATTTTTTTTGGTTAGAACTCTTCCATAAGATTAAAGATCAATGTTCTGTAGAAATTCACTCGAGCCGGGCGGGTTCGGGCCGAAATTTAAAATTTTTTCCGGACCGGGCCGAGCTCGGGCCGAAATTTTAACTTTCGGGCCGGGCCGGGTCGGGCCATTATTTTTCTCGTTCGGGCCGGGCCGGGCTCGGGCCGAATTTTTAACTTTCGGGCCGGGCCGGGTCGGGCCAATATTTTTTTCGTTCGGGCCGGGCCGGGCCCGGGCCGAATTTTTAACTTTCGGGCCGGGCCCGGGCCTGGAAATTTCGGCCCGTGCAGACCTCTACTCGTTGCTCCTTACAGGCTGTTAGCAGCGCGTGACTGTGTTTGCGTGGAATCGGACCAAGATGCAAAAACCAAGTTATAATATTATACAATGAAGATTCTCATTTTGGAATGGTGGAATTTTCTTAATATTGTTTGTTAGGCTTTTCATACTTTTTACATGTTAAATAATTTCAAAGAAATATTTTTTCTCAAAATTATCAGGAAAAAAAAACATGCGTTGTAGCTGATGAATTTTTTTTTAAAACAGAAATAGATTTCTAAGACATTTTAAATATCCAAAGGTTTTTGAGATATATTTCAAAAACTACCCTCATTTCAATCTGCTCTACAAGTTACAGTTAACTCCCTCTAGTTGAGGACTTTAAAGGGAGTACATGTTTTGTCCACATTAAACTGTAAACATTTGAATGGCGTTTAATAATCCCTTTCGGTGAATAAATTGAATTCAGTTTTTGACTGAAATCAAATACGCTACCAACTTGATATTAAGAAACAACAGCTATTTCTTTAAATTTAATGATGTTAGTTTAAAAGCTTCTTATTAACAATTTGTTAATAAAAAAGAATAAATTACTGAAGACAAGCAAAATGTAACATTGCCGTATTCATATAATTCAATTAATCACTCACTTTTCTTTCCGTTGCTTAAACAGATGATCTTTGTATCAAATCATTTTCCAGTTTTTCAACAAATTTTGAAAATATGTCCTATTATATCCCATGCATATCCCATTTTGATAGTGGTGGCAACAACAAACAACTATTTTCAATTTGTAAACCATTCGCGTTTTTGATTGTAGTATTTTTTTCTTTTCATTATTCTCATTTATAAATCCTTGACTTTTAACGACCAAAGTTACATCAAAATTGCTTTTGAAAAAAAAAAGTGCACAAAATCAGTTTTGATTCTGCTCGTTAGTTAGTGAAAAAGGGGGTAGCGGGTTAAGGGGGGTCTGGCGGCCCCACCGAATCTGGTAAAATCGTTCCAAAAATCTTGAAGAGGGTCGAAAAACAAGCAGTATAAGCTTTTTACCGATATTACAACCCCAAACGAAAACATAGTAATGGCGAAAAATATGATTTTTTGTGATTTTTATTTTTTTCAACCAGTTTAATTTATTTTTAAATGGTTTAAACGCAATTAAAAATTTGTTTTGAATATGTGGAAGTCCCCTGAATTTTTTCAGATTTTTTGGTCAAGTAAAAATATGTGAATTTTAGGTTTAAATGCAAAAAAATCGTGAAAAACGCGTCATTTTCAAGATTCAACCCTCTAATTTTTAGGGTTGTTTTCATTTTCCCGAAGGGTGCTGTATAGTATAGATAGCGGCAATCGTCCTCTTTCGAATGCAGGCAACGGGACTCAATTTGGTCAATTTTGGTGAGCGGGGCGATTTTTTGAAAAAAACTCGAATTTTCAACTTTCGGTAAATTACGGCGCGTACTTGGTATAATGCGTCTTTGCTATAAAAAATACATCTCTATAGGGGTTTTTGAGGTTTCTGATCACGAATTTGATGTCAAAAAATTTTTTTGATAACAAATTCACCCATAAGTATTTATTAACACAGGTTTGATAATGTAAAAAATATCATTGAATCACAGCATTTAAACAATTTTAATATCTTGTTCAACTAATATAATCAATAAACTAAATTTTCTGGTATAAATCATATTTTATTCAAGCTTACGTAATAGTCACACAGTAATATAAAATAGCATAATACTTTTTTTACAGAGCTAAGTTAACAATTTTACAGTTTTAATCCTCGTCACTATCTCAATAACAGGTTCAACGCTTTGAATAGAGAAAAGATTTGTGAGAATCTGTGCTGGACGAATAATTCGCGACAAATATCTCGCATGCCCTAAGAAGTAAATGATAGTGGCCACATGTGCACAACAACCGACAGTTCTGAGGCCATTCGCACAATCGCATACGTATTCTTCTATACCACTTCTTCCAATAGCGTTAAAAACGTATTTTACGTAACACCTGTACTTTTTCCGACTTATGTGCCTCGATTGAACTTCGCATTTCAAAATTGATTTATCTTCCAACAAATAATGCATATTAAGAACTCCATCTTCAGTACATAATTCTGCTAAATAAGAAACGGTCTGTGATAACTAGTAAGACCCTGTAAAAAGTATCTTCAGACTCTTTCTGTCAACTCCGGAAAGTCTACAACATCATTTGACGTCAGAGGTCTGAAGATCCTTTTTTTTCTGTTCCAGTTTTTCTCTTCTACCACTTTCGCTAAATCATTATTAACGTTTTTTCTGAGCAACATTTCGTTAGTGATCTCATCTTTTAATTCGCTATCACAATTGAGTCGTTTTTCGAACAAGTTAACCAGAAAATTCGCTATTTTGCAATAAGTTTTAGCTGATAGCAAACGTTTATTGTCAAACTCATGATGCAATGATGGTTAGCCTCTACTACGCATCTTAGTTTAGTTACAAATCGACTGTCATTCGCCTCTTGAGTCGTTAGTTGTTTCCTTTTACCTTATGTTAATATTATTAATAATATTATTAATACTATTAATATTACTATTAATATTATTAATTAACTTTTTCTGGAATAAAAACTAAAAAACAGTTAATTGAGAGAAATTAAAAAAATCTTTCATTAATATTTTTACATTATCAAACCTGTGTTAATAAATATTTATAAGTGAATTTGTTGTAAAAAAAATTTTTTTGACATCAAATTCGTGATCAGCGACCGCAAAAACTCTTACAGAGATGCATTTTTTATAGCAAAGACGCATTATACCAAGTACGCGCCATAATTTACCGAAAGTTGAAAATTCGAGTTTTTTTTCAAAAAATCGCCCCGCTCACCAAAATTGACCAAATTGAGTCCCGTTGCCTGCATTCAAAAGAGGACGATTGCCGCTATCTATACTATACAGCACCTCTCGGGAAAATGAAAACAACCCTAAAAATTAGAGGGTTGAATCTTGAAAATGACGCGTTTTTCACGATTTTTTCGCATTTAAACCTAAAATTCACATGTTTTTACATGACCAAAAAATCTGAAAAAATTCAGGGGACTTCCACACATCCAAAACAAATTTTTAATTGCGTTTAAACCATTTAAAAATAAATTAAACTGGTTGAAAAAAATAAAAATCACAAAAATCATATTTTTCGCCATTACTGTGTTTTCGTTTGGGATTGTAATGTCGGTAAAAAGCTTATACTGCTTGTTTTTCGACCCTCTTCAAGATTTTTGGAACGATTTTAACAGATTCGGTGGGGGCCGCCAGACCCCCCTTAACCCGCTACCCCCTTTGCCCGTATTATTCGATGATAAGCATATTAACTATGCATTCTTATGCGTTAGCGCCAAGTTGTCACCAAGCTTCTTTCTTTTTATTACTTTCTTCTATCTTCAATAGAAGAAAGTATTGTAATCTAATTTTTTTTTCGACTTCCGGTTTTCGACGGATTTACACGTTTTAGAGGTCAGAGATTCTAAAAACATGTTTTTACAAAATGTCTGTCTGTCTGTGTGTATGTCGTCATTCTACCATCAAAAAGTGTATGAAGTTATGCATAGAAATGAACTAAATTTTTTGTGAATGATTCTGGCTGTGGCAAGCAGGTCCTCCTTCTGTTTTAAAGTATTCTGTCGGAAGGGGGCGCTGCAATCGCGATTTTTGTGCCATTTTCAATATTGTACCGGCCAAAAGTACATGAAGTTATGCATCGAATTGAACCAAATTTTTTGTGTAAGTGTATGACTATGGCTAATTGGTCCTCCCTGAATTTGAAAAAAATCCCCCGAAAGGAGACGCTGCAATCGCGATTTCTGTGCCATTTTCAATATTGTACCGACCAAAAATATATGAAACTATGCATCGAATTGAACCAAATTTTTTGTGTAAGTGTATGGCTATGGCTAGTTAGTCATCCCTGAATTTGAAAAAAATCTGCCGTTTGGGGGCGCTGCAATCGCGATTTTTGTGCCATTAACAATATTGTACCGACGAAAAGTATATGAATTTACTCAACGAATTGAACCAAATTTTTTGTGTAAGGGTATGGCAATGGCTAGTTGGTCCTCCCTGAATTTGAAAAAAAATCCGCCGGATGGGGGCGCTGCAATCGCGATTTTTGTGCCATTTTCAGTATTGTACCGACAAAATATATGAATTTATACAACGAATTGAACCAAATTTTTTCTGTAAGTGTATGGCTATGGCTAGTTGGTCTTCTCTGAATTTGAAAAAAATCCGCCGGAAGGGGGTGCTGCAATTGCCAATTTTATGCCATTTTCAATATTGCACCACCTAAAAGTGTATGAAGTTAGTCCTATAACTGAACTAAAATTTTTGTATATAATTATTTTTTGGCAAAGCAAATAAATCCTCCCTGAATTTAAAAAAAAAAAAAAAATCTGCCTAACATTTTATTGTTTATCGGCTCGTGTACAGACGGAAATTCGTTTTTACTCCGATTAATTGATTGAAGCAGAAATTTAAGATGAAAACCAAAGTTCGTATGGTATTGAATTAAAATTATTAAAACATTAAAATGAGTAACTATTTTTTAAAAATATTAAAATGTACGTATGAGATAGAAGAAAGTTTTGGGATTGGCACATCCAACTAGTTTTTGGTATTGTAAGTAGGCCCTCTCTGAATTTGAAACAATTTGCCTATCGTTCTATTATCCATCGGCTCGTGCAGAGACGGAAACTCGTTTCAGCTCCGATTGAAGCAGAAATTTAAGATGAAAATCAAAGTTGGTATTGTATTGAATTAAAATTATTAAAGCATTAACATGTGTAACTGTTTTTTAAAATATTAAAATGTACGTATGAGATAGAAGAAAGTTTCGGGATTGGTACATCCAACTAGTTATATAAAAAATACTGATATTTTGCCTTGAAAATAACAGTAAACTTACAAACCTTGTTATAAATCTAGAATAATTTTTTTTTATAATTTAAAATACTTCTTATTAAAGACTTAATACGCAAATGCCTGCATATAATTTATTATCTATTTTAGTCCTAAAAACTGTGTTTCAAAATTCTGTAACTGATGTAACATTGACACAACTGATGACTGTTTGTGATGACACTGATTGTTTGTTACATCAGTGAACACAACTGATGTAACAAACATATTTTTTTGCCTTCATTGAAGTGTGAAAATTATCAAAACTATTCAGTTTAAAAGTGAATTTATGTTCTTAACAACACAAAGTAATAACAAATTGCTTAGTCTTGTTAATTAAGAGGCAGATTTTATAAGAGTCAGGCAGGACATTATACAACCCATTTTTGATTTTGCCGAAATTTTTTTTATGGTTTCTTCTAATGATTTTAGAAGATATGTATATTTTATTTTTCCCCAAAAAAATTTCTAAAGCGGGCCACGACCCAGTATTTTTTTCGAATCGACGTCTTTCTGTATTCTATTATCTCGGTACATTGAGCATCAACCAAAGTTATTTTTGTTATTACAACATTACATTTAGTAGCTAAATTGAATTATTTTGTAAATTTCATGGCTGACCTTTAATGACACCCGGCGTGGCTCGTCGAACTTTGTCGCGGAAAGTGAAAAAACGCCATATTTGAGACCTCATGAACCCATGCGCTGAGGGTCAGCGCAACGGTAAATAAGCAATTTAACATTTTTTATACACCAGTTTTAATTTGCAATTTTTACTGCAATATCAAATGAGTTGTATAGCTCATTACTAAACCCATCAAATTACTTCTTCTTGATCAGTCTTCATACACAAAAGATTCCTGAAAGTGTGGTCATCTTATTATCTTTATAAATGAAAATAATGCGGAGATTTTCCTCTTTTAATTTTTTTTTTTAAATATTTTTGGGGGGGATTTTCCTCTCTCTCTTTCGCTTTTTTCAAGTGCTTCTTATTTTTACGCTTGCCTTTCATATTTAAATCTCGGAAATTAATTTAAATTTCCAAATTTTGAGATTTATTATATCATTCTCCTATCGTTACGAGTAATTGACGTTTACTTTACTCCACAATTTGTAACATTAATTTGCAGTACTGTCAATCAAGGAAGAAAACTAGTCGTTGGAGGCCACCGTAATCATGGATATGCCATAAGCACAGTATATGAAAACATAACATATGTAAACAATTTACAAAAATGCATTACAATTCCAAAACAAAATATAAACGTATATTTAAGTATTTTTAACACATAAGCATGCTCTATTAATGAATTTCTGATGAACCAATTTCGATAAATTGTATGAAACGCCAAGCTATTCAAGTAGCACTGAATTGCGAAAAAGAAACATCCTTATAACTCCAAAAACAATTATCATATTCACTAACGGTTTCTTGCATCGAATTGAGTATCTCATTTCCAATTAAAAGATACCTTTGAGTTGAAATTTGAATGAAATACAGGGTCAGGAAAAATCAAAGAATGTGGAAAATAGAATTAGAAATATCTCAACAACTAATAATCCGATTGACTTCGTTTTTTACGCAAAGTTTGTGCTATTTTATTGCCTTTTACGTCCACTCCATAAAATAAAAGAATTCGAAAATTTTTATATACCTTTCATCAGAACGAATTTTTCCATAGTCCGAAAAAAATAGTTCCGGATAATCGAGGTTACTGATATTAAATAGGCTTCGTCCCATTCTTACATACTAAGCACATACAAGATTTCAAATTTGTATCTCAATTTGTTCGGGAGATAGAGCGGTTACAGACAGACAGACGGACGGACGGCAAAAATTTTTATCTAAAAATATGTTTTTCGGAATCTCCAGTGTCCAAAACGTGTAAATTCGTCAAAAAAAAAAAAAAAAAATCGATTTTCAAAACGATTGCAAGATTTACCCTATACTACGTATGATGGGTAAGTAAAAAAGTAAACATCCCCTATAAACAGGGTTGCAAAAAAGCCGGCTTAAATTTAAAAAATCCAGGCCGGCGGCTTTTATTGGTTTTAACCGGCTTGTTTTGGCCACGATTGGCCTTTATACAGTGAAGCATTTTAATTATAAGCTACACATTCTTAAGTGTCTTTTGACTAGTTTTAATGGTGTTTAATTTACTTTAAGTTTAATAATTTTATATATTAAAAAGAAAAATTGGGATTTTAATTATGATTCATTATGAGAAATTGGGTTATAACCCAATTTTTCACTAATGAAGTCATTAATATTAGAATAACACATTGATGGAGTTGCTAGTGGTTTATAGTCAGAATTAGAGATGTAAATTTTCCGGAAAAATATAAATGGCGGAAAAAACTGGTTTTTTACCGGTTTTTTTCGGAAAAAAACGGAAAAATTGGAAAAATTGATTTTTCATGACTGTTTCTCCCAAATAAATTATATTCTCTTAGAGAGTATTAAATAATAAACATTTTATCCCATCAATTTGTATTAAATGAAAATTATTTTCACTTTATATTACAAAGTAAAAAGAAAATAGCAAAGCCTACTTTTAAAAGTTCAGTTTTTTTTCACAGCCTAAGAATTTTTAAAACACTATTGTTTGTTATATCATATCTCTGTTGAAATGATTTCTCAGTTACATGTACTACTACCGATTGACATAATGTAAGAACCTGAGCCAATATGTCTGCAGTTTGGAATGAAATAAATTATGCATTCCATTTACATAAGTATAGTTTTTAAGTAAATGATACTAATTTAAAGAAATTGTTGCAGTTTTATCATTATTATCAATATCAGTATACAAAAAATTCCATTGTTTGTTTAAAAAAATGTATATTTTTTCATTATAACACTTTTTTCTTACAATTATAATTTTATTTCCTTTAAAAAATATGATTAGTTTTGGTATAGCTTTCCAATCTCAACTCAAAGTTTTGATTTAGTTTCATAATCTAAATTCAAACAAAACTAAGCTTTAGTTTGGCTTACTCAGGTATGCAACTAAAAAATAGCATATAATTTACTCACTAAAACCAAAAAAACATTTTTTTTTTTTTTTTTTTTTTTTTTTTTTTTTTTTTTTTTTTTTTTTAAAGTTTAAGTAAACGTAATTTTTTTTCTTTTTATTCTGAAATCTGGTATTCTATTCTTGAGTAAGAAACCATATTCAATAATGTTTAGATATGGTAATTTCACATTTCTAAGAATGGAACTCAAAAGTTATGAAAACAGAACACTACAAATAGAAAATGCTCGCTATTTGAGGAATTAATAAAAGCAGTAACATACAGAGATAAACTTCTAGTGTGCTTTAAAAAACTACAAAAATTCAAAGTTTAATCAAGAGGGAATGTATAATTTGGAACATAATTACTTGTAATAAAATATGGTTCTTTTTTCATCGCAGTTGTACTTTTCTAATGCAAACTGCCCATGTTTTTGCAACATTACTGTACATTATGGAGGTAAAATGGAGGTCAATTTTAGATTCAATACCTTGAAAAAACATTCAATTAAACAGCTATAACGAAATCTTGAAAAATGCAGCATAGTAGTGCCACCTATATGGCAATTTACACCAAAAACTAAACAACATTAATATATATCAGGAACTGTCTGAATCTGTAGTTTGATAAAAAAAAATCGTTCTTTAGTCCTTGAGATAGAGCTATTGCGATAATCATGAATAATGCTGCATAGCAGCGTCATCTGTTGAGCGATTTACACCAAAAAGTAATATGCACAAAGTTATATCAAAGATTAACTTAATCTGAAGTTTTATGAAAATACATACATTAATTCTTGAGATAGAACTATTGTGGAAATTATGAATAATGCAGCATAGCAGCGCCATCAGTTGGGCGATATACACTAATAACTAAACATCTCGAGTTTATATCAAGGTGTAACTGAATCTAAAGTTTTGTGAAATTATGTGCATCAGTTCTTGAGATAGAGTGCCCATAAAATTTTTGTCCCATACAGTTTCACAGAGTGACAGATATTTTCCAAAAACTATCTAATTGTGTTCAGGACCTTCTAAAACGTTCAAATACACCAAAAACTGGAAGTCAAAATTTTCACGAATTCAATACTTACTTCTTGAAAAGATAGAAAAAAGTAATAAATGCATGCTTCAAATTTTATGTTAAATTTTTTATTTTACCATTTCTATTAATCGGCATATTATTGAAATAATTTTGCACATGAATTAATTTTTAAAAAGAGAAGTTGCATTAAATTATATATCTAGATTTTTTTCATGTAATCCTGTTTTTGTGAAATTGTGAATTTCTTGTATATATACTTATACAAAATATATTCAGAATTTGTGAATAAGAAATTATTACTATTTTCAGAGTCCTATTTAGACATTTTTAATAAGGTTATTTATGCATATATACAACTTGATAAGATTCAGCTGCTATATGGCTTGAGATTTTTTTTATCTTCAATCACTGCATTTGCGAAAGATTCAATTTGTAGATTAAACTTTTTTCTGAAATGTCTATTTTCAAGAGAAATTTTGCAAAGGGTCTTGTGTTTCAAACAAGAAAAAAAATGTGAAGGATTCTTTCAAGTCTTCTCAAACAGATTTCTGCTCAGAGATCAGATTACCCACATTAAATTTTTCATGTGGGACACTTAACATAAAAATAAATAAAATAAAAAGTATAAGAATGTAGCTATTACAAAATTTTCACTATATTATTTCATAAATGAAATTTCAATTTTTCCAGTTCGGAAAAATTGAAAAATAAGCCTTCGGAAAAAAACCGAAAAAAAAATCAGTTTTTTTCCCCAATTTTTCCGGTTTTTTTCCGAGCATTCCCATCTCTAGTCAGAATTGCAAATATGTCAGCTAAATTATAAAATGGCCATACAAAGTGCTTTTTCTGATTTATATTGATCTTTAATCCCACCCTTGTTTTTCCATTTTTACTGCTTTATAAAATTAAAGAGGACAATTGTTACTTAGTTACATGTTTTATTACTTAACTAATTTTAAGAGTTATTAAAATATCATGTTTTATTCCCTATAAACAAATAAAATCATACACATAAAAAACATCATTTCTCACTATTGAAAATAGTATTATGAATTATGCATATTTCATAATATATTTCACAATTTATTTCAGCATTCTCAATTAGCATATTCATGTATATATACATGCAAGAGGGCATATATGCACTTTTAAATAACAAAGGGCTTTTCAAAATTTTAATTCAACAAATTTTATTAGAAAATTTTTTGTTGTTTAATTTTATATAATTATGTGTTAAGATCTCCTAAAATACCGAATCTTTCTTAATTTCTCTTTCAATACTGTTCATTCTATGATTTAATCTTTACATATTGACCTGTAAGAATGTTTCTATGAATGCTTTGATGTGTTACATTTTGTCATAATTCAATTAAATACAATTCTTAAGAATGTGTAATGTAAGTAGAACTATGAAATATAGAAGTTTAAAACGCATTTTTTTAATACATCCAAGATTTATGCATATTTTTCAGACAAAATGCCCTCACAGTTGACTTCTGCCGGTTATAAAGACTTATTTATTTGAAAAATTAAATAAAAATTTATAGCTTTTTTAGTAGTAAATAATTTAAAATGTATTAAAAATAAATCAATCCAAATTTAATATGGGTTTGATACAAATTAACACTTTAAAAATAAAAGCCGGCGTTTTTCAATTTTAGCCGGCTTTTTTAAGTGGATAAAGCCAAAAAACCCGGCCGGCTTTTTTGGGGGCGCCTAAAAACCGGCAACCCTGCTTATAAATTCCTCAACAAAGTATTATAGAAGAAAATTACTGGTACCGAACGATTTGAAATAGAGTCTACTTTTAAATTATGTATATAAAATTTGCTTAGGGGTCCATCTGCATATTAAAACGAACCTAAACTTCATTTTTCTTTTCCAATGCCAATACCCAATTTTAACAAAATATTATCAAATCTTCGGTTCAAATTATGCATAGGTACCAAATTTTAAATCATTTGAATAAATTTTTGAATTATTCAAAATTTAGTGCTTCTAATGTTAAATTACATTTTTATATTTTTATTAATATCTCCTGAAATTATATTCTTAATGCACTAATTTTTTACGTAGCAATAATATTAAAATACCCAAATATAAATATAAGTTAATTTTTCAATTTTTATTTATGATATTTGAAAAAATTATGAATTGCAACATACAATTTTTTTAAGGCTTTAGATTTATTAAATCCTGCCTTATGGAAATCCAAAAATTTCTTCCAGATAGACTGTAAATCACGCTTAAAAAACGACAAAATGATGGTTTAAAGGATCGTCTACTATATAAAAGTGACTTGATATTTTGGAAACTTTTTATGATATTCTGTAATTTAATCTAGCAGTCTTCAATGACTATGCTTGAGTGGCGCCTAAGATGCCTTGATCAAGAAGGGGGGGGGGGGGGCTCTCGGTCAACAATCGATACCGAACTTCAATTTGGATACAACTAAAATGTTCTTGTTTTAAAATAATTAATTTCTCGAAAATAAATAATACGAATTGCATAAAAATTTCTTTTTCGACCAATTGAAGGGTGTAGAGCTCATTTGTGTTGTCATAATTGTGTACTGCTATTGAACAAAAAAACAAAGTTTGTTATGGCTCCTTGTGCACGTTTTACACACATCACTTAAAAGAAGACTTTGTTTTCTTTATATAATACCAGTAACTTTCCTCTACGATATTTTCTTTTTTTTTTGGGGGGGGGAAGGGGGCAGGGTTCGTGGGGGGTATTTATTTTTTTTCCACGTTGTACATATGAAATAGAAACATACAGTCAAATTTTAATGCATAGGATTACTATATTGCCCCCCCCCCCTCACCTTCTTTTCTGATCGTACGCATGACTTGTTTTGCAAACTGGTGGTGTGTAATAACAGCTCTCTTTTAAAAAATCGAAACACGCTTCCAAACAAAACGAATACAAAATTATTTCCGAAACAACGCCTGACTGGAGTGAGGGTAATTTATCTCGAGGTGCCCATCAATCAGATGTGGTCTATTTTGCCAGGAAACAATTGTGAAAATGCACAACTGCTCGCACGGTCTTGTACGAGAACTCGAAACTTCCACAAGAAGCATGTGAGAGTAATTGTGTTTCTCACGGCTTAAATAATAAATGACTTTGATGCAAAGCTCTTTTTTTCCCCTATTGCTTTGAAAAATCCCTTCTATTAAGTATTTTATTAATCCACTTGCTTATTTTTTTAATTAACCCGTGAACGCAACACTAGTACGAAATAGTGGTGGCCAGTTGCCTCACTGTTTTGAAAACGTGCTTTCATCATTTTCCATTTTCAAATAACAAATGGGGATTTTTCGGTAAAAAAAGATATCGCGATTGTATTATTCATTAAATTTCTTACATTCATTAATTTTCTTATTTGCCAACGAAGTTACACGCAGTTGCAATTACCACATCGCACTACTGTGGAGTTGATGGACACTGGAACGAACTATGGAGTACATGGGTTAAAAATATTTAATACGATTGATGTCTTTTGTACCGAATTACGATGTAATGAAAATGCAACTTTTCAGTGAGCAAATGAAATTTTTATACTATAAATATACACTGAAAAGTCAAAACTGTATGATCACCTTCCTAATAACCCATTGATCCGCACGCAAATCAGCTGCAACCCTCCTTGCTACAGCTACCACAAATCTTTGGTGGATTACCGAAGACAGATTATACCAGATGTTCAAACAGCTGCGGCCATACATATCCGGGATATTTCGACATAATTATTTTTGAGCTCTGAGCTACCCATTTTATGACATCCCAAATGTGATCTATCGGATTGAGATCCGCTGAGTTAGGGAGCCAAGATCTTAGCTGAAATTCAGTTTGTGTTTCTGGAACCACCCCCGTAGTACAATTCGAGCCCTGTGACATGGAGATGGAGAGTTGTCTTGCTTGAAAACTCTATCTCCATTTGGAAAGAGGGATACAATGTAAGGGTGAAACTTTTCCGCAACGATGTTTAGATAGTCCGTGGCCTTCGTGATATGTTCTATAACAACCACAAGTACCAGAGACGATCATAAGAACGTCCCCCAAAGCATAATATCACTACCACTGGTTTGTGAACGACCTGCTGTATAAGGGGAAGCAATAGCTCGCCTGCAAGACGACAAGCATGACAATTGAAAGGATGGGAATGGAATAGCATTTCCCATTGTTGATAAATTACTTGTAGACACATGAGATTCTTGTCATGTGGCTGCAGATTTTTCTCCTTTGCCATGCTGTCGCTTCCGAAAATTCGATTAGAAACGTAACTTTCATAGTATTTTCTGAAAGATATATTTCTTCTTATCAAAAAATGAATAATGCCATTCGATTACACAGTTTCTGAATAAGAACACCTGCAATCTTATGCATTTCCGAAAAGAAATGTATCAGAAAGTAGTTCTTTTGGATTTAAGAAAATCTTTAATAAAAGACAGAGAAATATTTTCATAAATCTACTTTTTATGATACAGTTTTGAAAGTTACTCTCCTTAAAAAAAATTCTAAATTATGTTACTTTTTTAATGATTCCTTATTTGAATGTTGAAAGCTCTAAGAATCTAAATAATCACTAATGTTGCTATTATATATCTTCTGTCTTGCGAACACATCGCGAATTTAAAATATACTGTAAAAATATTCAGTAAATATGTATGCAGTATTCTTTGAAAAAATCTAAATGATATGTTAAAAATCTGAATTTTTTCGAAATAATTGAAATTGTAGAAATTGTGTCGTTGAATAGAAATTCCGGCGCAGACCTTTTCATTACCATGATTCCATGATCTGATGATGTGTTTGCAATATTCTCTATTACAGTAGAACCTCGATTAACCGAAACTCTCCGTTAACCGAAGTCGGTTTCTTCTGCACTTTTTTTTCTTCACTTTCTACTATCATCCAAAATTTTCTCTTTATGTTCTTCTTTAACAAACTTTCTCTTTAACAAACATGCATTTTTAAGGGTTTTTTTGCATTTTTAAGAGCAGCTGGGCAGAACTCCTGTTTATTCTCTTTTTCTGCTGTTACATTTTCTATCAGAATTTTCTTGAGTGCTATCATATAGCTCTTACGCATTGTTTTTCTTATTTTTTTTCACACTCAAGTTTTCTTTTATCATGGCTTCCATTGAAAGAAAAAGAATCGAATTAGCTATGCCGGAAAAATATGATATTGTTATGCGACTAGAATCGGGAGAAGTTGTGACAAAACTTGCAAAGGAATTTCACGTTGACGTGTCAACTGTCGGTGAGATGAAAAGAAACTCGGAAAAATTTAAACCATTGTAAATTTTTGTTTCAGAAATAAATTTATTTTCATTTATAATTTTCATTTAGTATTTAACAGTTAAAATAAGTCATAATAACAGTTCAATGGCGATACTATATGAGGAGCCCAGAAGCCAAGGGGTACAAGTAACAAAATTTAGATTTCGAGTAAATTGAGTTCAAAGTTACACATCGACTGTAATTGAATGAATTGAGATATGAAAATTTTGCTTATTTCTTAATGATCCTTGAACTCTTGTTTCAATAACTGTTTAAAAAAAAGGTGGAATAGGATATTTTTTTAATTTATAACTAAGCAATATTTATCATCATTCGGCACTTATACCACTTGGCTTCCAAGCAGTAATGAAAACTGCTTGAAAATTAAAGGGTACAAGTGCCGAATGAACACAAGAAATGAAAAATTTTTAAATAAAAAATTGTATTTATGAAAAAATTAAGATTAATGTTGATACAAATAAATCAAAGGACAAAATTTTGTTTTAATATAAATTCTAAAAAAGGAAAAAATATGAAATAAAAAAATGAATTTACGAAAAATTTATGAACAATGTTGATATAATGAATGAAATGAAAAACTTTTGTTCTAATATGTTTTAAATTTTTATTATAAGTTTAGAAACATTGGAATTTCATATTTTTTAACACTTACCAACAAAGTTGAAAAGTGAATATGATTTTGGTTTGTTCATGTCCGTCCGTCTGTCCTAACTCTCGTAAATATATTCGGATTGCCCTGAAATTTTTGGGAATTATTCATGTTTACTTCAACACGAACTTATTGCAAATGACTCTTGCAATGACTCTGTGCAACTTATTGCACATATTTCTAACATGATTAGTTTATTTACAGGGACAATCAAAAATTTTCCGTTACATTACGGGTTATGGGAAAAATCGTTTTAAATGAATTTGAAATATGTTACACCTTGTCACATGTTAAAATTTATATGCATTTATGAATTGCACTAAAATAGACATTCTATAAAATCTGAGGTGAAAAGAATAGTTATTAATTACTTACAGGACCATACAAAGATTTACATTACCTAATAATAAAGAGGGAATTGTTTGCGACTTGTTTTAATTATATTACAATTTTAATGTATAATAAAATTAATGTGTATCGCTGAGGCTTAATATAAATTATTTCGCACATAATACAAAGTACACAGTATTTACAGGGACACAAAAAAAGATTTCAAATAGGACCGAATTTCTATCCGAATTACTGTATAATTATCGATGATGATTGAGGGATGAACAAAATGCTATTTTAATTATGATTTGCGCTTTTAAGTTTCACTAAATGTATACACGTTGTATGATATGTATAAATTCTATAGTTCATATACTACAGGGCTACACAAAAATATTCGTAAAGGTTACAGACTATGAGCGTACTTTATTTAAAGATTTCTTTTAAATAAGTCTTGTATTTCTATGCTGAACTGCATTCAGTTTACTAAGAAATGCTTGTAAAATATAGGTAAAATGATATACAGGATCACACACAAATTTTTATACATGGTCATCGATGAATGATAATTTCTGGAAATGTGATTTCAGTAGTCTTAAGTGTGTTTAATTTGAAGTAGATTTCAGCTAAATACTGGCGTATAATAAAGGTTCAAGATAAACGACAGGATGAACAAAAGTATACAAGTGTGCTTCCATCTATTAATATAAACTGCTGAAAGAGAAATTTCAAACTGTTATGCGTTTCCTTGCTAAACTAATTTTTCCCATTATACAGTATATATCAACCGACAAATAAAACATAGGGCTGTTAAAAAGTATCAGAATACATATTTGGCAATGGACTGTAACACTTTATGACCCTCAATAGCAAAAATTTTTAAAGATTTCAGGGAGTGTTCGAAAGTGTTTCATAATCCATGCTTAACGCATGATTTTTCTTACTTGATAACAGTTAAAATGCATATATTTAATGCATAAAAAAAGCAAATGGCTTTGTATGTATGTCGTTGGTCGTGCTTCTGCTATATAGACGTTAATGGACACAACTGCACTTATACCCCTTGGCCTCCAATCGTTTCACAGTTTTGGGAAAGAGGTTAAGTGACTGACCCCTATAACTCAGTACATAATGAAAAAATCACTCTTAACTCTTTACCTACAAATAAATAGACATATTTCCAGATAGCCTGTGCACTTAACTCATTTTTTTCAATTTTGTCGCTTATACCCCTTGGCTTCTGGGCTCTTCATATATTAAACTAGATTATTACCAATGAATTCTCGATTATCCGAAAATTCCGATTATCCGAAGTAGGGTCGGTCCCAATTACTTCGGATAATCGAGGTTCTACTGTATTTATGTAAAGTATAATTATAAGCTTTCGGCTGAACTTTAATTTTGAGTAACGCATTGGTATTTTTTCGAAATGAATATGCTTGTGGACTTTTTGTTATGTCGAATAGTTTTCTTCAGTGTCTGCAGTCTTTCTACAACTAGGTTAATTGTGTGTTATTGCGTGAATGTTTACATTTCTGCATCCCCCAGAAAACAATTGAAGAAATGACGATTCCGTGCCTTCTGCTCATTTTAGGAGAATAAATATCATCGCAGCTAATTACAGGAAAATTGCAACTATCTAAACCTCATTCATAGGAGCCGTTAAATATAAGTGCGGATTCATATCGAACAAATTAAATTTAACGGATATCCCCGTTTAATTTGCATTTAACGGGGCTGAATCTGCTTTCAGTCAGCTAGACGGTTTTACTGTAATGCAACCCACATTTACACTACACATTGCAAATGTAAAAGAAAGAATTTTCTTCTACATATAGACACCACATGGACTTATGGGTTGAATGATGAGTCGCCCCCGCGTTTTTTTTATACAGGAGGGCATAATAAATGGGTAAATATGGAATGGTATGGTCATTTGCTATAATAAAGTGGAATTGTGATTGGAAAAATATGACGGATCAGAAGGGGTAGGGGTGACACCATTTACATCCGCCCCGGGTGTCACCCATCCTAGCTACGCCACTGACTTCAAATTGTTACTATTGTTACAATTGTAAATTTGTACATCGCTATAAAATATAAGAATAAAAATAATCATCATTTATTGTTATATATTTCTGTTTCAACCATTGCGTGTATTTTGGTGACTTCTAATGTACCCCGCTTCCCGTAATCCCCCTCCCCTATTAATAATCGGGGCTCGATTCGCTTCGCGGTTTCTGCAGTTGTTCTGGCTCACATGTCGTGTTTAATTAGGGGAAACGTGGGAATAATAAGAATTGAGCAGATCATGCGAAGGATTTGGTGGGAATTTTGCTGGCTACTTTCTGCATTCCTCGTCTTTTCTTAAAGACACATACATTTATGCATAAACATCCGCTCTCGATTGAATATATTTGGTAAATATATTAGAGAATAGTAATCATTTCTCTTTAATCCGATAGTTTATCAAAGCATGAGCTCCGTTAAATAGGAGAGTGTGGAGGTCTTGGATTTTTAAATTTATTAATTGCACTTTCTTTTTCCATGATGATGATGATTTTATGTACATATAAAGTACAATTTATTATTTACAAGTGATTTAAAGTAACTGCAATGTGTTCTATAGCGATTAAAAATAAATAAAATGAATTTAATGTTAGGAGAAACAAACTTTAAGAGCCATTATTTTAAAATTCAGACAAAAAAGGGATATTTTGATAGTTGTATTTTTTTATTAGTTTCTTTTTTCTTTTTTTTTTTTTTTTTTTTTTTTTTTTTTTTTTTTTTTTTTTTACGTTGAAGTAAATCACATTTAATGAATAATGTGCAATTTTGAAGCCCGGAAATTTTTTTAATCTTCCCTATAGAATATGTCAAAGTTCAAGGTTGTGAATGGCATTTTTCAGGAAAAATGAAATACCAGTATGTTTGGAGTGCTGTATCTCTGGCAAGCAACAACATCCATATATTCTTTTGGCATAAACTGTTAGCATAACACAACCTGTTATTAAATTTTTTTTCCATAGGCAGAGCATTGTTACTTTACATTGTTATGTTGCCTCTACAATCAAAATGTCCATTTTCCACACTTAATATCTTATTTAAGAAATAGTTCCCCAAACTTTTTCTTATAGAATATGAAAATGTACTACTAGGATAAGCTAAGTAATATAGTATTGCGCCGAGATGTGTTGCAGTTAGCAGATATAATCTGTTAAATATTCAACATTTTCAAAATCTGCAACTTTTCAAATACTCTTATCTTAAAAAAGCGTCACTTTCGAATGAAACGAAATATGTCATGCCGTACATAAATATATGTAAAAAAGGAAAAGAAAAAGTAGTTGGGTCTCGTGATATTTTTTGGCAAAAAATGACAAAAGTAAGACACAAGAATAGCAATGTCGATGATCACATCTTTCCACTATCAAAAAATGAAACACCCCATTTCTTTTTTTGGAAGGGGAAAGAAAATAGGGACTTGCATGTCCTCATAGAGAAAAAACATAGAAAGAAGAAAGAGAAGTAGGATTTTTTATTTTCTGATAGGGAAGAAGTATGCTCATCGACATTGTTTGTTTGGAAAAATTTTGTCGCTTTTTTTTTTTTTTTTTTTTTTTTTTTTCTAAAAATATCAAGAGACCCCACTTCTTTTTCTTTTCCATGTTTTTATACATCTGTTCAACTTCTGCATGATATATTTTGTTTCATTCAATTGTGGCGCTTTTTTGAGGTAGGAGTATTAGAAATGTTGTAAATTCTGAAAATGTTGAATATTTAACAGATTATACCTGCTAACAACTATAATATCCCGGTAGAATACTATATTATTTAATTTGTCCTAGTAGTACACTTTCATATTCTACAAGAAAAAGTTTGGAGTAATATTGCTTAAACAAGATATTAAGTGTGGAAAACGGACAAAAACGTTATTTTGGTTGTATTTTGTGGCAACATAACAATGTAAAAAAACAATGCTCCATGGAAACAAGTAAGTTTTAATAAGCAGGTAGCATTATGCTAATAATTTATGTCAAAATAATTTTGGAATGTTGTTGCTTACCAGAGATTACTCCAGACATACTAACATTTCACTTTTCATGAAAAATGGCATTCACAACCTTGAACTTTGACATTTTCTGTAGGAAAGAGGAATTTTTTTCAGGGTTTAAAAATTGCACATTATTCATTAAATATAATATACTTCAATATATTTAAAAAAGAAAAAAAAGAAAAGAAAAGAAAAGAAAATCTAGCAAATCAAAAAATACAACTGTCGTACTTTGTCTGATTTTCAAAATAACGGCTCTTAAATCTACATAATTTCCATTACTGAAAACAATACCGGACGCTTCCCGTTTTGGTTCCATTTGTAAAATTTACCCGAAAAAGCCCAAGTTAGCTGCTATTTCTTGGAAAGTTGAAAGTTTATATTGATAGTCTAATAACATTTTTATATAGTATTAATTAGTTGATTTTATTACTAATCGATTGGTATCAGTTTTTTACATAATGATTTGTGGCAGTGTTGGTATTCCCCCTCCCCTTGTTTTTGCTTTTGTCAGGACTCTAAAATTATTCTACTTCACTGTTTTTATTATTTTTGTGCTAAATATTTCTTTTTCTCTTTCAGGTAAGTTTGAAGTTTTTCATATGATGCTTTATATTTTCCTATCATTTTACGACGAGGTATATGTAAGTTTCTGTTTTTTATCTTTTACGTGTTTTGTGGAGAAATTTAACTATGATCATTATAATTATGGATACAACAGTAGAACGTGTCTAATATTGCCATTCTTAAAAACTAAGAAATTTGCTCAATAATTTTTTTTTTCATACTGTTTTACGATGAATAGGCTATAGTACTGACAAAATCATAAAAAAAAAAAAAAAAAAGAAAAGAAAAGAAAAGAAATTGTTATTAATTTCACGATCAGATAGTTTTTTTTCCCTTACATGGGGAGTTCACGAGGGGAGGGAGGAGGCAGATTGTCTGACGAAATAATGAACTGCTATTTCAGTTCTCGTTTTCAAATAGGCTTTTCTCATTTTAAATACTAAGGTGCTCAGTCCCCTACGAGCTATGCTCGTCAACCCCGTTGAGACACCAGAAACTCTAAAAATACGCTGATTTGATCTGCTTTTAAAAGTTCGCAAAGCATTGATATATTTAAGTGGTGATCTCCTGGTAAACGTATTTTCATTTATTTCCTTTTCTTTGATTGGAGAATTTTAAGGTCTAGCCAGCTGCTGGCTATTTACATTTTCGGTTAAACTGTGAAACACACAGAGTCTCCAAATACAAGAGGTAACTCTTAGTATTTTTTTTAACTGCGATATATGAAAAATTTTTAAGCAAGACTTTTTAAATGTATCGTTTAAATCTGATGTAATTTTCACTAATTTTTTTTTTTTCACTTTTTTATATTCACTTGAAAATACGTTTGTTGTTTGAAAGGAAATATTATTTGTGCCGTCTTAGGATTCACAACAATCGTTAAATCGGCCGATGCCGGGAAGGATAAGTAGCTTTCATATTTCTTGGTTTTAAAATTTTGCAAGTTTTACACGAAGCTAGCTTTTTCCGCTGCCATAGAATCGGCGACAATATTTAAAAAGTCATTTAAAAATGTACAATGTTTCGCGTAAATATATTTTTAAATTTAAAATGTTTGCAACATTTTAAGTATACTATTTTAAATATGACGTATTTTTTTCTCATCTACGATGGTTAACGCATTTTAACAAATTCATTATTTTAATATATTTTTTTTTTTTTTTTTTTTTTTTTTAAATATCTAAACATAGTTTCATTACGTAATTTTCAATGTTTCTCGCTTGTAACTTTTAAATATTTAATTCTTATTTAAAAGTTGTTTTTTTTTTTTTTTTTTTCATGTTTGTAGTAATCGCTTGTAATTTTTTTTTTTTTTTTTAATTTGAAGTAAAATATATTCTTTGATTATTTGAACCTTTTCTAAAATATGTAAAAAATGTCTCTCAAAATACTGAAAATTTGAATTTAAATGGAAAATAAATCCTCAAGAAATGAGTCCTTAAAAAAATAAATGCAGTCCGCACACCGGGAATTTCTAATGTTTAAAATTATCTAAAAATGTTTAAACCCCTATGTATAGTTTTGCTCGCATAAAACTTCTTTAAGGGAACGATTTTTACCGATCATATTATATATATTATAAAGCAGAAGTTCTGAAACTTCCAAACGAGTGTTTTCAAAAACTACCCGATGGATTTTTTTTGCCGATTGTATCATTCGATAGGAAATATTTTTTCGAAGGTTTATGATTCAAATTTACAGGGATAACTCTGATTTTTCGTAGTAAATTTCGTATTTTTCGGTTATTTTTGACAAAAGGGTTGCCAGTAGCTGTTTTTGGCAAAAATTATAATTGCTAAAAGAATTAAAATGGCTATATCTATTAGAAATATTACAAATATCTTCCAAATAATAGCAGAAAATAACTATTGATAATATTAATATTAATAAAGAAAGACTGCTTAAATGAGGCGTAATATTATAAAAATATACTTATCTTGAAAATGAAAAAAAATATTTGTAATGCTAAAAAAATTAATTAACGCGAAATACAACAATTGGTTTAACTTTTGGCGACTTATCCCTGGTGTTAGAATAAAAACATGAATTTCAGAAATTGATTAAATGAATTTTGAATGATAGTTATTTCCCTTTTTATTATTTTCTTTCTCTTTTTTATCGAATTTCCATATAATATAACTTACAGCAGAAAAAAGCAGATCTGATTGTAAAAGACACTGTAAGTTGTGAGTTACTATTCGTTTCTATACCATTTTCATCTTGCTTTTGTCGCCAAAGAATGTGTTTTTAAGCCGAAAATGCACTACTGACTTAACGCCTGACTTAGGTTCTTAATGGTCGCAATAATGTTGTTGTTTTTTCAGGTGAAGATAATTTTTAGAGTATATTTTAATATTCAATCTTAAATTATATAGATATGAGTATAACTCTTTTATTTCTTTTTGCAAATGTTTTCATTGTTAATTTAATTTTTCTTGCGCCATTTCGTCAATTCCACTTACAGGAAAAATTTCAGTTTTAAAATTTAAAAACTGAAGAAGGGAAAGATTACCCCTTCGATTAAAAATCTACCCCCAAATTTCAAGATTAAATGTCAATAATGGATGATCGTAAATGTCACATTCACTTGACATTAAGCATAATATAAATACTAATTATGTCATCAAGTGATTTTTAATTCGACATTTTATTTCTACTTTTATATATGTTCTGCTAAATGCTAATCTATGTAATCTGGCTAATAGTTTGGCGATTTGTATAATTTAGCGAAATTGGTCGACGGTATAACCAAGTAGTACTGAAGGAAAAATTTGGCAAATCAAAGTAAATTTATGCAATTATGCGTTATTAACTATAGATAAATTCAACATTTTGAAATGAAAAATTCCCGCTGAATAAAATTTACAAGTCTTTTTTTATTGACCATTTCCTCTTCAATATTTCTTCAATCAAACTTTCGCTATTCTCTTTCGCGCAGGCTAACAAAAATGTATTTTAAATATTTTATTAGATAAAACGTAAATAACATTCTTCTATTTTTTAAAAAAATATTTTTAAAATCTAATTCTACCATTATGTGTCTTACAGGACAAAATAGCAGAATCTCTATAAATAAAAGGAATTCTGAGGATAATTAATTAATTAATTGAGGCACAGGGGAAAGCAAATCTTGGCAATGCGCCAACTCGGTCCAGAGGAAGCAAATCTTGGCAATGCGCCAACTCGGTCCAGAGGAAGCAAATCTTGGCAATGCGCCAACTCGGTCCAGAGGTATAAAAGCAAGATAGAAAAAAACGCGCAGGTCTGTGCATTCAAGTACAACCACCCATATGTATATGCTGAAAGTTTGTTCTGACGCTCACCCGACGCACGTGGAGTGCCGATGGTCCGGGGAGAGTCACCGGGGGATCCGTCGCCAGCTGAGAGAGAAGCGTAGAGTCACCGGGGGATCCGTCGCCAGCTGAGAGAGAAGCGTACCATACACATAAATCTCTATAAATAAAAGGAATTCTGAGGATAATTAATTAATTAATTGAGGCACAGGGGAAAGCAAATCTTGGCAATGCGCCAACTCGGTCCAGAGGAAGCAAATCTTGGCAATGCGCCAACTCGGTCCAGAGGAAGCAAATCTTGGCAATGCGCCAACTCGGTCCAGAGGTATAAAAGCAAGATAGAAAAAAACGCGCAGGTCTGTGCATTCAAGTACAACCACCCATATGTATATGCTGAAAGTTTGTTCTGACGCTCACCCGACGCACGTGGAGTGCCGATGGTCCGGGGAGAGTCACCGGGGGATCCGTCGCCAGCTGAGAGAGAAGCGTAGAGTCACCGGGGGATCCGTCGCCAGCTGAGAGAGAAGCGTACCATACACATAAATTATTAAATAAACTTTCAAATTAAGCCCGGCGAAGCGGGCTGCGTATGCTAGTTACTTTTAAAAATGGTTTTATCTGTTAATTGAATGTTATTTGTTTATTTGGGTGTTTGAATTTACTTTTGCCATCAAAAAATGCGATTTTATACCAAGAAGGCATAAGCTGGAGCGATGTTCACAACTACCTCACTCTCTTTTAAATGTGTGAGAGAATTTTTAGGATATTTTTTTATGTTTAGTTGTAAATATATAAATAGCAGTTATAAAAAAAAAAAAAAAAAAAAAAAAAAAAAAAAAAAAAATGCGTAGAATGTTTAAATTTTAGTATAAATGTCTTCCTCATCCAAACTGTAAAATAATTTAATTGCAACTTTTTAAAGTTTTGGCGCGGATGTCATATACGCACCACATTCGCACGATTGAAACAAAATGGCGATTTTATGCCACACATGGTAAACCGACCATGGTTGTTTATTTATTAATAAACTATTTATTAACTTTCATTTTGTTTTTTAAAATAATATAAATCATTTTGTTCTATAGCTATTAATTAAACTTTTTTATTTTTTTTTCAAATAATACAAAATAATTAAAAAATATTTATGAAATTGGTAATTAAAAACCAAGTTCTCCAAATTGGCGCCAGAAAAAAATTGCGCCAATGTGGTGCATACATGACATCTGTGTCAAAGTTTTTTCTTATACATAAGTAGGGAAAATGCAGTATAAATACCGATTAAAGTTTTTTCCAAATGGAAATTTTGTCACGGATTTGGTCATATACTCATCGAAGTATCTCACTGGCGCCAAAATGGCATTATTTGTCTCATATGGTAACCCAGCTATAGTTGTTTATTTGACGATAAGTTGTTTATTTACTTTCATTTTTTTCTTTTTTGAAATGATATTTGTTGTTTTGTTCTACAGTCTACACTTACTTTTTATTTATTGTTAATTGCTGTTTAAAATGATAGAAAATAATAAAATGTACATAAATTTCTTTGGTATTCTAAAACGAGGATTTTGCCACATTGTAGTTGCAAGGTAATCGTGCTAAACCTATTGTGTATATGATGTCTGTGTAGGAATCTTTTGTGAAATATGAAAAGTGTAAATTGGCTACTATTTCATTATCACGTCAACCAATTTCACCAAATCGTTCGCCAAATTATACAAATTTACATAATTTTATCTTAAATAACTAAATAGAAAATGCGAAAGAGCAAGTAATTTTGTTTTCATTTTTCAGGAGGAAATTTTGCAATAATAAAGTAATTGTTGTAGTAAGAATTTTAATCTGAGTTTCTTTTTTATCGTTGGCAACTTGCTGTAACGAAAAATGTTTATTTTTTTCCTGCTATTGTTTTGTAAGAGCTGGTTTTGTGAAAGCCATGTTAAGATGGTATTCAAATTTTTGAACCCTTCCCAATTACCACCCCCTTGGGCCGATTTTGCTCATTTGCAATTCCCACTGAGATATTAACCATCTCAATGTACTTGACGAGTTTGAAGATGATTCTTGCATAATTGTGCCTTTTATCGCGCGGACAAAATTTAATATATATATAAACTTTTTAGGTGGGAGTAGCTTTGGGTTCCTGGCTTCACGTAATGAAAAGTTGTGAAGAAATTTTTCAGAAGTTGTACCATGGTAACAACTGTAATAATTAATATTTCTTCAGATAAGGGAAAATTTTAAATCCTGTTGCCATAATTGTCTCATTTCGCTTCCAAATGGTGCACTGTTAGTAATAAACTAAAATAATTACTTCTAAATAGCTGGTTTTTGCGCAACGTTTAAGATAATTTAATATCACAATGGTGTCTAAATCGTTTTCAGCAATGAGCAAGGTGCTGCTGGAGGTCCAAATTATTTAAAATACAAATTTAAATTCACCAGTTCGTTTCATCCACGGTTGATTTTGAAATATTGACCAGCGCAGCGGGCATAGCCTGCTAGTTTTAACATTAAATATTTTTTAAAATAATTATTCGATTAAAAAATGGTCTGTATCAGCATATGTATCAAATATTTCTCTATAATTTTCTCTCAGTTTTCATATTTTTTGTGTATAGTTTTCATAATATTAGAGAAGAAATACACTATGCCACAAAAAATTCACTGTCAGTGGCAGTTACTTAAATAAATATAATAAGTCTAATTTTAGCTTATTTTATGTTTATATTCACCATTTCAAAAAGTTGTCAACGTTATAGAAACAGGCACACCTGTTTTAACATCACACTCCTCCCTGCATTCTATTTTCCCGGCGTTTTTACTTGGTTATTAGCTTCCCCCTTCCTTTCAAAGTAAATATATTGAATTCTGAATTTTTTTTTTAAATTCGATGTTTACGAAATTGAAAATAATACTTTGTAATTTTAATAGCAAACCTCTTAGTTTTGGCGCCTTGGGATCATGTTTAAATCTCGCCCCGAGTAGTATTAATTGGAAAAGAGAACAGAGCAATTTGTTCACATTACATACTGATTCGCGTAGCTTTATTGATTATCATTTTGTGAGGCAATGAACCTTTTGAATATCTAAGTGGATACAATGATTCGTTGGAAAAATTGTCCATTGTTTCTTTAAAGCTGACAAGCGAGCAAGAGTAATCTTTCATTGAAAGATTTGTCTCTCATTGTTTGTTAGGATTTGTCATTTTGTCATGCGAATGATTTTGCTCTTTGATAAACGTACGGACGTCTTCCGTTCCTTAAATTTGCCATGATCGGACCTAATTCTTCAGAGTGGGAGGAATTGATTTTCAAATGCAGAAATAGATTACAATTGGCCAAATATCATCCCTTTATTGCGTCAAAGATCCGAAAACTGTTTTATTCATATTAAAATTTAGTTAATTTGTAGTATTTTAATCGAAATCGCATTGAAAATTATGCTCTAAAATAAAAGTGATAACGAAAAGCATTTCCATCATTGTCGTATAAAACATAAAAATGCTCATTTATGAAGTCATTTTATTCAAAGCGCATGATATTGTGAAAATGGTTAGATGGATTTCTCAAGACCTTTTAACACCATTTCTGTTGGTGCCAAAAGACACTTTTCTAACAAGGAAGGTCTCCATACGGGCATACTCAAAAAATTCTGCAAAAATTACAGAATGCTCTTCTCATGTGGATATATATGTTTGTAAAAAAAATTTGGCCCCTTTAGAATGTTCGTAAAAAAATAATAAACATTTCGTTTATTTGGCGATTTATCACCGATTGGCGTCAAAATAATATTTCAAAAAGTACTTTTTTATGCCAAATTCTTTTTAAGGTAAAAATAATGTTTCGTCTTGAACTTGTTTAGAGAAATTTTATTTATATAACGTTAGTTTTGTCAGCTTTAGCTTGTTTTAACTCTATTTTTGTCATACTGTATTTAGAACGAAAATTAACTGTGAAATTTTATGAATTAAAACAAAATTTAAACAAGTTGAATGTAGATTCTGCCATTGCAGAATTGAGTTTCGCCTCCGATTAGAAAAAAAAAAAAAAAAAATCGATAGAGGTTTTTTAGAAGGGCGATCCCGTTTAGATTGCAATGAACTAACTTCATTTTTCTTGTGTTTACCAATATAATAGCAAACAGAACGGCGTGAAATACCCAATTGAATAGCAATTTCTCTCTGAGACATTGGAACTGTGGAATAATAAAGAAATACAATTTGACTTGCTACTTTTTCATTGACTTGATTCATCAAAAACAGATTTTTTAGTTTAAACGCTTTTTTATAGATTCTGAATAAAAGGAAATGCATTTTAACAATAAAACGAGTGGAATCCCGTTGAATTCGACGAATGAAATGTTTAAAAGACGCGATCGATTTGGTTTTAAAAAAAGCAAAAGTAATTACATTATTGAATCAATATATAATAAATATATTTCCAAACTTAATGTCAAGTTTGCCAGTTAAAATTTTGCATGCAAATATTCGCACATCTTCAGTTAAAATTGCAATCTGAGTCAGGGTGGTTATGATTTTGCCCAGCCCAAAAAACCCGGGTGGGTTTTTTCAAAATTTCAACTTTAAATTACATACATAATGTATTTATATTGCATATATAATATATTGTAATATATTCCTTAATATCAGTACACCACTCATAAAATTTATAACCATCACCCCCCCACCCCAAAGAAAAGAAATGTCCTAATTATACCATCACAATTTTTAAAAGAAATAATTGTTAGTTAATCTCTGTAGCATGTGTAAGTAACAAACAAATTTTTTTCCATTAAAAAAAATACTTTGATGTGTAATCTGTTCTATGTTATACAATAGAAACTCATAACAAAATACCATATATTCTTAGAATCCTAATTTAATTATGTAGACATGTAGAATTACTTGGCTTATTCTATTATTTAGTAATAATAAAAAATACTTTATAAATTATTACTAATAATCAATTTATCTATCATAATTTTGATTACTGCCATTGATTTATATATATTTGTAATAATCAATTAGCTATTTTAAATTTAGTAATAAGTACTTTTTTTCAAGCATACTGAACCACCTCCAATAACCCCCAAAAACCTGAAAAAACCCAGGAAACCCTGAAAAAACCCTGAAAATACCCGAAAAATCCTGATAAAACCCCAAAAACCCTGAAAAAACCCCAAAAACCCTGAAAAAACCCAGTGGGTTGGGTTTTTTCTGAAAAAACCCGGGTATTTAACAACCCTGATCTGAGTGCCGGCGAAATCCAGAAATTGTATTTTATATGCACTCACAAAAAAATAGTTTTATTAAAAAAAAAAAAAAAAAAAAAAAAAAAAAAAAAAAAAAAAAAAAACTAATTTCATTTTTACTATGACATTATTTTCACTAACTGAAGTCATCTGAAAGTAAAATCTCAATCTCAGTGTCCGTAATGAAAAGAAATATTGAAATGTAATATCGTTATGAGTAAAAATGCGATGTTTTAAATAGTGACGTCATTTTCTCTTCAAATGTTTTTTAAAAGTTATTGTTATTAATAATATGAAAAAGGCACCCGTAATAATATTGTAATTCCCATTTATCTGGTTGCAGAGTGACATCATTTTCCTCATTTGAAATTTTTCCTACTTTGCTTTAGACATTAATGTCGATATAGCGAGCCCATGGTAACAGGCTCGCTCAGATGCATTTGGCCGATTCGGCATCCGCCCCATGGCAAGGTACGACACGTGTTTGACCTTTTTAGCCACGTGTTAACTAAATGTTGCTGAGTTAGCACCTTCACACGAAAGGGCCCCAGCAACAAGCACAGAACAAGTACAGAAGGATGCCAGAGCCCGCCTGATGAAGACGTACTTAGCAGAGCTCAGGGCTAAAAGACAGAAGATGCCCCATAATTTCAATCCTTTAAGTATTTTTTCCCTTGTAAATATTGCACTTTTCCCTTGTAAATATTACGCATTAATCAAGAATATTAAACTTATGTAACAATACCCCTGGACTCCTTAATCTACATGGGGGCTGCGGCCTACTTGGACCCCCAAACAACCTGCACTGCAAGAGTTCTTATTTTTGCATATGGATTGATGTGCAGTGTGCAAGAGGAAAGATTATATTTCCCCTAGTCCCCATCCGGCAGCGAGATGATGTTTATGCTTTCTGCTTATCAGCGCGGTCCCACAGCTCACCAGAAGGGAGAAAAAGAAAAAGAAAATGAAGAAAGTGTGTCAGTAGTGTCGGTCGCCGCCTGTAATTTGTGATGTTCTTGTGCATACCGTGGATTTATTTTTTTTTTCTTTCATTGAAAAAGTAGCATAGATCAAATTGGATTACACTTAAATAGCAGTAAGTGATATTTTTTTTTACTATACCTTATTTCTTTGCTGTGAGTAATGGAGCTCCAAGCGATCCCAGTGATCAGACAGCATTTAAAAACTGCCAAAGCCGATAAAATACAGCTTCTACATTTGTTTATTTTTGGAAAAGACGAAGCGAGGCGAAATCGTTCTAATTTAAGGGTTTATACCGGATTACCGTTTAAAGAAGGTAGCCCTGAATTCGCCAACAAATTGAAAGAAATTACTGATACTTTTGACCAGTTGCAATTGATAACAGTCGCTAATCTGCTATCCATAGATATAAATGGAAATAAAGATGAGATAGCGACTCGCATTTTGGTCGCATTATCAGACATTGCTGCTTTTAAGGAAACATTTGGGAATATTTCGGCTTCGGAGACAGACATTGAGCATAATCAGAACGACAGCAGTGCCAGCACAGAATTAATTTCCCCCTTAAAAATACAACCACAGCAAATGGTTGTACATTCGCAATACACTGCAAGTAAACAAAATATTTCTTTCACCGACATAGAACAATTAATTCCGCCGTTTAGCGGGGAAAAATCTGAAAACATCCAAACATGGTTTACACGATTCGAAACACTCTCGGAATCATTGAACCTCTCAGATATTCAAAAATTTGTTTTCGCAGAACGGAGTTTAAAAGGTTTAGCATTGCTAGTAATTAGAGCTGAAATTAATATTAATTCCTATTCCGCACTAAAGGAAGCTTTATTCCGCGAATTTCATCAAACGGCTTCGCCCGCACAAATACATCAAATATTAGCAAACCGCGGATGTCAACCAAACGAACAATTATTGGAATATTTTTTGAAGATGAAAGAAATCGCGCAGCGAGGGAATGTGGATGACATCTCTTTAATTCATTACACGATACAAGGTATTAGAGATACACCCCAAAATAAATCCATTTTATATGGCTGTTCCGATTTAGTAGAGTTTAAGAAAAAATTGCTAATTTATGATGAAATTTGCCGATCAGCCAGTGGTCAGGTGAAACGCATGTCGTATCATGCGAAAGGCCCTACTCCTACACCACACCTTAAAAATGAACGTAAAATTATCTGTTTTAACTGCGGTTTAGGAAACCACGTTTCCGCAGATTGTCATAATAAAAATAAGGGCCCGAAATGCTTTAATTGCTCTTTATGGGGCCATCGGTCTTTTGAATGCGGCGAGCGCACTGGGGAGAAACAGCCTACAGCCCGAGGCACCCCTCCCCAACAACGTTCGGGGTTAAAGCGCGATAAGAAAGTCCACGTCGTAGACTCACAGCAATCGTATACCAACATGAATAAATTAGTCAAAATTGCGGATGTCATAATAGACGCATTAATTGATACGGGAAGTGCGATTACAGCAATAAGAGAGGATTTTTATAAATTAGTTGGCTCCCCTCCCCTACAATGTGAAACCATACAACTGGGCGGTTTTGGTGGTGGCAGTTTAACGCCATTAGGATCATTTGAAACGGATATTCAAATAGATGGAACTCTGTTCTCTACTAGAGTTTATGTCGTAAACTCATCACAAATGTCCACCCCTTTTATTGTAGGGCGGGACGTGCTTACACAGGGTACACTAACGTGTGGTCAGGACGGGATATCGCTCCATAAAACTCCCCAAGCGGATATTTTCATTAACTGCATTAATGTGTTCGAAACACAGGACGAGATCGATCTAAATCACATTATCGATCATAACATTCGTACGGAAGTCGCTACTTTAATTAAAACCTACAAACCCTCAAAAACGAAGAGCACAGACTTAAAAATGTCGATAGTATTAAATGATGATTTACCCGTGTATCAACGCCCCCGTAGAATGTCCCTAAGCGAAAAAGAATTAATCCGCGACCAAATTCAACAGTGGTTGCGGGACGGCATTATAAAACCGTCGTATAGCGATTACGCAAGCCCCGTTGTCTTAGTAAGAAAAAAGGACAATTCCATGCGCTTATGCATTGATTTTCGAAAATTAAATAAAAAAATAGTGAAGGATCGTTTTCCGTTACCCCTAATTGATGACATATTGGATCAACTCAAACAAGCTGAAATTTTTACGACCCTTGATCTTAAGAATGGGTTCTTCCATGTTGATGTAGACCCAAACAGTACAAAATATACAGCTTTTATCACTCACGACGGGACTTATGAATTTTTAAAGGCCCCTTTTGGCCTTTGTTCAAGCCCCTCAGCATTTACGAGATATCTCGCGTGTGTTTTCCGTGAATTACTCATGGAAGGTGTACTAATATTATACATGGATGATCTTGTAATTCCTACAAAATCGGAAGAAGAGGGACTCCATAACTTAAAACGTGTACTAGATACTGCTTCTGATTACGGATTGGAGATTAATTTTAAGAAATGTCAATTTTTACAGCGCAAAATAGAATTTTTGGGGCATATTATCGAGCATAACACTATAGCGCCATCCCCTGCGAAAATTAAAGCAGTCCAACATTTCCCGGAGCCTAAAAATGTTAAACAGCTGCAATCCTTACTCGGGCTAACGGGTTATTTTCGAAAATTCATACCGGGATACGCTTCTATTGCACGCCCCCTAAGTGATTTGTTACGTAAAACAGCGACTTTCGATTTCGGTCAACGGCAAGCACTGCATATACTACGTAATCGACTCACCAGTAATCCAGTTCTACACATTTTTGTACCCGGCTCGGAGCTCGAAGTGCACACTGACGCCAGTAAATACGGCTTTGGCGCGACGCTTATGCAAAAATCCCCCGACGGTCATTTTCACCCGCTCCAATACATGAGCAAAAAAACATCCCCCCAGGAAGAGAAGTTGAGCAGTTACGAATTAGAAGTGCTAGCGGTCATCGAAGCACTAAAAAAATTTCGTGTTTATCTGCATGGCACTAAATTTCGAATCATCACGGATTGCCAGGCCTTTCAGAAAACGATGAAAAAAAAGGAACTCACACCCAAAATTGCACGTTGGGCCTTATTTCTACAAGATTTCGATTTCGAAATAAAACACCGACCAGCTGCAAAAATGCAGCATGTCGATTGCCTTAGCAGATACCCCGTCATGCAGATTACGCATGATGAATTAACTCTAAAAATTATGCAAGCACAAGACAGAGACCCATTTATAGCCGGCATCAAGGCCGCAGCGATAAGCTCTCCGGTAGCTGATTTTGTGCTTCGTAACAACGTACTGTATAAAATTGAACGTGGCAGAGATTTATTAGTTATCCCCGAAGTGATGCAGCTTAATATTCTCCAGGATATACATGCTAAAGGCCACTTCTCAGCTAAAAAAACTGCGGAAATAGCATCTCAGAACTTTTTTATTCCGAAACTATCCGAACTCGCACGAACCATCGTGATAAACTGTGTTCCGTGCATTTTAGCATCTCGGAAATTGGGTAAAAAAGAAGGTTTTTTACACCCGATTCCAAAAGGTGACACGCCACTGGATACATATCATTGTGATTTTCTCGGACCACTCCCATCAACAAATAAAAATTATAAACATTTATTTACTGTAGTGGATGCATTTACAAAATTTTTCTGGTTATATCCAGTAAAATCTACGGCGGCGCAAGACGCACTAGATAAACTGAAATTACAACAAACTACATTCGGTAATCCCCGACGCATTATCACAGACAAAGGCCCCGCATTCACGTCAGCCGACTTCGCGACCTACTGTAAGGAGGAAAACATCGAACACCATCCGATCACCACGGGAGTACCCCGGGGAAACTCCCAAATCGAAAGAATACACGGCACACTCATCCCAATATTAACAAAGTTATCGTTGGACGATCCCGAAAAGTGGTACAAACATGTTGCTCCGGTGCAAAGAATTATAAATAGCACCATTTCATCCGCTACCAACTTTTCCCCTTTCGAAATTCTTACTGGCGTTAAAATGAAAAATAAAGAAGACTTACACATCCGACAACTCTTAGAAACAGAAGAGGCTCAATTAGCAGTAGACCATAAAAAACAGTTAAGAGATGTGGCAAAGACGCACATTTTAAAACAACAGCAAATGACACGTCTGCAGTATGATAAGAAAAGGAAACCTGCTACTGCTTATGAAATCGGCGATCTGGTCGCGATAAAAAGAACTCAGTTTGGTACGGGCCTAAAACTCCGTCCTAAATTTTTCGGCCCATACCAGATTACCGCAGTGCACCCCAACGAACGATATCAAGTTAAAAAAATTGGGTCACATGAAGGCCCACAGATTACCACTACGGCAGCTGACATGATGAAATATTGGACACAGTCGATATAAACTGACTCATAGTGACTGGAAGAATTTACTGCAAGATAATCTCTACGTTTACGAGTGTTTTTTTTTTTTTTCTCTTTTCTTATTTCTCTTGCAAAATCACAAACACAGATGTGGTTTTAGTTTTGTGTTTACTCCTCCACGCAACGAAGAGGGAATAATGGTGTTTTTTTTTTAATTATTCCCTCGAATGTGAAATATGCCACAGCGATAAATAAAGCTAAGTCAAGTGCTTTTTTTTTTGTTGGCTGGCTAAAGCATTTTTATCATTATTATTATTTCATTAACCAGGATTATGTTAACAGGTGCCAAGTGATTTTTTTTTTTTTGGCACAAACATTTAACTTTTACAATATATAGGACATATTTTTTTTACATACTTAGTACCATTTTATGTGCTTCGAAATATTGTATGTTTTGTTTGAAATATGATTGTTTTTATAAATATGTTTATCTGTATAAACTATTTCTTCTACACCCCCCCCCCAAAAAAAAAATGACAAAATATGATGTAGCAGGAAGACTATAGGTTTCGATTTTTTTTTTTTCTTCCTCTACTCTTTCTTTCCTTTTGACAGACAAAAGATAATTATTTTCGTTTGTTTGTTTTGTCTTTGTCATAAAAGTTTTTACGATTAGTCCAATTTGAGCAATTTTCTTTTACATAAAAATAAAAGTTTTCCTTTATTTTTTTTTGAAGACGTATTAAGAAACACTATAATAAATTTGAGACCTTTTTTCTTAGACGAAGACGAATATCGGTTTCGAAGACGTTGTGTTGGAAACCCCCTTTGGGGAACGATGATAAAGCAAAAGACAGATGTGCAAAGAGCACATTAACGACGTTCACTATTATGATATAATTTTTTTTTCTTTTCATTGTGTGTGCTGTTAATGACGTCTTCAAAATTCCTTTTTTGTTCTTCTCTCTTATTAATATTAATTTTTTTTTTAAATTCATGTTTTACAGTGATCGTCTGGTTTTTTTTTTTTCTCTCTCCCTTGAAGAAATAGTTTATTTTCAGTATCCTGATCGGTGTACACGTTCAGCTGTGGTCAGCTGCATGTCGGATTGGCCGAGTGTCGATATAGCGAGCCCATGGTAACAGGCTCGCTCAGATGCATTTGGCCGATTCGGCATCCGCCCCATGGCAAGGTACGACACGTGTTTGACCTTTTTAGCCACGTGTTAACTAAATGTTGCTGAGTTAGCACCTTCACACGAAAGGGCCCCAGCAACAAGCACAGAACAAGTACAGAAGGATGCCAGAGCCCGCCTGATGAAGACGTACTTAGCAGAGCTCAGGGCTAAAAGACAGAAGATGCCCCATAATTTCAATCCTTTAAGTATTTTTTCCCTTGTAAATATTGCACTTTTCCCTTGTAAATATTACGCATTAATCAAGAATATTAAACTTATGTAACAATACCCCTGGACTCCTTAATCTACATTAATTTTTATCATAAATTATTTTCTGTTATTTTATTTACATTATTAGTATTATTTCTCAGTAAATATGTTTTTTTTTACCTCAATTAGTGCATACGCAATCATTTTGGAAAATAAATTTTCATTATCGAGAGGAAAGCTAAACTATGTTGCCATCATTTTGAAGAAATATCGTAAAAAAGCATTTAAAATTAAAAATAAAATATAAAAATGGAAATAAATTAAAAAATAACTAAAATGGGCACAACTACAAATAAATAGCTTTCATTTAAAAAAAATAATTATCAAAATCGGTTGGGTAGAAAATTCAGGGCTGATGACACGACATTTTTTAGCTTGTCTGAAAGAAATAGCATTCGGAGGCTAATTAATTAAAATTGTTTCAATCTCAAAATTAACTCCAATCTAAAGGTGCTATTACACGTGCGCTGCTGCAGGCGTCAAATCGCAGGCGTCTCCATGTTAACTTATGGGACCAGGCGAGTCGCTTGGTTAGCGCGCGATTCTCTTGTGTCGGAGCGTCTTTGACGCCTGGAACGAAGCGAGTCGCCAGTAAGAGCCAATCAAATGCTTGGAAATCCAAATGATGGTAAAGACTTTTCTCGAACAGCCAATGAAATGCTAAGAACACGAAAAAACGCAGGCGATTTTTGTCGCTTGCAATTTTTAAAGTGCTATTACATGTAAAAATTGCAAGCGACAAAAATCGCCTGCGTTTTTTCGTGTTCTTAGCATTTCATTGGCAGTTCGAGAAGAGTCTTTACCATTATTTGAATTTCCAAGCATTTGATTGGCTATTGCCGGCGACTCGCTTCGTTCTACGCGTCAAAGACGCTCCGACACAAGAGAATCGCGCGCTACCAAGCGACTCCCCTTGGTCCCATAGGATTACATGGAGACGCCTGCGATTTGACGCCTGCAGCAGTGCATGTGTAATAGCACCTTAACATGGAGACACCTGCGATTTGACGCCTGCAGCAGCGCACGTGTAATAACAGCTTTACGTGTAATAGCACTTTAATTGATCTCTGTCGATTCAATTTTGTTGCTATGAAAACAAAAACTTCTCCAATATTGAAATGCATTACTGTAGCATTCTTCATCTGGCCTTTATATTGTCATACGCTTAAATACATGAAAAAATACTTTTTAATATGTATTTTTTATATAAGAAATTATTTTATAAAATTAAATAACTGCAGCAAAAGCAACAGAATGTAATATAAAATAAATTTATGTGTCAAAATCTCTCATTCTTCAAATTTAAATTCATTAAATACTTTTTACACGTATTCTAAAATTTAATTGACAAGAAAATTTCAGGTGCATTAAAATCGTTTGCTGTTGGTGAGGGAAAATGCTGCTCGGCAAATCGCGCGACGCTTTTGTCTTTTCGCGCCAAATACTCTAGAGTATTTTATTTTTTTACTGAGTTTTTTCTGTAATTCCGCCGCTAAATTTGACTGATCCTTTATTACATACATGAGTAGTTTAATCAGTATTTTTTTTTCCTTCAAAAAATTCTGAGTATGCCCAGTATGGAGACCTTCCTTGTAATTATTTTATTGGTGTCTATTTTACTTTTAATGCATAAAGTTAATACTTGTTATATGCCTTCTCAATGCACCAGGCATGAAAGAATTCCTCCTAAAGGAGGAATTCCACCTTTTTAAAAGCAATTTTGGACATTCTCTGGATGGATGCAAAAAATGCAAAGAAAATTTTGGAAGGGGGGGGGGGAGGGTGCCCGGAAAAATTAGTGATCAGACGTTTTGCCTATTCAAATCTTTTGGAATTTGTTCTTGAATTGTTGGGTAAAGCAGACATAAAGTGAAAAGTGAGCTTAGATCATACAAGCATTTGAAAGTCGTGTAAATGAAGTTATTCAAAATGTCTTTCAAAAATGAAATTTTTTTTTCGACCTAAATTCAAAGTGGAAGAAAAAAGTTTATTTTTAGAATAGAATATTTTGCATTATTTATGTACCACTTTTGGGTAATTTCTGTAATACCTTTTACAAGGTGTATTTTTGAAGCAAAGATCAATTAGCAAAAAGATTGTTTTTATTGGGGGGGGGGGGGGAAGGAATATTTTTGAAAAATTAATGACTGGTACTTCACACAAGTTGATCAGTTAAATTTGGATTTACTCTTCTAACATTGTGAATACTTTCAAAGATACATGCAGTTAGATTTAATTTTATTGTATGAGTATTTGTTAAAATAACTCTTAAATTATAAGATTTTGGCGCCACTGTATAGATGGAAAGAATGTTCCATTTTTTTTATCATTTCCCACTTTCATGTCTGATGCACAGAGAATGATTGTCAATTCTTTAATGTAAAAATTGCAAATGAAGTTATCATAAATCACTGTCTTTTAAGGCGCAACACTAGGCGCAGAAAAAGACCCGGATGATAATGTAAAGTCTATGAGGGCGTTCTTTTCAAATATTTCGTTTAAATTTTAATATTTTTACATGAGTTTTTTGCACAGGATAGCTGAGGAAGATCCACAACCGGCCTAGTTTTTACTTTTTCAGTTTTGGTTTCAGTTTAAAAAAAAAAAAATTACTTCAACTTTCAAAACCAGTTTAAACCGGTTCTGAAATTGAAACTATCGTAATATAAAAATATGTAAGCAAAAACGAAAAAGTAAAAACTAGGCTGGTTGTAGATCGTCCTGCAAAAAAACCCATGTAAAAATATTAAAATTGGAGCGAGATATTTGAAAAGAACGCTCCCATAGACTTTACATTATCATTCGGGTCTTTTTCTGTGCCTAATGTGGGGCCTTAAGAGGTGTTTTTTGCGACCGGTGGAAATAATGTTAGTATGCTGTACAAGTGAATGTAAAGAAAATGAGCTAAAATCCTGTTCCTTTAGTTAACGCTATGAAATTTATTCTTGCTTATGCTTTAAATATTATACTGAGTTTTTGGTTTTTATGAAATCGTTACATTTTACCAGGATTCATAAATATCGTGGTATTTTCTAAAATATCAAAAATATCCGATATTTTTTACATGTATCTGACCTTTTCGAAATATTTAATTTACCCATAATATAAATAACTCCAGAATTACTCTAAATTAGAAACTAAAGCATATTGCACTTTATATTAAAAGTTAACAAAACAATATTCTAAATATCTTTTTTGTCTTTCTCACCCCCTCCACTCGCCTACAACGAAACTGGAGAACAAATAATTGAAAATAGAAATAATTTTCAGAAAACTTAAAGTATTGGCTTTTCACACTATCAAAAAACAATGAAAAAATCGGAAATATTGTAAATTTTGAATTCGAAAACCAAACACAAGAAGTCTGCAAAGACCGGGTCACTCTAATAAGTGCTTCATAACCAAAAATAAAAGTGCGGGGGGGGGGGGTAAATATAGTTGAAACACATAAAATTTGTCAAATTTGCGTTTATGATCTGTGATGATATTATAACACATTTAAATAATATTCAAACAAACAGCGGCAGTAAATATCCTATCCATCCTAAGTTATGAAAATACAGAATATTGTGCATGGGATCACCATGAAAGCAAAGTTTTTCAAACACAAATGGATAATTTAAAAATAGGAGCCCTCGTTGTATACAACTATGATAACGTAATACCGAATCAAAAGTTTGTTTAAAATCAATTGCAAAAAAATTCAGTTTAATTGGTTAAATATTTTGCTCCCATACTGCTCATAGGCATGGCTCATAGGCTCATTTCAAATGATTTCTTTCTTGTTTTTCATGGCCATACATTGTTCTTAGGTCCCGGAAGAGCCGCGCGGAGCATACATTTCAAGAACGCTGCATCAGAGCATGTAATTTAATCTCCTCTTCATAGGAAAAGAGAAAATTGCAGTGTAATTTTGTTTACATATGCTGCCGAATGATTTAAATGCTTTCCGTGCTAACAATATCTAATCGCAATTTCCCTTCATTTGTGCCATTTACAAAGTATCGCTCCGTCGATTTCTTTTGAAATGAGAAAAAGCATTTGGGACTTTGACTTTCTCTTCTTCGGAAGCTAATTGAGTTCGAGTTTTCCTTTTGCTCTTCTTGTGCTGGAGAAAGCGCAGAGAGAAAGTTGTTGCAATCGGAAACTTATTGAACTCATCTATTACTGTATTCAAATAATGATAACACCACTTATTATTAACTATTTGGAAAATAGTTGTTGTTCTCGGTAATGAATTGGGGAAATCCGAAGTATATCTGAATCTTTTTATTGGTTGAATTTCGCAACTTATTTCATTTTATTCATGTCCTAATTGGTCTAAGTTTAATATCCAAAATTGGAATATTTCTGTTTTTTATTTTATTCATTTTCTGATTGGGCTAGGTTTGATGTCCAAAAATGGAATACTTCTGTTGCCACAATGTCAAAAAGAGTAATAAAAACTTGAAAAATAATAATTAAAAAAAAAAATTGTGATAGATTTCAAACAAATTTCCTTAAAAAGTGCATTTTGTTCTCTACGCAACGGTGTAAAAATTAAAAATGTGCGATGTTTAGAAGTTTTAAAAATTTGCAGTTCCGAAAATTGTAAAAGTGAAATTTCATTTAAAATTTGTTTATGATGTGTCCAAGAATATTAATGTTTAATCCATGTCCTACGTAATATGAGACGTTCAGAAGTCTGATGAACTCCATCCAATAAAAATGCACATTTTAAACAACCAAAGTTGTCTGTCTTTAAATTACTGTTTTTTATCATTGGTCTAGGAATATTAATGTTTAATGCACGGCATACGTAACATATGACTCGTTATAATTATCCTAAAAATGATGTTTATTATTATTAATTTAAATATAGAATATATTTACAAGTCTTTAAAATATTATTTTCCAAATAGGCGTCGTAATTTGTTGAATTACAATTTTGTTATTTTTTGGGGCTTATTTTCAGCATTTTTAAAAGTTATTTCTGTGTTTCCATTATGTTATGTGTATTCAGCAGCATATGATATAAAAAGTTGTGGGATGGACTCAAGTAATCATTTTCAAATAAATAAAACAGTTCCGATTATCTGTAATTATTGAAATGTATTTGTGAGAATAATTAATCGTGCAAATCTATTATTAAAGCCATTATTTTGAAATTAATATTCTAGTTATTTTATGTCGAAGTTTTAGGATGGTGAAATTTGTAGGGAATTAGAATTATCATTTTGTGACCGTGTGAATTTTCCGTTTGATTCTGTGCGATTCCGTAAAAAGAAAAAAAAAACATTCAAATATATATATTTAGCAATATTAATTAGTTAAATTTTATTGACAATATTGACGTTTTAAAAATATGAATTTTCGTATATGCATTTTGCGCCTAAGATTTTAAAAATATTTATTTAATATTGCATTTATATTTACTTATACTTCTATATTTTAAACTGAACCTAAATTTAAAAATATATTCAAATACATTTGCATAATTAATGGCCTTAACAATCATATTTATTAAATTTAGTAAAAACATTAGGTCTATTTATTAAAAAAAAAAAAAATCTATGGCAAAATTCAGGCTAAACTGAGGTTTAATTTAAAATATAGTAATATAAGTAAATATAAATGTATAAAATATATCTGCAGTTGTGCGCAAACTGTATATTTGAAAATTCATAGTTTTAAAGCATCAATTTTGTCATTAAAATTTAACTAATTAATATTGCTAAAAACATGTATTTGAATGTTCAACTTGATCTTCTCCCATCTGCTGCTTTTTGTTTTCATTTTTAGTTAAAATATAAAATATAAATTTCAATAGACATTGAGTAAATAAATTTGAAAAAAAAAAAAAATAATAATTTCTTTTGCGGAAAATCTGTCAAGGTTCCAATCCCGTGACTGATGAATAACCGAAGTTCCAGTGTGTATAAATGTCATTTGTAGAGAATTTTATGCTCTTTAATTTATGTTGGAGTAATTTTTTAAATAAAACCCATAGTTTCTGAGATATTTCCAAAAATCTAAAAAAGAGGGGGGAGACTTATTTTTGCTATTCCCCCGCTCACTTCCTATGCATGGGGACTTTTATTTAGTCATTAGTAGACATCAATTAAAAAATGTTCCCAATTTCATCTCTGTGGATTTATTATGGCAGATTTTCCTAATATGGATGAAAATGGTCAAGCTTCCGGTTCCGTAAATGACGGATTACCGAGGCTGCACTGCGTATGCATGTCATTTGTAGAGAATTTTATGCTCTTTAGTTTAAGCTGGAGTATTTTTTTTGCCTCCAATGCTATTTTTTTCAGACAAGCTAAAAGTGTAGTGTCAAAAATTGTGGCCCACTTTTTCATAATCTGGCCGTTAAAACGAGACATTCATACAATCTATATATAAAAGACCTGGCTGTTTTTTTAGTCACCAGCCCTGAATTTTCTACTCAACAGTTTTTGATAATTATTTTTTTAAATGAAAGCTATTTATTTGTAGTTGTGCCCATTTTAGCTATTTTTTTAATTTATTTCCATTTTTATATTTTATTTTTAATTTTAAATGCTTTTTACGATGTTTCTTCAAAATGGTGGCAACTCAGTTTAGCTTTTCTCTCGATAATAAAAATTTATTTTCCATTGTCACTTTTCACCAGTCAGAAACTTTATTTCACCAGTGAACATGTCCTCGCATTTAAAAAAAAAAAAAGTTAATTGTTTTCGGAAAATTTAACCACAATAAAATTATTGCGTATAATTATGCACTAATTGAGGTTAAAAAAAAAAATAATTTATGATAAAAATTAATGTCTAAAGCAAAATAAGAAAAATTTCAAATGAGGAAAATGATGTCATTCAGCAGCCAGATAAATGGGAATTACAATATTATTACGGATGCCTTTTTCATATTACTAATAACAGTAACTTTTGAAAAACATTTGAAGAGAAAATGACGTCAATATTTAAAACATCGCATTTTTACTCATAACGATATTACATTTCAATATTTCTTTTCATTATGGACACTGAGATTGACATTTTACTTTCAGATGACTTCAGTTAGTGAAAATAATGTCATAATAAAAATGAAATTAGTTTTAAAAAATTTAAGTTAGTTTTTTTTTTTTTTTTTTTTTTTTTTTTTTTTTTAATAAAACTATTTTTTTGTGAGTGCATATAAAATAAAATTTCTGGATTTCGCCGGCACTCAGATTACAATTTTAACTGAAGATGTGCGAATATTTGCATGCAAAATTGTAACTGGCAAACTTGACATTGAATTCGACGGGATTCCACTCGTTTTATTGTTAAAATGCATTTCCTTTTTCTCAGAATCTTTAAAAAAGCGTTTAAACTAAAGAAAAAATCCGTTTTTGATGAATCTAGTCAATGAAGAAGTAGCACGTCAAATTGTATCTTTTTATTATTCCGCAATTCCAATGTCTCAGAGAAAAATTGCGAATCAATTGAGTATTTCACGCCGTTCTGTTTGCTATTATATTGATAAACACAAGAAAAATGAAGTTAGTTCATTGCATTCTAAACGGGGTCGCCCTTCTAAAAGACCTCTATCGATTTTTATCTTTATGTATTTTTTTTCCTAATCGGAGGCGAAACTGAATTCTGCAATGGCAGAATCTACATTCAACTTGTTTTTTTATAAAACCTCATAGCCATAATGTTTGAGATGTTTTCAAAAACCTAAAAAAAGTGGAAGGGTACTTATTTTTGCCCCTTCCTCCTCCCGCTCACGTCCTATCGATGGGGACATTTTACCTAGTCATCAGCTATCGAGGAACAACTGTGCCAAATTTCATCTCTTAAACATTTATTATGGCAAACTGCCTCAAAAAGGGTTTATTTGATTGGACTAAGAGGGGAAGCTGTGTGATTTGAAGGAGTCGATCCGTTTTTCACAGGGCACAGTACTACAAGAGCAGAAACAGTTTTCTCTCTGTTCTCGTTCTGGTTAATAAAATAACGTGCCAAAAAGGAATGAATTTGGACATGAGGAAAGTCATAAGAATTTTTTAATTTGTGTATATTGACAAAATTTGTATAAGTGACCAGAAGGAAAGCTTGCTTACAAAAGATACAAGTCATTCTTGTTATAAATAGTGTAGGCGTTAGATAATTGTTCTCTTTGGTTGTAAAATCATATCATATCATCGTAGTGCATTCTTCTTTACCTTTCTTTAAGGCGTAGGCGCAGTATTTATCAGTTGTTGTCTTGCATGGCCATTGACTCGTTTTTTACGAATAGAGATTCTTCATTCCTTCATCCTTTAAGAATATTATTGTAATTAGCGATGAAAGTTAAAGAGGTTAATTATTCTTTTCTTTACAAGCTCAGAATACAGTTGGTGCATGTGTTTTCCTCGGTGATTATAAAGGATTGCCTTTTGTTTTTTACGATCGCCCACTGTCTTTTAATATTCTGCGTGCACAGCTTTGGTGTTTAATTTAGGATAGCGCGATTTTCATGTTTATAAAACACCCACTTTATGTGAATAAATTATAACCAATAAAAAGAACTGTGTACTTTTTTATATGCATCCTTTCTAAAATTCTTTAAGAATATGTTAAGTGAAGTATATCTAAGGGTAGGTTTATGGCATTTAGAACCCCCCCCCCCTTCACTTCCCCCAAAGAGGGGAGAGAAGGGTTTTTTTTTTCTTCTTTTCTTGAACTGGATAACGATTCAGGGTATTTTCCTCTATATGATTGTAGTTATGGTCTAATAAATTATGTATTAATATTTTATAATTTATATCAATATTTTAATAATGCTTCCATAACAACGTAATGCGCAGGGAAAATTATTTTATTCTCACCAGTTTCAAATTGGACGCAGTACTCATGGGAGTTTTACCAAGATCGCTATTTTGTCCACTTGTTTGTAAAAAGTTCGAGACTTCGGAAAAAATTGGACAAAATAAAAATCCGTTGATTTTCCATGTTTGACATATAAAAATATTGCTATGCTGCAATAGAATTAATATTCCTATATTATTTAAAAATAACAATAAAAAAATTCAATTAATCATTCAATTAAAATAGAATGACTGCATGTTAATCTTAATTTAATAAATCGATCCACAAATAATATGTTAATTGCATATTAGTATTCACCAGTTCATATTTTATCATACTTGCTGCATCAAGCAGGACGGTCGTTCTGCCACGTCAAGCTAGGAAAAAAAAAGTATGCCCGCCAAACGAAAAAAAAACGCCTAAAACATAACGACCGTTTAACTGCTTAATATACTCGAGACAACTTCTCAATGTTAAATCGACCAAACATGGCATTTTAAAATTTCGATATTTAAAAAATAAAGTATTGCAGAGAAATACAAAGGAAACTAGAAGAATCTAATGAAGAAAAGCTTCAATTTAAGATCAAACATATCCTTATAAAATAATTATAAACAGAGATACAGGATTTTTTAAAAACCGTCGAGATACTGAAAATGATCACTTTTTTCTTCGTCAAACATTTTTTTTTTCAATCAAGGTACAGACTTAAATAAAGGACAGAAAAACGTATAGAGTGCATTTTCGGACAGGTAATTATTCAATCTACGTGCTTTTGAAAAATTCAGTTTTTAAAAAAACTTCTATCTTTAAAAAGCAAAAAACTGTTATTTAGTTAACAAATTATGCCAAACTGCGATAAAGCTGCCAACTATAGTGTACTATCTACATTACAGTAGCACAAATCAGTTTAGGTACCACCAATTCAAGTTTAATATGCCAAAAGGATATTTTCCCTCAGAGATTTTTTTTTTTTTTAAATAAAACAGTGTAAAAGTTAATTTTTAAATAGATCTTTAAAATACAATTAATATTTGAGAGAAAAGATATCTTGTAAAATGTAGTCATTTACAGTTATTGGCCTTTAAAATGTCATTCCTAATGTAAACAATTTATATAAAAAAAAGTAATAGCGTTGAGTATGATTTTTATATAAAAAGAAGATCATGGTAAATTATATTCACTTTGTGGGTGAGCAGTGAATCAACATAGATATCAACTTTGACGTCAATGTATGATGAAATACGCTTTTACCGTAAAATATTTATTTTATAGAGGGTAATCTCTGGAATTACCGAACCAATTTGAAAATTAAAGGTGACAAAATAATTGTGACTGACTCTGATCAAACATAGACTTTGTTTCATGCTGGTGCTACTATTTCGGAGCATATGCATGAGTAAAAAAGATCTAAAATTGCAATTACTTTCTAAAATTGCAATTACTTTACGGAAAGAATTCTGACATTTGACATACTTGTAAGTTTTAAAATGTTCACTAAGAACTGTTTCTAAAAAAAAAAAAAAAAAAAAAAAAAAAAAAAAATCAAAATTTAACAGTAAGAAACGATTGAAAACGTTACAAAAACTGTTAAAGTTATGAATTGTTTGGACGTTTTAGGGCTATAAAGTTGAATTTTAAAATGGTTGTTGATTTTAAAACGTAAATTTTGACACAGAAGAGTTTTAAAAAATTCGAAATTTACAAAGAAAACCCCCAGGAGTAAAAAAATTCTAATTTGCTATTATTGTAATAGATACCTGTAATTGGGTATGGTGGTCACTTTTAAAATATAAATACATCCTAAAAAGCCGTCTCAAAAGAAAAAAAATATATATAATATAAAAAATAAACATAAAAATAAAAATACGAAACGAGCTGAGAACATTCTGAAAAAATTCTAAAGTATTTGAATAAAATCGCTGTGCATGAACTTGAAATTTGACATGGTTGTTACTTTTAATCAAGCAGGGGCGGTGGATCTGACAAGCTGTAAAAAATGTATGCCTTACAAGCAAATGACACATATGAAAAAAAAACGACTGCTTAACTGCTTATTATAATAAACGACAAAAATGAAATGCTGTAAATAGCACAAATAAGAGACGAGATAACCACTTCGGTTTTAAATCTGTCAGTCATCGATTTTCCCATTATTTCAGTCAACCATTATTTTTTCTTATAAAACTGCATAAAAATTAAATCTTTAGAAAAATCTTACAAAACAAAAAAGAAAAAAAAAAAGAGGAGAGAAGAGATGCTTTTTAAACTGAAATTTCGTTTCTTATGTAAACAAAACGTTTGAAAAAGAATTGAGTGTAATATGTTATATATATGCTATACGGCAGGCATTTCATTCGCGGCAGACAAACAAATCAGAAGATATCTTTGGCTTCATTTTCCTATTAATAAAGGAAATCTGGTTTTAGCATATGGCTTTTTTGTACGTTTGTTTGCTTCTAGAGGATTTAGTGTTGAATTCAGACACTTTTCACCGGGAGAAATATTTCTGTCTCCGGGGGGCGGGGGGCATTGTAGAGTTCCAGGGAGGAAATTGTCCATTTTGTCCATTAAAAACACAAAATTTCTGGGGGGGGGACATTTTAATGCTCCGTGGGGGAATGTCCCCCCCGGGCCACTCCCTGAATTCAACACCGAGAGGACTAATCTCCCGATTTACCGGACCGATTTTAAAATAATGGGGGCAAAATGATTGTGATCAACACTGCCGCAAAAAATACAGTGGGGTCTCTCTATCTGAACACTCTCTAATGTGAGCAAACACCCCGGTTTTATGAACACATTCTGACGGTTCCGGCGAAACTCCATAGTCTTAACAAAAGATGAACTCTCTGTATTCTGAACATCCTCTAATCCGAACACCCCGCTATTATGAACGCTACTTTAAGTCCAATTTCTACTTCATCTCTCTGTAAACTGAACACATGTTTGCAATCTGAACTCTAATTCTGATCGTGGAAATTCGGAGAAACTGTTACAGGTGAATAAAAAGGTTCAACAAACTTTATTAAAAAATAAACAGTCGAAAATCGCTGGTAGATTGTAAGTATTACTTGAAATTGTAATTTGTTTGAATGCTTAATTTGTTTGATAGAAACTTCTGTTAAATGTTGGAGCACCTGTTGTCACATTCTTGTCAGCCACCTGCTGTAACCGAAGCCATTTTATGACTGTTTTTTATTAGAAAATGTAAAAATTAAATTTTTGATAGTTGGAGAAAATTGCGGTAAGTTAAAATAATCCACTTCCATCATTCTTATTTCAAATAATAATTGTATATGAAATATTTTTAATAACAGTTTAAGCATGATAGTTCAAAGATTAATTTTTAAATTTTAGTCTGAATTTGGAGTACCGGACTGATTTCTTTGATTGTTCAACTACTGAGAATATGGCAAATAAAGAAACTATTTGCTTATAATTGTGTTGCTATTTAATTTCAGAAGATTTCATTTTTGCCCATGATAGGACATTCATTAACCCTTTAAGCGGCCTACTGAGTTTTTCCGTCACTTAGTTTTTAGATTTAAAGGTTTATTCATGCAAAATCGATATTAGTGCTAATTTTTGTATTTGCATATGATAAATAAATATCTTAGATTATAAAATACACATCTCCATATCAATACTTTCCGTAGCTTTTATTTTATGAATTGTTAAACTTGCATGTAAAATTCTGCAGGATACTTAAAGGGTTAAGGATTTCATGAAATCTTTTAGAAACCATCAGTTTGTGAAAAGCATTTATGTCTCAATAAATCTGGTTCATGGTCGCTCTGCCATCGGTCTTTCTGTGTTTAACATGGAGATAATATTCCTTTTTATTAGCTCGAAGGCCGAAGCCCTAATTCCAATGAGCTAAATGCTATTCAAGAACCCTATTTTAACCTATTTGTGGCCAAAATAATCCCCTTCCCCAGAGTACTTTAATTATAATTGCTATATACATAATACAATACCTATTACATTATTAGTGTTGACTTTAGAAAAAAAGGGCCGCCAGACACGAATTTTTCAAAGAGGGAATACTATATTAAAAGAGTGGTACATTATTTTTCCATAAAGGGGCACTTTTGTACCTTGTTCACCCAAAATATTTTTAACTGGTTTGTTTAGAGTCCCCTAGAATTTGCGATATTTTCCCAGGATCGATAGAATTGCCACGGGGCGCATATGAAATGTAAAAAACGGCCGCCGGGAACACCGGAAAGGTTTATAAAAGCCGCCGGGCGCTACGCCCTGCTAAAACAGCTTAGTCAACACTAATTATACGTTTCGAAATGGTGTTAATCAATTTTGTAAAATAATCTTTAAATGTTGAAAAATAAATATATCTAAAAATATATTAATTTATTTCCTAAAAATCGAAAAAAGGCATTTTCGAAAATTGCGTTAACGCCGAAAATGTTAAAATTAGCATACAGGAATAGCGGTTTGCTTTAATTATAAATTTATTTAAACGAATAATATTTTATAAAATGCTTGAAGAGTGCAGTAGAGTGTTCGGGTTTTATTTATGAGTGTGGAAACTCATCGGTTCTCTTCGTATGTTAACGTCTGTGCCCCAAGGAAAAGACACATCCTGTTCCCATCTTAATACCTCTATTAAAATCTGGTTTTTCTCACTTTGCAGTTTTTGTATTTGCCCCACCTGCTGACAGTCACCTGTAGAATTAACGCGATAGCAGCATGCTTTTTCTCGACTAATGCGATCTCCCGCCTTCCTAAATTTGACATAAATCTGCTGATTTCACTAGTATATCATCCTCAAAGTATTAAAAAAGACATTGTGGGCACAGGATTCGTGCACATTAATCGCATCATTGAAACTTTGATAAAATTCTTGTTGGAAGAAACTTTTAAGATTGTTCTCAAATCAAAACTGGCTACTTTCTGGCACAGTCGTAGAGTGCGTTATATCAATTCTTACCCACATTCCAATAAATCGAATAGCTTTTACTATTTATCCTTAAAAGCAAAGGATCTTGAAAGGCATGCAACAATTTCTCAGTTTCCCAACAGGCAGCAATCGATTATAATTCAATCTGTATTCCTCTAAGGACAAATAAAAATATTATTAGATTCTTACCTATTTAAATAGTATAAGGTCTACAAATATTATGCGTTACACGAATGGCGTGAAATTACGAAACTTTACATTGATGCGAGGGGTAGAAATGACAGTAGCCTTTACCTTGCCATTCAAATTGCTGGTATTTACTTATTTATTTTCAAGTTCTTTTTTCTTATTGATTTGAATCTCTTCATATGCCCTTAATGTAAATGAAACTGAATTCAAGGGCAATAACTCAAGATGCCTCGAATTTATAGGAAATTAAGAACACGAATAGAATCTTAAGGAAAGAAAATGAGTTTGTGATTGTTTCGGAAATATTTTATGCAGTTGAGTGAGGAAACATAATTTGTGAAAACAAAGGTAAAACTACCTAAATTTTCAAAACCTAATCCTCTAACGTTCATGGTAGCATATATGCTATACCACTAGGGTTTCCATTCTAGCGCATTTTTTAATTCGTATATTTTAAATTCATACCAGAAATTTTTATATCTAGATTAATTTATAAATGTAGATTTAAACTTGAAGCAAGTGTAGTTCCTGTGTCCGATTTTCTCATATATATCCTTTTCGAAAGAGTGGTCGAGAAGTTATGCTCTTAGTTGGTAGACGGGGGGTATTGGGTTCGAATCCAATCACGCCCTTCGACCTAACCGTTCGAAGTTTTCCGTGGTTTTCTTCGAAACATGGGTAACCTTGTGTATCTAGAAAGACCCCCTCGGGCCTATATTCTTGGTGCCGCTAATCGGCCGTCATACTCATATACAACACCTTTTCGAAAAAGGTAAACATTTAGATTTTTTTTTCTTTGTACTGTTATTGAAATAAAAGTATATTTATCCTTTTGCATCTCGTGAATATATCCTTAGGTTTTTTTTTCCCCTTTTCAAATGTAATTATTGATTCAGAATTGTTTTAGACTTTCCTTCGGGCAATAGTGTAGAAGGAAACTTATAACAAAGAGAATTGAATCGTGACATCACTCCAGGGAAAGCTATTTCCTCCCCTTTCTTCTAATTTGTTTCTGAAGTTTTTGAGAAAGGCAACTTTTATGTCTACAAAGAATGGGACAAGCATAGAAATATCTATTTCTTTTCCAGATTTAATGTTGTCCTGGTTTTAGAATCAAAAATCCCCCCCCCCCTCTCCCATAGCGGATTATTTGTTATTTTATTATTATAAGAAAGATAACTAACTAATCGTGCAGTGGCGCAGTCAGAATTCGGTTCTAAGGGGAGTTTTGAGTTTCTGATAAAGGTAATTGCCGGTTATTTGAATCGCCGATTAATAGAATCAGTGCTAATTAGAATATTTACTGTATAATACTTAAACTCAAAAAGCGTCTGTGTGGCCGGAAATCATCATTTTTTTTTTTTTTTTTTTTTTTTTTTAGCATGAAGCATCTAAGAAAAGTAATTTAGTTCAAATAACCAATTTTTACTTAACTGATTCATGTAATATGCACTTTCACAATTTTTAGTAGAATTTTCGCCATTTAATTGAATCACTTTATTAAATGAAATCTGATTCAATAAAGTGGCGGATTCCGAAATGCGCCAAAACATTTAAATATTAAGTTTGTGTTTCATTCATATAAGCAGCAATTATAGCGATCTTTCTCAGCTCTGGGAGGGCTTTTAACCCTAAAACCACCCCCTTGGCTGCGCCACTGTAATCGTGTGTTTTTATTTGAGTTTGGCCGGGTGAAATCAGAAACATGCTGATTTAAGATAAAAATTAAAAAATAATAATAAACTTAATAAACGTATTAATAAAGTTACTTCATTTTATCTTAAAGTGCAAATGTTGAAATATGCCCAATGTAATAGTTCTTTTTAAAGACCTTTTCAGCTTTCATAGTTTGTTAAAACTGCAATAACTGCATAGTTATTTTGTTAAAACTGCAGGAATTTCTTCGACTAAAGCACTACTTTGGTGACCTATTCCGTAAAAAAAAAAAAAAAAAAAAAAAAAAAGGCAAAATGTCCTGCATGTGACATTTACATAAATCCCTATATTCATTAACTTATGCATTAAAAGTATCAAACCCTTAATATTTATATTTTAGCATAGTTATTTTAATTAGGGAGATACAATCACATTGTCCAAATAGCAGTAATATTTACAAAAGCTGTCCCGCATATGACATGTAATAGTAGGGTTTGAAATGTCGTAAAATGTAGCTCCAGCTGGATTGAAGTGCCAAGTTTGATATTTTTGTCTTATACTGGAGATTTTGACATGGAGATTCCAAATATCTTAGGTGCCATTTTTTTCTTGCACGTTTTTGGGGTTATTTTTACGGTGGCATCCAAGATGGCTGCCATTTACTGACTTCTTTAATATTTGTTGAATATTAATGACTAATATGTCAAACTATATGTTTTCGGGGTCAAGAAATACAAATTTTAAACAAAATTAGGAGTAAATTGAGTTTTTTAAGTATTTTAAGTGATAAGATGCAAATAAATTACAAACATATGAAAGACATCGGATATACTACAGCTTTATTAATCAGTTATACACAACCAAAATAATTAAATGAAACAACATAAATAACTGAAAATATTAAAAATAATTATTAAAAACTGCATTTATATGTATATACACTACTGGGATATCACGTATCCTCTTCTGAATCGCTATTATCACTGGGATGGTATTGATAGTCCTTTGTATTATTGCAGTCACTGCATTTGCAAAGGGTAGTACAAACCAAAGAGTTCTTTAAACAGGAACATTTCCCAACTGTACATGTTCTTTTACACTCGCACTTCACAAGTTCAATAACGCCTTTAGGCGCAGGTAACTCCAGGGATTTGACTGGAGTAATTTCTCCTTCGCTATCTATTTCCCAACCATTTCCAATAAGTGGGGGGTACAATAGGTCGGGGATTTTTGTAGCCCTTTCCAGTGGTGCAAATTAAGTTGGATCGTAGAATATGTGGCTTCAGTGCTCCAATAATTGGTGGTAATTTCTCTCCCTCAAAACTTTTAGTTCTGAAAAGGTGCCATCTTAGCTCTGAAATGCTTGAAAAATTACTATTTCTCAAATAAGTCAAGTTGGTGAATTTTTCAAATAACGACAGATTGGATAACGGATCAACGTTAGGTTCCCCAAGTTCTTGAAAAGCTGTTATAATATCATTATCACACGGAAGACTGATATATACTTTTATCCACTTTTGTTTTGAAATGCCCAGAAATTTTCCTCCCCAGTCTCCAGTGTATGAATGTAAACCTAGTAAACCTTTGCTTTTATGATCACCTATTGCTCTACATCTTTCATTAATATTAATTTTCCTATGTTTGTTGCCTCGAACAGTAACAAAATTGATTTCACTGTTTACTAGATGATTTGAAACCAAGTCAATCAGCAGTATGAAAATGTCTGTATCTTGTGAAAATACATCTATCTCACAATTATCGTGATATTTAACTATATCAAGTACATGAAGAGATATAATGGTGTTTGCTTCTTCATGTGTATGATCACATAATTTTGAATCATAAACATTTGCTTGATTACTGTATGTTTTATTGCCAAAAACGACAACAATTTTCTTGATGCTAACAGCAAAAACCTGTAGTAACTTATTCCCAAGATATTTGGTTAGCTGTGATTTTGTTTCATTGTGTGAAAGGAACGTCTTTAATGATACTAAAGATATATTGATACTATCTGAAATAACAAATTTTATAGGTTCTGTTGCCCCTAATCTTTTCTTTCGAGTTTGTTCCTTCAATGAGTTTTCAAGGTATTGATCAAATATTATTCTCCCCTCAGTGTATCTGTTTGTCATTTTTATAATGATTACGATAAAAGCATTTGCAAAGTCTTCACAAGTTTTCACGGCAGGTATATTTTTTATTGATAATACAATTGCAATTCCCTCTATAATACACAGTTTTCTATTAGAGAAGCAATTGAATATTCTATTGTTTGAAGTATGGGAGAACAATTATATTGCTCTGTTTCTGCAATAAATGAATTTTAGTCAGATGGAATATGAAGATATCTATCAGAAGAAAATAATGATCTTGGTGTTACTAATAACTTGTAGTTTATGCATTTATGTTTGTGTACATTTGATGTCTGGATTCCATAACAATAAGAAAACCAGCAAGAAGTTGCCTATCTTCTTGAATTTAAACCAATTTATCACCAATCTTAAATGCAGTGTTCTTGTTACAAGGATTGAATGTTTTTAATTTTTTTCATTCGACGCTAAAGTTACAATTTAGCGTATTTACTCCGTAGTTTCTCTCTTGTAAATTCTTTCAATTCCAATTGGCTTTTTTGGTCACAATTCAGAATATCATCCTTCACAGATGCTAAAACTTTCATAGGTGACACAATATTCATTAATGTGGTATTATCTTGGAAAGGGTTTCCTGATTACGAATACTCTCCTTGACGATGTCTGCATTATGAAATATCCTTTGTGACTTGGAGGTCTAAAGTTGATAGTGTTTCCTTGAGCTGCTTAGAGATTTTATTTGGACAGTTCTTTTTAAAGAAGCTTGAAACAGTACGTAACACGTCTGGTGCTCACAAGAAATACTTTTCGAGGATACTTTCATTCTGAGTTAAACATATAAGTTCACCAATGCTCTTCCGTTTTTTGATTTTCTGTTCCAAGTTCTCGTCGGAAAATAGTTTCGTAAATGACACATTAGATTTGGATACTGCAAAACAACCAGATTTAAGAGAATTCCATACTTCTAAATATGTTGTTTTAAGGACCTTCATCTGTGCTATGTATACAGTAAAGTGTCTAGTATGCTGAAAAATGTCATGAGCAAAATAATATTTGATTTTTTCCTATAATGACGCGACATGAAATGCCCAGTCACCTTGACGAGTGGCACGGATGAAAAGTTGCGAAGACCCGAATTGGTTCATATACTATAGTAGGAACTTTGCCATGTCATCACTGCTTTCTTTAATATGTGGAAGACAATCTTTTACATCTACTGCTTTGATAACTTCAAACGAAATTGTAGCTTCAACTTCACAATTGTACAATTTTTCACGTAGTGAATTGCATTTTTCTTGCAGAGAAATTTTCTCTAGAGAATGCGACAGTACCTCAAAGAGAAGCTCGTAGCATATCAAAAACACTGTTATGTGAAACTCAAGCCTCTAGTGTATTTTTCACCTCCAAAAATCTGAAGAATTGTTGCAGGAAAGTACAGATAAATTTCAGTGCATTGATATTGCAGTATACATTGATGGTAGTGGCTTTGATCTCATAAGATCAAAGCCACTACCATCAATGTATTTTCCTACTGCATGGGGATATGGAACACAAACATGAATATCTTCCACTCGGAGAAGCTAGTTTTGATTACCGGTAGATAATTGAATTTACAGCGTAAACAGAGTGGAGCTAACTGTGACAGCGAATTTTTCAGCATATTCCTTCAGTTTTTCGAGATTGTCTGTTCCAGGTTTTTGACATAATTATCCACCTTTCAAGCACACTAAACAATGCATTGTGTATTCACAACACTGTCACTCTTATTAGTATCTTCCAGGGAACATATAGTTTTCACATATGCAGCAAAAGAAAAAACAGGCAATATTAGTAATTTTGAAGTAAATTTATAAATAAATAATAAATAACATGATTTAGGCTTATTTGGATTGTAGATTTGAATTTCTTGACCCCAAAAACATATAATTTGACATATTGGACAATAATATCACACAAATATTAAAGAAGTCAGTAAATGGCAGCCATCTTGGGCGCCATCTTGAAAATCACCTCAAAAATGTGTCAGAAAAAAATGGCACCTAAGATATTTGAAAGCTACATGTCAAAAGCTACAAAATAAACAAAAAATATCAAACTTGGCACAAAAATCCAGCTGGAAAACATTTCAGACCCTACTATAATGGTGTTAAGCTTGTTTAGTTTGAAAATAAATATAGAACTATTCTAAATATTGTTAATAACAAGTGTGTGAGATAAAAGGGGAAAAAAAAAATCTATGTTCATTCTCCCCATTGTGCTATCTTAAAGAGCATTTATCGTGTATTCTAATTTACAATCCTATTTAAACTGCATTAAATCGTTGCTGCTAAACATTAATTTATTCAGAAAGTACCTCTTAATCCTGTTCGCTTCCGTGCATCCACTAGCGGCTATATGCTACTTATATAGTTAATTCTGTCTAGAAGCGAAGGAGTTAAATTAACTGAGTAATATGATGATGATCGTCATAATCTTCACCTTTTTGAAAAATTAATAAATATTACGACAATTTGTTATTATCATGCACAATATTTTTATCTTATTTTGCATGCATTGTAATTCTTGTTAAAAGTAAAAGATTATTATAAATTTCAGCTACTTTAGTTCTTTTTCGTTTTTTTTTTTTTTTTTTTTTTTTTTTTTCTTCTGTAAAAGGGTTTGATCTTTCATTGCATAATGTTCTATCTTTATTGTGTGTGAGTGAGGGGACTATTTTATCTACACTATTAAAATCCGACCGTATGTATGTGACGCTATCTCCTCCGATCTCGGAGAAATGTCGCGTTTGTTTTGAATTAAAGGGGAAAAATCCCGGTATCCCCAGTTGCCCATTCGTCTGTCTGTAAACCACCTAACTGGTGACACTGCTGTGCTGCATTTTACAGGAAGTATTAACATGTATCAGATAGAAGAAAGTTTCGGGGTTGCCACATCTTACTAGTTTTTTATATTTTTCAAAAATAAAGGAATTAGCACCGTTATTAAATGCATCTGATTACACCAGGTTTAGACCAAGATTCATATTCTTTCAATGTGACAGACGGAAAAACATACAACTTTTATTAGCGTATATCGATAGTTGTACGCAATTACAGATACATGCATAAGGTTATTTAAATAACATACTACTGTAATACGGCACTTATATATTTCCCTTCATTTGAATAGTTTATAATATGTATAGGTTTTCAATTATTATTATTGCATTTTATTTTAATTTTCTGTATTTTTCAGTTTTTTATGTTTAACTAAAATTCAATGCACTATATTCGCGATGATGGAAAAGCTTTATTTAACCACCCATGTTAAAACAAGGGGTTTTATTTTTATGCTCTCTGCTATTAATTACTCTGTCTAACATTAACTATTTACTGGTACATAATACTGAGTTTTCGGTGAAAATGTTTGAAAATTTTCTGAGAAAAACAAATCAATGAGCATTTCATATCTGTGGGTAGAATGCTAGCTACGTACGTAACAAGTGAGAAATTGCACGTCAAGCATAGCAAAGAGGTGCTGTCATCTATAACGAAGTAAAAAAAAAAAAAAAAAAAAAAAAAAAAAAAAAATTGGTGTATAGTAAAAGTACAATATCCGAAATCTTTTGTGTGTCCCTGTAAATATTATGTGTTTTTTATTATTAAAGATGTAACTTGTAGTAAACCTTAGCAATGTACATCAATTTCATAAAATGTGAAATAGTTTAATATAATTAAAACGCGCCATAAACAATTTTTCCCTCTATATTATTATTTAATAGAGTACTTTTGTGTGGCTCTGTAAATTTATATATATAAAAAAAAAACCTTTGAGCCACAGATGTATATTTTAGTGTATATTTCATAGATGTATATCAGTTTTATTACTTTCGGAAGAGTCTAACGTCATTATGCATTCGAAACTATTTTTTCCCAATGACCGTAATGTAACGGAATACTTTTCATTGTCCCCTGTAATTAAACTATGCATCCGGTTTTCATAAAATTTGAAATGATTCGACAAAATTATACAAAATTTATATATTTTAATTTTCGAACGTTTCGGTTGGGTAGTTTTTTCTCTTTTATATGCTGACGGACTGAACGGCGACGGTAGGTGCTACGTATTTACGAACGTATTTAAAAATGGACATGTTGCGTGTGTTATCATATGAATCAATAAAATAAATAGTTGATAATTACACTTAATAAAATCTAATTAAACATAATTAAAAATGTCATTGTGCTTGTCTGTCTGCTTTTTAATAGCTTTTTGATTCGACCTGCGCCGGTGCATTCCCATGTTCTGAGCGTGGGCATGTTGTTCCGCGTATTTTATTATTTATGTTTCTCAAATAAATCTGTCGATTCCATTTTTGAATTGCACTCCACCCTCTTTATTCCCGATTTAAAAGTAACGCCTAAACATCTCTCTTTTCAGACACGATGATCCTATCTTGTGCATTTGTTTAAAAAATAATCCAACCTTTTTCCCGTAATAGCCGCTTAATTTTAGCCGTCTCATGGCTAATCTAATTATTTTCCATTGAATAATTGATCATTTAAAATTGAGATAGAGTATTTACGTGGCTACGCCCGCGACAATGGCCATCGATTTTGTTTTGGTTGCCCGCGAGGTCATGTTCGCTCGTGTTTTATTTGTTTAATACTTTGTAATTTGCACTAACTTTGTGGATTTTGTATGATTGTAGGTTTATCGTGATGCGGAATAGAATAACGGTCCTGGCGTATATTAACTGATTCTTGCGAAAAGAAAATGTGACAATAAGAACAAGCAGAAGAAAATCGACTGGAATAAAGGATTTTTTGCCTTTTCAGGGGTGCTATTGATTTTTCTGCATTTACAAGCCGTTTAATATCACTTTTATATCAATCGCTTTAAAATTGTCATCAATTAAGGTCTTGATTTATGTCGTATTTTTTTATTTGCTATTTTCTTAAAAGTGTTAAGATAATGTATTTTTAAGCCCCCCGCTCTAAAAAAAAATGGCATTTAATATTATAAAATGTGTTTATTTAAAATGAAATCTATTTTCTTAGATACATTGTTTTTTTTTCTTCTTCTTTTTACGGGAATTTACGGAAAATGAGGGGGGGAGGGGGAAGAGGAAAGAAACTCCGACGTAATAAACATGAAAAGTCATGCATGAAACATACATTATGAAAAACTTTCCAACACATTCATAATAGTAGTAATTAAACTTCACAACTTAAAGTGAGAGTTTTAAGTAAACAATTTGGAAAATGCATAGCACACTTAAAAATCCAATTTCAGGAATTACCATATCAATAGTCGAAAAATAACTAATTTCTTTTGTGCAGCTCTGTATATAATCTAGAGCTTTGTATGTATACTATTCTAAAGTTTGATTCAATTAGAAACACATAGCACATATAGTTTTGGAAACGCTTAATTGAAAATTTCCATTCAACAATTTCCATTATTAAATGAAAACGTACTTGATATCTTTTCTGCAGCCCTGTATATAATCTGCAGAATTTATACACAAGAAGTAATACTTAAAAATTAGTTTAAAACGCGTAAAACAAATAAAAATGCACGTACAGCAATTATTTTTAAAAGGTAGCACTGCATCCGAATTCTTTTGTTAGTACCCGAAAATGAACGATAAGTGCTACACACCCTGTTCTGTCGTAAATATTTTGTAGCATTTGCTGATACATATCAGTTTGAATAGATTTTTTGAAATAGTATAATATCATTAGAATACACCGCAAACGATTTTTACATCATAGATTATAATGAACAGAATTGCTTTTAGTGTTCTTGCAAACGAATTATAAATGTTACACACTTTATTTTTAATACTGAAAATGCCGCATAATAACCTTAAAAAGATATATCAATTGTATTACAATCTTACTACTATATTTACGCGAGAGCACAGACAGACAAATCGAATTCACAATTCACAAACAGTGCAACAATGAATTCATAAACAATGTTCGAAAGTGTTATAAATAACAATAATCTTGATACGCATTGAAACGTTTTGAAACATTAAAAAAAAAAAAAAAAAAAAAAACTCTAACACAATCGATAACTATGTGTAAGAAAAAAATATTAAATGTATTCTGCTGCATTCTTTTTCCTTTTTTATTTCTGTTAGTTTGCGATAACGTGTGTGTGCCCCATGGTGGAATTTCAGTCCAGTTTCTTTGGGTAACTCAAGTCCGACCGACATGTTTATTAGAGAAATTGAACCACACCCGCTTATTCCTGGAAGTCTTCTTGGAGTCCAACGATCGATTTTATCGGGTTGTTGGAGGTCATATCTTGGGCATCTTTCTCTTTCTTAATAGGTGACTTTACATCTTTACGCTATTTTAAAAGCGGCCTTCGAATTCTGACTTGAGCATTGTTCTCTGGTAATTTGCGTTTGGGCGTTTCAAACAAACCCTTAATTTTGTAAAAATCGATGATAAAGTAATTATACAAACATTTGAAAGAGGTTATTGTGTTAAGTTTTTTTTTTTTTTTTTTTTTTTTTTTAATCAGTGTTTGAATAAATGAGCTTTTATTTCGTCAAGCTCATATTAAAATTCTACTTTGGATCCAATATTCTGAAATAATGGCCCATAATTCAAGAGTTTTTTAGTACTAAAACTTACGTACTCTGCAAGTCCCAAAATATTTAATATTCTTTTTGTTACTAAAAAAAAAAAAAAAAAAAAAAAATTAAGCGAATTTTAAAATTCTAGTGCTGAATTTCCCTTGAGTAAATAATTAAAATTTGCATAAAGCACCAATAAAACGCATTAAAATTATTTGTAGGTGCATACATGTAAAATTATTTAAAATATCTTACAATCCATCAAAATTCCGAAACGTTTTCAGGCAAATTTACATAACCATCTTCAGTGGCTCCATTAAAATCCATACAACTGTTAAATTACAAAGGTCTCTCCTTGATGAATAAGCCGAAAGAGAAGTAACATTTAAATAACCAATGAAGATGGCTACGTGAATTTGCTGTAAATGTTTCGGGATTTTTGAGGTATTTCAAATGTTTTTATATATATGTACTTACAAGCAATTTTAGCACATTTTATTTATGCTTTATGTAAGTTTTTATTCATGAATTAACACTTAGACGTGGAAGAAAAATCTTTAAAATCTATGTTTTGTTAATTTAGCAAGTTAAATGTGTTAATACCTACATCACAAATAACCGGTGAAGATTGAAGTAATTTACTGAGAAAAATATAGAAAGTTGTTTTTAACGCATATAAAATACAAACTTTTGAATAAAAAGTGGTAAAGGCGATTTAAAAATACATGACCTATTTTGTAGATTAATCTATGTTTCACTTCTGTCCGAACTCTTATTTTTGTTCATATCTTTAACAGTAATAAAGCTATTTTAACGAATATTTTAATAATTTGCTTGATTTGCGCAAAATGCGACAAAATCACGAAAAACAGTGGAAGTGGCCATCACCACTCGTAAGCATAGTTCAACTAGACATTCCGTGTTTCAGGATGCGTACATACGTTTGTTGTTGTTCATTTACGCTGACCAAAATATCTGTACATTTTCGGCAGTTTTCGCAATGACGCCAAATGTCACGCATAGCACGGTAAGTCTGAATGAAATTACGTTAACTAATAAGAATGCATTTATTAAAATACAACACATTGCTCAGTGATGCACAAAACAAGAATTTTAATATACACTTGTACAATTAAAACAAAATAAAAATATCAACGTTTCGCGCCGTCTTCTGCGGGCGTCTTCAGGAAAATATGATAATGGAAGGGCTAAGTTTGCATCTTGATCGAGAGATAATATTTCTAATAAATTAAAATCGAAATGAATTAAAAGTTTAAAAATGTTGCCACTTACACGTGAGTAAAAATTAAAATATTGCAATGAAATAAAAATTTTAAGATTTTATGATGTTATGCCATATTTTTGGTATATTGTAGGATAAATTATATTTTCCTGAAGACGCCCGCAGAAGACGGCGCGAAACGTTGATATTTTTATTTTGTTTTAATTGTACAAGTGTATATTAAAATTCTTGTTTTGTGCACCACTGAGCAATGTGTTATATTTTAATAAATATATTCTTATTAGTTAAATTTTATGGTGCAATTGTCCTATATATATTTATGAAATTACGTTAAATTACTTTTATTAATTAGTTGAGCAATAAATAAATAAATAAATAAATAAATAAATGAAAATAAATAAATGAATAAATAAAATAAAAATAAAGAGAGACTTGATGCCGCCACTTTCAACTAAAATGTTCTTTAAAAATTGATTTTGTGCATTTGCCTTGGGAAAAATCGTTTCGAGTTTAAAATTTGGCTCTCTTCTTTTATTAACTAAAATTAGCTTTTAATTACTTTTCATTCAAATTAATTACACATTTAATTTCTTTCAGCTAAAAATATGCTAGTCAAGTTCTTTTTGTTTGATCTTAGCTGTGGGATAGTTGATTTTCTAACACGTATATTCAGGATGGGGGAGGAAAAATAATCAACCATGAACGAAATAAATTATGCCTCAAAGAAATGAGAATTTTCAAAAGAATGAAAGTAAAGTCATTAGTGCAGTTAAATTTTTAATCAGACATAGATTTTTGAAACGTCTGAAAAGCATATTATTTTCATTTCTTTAATTAGGTATTTTTATACAAAGATTAAATGAATTAAGCAAAGAAAAGCTTAATTATGATTTTCCTGGAGAAAGGGACTAATATTACGATTTATTAAAAAAAATAAAAGCGTATTTTTTAAAAATAACATATATTGTACTCTTTGTGTTTTATTTATATTTTATTTTCGACATTTCAGTATTAAAATATTATATTGTTGTAGTTTCACAGCTAGGTGTCTTTCACAGTCAAATTTCACAGCTTTCACAGTCAAATTTCAACTAGTGTGGTTTAATTCTTAATCAACTCTATTATTCTAATTGATTATACAATTGTAAACCATTAAACTTAAAATATTGGACAATTTATCCTTGTGTCCGGCTGACAAAAAAAAAAAAAAAAAAAAAAAAAAAAAAAAAAAAAATGCATTGAGATAAATTTACTTAGCTCTAAAAGTATTATAATCTTGTATTGCCATTGGAATCATACATAGGAGAAAATAGAATGAGATTGGAACGTATATTCTTTGCAAAGAACACGTATATTCTTTGCGATTTTTACAAGAATTTTTTTTACCAAATGTATTTCGTTAATACAAAATGAAATTTTAGGAATAACATCTTGAAACATTTTAACATATTTAAAAATTATAAATTGATTTATATTATACTTTGTAAAATCCAAATCAAACGAAAAATATAGTTGTGCCCGAATAGTGTCGCCAATTAATTTTGGTGGATGTAGATTGGCAATTATGTATTGTTCATGAATGATGGAAGTCAGTTTTTTTTTTTTTTTTTTTTTTTTTTTTCAGGAAAAGAAAATTCCTTTTTCCATTCTCCCTCACAAATTGTGAGGGTATGTATAAAAAATGTAAAAATAAAACTTTACAGTTTGAGTTGAATAAATATTTCAAAACAATAATATTTTATTTAAAAAGCTAAGAAAATTGATATAAAAATAAATATTTAATACTAATGGTTGTTATTGATAAATAATGCATGAGTAAAGAAAACTAAATGCAGTGCTTTAATTTTTAAATTTTTAAAATAAGGATACAAGATAGTCATAAATATAAAATGCCAAAAAGTATATGTAAGTAAATTTAATTATTTAGATGGAGTTACCATTTGGGAGAGATGGCATGTATATGTATCTCATCCCTTCCTGAGTTAAAAGGATTTTAGAACAAACATATGGCTTAGATTTAACTTAACTATCCATTTATAAAACGCATATTGCTTAATTTACAAAATATTAAAAACAATTAAGTTAGAAACAAAGAATGAGATTGAAAATTTACTTTAAAAATCTGAGCAGTTACTTATTTTTAATATTGTAAATACTCACAAACTCATAGTTGTTTGCAACTAAAAAGATTTATAGCAACAAGTGTAATTTAATGATCATTCCATTTCGTGGAAGAATCATATTTAAAATAAAGCTTATTTTAAGAATTATTGTAAATGTTCCATCCCTCCCTAATTTCCTCTATGTGCATTTTTTTTCTTTTCTTTTCTTTTTTGTAATTCTAGCTTAATGTGTTATTAGGCGTTAAGCGAAAAAACAATTACAAAATTTCATCCTAACAAACTTAAATAAAAGAGTTAAAAAAAAAGGGGGGGGGATATAAAATCATTACTTTTACTGAACTCGCTCAATTTTCAAAATAAGTAAATTTTTCTGTATTTTGACGCGAAAAAATATTTCTAAATTTGAATTTTATGTCCTATCCTTAATTCTTAACTCCTTAATTACTTTTTATTGCAATTAATTTCTCATGAAATTTTTTCCAGCTAAATTGTACTAGCCAAGTGTATAAGTTTTAGTTTTAGCCTATTTCTTACATAATTTATTTTCTGTTTCATTATTTTGAAAGAAAAATTTTTAAAGCGTGTAGAAAAAGCCTTATTTTTATTTGATATAAATAAAAAGCACTTGATGGTTGATCGAATTCCTTTGGGACAGATGGGGAAATTATAACGTTTATCCATTTAAAACAATATTATTGCTAGCATCATTTTTCCTTATTACAAACCTTGCTGTAGATCCAATTAAGAAATTTTAACTATTTTATCTAAGCGAGTGTAACATATTCGCATATCATCCACAATCTACAATATTTTTATATTTAATTTGAATGTTTGGCAGTTCGTGAAAAAATTTTAAGTTTTTTGCAATAATTTATTGCAAATGATATTTCAATGAGATGAGATGCCATGCTGACCAAATGAATTTCTATTTTCAAAAACGTTCAATCCGTCATGTTCATAAAATTTGTTAGAGCCATCGTTTTGTAGAGATTCAGCGAAAAATGTGGTAGGATTGCTCATTTAATCGTATGTATAATGTTTTTTTTGTTTTTTTTTTTTTGGGGGGGGGGAGGGGTTAGAGGGTTATGATTTACACCCAGCCTTAAATTTTTTACTTGTAGAAAATTTCGTAATTGGGTTCAAAACCGGTTCACATGCTTTTGGCAAAAAGTTAATTAAAATTTTATAATCGTTCTTGTAATTCTGATACAATTGAAGTTGTAAACTAATTTCTTGTTTGGCCACATTATCATGGCTGCCGATTACGGAAAATTAGCTGTTTTACGCGTGCGAAGAGCGATCACGAGATAATAAATTATTTCATATCACATCCTTGATGTATTTTTTTTTTTTCTATGCGTTTCTTCAATCTTTGACACTGCTTTATGCTTTGTAATGTTTTCTATCTGCATGAAGAAGGTATTTCATAAAAATTATTTTTCCAAGAGAGTACAATATTACAGATCAATTTCTAGAGCCACAAATTTCCGAATCGGTTGTTTTCGTGACAATCATTTGAGTGGTTTCGAAAATGGCTCTATATTATTAAAAAGATAAAAAAAGATAAAAGATAAAAACTCTCTCAATAACTGTCTATGTTTTGTCTGAAAAATCAGGTATGATTTCATGTGTCCAATTCACTTAGTTCTAACGAATTTATTTTTTAATGTGTTAGTTTGGTTTGTGTCTCGATTATTGAAAATTCACTGCTTTTGTTTAGACTTGATAGAAAGTACGAACTAATAAATGTATTACAAAAATTATTATTATTGATTTTTTGAGAAATGGCAACAGGAAAGAAAAAACTATTTTAAAGAGCTAGAATGTTTCAGAAATTAATAACTAATAAGAAATAAATAAAAAATAAATACTACCTCTGACAATAAAGCTCGGTGAATAGTCTTGTAACTTTAATGTGAATGAAATATTAATGAAAGTTACCATACCATCCTTCGAAATAGTCACCTCCCATAACTATGCACCGCTGACATCTGCCATACATGTCCTGGGAAATTCGCAAGAAGTCTTCTTTTGGGATGGAGTTCAAAAGCTTCGTCACGTTTCGTTGGACATCAGAAATAAGGTCAAATCTCTTTCAAAGAGAGTTTGAGTCGTGGAAATTAGGAAGAAGTCTGCAGGATTGCGATTTGGAGAGTATGGTGGATGTTTAATTTGCTCCACCCCACATGATATTCTTTCGGCGCCTTGCAAATCTTAAAACCAAACTTTAAACTGATCTTTTGTTCCTTCATTTTCCTGTTGTCAGTTCAGAACCAACAAACTGAACAAGCACTTTGTAAAACATGTCTTACGCAGAGCATAAATGATGGTCAACTGAACAACGGCGATGGAAAATAGTCAACACTTGCCTCTGTGCAGGTGCAGCGTTTCGTTTTCCCAGTGTTGCGAGATCGGCCGTTCTGAATTAATTCACCGAACTTAATTGTCAGAGGTAGTAAATGAAAGAAATAGCTATTTTCAACAAGAATTGATGATTATACATTAACCCTTTGAGCTCTGATGTTTGGATTTTCTACCACTTAATTTTAATTCCGAAATGTTACAATGGCACCGGAATATTCGACCAAATTTATTTGAAAAAGGTTTAATGCATTTTTAAGTGTCTATCGTAAACCGAATTTTTTCTTTGCAAAATTCTGGTGCCAATTTGACATTTGTAATTTTAAAGAAATTTACCTACCAGAGCTCAAAGGGTTAATTTCGCAGTCGCATTCACCCCTCATCAATATAATAATAGATGCGTGTATAAAGCTCATGGTTATTGGTGGTTATGTCCCGAATTTTTCAAAAAATTAAGGCATTCAGTTCCGAAAATTTTAAAAAGTAATTCACCGGTCCAAAAACTCGGAATTTATATTATTTATTTCAATTTTATTTTCTACTTTTTTTTTCAAAATACTTTGTTGTGGCAGCCCAGGCAGACGGAGGGAAAAAGGATTCGTCTTTTCTGCATTTTGAAATCGCAAACGCCTACTTTCCTATAGAGCTACCATAAAAATTGAGAGCGGAAATACAAGGGCGGTATATTATGAGTTGCAGCGGTATCTTTTGTTTAAAAGATAGTAATATTTTCTGTTTCAAAAGAACAATTCTTTGGAAAATCAGATTTATATTTTGTTTTCTTTTTTTTCTGCAGTTTTAAGCTGAAGTCTTTTCGTTATTTGCCTTAGACCAGGGCTGTCCAACGCGGTGCCCGCGGGCGCCATGGCGCCCTCTTGAAGGTTTCCTCTTACTAATATATATTTTTTTAATTCCATTTTAAAAATTCTCTATTTTAAATCCTTGATATTTCCTTGAGAAATATTTTTAAAATCTTTGCAAGCGTATTTCAGGCATCAAAAATGAAAATTTGTTTTAAAACTTTAATTTTGTGCTATTGCGTATCTTCACTAATTTATAGTTATTTTTTATGAAAAATGCTATGAAAATTATGACGAATTGGTAAATTTGGCAATAACTTTTTAATATGCTAAGATGTAAAATATAGATAAAAAAGGGCACCCCTTAACCCTCTTCGTGCATGAATGTTCAGCTTTTTTACTTTCTTCTATCTTCAATAGAAGAAAGTATTGTAATCGAAATTTTTTCGACTTCCATTTTTCGACGGATTTACACGTTTTAGGGGGCAGAGATTCCAAAAAACATGTTTTTACAAAATGTCTGTCTGTGTGTCTGTATGTCGCCATTCTACCATCAAAAAGTGTATGAAGTTATGCATAGAATTGAACCAAATTTTTTGTGAATGTTTCTGGCTATGGCAAGCAAGTCCTCCTTCAATTTTGAAATATTTCGCCAGAAGGGGGCGCTGCAATCGCGATTTTTGTGCCATTTTCAATATTGTATCGACCAATAGTATATGAAGTTATGCATCGAATTGAACCAAATTTTTTGTGTAAGATGTATGACTATGGCTAATTGGTCCTCCCTGAATTTGAAAAAAATCCGTCGGAAGGGGCGCTGCAATCGCGATTTTTGTGCCATTTTTAATATTGTACCGACCAATAGTATATGAAGTTATGCATCGAATTGAACCAATTTTTTTGTGTAAGTGTATGATTATGGCTAGTTGGTCCTCCCTGAATTTGAAAATATTCCGCTGGAAGGGGGCGCTGCAATCGCGATTTTTGTGCCATTTTCAATATTGTACCGACCAAAAGTATATAGAGTTATGCATCGAATTGAACCAAATTTTTTGTGTAAGTGTATGGCTATGGCTAGTTCGATCGCCCTGAATCTGAAAAAATCCGCCGGAAGGGGGCACTGCAATAGCGAATTTTATGCCATTTTCAAAATTGCATCACTTAAAAGTGTATGAAGTTAGTTTTAGAACTGAACTAAATTTTTTGTATATGATTATTTTTTGGTAAGGCAAATAAGTCCTCCCTAATTTAAAAAAAAAAAAAAAAAAAAAAAAAAAAAAAAAAAAAAATCTGCCTATCATTCTATTGTCCGTCGGCTCGTGCAGAGACGGAAATTCGTTTTTACTCCGATTAATTGATTGAAACAGTAATTTAAGATGAAAATCAAAGTTGGTATGGTATTGAATTAAAATTAGTAAAGCATTAAAATGAGTAACTATTTTTTTTTTAACATTAAAATGTACGTATGAGATAGAAGAAAGTTTTGGGATTGGCACATCCAACTAGTTGAGGTTGTTTTTATGTTGTTACGCTGGCTCAATGCTGTTTCATAATAGGGTAAAGAAGTGTCAGTTTAACCCTCAGTTTTTAAAATTTTAGGTATTTTTCTGAATTTGTTAAAAAATCTATAAAATCGTACAAAAGGATTTTCATCATGAAAGTTCTTCCAGGACATTTCTTTGGCACCATATATGGATTAGTCACTGTCACTAATATCCCTTTCTATTTTGTGCTTTTTATAACGCCATATTTAAGCCTCCAAAATACGTTAAGGAGTATCTATTCATCCTAAAAAAATTTTGATTACAATTTCATTTCAATTAAAAATTAGATTTAAGTTACTGGCTCTTTGCACTTTAAAAAACTGACATACATAGAGACTACATAGAGGTACTACATAGAGATCCGGATTTACATAATGGCCTTATGCCTTCTGCTGCGATATGCATTTGCATATGTGTATCGCTACTAATACTGCGAGATATTTTTTCGTATATTTTTAGCTCTGTTAATGATGGCGCCCTTAATAGTTTGTTACGAGTTGAATTGCGCCCCTGCTCAGTGAAAGGTTGGACAGGCCTGCCGTAGACAATTATTTTTCTCAGTGTTTTCGAAAGTATAATTTCTCGTTTTGGGGGAATTTGCACTAAGATTTTTCTTTTATTTCTTCTTTTTCATTTTCAACATTGGAATATAGCATTTGGCTTTTTAAATGATAAGAAATTGTGCGGTGGTATTACTATTTTTTCTTATTTAAAAGTTTTTTTTTAACTGTGTTAAAGATGTTAAAACATCTTAGGTTCGTTTGCAAAATCGGCGCATGTATAGCAACCGGATTATGCGATGCTGAAAGCAATGGGAGAACTCGACTGTAGGTTTATTTCGAGAGGTTTTCGTTTAAAATTGTATCTTACAAATTCGGGAGTGTACGCTGCCGAAGAAAGTCATGGCCATTCACATGAAATATTTACCACAGAAAAATGTCTGAATTCAGCCGAATTTTAGGTATATTTAAAAATATATAGTGTCCCGACAACTCTAGGTGGGTCAGTTAATAAATAAATATGTAAATTAAGCCAAAAAAAAAATGCTTTGTTAGTAGTATAAAATAATCGTAAGAATTTCAGGGTTAATAATCTTCGGAATATGTGATTCTTCATTCCTCTGCAAGTAAGCATGGTTTGGTCGTTAAAAATTAAATGTTGGAAGAGGAAAAATCATACTTTTATGTATTTTTTTTTCTTTCTTTTATCGTAACACTCTCTATATTCCGGGTGGCCCTATATGCAGATTGATTTTGAGGGGAAGACAATTTAGAAGCACAACCACAGACTTTCTCATCTTTCAAAAATCTCTGAAAACTGTTCCAGCATGATTGGATTTTCCCTTTGTATTTTCTAGCTCATTGCTTTATTTCCTGCCTCAGGCTGATTTAGTTTCAGCATTATTTTTGATCAACCATATTAATTTTCTTTGGTATTCGTACTCGCTTTTAATTTTAGCTACCGCCAGAGATTATGCCTGACATCAAGTTCCAAGCCTCTTTTTCTTCCTTTCTTCTCTTGGACGATTTAAAATTAATTATCAGTTTTTTATGTGCGTTTTAAATTCGTTGAGTCTCTCTATAACGAAACTCCATACATCGAATTTCTCTAAATAACGAATTTTTAGTAGGAACGGTCCCCTTTTCGCAAGATTACATTAAAAACAGTCTGTATATAGCGAAATATCTATCTCCATATAACGAATTTTTTCATAAATTGGTCTTAATTTATTCAGTTTTAAAAAGCTTCGAAATCATATGGAATCAATTTTCCATCATTTATTTTTGATTTACCGTCAGTGCTGAGTTTTTTTCTTTATATTACTTCTTTTGTTTTTTAAATTCAACGATTTCATCCCACCTCCCACACACCTTTCCACATCCTTCTCAAAACAGTGTCAATTGGATTGATACACATGTAAGAGAGGAATCAATGAGAGGCACATAAGAGAGGCCTTCAAATGGAGGAAAATGTTAACTACAATTTTTCATTCCTTGCTAAAATTTGAGCATTTTTATTGAGAGCGTAATAATTTTAAAATCAAAACAAAACAAAACAAAAAAAAAAAAAAAAAAAAAAAAAAAAAAAATACAATTTCTTCGTCTGAAATTAATGCAAGTCTTCCTTATTTGATTTTCATTAAGCTTTCAAATAAATGTTTATTGTCTTTTTTGAAACAGCTTAAATAATTAAGAAATAAAATGTTAGGTTAATATTTACTTTTAAATATTTCGAATTCTTAATTCAAAAGATCAAAAATAATATTTGTTCAAATTTCACACATTAAATACGATTTTTAACATCATTCTCCATACATCGAATTTCTCTATATAACGAATTTTTTACTGGAACGGTGGATTTCGTTATATAGAGACTCGACTGTAATTAGCTTACTCTATTCTTCTGTAGAATTAGTGTTTTTTGGTTAACCCCTTCAGGACTGACTTATATAAATTTGATTCATTTGGCACCACTTTTTTTCTTTTTAAGTTACTTTTACCTGAGTAAGTTACTTAAATATAATCACGAAAATAAAGCTAAAATACTTTTTCTTGCTTTATTTTCGTGATGCATTTATTTTCCTGCTTTATTTTCGTTATTTGCTTAAACAAAGCAAATTTTACTTTTCTGTTTTACTGGTGCGTAAAACAAGTTAATGAGAGCTATTTCTGAAGTTGCATATATCTTTCACCCGCAAGAAAAGTGACACATCTCGCAAAAAAAATTATTTTACGTTTTATGGGTGTAATAATACGGGAAATCACTTTATTATGCTATTTGTCGATTCGTGACCACAGAAAATGGGTCGATTGCGTGAGGAGGTAAATTTATCCAACCTTCCAAAGCTCATCAAATGTCTTCATTTTTAAGGTTTTAGGTTTATGCACTTTTCACACCTGCATGCGGAACTGCCGCTTGCCAAGTCGTATCTTGGTGGAAAACACCTAAAAACCCGACTTTAACTGTAGATCACAGGTTCACCATTATGTTTTCCTACTTCCGATTTTCCATGTTTTCATACTTTTGCTGCAGAAAAGTACGATGGTAAACCTACGAGTCAACCCCTAAGATCGGGTTTTTAGGTGTTTTCCACCAAGATATCACTTGGCAGACCGACTTCATTTTAATATGCGACTCGAAATTTAATTAATCCTATATTTTCATCCGTGAGCTCGATGAGTCGATTGTCTGTGCTGCTGCATCTCTCTCTGTATATCGATATTCTGTTGATTTAATCAACTGATATCATTTGCCTAGTAATCATTTGCCAAGTAAATCCTATTACATCAACTGGTCATACATATATTCTGTTACCGGATGAAATAAACAAGATTAGAGAAATGTTTACAGATTTCTTGCAATAATAATAATAAAAAAGATAGTCTGATTTATTTTCGAATAAAAAATAAAAATATTTTACTTTGCGAGTTGGACATTACTTTCGTAGTTTACTTTGCGAGTTGTTTTACATTTTTACGGAATACTTAAAAAAATTAATATAAAAAAGGTTGCAATGTGTTAAACAGATAAAATTAATTAATTTAAGGTCATTTAATTGCAAAATATAGGAATACAGTATTTTAAAATCCTAATTGTGTACATGTGCGCACACCACAAAATATTAAATTTTTGCTAAAAATTAAAAATTTATTTATTTTTATTTATTTTTATTTATTTATTTATTTATTTATTTATTTATTTATTTTTTTTTTTTTCTATTTTTTTCGTTATTAGACCGATATATAGATTTCATTTTTTTTTAAATTAAAAATAGAAAAATTTGGACAGTAAGGGGTTTAATCAAACCAAACAATTATAAATTATACGTTAGTAAATAATTCTAATTACATTTATTTGATGCTTATAAATCACATTCTTATCGTGAGATTGATATTTTTGAACTTGTTGCTGTTTGGTTGCTCTGACCGATGTGACTTTGCGGATGATTAATACGCTAAATTCAGTAAAATATCACTTATTTTGGTAATATCTCAAATAATGACAGGGTGCATATTTTAATAAATAGCACCAGGAGATCATTAGTTTACAGGAGATCATAAGCAGGAGAACAAGTGGATTGTGCGAGTAGTACGCTAGTAGTACGCGTCTTTGCGTGTGCTAAAAAAATCACTGTCACTGCTTCGAAGAGTGCATTTTTCAGAACTTTTCAAAATATGGGACGCATTTATTATAAGATTTATCTTGAGGCCAGCTGATTTTTCTAAGATATAACTATGCTCAGGGGTGTAGTCGTAAAAATAACAGAGGATATACGCTCTTAGCAGAAGGTATACGCTCAAGGTAGAAGTTATACTCCAGAGTGTGGATGCTATAAGCTTTCTTGAGAAACAGTGGGTATACGGCTTATCCCCTGTATATCCTCCACTACATCCCTGACTATGCTTGAAAGTCGTTCCTGAAAACCTGTGAAACGCAGATATATTCAAAATTGTGAAATAAAAGGTGTGAAGAAAGATTGAATGATATGCCAAAATAGTTTATTCAGATTTTAGGCACAGTCCCTTAAGGGTGTTCTTAAATCAAAAAGGGCAACTTTGTGACACATGCTTTAATTTATTTTTGTTCGGAAATGCATGAAAATAGCATGTGTTATTATTCAGAAACTGTCTAATTGCACTCATTTTTCTGTTTTTTTAAAAACATAATAGATTTTTCATAACAAGCCTTCAAAGTTGACACTTCTGAGCATATTTCCCGACGAAAGCAGAAAAATCGGTCGAAAAGGAGGAGAAAAACGGGTGATTACGTCATCGAAATAGCTTATAACTCGATAAGTAATTTAATTATCATAAAATGGAAAAATAAGTTCAATTGGAAATCGCTTCCATAGTCAGGCATTAAAATTTTTATATATCTGTTAAAAAATGAATTTGTAAATGTGTCAAAACGTTTTTCGCTTGTTGAGCGGATCATTTAAGAACACCCTTACGGGATTTTGCACCATAAAACCCCATATAACCAACTAGTTTTTAGGAGCGACAAACGTTAAAGTGACAGTTTGCTGCTTCGAAATTCACTTACACTAAACTTCCTCTAATCCGGCATGACTTTCGTAAAAAAATATTATTTCTTTAATCACTTTTGTAATGTCTATAATAATCTGGTGGAACTTCAGAATGAAAAATTACGTAAAAACCCATTATAAAAGTAATTTTATTCCCTGTTTCTGCCATTGTAAAATTTTGGATTACAATGAAAACCTAAAGGACTCGAAGACTTTAGCGTTTTCCCAAAAGGTGAGTTGTTGGATAAGGCGAGTTTTGAAATCCTTGTCCTCATATGTTGATGTTGTATTTTACATTATTGAGCATTTATTATTAGTATTATAGTCAAGCTATTTAAAGAATAAAAAATATGCTTTACTACACCCTGTCCCAAAAGCTTAGACAATCAATAAAATTTGCATTAACCTAAAAAGTAATAAGGTACAATTAAAATTCGTGAGATAGGTAATAAATGAAAGAAGTTTTGCTGATATACACATATAAATTATGATAAAAATTTTCAAATTATAAAATATTCATTAAAATATGTGAAAATATGCTGTCTCAAAAGTATAGACAATTATAATATTTTTTGAGTTTTACATTTATATTAGTAATTAAAATCTTACATTTGGTATGAAATTGTATTGCCACGACAATTTATAACACTAAATACACGTTGTTCCATTGAATTAATTAAGCATTGTTTTACAGGAGGAGATATTTCATACCAGGCTTTGTATATTACAGTTTTTAAGTCATTTACACATGTATATTGCTTACCATTTTCACATATTTTACGAGATACATTTTCGATTACATTCGATTACATTTTCACATACTTTACGACTCAAATCTGGACTAAGTGCTGGCCAGTCTAATAGTGTGATACTCAATGTTAAAACTGTTGTTAGCTTTCGTTTTTTCAAAAACTAAAACAAAATCACTTCACCTTTTTTTTTTTTCATTCACGTATAAAAACATTTCATATTTATTTACTTAGAAGGTGTCACAAATAAAAATTAAATTAAAGAGTTGACATGTTTCGGTTCATTAATAAGAACCGTATTCATAACATATAAAATCAGTAGAAAATTAAATGACACTGGATATAAATATAATTTAAAAATCCTGAGATCTCTGTGATTTTTAAATTATATTTATATCCAGTGTCATTTAATTTTCTACTGATTTTATATGTTATGAATACGGTTCTTATTAATGAACCGAAACATGTCAACTCTTTAATTTAATTTTTATTTGTGACACCTTCTAAGTAAATAAATATGAAATGTTTTTATAAGTGTGATACTCTTTCGCCTAAATCATGTTTTCGTTGATGTGGAGATATGGATGGATGCCCCGGTCAAGTCAGTATGTCAGTCTGGTCTTGCTAGCAAATCCATAATCGGCAGTAAATTGATACATAAAATATCCTGATGATCCTTTGATTTTATTTTTCTGTCCGTAAATTCTAGAAAAGTTTGGACGATGAAAAAAAACCTCTCCAGATCATTACGGATCTTTCGCCTTGTTGCCTGCTGAAACAGTCCTTGGGCACCGTTTTTAGATCAAACCAGAAAAATTGATAACCACCAGGGCCGTCTAAATTCCATTTCTTTTCATCACTGAAGATGACAGAAATCAGACTGTATGACACATTTTTTCTAGCCCACTTTAGACGTGCATCTTTATGCCTCTGCTTTTTAGCAAGATTTTGCTTTCATTTTTCTATTAACAAAATTCATCGAAGCTTTAATCCTTCTGTATACCGTGCTTTTTGAAATTCTGGAAAATGATAAAATTTCACGCACAGATAAATAATCAACTAAGGATATTTCTTATAATATTCTAGCATCACGTAACATTTTTTCTTTCTTTTTTTAGCTCTTCAGATCAGTTTTCTAATATTCCATGTTCCACCTTATCTCAAAACTCTATAAATATTGCTCAAGGATTTCTTTATTGTTATCGATATTTGTACAGGATTTTGTCATTGCGCTTTTAAATGTAAAATCTTAATAATTTCATCTTTAGAAACTTCTTTAAAACGTGGCATTTTTATCAGAATGCGCAGGAAATGTCTTTTCAGAATAACAATCAAAACATTACATTGAACTCATTTGATTCCACAAAATTTCAATAAATTATTATTTTTAAAATACAGCAGACGATATTTCAATTGAAGAGAAATATTATTCAACATCTTACAGGAGCACACAAAAATAAAAATATTTTATTTTGTGAAGAAAAGTGTAAAAGAAAACATTTAATGCTGTATTGTGTCTATACTTTTGGGACAGCGTATTTATACATATTTTAATGAGTATTTTATAATTTGAAACTTTTGATCATAATTTATGTGTATATCAGCAAAACTGCTTTTATTTATTACCTAACTCACGAATTTTAACTGCACCTTATTACTTTTTATGTTAATGCAAATTTTATTGATTGTCTAAACTTTTGAGACAGGGTGTATCATTTTTTGTTGAATTCTAACTTATAAGCATTTTTCCCGACATTCATCCTGTAATCCGGCATGAGTCAGATGTACTGTTTTTCATATTTAGCTTGGAAAGTAGGTAAGGCGTAAACAGTTATTTCATTTTACAAAATATTTCGCAAAACATGGAATATCGCAACATTGGAATTACTTGGTCTAAATTTCTGTGTTTGTGAAGAATGAGTTTATTATTATTAATTAACATTATGACTTTCACAATTTTTTTTCTACATTGTTCCCGATTTTCCCTCCTCCTCTCTACTTAAATCATTTCAAGATAGTTGAAAAAAATGCGACTTTTTTGTCTGTCTGCCAGTGATAACTCTCGTAAATATTGAGATTTACTATGTTCATCATTCAAAGTAGTATGTGTATCGTTTATAATTTTTTACAGGTCCACCAAAAGAATTCTGTTGCATCTATGGCGAAAATCGTTTGTGGCGTGCTTTAATGATGTTGCACTATTTCAAATATAATTAAATTGATTTCCATTTATGATATGCAATAAAACATGCTTTCTGTACACTATAGAGTGCAAAGCGTTTTCCTTTATTCACAGAGTCCTATAAAGTAATTCTGTCACATAAGGGTACATGAAGAAAAGAAAACTTTTAATAATGTGATGAGCACATTATAATCATGGTACATTATAATTTAAAACATAATAAAGTTTATGTACATTATTGAAATTCATTACATGATACGTACTATAGAATATAGCAATCATAATGGATATCATTCATTAACAAATAGTGTACAGTACTCTCTGTGAGTGATAAATAGTGGTATTATTTTTTTAGCTGCAGTATGCATTATTAATTTAGCGAAATTTTTGCATGTTACATGCTGTATATAAATTCTATAGATTATATACAGAAATTTCTGAAAGAACGTTTTCATTGGTATTTTTTGTTTGACCTGAGTTAAATTTTAGTTTAATATGACACGTGTACAACCTGTCTAATTATCTATGTTATAAAGGCCAAACGTATCTGTGCGTAACGCATACGTCATTTTGCGTATGACAACACTTTCAAATTTTAAATGAATTTCGGTATTGCAATTTTTGCTACTAAAAGTTTTTAAACTTCTTAATGATGCACCTTTTCAATTTTTAAACCATCATGTAGGGAAAAAAATGTACTTTTAAATGAAATTTGTTTGAAAGCTGTATCTTGTTTTTGAAATATTAATTTTTTAGTAGCATTTAATACCTCTTTTCTAATCGTGGCAACAGGAGTACTCCATTTCTATTTAAAGCAAAGCAAAAAAAAAAAAAAAAAAAAAAAAAAAAAAAAAAAAGAAAAAATTGGCTGATGCATCTTTATGTTGAAATTTTCTCATTAAAAGGGAAAAAATAGAAATTTAAATATCTTCTGTTATAAAACTCGGTGAATTTTGACTTCATTTGCAAAATTTGATTTACACGTAAAAGAATATCAACAGTTTAATATCTATTTCAGCTAATAGCATGGAGACTTCAACTTTTGAATCAAAATTAACAAATTAAAATGCCAATTTTTTAAAAACGTGAATACAGATGTGAAATGTACATTTGTAAATTTTGATATGGTGAAAATGATGCCGGGTTTAGATTTCACGGTGAAAAATATTCTATGAATGACTGAAAGTTAAATAAATTTTGCTTTTTATCATTTTGGTGTAACTAGCATAAGAATCTTAATTGATAACTTTATCCTAAAACCATATATTTATTATTTTTTACTGTTTTTTCTATCCTAAAACTATATATTTATTATTTTTTACTGTTTTTTCTTACATATACTATTAAAGTTTAATTTTAACAATTTCTACAACAGCGTTTTATAGAAATAGTATTTTGTTAATTTGACGATAAATATCGTTTGTTTAAGAGCTAGACGTACCAATATAGAATGCATTTTTTACTATAACTAATTTTGTAGGTTTATTATAAGTTAATAAAACAGTTCCTTCTTAAACATTTTCTTTCGTCGAAATTTGACGGGCTCCACCTTGTATACGATAATTGCTCAAATCTGGTTAGCTAGAGCGCTATGATTTTTCTAAATTATTTTCTTAGACATGAAGACGTGAGTTTTAAAACTCGCCATAACCAAGCTTTAAAAAAATCGAGTTTTTCAATCAAGCTATTCCATTGGTAAATCTGCATCGAAAAAAGAAAAACTACAATTAGACTGTTGTTTGATCGACAACAAACTTCCCAGTTGGGCTATAGAATATGTTATGTGCCATATAATAAGATTATACATTATTACATGATTTTTCACAGCTTTTATTCATAGTTCTTTTCTTATGTAATTAAAATAAATATTGGGATGGCATTTGTCATCTTTTTTATAGGTTATTTTTTATAGCTTGTTAGTTCTTTCTTTTGGAAAACAGTTTTTTCTATCTTCCGAAACGAATAAAAAAGGTGCTTATTGCAGAAGGTTTGTTTGTCGTTTCTTGTTGCGCGTCAGGGTTCATAAAAAAGTAAAGAAAAGTAAAGAAAGAAACATTAAATGTTAACTAGATAGTATCCACGTAAACATTTTAAAGGTTGCAGAAAAAGTTGTCCGTAACACCATTAAAATGGTTGAATTTTCTACAGAATGTTTGTTTAAGAAAGTTAAAAGAAATAAAATGTTTTTGTAATTGTCATTTTCCTAATTAGAAGAATAGTACATATTAGATTAATTTTAAACACGATTATTAAATCGGTAAATTAATTATAACAGATGTAAATTTTCCAAGGGGTGAAAAAAGTCCGGGCCAGGATTCAAACTAGGGATGTATTGGCTGATGCCGCCAATGCTCTACCAACTGAGCCACCCCAGACGAATTCTGGAGGACTTTTTCACCCAAATGACCTCAACGATCAGAGAATCTGGTCTGATAGTAAGGATCAGCTCAAAAGAATAAATCGAAGGTCAATATTTTCATCCCTTGGAAATTTTACATCTGTTAGAAGAATAGTATTATAAATCCGGTACAATTTTATTGGTGAAAATGGTACAGTTAAATACAACCTTAATTAATGAATCCCTCTTGCCATACATACACTGCTAAACAGAAAATAAACCTGTTTTCTATTTAAAAAAGAAAAATAAAGAGGTATTTTTTATAGATTAAATGGTTGTCCACACTGATGCGAAAATTGACAGTTTTTCTGTCTATGATGTGTCAGCATCTCCAAAATTGCAATGACTATTGTAATGTTAGCCGAAACAAACTATTAATAACTATAATTAGTTTAATTGGGTGTGTTTTTAAGATTTTTATCATCTTCACGGTTATTACGAGTTATGCTTAATGCTGGAACTTTTATCTGGAAACCTTATCTGGAAACCTTATCTGGAAACCTCATCGGTCGTTCGAGGCATTAAGCGTCCCAAATCCTCTGGTCAATATTGTGGAATTTCTTAAATTGTTCTGTGAAATCTTCCGTGATTGGGTACAATGCTACTGTTCCGACCAGTACCTGAAAGCAAAAGATCTCCGATGGAGCAAGTCCGCCTTCTCTGCGAAAAAAAGCGGCGATCATCTCTTGCTTCTCGTATCAACCAACTTCGGCTTCATATTTGATTGAACTCAAGAAAATTTAATTGTGGGTCTCTTTTTCTCCCTTTCTTTTTTTACTTTGTTTTTTAAATTTTGATTATTTTATCTGTCATTCTTAACTTATTAGAAACGGTTGTATCTTACATCATAGCTCTGGCGAAAAATCGTTATTGAAAAATGCGGATTTGGGAACCGCTACTTCCCTGCTGCTTATTTTGAGAGCATCTTATGAAGTATGATTGAAAATATGTCATTTGATATCATACTGGTCGTCCGATTATGAAATGAACGCTTGTTTATGCAATTTTGAAACCTCTTTCCTGAGTGGAATGTTCAAGTGGTTTAATTGAATTGTCTAAGTATGGTAACGGTGATATACTAAAAGAAAAAGATCGCTCGTTAAATGGATCTATTTATAACTCTTAAATATGTCACACGTTTTCTTTCATAGCAGAAAGTTTTCGATCGTTTTTCTCTCTGCCGCATTTTACTGTTCATTCATTCGGAAAAACATCATTTATGATGACGATGATGATTATTAATAGTCAATCCCACTTATTGAATTAACTACAGTAACCATCCTTATAATGCGCATGCCGGGGACTATATACAAGGGCGGATCCAGCCCAACCTCCAGGGGGGGGGGGTGGGTCACAACTTTTGACAGATGATTTAATGAAGCAATTTTAAAATACAGTAAATCTTGTGAAAACGGAATTACGATAAAAAAAAAAACAGCAAATTTCGCCGATCGGGCATGAAAAAATCGCGAATTTTGTCGATTATGCTCGGAAAAATTACGAATTTTGTAGATCGGACGCAAAAAGTCTCAGATTTCGTTTATCGGGCAAGGAAAAAAAGTCTAATTTTTTTTTATAATACTTGAAAAAAATTGAAAATTTTGTTCATAGGTTGCAGAAAAATCGCCTGCTTTGTCTGTTTACCGCGCGAAAAAAACGCGAATTTCGTTGACCGAGCGCGAAAAAATCGAATATCGTCAACTGTACATTGGAAAATCGCGAGTTTTGTCTATATCGGCCTTCGAAAAATCTCGAATTTTTTCTGTATGTCTCAGAAAAATCGCGAATTTTGTCGATCTGGAACGAAAAAATCGCAAATTTCTTTAATAAGGCACGTAAAAATCCCAATTTTGTCGATCGGCTTCGTAAAAAGCGCGAATTTATTCGATCGGGAACGGGAAAATCGCAAATTTTGTTGATTGGGAATAAAAAATCGCGAATTTCGAGTTGATATGGAGCGCAAAAGTTGCCGATTTCGTGAATCGGGAAAGAAATTATCGCGAATGTAGTCGATTGTTTTCGTAAAAAGAGCGATACGGGCGATTGGGTACGAAAAACTCGCGAATTTTGTCGAATCGGTACAAAAAAATCGCTAATTTCGTTGATAGGGCAAGGAAAAATCGAAGATTTTGTCGATGATGCGCGGAAAAATCGAAAATTTTTTTGAGCGGCTGCAGAACAATAGCGAGTTTTATCAGTTTATCGCGAGAAAAAAAATTACAGATTTCATCAATTTACGGCGGGGAAAAAATGCAGATTTCATCAATCAGTTAAGAATCGCGAATTTTATTGTTCGGTGCGGTATTTCAGGGACCAAGAACGGATAAAGGCGCGAATCTCGTCAATTGGGCACGGAAAAATCCCGAATATGGTCGATGGCTTTCGTAAAAAGCCCGAATTTATTCGATCAGGAACAACAAAATCGCTTTTGGTAGGGCACGGAAAAATTGCGAATTTTGTCGATCGGGAACGAAAAAGTCGCAAATGTGGTCAATCAGTTTCGTAAAAAGCGCAAATATAGTCGATCGAGAATGAAAAAAATCGAGAATTACATTGATATGGCGAACAAAAATTGACAATTCCATCGATCGGGAAAGAAATTATCGCGAATATGGTCGATCGGCTTCGTAGAAAGCACGGATTCGGGCGATCGAGTACAAAAAACTCGCGAACTTTGTCGATTCGGGACGAAAAAATCGCTAATTTTGTCGATGATGCGCGGAAAAATTAAAAAAATCTTTGAGCGGTTGAAGAAATTTCATCGAACAAGAACGGGAAAATGTGCTAGTTTCGTGGATTGGGCACAGAAAAATCGTGAATTTTGTCAATCAAGTGAAGAAAAATCGCAAATTTCGCAGACCATTCGTGGAAAAATTTCAAATTTCGTCTATCACACCCAAAAAATCATGAATTTCGTCGTTTAGGCATGGAAAAATTGTGAATTTCGTAGATCGGCTTCGCAAAAATCGCGAATTTCACCGATCGAGGGCGAAAAAATCGTGAATTTTGCTAATCAAGTGAAGAAAAATCGCAAATTTCGCAGACCATTCGTGGAAAATTTTCAAATTTCGTCGATCACACCCAAAAAATTTTGCGTTCCTGTTTTAGTAGTTTTTACTTGCACTGTACATCCCTCTTTGAAGAGCTCCAGGGGGGGGGGGGTCACGATCCCCATGACCCCCCCCCCCTTGGATCCGCCACTGACTATATAAACTAACGTAGTAAAGAGTTCAGTTCACATTTTCTAATTCTACGGCGAAAAGTCATAAATTATTTGTGTGGGCTTATTTTCAAAAGCTCTGTATTTATCAACAAAAGAAAGGCATATTCAACAAATTAAAACGAAAGTGGTAAACATATTAATTAATACATATTAGTTAAAACATATTAGTAAAGATATTAGGCCATAGTTATTCTTCCGCAGGCCTCTCCGTCCCACAGAAACAGAAGAATCCCCGCGTTAAAGCGACCAACAAAGGAGACACTGTCGCTGGAGTTTTCTGTCTTTCTGTGCGGGAGAAGAGGTTCTCAGAGGGGAATCCCTGACATTTTTATCACCTTTTTTTGCTGATGACCACAGAGTCTTTGGAAGAGAAGCTGGTGCAACCATGTACCAGTTGTGAGTCACCCATTCTTAAATTTAAAAACAAGCTCCTCAACACATTTCTGAAAAATGACTGAAAGAAATCTTATTGACTAAAATCTTTAACTATAAACTTTCTGATCCTTTTTTTTCCGTTTTGTGGTAGAGCTTTTTTTCTCTATAGTGCATTCAGAAACGTATTTTTTTTTCCTTCAAATTTTTAGAGAATTCATCAAGAGATAAGTTTTATTTAAAATATCAAGGTAGAACCCGTCAAATTTTGATGAAAGAAAATGTTTAAGAAGGAACTGTTTCATTAACTTATAATAAATCTACAAAATTAGTTATAGTAAAAAGTGCATTTTATATTGGTACATCTAACTCTTAAACAAACGATATTTATCGTCAAATTAACAAAATACTATTTCTATAAAACGCAGTTGTAGAAATTGTTAAAATTAAACTTTAATTGTATATATAAGCAGTAAAAAATAATAAAGATATGTTATTACGATAAAGTTATCAATTAAGGTTCTTATGCTAGTATTCCAAAATGATAAAAAGCAAAATTTATTCAACTTTGACTCAATCATGGAATTTTTTTTTTTCTCGTGAAATCTATACCCGGCATCATTTTTACCATAGCAAATTTTACAAATGTGCATAGCAAATTTTACAAATGTGCATCCGTATTCACGTTTCAAAAAAATTGGCATTTTAATTTGATAATTTTGATTCAAAACTTGAAGTCTCAGTGCTATTAGCTGAAATAGACGTTAAACCGTTGCTGTTCTTTTACGTGTAAATAAAATTTTGTAAATGAAGTCAAAATTCCCCGGGTTTTATAACAGAAGATATTTAAATTTCTATTTTTTCCCTTTTAATGTGAAAATGGCAACATAAAGATACAGCACTCAATTTTTTCCTTTTTTTCCTTTGCTTTAAATAGAAATGGTGTACTCCTGTTGCCACGATTAGAAAAGAGGTATTAAAAGCTACAAAAAAATTAATATTTCAAAAACAAATTAAGATACGCTTTCAAACAAATTTCATTTAAAAGTACATTTTTGTTCCTACACGATGGTGCAAAAATTTAAAATATGCGACATAAAGAAGTTTAAAAACTTTTAGTAGCAAAAATTGCAATACCGAAATTTCATTTAAAATTTGAAAGTGTTGCCATGCGCAAAATGACATATGCATTACGCACAGATACGTTTGGCCTTTTTAATATAGATATTGTTTTATTTTGCATTAAATGCTGTTGTTATGCTATTACACTGTAAAGAATTTGTTAGATAAGCTGGAAATTTTAAAAAATGATATTTTAATTATTATTTTTTAATCTTGCAGATTTTTTTTAATACTACTTTTTGGAATCGGATTTTGAGATTTTTCGTAGTTATTTTGGGATTTTTTATAGGTGATTTAAATTCAGTGTACTAAGAAGGTTTAAAAAGATTTTTTTTTTTTTTTTTTTTTTTTTTTTTTAATACCGATGTTAAGATATTTTTAGCGTAAAAAAAAAGAGTTTCTCCGAATGGCACAGAGTGACTTCATGTCACGATTTTTTTTAAATAATTAATATTTGTATTTTTGAAAACGAATTGCACCGTGGCAGAGAGAAAAGTGGCCATTTAAGTCTGTATTCAGATTGCAATGCTCTTCTCTTCAACTGAATTCTTGGAAAAAGTGGGCAAGTCTTTTGTATAGGATCCATTTGCTGTTTCTTCATAATAGAAACGAGGGGAATTAACAAAAGAATCGGGAGATGAGCAATCCACCCTACTTGACGGAAAGATTCCTCTTCTGCCGGGCAACCGTCCCTTTCAAGCAAAACTCATTAAAATCAAAAACACCACGTCGGCCACAACAAACGAGTCTGCGCGGCGCCGAACTTCAAGAAGTGGTCAAATGTGTTTCGGCCTTAAGGTGTTCTTAACTGATCCGCTCAACAAGCGAAAAACGTTTTGATCAGGGTTGGCAAGTTTTTGACAGTGTGTGGTTTTATCCGGTTTAAACCATGGTTTAAACCGTCATGTCAGAAACCTCTTATCAAAAACCTCGTCAGAAACCTCAAATATTACACTGATCTGTAAAATTTCACATTAAATATCTGTCACATATATACAGTCTTATATGTAATATTAAAAATTCACTATTACTGTATTGTATGTTAATAATTAGTATATAGTAAAATATTACTGTTAAATACAATTTTTTAACCTGGTAAAATTTTTATTTAATTTTTTTAACAAAATTGTGCTTTTTCAAAAGTAAACATAAGTTTTGAAAATGCTCACATGAGTGGCATATTTTTACCCCTTTACTCAGTCTTTTTAATTTTTCTGTTACTCTTGTGTGAACTTACAGCATTCCCTAGGACTAAGAAAAAAAACTTACATGAATGCAGATTTTTTTTTGTTTTTTTAATGTAACAATATAATATAGGTATGTCATTCTTTTACTCTGGTCTCAAAAGTGAATCTGGTCCAAATTTTTCAAAAAATTAAAACAATCATTTCCCAGGGAAAAAAAAAGGAATCTGTTATAATTTTGAAAATTTGGACATAAAATATATCACAAACTTCGCCGAAAGAAATCAATTTACAATTAAAAAGTACAGAAACATTTCAGAAATCACCATCTTCCAGTTGTATGGCTAAAAAAATGCAAAGATTCAGTAAAACCCCAGCTGCCAACTGGGACCTGCTGGAATAATCAACTCACTTGCCTTGAAACTTTTTTATGCAATAGGTCAATATACCAGAAAATTTTGGAAAAACACGAGGATGCATTGATAGCGGAATTTCTCTGTTAATTAATGATTTCGATTTATATAAACAATGCAAAGATGTTTTAATTCAGTTAAAACATATAGATATTGCTTTAGACAGTGGCGCCACTTCATATGGGCCCATGGGGCGCGAGCCCACTCAATAATTTGATATATCCATCCACCCATTATTATTGAGCCCACCCAATATTTTTAAAAAATTGCCGCCACTAACTTTAGACATTCTCCAATGTGATACAATCACACTTGCTGATGCATGCCATTTTTAGGTCGGCCTTTTGCAAGAAAATTCCTTTAAACCCTACATTGAAAAAGTGTGTAATCGAATGAATCAAATCATGAAGTCATACCACTTTTTGGCTTATATTTTGCATCCCAACATTAAGAGGTTATGGTTAACTGCAGATGGGCTACAGAGAGAATTGATGGATGTTTACCTGTTTTGATAGCTTACAAAGCTGAAGAATACCTTTTCCCTCCTTTTTATTTCAGTGCTACAGGGTGGACAGTTAACCCCATTAATTCATGGAAAGGTATCAGTAGATGCAATAGCATTTTGGCTGAACCTGCCTCCAAATATGCTTAACTAGCAATGTTTCTGCTATCAAGCTCTGCTAGCTCAGCATCAATTGAGTATGTATTTTCTAACTTTGGTTTCATACAATCTAAACTCAGAAATCATTTAGGTGTAAATAAATGTGCTAAATTGGTTATGTGCTGTAGGAGGCTGTTGGGTAAAATTGATCTAGATTATTAACTGTGCAAAATCATTTTCTTCTGCTTGAACATTCTAAAAAACAAAATTTTTTATTAAATTATTTATTGCAATTAAAATAATTTAATTTTTTTTGTAATTATTAAATTATAATAATTAATGTTAAATAAAAAATTACTTAAATCATTAAGACTTATTCAATGTTTCCCCTCTTGTTCTTAAAATGTTTTAAAGCACACAACATGTTTTTGACAGTTTAAGCCAGTTTTTGACGGTTTAAACCAGTTTTTGACGCTTGTCTTGTCAAAAACCAGTTTTTGACGTCAGAAACACAGCCTTGGTTTTGACACATTTACAAATCCATTTTTTAACAGAAAGTTATAAAATTTTAATGCCTGACTATGAAAGCGATTTCGAATTGAACTTATTTTTCCATTTTATGATAATTAAATTACTTATCGAGTTATAAGCTATTTCGATGACGCAATCACCCGTTTTTCTCCTCCTTTTCAACCGGTTTTTCTGCTTTCGTCGGGAAATAGGCTCAAAAGTGTCAACTTTGAAGGCTTGTTATGAAAAATCTATTGTGTTTTTTAAAAAACAAAAGATTAAGTGCAATTAGACAGTTTCTGAATAACAACACCTGCTGTTTTCATGCATTTCCGAACAAAAATAAATTAATGCATGTGTCACAAAGTTGCCTTTTTTCATTTAAGAACATCCTTAAGGGAGTATTTTTGTCTTATCCGAATCTCTGAAATTCAGCTCGATTTAAACTTCGATAAAACTGAGAAAAGAAGGAAAAAAAAAAAAAAAAAAACGAACTTGAAAAAGAAATTTCTTTACTTCTCTTATTGTAAAATCAATTAAGGTAAAACATTCAAATGGACCTTTGTATATCAAATGCAATTAAAATGATAATTTAATGTTATATCATAATTGATAAACAAGTGCTCGTAAAATCCAAAAATAGGAAATAAATTTCTTAAAATTGCAGCATGAAGGAAATTTTTCCTTTTTCGCGGTCTAAAATCGATAGAAAACACATAAAATATGTTGAGAAACACATATATATTTTTAAGAATGAGATTTTAAGTTATTATGGCGAAGAATAATTTTTAACACATGTACCACTAATTAAAAAAATGTTTCAGATGTTGATTTATGTTTATGCTTTAAATATACAAGGCAGAACCCGTCGAATTTCGACGAAAGAATATATTTTTGAATTAACTTTTTCTTTGACTTATAATAAACTTACAAAATAAGTTACAATAAAAATGCATATAATATTGGTTAGTCTAACTCTCAAACACATATTATTTTAACCTGAGTTTAACTAAATACTTTTTCTATAAAAATCAGATGTCCAAATTATTAAAATTAAATTTTAATAGCAATGTGAGCAGTAAAATATAATAAAGATCTTTTATTATGACAAAGTTACCAATTAAGGCACTTATGCTTGGTATTCTAAAATGAAAAATCCCTGTCGGCTTGGCCTATAGGCGGAGGTAGATTTCGAAGAGTGCTCATTTCAACAACAAAAAATAAAATCTGATTACAGATAAACCCAATTTAACAACTTTACTTGTCCTCTTTCGAAAATTTTTTAATTTCATTTTTCTGTAAGGACTGTATCAGAATCATCTTAAGCTAAATTCGGATCAAATGCCCATTTTGACAACATATTTTGAAATATATTCCGACTTTATTAAAAATTCGACTAACACGGTACATTATATAGTTCTTAAATAACAAAAGACTGTAAATTGAATGCGTTTGAGAGCAAAATTGAATTTAAAAATGAGTTATAAAATAAACAATTTTGAATACAACCTCAATTCTTAATTGTGATAACTTCGGTAAATTTTGCGCGAAGTGCCCACTTTGACAGCATTTTAAAAAATATATTCAGCCTTTATCAAAAAACTGACCAATACAGAACATTATACAGCTCTTAAATAAGAGAACCTGTCAATTGGATGCGTTTGAGGGCAAAACTGAATTTAAAAATGATTCGGAAAAAACGCAGTTTGTTATTTCCAATCACGATAACTTCTCGAAATTCTGTTCAAAATACCCTTTTTGGCAGCTTTTTTTCAAATATATTCTGTCTTTATCAAAAAATTTACGAATGCGTCACATTATACAGTTCCACCTGTAAACTGTATACGTTTGATAGCAAAAATGGATTTAAAAATGAGTCATAAAAAACGCAATTTGTTATTTGAATACTTCCTCAAATTTTCAATCACCATCACTTCGAAAAATTCTGTTCAAAATACCCTTTTTGTCAGCCTTTTTTGAAATATATTCTGTCTTTACCAAAAAACTGGCCAATGCATCACATTATATAGTTCCTAAATAAGAGGATCTGCCATTTGGATGCGTTTAAAATAAAAAATGAATTTAAAAACGAGTCAGAATGTAAGCAGTTTGGATTAGAGGTTTTTCCTCCAACTCCATTTTTGTTTATTTTTGCTATACGAATTGGTCCTATGAAAAACTTGTCAATATAAAAGTTGTAGATATTATTGAGAAGATGTAAAATAAATTTAATTAGATTTGGTAGTTTATAAGAATTGACGAAGTTATGGATTTTTGTCTTTTTTCACCTCCCTTTTTGTTTTCGTTTTTAATTTTTTTTTTTTTATTTGTAAGAAATAGTCCTATCAAAAACTTGTAAACACAAAAGTTTTAGATAATGTTGAGATCATTTATACAAAATTTATTTGGATTTGATATCTTGAGAAATGACGAAGTTATGATTTTTTTTTCTCCCAAAAAACCTGTTTTTTTCGCCCCTTGAACCCATTTCTAAATTTATCAAAAATCTGTCATGCGTAAACTTTTGGCCCAAGAAGTAATATAAACTTTAAATCGATTCGATATATATTTTAATTAAGAAGTTATGGCGTTTTTTCGGTTTTCACAAAAACCCTCCCTATTTCCACCTCCTTGGGCCGATTTTGCCCATTAACGAACTGAGCCGAGATTTTATAACCCTTGATTTTATGTATCAGTTTGGAAGGGATTGGAGAGGAACTTTAGAAGTTATCGTTCCATAAGAAAGTGATATATATATATATATATATATATATATATATATATATATATATATATATATATATATATATATATATATATATATATATATATATGTATGTATATGTATGTATGTATGTATATTTATATATAAACTTTTTTACTGATGGTAGTTTTGGGGTCTAGAGGTCATGATCGGAGTAGATCTTCAAAGATATTTTAGAAATTCCAACATTGGTGCGACCGCAATAGGTAGTATTTCATACGAAATCTACCTAAAACAGTACAATTTATTCCATTTTGACTTAATAATAGAATTTTTTCTCCGTGAAATTTAAACCCGACATCATTTTCGCCATCTCAAAACTTATATGCACACCTCTCATATCCGTATTCACCTTATTAAAAAAAATGGTATTCCAGTTTGATCATTTTAAAATCCTTTAAATTCAAAGCTTGAAGTATCGATTGCTACTAGTTGTAAATAGATACTATACTATTCTTTTAAGTGTAAATGAAAATTTCTGAAATAATCTGCATGCAATAAATACAATAAAAATTTTCCTGTGATCACATAAGCTAAAATGATAATTTTTACAGTCTCGAACTCGAATTATTGCAAAGAACTTCTTAATTGCTTGTGTAACTCTACAAAATTGAATTCATCCAGTTCAGAATCAAATTCTATAACATAAATCGCCATTTTATTTATTTATTTATTTTGTGCAAAGACTAGTAATTACTTTCGATCACACCATGCGCACTGTATCTCACGACTCTACTATAAAGACATTAAAAATTTCTGTAAAACATTGCGTTTTATCAGTGTGTGATTTCGATTACTTTATTTTCGAACCTGGAGTATTTTCACTTGTGAAGTATTGCAAAGCAACTGGGATCAAAATGACGCACTTCTACAAAACCTATTTCAGTTTTAAGAATTAAAATACACGCTTTTTTTTTTTTTTTTTTTTTTTTTTTTTTTTTTTTTTTTAATAAAGTGATGTCACTTGCATCCCCTAAAACATTCCTCTTTTACGATCGATTCTTAAACAATATCTATAGAAAAGTGTACATATGACGCCATTATCGCGGAATAATACACAAACCCAGCAAATAATAATAATAATAATGTCGTCGTTCAAGAAGCAAATTTAGTATATAATGATTCATGTGCATTCATTTGTTTTTATAATAGCTCCATGTCTTATCGGAAATCATTCATTGACATTTCTTCAAAATTCTGGAAATTATTTTACACACGGATTAATAAATTTGCATTTTTTCAGCTATTTGATAAGAATTAAATAAATGTGAAGGAAATAACTCACACAATTATTCATTAAAATGCATTTTTGTAAAGAGAAAGTATTGCATAGAATGTAAAGTAAGTTTGTAATGAACTAAAAATCATTTAATTTGTGAATAAAAGCGAAATAAAATCAAAATTCATTGGGTTTTAAAACTGACGACATTCTTGAAATACCACGTACTTTAATTTAAAAAAATTTCATATTATGAGAAAATGGTAACAAAAAGATTCAACATTCTTTTTTTTTTTTTTTTTTTCCCACTTTTGATAGAAATGGAGTACTTTTGTTGCCACAAACATAAAAATAACATTAAAAATTACAAAAAAAAAAAAAAAAAAAAAAAAAAAAAAGATTTCTTAAAATTAAATTAAGATAGTTTTCAAACAAATTGCATTTAATTGCATTTTTTCCGTATATGATGGTGTAAAATTTAAAAATGGTGGAATGTTTAGAAATTTAAAAATTTGCAGTAGCAAAAAATTTTAAAACCGAAATTTTATTTCAAATTTGAAAGTGTTGCCATTCGCAAAATGACGTATTTGCGTTATGCGTAGATGGCCTTTATAACATAGATATAGTAAATCGATGGAATATTAATTTATTTATTGTATTTTCTATCATCTAGTGCTGGCTGGTAGTCGGCCGATGATGTTATTGGTGAAAAATTGCCGAGCTAGGATATCGACCAGAGTAGTTGAATGGTTAAAGCAATAGCACGGTAGGCTGTGCGGACTCGAGTTCGAGTCCAGGTCCCGGCTATTTTTTCAGTCCTTTTGGGCTATTGCGTTAGTTATTTTCAAATCTGTCTTAATACGTGTACTTTTAATTTAAAAAAAAATGAATTCAGACGTTAATTTATGTGTGTGCTTTAATTTTTAACACCTTTTGCATTTCATTTTAAATCTGCTAGTTGTTGCATAAAGCCGAAATTTCTGCTCGCTCATCTTTTGGGCGTTGGTCTGTTTTCGTCGCCCCATCTGTCTCTATCGTAGGACGTTCAATCTATTTCCGGATTGTTTAATTACTTTCCATTTAAGAAGCGGAAAAAAAGTTCCTGTCAGATTTTGAAGAGGGTGGGTACCTGACGTGCTCATTGCTTGTAATAAGGATGCTATTTGCATTTTTATCTTTTCTGTTTACTTATTTATTTTTTTTTGTGTTTTTTTTTTAATTAAATTATTTAAACTGCTTGTGTTAAAATATAATTATTAGGTTAAAAGAAAAAAAAAAAAAAAAAAAAAAAAAAAAAAAAAAAAACTACCGTAATTTTGGGTGTATAAGCCGCGGATCAAACAATTCTTTTTGGACCCAGAAATCTTATTTAGTGATTGAACAGAAATATTTACGGCGATCTAACTAGTAACATTCATTTTTTAAAAATTTCTGGGTCGAAAAAGAATTGTTTGATCCGCGGCTTATACACCCGAAATTGCGGTACTTTTTTGTGATCGGTAATAATAATATATTTTTATCAGCCTTTTGCCGTATTTTAAATATTTTATAAGGTTACATCGGGCAACTGGGCCATGCTTTTACAATGTCGCTCTGGATAATCTGTCAATTCAGCTTCCAAAAGCTTCAAATAACTGAGCCGAATTAATTTCCGAACTTTTGTAAATGTGTTCAGTTATGTCCACTCTTGCAGAAAAATATTTTCAAAATTACATTTTAATGTCTATATATATATATATATATATATATATATATATATATATATATATATATATATATATATATATATATATATATATATATTCACTTCTCCATTTCATAGCTCCAGTTAACCCAATTTTATGAAGCAACTGGACCAAGCATGTCTATTTTCCATACGACTTTTTTTTTTTTTTTTTTTTTTTTTTTTTTTTTTTTTAATATGGGGTAATAGATTCTGTTTTAAAAAGTTAAATAACTTTAAAATATTTAAACCAGACAGATCATGCAAATTACGTATCAACTAAAGAGCGTTGTAAGAAAAACTTTTGCTTTCAAGAGGTCTAAAAAAGCACCAAACATGAAATTATTAGATTTATTTATACAAAAAAACATAAGAATTAAGTACATATCTATAGATAATAAGTATAAAGATTACATAAGTATTTTAGAGAGGAAAATAGACAAAATAAATCTATGAACAAACGGGTACCTAAAGTACTTAACTACCTCTTTCTTCTTTTTATTTACCTCAATGAAAATTTGATAAGTCCAGTAAATTTGTGGAGAATGTAACCATGTTTTTCTATTAAAACTACTCTTTTATTGGCTTTGATAAATTCCTAATAATGTCACTTTGTCTTATGTACCCCTTTTCATATGAATCGTAAAATTTCGAGTTTATATATCTCACTTAAGAAATTTGTTTTAATACCCGCTGACATGCTTTTTAAAAAAATTATTAGGTAATTTGTAGAATATGTTACATAATTTCCTTTACTAGCAAGCAAAAAACGATGGAGAAATTGATTTCTCGTAGTAAGAGAAACTCAAAAAATGTATTTATAACTGTTGGGGTTGTTAGACCTACATGGTCCAGTTACCCTTGCCTCATAGTTGCCCCATTTTTGAAAATTTTATGGGATAACTGGAATACTGGTCTTGCATTTGAAACATGAAGTAAATATTTATAGATATCTAATGATAATGCATTTTTATGACTAGTCTTTAAAAAAAAAGTGAATGTTTAATAAAAGCACTTATCGTATTTTAAAATAAAACCAAAAAAGTTCAACTAAATAGACTTTTTTTAACAGAAGTTTCAATTTTTGGTAAACTATCCAGAAAAGACAGAACTATGATTGAGTTAACACGCGTTTTTTTAATCCCTTGGGGGACGATGGGATATATTATATCCCACCTAAGTTTAATCAATTTTCGCACCGGAAACTTTTAATTCAATTTTATTATTTTAACTTTGGAGGGTATATCTTGTAGAATTTCTTTCCGTTATTTTAAAATAAAAATTTTCGATCATTTCGGTGAGCATTCAACATTACAAAGACGTTGTTGCTTGCCTTTCAAGGAGCTAAGAAGTAGAGATGAGGGTGAAATATTTACGATAGCCAAAACTTTAAAATCATCTACGATTTTTTAAAAGATAGCCTATAGCCCAGTTACCCCGTGGGTCTCGTGGGAATAGAGATATCTTGAGTGTTTTTTTTTTTTATTATTATTAGGATGAGCGAAGCGAATCCTCTACTAGGCCACTCAAATTACATTTTGTCGTACACTTTACAAAAAAACTATTCAGTATTTTGACTAGAAATTAAACACAAAAATAAATTATGATCTGTAGATTTGCACAATATTATTTTTTTACAGAATAATATTTAAAAAATTATTATTTTAATTAATTTATTTTACATGTTTTTCCATTACGGACAAATTCTTGGAAATAAAAAATGAAACGTATATTTTCAGAGGAAAAAAAATCATGGACTTATCAATTACAGGTAGAATCATGATTAATTAAATAAATAAAATATATTTTCTTTATTCCGCTAAAATCGTTTGCGCTGATGACACTTGCGCATGTTAAAAAAATTGTTTTTTTTTTTTTTTTTTTTTTTTTTTTTTTTTTTTTTTTTTTTTTTTGTAAAGTAGCAACAAAATAATTATAAAAAAATAAAATTAATTGTTAAATTCGTTATGCAACAAAGAGTTATTTGAATTTCGAATGTTGAAATTTGAACCACATGAAATATATATTAATATTTTGGTATATGTAGTATTATTTTTAAACATTTTACCGTGTTATTTTAACCAATTTTCCGTTTTATAAAAAAAAAAAAAAAAAAAAAAAAAAAAAAAGCATGTTAAGAAAACGTACACTTACTGGTTGAAAAGAACGCGAATATGATATATTTTTAAGGCAAGAGGCTAGATATCACACTGTAAAAAAAAATCTGTAGTACTACTAGAAAATCTCTAGGCAACTGGGATTCCATAAACTTTTCTAGTAATTAATACAGCTTCTTCTTAAGTACCATTACTGTCTTTAACTTAGTAAACAGCACACAGACTTCCTTAGTGAACATACTAAGAATTCGTTAGTAGCCATTACATGTGCTTTTTGAGTATGTATACTAAGAAATGATCAGTAGTATTACAGATACTTCTTTTGTATCTTCACTAAGAAATGGTTAGTAGTATTACAGATATGTCCCTTGTATCTTTACTAATAAATTCTTAGTTGCCGTTACAGGTCTTTTTTAAGTATGTTTACCAATAAATGGTTAGTGTTTTTACAGATACTTCTCTTGTATTGTTACTAAGAAATTCTTAGTAGCCATTACACGTATTTATTTAGTATATGGTTAGTATTACTACTAACCATTTCTTAGTGAAGGTACAAGAGAAGTATCTGTAACACCACTAATGATTTCTTAGTATGTTCGCTTAGGAAGTTTGTGCTGTTTACTAAGTTTAATGCAGTAGTGTAACTTACGAAGAAACTGTATTGGTTACTAGAAAAGTTTATGGAATCCCAGTTGCCTAGAGATTTTCTAGTAGTACTACAGATGTTTATTAAGAAATGGTTAGTACTATGACAGATACTTCTTTTGTATCTTCAATAATAAATTTTTAGTAGACGTTAGTTATTTATTTAGAGTGTTTACTAAGAAATGATTAGTACTGTTATAGATACTTCTTTTGTATCTTAATTAAGAAATTGTTAGCAACCGTTACAGGTTTTTTTTAGTATGTTTACTAAGAAAATATGTGTAACCATTACAAGTGCATTTATTTTATGTTTACTAAGAAATCTTTAGCAGCATTTCAAAAACTTTTGTAGCTAGAGCAGTTTAAAAGACTAAAATATTCCAAAAGTCTCTCATATTTTATGCTAAAAAATTATGCACACAAATGTTACTATACAAATATAAAAGCACCCTTTAAATGTAACTTCCATTTGATATATATTTTTTAATTATTATTATTATTATTATTCAGTTTAATTTAAATTTTAGAATATAAAGATCTAGATCTGTAATAAATGCATCTGTATTTCGTATACAAATATTTTATCGTTAATTTTATTTATCTTAAATTATTTTTGTAACATAAAATATTACAGAAAGACAAAATATTTGTCTTTCTATATTTTTGATTTTTTTAAACTGCTGAAAGTAGCATTCTCAATCTATCTGTTGAAAATGAAAATTTTATTTTTAATGCTTCACATTTAGAAACAACACAAGACAGTTATATTAAATATAAACTTAAGGCCTTTTTCAATAGCCTGTTTTCTTCTTTTCAAGCAAGTTTTTTCAACCTAGAAGGCACTGTCCTGCTTTATTGGTCTTGTTTGAGAATAATTTTAAATACATTTTGTAAAATACTTTAGTGGAATTTTTTATACTGAGATTCTGATAATATACCAAAGAGATTCTGGAGAATTTGCAAAGTAATCTCCAAATTACAATATTTGTGCTAAAATTTTCATTTATCATAGCAGAAAAAGAAGACAAAAAATAATGTAGCACAAACTATCATGAATGCTGAATACCTCAATTTAGCTATTTCAAAGAAAAAGATAATCATTTGTGCAAAAAAATATTCTTCAAAATAAACTACTGTTATGGATCATTTTTTAAGCTTGTAATAGGGTTAAAATTAACTAAAAATTATTAACTGAACTAAATTATGTTAATTATTTAAATTTTATTATTAATTTAATAATTATTTGATTATTATTTAGTATTAATTAAATGAACTAAAAATTAATAAAAGTTGACATTTTAGCCATAAATATTCTCATATTAATAATACTGGTAGTCAACATTCAAAATGATACACTGTTGAAAGAGTAAATTTATTAATCTCATGACTTTATCACCATTTATAGAATGTCATTCTACTTGATATGTTAAAAAAACCTCTTGAAAAAGTTAATTTATTGCTTCAAATTATATTAAGAGCACAAATGAATTTAAAACATCTTTGGCTTGGAAGAAGACATTTTCCCTTGCTCTAATAATTGTATTTTTTCTATCTTTTTCAATTAATTGAATTCAAAATTAAGGGATTCATTATTAAAATATGCAAGAAAAAGTAGATTTTTTTTTTACTATTAAATTTCTATGAAATTTTTAAAGAAAAAAATTATAATTTCAACTATTTGGAAAATAGAATTTTCAGTTGCCCCAATATGTACAACTACAAATATATAGGTGCTGTGAAATCAGAAATGCATATGTAAAAAAGCTGTGTCCAACTGCATTAAATTATTTGACAGAAATATGAAGCAAATATTTTATATGAAACTTCAGATGACTCTTAGAGAAGCTATAAAATAAAAAAGATACTCAATTTTTTGGCATTGGTTGATTTGCCGTGATATTACTATTTTCTCCTTTAATTCTTCGACTCACCATATGAAAAAAAACCTTCAGGAGTTAACATACACAAATTTATGAATCTGAATGCTGATGAAATATTAATCTGTAATTAATTACAATTTAATGATCTTTAAAAACTATGATAATATGAATATCTAACTGTTACAATATTTGTAAATGATCATATTTACAATTCAAATACTATTTTAAATGAAATATCATTTATTTATATTTTATATCTTTAAATTGAAATTAATTACAGATTAATTAGTATAGAGTCCTTAAATAGACAGAACCCTATTGAATAGTTATTGTATTACAAAGTCATTTTTAACTGAAAGCTATATCTTACTTAAGAGTACATGAGATACATAAAAGAAAAGCACTAAAACATTTCCTTAAGACTTTTATTCAGTTAAGAAGCATTTTATAAAAACATAAAATAAGGAGTTCACAGGTCAACGCAAATCTAGAGTTTGTACAATAGCACATTTTTCTTAGTAAATCAGTCACTGATCACAAATGACAGTATTTTGCTATCACCCAGTTTTTTTTTACTAGACAAAAAAGAAGGGAGTGCCTCTTAATAAAATTACTGTGTTATATTAAATAAAATACATTCTGAATAGAAACTAATTTCTTAGTAAAATATAATAATGCGCTAAAAATTTGAAATTTAAATATAGATAATGCCATATTATGTGTTGATATTTGCCCGAGAAGGCACAATTTTTTTCTGTGCATTTGTAATGAGAACATGTGTTTATGTTGTTCATTTATAGATATTTTACATTTGTTTTGTAAGTTTCATAAAGCAGTTGTATAAATTACCTGAACTCATTTTGTTACATCTGTGGTTTGTATCAACTGTTCTATATCTTCAATTCCTTTAGTTCATTCAGTAATTTTTAAAGAATTATTTGAAAACCCTTATTTTCTCCTCAGTAAAATAAAATATAGAAAATAAAAATGACAAATCTGTGGAGATTTTAAAATTTTATCAATGTTATTAGGCCCAGCTATACCAAAATGTTTTATTTCTTATGCGAGTGGGATAGCTGAATTAACACCAACGTTTGGTAACGTAAGATTGGCCAGCAAGAAAAGATTTAAATTCAGAATTAAAAAATATATATATGATTTGCAGAATTTATTGTTTTAAAAGAAGTCTTTATTTAGATAGAATTTTTCCACATTCATCAGAATGTAAAAACAAAGAAGGTGTGTTCGTTGACACAGATATAGGACTGTTAATGAAAGATAAAAAATTTGAAGAAAAAATAAGATCAGGCGAGAAAGATGCATGGGTTAATTTAAAGAATTACTCAGAAATTTCTAGGAAATTGCAAAGATCCTAACTATGCAATGATCATAAAAAAATACACAAAAACTTTCAAAAACTAGGTTTTAACATGAGTTTAAAAATACATTTTCTGCACTCCCATCTTGAATATTTTTCTGAAAGTCATGATGAAATGAGTGAAGAACAAGGTTTATATTTCACCAGGATATAAAATGCATGCAAAAACACAATCAAAGACTCTGGAATGTGAATATGTTTGATTACTGCGGAAGCTAAAAAAAAAAGACACTAACCTAGCTTCAAAATCTAAATGACACAAGCATTCTTTTGATGATAAAGAAAAGTAATTTTATTGTATATATTAGAATATAATTTTTATTAAACATCAAACACATTTATATATGTATATATGATTTCATTTATGCATTTTTGTAAATTTTTAATGAAATCGTGTAAATTGTATAGTTCCAAATTAGTAATACTTAGATTCTTAATCGTAAAAAATCCTGACCCAATAAGAAAAATGGATAGTATTTTGGAAACAAGCTTAGCAGATTTCTTACAATTTACATAAATTTATGAAAACCACAGTCAAAAAGTTAAATTCTGTAAGCCTGTATTCTGGGAATTTTATTTATTACATTATTTATATTTCATACTACACAGCAAGTTGTGCACTTTAACAGGCAATTTTTTTGATGTTGGGATCTCTGCAAGAGCAGATGATATAAAAATCATGCACTTCTGGCCTAATGGGTGATAGCTCAGATCAAATACATGATAAATAGATATTAAGCATGAGAAAGCTGTAATAAAATTTAAATTTTCTAAAAGGAGTTCATTTTCGCCCATAATGGTCCATCCTGATGTTGTTTCTACCATTACAGGATGTGGTGGCAACTCGCACTCATCCAGTATCAAGTCCTCAGAAAATAGACAAGTAGAATCTTCATCAACCTGGAAATAGACAAGCACATATCAATCTCACACAACAACATAGTGAATACATAAACAACTCAAAATAACTCAGTGAAGATTTACGTTCACTTTTATTGTATGTTGATTTTTATGAGTACAAAGCAGGATACAAAGTAAGCAGTCTATCTTAAATAAGAGAGGTAACCACAAGACTAAAGGTGAGGTCATATTAATTAAGGTCACATGCCACATAGAAGATGGGGTTGAACTACAGGAATATACCCAATTATTTAATTTTTTTTGAATAATCTAATAGATCTATGAAATAACTGTGCAAGTTCAAACGTAGTGATTTCATTTGTTTGTAGAATTTATATTTTGATAGTATAGAATATTCTATTAATTTTTATTTGATTATTTAATTTATTTACTATAATTAATTATTGCAATAAAAAAGTTAATGATGCATAAAAATTGGTAAGTAATTAATGTGTAAAGATAAAATTTTGTAGTCTCATTTTTTACTAAATTCTTGATGTGCTAAAGTTATAAAAAATTATATACATATATAGCTGCATTCCTGATGAGAATACAATTTTTATGAATGTTTAGAATATACATAGAATTTTAATTATAAATGAACTGTTCAATTTTAGGTTTTTCATTTATCGAGCGAAAACGATAAATATTCTCTTGCTTGCATACCTCTCTTGTTATTGAATTTACAAATATTTCATTTATTTAATTTAAAATCATTTCATTTTCAAAATAATTTTAATTTAAATTGGATGCATTAAATGTACTGTTAAAAAAGCAAATATTGTTCATTTATTTGCTTAACTATTTTGCAATTCTAGAGAAAAACTTCAATAAATTTTCCTAAAATCACCTGATTTTTTTTTTCTTAATAGATAAAGCCATTTTTGTATTACCAGAGAAAAAGGCACAGTGAGAGCTAAATTTCAATAAACTTATCACAATATTTAAAATATTAAAATTTGTAAATCTCAGAAATCTGAATATTTTGTTTTACCTTCTCAATATAAAATGACCACTTTTCCTTAAATAACTTTGGTAAGAACTTCATAATATCTTCTTCTGACATTTCTCTCTTTGACGTCTGTTTCTTTGCCATTTCTAAAAGGGCTTCATTTTGAAGATTAATTCTTATCTTTGCAAAGATATCGATTCCAGTCAATCGTATCATCTCAGCCTGCAACTAGATAAAATAAAATATGTACAATTAATATTGTCCAGCCCTATACTTTTAGAATGTATTTGAAAAACATAGTAATATTAAATCATAAAATTAAAACTAAGCATTAATTCCCTCCAGTAAAAGATATTTTGACAAGTGCAGTAGAATGTAGTATAAATTTGAACATCCCCTTCTTCCCTATCTACCCACAAACATTCTGTCAAGTAGGAATTATTTTTAAACTTACAGAATTTGTTCTGTGCCATTTACTATGGCATAATTCAACTAATTACAGGCTTAATGAGTTCTTACTATATACATTTATGAATTAATCAAGTTTTTTTGGTTATTAAGTCTGGCTAAACCTGAAATAAAACTTCCTTATTTTATGATTTTGATGTGAATTAGTAATGTACTTTTACGGGGCAAGTTTCATTGAATAACTTAGGATAAATACATTTCATCTTTAATAAATTGCACATTATTGATCCTGACCGTTGCTTTTAATATTTTAACCATTTTTATAATTATCTAAATTTCAATTACTTTAGTTTATTATTTATTTTAATATTTTATTATATTGTAAGCATGCATTATAGTTTTGATTGCATTATTAATTACATTCAAATTATTGTTTAAAAAATGTAAACAAAGCAATCACCAGATGGTCCCAAGCTATGCAGATTTCAGGGAGTCTACTATATTATTTTTACAATTTGATTGACACCTCAAAGATCATTTTGTTATTAATTGTTGTTAGAAATTTACATTTTCTTAAATGAAAATATTTTATTCTAAACATTGAAAATTTTAAATCTATTTTATCTTTGCTAAATTCATATGATTTAAGTTTTCATTTTAGAGCCTTATATTTTCAACAACATATGCAATTTCCATTCTACATGTATAGAAACATGACCGACTGCCGAAATACTGTTAAAAGCAGAAATTATACAAAACAATTTGAAACGCACAAATTAGAAAAATGAGAAAATATTACTAATATTTGTTCAAAAAGCATTTAAGGAAAAAAAACAAAAAAATAACAACAGTTGGTTTAAACTGTAGTTAAAACCAACTGGTTTAAACCATGTTAATCCTGCTTAATCTAATATGCTTTCAAAACAAATTATTGTGTTTTCGATAATGCAAATATTTTCACATATAGGCAAATTTTCCCAATTTCCAGAATCTGTAGTCACTCTTATTTTTATTATTTTATGTCAAAATTGAATGGGGATGGGTTAGCAACTTTGAGAAGCCAATTTATTTTACATTGAGTATAATGAATGCTTCTTAACTATACAGGAGAATGTTTTTCAAAAAAAAAAGGAGGGAACTCACCATTTCTGGACTGAACAGCACTGGCCATTCTTTCTTTAACACATTAAAAGTACTGGGAGATTTCACTATGTCTTGCCTACGTAGTGCAAATGTTAAGTTCATTTTTTCTTCTAAAAGGATCTTGCAGGGCTCTCTTTTTCGAAATTCATTTAGTAACTGCTCTTTATGAGACTTTAAGGTGTCGAAAGTTTCTCCCTCTGGGAAATCAGGCAGGTAATTGATTTCGCCCTTGCGTGCTTTCTTGAATCCTTTTTTTCTAAGAGCTGAATTTATAAAAGCATCTGAGTTTTTTTTATTACTTCTGGACTGTATTCCTGAAAATACATTACATATGTATATATGAAATACATGAAATACTTATAATTGACAAACACATATACATACACACAAGTAATTTTGTTAAAAGTTTTTCTCTTATCTCTTTAATTCAAAGAATCTATTTTGCATTTTGTCCCACAGAAAATAAGCAATCTGTTGAATAGTAGCGGAGGATTGAAGTTTCAACAATATCTTGTTCTGCTCTCACTGGTTGGAATTTTCGATTGTTAAGGAATTTTAATTTATAAATGCAAACAACTTGAACTTCTTTACTTTTTACTGTGAGATTTAAAAAAAAAAATTATTTTTATTTATTTATTTTTTTTTTTTTTCAGGATAAACTGATGAAACTTGTGATTTTTACACAATAAATCAATGAAATTCGAAATTTTTTCTACCCCTAAAAGACAAAATTCTCAATTTTTCTGCATGACCATCGAAATTTGCAATTCTAACTGAAGAAGGTTGTAATTTTTTTCCTGCAGCAAAATTAATGATATTCATGGCTTTTTCTTAGCAATAAACAGACAAAATTTGATTTTTTTTTTCTTTGTCGACAATAAAATTTAAGATTTTTCTTCACCTGATCTGACTTATCGACTAATTTCACGATTTTTAACAGACTTATCGACAAATTTCACGATTTTTAACTGACTTATCGACAAATTTCACGATTTTAAACTGATTTATTGACAAATTTCACGATTTTTAATCGACTTATTGACAAATTTCACGATTTTTAACTGACTAACAATTAATGAAATTCACAACTTGGGAATAAATTTAATAGCATTAATAATCTTAATTTATTTTTAAAAATTTACCTGTGTTAACTTTAACTTCGACCACTTTTGTCTTCCTTCTGACTTCTTGCATCCGGTACTTTAATGCTATAGTCCAGCAAGATGTTCCATCACCAATAGGATCACGTAAAAATGGAAAAGATCCAATTAATGCTTCTGTCATACTTTTGTACATTTCTTGTGTGGGGTACAAAGAATAAAAGGTTAGTTCTTTAGACAATATGTCAATTATTTCTCGCTTAAGTTTATACGAAGCCTTGTGAAGCTTCTGATTGTCGGCAGCATAATGATTGCTGGCAGAAGACAATTCTTCTTGTGCAATTAAAGAAAATGAATGGATTGAAATAGAAAAATTGGACGAATTCCAACTTTTTCTTCTCAAATTTGTTGAATCATTAGTGGGCAAGATAGGCTGTGCTTCTTCAATCATTTCTTGGAAAGATCCAAGTTTATCTATAACCTTGATTCGACAAAGATCTTTTATTTCCCTTATATCTTCAAAATCACTGAAGGCATTGAAATCCTTATCAAAAACTTGAAGCTTTACTCTTTCAGCTTCTAAATTAAAAATGCTGGTCACAGTGTTCAATAATTTTTCTAGACTAATTTCTTCTTCCAAATTTAGTTTCTTGGCACTGTTGCCAAATTCAATTAAAACTTTCATTCTAAAATTAAAAGCAAAAATAAACAAATAAGTACATGCAAGGTTTCAACTCAAATTGTACAATAAAATTTCATGACTTTTCTAGATTTTCCAAGTAAATTTGATGAAAATTCTAGTCTAGCATTGTAGCATGTATTTAGACGTAATGAGGATAAAATAAATATATTACATAAAAAAATATTTACATATTATATACAGACATTTTAAAAGGGCATATTTAAGGCATGATGAAGAGAGACAGCTTTGTTAACACAATTTTTAATTTGATATGCATTTAAGGGATAATAATCTTTTAATTCTTTAGTTGAAAACATAAAAAAATCCCTGGTACTTGTCATTTCATAAATTTGCATATGATCATTGAATTGACTTATATTTAATTGACACCAAAAATATATAGATTCTGAAAGTAACCAAATGCTTTTAACCTCAGCAAAAGTAACAGAAGAGAGATGATTGAAACATAAAAAGTGACCAACCGAATATTTCATGCCATTAAACAATATGTTTTTGCATTGAACATAATATTCACTTTCAAATTGACTTTTACTGTCTAAATGGAAACGTATATCTGTATCAATTAATGATTTATGCACAGTCTTTGAGTCAATGACATCAATTTCTGGCGAAAAAAAATCTTTAGCAGACAGATGATATGTCATCAAAAGGCAATGTTTTTCTGCTACAGTTTTCATGGGGTTTTTGAAATTATTGGCTTTTTTTATCACATCTTTTATGTACTGGTGCTTAGCCTCAAATCTCATGCACCACATGTTAACTAATGGTCCATACATAAGAATGGCCTCTGCATAGTGGGTTATGTTATGGTGTTTAGTTTTGGGATTTAGTTGTGGGTAAATATCTTTGAAAAGCGAAAAATGCATATCAATTTGATACTTCAAATATGACACCATAGAAAGTGACAATTCAGGGGCTAATGACAATTCCACTATACTTTTCAACAGCATTACCAAATTCCATCTTTCACAAGAGCCGTCCTGTGGGATAATATCACCAATTAAAAATGGCAACAACCTTAACAATGTTCGGTTTTGTGATGAATTGCCACCTACTGACATTTTTTTCCCAAAATTGACGGGAATTTTTGGAATTTTATTCAATTTGTCTGCCCCTTTATAACAGAAATTTTGAATTCTTTCATTTAATAAATCGAAAGTAATATAATTCTTGTAAATTATGTGTTTAAACAGCAAGGATATTTCATATGGCACAATTCCTTCTAATAGATCATGCATTGCATCAGGCGGTGTACCCTCAACAATGTGAAAATACTTTAATACATTGAATGGACATTCTTTATTAACTCCATAAATGATCTTGTTATTCGGATTCTCATTAATCTGTTTTACATGGTAAGTGTAATTTTCTTTAGTCCGTGGATCATAATCTCTATCTTCACGTATATCCTTATTCATGATAAGACACCTTCTGCATGTTCGAGCATTTTTAGATGAAAATGAAATACTAAACCCTGCCAAATCATTAGATGACAGATTGTCTCCTGAAATGACTGCTAATGTACCTTTTAAATAAGTATTAAGCTTCTCTACGAATACCCCACTTGTTTCTAGTACTTTAAGATCTCTTAAAAGAGGAGCAACTGTTTCTTCTAAAGTAAAATTTTTCAAATCTAAATATTTAATTAAAATACAAGGCTGTATAGCTTGAAGTTGTGACCGATGAATGGGGTTTATGTTAAGGAGTGTCCAATATATGCATGTCATCTTATGAACGCCTTTGTAAGATCCAATTGGATTACAAAGTTCTGTTTCATCCATATAAAATTGAAGTTGCAATGTTATATCAGGACAGGAAAATAGTTCATTTTTATGGAAAGACTGGCCATCAGAAAAACTTCTGAACAAATTAGGCACAGGTTTTAAAACCTGTAAAATGTCCGAGAGAACACTGTCATGATTTAGTAGTTGAGTTAAGACTTCTAAAACAGGTATATATGTGTAAAACCTTTGAAGACCTCTTCGAGTACCTGCAGAATACTCAACAGGTTTCACTTTTGAAAAATTTGGATTGTTCGAAATATATGCTTTTCTTTTGTATGCTGTGGAGAGAATGCCACCAGATAATGCTGATTCAATATTAGTTTGGGATTTTTTACAATTTAAAATAATTTCATTTACATCCAAGTCACTTCTAGACTCAATCAAAGACTTTAAATTATCCAACTTAATATTAGAATTTAAAAGTAATAAATTAGATATATCATTCAAAATTTCCGAAATTGCAGTTTGTGACATTTTTAACTTTACTTCCATCTTTAGAGCCAATCTAGATAGATATACATTATAGTCAACATCGTCATTTATATTTTCACTTACACTACTTTCAGTTAAAAGAGGGACTTCAACATCTACAATAGAATGTGTGTTTGAATTTTGAGAAGAATTAAAGAATGAAAATTTGAAATGCTCTTTTAAAACCCATTCTTGCCAATTGTTATGATGGCGATACATATGAGTACGGAATGATTTTTGGTTTATATAAGTATGGTTACAATGTTTAATGGGACAATTCACATTCCCCAAAAGTGTGATATCATGTGCAATATGCTTGATAAATTCTTCTTTGGAATAATTAATATGCATACCACAAGGACAAATAACAATTTTAAAGCCATGTTTATTTGATTCTTCATGACACCTATATAAGTGACTTTTAATGGAAGACGCTGCACGAAAGCTTTTTACACATCCAATGTAAGGGCATGGAAAATTGTTTTTCAAATGACCATGGCTTAAAGATATGTGAGATACATAGTGTGCTGCAAGCCTTAAGGATTTGGAACAATAAGGACACTGAAAAGTTGAAACTTTTGATGAACTCATCATAAGATTTTGTGCTTGGGCCTCAAATGTCAGCCATTCCTAATTAAAAAAATTGTTTATTTTAAAATACAAGAATAAAACATAAAGATATAACATGGAAAAGATTTGACATATGGGCAAACCTTGGCATGATTTTTTTTTCCCACCAAAAAAATCTTAAAAGAGACATATTAGTCCTAATAGCACTAGTGGATGATTTAAAAATCTATAATCAGAGAGGGGGAGAAGGGGGCTATATTGTTTTACCACCCTGCACTTCTTTTATGATCGCACAAATAATGAAGATAATTAATAAAATTTTCTGATTAAAGCAACAGTTAAAATGTTTAAATATGAAAATATGTACAAAATAAATTAACATTCTAGAAAATTTTGAAATAATAGTTTTTAAAAAACAGATGTAATTACTCCTTTTCCTACACTTCCTACCCCTATTAAAAAAAAGGGGGGGGGACGTAATATTTCTAGTTTTGAAAAAAAAAAAAAAAAAAAAATCAGGAATTTAGATACACAAAAAATCCCTGCATATCTTACAAGCAATTTTTAAAAATATTACATACCTGCAGTGTTTCCCCCAGGACAAGGGCGCACAGGCCTTCGACCAGTAAATTTTTGATCTTCCACCAGTAAATTTTTGAAAAGAAATGTTCCCCTTATTTTTGGCATTAATTCTGTATCTTTAAGAATTTAAATAAGAAAAAACCTTCTGCTAACATTTACCGGTGGAAGTTTCCCCGAAGGCCTGTGCGCCCTTCTCCTGGGGGAAACACTGATACCTGTATGATAAGTAAAAATAACTAATATATGCATTGCATGTGCTCAGTAGACTAACAAGACTTTTCTTTCCCTGCCAAACTGTGATTGCTGCATCAAAATTTTACCTATAAAAATTTTTTGTTGCCCTTTTATGAGCATACAAATTTTCCCTTTTTTTCTCAACATTTTATTTCTTTCAAATGTGGCAGAGAATTTCCTAAAACAGTTTTCTGGATGTAGCGTCTAGAATAAAAATGTTCCTTGATTAACTGTATTAGGATTACTTTAAATTTATAAAAAAAATCAATTGATAAGCAGCTAGGTTATCACATGATAAAATTGTTAAAAAACCATCAAGTTTGAGTCTAGCCATACATCAAATCTTTGCCGACAATGAATTGTGAAAACTGAATACAATTAATATTAAATTAAACTTAACCTAAACTTAAAACTATATTAATAATAATTTTTGAAATTATGTAGGAGACTGGGGTGAAATCAGGGCTGCAGAGTCTGCTTTATTTATTTTTATTTTTTTAATTTATCCTACTTATTATTCAATATACACAAATATATACACTGCATGTACTTGCATAAGCGAAGGAAATTCTGACAATTTTCAGCAAGTAAATGGAAGGAGGGGGAGGTGTCAACTTATACACAAGTCAATTAAAAAAGCCAAAAATAAACATTGAATACTGGAAACTTAAGCTTTTTATGTAAATGAATAATAAAATAATATGCAAAATATCCAAATAGTAACAATTTAGCATTAAAAACATTTAATAATAAAAAAAAAGTATTAATGTATAGTTTTATTTTACTGTTTTTAAAAATTAAAAAATTCCAGAAATTACTTGATATATTACTTTTAACAATTAATAGTACAAATATAAAAAAGATACTGTGAGTTGAATATTTTAAACACTACATTAAATAATTTTAAAATAAAACTGTAGAACTGATGTTTTCAGGCCACTTATCTGCAGACTTATTAGTTTAATTATTATTTTGACAGATGAATGAATAAGTAAACGTTTAAGACAGAAACTTATTAGACTTTTTAACTTCTGTAACTTAATTGTTTTTATTTAAATGGGGAGGGATTAAGCCATATGAACCCCCTTTTGATTGTACCCTTAAACAATATTTTCTGCTTCCTGATTGGCTTGATAGTCAGATTATAAATATGCAAAAAAGAGTTATATGCAGTAGAACCCCACTAATTCGGACTCAATAATCCGGATCTCTGGATCAATTTTTTCGTTCGAGTTTGAGAAACGGTTGGCTAATTTCCCTAACATTTGTTTCATAGTTGTATTCTGAATAAAAAAAACTTTTTCTGACATCTTTTCGAAAGAACACCTTAAGCTTTCTTATTTAAAATTTCTTATTTATCTTTCAAAGAAACAACAATGTATTACTAAGTTTGGCATTTCCAATTTTCTATTTAAATCGCTTAGAAATGTCATAAAAAATATCACTACACAATAAATGAAGCAACATCTCATTTAGAACAATTAATGGTTTATTTTGAATGACAGGCGGAGACTACACTCAACAAACTACTTATGCTTCAAGCAGATGCATGACCGTATGGCTCGCAAAAAGTATAGAAAACTGGCGCAGCAGAAAATTACAAACTTTTTTATTACAAGGTAAACATTTTTACTGTCTGTAAATATTCAATAAGTTTAACTTAAAGGTGATTTTCTGTAAGTATGTTTTATTTTATTTCATTTTTTTCTAATTTTCCGGATAATCCAGATTAGGTCTGGTCCCAATTAATCCGAATTATTGGTGTTTTACCGTACTTTTTTTTTTTTAAAGGTCATTTTATTAACCATGTAAAATAACTTAAAAGCAGCTAAAGTTTTTGTGTTATTACATATTGAGAAATGTAAAACTAAATTTGATAATTTATGTTTTCAGTTTCAATCAATATATTTTACGTACTTAGGGTAGAGGGGGGCACCTTTCAACAGCTGGAATTTCTGACTTCTAATAGTGGACAATGTGGAAGCCAATAAGCTTTTAGTAAGCATAACTGTTGACATTTAGTTTTCCATGATTTGTTTTCACAACTGTGGTGTAGTTCTGTTTAAGATGACTTAACTAAAAAAGCTTGATTAATACATAAATTAAATATATTTGATAAGATTGTTTGGTAAGATTACCAATGTATCAACAATATTTTGATTTTTTTCAGAAATAAATTTTTATTCTTTCTTCATGAAAAAGCATAAATTCAATAACCTTAACAAAAATTACAAATTAAAAAATGTATGGAATTGATATAAAACTAAAGAAGTCCAATTTTGCATCTACATCTGAACTGAATGTTTCAGGGTCATAACTATAAACTTAGGGGCCCCGGGGCAAACTAGTGAGGCCCCTATTGCCGGGATTAATAGATAAAAAAGAAAGATTTTACAGATTTTTTTAGATACTTTTCATGATATTCAACCGATCAGAAACCCATATTTTCTTCCTTATATTAGCTGCCAGATTTAATATTTATACTTTCCTCTTCTGTTGATATTCATAACTCAAATAATAATAATAAAGTTATTAACAAAACATTTGAGAAGAAATATAAAAATCAACTACTTCATTACTGAAAAAAAAAAAAACTGAAAACAAAACAAAGTTGGAATTTTTACTGGTGAAAATTACAATAAAACTTTTAAAGAGGTGTAAAATTACCCCATTACTGAAATTTAAGAACAAATAAGAGAAATAAAAAATTTGAAGTTGTAGTACATATTTTAGTTTTAGTTTTACAATTGCTGTTATAGGTTATGACAAAATATTGTCATATTTTAAATACATCTTCATTTACATATAACCATTATAATTTCATAATTGTGAAAATATACGAGTATATTTTTTTTAACACTACTTTTTAGTAAGATAAGGTTGGCAAGGAGCAAATTAATTTTACATATTTTTTAAAATGTAAAATACAGAATTAAAAAAAATGTTTCACTATCCGGCAACCGAATATTGAAATATTCGGCTGGAACGGATATCCGGTTTGAGTACCAAATAAGCAGGATATCCAGTAGGAGCCGGATATCCGGTGCATCCCTAATAAATATATGTTTTTATATTTAAAACCAGAATTTAATGAAAGCATAGTAGTGAAATAAAACAATTACTTTAAAATAAATTTAGCAATTATGATAACAATAATTAATAAAATATTTGTGATAATCATTTTCCATCATTTTGCATCTATTATTGTAATCATGAGACGATCAATGTTAATTATTTTAGGATATCTTAAAATATCAAATATCAGACAAATTCGCTATCAAATTATTGAGACAGTAAGGGATTTAAAAGGTAATAATAATAAAAAAAGTATTGAAGCATTAGTGTACAATTGTCTCATTATTTAACAATTAAACTTCCAAAGTGTTATTTGTAAAAATAAATATTACAAATATTAAAAAAATTATATAGTGAGTTATTTTAAATACCAAATAAAATAATTTTAAAATAAAACCGCAGGACTGATGTTTGAGGAAAGTGATCTGCAGAATCACTAGTTTCATGATTACTATAACTTTATAATTAATATTGCAATACAGGGTTGATTTAATTAGTAGTTATAATTTGGATAGATGCTCCAATTTTAGCCACATTTAGAAAAAAAAAATGAAGTACAAATTTTATAGTTATTGACTGATTGATCATATTAAATCATAATAACAGTAATCTTATAAAATTTGTCTTTTTGTTAACTATGCCTTTTTTTGGAATGTTTTAGATTGTGAGTAATAACTCGTTAAGTACTTTCTTTCAATTTGCATCCATTTTGGTCACTACATTGAGACAGTAAGGGATTTAAAAGATAATAATAATAAAGTATTAAAGCATTAGTGTACAATTGTCTCATTATTTAGTTTAATTATCTAGTTAAACAAACACTTTAATAAGTATATAAGATAATAAGTAAAAGTAAGTATATAAGATGCAACATCTATTCTAAGGCCCGCCACACATCTGAGACATTGAGCGAAAAAACATGAGACATGCGACAATTTCACCCTGATAACAAAGGAAAAATCGGTTTGACTGCGTCATGTTGCACGATTTTTGACGCATGTCTCCCTAGTGTGTGGCGGGCCTAACACACATATAACCGTTTGCTGTAGTAGTAAGAGAATTTTGCAAATTTCTTTTTGAATTGATAAAAACATCAAAATATACTTAGGTTGATTTTAACTGAAAATTTGAAAAAAAAAATGTTTGAATCATAAAAAGGACAGGAGTGCCTAAAGGATATAAGAAGCATATTTTAACATCTTTCATATTTAATCACTTTTATAACTATCCATGGATTCTTGTCTTTTTAAAATAGCTTAATCTTCACTAAAGAGTTATTTTTTTAAAATCATTTTCTGATTTTATTTATGTTAGCTTATGGTGCCTTATTTAGGTATTCTGTCTCTTAGAAAGTGATTTTATTGAGGAATCATGCCATTTCATGCCTGGTATTCAATCTTGAAGTTCCTATTTAGCCGGCTTCAGTAATTTTCTGGACAAATCTTAAAATAGTTCCATATTTATAGGAAATAGTATTCTAACAATTTCTAAAATTTACTTTTCCAACTGAATTTTGACTTTAACTCTTAAGGGTGTATTCCAATCAAAACTGCTTACTTTCAGATTTATTTTTAAATTCATTTTTGCTCTCAATTGCACCAAACTTTCAAAATATCTTATTTAGAAGCTACATAATGTGCCGTGTTTGTTGATTTTTTGGTAAATGTAGAAAATATAGCAAAAAATACTGTCAAAGTTGCCAATATGAACAGAAATTTCTGAACTTGGAGATTTGGGAACGAAAAGATGATCGAACTGCGAAAATAATAGTTTATAAATGATTCTAATTGCTTCCGCAAAAAATTACATCACACAGCATCTTATACATCACTTTAAAACTATCAGCAAATCAACCCCCGCACAAAAATCAGCCTAAATACTGGATAAACAAATCCAGTATGGCCAAAACTGGAACATCTACCTTATTATGTTCCTTTATTTAATTTTTTTTTTAAATATTTTATTGATCTATCCACAATATTTAAACAGTCTCATGTCCCAATAAAAATTAAAATTAATTGTAAATAACAGAAATATATCAAAACACCTATCATGTCAGTAATGAATGTAATTGTTTCTATTACTGTATTTAGAAACAGAGTTTAATGAAAGCATTACTAATGAAACAAAATAGTTATTTATTTTCAATTAAATTTAATAATTTGGATACCAATAATTAATAGTAAAGGTAATAGTAAAAATGAATAGTAAAATATTGAAATTTTATCAATCACATTAAAATAATTTAAAAATAGCTATTTATAAAAGTTTTGGTGTTATTACATTTTAATAAGTGTAATTTAAAAATTAAATTTGATTATTTAGATTTTTAATTAACTCTTAATATCTTATGCACTACATACATTACCAAAACTACATTTTTAGCTTCCTGGCTAGTTTGATTCTCAGATTATAAAATATGCAAGGTAGAGTTACATTCATTAACAGAAATTAAAAAATGAATAGTAAAAAATTGAAATTTTATCAACCAATTTAAAATAACTTAAAAGTAGCTATTAAAAGTGTCAACAATAATGCAAAATTATAAAAAATGCAAGGGGGAGCTATGAAAAAAAAATAACAAAAGCTAAATTTTTATTGATTATTTTTATATAAATTAAAAACATTGAAGCTTTTACAGGCACATTTTAAAGACACAGTATATTTAAATAGGGAGAGATTAAGCCCAAAGAGCCCTTCTTTGCCTTGCTCTTAAACAATATCTTCTGCTTCCTGAATGGTTTGGTTGACAGATTATAAAATGTTTAAGGCAGTTAGTTATATACATTTGAAAATAATAATAAATAAATAAATAAATTATTGAAATTTTATTAATAAAAAATAACTTGAAAGTAGCTATTTATAAAAGTCTATTATTATATTATGAAAATGGTAATTTAAAAATTTAATTATTTTGTTTTTCAGCTAAGTGAAAATATTTAATAAAGATTACTGAAGATGCATTTTTAGCAATATCGTCTACATGACATATCCATTACTGGAAAATGACTAATTAAGCATGTCAGCAAGGATACCTCTTTTAAAACCTTTAAAATGAATGAAATTTTATAAACGGCTATCAGTATATAAAATTAATCTATTATTACACACGCCAACGAATATTTGGGTAAAAGAATAGAGATAGAGACAAAGAAAAAATATGATTAAATAACAGTTATACCAGTAATTAAAAATATTTACCTTTTGTTGTGATCTATGGAAGACTGTCAGGAAGAATTGTCACAAGTGTACTGTAGTAGTCTGTTAAAATACAAATCTGAGAAATAAGATTGAATTGAGCTGGGACGTATTCTTCGTTTAGATTTAGAGCGCCGTTTGAAATTAAAGGGTTGTTTTGTCAAAAAACAAAACCGAAATAAACGCCAAAAGTTGCTTGACCTTGTGTTCAATAAAGAGAATACATGTCGATTGGCGATAAAATTAGTTTCTATAATGACAGATTTGGCAATGATTGTTAAGAAATAATTTTAAAAGAGGAAGTGATAAATTCGCCAAACTGCATATTTTGAAATGGCAAGGTCGAATTTGTCGTTAGCAGTTTAAAGGGTCTTGTTTACCTGCACGTCTCATGGAGGCATATGGTATACATATGTATGGAATATGTAGGTACATATGTATGGACATGTGTATGGACACCTGTATGGACACCTGTATGGACACCTGTATCTATTTTTTAATGAAAGTTTCTAGAAATTTCTTAGAGCATCAAAAGATAATTTACCTTGGGAAGTAAAAACGATGATTCTAGAAAGTTTCCTGTTTTTAATTGTGGTATACAAGAAAGAAACTAAGATGCATCCTCTTAATGTTCTAGGATATATAATAGTTTGCAACAGAAAAGAAGATTCTTTTCAATAAACGACAAAATAGACGCACGTATATGTATGTCTAAATTCTAAATATAATATACTTAAACAAATAACTACATCGCAACCATCGGGCACAGTGTTAAATTCAGACACTTTTCTCCTGGGAAAGGGGGGTGGGGGGCATTACAGAGTTCCGAGGGGAAGGATTGCCCTTTTTTATCACTGAAAACACACAATTTCAAATCTTATCGGGGGGGGGGGGGATTACAGACTTCCGAGAGAGAAGATTGCCCTTTTTTACCACTGAAGACACAAAATTTCAAATCTTCCGGGCGGGGGGATTTTTCATTGCTGCGGACAGGAGTGTTCCCTTTGGGACACTCCTTGAATTCAATACAATCGGGACACCCGTGTCCATTTGGCGCATTTCAGAGGTCCCGATCTCAACATACAATTTGAAATTATGTTTCTTCTGAATATAATATTTCTCGTGTAGATTTGTTTCTAAAATATTTCTTTACGGGAAAAGTAAGTACTAATTTTACTGCTTACAGACAAAATTGATATAGTTATCGGAGGATGTGCAAATGATTGATAATCCTGAAAGTAATCATGAATACAAAAAGTAAATGTGATAAACATCTTAAGGGATAAAAATTTTAGCGAAATTAAAATATAATTAATGTTCTATGCTATATGCAATTTAAGGATAAAATTTTATGACATACTTGGACTCCACTCATTGCCAGGGTGAATATGTATACCAACCCCCCCCCCCCCTCCGTCTCCTCGCGCAGAATAAAAGTTACCGACTAAAACAATGCTATGCCCCCCCTCCCCCCCAAAAAAATCCTTAAAAATAAAAATCATTTAATAATAATTAAAATGATAAGAAAAAATATGTAAACACGACCCCCATAGGATTAACATTAGCTTGAGTGGTAAGAGCTTTCATTAGTCATGCGCGCTAATGTTAAATTTATAAAAGCGTTTTTTTTTTTCCTTTTTTTCTCACTTGCATATGAATAGTTTTAAATTATTTTTTCGCCCTTGCTTAGAATATCTGAGATAGAATTCTAATCAGGTTAATATTAACTTTTTTCTATTTTGGTTGCAGGATTTTTGCTTTATAAAGTCACTTACAATTTCACAAATTTGAAAAGAGCGCTTCTATAGGTTTAACATTACCTCCGAGTATTTTTGAATTTCATATATATATATACCATTTTTGTATGAAACGAAAAATGGCGCCTCTCTTTGCTTTTCGCTCTGGCGCCCGAGGCACATGCAGTGTTGAATTCAGGGGGTGGCCCGGGGGAACATTCTCCCTTCGGAGCAATGAAATGTCCCCCCGGAAATTTTGGGTTTTCTATGGTCAAAAAGTGCAATCCCCCCCCGAAACTGTATCATGTCCCCCCCCCCGGAGCTACAAAAAATCCCTCCCAGAGAAAAGTGTCTGAATTCAACGCTGAGCACATGTCACCTTCCCGTAGTTTCGATTCTGTGACGCACTTATTTTCATTCTTAAATACATAAATTTGGAGATATTGTTATTCAGATGCACAGAGGCGAATCTAGGGCTTTGGCGCCCCCTCCCCCCCCCCAGCTCAGCAAAGTATACTTACAAAGAGAATTTTACTAATTTTCTAATAGCCGAATTAATTTTAAATTTAAAATATGAATTTGTAATACTGAATTATGTAATCGGCTTTGTCAAATATTGATTCATTAAAATCTTGTAAACGGAATTGAAAAGAAATTCTATTTATTCAGTTTTCTTGTGTCATATACAGACAAGACGATTTTAACTATACCGTGTTAAACATAGACATGAGGAAAATCGACAAACAAAATTTATTTAGTGCCCCTTCGTTTTGGCGTCCGGGGAAAAGGCCTCTTCTGCCCCCTTTATTTTCAGCCCTGGGCGGATTCAGCCTTTCATTTAGAAAGGACCATGTATAATTTGCGAGGACTGGAAAATTATCAATTTTTAAATAGTCATGGAAGTGTAGATATAATTCCAGATAATACAATTCCCATTTATAGAAAAATGGAAAAAGTTTTTCGATTACAAAAAATATTTTTATTAATTTCTGTGTAAAAATAACTAAATGTATTAGGAAGTAACGGATGTAACAAAATCTATCAAAAGCATGTTTAAGCAAGGGAAAATTAAAACACATCTAATACAAAATGGAAAAGAAGTCTTTAAAAATGTATTGTTCCACAGAAATAATATTCATTCTAAGGGAGAATTATTAGCCCCACAACCTTTTTCTTGTATCCGCAATTAGCATCCAATCGGTTATTTTCTTAGTAGTATTACTAACAGTAAATATAATAGTATCTGTAATTATACTAAGTATTTTCTAGTAATTCCCATATTGTCTGTAATGATACTAAGCATTTTCTAGTAAGTGCTGTTATATCAGTAATGATACTGAGCATTTTTAAGTAAAATGACACATTTTTTTTTACAGTGCAGCGACGACACAAAAAACGACGACACAGATGTCATATGCACATTACATTGGTGCAATTTTTTCCGACGCCAATTTTGGCGAAAACCTCGTTTTCAAATACCAGTTACCATACATATTTTTAAAAAGTGAATAACAATAAATTTTAAAAAGTTTAATTTATATCTATAGAATAAAACAATTTATATAATTTGAAAAAGAAAGTGAAAGTAAATATTAATAAATAAGCAACATCCGGGCTACCGTGTCAAGCAAAATAACGACACTTTGTCGTCAGTTAAGTACCCTGGTGCATATATGTTATTAACGTCTAAAAAAATAACGTTTATGTGGTGTGTATATGATATCTGTGCCAAAACGACGACATGGCTAATCTATTATAACAGGGAATGCATGTGCTCGGAAAAATGCTTTAAATTTCGAAGATGCGCAAAAAAATTTTAAATTATATTTTTTTAAAATTTGTCATCGTCTTTAGTTTGGCATGCATATTCAGTCTGACGGATCTTGTAAGATTTGCCGTAAATGTATAGAAAATAATGAACTAAATATTCTCTCTGTAACTAATAATATGGTATATGGATACTGGTCCACATCCCTAAATATTGAAGAGTTTAACTTTCGTTGAGGATAAATTAATTGCACAATTTCATCCAGTTATTACTGTTTATCGCATTAAATTCGTCAGCTTGAATACAGTGGGCAAATTATTAATTTTAATCAGGATATTAGAGAATTTTGTACTTTATTACCTCATTCCATTGATAATGTATAACAGTACATTTTTGGGTGCTACTTTGTTATTCCGTCGACCAATTTCGCCAAATTATACAAATCGTCAAACTAATAGCCAAATTATACACATTGAGAAAATTTTTATTTTAAATAACGAAAAAGCAAATAATTAGTAGAATATTAATAAAAATACAAATAAAAGGTCTAAATAGAATCACAATGATGTTTTAAACACCTTTATCGTATTTAATGTCATTTAATGTGACATTCACGGTCATCTATTATTGGCATTTACTGTTATAATATGGTGATAATTTTTTGGTCGACGGGATAGCCAAGTAGTATCAATTGGTTATCTACCATTGTTTGGTACTACTTGGTTATCCCGTCAACCAATTTCGCCAAATTATACAAATCGCCAAACTACTGGCCAAATTAACAAATTAATGTAATTTTTATTTTAAATAACGAAAGAACAAATAAATTAATAGAACATTAATAAGAATACAAATAAAACTTCATATTAAAAATCACTTGATGGCCCGGGATGTAGTGGAGGGTGTACGAGGGTATCAACAGTATACCTTCTGGATTTTTTAAAGGAACACCGTTATATCCTCTGCTTTTCAAGAAAACTATAGTACATAGATTCTAGGATATACCCTCTGTATTGAGCGTATATCCTCTGTTTCTTTTACGACTACGCCACTGTATGATGGCGTAACGAACATGTGATACGAGTTTAATGTTATGTGAATGTGAAAATTTTTATCATCATTATTAGCATTTAATCTTTTAGGTTGTCGGTATCTTTTTTTGGTCGACGGGATAATCAAGTAGTACCAAATAATATTAAAAAAGATATTGTTACTTTCAAATAGTTATCTAATGAAATAATGCTTCGCGAATATAAACAAAGCATGGCTTTTGCTAGTTATCTTTATGCCTATTATAATATTATTGATGTCTAAATTTTCCTTTTTTTGGGGGGGGAGGGATTATTTATGCAAGAGATTTTGATTTTATTTGATGTTTTGTAAATTTTGTGAAATTGTGATTTTATTTAATTTTTCTAAGCTATTTTGCAGATGAAGGTAATAAATGGTAACTTCCAATCTTGAGCAGTGTGACTTTCATTAATAACGTCAGGCATCAATTCCACGGATGTTTTTTAATATCTTTGAATTTTATCTTTCTTTTTTTTTTTTTTTTTCCAAAGTTGACAAATTTTTAATTTATACTATCAATTTAAGATTAACCATGTTACCAAATCATTATTACTAAATAAGTAGATAATTTTACAGAAATTGCAATAGTTGTTTTAACAATGTGGAACTTCAAACTTACAACTTTGAACGATTGTACACACATACCATTGTATGTCGCAAGTTTTTTAAAAGTCCAGAACTGCTAAAATATTTAAATTTTTCAAGATATTTTGTTCTACTCTGTTTAAATATAAATTAAATCTGTGTACCAAACTTTATTAAAATCTGTTGCTATTTGACCACAACTTATGTAAAATTTTTGTTACGTTTGTATGAAATGATCTTGTATATGTAAACTTCCAACACTGACATTATTCACTGTTATGCCTGTCGTATTGTAACATTGATGTTTTCAATATTGAGAAATAATGCTATTTATTTAATTCTCGCTGAATAAAATGTATTTAATATTACCTAAGTTATAATTTTTAGCACTTTAAAAAACATGGTAAAAAATTAAAATGATCTAATACGTAAAAGTAAAAAAGTTTAAACATAGAAATTATGTACACAGATGTGTTTCCGATGTCAATACAACACTTTAATGTTTTTAAATCTTAATTATAATTTAATAGTGTAAAGCATTTCTCTATATACCGGCCAAAAATTGCCAAATATTATTTATGGTTACAACTGTATACAAGTTATAAACGCAGAGGCGATAATTTTGGGCCAAAATATGTCACCTAGATGTGGAACTGCAACAATGAAATATTTTAAGTATTAAAAAGTAGAAAATGTAAGTTAAATAAAAGATTTTAATATCTTAATAAAAAAAAAATTCTTTAATCAATTGCAGGACTCCCAAATGGTCCCCCTTTCCCCCCAAAAGTCCCCTTTTTAGAAAAAGGTCCCCTTTAGTCCCCTTTTTTATATTTTGGTCCCCCAAGTCCCCTTTTCTGTGTTTGAAAAAAAATCGCCGCAAAATAAAAAATAAAAAAAAACTTTGAAAATCACTAAAAGTTTAAAAATCCAAGAAGACAAAATTTATTAAAGTGGGCATAAAAAAGGTGTAATGGGTATATAAAAGCGTTGTAACTGAAATTCTTTCATGAATCTAAATGTTAAAAAATTACCTCAGAATACAGGCAAATTTTAAGAATCTCATTAAAATTCTTAAAAATTAAAAAAATTGCAGAATGCGAAATTTACTATATTAAGCTACTGCTTGACCAGTCTTCAATAACGGGCCTTGGCAAGCAGTATGCCCGATGACTTAGCAACAAAAGACATGATTCCAGATGAATAAATTCCAGAGATAAATTCTTACAATTAAGCATGGTGGAAGATACGTTACATTATGAGGAGCATTTTATGGAAAAGATGCCAGTCCGTCTGTTAAAATCTGAGGCAAGATGAATGATGCAATATATAAGGATATTTTGCAAGATAATTTGCTGCTTTATTGGAGGCAAAATTTTGTCACAACTATTAGTTTCAGTATAATAAGAAACCAAAACATACATGAAAGCTTGTCAAGCAATGGCTTTCGCACAAAAATATTTCGCTTTTTAAATGGCTAGCCCATGCACCCAATCTAAATACTATAGAAAATCTTTGGAATGAACTTTAGAAACATGTTTGAAATTAATAAAACTCCAATTCAGCATGGCCGGAATTTTCCCCATAAATTTGAAGATGAGTGGGAAAACGTACCACAGATGATTTTCAACTGTTCATTAAATCGATGCCAAATCGCTGCACCTTGGTACATTTCGCTAAAGGTATGACAACATACATGATTGATTTGGTAGTAATTGTAAATCTAATTGATCAGTGATTTTCTATTGTAACAATTTTTTTTTCCAAACTTTCCAAGATGGCCGATAACTTTTGAAAGCATGCGTTTTTCTTTGCAATTAATTTTGTCAGTTGTATTTATTAATATTCATTTGTTGTTCCATAAATAAGTTCCTAACTACTATGTCAATAAAATATATGAGTATCACTTTGAGATTCATCTTTATATGGGTATACTTTCAAAATAACGAAAAATTTTATACTGGCTGGAAACTTTTGACCGCCACTTTAAATTGGTGTTGATTAGTTTTTGGTGTAAATCGCTCGACATGTGGCACTTCTATGCAGCATTTCTCATGAATTCTGCAATAGTCCAATCTCCAGAACCAATGCACAGATTTCTATCAAACTTCAGATTCAGTTAGTCCTTGACATGAATTGACATTTTTTATATTTTGGTATAAATCGCTCAACAAGTGGCATTGTTAATTTGCATTTGTTGCGATTTCCGCAATAGTTCTATATCCAGAATTAATGCACGGAATTCCATCAAACTTTAGATTCAGTTAGCCCTTAAGATGAATTGACATTTTTTACATTTTGATGTAAATTCATTAAAAAATAGCGCTGCTATGATGCTTTTTTTAAGGAATTTTGCATATCTATCTGATTTAATGCACAAATTTTTGTCTAACTTAGGATTCAGTTAGCATTGACACAAGTTGTTACTGATTAGGTTTTGATGTTAATCTTTCAATAGATGGTGCTCCTAAACTGAATTTTTGGGGATTTGCATAAGTTTAGCGATGGTCATATTTGAAGAACTAATATACAAAATTTCTTATCTTTAGAATTATCATGATAGGCATAAGTTGCAATTTAATTTTGGGACTGTGATAGCGAATTTTGAAGTATTAACATGTATGAGGTAGAAGAAAGTTTCGGGATTGCCACATCCGATTAATTTGACAAGGACTGTTCCTGGGGGGTACATAATATTTACATGTACTTCATTTATAGATTTTAAACTTGTGCATGTATGCCTATTTTTTGACACTAATTCTAATTGTGTAATTTTCGTAAAAATTGATTAAGATTTTATTTTATTCAAATATCACTTTTTAAAAAGACAAAGAAATGCTTTTATATGACATGTTATTTAAATCTAAGCGTTTCTCCACTAATTATCATTATTTTATGTCTGGTTTGTTATTATAAGCTATATAAAATGAACTTATTGGCCCCTTTTATTTATGAATGGTAGTAGTTATCACTAATCCAAAAATTAATTTTAGCAAAAAAAAAAAAAAAAAAAAAATTAAGAAAAGTAATTAAGTTATCAATTTTAAAATCTCAGATATTTTTTTTATAACATACAAAAAATTTTAAGTACTGTGTGTGGAGGCAGTGAAATTAAATTTCCAAGTTTCTTTTTTACTTCTCCAGGCTCTAATTTAAGTATTTTAAGCAATTTTCTAACTCAACCCCTAATTAAACTACAGTGAGATTCAATCTCATTTGAAGGTTGGCTGAAGGAGGTATCTCATCAAGCCCAACATCTTGCTAAAGTCTATTTTGACCCTAGACAATTAGGGGCATTTCTTCATGTGTGTGTGGGGTGGGGAATCAGAAAATTTATTTTTTTCACACATCCTTTTAAAACTCTTGGCCTAAGCACCCATATCCCACCGTCTTAACTCATTTTTTCACCTCTAGCAGATGTTTTAATGTTTGTTTTCATTACCACTCCATAAATTTTCTAAAAAATTAAGAAAAAAAAATCGGTTCAACATATCCCAATGGTTAGCATCTTTTCATCCCTTTCTGTTGCCAGGGGACGCTATTGAAATAAATTCTCAAAAAATTTAATCTACAATATGTCATGTAATATCCTAAATGAAAAGCCAGGTTATGAATAATGTTATTCTTCACTCTCTCTCTACCTCCATTCTCACTGCTTTGTGTCATCCCCATCTATGTAAGGATTTAATCATTATAAACAATTATCAATTTTTAACAAATTTAATTATTAACAATTATGGTTATTAATTAAAGGTTAGAATGTTTTGAAAAAAAAAATATTAAATAAAACCCTCTGAGTGATCTGTGATCATACTTAACCACTTGTTTTTATTAACTGATCACTATTATTTTTTACCTGTAACGAGAATTATCATGATGAATGCTGAAATATTGAATGCTTTATTTACTTTTTCAGTAAGATATTTCAATGTGCTTAAATAAAATTGTGTACATTGTTTAATGAAATCATAAAAAGATAACCATCAAACACATTTTCTGGGGTAATTTTAAAAATTTACTTTCTTATTTAGGAAAATTTGTGCTATATTTTTACACACATATGATCCTTATTTGGTTTCCATTTTTAATAAAATTGATCCCCCCAAAGTCCCCTTTTTAGGCAAAAATCGTCCCCCAAAATCCCCTTTTTATGCAAAAATGGTCCCCCAAAATCCCCCTCTTTAAGCAAAAATGGTCCCCCAAAGTCCCCTTTTCAAGCAAAAATGGTCCCCCAAAGTCCCCTTTTTAAATAAAAATGGTCCCCTTTCCCCCTTTTTGAGGACTAAAATGTGTTGGGAGCCCTGCAATTGTTTAATACTTAATTAAATTGTGGGTTTTCTTTTGCAACATATTAAAGAAGAAACAGAGCAAAAATTAGAACTTTTCTGTTATAAATTCACTGGTTGACTTTTTCTACCAAACCTAAATCAAAGCGATGAATTTTTCATAATCGGAACCCATGTCAAATTACCGCATTGATATGAAATATTTTTGGAACAACATCAATTGCAATCACAAAATTGGGCTTGATTTTTAGGATAAATTTTAAATTCTTATAAAAGAATGAATTATTATTATTATTATTTAATTTCTTTTTATTAATTTTTTTTTCAAATTCGATAGATTAAAAGCACCTTGGAATCCGTGATCAAAAAAGCAGAATTCTGCGTCTGCGGGCCGCAAGCTTTCATAGATTGTAGCGCCGCGTGGCAGAGTTTTCACGTTTTCAGTGTTCTTTTTTGTATGCCAAGTTTATTCCTGCAGCTTTTAGCCCAGTTGCTTATAGCCTTATAGCTTTCAGCTATAGCATGAACTTCAGTATCATTTAGCCATTGTTTCTGTTTCATTATGCCCGAGTTTAGCATAAAAGTCCTTCAAACGATGCTTCGCTATCCTCTAGTGATTCTGACTCATAACCATTGCTCGCCGAGCAGAAAATCCATTGTGAAGTTTGTTTGCTAAAGATGCTGGGGTTTTGATTGTTGTTTTCGTATCACTTATTTCACTTTCACTAGCTCACTTTCTCCGTGCACTCCCCCCCCCCTTCTCCCCCAGTGTTTTTTTTTTTTTTTTTTTTTTTTTCCCCTTTTCTCCTTAGGTTAAGATTTATTTCCTTTAAAACGTTCTATGGCTCATAGGCAGGCAGAGGTGAAGGGCGTTACCACTTGCTGGACTTTTTAGATGCATATAAGTTCTTAATTGATCTTGGGGAGGGGGGGGGGAGAGAAAGACAGGCAGAAAACACAATGAAAAAAAGAAATTTCAAAGCATACATTAAGCATACATTATGAAACACTTCCAAAATACTTTATCAAAACTTTATCATTTAAAAAACTATAAAGATATTTAAGTAAACACTAAAAACGCATAGGTTATTTGATAACATGATTTCAACAATTATTGCTCACACTAGAAATTTACTCCAATTATATTGTGCAGATTTGTATAAGATCCACTAATTTGTGGCATGGTATGGCAAAATTTAGTGTAGTAAGGAAATGCATAAGTTGAAAGTTCACTGTCAGCAATTTCTATCAATTAACGAAAACGTACTGGAATTCATTTTTACAGCCCTGTATATTAGCAACCGGCAAGCTATATTTGAAGATAAAATTTAAGACAGACAAAAATATGTTTGTGATTACTGAAATTGCAGTTCCTGAAATAGTTACCCATAGGTGTCCAATATATCTAATTTTTTGCATAGCACTGTAACATTATTATATTTACATTTTACAAATGTCAGTACTGTATACCATTACATTTATATTTTACAAACATTTCTTTTATTTAGTGTTAGGTTACAAAAATCATAAATGACATCAAAAACATCTTTAAGCAATTCACACACATTCTCAGTAACTTTTATGAGTTCTTTTGTATAACTCTGTCGATATGGTCGATAGAATTTATTCATGCCATGTAGTATGCAAAAATTTAGTTAAACTATCAAACGCTACCGTAACAGAAATCCCACTTTCAGCAACCATCCCTATTAGACAATACTTCGTTTACAGTACTGTATCGGAACTCTTGTGTTTGTCCCTGTAAATGAACGTTAAATGCTGTGCACATCATATTATACTGCAAACAGCTTGTAGTAAACCTCAGTAACGTATATGCAGCATATTTAAAATACGCTGCGAAAAGTTTCCCCCATAGACTATTATGTATCTAAACTCTTTTGTTTGACCCTATAAATGAATAATAAACATAGGAATGGGGCAAAGAAAAAAGAGGCAGTACCGTAAAATGGGGTGAATCGGAACACTTTTCAACTTTAACGTTAAAAAAAAGCAACAACTGATTTTTTAATTTTTTTATTTTTCTACTAGAAACTTCGGTCTTATTTTGTTCTTTACTTCTTAAGCAAAAACGAAACATTTTTACTGTATATATATAAATTATTTAAATTTTTAATGGTGTTTAAATTATTTAACCTTTATTTATTCCGATTCAAACTTTAATAGGGTTAATAAAAACAGGTAATAATGATAAAGGAGGAATAGGAACACGTAGTTACTGTGAAACCAAACCTTTATTTTATATACAAGTAAAGATATGCCTTTTTAAAAATTAGAAAACAACTTTTAAAAAAAAAAAAAAAAAAAAAAAAAATTAATTAATTTATTTTAAGAAATTATATTCAAATTAGAAATGTAGAATTTAATGCAAATTTAGCCCTGTTATGTGTTATCCTTTACTAGTAGTCATTGGGTAAGTGAATCTATTGAGTAGCCCTCATCCCCGGCTCATAGTACTTTTTGCATCCCTCTCTTTTTTAATTGGTTTTTCATTTTGAGATGTTTGTGTAATGTTGTGGATGCCAGAGAATAATTCTGTACAGTTTTTCTAACTAATTTGCTATTTTAAAAGTCTTTTATTGTATGTTCTATGTCTGTTGGATTAGGCGTTGACTTTTTTGTTTAACCAAGCAATTTCTTGGCACCCTTAAACTCTTCAAGTAATTAGAACAAACAAAATATTGTTACAATACATATTCATACATATGTTTTCATATATTACATGAAACTATTATTGTATAGAAAAATTAACCATGAGAAAAAACGTGTTCCGATTCACCCCGTAAATCTTAAACCTCTGATGTTTCAAGCCATTTTTCATTTTTTTATTATCTAGTTTAGAAATACAGTAAAACCTCCGAAGAGCGGCCAGCGATGGGACTGTGCAAAAGTGGCCGCTTGTTAGAGGTGACCGGTATATGGAGGTTTTGCTTCAACTGATTAGAAGAATAACAAAAAATATTTAATTCAATAAAATGCTTCAAAAAATGTATAATTCAAGCGAAATTTTTCTAACCAGCCGTTTGAATCTTTGAAATCATTAATACCAAATTGTTTGACAATTTTCAATGTTTTTTTTTTTTTTTTTTAAATGGGTCCTGAAATCGGTAAATTTTTAGATCTGCAATTTCTAAACTATTCTAATAGCATTTCATTAATTACTTCATTCCCAGTTTTGCGATATTTGACATTGTTTTCTAGGCTTTCGCCTCTAAGATGTTTCTCAGTGTGCACTTCTTTATTCTTTAAAATTTCATTTATTTACGTTCTTCCGCATCCATATTTTTCTGCTAATTTCCGTGCTCTAATGCCCATCTTACTATCATCAATTATCTTCAATTTTTCACTGAGTGATAAAAATTTCTTTTTATAAATTTTACTCATGTTCGATTTAGAAAACTAGAGACAAATGACTGGCGAAGGCAGAAATAGTTACCGCTTTTTTTTCTCTGCGTAAACAGGAAGGAACCATATAAAAAAGATAGGGGGTGAGGGCATCAACATGACCGTATTAAATAAAGGTTTTCAAATTTGATGCGTTTTCACTGCCAATCTCAAAATTATTGCCAGTTGTGAAAAAATAAAATGTAAAAAAATATTGAATATCCACATTCAAGGGCGTGTGAAGAGAAAATGCGCCCGGGGCAAAGTGTCAATTTGGCGCCCTATCTCCCCCAACTTTTTCTTGTAACCCCAAAATGATGCTGGTAGTATAAATTTTCGCTCCCGGACAGACCGCCCATTTCGCACGGCGCTGTCCACATTGTGCGTGTGAACTAGTGCAAAAATATAAACGAAAAAACAAAGTTAACTCTCAAACTATATTTTAAATTAGTGAAAGAAGTTTCTCACTTCAATTTAACGTACTTTAATTTGTTTATGTTACTTTCGCAATTGGCTTGCGTCACTGCGAGAATAAATACACGTATACACAGAGTTTCTCCGATACTACTCCACAGAAGTGTGTCCTGGGGGAGAGGGGAGTAAAAAGGCGAGCACACTATTGGACGAAATAAAAAGTGCTCCTCACTATAATTGTAGCAGCGATGGAGAAAGGGGGGGGGGGAGGAGGACAAAACAGGTGCCTATAACAAAAGATTTTTTTTAAATGTCGCAATTTGCAATGGTAATGGTCTCGGCTTATTTTGGTGGCCGTATCGGAGTGGATTTCCCTGGCCGTGGCCGGTTTTCAGAGGTGACGGTATTCGGAGGTTCGATCTAATATTATTTCAATACGATTCATTCCGTTCTATGAAAAAGTGGCCGGTTGTTAGAGGTGACCGCTCTTCGGAGGTGGCCGTTAATGGAGGTTTTACTGTAAGTAGAATTTAATACAGAATATCGTTAACAGGACTATTATTAATTAAAAACTAGCGAGCTACGCCCGCTAGCTCGGCCACTTTTTCCAAACGAATCTCGATATTAAGCAGTATATAATAAGCAAAAAAATTCATTTAATAAGCAAGTCCTGGAGTTCGAATCCTCAAGCACAAAAAAAGTAAATTAAAGAGCTGTGGTTGTTATGCGCCCATTATCCCGTTAAAAATATGTGATTTCGCACAGTGGGCGGTACGTGCCCACCGTGCAAAGGCGGCCCACCGGCCTACCACCCATCGGCGCTACGCGCCATGGTCGCCATCGTCCCGTTAAAAATATTTGGTTTTACACGGTTGGCGCTGCGCGCCCATAAGACATTTTCTCGTATTTTTTGGTTCATCAGAAGCAGACTTTTACGCAGATTCTGAATATGTAATCAGTTTTATCTACTTTAAAAACTGTCTGTATGATGGTTTAAGAAAAAACGCGCAAAAAAAGTTTCGGTATTAAAAACTGCAAAAGACTGCTATTAAAAAAAAAAATAAGTAATTTCATTAATATCACAAACAACATAACTAACAAATAATTTTGGCAGCTCGTTTTACGTTTGTACTAACAAAAATTAGTATTAATCGCGTAAACCTTAGGTTACACAATATTCGTGTATGCTACCAAAAAAAAAAAAGTATGAAAATAAACCGTGTTTAGCATTTTTTACCAATTAGTTCTTTTTCAAAGAACCGAAACGAAAGAAAAAGTCGTTTTCCCGGGAGAAAAAAGAGGTTTTCGGCTGCTTCTTCTTTTAGCCAAAGGGGAAAAGTTCAGGTCGTTCACCGCAAAGTGGCGTAGTGTCCTGCCTCAGAGCTCCGTTTGGGAAATTAGACATTTTCTGTTCCGATTCCCGACCGGTTTTTAATTCATAACTTTTTTAATTTTGGTCCCACGGTCTCGAAAATGCCCGAAATGACTTTCCCGTAATTTTTCGAATCGAAAGACACCTCTCGCGACTTCCAACTCGCCCGCGTTGCGAACTGTAATCGGCTTCAAGCAGACAGACAGAGGCGCACGGATTTTATTAGTATAGATCCCCTCTCTTAGGTTCAGGATACAAAAAACACTGTAGTTACATACAAAGTTTTAAAGACGTTGCGAAAATGAGGTTTTTGAGGATCCTCTTGAAGTTTTTTTATATACCCCAGTAGTTGTGAAAAAAAGTCAAAACTGAATTTCCCAACTCTTAATGTTATAACCTTCTTATAAAAAATTTGGCAACTAAAAATATCATCACATATATTTATAATGAATTTATTTGTATGGCTGGGAAGTTTCGTTCCTATTCACTCCACTGTTCCTATTCACCCCATTTTACGGTAGTAAAATAAATAAAAGTTCCAAGATGTCACTATCTCAATTTTTAATCAACAGTTTCTTGGATAAATATTTAGTACATATAAATTGACAATTCATGGTTAATAGAAACATAAAATTAACAAACACACATTAAAGATTAAAATCAAAAATGGATCGTCAACGATCCTTTTCGAAGGTTTCTATGCGAAAACTTCGTTCCTGCAAGACACAAGCTTACTGAAGCCCATCTGCTCTCAATCGCAGCTCCCGGTCATCTCTCCCCAGAAATCTTAGAACGTCCACACCCTGCATATTGCACTTAACTTGCAATAATTAGCCTGGGCCTTTAGACTTCGCTCAGCTATTGAAATACAGATACATTATGAGTATGCTTTTGTGGTTTTTGAGGCTAACTCGCCTCTACATAAATGCATCCCATATTTTATAGAAGCATGTTTTACTGCACTTCAATTTATATCAGTTTCATTATGTTTATAACAGAGAAACATAATTAAAATATCCAGCAAACGAATTTTTTTTTTCCGAAATATTTTGGAATACTCACGAGTTCCCCTGTACACGTACTGTAAGCATTACACGTAAAATACGAAATGAATATTCCCAACTGACAAGGAAGGTCTTCATACTGGACATACTCAGAATTTTTTTTTTTTTTAAATACTAATTAAATTACTCATATATGTAACAAAGGATCAGTCGAAATTAGCGGCAGAAATACAGTGAAAAATCTGTAAAAAAAAATAAAATACTTACGAATATTTGGCGTGAAAGGACCAAAGCGTCACGCGATTTGGCGTGCTGTACTTTTCTTTGCCAAAAGCATATGATTTTTATGCAACTGAAAACTGTTAGATTTTTAGAATGCGTGTAAATGGCGTTTAATGAATTTAAACATAAACAACGAGAGAGTTTAATATGTTACATACATATATATATTGCTTGTTGCAGTTGTTATTTAACTTATCACTGGAAAAAATATTTTCATATATGTAAAAAAAACGTCATTTTGAGAAATTTTTTTATACATTTAAGCGTATTCAAAAATAAAAGCCAGATGTTTCCATAGCAATAAAATCGAATCGACAATGCTCAATTGGACTTTGAGCTTGAAACAATTTTAATTCATTTAAACTATTAATTCCGTTTTAAATCGCAAATTTTGATGGTTAAATTTAAAAAAAAAATACATGTAAATATCGATATAACAAAATTATACTTAAAACAAATTAAAACTGACAAAACTAAAGTTATTTAAATTAAATTTATCTAAATGTAGACGCACATTGCAGTGTGTCAGCCAAGTTCACAAAAGGCGACAAACCAGTCGTGGGTTATATTACCCGAACCATTTCGGGCCACTTTTGACCCCTCAATAACTTAAATTCTATTTGACCTACACAATTGCAATTTTTCGTGTCGTGTAAGACCATCTTCTAATTTCCGAATCCTATAATTTTTTTAAAAAATCTTTTACCGTTCACGAGAAATTGACTTCTGAAAATCACTGTTTTTATTACTGACTCACTGACTCGCTCATCAAAATGTTTGACTTCTTCCAGGTAACTTAGGAAGTTGAAATTTGGTGTGGAGGTAGGTTATTGGATCTATAAATAGAAGAAAATCAGAAATCACAATTAATTAAACATTAATGGTTGGTTAGAAGATAAATATTTTATTACAATGGGAGTTTATGAGAATTTCACAAAATACCAGAAATAGTGCCAAGTTTGCGTCACTTTTGGCGAGTATCGGGGCTAATCTCTGAAACTACCAAACCGATTTCAAAAGTAATGGTACCAAAATGATGGTATTCGCCCCGGTTCAAATATAGACTATATCTTATGTCTGTGCCACTAACCAAAAAGAGGCTTCAGAAGTAAAAAACATTATAAAAATGTTATTTTTGTTTTTCTGAAGGCCTAAAAGCACAAAATTTGGCATATAAATTATTTATAAGATATAAATGGCATTTTCTAAAAAATACCAAATTAAAAAGGGGTGGAAATCCGCAAAGAACATTCTGAAAACGTTCTAAATATCGATTTTAAAACAATCTCAGCAAACAACAAACCGATTTTAAAAGTAATGATATCAAAATGATGATGACAGACCTTGCTCCAACATAGGCTATATCTTATGTCGGTGCCACTAACCCAAGGGCGTAAAAGAGCAAAAAACGTTCTACAAATGCGATGTCTGTATGTTAAGGGACTGGAATTATAAAGTGTGGCATTTTAGAGTTTATGGGAATTTCGCAAAATATCAGAAATCGTGCCAAGTTGGCGTCACTTTTGCCGAGTATCGGGGCTAATCTCTAAAACTATGAACCGATTTCAAAATTAATGGTACCAAAATGATGGTATTCGCCCCAGTTCAAATATAGGCTATATTTTATGTGTATATCATTAACCATAAGAGGGTGAAGAAGCAAAAAACATTCTAAAAATGCAACTTTTGTTTTGCTGAAGGACCTAGAAATATAAAATTTGGCATGTTAATTATTTATTGATCTCTACGGGCATTTGCTGAAATATCCGGAATTCAAAAAATGTGAAAATGCACGAAAAGCGTTTTAAAAATGTTCTAAATTGGGATTTTTAAGCAATCTCAGCAAACAAGAAACCTATCTTAAAAGTAATGATATCAAAATGATGGTGACAGTCCTTGCTTCAATATAGGCTATATCTTATGTCGATGCTACTAATCCAAAAGGGTTAAAAGAACAAAAAAAATCTAAAAATGCGATGTCTGTATGAAGGGCCTAGAAACATCAAATTTGGCATGTTTATTACTTATAAGATATAAATGATCACTAAGAACATTTGTTAACAAATATAAAATTTAAAAGGGGTAAAAATGCGCGAAAAGCGTTCTAAAAACTTTATAAATAGCAATATTTAAGCAATATTGGGAAGTTAGCGAACATATTTATAAAAAAAAGATGTCAAAATGATGGCGACAGTCCTTGCTCTAACAAAAGTATTGGATAAATTGCCAGATTACAACGGGAGTCTATGGGAATTTGGCGAAATACCAGAAATAGCGCCAAGTTAGCATCACTTTTGGCGGGTGTTTTGTCGTCAATTTGGCGATATATCACCAAGTTGGCGACAAACGTTTTTTGGTCGACAAGATAATCAAGTAGTACCCAATCACATAAAAGAAACATCCTTATTAGTGAAATTTAAAGGAACATAAGTAGTCCTAATGTTAAAATTTTTTAATTTGACTGAAAAAAAAAACCCAGTGAATTAACGCAGGAAAAAGCTGTAAAATTAATTAATATTAAATAAAACTAATTTAATATTAAGTCTATTTATTTCAAAAAGGAAACAAATACCTGCTTATTTGACAAAAAATAATGATATCCCATCAAAAACATGAATGTGAAAGAATGCCAAGTTCGTTAAAGGTTTCGCTAATAAAACAAGTGAGATCTAACTGCAAACCAAGTTCTTTCGAAGCTCCTTAAATCATAGCTCCTGTCATGCATAATATTCTTCAATTGCTTAAAATGATTTGTTATGTTGCTTGTTATTCAATAGAGCGACTTGGCAAGTTTTCAGCCACCAACTTTAATGTTTGAGTCAGAGTACAGTTTAATCTAGAATCTGATTGTCAATCGAGTGTTCGAATAAGTACATTGATGTTAAGGTATTGATAAATTAATTAAGTGATCAACTTTAAGTTCTGATCAATTAAATTGAGAAATTTGAATAAGAGAAAACTTGCTATGTCGCTCTATTGAATAACAAGTAACATACCAAATCATTTTAAGCAATTTAAGAATATTATGCATGACAGGAACTATGATTTAAGGAGCTTCGGAAGAACTTGGTTTACAGTTAGATCTCACTTCTTTTATTAACAAAACCTTTAACGAACTTGGCATTCTTTCGCATTCATGTTTTTGATAAGATAAGTTCAACATGAAACTTTTTTCCTGTTAAAGTGTATTTGACATAAAAAAGATTTTTTTGAATTGCATTTCATCTCCAACCAATAATAAATCGCGAAATAAAGAAAATTTCATTATTTTTTACGGACACAGTACGGAGGTTCCTCCGAAATTTTTTTATAATCCTATATATCCGCATGAGAAGGACATTCTGTAATTTTTTCAGATTTTTCGGAATGTGCCCGTATGGAGTCCTTCCTTGTGAGCGAAAAAACACCCAAGCCGGGAATCAAGTCCAGTTCATTCGCTTACATTGTCAATGCTCCACCGTTTAAGCTACGTGGGCTGACAACCTTCCAACATATTTTACTCAAACAATCTTATTGGTAACAATATCTAATCCGTCATGTGGACAGCTTAATAGAATAAACCTCTGGTAAAGATACTCCATATAAACGATGGGTATGTTTATATACTATTATTTTAACACAATCAAATTGATTGGTAAAGTTATCACACGAATCAGATATCGCCAACTGAACAACAGCAACAAAAAAGCCCATGCCGGGAATCGAACTCAGATCCTTGGCTTCCATTAACAATGCTCTACTGTTTAAGCTACCTGGGCTGGGCTGACAACAGGTGATTATATTTCGCTCAGATAATTTTATTAGTAATAACATCTGGTGGTCTATCATTTAGACAGCTCAGCAGAATAAGCCGCAGGCAAAGGAACCCCATATAAACGATAGGTACATAGATATACTATTATTTTAACACAGTCAAACTGATTGGAAAAGCTGTCATACGAATTGATTAATCGGTATGATAATTTTACCATGATAAAATAAAACGTATACTTCGAAAGTGACTTAAAAAAAGTTGGGCGAAATAACATTGGGCGAAAAGATAACTAAGCATTTTTCATCGGGAAGAAAAGGGTTAGTATGTTAAAATAGCAAATAAAGCCTTTGTGCAAAAATGTTTAAAGATAAAAAACCAACGATTATAAATGCACAAATAAAGTAAGAAAGGTAGCAAACAGCCGTTTCGAATCTACAATGGAGATTCTTCATCAGTGCAAAACTCAGCGAGCTAGAGAAAAGCAAAACTGAGCTAAGAGACAGAGAGACGCAGGCTTATATACCCGCTACGGAAACGATCCCGCCTAAAGGAAAGCAACCAATGAGAAGAGAGCAGCCTAACAACTGGCTGGACAAGTAGCGACATCTACCGGAGAATAAACAAAACAAAAACTAAAAAGCTAGGGGAAAAAAAAAGATTTAAATTAAATTAAAGATTTCCAAATGCTAGGAAAATAAGGCGTACTTGATAAGTCATTGACTAAGGAGTGAGAATTTTTAATGATGTGGTAAGCTTCCCAAAAATTAAGATCAAGAATGGAAGGACACTTTTCGATGATGGTAGCTGAAGAAAAGTTAAACTTATGTTGTAAAGACCAACAATGTTGAGCAATGGAAGAGCGTTTAAGCTCTTGATTTTTGACATACCTTTTATGTTCCGTTAAACGAAATCTGAGAGCACGTTTAGTCTGACCAATATAAGAAAGGCCACATTGGCAAGTAATTTGGTAAATACCCCAATTATCTAAGCGATCAATGGGATGCTTAAGATTTGAAAAGGCAATTTTATTAACAGGAGAAAAAATAACATTGAAATCGAACCTTTTTAAAATTTTAGCAACTTGCTGACTGATTTTGGGGAAAAAAGGCAAAACAACCAAAGTATTAGAATTTGAATTAAAGTTTTTTCTTTCAGATTGGGTGGCTTTTGTTAATTTTCTATGAATTGAATCTATAATATTAGGAGAATAACCACGATCAACAGCAATAGCTTTAAGATAATTAAGTTCATCACTGAGTAACTGAGGAGTTGAACAAATATTGAAAGCCCGGAAAACAAAAGTTTTAAAAGCCGCAACTTTCTGGTTCGGAGGATGAGAAGAATTTCTATGAGGTGGAAGACTGACCGCAAAAGGTTTACGAAAGACAGTAGTCTGAAAATTATCATCATCGCGAATAACAAGAACATCAAGAAAGGAAAGGCAATTGTTCGATTCAACTTCAAAAGTAAATTGAATGTAAAAATCAATAGAATTCATAATAGAGAGAATATGATTTATATCTGTATTCACATCAATTAAAGCAAAAATATCATCTACGTAACGAACATAAAACGGAAATTTTAAGACTTCAAACAATTTTATTTCAAAATAGTGCATGTAAAAATCACATAAAATTGGACTAAGAGGGTTACCCACAGCCAAACCGTCAGTCATACGAAAGAAATTCCCGTTAAATACAAAAGTGTTTTGAGACAAGCAAACACGAGTGAGATGAATCAGCTCCTCGATTTCGAAAAAAGAAAAATGAAATTCACAGAGCCTTTTCTTCAGGCAATCTAAAGCCCCTTCGACAGGAACATTAGTAAATATTGATGAAACATCAAAAGAAACCATCATGTGTAATGTTGTTTCATCATCATGTTTTAAGCCACAAGGCCACATGATGGTTTCTTTTGATGTTTCATCATTATTTACTAATGTTCCTGTCGAAAAGGCTTTAGATTGCCTGAAGAAAAGGCTCTGTGAATTTCATTTTTCTTTTTTCGAAATCGAGGAGCTGATTCATCTCACTCGTGTTTGCTTGTCTCAAAACACTTTTGTATTTAACGGGAATTTCTTTCGTATGACTGACGGTTTGGCTATGGGTAACCCTCTTAGTCCAATTTTATGTGATTTTTACATGCACTATTTTGAAATAAAATTGTTTGAAGTCTTAAAATTTCCGTTTTATGTTCGTTACGTAGATGATATTTTTGCTTTAATTGATGTGAATACAGATATAAATCATATTCTCTCTATTATGAATTCTATTGATTCTTACATTCAATTTACTTTTGAAGTTGAATCGAACAATTGCCTTTCCTTTCTTGATGTTCTTGTTATTCGCGATGATGATAATTTTCAGACTACTGTCTTTCGTAAACCTTTTGCGGTCAGTCTTCCACCTCATAGAAATTCTTCTCATCCTCCGAACCAGAAAGTTGCGGCTTTTAAAACTTTTGTTTTCCGGGCTTTCAATATTTGTTCAACTCCTCAGTTACTCAGTGATGAACTTAATTATCTTAAAGCTATTGCTGTTGATCGTGGTTATTCTCCTAATATTATAGATTCAATTCATAGAAAATTAACAAAAGCCACCCAATCTGAAAGAAAAAACTTTAATTCAAATTCTAATACTTTGGTTGTTTTGCCTTTTTTCCCCAAAATCAGTCAGCAAGTTGCTAAAATTTTAAAAAGGTTCGATTTCAATGTTATTTTTTCTCCTGTTAATAAAATTGCCTTTTCAAATCTTAAGCATCCCATTGATCGCTTAGATAATTGGGGTATTTACCAAATTACTTGCCAATGTGGCCTTTCTTATATTGGTCAGACTAAACGTGCTCTCAGATTTCGTTTAACGGAACATAAAAGGTATGTCAAAAATCAAGAGCTTAAACGCTCTTCCATTGCTCAACATTGTTGGTCTTTACAACATAAGTTTAACTTTTCTTCAGCTACCATCATCGAAAAGTGTCCTTCCATTCTTGATCTTAATTTTTGGGAAGCTTACCACATCATTAAAAATTCTCACTCCTTAGTCAATGACTTATCAAGTACGCCTTATTTTCCTAGCATTTGGAAATCTTTAATTTAATTTAAATCTTTTTTTTTCCCTCGCTTTTTAGTTTTTGTTTTGTTTATTCTCCGGTAGATGTCGCTACTTGTCCAGCCAGTTGTTAGGCTGCTCTCTTCTCATTGGTTGCTTTCCTTTAGGCGGGATCGTTCCCGTAGCGGGTATATAAGCCTGCGTCTCTCTGTCTCTTAGCTCAGTTTTGCTTTTCTCTAGCTCGCTGAGTTTTGCACTGATGAAGAATCTCCATTGTAGATTCGAAACGGCTGTTTGCTACCTTTCTTACTTTATTTGTGCATTTATAATCGTTGGTTTTTTATCTTTAAAAGGGTTAGTATGTTTTCTTTTAATGTTGTTCATGAGTTTAAAATATACTTTAAAATGGGGAGGGGGTGGTAGATTAATGGGGATAGAACACTGCTCATGAAAAGAGAAAAATACGAATTATTTTAGTTCTTAAATTTTAAAAAATGCTGAAAAATCTTTTTGGATATTTAACATTTTTTAATTCATAAGTTTCTGTATTGCTTATTATGTTGATGTGTTTAAAAATAGTTTTGAACGTGGCACTTTGGTAAGGAAAATAAATCTTAATTTAGCTCATTGCATGCTTATATTCTCCGTTTAAAAATATAGCGACTCAGGTTGAGACGCTTTGTTTCAAAATTTTGCCTGTGCCTGGATTTCAGTGGTGCCCATGTTATGGCTTTTTTAATCTTGATTGTGGTCGAAATTTTTGTTTAATTAAATATCTTTTTTTTTCTCCCCTCATTTTTCGTCACTTTCTACTTAATTAAACAGCTGCGTAGTCGTAATACAGCTCATATTCAAAATATTAGAATAATTACTTTTTTTTAGAAATTGAAAATATCGTTTGGTAATTTAATGTGTTTTACTGCAAATATGCAAAGAATATTTTTATTAAGAACTTATTGTTGATAAAATTTATTTATTATCTTATTAATATCGTTTTTGAAAAGATTAATTGAAAAAAAAAATGAAAAATCAAAGTATTAGAATATTTATTCAAGTGGTTCAAAACATTGACTATTACTGATTTCATTTAAAATCAGTATTCCTTTAGAAGTCTGTTTACTTCTTCGTCTTAAAATGGATCGTATGTGTGATATTACTGAATATATTAAACTTCGTATGGTTGATTTGTATCAGCACGGTAAAAATCAATGTCATATTGCGAATTATTTACATTAATTCGCAATCAAGCGTTAGTAAAATACTAACAGAATATTCAAAAAATGGGAAATTTCAAAATAATCGCAGAAATGGCGCCTAAAACCAAAAACATCTGCTAGAGATGACAGGAAACTGAAGCACATAGTTAAGAAAATCCGTTTTAAAAGAGTGCGATTTTTGCATCGAAAATGGAAAGAAGAAGGATTTGAAGTTTCTACATCGTTAACATTAAGACGTCTTCCTAAATTTGAGTCTCATGTACCGAAAACAAAACCTCTCATGATGGCAAAACAAAAGCATGTAAGATTAAATTGGTGTAAATCGAGAAGTTTATGGAGCGAAGAAGATAGGTAAAATGTATTATTTAGTGATGAAAGTATGTTTTGTGGTCCTAATGGTAATCAAGGTATTTCAGTTTGAAGAATAAAGCACGAAGCATTTGATAAAGAATACCTTAAGCGTTTCGTAAAATTTGCAGCTAGTGTCATGGTTTAAGGTTGTATGAGTGCAGAAGGTCCTGAAAAGTTATGCATCGTCTGCGAAAAGGTTAACTCTCAGATATTTCAAGAAATTTTAGAATATTACACGATTCCATCATCAGAAGGTTTATTTGAAGATTATTTCATTTTTCAATAAGATTTAGCATCATCGCATACCTCGGTGTCAACTGAAAATTGATTCCGCCAACGCAAGATTAAGGTACTTCCTCAGGGCCGTAGCTAGAAGTGAACAACAGGGGGGGGGGGGGGGGGGGGGCTCATAATTTATTTTTTCTCTCTCGCTGACGCAGAAAGATAAATTAGTGCATATTCACATTGTAGATACTATGTTTCTCATTAAACTGTTGTAATAACTTCATTTTATGCTAAGAAAAATACATGATGATGGAGATTTAATCTATCACTGGTGAAAAATTAAACATCATGTTAGCTTCATATGTACAAAGAGGATGAGGGAGGGTTGAAACACTTATTTTAGATACAATTTAGTAATTCTGGAAAATTGTGAAAAGGTCTCAAACTAAATTAGATTTTTGAACAGAATTTCATTTGGATTTTCGGAACAGAAATTCATTGAGTGACCTTGGAATCTTTTCCAAGAGGGGCTCAAAATATTTTAGGGAGGGCTGAGCCGCCCATAGCGCCCCCTTAGCTACGGCCCTGTACTTCCTTGACCACCAAACTCAGCAGAACTTAATCCCATCGAAAACGTATGGTGTATAATGAAGAAAAAAACTCTAAGAAAATCATTTTTTAAGTAAAACTGAATGCGTGGCACGTATAAAGTCTACTTGGACTAATATTGATAGAAATGATTATAAACATCTTGTGTATAGTATGCAAGATCGGATGTACGCCGTTATGAAAGCTAATGAAGAGGTTGTTACAAAATATTAACTACCATTTACTTCATATTCATAAGATAACATTGGTGCGTAAAATGAAATATTTTCATGTGTTTCAGAAAGCTGTTTACTGAATTTATTGTATTGTATTTTATATTTTGTAAATGCTAAAATCTTATCTGAACATTCCAGATTTAATTTATATAAGAAATTTAATTGCATTTACTTAGTATCAAAAATAAATGTATGAAAAATAATTTTTCTTATTACTTTTTCTCAATTGTGCAAATATTTCGAAAATGAGCTGTAAAACCTGGAGATGGTGAACTCTAGAGAGTATACGCTATAGCTTTACTGGAAAAGGAGGTGGTGGTGGTATACGGAATACTTGAAAACAACACAGTAGGTATACCGAGGTGTATACCGTCCATTAAATTGCTGTAATTAAAAAGTTTCTCTGATCTCTAATTGTTTCCCATCAGGGGTCTCCGGCCAAAGTGTTTTTAAAATAGCAAATCACAAATAATTTGTTTTAAAGGAGCTGTAATTATCATAATAGTCGATGATATTTATAAAAATAATTTTTAAAATACCATGCTAACATTTATTTAGTTTTTTTTTTTTTACTTTTTCATTTTTAAAGTACATTGTTTTGTTAATTGTTATAACGATTAAACCATTCTTTTTTACTCTTATTGTTACTGTTATTACCCTAAGGGGTAATAACAGTAACAATAAGGCAATGGCGCGTTTCAACATAGCGTACAACCTTATTTTTAACAACTATTGTTTCCGAAAATAATAATTTTCCTTATTTAATAATCGAATTTATGCGATTAAGTAAACCTAGGATTACTGTTAGAAAATAGTGGTACTCGTAGTGGTGCAGAAAAATAAAAGTTTATGGGGAAATATAGAAAAGAATAAAAATGAAACCATCGGGGTTATATTTTTCTCATCATTTTAAAAGTATTAGTGAAGGCTAAAGATAAATTTAGGACAATAGGTACTGACTCCTCCCCCTTTTTCTAGCCTTCATCCATGTATAACACTATCAGTGTATTGATGTACCAGTACATTTTTTGGTTCATGTAATCAATCGGTTGTGCTTTTTGATAAATTAAATGCCCCAAAAATCTTGTATTTTATAAACATCGCATCGTAATGTCTTTCTTTTTCGTTGCTTTAATGTGTTACTGACCAATGACCAATTACCTGAGTTGTACAATCCGATTGGGATTTTCTCCTCGTTCAAGGGCATTTTTTAGAGCTTCGAGAAAGGGACTAAAAAGATCTAATTTACGGCTGTGGGCGTATTACGAATCTAATGCTTGGTGCTTTACAGACTTCGCGAAACGGAACTCGAACACGACTCTCTTTAGTGGAGGTCTGTTGAAGGTGACCCAGGCGATATTTGCGATTTCAATTTAATGGTACGTTGTGTAATCCGATGGCATTGGTGCCTGCAGGAGGGGAGAGCAGTGAAACGAAGGGTCATTGTCCCTCCCTGAATATCAAAATTTAACTAACTAATTTTTTTTCATTATCTTGGAAAAAAGTAAAATGTATGCTCCCATTTTTAATACAATTAATACTTAAAACAATTAAACATATTGAAAAATATAATCCCCTCCCTCCTCCCCCCCGTTTTAAACGCTAATTTTGGATTATTTAATCTTATTTTTTGTTTAACATTCATGTATCTAAAGTTTATTTTAAATTGTGAGAAAATTGAAAAAAGGAAAAACTGTTTTAATTCTCCTTTTTCAGAAACGTCGGTTAAAACTAACTTCTTTAGATTATTATTTTACTAGCTGACCCACCCGGCGTTGCCCTTGATTGGTTATAACTTTAAACAAATCTCAGTTTTGTATCTTTTGAAAATCTTTCAAATGCACTGGTGATAAATTGCCAAATAAATGAAATGTTCATTATTTTTTTCCAAACGGTCTATCGGGGTTCGGCCGATTAATATATTCATATATATATATATAAAGTAAACATATATCCACATGAGAAGAACATTCTGTAATTTTTTCATAATTTTCTGAGTATTCCCGTATGAAGACTTTCCTTGTAAGATAAGAAGGTTAGGATATTACTTTTGGCAGACCCTGTGTATTTTATGGTATATTGTTAGGTTCAAGGGCAAGCTAAATAAATGTCCTAGAGAAAAAAATATTACCTTTGTGACTTGTGTTTTCTTTCTCTTTAACATTATTCACGCTAAGAAGTAATTATTATTTTAGGGCATTATCCTTGAAAATAGTGTTTGATATATGTTGTTTGTATGTTTTCTGACATAATCATCTTATCTCGTGCTCCTTTCTCTCTTATGCAATTAAAGCTTTTGGTTCTGAAACATACAAAAAAAAAAAAAAAAAAAACCTTTTTAAAAATTATAGAAACACTGACCTTGAAAACTGAAAGAAATAACTTTTTCTTTTATCTTTTGGAGCCATTTAGTGTCGTTCCCAGCGTGACCTCTCCGCTATGCTTTGTCGATCACTCGTGTGTTGGAGCATCACATCTAGAAGCAAAAAGTCTGTATGCAACGCTCTCCTTAACTGAAAATTTATTCACGGCATTTGATGTAATAACATATTTTGGCATTCTTGAATGAGAAGACTTATCGTGCCGGTATTGGTGCAGAATCCAGGAACTTCGGAAGAAAGCTTTCACCTTTTGTTGGACAGTATCTTGGAAATATCAGAATGAATAATTTTCTGCAGTAAATGTGGATCAGTTAGTGGTCGCATGGGCTATTGCGAATAAATAAAAAAGAATAATAAAAAAATCCATGGAGGCCCAAGATTTTAGAACAGGTGTGCCTGTGATCCGCAGCCTATGCAGTATTTTTTAAAGTGAAGAATATGAACATGAGATTGCATTCACTAAAAATTTTTTCTTTAAAAATTCTGATAAGTTGAATATATTTTTAAATTCAGACGTTAAACAATGCTTAGTTATTTTAATCTTTTGTTTGACATATCAATACAAAAAGCAATACAAAAATGTAATAATTAAGAAAAATATAAAATTATCAAAAATAAATTTTATCAGCATTTCTCAAAACTAAATTTTAAAATATTTTTTTTTTTTTTTTTTTTTTTTTTTTTTTTTTTTTTTTTTTTAAATCTGTGATGGTTCTGCTTCTTTGAACTCCCAATTACGATAAATTTTAAACACAGAGCTAAAATTGCCTTCTGCAGGCAAGAACGGGAAGGATCATTTTCAGAAATGTCATTTTTGGGCTCTGAAGAATTCTATGTCTGGCAACTACGGAAGAAGCATGCTTTGGATCTTGCAAAGAAAGTAGAATGGTGGAATCGCTCTTTAAGATCTTTGGATCTTGTTTTGCGCGGAGAATATTGCTGGTGATTTCACTACTTCCTGGGTGCTCTTGGAACTAGTGAAGCAAAAATGTCCTTTCTCCAAGATGTTTTAACGGTATATTTAGGTGATTCTGAAAGCGTCGTCAACCAAAGGCATCCAATGAACTCTTTGACAATTTACCCAAGACTGCATTTAGACGCGTGTTTTGCCTTCCTTTAACGTTTTATCAATAAAAGATAGTAACCTGTTCTTTGCTTTTCTTCTGTAGTTTATTCACAAAAGGATGGGGAGGTTCAATAATGGATATAAGATTAGATCTATTTGAAGACAATTTTTCACTCCTGCAAACTGCCCATCCGTATAAGAGCAAAAAACGTTCTAAAAATGTGATTTTTGTGTTCCTAAAAAGCTTGGAATCTTTAAATGTAGCATAGTTGTTACTTATAAAATGTAAATGCTCTCCAAAAATAGCTGGAAAAAAAAAAAATTCCAAATTTAAAAGCGTGAATTGGGAGGAAAAAACTTTATAGATTTCTGTGGAATTGCTAAAGATAAAAACTTGAAGTTCGCCATGGTAATTACGAAGATCTAAATGCTCTCCAAGAACAAATGAAAAAAAAAATATAAATAAATAAAAGTAAATTAAGATTTGGCATTATTAAAATGTTGTTGCATAGTTTCCACCCACGCAAATTCAGGCAGGTGGAGGTGCATTTCACCTGTCCTTTGGTTTACAAAATAGCCCCTCGCTTGTCCCTTATCAAAAAATTAGCACCCTTCTTGCCCCTCGATAATAATAATAATAATAATAATAATAAAAAGCTTTATTTTTTGCAGTGCAAAATTTGCTTACATAGTAAAAACTGATTGAATGTTGTCTTGAAAGCTGGGTTGGGTTTCTGACGTCAGAAACTGGTTTTTGACATGACAAGAGTCAAAAACTGGTTTAAAATATCGAAAACTGACTTAAACCGTCAAAAACATGTAATGAGCTTTAAAACATTTTAAGAACAAGAGGGAAACATTGAATAAATCTTAACGATTTAAGTAATTTTTTATTTAAAATTTATTACTGTAATTTAATAATTACAAAAAAAATTAAATTACTTTAATTGCAGTAAAACATTTTTGTTTTTTAGAATGTTCAAACAAAAGAAATTGATTTTGTACAATTAATAATCTGGATCAATTTTACCCCACAGCATCTTATAGCACATAACCAATTTAGGACATTTATTTACACCCAAACGATTTCTGAATTTAGAGTGTATGAAGCCAAAGTTGGAAAATACTCTCTCAATTGATGCTAAGCTAGCAGGGCTTGACAGCAGAAGCATTGCTAATTAAGCAAGTTTGGAGGCAGGCCAAATTTTCGATTATGACAGATTTTTTTTTTTTTTTCCTGGAAATGATAATATACAATACAGAATTAGTGAATTTTTAATATTACATCTAATGTTGTATATGTGTGACAGATATTCAATGCTAAATTTTACAGATCAGTGTAGTATTTGAGGTTTCTGACGAGGTTTTTGACATGACAGTTTAAACCGGATAAAACTGCACATTGTCAAAAACTTGCCAACCCTGCTTGAAAGGCTTTAAAAATCAAAAGAATAAATTTAAAAATCTAAAAAGTACCCTAAAGAATCGAATATATGCCCTTAAACATTCAAAACATGCCTTTAGAATGAAAAAAAAAAAAAAAAAAATCTCTTTGTCGCTTGTAACAACCTGCCCTTTTTTAAACCTAGGTGAAACCTGGTTGATGGAATATGAATAGTAGTTTTTGCTTCTCTTCATCTCGTTATATTTCACATGATGTCAGAGTAAGCTTCTTGTAGATATCGTTACTTTTCATTATTGTTAAAGCAACAAATAAAAATCCAATTTTGGCTTTTACTGAGACATACTGTATGCACTGATTGATAAAAACATTTTGATTCTGGTTTCATGCATATAAAATTGTTTGTCTTCATGCCTATTACTACCTCTCAAAGTTTGCTCCGTTTTATTTTGTAACACCCTGTTGAGCAAGAAGCATATTATTACTAGACAAATATTCAGGAACTTGCATTAATGCATAATTATTTCCCGTGAATGATAATAATTTTCATTAATAGTTAATTTTCTTATGTGCGAAATTTCAAACAACAAATAAATAATGTAAAAGTAATCTTTTATTTAAATATAATTCTGTTTCTGAATTATTCTAAATACATTTGAAGACATGGATTTCAAAACTCTCCTTGTCCAGAAAATCAAATTTTCGGAAATCGCGAAAATTCACTGACTGCTTCCATTGTTTTTCATTGTAAACCAAGATTTTGCACTGCCAGAAATATAGTACTATAAAACTTAGTTTTTTTTATTATTATTATTTTCTCCCTCCTCCCCTCAGTTGGTAGGGTTTTTTAATACAGGTTCAGCAATAGAATAGATTTATGAGAAAAGTTCTATTGTTTTAACTTTGGATAAGCGAGTTTTCAAACTCGCATCTTCATTTATTGACAGATAAATGTAGAAGTTGTGTAAGATTTTTAGGTGCGTTCGTAATTATGTAATTACGTAGCACTTATAGTTGTCCTTCAGTCCGTCCGTCTGTCCGCATAAAACAACGCACAAATTACCCAACCGAATCGTTTGAAATTTAAAATTATTACATATTTTTTTCGAGTCGTTTCAAATTTTATGACAATCAGATCTATAGTTTAATTACAGGGACAATAAAAAGGATTCTGTTACATTACAACTGTGAACAAAAAATATACGGCCTTCACCTAGAATGAATAGTTTCTCACTTTCTGAGTACCTAAACCAGAATTATAGATGACCGAACTTTGCGAATAGGTTAAACAACTAAGTTGCACAGATAAAATGACCTAGTATTACTAGTCTCTTGTTTTTTAAGTGACGAAATGATATTGAATAATTTCATTATCAAGAAATTATCGCTTGATTTCGGGAATGGTTTCATAAACTAGAATTATAGTTATGCTAAGTCAAACGTCTTGAGTTCGCATCAATTTGCAGAGATTTTTTAAAATGTTTGATCACGAGAATATAGGAAAATGCTCTTGAATTCATATATCAGACTCTAGTACTCTCGAACAAAGGGAGTTGGAGTTTATAAGGATGACATGGAACTATTTTTTCTAAAGCCACAATCTAGATTCTAGATGCCATATTTTTTTTCTCAGTGTACGGCCATTGATAAAAAATAGTTTCACGTGCATTTTAATGATGTTACACTCTATCGAACATAATAAAATTGATATACATTTATGTATGTGATATACATATACATCTATACTAAAATATACATTCTGTACAATTGGGGGAGCAAAGAATATATTTTTTTTTATCAATTTACAGGTCCACATTAAAATATTCCATTACATGTTGTCGTATAGGAAGAACGTTGCGTGGAGCGCGCTTTAATTGCATTAAACTATTTAATATTTTATGAAATTGATATCGTTACTAAAGATTGCTACAAGTGATTTCCTGTATAACAGAAAGCAGATAGTATTTACAGGGACACACAAAAAATTTTGGGCTACTATACTATATCCGAAATACTGTATACTATTACACCAAGATCTGAATACTAACTTCATTATAGTACGAAAGCATCTCATTTGCTACGTTTGACGTTCAAATTTTGACTTGTTTAAGATTTGGTTTGGCCGAATCTTTTAATATTTGGCTTAAATTTTTGAAGTTTTATGTCTAAAAGATAAAATATTCGATTGGAAAGATAAATGGGAAAAAATAAGTGAAAAATCCAAAATATTTGAGATGCACATTTCCAATGAAAAATAAAGCAATAAGGATGCAAAATCAAGATGATTTAAGGAAAAATAATACAGAAGAAAAGCGCAAATCTAGCTATGAATTTCTATATTAAGAATAGTAAAATGAATTTTAAAAAATAATAATAAATCAATTATAAAATATCATGCAAAACTTACCGATTACTTTATATAAAGAATACCATTAATAATGCTAGATCAAAAAGAGGTTACATAGCTATTTTTTTTTTTTTTTTTTTTTTTTTTTAAGCATATTTATGGAGAAAATTTTGGTAAGTGAAAGAGTTACCTTCATTTACTTTTTTACATATTTATTTATATTTTTTTAAGTGCTTTGAAAAATTTGGAAGTAAAAGCAATTAAATTTTTTTTAAAAGAGGATAGAAAGTGGTAATAGGCACATATTTTCGGTTTTTCAGCTTTATCCAACTTTACATCCCGATTTTCGTTTGAAATAGGAGCGACGAAATTTCCCTCACATACTTTAATCCAAATCAAAAATTTATGTCAATATAACCTGTGATTGCTGCTCCTCCATTGAAATGAAATTGTTGAACATGATGATAATTAACTAATTCTACAGCTAATCTATCTATGAGAAATTTAGAAGTTTGGTAAATTATAAATCTGAGATATGCTTACTTAAAAAATGTTAATTTGAGCACCCGATTTTGTACGGTTGATTTAATTGATGCTAGATGAAAGAGGCGTTGCTAATTTCTTTTCTCAGTGATTTTGAAAAGAATTACTGAGGATTCATGCATGCTGATTTTGTTAATCATGGCTTTTTTATCCTTATGCATTCATTACTGTTTCTCAATGTGTATTAATGTGTGTAAAATATGCATCCTATGTCGTTACTTTCCAAAAGTTCCGTTGATTTTAGAGACTTAAAGGTTAAAAGTCTGATTACACAATGTTAAATGCAATAAGCTTATTTTAAAAATCCTTATTTAAAAGCTTTTTTTTCCCTCGGTTGTTAAATTCTGATTAAATATTAAGTTATGCTTTGCGTTATTTTGCTGTTTGTTTTCAATGGTGACGTATAATCCTTTATTTTATTTTAAAAACATTTTTAAATCGAATTAGATTCTTTTAAATTCGTATAATTTGGAATTTAGGCTATTTTAATTCTTATTGCAAATGAGAATTAATGCAGTTTTTTCTTTGGAATTTTTTTTCGGTTCAACGGATTTTCCCTCCGATTGTTCTTCTAATTTAGGACATATTTTCCAAATGACCAAATTTAACTATAAAACTGCGCAGTTAAATCCGCGTACCTCAGCAACATCCCTACTAAAGACCCAACGTACTTGACAAACATGTATTCAAGTAAAATGGGCACAAAATGTTATTTTACTTCATGGAATAATCATGACCGAATATTAATCAAATTATAAGAGTCGAAAATGTGACGTCTACTGTATGAAAACTTATTTAGGCATTGGAACGAACACAAGACCTTGAAACTTAAATTTCTAACACTCTACCAATTGAGATACCTCGACGTCCCTTGCCGACATATTTCATTCAAACAATCTTTTGCAAAAAGATCGCCTGAGTAGATTGTCGGTTTTTCGTCTAGATGGATCAGTTTGTAGAGCGTCCAAGAGGTTTTCTGAGAGAATTGTGTCCGCCAGAATCGTTCATATAGATCCGTTGGTAGAACGTTGGCAATTTAAGCTAAAAATCTTGCATTCGCAGAGTTGCCAACCCCCGGCTTTTATTAATTCATGAAAACGTACTTTGAACCAGAAAAATTATTTAATTAGAAGTGCCTAGTATAACTCAGAGGGTCATTTGAAATTTACTTAATGTCGTTGACTCAATAAATTTCCGGTTACAAGTATAATTGTTTGATTTTTAAAAAGCCGGAGTTTGGCATGTCTGCATTCGACAGCTTGCCTTGAAACTTATCACTCTTGTAAATTTTCAACGCGTATGATTTCTGTACTAATCAGTATATCATATAAAGTTAAAATAATGAAGTGTATCTATCAATTTTTCCTTTATCTGCTTGTTCCTTTGCAGGTCATTCGATTGCCGAAACTGTCGATCTTTCTGTATATAGCATCTCGATCGGTGTCGGCGTCCGCCGGCTGGCTTCGACCGCCTTCCAGTATGTCGCTGATTCGGCCCATCAGATGGCCACCTTCCTTTCGGCCTGTATAAATGAACCAGGGAGACTGGCCGATCTTCTTGGTCGCGAAGAACACTTCCATCTGTCTGACCAAGAGCAATTCGCCCTCGATGAACGTCTCACCAGAGCATTCCAGGCACTTAAACTACCAGAATGGTGGAATATGATGGGCACAGTCTCAGAAGGTATGTGCAGCTATTCATTTTCAAATGAATTAATCAACTAAGGTTATCAATAATTAATAAAACAGAGCTCCAGACTAATTTTAATGGCATCATCATTTTAATTATTTCATATTATATACATTACAAGTCGCGTGGCATCCCAATGTGTTTCATTTACATCGCTGGAGATCTTTCGATTTCTTGAGGTGAAAATCATTCGACTATTATTGTACAGTTTAAAAAAAGAGTATGACATTAATTACACTCTTTTATTATTTTATTTGAGTATTTACGTATTATTATTACTATACCGATGACCATGCTCCTATTTGCCTTGCATTATGCCTAGCTTCACGGATTGTGTACCTGGCATCGGTGCGAAATTCGGCTGATCGCCTTATGGCGGAGATCTACCACACAAAGACTTTAGTTGTCATATATCTAGCTAACAATCGAATCTGGTTATTCTTTATTCCATAAATGGGATACATATTTCATTATTATAACACATTTCTCCTGATGATCGCGTTTCAAAAATAGATAAAACGCGAAGTTAAACAGCATTTTCTAAAAGATCCTTTGCATTTATAGGAAAAACGTCGGATGTGCACCCTAATGACATTCAACCAAGCTTTCTTCTTTCTCATGCATGTTAATATTTGAAAAAGTTGTTATGTATATTAATACTTCAGTGGTTTTATTACAATTATTGTTTACATCAACTTTGATTATCATTTTAAGTTTCTGCTTCATTTTACAAATCGGAGTAAAAACAAATTAATTTAAATCATAATATTTAATAAAATCAATATTTTTCATTATTACCTCAGCTGCTTGAGAACAACTAGGATAACTGAATACGAATTACCCATTGTTGCATGAATAGCCAATGTACAATAGAACTACAAAAAATCGAGAAAAAAAATTGCTCTTGCTTTCCCGGCAGATTCTTACCAAATTCAGGTGATACCTGCTGGCTAAATATGCAGACGAAATTTGATTCTATTCTATACATAACTTCATACTTTTCGATGATACAATAATGAAAATGAATGGCACAAATATAGCAATTGTAGCGCCCCTTTCAGTGAAATATTTTTAAATTCAAGGAGAACGTGTTGGCCATAATCAAAAACAGATACATACCACAAAAAAAGAGGTTCAGTTCTATGCCTAACTTCATCGCTTTTCGATGATACAAAATACACGCGGACGGACTGACAAACATTTTGTATAAACATGCTTTTCGGTATATCTGACCCTTAATGCATGTAAATCCATTAAAAACCAGAAATCGGAAATATTTTTGCTTAGAATACTTTCTTCTTTAGGGAAAAAAAAACTAAAAAAAAGAAGAAAAAGAAAAACCTAATTTTTTTATTTAAAAATTGTAGAAACGATTCAAATATTTTATCTGCAATCTGATACTTACTTTTCAGATTGGGAAGGGAATGCTTTTCATTTTTAAAGCCATCCCCAGTTGATTTGGCATCCTTATTAAAAAAAAAAATGTCGTGGTCTTTATTGTGTCGCATCTACACTATATTGCGAGTTCCCTAACAGACCTCTCTTTGTCCGTCATCTGAAAGCATACTTTCTGCGCCCCAGATTTCAATTTCAATCCACTCAAAAGAAAAGGTCCGGGTTCACCTCTTACGTGAATTAAATAGTGGGCGTGTGGCCAAATCTGTCCAGTTTTATCACACTTACGATATATATATTTTTTTTATAATCATCTGGGTGAATTCATTCTCAGATTTTCTGTATTGTATTCAGACTAAAGCGTGTAATTCTTAGTATCTGAATGCTTCCGCTCAATTTAAAAAATAAAAATGACACTTTAGTATATGTACGATAACCCAGGACGTCGGATTTTGGCTCATTTTTGAGTAAAAAAGTCGTAGTTGCTCAAAAAACAGACAGACTCCAGCTTTTTTGTTAAACACTTTGAAAAAAAAAATTTAACCAATTATATGTAAGTTTAAATTTATAAAAGAAATTACTATTGATATTTTCGGATTATTTCGGGCCACTCTAGTTAAAGATTCCAAGTTAAAATGACGTACACATTAAATGAAAGCCATTTTGAATTAAAAATTCTAGTAGATCCCGAATTATTTCCGAACTTGTTTATTTATTTTCTTTTTTCCATCGCAATTTTTCTGCTCTGAAGGACCCAAATTAGCATCAAAATGGTAAAGATTTCCCTTTTTCAAGTCCATTTTGATCTGAAATAGTAAAATTTCTGTTTTGTTTTTTTCTTTAGATTTCGATAGTTGGATTTTTCGCGTTTGTGGAACCCAAAATTGAAAAATTAGTAAAACGGATTTCTTTTCTTTTTTTTTTCTTTCAAAGGTTTAAAAATTGAATTAATACCGAAATAATGAAAATTTCGCCTTATTTTTCTTGCATTCCCTAATAATCAACAACTAATTAATCAACAGCAACACTTTAGTGTATTAGCCAGTTCGGAGTCGGAGTCATTAAAATTTCTGTAGTTGCAGTCAGCCATTTTTCCCACGGACTCCGCAGCCCTGCCGTAATCTCTCACTTATTTAGGACTGGATGAAACTAATTAAAATTGTTTCTAGCCGAGAGCGGAACATCAATATAACGCTTTTTTTGTATTTTATTTTTTTGTATGTTATTAGGAACAAAATGTAAATAATTTTTAGATTATACTTCTAACAAACTCTTCAAAAACTTTGATGTGTTTTTCCTTTTGTTTTAACGTTCTTCTATCTTTAGATGAAGAAAGTATAAGATTCGTGAAAATTTTCGAATTCCGGTTGTCGACGGATTTACACGTTTTAGGGGTCAGAGATTCCAAAAAAAAAAAAAAAAAAAAAAAAACGTTTTTACTAAATGTCTGTCTGTGAGTTTGTCGGTCTGTGTGTGACATAATTTTTATGGCGCTCTATCTCAAGAACTAATGCACGAAATTTCACAAAACTTTAGATTCAGTTAGACCTTGATATAAAATGGATCTGATTGGTTTTTGCTATATATCACCCAACTGGTGGCGGTGTTATGTTGCTTTTTTCATGATTTCTACAATAGCTATATCTCAAAAACTAATTAGCAGATTTTCATAAACATTCAGATTACGCAAGTCTTTGATGTAAGGGTAATGATTAAGGGTAATGATATAAGGGTTTAATAAGGCTCCGATTATGTTATGGTATAAATCGCCCAACGTGTGTCCCAACTATGCGACATTATTCATGATTATCGCAATAGCTTTATCTCAGGAACTAATGTACGAATTTTCATCAAGTTTCAAATGCAGTTAGATTCTGATATAAATTAGTATTCTTTAGTTTTGGGACTAAATTTCTCAGCAAGTGGCACTTCTGTACGACATTATTCATGATTATCGCAATAGTTCTAACTCATGAACTTTGAATTCTCATCAAACTTCAAATTCAGTTAGTTCCTGGTTTAAATTACTATTTTTCAATTTTTAGAGTAAATCGCTCAATAGGTGGCGCTTCTGTTTATTTTGTTTTTTATTTCTGCGATGATTCTATCTCGAATACTAATACACAGATTTTCATCAAATTTCACTTTCAGTTCGAACTTGAAATAAGTTGTTGCAGATTAGATTTTGGTGTAGATTACCTTAACCGGTGACGCTGGTATGTTTCATTTTTCTGGAAATACTAACGTGAATGAGCTAGAAGAAAGTCTTGAAATTGCCACATCGGACAAGTTTTTTCTTATTTTCTATAAAATGAAAGACAAAGCTTCGCAAAAATCTTTTCTTTACCCTGCAAGCGTTTCCCTGATCTTTCAATGAACAGTGGTTTGACTTGATTAGTTTGCGCATTTTTCTAATTAATTCCTTTATTTTTCGGATAGCAAGGCCACGCACTTCAAAATCTGAAAATAAACTCTCTGTATGTTAAAGAGTAACATATGTGGAAATACGTGCAAATTTTTAACCATCAATATAAAAGTACAAATTCCATTGATTAGCCACCAAAAAATAAATAAATAAATAATAAAGAAATTATTTTTTGAACTTATTTTAATAAACAATTCTTCAGAATAAAATATCATTTTAACAATTTCCAACATCGTTGAAAAGTCGTCGAATTTCCAACATCGTAACTCGCGTACCAATACTCGGTTATTCATGTAATTGATGTAAGTTATTGAAATTTACTATGCCATGTTCGCTATTGAAAATGAAATATTTAGTATTTATAGATCGATTATAGGAAAACATTGCATTGCATTATGTTCTCCGGGGAATTTTGGTGCTGTTACACTCTATTTCAGACATATTGAAACTGATTTACATCACTTAGTTGCACTGCAAGAAGTTTACTATAGAATGGTGCATTCATAGTATTTGTCGTTCATTTACCAGAGACGCACAATTCGATTACAATACTGTCTATGAGCGAGAATCGCTTGAAATGCATTTTCATTTATAGTATGCGTTTCTAACTTTAATTATTATTATTATTTAATTTATTACTTGGTGTATAATCAGTGTTCTCGCTGTCGCTCGCCATTGCGCCAAATCGCGACTGAATTCTTCATTTGGCGAGTAAACAAGCGATTAGATTCGCCAAACTGCTAGTGCTCAATTTTTGCCTTGTCTTTCTTTTCCTTTTTCGTTTTTCATACATATATGCATATATACATATTTTTAATATATTTGTAGCGGATAGTTGAAATTAGATTAATAAAAATTGTTGCCACAGTTATAAACACTTAGGTTATTTTAGAACATATTGAAAAAAAGCGGGTACCTTAAAAGATTGAGTTTTTTTCTTTTTATTATTATTATTGTTATTATTATTTATTATTATTATTATTATTTTTGGCTACACGGCGAATTTATTTTGCTAACACTTTTTTCATTTGGCGAATGTTTTTTTTTTTCATTTTTAATTAGCCAAATTACTAATGTTGGTCAAATGTCAGCGAGAACACTGTGTATAATGAATATAAATTCCATACAAAAGAATTCAAGTACCTTTCCATTTATTGACGACGGAAGTTTCTAATAGGGAATTTTAAACTTCGTTAAATTTTCGCATGCTATGCAAAATGTATAGAAATCTTTAGATTATGTACAGAGTTCCATAAACGAATATAAAAAATGTTTTTCCGATTGTAGATGATAATTGCTGAATTACTTTTTAAATGTATTATGCTTATTATTACAGCGGAACCTCGTTAACATGAACCTCAAGGGGAATCTAAATTTTGTTCATGTTAACAGTATCAATTCTTTGTATTCGTCTTTATAGGGGACTGTGAAAACAATTCATGTTAAAAGTAATTCATGTTAACAAGGTTTGACTGTATTATTATTTTATTATCATTATTATTATCCATTTTACTGCTTATTGAAGCGGAAGTTTTATTAGAGATTTTTCAATGTGTTTGAAAGTGTTTTATAATCTATCTTAACACACATTTTTTTCATTCTTCTTAAATGTTAAATCAGAAAAATCAGCGCTACAATAAATTACTAACTGTAAGGCACTTTGACCGCAGGCAAAGTCTGCTTACATACATAATTACTTGAGTAAAATTGTATATGTCATGACATTTTTTTATGTTTGCAATAATGCAAATTATCCATATAAGCAGAGAAAAAATAATTCGAAACGAACTATTTATTCTCATTAAATATTGAAACTTGTTCACTGTTTCGGTGAATATTTTATAAATCTTACTGTGGATTTTCGTAATTAGGTACGTTCGTAATTAATCAATACCCCTCATAGCATGCATGGTCACAGTGACGTCACTGTGAGTCACTTTGGTCACATCACATCTGTGACATAAATGCCACCACTCAGTGGCGTAACATTGTGACTGAGATGTGACTTTCTTAAAAATTTTTAGAAAACTACAAATATGCTTCAAAACATGTTATTTATTTTAAAAAACATGTTTCTGGAAATTTAAATATCGTCGCTTTTGTCCCAGTTTCGTCATAATGTTAATGTCAAAGTAGTCACAAATGACACACTTTTCACAAATTAGCCACATTGTGACGTCACAAAAAAGCTCTAAAACGGCCATAACGATTTCACATTTTAGTCTTCACTAAAATGTGAAGACTAAAACTGTGACTTCACATCGACGTCACTTGACGTCACATCGGCAATCGATGGTCACAAAGTCACAATGTGACTTCACAACAACGTTGCAGCGACGTCACCATGTCTTGCGGGACGTAGCACTTGTAGTCGTCGACTGGTCCGTCCTTCCACATATAACAGTGCAAAAACTACCCAACGAATGGTTTGAAATTTAAAATATATATTTGTTGCATGATTTTGTGGATTTATTTCGAATTTTATGAAAATTGGATAAATAGTTTAATTACAAGAACAATCAAAGTATTCTCTTACTTTACAGCCAATGGGAAAAAATAGTAAAGTGCTTTTTAATGATGTTACACTCTTTCGGACATAATGAAATTGATATGAAGTATACTAAAATATACATTCTGTACAATATGCGGCGCAAAAAATATATATTATTAATTTCTTCTATTTACTATTGCACCAATATCTGAATATTTTAAAAACTTCTTTATAGTACGAACGCAACCCATTTGCTACGTTTGACGTGCGATTTTCGACTAGTTTTTAATCAGAAAGGTGCATTATTGTTTATTTTCTGTTTAATGATATTCTAAAATAATGTTTATCCATTCAAACTCAACGTATTTCTTTTTCTCATTCCTTATCCAGTTTATTCATAAAATAAATTATTCGGCAGCCTAAAAAATCGTTTCATATCTCAACTTCTTTCATCTGTCATTCTATGAGAAAGGATTTTAATTCAGTACAAATATTTTCCTGCTCTTTGTTTGTGTTTTACTGCATGTTGGCCCTTTATTATTCTCGGGATTTTAATTCGTGTTTAGCGCTTACGAAGTTATTGACGCATACCCCCTCTTGCCTGCTGTTAGTTATTCTACGCCGTTCTATTTTTAGAAAACTCGCTACTATAATGGCCCATGTCGGGAACCCGCTGTGATCAATAACCCGATTTTTCTCGTGGATTGAATTCGGAGTGTCTAGAAATAACACGACAGCTCTAGGACTCCACTGTGATCATCGACCGCTTGTAAAGCGCATTTTTCCACTGTCCTAATATTTATTTCCAGCCTAGAACGGCGAATGATGAATAAAGTCAATAATGTTTTTTTAAGTTATGACTTTTTTTTTAAATAGCGAAAGAATTCATGCAATGTGTTTCGTTACCTACAGTTAACAAATATAGCAAAATAATTAAACTGACATTCATTTTTTTTTCCTTACTGGAATTCGAATCGTCATTGTAATCGACCATAATGCCGTTAGATATTAACATTAGATATGTTAAAATATTTTACTAGTCATGTTATATAGACAGTCGACCATGCCCGATAATACATTTTTTTTTTTTTTCGGTTGTGTAAAAATTTTTCGTTGACGAATTAAAATATAAGCAGAAAACTAAATTAATGCAATAAGCACGATCAAAAAAATTCTACTACGCGGAGGGGAAAAAAAAAAAAAATTGCAGTAAATTAAATTTGAAGAATTTGAAAATGTCTCTAAACTCTTAACAAATACTTGATCGATCTATACAAAATCCTAAGTATTTTTTAATGATGTCATTTTCATTTTCGAAACTGGTAGCATTTTCATAACTAATAAGAAAAAGTCATGCGTTAAGCATAGATTATGAAACACTTTCCAACACTCTGAAATTTTTAACAAAACTTTGTTATCCAGGGAAAGAAGGTATCACTGTCCATAGCCAAATATGTATTCCAATACTTTTGAACAGCCCTGTGTTTGATTTGTTTGTTGATATATAGACTTTACTATGGGGAAATTTAGTTTAGAAAGAAAACGCCTTAGTGATTGAAATTTTTCTTTCTGCAGTTTATACTAATAGATGGAATCATTTTTGAATACTTTTCTTCAGCAATGTCCTAGTACCTTTAATACACGAAAGTATTTTGCTAAAATTTAGTTCAATCAAAAATACTCTTTAAACTACTTAAAACACTTTTCCAGAAATTATCATCAAAAGGCGATCATGTATCCTGTTCTTTGCGTGACCCTGAATATCATTTTATCTATATTCTACAAACATTTCTTAGTAAACTGAATGCCATTCAACATAAAAATGCAAAATTCATTTAAAAACCACCTTTAAGTAGATTATGCTCATATTCAATAACCTTTCCAACATCTTTAATGTAACACTGTATATCTAAATTGTGTAACTATTAACATTTATGTACACCGTATAATATGCAAACATTTAGTGAAACTTATCATAATTAAAATGCATTTTACCCATCCAACAGTTATCATTCATTATATACTGTACTTCGGATAGAATATGCTTTATGAAATTTTTTGTGTGTCCCTGTAAATGCTATGCACTTCGTATTATGTTAGAAATAACTCATATTAAGCCTCAGCGACGTATATAATTTGATTATACATGAAATCCTTACCATAATTAAAATATGCCGCAAACAACTCCCCTCCCCTTTATTATTCTGTAATAGATTTCATTTGTGTGGCCCTGTGAATGAATAATAACAATTCCTTTCACTGCATACTTTACAAAATGTATATTTTAATGCACTTCCTAGATGTATATAAATTTGAATATGTTTGACCGGGTAATATCTTAAAAATTCATTTGAAACGATTTTTCGCCATAGGCGGTAATGTAATGGAAAAATTTTGACTGTCCCTGCAAATAAACTAATCAGGGTGGAAACTTCATTTTAATAGGATTCGTTCTACGGTAAATCTCAATAACATCTAAACATTTCATGTCATTCCGAGTATATTTACGAGGGTTAAAGCGCGGACAGGTGGCCAGACGGACAGACAAACCGAAAGCATAAACACTTTTCAACTTTGTTGGAAAGTATTGAAAAAGTCTGCAATAAAAATAGTAATAGTTAAAAACTGCTTTTGTGCAGATCGACCTCAGCTGTTTAATGCCCCTCCCTCTCCCCCCAAAAAATCACTTAAAATTATTGAAATGCAACTTTCTGTAGTAGGATTAGCATTAGCGAACAGTCTTTTCCAGTGACTGAAGTAGCCCTTGGCACCTGTCCCTGACTGACAAAGTGCTCGCAAGCTAATGCTATTCTTATGGGGAGTTTTTTCTGGTTTGCATTTCGACATTTTAAATTTTATTTCTAACTAGCGGCCTTCGGCCGCTACGCTGGTCGGTTTATCTAAAGAAATCTTGAAGAAGTAGTTAGATAAGGTTCAGACATACATTAAAAAAAAAAAAAAAGCAAGTCGATCATTCAAAAAACGTTGGGAAATATCAAATATTTACTGTAATTTTTTAAGAAAAACAAAGTTTCGAAAAAAAAAATTAAATCGAAAAAAAAATTACACTGACATATTAATGCAAGGAAATTTTCCCAGAGAGAAAATTCGCCTTGAATACAATATTTCAAATTCTTTTAATTGCTTATAGGCGTTAATGCCAACATAGTGAAAAAAAATTCCATGCTGGGAATCGAACCCGGGCCATCAGTATGGCGCACTGACGTTCTACCGACTAAACCACATGGAACGACAGCCAGCTTGAAACTTTCTCATACTTAAGTAGACTGGCGAAAACATAACGATAGCGCGTTTTAAAATCGCACAGTGACATCTATTGGATTTTATATGTACTAAAAAACGTTATGTACTAAAAAACGTGAGCAGCGCACCTAATAGTTTCTTTTGTTTCTTTTTGTTACTTTTTTGTCTGTTGTCCGATTTTGATGAAACAAAGCCTATACACTGCCCGGGAGTGTGCATTCTTCATTAGTGAAAACCGCATAAAAATCCATTCAGTAGTTACGAAGATAACCTCGAACAAACAGACAGACAGACAGACAGACAGACAAAAAATTCAAAAAAAATTTTTTTGTGTTTCATTGGTTTTCTTTTATCGCCCTGACTCCATTTTTGTCAATTATCTTCAATGTACAGACACACCGGGTCCTACTGTTTTATTATATGTATAGATTTATTTTATTTATTTATTTTGCATTTGATAGCTGAGGTGCATGCCGACACCGCTTCTTTTTTATTTTTTCGAATTTGAATGCAGATATTTTTGTATAAAGTTAGTTTAACTTTCAAAACCGGTTTCGAAAGGGAAAGTGCCTTTTTAAAAATATGTGCAACCAAAATCGGAAATATAAAAAAGGAGCGATGTCAGCACCTCAACTATCCAATGGAGGTGGGGGGACTTAAAAATGTAGAAATGCAAACCAGATATTAGAAAATAACCTCCCCATAGGAATAGAATTAGCTCGCGAGAGCTTCGTCGGCCATATACAGGAGCCTTAACTATAGGCGAATGATAACAAGGGTAACTCATATAGTAAAAGAATTGTGTTTTCAAACTTTTTAAGATTCTTTATCTTCCTACAACAACAGCTTTATTTTATTTATTTATTTAAAAGATACGTCATCTTTCATTTCCTTTACTTTTTATAAGGTGTCAACCCTAAGTTCTTTTCAGGATTTGAGTGTTATAAATCGCACTTTAACCCTCCATTATCTCCTTTTCAATGAATTTCGCTTGTATCTTTATTCTTCTAAAAGGAGTTAAAAGGGCCCTTTTTTATTACTTTTATTTTTTCTTTTCCTTCCTTTTGAGAAGAGTTCTTTGTTTTACAAATGATTCGGTTATCTTTTCTCGGTTATCTATTGTATGTTGAGATCTAGTTTCGATTTGTAGCTTTCCCTATTTGTGATATTTCTTGTTATTTGTTTACGTCATCTTGAGACTATTGTTTACCGAATGAATCAATTTCTATCGTTGATATTTTTGTTCATTCATACTTCTTTGTGAAATACTGCCGAGGATCACTGCAATATTCTTTTAAAAGATATATTTCCATCTGATAATCAAAGACAGGAATAAAAATAAGATATTCTGTCTTTTTTTTTTTTTTTTTACCTCTCCCTAAAAGATTGTATTGTTTTATGGATGAAGGTGTGTTATTAGGTGATCGTGTGTTAATGAATTCTCATACAACCACTTGTTAAGGGCCCCTGTCCTCGCTCGAGGAAATGCTCGCGAGCTAAAATGCTATTCCTATGGGGAAGAATTTTTCTTATTAACTCTTTCGCATTTTGACATTTTTGAATTTTTTTTTTTTTTTGCATTGGATAGCTGAGGTGCATGCCGACAGCGCACCTTTTTTACTTTTTCGATTTTGGTCGCTGATATATTTTTTAAAAAGCATTTTCAGTTTCGAAACTGGTTTTGAAAGTGAAACTAACTTTGTAAAAATATCTGCAATCAAAATCGAAAAAGTAAAAAAGATGCGTTGTCGGCTTGCGCCTCAGCTATCCAATGCGGAAAAAAAAAAAAAAAAAAATAATTGTAATTTAAGAAATTACCCCAACCATTTGAAAAATGTTTCACTCGATACATTCATCTATCATTTTAAGCTAAATACCAGTTGTTTTATTGTGTATTATCCGTGCCACTGCTATAAATGACTTTATACATGCTGCAATTTGAAGGTACGGTTCGTTTAAGTTATATCACTCTATTGTCGCCAAGCATAAAAGTTGGCGACGAAAGAAACATTTCAAACTATTTAACATTGTTGGTGCAAAAGTAATCATTATTAAAATACAGCTTTGGCATATACTGTTATACTTGTAAGACTTTGGCATATATTGTTTGATTTTACAGAGCAGAATTTTGGTGATGGAGGTTTTAAACCAAAATCGATCGCAGCACATGCATCTGTGAATGGGTCCATCAGACATCGAATCAAAAAAGTTTTTTCCCAGTTTTTCCCAAGCCGATTGCTTTTTAGTTTTCTTTTTAGGTGGTGGAAAATCAAGAGTAATAGCTATAACATTTTCCGGCTTGTTAGAATCACTATTGGCACTCAAATTTTCCTGGTTAGAACCGACCGATAGTAAAACGCCATGGCTAGTGGATTGGTCGCCCTGGCGACATGATGTTTTACAATTAATCGGTTCGGCATTAAATTGCTTCCTTTTTCGTGATCGCCTTTCAACACGTAATTGGTTTTCAGCGGCTCAATAATCTTTTGATTTTATCATTTTCTGCATTGAAAGACGTTTTTGCGCCAAACCAAATACAGTATTACTCAGTTATCCCGTCGACCAATTTCGCCAAATGATACGAATCGCCAAACTAATAAGCAACTTATACATGTTGACTGTGTTTAATATCATTGAATGCGATATTCACGTTCATTCATTTCTTTGGCTTCGGCTTTTTCCGTATCTGTTAATTTCCGTCTACCCATTTTTAAATTTGTTAGTTTTCTCCTTTATTACAATGATTTTAACCATTTTAATTTACTATTCAAATAAAAATTCTTCTAAAAGTAAAGAATTTAATTTAAATTCAAATAAAAATTCTTCTAAAAATAAAGAATTTAATTTAAATTCAAAAGTGGTAACATCATTCAAAAGTGGTAACATCATTCAAAAGTGGTAACATCATTCAAAAGTGGTAACATCATCGGGTCCATTCTCCCGAAAACAACAACCATTTTTCAAATGGTTAAAAAAAAGGTCAAGATGCGAAAGGGTTATTAGAAAAATGCTTCCCCATAGGGATAGCATTAGCTCGCGAGCGTTTCCTCGAGCGAGGACAGGGGGTTCAACATGTGAACATGTCTAGACAAAGTTGGCGTACCTATGGCCCGCGTGCCACAGATGTACATAAGACAATTTATCTGGCTCTTTCCGTATCTTTCAAATGAATTTCAGACAGTCATTGCAGTAAAATATCAAATGAATCTAATTCAGCTTGTATGTATTTATAAAAAATAATGAAATATAGTATAAACCAGGCAGGATTCATTCATTCTCTAATGAATGTTCAACAGCATTAATCTCCTCAATACCTTGTTAATAAATTGTTTAATGCAGATTGGATAATTTTGATCGAGATAATGCATTACCACTAAGTTAAAAATTACTAAAGCAAAGTTCCATATTTTCTCCACTGTATGTGCCATATACATTGAGGGATTAATCTAGGGTTAGCCAAAAAGTTAACTGATTGCTCTTTTTGCTCCAAAAACATTTAGTGGATGAGCCAAATCCTTCTATAGTAAAAAAAAAACTAGCCTTAAAAGGAATGACTCCTAGAATGATGCTGATGTGTAAGATTTCCGCAACTAACGAATCCGGGCGGACCACTCCTTCCATGAGTCGAATAGACCAATCAGGAAAGGGCTCCGTCAATGCATCGCCGTATGGGTTACCATAAAGAGGGAAAGGTTACCATCGCTAACAATCGCCAACTTGGCGATATATCGCCAAATCTGGCGACAAAAATTAGTCGCCAAAAGTGACACCAACTTGGCGATAACTGTAATATTTCGCCAAATTTTTAATTTCTTTACAAAACCAGTCGTGTGACACATCATTTGAGAGGTCTGCAAATACTTATTCATATTATGGATGTCTTGTGTGTCACCCCCCACTCTGCCCCCCTAGGGGCGCACAATTTTAATTTCTTTACAACACCAGTCGTGTGAAACATGATTTGAAAGGTCTGCAACTGCTTATTCATATTATGGATGCCTTGTGTGTCAACCCCCCCCCCTCTGCCCCCAGGAGGGCACATTTTTAATTTTTTTACAACACCAGTCGTGTGACACATCATTTGAAAGTTCTGCAACTGCTTATTCATACCATGGGGTATTGGCGAGCGCAGCAAGCAGGGGTAGCCTACAACTTGGAATCGCGAAGCGATTACGCGGGGGATTGGCTAGCGTAGCGAGCAGGGGGGCGGAGCCCCCCTAGTAGCGAAAAAGAAACCGCATTCTCTGTCCACAATTTGCTTCAAAGTTTGACCCGTCCTTTCTGAGCGAGTATCTTAAGGTTGCTGGTCACTCACTTTCCCAGTTCCCTTCCGTACTGTAAAGTCTAAAGGCGTTTGATGCATTTTTGTATTTAAAATAGCTCTTCTGGAAATTAATATTTTTAGCTTCTTCTTTAGTTTTTCTCTCTTTAAAGGATGTCACTTTTTTTCTTAGTTTTCAGAATATTTCTAAAATCTATGCACAATTTAAGTTTATGTTTTAAAAACTGGCGAACTTAAAGTAAAATTTTAACACTTCATATAAAATTAAGCATAGATTTTAGAAATATTTTGAAAACTAAGGAAATAAAAAGAATATTGCCCAGTTAAACTGATGGCATTGAACTCACATGCTACGCATACTAATTGTATACATTACAGCCTTCTATTTTCAAGGGTTAATTTCGTTCGAAAAAAAATATTAAGGAGGGGGGATCAGCTCCCCCCTTTCCTCTTTTTATACTTAATCATTGAACCCTCTAAACTGATCAGGGACATACTCTATCATGATAAAAACCCATTTATATAATTTAAGAAGGGTTATCCTTCTCTTTTATATACTTAACCATTAAACTTCTAAACTATTCAGATATTTGAACGAAATCTGACAATTCTGCGTGAAAAAACCATTTATATAAATTAAGGGGAGGGGCATTAGAACCCCCATTTCCCCTGTTTATATTTATCCAATGAACACCTAATACCAATCACGGAAGCGCTTCATCAGAATGATCCTATGTGTAAATTTTGAACAAAAACTAATATTTCTGCATGAAAAACCCATTCATATCAATTAAGGGGAGGGGCATGAGCCCCCCGTTCCCCCTCTTATACGTATCGAATGAACTCCAAAAACTAATCAGGGAAGCGCCTTATCAGTATATACCTATATACAAAATTTCAAGTGGATGGGATATTTTTATCATGAGTTATCGCGTTACATACGTACGAACGTACGCACATACATACAGAACGGGCGGGCACAAAAGCTCTCAGGCTATGATAGCCTGTGAGCTAAAAATTGACATCCTTTAAGAAGAGATCACCGAAAGAAGAAGTTAAAAATATTAATTTTCTAAAGAGATATTTTAAATAAAAGAATGCATCAAACGCCTATAGACTTAACATTAGGGAGTGGAATTCGGAAAATGAGTGACCAGCAGCCTTAAAGCTCTGTCTTCCTTAGGAAAAGGCATTCGCGAGCGGATGCTAAACCTATGTTAACACATCACTTGTATTTCGACTTTTTTTCCCTTTGTGTGTGTGTGTGTGTGTGTGTGTGTATGTGTGTGTGTGTGTGTGTGTGTGTGTGTGTGCGTGTGCGTGTGTGTGCGTGTGTGTGTGTGTGGGGGGGGGGCATCTAAAAACATATTCTATGCCCTCCCCCCCCCCCAAAAAAAAAAAAATGGTTTTAATCTGTATTTAGTAACCCGGAAAGCCCTGATTCGATCACCTAGTTATGATGGTACATAAAATATAATAAATCGATAATATAGAAATCATTGTATTATCATATTATGCAAATATATTTTATGCGAAAGATATATATAATGCCTAAAATATTTATTAATGCTGACTCGCCCCCGTTAATTGACAAAACAAGTCTTCATAACAAGTCGGATAGGATATCTGATAAGACCAATTAATTGGTAGGCTAGTCAGCGGATCATAAACACATCTATTGTAAAAACTTGCTCCTTTCCGCATTTCTTCCTACCTCAAAAAGATAATTATATGTTGATAGTTCGGCAAATTTTGTAAATATTTGTAATTAAAAACAAGTTGGAAATTGCACATAAAGCGTAGCAAATGAGGTGCGTTCGTTGATAACGAAGTTTTAAAATATTCAGATCTTGCTGATATAGTAGAGCGTACTTTGGATACAGTATAGTGGTCGAAATCTTTGTGTTCCTGTAAATATGCAGGGAATAAATTTTATTATACTTCACTAACGTATATCTTATTCATAAAATGTGAAGTAGTTTAATATAATTAAAACACCCCCCAAACAATGTTTCCCCGTATAACATTATTTAGTGGAATACATTGGTGTGGCCCTGTAATTTAATAATAAATATTCTTTGAATCACAGATTGTACAAAATGTATTTTTTAGTACATATTTCATAGATTCATGTCAATTATGTTATATTCAAGTGAGTGTAACACCATTAAAATGCATTTGAAACTTTTTTCCCCATTGACCGTAATGTAACGGAATACTTTTGATTGTCCCTGTAATTGATCAATGCATCCGATTTTCATAACATTTGAAATGACTCGACAAAATTATGTAATAAATATACGTTTTAAATTTCAAACGATTAAAATGCATTTGAAACTTTTTTCCCCATTGACCGTAATGTAACGGAATACTTTTGATTGTCCCTGTAATTGATCAATGCATCCGATTTTCATAAAATTTGAAATGACTCGACAAAACTATGTAATAATTATGTATTTTAAATTTCAAACGATTCGGTTGGGTAGTTTTTGCGTTGTTATATGCGGACGGACAGACGGACGGACTGAGCGACAACAATAGGTGCTACGTATTTACATAATTACGAACGCACCTAAAAAAGGACAAATTAAAAAGTAAAATAGGCGAGGAAAAGCATAAAAAAAGCTTTTAGAAATATTTTAAAAAATTCTTTAAAATAACATTGCCATTACACACTATAACAGTACTGAACTCCTTCATTAAATCAGTCTACAACATTCCATGACAAAAAAATTTATCATCATTTATAATGGTTGTCTTAACACTTAAAATTTCGTGGAGAGCCGGCGCTTTAAAATGCTTACATGCGCTTAAAAAAAGCAAAAAAAAAAAAAAAAAAAAAAAAAAAAAAAAAATCTTGTTCTATACTAAAAAACTTTGTCAGAACCTGATTGATTAGTGTTTCACGGCAAAAGTGGAAGATGAAAATTTTATCCCCAAATGCTTTATGGGGACTGGTGTGTGGTGGGGGAATTAGAAAAAGAAAAAAAAAAAAAAAAAAAAAAAAAAACTCATGATAAATCTATAAAAAGTTCTACTTAGGAGCAAACTCAATTCTTTGAAAGAATTTCCAAGGAACGCTGTTGAAGTATATATTATGCTTTTTATCATTGTCATTGAAACAGCCGTAAATTCTGAAAATTATTCAATCTTGAATGTGGTAATAAATTTTTATCCTGAATTTTAACTTTTTCTGTTTTCGGACAAGAATCATTGCTGTGCGCCAAGAGAGATGTCTTTTTTGTATTTCCAGTCTTAAATAGATTAAGAATTTTTTTTTTTACTAAAAAGTTTGATGATGTATTTTCTTATATTTTTTACTCTTCTGCGCTCGTGTTTTCAAGTACCTTTTTTAGATTTAATAAAAGTGAATTCTGTGCTTTTAATTTTCTTTACTCATTTGTGTACAGTCAAACCTCCTTAACATGAACACTTTTAACGTGAACTGTTTTCACGGTCCCCTACAAAGACGAATACAAAGATTTGATACTGATAACATGAATTACTGTTAAAATGAATTAAATTTTGATTCCCCTTGAGGTGCATGTTAACGAGTATTTGTTCGACTGTATTTGTCTCGATGTCCGATTTTTCACTCCCTCACAGTTGATAAGTACAGATTTATCGATATTAATATTATAAAGAAGAAAAGCTTGTGTGTTTATTTGTTGAAGATAATCTCTGGAACTATCGAAATGGTGATAAAATAATGGTGTTCCTTTCTTTATTATTATAATTTTTTTTATTTTTCTACGGTTTAATTCTGTGTTACTTATTTAAACAGAAACTTTTGTTGTCACTTATAGCATGCGTAGTTATAACATGGAAGGTATAAAATTGCAAGAATAATTTCTTCAAAATGCAACACAGCTTTTTTTTGTTTTAAGGGAGTATAGTGTTTTTTTAAGAAATTTTATTTTATAAGAAATTTGCTTTCATCATGTTTTATTTTAAAAAATCTTTAGAAGCTTGTTATTATTTTGTGCATACATATTTGTTATTATTTAATTTCAGGTGTCGAACCTGCTGACCGACTCTTGCATTTCTCAGCACGATTGGGTCTGACACAATTAACAAACCATTTGTTGACGTTACCGGGTAGTCAAGCTGCTCTGTCAGCCCTAAACAAGGAGCATTTGCTACCTGAAGACCTTGCAAGAGACAACGGCTATCATGAATTAGCTAGTCTTCTGCAGTAGTAAGTATACTGATTATCTCTTAGTGAGTTAATTGTGTTTTCGGGTGTCGTACAATTAATATACATTCCTCCGTACCGTATGCAATATCCTATTCTATCTAATTGGTAATCCAGGCCTAATTTATTGACCTGATTATACCAGGCTTGATTATACCATTTGTTGAGACTATATGTCGGTTTATTAGTTAATAAAATCTTATAATACAACATAATTAAGAATCTTAAGATTGTGTAGAGATACACAACCCCTATCTTTAGTATAAGATATTTTGAATTTAAAATATAAAATTTATTATTATAAAAACAATACATAGCTATTGTGTTGAGGTCAGTTATGGAGATTACAAATACTTACAGTGAGAACGAATCACAATTAATTCATTTCCATTATGTACACCCAGAAAATAGTTCCGATTATTATCGTTATCATTAGAAGGAGATTGTTAAACTTTCTCTCATCCAGTTCTGCTAACAATAATACTTTCACTTAAATTTGTTTATATATTAAAAAAAAGAATAATGCCCAGTTAAACTGATGGCATTGAGCTCACAGGCTACGCATACTAATTGTACATTACAGCCTTATATTTTCAAGGGCTAATTCCGTTCGGAAAAAAATTAAAGGAGGGGAAACAACTTCCCTTTCCCCTTTTATATTTAATTATTGAACCCCTAAACTAATCAAGGACATACTTTATCATATAAAAATCTATATCCAAAATCAAAAGCAAATCGGAAAATTCTTGATAAAAACCCATTTATATAATTTAAGAGAAGTAATTCCCCTTTTTAAAACTTAACCATTAAACTTCCTAAACTATTTAGAGATTAGAACGAAATCTGATAATTCTGCATGAAAAACCCATTTATATAAATTAAAGGGAGGGGCATTAGAACCCCCGTTCCCCCTGTATATACTTATTCAATGAAAACCTAATGCCAATCACGGAGGCGCCCAACCAGAATGATCCTATATCTAAAACTGATAATTCTGCATGAAAAACCCATTTATATCAATTAAAGGGAGGGGCACGACCTACTGACCCCCCTGTTATACATATCGAATGAACTCCAAAAATTAATCAGGGAAGCGCCTTATCGAGATATACTCATATACAAAATTTTATGTGGATCGAATATTTTTATCATGAGTTATCGCGTTACGCACGTACATACAGAATGGACGGGCACATAAGCTCTCAGGCTATGATAGCCTGTGAGCTAAAAAAAAGCAGAAATCTCAGTTTTAAGAAAGAGTTTGCCTTATGATCTTGTATAAGTTCCTAAATAATTAAGTTTCTTAAAGGCGACAAATAATAAAATAGTGAGATTACTTTTACTAACAATTCAATGACAGCAACATTCGCCAAAGAAAGATGCGGCATATCTGGGAAGTTTAATAAACAAACTCATCCCGTAATGGTACGGGCTTCCCCATTATCGACATGGACTAGCTCTTTTCGCCCATGTGCAGTTCTCTCCGGGTTTCTATCAAATATGGAAGGAACATCGGTATTCATCCAGATATCCTATTAAAAAGAAAATTTTATTTATTTTTGTTTATTTTATATTTTATAATTCTTAATTTTATAAAAAGAGTCTTTTAAAATGCGCAAAATGTTAATAGTAAAATGCATAAATAAAATACTAAAATAACTAAAATTATCGTCCCTACAATCGATTGTTTAGGTCATTAGCATACTAATTGTAGATTAAAGAATGTATGAATTTCTTAGGAAAACTATGATTTAATGCATCAAATATTAATTGTTTATTGTTGTTACTAATTTGATGAGAGGATCATAATTTTTGATTCTATAGAAATGATTAAGGAGTACATTATGGTAAACTGAAATATTGAGACAAGATTGAAAATGAGTAAAAGTAATAGAATTGGAAATTTTTACATTTGTCTTAAATATCAGTTATTGTTTTGTTTTCTTTGTGTTTCATTTTTAGATCTAAAAAGTTAATAGTATTGTTGGATAAAAGGTTTTCCTGAATTCTATCTGTATTTTTATTTTCCCAAAGTTATCTGTCAATGCACATGAATTCTTGGTTTTCCCCAATTTTTTTTCCATCGAAGTTATCATTTTCTGAAATTAACCTTTAACCATTCGAGGTTTTTACGAAATTTTCTTTTTCCTGTATAGTTATCGGCAACAAGACACGGATGCATTACCTTGTAAAGCTGCTGTAAAAGAAGAAGAAAAGATCGATTCTCTTACAATATCTACCAGTGTTGATGAAAATTTAGGTATGCAATTGGTATTTTATCGCATTTAGTTTTATATCTTTCCTTTCTCTTTTTATATGCGGGAAAAAGTATTTCTTATAGTATCTTTCTATTAATTTCTGTTCCATAATTAGCCCATTTTTTTTTCTCTCTGTAGTCTCTTGTAGAGTTTTGCACGTGTCGGGTTGTACTCATCCGAACCCAAAAATTTCGTATTTAGTTAACCCATAACCCGAAGCGAACTGAACCGGCAAAAAATTTACTCAATCCGCAACCCGACTAATACCCGACAAAATAATTTTCGGCAACCCACAATACGACCGGGACCCCGAATGAAAGGAAAGTAAATTATGTTTTGATGCTGTTTTGAAAAAATATTCAACAATTACATATCTAATAATCAGTTTTATAAAGGGCAATGGACAAATCTATACTCTTTAATATTCAAATATAGTAAAACCTATGAATAGAGACGCTTAGGAATCCTTGAATAGATTCCTTAATGTTATTAAAAAGCACAATCAAAATTTCGTCTGGAATACTTCAAAAATCTTCAGTATTTCAATTGTGAAACATAATTATAAATTACACGTCCATCGCATTATTAGACATTGCCTGTAAAAGTAGTTTTTCCGCAATAGTAGTCTTCCTGATGGAAAGAGTATTTTGTATTTCGTGCCTATTACTTTTGTGAAATATATAACTATACTAGCAAAAGCCATGCTTTGTTTGGATTCGCGAAGCATTATTTTATAAAACAGATATTTGAAAGTAAAAATATTTTTTAATGTTATTTTTGCATCTTTATTAAACAAAAACGTTATTTTATGTTTTGGCGCATTTTAATTTTTTATTTATGATGTAAGACTGGCGTAATAAAATATTTTCGAAGCAAACTTTTACAAAATATTTTTAAATTTTCAACTAAAAGCTCTTTTAGCGATGTTTTTACAATTTCCAGTAACACTGGTGTTTTTTAAAGTTGTTTGAAATATGTATGTTTCCAATCTTTGTAATTAACATCAAATAATCTTTGATAGCTATTTTAGAATAATATATTTGAAGAGAGCTTGAAGAAAGTTACTTCGTCAAAATCCTATTTTCTGGAAAAACATTTGAAATCTGCTCTCGTTGATACTATGAATTTTTAACTGTAAAACTTTTTTTTTCTGATTTCTTCGTTTTTATACATGTTAGCGTATCAGAATTTTTGATATTGTAGAATTTTTCGTAGGGAAAATTTCCTATTGAATGCTTAATTTTGAAGGATTTTCACTCTCGACAACGTTACGTACGTTTTTAAGCCAACTGGTGTCTATATATCCTGAATATCTGTAACTGCTTCATCTAATGTTAAACCTTGGCATTTATGAAATACAACAGCAAAAGCTAACTGCAGAAGCTAACTGCAGAAGAAATTCTTTCCTTGAGCAATTAATGCTTCCATTTTTCTAGAATTTAATTATTGGGGGAATTGGTACGCACCAATTCTTATAAGTTAAATTATTGTAGTATTCAAATTTATCCATGATTATTCGTGATATCTGGTCTGGTGGCTTGTGATTTTTTTATTATGTGCAACAAAGTCTAAAGTCCCGTTCACTAAATCTTTTTCGGTCCACAAATAAGAACGTAACATTACTTTAAATCCAAATGATAAAGTAAGAAATGGTTAAAGTCAATTTGTGGTTTCTGAATCGGCCAACTTTGCTTTAGTACATTTATAAAGAGCTTGAATTGAGGCAACAACTTCACGCTTCAATTCTTTTAATTTTTCATTTATATAACAAATTTAACAATTAATTTTATTTGTTTACAATTCTTTTGTTGCCACTTTACAAAAAAAAAAAAAAAAAAAAAAAAAAAAAAAAAAAAAAAAAAAAAAAAAATTCCACAATACAATTTTCTTTTAATGTCTAAGTGTCATCTGTGCAAACGATTTTGCTGAATAATGAAAATATTCGCGTTTGAAATGAAATAGACGCCCTCTCGCGGACAATGTCTGAAACGAAATAGAACTGATACCGTGAGCATCTTCCGCTGAAATCTGTGTTTAAAAGGCCGATAAATAAATAAACAGTTCTATAATAAATAAACAGTTCTATAACGCATGCAACGTTGGGTTCTTTGTATTAAAATTATCTAATATCAAAATTTTATACACAAAGTTTAGATCTATAATATAAAAAAGTACATTTGACTTACTCATGGCAAAATAACATGACAGCAACACAATGATTGCATGATTCGCTTGCTCCAGCTGCATGGAACAAACAGCATTACATAAACAAACGATTATCAGGTCTATACAACGCCACCTTTCGGTCATTACAAACGCGAATATTTTATTTATTAAATTAATCATGATTCTATCTATTATTACTTACCCCATGATTTATATTTTTTTCTGAAAATATACGCATTTCATTTTTTATTTATTTGCTAAAATGCGTCCGTATTGGAAATGCATGTAAAATAAATTAATTAAAATAATAAATTTTTTTAACGTTTTACTGTAAAAAAAATTATATTCTGCAAATCTACAGATCATAATTTATTTTTGTGTTTAATTTGAAGTTAAAATATTGAATAGTTTTTCTGTAAAGTGTACGACAAAGTGTAATTTGAGTGGCCTAGTACAGGATTCGCTTCGCTCATCCTAATTATGCTAACGTATGCGGCACAAAAATCACGGTTATTTGTTAGTTGTTCAATGGCAACATCTGAATAAAACGCAAATCATCGGTTATTGTGTAAAAATAATTTAGAAGGATTTGGACAAAGGTAAATCAGATTTATTTACATTTTTATCTTTCGCTTCAATTATGGAGTTTTAAAATATTTTCTCTTACTTAAATACAAGTTATGAATTTTAAAAGTTTCAGTTTAAATTGAAAGTTATGCATTATAAATGAAAGGATGTGTACTAGCCGGTATTTACAGCATATCAAAGTAATTAATTAAAATCATTCTATTTTACATAATATCAAAAATAAATTAAAATCATTTCACTATATTAAGTTATTTGTAAAATAAAAATAAATAGAACGCTTTCTGTATTATAACAACAAACACAAAAATTTATTCTTTTCAATAACAAAAATATCGTTTGGCTTTTCATTGCCAAAACCATAAAATTAATTTTGAAAAGTTATTGGAGGCGTCAAGTGAAAGGATTATATTTTAATGAAATTAATAAAATATAAATAAATGCCACGGGAAGACTGTTTGGCGAATTATCACATGTGAAGTATAAAAATACCGAGTTTTTGAATTTTCTAGCAGAATTTTCTGATTTGGCACACAATTGAGCAGGTAAAATTAAATTATAATAAACGCATAATGATTGCAATGTTTAGTATAAATTTAAAGAATACCAAACTGGTCGCCAAGGGCGGCTAGTAATATTTAAAAATCATAAAAATTTTGACAATTAAAAAAGATAAATAAATAGAAAATGTCTACTTATATATTGTTATTCTAATATTAATAATGTATATTATTACAAGTATCAAAAAATGCTCTGATAAACCAAAAAAATGTTTTTAAGTATGAAAAAGTGTTTGACAAGTACTTCTAATTGAGCATGAGACAGAACAAGGGGTCCCTTCTTGGCTGCAGCTCACTGTCAATGCCCAATTTGAAAAAATCATATTTGCGCTTTTTCCGTGTAAAATAAATCAATCACAATTACGATAAAAATGTGTAGCGCAAAGACATAGTCAGAAAAAACGCAGCGTAATTAAACATGAATGTAAGGTGAAATAGTACCAGAAACCTTAGTTCCTGTATCGTATCATACTCGTGCAGTGACACCAAGCATGCCCGCAGCATAGAACTGCACAGATTTATAATGCGGTTGCAATGCAGACTCAACAGTGCAGTTTGCAGTGCAGAGTCGACAGCTCAGTTAACATGTAAAGCAGGATTGAAAATTTTGCTAAAAAGAAAGACGGAAATTTTTGCGCAAATTTCTTGTATGTGGAAAAAGCGCAAATGTAATTTTTGTTTCAAATTTGGCATTGACAGTGAGCTGCAGCCAAGAAGGGACCCCTTGTCCTGTCTCATGCTCAATTAGCAGTACATGTCAAACACTTTTTCATACTTGAGAACATATTACTCTTTTTCGTTGCTCACCAGAGCATTTTTTGATACTTGTCATTTTTAATAAAAACTGAAGATTTTTTTTATATCTTGAAAAGCAAAATATTTTCGGCCAAAATTTTATTGTTGTATTAGAATAATTAAGAAAGTTATTGCATTGTCATATAAAATGCATGATGTCTGAGAAATAAACCAAGGAGTCGAACGAAAATAATTACAGTACGCTCACAACTGTATTCAAAGAACTGAAACTAAATGCTTCGCAATAAAAACAAAAAATTAAGTTTTTCACGTGATTTATTTAACTTGAATGAATTATGTTACATGCATAAAAAATTTATACTTATTTAAACTTGGTGGCAATGAAAAAAAACTACAAAAGCAACAATAAGAAACAATGTTCAACTGGAGCTTTAAGACACAAATTCGATTTTCTCTGCTATCGTCAAACATACAAAGATGAAAAAAAATCGTTTTCAAGTTTTACCAAAAGAATTAAAATAAACCAAAAATGAAGTTAATCCATCCATAAGATCGTTAGCTATCGCTTGTTGAATTTTATGTCTTCAATTTTTCGTTAAAAATTAAATAGTAAACTTCGATAATTTTTTTAATGCTCTCATTTTATTCGTCTCGTCGAGTTCTATCTTTTGAAAAAAGAATCACTGTCGTACGTCAACTGGTTCGCCAGAAATTTCAAAAAGACGTTTGCACTTTCTACTTCTTAAACATATTATACCAAACGCTACCGCGTTTGCTATGATTTTATTTTTTAAACGCAACTTGCTTCAGTGGTTTTTATTTTAATTATCTTTTATATTTTTTTCATCATATATATATATATATATATATATATATATATATATATATATATATATATTTTCTTAGCCTCCGGTGCTATTTCTTTCAGTCAAGCTAAAAAGTATCGTGTCAAAAATTGTGGCCCACTTTTTCATAATATGGCCGTTAAAACGAGACATTCATACAATCTATATATTTAAAAGACCTGGCTTTTTTTTTTAGTCATCAGCCCTAAATTTTCTACTCAACCGATTTTGATAATTATTTTTTTAAATGAAAGCTATTTATTTGTAGTTGTGTCCATTTTAGCTATTTTTTAATTTATTTCCATTTTTATATTTTATTTTTTATTATAAAGACTTTTTACAATATTTCTTCAAAATGGTGGCAACTCAGTTTAGCTTTTCTCTCGATAATAAAAATTTATTTCCCATTATCACTTTCCACCAGTCAGAAGCTTTATTTCATCAGTGAACATGTCCTCGCATTTAAAAGAAAAATGTTAATTGTTTTCGTAAAATTTAACCACAATAAAATGATTGCGTATAATTATGCTCTAATTTAGGTAAAAAAATATATTTACGGAGAAATAATATTAATAATGTAAGTAAAATAACAGAAAATAATTTATGATAAAAATTAATGTCTAAAGCAAAATAAGAAAAATTTCAAATGGGGAAAATGATGTCATTCAGCAACCAGATAAATGGGAATTACAATATTATTACGGATGCCTTTTTCATATTACTGATAACAGTAACTTTTAAAAAATATTTCAAGAGAAAATGACGTCACTATTTAAAACATCGTATTTTTACTCATAACGATATTACATTTTAATATTTCTTTTCATTATGGACACTGAGATTGAGATTTTACTTTCAGATGACTTAAGTTAGTGAAAATAATGTCATAATAAAAATAAAATTAGTTTTTTTTTTTTTTTTTTTTTTTTTTTTTTTTTTTATAAAATTATTTTTCTGTGAGTGCATATAAGATAAAATTTCTGGATTTCGCCGGCACTCAGATTACAATTTTAACTGAAGATGTGCGAATATTTGCATGCAAAATTGTAACTGGCAAACTTGACATTAAGTTTGGAAATATATTTGTTATATAATTCAATATTCAATAATGTAATTACTTTTGCTTAAAAACAAATCGATCGGGTCTTTTAAACATTTCATTCGTCGAATTCGACGGGATTCCACTCGTTTTATTGTTAAAATGCATTTCCTTTTTCTGAGAGTCTATAAAAAAGCGTTTAAACAAAAGAAAAAAATCTTTTCGCTTAAGGGAAAAAAAAAAAAAAAAAAAAAAAAAGAAAGATGTGAAAGCCGTGACTTTTTAATTATTTTTGTTTTAAATGTAAGATTTTTATTTTTAAGTGAAATGAGTAAAAAGATTATATTTTTAATGAAATAAAAAAGAAAGAAAGAAAAAGTGATTTGAAAAGTTGTTTGAAGATTTATAATCTACGCCCTGTTTACATAAAAATAAAAAGTTCTTGATTTCATTTACCAGAATCTTCCGATTTGGCAAAAGATTGAGCAAGTAAACTGAATTATGAATAAAAGTAACATGATACATCGCTTAGCATACAGTTAAGAAAGACTTAACTGGTCGCCAAGGGTGGCTAATATCTGTATTATAAGGGCCAAACTTATCTGTGCGTAACGCATACGTCATTTTGCGAAAGATGAAGACACTTTGAATTTTGAAATAAAATTTCGGTTTTGTATTTTTCGCTACTACAAATTTTTAAACTTCTAAACATCGCACATTTTAAATTTTTAGATTGTTGTATAAAGAAAAAATTGCACTTTTAAATGCAATTTCTTTGAAAACTGTATCTCAATTTGTTTTTGAGATTTTTTAATAGTTTTTAATACCATTTTTGTGATTGTGGCAACAGAACTACACCATTTCTATTAAAAGTAAGGATAAAAAACCCCGACGATTACTGTAAGTTTTTTTTTTTTTTTTTTTTGGGGGGGGGGGGGCTATTTTCTCATAAAAAGTGAAAATTTTTGAAATTAAAATACGTGCTCTGTTAAAAATATATGAAAGCTGCATATGTAAATTTTGAAATGATGAAAATAAGGTTGGGTTTAGGTTCCATGGGGGAAAAAAAATCTATGATGACTCAAAGTGGAATAAATTTTGCTGTTTTTCCTTTTACGTACCAAGCATACGAGACTTAATTGATAACTGTATTTTAACAACTGACTTTTATTATTTTTTACTGCTTACACGATTGAAGTTTAATTTTATTATTTTCTACAACTGAGTTTGATAGTATTTTGTAAATTTTAGGCTAAATATCATTTGTATAAGAGGTAGACTTACCAATATAATGTGCATTTTTTATTGTAACTAATTTCGTTGATTTATTATAAATCAATGAAACAGCTCCTTTCGTCGAAATTTGACAGGTTCTACCTTGTTATTATAATTTCCATGTTGTTACCACTCAAACTTCATTCACATTTTTTTTTTCTTTTAAACTGCTATTTATTCTTTTTTTTTTTTTTTTTTTTTTTAGAGCATGATATTCTGGAGCTTGAAAAGAGAAGGTTGGCCATATCTGATTCCCTGAATTACGACGGCGAGAACATGAAGGAATTAAATGCCACACGGAACGGTAAGTGGTCAATATTTAAAAATATCTTTCATTTACTTATTTGTTAAAAGATGATGCTCAGTCTTTATTTAAATTTTTGCATCTGCCGTGTAGTAATATTCGCTGAAATTTTGAGGCATTTCGATAAAATTTACAGAATTAATGCTGTCGGACGTTCCTCTCAGCCCGCACAACTTTGAAGAAAGTTCGTGGTAGTTATAGTTGCCACCACCGATATTATTAGGTGATATCGGTCACCCACTGTGAGGATTGTGTAAATGAACACTGACGCTGTCAATTAACTGAATTAACCGTTTATTTAGAATATATGTACACAATAAATACGCTATTTACAATTATATACAATTACAACTCGGATATAGGTGATCCGGTTCAACATTAAATTAAATACAGTAAAGGTTGGCTGTGTACTGTTCAAATTACACCTTCTCCCTCACACTCAATGCACGTTAGATTCACTTTACTGGAGATCAACTTCGAATCTCCCAACACATTGATACTCGGCCTACGCTATCCGGCCCAGAGCACTACCCAGCGGGACATCTGTATCCCTTGCTCTCCAGATACGAACTGCACACTAGGACCTCTGTCCTACACTCCTCTCTAGGTACGAGCCCAGATACGAACTACTCAAAACTCAGACAAGACTTGACCTTCTCAAATCATTGCCTTCCCCAATGTACATCCCCCTGTGGAGCTTCTTCATTGGACGCATTCCACATTGCTTTCTTGATCCGTGACATGTTCCTTGTTTGCTCATCATTCACATACATCGCTGACGGATGAGCACGCCTCTCGGCAATATTCTCTTTCTCACTCACCACCTGTACATGATCACCTGTCAATTCTCCCTTCAACAAAGAAAGAATGTCACCTTGAAAATTCCAGTACACAGCCAGTACAATGCATAACATATTAAGATAGAGAAATATTAATAGATTCCAATCTGTAGCAGACGTTTACCCAGAACCTGACAAATGCCTTTTAAAAAGAATAATTCAAACACAGTTGTAACGTAATTTTTTAACTTTTCGTTTCGTTTACTTTTTGCTTTTATTATTTATTTATTTATTCTGAATAAATGACGAATGTGTCTCAAATATTGCTATATCATTCTATTTAAAAATTTTTGATCCACATTCACCTAAGGTAAAACCAGATCATAGATGAACATTTTTTTATTTGTTTTTATTCTATCATAATATGAAACGTGATTTTTTTTTTCCCTTGAAAAATCTTTTTTTCAACAAAATCACTAGTTGAATGTAGTAATAAGTTTAGCATAGCAGCCCCCCCTCCCCCTCCTGTTGGACGATTTACATCAAATTATGAACAGCACCAAATAATATCAAGGACTACCTGAATCTGAAGTCAGATGAAAATCCATGCTGTTATTTTTGAGACAGAGCTATCATTGGAATCGCAAAAAGATGTAGCATAGCAGCGCCATTTATTGAACGATTTACACCAAAATGTAAAAAACGTCAATTTATGTCAAGAACTAACTGAATCTGAAGTTTGAAAAAAAAAAAAAACCTATTTTCCATGCATTAGTTCTGGAAAATAGGTTATTGTACAAATTGTGAAAAATGCTGTGTAGCAGTGCCAACTGTTGAATAATTTACACCAAAAACTAATCAGGACCAATTTGTAACAGGAACTAACTGTATATATATATATATATATATTTATATATATTTCTACAGGCAAAGAGACTGACTGATTAACAAACAGACATTTTGTAAAAACATGTTTTCGATGTCTCTGACCCCTAAAACGTGTAAATCTGTCGAAAACCGGAAGTTGAAAAAATTCACGAATTCTATCCTTTCTTCTTGTAAAGATGGAAGAAAGTAATAAGATGAAATACAATACTCCACCTTTATTGTTAAAGTTGATTAAATTGTGTATTTTGTAATTTCAATTTTAACATTAATCATTTTTTCAAAATTCTTATGTTTTGAAACTCAACGTTCGAGGACGGAATTGTTCCAAACTTATCAACTATTCTTTTCTTATTTCTAAGTAATTCAAAGCAATACAGGCAGATTTGTTACTGCGAAACGTTCTTCCTATAAAAAGTTCTTTGTAAAATTACTGATTGACTTTACGGCCTAAAATCTGTCGAGAAAACTCTCAGTGCGATTATTATTTGCGTGTTTTTAGACGCATATTAAACAAATGTGGTTCTACAAACTGCGTATTTACCTGGTATAGACCTCCGTGACATTTCCTTATTTCCATAAATGAAATTGCCTTCCATGGTGACCGTTTTCCGTCTTTTAATACGATAAAAGAAAATTCCACACGGATGTAGAGGTCTGCACGAGACTAGCCCGTGCCCAACCCGGCAGAATGGTTCCGAATTTTCTAGCGGGTTGGGCCGGGCCGGCAGAATTAGAATATTTTTTTCCAAAAGGCCGTGCCGGCAAAAAAAAATTGAACGTGCCGTACGGGGTTAACCCCTTGGGGACAGGCGACACGTATACGTGCTGCAAGTACGCTTAAGAATCCGTGTTTATCACCACCAGTAAAATTATGCCGTAAATTTTGCCTAATTTAATAGGAGCATTTTTTCGATTTGATAAGTAATAAATTTCTGTATTTTAAAACCGGTGACAAAACATTAAAAATTTCTTAAAAGATTCCCGTCGCGAATGGGTTAATGAAAAATTCAGCGGCCCTATTGGCCCGTTATAAAGATTTAAGCATAAACTATAAAATATGAGTTCTTTTTAATGAATATAGCTAATATTGTTTTTGACGAGAATAAGTATAAATGTGCTTCACGAGCCTATACTAATTTGACAACATCAATACAGAAATGTAACTTGTACAGTATAGCGATCGGCATTGGACAGTTACATTGTGTGCAACCCGGCTTTAATATATTTTTTTAGCAGACTCGTGCCGAGATCAGGCTTGCATTGTTTTTCTACATATAGACTCCATAAGGTGCACCAAAAAACTTCTAATGAAGCTGTATTAATGTTAAAAAGAATCTGAGCATGTATTTCAGTACAAAAATCCTAGCAAAAATAGGTAAAATACTTATTATTTAAAAAAAAAAAAAAAAAAAAAAAAAAATTCTGATAAACGCAGCATAGAGGTCTGCACGGGCCGGAATTTTCAGGCCCGGCCCGGCCCGTTGTAAAACTCAAAAGTTCGGCCCGAGCCCGGCTCGTAGAGAAATCAGGGAAAACAGGCCCGGCGCGGCCCGTTTTGGCCCGTTACAATTTCTATGATTTCTAAAAAATTCAGATTTTTATCATATAATTAAGATTTTTTTAAAGAGTACTGCATACATATCTATGGAATGATTTTACAGTATATTTTACAGGAAATACACATTAGTAACATTAATGATTGCTAAGAATTCTTAGGCTTTCAACAATCAAATAAAGATTCATTAAAAAATTAATATGGCTTAGAATAAAAGAAAAAAAAAGAAATTTAAACACATCGTAACTTTTGAAGCTGTTTAATAAAGGAAGATTTATAAAAATATTTCTATATCATTTTATTAAAGATTTTAAATCCAAATTCATACGTTAATTGAAAGAAGCTCCTTTCTGATACATTTCTAAATTCATTTTTTTTCTCAGAAATGCATAAGATTAGCAGGTGTCTTTATTCAGAAACTATATAATCGAATGGCGTTATCCATTTTTTGATACAAGCAATTTAAGAACACTGCAAGCAAATAAAATATTGTCATAATTAGCATTTTAAATAGAATTTCCGGCAGCGATAGCATGGGAAGGGAGAAAAACCTGCAACCATTCGAGAAACTATTGTATCTCAACAAGGTTATACAAGTATTTTATTTACCAAAACTGAAAAACGCTATTCGATTCCAAATCCCTTCAATAGTCAGGATTATCACTTTTATATTTTTACAATTAAAATTAATGTAAAAATGTGTCAAACTTTTGCGTTATTGAAAAATTAATTTAAAAACCATCAAGAAGTATATATCCAAAGATTAAGCTAACATTAGTTCTTTATCGCTGTTCATAATTTTACAAATTATGTTGTCTGCCCTACAGATCTTGAGAACAATTAAGTCTTCTTTCGGTCCGGCAAGTCTATATGTAGAAAAAAAAAATTCCTTGATCTCCAATTTTGATCTTGGCCCTGCACGAGTCAGTTTAAAAAATATTAAAACGGGTTACACACAATGTAACTGTCCGATGCCGATCTCTACACTGCACAAGTTACAATTTTATATTGATGCTGTCAAATTAGTATGGCTCGTGACACACATTTAATTTATATTTATTCTCGTTAAAACCATTTTCGTTGAAAATAGATTTATATTTTATCGTTTATGTTTAAATCTTCAAAATGGACCGGCAGGCCGAAAATTTTTATATCGGCCCGGCCCGGCCCAGCCCGTACGGCCCGTTCAATTTTTTTGCCGGTCCGGCCCGTTGAAAAAAACATTCTAATTCTGCCGGCCCGTTAGCAAATTCGAAACGATTCCGCCGGCCCGGCCCGGGTACGGGCCAAGCCCGGGCCCGTGCAGACCTCTAACTCAGCATCATGAAGATAGAAATAGTAGACTATTATAGTTATATATAGTAGTTATTACTACTGTTATTAGTACTATTATTAGTACTATTATATATAGTATATTATTATACACTATATTGCCATTGATTATTGGACACTTGCGATTTTAGACATTTTACTAAATATCTAGAAAAATACATGAGGAATCATCTCGAAACTCTTAGTGTATAAATATAATAGTATACGTCATACATCTCCGTGAAGATTTTTTACCGAAACTCCATAGGGGACCGTCAACAAATTAAAAAAGAATGAATATCTTTTGAATAACCCTGTCAAAACTAATGTAGCAAAAGCGCTCAAACTCTAGATTATGATTGAATGCCTTATTGTAATACACTGTGTTCATTTTTATGCAAATAGCATGCATACTCGCAGAGTAATTAAGGTTTTTATAAAAATGGTCCCAAATTTTTCCAAGTTTTTTCCTTATAATTTTCAGAGTTCTTAATATACGAGTAATATACGTTAATATACGTTCTTAATATACGTTCTTATTATACTCGTAAAATAATATTTTTTTCAGAAAATATGACAAACAACATTGCACACAGTACCCTGTAATCAGAATTAAAAAATAATGAAAATTCTTTACAAAATGAGTTGGTTTACTAAATAATTTTTTACTGCGCATGCGTCAACGATATCAAAATTTCATTTGCATATTATGTTAGCTAAATGTATAGAGCAACTTTTGTGAAAGTCACAAAATCATAACTTGAAAATTCTGAAAATAATCGTCAATTGAATAAGTTGAAAATCCGTTGTTCTCAAAATGAAGCAAAAACAAGAGGGGTTGTATCCATATATTCATTGATTAGTGTCAATATAGAATACACAATACGGGATGTTACGACTACTTTTGGATAAAATCCCTCATTTTTTTGCTTCATTTTGGAAACAACGGATTTTGTCCTTTTTCTATAGACGATTACTTTCAGAATTTTCAAGCTATAATTTTGAGACTTTTACAAAAGTTGCTCTATACATTTAGCTAACATAATATGCAAATGAAATTTTGATGTCTTTGACGCATGCGCAGTAAAAAATTATTTAGTAAACCTACTCATTTTTCATACAATTTTTATTATATTTTAATTCTGATTACAGGGTACTGTGTGCAATATTATTTGTCATATTTTCTGAAAAAAATATTATTTTATATTAAGAACTCTGAAAATTATAAGGAAAAAACTTGGAAAAATTTGGGATAGTTTTTATAAAAACCTTAATTACTCTGCGAGTATGTATGCTATTTGCATAAAAATGAACACAGTGTATTACAATAAGGCATTCAATCATAATCTAGAGTTTGAGCGCTTTTGCTACATTAGTTTTGACAGGGCTATTTAAAAGATATTCATTCTTTTTTAATTTGTTGACGGTCCCCTATGGAGTTTCGGTAAAAAATCTTCACGGAGATGTATGACGCATACTATTATATTTATACACTAAGAGTTTCGAGATGATTCCTCATGTATTTTTCTAGATATTTAGTAAAATGTCTAAAATCGCAAGTGTCCCATAATCAATGGCAATATAGTGTATATAGTAGTCTACTATTCCATCTCCATGCTCAGCATCATACAAGAAATAAGAGTGTGCATTTGCCTGCGTTCTGTCATCATTGGCTTGAAATCAGACATTGTGATTCTTTATGAATTAATGATAACATTAGAGAATTTTTAGGTTTTATCTGACACGAGCGTAAATGAAAATACATTTTCATGTTATTTTTAGCCTCCGATGCTATTTCTTTCAGATAAGCTAAAAAGTGTCATGTCAAAAATTGTGGCACACTTTTACTTACCTATCATACGTAGTATAGGGTAAGTCTTGCAACCGTTTTGAAAATCGAATTTTTTTTTTTTTTTTGAAGGATTTACCACGTTTCAGATACTGGAGATTCCGAAAAACGTATTTTTAGAAAAAAAAAATTGCCGTCCCTCTGTCTGTCTGTAAATGCTCTATCTCACGAACAAATGGAGATAGAGACTTAAAATTTTCTTAGTAATTTTCTTAGTCCTATTCTTAGTAAGTAATAATAAGACGAAACCTATTTAATATCAGTAACCTCGATTATCCGGAGCTATTTTTTTCGGACTCTCGAAAAATTCGTTCTGATGAAATGTATATAAAAATTTCAATTTTTTTTTTTAAGGAAAGGACATAAAAGGCAATAAAATAACACAAATTTTGCATCAAGAACGAAGTCGGTCGGATTAATAGTTGCAGAGATATTTCTAATCCTGTTTTCCACATTCTTCGATTTTTCATGACCCTGTATTTCATTCAAATTTCATTTCAAAGATATGTTTTAATTGAAAATGAGACGCTTAATCTGGCGCAGTAAACTGTTAGTTAATATGATTATTGTTTTTGGAGTTATAAGGATGTTTCTTTTACGTAATCCTGTACTACTTGTGTAGTTTGGTATTTTACATAATTTGTCGAAATGGGTTCATCAGCAATTCATTATTGGAGCCTTACTATGTATATTAAGAATATTTAAATATACATTTAAATTTTGTTTTGGAATTGCAATGCATTTTATAAATAGCTTTCACATATTTTATTTTCACATATTATATAATGCATATCCATGACGGTTAGTATTACGGTGGCCCCCAACGATTAGTTTCGTAATCTGGCCGTTAAAACGAGACATTCATACAATTTTATTGTTAAAATGCATTTCCCTTTTTCTCGGAGTCTGTAAAAAAGCGTTTAAACTAAAGAAAAAATCCGTTTTTGATGAATCTAGTCAATGAAGAAGTAGCACGTCAAATTGTATCTCTTTATTATTCCGCATTTCCATATGTCTCAGAGAGAAATTGCTAATCAATTGGGTATTTCACACCGTTCTGTTTGCTATTATATTGATAAACACAAGAAAAATGAAGTTAGTTCATTGCATTTTAAACGGGGTCGCCCTTCTAAAAGACCTCTATCGATTTTTTTTTTTTTTTTTTTTTTTAAATAGGAGGCGAAACTGAATTCCGCAATGGCAGAATCTACATTCAACTTGTCTTTTAATTCAATCTAGTTTACTTAATGGCAATCTTTTCATAACTCGTTCATCAACAGGCATTTCAGTTCATTATTATTATTTTTCCTGCCATACCATTGGAAATGCATTATAACTTACTTCCCTTGACTATTATTGGATATCTGTCATAAAAAGAACACGCTTTACTTAATATTCTGCTAGAAATGTTTATTATTCGCCGCCGAACATTTCCATCCCGCATGAAAAAAAAAAATCTTCCATTTATTATTAATGTATTTCTGAAATCAATCATATGCTGCCCGTTCTCTTTTATGATAAAAATTATGGATCCGAGGTGTAGGAGAGTGGATAAAATGTTTCTGTTGGCGTATAATGATAGATTGCCTTAAGCTAGAAACTAACTATACATTTTAAAATTGCAAAACTAGCGAAAAGATAATAATCTAACATTGTAAGAATGGCTTTTTTTTAGCATTTCGAAAAACAAAGATTTCTAATAAAATGGCTATTCTAATAATGTAATAAATAAAAGTTACTTGTGGTTGCTGTTTCGAGTTGTGCAGAATATTATTTCTTTTTTTCTTATTATTTATTTAGACAGTTTGAAGTATAGACGTATTTTTTAAAATAATTATTTCATTTTTTTTTTTTTTGTTGTTGTTGTTTATTACAGTCAAAGATCTATAATCCGCGCACCCATAATCTACAATTTTCTATAATTCATGTTACTTTATTATTAATGTAAACAATGAAATAAACAGTTAAAAAAATTTAATAATTCATGATGAAAAAATGACTTTTTTAAAACATGCAATAAAAAATTGAAAAAAATCATAATGTAACAGCCGAAACATGTGCGGATTATAGAACTTCGACTGTATATGAGTTTACTAAAGTTAAATTAAAGATAGGCGTTGCCTGACGTCTGTTAGGCCCAGAAAATACGTAAAATTCTTGATAATATTCTTAGGAATTTCGAAAAAAAAAAAAAAAATCCTTCATAGTCAGTAGCATTATAAGGAAAATGACAGGATCAAAATGGTTCTTTTGAAATACAGTAGCAGCCCGAAATAACGCGGTCCGATATACCGCGAATTCGGATTTAACGCGGGAAAAAGTATGTCCCCCCAAAAAGAATTATCAATTTTAGGATAAATTTTGCGTTTAAAATTTCAATCAAACACAATGAGGGACTTGCAAGTGCTATGCATCTCGATATCTCTGTTGACGATTTAAATGATGGATAGAAATTGACAACCGCGAACCAATTTCAGAGCTCATAATAGATCATATCGGGCTTCTACTGTAAATGGGAGAATAAGAAATATCAATAATAATTAAATGGTTTTCGAGAAAAAATAATCATTCGAACTAATTATAAATAATGCTTAAAAATGTGAATATAAAAAACATCTTAAAGATACCGACTTTTTAAAAAATTATTAATAGCTTGCTATAAATAAATGAAACGCTACTTTAAAATCATAATAAAAATAAACTTCAACATTTTCTTTTCAACTGTCTCAAATTTAAAAACAAGTAATAGGATTTCAATTTTTTAAAATATCATAAAAATGTGCTAGCTTTTATTTAAAAAAGAAAGAAAGAAAAAACATTATAAAGAGTTGTTTAAAGTGCATAGTATAGATGGCGTCATGAATGTGATTGATTTTCCTTGAAAATTTATGAACAACCAAGATTTACCCAAATTGAACTATCATTGGATATATTTTTAATGTAGAACCACATTTAACCATTTTCGAGGTTTTATTGAAAATAGTATCACTGTAAGACAAGTTTAGCAACAATTAATTACATCGTTTACTAAACACAACAATTATTTCTAAACATCATTTACGGAACTTCTTGTGTTTTAAAAGCAATATTTCGTAAAATTTACGGAAATTCTACTGTTTCGTAGAAAAAAGAAATTATTCCAAAAAATTTTGTTTATTGACGGATTTTTTTTTACAGTGCTTGCACTATCGGACATTTTTTGTGGTAATTTAAATCACATTCTCACAAAAGGCTTTTTATTAGTCTCTGAAATATCAATTCATAATTTGTTTTGCCGATTCCATTTGCATTTAAGATTGATACAATCTGCTCCATAAAATCTTTAATTATGGAAATCAGACTGACGAACTGTCTTCTACTAAAAAAGAAATCCAAAATCGCTCTTATATTCAAGTTATACATAAGAAAACACAAGAATGTAAGGCTAAGAAATTCCTCATTAGACACGGCCGTTAAAAGCGCCATCTACAATTCGCCGGAGCGAAAATATAATTCCTCCCTAAACAAAGAGGTTTCGACTGTTTGTTACAGCCGAATAAAGGGTATCGAGTTTGGCCGTAGTCCGGGTCTACTCTTTACGATCCGGGCCGGACTCGGGGCTTACTTTTTTACTGAAGGATCGAGCTGGCCTGACCCAAATTATCTTTTTTCGTAACGAGCTGGGACTATTTTCATTCTACATAGGCTTCACGGACCAAAATTTTCAGCCCCGGTTTTGATCCAGCCCGTATAAAAATCATTGTCTCGCCATGGCTTAGTCCGTTTAAAAAACTAGTCGTTGGGGGCCACCGTAATACTTACCCATCATGGATAAGTATATGAAAATAAAACATGTGAAACTATTTATACAATCCATTGCAATTCATAAACAAAATTTAAATATTGTTAATATACATAGTAATGCTTTATTAAAGAACTGCTGATGTACCAATTTCGACAAATTATATAAAACGCCAAACTACTCAAGTAGTATCGAACTGCGTAAAAGAAACATCCGTATAACTCCAAAAATAATAATGCTATTAACTAACAATTAACTGTGTCGGATTAAGCGTCTCATTTCCAATTAAAATATACCTTTGAATTGATATTTGAATGAAATACAGGGTCATGAAAAATCGAAGAATGTGGAAAACAGGATTACAAATATCTCGGCAACTAATAATTCGATCGACTTCGTTCTATATGCAAAATGTGTGTTATTTTATTGCCTTTTACGTCCATTCCTTAAAACAAAAAAATTCGAAAATTTTTATATACCTTTCATCAGAACGAATTTTTCGAGGGTCCGAAAAAAATAGTTCCGGATAATCGAGGTTGCTGATATGAAATAGGGTTCGTCCCATTCTTACATACTAACTACATACAAAATTTCAAGTCTCTATCTCAATTTGTTCGGGAGATAGAGCGTTTACAGACAGACACACAGACAGACGGACGGCAAATTTTTTTTTTCTAAAAATATGTTTTTCGGAATCTCCACTATCTAAAACGTGTAAATCCGTCAAAAAATTTTTTTCGATTTTCAAAACGATTGCAAGACTTACCCTATACTACGTATGATGGGTAAGTAACAATAAAATTTGATCTGGCTCCAAAGTTTTTGTAAAAAATGCATATATTTGTAAATCATCATTATTCTACAATTAAACATCCAAATTTATTTTTTTTTAAAGAATATTAGATTTCTAGGCTTATTTAAATATAGCTAAATTAAAATGTAGTATAGTAAGACGTGTGAAGAAGTACCTGTCTATAAATGGAATTCTGTCTTAAACTGAGAATGTGTTGATCCTGCGAAATTCATGCAATAATACATGAGAAAAGAATATAATACATTTACACCTCATAAGGAGAAAACTTGTCTATAACTTTTCTTTTTCTTAATATGATTCAAGACTTTGAAGATTTTACTGTATAACATTTTTTAGATTTTTAAGTCTCCAATACATGGATTATAGATTAACAATATTAATGATAACTGTTACATTTACATACAACAAATGCAGATTCATTATAAAAATAAATAATATAGCCTACCTTACTTTTATTAAAATTAAAATTATAAACATATATATATACATACATACATACATACATATATATATATATATATATATATATATATATATATATATATATATATATATATATATATATATATATATATATATATAATATATATATATAAGATCATTAATAGTAAACAATATTAACCATTTGAAATTAACCATTGAATTTAATAACTTATATCACATGGAATATGGAAGGAAAAAAGAATAATATGAATACAAATGGAATTTGTAGAACCAAAGCAAAATCTTCAGGTCCCAAATACTTTGGAACTACAAATAGAGTGTAGTTTCATCTTCGTGTTTGCCATAAGAAAGCAAAACAATATGAATTTGGGGCTACCAACACACATAAAATGAAAATTAATTAAAGAAATACCAAGTAATCTATAGTGGATATGGAGAAAATAAAACAGTAATGAGCTATAAAGTAGAATGAATCCCAAATTCACTCCCTTAACCCTGATATCGCACTTAGTAAATTAAAACATGAAGTATTCATATATGATATCATATATCATATGACGTAAAAATGGCGATAATAAAATAATAAAAACAAAAAACGACTTATCGTACACATCGTAATATTAAATTAATAAATAAATTAATTAAAAGCAGAATAATGTAATAACATAAAAATTAAACTATACACCATAGTTTACCCTATTATTATTTAAATCAATAACATTTATTTTGACTATGTTAGGCTGAAATCAATATCTTAATTAAGGAAGATTAAAGATTAAAAAATAGCTTGTTAAGAAATGTACCCTATACATTTAGTAGTGATATAGTACACTCATTTATTAAAAGTGAAGTACAATTTAATAATGTAAATGATTAAAATTATTAATGTAATAGATATAGCTAAATAATAATCCATACATTGGTGTTATTTAATTTGTGCCAAATTAACAAATGAATTTCCCACTCTCATTTTTTTAATATATTAAATTAACCTTTGCGTATTATCCAGACAACAACCGCCCTCCGCCGTATTCTAACATCTACCCCCCCAACCAACCTATTATATACATTTTTTTTATATATTATTACATTTTTAATTTTTTATTCTTATTACTTACCCATCATACGTAGTATAGGGTAAGTCTTGCAATCGTTTTGAAAATCGAAAAAAAAATTTTGACGGATTTACACGTTTTAGATAGTGGAGATTCCGAAAAACATATTTTTAGAAAAAAAATTTTGCCGTCCGTCCGTCTGTCTGTCTGTCTGTAAACGCTCTATCTCCCGAACAAATTGAGATAGAGACTTGAAATTTTGTATGTAGTTAGTATGTAAGAATGGGACGAAGCCTATTTAATATCAGCAACCTCGATTATCCGGAACTATTTTTTACGGACTCGCGAAAAATTCGCTCTGATGAAAGGTATATAAAAATTTTCGAATGTTTTTGTTCTAAGCAATGGACGTAAAATGCAATAAAATAACTCACATTTTGCATATAGAACGAAATCGATCGGATTATTAGTTGCCGAGATATTTGTAATCTTGTTTTCCACATTCTTCGATTTTTCATGACCCTGTATTTCATTCAAATTTCAATTCAGAGGTATATTTTAATTGAAAATGAGACGCTTAATCCAACGCAGTAAACTGTTAGTTTATATTATTATTATTTTTGGAGTTATAAGGATGTTTCTTTCACGCAGTTCGGTATTACTTGAGTAGTTTGGCGTTTTATATAATTTGTCGAAATTGGTACATCAGCAATTCATTAATAGAGCATTACTATACATATTAACAATATTTAAATTTTGTTTTGGAATTGCAATGCATTGTATAAATAGTTTTCACATGTTTTATTTTCATATGCCTATTCATGATGGGTAAGTATTACGGTGGCCCGCCCAACGACTAGTTTTTTATGTTTTAATAATTTTTTGTACTTTTTTTTTACGCAAAGTGTTAATTAATTATTAGATCATGTACTTACTAATTGTATAGTAAAGAATATATGAATTTTTTAGGAAAACCATTAATTATAGCATCATAAACAAGCTTTTTAATATTTATATTAATTAAACGAGAAGAACATAAACATTTTATTCTATATAAGTGATTAAGGATTATATTACGATATACAGAATTATGAAGACAGGATTTAAAATTAGTAAATATATTAACTTTAAAATTAAATTCTTTTAGTTTGTTATATATATCAGTTATTAATTTGTTTTCTTTTAATATAATTTTAAGGTCTAAAAAGTGAATGGTATTATTAAAAAGTAGGTTTTTTGTAATTTCTAGATTGGATGGATAATCAATGGGTGATTGAGATATACTGGTATTATCATTATCAATTAAAATTATATCATCTATATATCGATACAAATGTATTTTATTATTAAAATATTTACGTTCATAATGATACAAGTATAAGTCAGATAAATATACTAGATGTACTACCACCTTGTGGTATACCAACTTTTGGTTTTTTATATAATGTTATCTTGCATGATAAAATTATATTATAGATAATGAAATTAGTTAAAGTAAGAAAATAATCAGCATCAATGTTCGTTGATAGATCCAAATCATGTTGATATTTTTAAAAAGATCACTTATAATATTATGTAAATCTAATAAATCGATTTTATTAAAAAGATCTTTGAAGTCATAAGTAGTTATATCTTTTATACATTTAAGATTTTTCATAATATTGACCAGTTCATAACTATTCTTTATATAATGTGTATTATCACTGGTTTTTGTAATTTTATATATTTGATTAAGAATTGATAATAGAAGTTTGTTAGCAGCATTATTATAAGTATTGCAACCAATTGTAACTGTTCTAAATTTAACAGGATTCTTATGAAATTTGGGTATAAGGACTAGATAAGGATATTTAAAGTTAGTAGAGTTAAATGTCTAATAATTTATAAAAGCTTTTAATTTTACGATTGTTTTCAATTATGTTATCATTAGTTTTTTGGAATGTATTATTATTAGATATACTAGATTTAAGCAGTTGATGATAATAAGATTTACATATAATTGCATAATTATTTGGAGATTTATCAACATAAGTTATGACAAAGTTTTGTTGCAATTTAGTGATTTGCTTGAAAAGATGCTTTGTATTTATATAATCTAGATGTGAAATATTATATTTTAAAGACTTAGTTAATTTATCAATGACTAAAATTTTCCATTGATTGAAATATTCAACAGGTTTGTTATAATATATTGCTATTTTATAAATAAATATATCTATATCGTAAATTGTTTTATTATAGAATTAATGTTTAATTTGGGTGGAATATATATATTGGGTAATCTAAGGTAAGTATTTTTGGTTAGAACACCACGTAGGAGTCAAATTTTTAACCAAATCGATATAAAAATTAATATTTTATAGAAATTAACTCAGCTTGGGGGGCTGGGCTCGAAAAAAGATTTTAACTTCTTTCCTGCCCGGGCTGCTTTCGAACCGAGCTTTTAGCTATTATATTGGGCCTGACCAAATCCATTTTTTATTAGTTTTTTTTTTTTTTCGCCGGCCATAGAATTAGTTTTTAACCAAATAATCCGAGCCGGGCCCAAGCCTGAAATTTTGCCGTGCACACTTCTAACAATGATTATTTATTTATTATTATTATTAGTATTATTACTATTATTATTATTTGCAAATAAAACCAATAAAAACAAACCCCTTTTGTTTCTCATCAAAAATCTTTCAGTAGAGGAGTATTTCAATTTTTCAGATTCTCCCATAATTCTTGGCAATAATCGTTTTCAGCGAACAGAAATAGTAGCTCCCCTGTCGTTATTTTAAAGCAATAATTAAAGAAAAAAATTGTGCGTCATTTTACTTTTAAATGAAATAAATTCTTTTAAAAAAAAACCTATCTTTTTAAATAATTTATTTGTTATAATTGCTATCAGCATAGCTTTCAGAATAAAAATTTGTTACCGAAAAGATTCGAATAGTTGAGCCATCTTCTTTAATAAAGATTGTCATAAGTAATCTTATTTATAAACTAACTTGGAATACTTTCATTAAATTTAGACTTTGATTTTTGTAATGCAAATCTTTCTCTTTAATATTCATTTTTCCGCTGCAAAATTCACATAAGATGTGCCAAATAAAGCGAAAGTTTTGTTTGAATAAACAATTGCCTTATATGGTTTCAATACAATTTCGATATCTTTCTCTATTTGTCATTTAAAACTGGAGAGAAGAAGTGTACTTATTAACTGCATGTGAAGTATTCGATTTTTAAAGCACAATGTAGTGTTATCCGGTGGAATTTATTTAACATCTTTTCTCTGAAAATACTGACAAATACTTTTGGAGAAATGTTCTTCCGGATGAATTTCAGGACGACGACGTTTGTAGAAAATCTAATCTTCCTTCTTAGGCACTTTAAAAGCAAGTTAAATCCGTCTCTTGTTTTAAAGTAGTTTGAACAATTCGTTGACGAAATATAGTTATAAATTTATCTAAATTCCGTTTCCCCCTTTTTATTTCTTTTAAGAAACAAAGATTTATTTTTCAGTCTTTTCTGTTTTGTTTTGATGTTTATTATATTAGTATCTGTTTACTTGTTTTTTAAAATAATTGTAATCAATTCTGTTTAATTATAGCAAACACGGTAGCGTTTGGTATAATATGTTTAAGAAATAGAAAGTGCAAACGTCTTTTTGAAATTTCTGGCGAACCAGTTGTCGTACGACAGTGATTCTTTTTTCAAAAGATAGAACTCGACGAGACGAATAAAATGATAGCATTAAAAAATTTATCGTAATTTACTGTAGTTCTTTATTTAACTTTTAACGAAAAAATGAAGACATAAAATTCAACAAGCGATATCTAACGATCCCATGGATGGATTAACTTCATTTTTGGTTTATTTTAATCCTTTTGGTAAAATTTAAAATAGATTTTTTTTCCATCTTTGTATGTTTGACGATCGCTGAGAGAATCGAATTTTTGTCTTAAAAATCCAGTTGAACATTGTTTCTTGTTTTTGCTGTTGTAGTTTTTTTTATTAGTTGCCACCAAGTTTAAATAAGTATAAATTTTACTTACCCATCATACGTAGTATAGGGTAAGTTTTGCAATCGTTTTGAAAATCGAAAAAAATTTTTGACGGATTTACACGTTTCAGATTCTGGAGATTCCGAAAAACATATTTTTAGAAAAAAAAAAAAAAATTGCCGTCCGTCCGTTTGTGCGTCTGTTTGTAACCTCTCTATCTCCCGAACAAATTGAGATAGAGACTTGAAAATTTGTGTGTACTTAGTATGTAAGAATGGGACGAAGCCTATTTAATATCAGTAACCTCGATTATCCGGAACTATTTTTTTTTTCGGACTCTCAAAAAATTCGTTCTAATAAAAAATATAAAAAAGTTTTCGATTTTTTTTTTTTTTTTTTTTTTTTTTTTTTTTAAGGAATGGACGTAAAAAGCAATAAAATAACACAAATTTTGCATAAAAAATGAAGTCGATCGAATTATTAGTTTCGAGATATGCGTAATCCTGTTTTCCAAATTCTTCGATTTTTCATGACCCTGTATTTCATTCAAATTTCAATTCAGATATATTTTAATTGGAAATGAGACGCTTAATCCGACTCAGTAAATTTTTAGTTAATATGATTATTATATTTTGAGTTATAAGGATGTTTCTTTTAGGCAATCCGGTACTACACGAGTATTTTGGCGTTTTATATAATTTGTCGAAATTGGCTCCTCAGCAATTCATTAACCTCTTCACTACTGAGTATTAATGCAGAGTATTAGTAATTATTACTGAATTATTACTTCTCTCGTTTGACTTCAGAGCAAGATTTTTGTTTTATTTTCATTAGCTCGAATCTTAGAATTCGAAACGTATTATTCTTATATCGAAATTGCATTTATGTTTGAGTATCATTAATAAAATGGGACAAAATGGATGTACTCATTTGGGTATCCAGGGACCAAAGAGGTTAATGGAGCATTATTATGTGTGTTAAAATTATTTATTTATGCGCTTAAATTTTATTTTGGAATTGTCATAGATAGTTTACACGCGTTTTATTTTCATATATTATATTATGATGGGTAAGTATTACTGTGTCCCCCCCCCCCCCCCCCCCAACGACTAGTTTTATGTATGTAACATAATTCATTCACATTAAATAAATCACGTGAAAAACATAATTATTTGTTTTTATTGCGAAGCATTTAGTTTCAGTTCTTTGAATAAAGTTGTGAGCGCACTGTAATTAATTTCGTTCGACCACTTGGTTTTTCAGACATTATGCATTTTATATGACAATGCAATAACTTTATAAAATATTAATTAATATAAATTATAATAAAATTTTGGCAGCAAATATTTTGCTTTTCAAAATATAAAAAAAATCTTCAGTTTTATCAAAAAATTTGAATGACAAGTATTAAAAAATTTTCTGATGAGCAACAAAAAAGGTTAATATGTTTTTAAATATGAAAAAGTGTTTGACAAGTGCTTCTAATTGAGCATGAGCGAGGACAAGGAGTCACTTCTTGGCTGCAGCTTACTGTCAATGCTAAACTTGAAAAAATCATATTTGCGCTTTTTCCATATTAAAGAAATTTTGGTAAAACTTCCCGTCTTTTTTTTTAGTAAAATTTTCTATCCCGCTTTACATGTGAAGTGCGTTGTTGACTCTGCACTGCAAATGCATTATTAACTCTGCATTGCAACTACATTACAAATCATTTTTCTGTGCAATCTACGCTGCGGGCATGCTTGGTGGCACTGCATATGATACGCTACAGGAACTAAGGTTTCTCGAACTATTTCGCCTTTCATTCATGTTTAATTACGCTGCGTTTTTTATGGCAACGCCTTTGCACTACACATTTTTATCGTAACTGTGACTAATTTGTTTTATATGGGAAAAGCGCAAATATTTTTTCAAATTTAGCATTGACAGTGAGCTGCAGCCAAGAAGAGACCCCTTGTCCTCTCTCATGCTCAGTAAGGAGCACTTGTCAAACACCTTTTCATATTTAAAAACATATTAACCTTTCTTGTTGCTCACCAGAGCATTTTTTAAAACTTGTATATAAGTACAGTAACTAATTAAATCTGCTAAGTTTTATAGAAATAGCCGATGTACAATCTTCCAAAAACAAATACTTCATTTACTTTTTTTTAAGCCTAACAAATTTGATTTTTCTGCTAACGTTGCCTTTCTCAGCACTCAAAGGAAAATAATAATAATGATGAATACGCATATACAGGCGTTTATTTTTGCCAATGCCGGGGCGCCAATATCTTTTCCAAAAATTTGTTTTTCTCAGAATGGTGCTTTTTGAACTGTTGAGCATTGTGGTTAGTAAGTTGTGTGTTAATAAGTTATTGATTTCAAGAGTGGAGTAAAACTACAGAGGCATATTTATTTATTTATTTGTTGAACCATTAAAATTGTCTTTATGGATGTATTTTTTCTTTTTTTTGTCTCCGTGGTTCCTAAGAAAATATTTTGCGCTTAAAACATTATCTATACTAATAAAAGAACAAAACGCTCTGTCTCTCTGTGTGTGTGTCTGCGATGGCTAGCAAAATCTATGGGACGTACGAGGCTCAAATTTTTTTTAGAGTAGTTCAATATCTCTCCTGATGCACCTGAAGCTCAGAATTTTAATTTATTGATTAGTTTCATAGATATTAATTATGAAGCGGAACTCACTCTCTTCAAAAAGTCATTTTTTTTAATGTTCGGGGAAAGAAATCGTTTGCACATGCGCACAAACCCTTTTACGCACCTAAACGAAAGAACAAGCATTTATCGGAGTTTATTTCTGTTTTTGGATCATTTTGTTTAAATCCAAATCAACCAAACTGCTCGACGCAGTTAAACTTAAGAGACATATTTCGAAAGATCATATTTTTAGGTCTCAAATGCAATAATCAATTCGAAAAAATGTTGCAGTTAACCCTTTGAAAACAAATATTCAAAAAGGGTCGTTTTTTCCAAAACCATTTTTCTCTCTTTTGTCCATGCCCCTCCAGAACTTAATTTATAAGATATAAACAAACCAGAAAGAAGATATTAAAGTTGAAACTTTCTTCTAATCGATGGTGCAATTCGTTTTAAAATATTTGGATTTTAACCCTTTCAAATACACTGGCAAAAGGTCATTTTGCGACTCGCAGAGAGGGTATTTTTTCTATGCTAAAATTATCTTAACATACATACTTCAACTCAATCTTTTAAAATATTCTCAATAGAACAAATTTATACTCCCTACAGAAAATTCGAAACGTTCGGACCGATAAAAAATATTTTTTACAAAATAAAATGTGCGAAAAATTTGATGAAATCAATAAAGACAGATCGTTTGCATTGCTGTTTTGCCTTAGCAAAGCGCAATCCTATAGGTACCGGCAAACAAAAAACATATTCTTAAAGCTTAAAAACATTCTTATAATCTATGATGCAATCGGTTTTTAAAATATAAGATTTAACCCTTTCAAATACACCGGCAAAAGGAGGTCACTTTGCAACTCACGGATAGAATATTTTTTTCTACGCTAAAAGTATCTAAGCGTACATATTTCAACACAATCTTTTAAAAGCATCTCAATAGACCAAATTTACACCCTTTTAAAAAACTTTAAAACATACGGACGAGTAGAAATATTTTTTACAAAAAAAAAAGTGAGAAAAATTTGACGAAATCAATAAAAAACAGATCGTTTCATTGCGGTTTTGCCTTTGCATGGCGCAATTGTATACGTCCTGAAAAACCGAAAATATTTTCTTAAAGCTAAAACACTTTTATAATCTATGATGTAATTTGTTTAAATAAAATAGGAGATTTAACCCGTTCAAAGACACCGCAAACACGAATCACATCCCGGCTCATGGAGAATTACATTTTTTCTACGCTAAAAGTAACTAAATGTTTGAAGATTTTAGCACAATCTTTTTAGAGGCTTTCAATAAACCAGATTTACATTACTTACAAAAATTTTGGAACCTTCGTTTGGATAAGATTATTTTTTTACAAAATAAAATATGTTAAATTATTTATGAATTCAGTAAAAACCTGAGTGCTCCGTCGCGGTTTCGTTCGCTTTCGGTAAGCATAGTTTCCAAAAAATCAAATTACATAGAGAATAAAATACCAAACAGCATGTGCTTTAAATTCAATAACTTTTCGCGACTTTTCCATTTAAAAATATAAATTTTGACAAAATGGACTTAAAGATATAAAATCTTAGAAATTTGAGTTTAATTTAAGGGTCATCTAGAAAATAAATAACACATTTGAAAACTGAATAACATCACGGGCCCGGGCAACGCCGGGCAGATCATATAGTTTATTTATATATTTGTTTATGAAAGAGAATTGTTTGCCAGCTTTTTGTATTCAATTAAAAACTTTTAAATCTTAGTTTATTTGTTTCAACACCCCCGTTTCCGTTACCAAGCATCAGATTCCGCCTTTCAAAAAGCCGCTATGTCATTATGAAATAATTTCCTACTCTGAGCTTCCAGATGATTAGATTACTTATATTCTTATGGAGTTTCTATTCTATAATTTAATGATTATTTCCACTCAAAAATAATTTTTTTTTTCTCTCCTGAGTATGTTTTCTCCAATCGTACTTTTTCGTCAGTGAAAACGCCATTAATTTAAACTTGAAATGCATTTTTCATTGATAAAAATAAACAAAATTATTCGTTAGTCTCAATATAATGCAGTTTTCATTCATTGTGCATTTTGCGACTTATTTGATTAGAATTAAAGACTTAATAATTGGTTACTTTATATTACTTATTTACCTCAAGAGGGCACAAGATCTTTAAACTATCAAGAAATCAGTTTCGAATTTTGTTTTATTCTGAATTTTTTAAAATTTATCGGTAAGTTGCGCAAATTGCCTTTCAAAAATCTGCATTACAGTGGAGCATCGTTTATACGACGCCGAAGGGACTACGGAAAAACGTCGTATAAACGATAACGACGTATAATCGATTTTCACTTCCAAAACTAGAATTAATTTTGTTTTTACTTTTGTTTTGTGTTTCGATTAATTTTAATGTTTAACGTGATGGTATGTATGAATTTTTAAATTAAACAAACCAAAATAAACAAATAATCTTAAAAACAAGGGGGAGGGATTAGAAAGAAATTTAAATATGCGTACCTTTATTCATGTTTCACCGAAAGGTTCCTCATTTGCAGTACATCATTTTCTTTCCATTTAAAGTTAAAGATCAAAAACCCGCGTGGCCAACTGAAATTCGCCAATACTGATAACAGTTAGAAGGATAGTCTATTTGCAACTTTAAACAGGTCGGGAAAGCTGACCATCCCCGAAAAAAGAATGACCCCTCCCAGTGTAATCTGTTACACGTAAGCTGATTTTCCAGACTAATCGAACACCAGTCCACATTTTTATAATGTGGAGTGCATTTAAACGCGCTCTTTGGTGTCATTCATAGCTGCCAACTTCCTCTCGTTCGTAAAATACACAAGAAAAATAAACAAAAATAAACCTATACAAAATCGAAAAATCGACGTATAATCGATTTTGAGCGTCGTATAAAAGATATATTTTTACATTAAAATGAATAGGAATGAATCGGGACCACATTAAAACGTCGTATAAATGTAAACGTCGTATAAGTGATCGTCGTATAAACGATGCTTTACTGTATTTCTTGAGTTGTAATCATTTATAGACGGTGAGTACTATTGAATGTCCGTTCATATTGAAACTTTAAAAAACCTATTTTCAGATTAGTAAATTTGGAATTTGTGCGCTCAGTTATTTTAAACAGCTTTACAAGTTAAAACTTAACAACAAAAAAAAAAAAAACGAGTAATGCGTTTATTTATGGTCTCCATGCTAAAACCAAAACAGTTCACATATTTTGGTTATTTATTTGTTATTTTTTCACTTTAAAAAACTTGAAAAAAAAAAGTGAAATTTCTGATTATCTTTCTCTCTCTCTCTCTCTCTCTTTTTTTTTTTTTTTTTTTTTGTGTGTGTGTATGTGTTTTTTTTTTGGGGGGGGGGGGACAAAACTTTTAGTACACTATATGGCCATTGATTATTGGACACTTGCGATTTTAGACATTTTGTTAAATATCTAGAAAAATACATGAGGAATCATCTCGAAACTCTTAGTGTATAAATATAATAGTATAAGTCATACATCTCCGTGAAGATTTTTTCCCGAAACTCCATAGGGGACCGTCAACAAATTAAAAAAGAATGAATATCTTTTGAATAACCCTGTCAAAGCTAATGTAGCAAAAGCGCTCAAACTCTAGATTATGATTGAATGCCTTATTGTTATACGCCTTGTTCATTTTTATGCAAATAGCATGCATACTCCCAGAGTAATTAAGGTTTTTATAAAAATAGTCCCAAATTTTTACAAGTTCATTTACAATATTTTTCCTTATAATTTTCAGAGTTATTAATATAAAATAATATTTTTTTTTTTTTTCAGAAAATATGACAAACAACATTGCACATAGTACCCTGTAATCAGAATTAAAAAAATAATGAAAATTGTATGAAAAATGAGTAGGTTTACTAAATAATTTTTTACTGCGCATGCGTCAAAGATATCAAAATTTCATTTGCATATTATGTTAGCTAAATGTAAAGAGCAACTTTTGTAAAAGTCTCAAAATCATAGCTTGAAAATTCTGAAAGTAATCGTCTATAGAAAAAGGACAAAATCCGTTGTTTCCAAAATGAAGCAAAAAAAATGAGGGATTTTATCCAAATGTAGTAGTACATCCCGTATTGTGTATTCTATATTGACACTAATCAATGAATATATGGATACAACCCCTCTTGTTTTTGCTTCATTTTGAGAATAACGGATTTTCGACTTATTCAATTAACGATTATTTTCAGAATTTTCAAGTTATGATTTTGTGACTTTCACAAAAGTTGCTCTATACATTTAGCTAACATAATATGCAAATGAAATTTTGATATCATTGACGCATGCGCAGTAAAAAATTATTTAGTAAACCAACTCATTTTGTATACAATTTTATTATTTTTTAATTCTGATTACAGGGTACCGTGTGTAATGTTGTTTGTCATATTTTCTGAAAAAAATATTATTTTATATTAAGAACTCTGAAAATTATAAGGAAAAAACTTGTAAAAATTTGGGACCATTTTTATAAAAACCTTAATTACTCTGCGAGTATGCATGCTATTTGCATAAAAATGAACAAGGCGTATAACAATAAGGCATTCAATCATAATCTGGAGTTTGAGCGCTTTTGCTACATTAGTTTTGACAGGGTTATTCAAAAGATAATCATTCTTTTTTAATTTGTTGACGGTCTCCTATGGAGTTTCGGGAAAAAATCTTCACGGAGATGTATGACTTATACTATTATATTTATACACTAAGAGTTTCGAGATGATTCCTCATGTATTTTTCTAGATATTTAACAAAATGTCTAAAATCGCAAGTGTCCACTCAATGGCCATATAGTATATATATTTTGGTTTTTATTTAGAAGTACGTATGTTATTAATGTAATTTGTTTATAAATTGTTTTCTATATGCATCGTGCGCAAGCACTTAATGTTTTTAATTCATGCATTAGTGAAATGAATTTTTTAATTTTAAATTTAAGTATTATTATTATGTTTTTTTACCGGATAATTAAATTATTAATATACACTTTAGGGAGATTTGAAAAAAAATCTTAGTAATTGCATATTTAGTGTGTTTTTGATTCTTTTAAAAAGGCAATGTTTTTTAGTGTTTTAAAAAACTCAAAAATCCTGTCCCCCCTTAATTACAAATCGGGTTAATATATTTTTAGATACAAACTATACTATTAAATGAATCAAGATAGTCTAAGAGCCCGTGAATGACAGACCTTCGTTATTTTATAAAAGCTGAAACTTTCTCAGCGCAGTCTTCCAACACAGATAGGAACGATGGGTAATCATGAAATTTGGATCATGGTGGCTTTGGCAGTTAACAGGTAGCAAAGGTGTAAAAAATACCAACTTACTTTCGTCATTATAAAGCGCAATTTTTTTTTATATTTCCTTTGGAATGATATTAGAAATCACGTCCTCCATTGGCAGACACTTCCTATGGTGGCAACCCTTGATAGACACCACTAAACTTTAATGAATTGAAATTCTACTTTCGTCATTTTATAAAAGCTGAATTTTATACAGGGTGTCCCTAAACAAATGGTATATACGCTAGGGGGTGATAGAACACATCAAGACGAGTAATAGTAAATAGGAAACCAAGGGTCCCAAACGTTTTCCAAAGGAGATAGCCGCCATTAAAGTTTGGGATCAAAAATTTCAAATACACATAAAAAACGGAAAAATTGGCCGATTGATTTGCGGTTTTCACTAAAATTATTCTTTATGTTGGTATTTTCTTGAAAATAAATTATAAAGATAAATTTCGAAAAATGCCGATAAAGGGCGCTTTAGACTTTGAAGTAATGAAAAACTATTTTTTGACGTGATTTTTTTGCATCTCATTAAATGGTTTTGTAAGCTTAGATTTAAACTTAAATTTTGAGCTCAAAATCTGAATAGTTGGAAGCGATTAAATAGCACAAACTTAACTGTGTTCAGAGGGTTTAAATTTCAAATGATTATATAAAAAAACGGAAAAATTGGTCGAGTGATTTGCGGTTTTCACTAAAACTATTCTTTATGTCGGTATTTTATTGAAAATCGATTATAAAGATAATTTTCAAAAAATGCCGATAGAGGGCGCTTTAAACTTTGGAGTTCGAACAACTACTTTTTACGTTATTTTTTTGCATCTGATTAAATGTTTTCATAAACTTAGACTTAAACTTAAATTTTGAGCTCAAAATCTGAATAGTTGGGTGTGGTTAAAATTCTGAATCGTTGTTGATGCTCGCAATGACTCAGAATTTGATCTCAAAATTTAAATCTAAGCATTTGAAAGCATTTAATGAGATTTAAAAAAATAACGGTTAAAAGTAGTTGTACGCTACTCCAACGTCTAAGGCGCCCTCTATCGGCAGTTTGTGAAATTTATCTTTAAAATTTATTTTCAAAAAACACTGATTTAAATAGTAGTTTTAGCAAAAACCGCAAACGAATCGACTAATTTTCCCGTTTTTTATAGTTTTCCGTTTCGTTTGAAATTTAGACCCTCTGAACACAGTTCAGTTTGTGCTACTTAACCACTCCCAACTCTTCAGATTTTGAGCTCAAAATTTAAGTTTAAATCTAAGCCTACGAAACCATTTAATGAGATGCAAAAAATAACGGCAAAAAATACTATTAGGATGGATTTCGTTAATCCAAAGTCTAAAGCGCCTTCTATCGGCATTTTTTGAAATTTATCTTTATAATTCATTTTCAATAAAATACCGCCATAAAGAATAGTTTTAGTGAAAACCGCAAATCAATCGACCACAAGGGCGGCGCCAGAGGGGGGGCCGTGGGGGCATATGCCCCCCCGTCGGGCATACCTGGCCCCCCATCGGGGTCAAAATTCAATTTCGTCGGGGAAAATATTTTGACTTTTGAATTTCAGCCCATTCAAGTTGGGTCGAAATATGGAGCTTTTTTTTTTTTTTTTTTCGAAAGTCGGATTGACTAAACTAATTTTTTTTTGTACATCGGTTTCTGACTGAAGTTTGATTCTTGCAATTTGAGTTTAGGTAAACCCGAATTGTCGAAAAAATATCTGAATTTTTAAAATAAAAATCTACATGGATGACAGCATAGGATGATTCATGAATGATTCTATGCATGTTTATTTTTCAACAAAAAGATAAAATTTATACTAAAAATCAATTTTATACTTTTTTTTTAAACTACATTAAATTTGTGGATCAGTTTTCGTTTATTTTGGATTTACGATCGGCTTGGTAATGAAGAATTTTTAGTTCAGTTAAAATACGAAAACGAAAATTATTTTGTCGGGGTTGTCTTGGATAACAAGTAGAATGCTTCATCGTGTGGGGCAAACTGCACCTGACATGACTCGCAGTCTAGACCGGATCGGGTTGAGCCTAAATTTTTGTCGTTGAGTGTCGGATTAAAGTCGGATTAACTTTGTTTCAGGTTCGGGTTGGATGTAGACACTTATGGTTCTTGATTCGAGAAGAATTGATCTCTCAAATAATTTACAAAACTTATTTTAAGATGAAAAACTGTATTTGAATGTCAATGAATTTATGTATATTGATTTTTTTTACTTAAAATCTGAAATTGCTACTGAATATATATTTGTAAACATATTCTTACATAACTGCATTACAGCATGGATATATTTTTTCATCAGCTACAATTAGGGTTTGGTTGGGTTGAAATATTTCGGGTTCAGGTCGAAATGTAGAGATGTCTAGCTCAAATCGAGTTTCGGGTAGAAACCCGATCCTGCATCTCCTCGGAAAATTAAACTCAACTCGACTGGTGGTTTTAGTCGGACCTGGCTAAAGTTAATTTTTTTTCGGAAAGTTTAAGATTGACTTCTATTTTTCGAGTCGGGTAATTTTAATTGTTTTAGCGTATGGGCTCGATTCTATCAGATTCCTCAAAAGTATCCCCAAAATATATTTTAAAATAAAAATTACATTATTTGAATGTCAATGAATCAATATACAGATATATCGATTTTTCTACATAAAAAATATAATTGATACTAGACTACTTTTGCATTATTGCTTTACAAGATGGAATTTTGTTTTTTCATACTGAGTTGGGATTGCGTTCGGAATTAATACTATTGATTTTAGAAGTTTTGTCAAGTTTGGGTTATCTATTTTTTAAAAACTGGTTCAGGTTGACTGGATATATAATTAATTAGCTCAGGTCAGGTATAACCCATTCCGCGGAGGATTCCGTGCTCGGTAAACAATCCGTGAATTGAACTATCCCCCCTCCATTGATTAGATTCCGTAAAAACAGAAAAAATTGGGCTTTAATTTTGCCATTTCTACTCCACCTCCCGCAAAAAATACAGAAAAAACACTAAATACCTGAAATACTCACACCTAAACAGCATGTTCGTCAAATTACATGGGTATTCTGGCTTCTGTGTTGCTTAGTACTATTCGTGTTAGAAAAGGAATTTAAATCCCTTTTATCTATAAATATGTAAAAATGAGAAATCTAAGATCAAAATTAAAAAAAAAAATCTTATGTCAGAAGGCAGAAATTAATTAAAATAATAGAAAAGATGAAAATCAAAGGAATGCTTCGGCAATGTTGAGCGGGAAATTTTGGTCCTCGCAGACCTCTAACCCGCAGCTAGATCTCATGCATAACCCGCTGTTTGAATCAGCGATATATTTATAATTGCAGATCGCTTTTCGCTGATATTAAAATAATTCACTTTTAGATTCCCAATTATTTTACAATTTTTCACTTCATTTACATTTCTCTTGGAAATTTTGTGTTAAAGTTTTTGTTTCAGATTTAAATTCTGATCTTATCAAAATTTGGAACATCACACTTTGTGCATTTGATCAATATACACTTTAAAACAAAATGGAAATTGAAGATATTTTCCCCCATAGTTTTTATTATTATTTCTATAGCTAAAAAAGCCTGCTTTAATTTGAACATTTTTTCGAAACTAAAGAAAATTAATCATTTAATGCTAAAACTACCTGAAATCCTCCAATAGCTACAGTTGCATTTTTTTAATTAAAGGACTGTTTAATTAACTGTGGAACAACGCTGTGTACTAGGATTTTCTATTATAAACTGATTTTTTACTTACCTCCATTTTCTCTCAAAATATGAAAAATTCATGAATCAAATCTCAATTTTTTAAAAAAATTCTACAATCAAAAGACAGAAATTTTTTCAAGTAATAGAAAAATCCGTTCCAACCACACGTGCGTTCCAGCAAATTACTGCCTGTTTGTTTTATTTTTTGCGAAATGTTTTTTGAGAGTTTATAAAATAATTACATTTTCTCAAAAATGACTAAATTAGAAAATGATGAAAAAAGTAAAACGCGGTACTTATAAACTCTTAAAATTTAAATATTTCAAAAATTCTAGTTCGATTAATTACTTTCACATTAATTTCAAGGAAATTAGTATTTAGTACAGCAACGTGTTCAGATTTAACGAAAAAGGATATGAAAGAAATTTCAATTTTATACAGATTTTGTTCTAGCCAAGTATGTTGTTTCTTTATACTCGTATTCTTATTTAGATTTCAATCTAACGATGTTTAAACTGCAAAGAACATCTGCGGTTCCCCAAAAGGAAATGCATGACTATCTGTTTTGAGTAGTTTTCAAATTCTGTTCTGCAAGTTAATATAAAACAAACTTTTCGACTGCTGGAATGATAAAGAGATCGGTGAATATGTTGTTTAGCTTTAGCAAACGTATTCTTGCTGATTGGTTGTAAAAAGAACCTTTATACATCTCAATGTTGTTGTGGGAATTACTAGAAAAACATCTGATCTGATAGTCTTGAAAGATATTTCAGAGTTACATAAGGTGCGTGCAGTTCCCTATTATCGACATTTGTCCATTGATCACAGATATAAGGAGTTAATTCTTTTTCCTAATCTAGTATTTTTATTTAAAAATATCGAAATCGTCTATTTAATGCTTTTTTTTTTTTTTTTTTTTTTTTTTTTTTTTTTTTTTTTACAAAAATTATATACAGTAGACTCCCTCAAATTCGCACAGCTTGGGACCAGATGTTGTGCGGATTTTAGAATTTTGCAGATTTCTGGTCATTGCTTTATTTACATATTTTAAACAGTAATTTGAGTGCAATTAATAGTGCAATCAGAACCATAATGAATGATTACAACATAATAAAATAAATAATAAACTAAAATAATAAAAATTTAGATAATTTTTAAAATAGTTAAAGTACTAATAGCAAAGGTCAAGTTAATAATCAATAGTGTATGATAAAAAATTCATTGTAAAGATTAAATGTATTTTTCCAAAATTATTCAACAAAACTTGCCTCATTAAAGTAAATAACTAATTCACATCAAAATCATAAAATAAGGATTTTTTTTTAAAGTTTAACCAGGCTTAATAATCAAAAAATCTTGATTGATGCATAAATATATCTGGTAAGAAGATTGTGGTTACCAGTAATATCAGCAATATCTTGAATTTTTTCCAAAAAAATTTATTCTTCTTTCATGAAAAAAACATTAGTAGTGTATTATTAAGAAAATTACAAATAAAAAATATATAGAATTGATACAAAACTAAAAAAATCAAATTTTGTCCCAATACCTGAACTGAAAGTTTCATTGTTTACATCCATAAAATATGTGCGGATTTTAGAGAGTTGCGGATTTCTGGTTTGCGGATTTGAGGGAGTCTACTGTAATTAATAATGCAGTAACCGTAAGAACAATGTTACAATGACCTTTTAAAGAACGAATCTGACTATAAAACAATGAAATTTATGACTTTGCAAATTTTGCATTTGAATTATTATTTCTACTAATTATAAATACTTTATGAGTTCAATCTTTTTACGAATGTGTGAACTATACTATACTGCAGTACATAAAAAGTTTCAAGTCTTTCATACGAGTAAGTTCAAATGATTTCTTATTTCTTTGCGTTTGTATGTACTTTGATATTTTTACCCGAGTGCTTTAATTTTAAAACTTCTTTATACGCAGAATTCTTAATTTTGTTGATAATAATAATTTAACTTTTTAAAGAAATTATGTAAGTTTTTCATTTGTATTTTTGCATTCAGTAATACATACAGTAAGTAGAGCACCCATTATTACGCCTCATATATTACGTACGACATGGATTAAACATTAATATTCCTGGGCCCAACATAAACAAGGTTTAAATGAAATTTCAGTTTTACAATTTTCGGAACTGCGAATTTTTAAACTTCTAAATATTTCACATTTTAAATTTTTACACAATGACATAGAGAAAAAAATGCTCTTTTAAATGAAATTTGTTTGCAAACTTTACCACAATTTGTTTTCAAATTATTAATATTTTAAAAGTTTTTATTACATTTTTTGTCATCGTGTCAACAGAAGTATTCCATTTTTGGACATTAAATATGGACCAATCACAAAACGAATAAAATAAAATAAGTTCCGGAATTCAACCAATAAAAAGATTCAGATCTGCTTCAGATTTTCCAGTTCTCCACCGAGATCAACAACTATTTTTCAAATAGTTAAAAAAAAAAAAAAAAAAAAAAAAAAAAAAAAAAAAAGATTAATTATTTTTGATCAGAACTCTTCGTGTAAAACAGTTTATAACAATATCGAAGTAAAAATTTATGTTTTGTAGAACTAGAGTCAAGTCGGGTCGAGATTTTAACTTTTTTTTTGGGGAGGGGGAGGAGGAAGGAGCTAATATATATAATACTTGCTAGACCATATAAGCAGGACAACTTTTTAAATTTTACGCAGACCGGAACATTAATTTATTTTGTACGAACTGGGCCCTTGAAATTTTTGCCCACGCAATTTTTAGGACCTGCTCCAGCACGCGGGGACCTCTGATATATGTTATGAACTTGGCCCCCCTGTCGGGGATACAGTGCCCCCACGTCGGGCAAATTCTGGCGCCGCCCTTGATCGACCAATATTTCCGTTTTTTATAATCATTTGAAATTTAAACCCTCTGAACACAGTTAAGTTTGTGCTACTTAACCGCTTCCAACTATTCAGATTTTGAGCTAAAAATTTAAGTCTAAGCTTACGAAACCATTTAATGCGATGCAAAAAATCACATCAAAAAATAGTTTTTCATTACTTCAAAGTCTAAAGCGCCCTCTATCGGCATTTTTCGAAATTTATCTTTATAATTTATTTTCAAGAAAATACCAACATAAAGAATAATTTTAGTGAAAACCGCAAATCAATCGACTAATTTTTCCGTTTTTTATGTGAATTTGAAATTTTGGATCCCAAAACTTTAATGGCGGCTATCTCCTTTGGAAAACGTTTGGGACGGGACCCTTGGTTTCCTATTTACTATTACTCGTCTTGATGTGTTCTATCATCCTCTAGCGTATATACCATTTGTTTAGGGACACCCTGTATATGTTACTTGGGTAACAGCCAGAAGATGCCAGACAGTTTTGGTGGTTCCAACAGCCGCCAGACAGACATATACGGCGGCCTGGCGGGCTCTTGCTCTAAGAGTTTTGTTTGTCAGGTGTAAATTTAAAATTGATTAAAACACATGAATTAATGTTAAACACACACACACAAATAAACACACACAATATGTGTGTGTGATATATATATATATATATATATATATATATGCGGCTTCAGTACGCTCGTGTTTTTATCGGAACGAGTTTCCGATCAAGAACTTAGTAAAAGGGATCGGTTGAGATCCATTATTGACTTTAATCGTTAATAATTTCTGTTCATCTTATACTTTATTTAGTCCAGAATTATGGATTCATGTGTACCAGTTATTTAATCACGAACTTTTTAATTAAATGTTCATTCAGTGAAACATTGGAACTGTTATTTATTTCTAATACCTGATTTTCATCCGCCCCTCCCCTATATATATATATATATATATATATAATATATATATATACTTGTAGAGACGTCTAAAAAATATCTCTGAGTCAATGTCAATAATATTATCATAATAACTCACTTCTAATTTGCATAAAATATCTGAAGTACCGATAGTTTAATAAACAGCTGAGCTAGATTATTTAATATTGTTTTTATTTCTTTCGTTAGTTAAAACTGAAATAAATATGTATGTTTATTGAGAACTTGACCTGCATTCAATTTTAAAGCGCATTTTATTATCCACTGCTAGTATTTATTTGACTTCTTACTTGGATTTTCTGGCAGAACGCTCTTCCGGAAATGTTTTGGAGAAATGTTCTTTCGGGATGAATTTCGGAACGATGTTTGCAAAGCAGCTATTCCAGATCTTTGGATATTCTTTCCTCTTGGGTACTTTAAATACAAGTAGAATTTCTCCTTCGTTTTAAAGTAATGAAAACACTTCGTTATATGGTATCGTTCAAGTAAAATGAAAAGAGAAAAAAAATGCACATTCATTCCGATTATTGTACACCTTATGGGATTAGTTAGTTGATGCCGAAAACAAAATTAAAGCCAGTTTATATCTTGCTTTTAAACAAATTTCAGGGTTTTTTTTTTTTTTTTTTTTTTTTTTTTTTTTTTTTTTTTTTTTTTTTTGCACAATTTTGCTTTCGTCTATCAATTTTAAAGGCAACTGTAATTAACCCTTTAATGCACAATGTAGCCGAAAATCTATATATATTCCTTTTCTTTTCTTGTATTAAATGCATGGCTGCGGAATCAGAGTCAACCCTATTTTTGAGCAAAAAAAAAAAAAAAAAAAAAAAAAAAAATGCCGACTTTAAGCTTTTTTATTATTTAGTCTAAAAAGAAATTAAACAAATTATATATAGTTTTAAATATACAACATGTATTATTGATCTTATTTTCGACTATACCAGACTATTTAAGTTCAGCATTACCAATATACTGTCTGTTATATATAGTAGATGAAAACTGTTTCTAATTGAAAACTGTAGTAGAAATTTTACATTTAGTACATAAATACGTTACCTCGTATTTTTTTTTTTTCTTTTGTTGGGGGTGGGGGGTTAAAACCCGAGGAAGAGAAGTCTGCAAGGGCCCAAAGGCCCGGAAAATGAAGGTTAATCTTTCAAACTGGCCAGTTCGTTAATGGACCATGCCTGTCTGATAAAAAAAGCAGCTCACCTACCGAATATAACAAATTTGAAATAATAAAATTACGCCGATAAAATAGAAACATTTTGCAATGGACATGACTGTGATGAGAATACAGTACAAAGCTACTTCACGAGCTGATGCGAATTTGACAACATCAATACAGAAACGTTTAATTTAATCAAAAATTAGAATTTTTTGTGTAGAAATTGAGTCTGTTCAAGCCGTATGTCATTGATTTATTATTTCGGCCGAGCTTGTTTTTACTGATTTTTGCATGGGCTGGGGCGTGAATTGCAAATACATGGGACGAACTTTGAACGGCCCAGGCCTAATACTTCGAACCATGCAGCTCTTTAACCGAAGGTAATGCGAAAGTAATTTATGTTATTTTTGGAAGCCAAGAAACCCGAAATAGCAGTGTAATAGAACCATTTTCCACTTTTTTATCCGTCAGATTCTTCGGGTCCATACAACCAAAATTAACACCAAAATAGTAGATCCCCCCCCCCCCCCCCAACATACACAAACGCGTGCATTTTATTTCCATGTTCGCAAGGCTCAAAGTAATGGGAAATTGCATTTCTTTTTTTCTGGTGGAACTCAAAATAATGATAAAATAGTGATTTTCGAATTTTTAGTTCCGCAAAAGCCGAAATAGAGCCAAAATTGTAAAATTAATGCTTGAAATAGAAAAAAAAATCATTGTTTCTTTTGAATCCGCTGAAACCGAATTACTTCCAAAAAAGTAAATTGTTAATCTTTATTTTTCAGTCTAGAGGATACGAAATAACAACGAAACTTGTAGCAATTTCGCATTTTCTTTTCATAATCTGCGGATCCGAAATAGTAAAATTTCCATTTTGTTTCAGTTTATTTCTTTAGATTCAATAGTTGGAATTTTTGGATTTCCGAGAAGCAAAATTTAAAAATTAATGAAGTAGAAAATATGATTTTTCCCCTTTTTTCTTTCGAAACCTCTTAGAACAGAATTAATGTATAAATAGTTAAATTTTTGCTTTACTTTTCTTGCCTTCCTTCACAATTTTAACCAACAAGCAGTACTATTTTATTTTGTCAGGAGTCGAACCAGGGCCGTAGCTAGAAGTGAACAGTAGTGGGGTCTCAAGAGAATATAGGGGGGCTCATAATTTTTTTTTCTCTCTCTGACGTAGAAAGATAAATTAGTGCATATTCGCATTGTAGGTACTATATTTCTTATTAAACTGTTGTAATAATTTCTTTTTACGCTAAGAAAAGTAAATGATGATGAAAATTTTGAATGGATAACTGGTGCAAAATTAAACATCATGTTAGCTTCATATCTACAAATAGGATGAGGGAGTGTTGGAACACTTATTTTAGATGCAATTTAGTATTTTTCCAAAACTGTGAAAAGATCTCAAAACTAAATTAAATTTTTGAACAAAATTTAATTTGAATTTTGGGAACAGAAATTCATTTAGCGACCTTGGAATCTTTTACAGGGGGGGGGGGGGCTGAGCCGCCCATAGCGCCCCCTTAGCTACGGCCCTGAGTCGGACCCGAGATCGTTAAAATTTCCGGAGTTGGAATCGGCTATTTTTTCCCACCGACTCCGCCGCTCTTATCAAATGGTGCTTATTTATTTTAATAACAGCAGCTTGTATTCATTTTTATTCATTCATATTTTACTACATAACACTGCAGAATAGCCACAGATTGCGACACAAGACTGATGGGTTCAGTTTGTATTATAATTGCAATTTTTTTTTCTCTGTTCGCTTGCAGAATATTATCGCCGCCTATCAATTTCAAAGGCAACTGTAATTAACCCTTCAATGCACAGTGTAGACAAGCATCTTTACATATTCCGTTTTCTTTTCTTGTATTAAATGGCGCTTATTTATTTTAATAACTACAGCTTGTACTCATTTTTATTCATTCATATTTTACTATCTAACTCTGCAAAATGACCACAGATTGCGACACAAGACTGATGGGATCAGTTTGCATTATAATTGCATCAATAATGAGCTGTGTATGTTCAATTTAATAAAATAAATAGTGCATTTAATCCGCTTATCACCACAAAATGTGTTTTTTGACAAACATTTATAAATTGGTATTATTTATAGAGTGTTTTCAGAATTTCCGATCGCGGCAACTTTTGTTCATTTAATACAGAGTGTTAATTTTATACATTTTTAATTCAAATACATCAAAGTTTAGTCAGATTTACACGTTGAGTACCAGAATGGAATAACTAACCATACTTAGAACAAAGGAAAAGGTTTTTTTTTTTAACATGGGGATAAATTATCATAGTAATAACATTGTCTCCAATGAAAATACCGATGGCACACGTATTCGTGTGGTATGGCGTCCTCGGAAATATTGAAGTCAATGGGTTAAGGGTTTCAATAGAAATATGCTAAATGCGCTGTAAAAGAAAAAGAAAAAAAAAAGTATGTTCTCGCAAGTATGAGAGTTTTTTTTTATTTCTAATTCATGAATACATTAATTATTTTTAAATAGGCGATAAGAAATCTTCTAATTAAAATAGAATTGAAATGATTTTTAAGAATAACTAACATAAAAAAATACACATTTAAAATTATATACGAAGCGACTACGAGATTTGCAAGCACGAATTTTTTAAATTAGTATTTTGGATGTTTGAACTTTGGATATATGTATTAAGTCAAAGTAGGAAAGAAAATAAAATTGCCTCGCGTTACATTTTTGTTATTTTAGAGAGTTTCACTTTAAAAATATCCTATGGCCTTGTCAAATTTCATTTATTTTTCTTCTATGAACTGTGTTGAACCATGTTGATAGAACGAATTTGTAATTGTTGCGCAAAAGCAAATTTTATTTGAAATTTTTCTATGTAAGATTTTTTTACGTACCGAGCTTTTAAATTTTGCTTAAATTAAATCATATCAAAATTTATACATTTGGTTCTAATGTGGTAATTTATTTCATGTAATCATGTGTAATAACTGCCAGCTTTTTAATGCTTGTATGTTTGTATTTTAGGAAATCTTCACCCCACATTGACTAACAGATTAAAAGGGGTTGATATGCTTATTAATACAAACCGTTCCGCTTCTCTACCCAGACAAGCATTCAGAAACTCAGATCCTCGCTCCCAAAACAGAGTTTTAGGTAAGTTTGATTTCCTAATTATTTTTGCATTTTATTAATATATTTTATTGTTTGTTCACTTGTTTTTAAAGTGATTTCTTCATGTGCTAACAAATTAATATGCAATTTCTGTTTATCTTTTCACAACTATGGGGGTTCTGCCCCATACGAGATATACTGGTCAAATCGCGTTCAGATACTTCAAATTTTAAAAACAGGCTGATTTGCTCTGTCTTTAAAATGTTACGAAACACTGAAAAACGACCATTGGTCATTTTTTGTAATCGGATTTGTCCTGAGACTGAGTATAAAAGGCAGAAGTCTAAATTAAACAAACTAAAACAGACAAATACCCCCCCCCCCCCCGCAAAAAAGATAAAATACAGGAATTTAAATGCATGTACTTATATTTTTTTCTTTTGATCACTTTACCTAGTATTACAGAAAACATTGTCTGTGATTGTTAGACGTGATAACTCATGTTGAGTTGCAATTTATGATTTTCGCAATGAGTCAAGGGCCTGAAAAGTTTTTTCGTTGGTACACTGGCAAATAAAATAAGTTCGCAATGTTTGAATGCAATTCATAGCTTTTACTATCGAATTCTTTCAAAATTTCGATTTTTATCTTTTACCACCATGGACTCGCGTTTCCGAGACATGTCTGAAAAGAGCTGTAGCCCAAGTATTTCGAAAAGTTGAAAAAAATAATAATAAATAAAAAAATAAATAAAACCTGTACTGTTAGTGCACCGATAACTGTTTCGGAAATTGTGCACTATCTATTTTATTAAATTGAATATACGCAGCTATTTTTTACTGTAAAAATAATAGGAATAAATTGGGACCCACTAAAACATTGTATAAATGTAAACGTCATATAAACGAGGCTTTATTATACCTCTTTTAGATATATATTTTTAGATTAAATATGTTCAATACAATTACAATCAGGATTTACTGATAATTTTATATAATTTCACGTGTAAAATATTCTTCTCGTGAACTTATAGCAGATCGATTAAAGTAAGAAAGCTCATTGAAAATGTTTCAAAAAGTTATAAAATACAAAGCATCCAGAAAAATTATAGAAATTTTTAATATTATTAAAACTTGTCCAAATATTTTAAAAGATTATTCTTACAATTATTTTGGTGTAGTTTTTATTTTAAACTTTTGATTGGGATCAGTTTTAAAAAACTAAAAAACCTGATTTTTAAATTTTATTTGTAATCCATTTATTAATCTGCAACATTACTTTTCCATATTTAAAAAAATTGAGTAACAAATTTGGAATTGCCACCTAAATAGTCAAATTGTTGCTTTGTGGGGTGTATGCCCCATGTTGGAAATTATTTTTTCTCTATGAAAAAAATATAAAAATATTGTAACAAATTTGACACTGTTAGTTCAGACTAAGTTTATCGAAGGTGGAAACGACACATTCTATTGCAAAGAAATATGTTGGGTATTTTTAAATTATTCAGTAAGATATGTGCCTGCAGTGTTTGTTATTACTCTCATGGAGGAGTATTTTACTCGTTTGGAATTATATTCACTGAATGAAAAGATATGAAAAAATAAAATTCCTCATTAGTTTTTTTTTTCCCCTACTGGAACCAAAATATTTTATAAAATATTTTCACAAACATAAAATTATTGAATTGTTTTTAGAACTTTCCAACAAAGTTGAAAAGTGCTTATGCATTCGGTTCGTCTGTCCATGCTCTAACTCCCGTAAATATGTTTGGATTTCATGCAATTGATAAAGTTTATTTAGGATCACCAAAGGATTTTTGATATTGCATGTAAAGTATGTACGATTCATGGTTCATTTAAAAAGACATTTAAAAAAATTTCGATTACATTATAGTATAAAGAAGGGGTCATTTGGAGAGTATTTTAACGACATTACGCTATTTCATGTGATAGAAACATATAAATCACTGAATTTCACCACGATCACATTAAAATTGAGCATTTATAGCATTTTGTATTAATTTACAGGGGCACTCAAAAGCAATCGGTTACACTACTGTCTTTGCGTAATAATTTCTGGAGAGTACGATTTAAAATTCGGTATGCGCTTTTAAATTTAATTAGCTTTTTGCATATTACTCTTTATTTATAAATTCTATAGCTCATATACAGGGCTACAAAATGATTCACACAGCATTCTCCTTATTAGAGGAAATTGCTAAAGGAGAATTTTCAACTGAATTATAAGTATATCTTAAATGAAATAAACTTTGGAATGCATATTGTTAATACAGTGAAACCTCCAAATAAGGGACATCTTTGGGACCGCAACTTTTGTCCCTTAAATAGAGGTGTCCCTTATTCGGAGTGTCCCTTATTTGGAGGTTTCACTGTACATACAAATCTGTATATCATGCCGGGCTGCTAAAAAAATTGGATACATTTTCCGATTGTAGATGGGAACAGCTGAAATTCGGTTTTGAAATGCGTTATACATTTCCATATGGTGAAATGAGACGTAATATTTTAATTTTTCAAACGGAATTATGGAAAAAAAATGCATGGATGCTATTAAATAGTTCAACAAATAGTGTCAATGAACTATTTAAATATTTTAATTTTTTTAAACGGCCCAGTTTTGTTACATTCTTCTGATTGTGTTGGAAAGTGCTCCACAATGTATGCTTGACGCATGATTTTTTCTTTCTTGTTTAAATATGGATGTTGGTCAGTTACAGCATTTTGCAAATTTGTATGGCAGCAATACAACGGAAATTTTTTTCGCTCATGCTGGATAAAAATAGACGTCCAATCGATACTTGTATGACCCTTCTCTCAAATTCGAGGCTTAGATGTAGGCCATGTGTGCGATTAATTAAAGAGAAGTGCCATTTACTCTCCTCCACATCCCTCCTCCACACACACACACAGATATACACACACATGCTAATGCAATCATCTTATTCTACGCTTTTTTTAAGCCCACTTATATAGCAAAAATTTTTTAATCTTTCTGTATCTATTCTTTCTCATCAGAAAGGATATCCTAATATTAAATTTATTATTATATCACTGGTAACTAAATTCCTTATATACTGTTTTAAATATACTGCTTACAGTATATTTATGTACGTTAATTTCATCTGACACAAAAGCGTTGGGAAAGAAGGCAAATGTTGTCCCCTGCGTCATGAAAGAAAATAGTCTGTCTAATTGTAATGCTATATTATTGGTTTTATCTGCAGCGGTCTTTTTATTTGCTACGTTCTCCTTATATCATTATCAGGGAAATTAAACTGTTGTCTTTTCGGAAGACGACTTACCTAATCCTGGTTCACCTGGCTGTTAGTTTTATGTTCTCTTTCGTGTCAATCATCCGGTCTTTAACCCTTCTTTTTTCTTACAGTTTACTAACGAGGGACTATCGTTCTCACCGGATTAAGATTTTAGCTGAACAATGGTAACGCTAAAAATAGCCAAATGTTTATGTACAATAATACCCACTTCTTTTCCTAGTTAACACTGTGGTTTATTTGATATTTTTCATGCGTGTTTTGAATTAATTGCGTCATTTATTTATTTTTTTCTCTCTCTCTTTACAGTTATTTTCGCTTTCTGTAGTGAATGGGAATCCCTAATAGTTCATTGACATTATTTGTTGAAATCTTTAATAGTATCATGCTTTATTTTTTCTTTTCCCAAGTAAAAAATATTTCTTTGTTCAATTTTTAGATTTTCTAATTAATTTACATCAAATTTTAGGTAGCTTTCTTTCTGTCCGGAATCTGCACCGAAGTAATTTCAATACATTTTAGCGATTATAATTCCCTTACCGGACACCAAAATCACCCTCCGTTTAAATGCCTACATACCGTATTTACTCGTGTATAAGGCGCACCCCTACTTTACAAGTAAAAATGGCGATTTCTTAAAATCTTGTATATAATGCGAACCATAAATTTGATACGCTAATGAAGAATGACCAAATAAATTTCAGTAAAAAAAAAAAAAAAAAAAAAGCCGAAACAAACATTACACCAGACAGTGTTGCCAGATTGGGGATTTTGTCCCCAATTCGGGGAATTTAAAACCTCATGGGGAATTTTTTGGGGACAAGTAATTCTTGGGGACATGTTTGGGGACTATGAACATTTTTGGGGAAAAACTTGGGGAATTGTTTTCCCAATTTCAATATTTACTTTCAGACATTTTCCAATACTCGATCTATCTCGAATTCGATTTTGTTTTGGAAAACGAAAATAAAATACAGAAATAATAGGTATAAAACATTATTTCCATGGTCTTTTTTGCTATATGGCGGATACACAAGCACCAGTGTTGCCAGTGGGCTACGTTTTTAAAATTCAGATTTCTTGATTGGCACCACTTTTTTGAAGCGATAAAATTTCATTTTTTCTCTCTTCAATTAATGTGTTATTAAATAAGGTATATTTTACTTTTTCAAAAAAGTGATGCCAAGCAAGAATCTGAATTATAAAAAAGTAGCCCATCTGGCAACACTGACAAGCACATATATACACTATATTGCCATTGATTATGGGACACTTGCGATTTTAGACATTTTACTAAATATCTAGAAAAATACATGAGGAATCATCTCGAAACTCTTAGTGTATAAATATAATAGTATACGTCATACATCTCCGTAAAGATTTCTTACCGAAACGCCATAGCGGACCGTCAACAAATTAAAAAAGAATGAATATCTTTTGAATAACCCTGTCAAAACTAATGTAGCAAAAGCGCTCGAACTCTAGATTATGATTGAATGCCTTATTGTAATACACTGTGTTCATTTTTATGCAAATAGCATGCACACTCGCAGAGTAATTAAGGTTTTTATAAAAATGGTCCCAAATTTTTCCAAGTTTTTCCATTATAATTTTCAGAGTTCTTAATATAAAACAATATTTTTTTTTTCAGAAAATATGACAAACAACATTGCACACAGTTCCCTGTAATCAGAATTAAAAAATAATAAAAATTGTATGAAAAATGAGTAGGTTTACTATATAATTTTTTACTGCGCATGCGTCAAAGATATCAAAATTTCATTTGCATATTATGTTAGCTAAATGCATAGAGCAACTTTTGTAAAAGTCTCAAAATCATAGCTTGAAAATTCTGAAAGTAATCGTCTATAGAAAAAGGACAAAATCCGTTGTTTCCAAAATGAAGCAAAAAAATGAGGGATTTTATCCAAATGCAGTAGTACATCCCATATTGTGTATTCTATATTGACACTAATCAATGAATATATGGATACAACCTCTCTTGTTTTTGCTTCATTTTAAAAATAACGGATTTTCGACTTATTCAATTGACGATTATTGTCAGAATTTTCAAGTTATGATTTTGTGACTTTCACAAAAGTTGCTCTATACATTTAGCTAACATAATATGCAAATGAAATTTTGATATCGTTGACGCATGCGCAGTAAAAAATTATTTAGTAAACCAACTCATTTTTTATGCAATTTTCATTATTTTTAAATTCTGATTACAGGGTACTGTGTGCAATTTTGTTTTTCATATTTTCTGAAAAAAATAATATTTTATATTAAGAACTCTGAAAATTATAAGGAAAAAACTTGGAAAAATTTGGGATAATTTTTATAAAAACCTTAATTACTCTTCGAGTATGCATGCTATTTGCATAAAAATGAACAAAGTTTATTACAATAAGGCATTCAATCACAATCTAGAGTTTGAGCGCTTTTGCTACATTAGTTTTGACAGGGTTATTCAAAAGATATTCATTCTTTTTTAATTTGTTGACGGTCCCCTTTGGAGTTTCGGGAAAAAAATCTTCATGGAGATGTATGACTTATACTATTATATTTATACACTAAGAGTTTCGAGATGATTTCTCATGCATTTTTCTAGATATTTAGTAAAATGTCTAAAATCGCAAGTGTCCCATAATCAATGGCAATATAGTGTATATAGATATATATATAAGTAAGAGAAAAAGTAAGAGATATTTACACGGAAAATATTGTAAGTCTTAATTTTTTGTCTATTCATTAAAGATTTTTAACTCTGAAATATTTTTTGCATCATTTTATTGTATTTGTTTTTATATTAGAACGGCATTAAAAAAAAAAAAATACACAAAGGTAAATGTTAGCATTATTAGCTGTTTATGATTTTAGAGGACGCAAAGTAGCTTTTGTCTGCTACTTTTTGATTTTTAAACATATTATGGTTTACGAAAAGGTAGAATAACATTTATTTAATATTTATTAATTGTAGTTTTCTTTAAAATAATGCAAAATTTTATTTAGTTTGTAGCAGTAAATTGATTTTTTTTAAAATTTGTTTCATTAAATGTTTTGTAGTGGGGATTATACAAATCGATTTTGAACATTGTGAATTTTTGATATTACTTTCTTAATATTTTAGTTTAATTAAAATTAATTGTTTCCATATGATTTTAGGTAGATTTCGTAAGAAACACTACCTATTGCAATCGCACCAGTTTATATATCTATCTATCTATCTATCTATATATCTCACTTTTTTATGGACACGATAATTTCTATAATTCTTCACCAATCTCCACGAAACTTGTACATAAAATCAATGGGTATAAAATCTTGGCTGAGTTCGTTAATGGGCAAAATCGGACCAAGGGGGTCGGAATAGGGGGCGTTTTTGTGAAAACCGAAAAAACGCCATAACTTCTTAATTAAAGCAGATATTGAATCGGTTTAAAGTTTATATTACTTCTCAAAAATGGGCCAAAAGTATATATATGACAGAATGTTGATAAATTTAGAAGTGGGCTCAAGGGGCGAAAAAAACAGGGGTTTTGAGAGAAAAAAATTCATAACTTCGTCAATTTTCAAGATATCAAGTCCAACTAAATTTTTTATAAATGTTCTTAAAATTATCTAAAACTTTTGTAGTTACAAGTTTTTGATAGGACCAACTTTTACCGATGAAAAAAATTAAAAACTAAAAGAAAAAGGGCGCTGAAAAAAGAGAAAAATCCATAACTCCGTCAATTTTTAAGATATCAAATCTGATTAAATTTATTTTACATCTTCTCAAAAATATCTACAACTTTTATATTGACAAGATTTTCATAGGACCATTTCGTATAGCAAAAATAAATTAAACAAAAATAAGAGTTGGAGAAAAAACCTCAAATCCAAACGGCTTATATTCTGACTCATTTTTAAATTCATTTTTGATTTTAAACGCATCCAAATGGTAGATCCTCTTATTTAGAAACTGTATAAAGTGGCGCATTGGTCAATTTTCTGATAAAGACAGAATATATTTCAAAAAAAGGCTACCAAAAAGGGTATTTTGAACAGAATTTCCGAAAGTCATCGGGACTGAAAATTGAAGTAAGTATTCAAATAAGAAATTGCGTTTTTTTCTGATTCGTTTAAAATCCATTTTTGTTCTCAAACGCATCCAATTTGCAGATCCTCTTATTTAGGAACTATATAATGTGATGCATTGGTCAGTTTTTTGATAAAGACGGAATATATTTCAAAAAAGGCTACCAAAAAGGGTATTTTGAACAGAATTTTCAGAAATCATCGTGACTGAAAATTTAAGGAAGTGTTCAAATAAGAAATTGCGTTTTTTCTGACTCGTTTTTAAATCCATTTTTGCTCTCAAATGCATCCAATTTACAGATCCTCTTATTTAGGAACTATATAATGTGATGTATTGAACGGTTTTCAGATAAAGACAGAATATATTTTGGAAAAGGCTACCGAAAATGGGTATTTTGAACAGAATTTCCCGAAGTCTTCGAGATTTGAAAATTTAAGGAAGTTTTCACATAGCAAATTGCGTTTTTTATGACTCGTTTTAAAGTCCATTTTCGCTCTCAAATGCATCCAATTTACAGATCCTCTTATTTAGGAACTATATACTGTGACGCATTGGCCAGTTTTTTGATAAAGATAGAATATATTTTTTAAAATGCTGTCAAATTGAGTATTTCGCACAAAATTTTCCAAAGCAATCATGATTAAAGAATTAAGGATGTATTCAAACAACAAATCGGTTATTTTATGACTCATTTTTAAATTCGATTTTTTTTCTCAAATGCTTTCAACTGACAGTTTTTTGTTATTTAGGAACTGTATAATGTACTGTTTTGGTCGATTTTTTAATAAATTTAGAATCTATTTCAAAATATGTTGTCATAATGGGCATTTGAGCTGAATTTTTCTTGAGATGATTCTGATAAAACCAGTTTTTGCAGAAAAATGAAATTAAAAATTTTTCATAAACGGCCAAATGAAGTTATTAAACTGGGTTTATCTCTAATCATATATATATTTTTTTGTTGTTGAAATGAGCACTCTTCGAAATCTACCTCCGCCTATAGGCCCAGCCGACAGGGATTTTTTCTTTCTTTTTTATTCAACTTTCAAAGAAAAGGGGTTCCCCCCCCCCCCTCTAAATCCGGATAATAATTTATCCGTGGTGATAATGCCATTAAAAGCAACAACTAAATAATTTTAATGCAAAAAAGAAATTGAGTAAAGGAAAAAGTCAATATTAATTGCTCGAAATACTTTCGAAATACGAAACATGATTTTATCTATATATATATATATATATATGTATACAAAAAAAAGTTTCGTGACTTATGTAAACATCAAACTGTATATTTTATTTATTTTTAAATAGCTGTGTTTTTTTCTTTCTTTCTTTCTTTTTCTTTTCCCTTTTTTTTTCTTTTTTTGAAAATGATGCAAAAATAATTGTGATTTCATGTACTCTAATGAATGGACATCAAATATTAACAGACTTAACAATAAGCTAAACAAAACACCACATACATACATAAAATAGATCTATTTTAATATAAAGTACATAATAAATCATATTAAGAATATATGTTATTTAGGCGTAAGTTCAAAATGTGTTGAATAAAAAATAATTGTTGAATAATTGTTTTAATAACAAATGTTTTTTCATGAAAAATAAATATAGTAATAATGATTTAGGTTCATTTTTCAAAAATGTATAAATTTATTTATCTTGAGCTTATTGAAAATACAATGTTTGGCATACTAATTTTATTTTTCAAATTGTATATGAAATGCAATTGTTTATAAATTGCATTATATATATATATATATATATATATTTAATGCATAATAGAATAAATAAACAAATTATTAAATTCAATATGCCAAATATTGTATTTTGGAAAATTTTCGAAAAATTCAAGAAAAGTAAATTTATATGTACATATATTTTATCGTACCTAAATTATTCTTCATTTAATATATTCTTCATCAATTATATTTCATGCAAAAACATTTAATCATTCAAGCAGTTCTTTAATAAATATTTTTTATTAAACATATTTTGAATTTATGCTTAAATAATTTTTATGGCATGGTAGTGGCAGGCTTTTGGATAGAATAAATCATAAAGGGCTCTTTTGTGGGCAGCTTTTGGCTAAACTTAATTCTTACAAAACACTAATGGCATGGCTAGGGCACACTTCTGGCTAGCTTTGATTGTTAATGGCCTTTAAAAGAATAACTGTGGCAAGTTTCAGGCTGTCTGATATTTTGATAAAATGTTTATGGCACATTTGTGGGCCTCTTCTTGTACTTGTGGCCAATCATCGTATGGCCGAGTTCTGGCCGGCGTGACAGTTTTTTGACGGAGCCATTACGGCAAAGGATGGCGAGCCGTCACCAAACACTTTGGGCCAACGTTAACGACACCTTTAATGGCCCACAAGTTATGTGTTTGTTGGGATATTTCATTTAATAGTATAGATTTATACCGCAAAAAGAAAAACAATTTTATAACTTTTAATTGTCGTTGGTTAATGCTTATTAATTTGTATTTCATGGAATGCCAATAGAGATATTTGCAATCGCAAGACCTCCAATTTTCATACTACAATCACATTGCTACGTTTATAATTGACAATTGCGCAATGAATGCAGCAGCTCTTCTAATTCTTTTTATAAGAAACTTGAATAAAAACTCTGCGGTCTTAAGCGACTTAGACCTTTACATTACTAAATCTTCAGGACGTGTCTGAAACTTGCATTTGATGTACTTTTTAAAGATATTAAAAGCAACTATTTTTGTTTTATTATTGCCAAAATCACAATGATTACATTACAACATAGTACATTACATTACAAGTACAACATAGATGCTTTACGTTAGATAGGTGCTTCAGAAGGGACGACAAAAATTGAAAATCATGTTTTATAGCTTAAATCAGATACATGTAGTTAATGCCAACATCATATTTTATTCATTCAAACCCCAACTACAGTTGGTCAAAACCTTGAAAAAGTTATTAGTATAAAAAGTGTAGATTGAGCTAATGTAATGATAGGCCAGCATCATCGACACGCAACAACTTAAATAATATAAGTGTAAACGAGCTTATGTCATTGTAAAATGTATTTTTATTGTCGTCGCTTAGCTGTGAATATACACGCAAATTTCTGTTAAGTTTAAATGCTTAACTTTTTTTTTTTCTTTTTGCAAATGGGTGATTTTTTTGAAAAAATGCATGATTTGGGGGAAAATTTGATTTTAAATTTGTTTAAAAAAATTTATAACGGAAAATTGAAAATTGAAAAATTACTTTTTTGAGCACAAATTGCGTTGGGGACTTTTTCTGAAAAAAGGCCTGATTTGGGGAATTTTTCAGAAATTTTGGGGAAAATGGTTTTCGACAATCTGACAACATTGACACCAGACCAGAAAACAAGACGAAAATGCATTTTTAGACTTCGGGTTGTAAGAGAATGACGGGAAATAGGAATGAGTGACGGTAAAGAGAATTGCTATTTAGCGTTTAGATAATGTCACTAGCTCTGTTGTATAAAAAACTGCAAGGAGTGAAATAAATATCCAGTAATACTTCAATTAAGTAACATTTTCCGAGTTTTAATATCTTCTTTGAATAATTTCTTGTTTCATATATATATAGTTCGACTACATCCAACAATAAAAAATTATTCCGTGTATAAGGCACACCTAGGAGTTTTGCCCTAAATTTTTGAAAAAAAAGTGCGCCTTATACACGAGTAAATACGGTATATAAGCAGTCGTATACAGTGGCGCCAACTTATATGGGCCCGTGGTGCCTGAGCCCACCGAATAATTTTAAATTCTATCGTGCCAAATTTTCATTGTTCTATTTCGTTATTTATTTCCTTATTATTTTATTATTAATTTTTGTCCCTGGCACAAAATTTATTTTGCCAATGATCGCATGTTTTCATTCTCCAGCTGTGACACCCATCAATTCAAAATGATTGAAATGTAAATGTTTAACTTTCTGCTGTTTCAATTTTTAGTCATGTTCATGATAGGATCCTATTACAATATATATTACAGTCTTTATAAGGAAAAACGCATTATAATATGATTTTTAAAAATTGCAACTATCTTAAAATAATGATAGCTTGACTTAAAAGTCTCATCTTTTATCAGCTGTGTCTAACCTTCAAAGAAAAACAAATTGGTTGTAACATTTTACTGAGACATCTTTGAGCACCCCAATATTTTTGAGCCAACCCGATATTTTTCAAAAGTTGGCGCCATTGATGGTATATACAGGGTGTTTCGCTACCAGATCGACAAACTTTAAGGGGTGATAGTAGACATAAAGACAAACATTATTAAATAGGAAACCATGGGGCGCAAACGTCTTCTGTAGGAGCTCGGGGCCATTAAATTTTAAGGTCCAAAAATTTAAACGCTGATAAAAATTAGAAAAAAGGATCGATTTGTTTGCGGTTTTCTCTAAAATCATTCTTTATATCACAATTTTTTATTTATTTTTAATTTTAAAGGTTAAGTTCGAAAATTGTCGATAGAGGGCGCTTTAGAATTTAGAGTAACGAACAAATACTTTTTGCCGTTCTTTTGTGCATGGGGTTGAAATTATTCTAAAGTTTAGACTTTAACTTAAATTTTAAGACCAAAATCGGAAACATGGGGATCGGTTAACTAGCGAAAATTTAACTGTGAACCGAGGGGGAGATTTTAAACACTCATGAACATTGGACAAACTAATCTATTTTGTTGCGGTTTGCTTGTAGGTCATTCCCTTGGTAATTATTTTATTCAAAATGACGTACACACAGTTGTATTGCATTTTAAATAGACCAAAAATCAGTTTATAAAAATGTCGACTAACAAATGAGATTCTGGTGCGAATTATCTTCGTTAGCTTAGATATCACGGTATAAAAAAGCAGTTTAAAATTTTGATTTTATTCTTGTAAAACAAGTTTAGAAACAATTTTCCACGAAATTTTGTTTCTTCATTTCTTTTCTAATCATATTCTCGCTTTCTACCTCTGCTTCTTTCTTATAAGACTTTTTTTTTTTTTTTTATAACTCAAGTTTTAACAAATAATGTTAAAATTTTAATGAAAAAAAAAGTTTAGATATAAATACTTCATTTTCTTTCCGACTTTAGTTTCCCTTCTGCGAAGATAAATCTTATCAATTACTCCCTAGCGTGATTTCTGGGCATTCATCTTACCCGCATTTTATTTTTACATATGCTCTTACTTATTCCCTACTGTCTAAATGCTTTGAATTGAGTGATCTCATATTAATCTGATTTATTTTTCTTACTCAGGCATCTACAGCCATGGGGAAATCTTTTCCTATTGGATGTAAGTTTGCTGCTTTGTCTCTCTGCCTGCATTTGCTTATTTCTCTTTCTTTTTTCTAAGTTTTCTTTTCGTACTTTACTGCTTATAATGCTTTTTTTTTTTACTCTTCTTTCTTTTTTCAGTTTATCTTTTGTTGACTTAATCTTTATTAGCTGTAGTTTAAACTTTTTAAACGATATAAAATATTTTTTTTTTTAAATAATCATTTCATGGATTATCTGTTCTAAATTGGTGTTTTTTATTGTCGTACTTCATTAAAGCTGTAGCTTTAGTTTATTTACTTTAAATGGATTGACTTCTAAAGTAAGGGTTAGCACCATTTTTTAAGGATTCCGTACTTAAGAATTAAAAACGAAACCATTATAATATCACTCGTGTGCCCGTCTGTCGTAGATGTTTACTTTTTTTTTTTTTTTTAACTATGAAACGAAGAAAGTTCGAATTTGGTAGAAGTTTTAAAGGTTACTAACCCACATATTTATAGATTATGGCCAATCACAAATATATTTTGGAAAAATGTAGAAGGGATAATTCAGTTACTTAAAAATATTTATATATATATATATATATGTATATCGTGTCGAGTATTTGGTGGAAAGGTCTCGTTACGACAAACTCAACAATACATTTGCTTTAATTTTAGGTATTATAATTTCAAAGATATTGTCGAAAAATATGTATGTAAAAATATAATTTCCCACTTACTCCATTTACGAATCTATTGAAACTAAAAATAATTAAAAATTAGAGATAAATAGAAGTATATTTTAACTTTGCGGGAAAACTATTGCAGTTATCCTAGAAAATCGCACTTTTCCATTTCACATAAATTTCACTTTGAGAATTCTCTACAAGGGAGTTGATGGACGCTTGATGTATTTATCGTAAGTAGTAGGAAAATAAGAGTACGGGCTCAGGAGCAGGCGGGGCTGCGGGGCCGTCCCGCCTGCGGTGCCTCCTGCGGTACCTCCATACCTCCGGCTGCCCCGCCTGCGGTCCCTCCTGCGCCCACCGTGACACCGCCACTCTCCTGCCCCCACTATGCATCCCCCTCCACGAACGCCCCCTAGTGGAAAAAAGGAACATTCTATTATAACATGAGAGGTGATCAACCTTCCCTAATTAAAAATATTATCAATCACATCTCAACATTGAATCATACTATAAGATGAAGATTAAATTTGTATTTGAATTTTAAACAACCGTAATTTTAATGAGTATTATTAATTAAGCGAAACAATTAAAATTTCAGTTTTTAACCATTTTATTTAGATTTCTTCAACTACAAGATGAGATTATCAATTTAACTCAAGAAAGTTAAACATATATTTGAATTTTGCTTCATAGACATCTTAATGAGTAGTATTAATTAAGTAAAAACAATAGAAAATATCCAGTTTTATAGAAAAAGACTGATTTCTTATGATTTTTATCAACTATATGATCAATGTAACGACTTAAAAGTTGAAAGTTAAACGTACATCCTAGTTTTTCAACTGCTATAACCCTTATGAGTATCGTTAATTAAGTAAAAAACAATGGAAAATATCAAGTTTTATAGAAAAAGACTTATTTCTTACGATTTTTTCAACTCAAACTTCAGAATATCAATTTGATAGAAAGAAATTTAAGCAAGCATTCCAGTTTTGGACAACCATTTCCTTCATGAACATTATTTATTAAGCAAAACAACGGAAAATATTAAATTTTTAACTGATTTCTTCATATTTTTTTTTTTTTTTTTTTATATATATATATATATAAAATTAGGATACACAACTTAAAATAGAAATTTAAACATATTTTTTAGTTTTTGAACAGTCGTTACCTCAAAGAATTTCGATAATTGAACAATTAACAAAGGAAACTAATGATTTTTTAACGAAAAAAGACGAATGAAACGAATTTGGTTAACTTTTACTCTAATTGGAAATTTCATCATATTTTATATATACCAACTAAGTAGAATTTTAATACATAAACGAATAATTTAAAGAAATCCTCAACACGCAAATGTGAACCTGCAGAGCATTTCTTATTACGTCATATCTAAACTAAAACTTTTTTCTGCAACCCCTCCATGCATGCATTCCAGGTAGGGGAACATAACAAAGAATTTTGACGTCACAACTTACAAAGGTATCCAACAAAATGTTTACGTTCAAGAAAAAGTATCACCTAGAGAGAAAAAAAGAAGAGATTTAAGCTATTTATCCATTCTAGTTTTATAACAGTTACCACAACATCTCCAAATTAAAATTTGGAAGTCATAATGAGTGTAATTAATTAAGCAAAATAATAGAAATATTAGTTTTTCAGAGGGGAAAAGACGAATTTAAACAAATTTTATTAGTTTTACACTAGTTTAATAATAATTTTAAGAGGAAAAAGACGAATTTAAACTTTTTTTTTTTTTTTTTTTTTTTTTTAGTTTTACACTATTTTTTCTCATCTCCAACACGGATATATCAATTTTAACAAAAGAATTAAACGTATATTTAGTTTTTAACAACAAAATCTTAACAAGTATCATTAATTAAACAAAAATAAATATCAGTTTTAAAGAAAAGACGAATTTGAATAATTTTACACTAGTATTTTCAAAAGCAACATGGAAATATCAATACTTATTCACATATTTCACTTATTCACTGTATTCAATACTATATTTAATAAATTTGGATACACTTTAAGAATTTCCTAATCTATAATTATATATTAGCTGTATATTTAATGTTACCCATGTTTTCATCATTAGTTCATAATCGTGAATTTTGTACTTTAAATACCATGTATTCAGGTTCAGATTATTTTTACTTGAAATCATACAGAGTTTTTTAATAGAGTTTGTTTTTGAAATCATTGAAGCAACTGTATTTAATATTTTTAACACCAATTTTCTAAGATTTTCTAACATTTTCCGATTATACATTCCTCAGGAGTACATTTCTAAATGCTACAATCACTTTACATATCGAAAAGATATCATTGAAGCAACTGTATTTAATATTTTTAACACCAATTTTCTAAGATTTTTTAACATTTTCCGGTTATACATTCCTCAAAAGTATGTATTCTAAACAATAGAAAATATTAATTTTAAGAATAAAAAGACGAATTTAAACAAATTTTATTAGTTTTACACTATTTTTTCTCATCTCCAACACGGATATATCAATTTTAACAGAATTAAACGTATATATTAGTTTTTAAGAACAAAAATGTAATAAGTATCATTAATTAAACAAAAAATAAATATCAATTTTCAAGAAAAGACAATTTTTTACACAAATTTTCAACTTTGAAATACATTTGTTTACATATATTGTTACAATATATTACTAAACTTAAACTTTTTTAAAAGTTTGAATGTCTTTACAAAGGGTTCATATTTATATTTTTCACGTCTTGACTGCATTCGAAATCTTACAACAAAAGTATACTTTTATTATTATTATTATTATTCTAGAAAACCTAAAAAGTCATTTCTTGCTGCTTTAAACACTTGACATATTAAAACTACTCTGAGATATTCTACCCATATAATTAATCAAATTAGAACATGATTTATCTTACACTTCAAAATTTCTGAATTTTTACAATACTTATTTTCATCAAACTTTATTCTTGATCCTATATATTTTAACAGTAAAGAATTTTAACATCTGTTTTTATCTACTTATCAGAAACTTATTAAAACACCCAACAACATTTTCCAAATATGAATATTATCTTTACAGTTTAATAATACAAAACATACACGAATACAAAGTTTAATTTTTACAAACATTTCATATTTCAAACCAAACTTTTCGAAATTTTCACATCATAAGAGCAAACATTAGATGAACTTTTTAACATCAATATTGCTTAGATCTTTTCATCATAACTTTTAATTATGATAATTATCCATTTTTAGGTTGATTGTCGAAAAACTGTATCTGAAATTACATAAACTTAATGTAAAAAACCATGTTCTCACACAATTTCTTGAAATTCAACAAAGAATTGACTATTACTTATCTATTATTCTTATTAAATACTTATCTACATCAATATCGACTCTCGATAGTATATAGATATTTCATCATTACACACTTACAACTCTTTTCAAACGTTTATCAGAAAAATAAGTCAATCAAAGTCTAAAAGTTATCACACCTGTTCCTCAGAAATATTACTATCATATGAAACAGTAAAGAAAATTAATAGATATTTAATATTTAATAACCTCATATGTGAAATTACTGTCGAATGAGAATACTAATAATCTATAAAATCAACTGTTGAACAAAAAAATAGTACAGATTACCGAAAATTCAAATGTTTTTTCTGCAAAAGTTACAAAAATTAACAAATGAATGACAAGTTAGAGAAATAACTAAAAAAGTTAATGAACATATTTACAAATTTATTAAAATCACACCTTTTTCTGGATTACAAACCACAATTTCTTGAAAAATTTAACACCGAATTTGTAAGATTTTAATCCTAGTATTACATACACTCAATAAATATTCAAAATTAACAAAAAAAATAATTTTTTAGTCTCATCAATAAGCAGAAATTCTATATTAAAAGAATATTTTCATATTAGTACTTATAAAAATGAGAGTTTACAAACTGATTTTCATAATTTCATCACATTTAAACTTAATATTTTACATAAAACATTATTTAATGAAATTTTATGCTTTCTAATTCAGTAACATTCAATACTTTTTTAGTTTTTAAACCAATACCACGATATTTATTTACATCAAACTTGATTCTTCACCTTTTATATTTCCATATTACACACGTGAGATAAATATTAACTTGGATCAGGAGTTGAAGTCAATTGATTCCATTCGATTTTCATCATGTACGCATTGCTCCTACACGAAATTTCTTATTGCTATAATCATCTAATGTATTAAAACTAATCTACTCATATTTTTAATCAATTCATCAGATGTTTCATCTCGCACTTCTGAATTATCGTGCATCAAGTTGCTTAAAATATAAATACTATCTTTATAGTTTTAATGATATATAGTATACATGGTTTATCTTGAGTTAGCACTTCCATAGTATTAATCAAATTATATGTTTCATCTTGCACTTGATCTTAATGATTTCATCTTGTATCTGAATTATCGTCCATCGAGTTTTTTTTTTTTTTTTAATAATAATATATTTATAGTTTTTGATTATACATAGCATGTACGAATACAATCTTTAATTTTAACATTTCATATTTCAAATAACCTATTCCCGAAACCAAGCTATGTGAATTTTACCACAATGCTTATTATCATAGAATAATTTGTGTTTCACACTTTTCTAAAAATTATCAGATATGTACCCCTCAGAGAAATTACTATCGTATGAATAAATGAAGAAAATTTAATTTATATTAAATGTACACGAAATTGATTGCAATATACATGTATTTAATAAAAATAAATAAATAAGCGATTATTTATACATTAAACCTTTACTAAATATATATTTCTTTCATTATACAGATGTTTCAACAAGATGAACCAAAACAGCAGCAAACTTCAGAAATGAATGATCCGAATGATTCATCCCTAGCACATGTAGCGTTAACGAATAACACATATGTGAGTACTTATATGAGAAATACTAGAATTCGTATATGAAACGTAATTAGAGTAAATACAAAATGATTTGTCTTACTACCTACACTTTAACAAGTGCTTTTTACTTATATTATTGAAGAGAATCCTAACTGTGTCCATTTATTTCTATTACAGATGTGCTCTATTTGCTACAAACACTTCTTAAGTAAATGGAATTTAACAGAACATGCAAAAATCTATACAGGTGAAAAACCTTACACTTGGAAAGATTACCATAAATGCTGTTTTCAAGGAAACGTGAATCAAAAATGCACACATCATCATATAAAGCATCGTCAGATATATGTAAACTTAGTGAAGATATTCAAAAATTAGTCAGACTTTTGAAGAATTTAGAAATAAAGGAAGATATTTAGACTATTTATCCATCATATTTTCACAACACTTACCACAATATCTCAAACTTAAAATTTGGAAGACATACACGCTGCTGAAAAGTAATTTTGTGATTCTTCTAACCAGTATGAATGTATAGATATTATTTTGTATTGTATTCTTTAAATGCTCACATTAAATATTCTTTTATATGCATATATCGTTGTGTTTATTTTTCTAATACCTATTACATTAATGAAATACATAACATTTTAAGTGAAATAACACTCTCACAACTTAAAAAATGCATAAGAACATACAAAAAATAAGCAGATGTATGAAAAAATATGCAAGTTTACAAAATAATTTCATTGTTTTCTAGAAATATTAACAAAAAATATTTACAATATGAAAAAATTGCAAAAGTGAAAAGAAAAAACACGAATGTAAAAACAAAAACCACAAAGTGAAAAACTGATAACAAAGTTTTTGAAAAAAATATTTACAACAAAACTTTTTTTTTACAAAAACCAAAACTTCCAAAAAAATTTTTTTCAAAAATTTTTTTTTTCAAAAACATTTTTTACAAAAAAATTTTTTTTCAAAATAAGTTTTTACAAAAGTAAAAAAAAGAAAATCACAACGTTAAAAAAATGAAAAATTTTTGTTAAAAAAAGTGCAAAAAAATTGCAAAAAAAAGTTGCAAAAATTTAAAAAAAAGTTATGAAAAAAGCTTCAAAAATTTCATTGGTTTTAATGCAATATGCAATGGCGAAACCATTGCATTTGCTATTAAAAACAACAAAATTTTTGAGACTTTTTCATAACTTTTTTTTAAATTTTTACAACATTTTTTTGCAATTTTTTTACACTTTTTTTAACAAAAATTTTTCATTTTTTTAACGTTGTGATTTTCTTTTTTTTACTTTTGTAAAAACTTATTTTGAAAAAAAAATTTTTTGTAAAAAATGTTTTTGAAAAAAAAAAATTTTTGAAAAAAATTTTTTTGGAAGTTTTGGTTTTTGTAAAAAAAAAGTTTTGTTGTAAATATTTTTTTCAAAAACTTTGTTATCAGTTTTTCACTTTGTGGTTTTTGTTTTTACATTCGTGTTTTTTCTTTTCACTTTTGCAATTTTTTCATATTGTAAATATTTTTTGTTAATATTTCTAGAAAACAATGAAATTATTTTGTAAACTTGCATATTTTTTCATACATCTGCTTATTTTTTGTATGTTCTTATGCATTTTTTAAGTTGTGAGAGTGTTATTTCACTTAAAATGTTATGTATTTCATTAATGTAATAGGTATTAGAAAAATAAACACAACGATATATGCATATAAAAGAATATTTAATGTGAGCATTTAAAGAATACAATACAAAATAATATCTATACATTCATACTGGTTAGAAGAATCACAAAATTACTTTTCAGCAGCGTGTATGTCTTCCAAATTTTAAGTTTGAGATATTGTGGTAAGTGTTGTGAAAATATGATGGATAAATAGTCTAAATATCTTCCTTTATTTCTAAATTCTTCAAAAGTCTGACTAATTTTTGAATATCTTCGCTAAGTTTACATATATCTGACGATGCTTTATATGATGATGTGTGCATTTTTGATTCACGTTTCCTTGAAAACAGCATTTATGGTAATCTTTCCAAGTGTAAGGTTTTTCACCTGTATAGATTTTTGCATGTTCTGTTAAATTCCATTTACTTAAGAAGTGTTTGTAGCAAATAGAGCACATCTGTAATAGAAATAAATGGACACAGTTAGGATTCTCTTCAATAATATAAGTAAAAAGCACTTGTTAAAGTGTAGGTAGTAAGACAAATCATTTTGTATTTACTCTAATTACGTTTCATATACGAATTCTAGTATTTCTCATATAAGTACTCACATATGTGTTATTCGTTAACGCTACATGTGCTAGGGATGAATCATTCGGATCATTCATTTCTGAAGTTTGCTGCTGTTTTGGTTCATCTTGTTGAAACATCTGTATAATGAAAGAAATATATATTTAGTAAAGGTTTAATGTATAAATAATCGCTTATTTATTTATTTTTATTAAATACATGTATATTGCAATCAATTTCGTGTACATTTAATATAAATTAAATTTTCTTCATTTATTCATACGATAGTAATTTCTCTGAGGGGTACATATCTGATAATTTTTAGAAAAGTGTGAAACACAAATTATTCTATGATAATAAGCATTGTGGTAAAATTCACATAGCTTGGTTTCGGGAATAGGTTATTTGAAATATGAAATGTTAAAATTAAAGATTGTATTCGTACATGCTATGTATAATCAAAAACTATAAATATATTATTATTAAAAAAAAAAAAACTCGATGGACGATAATTCAGATGCAAGATGAAATCATTAAGATCAAGTGCAAGATGAAACATATAATTTGATTAATACTATGGAAGTGCTAACTCAAGATAAACCATGTATACTATATATCATTAAAACTATAAAGATAGTATTTATATTTTAAGCAACTTGATGCACGATAATTCAGAAGTGCGAGATGAAACATCTGATGAATTGATTAAAAATATGAGTAGATTAGTTTTAATACATTAGATGATTATAGCAATAAGAAATTTCGTGTAGGAGCAATGCGTACATGATGAAAATCGAATGGAATCAATTGACTTCAACTCCTGATCCAAGTTAGTATTTATCTCACGTGTGTAATATGGAAATATGAAAGGTGAAGAATCAAGTTTGATGTAAATAAATATCGTGGTATTGGTTTAAAAACTAAAAAAGTATTGAATTTTACTGAATTAGAAAGCATAAAATTTCATTAAATAATGTTTTATGTAAAATATTAAGTTTAAATGTGATGAAATTATGAAAATCAGTTTGTAAACTCTCATTTTTATAAGTACTAATATGAAAATATTCTTTTAATATAGATTTTCTGCTTATTGATGAGACTAAAAAATTATTTTTTTTGTTAATTTTGAATATTTATTGAGTGTATGTAATACTAGGATTAAAATCTTACAAATTCGGTGTTAAATTTTTCAAGAAATTGTGGTTTGTAATCCAGAAAAAGGTGTGATTTTAATAAATTTGTAAATATCTTCATTAACTTTTTTAGTTATTTCTCTAACTTGTCATTCATTTGTTAATTTTTGTAACTTTTGCAGAAAAAACATTTGAATTTTCGGTAATCTGTACTATTTTTTTGTTCAACAGTTGATTTTATAGATTATTAGTATTCTCATTCGACAGTAATTTCACGTATGAGGTTATTAAATATTAAATATCTATTAATTTTCTTTACTGTTTCATATGATAGTAATATTTCTGAGGAACAGGTGTGATAACTTTTAGACTTTGATTGACTTATTTTTCTGATAAACGTTTGAAAAGAGTTGTAAGTGTGTAATGATGAAATATCTATATACTATCGAGAGTCGATATTGATGTAGATAAGTATTTAATAAGAATAATAGATAAGTAATAGTCAATTTGTTGAATTTCAAGAAATTGTGTGAGAACATGGTTTTTTACATTAAGTTTATGTAATTTCAGATACAGTTTTTCGACAATCAACCTAAAAATGGATAATTATCATAATTAAAAGTTATGATGAAAAGATCTAAGCAATATTGATGTTAAAAAGTTCATCTAATGTTTGCTCTTATGATGTGAAAATTTCGAAAAGTTTGGTTTGAAATATGAAATGTTTGTAAAAATTAAACTTTGTATTCGTGTATGTTTTGTATTATTAAACTGTAAAGATAATATTCATATTTGGAAAATGTTGTTGGGTGTTTTAATAAGTTTCTGATAAGTAGATAAAAACAGATGTTAAAATTCTTTACTGTTAAAATATATAGGATCAAGAATAAAGTTTGATGAAAATAAGTATTGTAAAAATTCAGAAATTTTGAAGTGTAAGATAAATCATGTTCTAATTTGATTAATTATATGGGTAGAATATCTCAGAGTAGTTTTAATATGTCAAGTGTTTAAAGCAGCAAGAAATGACTTTTTAGGTTTTCTAGAATAATAATAATAATAATAAAAGTATACTTTTGTTGTAAGATTTCGAATGCAGTCAAGACGTGAAAAATATAAATATGAACCCTTTGTAAAGACATTCAAACTTTTAAAAAAGTTTAAGTTTAGTAATATATTGTAACAATATATGTAAACAAATGTATTTCAAAGTTGAAAATTTGTGTAAAAAATTGTCTTTTCTTGAAAATTGATATTTATTTTTTGTTTAATTAATGATACTTATTACATTTTTGTTCTTAAAAACTAATATATACGTTTAATTCTGTTAAAATTGATATATCCGTGTTGGAGATGAGAAAAAATAGTGTAAAACTAATAAAATTTGTTTAAATTCGTCTTTTTATTCTTAAAATTAATATTTTCTATTGTTTAGAATACATACTTTTGAGGAATGTATAACCGGAAAATGTTAAAAAATCTTAGAAAATTGGTGTTAAAAATATTAAATACAGTTGCTTCAATGATATCTTTTCGATATGTAAAGTGATTGTAGCATTTAGAAATGTACTCCTGAGGAATGTATAATCGGAAAATGTTAGAAAATCTTAGAAAATTGGTGTTAAAAATATTAAATACAGTTGCTTCAATGATTTCAAAAACAAACTCTATTAAAAAATTCTGTATGATTTCAAGTAAAAATAATCTGAACCTGAATACATGGTATTTAAAGTACAAAATTCACGATTATGAACTAATGATGAAAACATGGGTAACATTAAATATACAGCTAATATATAATTATAGATTAGGAAATTCTTAAAGTGTATCCAAATTTATTAAATATAGTATTGAATACAGTGAATAAGTGAAATATGTGAATAAGTATTGATATTTCCATGTTGCTTTTGAAAATACTAGTGTAAAATTATTCAAATTCGTCTTTTCTTTAAAACTGATATTTATTTTTGTTTAATTAATGATACTTGTTAAGATTTTGTTGTTAAAAACTAAAATATACGTTTAATTCTTTTGTTAAAATTGATATATCCGTGTTGGAGATGAGAAAAAATAGTGTAAAACTAAAAAAAAAAAAAAAAAAAAGTTTAAATTCGTCTTTTTCCTCTTAAAATTATTATTAAACTAGTGTAAAACTAATAAAATTTGTTTAAATTCGTCTTTTCCCCTCTGAAAAACTAATATTTCTATTATTTTGCTTAATTAATTACACTCATTATGACTTCCAAATTTTAATTTGGAGATGTTGTGGTAACTGTTATAAAACTAGAATGGATAAATAGCTTAAATCTCTTCTTTTTTTCTCTCTAGGTGATACTTTTTCTTGAACGTAAACATTTTGTTGGATACCTTTGTAAGTTGTGACGTCAAAATTCTTTGTTATGTTCCCCTACCTGGAATGCATGCATGGAGGGGTTGCAGAAAAAAGTTTTAGTTTAGATATGACGTAATAAGAAATGCTCTGCAGGTTCACATTTGCGTGTTGAGGATTTCTTTAAATTATTCGTTTATGTATTAAAATTCTACTTAGTTGGTATATATAAAGTATGATGAAATTTCCAATTAGAGTAAAAGTTAACCAAATTCGTTTCATTCGTCTTTTTTCGTTAAAAAATCATTAGTTTCCTTTGTTAATTGTTCAATTATCGAAATTCTTTGAGGTAACGACTGTTCAAAAACTAAAAAATATGTTTAAATTTCTATTTTAAGTTGTGTATCCTGATTTTATATATATAAAAAAAAAAAAAAAAAAAAAAAAAAAAAATGAAGAAATCAGTTAAAAATTTAATATTTTCCGTTGTTTTGCTTAATAAATAATGTTCATGAAGGAAATGGTTGTCCAAAACTGGAATGCTTGCTTAAATTTCTTTCTATCAAATTGATATTCTGAAGTTTGAGTTGAAAAAATCGTAAGAAATAAGTCTTTTTCTATAAAACTTGATATTTTCCATTGTTTTTTACTTAATTATCAATACCCATTAAGGATACAGCTGTTGAAAAACTGAAATGTACGATTAAGTTTTCTCTCTTAAGTTGATAAAATCGTAAGAAATCAGTCTTTTTCTATAAAACTTGATATTTTCCATTGTTTTTTACTTAATTAACGATACTCATAAGGGTTATAGCAGTTGAAAAACTAGGATGTACGTTTAACTTTCAACTTTTAAGTCGTTACATTGATCATATAGTTGATAAAAATCATAAGAAATCAATCTTTTTCTATAAAACTGGATATTTTCTATTGTTTTTACTTAATTAATACTACTCATTAAGATGTCTATGAAGCAAAATTCAAATATATGTTTAACTTTCTTGAGTTAAATTGATAATCTCATCTTGTAGTTGAAGAAATCTAAATAAAATGGTTAAAAACTGAAATTTTAATTGTTTCGCTTAATTAATAATACTCATTAAAATTACGGTTGTTTAAAATTCAAATACAAATTTAATCTTCATCTTATAGTATGATTCAATGTTGAGATGTGATTGATAATATTTTTAATTAGGGAAGGTTGATCACCTCTCATGTTATAATAGAATGTTCCTTTTTTCCACTAGGGGGCGTTCGTGGAGGGGGATGCATAGTGGGGGCAGGAGAGTGGCGGTGTCACGGTGGGCGCAGGAGAGTGGCGGTGTCACGGTGGGCGCAGGAGGGACCGCAGGCGGGGCAGCCGGAGGTATGGAGGTACCGCAGGAGGCACCGCAGGCGGGACGGCCCCGCAGCCCCGCCTGCTCCTGAGCCCGTACTCTTATTTTCCTACTACTATCGTAGCAGAAATATAAAAAGATTGTAGATAAGGGTTTTCGAATAAAAAATTAAATTACAAGAATCAAAAAATCCGACTGCATGAAAAGCCGGTTTAGTTGAGTTTATCAGAAATGGGTTGGTCAGCTTGTACTGCCAATTTCACCATACGCTTGCTGAAAACCTTGGTCTCCTCTGCTACTGTCAGAACTGGCCTAAAAAATTAGCCTAGAACAAAAATTTGTAGGAATTTAGGAAATCATTTGTCTCGAACTCGCAGCTGTCGAGGTTAGTCCACTCTGTTTCTCAACGCCTTAATTGTAAAAAAGAAATATATAAATATATTTTCTTTATTTTACGTTAATTTTTCGATGTTTCTTTGTGAGTGAGTTAAATAATCTGAATGATTTTATGTTAAAAAAAGAACAAAAATCATGTGTAATAAAGCCTGCTGATTAAAATCTTTTAATTCACTATCTAACATTTGAATTTATTTTTTTCTTATTTATGTGCCGCAGAATATGTCGATGTTTATTCATGAAATTTCTTTTAAGCCTTTTTCCCCTATTTTGTCCAACCATTTCCTAGACCCACGCCCTCAATGTGTGGGAGTTTTGGACACTTATCCGTCATCTGACGGATGGCTTTATCAAATCTGTCTGCCAACGGTACAAAGATATATTTATGTGTCTGAAATATTTATTATTTCTCCTACATTTTAAAATAAAGACACAATTTTATTTGAAGTTACAATGTTGAGCCTACTCCTAAACTTATCATATCTGTATAAGATTAATTGTTTTTATGAAGTTAAAGTGCTTGTCAACCTCCATCTTTAATTCATATAAGTCCCCCTCATTCCTTTTACTTTTATGATAATTTGGTTGATGAAAGCGATATCGGAACGTGAAACAGATTTGTATTTTTATAGCTGCAGTGTATTCCTTTATGTTTTTGAGTTATTCTCTAAAGAAATATTTAAAGAACACCCTTGAAACGGTTCTTTAATTTTTATCAGCCGACTTGTTTTGACCCTATATTGATCATTTCAGCATTTATTATTGTTATTGTTGTTATTATTTCCGTGAGTTTAAGTTGATTTGTTCAAGTAACTTCATTTTTCTTCATCTGCCTCTAGCCAACTGACATCATTATGTAAATGTGTTCGTGTTAGCGTTATGTTCAGTGTTGAATTCAAACACTTTTCTACAGGAGGGACTTTTGTGGCTCTGCGGGGAGATGCTCTTTTTGATCATTTAAAACACAAAATCTCAAATTTTCCTTGAGGGATATTTTATTACTCCGTGTGTGTGTGTGTGGGGGGGGGATCCTCCCCTCACGGGCCACGACGGTAAATTCGGAACCATTTTCCTCGCTCCATAGGAGAAGTGTCTCAAACTGAAGCATAATACACATAATGGAATTCCTCTAAATGGAGCATATCATATAACACCAATCCAATTGGAGTAACGTGCATAGTTTCTCCTCAAATGATATAGAATCCATATTAAATTGCAAGGGATTTTCGTTGTAAGTCCAGTACGTAGTGAAAATACTTTCCACGTAACACAAATAGTTTTCAAATTGCAAAATTTTAGTTGAGAGGGTCACCCCAGCCACAATCACATCACTCTCTACTGGTGCCTGGCACCAATTTATGTAACGAATATTTTTTGTTCATGTTTTTAAGAGAAGGGGAATTAAAGTTTATTAACTGCTTGATATCTATAACAATCAGCCGTGACTATTAAAATTACTTTGCGCAAAACAACAACACAGGAAAGAGAGACTCCATGAAGAAGATGCTCAGGTATGTATGTGGCATTTATTGAAGAGAGAGAAAACTCACACTCTCGCGGGGTGACCCCCTGTAAACATACAATGCAGGAACTCTACATCTTCACAGCAGGACGGTCAAAGATAGAATGAATTTTTACCATCAGAAATCATAGCTAAAATGCGTCGAGCTAAATGTGGTTGCCCTGAAATTATTGTAACCCATACGTACAGTTCATAAAGAAAGTTTAAATTAAAAACATGCCATTCGGACCGTTAATTTGGCGATTAATATATCAGCATACAAATATGTCTGCCAACACTGATTGCTGAGAAAAATATTTCTACTGGAATAACACAGATGTTAGACGCTGATTTTTAACATAAACATAGCGTTATATTTTAAGCCGAAGAGAGACTTGTAATGACTATTACAATCTGAAAAATGAATGCTGTAAGTGGCTGAGTCACCGCAACAAAGGAGCATATGGTTTAAAATGTCTTTCTATGTATTCTTTGAACAAACGAAAGCATGCAGCCTCAGATAATAAGTTTAGGATGAGAAAAGATTTGTTTTTGATTTATTTTATTAACGGCTTCGCTTAGCATGAGTAACCTATATATTTGAATTTAACGCGCAAGAGAAAAAAGATAAATATATTCTTTTTAGAAAGTAAAAGGGAGGTTTAATTAATTTGAAATTACGAAAGATAATTTAAATTTTAAACTTGAGAATTTAAATTTAAAAAGGAATCTAATAATAATATGTGATGTTATGTTGCTTTCGACATCACAGGACTGTGATCGAAATTTTCATGTTAAAGAATCAAATAAGGTACAAATCAATTTGCATTTAAATAATTACAAGTACTGCTCATTTGAGGAACATATTGTTTGCCAATCAAAGAGACCCTTTTAAAATAGTGTGCAATGAAAAGAGAATACAGTAAAAATAATCTTAAAACAGAGCCCACGGCAATTCAAAGGTTAGTGAAATTATTGTACTGCAGAGTTTATTTCTATAGTTAATGCAAGATGACCGTCCTCTACAATAAGGGACTGTCCATAAATTATGTCACTTTTTTTAAAAATATTTCTTACCTCTGGCCCCTTTTGTTATAAAGTGTCACACTTCACCCCCCCCCCCTTTTCAAATGATATTTGGCTTTAAATCTTATCTTTACTTTATGTACACAAAATACTTTAATTTCGAACTATAACTCTAAAATTTAATCTGCTAACTGTTACTGCTTTTATTTTAACCTAAAAGTGTGATGTCACACGTCTTCTTACCCCCCTCCCACCCCCTTGTCACAAACTGCCACAATTACATGACCTCCCCCCCCCCCCCCCTCCAAACCTGACATGATTTATGGATGGCTTGCTTCTAAGTGCATCTACCGCTGCTGTTTTTCACTCTGTTTTCATTTTAAGCTCAATAAAATGCTCATTTTGGAAGTCTTCAAATAGTTGCTAAATATTTTGAGTGATTTTTTTATACTAAATTTTATATTTCACGTACTTTTTATTGAACTGCTCGATTCCATAATAATAATTGCGCGCATGCATTCGTGAGAAATATTTCCGTCCAGGTATCTTAGAATGATGATTATCAGACACCATTTAACCTGCAGCGCTGACACTTCGATTTATCCAGTATGATTTTCTCAATCCATTTGCTTGAGTTGCATGGAAGAGAATTTGTCTCACGTCGATCCGAGATGTCTAAACTAGATGTTGGGCTTATTCCGTTTGAGTGGCACTCCGTGCTGCCTATTGAAATTAGTGAAACGTTTTAAGCCTCTTGTCACACTCTCGTAGTTACTTTTCTTTGTGCTATTCGTTGCATTAAAGTGCCATATCTAATTGGATCTTTTTTTTTTTTTTTTTTTTTTTTTTTTTTCTGCGTATTAACGCATTAGCCTAATTTCAGTTTTAATTTACGTGAATGTGATGTCACTTTATAGTAAATGGATGTTTTGTTTTATATTTATTTTTTCTAAAGATGAAAGCTGATAAAGATATTTTTCATTTTTTCCCATCTAAAATAGTCAAGTGTAGGGATGTAGTGGAGTGTATACGCCGTATATCTTCTGGATTTTTTTTTAAGAGCACCGTATACCCTCTGTTTCTCAAGAAAATTACAGTATGTACATTCTAGGGTATACGCTCTGCCTTGAGGCTTTGCTTAAAACGTATGTTGTCTGTTTTTTTACGATTACACCACTGGTCAAGTGTAGCAATTTTTATAAAATACATACTATTGTCCTGGAATTATTGCTGACTATTCATTGTGGAAAACTATACTCAGCTTTACATTTTTTGATGATTATATAAAATAAATGTTTGAAATTCATTAAAGTCTTTCTTGGAATTTCGAATTTTACATTACATATTTTGACCCTGCCTTCTACAGCCAGTACCCAATTACCAGACGGGCATATGGAGCATTTGCTCAAAGTCCAATATTTCAAGAGCTACTTTACTGAACAAGTAAATTCTCCCGTCTTCAGTAGTAATTTTAAGAGAAATACAATTTAACGAAATAAGAATTTTAAAACTGTAAACTTAATTACATGACTTATCTAGAGTAAAATTGTAGGTAACATCTTTTTATAAGTTAGATCCCCTTTTCTTTTTTCCCCTCAGGCCATAAAATTTTGACGATAGAATCACTTGTGTTGTTTTTATTTATTTATTTATTTTTAAATTTTCACTGATGAAGAGTCTCTTTTTCAAATATAAAAAATATATTTAGCCGGTTTTTTCTGTCTTAAACCACTTAAAAAAGGCTAATATTAAAAGAAAAAAAACCCATTTTGTTAAAACTTTTAAAATATTTTTCAGAAATAGTTAAAATGAATGTATAAAAGGTACCTGGCCCCATTATGGTCCACGTATGGTTTGATTGCTTTTTTCGCCATGTTACTATTATTTTTCCTGGAAACTATTTATGCTGTTGCTTATAGGGATTAATGTGGTAAATAATCTTCATTTCTTGATGCATTAAACACACAGAATGACATTCTGTGTTTGTCTTCTAATTAGAAGCGGCTCTTTTTACCTGATAAAAGAACAGTTTTATATTTTATTCCGAAACAAATTCACCAAGTTCGTTTGTAATTTAAAGAATTTATTTATAAGTTTTAATTTTTTTGGCGCATTTTTACTTGCGTGCTAATTACCTAAAGTTAATCTCCGTATTTCTGTACGAATCTTGATATAGTCTTAAAAGAGCAAGAACAAAGCAATGTTTGACTTTTATAAGGTATTTGAAACTATGCTGATAATAGGAAATTGTTTAAAAAATATATTTCGTTGTATATATTTTCTGTTTGTTATTTTAAAGTAGAACGATGTTTTGTAATCCTCACCACCACCTTCTCTCACTCTCTCCTTTTTTAATACATACAAATCTTATAATTTTTCTTAAGTCAAATAAACATGTTTTGAATCAGAAAACTTATTTAATAAAATGTTGTTTCTATGGGACACTTATTGGATTACTTTTTATTAAGTTTTAAATTTCAGTTTTAAAGTATGTTTGATCTGAAAAACATGGAAGATCTTGCAGCTAGTTGTATAAAATTACTTATTTATATGCATATATTAAATTTGGTACGTGCTATTGACAGGATCATTTTTTTATTGCTATCTTCATTTTGTTTATTACATTATTATAATACTTAAAAATATAAATATATCGTTAGAAATTCTAAATTGGCGTTATACCTACAATATTCGTAGATTTTTTGTCATCTTATTGGCTATTTATAATTTTTTTTTCATTTATTAATTGACGATAGTAATGTAAATACAAACAACATTTAAAATAAATTTTATGCACAAGAACTCAGTTATATTTTACGCAATGGCTGTTAATAAAATAAACATACTTAGAAGTAAGTACATGCAGAATATAAATTAATATATAGAGAAGTGTTAAACATAAGTGTAGTGATAAAAAGCAATTAAAAAAAAGCCAATAAAGATAGTCTTTCTCTTTTTTTTTTTCAGTCCTGTGTAAAATTGTTCTATAGTAAATTTTCTGTTTACTTGTGCGTTTTGTTTTATGTAACTTTTTAACACGTCCCGTATTCTTTACAAATTTGATCTAATACCATAAAATATTTATTCTACTCCATGCTCGAGAAATATTTGCAAACAGCGATCTCAAAAATGATTATCAGACGCCATTTAACCTGCTACGCCGACACTCCATTTATTGAACATGATTTCCCCGATTCATTTGAAGGAAAGGAGATTTTGTCTCGCGTTGATTTGAGACGTACAAACTTAGCTATTCGGATTATTCGATTTGAGTAGCACTCCATGCTTATTGAAATTGTGAAACGTTTTAAGCCTCTCGCAGTTCCTTTACTTTGTGTTATTCGCTGCACTGAAGTGCAATTCTAATTCCGCTTGCTTTTTCTAAAGTTGTGCAATAAATGCATTGGTAGCATCTGAATTATAATTTGTACGATTGTGATGTACAATTTTTCATAAAAGCTGTTCTCAAATCCAAAGGGGTTAATGTTCTGACACATTTTGAAATTCATTTTTGTTCGGAAACGCATGAAATTAGCAGTTGTTGTTATTAAAAAACTGTGCAATCAAGATGTTTTTCCGTTTTTTAATATACAAAATCGATTTTTCAAAAAAAAAAAAAAAAAAAAAAACTGTTAAAGTTGGTTTTTTGAACCGAATTTTTAATCATGAGAACAAGAGAAAAATTGCTCGTCACGTGACCAAAATAACTTATAACCCGGTGACTATTTATCAAAAAATGGAAAACTTGTTGCAATTCCAAATTACTTCAGTAGTCATCCAGGCCAAGTATCCTTTGCTTTTAAAAATAATGAAGAAAATGTGCTAGAACTTGAGGAGGGATGTTTGCTTAGGAGGGAACTTGAGAACCGCCTTAAGTGGATGGTTATTTTATTTTTCTTTTATTTCTAAATTTCGCATATCTTATTTAGGTATAGATATTATTGGCCGGTATGATGTCGACATTACTAGACGTACATTTTGATGAAATTTATATTTTGTTATATATCGCAATCAGACACTTAAATGTCTTATTTCAGACACTTCATCCTTATTAAGACATTTTTCTCACTACATTTATGCTATTATCACAGTAAGATACTTGTGTGTCATGCCTGAAATTTCATATTCAGACACATAAGTATCTGAATTACTTTTTCAGTCACATATGTGTCTGAATTAAAGATACCTCTTTTTACGATGTTCTTATTTTCGAGTTTCGCTGAAACAAATTTAGCATTCTTCATATCGTTAGCGTGATAGCCCTGATAGGATTGATGGTGAACAGTCACTTTGAATTTATTTCCTATTAGCAGATCCGCCGGCGTTGATCGGACCCGTGATAATAACCTTACCGTTTCTTTAGATATATAACTCCACCGCCGATGTATAATATTTTCAAATTAAAGCACACTAAACACAGTTATAAATAATTAACGTTAGGACTGTGTCTTTAAATTTTAATCACAAACGATAAGCAGCGAACACACTGGTCGCCATTCTATTTCACAAACTATAAGCAGAGAACATTCTGGTCGCCATTCTATTCACACACTCTAAACTAAACAAACATTTTTTTTCTCTACTCAGTTCACTTCACATTTCAACCAAAGAGAGTTCACGACGCCCTCTTATGGGACTTATAAATTCTAAAATTTTAACAATAAACAGCCGATTTTCTTTTAAGGTTTCTAAGCATATACGTCGGTGTAGTAATAATTTTGGCTACAAAATTAAAGTGTATTTCTAAACAAACGCAACAAATTTTTCTTCATTTGAATTTTGCGACGTTTTAGGTGAAAAAGGTACCTTACTTTCTTTAAACACTTTTCTTAGTGGGGAAAAAAATAAAAAAAACTATTTATTTCAAAGTTTTTAAAATCTATTCCCGAAAGTCTGCACTATATAAGGTTATAAAATATATTATTAGATTTTATAAAGTATAAAACAGAAATAAGTACAGCCGAATTAAGATTTGGTTGGATAAAGAGCAAACTTATTTTCGATAAAATGGTGGCTTAAAAAAATCGACTCCTTCTGTTCTACCAAAACTTGGATTAAACCAGCGAGCCGGATTTATGTATCTTTTTCTGTGTGTTTAATTGCTCATTCTGTCGCTGCATCAAAGGATCATTGTTAGGGAAGATATAATTTTCTTCGCTAGAAGATAATTTCTTTTGCTAATTTTGGTTTTAAACTTATGAACAGGGCCTGACTTATGCAGGGGCATGCGGGGCAATTGCCACGGCCCCAGGGGGTCCCCCAAGGACAGATTAATTTTTCGTTAAAAATGTGCCAATTGATAAAAAACGGCCAAAAGTGACCAAATTTTTTTTTTTTCAGTTTTAAGGAGCTTTCTTCTCCTACCTCCTTTGTTTCTGTGCCCCATGCCCCCTTAAGGTATTACATTTATCCTTATACTTTTGAAACCGAAAAAAATTGCATTCAATATTTTCTTAAAGTTATCTTTCTTCTGCTATTATACATATCGATGTGAATAGTACTTGAAATTTATGTACACATACCAATATGAATTTTAGTTTTAGTCACTTCAGTATAATTTATGAAAAATTTTAACATTGAGCCCCCCCCCCCCCCCCTAATAATGTTTGCCCCAGGGCCTCCACTCTCTAAGTCGGGCCCTGCTTATGAAAACCATTAAAACCATTATAAATGACCTCAGAAACTTTGGGAATAATGCCTAAAGAATTTATGGCTTTACATGTCGTACATTTGTCTCTGAACGGAGTCAATGAAACTACCCACTTCATCTGTACCCTTACTTGACTTAATTAAATGAACCGTACCGCTAACTCCAAGGATAGCTAAATATGTCCGCATTTAAATCGTCCTCGACATTGGTCGCTCAGATTTGCAATAATAACCCTCATCTCTTTCGGATCTTCACCCTGGTTTTTTATGATGATGATGATAACGGGACCCGCTAGTAATTAATTCTTGCTTTGTTTCTCCACCACGCCCTTATATGCCACAACCTGTTTGTTGCAATTATTTGGTTGTTAAGTTGACATTCAAGGTCAGTGCATGAGTTCTCACCCGATGCCCATTTCCCAAATTTGGCAGAATTAATTAATTATTGGTGTAATTGCAAATGATTTTCTGAGAAACCATCTGACAACTAGAATTACTTTTCTGCAAGGCCGATCGAATTTCCATGAGAATTGTTATTGCCGAAGAATTTAAAAAAAAAAAAAACATAGGAAGATATTGTTATTATATATTGTTGATAGACGGAGTTTATAATAGATAATCAAAAGCAGTTGCAGAATTTGCCATGATTATGTCATGCATCTATATTTTGCATGTCGTGTTATTCACTTTTTATTTATTCATTCTATAACTTATAATTATGTAGATCGTAATTCTTTTCTTTTTTTTTTTCCTCCTTTTTCCGTTGTTCTGTTGTTTATTTATTATCTCTTCTTCCTTAAAAAAAAAAAAAAAAAAAAAAAATATGTTAAATGTATATATATATATATATACATTTCTCAAATTTTGTACATTTTTTTTCTAACAAGGAAGGTCTCCATACGGGCATACTTCAAAAAATCTGAAAAAATTACAGAATGTTCTCCTCATAATAGGGCTGGGCGATATCAGAATTTTAATATCGTGATATATCGCTGACCAAATATCGATAATTTTCGATATATCGATATATTTCAATTCATATATCACTCCATTATAGGGTCATAAATGTAACTATCCTCTATATAAAATACTACAAACACATAATAGTGTATATATATATATATGTGTGTGTTTGTGTGTGTGTGTTAATTATCAAGAAAAAACAAAAATATCAATATCTTAACATATTCCAAGGAACATAAATTTAAATTTTTATGTATTGATTCAAAATATGCAAACCCTTTACCTGCAAATCTGATCTAAAATATGTGTTATTGAAAACTTTTATAGAAATTTAAACATTATAAATCATTAAAATGAAACAAGAAAATGTATATAAGACAACAAATAGACATTAGATATATTGAAAGAAAATACTTTAATTACCTATAAACTTAGAATTTTTTTATTACAATACAAAAAAAAAAAAAAAAATTTGCATTTCTGCAATTTTGGGCAGTAAGGAACACCTTCTTTTCGTTGTTATAATAAATAATTCTATTATTAGTCAGAATACAAATGAAAGCATTAGAATAATCAAATAATTTTAAGAAAACACGAAATTTCTTTGATAGAGTACAAAGTTTCAAATCAGGACATTTTGCTAACTACCGGTTTTTTTTTCTTCTTTTAATAATAATGCTGAATTAATCTCTATAATGATCTTTTACTTTTTCGATTTTGTTTACAGATTTTTTTTTTTTTTTTTGGATGCTTTTACTTCCGAAACCAGTTTCAAAAATGAAAGTATTTCAGTAAAGAAAAAAAAAACTTGAAAACAAATATTAAAAAACGGCTTTTGTTGAAAGAGATCAACCTCAGATGTGTGCAATGCAAAAACAAAAAATAAATAAATAAATAAATAAACAAAAATATGGAAATGCAAACGAGGTATAAAAAAATAAGATTGACATTGAGCAGATGTTTTTGCATTAGTGAACTCTTGAAATAAAAAGGAGCCATGATATTCAAAATCAAAACTATCCTCATTCTTTTATAAAAAATAAACTGTTCGATTTTTTTTTTTTTTTTTTTTTGAACTTATAAAAAGGGTTTTGTGAAAGTATCAACTAGTTTCAGTTGTTTAAGTGCGCGAAAAACACATTCAACGGCACATACAAACGAAAAGGGGGGGGGGAGGAAGAAAAACAAACCCTTTATTCTTTACCATTAAAAGGGAAAAAAATTCATAACTCCCAAGTTAATTTACCGATTTTTCTCAAATTTTCAGCAATTTGCAATAATAGTAAATTAGGCTGTGTGACAAATTTTTATTAAAATATAATAAGTTATTACAAAATTTGAGCATCTTTTACAAGTGTCCAGTACAGAAGAACCTCAAAGAAAACGTAGGAAACTATCCATCGTTTGTTTTTGTTTATCGAACTGAGCAAAATCGAAACTTGAATGTTTATACAATAATCATATTGTCATCTGCTGTGGATGGGTAATATGTTTTGCCAAGCAGAAAGACACCATCCATAGAGTTTTAGCGATCTTTCAAAATGAAAAGTATTTTCCTTCCTAATTTGATTTTTTTTTTTTTTTTTTTTTTTTGGGGGGGGGGGATTTTTTCAAAAACCCGTACGCAAAATGGGTAAAAATACTAGTATCCAATAAACTCTAAAACTAAGGTGAATCACAATGAAAAAAGAAAAAACTTGCGCTTTAAATAAAATTTCTGCTTAAAATAAATGACATAATAGAATTACCATACATGTAAATTATTAATGTTATTAATAAAAAATGTAAAATAATATGTGATTTAATATAATTATTTATTAATGCTATTAATAAATGAAAAACAAACATACAAGAAATATCGATTAATTGTGCTCACATTCTTGAAAATATGTCAGTCAATTCTGCATTCCGGCAGCAATAACTGTACACAAGCTCACAGGAAAACAACAGTCAGCCACCGATATGGAGTCAACATGTGATTGTATTCCTCGAACGAGTGTTTCAACTTCGATTCTCGAACGAACTCCGATAAATAAAGCGGTACATCAGAATAGTAGACTGTTCGCCCATATTCCGGAATGTGCGCGACACCAGCGCAAAAAGTAGACGGTTCGCTCATATTCCGGTATGTGCGCGACACCAGCGCAAAAAGTAGACTGTTCACCCATATTCCGGTGTGTGCGCGACACCGGCTCAAAACCGGAAGTATCACGCAAGTGCCGATTACAGCGTGAACATTTGCAAAAGTAAACAACTTTTGCGCCGACAGAGGTAGATTCGAAATTCCGTAACTCCGTAATTCCGAAAGTAGGATGAAATACCGTTTGAAACGATATATCGGAAGGATTGAAATCTCAATATCGTTACCGGGGTTTTAAAGAAATATCGATATATAACGATATTACGGTATATCGCCCAGCCCTACCTCATAAGCTATATACGTTTATATATATATATATATATATATATATATATATACATATTAAAAAAAAAAAAAAAAAAAAAAAAAAAAAAAAAAAAAAAAATCGGCGGAATCTCTGTACCATGTCTGTAAAAAAAAATAATGAAAATTTCATTTGGGGATTTATCATCGGTTGGCGATGAAAAGCAATTTCAAAAACTTTTTTTTTTAATTTTAAATGCATTTTAAAGAAAAAAAGTTTCATGTTCAACGTGTTCAGATAAATTAAATATCAGAAGTATAATTTAATTTAATAAAGTATAATTTCGTAATAATAATATTTGTATGAATTTAAATTTAACCATCAATATTTGAGATTTAAAACGGAATTCAAATTTAAATTAATTAAAATTGTTTCAAGTTCAAAATCTAGTTGAGCATTGTCAATTCGATATTGTTGCTATGGAAACATCTGGCTGTTATATTTGAATACGCTTAAAAGTATGAAAATAATTTTACTGAATAAGAATTTTTTATATATGAAAATATTTTTTCCAGAGGTAAATTAATCTAGTAAATCTGCAGATCAGGAGCTTCAACGTCAGCTTTGCACATCATTTTTTTAAAAACAGACTTAGGGTAATATTCAACTTCCTGGAAACTGTAATTTAAAATTTTCGAATTAAGTAATTATTTATAAGAATAAAATAAGAATAAGAAATTTTCAGCCATCAAAAGCGTTAAATTAAAGATTTAGTTATGTTAGGATATTCTGAAATTTTCATGATCTATTATTTTTGTTTTTTCTATTATACCATAGCAGATTTCTTCAGGGGGACTCCGCTTCCCTGAACCCTCCGTAGTCTCATTAAATTTAAATTTGTAACTTTCTATCAATCTGCTAATGGTTATCGTATATCTTGTATTTCTTTATACATTTTGATTTATAAGGATAAGTAACAGTTTTAATAAACATTTTTCATTATCCTCATACTTCTACATACCTGCCCACCACAAACACCTAAATCTGATGTATCAGGAACTTTTGAAAGTGTAAACTCAGTAATCTAGGATTTTCCGAAAAAAAGAAGTTTTGATTGCATTTTGTGGCAGTTATCGGAGACTGACAGACAGACAGAAGAACAGACTGACAGACGGAAAACAATAAATTTTGTGTCGCCAAAATAAGCCTTCACTGAAGTTTCGGCAATGACGTCATTATTCACGAGTTATTGCTCTCCATGTTTCTTGTATTATTAACGACTACTATAAAATACTTGTTTTATTTCAATTATGACGTCAAATTTTACCAAGTGAAAAATTTTTTAAAAATATAATTCTTTTTTATTTCTTTTACTTCTAATTATGTCAGAAAAATTCTTATTAACGAAACAAAGTTCCGTGTTTAATATTTAACAAAGTACTATATTTATTTTTATTTTAATTCTGACGTCATTTTTCTTAGTTTAATTTTTCGAATGGAAATTGTTCAGTTGAAACTTATTGCCGTTGAAAAACTATTTCAGATTTTGATTTTTTTGGCAACGATAAAGGAAATTGGTTAAATTTTATCTAAAAAATCGCTATTGATTCTGTATGAAACAGACGGAAAATTTTGAATTATTAAGGAAAATATTTGAATAAAATTAATAAAACATATCCTATGTTCTTTTCTGGGCTATGTTATATTTATACGCAAAGATACAAAGACATTAATTAATTCATCAGTTTTGACGTTGTCTTCATTTAAATTTTTGTACACGCATTCAAATTTATAACATTATAAAAACAAGTTGGAAATTGCACGTGAGGCGTAGCAAACGAGGTGCGTTCGTACGATAACGAAGTTTTAAAAATATTACTCTCATATATCAAACTCATAAAATTATAAATAGTGAATTACAATTAAAACGCTCATCAAACAATGTTCTCCCTATACCATTATGGAATGGAATAGTTTTGTGTGGCCTTGTAAATCAATAACAAATGTTCTTTGCATCACAAATTATGTAAAATGTATATTATAATACGTACTTTATATTGTATATAAATTTTATTAAGTTCGAATGAGTGCAACACCATTAAAATGCATTTGAAACATTTTCCCCATTGACCGTAATGTAACGGAATACTTTTGATTGTCCCTGTAATTGATCTATGCATCCGATTTTCATAAAACTTGAAAATAACTCGACAAAATTATGTAATAACTATGTATTATAAATTTCAAACGTATAACATACATTTGAAACTTTTTCCCCATTGACTATAATGTAATTGAATACTTTTGATTGTCCCTGTAATTGATCTATGCACCCGATTATCAAAAAATTTGAAATAACTCGACAAAATTATGTAATAACTATGTATTTTAAATTTCAAACGATTAAAATGCATTTGAAACTTTTTTCCCCATTGACCGTAATGTAACGGAATACTTTTGATTGCCCCTGTAATTGATCTATGCATCCGATTTTCATAAAGTTTGAAATAACTCGACAAAATTATGTAATAATTATGTATTTTAAATTTCAAACGTATAAAATACATTTGAAACTTTTTCCCCATTGACTATAATGTAATTGAATACTTTTGATTGTCCCTGTAATTGATCTATGCACCCGATTATCAAAAAATTTGAAATAACTCGCCAAAATTATGTAATAACTATGTATTTTAAATTTCAAACGATTAAAATGCATTTGAAACTTTTTTCCCCATTGACCGTAATGTAACGGAATACTTTTGATTGCCCCTGTAATTGATCTATGTATCCGATTTTCATAAAATTTGAAATGACTCGACAAAATTATGTAATAATTACATATTTTAAATTTCAAACGATTCGGTTGGGTAGTTTTTGCGTTGTTATATGCGGACAGACAGACGGACAGACAGACGGACAGACAGACGGACGGACAGACGGACGGACTGAGCGACAACAATAGGTGCTACGTATTTACATAATTACGAACGCACCTAATAAGGATTAGGATGAAAGGTTGCTTAGCAACCATTAAGAGAGAATAAAGAAAGTGAAATAAATACATTTGAAATAAGTAAATCCCTAAAACAAATTAGTTTATATTATTGGAACACATTTGTAAAAAATCTCCAAAATTTACAGTAATAATTTTAGAAATCTGACAAATGCGTAGACAAAATTTCAAAACAATACGAATAATTTAACTGGTAAATTTTAGTATCCATTTATCGTTGAATTACATTAATGAAATGTGTCATTTTCTCTCAAGAGAAAAAAAAATGAAAATCATTGGATTTGCTATAGAAAAGCATTATTGCGCAAAATAAAATATTCTATATTTTCCGAACGAATGAATCAAATCTAACAAAAAACTATACAGCTTAATCCCAGTGCCTCACTAATATACCCACTTAATTTTAAGCCTTGCGTCAGTTATCGCGGAACAAACAGACTGACAGACAAACAGACAAACCAAAAAATTTCGTGTCCCCAAAGTAAGCCTTCACTGAAGTTTCGGCAATAACTACAGCAACAAATAATGTATATATATGCAGTTTATTATATATATATACATGTATATAATACATTAAACTCTCTCATTGTTTATGTTTAAATTTATTAAATACCATTTACACGAATTCTAAAAATTCAAAAACGTTCGGTTGCATTAAAATCGTTTGCTTTTGGCGGGGAAAAGTGCTGCTCACCAAATCGTGTGACACTTTCGTCTTTTCACGCCAAATATTCGAAACTATTTTATTTTTTTACATGTTTACTAGTGTAATTCCGCCGCTAATTTTCACCGATCCTTTATTACATACATGAATAGTTTAATTAATATTTTTTTTTTTTTTTTTTTTTTTTTTTTTTTTTAATCTGAGTATGCCCAGTATGGAGACCTTTCTTGTAAGTATTGTTTATCAGTATTGTAACATTTTCATAATACTAGTTTATAACAATTTGACTTTCCCGCTTCAATGTAGGGGAAAGTGAGGTAAGATGAAGAATTTCAGCTTCCAAGATTTTTTTTTTTTTTTTTTTTCTGAACTCATTCAGTGGATTAAAAAGTTGTAATTGAAATAAGAACTTCTTTTGAATATACTTTTACGTATTTTTTGAATATACTTATACGTATTTTTTTTCGAAAATACTTAAAATATTTCCATATGCAAAACAATATCAAAGGATGATAAAAACTAGGTTTTCCCAAATTTTTAAATCGCTGAAAACCAGCTTTAATTATTTTTAAATAGATTTATTTTCTGCCGTTCACGCTTCTACTTTAAACGATTACTAATATGTACCAAATGTTCTAAATTATTCGGTCCCCCTTTTAACCCCCTCAGGGAAGCAATTTCTAAAATCGCTGAAATATTATGTGTTTGATTATTGACCCATCATACGTTGTATAGGGTAAATCTTACATTCGTTTTGAAAATCGAAAAAAAAAAATTTGACGGATTTACACGTTTTAGATACTGGGGATTCCGAAAAAAATATTTTTAGGAAAAAAAAAAAAATTGCCGTCGGTCTGTGTGTCCGTCCGTCTGTCTTTCTGTCTGTAAACGCTGTATCTCTCGAAAACAAATTGAAATAGAAACTTCAAATTTTTTATGTACTTCGTGTGTAAGAATGGGGCGAAGCCTATTTAATATCAGTAACTTCTAAAATCCGAAACTATTCTTTACGGACACTCGAAAAATTTGTTCTAGTGAAAGGTATATAATTTTTTTATTATTATTATTTTAAGGAATGGACGTAAAATGTAATAAAATAACACAAATTCTGCATAAAGAACGAAGTCGATCGGATCATTAGTTGCCGAGATGTTTGTAATCCTGTTTTCCACACTCTTTGATTTTCCATGGCCTTATATTTCACTCAAATTTCAATTCAAAGATATATTTTAACTGGATATGAGATGTTTAATCCGACGCAGTAAACTGTTGTTAATAATATTATTATTTTTGGAGTTATAAGGATGTTTATTTTACGCAATTCAATACTACTTGAATAGTTTGGCGTTTTATATAATTTGTCGAAATTGGTTCATCAGTAATTCATTAATAGAGCACTACTATATAGATTAAAAATATTTAAATATACGTTTAAATTTTGTTTTGGAATTCCAATGCGTTTTATGAATAGTTTTTACATGTTTTATTTTCATATATTATATTATGCATATCCATGATGGATAAGTATTATGGTGGCCCCCAAAGACTAGTTTTTTTAGTAGTTTTATCTTCTGGAATTCCATGTTGCTATTTTACCGACTGCTGAGATATAGGAAGATGTTCCAGAATTTTCGACCCCCCCCCCCATTTGCCCTCCTGAGGGGGAATTTTCAAAAATCCTATCTTAGTGCCCGCTTACATCATAAGAAGTATATTGTCCCCGATTTTCATGTTTCTACGTTCAGTAGTTTAGGTTGTGCGCTGATTATTAATCAGTCAAGACAAACTATTTTATATATGTATAGATATATTAAATTTCAAATCATTCGGTTTGGTTGTTTTTCCACTGTTATATGCGTACAGACAAACCAAACGGCGATTGTAGATGCTACGTATTTGTCTAATTACAAACGCACCTAAAAGGGGGGGGGACTTATTTAAAAATATGAATGAAAGTCTACCTGTCATTAAGCCCTCTGATCGCTCTCGATAGATTAAAATAGTATACCTCTTTTACGCTGATTTAGTAAACCAACGTAATCTGGACGGAACATCTTACATATTTGATTTGTTAAGAATTAGTTTATAATCGTGTAACATCTGTTTCAACAAAATTCCGTCGCAACTGTGCTGTGCTGCCTCGCTATTCGTCCGTTCATAGTTATGAAGGATGTAGCGACGAATTTTCTACTTTGTTAGGAATTTAGTGAATTCGAAGAATGTCTCAACGTTCATGACTAGTAATTGGATTGGAATAAGCAGATTCGTAAGCTGTCTTCCTTTGGATTTCAGTTCATGTACCTGAAGATACTGTTACACCCTATAGAAAGTTTAGAGTTATGTATCATGTTGGTTTTTATATCATCGAAGATTTCAAGAGCGTTTTCTAATACAATTAAAACAAAAACTACTTGATGCTAATCAAACTAAATGTTCATAATACTATTTAATCCCTTGTAATGCCTTATTCTGTGCAATAATCTTGATTAAAGGAAAGAAGCTTGGGCTTTATTATTTCGAGACAGTTATAAATCTGGCATAGTGTGACAATTGTTAAAGAATTTATATTCTTGTGCATGGAGAAGGAATAAGCCAAATGAAAAAATATAGCATTTATTTTATTGCCTTTAGTCAGCCATACTCAGCTATTTTGAATAGTTTTAGTCAGTATTTTTTTTTAAATTACTTTGTTTAAAATTATTGAGTTTATTTTAAATATTCCTCTTAGTAAGAATATCAGCTTAAAATGAAATAAAACTTTTTAGAAAAGCTTAAATTTTAAGTTACAAAAATAGCTCTAATAATAATAGTAATAAAACTGTAGTACATATTGGATACTCTTTATAACTAATGTTATTAGATAATTCAGTTGCAGTGTCTGTGCTTCAATCATTCATAATGGTTCATTAAAATTGTGCAATTTTTTTTTTTTTTTTTTTTTTTTTTTTTTTTTTTTGTATAAATAAATTGAACATTATAAATATGATCTCTAAAATATAATTAAGATTTCTGGATTGAAACTGATTATGGAATGCCAACCTTAGATACCGTATTTACTCGTGTAAGGGCGCACACGTGTATAAGGCGCACCCCTACTTTACAAGTAAAAATGGCGATTTCTTAAAATCTCGTATGTAAGGCGCACCATAAATTCGATACGTTAATGAAGAATGACTAAATGAATTTTAGTTTAAAAAAAAAAAAAAAAAAGAAAAAAAAATCGAAACAAACGTTACACCAGACCAGAAAACAAGACGAAAATGCATTTTTAAACTTCGGATTGTAAGAGGATGACGGGAAATAAGAATGAGTGACGGTAAAGAGAAATGCTAATTAGCGTTTAGATAATGTCATCAGCTCTGTTGTATAAAAAAACTGCAAGGCCTGAAATAAATATGCAGTAGTACTTCAGTTAAGTAACATTTTCCGAGTTTTAATATCTTCTTTGAATAATTTCTTGTTTCATATATGTATCGTTCGACTGCATCCAACAGTAAAAAATTATTCCGTGTATAAGGCGCACCTAGGAATTTTGCCCTAATTTTTTTGAAAAAAAGTGCGCCTTATACACGAGTAAATACGGTATTCACTTCGAGCTTTTCGTTCAGTTATTGAGCGTGATTTCGTCGCAATTGCGCACTGCTCCGTCATTCGATTTCGTGTCATTATGAAGAATATTAAGATGGATTTTCAAATTTATCACGAATTCAGTGAATTCAAAGAGTGCCACAATGCGCCTGACTTTTAGTTTGTTTCATCAGTATGTTTGTTCTCTTGGATTTTAATAACTTTTGTGTGAAGCTTTTACCGCGTAAAGTGCGTAGGACATTCAGAGAGTAAGTTTCACTGGTAATTTAAAAAATGTGAAAGGTAATAGAATAAAACACTGTATTTACACTGAAACACATACCATGGATTATGCTTCAACATAATAGCTATCTATGCCTGTTGACATTCATAATTTGTATCCCCAATCAATTGAAATCATAATTTGTATCCCCATTTCTAACAGCAATGCCATCGTTGTTGATATCTAACTGCTCACAGATTGCCTGGCCAATAAGAAAAATTATCAGTGCAAAAAAGTTATTTTCCACAGCACGAATGCGATAATCACCAGAGATGAGGAATTTGTCCTCTACTACATCCATCATCAAACACACTGTTCTATCCTTCGTAAACTGTCATTTTCAACTCCGTACCAGTGAAGTTCTTCATGATTTTTTAGCTAAATATTTCACAAATTATACGTTGAATTTTGGCTGTCAAGCGGCTGCATTGATTTTTACTGGTGTTGCAATACTTCCAACTATTGAGCGTACAAATACGTACACGGGGGTATACGCGTATACCTTCTGGTTTTTTTAACGGAACATCGTATACCCTCTGTTTCTTAAGAAAGCCGTAGTATACACACTCTAGGGTACGTTCTCTGCCTTGAGCGTATACCCTCTGCTTAGAGCGTATATCCTCTGTTATTTTTACGACTACATCCCTGACACGTGCATGTTTTTTCTTACGATTACACAACAATTGCACCTGGGTTGGGTTTCTTCCGGAAGAAACCTATTTCTTCCAGGACAGTGGAAGAAACTGGAAGAAAACAACAGAAAGCAATGAATGAATTTTTAATGAAATTATTTAATACAGTAATTATTGCACTATATTAATTAGCTTAGTAAAATTCACGTAAATTCAAAGCACTGTCTTTTATTTAAATGAATTTCATTCTCCTGTTGGTAAATGATCTGTATTATTTAATACTAGTTTCAAAAATTTTAATAACTGAAAAATAAGCTGATTAAATTAAAAATCCCTGTCGGCTTGGCCTATAGGCGGAGATAGATTTCGACGAGTGCACATTTCAACAACAAAAAATAAAATATGATTAAAGATAAATCCATTTTAACAACTTTATTTGGCCGCTTTTGAAAAAAAATTAGTTTCATTTTTCTGTAAGAATTGGTTATATCAGAATCATCTTAAGCGAAATTCGGCTCAAACGCCCATTTTGACAACATAATTTGAAATATATTCTGATTTTATTAAAAAATCGATCAATACGGTATATTATATAGTTCCTAAATAACAAAAAAATGTCAACTGAATTCGTTTGAGAGCATAATTGAATTTAAAAATAAGTTATAAAATAACTCTTATAATAACTAACTCTTATAAACTCTTTTAACGACTTTGCTTTGTTTGGAGAACTCTAATAATTTAAAGGTGTTGAAACCAGTATAAACACATTAAGAAAACCTTATATATACAATAAAAGAAAACTATTTACAAATGTGAGAGAGAAAAAAAAATTTGAGCTCTTTTTTTTTTCATTTTATTGCCCTGCTCAGACAATCAACGTGCGGTATATCCTTGCCCGCTCTGTGTTTTATGGCATACAGGAACGGTTGCAGTGATAAGGACCATCTTAACAACCTGGAATTGTTACCTGCATTGTTTTTCAGGAACACTAAAGGATTGTGATCGGTTTCGATACTGAACTCTTGTCCATCAATGTAGTGACGTAATTTTTTTATGGCAAAAATTATAGCTGCACATTCTTTCTCTGTGGCGCTATAACTTTTCTCTTGTTCCGAAATTTTTCTGCGCAAATATATAATGGGATGCTCTTCTGAGCCCTGTCTTTGTGCTAAAACTACCCCTATCCCTTTATCTGACGCGTCCGTCTGAACCACAAATTCTAGATTATAATTTGGCGCATATAGGATGGGTTTTTGGGTGAGTTTAGATTTTAAGGTTTCGAAAGCCTCTTTCATTTCATCGGTCCATATGATTTTTTCTTTTTTGTTTTTTTCCTTTTAATGCTCGTGTGAGCGGTTCTACGATGGTCGCATAATTTTCTATATAACGGGAGTAATACCCTGCCATGCCGAGGCATCTTCTAATTTCCGTTTTATTTTTAGGGTCTGGGAGTTCCGTTATGGCGCGGATTTTCGCTTCTGCTGGCTTCCTTTTCCCTTCCCCTACTATGTGTCCCAGATATTTAACCGTTTTTTGTGCGAATCTGCATTTCGAAATTTTAACGGTAAGTTTCGCCTTTTTAATTCGACTTAGTACCGTGTTTAGATGCTGAATATGGTCTTCCCAGCTATCTGAAAAAATGGCCATGTCATCTAAATATGGAAGACAAAATTCTTCCAACCCATTTAGTAATTTAGACATAAATTTGGAAAACCTATAGCTAGCGTTGGACAATCCGAAAGGCATTGCCATTGGTAAGAAACTACCAAAGCTTGTGACAAAAGCAGCTAATTTTTGTGCTTTTGGTGTCATGGGTATCTGCCAGTATCCTTTGGTCAGGTCTAATACAGAAATGTATTTTGCCGCCGCCACCTTTTCGACCCTTTGTTCAATATTCGGAAGCGGAAAAAATTCTGTTTTTGTTATCGCATTCAAACGGCGATAATCAATGCATGACCGAGGTTCCCTCCCCGGAGTTTCGACTAAAATCATGGGAGAATTATAATCAGACTCCCCTTCCTTAATTATATTTAATTCAAGCATGCGCTTTATCTCTTTTTTTAGTATTTCATTCTGTCTAGGAGATACCCTATACGGCCTAATTCTCACCGGTTTTTCCTCAGTTAGCTCAATATCATGAATAGTCAGGTCCGTTAAGCCTGGGTCATTCGAAAAAACTTCCCTGTATTCGTCTAATACCTGTTTTAACATTTGAATTTCACCTGCTGTGCACCGCTCGTTTAATGCACTTTGTTTGATAACTTCGTCAAAGTTATAACTATTTGAATCTGCTAACGGGAAAGCTATCTCCAAATCCTGAGATTCATCTGTCTCATTAAATTCTTTTGTCAAAATATTTATTTTACCTACTCTGGTGATACAGGGTTTTAATAGATTTACATGATAGATTTGCGATTTTTCTCTTCTCCCTGGTATACTCACAATATAATTCGTCTCAGAAATTTTAGACTCTACTCTACCGGGGCCTATCCAACCTACAGACATTTTGTTTTTCTTGTTAGTTGCTAAAACTAACACTTCGTCTCCTGGTTGAAATTTTCGTTCTTTAGCATATCTATCATACCACATTTTCCGTTTATCTCTAGTAATTGTCATGTTTTCGACCGCTAGCTCCTGACAGCGTTTCAGTCGGTTGATAAGTTTGAAGACGTACTCAGTAACTAATTCATGCTCATCATTTTCTCCCGTCCACTGTTCGAAAAGTAGGGTTTCCGGAGTACGGAGATTTCTCCCATGAACTAGCTCTGCTGGGCTAAAACCTGTAGAATCATGCGTTACCGTCCTAAGGGTTAAAAGCGCATGGGGCAGATTAGCTTCCCAGTCACTACCGTTTTCCACGCATAGCACTTTTAAAAGCCTTTTTACTGACCTGTGCCATCTCTCGATAACGTTTGAGGAGGGGTGACATACACTTGAATGGTTTACTTTTACCCCAAACCTTTTTAGGAAGGCTGTCGTTAAATTCGAAGTAAAACTCCTCCCAAGGTCCGTTTGTATGCTAGACGGGTAACCAAGTCTACTAAAAATCATGATCATCGCTTCAATGATCGTTTCCGAGAGCATATCTGGTATCCGTATTGCTTCTGGATAACGTGAATACATACAGATTGCTGCGAGTAAATATTTATTCCCTTTTTTTGACGTCGGCAAGGGACCTACTAGATCGCACGATAATTTTGAAAATACTTCCGAAATTATGGGAACTAATTTTAATGGGGCTTTCTTGGTTTCCCCCGCTTTTCCCACTACCTGGCAAGCATGGCATGACTTGACAAAATCCTCAATTTCCCTAATAATATTAGGCCAGAAAAAATATCTCAATATTTTATCTTTTGTTTTTGATTGGCCCATGTGAACCGCTATACCTTCGTGACAAGCACTAAGTATCGCTTCCCTGTACTTAGTTGGGACAACTAACTGTTTTCTTTCGAATCCGTGATGATCCGTTACTTTCCTCATTACTAAATTCTCTTTAATTTCGAAATTTGATTTTTTTGTTTTGCTTTTTCGCGAAAGTCTCGGAGTGAGGAATCCGTCTCTTGTTCGGTTATGAATTCTGCCCTTTTAATTCTCGACAAGCCGGTCCCTGAGTCTTCCCCTGCTATCGGTAAAAACTCGTTATCTGGCCTTTCCGGATCTGCCTGTTCCGTGAAATCGTTTCCCCCTGCCCCTAAGTTAGTTTCGGTTTCTTGTTCGCCTCCGTCACTCCCGGAGCTAGTTTCGCTTTTTTTCGCCTGCGCGCGCGTCATTACTGCGTTCAATGTTTTGATTTCGCGTTTTTTTCTCTCGTCGATGAGCTTCTGCGTATCATTCCCTAGTATATAATAGGACATATCTACGTCTCTATCAGTTACTATAGCCTTCGTCGAGATTCTTCCTATTTCGTCAATTTCAAGCGTTATATTAGCGGTGGGCAAACAGCGAACATCATTTAAGAGTGGGTTGTTTTATCCACATAAATTCCCCATCTAATTGACTGTGGTTTATAAATTTACTGGAAATGACATCGACACAAGTACCAGAATCTCGTAATACCGTAATTTCCTCCCCGTTAATACGAGCCTTACTTAAATACGGCGAAAAACCTTTTTCAAATTCTTGATTTTTATTTAAATGCCCTACTGAAGTGGCGTTATTTTTCCTCTTGTGTTTTTCCGGGCACTGGGCACGATAGTGCGAAAAACTTCCGCAAATAAAACATTTGTTTGCTCTCTTTTGCTCAAAAACACGGTTTCTTTCTTTATCGGGATCCTTGTCTCTCCAATTCGTTTTAGTTTCGGCCGATTTCTCAACACGCGGTTTATCTTCGAGTCTCGGTTTTTCTGATTTTATGGGAAAATTTCTCGGGTTCCAGATTTTTTTCGAGGGCCCTTTGACTGCCTTAAACTCGTCTAAACACTTAATTAGAACTAACGGGTCTTTGAAATTTGCCCAAGAGTCAATAAAATGCTCTTTATATTCTATCGGCGTACGACGCTTAATTTGGTCTGTTACCAATAATTTCTTTAAGTCTTCGAAATTTGAAATTTCTAGTCCGGTTAACCACCCTTCTAGATAACTATTTAACTCGAAAATAATATCCTTCCAAGGGGTGCCTGGTATCCGAGAATGCCTTGTAAATTTCTGGCGATACGCTTCAGGACTTAGCCGAAAGCGTGCTAACAAAATTGATTTCACGAAATCGTCGATTTTTTCTGCGGGCTCACGCAATATCTGCCGGGAGCAGCGATAAAAGATGAGTCACAAGCTTTTCTGTTTCTATGCCTGCTCGAGAGGATTGCCGTTCAAAAAGGTTTAAAAAAAGAGTAATATCTGACCTTTCTGGATCGAATTTATGCATTGACGCTTTTAAAGGGGGTTTCTGACTCCTCTCAGATCCGCTACTTGACGTAGATTCACGTCTATTCGCATTTTGAGTTAATCTCAATTGCTCTAATTGAAATTCCCTTTCTTTCTGTTTTTCTTCGCTGTCCCGTGCCGCCCTTTCTCTTTCTGCTTCTAATTCTCGCTCGACCCTTTCTCTTTCTTTTTGCTCGACTGCTTGAGTCTCCCTATCTTGTACAATATAATTAGCCTGTGATAAAGTAAGATCTTTATTATAATCTGCAGCTGATTCAATTTTCTGTATAATTACAGCTATTTTATCACTCTTATCAATATCAATTCCCAACTCGTCTGCTAACATTTGCAAATCGATTTTTCTACATTGCTTTAAATCAGTAATGACCGTCATTTTTAGACTGAGTTGCACTAGCCGAAATTTCTATTTATTTCCTAACAACCTATAAAATTACCCTAGCATATATGCAATGTTAATTTTATACATACACTTTACTACACAATTTAAACACAGTAAATGAGAATGAAATGAAAAATATATACATGAAAAGTACACAATTTACCGATTCAACACTTTTTTTTTTCAACCGACCACAATACAAGTACCTGTACCTATTTCTAATTCTAGGAAAATATTGCCAGTTTTAGCATTCAGATTTTTCGAAAACTACACTTCAAAAATGTAAACATAAATAATTTTAGATCAACAGGTAACAATATCCCTCTCTGTTTAGAAGCCTTTAAAGAAAATTTAAATTTATGACTAACCTCATAACATTTATGCTGCTAAAAAAAAAAATTTACAATTGTACAAGAGTTTACAATTTTACAAGAGTTGTACACACTCTTTTTTTTTTTCAAAACTTTCTAATTTGTTCCGTTTTGTCCGGAAAGAAATGCATTTAACATTTAATGTTTTTATCATTTAAAAAAAAGAAGGAATTTTTTTTTTTTTTTGCAATACTTTTTACTAATTTCTTAATTTTAGATTAAAATAATAAAAGTATAGAAACATAGTACATAAATTTCCTCACTGAATTTAATTTTGTGCAAGAATTATGAAACAGAGCCACTCAAAATTTAGAATGAGCTTACCTATTTCCGTCGTCTGCATCTCTCTTGGGGCATCTTTCCGTCGGAGGGTGTTGGATGCTACGGGTAGGTTGCGGCTGGGTGGCCTTTCGTCGGTTAGGCGTTGTATCTCTGGTTATGGCTGGGTGCCTTCGTCAGCTAGGCTCGGTGTCTCTCTTTACAGTTGAGTGCCTTCTCAGCGGGGCGCTGGATTTCTCTTAGCGGCTGGATGCCTTCTCAGCGGGGCGCTGGATTTCTCTTAGCGGCTGGATGCCTTCTCAGCGGGGCGCTGGGTTTCTCTTAGCGGCTGGATGCCTTCTCAGCGAGGCGCTGGGTTTCTCTTAGCGGCTGGATGCCTTCTCAGCGAGGCGCTGGGTTTCTCTTAGCGGCTGGATGCCTTCTCAGCGAGGCGCTGGATTCTATCGATGATTAACTCTGGAACTGCACGGCGAACTATAGTCCTGGGCTAGTGGCTCCCGCTGCCACCAGCTGTAATAACTTGGCCTCATATAGATTAAAGCTAAGTGGTTGGTAGCGTAAGTGCCGCTCGGCAAATAATCCAGGCAATTTAATGGAGAATCAATTATTTATTTGTAACAATAAAAAATTCTCTGGATTAAATTTATATACAGCATAAATCATTTTAGAACTCGTAGGATCTTAATCCACCAGCTCCAAGTCCAAAGTTCCGTTTCAATTCATAGAATGTTCAGCTTATATTCGACGTAAAATTTCTCCAAATCAATAACACGGCGTTAACTAAACACCGAAGACGAGACTTATCACCGGCACTCTCCTAGCGAGAGTCCTCTTCTTCCGGCTCACTTGAGTGACGTCACTCTCTACAGCTCCCGATCCGAGCTGATCCACTTTTCTCAGAGAACAATCCGAGCTCCGTTCTCTCCTCTTCTCGCTCCGAGACCAAAAATCCTCTCTGCAAAACCTTGGCTTCCTCTTTTTCTTCTCAGCCAAGACCTCCCCTAAAGGTCACGGACCAATCATCAACCTTAATGATCTTTTCTCATTAAGAGATTCGTAACATCGTCTTATCATTCGTACCTGAAAATACACGCCTATGGCGCCAATGTGTCTGGTCTCTGATCATCTCCGTGCTTTCATTTTTGCGTCGGCGTGCTAACAAAGGTGCGACCCGTGTGGTCTCCTATTCACGTTAGTGTCGCCCGCCTGTCTTTTCCGCTGATCGATGATGATTTAGAGATCCTTTATATCGCCTAACTTTTCATCTTGAGAATGAAAGCCATTTTGTGTTTTCAGTTCCATAGTGAAATCTCTTTTCAGAAAAAATGTCTTTAAAAGCCTGTGATAAATCTAAATTATCACAACCTTATTTGGCATGTTCTGAAATTAAGTGTAACTTTCAGTGAGATAATTAAAAAATATATATTAATAATAACAATACAAATTTTTGGTTTCCAGTTTATGTAGTATTTTAAGATTTAAGAAAAAAGGTCATCATTTAAGCTGCTCAGGGTTTTTTTTTAATTGCATTTTTCTTTTCATATAAATATGTAGATGTATACTGTGTAATTATTAATATAAAATTACTCTAAAATAAAATACAGCTGGTCGAATCCATGTCGATTCAGGCAGGGGGGGGGGGGTTACCTTCATAGTCTCAAAAGTTCTTTAATTGAACATATGTTAAAATTCAGGAAAAAATAAAATTCCCGTATTTTTTGGTTTTTCCCCAAAAAAATTTTGGACCGAGGTACAGGGCGCCAAAGATGGCATCCTGAGCACGATTTTCCATTCGCGATTTTCGAAATTTTTTTCAAAGTGATTTATCTCTGGAACGGTGCAAGATATTTTGTTGCAGTTTATTTTATTTTAAAGATAATATTTTTCTGCTTAAAAAGATATACTCCATTTTGAAATATGTATTTAATTATTTTTACATCAGCCTTCTAAAAAAATTTGTTTTAATCAAAAATAATTTTTTTTTTAAATGCCAATCTTAAAAATTCTGATTTTTTTACTGTAAGTCAATACCATTAAGTACTACCTTCACTGTAAAGCAGAACTTCCACTTTTGAGTTTAACAAGTTTTAGAAACATTTCAAGAATTTAGAGAATTTTAGAGGAACTGTATGTTAATAGTTCTAGTAAAAGTCTCTGAATTTTTGTTTATTTGTATCATAAGTAGCCTATTACATATCCGAAACAAGTTTGAAATCACACGTCAAATGTGGTAAATGAGGTGCATTCGTACTATGACTAGTTTTATAAATATTTAGATCTTGGTACAATAAGTGTTACACTCTTGGGAAAACTGGCATGAATACAAAATCTATTATGTTTCAATATATTAAATTCAGTAATATGGAAGTAATATGAATCCATCTTAAAAAGAACGTAATCACTAGAGCAACCTAGAATCATTACCTATCATGATATATTTAATTAATTATGTATGATAGAATTTAATAGAATGGACAATCATCTATTAATATCCCAGTGATGGGCGTACCTATATTACACAAACTCTGAACAGCACGCAAGAAGAAATTGTATTTGTCCAACCAAGCTCTCTGAAACACCTGCAAAATATTCAGATTCACAGTATATAAAAAGGAATTTTTGTGGCCTGTGTATATATGACTGTGAGTGGTGGATTGCAAAGGTGAATGATATTAGTTGTGAGTTAAATGAAATTGTCGTTAACTTTATGCTCCCACATGGACTGGCTGATGGATATAGATTTTCACCATCAAGACAGTAACATCGCCACCAGTGTTCACTTCCTATTCACAATGTTTTAAGGATTGTGGAAGCTCCAGTCCCTATTGGTAAAACATCACTAAATATCAAAGTAAGATACAGATGCACAGTGGTGACTATCCCCCTCAAACCCAATGACGCAAATTCCCCCCCCCCCCAAAAAAAAGTCCTCATACTTTAACATTGATGCCCCCCCCCCCTTTAAACAGAATATCAATTGTAAAATACATTCTACTTATAATCTACTGCACATTCAAAAGACAGCGAGTTGAGCATAGCAGAATGAGTTCATACTGCCCTTATCTCAGTAGCGTAGCTATGTTTTTTGGCGCCCGGGGCCAGCAAGAAATTTTGCGCCCCCACCTCAATATAGATATATAACAATTTCTCTCAATTTGGCGCCCCTAGGCCTCGGCGCCCGGGGCGGACGCCCCCCCTTAGCTACGCCACTGCCTTATCTAGAATTTAGAGAAAGAAAACACAGGAACATTTCTGAAAATTCAATATTGAAAAAATTTGAAAGTGATATTAAAAAAAAAATCAAGATTTACAAAAGATAGCGAGTTGAGTACAGCAGAATAAGTTCTCATTGCCCTTACCTAAAATTTAAAGAAAAAAACACACAGGAACTTTCCTGGAAATTAAATGTTGAAAAAATTTAAAAGTGATATTAAAAAAATCAAGATTTTTTTTAACAATAAAAAAAGGAAATATTAAGAATTTAAAAATCCCCCCCCCCCCCCAAAAAAATGAACTTTTTCTCAAATTCCTCCCCAAAACAAAATTTTATGACGCATCTTGCGTCGCCAAACCCCTCTCTGGGCACCCCTGCAGATGCAGTTCAACAAATTATAAAGTATATGAATTTCTAATTTCAGTTCTAAGCAGAGTACACTGAAAGTAATATGTTTTGAAACTTATATATATATATATTTTGTAAACTTTAGTTTTTTTTCTTTTGTAAGCTATTTTTAAAGCTGTCTGTTTCTTGTACTTATTAAGAAATAAAATGGTATGTCAAACAAGAATAAGATTTTGATTCCTTGAGACCAGTATGTGATTGTCATACAGGAGCTGGTAAAATATATGGAAAATTTTACATTTGTTTCGATAACTTGTCAAAATCAAAAGTGGAAGTTTTCCGATATAAGTAAGGCAGTATGTACTCAATGGCATTAATCAACAGCAAAAAAATAAATAAATAAATAAAATAAAATAAAATAAATAAAATAAAATAAATAAATAAAATAAAATAAAATAAAATAAAATAAATAAATAAAAAAATAAAATAAAATAAAATAATAATTAAAAAATTAGGATTGGCATTTTTTTAAAAAAATTAAACAAAATCAGAAGGTTGCCTCAAAAAATATGAATACATTTTTCAAAATTGAATATATCATTTCCAAAAAAAAAAAAAAAAATAAATAAATAAAAAAAGTTACTTTCAAAATGAAAAAAACGCAAAAAATGTAGTCAAATGTTATGAAAGTCAAATTAAAACTTTAAAAAAAGATACTAATAAATGTTTTATTCATCCCATTAAATCCTATCACGCATAATTAATTCAATCATATTTCATGACAGGTAATGATTCTGGTTGCTCTGGTGATTACGTTCTCTTTAAGATGGAATCATATTACTGCTGTATTATTGAATTTTATACATAGAAACATAATAAATTTTGTACTCATGTCAGTTTGCCCAGGAGTGTAATACTTATTGCATCAAGATCTAAATATTTATAAAACTAGTCATAGTACGAATGCTCCTCATTTACCACGTTTGACGTGTGATTTTTAACTTGTTCTGGCTATGTAATAGGCTATATATGATATAAATAAACAAAAATTTAAAGACTTACTGGAATTGTTAACATGCAACTCCTGTAACATTCTCTAAATTCTCGAAATGCTTCTGAAACTTGTTAAACTCAAAAGTGGAAGTTCTCCTTTATGGTGAAGGTAGTACTCAATGGTAGAGATGTAAATTTTCCGGAAAAATATAAGTGGCGGAAAAAAACTGGTTTTTTACCGGTTTTTTTTTTCGGAAAAAAACGGAAAAATTGGAAAAATTGATTTTTTATGATTGTTTCTCCCAAATAAATTATATTTTCTTAGAGAATATCAAAAATTAAACATTTTTTCCCATTTATATGTATTAAATGAAAATTATTTTCACTTAATATTACAAAATAAAAAGAAAGTAGCAAAGCCTGCTTTTAAAAGTTTAGTTTTTTTTTTTTGCACAACCTAAGAATTTTTATTAAACGCTATTGTTTGTTATATCATATCTCTGTTGAAATGATTTTTCAGTAACATGTTTAACTACCAATTGACCTAATGTAAAAACCTGAACCAATATGTCTGCAGTTTGGAATGAAATAAATTATGCATTCCATTTACATAAGTATAGTTTTTAAGTAAATGATACTAGTTTAAAGAAATTATTGCAGTTTTGTCATTATTATGAATATCAGTATTCAAAAATTCCATTGTTTGTTTAAAAAATGTATATTTTTACATTATTACTTTTTTTCCTTAGAATTATAATTTAATTTCATTTATAAAATATGTTTAGTTTTGGTATAACTTTCCAATCTCAACTCAAAAAAGTTTTGATTTAGTTTTATAATCTAAATTCAAACAAAACTAAGTTTTAGTTTGGCTTACTCACGTCTGCAACAAAAAAATAGCGTAAGATTTATTGACTGTTAGATTTTTACTCACTGAAACCAGAATTTTTTTTTTTTTTTTTTTTTTTTTTTTTTTTTTTTTTAGTTTAATTTAATGTAATTTTTTTCTTTTAACCCTGAAATCTGGTATTCTATTCTTGAGTAAGAAACCATATTCAATAATGTTTCCACATGGTAATTTTATATTTCTAAGAGTGGAACTCAAAAGTTATGAAAACAGAACACTACAAATAGAAAATGCTCACTATTTGAGGAATTAACAAAAGCAGTTACATACAGAGATAAACTTCTACTGTGCTTTAGAAAACTACAAAAATTCAAAGTTTAATCAAGAGGGAAAGTATAATTTGGAACATAGTTACTTGTAATAAAATATGGGTTTTTTTTTCATTGCAGTTGTACTTTTCTAATGCAAACTGCCCATGTTTTTGCAACATTACTGTACATTATGGAGGTAAAATGGAGGTCAATTTTAGATTCAATACTTTGAAGAAACATTCAATTAATCAGCTATAACGAAATCTTGAAAAATGCAGTATAGTAGTGCCATCTATAGGGCAATTTACACCAAAAACTAAACAACATTAATATATATCAGAAACTGTCTGAAGCTGTAGTTTGATTTAAAAAAAAAAATCGTTTTTGAGGTAAAGCTATTGCGATAATCATGAATAATGCAGCATAGCAGCGTCATCTGTTGAGCAATTTACACCAAACAGTAATGAGCACGAAGTTATGTCAAAGATTAACTTAATATGAAACTTTATAAAAATACATACATTAGTTTGAGATAGAAATATTGTAGAAATTATGAATAATGCAGCATAAAAGCGCCATCGGTTTGGCGATATACACTAATAACTAAACATCTCGAGTTTATATTAAGGTGTAGCTGAATCTAAAGTTTTGTGAAATTATGTGCATCATTTCTTGAGATAGAGTACCCATAAAATTTGTCACATACAGACTCGCAGAGAGACAAATATTTTCTAAAAACTATCAAAACATGTTCAGGACCTTCTAAAACGTTCAAATACACCAAAAACTGGAAGTCAAAATTTTCACGAATTCAATACTTACTTCTTGAAAAGTCAGATTAAAGTAATAAATGCATACTTCAAAATTTATGTTGAATTTTTAATTTTATCATTTCCATTAATCGGCATATTATTGCAATAATTTTACACATGAATTAATTTTTAAAAAGAGAAGTTGCATTTAATTATATATCTAGATATTTTTCATGTAATCAAGTTTTTGTGAAATTGTGAACTTCTTGTATATACTTGTACAAAATATATTCAGAATTTTTGAATAAGAAATTATTACTATATTTAGGTTCCTATTTAGACATTTTTAATAAGGTTATTTACATACATATATGCAACTTAATAAGATTCAGCTGCTGTATGACATGAGATTTTTTTTTCTTCAATCACAGCACTTGCGAAAGATTCAATTTTTGATTAAACTTTTTCTGAAATGTCTATTTTCAAGAGAAATTTTGGCAAAAGGTCTTGTGTTTCAAAAAAGAAAAAAATGTGAAGTCTTCTCAAACAGATTTCTGCTCAGAGACCAGATTACCCAGATTAAAATTTTCATGCGAGACACTCAACATAAAAATAAATAAAATAAAAAGTATGAGAATGTAGCTATTACAAAATTTTCACTATATTATTTCATAAATGAAATTTCAATTTTTCCAGTTCGGAAAAATTGAAAAATAAGCCTTCCGAAAAAAAAACGATTTTTTTCCCAATTTTTCCGGTTTTTTTCCGAGCATTCCCATCTCTACTCAATGGTATTGACTAATAGTAAAAAAATCAAAATTTTTGAGATTGGCATTTTTGAGCAAAAAATTATTTTTGATTAAATTTTTTTTTTTTTCAGAAGGCTGCTGTAAAAATAATTAAATATATATTTCAAAATGGAGTATATCTTTTTAAGCAGAAAAATATTATCTTTAAAATAAAATAAACTGCAACAAAATATCTAGAGATAGACCACTTTTGAAAAAAATTCGAAAATCGCGAATGGGAAATCGTGCTCATGTTGCCATCTTTGGCGCCTTGTATCTCGGTCCAAAAATTTTTTTGGGGAAAACCAAAAAATACGGGAATTTTATTTTTTCCTGAAATTTAACATATGTTCAATCAAAGAACTTCTAAGACTATGAAGGTAAGATTTTTTCTTTGACTGCCTGAATTGACATGGACATGCCAGCTTCTATAATTTTAAAAAATACTTTAAACATCCTTAACATATTGTTTACATCAGTAAATGTCACATCCATAAATCAATGCCACCTTCCATGCTACAACAATTGCATGGAGTTGCCATCTACGACGATGATATATCAGAAATTAGGCCTAAGTTAAGCAGAACATTCACATATGCAGCTTGGATATAAAATTAAACACAACAATTTAAAGATATTTATCAGCATTCGCTGCCACAAATTTCTGTCACAGATGTTAAGAGTTAAATCATTTGAGAAGAATGAATAAAACTTTTTTACATGAAAGAGAAAAGAAAATTTAGTTAATTGAATTTGAAAATTTCGGGAGTGGCAGTTGCCTTCCCTTGCGGGTCTTCCATGCTTGTTCCTCCTTTCAGAAATCAAAAATGTTAGTGCAAACATTATATTTCTCATTCCGCACGATCGGATTTTCGCGAGGTGATAATATCTGTCGTTTCTGAAATGCGATCTTTTTCATCCAGACCGGTGCCGTCAAACAATGGCACATCTCATTTTACCCTTAAAAGACTTCCAAATGTCAGATGCCGTAACGCCTTCCCGAAAAAGCTCGTGACACTTTATTTATCAGTTATGGATCGCCGGGTCTTTTTAACCGGTAAAATTCTTTCAAAACGTGTAGCGTGACAAGCGTTTCCATGGATCGGTGAAATTGAATTTTTGAAACAAAATATCTATCGCGAAGGGATGTCATGTTTCTCTGCACTGCAATAATAATCGGGCTGCAAAAATAGGATTTCTGTGTCGAGTTTATTATGGGTTTAGATTGCTCACTCGTTTCAGAGATATTGGAAGTGGGATGATATCTCTTTCGTGTTTTTTCTTTGGAGGAAAAACTATCAAAACGAAGTCAATTTCTTTTCTCTGATTGCGATTTTGATAAAAATGCTTTCACTTTCTATTGCATTATTTCCACTTTGTTGTTTTATTGTTTATTTTTATAAGAGAACATGGGGTGGTTCTTGTTGTATTAAGAGAAGATGTTGGTGAATAGTCTTATTTTTATTTCACCATAAAAAAAAAAATACTGTTTCCTTCTCATCTTTAATGTTACCTTACTCAGTGCTCATTTTTATTTATTTATTTATTAAAAATAATAATAATACAGGATTGTATTTATTTTATCTGCCATACTGTCAATACATTTTCCAAAACGTTTTAATGTGTTTTCTCAAAATTGTGGTTTTTAAACTGATGATCATTGTGGGAAAGTTAGTAGTTAAGCTATTTCAAATATTGTGTGAAGCTATGCAATACATGTTCTTATCTTATGAAACATAATATTTGTCTTTAAAACTCATGTTTTGTTTACAGATGTGGCTTTTAAGAAAATCTTTACCACATCGCCCCCTCACCCCCCCCCCACCAGGGCCGTAGCTAAGGGGGCGCTATGGGCGACTCAGCCCCCCTAAAATATTTTGACCCCCCTCCCCCGCTGGAAAACATTCGAAGGTCACTAAATGAATTTCTGTTAAAAAAAATTCAAATGAAATTCTGTTCAAAAATCTAATTTAGTTTTGAGACCCTTTTATAGTTTTTCAGAATTACTAAATTGTATCTAAAATAAGTGTTTCAGGACTGCCTCATCCTATTTGTACATATGAAGCTAACATGATGTTTAATTTTGCACCAGTTATACACTCATCATCATATACTTTTCTTAGCATAAAAGGAATATATTATTACAACAGTTTAATAAGAAACATTGTACCTACAATGTGAATATGCACTAATTTATCTTTCTGCTGCAGAGTGAAAGAAAAAAAATTATGAGCCTCCCCAACATTCTCTTGAACCACCCCTATTGTTCACTTCTAGCTACGGCCTGCACCCCACTTAAAAAAACTTTATATATACCAAAAATTGCACGTTAAAGTTTGATAATAGTAATAATAATAATATAAATTTTATTGGGAGGAGTTAACACTATTTCTACCATGATTTTTTGCATACCTATTTCTTGCAAAAAGTGTCTTTTAACAGTCTTGTGTTTGAATGGAAATAATTGCTAAAATTGCTGGGATTTCAAATTATTAGTTAAATGTAGATAATTGAGCAATATATTTATTCATTGACACGTATTTATTAGATATTATTTAATTATAAATTTATTACAGATTATAAATTCTAGCTTAATTCGTATCAATCTACTAAATATAATTGTACATAAATGTAATCAAACATGTTTTATGTCAGCAGAACAACAATAAAAAAAAAAAATAATAATTACATTTTTTATCAGAAAATCATGCATTTTAATATTACTAGCTTAACCAACTTTCAGTTTCATGTACAAAAAAATCAATCTTTGTAACAACAAGAAAATGACAAATTAAAACGGCAGTGTAATAAAATTCTTTATTCAGTACTGCAGTTTTTAAACGAATGAAAACAAAATTCATGTGTATTGAACTCGTCACTAAGAATTAGAATTGGAGAACAAACCGCGTTATTCAATTTTCAGAACTTGTGAGTACAACAGTGATCCACACCAAAATGCACATGGCTCAAAACAAGCGAATATTAGAATTATGCAGTAATTCTTGTATTTAACTTAAATCATGATTCTGTAATCTGATTATAATTAATATTATACTGTAAAACTTTTTAAAATTAGAAAGTATGAGATTTTTTAAAATTAGACATTATATTTAAGGTGTCAAAAGACACCTCATGGTAGAAACCATAGGTAATACCATATTGCATATTTTTATATCAATGATGAGCTGGAGAAAAAGATATCGCTGAATTAATTTAATATATTGTACAAAAAGTCAAAAAAATAACTGCGGAAAAATGATTAAATTTTTAGAGTAATTTAATTAAAATCCGAAAGGTGTCTTTTGATACTTCTTTGTAGAAAGATGTAAAGTTTGCCAAATTTCTACATTTATTATTAAATTCTTAAACACGGGTTTGTATGCTTTTAACCCTTTATCTATCGACGGTACGTATAAGAACTATTAAAATAACTTATTATGAAATTCTTTTAATACGTCAGTTAATTGTAATACTGTTTAGAATGAGTTACAGATACATTACTTATCTTGTTCCAAAAGCATTATTGGCTACACAAAACAAAAATATTTTTAAAAGGATGATTTCTTTTGCCTTTGCATCTTTTCAGCTTTCTTGGCGCTGAGGGAGGGGGATGGGGATTTTTCAATGCGGAAATGTTTCTATATTTATATTGTAAGAACATCCTATTTGTGCATTTTATAATTCTACAAAATACTGAGAAAATAATTAAAAATAAAAGATTTGAGTTGGGTTTAAAAATTGCACGAAATCCCTGTAAATTCAAATTTAATCAATGCTTCTGAATCCTTCAAAAATTTATTAAATAATTATGTAAATCTTTTAATTTAGTTTAAACAATTTTCGTAAAAGGCTTTAGAATGTAAAATTTTCATGAATTCATAATTTGGTCGATAAAGGGTTAAAACGATCAGTATCAATCAGCAATGCCTCCGAAATCAGAAGCAGATATATAGTGGAAGGCATATGGTTGTTTACGCTATATACCTTCTTGATTTTTAATGAAAATAATTATGTCCGAAAATTATGCTTTGAAATGATTAAAATGAGACCAGATTTAATTATCAAATCTGTTTTCCGTCATTACCCACCCCCCTTTCTTATAGACAGGCTTTAATCTTATCAATCTTTATTTTTGACTTATTATTCTCAAGTAAAGCACTTATATTTCTTGTGTTTAGGTTACCGTATTTACTCGTGTATAGGGCGCACGCGTGTATAAGGCGCACCCTTGTTTTACAAATAAAAATAGCGATTTCTTAAAATCTCGTATATAACGTGCACCATAAATTTGATACGCTAATGAAGAATGGCCAAATGAATTCCAGTAAAAAAAAAATCGAAAAAAACATTACACCAGACCAGAAAACAAGACGAAAATGCATTTTTAAAATTCGGGTCGCAAGAGAATGACGGGAAATAGGAATGAGTGACGGTAAAGAGAATTGCTAATTAGCCTTTAGATAATGTCACTAGCTCTGTTGTATAAAAAACTGCAAGGAATGAAATAAATATGCAGTAATACTTCAATTAAGTAGCACTTTCCGAGTTTTAATAACTTCTTTGAATAATTTCTTGTTTCATATGTATATCGTTCGACTGCATCCAACAGTAAAAAATTATTCCGTGTATAAGGCGCATCTAGGAGTTTTGCCCTAATTTTTTGGAAAAAAAAGTGCTTCTTATTATACACGAGTAAATACGGTATTATGTGACATCAACATTTTTATTTTCTTGGATGAAATAAATACTACATAATCAGCTTTAATATTTTCTAGTAATTTGAGTGCAGAGCCTTTGCCCGAAGTTTGAAAGAGTCCCATATTTAAAAATTTTAAACATATCTTTAAAAGTAATAGTCACGTATAAATATTTAATTGCATACAGTTTAATAGTATGTAACGTATTATAACAGTCGAACAGTTCACCTTTTAACTCTAAACTATTTACTTAAATGAAGTTTTGAAAAAATATTACACATTTTGCATTTCTGTAAGTTCTTTTGTTGTGTAATGCAATTTAAGGAGTCTTGAACAACGAAATTAATTAAGAAAAAATATTTTTATGTTAAAAAAATTCCAATAAAGAAAGTAATTATTAAAATTTACATGTAATTTTTACATTTTTTTATTAACTCATTTACAAAATTAAAATAATAAAATTTAGATAGAAATTTCTACACAAAATGTTTTTTTTTTTTTTTTTTTTTTTTTTTTTTTCGTTTCTAAAAAAGATGAGTATTTTGACAAGAATTGTTTGAATTTTCACAATTACCTATTAATCTGAATAACACAACAACAAAACTTTCAGGAAAACACAAATGCATTATTTTTATTAAGAATATGGTTTAGTTAAAAAGTTTAATTAAAAGTTAAGTTGTTTGTTTGCTGTAATTTTTTGCAATCCTTTTTATTAATAATAATAGAGTGAAATTCACAATTGAATGCGGTTAAACACTTTTATATGATAATTACTTTTAAAAATACATTAAAAGTATTGGAGTACTCAATACTTTTGGTCACGGTTGTAAATATCAGATAGCGGATTTTGCTTTACGAACTAGAATGTTTTCGTTTAGCAAAAATTATATTCTACTTGCACTGTATAATAACTCTGATAATACGTTTAATATTTGCTTTTATGCTGAATTTGTTTGAATGTTTTTTATAGTTATTTAAAGGCAAATTGGTTTGCTTTAAGAATTACATTTTCTTACCTAGAGAAGTGAAAAAATATGTTAAAGTTAGTTTGCTGTTAAAATCATCTTTCGTTTTTATCTTAATAAATATATACATATGTATATATATATATATATATATATATAATAATATTATTATTATTATTTTAAGAAAAATGATATAGTATTCATCTTGAAAGGGAAATTTTCAATCTTTTAAGATAATGTTTGTTCACTTAAGCTCCCACTCTTGAAATGATATAAGGTGGTACATTACAAATTGCTTTTTGTTTATTCTAAATCAGCAGAATTACTCAGATTTTTTTTCCTCTCAAAAAATAAGGGGAAAAAACCCTCTAAGGCTTAAGATTCCGTAATGCTCGGTTAACAGAAGAAAGGGCTGAACCCAGCGAAATATGTTTCATTTCAAAGGTTTCTCCAAGTGGAGAAATTATTTAATCGGATTTGGGTAAAAAGAACGGCAAGTCTCATTAGTAGGTTCAACAGAGTACTGTTCGGTCTTACCTCTCCCCCCCCCCCTTTAAAAATGAGGGGGGGGGGGGGACGGGGAAGAAAGAAAGAAGAGACAAGGAGCGAAAAAGAGATGAAGAAAGGATAAAGATAGGTCAAGAATATTTTAACATCTTGTTTTTCTATATAAGCGTACGTTCCCTTAAGGGGACTCAGGAATTGAAAACTTTTCAAAAAATCGATTTTTTTAATGATCTAATTTGATTATTCATTTAATTAACTCAATGCAGAAAACCGCATAAAAATATTTGCATTTTTAACGGAGTTATAATTACTTATGTATCAACACTTTCATAGTCGCATCCATATTTTCTCAAAACTTGATTTTTGACAACACCAAAATTAAAAAAAAAAAACTGTTTGATGAAATGGCTTATTATTATTATTATTATTATTATTATTATTATTATTATTATTATTATTATTATTATTATTTTGCATGCATATAACATCATTATCTAGATTATGAATTAATATATTTTAGATAGTTTAATATTTTGAGTATTTTTAATGGAAAAAAAGTTGTATTTTTAGGGGGTTTTTAAATTTTCAACTTTGAGAAATTTTTTAATAATGTTTTTTTTAAGTAATAATTATATCCTTAATTCATAATCTAGATAATGATGTGATATGCATGGGAAAAAAAGAAAAAAATTAAGCCATTCCATCAAATAGTTTTTTTTTAAATTTTGGTGTTAGTCGTCAAAAATCAAGTTTTGACAAAACACGACTTAAAGTTGAAATTATATGAATGCGGCTATGTACATATTGATACATAAATGCTTATAACTCCGTTAAAAATGCTAATATTTTTATGCGGTTTTCTGCATTGAGTTAAGAATTAATTGAATAATCAAACTAGATCATAAAAAAAATCGATTTTTTGAAAAATTTTCAACCCCTGAGTCCCCTTAAAGCTTTGTGCAACTCATCCGTTTTTAGTTACAGAAAATTAGTTTAAGTCATGAAATTTAAAGTTTCATAACTCTGTCAATTTTAGTGTTAGATGAATGGAACCTTTTTTGTCTAACTTGTTAGAATAGTGGTAAAAATTTACTAAATATCACTTATAAGTCCGGTGGACCGTATAAAAATTTAATTTTCGTAATTTTTTACTTTTTTTTTTTTTTTTTTTTTTTTTTTTTTTTTTTTGACCTAAATCGTTTAAAAAACAATTGTTTACCTTTTTTAAAGCATTTTTGCAGTTGGAACTATATATATATAACTAACAGTTTAGAAATTAGCCATTGGCCACCGTTGAGAGTGGATACCCTGTATATATATATATATATATATATATATATATATATATATATAAAGTTAATACATTTCCTTTATGTACTTTTTTTCGCATCTTCGAAATGCAGATCTGGAAAAGCAAAAGTTTAAAACATGACAAACGTTTTTCTTTCTCCCTTTTAATTTCACATCTTCCCATAAAACTAATCTGATTTCTTTTTGCTCATTAACGAAATTTTAGAATTTCCTTATATTTCAAAGGAAAGAAAAGAAAATTTTGTCAAGTGCGAATATTACTCATGTACAAAGGATTCCATTCAATTATATTTCATTATAAGTTATTTTCTAAGTTTATACAAAGCGATAGCACATAGAGTACGCTACTATATCTATATGTACGTATCTATGTGTATTCACAAACCGTCCGTATCTATAAAGGTTAATATGTCGGAGGTTAAAGTTAACAGGTTATGCTTAATATCTTTTTTCGAAAATGTTTATCAGCAACTATTTTATACTTATGGTGACGATAGGTATATTGAGTGCCCCTCAACTGTCTGAGCATTCTCAAAATAAAATTTGTGTATAATGAAAAAAACGAGATTTTCTCAGAAATTATATTACCTAATAATCGCCATAGTTTTCCTGCAAGATTTAAATAATCTTCTACTGTTCCTAATTTTTTGTCATAATTTTACTATAGATTCTAAAATAGAGCGGAGGTGCGCATATTTTTGCATTACATTTTCGACGATATCTCTAGAAATGTAATACCTAAAGTTAAAACAAATGCATTCGATTTGTGTTATAAGAACATTCACCCGATACCCCTCACAATATTGACACATTTCATGTATCTGTGAATTATTAATAATTTATAAAATGACGGTCGATAGCTATTATTATTTCAGCTAAATTTGTACTTTACATACTCCATAGTTGGGGGGGGGGGGGGGCATTTGATAGATACACAAGTGAACTTATCATGGTTCCGTTTTTGCTTTTTAAGTGTGAAACTAAAAATAATTACAAATAAAATTTAATTGAAAGTAGGGTAACGTTATTAAAATTCAATAATAATAATAATAACGTTATGATTTCAATATATTTGGTGTTTTGTTCTATTTTCGTAAGCTTCTTATTAGTATGCAAAACGAAATTATTTATGCACTTGTTTGTATTACCCGAACAACTTACTTATATAAAACTCATACGGAAGAAAAAAAGCCAGAAAGAGCAAAAATTACAGACCGCCCATGAACATTTAATTGCTTTCTTCCTTGGAAGCCATAAAATATCTGACGCAAAAGTGCATTTTTGTTGTAACGATACGAATTTAGCTTTTCTATGCATCATAATCTGTAACGTGTTTTGCTGCGTAAAAATTGCTGTTAACTTCTGCGCTGTCTTAAAATATTCCGTTATCTCCGGCCTCCTTTGTCCACTATAATAAATGCATAGACATGTGCTAACATTTCTACATGTAAATAGTACTAAAAGTATTTCTTAACCCTTTCCGGCGCACTACTCTTTAAAGTTGGAATTTAAAGAAAAAAAAATTAGGCAATCTATTTAGGCCTAGAGGAGTACACATGTATTGTTTTGTAAAGATTGCACTAACCATTTTAATTATACAGCTGTTGCCGAAGTGGTAACCTCCCATAAGTAAAGCATTGATAAGCGCAGTGAGAAGAGCATTGCTGTGAAGCGCGTGTTACAGTAAAACATTTTACCTAGTATTTAAAAACAGTAGAGTTTGATCTCGGTGTTGCTGCCATCTAGAACTCACAAGAAAGATTTAAAGTAGCCATTAGAGTAGTTTTTGAAATATTCACGGAGTTTTTGTGTCTCTAAACAGGGGAAACTTTAGGTGTTGCCGACCCGGCAACACTGCTCGTTAAGGGGTTAAAACAAAGTAATACCCATTTAAAAAAGATATATACTATTAATAGTACTCCAGACCCCTAAAGAATTAAGAAAGTTCTTCTTTGCAATTATTGTCCTACATATATTTTCGTTTTTAGAATTTTAAAGTCCTCCTCCCCATCACGCACACACATATGGATGTATATTTAGTTGAATATCTATGTGTAATTTTTGGAAATTTTTCTGTAGAAAATGTCCTCTCTTGGTTATACGCCTATTATGCAACTAAAATTTCTACTATTATTAAATGCAAGAACTGTGACATTTACTACAGAAAAATTTCCATGAATTATATAGATTTATTAAATTTCATCGATGGTGGATTCTCTATAGTTTCGTGTTTGCCTTTGATTCGATGGCGGATTCTCTATAGTTTCGTGTTTGCCTTTGATTCGATGGCTCACTGAAAAATATTTTATACTTTGTGCTGTGGTTGTAGCCATGCCAACATATGATAATGAGAAGAGCTAAGCTGGATACCGCTCCAAATGGTTAGTTGGTAGAACGTTGGTGCACTATATTTACCGGACTCCGGTTCAAGACCCGATTTGGGCTTTTTTTTTTTTTTTTTTTTTTTTTTTTTTTTCGCTCTGCTAGCTATAGCCTTTAAAGCAACTAAAATTTGATATATTCTTGTATATTTAGTTTTTGAATTTTCTAGAGGTATTTAGCTATGGAAAAGTTTCTTTAAAATCTTCATTTGGTTCAACCTGATTTTAAAATTGAATCTGTGTTACACTGATGTTGTCATATTCTAAGCAGGTTTTATCGTATATTGCAAAATTATCACTATGTGCATGAATTTCCGTTACCTGTACTAATTTTTAAAAAAAAGCTTCCCTCTGTCTGCGTGTGTGTGCAGTTGAGATGGTTAGCAAAATGTACGGCATGTACTTGGCTCAAAATTTTTGTGAATCTAACACAAAGAGTCTCATGATGCACCTGAGATTCAGAATTTTTAATTTCTAATAATTAGCTGAAACATTAATTAAAAATCCCTAATTAAAAGAATAAAAAAGTAAAGCATAGATTTTTTATCAAATCCCAGAATATTCCTTCGAAAATTTGAAGAGAGGGGAAAGGATTAATAGAATTACAGCGCTGGGGGATAAATGTACTGGCCTTTTTTTACAAAGGGCTGTATCTTAAAATCTACTGAGACTAAAATCTCGAAAACTAGATAATTAGATCCAGAAAGGATTCCTCTTTCAGAAATTCTAAAATTTATTTTTATATACCTCTATATATATATACAGTTGAAAAAGCCACAAAAAATTGATTTATAAAATCTCTGTTATTTCCGTTCAAAGAAATGCAGATTTTTGAGAAATCTTTCACGGCAAGATTAGGTGTTTACAATTAAGACGATTGACTGTTCAATAAAAACTCCGAACCGCAAATGATTTTTATGCTAAAATTCTTTGGAACGCTGTCAAATTTTTAAAAAATGCATCGTTTTCAGATTTTAAGGTTGTCATTTTGTCATCATTTTTTCCGTTACGGGAGAGTTAAAACCGAAACGGAATAATTATTTCAATTCGATCTGAACGTAACCTGCAACTAAAAATAAATAAATAAAAGAACCCAACTCGAGCCGATTTGAGCTTTAACCGTGTGTTGGATCGTATCGGATTTGGGTAAAATCAATACCGGACTCGATCCGATTGTAGCAGATACGACCTTACTTTAAGCTTTGGATATACCCGTGATTACACAAAAAACATTTTCTTTTCTTCCTCTTTTTCATTTCGGGGAGAAATAGTTAAGATTACTTTTTCACTGCATCCATCCGATAAACCTTATTATGTGGAAAGTTGGAGATGTGGTGGGCGGTTATTTTCGTATAAATTAATATGTATAAATGTGGGATCTATCCACAAGGCACCCAGCAACAGAGGTTGAACTGTGCATTGCTGAATAAGCACCTTCGATGATGAAGCTCGGGATGACGAGCTTAGGCTCGCGAACCACGAAAATTGTGATGAACTAGGTAAATTTTTAGGAAAGGGAGAACAGATGCTAACGGGATTTCGGCTGCAGATGGGCGGTCTAAAAGCCGCCGGAACATTTCGGAAGGAAATAGGGCCAGACGTGCCAGCTAAAGGGATAAGCAGACTCACCTGCGGTGAGCGGAATGCCTCCGCAGCTACACTGAATTTAGCAAGTTCTGAGGGGCAGACGGCCTCTCATTAAATGTCATATTATACAAACATGTAATATATCTATGCTGCAATGTATATATACTTATGTAAATAGCCAGGAAAGTTATCCATTAAGGTATTCAAGATTTTTCTCCCAAGGAATCGCCTGGGCCAATTCTTTGAACTCCTAGACAAACAGCAAAGCAACTTACACTTTTCCCATATAAATGCTATATCATGCAATTTATATTTTTCTGTATTTGTTTCACCTTTGGGTTTGGAATTAGAAACAACAGGATTGAATTTTTGCAGTTACGGCATAGAATAATGGTATTTTGATTTTTTTTTTTTTTTTTTTCATTTTTCTCCTTCTAATTTTTATTGGTTTCCATGTCCTTCCCCCCTCCCTTTTTTTCGTAACGATTTTTTCTTCTTTCATTAAATTAGTATATAACAAGTTTTCATTATTCTTATTTAAAATTTGTATTCAGCTTTTAACTGGATAAAACTACTTAATAAAATTATTTCACTTTATCATTGCCTTTTTACTTAACACTAAGTTTTATTCGCTGGAGCTTCTTGTCAAAATAAAGTTATTTATGTGCGGTTTTGTATTGCAAAATAAGCTACACAACGAGGCCAGAAAGGAAAAAATACATAGACCACCCCCGGACGTTTAATTGTTTTCTTCCCAGAGGGATATAAGATATCCAGCGCAAAATTGCATTCTCCGATAGTGAAAATAAAAATGCTTTTTCTTCTGCGAAACCTCTGTTAATCGCGTTTTGCTTTGTAAAAATCACAGAAAATTAATCTGCTCGGTTTTCCTCTTTTTATTATCTTATTATTTTAATGGATATTTGCATTTCTAAGTATTTTTCTAACATCCTGATAAGTTATTATGTAAGTGTGTGTTTATAAATTGGATATAATTGGATTCCTCGGGAAGTAATTGGAGATATTAAATTGCATTACTAGGTAAATGGCTTGCACTCCATCAGATTATGCTTGTTATTAAATTTGTCTAAAAGTAAAATTTTATTTATAGGAAAAGAAAAAAATTTTTTTTTCATACATAAAACTTATAGTCTAAACAGATTTCCCTAACTGTATGTTATTTGCTTTTTATGTAATTCAATTGAATTTAATCTTATTGTCTTAGAAATAACTAAAAAAAAAAAAAAAAAAGAAAGAAAAGAAAAGTATTTGATGTATATTTACATTCCAAGAACTAGAAATGCAGACAAAAATATTATTTAAATGCTTTAAAGACATGCATAATGTAATAATTTAACGTTACTGATTTCACGTTGTGTTTATGTTAAATGGAAGTTCGAAATCTGCGAAGTTTCACACAATGATTAAGGAAAAGGAATGAAATTATATATATTTGACTAAATAAACTGGACTCTGTTTTAAAGTTTTCATATTATGTTGGTGCTGTACATTTGTAACGTTGTCAATTTTTTGATAATTTTGGGCCCCCGTACTTTCTTTACGATATCGTGCGTTATCATTCCTCGGTCCTTTCCCTCCTCTAAATGATATAGTCATTCAATGTCTATTTTCTTTTCTTTTTTTTCTTTGCGTTAATTTTTATACGTATGCAGTGGTGTACAGGTATATCCATTTATTATTTGTTTACAGGGTGGTCATAAAAAAAACTTTGCCGATATATGGAGCTCTAGCGGCCAGTCCGCTCAATCGATCGAGATGAAATTTCAGATATAGCTATTCAGAGGTATGAGCTCGAGATTTTGTGAACGGCAACAAAATGGCGCTCACGGTTACGGTTATAGTTACAGAAATTCGAAAATTTCCAATGGCAACACCCTTTTTTTCATCGCTAAATGCTCAGCGCATGCGAAAACCCTAAAGAGCGTTGGAACCGCACGTGTATCGCAAGAAACGGACATGTTACGCACGCACAAAAAACCGTTCTACGAATCCTCCCCCCCATAGAAAAACCTCGATTGGGGCGCAAGGAGGAAATTTGCATATGACACAGAGTCAGTACACTAATCTTTGATTACAATACAGATCGGAGAAACTAAAACTTTTATTTTAATTACACATTTTCCACATGGATGCCATCACCATGCAATGTGTAATTGCCGGAGCTTAGAGATTTTGTCCCGCCCACTTAAACAGTAAAACGATGACCTGCTTCTAATTTTTTTTCTTCTAATTGTTCAAAAAAAGTTAAGAGGCGTTTTAACTTCGTTGCTAGTTTAGAAATACCAGAAACTTAAAGAAGAACGAAAAAATATTCCAAAATCGCACGATTCTATTACAGGTAGGCGGGACTAGAGAAAATGTGTTACATAATTTCTTATGAGTAACTGGAATTACGCTTTTTTTATTTTATTTATTTATTTATTCATTTTTATTTATTTATTTATTTTTTGCATGTAGCCTATTGGAATTATACAGAACGAAAACTATACAACTTACCTTTTTTTCTGTGTGTGTGTGTGTGATTTCTCTTATGTAAGCCCCAATGCAATGCACAATCCATAATTAGGAGTTCATACTGGAAATCTCAAAAAATGTTTTTTATTTTGAAAATGGATGTCATTAACTGCTTTAACAGTATTGCTTGGACATCGCTCGGATAAAAAAGAGTTTGTTTTCCTCGTTACTAAAAACTTTCAGAAATTACAAGTTTTGAATTATAATTTTTGCTGTATTTGAAGGAAATATCTCGATTATACAAGGTAGATATTTTAATATAAAAAAGGGGGGTTTTAATCCTTATTTTCATTTTTTTGTATCCAAGAATAGTAATATTAAATAAAACTGTTAAAGGTTTATATAATAGAAAATTTGATTTTTAAAATTTCTAGTATAAATTCAGAATTTCTCTATCCCGAAAGGGCCAAACTGAAAACCATGGTCCAATGTTGGAAATTACTCCCTCGGATTTTTATCCAGCAGATTTTTCTCTGCTCCATAAGTGTAAAAAAAAAAAAAAAAAAAAAAAAAAAAAAAAAACATTAATTTGTAAACCACAGAGTATCGTTGGGTTCAGGGGCTCCGCCTTAGAAATTCTTCCCAAAAAGGGCTCCGCAAGCCCAAAAGTTTGGGAACCATTGAATTAAAGTATCTAAATACGTTTAAAAAAAGTACAATATTTAATAAATACACATATTTTAGTTCATTTGTAATACAGAAAATTAAAAGAAGCATTACATTCTTACAATATCGTCTTAAAATTTTACAAAAAAAATGGGCTTCTTGGGGATTTTTAATGGTAAAATGTCATGTTTATGCGAGACAGTGTGCACTCAATTCAATTAAATATATTTTAATTTCTTTTGTACTACATGCTACTATTACACTTGCCACACTTGTGCTTTGAACTAAAATTTTTACAATATCTTCAAAATTAACTGTAATCTTTCAAAATATGTCCAAACACCTGTTCACATTTTAAATATATGCTGCAAAAAAAAAAAAAAAAAAAAGATCAGTAAAAAATTTTTTGTTTTAATTTTCTCGGAATTTAATTATTGTTATATTAACATTTTATTTCGGAAAATTCTTAAATTATTAAATAACAATTGTATATGCTTATAAGTTAAGAATATTGATTAAATTAAAAATTACTCTGATGTTAATACGAGAAGCGATAATATTAAACATGGTGAAAATTTTTTTACACGCGTCCTTGAAATTATAATGTGATTGGCGAGTAAAAGAATGAGAGTTAGTTTCCTTTCCCCCAACCCCCCCCCCCCTCTTTTGTCTCCCAGAATGAGTTAATTGCTTTTCTTCTATCCAAAATCAAAGGCGCCGGCAAACGAGTGAAATCTATTGTCGGTCACTGTGCGGGAGGTCTTCGTTCATTCTCAATTTCTCTTTCTTTAGTTCTCTCCGCGTAATGTATTTTTTCGTTCGGCAATCAAAGGGCGAAAGCCAACATTAAAATAATAATAATAATAAACAAATAAAAAAGACCGTTATGTGGAGAATAAGTTTTGAAAACAAATAGCAATATTAACAAATTGCCGCTGTTTAGGGATAATAGATGAACTGATCTACTTGAGAAATTTCCCTATCACCTTTGCATAACTGGAATCCCCCCCCCCCCCCCGCACATTGTTTTCCAATTTCCTTGGCCTTTAAATGAATACTAAAAAGACACATACATAATATGATCAGATTTCTTGGAACAAAAACTGGACCGCGAGTAAAAACTTTGACTCTCTTTTTTTTTTTAATGCTGATTCAAATTTCAAAAAATCCCTGCCGACTCGATCTACAGGCGCACATACGGGTATTTGCGTTATCTACGCGGCCAAAATTATTTTATGATATATATCTATTCTAAAGGGTACGGTTGAAAGAAAAAATACATTTGGTCAATTTATAAAGGCGATTTATTCAGGGCCAGACTTATGCAGGGGCATGCGGGGCAGTTGCCCCGGTCCATACCTCTCTTTAACCCGTTCGCGACGGCGCGCGCATCTGAGGACGGAGCGGGGAAATTCGATTTCATCTTCAGGGCCGAAGGATTTTGCGCAGCTAAGCCTAACTCGTGTAATGTGTTCTTTAAAAAATTGTAAAAAATTCATTTTTCCATGTAACCTTTTGAAATTTACATGCATTGAGTAGGTTGTTACTATGTATATTCACACAAAAAATGAGTTATTTTCAACAATATTTTTATATAAAAATGACTTTTTAAATATACGTAATAAACATTTTAACAAATTATTTAGCCCTCAAAATAGTACAGTATGATCGCAGATCACTTATGTAAGTTTAATATAGCAACAAACGAAATATTTTTTTAATTTAAAAAATATTTTTGTTAACAAAATATGCATTTCGCTGAATATGTTTATTATAGCTAGATATAGATATATATAGTAATGTATTATAAAATGAAATATTAAATAAAATTATGTATAATATGAATCATCACTTTAAAATATCAAATTACTTATGTTATGCTACAAGTGATATATTAAACAAAAGTTGTTTTTAGCCATTTTATTTTAATGTATCACTTATAGCATCACATAAGTAATTTGATAGATAAGGATTGTTTAATAATAATGAGTTAACTTGAATAATAAATTAAAATACATTCATCAAAGAATTTATTGATGTTAAAATATCTTTAGTTATATCTTATGTATTAAATATTTAAAACTATAAATAAAGTTATGAAATTAAAAGTAATTAATAGTGAATGAAATTAAATAGTAATTTTAAATATACTGATAAAAATGCCATTAATGTTGAAAGTATTTTTGAAATTGAAAAAATATATATAACTGAACATCAAATAATGTATGGAATATATTCAATTATAACAGCTAAAACGGATTTTTGATTCAAAATATGCATGCTAATGTATGCGCATAGTCTTTAAAATAGTCAGAATTTAATAAAAGATATCGAGTAAATATTTATTATCAATTTAAAACGAATTAATTTAAACAAGCGTGAAAAGTAAAATCAAAAGAGGAAAGCAGAAAAATATTCTTAATTTAGTGGCGCTGAGAATATATTATCAGCGTATCAGCTTCACAATCAGTGTGTAACACTTTTCTTTCTTTCTTCTTCTTCTTATTTTTTTTTTAACTGCGAAGCATTTCTGAAATAAAATAAAAAAAGATAAATCTTTCCATCTAAAAGAAAGAAAAAAAAATGTTGATGACGTCGATTTTTGCAACTAAATAGTATTTCTGATCGAGATAAAAGCGCGAAAAATAAAGCCATGAATCAGATGTTCATGTTGTCATTCGTAAACGTGCATATGCTTACTTATATGCTTACTTACGTTATCGTATTCTTTAACCGCAAAATTTTCCCTCTCAAGTTCAGTAGAATTTTTTCTAATAAAGAAAAATAAAGTTTTACTAGACGCGTAAAAAGATTTATGAAACACAAAGACGTGATGAAAAAATAATCTTTTTCCCATTGTAGTATTTCCATAAAAAATTAAATTCGCGTGGATTGAAAAAAAAAAAAATGTTTTCATTAGCTTTCCTAGTTTGAAGGAGAAGTCCCCTTCCTTAATATACATTCAAATAGAATTAGGATAAATTTTTTATATGCTAAACTGTGAAAAACAAAACGTTCCTTTTGATCGGCACGAATGGTAGTCTCGCGGGATGTGAGTACGAACAGCGCCGGCATGAATGGTAGTATCGCGGGATCTGAGTACAATCGGTGCCGGCATCTATAGAGGTCGCTCGTCCCCAAGGGGTTAAGAGGCTCCTGTGAGACTAATCAGGATTTCCATTACAGGGTGCTTAAAATTAGCCAAAAGTAATTAAAATCCATATATTTTTCAAACATTTAGGAAAGGAGTACGGTCCCACTTGTCCTCTCTGCTTCTAATATTCCCTTCACACCATGCAAAAAATAGATTATATCATTAGAAAAATAATGATTCAATTTTAGTACAATAATTTAGTATTCTATAGTCTTTAAAAGAAGTTCTTTATTAATATTTCCTCGTAACGCGACTAGTTAAAATTATTAATTATGACCTTTTTTTAGTTTTCTTTTTCCTTATATCTTATAATGTACGTAGATAAGCAAAGTAAAAGTTGGCAAAGAAATATTCATGTCAACCAAACTATTATTTTTTTCTATTAGTATCAAACTAGTACTTTTTCTTAAAGCTATGATCATCTTTTTTTTGGGATATCTTGTATGCAGATCCGAGCAGTACTCAATGCAAAATTTATGCATACGCTCACTGTGTATGAAGTTTAGTACCAGCTACTTGCACATTATCCACAAACAAATTCTGTAGATAGATACAAGGGTACTTCTGAGAATGATGCTTGACCCGGAGCTTGCCTGTTAGATTTATTAAAATAAAGCACATTTTTATTTTTAAAACTTATATAGTGTTCTTTTTAAGTCTCTGAAAACTCATCACGGATACTGGGCTTCTCAGGAAAAAAAAAAGAAATGTTTCTAAAAAAGCAGTTCATCTTTCTTCTTTTTACTTTTTTCACGCTACTTATAAGAGGGTCTGAAGTTAAAAAGTAGTCAATAAAAAATACCTTTGTTGCAATTTTTCTAAGAGAATTTTTGCACGAAGTCTTGTTCCGGATCAGTTGTATGTTCACTTGAAATTGTCTTCTGTATGACTTTTTAGCTGTATAGTAGGTCATAATTAATTCCTGTTATGTCAGAAGCGAATTTTGGATTTAAAAAAAAACCCTCCTGTTTGTATTACCATCATTGGTATTGCCAAAATTTGCTTTTGGTATGTCTACTAATAAACCTATTTCTTTGCGAAGTCTTTTCTGGATTTCGACAGGTGTTTTCTGTGCTTCAGTCTTCCTCTCTATATATATCTTTACTGGCAACTTAAAAGCCAAATTGAGTATGCTTTCAAAAATTATAATTCTAGAATGTAAAATTTAAAGGCCGAACTTGATGGCTTCAGAATTAGTTTCCATTTGAATATAAAGTTTGTTGAAATGCTTAGAAGTTGTACCACACATGTAGCATCGACTTGTGTATTTTGTGCAAGTCGCATCGTTGAAGATCTTGCCATCTATCATTGTCATGCACTGTAAAAAAAAATCTGTAAAGGTACTAAATATTTTCTAGGAAACTGGGATTCCAAGAACTTTTTATGTAACGACAACAGGAAAAATTCATGTAACCGATTCTGAAACTTGAATTTTTGCTGTTATCGTTACAGGAAAAGTTCTAGGAATCCCAGTTTCCTAGAAAAAGTTTAGTACCTTTACAGATTTTTTTTTTACAGTGTGATGAAGACGTAAATGACTGAGAACCTGTTGCCATTTAAATTAACCTCATTGGCGTTTAGTGACACCTCATTTTTTTTTAATATAAAGTTAGATTATTCCACCGCAACATCAGTATTTTCTTTGACATAACGAAATTTTATTGGACGACAACATATGACAGGTATCCGAAATGTTCTTTCTAGCCAAAAATAATTGGAATTCAGAAATATGTCTTCCTTCTTATGTATTTTTAACTATCTCTGCTTAATTTGCGATCTAAAGTGTGCGGAATTGCGTTTTAAGAACTCAATTTGGTCTTCTGTCTAACCTTCACGTGATATTAGTTGATCTTTAAAAAAAATTAATTTATCTTCTATATTAGACAAATTAAAACTCTGCATTCGATCAAACAAATATTTACGGGCTACAATCTTTAATCTCAAGGCACCTTGTGAACCTACAGTAAAAATATTTTCTTTTAGAATGCTATTTACGAAAATCCATTTTTTCTGAATTTGGAAAAAAAAAAATAATAATAAGTTCAAAACACCAAGAAATACACATCCAGCGCTTTTCCGCGGCAGTTTCTTTGATTTTTCTCCACCCAAGGCTTCAAACTTTCGATTCAGTCAGAAATTGTAACAGGATCTGACTGGGTAATACAACAAATACTCGATTAAATAAAATATTTTAGAAATATTTTTACTGTAATAAAAGCATAATTTCAAAGTACAATAACTAAACTTAATAATGATAAAACAACAAAAAAATCTATTAAAGTTTTGCTTTATTATCTGTTGTATCAGGATCCATCAGAAAAACTTTTAAAATAAAATCAAATGTTCATAAATATTTCACTGAAAAGATAATGTGTTTACACGACGCCAAGAACAGACTTAAGCAACAAATTAAACAATCAAATTCCGACTCAAGTTGAACGAGAAGCGTGCGCTTGAAAAAGGTAGAAGGGATTGGATATAGTTCTCGAAACTGTCCTCTAACTCAGATTATCTTTCTTTTTAACAATTTTCATACTTTAAAAATTGACTTTTAAACGCCTAGAATGTTCAAATACCCGTATGTGAGGCGGAGGTAGATTTCGAAGTTATGTACAAATTTCACCAACAAAAACTAAATCAAGATTAGAGGTAAACATAGTATCTTAACATAAAATGAATTTTAGGGACCTAAATATTCTGTAAAAATATAATATACACGCATACACACATGTATATGAAATAGATTTAAAAATGGCGAAAATAAAAACCGGAGACCTCCAAAATGTTAAAATATGCCAATATTTCCATATTCTGGTTTTTATCATGTTTCAATACGTTTATGCAAACTCACATGACATTATATATTTACCTGTTTTTCATCCATTATATTTCCAATATGACGTAATTAAAAAAAAATCCGTCAAGCTATTTATTACACTTTCCGTTTTCATATGGAAGTCTTGCTTTAGAAAAGTTCTGATGTAATATTCAATTTTTCTCGAATTCATCAAACTATTTTTTTTTTTCCATGCGCAAATCTTGCAATAATAAAGTATTTGTTGTAGCAAGAATTTTATTATGTTTTTAACTGTCGACAACCGCTATAATGAAAAATGTTCAATTTTTATGTCATTGTTCTGTAAGAGAGGGTTTTGTCAGAGCCATGTTAAGGTGGTATTCAAATTTTTGAAGCCTCTGCATTTTCACTCCCTTGGGTCGATTTTGCCCATTTGCAATCTTCGTCAGATGAACGAAACCCTAATAAAAATAGACAAATATCCAGTCCAATTTTATACATTCATACTTTCTTGCCGATTATCTTTTCTTTCTTTTTTGTTTAGTCATTTTGCATATAATGAGGGGGTGGAGTTTTTCAACAGTTTATATATATATATATATATATATATATATACAGGGTGGTCATAAAAAAACTTTGCCGGTATACGGAGCTCTAGCGGCCATTCCGCTCAACCGATCGAAATGAAATTTCAGATATAGCTATTCAGAGGTATGAGCTCGAGATTCTGTGAGCGACAACAAAATGGCGCTCACGGTTACGGTTATAGTTACAGAAACTCGAAAATTTCCAATGGCAACACCCATTTTTTTTTCATCTCAAAATGCTCAGCGCATGCGAAAACCCTAAAGAGCGTTGGAACCGTACGTGTATCGCAAGAAACGGACATGTTATGCACGCACAAAAAACCATTCTGGGAATCCTTCCCCCCCCCCCCCCCCCATAGAAAAAACTCGATTGGGGCGCAAGGAGGAAATTTGCATATGACACAGAGTCAGTACACTAATCTCTGATTACAATACAGATCGGAGAAACTAAAACTTTTATTTTGATTACACATTTTTCACAGGGGTGCCGTCACCATCACAGGCAATTACGGAGAGAGTGACTTTCGGAGAAAAATACTATTGCTGCAAAATTGGAGGAAATCGACCTCCCACTTCTTTGGTATGAAATTTTACATGCATGCATAGGTTTTGATAATTTAATAAAAAAGCTTTTTTGATACGTGCTTATTTATTTATTTATTTATTTATTTATTTATTATTATTTTCACCCGATAACGATTTGTCCATCCAATTTTCGTAAAAATCGCAGCGAAAAACTTTTAGTGCAAAATGTAAATATGGAATATCATTTAGATGTAAATATATAATTTCTATATTTAATATCTGAATATCATTTAGTCGAAATATGATATATATTATTTCTTAAACAGTTTCTTTAAAATTTAACTAGGGGGGCGCCGCCCCCCTGCTCGCTATGCTCACCAACCCCCCGCGTAATCGCTTCGCGATTCCAAATTATTGGCTACCCCTGCTTGCTGCGCTCGCCAATACCCCATGGTATGAATAAGCAGTTGCAGACCTTTCAACTGATGTGTCACACGACTGGTGTTGTAAAAAAATTAAAAATGTGCCCCCCTGGGGGGCAGAGTGGGAGGCGACACAAAAGACATCCATAATATGAATAAGCAGCTGCAGACCTCTCAAATGATATGTCACACGACTGGTGTTGTAAAAAATTGAAAATGTGCCCCCCTGGGGGCAGAGTGGGGGTGACACACAAGACATCCATAAAATGAATAAACAGTTGCAGACCTTTCAAATGATGTGTCACACAACTGGTGTTGTAAAGAAATTAAAAATGTGACCCCCCTGGGGAGAGCAGAGTGTGGGGGTGACACACAAGACATCCATAATATGAATAAACAGTTGCAGACCTTTCAAATCTTGTGTAACACGACTGGTGTTGTAAAGAAATTAAAAATGTGTCCCCCCTGGGGAACAGAGTGGGGGATAACACACAAGACATCCATTATATGAATAAGCAGTTGCAAACCTCTCAAATGATGTATCAAACAACTGGTGTTGTAAAGAAATTAAAAATTTGGCGAAATATTACAGTTATCGCCAAGTTGGCATCACTTTTGACAACTAATTTTGGTCGCCAAATTTGGCGATATATCGCCAAGTTGGCGAAAAACTTGGCGATTGTTGGCGATGGTAACCTTTTCTCTCTTTATGGTAACCCATACAGCGATGCATAGACGGAGCCCTTTCCTGATTGGTCTATCCGGCTCATGGAAGGAGTGGACAACCCGGATTCGTTAGTTCCGGAAATCTTCCACATCAGCATCATTCCAGGAGTCATTCCTTTTAAGGCTAGTTTTTTTTTTACTATAGAAGGATATTTTATTTTAATAGAATTCCTTTTATTGATTTAGGCACGGTTAAGAATTTGAATACATGGTTTCTGCTATTCGAAAATGACGCTTGTCGTTAATTAAACTTACTTCACACTATTTAATTATTTTATTATTCATTACTACAGCTGATTATTATTATTTATTACTAGGCAAAGTGTCATAATGTAGATGTTATGTTACTGCGCGAGTCGGAAAATATTTAACTTCACTCTCAAAAAAACTTCCGTCTTTTCACAGAAAATGCACTGGCAGCACTGCTGCCAGAAATTGTCTGTATATTGACGATTTTCTGTTTATTTTTTTCTCTGTCAAAAGAGGAAAAATATCCGTCACTTGAAAAAAGTTCGGAAAAAATCAATGCGGAAGAGGCGGGGATCGAACCAAGGACCCCAGGATTACCAGACCAACGCTAATCCACGGCGCTACGGCTGCTCATGATGATTGTGCGTTAAAATAGAACTCTTCATTTCATATGGTGTGGGTTGGTGTATTTCGTTAAAAAGCTTTTAATTATGCAGTTAATCTCGGAAAGATTTCATCTTTAATGAAACTGTGGCTGGGTTTTTTTTACGTTTAGTATTAATATAGTATAAAAATGTGAATTTTAAATATATTACGTAGAATGTTAGAGAAAAAACATGGATGTTCTATTTGTGAGAATTTTTGAACGAATAAAGAAAGTAATTGTTATTTATTTTTAAATTCGAAAACATTTTTGTCTTTTAAAACTAAATTAGACATTTTAATCCATAGAATATTTTTGTTTTTCATTTTAAAAATAAATTCGAACTTATTACTAACAGACCCAATGCGCATGCGTGCTGGATAGAAACGGAAACTTTTCCTCATTTTTCGACGCTCGGAATGAACTCACAGAACAAATACGTTTTCTGGGAGAACAGAAACTATTTGTGAAAAAATAACGATAACTTAGTGTATATTGACGAATTTTTCTGACAGTGTTAATAAAAGCCGAATGTAGTGTTTTAGTATATTTGTATTATGTTCGATTTGTACTCTAAGTGTTTAAGCTGATATACATTTCTCTTTTCTTTTCTCTTTTCATTTTTGATTGCTTGACTTTGAATATTAAACTCATTAATAATCAAATTTCATATAGCTCTTTTCAATATCAAATCTATCTCCACGCAGTGCATTACATCTGTATTTTTTTTAAAATTCACCAGAAAATAAAAAAAGATTTTTTATAAATAACATTTCTAGAGCATGTATTTATATTTCAATAAATTTTTGCGGATATAAGATAATCAAATTTTAACACTTAAAACTAAATTACATATTTTGGAACACATATGCATGCTTTAGAAATATTTGGTCATCCAGACTGCTAAGAAAAAAGCATTTAATGATAAAAAACAAATAATAATAATTAATAATAATAAGATGTTTCTAGCTAGAAATTCTAAAATCATAATATATATTCAATAACCATAGAGAGTTCGACAAGGAAAATTTTGAAGATGGATTTTTCTTTTTCTTTTCTTTTTTTCCCTTTTTAGCTCATAGGCTATCATAGCCTGAGAGCTTATGCCCGTCCGTTCTGTATGTTCGTTCGTGCGTAACGCGATAACTCATGATAAAAATATCCGATCCACTTGAAATTTTGTATGTAGGTATATCCTGACAAGGCGCTTCCCTGATTAGTTTTTGGAGTTCATTCGATACGTATAAGAGGGGGAACATGGGGCTGATGCTCCTCCTCTTAGTTGATATAAATGGGATTTTCATGCAGAATTAAGTTTTCGTTCAAAATTTAGATTAGGATCATTCTGATGAGGCGATTCCGCGACTGTTATTAGGTGTTCATTGAATAAGTATAAATAGGGGGAACAGGGGTTCTAATGCCCCCCCCCCCTTAATTTATATAAATGGGTTTTTCAAGCAGAGTTTTCAGATTTCGTTCAAATCTCTGAATAGTTTTGGAAGTTTAATGGTTTAGTATAAAAAAGGGGGATACTCCTTTTAAATTATATAAATGCTAAATGGGTTTTTTATTAAGAATTATTTCATTTGCTCTGAATTTTGGATATAGATTTTTTATATGATAAAGCATGTCTTTGATAGTATAGGAGGTCCAATGATTAAGTATAAAAAAAGAGGAAAGGGGAGAGCTGTTTCCCCTTCTTAATTTTTTTTCGAACGGAATTAACCCTTGAAAATATAAGGCTTTAATGTACAATTAGTATTTGTAGCCTGTGTGCTCAATGCCATCAGTTTAACTGGGCAGTATTCTTTATTTATTATTTGAGCATTTGAATAGAAAAGAAAATCTTTTTGGACTCTTCAAAATCACTTGCTTATTAAATTTTAAATTTAAGCCAAAAAAATATGAATAAAGTTTTCGTTGTAGTTAATGTTGCATGTAATCTCAAATTCCTGTTTTCTGTTTGATAAATCTATACATTACATGATTATGAATTTTATCAACGCATTTTATTTTTTATCTCAGTAAATGGCAATTTTCTTTTTAAATTTTCGCAATACTAGGTATTTCAGTCAGTTGTTATGTTTAAGTAGGTAATAAGCGAGGCGCAATAGATATTTGAATATTTTCGTGCTTCTGTTTGATCATCCGTTAAAGTGGTCTTCCTCTCTACTATATATAGATGTCATCTGCAATTTTGCTATTTTCTCTAGAATTTCGTGTTCGACCACATGCCGCCGAGAGTGAAAGTCGTTTTAAGCTTGCATGTTTCCCTTTGGCTTTGTTTGACAAGAAAATTAAACCTTATAGCTGCAGTTACCTATTCATCATTATCGTTTGTTATGTTTTCTTAAGTAGTATTTGAATAAAGCACGTCTCTAAAAATGATCTTAAGTGCACCACATTTTGAGTTTGAAAGAGTCATTTTAGTACGACTCTCAATTTATACATTTAAGCATTCTTTCTTTGTTTACTTGTAAGATTTTGTGAGTTAATGTAATTGGCATATAGCCTGATGACTATCATGGGCGCCAGCAAAGCAACAGGCTAAAGGCTATTAAACTCCGTAAATTTTAGGGGGAAAAAAGTAATTTTTTTTATAAAGATAATTAAAATAATTAAACATTAAGAGGAAAAGGAACGAAAGTTATTCCGCCAGGTAGCTATACCTCCATCCCTCGAAGAGGAATATCTTTAAAGCTCTTCTCCATTCCTTTTTTTAAGGGGGGGGGGGGGAGGGCGGCGGCGGTTGTATAACTTACTTTTTGTATTTTTAATGTTTCCTGATGATGCATTTTTAAAAATTGTCTTGCGAAGGGTAATTCTGACCAAAGTCAAAATAAAGTAGCTTATTTCATGATTATGTATTCTCCATTTACCCCCCCCCCCTTCCCAAAAAATAAAATAAAATAAAAATAAATAAATAAAAATAAATATAAAAAATACAATAAAAAATAAAACAAAATAAAATAAAATAAATCCGTATTTTTTTAAATTCTATTCTTCTTAAATTTTGTTTTGCCAGCATACGACAAACATTGCTAGGGCTTTCTTTATATACACTCATGTCCAAAATTAAGGCTGTAAATATAAATCTGTGAAAACTGATGAACTGTCTACTGGGTTGCCACGCAATTTGGCACAGAGGTATATTACAATGGGAGAAAGAATATATAGCAACATAACAATATCGAAAAGATCTTAATTGTGAATTAAGAAACAGGGTCTATGAAAAAGTGTTAAGTCATGAACCAGAGATAAAGCATTTGTTTCGGGAAAAGTCTATAATATGGAGTGTGACCACTGTGTACCGCTATACAAGCCTCACAACGAGTTTTCTCACTGTTTATGAGGGTTTCAATATTTATATCTTCAATAATATATATTGAAGTCAATATTCAAAAATATTTATTCAATATATATAAAAACTCTTAATTTATAACATAAAATGTTTTTTCTTATTTTTCATTAAAATAAATTTCATATGAGAAAAAAAAGTTTTTGCTTTATACATTTAGATATACGAACCTGTTCATTTTTCACCCAATGTTTATTATTATTTTTTAAAATTCCGATTACATGGTATTCTGTACAATGTTGTTTGCCATGGTTCCTAAAAAGAACACTTTTTCATATTAAGAGCTCTGCAAATCCTAAGCAAGAAATTCGATGAAATTTGGAATTGTTTTTATAAAAACCTTAATTTTCCCACAACTATACAGCCACTTCATAACAATGTTCAATTCAAAAAATACAGTTTATTACAAGAAGCTTCCTAATCGGTTCTAAAATTTCAGTGCTTTTGCGACATTAATTTTCAAAGTATAATTCAAAAGTGGATCGCAACTGATGTTTTGGTGGGCCGCGAAACAATCGAAATTTGGCTCAAAAATATCTTTCATTTCATCTGTTTAAAAAATATAACAGATTTAACAGTAAATAATAATTCAAGAGAATCCTTAATTTCATTCTGGATGAATATACGAACAAAGAATATCGAGAAATATCTAAATTAGCTTTAAATTTCTTCATGGAGTTACATATTACATTTTTGGGACATGAACTTGACTTTTCTCCTTCGCTGCTTTTGAAAAACAAGTACAGAAGTAACTAATTAAGGTTAAAGTTAACCAGTTTTAACCCAGATTTAGGTACCCTCATCAGTAAACACTAACTAGTGCCAAATACCTCACTGATTACAAAGCTATTCTTTGATAATAATTAATCGTACTTTTAATTAGTTTGTATGCTGTTTTAATTATCATTTCACTTACACACAATTGGAACTACCAATTCTTTTTTTGGCAATGTATCCTTCGCACAAAAATGTGCCTTTTTCGTTGGTTAGGGTAGCTAAAAACTTATAGAATTGATACAACAATTTTCCTATTGATAGGGTAACATCCCCAGTAATTGGCACATTAAGAATTTGTCTTTAAACTTACTTAAATTTTCATTACAAAGAAATAGGCTATTTATTTGGAAATATTTTTAAATCAAGGAATGCATATCTGTGCATCTATTTTGCCCGCTAAAAACAAAAAAAATTGAAAAAGTATTTTTATAAAAATATATTTATAAAAAGTTGATGAAATCACCAGTAATTGGCAACTAGAGCACCAGTGTATGACACCTTGTGATCCAGTAATTGGCACATGTTTACATTAAGAAAAAACTTTAAATTTTTCATTTGGTTTAATCGCTTTAAATTAATTTACTGTAGATGAAGATTCCATATTTCAGGTTTTTGAGAGTAAGAAATCAGCATATTAGTCTGAAATGGTAACACTTTAAAACAATGCAATGTACTTATATTAATACCCAGTAATTGTCATGCTGTCCCCAGTAATTGTCATATGAAGCTTTAATATATTCCAATTACTGATAAAATTTATATTTTCAAATTAAAACAAATGATAAACAAAATTAGCCTATAATTTTAAAAGTACTTCCAAAATAAGTGGTTTAATCTCAAATTCCTTGCGAATTCCTTGTAATTGGAATAGGTGCCAATTACTTGGAACTAGCAAAATTGAAGCACCAATAATTGCATCTATCATTAATTCAGAAATCCAAATATTTGTGTCTAAAATACTTTTACACAATTAAAGTAGCCCTTTTTAACTAAACAAAACTGTTGTCAATTAAAATTTAAAATATATTATAAATCAGATAATAATGAATTGAAAAGCATGCCTTCCTTAAGCCAAAAAAGAAGCATTTGCAACAAAAATGGCTAATTTGATACAAGCCATAATTGTTTCTCTTTCCTAGGCTCTATTGTCATTTAGTAGCATAAATCAAAGTTATAATCTTTAACGTAAATGAGCATATAACTGGTATATGGTCTTGCATTTTTAAAAGACTGGATATAAATCTTATTTTAGGACATGTTTGTGGGATGTGCCAATCACTGGTGCATGCCAATTACTGGGGATGTTACCCTATATCCTCTTATATTAGGTGGGTCGCGAAAAAAATTTTCACTTAAAATTGAGTCGCGTACCAATAAAGTTTGAAAACGTTGTTCTACGGGATTTCGGAAAACAATCTTCACGGGAATATACGGCATCTACCATGCTGTTTACACACATCGGAAGTGACCGGCCATCATTGGCTATATAGTATAATATCTTAAAGCAAATCGATTAATTATAAGAGTCTGTTGAATATTCTCATCTAATTTAGATTTATAAGTTTTTACAATTCCCAGACGTTTCGTTCGACCACGTTTATAGTAAGTTTTTTAATCGTGATGAAATCATACACGAATTTAATTCATCACATGAGTAGGATGAAGTAATACCGTTTGATTAGGTAATCAATCGTCTCTTTCACTTATGCGTCATCATTTGTCCAACGTGTGTATTTTTAAACATGAATGAATATATATGGATTTCGGTCTCGCCTACATGAGTAGACTCAGACAGTCATGCAAGGAAGAACAAGTGTCCTTCCCCGAATTTTCAAATGTCACTAAGTACTAGATTTCCCTTTTATTTTACGATATACATATTATTTTGGGATGGTTTTAAATAAATACCAAGAAAAAATGAACTAAGGGTTTTTCGTCAGCAAGGGAGTAGGAAGGGGAGAGGGAGCTTTGCCGATCCCGCTCAAAAAACATTTTTTCACTTTTGATTTTCTTTGTATTTAAAATTTATCTTTAACGGCAAAAATAAAAATAAACAAGCGATTTTGATAAAGCTAATAAAAGCATTTTTTAAAATTATTTTTAATACGATTTATTTGTTGCATTATGTATTACATTTATGATGATACTTTAAATATAGTCTTAGATATGGATTTCTGCCCCCCCCCCCCCAAAAAAAAAAAGTGTTTACTTGATGTTTATATTCTTCATTGTTTAAAATAAATAAAGACATAATTACAGCCTTCAAAATGGATTACAACACATCTGAAATCTGTTTCAAAATCTTGCTTGTTCTTGAATTTTGTTTAGAATGTGTCCATATCTAGATGTGATCCTACAATCATATGGGTCTAGATAGAGACAGCCGTGCATTTTGGAATACATACAATACGTACAATTCTCCAAGTAAAGTTTAAAGGAAGATGAATTTGATAGACTTAAAAATTTATGATGCTCGTGATCGAAGTTTGGGTCCTCAAAAATCAATCGGATACAAATAAGTTCCGGTAATAAATCTTGTATTTTTGATCAGTTCAAACACGAAAATTTCATTTTTCCATTGCATGTGTTAAATATACTTATTTCCTGTGGGAAGTTATTTTTTAACAATATTTTCTAATAACCAGGTAATTTTTAAGGGGACAAGGGACCTTGAAATCCTTAAAAATAATTTTTTTTATTTTTTGTAAATTTCACCTAAATATTATTCAAGGGTACATTATATGCATTATAACATGCATTTATCACAAAAAAAATGCAAAAAAAAAATTATTTTTGACAAAAAAATGGCATTTTACGCAGCGTCTTCGAAATCTTCGAAATGCGGACTGCGCATTCCATATCAATGAAAATCCCCAATATTTTTTATGAAAGTTTGTTTTATATATATAAACAAAATTGTGCATCCAATTTTGAATATTTGATTTTAAAAGTTAAAAAAAAAAAAATGAAAATTTGAAATTTTTTCGAAATTTTTTTCAAAATTTTCAAATTTTTTCAATTTTTTTTTTATTTTTTGTAAATTTCATCTTAAATATTATTCAAGGGTGCATTATATGCATTATGGCATGCATTTATCACAAAAATATTTTTAAAAAAATATTATTTTTGAGAAAAAAATGGAATTTTACGCAGCGTCTTCGAAATCTTCGAAATGCCCCCTGCGCTTTCAATATCTATGAAAATCCCCAATATTTTTTTTGAAAGTATGTTTTATATATATAAACAAAATAAAGCATCGATTTTTACATATTTGAATTTTAAGAAGTAAAAAAAAAAAAAAAATTGAAAATTTTGAAAAAATTTCAAAATTTCATTTTTTTTTTTTTTAAACTTTTAAATTCAAATATTCAAAATTCGATGCACAATTTTGTTTATATATATAAAACAAACTTTCATAAAAAATATTGGGGATTTTCATTGATATGGAATGCGCAGTCCGCATTTCGAAGATTTCGAAGACGCTGCGTAAAATGCCATTTTTTTGTCAAAAATAATTTTTTTTTTTTGCATTTTTTTGTGATAAATGCATGTTATAATGCATATAATGTACCCTTGAATAATATTTAGGTAAAATTTACAAAAAATAAAAAAAAATATTTTTAAGGATTTCAAGGTCCCTTGTCCCCTTAATGGAAATTTTAATCGGTATATATACTGCTAAATTATAATGCTACGGTGTATTTCAAATACTAATCTTTTAATCGATTCACTTGGAATTTGGCAGAGTTAAGGACGTGTTAAAATATTTATTCATAATATTTCAAATTAAATTATTAAAATTTTTCTTAGTTATTGAAATTTAAATATCTTAATATGGCAGTAAATGTATTTAAAAATTCCTTGTGTATATTTCTTTTGCCTAAAATATGACAATATTTATTTATGATATAATTTTCATATATTACAATGGGAATTTCCAATTAATTTTTTTTTTTTAATTTTCTACAATTCTTGGGATACAAATTATTTTCTTTGTTAAAATTTACCCCATCCATTTTTTTTTTTATGTTAAGGTTGTAAAATACAGAGTTTTCTTTTTAATTTTGCCTTTCTGCGCATAAGAGTACAAAACCTAAAATTATCCTTTTGTTTCTTTCTTTTTTGTAATCCGCTTTAGATTAGAAATTGCTGCTGTAAAAATTTTAAATTTCGTTACGAAATGCTATCCAATCGGGGGAAAGGGTCCTTTTTGAAATATCTAAAACAGAAGGAACGGAAACGCCCATTAAACGATTTAATTTCTTGTTCAGTTTTTAAATAAAAAGGTACTATAACTACTAGAGTAACGGTAGTCATACATCTATTTTTGCCTCTGTTGTCTGACAAGAAAGGTCTCTATACTGGACATACTCAGAATGCTTGGAAAAAAGAAATACTAATTAAACTACATTATGTATGTAATAAATGATCGGTCCAATTTAGCGGCGGATTTACAGTATAAGATTTTAATGCAAATGAAAACTGCTTGGAAATGAAAATTAGAATTTTACTATGCGCGCAGCACTTTTTATTTCATGTGTTATTGAGGTAATATTTAAATAATAATAATAATAATAATAATATTAATTTTGTAGATACAACGTTCATTTTTCTGGATATTATAGCTAAGAATATATACTTTAAGCAGAAAGTGGGGAAAAATCTCAATTGCATATTATTTGCTTTAGTACTTTAAAAAAGGCGAAGTTTTTCATAGTTTCGACAAGCTCAAAGGTCCTGCGAGCCATTAACTGAAGGAAAAGAATCAGATCTCTCGAAACGTCCCTTTTCTTTTCATTGTCATTCTCTCTTTATTTTAATTGATTACTTATTAAGATTACTTAGTGATTTTTACCTATAAAGTATTGTTCATTTCTATTATTCTCTAAAAATATTTATTTATTAAGCGCACATGTTACGCTTTGCATTTTGTAGTTATTAAAAAAAGGTTCCTAGTATCTGCGAAAACAACATAAAATAGTGAACGTTTATATGCAGGGAGAAGTAATTCAGCTCTAAATAAAACTTTGGAGCTCCGAAGTGATGAAAATTTACTTAGCGTTTAAATCTCCTGCCGTAATTTATGTAAGCGAGTTCTTTTAAAACTTTCTTTAATAGAATCCCTCAATCTGTTTTCGTATTGCCTTATGTTTCTAAGATACAAAGTGCTCGTAAAAACTCGCCCAGTTGTCGAACTTATGGATTGAAAACATCGTTTTCAAAACTTCTTTTAAATTTATTCTTCCGCTTAACCATTAATGGCTACCCGGAGTTTGCGGATAATCTCCGTTGTCATGGGAACGATGCTGCTCAGTTCACTCCAGTGAATAAGGATAAAGAAACACATTCTCTAAACAATTTTCCCGCATTTCCATCTTAATTTTTATTTTCTTCCGGCTAACCTTAAACTTAAGAATCTGTTGCGTTATTTGATATGAAATTTCGCCCGAAATTATTTTAATCGCACGTGTCATTTTCCAGCGGGTCTCTTATTTTGGTGTTGTTGCTGTTGTTAAAAAAGGAATGCTCTGAAAATGAAATAAGTTAGTTGTTCTTTTATTTTGCAAAAAATCCAATGTCTCTATTATTAAATTCGTAGTGTAAGCTTTACATATGTATCTTAGTTTAAATATTTTTTATTATTATTTTCTTCTTTACTTCTTTTTATTTATTTTTATTTATATATGAGATATATATATGATATATATATTTTTTTATATATGAGATATTCAAAAGTGTCTCAATTCGTTTTAAAAACTAGTCGTTAAAAGGCACCGTGATAATACATCATGGATATGCATAATATAAGACATGAAAATAAAACGTGTAAACTATTTATGAAATTTATTGCAGTTCCAAAATAAAATTTAAATGTATTTTTAAATATTTTTAAAAATATTTTGATTTAATATAGCAGTGTTATAAAATCGAGTAGTGTGGAAATTATGATCATAAATATAAAGGTCCGATTTCTTCTGTCCGATCGACTTCATTCTTTATATAAAATTTGTTACATTTATTCTTTAAAATAAATAATTCCAATAATTTTTATATACGCTTCATCAGAACGAAAGTTTCGAAAGGCTAAAAAAGTAATTCCGGGTAATTAAGGTACTGAAATTTAATAGATTTTGTTGACTGTTACATTATAAGTGCATCATGGAGATAGAATAATCTACCATTTCTATCTTCATGAAGTGTACACCAAATTTCAAAACTCTATCTCCATTTGTTCAGTAGGCAGAGTGTTTAAAATCGTGGCTTGATTACGGCATAAATTTTAAATGCTCCATTACTCAATTGCGTAAAAAAAAGATTTCATGAAACGTTGGAAGGTGCTTCATAATCTGTGCTTAACGCATGATTTTTCTTACTTGTTTCTTCTTTCTTTTAAAAGCTGAATGCTCCGTCATACCCAAAATAAAATATTGAAAAAAAAAGTCTTACATTATTTTAATTAAATAGATTCGTTCTTTTTTTTTTTTTTTCAAAACAAAATTTTAATGACAATATATTTCGAAGAATAGTTGTTATCTTAAAAATAAATAAATAAATAAATTGATATTTTTAATGTTTTTGGATCTTTAAAGATAACAAGAGGCAAAAAAATGAGACAAAGTGAGCAGTCCTAAAATACAATTTAAAAAGGCATAGTAAATGCTATGATGATGCTCTAAAACATGTAAATGAAAACTTAAGTATCAAAAATACCCTTTTTATGATCTCGAAAGATTTCTTTTTCCATAGGTGAAACCTATAGACAAATTTAACCCTTTCATGTATGAATTATTTTTCATTATTTTAAAAAATTAAACTTTTTTTTGTGAAAAATGAGAACCCGTTATAAAAATAATTTTATTCTTGTGCTGCATGCTGTCCACAAATCACTTCTCCTTAAACGAATGCTGATTTCTTTTTTTGCTTTTTAGGGCAATATTTATCTATCCTCATATGAGATGATATATAATATCCCCGTATGAATGAAAGCGTTAAACATTCAATTGAAATATAGTCTATAATTTGTGAAAAATTCATGCTAAAATATCAATGAGAAATCTTAAAGATGAAGAAAGAAAAACCACGCGTCATTCATAAATTATAAAACCTTTTTAAGTAACATAATTTTCAATAAAATAGTATTCAATAATTTTCATAATTTAAAAAAAAAAAAAAAAAAAAATTCTTTTTCTTTATTTACCCATTATACGTAGTATAGGGTAAGTCTTGCAAGCGTTTTGAAAATCGAAAAAATTTTTTTGGCGGATTTGCACGTTTAGATAGTGGAGATTTCGAAAAACATAATTTTAGAAATTTTTTTTTGCCGTCCGTCTGTCTCTGTCTGTCTGTCTGTCTGTCTGTCTGTCAGTCTGTCTGTCTGTAAACGCTCTATCTCCCGAACAAATTGAGATAGAGACTTGAAATTTTGTATGTAGTTAGTATGTAAGAATGGAACAAACCCTATTTAATATCAGCAACCTCGATTATCCGGAACTATTTTTTTCGGACTCTCGAAAAATTCGTTCTGATGAAAGGTATATAAAAATTTTCGAATTTTTTTTTCTAAGAAATGGACTTAAAAGGCAAAAAAATAACACACATTTTGCATATAGAACGAAGTCGATCGAATTATTAGTTGCCGAGATATTTGTAATCATGTTTTCCACATTCTTCGATTTTTCGTGACCCTGTATTTCATTCAAATTTCAATTCAGAGGTATACTTTAATTGGAAATGAGACGCTTAATCCGACGCAGTTAATCTCTATAAATAAAAGGAATTCCGAGGATAATTAATTGAGGCACAGGAAAATCGTCTGCTAAGAAAATCTTTTTTCATTTTGAACTCTATAAATAAAAGGAATAAAGCAGAAGAAATATAAAACAGATAATGTATTTATCACAAAAAATCGTCTGCTAAGAAAATCTTTTTTCATTTTGAATAAAATTAAATAAAATATTGAAAACATTTGATTTAAACTAAAAATTGTATTACTAAAAGTTTTCTTTTTTTTTCAGAACCTTTTAATACTTTATAACGATGAAAATGACGTATTTCAGACAATGCATTTCTGCATGCTTCCAGTTATTGATAAAATCATACAAATTTCAAGTTCGTTTAATATTGCTAATACGGACCCGGGCAACGCCGGGCGGGTCAGCTAGTTGTTAGTTAATAGAATTATTATTTTTGGAGTTATATGGATGTTTCTTTTACGCAGTTCGGTACTACCTGAGTAGTTTGAAGTTTTATATAATTCGTCGAAATTGGTACATCAGCAGTTCTTTAATATAGCATTACTATGTATATTTAAATTTTGTCTATGAATTGCAATGCATTGTATAAATAGTTTCACATGTTTTATTTTCATATACATATCCATGATGGGTAAGTATTACGGTGGCTCCCAACGACTAGTTTTTCTAACAAATAAATTGTCTAATTGCATGTTTGACCCCATCTTCTTTTGATACGAGTGCGTTTTTACAAAATTGATAAATAATATTTGTAAAATCATCCTCTTTTTTCTTCTTTCGCCACTAAAACATTTTTCCGATTTTTTTTTTTTTTTTTTTTCTTCCTATCAAGCATTTTTTCTTACTATGATGTTTAAGAAACATGAGCATAAAGTGAAGGAAAAAAAATAATAATAAAATGCAACACCCTGTGAAGGGGCGCATTAGTTGCTTTTTTTGTGTGTGTCCTACTTCTCGTTAGCTTCATGAACACGCAGGTAGTTTTTCAGTTACCATGGTAACACTACAACGGTGCAGAATTCTGCAACGCCAAAAAAAAGGGGGGGGAAATGGGGGTGGTAATGGAGGTATTTGTTAATGCTGGAATGAAATAATTTGCATGACATTTTAATTAAAATTTATTAATATTTTTCTAGGGGGGGGGGGGGGGGAGTGAGGAGTGAAATAATTAATTTATGAAAATAAAAAAGGTAATATTGTGAATTGAATTTTTTTTTGCTCTGCAATTTTCAAATAGAATTAACTATATCAGAGATACGGGGAAAAAATTATAATGTAAATAAATACAGGGTGTTAAAAATTAACTGTACTTTTTTTAAAAAACTGGAATTACAAATAAATGATTACAGTATCAACTGCCACGGACTAATAGCTTCACTGTGTCAAATTGTAAGTAAGGAGTCATTCATGAATTGCATCACAATTCAAGAGGGGTTGGAGGTTCCACAAAGTATGACATATAATGACAGGAGAAGCACATACGTTATGACGTCGAATCTAAATTATAAAAAATATTTTAAAAACTAAATCTCCTGGATAAAACACGACCCATTTGCTATCAGGGCCCTAATGTTTTCATATTTGAAGGTTCTGAAGTGCTATACAGCGTATATCTCGATTAGGTGATCAGCCTAAGGCGAGGCGAGGCCCTTAGTATTTAGCTACCAAACAAGCTTACTAGTACTCACTTTATCTACCCCTAAAGGATGAAAGGATGAGTCTCAGCCCAGAATTGAACTCTAGACCTGCTGCTTGATAGTCAGACGTGCTGACCACTACTCTACTGGAGTTCGTAAAAATAATTAAAGGTAGGTATTATTTGCAGAAAATTTATTGGCGAAATCTGTATTTTTTACTCAGGTAGTATTTCCCCCCTTTTCTTTGAACTGCAGCAGCTTAAGAGGTCTTGTACCTTTTAAATGGGATGAAAATCAACAAAAACATCCAAAGTTCGATTCAGTGTATCTTTAAAACTTTTATACATATTAACATGAAAATTTCACCGTTCAATAGAAAAGATTATGCTTTTTAATAAACTGTCATTAAACATTTAATAGTCTTTCATATAATATATGCATTACTGAAATTTAAAAACCTCTATTTTTTACTCCGCCGTGCCTTGCGCGCATCCTAACGACCCTATAAATCAATATTTTTGCATATATATTTTTTTCTGTAAAGAAGAATAATGTATTTTTAAAATGAACTACTCTTAAATAAAAATTATTTCATTAACATTGTAAAAAAAATTTCTAAATAAAAAAAATCAAAATTTTACATTTTTTAATAAATAAAATTATTCATAACTAAAAATTTTACCGCTATAAATACAGAAAAGTAGTTCAAACTAAAAAAATTTTCATAACAATTCATACATATGTTCTCAAGATATCATGCGCGCAATGTCTAAAAATGCAGTTTTTCAAAAACCCGTTTCAACCTTTTAATTTTTGTAGTTACCTTTGATGGGGATGCATCTTATTTTTGCTATAACTTCAGTTCTAATGGGAATTTTTGTACGCGGTTTGTTTTAGAATATTTATAATGAATTATTTAATAATAATTAATGAAAACTGAAAAATCGAATTTTTGAAGCCTTAAAAGGTACTAGACCCTTTAAAGTGCAATCACTCATAAAGGTTTTATACTAATTATATCAGTGCGTAATAGATTATATGGCCCCACCAGTAGCTGCTCATCTGCCTAACTGTTCGGAGTTTTCCGTGGTTTTCTTCAAATCTGGGGTAACCTTCCGTAAATACGTGTTAGGTTCCCTTAGAAAGACTCCCACGGAGAGGGCCTATATCGATCATCGTGCAAGAAAACACATAATAGCTTGAAATTTCTCTTTCAGAAAAGTATACTAATAGATGGAAACATACTTGAATGCTTTTGTTCAGCCCTGTAGTTTATCTAGTAATATTACTACTCTCCAGTATTTAGCTAAAATTTATTTTAAACTAAAACACTCTTAAAACTACTAAAATCACATTCTAAGAAATTATCATTCATAGGTGTCCATGTATTCAATTCTTTGCGTAACCCTGTATATCATTTTACATATATTATGCAAATATTTCTTAGGAATAAAGTTGGAAACTTGTGTTATATAATAGAACACACACACACACAAAAAAAAAAAAAAAAAAAAAAAAAAAAAAAATTCTTGAAACACCATAAAAATAAAATAAATAAAATATCGCAAGGCCTTTCGATAGAACTTAGTCTATCTTCATCAGGCGAAAAGACGTGCGTCTACAATGAATGTAGCGGCACGACTGACGTGGCAAGGCGAGAAAGGGAGCAAGCTGAAGGAGCAGCCAATGGGAAAGTAGAAGGCAACAGCCAATCAGGGAAGGGCATAAATGAACAAAGGATACAATGAAGGAAGGGGGGGGGGGGGAGTTAAAATGTGTTCTAAACGTTTCTTAGTAAATTGAATGCAGTTCAGCGTAAAAATGCATAACTTATTTTAAAAACATTTTTAAGTTTACGCTCATATTCAGTAACGTTTACGAGTTCTTTTGTGTAGCCATGTATATCAAATATCGATTTATACACACCATATAATAAGCATAGATGTAGTGGGCTTATATATCTGTATATACAGTTATAAATCTTTTGTAAATCTCAATAAATAATTAACACTCTAATCAACATTGTTGTAGATTTGTAAGATCGATTTCATTAAAGGGAATTTATCATCAAAAACATATGGGATTATCCTTTGGATAAGGGTAATTATGTATAACTAGAATGCATTTTTTAATACAATTATTATTTTTTCTTTTCAGCAACACTTTACTTTCGGGAGTATATATCTATCTATCTATATTATAAAAACCAAACGTATCTGTGCGTAACGCACACGTCATTTTGCGAATGGCAACACTCTGAAATTTAAAATGATATTTGGGTTTTGCAATTGTTGCTGCTTCAAATTTTTAAACCGGTAAACATTGCACATTTTCAGTTTTTACACCGTCGTATAGAGAAAAAAAATTACTTTTAAATGCAATTTGTTTGAAAGCTGTATCTTTATTTGTTTTTGAGTTATTATTATTATTATTATTATTATTATTATTATTATTATTATTATTATTTTGTAGTTTTTTGTGACATTTCTGCTATTGTGGCAACAAAAGCACTTCATTTCTATTAAAAGTGGGGAAAAAACAAATTACTGTATCGTTTCGTTGCCATTTTCTTATAAAAACTGAAAAAAAAAATTGCCATTAAATTAAAATACCATTTTTTCAAAAACGTGAATACGGATATGAGAGATGCATATGTAAATTCTGAGATGTTAAAAAATAAGATCAGGTTTAGATTTTACAAGAAAAAAATTCTATGATTGAGTCAATGTGGAATACATTTTGTTGTTTTTCATTTTGGATTACCAAGCTTAAAAGCCTTAATTTATAATTTTATCATAATAAAATATCTTTATTATATTTTATTGTTTACATATACGACTAAAATTTAATTTTAATAATTTCTACAACTCTGAATTTTATAGAAATAGTATTTTATTAACTTTAGTTTAAATATCATTTGTTTTAGAATTAAACTTATCAATATAAGGTGCATTTTTATTCTAATTAATTTTGTAGGTTTACTATAAATCAATGAAACAGTTCCTTCTTAAACATTTTCTTTCGTCGAAATTTGACGGGTTCTATCTTGTTTTATTAATAATCGAGAGAGAGAGAGAGCGCAATCGGAAAACACGTATTAATAAAGAAAGGGTGTGGGAGGAGAAATCTTCGTACTTATCTTAGATCATTCGGAGGAAAAATATTTCATTTATTTTTAAATTTTCTAAAATAAAGCACAGTTAAAAAATTGTGGCAGTTATTCAATAATCGTAATAATGTGTACTTCTGGAATATTTTCGAAAACTGAATTTATTCTAAGCGCATCATTTCGAAATATAAAAATAAAATTGGAAAGTTAAAGTAGCCTTTTGAAATGTTTTCGGAAAAAGAAAATACTTTAAGTGCAGTATATAAAATATAAAATATGATTGAATGTTAAACAGAGTGTCATTAGGCGAAAAATTTAAAAAGTAGCAGTAAAATGTGCAAACGCAATAATAATAAAAAAAACCTTTAGATGTAGCTTTAGGAATGATTTTCTTTTCCCTTTTCTATTCCTAGAAAAAGAAATTCATTTCAGTATTCTCATGATTTATAGTTCATTTTCACTGATATACTGATTGTCATACATATTTTTATTTTGAAAATATACACTTCATCATCGACTTTTTTATTATTATTAATCTCTTTAAACACATATATTTACTCATAAACTACTCATGTAATATAACAGCAATATTAAATCATTTGCTTTATGTAGATTTTTTATTTTATTTTATTTATTTGTTTATTTTTTGGAACGAAGGACGTAATAAATTGTGTTTTGTCTCTTAAAATATCTTATTGTTCTTTTACGCTCTATAGATAAAAAATGCAAGTTTGAGGATATTAAGCAAAATTATTTTTCGGAAATGGAAATTTACCTGGAACAGGATACATTAAAATATTTCCGCTCTGAATATCAAAATTATTTTAATGCCTTTCTTTTCGCTTTACTTTGTGCTGCGTGAGCATTTTTTGCTTCTGTGTCTGCTTATTAAAATAACTATTGTTTTATTTTGTATGCAATGGAAATAGAAAGTAGGAGATTAAAAAAATGGATATGTCGGCTCTAGTTTTTTTGCTGTTGAATTTGACTTTATTATTATTTTATAAATTATACCGCTGGTCATATTTATAGAAAATGTGCGGAGTGGGAGAGCCTGAATTCGAATTACTACCTGGACCCGCATTTTCTTTCTACGACCCTGTTGACGTCCTACCAATAAGACATGTCCTTTAATATTTTATTATCCAGGAGAACACGCGCTTACCCAGGGTAGAAATGGCTTTAACTTTGTCACCAATAAAATCAAATTATAACCGTCATTTTATTTAGGCGGAGACAATCCTTAGAAATTTTGCGATAAAACAAGTTGAAGATTACTTTTTAAAGATAAGTGGTTACAATTGCAAAAATCATACGCACTCCCGGTCAAAAAGACCCGGCGCGTGTACTCCCGAGTTAACAATTATTTTCGCTGTTATCTGCTTATAGCATTTGATAGTAATGCCTATTTTATACTAGTTCACTAATGATTTATACTATAATAATTTAATAATAATTTATAAAAATAAATTATATAATAAATTATAATAATAAATTATTATATTCTATAATAATTTATACTACTTCATTTATATTTCAGCATTTTATAATAAGAATATAGTTTGCACCGTTGACGAAAATCTTTTTTTTAAATGTGTGTTTTAACTCTTTGCACTTAAAATGTATGCTACTTTTCCAAACGAAATTTGTGATAAAATAATATAAGAGATATTGCGTTTGTTTAACCCTGTTTCAATATGACATTTTCCAAGCATATTTAAATTTTCTCCGCTGGTCTGTTGTCATATGAATAATATTCAAAATAATTCTATTCGTTAGGCTTCAATAAATGACATATTCATTAAATTTCAGTAAAATTTAACACTTGGGATTTGGATAGCTCTATTTAGTGTTATTTTCGTAAAAGTAATATTTTCTAAAGTATTCGAGCTCGAAAGGTAGTGGAATTGTTAATCTTTTAAATTAATAATTGATGCTATTATCAAAATATAGATTTTTTAAAAATTATTTTGAAAATATGATGTAAGATATTGAATTTTAGAGAGTTATCATCGCTAAACTAATGAGGCAACGAGGGATTCAAGTGATCTTGTTGCCTTCCCTCCTCCCATCCATTTCCAATTTAATATTCACGTACAGCAAACCGCCTTTGAGTTTCGCCGCTTGTCCGCGTATTTCGCGTCACAATGCACAAGTTTTAAATTTACAGAAATTTCTTACAATAATAATAATAGGAAATAAATGAAACTGTGGTTTGACAATTTCAAACATAAGTAAATAAAACGAGTTCAAAATTAAAATGCGTCCTGCAGATCTGATGCCAAGGCGCTTCTAATCTGCATACAGCACTTTAAAATTATAATCAATATTCGTAGTTTTTTTCATGGTTAATTTTTATAGACGTGAATTATCTAATAATGTTAAATATTGAAGAGAGAAAAAAAATAAGCGTAATAAGAAGGTAGCTTATGTGTTTTAATAAAATTCTCTGTATTTGAATAGAAGAAACTTGGGGCCCTGACCTCCCCCCCCCCCTTTATGACATCATCGCTTTTCCACTTCTCTGTCACAGATATATATTTACTCATACCTTGTAATACAAATATAATAACAATATTAAATTAGTTATTTAGTAGAGAAATCATTTTCTCTTTTTTAATTCAATATTAAGGACAGAATAATTTAATTAATTTTTTTCTCTTAAAATATCGTAATATTGTTTAGACAAAAATATAAGTTTAGGTGTATTAACAGTAAGTCAGTAGAGAAGGAAGGGGGAATTAAGGAAAAGCAGTTTTTAGTAATATTTTAGCTCTAAATGTCAAAGCAATTTTAAATTGTTTTTAATTACTTAAATAAACTTGCTTTTTATTTGTAAAGATAGAATTTTTTAATAAATTTTTAATTCACTTCCGGTTATGTCAGAATTGTAAAAATCGTCTTGTTATTGATGACAATACAACATTTATATATTTTTAGAACTTAATTATAAATTATTAATTTAAATTTAAGACATTTTTACCTTAGCCTGCCACAGGTGATAAATCACCAAATAATCTTTGATTTTACAATAGTATACTAATTACATCAATAGTGGTTTTAATGATGCGCCATACAACGAACCCCTTTAAAAAAAGAGCGATTGACTGGTAAGCCTCGACAATAAAATATTTTATACACTATAAAATGGGAAATATACATGAAAGATAAAGAGTATAATGAATATTAAAAAATACCCTTTAATGAATTAATACTTTCATATTAATTACATTATGATTAATCGTTAAGAAATCAATTTCGATGTCCTAGAAAGATAGTTTAAATAATATTTTCCCTTGTTGTCATACCTTAAAAAAAAGAGATACACAATATAATTAAAAAAAAAATAATTTACTAGTTTACACTCTACCAAGTCTGAGAAAAAAACGGTGAATTTCATAGCTATATTTTTTGGAAGAATTTCATATTTTTCGATGGATTTGGTGACCATGCCACAGGGCCGAAACTAGAGGGGGGCACGTGCCCTGGGCACCACCATAACAAAAGGTGAAGGGAGCTTCAAATTAAGATTTTGTTTGGTGTGTTTGACATAAAGAATGCATATATGTGGGGGGGGGGGGGGCAAAATTCCTGGGCGCAAGAAAGGCTAGTTTCGGCGCTGCACTCGGAAAATCATGGATTGCATGTCATGAAATTAGTCGTGGTTTTCAAGATAAAAGTTGGATATTTATAAAAGAGTGTTTTTGAATAATTTTTACTTTGTTGCTGAGAATTTTATTTTTATACATCTTCGTTGAAATAATGATTTATTATTTATTTATTTGTCAGATGCAAATTGAAGTGCATAATGAGAGTTCAGATTAAAGACGGAATTAGATTATGGTATTTATATAAGGTTATCAACATTTTGCCAATTTTGGACCCCCTTACGATATCATACGTTATCAATCGTCGACCCCGCCTCATTATATCGTTATAAATGTCTTAAAGTTATTTTTATATCATTTTTCTTTCGTTTTATATGTTTGAAGAAATATACACATATGATTATACGTTTATTAGTCTCATAGTTTATAAATTTAAGAAGTCTAAAAAATGTAAAGACCTGAAACAAATTTATATCGAATAGCATCTAAAGATGTTAGTTACTATTTAAAAGTATTTAATAGTTACTTATTGTTACATAAAACATCTTACAACAATATTGTCTTGTTGCAAATTGCCCAGGAAGGTAAAAGCAGAACTTATCAACAAAACAGTGCATAACATTATTTCTCTTTTTTTTTTTTTTTTTTTTTTTTTTTTTTAGTGGTAAACTCAAGTATCTTTTGTAACATCTTAAGTTCAAGATTTCGCTTACAGCGAATTATATGCACACATTGCAAAAGAACAGAAATGTCAAACATTGAGGTATTGCAAATTTAGGAAAGAAATGATTTTAAAATCACTTAATGACTTTAATAATAGCTTTGTATTTTCATGAAAACACATAAGAATAAAAATAAATAAAAGGTAACAAAATATTTGGGTGTATTTAAAAAAAGGATAACGATATCAAAAAGTACCTTCTTCTCCTCCTATACATGTCTAGTGATAACAAGTGCCAGACCCTTCCGCTTACCTCCCTAAAGTAATAACGTCATATATGCATAGCCCCCCCCCTTTTTTTTTGTATGTTAATTAAAGTTTTGAAATATATTAGTCGCATTATCCCTAAAATGGGCAAATGAAAAAAAAACTTATTTTTATCTAAACTTTTGTAAACTTTGGAAAAATATTTTGTTTTTCTCCTTCTTTTCAACGTTTATTTTTTAAGCTAGATTTCATTCGGTTAAATACTTACTAATACTTACTAAATTACTTTATAATAAGTATATATTGTTAATCAACTGCTAATATTAGTTTTCCTGAACTGATGAATATACTTTGGTTCTACAAATTTCGATTGTATTTCTTATAATTCATTTTCCCATGATTAAATGATGTATATTGTACTACAATAATGGTATTATATTATTTTTATGTTTGTGATTTCAATTTTATTATACATATATGTGCTATATAACCATTATATAATATTACAATTCAACGTCTACAATGAATATAGAATAACCCAATATATACACACACGCACCTACATCCAACAGTGGGTTGAAAATGGTTGATTATGATGATGATGATATATTAAAAATATTCTTCATTTATGTTTCGCATGCGTCCCAGTAGTTATGCCTTTGCTTTTATTGTTCAATTGATGATTTATCCTAAGAAATTTTGCCAATACATTATTATGATTTTTATACGGCGTGTGTTTAAGAAAATTAAAAATAATTATTTGTATTGTAATAGAAAAATATGTCACGTTCATGTTGTAAACTTTTGATGTTTTATATGCGAAGAACATACTTTAAACTTTTCATTTTTTTCTCATTTTCAGAGGATAATCTTCGTAGAATCCGCGACATCCATGAGGGTATTCAGAAGCTCCGGGAGTTGAATACAAAGCAGATTGTGGTACACGTAAGTATTTTATTTTTTCCCTTTTCCTATCTTTGCTCTTGTATTTATTTGATGTTTACCTATATTGTATTTCTATAACTCTGTACAGCAAGAAAATGGCGGCGCAGTCAATTCTACTTCCGAACTTTTTTTCCAAAACAAAATTCAGAGAAGCAGCTGATATTATGCTTTGAATTATTTATTCGAACTTTTTTTTTAAAGTTTTTTTCTTCTGAAAGTGGCGGAAGAGTGTATAAATTTAGTTTTGATAAAGTTCTAGGTTTCCAAGAATGTTAAAAATTTGAATTTTGATGCCTGAAAGCTTCATCTACGAGCTTGTTTAGTTTTAAGATTATGTGACCTTGATATTAAAATGTGCGTAAAAAAAAATTTAGAGAACCATAATAGATTCATTTTATTCCATCACAATATTTATAAAAGGAATACTGTGTGCTTCATAAGCTCTGACTAGTACTACTAATAATGATAATAATTTTTTTTTTTTTCAACGGAAATCTTTTTATCATATTTACTCACGAGAATATAATGAATTAAAAGATAAGTTTTTACTTGCCTGCTAACTTTGACAAAAAAAAAAAAAAAAAAAAAAAAAAAAAAAAAAATCAAGAGATTCTTAAATTTTGAGATATTTTCCCGAACTATTAAAATGTCCCATGCCGAATTCTTTAGTCTTTTACAAGGAAAAAAAATCCCTCTAAATTTATATTTATCAACAATTCTCTGTTTTAAATTATTATTTCCAATCTAGAACTAAGCAAAATTTTAGAAACCCCCGCTCCCCTACCCCCTTTTTTTATAGCATAACTGATATATATTTTTAATACCGAAACAAAACTTTGCATTTTATAAAAATACGTGAAAATTAATTTCGTTAAAATTCTTTGTTTAATTTTAAATAGTATTTGTTTATGATAACCGTATGTATATTTTAAATATTCGTATTATTTTTTATCCTTATAAAGAAATACCTATATTTTGAAGGAGAATTTCCCAACGTTAAATTTGTATTTTAATAAAATTATAATTACTACATTAATGTGAGGTGAAATGATCTTATTCGATTTTTTTGTTCATTGATTACTGTGGATGATTTTTATATAAGAGGCGAATATGCAAGTATTTTCTTTTTATAATAATTCTTAATTAGAAACTGATCCCCATACCTTTCACGCTGCGATTTGATTCTCATCTGTTGTTTGCAATAAACTTGATTATTAGACCTGCTGGATAGAGGAATGTTCATGATTAAAACTCATTGCTTTAGCTTCATCATTATTATGCTAATGGATTTATTATCACGATGTTCTCTGGTTTAAATGCATGCTCGAGCTTTTTTCACACCTCGAAAGTTCATTTAGCAGCAGCTGCGCCATTCTTCGATCGTTGTAGATAGAATAAAAACGCAATAGTTATTGGGTAATTTTTTGAGCAAACTGCTTTATGGCTCTAAATTTATTGCCAATGCAAATTAAATTTTTCCAGGGTTTTTTTTTTTCCTTTTAAATTGGAAATTAAAAAAGGTCTTTTTTTTTTTTTTTTTTTTTTAAGATTTTGGATAGTTTTTATGATTGTTAGACGCCAGCTGTGTTTAATTTCTTTGCACACTTGCATATTTATTTTTTGCACTTGAGCTTTGTTGAGTGCATATCAGTCTCTCCTATATTGAGTTTCTTTTAATTTTGCTTTTATTTTTATAGCAATGTTTCGTCTATTTTGGATAGTTTTTATGATTGTTAGACGCCAGCTGTGTTTAACTTCTTTGCACGAATGCATATTTATTTTTTGCACTCGAGCTTTGTTCAGTGCCTATCAGTCTCTCTTATATTCAGTTTCTTTTAATTTTGCTTTCATTTTTATAGTAGTGTTTCGTCTTCCAAAGAAATTAAATCATCATTTTTATGTCGTTATTGCCGAGTATTCTGTGGTTGTTACCTTCATACTGTGCTTTTCATAAAAGTTAGAGAAACGATAAAAATTTTCTGTTAAAATCATATTTTGTGTATTTTATTTTATACTTTTAATTTTTCATTCGTGTGTTTTTATTTATTTCTCGCCAAAAGTGAGTTAAGTCGCCAAATGTAATGCTACAAATTTTTCGCCAGGTTTATCCCTGTAGTACTATATGTAATCTATATTATATATTGGAATTGATTAGAATTAATTCAGTTTGCCATTTGTTTGAAAATTGATAGCATATGAAACAACAATTAGGTTTTTTCTATGTAGGCGATAAATGTACAAATAGTAAATATATTTCGTTAAAACCTTTCAATTTCATTGAAAACAATTTTTTTTAATACAAAATAAAGCAACCTTTTTTTTATCGAGTAGAATTAATTTTTGAATGTTTAAAATGAAATGTTGTTATATTAAATATTGTACCTATGTTAAAATCAATCATAAGGTAAATTAGTATTTTTATACAATTTAAAAAGTTTACTGTGACTAATTATGTTTGACATTAAAGCCTAAATCACTGCTACCCAATCGTTGCGACAAGCAGCTACGACATCAAGTTAAGATTGCTAAAATGATCAAATTTTGAGGGGAAAAAAACCTAACTTTTCTCTCGTCAAAAATGTGAATATAATGTTGCAATTTTTTAAAACATTCGTAGGTTCTTGAAGGAATTTGTAACTTTTTTCAATATTTTATACTTATTATTAACTAATTTGTATTTTTAAATGCTAATCAATAGCCCAATAGGTTTTTTTTTTTTCAAAAATGCATTTTCAGAAAGTTATTGCAGCTGTAAAATAAAAAAAAAATATTTATGATTTTAACTGAAAAATTTTATCGATTCTCAAATTTCCTAATATAGTTCTATAAAATGCACCAGCTTTCAGAGATAAATGCAAGTTGTGAATGAAGATTTTGTTGCTGAATACATCTAAAAACGTATTAATACTTAATACATGTATCTCTGAAAACTTTATTTTTAGTTTTTGTGTTTGGGAATATTTGAAAAAGAAAGAAAAAAAAAATTTTTTTTGGAATGTTTTAGTCGTTTTATTATTTTTGTAAAACAATTTGTTTAGCAATTTGTATTATTTTACCGTTAGTCAGGGTTCGGGTTTTTTTAAAATAAAAATCAAAATAATCGATTTTTTAAATTTAAATCTTATTTTCTTTTTATTTAAATCAGATTTTTGTTTTATTTTTAAAAAATCTCACACAAGTATTACTGTTTTAGATGATTTTTCTTTTTATATATAAAATATAAATTATACATTCACACATGCATATTATAAGTATTACCAACGTATATTAATAATACACTATATTGCCATTGATTATGGGACACTTGCGATTTTTGACATTTTACTACATATCTAAAAAAACACATGAGGAATCATCTCGAAACTCTTAGTGTATTAATATAATAGTATACATCATACATTTCTGTGAAGATTTTTTACCGAAACTCCATAGGGGACCGTCAACAAATTAAAAAAGAATGAATATCTTTTGAATAACCCTGTCAAAAATATTGTAGCAAAAGCGCTCAAACTCTAGATTATGATTGAATGCCTTATTATAATACACTGTGTTCATTTTTATGCAAATAGCATGCATACTCGCAGAGTAATTAAGGTTTTTATAAAAATGGCCCCAAATTTTTCCAAGTTTTTCCCTTATAATTTTCAGAGTTCTTAATATAAAATAATATTTTTTTCAGAAAATATGACAAACAACATTGCACACAGTACCCTGTAATCAGAATTAAAAAATAATAAAAATTGTATGAAAAATGAGTAGGTTTACTAAATTTTTTACTGCGCATGCTTCAAAGATATCAAAATTTCATTTGCATATTATGTTAGCTAAATGTATAGAGCAAATTTTGTAAAAGTCTCAAAATTATGGCTTGAAAATTCTGAAAGTAATCGTCTATAGAAAAAGGACAAAATACGTTGTTTCCAAAATGAAGCAAAAAAATGAGGGATTTTATCCAAAAGTAGTCGTAACATCCCGTATTGTGTATTCTGTATTGACACTAATCAATGAATATATGGATACAACCCCTCTTGTTTTTGCTTCATTTTGAGAATAACGGATTTTCAACTTATTCAATTAACGATTATTTTCAGAATTTTCAAGTTATGATTTTGTGACTTTCACAAAAGTTGCTCTATACATTTAGCTAACATAATATGCAAATGAAATTTTGATATCGTTGACGCATGCGCAGTAAAAAAATTATTTAGTAAACCAACTCATTTTGTATACAGTTTTCATTATTTTTTAATTCTATTACAGGGTACTGTGTGCAATGTTGTTTGTCATATTTTCTGAAAAAAATATAATTTTATATTAAGAACTCTGAAAATTATAAGGGAAAAAATTGGAAAAAATTGGGACCATTTTTATAAAAACCTTAATTACTCTGCGAGTATGCATGCTATTTGCATAAAAATGAACACAGTATATTACAATAAGGCATTCAATCATAATCTAGAGTTTGAGCGCTTTTGCTACTTTAGTTTTGACAGGGTTATTCAAAAGATATTCATTCTTTTTTAATTTGTTGACGGTCCCCTATGGAGTTTCGGTAAAAAATCTTCACGGAGATGTATGACGTATACTATTATATTTATACACTAAGAGTTTCGAGATGATTCCTCATGTATTTTTCTAGATATTTAGTAAAATGTCTAAAATCGCAAGTGTCCCATAATCAATGGCAATATAGTGTATTACACAATTTACATAAATAATTCAAAGTTAAAATTTTAAGCATTGAAAAATCTTTGCATGGAAATCATTAAATGGTTCAGATTTTGCTCAAACTTTAATACAGTAGGCATCAGTAAAGTATAACACACAAAGTTATTCAGTTTTATTTTATCTCAATTTGCAAAAGTTTTTCTGAATAATTAATGAGTAAATATTCCAATATTTAATATATTTCTACTTAGATTTCGTTATTGTTGCAAGATTTTTTTGGAAACTTTTTTTTTTTTTTTTTTTTTTTTTTTTTTTTTTTTTTTACTGTACATTGTATTTTACTTTTTGACAAAGATTATCTTTTTTAAAAGCTGTTACATTAATATTTTTACATCTTAAATTTATATAAAAATAATTTTAATGAAAAACTGATTAAAAAAATCAATTGATTTAAATCATGATTAAATTCAAGTTGATTTAAATAAACGAACCCTACTGTTAGTATACTTAATGTAATAATAGTTATTACTTTCCCCATTTTTAAGAGTTCCTTTCCAGTCTTACGTACTGTTCAATGATAGAATGCTATATTAGATCCATTTCTTCATATCAGACTAGACGCCAAGTGACTAGTCGAACTGAAAATTTGCAATAATAAATAAAATAATTTTTTAAAACAATTGTCTGTATGTGCGTGCGCTTGTATAATCTTTCCACAATTAATTATGTAGTTTGCATTTTTTTCATTTATTCGAGATATTCTGGATAAAATATATTGTATATTTTTAAAAACTGTAAAAATAAATAAATAAATAAATAAATAAAATTAACTGAAGTAAATAAAAAAAAAAGACTACGTACGCACAGGATTTATTTTGTAAGAATATCCATAACACACATACGTATGTAGTTTTATTTATTTAAACCATTTTTAGAATCATGTCGTAAGAGAACATCATCATATAAGTATTTGAAATTATCGCACAAGTACCGTAATTTCAAGTGGTGTATATTCAGATTGCAACATTGATCCGTTCACATCAAAAGTAAAAAAAAAAAGTCTACGTACGCACAGGATTTATTTTGTAAGAATATCCATAACACACATACGTATGTAGTTTTATTTATTTAAACCATTTTTAGAATCATGTCGTAAGAGAACATCATCATATAAGTATTTGAAATTATCGCACAAGTACCGTAATTTCAAGTGGTGTATATTCAGATTGCAACATTGATCCCTTCACATCAAAAGTAAAAAAAAAAGACAACGTACGCACAGGATTTATTTTGTAAGAATATCCATAACACACATACGTATGTAGTTTTATTTATTTAAACCATTTTTAGAATCATGTCGTAAGAGAACATCATCATATAAGTATTTGAAATTATCGCACAAGTACCGTAATTTCAAGTGGTGTATATTCAGATTGCAACATTGATCCCTTCACATCAAAAGTAAAAAAAAAAAAGACTACGTACGCACAGGATTTATTTTGTAAGAATATCCATAACACACATACGTATGTAGTTTTATTTATTTAAACCATTTTTAGAATCATGTCGTAAGAGAACATCATCATATAAGTATTTGAAATTATCGCACAAGTACCGTAATTTCAAGTGGTGTATATTCAGATTGCAACATTGATCCCTTCACATCAAAAGTAAAAAAAAAAAGTCTACGTACGCACAGGATTTATTTTGTAAGAATATCCATAACACACATACGTATGTAGTTTTATTTATTTAAACCATTTTTAGAATCATGTCGTAAGAGAACATCATCATATAAGTATTTGAAATTATCGCACAAGTACCGTAATTTCAAGTGGTGTATATTCAGATTGCAACATTGATCCCTTCACATCAAAAGTAAAAAAAAAAAAGACTACGTACGCACAGGATTTATTTTGTAAGAATATCCATAACACACATACGTATGTAGTTTTATTTATTTAAACCATTTTTAGAATCATGTTGTAAGAGAACATCATCATATAAGTATTTGAAATTATCGCACAAGTACCGTAATTTCAAGTGGTGTATATTCAGATTGCAACATTGATCCCTTCACATCAAAAGTAAAAAAAAAAAGACTACGTACGCACAGGATTTATTTTGTAAGAATATCCATAACACACATACGTATGTAGTTTTATTTATTTAAACCATTTTTAGAATCATGTCGTAAGAGAACATCATCATATAAGTATTTGAAATTATCGCACAAGTACCGTAATTTCAAGTGGTGTATATTCAGATTGCAACATTGATCCCTTCACATCAAAAGTAAAAAAAAAAAAAAGACTACGTACGCACAGGATTTATTTTGTAAGAATATCCATAACACACATTCGTATGTAGTTTTATTTATTTAAACCATTTTTAGAATCATGTCGTAAGAGAACATCATCATATAAGTATTTGAAATTATCGCACAAGTACCGTAATTTCAAGTGGTGTATATTCAGATTGCAACATTGATCCCTTCACATCAAAAGTTTGACTGTCGAAGTTATCAGATAATTCTCCTTTCGCTATTTGAAATAAGTTCTCGTGAATTTCGTCGGTTAGAGAAGCTAACTTTTTCCAAGTAAAATAGGAACTGTCTCGATATCTTCCTGTTGTGTCTTTTTTTCCGCGTGGTGAGATGTTAATTTACATTCGTAATTTTTAAGGATGTGATTATGCTGAACGTTTTCTGCATAGTAATACTAAATAAGGCAGTATGCTACATAATGTGGTTCCTTTTATTTTCATTCATGCGTATTTCAGCTAGTTATATATATATATATATATATATATATATATATATATATATATATATATATATATATATATATATATATATATATATATATATATATATATATATGATGCTACGTTGTACAGCTTAAGTTATCAAATACACTTTTTGAACACTTGTTCTTTATTAAGTGTGTAAAATATTACAAATTTGTTCTAATGACAGAGGTTTAATGAATGGTTACCAAGTTAAAGAAAAGCCAAGTTAAAAGCAAATTTATCATAAAATTGATCTAAAAATTCATTAGAGAGGGGGGGGGGGGACAGGGGGCACAGAAGACAGAGTGAGAAACAGCAACAGCAATTGGTGTTGCTGTTTTCCTGGTGATGCGGTGAATATACCTAAAATTATAAAAATATAAGTCTCTATCTCAAATCTTATGTGCACGTCGTGCGCCAAAGCGTGTTAGATGCATCATTACACACTATAGATAATTTTAATATTATAATTATTTAGTATTATACTTTTAGTATTACAATTTTAATTAGTAAATCCAAAAAATCAGCGCAAATTTTATCTTAATAAGTATAACATAAATATTAATTTTATAGGAAATCGAAAATGACAGCACTTATATCTATATTAAAGAGTGGATAAAAGCCATCCCCCCCCCCCTTAAAAAAAATCCCCTTTTTTAAATTACTGTGCCACAGAATGATTTTCATTGCCTTGCCATATTATGATTTTAAGAATTGATCTGGAAAAAAAAAATTAAAAAAATAATAATCTTAATTCCTCAAGTCTCTTAAAAATGAAACTCAAGAAATGTTTTGACTGTCCAATGTGTAGCACATGACTTTCACCTTAAAATATTTTTATTAAAAAAAAAAAAAAAAAAAAAAAAAAAAAAATTAGTCGTTGTAATTTATTATTAAAAATAAGTGGCATCCAAAAGCTCTGTATAATGAATCATATTCTTTATTTTCAAATAGTTTTATTCTTCATCAATTTGAGCTATTGCTGCTTTTTAACTATTTAAATCTTATGCATTTAATAAATTTTGTAAATAAATCTATTTTTTTTATTAGTTTGTTATAACTCCAATTATAAAAAATGTGGTTATCTTTGAGAATTTGATAATTTATTTTAAAGAAGCCTGAACAATTGACTTAATTATTTTTTAAGAGTATGATTAATATTTTATAAACGTAGTTGGTAATCGAGATGGCTGCCTTGGTGGTTTGGAAGTTGATTTTAATAAATATATTATATCGATTCTTTAGAAACCGTGTAAAACTTCTTTGAAAAAAAGTTTATATATATCTTTAAACATTCGTGGTTATTTAAAGTCAAAACTTTGAATCGCTTTATTTTGCATAAAAAAGGAGCATATTTTCAGAACTAAAGTGTAAATTTCTAAAGGAGCTGAAAAATAACAATTTCTCATGGGTATCGTTTTTATGAAAAGTAACTTTAAAAATTCCTGCAACTTTTATATTTAGTTATTCTCTTGAGTTCGTTTCCGAATACTTCTATTATAAGTGTTGCTATCAATTGTTGGTATTTCAAAAAATGCGTAAAATAAAATTTCTTTAATACTTTAGATTTTAAAAAAATAACAATAATAATGCTAGTAACATTGAATTAAACAACTTAAATGCATGCGTTGAAAAAGGCAGGTAAAAATAAATGTAATACAGTCTTATAAATTTTTAAACTCGAGTTCTATCGTATCAAGTTATAACAGTCTTCCTCTTTAAATTTGCTAGTTTTAAGTACCGCCGTAAAAATAATCTAAAAATGGACCTAAGCATCGTTATGGAGTTTTAAATATGCGGTTTTATATTCTGCGAAATAATCACCTTGTCGGTTGAGAGATTTTCCAGAAATTTGTATTCATTTGAAGGAAACATTTCTTCACTTGCTGTTAATTGTCATCAATGCTAAAACGCGCTGTCGACATTTTCTTGCTTTTAAACGTTTTAGAGAAATTCGGTTAAAATATGTTAGGATTAATCAATTCCATAATAATAATATATATTCTGCATCGAAAATGTAAGAACTTATAATATAAATAATTATTTTGCTTATAAGACGTTAATATATTAATGAAGCATTTAAAATATATTAAAATTTTTTACATGTTTCAACTCATTTTCACTGAGCCATCTTCAGAATGTAAATGGAAAAATTACAAACACAATGAACGTGAAAAACTGGAATAAATAATTATTGAATTCAAATTAAATATATACCGCAATCTCTATTTTCGACACTGTCCGTGACCTAACTATGTAGTTATCCTGCAAACTGTCCAACCATTCAATCCGTATACCTGGGATGCGAAAAGATGTCAGCTATTTAAATAAATTTCAAGGGAATCTCTTATGAATAACTTTAAATAAAGATTAAATCTGTAAATTAATCTACTCTCATTAAAAATTAGATTGTTTTCTTTTTCATTCACTCTGGATGAAGCAGTTTTCTTTTTGTTATATTTTATATCCGTTGTATGTTCTTTACGTCTGATATTAAATTTTCCCTGGGATAATCAGGATAGTTATTCATATTATCAAATATTGGGCGTAAACATTTTTTCTTTTCATATATATATATATATATATATATATATATATAAATTCTTTAATCCCTTCCGGCACACTGTGCCCGGTCTGGGATACCTAATTTTAATTCTAAACTTGCAAACGGCACCAGTAATATTTTACTAAAATTTTGCTTTTACAATAAAAGCTTAAATTAAGGATTTCAAAGTATCTAAGAAATTCGTTTGTGAATTCCGGTGCCAGTCCAAAATTTCTCACTTTATTACAGATTTTGCCCGTGCCGGAAAGGGTTAAAGTTGGCACTGAATTTTATACATTTTTAATTCCTTTTTATAAATTTTTCTTGCGATTTATAGAACAGCACAGCTAACCAACTCCCTCTGATGCAATGTCTATGACTCATTGACATGAGGGTGAGGTAATAGCCCGTAACGTTTTTATATATCGATGAGATACATATATAAATCATTTTAGCTAAATAAATATGTACCCCTCTTTTATCCAGATTTTTTACATATCCGATTAACTCCAGTCAACATTAGTTGAGTTATGAGAATTTCTAACTGTATTTTGATTTCAGCGTTTTAATTATATATATATATATACTACCTCTGACAATAAAGTTCGGTGAATAGCCCTGTAACATTAATGTAGGTGAAATATTAACAAAAGTTACCATACCACCCTTCGAAATAATCATCTCCCATAACTATGCACCGCTGAAATCTATTATACATGTCCTGGGAAATTCGCAGGAAGACTTCTTTTGGGATGGAGTTCAAAAACTTCGTCACGTTTCGTTGGATGTCAGCAATACGGTCAAATCTATTTTAAAGAGAGTTTGAGTCGTGGAAATAGGAAGAAGTCTGGAGGATTGAGATCTGGCGAGTATGGTGGATGTTCAATTTGTACCAACTCTCATGAATTTCTTTCGGTGTCTTGCAAAGCTTAAAAAAAAAACTTTAAACTGATCTTTTGTTTTTATTTCCCTGTTCTCACTTAAGAACCAACACATTGAATAAGCACTTAGTAAAGTACGTCTTACACAAAACATAAACGACGCTCAACTGAACAACCGTTTCTCCAGTGTTGCCATATCGGTCGTTCTGAATTCATTCACCGAACTTTATTGTCAGAGGTAGTATAATATATATATATATATGACGTTTTAAGGAGAAACTTGAATTATCTTCACCTTTTTTTAAAAACACACAGACGTGGCAAGCGAGGGAAAAAAACGTAAATAAATAAATGTAGAAGATTCATTAAATTACACATTAACTGCTGCAAGTTAGTTTATTAAACTGTTGTCATATAGAGAGGGAAATTCTCCCTTTTCAAGCCATCTTGAACCGAAACATAGAAAAGAATATTCCATCATTACTTCAGCTATCCGTCCTTAACGTACTCATCGAAGAAAAAGCAAAGAATCTCTCTCATCACCTCCAGGCTTCCTTCTTAAACCTAAAAACAAACTTCTAGAAAATTCTCTACTCTCTAACCATCATTTTCCCATGTAAACATAATTCATGTCCAGCGTCGAGATTTTTTAATTCACTCAGACGATAAATTTTATTTAAAAAAATATTATTGTTTTACTAATTTATAATCGAATTCAAAATTTCGAATACATTAGGCAGACGATTAATTTTAAGAGAAAAAGAAAATAAATGAATTTATTGATATGCACAAATATCAAACTTGAAGGAGAGAAAATAAATAAATAAATAAAAATAATGATATATTTTTTAAAGGTATGGTTTTGGAATACATTTAATAAGACTTTCTTAAAAAGGGTTGATAAAAACATAGAAAAAATGAGTTTTGTTTGAAATATTAAGAAATAAAGTTTAATTAAGAATATTTTTAATTTAGAGCCATCTTTTTTAATTTACGCATATTGGAATAAATGTTTTTTAAGGCGAATTAAGAATTTATATCGTTTCCGTAAATATTAATATATTAGATCTAGTAACAGGATTTTAATTTAATAAGTTGAACTAAGTACGGAATATTGTTAAAAGGAAATTAATATTGTATAAAGGTTAATTTTGGCGGAAAAAAAAAAAAATATATATATATAAACTTTCAGTTATTACACCTTTTTATCACAGATCATTAAATCATTAAATAGGTGGTATCATTTCACGTTTTTTAAAATGTTCCCATTAAATATATTTTTAATCTCTTGGCGATGAGCGACCTGTACACATGCCACTTAAGGTATTTAGAATCTTTCGTTACTGTCACCAGTTATTTTTTATTTTAAATTTTACCTTTTATTTAATCAGCACATATTCGCAATTCAAATACAAAAAAACATTTCTGTTTTGAAAAATTGCTCGTAATAAATTAAAAAGTGAGCAACGGACTGTCGTCGCGAAGGTCTTAAAGATGAATAATTATTTATTTAAAAATCTACTTTTCTCCACTCTGAATGCTGTTTTCTAAAATGCAATTTTCATATTTTATAAATTTGCTGTCTTATCATCTTCATATTTCAATAGAAGGGAAACATTTATAATCGTATAATTTGGTGTTTTCCAATTAAAAAATTGCCTATTAATAAGCTGACATTTTTACATAATTTCCATGGCAAAGGCAGCTCGAGCGAGTATACACCAACAGTAATAATAATTTTCCATAACACATGAAATGCAGAAATTCCGCTGGAAAAGATGGCATCCTGTCTCGGCGTCATAGCGCATTATTATCGAATTACAAAACTTCTGGAGCTTATTGTGCATCACGGATGATATATTTTATTAAAATTGAGTGATATTAACGTATATTACTTTATTTGCAGCTGGACAAATTCTTATCTTCTAGCAATCAGAATATTTCCGTATGTGTAAAAAGATAACAAATGTGGAAATATTTTGGTAATTATTTAATTATAGATGTTGTTAAATCAAAATTAAATTTCAGCTTTATATTTTTCGCATATAATTACGTTTTAGCTTGCATTTGAGATAAATGTATAATCAAGAAGAAAAAAAATATATATCCCCACTACTTTGCTCCAAATCATCATCTGAAAACCATACAAGTCAGAGTCGATTGGGAATAACATCTACTATTTAAATGCTTTGTTTGAAACTAATTACTAGCAAAAGCCGTGCTTTGTTTGGATTCGCGAAGCATTATTTCATAACATAAATATTTGAAAGTAACATTTTTTTTATATTATTTTTGCCTCTTTATTAAGCAAAAACGTTATCTCATGTTTTGGCGCATTTAAATTTTAGAAATGTAAATTCAGCCAATTAACTAAGAATTTCCTCGGAGCTTTTTATTTTTGATATAAGGCTGATATAAATAAAAATATTTTCGAAGCAGATTTTTAACTAAAAGTTTTAAAGTTGTTTTTACATTTTCCAGTGGCCAGTAATGGCATTTGTTCTGGCCTGTATGTGTTCTTTTTTTCGGCATTTTTAAATTACTAATACATTCCAGAAATTATTTATAAACGTAGTTAACATATTTAATTTGGTTGAACTAACTTAATCTTCAATCAATTAAAATATTCTTAAATTATTCTTCAATCTTTCATTTCGAATACCAAACTTAAGAAACTTACCAAATTTAACAAAATATTCACTTTAAATACCAAATATAAGAATTAATTTTACTTGTTTACGATTCTTTTGGTGCCATTTTACCAAAGTAAATACCAAAACTAGTCGTTGGGGGCCACCGTAATACTTACCCATCATGGATATGTATATGAAAATAAAACACGTGAAACCTATTTATACAATGCATTGCAATTCATAAACAAAATTTAAATATTGTTAATATACATAGTAATGCTTTATTAAAGAACTGCTGATGTACCAATTTCGACAAATTATATAAAACACCAAACTACTCAAGTAGTACCGAACTGCGTAAAAGAAACATCCTTATAACTCCAAAAATAATAATTCTATTAACTAACAATTAACTGCGTCAGATTAAGCGTCTCATTTCCAATTAAAATATACCTCTGAATTGAAATTTGAATGAAATACAGGGTCATGAAAAATCGAAGAATGTGGAAAACAGGATTACGAATATCTCGGGAACTAATGATCCGATCGAAGGTCTCTATCTTAATTTGTTCGGGAGATAGAGCGTTTACAGACAGACAGACAGACACACAGACAGACGGACGGCAATTTTTTTTTTCTAAAAATGTGTTTTTCGGAATCTCCACTATCTAAAACGTGAAAATCCGTCAAAAATTTTTTTTTCGATTTTCAAAATGATTGCAAGACTTACCCTATACTATGTATGATGGGTAAGTAAACTAGTCGTTGGGGGCCATTGTAATACTTACCCTTCATATATATGCATATATAATATATGAAAATAATACATTTGAAAATTATTTATAAAATGGATTGTAATTCCAAAACAAAATCTAATCGTGTATTTATATTTTTATTGTGCATAGTAATGCTGTATTAATGAGTTCTGATGAATCTCTTTCGATAAATTATACCACGCCTATCTACTCAAGTAGTACTGAATTGCGAAAAAGAAACATCCTTATAACTTCAAAAATAATAATCTTATTAACTAACAGTTTATTGCGTCGGATTAAGCGTCTCATTTCCAATTAAAATATATCTTTGAATTGAAATTTGAATGAAATACAGGGTCATGAAAAATCGAAGAATGTGGAAAACAGGATTACAGATATCTCGGCAACTAATAATTCGATCAACTTCGTTCTTTATGCAAAATTTGTGTTATATTATTGCCGTTTACAAACACTCCTTAAAATAAAAAATTTCGAAAATTTTTACATGCCTTTCATCAGAACGAATTTTTCGAGAGTCCGAAAAAAATAGTTCCGGATAATCGAGGTTACTGATATTAAATAGGCTACGTCCCATTCTTACATACTAAGTACATACAAAATTTCAAGTCCCTGTCTCAATTCGTTCGGGAGATAGAGCGTTTACAGACAGACAGACTGACAGACAGACAAACAGGCGGACGGCAATTTTTTTTTTTCTAAAAATATGTTTTTCGAAATCTCTAGTGTCGAAAACGTGTAAATCCGTCAAAAAAATTTTTCGATTTTCAAAACGATTGCAAGACTTACCCTATACTACGTATGATGGGTAAGTAATAAATAAATCATAATATAATTCTTTTAAAATCCGTAAGTATAAACTAAGTAAATAATTTTGGCAGAATAATGAAAATATATTTTATTTAGTATATTAATCATGATTCTATCTATAAGTACTAACCCCATGGTTTATTTTCCTTCTTAAAATAAAAAGATACGGGTCAAATTTTTTATTTGCAAACGATTTTGGCGGAATCATGAAAATTTATTTTATTTAATTAATTAATCATGATTCTATCTGTAATTACTAACCCCACGGTTTATTTTCCTTCTGAAAATAAAAAGATACGCGTTCGATTTTTTATTTGCAAAAATGCGTCCATAATAGAAAAACATGTAGAATAAATTAATTATTAAAATAATATTTTTTAAAGGTTATTCTATTAAAAAAATAGCATTCTGCAAATCTACGAATCATAATTTATTCTTATCTTTAATTTGAAGTTAAAATACTGAATAGTTTTTTATAAAGTGTACGACAAAATGTAACTTGAGTGTCCTAATAGAGGATTCGCTTCGTTCATCCTAATTAAATTTTAATTGACGATACCTTATGCTGATAAAACATTTTTGTTCTACGATCAAATTTACTCCCAAACTCTGAATTTTAAGAGGACTGATGGGGAAGAAACGAGGGAGAATCCCATGTTATCCCATGGGAAAAAATACTTATCTTTCTTGTTTATTCAAATTTGGAAATTTCAGCACAATTTTTTTTTCAGCTCGTAGATAGGAATTTTTTTTTGGTCGCTTTGTAAGCTTAAAATGCTTTAAAGATAACTATGATTGTTTTGAAATTTGAGCTAAAATTTCAAAAATTCAGAAAAGTACAGAAAGTACTTTTTACTCGTTGGTAACTTATGACTGCTAAGATATATAAAAATTTGGAGCCTACATAGGGATAAAGAATCTTCCCATCTAATTGCTGAAAAAAATATTTTTTAATTTTCCAAATTTTAATGAACAGGAAGAATAAGTGATTTCCCCATGGTGTAACATGGGATTCCCCTTCATTTCTTCCCTACCAGATAAATCCCCCCCCCCCTAAAATATTTTGGTCGAAATGTTTTGAAATTAAAATTGTAGGTGCATTTTTTTTAAATCTTTCAGTGTTATATTATTATTATACACCTCTATTTATATCCCCGAAATGATATTCTTATCATGTCGATGGTTTTCTATGAACTTTCTACTTAAGACCCCTGCCCGCGAAGGCGCCCGGGAGCTAATGCTATTCCTATGAAGAAGCATTTTCCTAAAAACTCTTTCGCATTTTGACATTTTTCAATAATTTTTTTTTTTTTTTTTTTTTTTTTTTTTGCATTGGATAGCTGAGGTCCTTCTCAAGAGCGCTCCTTGATTACTTTTTCGGTTTTGGTCTCAGATATTTTTTATAAGGTTACTTTCACTTTCTAAACCGGTTCTGAAAGAGAAACTAACTTTATGAAAAATATCTGCGACCAAAATCGAAAAAGTAATCAAGGAGCGATTTTGAGAGGGACTTCAGCTATCCAATGCAAAAAGAAAAAAAAAAAAAAAAAAAAAAGATTGAAAAATGTCAAAATGCGAAAGAGTTATTAGGAAAATGTCTTCCCATAGGAATAGCATTAGCTCGTGAGTGTCTTCGCAGGCAGGAACAGAAGCTTTAAGAACACGAACATAAAAATCATAGTATTCTTATTTCGTATTTCTTATTTTGTAACATGAAATCAGTACAAGGCCCAAACTGCTTTAAAATATCAATTTTATAAAAAACATATACTGGATTTGGGGATCCACATAATCACAGGACAAAGGGTCGCGACCTAGTTTGTTAATGCTTTAACCCCCTCCCCCCTCCCATACTGACACTATATGTTTCTTTGTATGTATGTATGTGTCTTTCTTTAATTTTTTTTTCTCTCCTAATTTTAAATCGCAGAAATTATTTCCTTTTCATGCGTCGAAATCAATATAGTATGTTAATCAACCACTCCCCCTCCCTCTCCCCATTTTCTTATGTAATTTAAAATTAAATTTAAGTTCATGCAATTTGCTGGGAAGAAGTATCGCATCATGAAACTACACTATTCAGGTAATTAATTGTGTTTGCAAAAAAACGGAGAAAAAGTACTTTGAAGCGAGCAGTTTTTATATTTTCATAATTTAGAACAAAAAAGATTGACAAATTTGTTAAATAGCGAAAGATGTTTTAGGAATCTGATTTTATACTTCTCTCTCTCTTTTTAATTCTTTTGGCCTGTCTGAGTTAGATGTGAATAATTTTAATTATTCAATGCTTAAAATTATTAATATGACACCCAGAAATTAGAAAGGCATAAAATGAATTTACTGAAGCGGCTGAATACAATGCAAGTTCTAACTCATTTCATATGCAAATCTGTGTTTTTAAGTTTGAAGTCCCACCTGTAAATGCTAATCAGTTTTTCACACCTGTCCTTCAGCGCTCTCTTACGCAATATTTTGTATTGTAAATTTAATTCAAATTCTTAATTATGCTTCTGAAATTTTAGCAGGTGATACAGAAAAAAAAAAAAAAAAAAAAAAAAAAAAGTTGTTCGAAAAGGAAATTTTTAAATTGCTCGTATGGCTCACTTTTTAACTGATTTTTAACAAATGAGATAAATTCATTTATACATTTTGATTTTTTTTAACACTTTCTAATACAGTTGAAAAGGTTTACGAATTCGGTTTGTTTATTTACACTCGAACTCGCGTAATTAATTATACTAGGATTGATATGTTATTGAGGTTTACCATGGCATAATTCGTTATTGAAAATTAAGTGTGTGGCATTTATAGTTCGTTTACAGAAACACTCAAATGAATTCCATTACATTATTGTTCATGGAGGAAATCATTTGTAGTATATTATAATGATGTTGCTCTTTTTCAAACATACTGAAAATGATATACATCACTGAAATGTACTTACAAGATGCTTACTGTAAAATATGCTGTGCATAGTATTTGTCACCCATTTACAGGGACATATAAAATAATTCGGTCATAATATTGTCTATGACAGATAATTATTGGAAAATGTAGGTAATTCGGAATTTCTTTTTTTTTTAATTTAACTTTTTTTTTCATGTTATTTGGTGTGCATAAATTTTATAGATTATATACGAGACTGCACAAAATAATCCAAATACATTCCTTCTTATTGACGAAAATTGCTGAAGGAGAATTTTGGATTCTGTTATGCGTTTCTTAATTGAACTAAACTTTTTTGCATGAATACTGCATAGTATATATGTATATACAAATTTTTTGATCATATAAATATTAAACTGCACGCGCGCGCACACACACACACACAAAAAATCGAGTTACACTATGGATGATGTTTACTGAAATTACGTTTTCAATGTGTTATGCATTTTGCAATTTTTTTATTTAGACATAATCTTTTACCGTACTAAACAGTGAAGTTTTTTTGCAATATTCTGAATGCATTGGAAAATGTTTCGCAATCTATGTTTGATGTATGATTTTTCAGTTTTGTTTGAGTGTGTTTCTAAGCATAATTTTACAACGAATGTTTCGGAAAAGGCTCGTTTTGGTGTCGGTCCCTCATTAATTTCATTTGGATCCAAAATGATATGTCTGTCTTTCTGGGTGTATTTTCTTTCTCTCGCTTTTTAAATTTCTAGACTCTGTCATAAAAATAGGCTAATCTTCAGGAACTTTGGATAGATTTTAAAGTACACACTATTTACTTTATGTTTTTAAAAAGTCGTCATACATCTTGTATAGTTCTTTTCCCCGATTTGACAAATATCTTAAACATTTTAAATATCACCATCTACTGTACGTCAAAATGAGCGATATTGGCAGCAATCGGATTTCAAATATAATGATGTTAACAATAAATAATTATCACCAAAACACTGTCACTAAAATATGCCCAACTGGCTTTTTTTTTTTTTTTTTTTTTTTTTTTTTTTTCAATCTTGTGTTTATTTGAGCACCTTTGACACTAATTAGTGTTGCTATTACACATTATAGAATGTTGGTGAATCACGCTATTACTCTCAACACCCGTAGACTCAGGGCTCTTTTAAGACATGTCTTTTTTTTTTTTCAATTATTCCTGGGGTCTAAGCACCCCCCAAATCCCGTTTCTGTATTTTCTTACTATGTCACCTTTAAATATTCGTTTGTTATAAGACATATATTATCTAATAAAGATCATTTGCTGTATACTTCCGCAAACAAATATAATTTTGCCACTATTTTTCTGTTCTCATTTACTTTCAGTTCATATAAGATGTAAATTCCGCCTTCACGAATTGTGTGATTCTACATCAAAGAAAAGGTATTGTTTTAGTTTTCAAAATCACTGAAGCATCAGTCTTCGTATTTTTTTTCCGTGTTGCTCGCAGACGTTTACAACAACCTTTGAAGGAACTCTAAATCCCTCTATCAACAAAGTAGTAATAGGCTTAGACTGATGTTTCTGTTCGTGCCCAGATTTATCCGTGAAGATAAAAAGACGGAATTACTTATTTTGAGAGGAGTCTGAATCTTAGGAATAATTCGTTGTAGCGTCTATCCCTCCCTCTCCATTCTTTAAGCGGAAGTATGAAAAATTTTTATTTTTTTCTGTTGGCCATATTTAATTTATTTTAGATTTTTATTAATAACAATTTTAACTTTTTAGTTTTAATATAGGATTGACCAGAGCCGATTTCATTGCTCAGTTGTTTTAGTTTTTATTTACTTAACCAGAAAATTTATACAAATCTATGCAATTTTAACGTTTTTCTTTTTGTTTTAATTTCGTTCTTATAGCACCACACATTGCAGTGTACATCGAACATAGATTCTTTGATATCTTCTTGCGTAATAATGATTGTCAGTACTCACTTTGAATAAGTCATAGCAGCACGCATAAAATTTAGGCAGCGCCGAACTGTCTCGAGTCGAAAAAGAGGGAAATATGGAAAGTTTAGAAGAAATAACAAGTTATAATAGCAAGGATTAGTTTGATATCAACACTTTCATTTATTCCAGAGGAAGAGAGTAGATGAGCCTGTTGAGGGTTGTTTGGCTTAAATTAAATGTTTTTTTTAACCATGCTGTTTTTTTTTCATGTGTTTTTTTTCTCTTTTCTTAATGTTTTCATTTATTATACACGTTATTAAAAATTATTCTTTGATTAATTATTATTCTATTTGACCTGGATCCTCCGACGTAGTTGAATTCCTTGTTATATATCAAATAATATATAATTGATCATTAATATAATTTGTTTTGAAAGAAAAGGCTACAAAGTATCCATTTGCTTCAGAGCCCGGGATTGCCGCAAGAGAAATCTAATAGAATAAATAAATAGATATAAAATTCCCGAAAACGCACCTGAAAAAAACATGTCCAATTAATAAAGAAAAATAAAGAAAAACAAAAGGGAAAAAAAAAAGAAAAAAATTTTTTTTTTCAATGCATTCGTAATTTATTTAAAAAGTTTATACTATAAAGTTGTTTGTTTATGCCATTTTTTTTTCTTCTTATGTATTGTGATATTTACTGTCATATTTAAACGCGAATGAACAAGGTATTTTTTATGATTACTATTTTAACTTTTTTTTAAACTTACAACTACCCACGTTGCGTCAATTATCGACTTTTCGTGTCTGGATTTAACGATGTTTATAGTAGCCGTACTGCATTTTTAACACTTATTCAGCAAAAGGTGTATTTTTACTACCTCTGTTTATTGGTTCAAATCTTTCATGCGTTGACGGACCACTTTCTTGGGGAAACTCTTGTGTTTACTTTCGCCGCAGCTGTAAGAATAGAGGGCAGAAAGCAGTTTAGAACTTCATTTTTTCTGCGCTACTTCCTTCTCACCTCCCACCCTCTTCTAAGCTCTAATATTAAAATCCATGTAAAGAATATTCCTGTATTTGGATTGTTTCAAATTTATTCACCTTATAATTCCTTTTACAAAACTAAACATTTCTATGCCCAGTCTAGCATGGATTAAATATGTTTTGGGGTGTTTATCTGATTCTTGAACCATTACATTTTTAATATTACTTTAAATGGAGCTTCTCCTGGAAATTTTTTCAAAAAATTAACTTTGTGTTTTTTGCAATTTTTAAAGCTTAAAGTGTCTTGAAGGCCTTTGTTCCTTTACAGAATATATCCTTAAAATCGATAAATATTTAAGTCGTGGCAACCAGTGCGAGAGAGCTGTGTCACGCTTATTATATGCCCGCATTTATTAAAAAGGTCAAGAAGTAATTTTAACATTTCTAGAAGTTAATTTAATCTAAAGTGTTCTCTTTAGTGTCTCCTCCAGGCGACACCAAGTCTAAAGAGGTTATAATATTAACATTTTTCTATTACAATATTCACACTCTTCGTTTGCATTCATTGCCGAATGTCCCTTATGCTTGTGTACATTATTTAAAAGAAAGAAATGCCCTAAAAATCCAGAGAACCTAACATTGTTTTCGCAAAATTTTTGTGTTGGATTTGTGTAATTCTTAGTCGTAAAAATAGAGGGAGATCTCCACTAATTGGAATTGCGAGATAAAGTGCGAAAAAACAGGATTGGATTGGATTCGGATGATGTTGGTTGTGCTGTGTGCATTCTGCATTTGTTTGGAGTGTCTTGTACGAGAAGCCTATATGTGAGCTAATTTTGAATAGATCGTAGTACTGGATGAACCTTGCTATATACATCTAAAATAGACGGAGATAAGTTTTCTAAAGTGTGATTTAATATAGTGGAGTGGAGAATCTTCTATACTCTTGCCTGATGTAAACTGCATATTGTATTTCATGTAATTGTTAAAAATGTTGAAGCGTTCAACTAACAAACATTTACTTTTATATTCTATTTGAAGTCTCTGAGTGAAGTGATTTTCGAGCATACATCGTGTCCGGTATCCTATTCTACAGTGATGGTGGCAACTTGTTGATCAACAAAATAAATATGACTTCACGTGTCACGAACTAAAGGTGGGGGGATATATATCACAGATGACATAAACTCAAATAGCATTTTCCTCTTTTCATTATAGCTTGTCGGTTACTACATGATTCCGTTTTTCCATGTTTGTCATGTTTCGTAATTTTTTTAAAATTTCCATAATAAATTAGCATTTGTTTTTTATTTTGTTTATTTATTTTGTTTTTCGAAAAAAAAAATTTATTTTACTTTAAAAAAATTAAAAACAGCCATCCATTTTCCCCCAAGTTTGTTGATATACTACAAATGTATTAGTAGTTATTCTGCGTGCTATCAATACGACAGTAAGCTACAGCAAGAAATACTTTTGGAAGTTGTCAAGTTTTTATTACAAGATTAAACAAACCTATGAACTTTCCCAGTTTTTATGTATTTATTTATTTATTCAACATATGTTATTGATTCGGAGAAATAGCCCTTAATTTAAAACTTTAAAAATGAAATACGTGCTCGAAGTAAGTTTCGAAACACCCCAGAAAGCTTTTTATTTTTATTACTAAATGGTGAAACATAAACGAAATATTAATAGTAAATATAATAAAGATATATGATTATTACTATGCGGAGAGAATCGAAAAAATAATTTTATGTCAAAGTAAAATAATTGTTGAGATAGGCGTTTATTAAAATATTTTTGTTAAAATTATGTTCGGATATGTGTGAGATAGTCTATATTTTAGACTAAAATGTATTCTGACCATAGTTTTCTATATAAAAAATAGTTTGTTGTAATGGGCTCCCCTTAAAGTTTGTTAAAAATTTTTAAAATCCCTTATAGTTGTAGAAATTGAATGGCTTTTAATTGGAAAACAAATTGCAGAGATTTATTACGCATTTGCTTCTCAAAGCTATAAGGGCATTTTTTTTTCCTCATTTCTTAATTTTATCTGTAAGCGTATAGAATTCTCAGCTGTCCATCTAAGGCGCATTTATCATCGCAAATCAGATATCATATGCAAATACAACCAACTGGAATATTTTTCATACGCCCACTCTTATATTCTTTCTATCTCTCTCCTCTGCACGCCCGTCCTTTATTTTAGATCCTAATGTTTGTTTTCTCCTCAATGAGCAAAAAGGGTTGCACTGTCAAATTGTTACACGAAAAAAAAAAAAAAAAAAAAAAAATTCTTTTTTTCTTTAGGGCGCGCAAAATTCAAAATTACAATTTTTTTTTCTTTGTCGCCTTAAGTGCTCTTTATAATCATATTTTATTAGTTAGTAATCGATATTAAAGGCAACAGAGCAACTTTGGAGTCATAGAAGTAGAGCGCGTCACATCAAGTAAAACATTTAAAAAAAAACTTTAAGCGCTTATTTATTATTATTTTTTTTTCTTTTCAGAATAGCGTTTTCAAAATCGATGGATACTCTAACTCTTTTAATTTTCAATCAATCAATCATTTAAAAAATTGTCACATCTTTTTCTTACGAAATATGTTAGATCATTTTCTATAATGTTGAAATCCTGTTTTTCTGTTTTATTTTAAAAGGGCATTTTCTTTATTTTAGTTGGAAAAAAAATCAATATATTTTTAATTATCCACAGCCTGTATATTATCCCTGTAAAATAGTCTGGTCAAATTCGAAGTCTTCTCGTAGTTATAATAGAATACCGATTATCCGGACGCTGATTAACCGGATTGTCTAATTAAACAAATCGATCAAGGACTTTACAATGACCGTACTTTTTTTTTCTATCTTCTCCAAAATTTTTGAAGAAAAACTTCTTTAGGCGTGGTAGGGTAAATTGGGCTGGTTGCCACAAAAGTAAATCGTTAAATAACTATTTTCTAATTCTGAAATACCAACAAAGAACAAAAAGAAATGCAAAAAGAACAACACATAAAATCAATTAATTCTAGTGCCTAAAGAGTTTCACTTCTAACACGTGAAAACCGCATGCATATGCATACTTTTTTCCGGCATAAAAATCTTTCTCCTCTAACAGAAGACTATCAAGTGTTTCTTTTCTTTATCACAATGATTTTTTTAAAATGTATGTATGTATTATCTGCCTGTTCTAATCCTGGAAAAAGTGTAAAGTTTCCTAAAAAAAGAAACTGCCATTGCCGTTTTATAAAATTGTCCAATTATAAGGATTTTTCATTATCTGCATCGGCATAGATCTCGAGCGGTCAGGATAATCGGCGCTCTACTTATTTAACCCCTTGGGGACGAGCGACACGTATACGTGCCGCAAAAAGGCTTGAGAATCCTTGTTTATTCCCACCGGTAAAATTATACTGTAAAATTTGGCTTATTCAATCGGAGCATTTTATCAATTTAAGAAGGAAGAAATTTCTTTCTTTTAAAACCGGTGACAAAGAATTAAAAATATCGTAAAATGCTCCCGTCGTGAAGGGGTTAATGCTTCTGTAGCCCTAACCAATTTGGAGTACTATAAATGCATTTTACTTATTATGACTTTTTTTTATACTGAGCGGGATCAGAATGCAAAAATACCGATCTTGCTAATTTTTTTTTTTAAATTAAAGGTTATATAATTTATTGGCGTTTGGACCTATTCAGCCATTTTTATAAAAAATATAAACATTTTTGAAAAGACGACCAAGGATTTAAAAAAAAAAAAAAAAAAAAAAAAAAATCAGAAATAGAACATTTTTTTTTCCCCAAATGGTTGTTACTTCATTGATTTTCGAAAATTGGTTTCAGACGACTTTGACGATCTAAGGGGTAAATCCGATTGGAAAATACGATAAGTACGATGGGACATTAACCCATAGCCATATCATGAATTTTTTATCAAAAATATTTTAAAATGTTCTTTAAAATGATAATAAACAGCATACAAAAACCCCGGCTGAAAGTACCCCCTTTTCGACTGTTCAATAAGTAAATCTGCCCATCGGACTTTGATGCCCTAAGAACCATTCAAATTTAGACAAATACTAAGCTTAAACAAATATAAAACATATCATAAAAAAGCAATAATGAAGTTTAACAATTAACAATATTAAATGCTAAGAAATAAATTTTTATCTGCACTTTTCAAAAAGAAAACTGTTATTAATAATATAAATTAATATTAATATTAAATTAATATTAAATTAATATTATAAAAAAACGTTAATTTTTGTTTTCGTCAGGAATGTTTGAGGGCTGGGAGTGGTGAGATTTTTCTCTTAAGTTAAATTTTGAATGCAAGACTTAAAGATAAAAAAAAAGAAAAAAAAATCCAGGAAAATTCTAAGTCTCACTTTTTTTTAAAAGTATTTTAAGTCAATTGGTAAGAATAATTTTTGCTCTTTAAAAATAAATAAAATTTAGTTAAATTTTTAAATCAAAGAAGTGCAAACGGTCTTTCCTACTTACACCCCCCTTCCCCTTCAATGTCCTCCATGCTGGCCGTTTTGTATTTAATTGCATGGTATTTAATTTTTTCGATTGGATCATTAAACATTTCCCTTTAAAACAGCATTCCGTTATAGACATCCTGTTTTCACAGATTATATTTCTTTTAAAGGCTTTAAAGAATTTTCTTTTAAAGAATTTTTTTAAAAACTAGCTCGCCGTATCAAATACTTTTTTATTGGATTTTCTAACAATTGCAAAGAAAATGTATGCTCTCTGTCATCATTTTGCCCATGGGAGCAGAAAGTTATTTTCTCTCTCTCTCTCTCTCTCTCTCTCTCTCCTTTCACCAAAGAAAATAAATGAGAGAACTGGGAAATTGATCTCTGTAGCGTCCAGTTCATCCAAATACGTCTCGATAATAGAGTCTTTTCTACAACATGGCACTGATTCATCCCTTGCGGTCTTCTCAAATCTACAAATGTTGTCTTTTCTGACAGTATCTACAAAAAAGATCGCATTTAGGTCTTCAGACCCTTTTCTAGCCGTTTGGCCTAAGAGCAGCTCACGAAAGTGAGTGGATACTTCGAAACAGATTCGGAGAATATAGGTGCACGCCGTTTACAGAAAACATTTAGAATTTGAATTTTCTTTTGCTGACGCGAAGTCTGAAATTATTTTCTGGTAATAACAAAGTCAGTATTTTTATAAACTTATTCATAGACATCTTGCTTGAAAGATCCAGGGCCTGACTAACGCAGGGGCATGCGGGGCAATTGCCCCGGGCCTCCCGACTGGATGGGGCCCCCCAAGGAGAGACAAGTTTTTCTTTAAAAGAGTGCCAAATGATAAAAATTTGTGACATATGACTAAAATTCTTTTTTTTTTTTTTCTGTTTTAAGGGGTCTTTTTTCTCCTACCCCCTCTGTTTCCTTGCCTCATTCTCCCTTAAAGTACTAGTTACATCATAAAAAAAGCTAATAGCTAAAATTATTTATATTTCTATATTATATATATAGATGTGAATAGCATTTGGTATGTAATTTATGCATAATACAATAGGTTTGAATTTTAATTTTAGACACTTGCGTATAATTCACGAACACTTTTAAGATAGAAGGGGGGCTCCGTAATAATGTTTGCCCCAGGGCCCCCCCACTGTCTAAGTCTTGAATTGGAAAGATCCGTAATATATTCCAAAGGAAACTTGAAAGGTCGCCATTGGACTCATTTACGCTCTTGGGCCAAGACGGGCTATCTGTCATTTTCGTCGTTTTCATAAAAAATGTCGATATTCAGATTTTTATTAAAAAATATGTCTCAGTTTTCTTAATAAGTTCTGTCCAAATTTCGGAACGATTCGATAAATAATACAGAATGTAAATTTCTTTAAGCCTTTTCGTGCAACTTCCTTTTAAATGTCAGTGTTTAAATTCATTTTTCTCAGTTCGCAGTGTTTTGTTTTTTTATGTAGGGGAAGATGGGGATACTTGAGCCATTTTTTGAATTTTAATTTTTTTTAAATTTTTATATTTTTTTAGAATAAAATAAAATTTTGAAAATGAAAATTTGATATTTTTTCTTCAACTAAAAACCACTTTCAATTAATTTTGAACTATTTTTCTATGTATAATAAATGTTTATTCTTTGTTTTACATCGTGGCTCAAGTATCCCCATGGCGGGGATACTTGAGCTATGCTGAAGGGATACTTGAGCCACTAAGGAAAAATATCTACAAAAGTAATTTTTTTCGCTTTATTTTTGCACAAACATTTTACAGAATGATAAATTATGAAACGTAAAGTCCTTCAAAGCCGATTGAGAAAACAAAGCTATTAATACGATCATTTTTTGTCGTTAAAACTGGTTGTCGGAGGATAATTTCAACTTGAGTTATAACGACGGTAGAAACATCCTCAGTTCAGAGCCATTTAAATTTGGAATCTGCAATTCTTCGTGCAAATTTCATTTTCAAAATATTAAGCACTTATCCAACAAATATTTTTACAGTTTTCTTTCTGGCATATTTTATTAGTAACCAACCATCAATAGAAGGTTTTCTTTTCACATCATCACCATCATTGACAGAATTTTCCTCTAATGATATTGTCAAACTCATGCTTTTAATTTAGTAGTTTTAAGCCAGATGTATCACTCTACTATTTCAAACACTTTTTTGATTTCACAGGAAAAGATTTTGTCTTCCTTTTTGGCTCCATGCAGGTAAGTTTGAACTGGGATTTTTGTTGCTTTTCTTGTTTTTTGTGCGCTCTTTTTACCAATTTTTCTTCAATTTTCTTAGTTAAAAAAAAAGTTACAGCAACAGAGGTTACGATTTCAATATAAAATTTTAATCTTAATACGTTATATTAAAAAATAAATATTTTAATATGTTGGACTAATTAAAGTGTTAGAGATTATAGCCTGTAAAACCGTTTTAAAAAGTTATTTTAATTTAATTAAAGTTAAATTGAAAACTATGTTTACATTTATCTAGACAGGCTATTTTGTTAGTCAAAATGAAAAATAAAATAGATATTTCAATTAAAAAAATATACATTTTTAAACATTTTTAGGTCGTTATTTTTTTAAGAAAAAAAAAATAAAATGAAAAATTATTCTCCCTTTTATCCAGAAAAATATCTATTAGTGAATATATGGATGGAATTTTATTTTTTGTTTGTTTCACCCATGTTTAATTTCTAGTGGGGATGGTTGAGGCATGGCTCAAGTATCCCCACTCTCATTGGCTCAAGTATCCCCCTTGTCACTATTTTTGTTTCCCAGAGTTTTACTAAATAAAGCATGCAGCTATTAGAACTATTTTAGACTCAAAATACAATTGAAATTATGCTTATTGAATGTATGTATATAGTTGCAACTTTAAACAAAACTTTGATTACAAAAAAACAAAAAAGCCATGCACCCAAATATTTACTTCAGATAGGGAAAAGACAACTATTAATCACTATATTTTCAAAATGGTACCAAGATGTGTGATTTCTCTTTTACATGTTCAGAACTATAAATATGTTATCATATTGGCAGTTTTAGAAAGAAAAATTGACCAACTGTAGAGATAATAGGGGTGGCTCAAGTATCCCCTATGCTCAAGTATCCCCACTCTCCCCTAATAAAAAACTAAGGCTAAGCAATTCGTCTGAAATTATTTTAAAAAGTATCTTTAGACTCTGTGTGTGATAACTAAATACCGGATTTTTGATATGTTGGTAACTTAAAAATTGAACTTGAAAACTATTTTTCCACGGTTTTATTATTATTATTATTATTATTATTTAAATCTAATGGACTAATCAAAAATCCGATGCTTAAATTTATAGAAAACATACCCTGAATAAAGGCTAAAGAAAATTTATTTCCAAATATAAAAGGTTTAAAAAAAGGAAAATACTTTAAATGTTAATGAAATCCGACTTTTAAAAAAGATATTGCTATATATTGAGAATTTAATATTTTTTATTATCTATCATGACTATGCTTTATTCAAAGATGAACCTAAAAGTATAATATATGTTAGAGTTTCAAAATAATTTCATTTTTGGTACCGAGTCCCTTAAGTATTTCGAAAATTCTTAGTCAGTAGTGATAGTGATGAATAGAAATAAATATTTTATGCCAGTAAAACTAATTCGCTGTTTTTTTTTTCTTTTCTCCCCAACAAGTAACTTGAATTTATTATGCCCATAAATCAATTTGTATTGTGATTTTGATTAAGGATCGACCAAAATTGAAAACGAAACAGAATTTCGGTAATTTTTGAACAGAAACGAAAATGTCCAAAAATTTTTTAATTAGTGCATACATAAATATACAGAATTATTAATTAATTATTTATTCGTGTGGCCCAAATTGGCTCCCTGTCGCCCTGACTGATGCTTTTTATTTTCATGTAAATAAAATATAATTAATTCGTCTACGGCATTGAATGATTTTCTAATTATACGTATTTCCTCTAATTAAAAAATATTGTAGGTATTCTGGCCTGGATTTATCTTTTATAATGATTTTTGTAAATGAACATGTTTCATGTGTTATGCTAAAACTTCCTCAAAAAACTATTCAAAAAATTTCTGAAGTTTTAAACTAAAAATTTTGTATTATTGTTAAGTCTGCAGTTTTTAATGAGCACATGAAAAACGCCTTGAAAGCTTAGTTATATATGCATTACTTTCTTTATAATATGCACTCACGTCTTAAGTCAGTCATGACTGGTAGTTATAAACAGTGGGATTTATAACAGAATAAAAAATCTATCATTTCAGTCCAAACAACTCAAATAGATGAGTACTGTTGAAAGTTTCCGAAAATTTATTTTGGACTGAAAACGGAAACGAAACCGAATTTTCGGCTGATCTCTAATTTTCATCAATGTAATAATGAAACTGAAAAACAATTTTTTTCGCTTGTTTATTACTATCGTTGTCAATCAGATATGCTTTTTGTATTTTAAAATTTGCATTTATCAAATTAATTTTCCTAATGATAATAATAAAAAAAAAAAATGTTTAGCTATTTTTTTTCAAGTTTTTTTCTTCTTGATGTTTTGTAACATTGCAACATCTAGAATGAGACGTTTAATAAAGATTTTAATTTAACCCTTTCCGGCACAGTGGTCTCAATCCGGACACACCCAATTTTAATTCCGAACTTGCAATTGACACCAATAATATTTTAATACAATTTTGCTTTTCCAATGAAAGCAGGAGTTCGTATTTTCTAAAAAAGTCATTTATAAATTCCGGCGTCAGTCAATAATTTCTCAATTTAAGAACAGAATTTGTTTGTGCCGGAAAGGGTTAAGATTGTGCATAAACGGACGGATGCTTCTCTTGATTGAATTTCTAGGGAAGCAATTGCCGTAAACATGTTGATGAGGAAAAAAAAATATTTTTATATTTAAACTGGGGCTTGCATAGTAAAATTATAAAATATTGTTTTAAAAAAGAAGGGGAATAAAGGTTGAGAAGATGAGATAATACGAAACATCTATCCGTCAAATAATTTGGTCGCCAGTGACGACCTGGCGTCCTGGCGACCCCATTGTTGAATCTTGTGCATGACTGTGTCTTGCATGATCCGAATTTTGTGTGTGTGTATGAAGTGAAAATTGACAAAGTTATTAAAATTGATGTGGCGAATCGTATGATAGCTTTTACTAATGATGTCATTCATCTTTATTACATGATAATGATCACAGCGCCACAATTGTTCGTACTGAGCATTTTTGTGAATAAAAGATTTTTATTGCATCATTCATTTCCCCATGATTCCCCAATTGATGTGGCGAATCGTATGATAGCTTTTACTAATGATGTCATTCATATTTATCACATGGTAATGATCACAGCGCCACAATTGTTCGTACTGAGCATTTTTGTAACTAAAAATTTTTTATTGCATCATTCATTTCCCCATGATTTGTGATGCATGATCTTCCAATTGTGGAGTCGATACAATCAAGTGTTACTCTCTAAGAGCATTCCGAACAGAGTACTTTAACTTGAATTACTCTATATATGATAAGTTAGAAATCTTTAAATCGGATATCTCAACATCAAATTTGCAAATTTTTTTAATTTTATATCACACTATTTAGCATGCTTAAATCCACAATTTAATGATGTTAGATTATATTTTAATTATATAAACTTTCCCAAAAATTAAATTCTATTTTTTGAGAGATGTTATTTGTATGTTGGTTACAATTTATGTGAACACGATTTAATGCAATTATATACTTCAACTTCTTATTGTTAGAATTCTTTAGAATAAAAGGGCACGACTTTTCAAAAAATATTTTGTATTTCTTTTTTCTTTTTTTTCAAAAACTATGCAAGTGATTCCGGATATTTCACCAACATACCTATCTGTTCACAAATTAGTCTGATGCTTTCAACTGCAATTATCGATAGACGAATGCATACAGGCAAGCCAAGAGATATCAAGAACTTTTGGTGCCTCTACATTAAGCCTTCACTTGACGTTTCAGCAATTCGGGAAAACGAGTTTTTATAAACACTCCACGTTTCTTTAAATTTCCAGAAAAAGCCTACAATTTCAGGACGTCAGAGTGGTTTTATTCCTTAATCTATTCGACTTATTTTACACTCAAACGACAATCACTTTAAAAGGTTTCAAGGCGAATCTTGGGTAACTCTCAATTTTCACGAATAGCATTAAACTTTATGCAATTAAGCGCGGCGCTAGATTTTACACTAAATGGTAGTTAGGCGTAAGTAAGTCAGAATAGTACTGTCAGGACACACTTCAATTTTAACGAGCTCAATTTGAATAAGTGTTGAATTATTATGTAATTCTCACTTGAAATATGCTGTTGTCTCCTTTTGCGCATTATGAATCTCGTAAAAATTACATTAAGACTTAGTATTGCAAAAGTTTTTTATTTTTTATTTTTACCATTTATCTATTCATTATCATTTTTAAATATTTAGTTAATCCTTCGTTAATTAAGCTGTACTTTGGAAAATTCATATCCACAATAAATATTGTTTTAGCATAGGTTCTATCCAAAAATTTTACAAAAGATTAATTACCATTATTAGAAAAATCTGTAATATGAATGTATTTTTTTTTTTTTTTTCCTTTGTAAATAGTCAATTGCTTTTCATAATTTTATTCAACAAAAATTCTGTTATTTTTTATAGGTTTTATTTTTAGTTCAAGCAGTAAATTTTCCTTTAACATGGCAGATAGAAATTGATTAAAAAATTTTTATGTTAATTTTGCTCTGAACTATAATAATAATTATTATTATTTTATTATTAATGTATCTGACTATTATTTATATTTCTTGTAAATTTGTGAATGATCCTTATTTCGTAGCAAAAAAATATGGTTCATCTTTAAACAATTATTACAAAGTCAGTTTTAATGCTAAAAGCATGAGACACTTTTCTGTCTTACTTCTTAGTGTAATTGGGTATTTTTACTAAATATAATTTAAGGACCAGTTTAGTAAATATATTTTATAGGACATGTAAAAGTTTAAATATAATTCTTTAAGAAACGTTTTCATTGTTCCAAATCACTTTCTAAATACTTCTCTACCTCATTTGAAGCATTTTTGTAATTGAAACTACATCTTTATCACTAACTGTTGAATTAGCCGTACCTGTGTATGGATAATTTACATTTACTGTTATAAGGTACCTGGAATATCTTACATTCAGTCAGAGTAACTTGAAGAAGTAAAAAATAAATAGCTAAAATAATAGCATTAAGCATTTTAAGCATTAAATGAAATAAAGTAAGAACGACTCGCTCAGTTAAGCCCCCCCCCCCCCGCATTCACCGATTATTAACATTTGTTTTACCAGAAGTGCTGCAAATAATTTACAATCTTGTGCTTAGGAGGGGGGGGGGGGATTGAATCATTATTGCTTATGCCATTGAAAATGTCATTGGTTTATATGTTTTGCAGTTAAAATAAACTAAGCATTCAGCTGTTTCGAGGCTTCGCAAACAAAACCCATTCTTCCATCTTCTCAACAAAATAGAAGAATCAGACAGAGAGTTGGGAACTGTTGGAGCATGAATGTAATATCTTACCTTTATTTTGCCTTTATTATCTTCCCTCTTTGTATTTTATTTTTTACTACAGAAGGAGATTCTATAATATAAAAATTTTTAAACAGCTGTATTATCATCTATTATTACAGTACAAAGTCTATAGTTCGGACCCAAAGTTCGGAATTGGCCAAAGTCAGACTCCCCAGCGGCAATATTACAAAAAGGATGGAAAATATAAAATTGTTTAAACGAACAAACAACAACAACAACAAAAATGTATAGAGCAAAAAATTTTTTTTGTTACTGAGTCTTAACTTATGTCTATGTACACAATAAAAGAAAAATTTCTTAATGATAAACCTAAGTAAATAAAGCAGCGCACATTAACTGAAATGTTCAATAGTTAAGTTACAATTCGTTCTTATATTGTATATTTCCTTAAATTAATGTTTTTGTTTTACTTTTTATTATATTATGTTTTATTTAATGAAAGTTATTGTTTAATTTAGTGTTAATAGTTGGTGTAAGCAATTTGCTATTATATTAATGATATATTTTGCCTTTTTAATTAGCAAAATTTATTTTTCTTTTTATTACAAAGCCAATATTTTTAACGATCCAAAGTTCGAAAAAAATCCGACATTTTCTTGTGTTATTTTCTTATGATGAAATATTCATCTTAAAGTGTTTTGTGTGCATAATCTCAGCTTCTAGGTATTCTTGTAAGGGTTTTAACCTGCAAAACACATAATTCTTCTTCTTTTTGTTGGATGGGGGGTGGGGTCTTATCGTGGCTTAATGATATTATTTTAGGATATAATAAAGAATCAAGTTAGTATGTAAATTGAGTTGCTTCCCATTGCAATGTTTTATTATTTGAAGCTATCAAATTCAGAAATTTTAAAATAGCGAAAAAAAAAAATCCTTTAAATTTCTAAGAAGTTTGATTTAAAAACATCCAAGTATTTTGAATGACGTCTCCCTTCCGTATGCTGTTGGGGGGACCGCTGTAAACACCTGTCTGAAATGTAACTGCCTCTATCCTCATTGGCCGCGAGAGCCGCGCAGATGGGCTTTGCGTCAGAATCGGCGCGTGCCGTCTGTTTCTTCCGATACTTTTACCTTGTACATTCGCATCATTATTCGTCACATATTGCCGTTATTTTTTTTTTCTCTCTCTCTCTCTCTCTCTTCCAAATGTTCGCCCATCCATCGCCAGCATCCCCGAACCCTCCCATGATTTGGCGTTTTTTCCTTCAACCTCGGAAATCAGCTGTAAGGCAAAAGTTTAAGAGTACTGAAACATACATTTTGTTGCTTTGTTGACATCATCAATATTATTATTAAATTGACGCTATTTATGTAATCACAATAATCAATACACTGTTAAAAATCTTGTTCTAGTTTGAACCAAAAAAGTTTGTTTTTTGGTGCTTAATATCTGCCAACGTAAGATGGTGAAATCTTGAACCAAAATTTGGAGCTCCTATCGACGCATAGTTCCAATACTTGGAACGAGGTTGAAGTAGGAAGCTCCAAATATTGGTACGAGATTTCACCATCTTATGGTGGCAGCTATTGAGCACCAAAAAACAAACTTTTTTGGTTCAAACTAGAACAAGATTTTTAACAGTGTATACAGGTTAATTTAGAACCCATAAAACAAACGTTAAAAAACGATAAAGCACATTACAAAACAAATATTTTTTTGCGTGGGAAATCAGGGTGGCAATCACCCTATTCCCGGTAACCAAATTCATTTAGATACAGGGTGTTTGCAAACTGAACTCAGAATTTAACAATAATAAAAAACTTTAAAAACAACACGCTTGTTTTATCGGAATTTTCAACAGATTCACTTTGTTTTCTGTGCAATGAGATGGCATTGTGGAAAATATTGGAAATGCACCGTAAATCGATCAGTTATACCAAATAAGCTGTCGGCTACATTTGTAAAAATGGAGCCTGTTTGTTCAGCATTGTTTGACATTTATTGTGCTCATTTCCAACTCTTCTCTGGATGTCATCTCATCCAGAAAGCAAAGTAAAACTCCTGATAAGATCGTTATAATCTCCTCCTTATTATTAAAACTATAAACGAAAAGTATTTTTCATATGAGCTGGGATACCCTGCATTTTTTATTTGAATATGTCTATGTATCTTGTGTGTTGCGATGTTGCTCTCGTGCATTTTTTTTTTTTTTTTTTTTTTTTTTTTTTTATCTTGCTTGTAGTTAAAAATTTGTATTACTAATCATTTTAAGATATCCTATTCTTGTACATCATTAATGAAATTTGCGTCATGAGATTAGCACAGCTGAAAGCAAACAGGATAATTCTTCAGTGTCATTCAAGGAGTTAAAGAATGAAACTATTTGTTTTGAATATCTAATTGTTCATTCTATTATATCGAAGTTTCCAATCGATTGTCAAATGTAAACTGTATAAGAAAATTGTAACGAAAAAACATTAATTTAGGTGATTTTTGTTAGAATTACATAAGAAAAACTCACTGTCATAGCAATAAGAATATATATGATATAAATTATTACCGACACCGTAAAGGCTTAGAAAACATTTTAATAAACACACTTACTAGTTTTGTTCACATATTCGTTGACATTCTCAAGATCAGTTTGAGGTCTGCACGGGCCGAAATTTCCATGTTCGGGCCCGGCTTCACTTATAGGGGAAAAAAAAAAGAGTTCAGTTCGGTATAAAACTTAAAAGTTGGGCCTGAGCGTAACCCGATATAAAAGCTAAAATTTCGACCCGGAAAAAAGTTAAATTCTCGGCTCGAATAAATTTCTACAAAACATTGATTTTTATTTCGATTTGCTTTAAAATTTGTCTCGTATGAAGAGTTCTGGCCTAAAATACTTTTTTCCCTCCATCTTTATTATTTTCACTCTTATTATAAGAACCTTAGGCTGCGATATTTATTTTTTTTTAATGAATCTCTATTTGTTGTATGTAAATGTTTCAATTATTATTTACATTGTTAATCCATATTTCATGTAAAATTCTGAAAAATGATGTACAGTAAAATCTTCTAAGACGGAATTTACATCGAAAGAAAAATAAACGCCTTATAGACAAATTCCTTTCTTAGCAGATGTAAATGTAGCTTACATATTAGTATATCAACATATTTTTCAGTTTGTGGCAGAATTACATCATAAACACGTTTTACAACATTTTAAATACCGTCTAAAAATATATTATTCTTGAAAAAGAATAAATTTTAGGCCTAATTTGACTGATCTTTGAACGGATCATACCATGCCGATACAATATTTTTCATACTGGCTGATTCAAAACTGGGAATGAAAATTCCTGATCCGTGAAGACTAGGACAAATGAAACCAGTCCCGGATCGATGCGGAATAAGTTAGAAATAAAACCTCACCCTTTAGGATAAAAGTAATGCCGGTTCGGCCTTATAAAAATGCAGACCATCCCCTACCTGGCCCGAGAATGTAAATAGGCCCCGGCACGTCCGGCATAGATCTCTTAAAAAAACTTGAAATAACTGGAAATGGCTTTATTATCTAAAATTTTTTGGCGAATATAATTTGTGTTACCCCTGCTGATCTTGAAAGAGTCACATGATTTGTGCATGAAACTAATAGATCTGTATATTAAAAGATTTTCTAAGCCTTGTGGCTAATATAATCCCTTTTAGCATATAGATACACATATATAATTGTTATTAATCTCTTGATCGTGGCATCAGCTTTTATTTAGATTATTTTTTAAAGAGTCTTATGTAAATATTTATGATAACCGCATGAATGCATTTGTGGGAAAAGCAAGAATGCATGCAAAAAATGCAAGGATGTCATAGGCAAAAATGGAAAAGTTTAAGTTTTTATTGAGTTTTTAATCTGTTGACATTAGCTTTTGACAAATTCATTTTGAATAACTCGTTTATTTTATGATGTATTTGCACAAAAGAAAATTTTCAAAGAAAAATTTAATGTTCAATTTGGTTATTTACTGGAAATAAATAAATGATTTTTCGCCATTGTTTGTTGTCGTGGAAAATTTGTTTTTGTCAAGATTTTCTTTTGTTTCAATTTAAATAAGCATTCATTGTACCAAAAAATTGTGAGTATTTAATAAAAATGGAGATTTGTCTTTCCTTTTTAAGTTTCAGAATTCATATCTCTTAATTTAGCTTACTCGAACATGCTAAACACGGACATGTGATTCCGAGCATGCTTACAACATGCTCGGAATCAAATTTCACATCTTAGAGTTTTTACGCTTTAGAAACACGCTGTATATTATCTTCATTTAAAGAAAGAAAAAGGAAAATACTTATTTGTATTCGAGTGATTCAACAAAATATTTTTCGATTGCAATATATTTTCCTTTCTTCCCTCAATCCTACCCCCGCAAACTTTAAAAATGAAAGTCTTTCGGCTTCAGTAGTTCGTGAAAAACATCAAATTATCCGAAAGTAGTAGTTTTTAATCTTGGTTTAAAAAAGGGAAAATATATATATATAAGCCATAAATTTTTTTTGTTAAACTTAAGATTTGTTTGAGAAAGCAATTAGATTCGATGAAATTTTCTTTTATTTATATAATTTTCTTCAGCAGGCAAAATATACTTTTTTTTCCATCAATTTGTCTCACCACGATATCAGTATATTCAAACCATACAATTAATATTTTGTCAAGTTTTTTAATTTTTATTAGTATGCTTCACTATTTAGTCCTAATAAAAATGCTATATCTGAGTATTTTTTTAAATAAAAAAGTGTTTGTAATTTAATTGGATTTATATTTCTTTTAGCTTTATAAATGTTGTCTATCCTTGATAAATTTCTTTTATGTTTTTGGAGGTAGACTGTGATACAAAACCCCCTTTTAAATAATAATGATAATCGAAGTGAGATTTTTCACAGGCTGCAATTAGAAATCTAAACTGCGATATCATTTGAAATTGTTGTTTAAAATGTTAATAATATTATTTTTCAATTTCAGTAAAATTTACTTTTATTAAGAAATGAAAAATAAATAAAAACGATACTGGAAATAAACTTTTTTTTAAACCCTATTTAAAAATATGCGTTGTTTTGTAATTAGACCGATTTATCAATGTTACTATAATTATTCACATTAGGAATTTCTGTTGCTATTTTCGTGTAAATGTCTTAGTAAGAAAGCTCAAATTTTTTTGTACGATAAATTTTACAAAAACTTCTATATACTACCATACTAAGCGATAAAACTTTAATATGGATCGCGTAGCAATGAAGTTTGCGGAACGCTGGAAGGTATTTGATGTAACGAGCAAACTTTTCACATTTCAAATGGAATTGGAAACTTTATTCTATGTCAAAAATAAGCACCTAAATCCAACTAAGGTTTATGTGTGGCATCTTTCAAATTATCACTTCCTTAAAAAGATTTATTTTAAATAATAAAATAACTTTGTTTTTAAAAAATGCGTTATTTTCATAAAATCCTCTATTTGTTTAAACTGCTTTTCAGGTGTTTTCTTTATCTATATTTTAGATTAAAAAGATAAAGAAGAAAAAAAGGAAGAAGTAATTGTTTTTCTCTTAATAATATTTTAGGTTCGTACGTTCCTGGTGAAAAATTTTAATTTATGTGTGTTTGACTATAATTTTTTTTTTCCTTCGTAAAAAGCATTCATATATGAATGCTTTTTACGAAGACTATGTAATAAAAAATTTCATAATCAAAAGTCATAAAAGTTAAAAGTTACAATTTACTCTCGTTCTGTATCCTGCTGAGTTCAATTTAAAAGAGACATTTTTTTTTTCCCCAGATAAAAGCGGAAGATGAGAACAAAATTAAAATCGCTGTCATATATTCTGGTTTAATATCTTAGTAACGGAACTTTTTATGTTACTTATTATGACATGCTTCATGTTTCATGATCGATCAATTATAGCGAAAGTAATTTTTTAACCTACAAAAAGACTCGTTATAGGATGGCATTGAATCCACTAAATTTGGAGAAATTAATCTTTTATGAAATCGAATTTCAAAATTATATATATATATATATATTTTATTAATCTTGTAATGAGTAATATGTATGCCGTGTCTTAGCAATTTGAAAATTATGCTAAGGACACCATTGTCTTTTTCAAATATAATTGAACAGTAGCAGTTTTCAGTAATTCATGAAATATATTTTTAATGATTAATCGTTCAAACTAATTATTAAGACCATTTTTGCGAAATCAACTGTTTATCTATTTTGGACAATTTAGAACGTTAAACTTAAGAGAATCGCGCTTTTCTTATTATTGATACAATGATTAAGTCAGGTAGCCAGAGTTACCCTTGTATAAAAAGTACCATATATGGAAGAAGTAAATATGAAAATATCGCTTCCAATTGGTGGTGCTGACGGCGATTGAAGGCCAGGTCGAAGCTTCACTCAGCACTGATCACCTGGCCTTCAATAACCGTCAGCGCCACCTATTGTTTGAAATTCGAACTAAAATAACAAATTACGCTAAAAAAACTCCTGACATTATACATAACCCTCCTGCAAAAATTTTTAAAATAGCTGTCCCCGTTCACAAGTTATTGAATTTTAAAATCCATCAGTGATTTTTGGGACACCCGGTATATACCCGTGTGAAGCTTACTCTCAGCAAGATATTGCAAAGCCTGACCATAAAAGCGATTTGGAATGTGTTCCACATTTCCATTTTTTTGATCAATAAATTACCTATTGAGTTATAAACTTTTTTGATCACGTGACAACGTCTTTTCCACTCCGATTTGAGAACAAACTTAAAAAATAAACAATGTTTTAACGATATGTACTACGTCAAAAGCCGCTTGCAAAAGCTTTCGAAAAATCTGTCATTTCTCAACATGCTTTTAGTGTGTGCAAAGAAAAAATATGTTAACATCAGAAATTAAATATTTGGTGGTTTTCACTTGTATGGACCTTGTTCTTCCCCTCGATTCGAGGCTTAAAAAAATACTTATTTGGAAAAACTTTGTAAAATTGCCCCATTGAAAAGCTTAATAGTCTTCAAGAATTCTCATACTTTTTATTTCGCTACTGAAAGAATTGAAATGTATGTAATAGATAAAATAATATAAGGAATATTGATTTAATTTGAGATCCATTTTGTGTAGATTATCGAATTTATTAGAAATATGTAACGTTAAGATAAATCAAATTGCGGGCTGAAATATATTTTCTACATATTTATTAATTTGCTAATTTGCAAGGTTAATGAATAAAAAGTAAAACAAAAACTTAAGATTTATTTGTTCATCTCGCTCAATTCACTGCGTTCTCTGCGGGGTTTTTTTTTGTGCAAACAATTTTTTATAATTAAAACATTAAAAATGTTTATTTTTTTTATTATTATATTTATTTATTTATTTATTTATTTATTTATTTTATTTATTTTATTTATTTTATTTATTTATTTATTTATTTATTTATTTTTTTTTTTTTTTTTTTTTTTTTTTTTTTGTAGAAAAATTTTTAGTTTATGTTTTTTGCAGAAATGTAATTATAGTTATTATCCAACTTTGTCTCTCCCTCTGACAGTCTTGCAAAAGGACAAAATTGTAATATTGTTTTCTCAGCATTTTGTTTTAATTGCTAAAAATATATGATTCTTTCAAAATTATAGAAAAATCCTATTTACAAATATAAATTGAGTGTGTTAATCATTGCACAATGTGTTAAAAATCCGTTAAATCAACTGATTTATATCATTTTAATTATTGCTTGCATTGCAGGGAACGTCTATAGACGGGTTTGTCAGTGAGAGGGTTAAAACGTCATTATGAACATTTTCAAAGTGTGTATTCTTCGTTGGATACTTTTTCGTCAATGTGTTTTCCTCTGAATATTTTTTAAAATCCAGCAAATCGGTAAGGAGAATTAAACGAAAACGAAAGAGATAAAGAAAAAGAAAAAAAAAATACTGATAATATCTAAATAACTCTTTGAACCTACATACGACCACAAAAGCTATTTCAAAAAATAGTTAAAGTTGTTCTTTTCTCTAAGTTACATGCAAGTGACTTACAAAGTATCACGTACACTTTTTTCCCACAAAAATTTCTTTGCAGAGAAAAAAAAAAATGTATGTTTTTATTTATGTTTTGATTTATTTATGTAGTTTAAGTTTTATTACCAAAGTTACTTTTCTCTCTCTTATCTTCTCCCGTACCTGCGAAGAAGAATGTGTGCAATGATTTGGCTTCAATCGCGCTCATTGGCAATTTAATTTTGTTTCATTGATTTTTCAGTTATATCTGAATATACTTTACCTTTGAGACCGCCGAAAATTGTAGAGATTGGCGAAGAGAGATAAATTTTATCTTTTTTTCCCCCGTATCTTATCTGTTTTTATATACACATAAATACAAAGTTTGAATAATTTAAGCATCTTACCTTGACGGATCACTTAATTTTAAGTTTACGTTTAAAAGTAAAAATAATATAATGTACAATGAATTTAAATTTGTCTAAGTTATAGATTATCATTGGCGGGCAAAATAAAAGGAACAGCTATAAAAAGGTATTTTGTATTTATTTTATTAAGCGAAGTGCAATAAAATGTAGTAGTAGATCTGTAACTCAAGGTCAATGTTATCACGTAGTTCAATGATATTCACCTTCGCTGCTCAGAAATATTTAAATTTCATAAAACTTTTATGTGTGGCAGATGGGAACATGTTGAAGAGAAAACATTTGACGATTGCGAGAAATGGTGTTTTATTGGAAGAATGGAAGGAGAACGCTAAACTTGTAATTATGTAAAGCTTGCACAGGCACAATAGTGTAATAATTAAAAAATTATAGAGGGGGGGGGGGGGGAATGTCAAACAGTATCGAACCCAGCTCAAAATAACTCGAAACTGAGAAAATCGATTAATGATTAAGCGATTCATTAACAAGTAATTATCCAGATTAAATTAATTTTATTCATAGTTAAAAATGTATTTGCACATTATTTAAAAGTAAACATTAAAAAATAAATATCTATTAATTTCAGTACTACGAATTTTGAAAGAAAATAGACTTTTTGCTAAACTTTTCTACGCATCAAGAATGTTCGATAAATCACAGTAGATTGAAAGTGAACAGAGACAGAACGTTCATTGTAGGAACTTCAGATTTTTTCGCATTGGCTCTTTGAGGTCCCAGTACAAATATTCTCTCTACTAGTTTGTTCTGAATTTCTGATAAAATTCGAAAAATATTGAAAGTGATCCGTTACTTGTCTTTTACATGAAAAATTGCAACCATGAGACTGAAAAAAGTAGCAATCTCGTTACAAAAGGAAAAAAAAAATCCCCTAAATCATTTTTTTCTGGTTTTTAAAGCAATTTATTATTTTTAAATTAACATATAAAGTTATTTAATGGAGACATTATAATCCAACTAAAAAAAAAAAAAAAAAAAAAAAAAAAAAAAAACACTTTCCAATGGAGGAAGTTGCTTCAGTTTTCTTGCCCCCCCCCCCTTTCTTACGCCCCTGTGTTTGCATTTCTGCCAGGAGTTTCCACTCCTGTTACATCCGTTGTCACAAAAAACATGACAGTTTCTAAATCAAAACATAAAAAAGCAGTAAGTCCTAGAATAACGAGTCCTATCTTGAACGTTAAAAATTCATGATTCCCATTGAACAAAAGCTACACAATTATATCTCCTAAGATGGAAAACTGTTTAAAGCGAATTTATCTCGGCCACTTGGGATTCCATTTTAGTATTATTTAATGTATTAAATAAGCGTTATAATATTATTTAGTAATAACTGTGAATACGGTTTCGTTTTGGATCTAAATAAAATCCTGTTTTGCAGAGGTTTTCGACTCAGCATTTATAATTGTGACGTTTTCCTTCCGTAGGAACTATGAAAATGTTGGAAGTATATAGATCAGAGGGTCTGAAAACAATTTAATAATCAAACATTTTGTTTCCTCAAATCTTTGGAGTTTATATCTGAATTTCCCTGCAACCATCAAATCAAAAGTGAACTTATGGTATAAAGCGTGTCTGAAAGTCATGAATGTCATGTAAGTTGTTTAAAGTGTCTTTTCAAAATGATTTTTTTCCCTAGAATTTAAAAAGAAAAAAGAATTTTCATAAGTTTTTTAAAGAATAGATTATTTTGTCCTATTTGTGCAACACTTTTAAATGAAAAATGAATTTGGCATGCATTTAATATGGCATGTAGATTTTTGTTTTTCGTATGAAAGTATGGAAAAAATCTTTAAATATCAAACAACCCAGAATAACATTTGTTTTGAATCGCTGCCCTTCGTGTAAGTTCATTGCACAGAGAAATTGAAGATAAGAGTTCATCTACTTTTTTGTAAAATTCATTTTTTCAAATTCAAATTACTTTATCAGACTTCAATGTTATTTTTAATAAGCAACTCTGATTTTTTATTTTCCCCTTACTATTTTTTCCAGTACAAATTATTAATGAATAAGATATTTTAAAGTTTCCTGTTACAATTAAATCGATGTGTTCTTTACATTTCCTTCCCTCTTTTTTTTTTTTTTTTTTTTTTTTTTTCTTAATAATACGCTTCTTATTTACGACATATTTTACGGCGAAAGCTATTGCCTTTCGCTTCCACTGTCCATTAAAAAATATATACAATTTAAAAATAGAACTTTTCCTACGATTCAGTAATTAATTTTTTTGACTGTGCATTGGCTATTATGTAATGCATTTTTTAAAGCAAAATACACGATCTATATCAGGCATTTAGTTTCCCAGTGATTATTAGCGTTTTCTGAAATGCAATCGATTATATAATTATATTGACATTTCGTTTTATTCTGGTTCCAACTTTTATACTTAACACTAATTTTACATATGATGATGCTTTTTATTTATTTATTAATTTTCAAATTAAAAAATAGAGAACCCTTTATTTTTTCAAGTATTTATTTCAAGTTTTTTTTTTTTTTTTCGAAATTTAAAAAAGATATTTGATTTTTTTTTTCTTTGATGTAAATAAGAATTTGCAAAAAAGACTATGGAAAAGAGTATTTTTTATCATTCGTTGATTTTTTGTGAACTCTAACTCTATATAATTGGCATTTGGATTGGGCATCTGCTTGTACAAATGCTCCATAATTTATAAAATAGTCAACAATATGTATCAGTAAGTAAATCATAGTGCATTTTCAGCATGTCGCATAATGTCATATCATTTTATTCATTATAAAGTCAATCCGATGAAAATCTCTTTGAGACATCTTTTTATTATTAAAGTTGGGAACACAAATTTTCATTCAGCTGGATTCACCATACACTGTACATTATTGAACTACCCCTGAAAATTTGTTCCGTTAATTCAGAAACATTATGCGTATCATCACAAGTTTTCCTAAAGAATACTGATTGTCACTTTTAACTTATAGTGTTACTCCATTGCAACTAATTATGTTTTGTCTAAATAAGTTACTATTGACTCCTTTTTCATATTTAGGCATCGGTTTCTTTTTTTTTTTTTTTTTCTGTTAACTCATTAGAAATTCCCTTTCTCGTTTAATAGCTATCATGCTAACTGTTTTTTAATTAGCTATCTGTTAAACACTATCAAACTTTCAACAATGCAAGCAATTACCAAACCTGTTGTAGAGGTGGTAATCAATGGTCATTTACTTTCCCGCTACCGTAGAACCACAGTGAGTTGTAATGCTCATTGTTTCGGGCGTGTTTATTGTCCCCTTTTTTTCGAGAACAATGAATCGGCGCTTTATTGTTTTAAAGAGATCCTCCCATTATGTCGGTCAGACTTTTTGTTTGTGGGGCACATTTGCTTAATCATTCAGTCTCTCTCAAGCGAAAAGCTTAAAACGCTCTGTGTTAAGATGTTATATTGAAACTCAGACGAGTTTGTAATGTCAGGTTGCGTTCTTTTTCCGTTATGCAAAACTTTAGGCTTTTGGGACGAGCAGGCGAAAATCGTGTTCTTTTAAATGTGTTTGGCATGACTGTCTTATCTTCACTCACGTTAAAAAAATCTCATCGTTAAGGTCTTCTAGAAGATCCTCAATCATTGCTATAATTTTGTTATGATGTAGCCTTTAGTACTTTTTAGTTAGATAGTCGTTCGGTAGACAAACTCGTGTGTTTACGAGATAATTAATGGTAAAGTTAGGATAATCGGGGTTTTATCGTAGGATTATTTTAAGCTTCAGTACGGCTTTGCAGGTAACGGGGAAAAAGGTAGACAAATTGAAAATTAAAACTAATGATGTGCAATATTAGTAGCAATTTCATGTAAAAGTTTTTTCATGTACGGTAAAACCTACTAAGACTTACTAATCGTGATGAGCCTGAAAAAAGTTTCATTATAGGCCGGTTTCCATTTTAGTAACTTCAAATTCCGTCTTACAGATTTCCGTCTTTTTTTTAAGCCAAACATAATTTGAACGCTTGTATGTTTTTATTTATTAACTTTTTTTATTTAGTAAAATTTCTTATTATTTTTTTTTTTTTAATACACATATATTCAATACGCACACACACAAAAGAGAGAGAGAGAGAGAGAGAGAGAGAGGGAGAGAGAGGGGGAGAAATTTCAGTTATTTGAATTTATTGTTTTTTTTTTTTCGATGATAAAAGAACATGAACATGGGACTTTTACATTTGCGACAGGATTAGACATATACATTTTTACAGGTAAGACGCGGGCTTAAAGCTCTTTCTGTCCGATAAATTATAATCTGGTTTCAATCACTCATTTAAGATATCAGTGAAAACTTATGTTAAGTAATAATGTGAGATGGATGACTAGAATTATTACTTAACGCCAATTTTCACTGATATCTTAACGCAATGTTTAAAATCAGTTATTTAAAATAATTTTTAAGTTCAAGAAAGAGCATTTTTTAAATAGACATAAAATATAACCACAACATAAAATAAATTAATAAAATAATTTTCTTCTTATTTCCTCGCTTTAGGCGGAAGTTGATCAGAAAAAATCAGGTGGTAAAACTATGGACTGACCCGATTATAATCTTAATCCAATGCAAACTATTTTGGCGTGTAATGAGTGCCAAAATTGTTAAAAAGAGGCAGGCTACCGAAATCAGACTAAATGAAAGTATTATTTGGGTTTTGTGTGTATAATTTATTATTATCTACTGCGTTTGTGGTTAAGGGGATTTATATCTGGTGGAGGTAAAAAAAATTGGAATCCCAGCATGTTATCCTACGGGAAAAATACTTATCCCTCTTGTTCATTCAAATTTGGAAATTTTAACAATATTCTTTTTTAGCACGTAGATAGCAAGGTTTTTTATCCCTCTGTTTAAAATATTTTAAAGCTAATTATGAGTATTTTAAAATCTGAGCTAAAATTTCAAAAATTCCGAAAAGTATAAAAATTATTCATTATTCATTTGTAATTTATGACTGGAAAAAGATTTAAAGGCTACAGAGGTATGAAGAACCTTTCTATGTGCTGAAAAAAAAAAAAAAAAAAAAAAAAAAAAAAAAAAAAAATGTTAGAATTTTTTAATTTGAATGAACAAGAAAGATAAGTAATTTTCCCAATGGATAACATGGGATTCAACTTTTTCCTTCCCCACTTTGTCCCAAAAGTTATTTAGCATTATTATACATTTCAAGAAACTAATTTTTATGGAAAATTAACCCTACAAGTGTATTTTAATGTAATAAAATCATCTTTATATGAAACACAAACATAAAACATATTATTTGCGCACTTTACCGTGTTTTTACAGTTAATGAAGTTTTTTGTTTGCCATTGTAAATTTCTTGATTTTTTATTATTTCACTCTCGGTTTTTACAGAACGCTTTTTGTATATGTATAATAGAATTTATTTAAATTATATATTTTAAAATATGTAAGTAATATTGAAATATATGTAATAAGCATCTAATGCTATTCCCCCCCCTCCCTTACTTTAAAAATTATTATTATTTACTTATATTCTTATCTGCATAAATTGTGCAAACCGATGCAGAAAAATGAAAGATAATTTACAACCATTTCACCGATTATTTTTCAATTATTTGTATTTCTCCAGACTCTTCTCTAATAAAACACTAATTTTTCAGATCAATTACTAATAGGTTATTTCACGAAGATTTGAAGATCAGTATACCTATGTAAAATTAATGACTTATGAGCATAAAACATATTATTTTCTCACTTGGAGTTTTACACTTAAACAATAAAATGTACTTTTATACAATTCCTTTTCCCATCTCTTCTTCTTATTCAAAAATCTGTCCTTTTAAAAGTCCTGATTAAAATTTATTTTCAAAGAATCGAATGCCAAATTTTCATTCGTGTTGCAATTCTCCTGTTGCATACGTTTTCTTTTCCTGATAAATAAAGAGGCAAATAGAAACATATAAATTCATTATCTGTCTTTATTAGTTCCATTAATCACAGATTGCGCTTCTTCGTATTTCCGTTTTGTAAACAAATAATTTACCGCTATTTCTGTGTAATTGTTCACATTTCTCGTTAACGGGATTTATTTCTTTCATTTTGTGTCGCGTATTAGGAATAGTCATCTTATTATTGTTATTATTATTTCAATGCAACTTCATGGATTTCCCCTGTTGTAGTTTTACAGAGAGGTCAATTTTCTTTTTTCAGATCCTAAGTAAACTTTGCGGGTTTTTTTTTTTTTTTTTTAACGAATAATGGTTTTAGTATTACGGCAGTGATTTAGAAATTCAAAAATCATAGGCAGACATTATGCAGTTCATTTGCAAATATAATGAATAGTTAGGATTTTCAGTAATTAATAACTCTTTTATGTGAATGATTTATTGCACAAACTAATTGTTAAAGAAGTTATCGGAAAGTTTTCCTTTTAATCGTTTTAGATCGGAGATTTAAGATTCGAATTCTTCTACCCCCACCTTTTTTTCCTAGCCGACCACAAACTATTATTATTTATTACGTATGTCAAACTTTTTAAAATATGAATTTATGATTGCGTGTCTCGGACCTTATAGGTCGGTAGACAACAGCCAAATACGATGCTTGCCAAGTACTATTGCTAATAATTTTCCCCATGATTTATTTCAATATCAACGAATTTAAACTTTATCAGTATAATGTTTTGGACTTATTTCAAAGTTAGATTATTAATTTGTGTTTTTCTTATATAAATCCGTTTGAGGCCCTTTATGTATTTTTGAAGCGTAACTTAAAAACATAAATAAATAAAACTTCATTTTACTTCACCTGTTTAATAGAAAAACTTATTGTTTTGTAGATGATGTCATTAATGGGAGATAGCAGTAAAATGAGACTCAAAATGATCTTGCAGTCAATCCGATTTCTGTACGAGATATCAAAAAAATGAACGCAATGTAAAATTTCATAAAGGTCTCTTGTTCATGTTTTTTTTTTTCTTTTTAGCGTTCGACGATATCTTTTTCGGGTTTTTTTTCTCTTTATGCCCGACACGAAACTTAATCGTGGTGGCCTGATTGATTAAAAGTCTCGTTGACTGATTGCGAAGTCCATTAAGGCCGGAAAAAGGAAGGGATATAACGGGTTCGCGTAGTAATTTCCTTCCGAAAAACTTCTGTTGTGAAAGTGTGAATCATGATGATTATAATTACATTTTTGAAACTGAATTTTTAATCATTTAGATGAGCTTTGTTCTTAATGGTCATCCATGAATTCCATCGCACTTCAGGTGAATGGAAAGAGATCCTTAAAGAGAGACATGGTAGGGAAAGGGGATTTACCATCACACCTGAGTTCGGAAACAATTACATAGTCAGGGTTGTCACGCCACCTGGAGAACCTGGAAAACCGGGAAAACACAAGGAATTTTAAAATCCTCTCCCAAAACAGGGAAAATCCAGGGAATTTTTTTAAAATCCTAAAAAAATCTGGAAAACACAAGGAATTTTTTTTGCTACTTCATCCAAATAAATTCGCCCTTTTCGGGTAAACTGAGTTTTAACCATTTTTTTTTTTCTTTCAAGATTAGAGTGGCAACCCTGAGTAAACCTTTTTATAATAAAGCTCCTTGAAAAATAACTATTTTTATTCAGGTAAAATTAGATATTTTCCTTTTCTTTCATTTTCAATTATAGACACGAAGTATACGCACGTAAAATCGTAATGCTTTATTAGTATTTCTATCGATAAGTAATGATCATATGTAACATAATTTTCGCAGAAAATCAGCTCCAAATTTATAGTTGCAGAAAATATGATGTCGCAGCAAGTGGATTACTCAATTGTGAAAGTCTGTGACATTAGGGGAGGGAAGGGTCAAGAGATTTGCTTGGCATAATTAATGGATGATCCTTTATTTTTATTTTTAAATTTCATTTAGGCAATACACTAATGCTCTTTTTTTAATTATTTAAAATTACTACATTTCATTCCCCAAATCCCTTCCCCCTTTTTTTTGAGAGAGAGAAAGAGAGGAGACTTTTAGAAAGTATTTCAAGATTATTGAAAAACAGGAATAACGTTACATTTGATAAGTTGCAAAAACGGCCTTTAATAGGCCCTTGATGGAAAAAAAAAAATTGCTAAAGTTGTATTTTAGTACATAACGAGTTATTTTTCTGAATTGCTACGAATTCATCACTGAAGAGCTTAGTTTTCGAATGATTACCTCTATGGTTTAGTAATTTATGACTCACAATGAACAAATATCTTATGTTTGTTTACTTTAATGGAATAAGATATTGGGATTTTAACCGAATTCTAATTGAATTTATCGCAGAAAATATTGAAAATATTTTCATTTGGACGCAACTCATCTCTAAAACACTACTTTTTTGAACAATTTTTCTAAAAATCTAAATTTTATTTAATTTTATTCGAAGAAAATACTTGTATTTATAAACTGTCGCCTTGGAGAGAAAAGCGAAGCTGCCCTTTTGGAACTGTTGATGACAGTCACATGACTTAGTATTTTATTATGTAAATAATTTTAAGAAAATACAAATACCTAGACTGTCAATCTGTATTTGAATGAGTAAACAATAATACTTAGTTTAACTTCTATATTATCATTTCTTGTTTCTACGAGAGCTCAGCAAAATAATTAGAGTATGAGTAAATTAAAAAGAGCCCTATATTTTGATATGCTATTGAAAATAACTTTTCACTTCATTTGTGCGCTACTGCTTTATAAGTTATACATTTCTAGATGAAGAATTATTAAATGCAATTTTGTACATGTATCAGAAGTATTGTTTTTCCGAAGAAGTTAAAAATTATGCTAAATACTTCTAAAAAAATATAGCACTGTGCCCTGCGAACGGTGATAGCAATAGCGATTGTTGCCAATGTTGAAGATTTTCTTCTTTTTTCTCTTCATTACTTTATTTTATTTATTTATTTATTCTCGATTTAATGGGGTTTTTTTTATCACTTGCAAGTATTGTAGAGGATACCCGTGTGATATAGCTACAGATCATTTCCAACAATGTAAAAAATAAATAAATAAAATTTTTGATTTGTTATAAAAGTTGCATAGGCCTTTTCCATGTTTAAAAAATAAACTAAAATGTATGCATGTTAAAAGTTCTTAAACTTCCGTTTTTTTTATTATTATTTAATTAATTTTTGTGTATTTTATGTCATCTACTTTATCAAAGCTCTGTAAGGTTAAATGGAAAATGGTTATATTAAACTATTTTAAAATGAATTTTCTTTCTTAACTTCCTTTCTTTTTAAATTTGAAAAAAGTGACGATCAGAAACATAGACTTCATTGACTTTTTTTTTCCCTTAACCCCCCCCCCCCCCCCCCCAAAAAAAAAAAAAAAAAAAAAAAAAAAAAAAAAAAAAAAGATACTGAAATTGATATTCGAGAAGGGTGTATTCCAATCCAAACTTCTTATTTTCTGATTTATTTTTTTAATTAATTTTTGCTCTCAAACGCAAGAAACTGGCAAAATCTCTTATTTAGATACTACACAATGTACCTTGCTTTTCGATTTTTTTTTTTTTTTTTCTTTATAAAAGTAGAACACATTGCAGAAAAATGTTGTCAGAGTTAGCGTTTTGAACCTGATTTTCCGAAGCGCGAGATCTGGGAACGAAAAATAATAGGATTAAAGAGAAAATAATTGATTTATAAATCAAATTCTTATTAATTGGGCAAAAAATGAAATCACACGGCCTCTTATACATCTCTTCGAAAATCACCTCAGCAAGTTTCATGTTTTTGTTTTTAAAAGTGAGACTTAAAATATCTCAGGAAATTCCGAGCTGTTGAGGTTGGAAAAATATTTTTTAGAATACACTCTTAACGTAATTTGTGATGCTGTCCGCAAAGCATATTTTTGCAAATAAATAAATAAAATAAAATAAACTTTGTTTTTTAAATAGTATTTGAAAATATAAAAAAATATTTAAGCATAAAACAATTCCATCATTTTAAAAACATTTATACTGAAAACATTCCATTTTTAGGGACCGAAAACATCTAAGCAACCATATTATGTATAAAAAATTCATGACTGCTTTTTTGAGGTAGTGAATGTCAGATTCTTGAAGTTTTTCAAAAGAAAATTTCGCCCTTTAAACGAAAAAAAAAGTTTGTTTTCCCCTCCGAAGCATTTTTATTGTACAACAATAATAAACTTTCGCTACCGCGAAAAGCACTTCCTTTACCTTTTGGCGATTTATCCGCCAAGTTATTTGGCGCGCTATCTCATCGTTCACTCAGACAACCCTCGTTACATCTACGACAACAGAATTTCGCCGGCCTTAGAAGAGATATGTTTGTTTCGACAACTTTCTCTTAAAAGTTATGACAGTAAAAAAATCGCTTAACCTTCGGCCGGCTGTGAAATGGAAATTAATTTCATTCTTCCATCAAAATTTATGTCATTTATGTGGGATTTACAGTTATTCTAAACATTTTTGAGTTTTTGTGATGGACAGTCTCCATGGTTACCGAAGCAGACACTGAAAGTTGCGTAGGGAATAGTTTTATCAGTTTTGTGAAAACTAATGGATAATTTTTCTGTGTGGATTAAATGCTTGTGAAAAATAATAAATTGAAATGTTTGTTCTTAACCGTTCATGGAATATTTTTTAAACAAATGTTACTGCAAAATCGACTTTGAAGTTAGCTGTGGAAAGTTTTGGATAAAGTTTTCAGGTTTGTTTGTTAAACTTTATTTTAAAAAATAATAATACTTTAAGATTCTTTCTTCATTGTTCATTGTGTAAAAAATTCCCATCTCTCCTTTTACAATAGTTTTTTAAATATGTAGTATTACATTTTTAAAATATTAAAATTATTCCATTTAAGATGTGTTATCTTCTTATTACTGTTTAACAATAACATTTCCTGCTTAAAACATTATTTAGGGGATTGTTATGTTTTTCCTTATTTTGGTGAAATATTTTTGAAGTTTTAAAAAAAGATGTTACATTTCTTTCTTACTTTTTTTTTTTTTTTTTTTTCAAAAAAATAAATAAACGTATTAAGTTATTCATTTATGTTATTTAAAATATATGTATATTTTTTACGCAATATTACTACATATATGTAACGTATTTTACTCTATATGTAATATAAATAAGCAATAAATCAGCTTTGAATTATGTTAAAATATAAGAATACATGTAAATGTATATATTACTTAAAGGATGCTGTAAATATATGCATTTACATGTATTTTTATGTTTTAAGTAGTAAACAAGATGAATTCTGCACTGATTTTGTTTTTAACTCCAATTGTAATACTTGAATTATGTATTTATATAAAAAGTCATCTTCTTGAATAATAATAATTATTTTAATTTTTTATATTATTATTGTTTTTTATAACTCCTCTTGATAATAATTGACATTTTTAACACAAACGTATTGCATTAAGTAATTTTTCAACGGCAATTTTAAACTTTTTCATTTTATCAAATATTCTGTTAGAATTGAAATAATAATTATGCACTTTTGCCTCTTGAAACAAATAATTCGTTGTTCGTTGTTGATAGTGATTGTTTCTTTATAAAGTACATTCGTAATGAGAGAAGAATATTATTTTTTCTTTTACATAACCAACGAATGTAAATAATTGTAAGTTATGCCTTATTTAGTCTACATTAAAATGTATTTTATTCTGAGAATACATATAATTTTTGAAAAAAAAATCATTTGTAATCTCACTTGGGCATTTACTGATGAAATGAATTAATTTTGTTTAAAGAAAATGCAGGGTTGTTTGGTTTAAACCACACTGGTTTAAACCGTGGTTTAAACCATGGTTTAAACCAAGTGGTTTTTTTTAAAAAACCATGCTGGTTTTTTTTAATTTGGTTTTTTTCCCTTTTCCCTCATGTTTTCATTTATTTTACACATTATTAAAATGTGCAAAATCAAAGTTATGGAGTAACTACAAGCAAAGCTTAAGACAAATTAAATTTTTAAAGTGACAAACATCTTTAATCAATCTAATTTTTCTTACTAGCTATAAATTGACATGGCAAAATATTTTTCTACAGTGAACTGTGGAGGATAAAAAAAAAGGTAGTTAGTTTTAATAATTTTTTAAACCTTTTATTTTTTTAAAAATGTAAAAATGGCATATGCCAGCCAAAAATGCAATTTTACTGCTTAGATAGCTTGATTATGATTTACTAAGGATTGTATCATGTATCAAAGCATCAATAATGACATAATCATAAGTCATTCTTTCCATTGGTTACTCTTGTTCTGTATGCTAATGAATGATTGGCTATGAATTTTCTGTGTTCCATAGCTATTGGTTTTAGTAAGCTTTGGTTTTTCTTAGATTGGATTTGCAGTTTTTACATTATTTTTTTTTTCTGTTTCTAGTTACTTTGTATTGTATTTTATTTTAAGAAAGCTACTTATATATATTGAAATAAAAGAATGTCTAAAACTAGAAGAAAGGAAAATATAATCTGGTTTTCATTTGAGGGAATAAGAAATACATCAAAAACATGTTTAAGAGCCAAATGTAAAAATTGCATGCAATGTAAATGCTGTCAAATTAGCTCTTCCTTATAATACTAGGTGTGATTCATTTTCAGATGCTTTAGATGTTTACCTTAAAAATTGCCCCACTTTACTTAAAATTTGTGTAGAAAATAGGAATGTTATTGATAAAAATATTCAAAAGCTTGTATCTGTCTAATTTTTATTTTAAAAGAAATGTTGTAGATATTTTTAAACTGTTAAATTCTTATGCAGTTGCCCTGTATAATATCTAAAGTAATAAGTTCCATTACTAATGCAGTTTATAATTGGACAGGTCTTCAAAAAATATTAAGAGAAAAAAAAGTAAATAAAGAAGTCTTATAGTTTTTTAGTCCAGGTATAATATAGCCCTAACACCCATGCCCTTTTAGGTATACATGCTTGAACCACAATACAGTCAAAGTGAACTATGTGAACAAGAAAAAAAGGATACATTAAATTTTACAAAACAAAAATATCCATGTAACTCGATGCTTGCACAGATAATAAAATTTAATGCTAAATCTTCATTTTTTGAAGAACAAAGAAACAGAAAAATAAAGTTCATATTTAAAAAAAAAAAAAAAAAAAAAAAAAAAAAAGTAATTTTTCAAACCTATGTCTCAATTTGTGTAAGCATTACATTCGTTGATGTATCAAGTAAGTCAATACACATGTATTTTTTAGCATTAATAAAATGCATATTGATATTTTTTAAGTAAATATATGTAGTAAGAGATTAATAATCATTTGTTGATGTTAATATCGTAAATAATTTCTAAATTATGCACAAGAAAATGTTTTCTATTTCAGCTTATTTCTGTTAATTTAGTAAAATATGTTCGTTTGCCCTTACTATGTTCTTCATTATCAACCTGCATATAATTATTTCTTAAATTATTATCTAAAAGGTTTATATAAGTATACTAATAAATTAATTGTTTATTTTTTTTTCACACAATGAATATTTCCCTATAGAAACCTAAACTTATAAGATAATTTAATTATAAATTTTTATGCTTTAGTTATTTAATTATCAAAAAAATAAATACTAATGTGAATGTTTAACATTAATTAACTATTAATTACGAAAAATCCTCATGACTTTCTAAAACTCAAGTTATTTTTCTTGCAAATGCTATTTAAATAATGATTTGAAAAAAACCCGGTTTAAACCAAAAAAACCTGGTTTAAACCAAAAAAAACCCGGTTTTTTGGTTTTTTTCAAAAAAACCGGTTTTTATACCAACCCTGAGAAAATGTAATGGATGGTTTGCAAATTTTATTTCTAGCGCTTAAAAATTAGAGTAGCTGTTGTTGTAATATTATCTGATGCAAGTCTTTAGTTCTTAATTTCTATGAATTGCACATATTTGTGTTAATGGTTTTTAACTTTTGTAAATATTCATATTATAATATATTAGGTATTTTCGCTATATTTTTCTTTGAAAATTCCAAAAATTAAATTTTTTTTATTAATTTCCACATTTTTAAATTTTAATTGTTTCATCGAAGCATGAATAATAAGGATACCAGGGTTGGTATAAAAACCGGTTTTTTTGAAAAAAACCAAAAAACCGGGTTTTTTTGGTTTAAACCAGGTTTTTTTGGTTTAAACCGGGTTTTTTTCAAATCATTATTTAAATCGCATTTCCAAGAAAAATAGCTTGAGTTTTAGAAAGTCATGAGGATTTTTTGTAATTAATAGTTAATTAATGTTAAACATTCACATTAGTATTTATTTTTTTGATAATTAAATAACTAAAGCATAAAAATTTATAATTAAATTATCTTATAAGTTTAGGTTTCTATAGGGAAATATTCATTGTGTGAAAAAAAAAAAACTATTAATTTATTAGTATACTTATATAAACCTTTTAGATAATAATTTAAGAAATAATTACATGCAGGTTGATAATGAAGGACATAGTAAAGGGCAAACAAACATATTTTACTAAATTAACAGAAAAAAGCTGAAATAGAAAACATTTTCTTGTGCATAATTTAGAAATTATTTACAGTATTAACATCAACAAATGATTATTAATCTCTTACTACATATATTTACTTAAAAAATATAAATATGAATTTTATTAATGCTAAAAAAAACATCTGTATTGACTTACTTGATACATCAACGAATGTAATGCTTACACAAATTGAGACGTAGGCTTAGAAAAATTATTATTATTATTTTAAATACAATCTTTATTTTTTCTGTTTCTTTGTTCTTCAAAAGGTGAAGATTTAGCATTAAATTTTATTATCTGTGCAAGCATCAAGTTACATGGATAATTTTGTTTTGTAAAATTTAATGTATCCTTTTTTTCTTGTTCACATAGTTCACTTTGACTGTATTGTGGTTCAAGCATGTATACCTAAAAGGACATGGGTGTTAGGGTTATTTTATACCTGGACTAAAAAACTATGAGACTTCTTTATTGTACATTTTTTTTTCTCTTAATATTTTTTGAAGACCTGTCCAATTATAAACTGCATTAGTAATGGAACTTATTACTTTAGATATTATCCAGGGCAACTGCAATAGAATTTAACAGTTTAAACATATCTTCAACATTTCTTTTAAAATAAAAATTAGACAGATACGAGCTTTTGATATTTTTATCAATAACATTCCTATTTTCTACACAAATTTTAAGTGGGGCAATTTTTAAGGTAAACATCTAAAGCATCTGAAAATGAATCACACCTAGTATTATAAGAAAGAGCTACTTTGACAGCATTTACATTGCATGCAATTTTTACATTTGGCTCTTAAACATGTTTTTGATGTATTTCTTACTCCCTCAAATGAAAACCAGATTATATTTTCCTTTCTTCTAGTTTTAGACATTCTTTTATTTCAATATATATATAAGTAGCTTTCTTAAAATAAAATACAATACAAAGTAACTAGAAACAGAAAAAAATAATGTAAAAACTGCAAATCCAATCTAAGAAAAACCAAAGCTTACTAAAACCAATAGCTATGGAACAGAGAAAATTCATAGCCAATCATTCATTAGCATACAGAACAAGAGTAACCAATGGAAAGAATGACTTATGATTATGTCATTATTGATGCTTTGATACATGATGCAATCCTTAGTAAATCATAATCAAGCTATCTAAGCAGTCAAATTGCATTTTTGGCTGGCATATGCCATTTTTGCATTTTTTTTTTTAAAATAAAAGGTTTAAAAAAGAATTAAAGCTAACTACCTTTTTTTATTCTCCACAGTTCACTGTAGAAAAATATTTTGCCATGTCAATTTATAGCTAGTAAGAAAAATTAGATTGATTAAAGATGTTTGTCACTTTAAAAATTTAATTTGTCTTTAGCTTTGCTTGTAGCTACTCCATAACTTTGATTTTGCACATTTTAATAATGTGTAAAATAAATGAAAACATTAGGGAAAAGGGAAAAAAACCAAATTAAAAAAAACCATCATGGTTTTTTTAAAAAAACCACTTGGTTTAAACCATGGTTTAAACCACGGTTTAAACCAGCCTGGTTTAAACCAAACAACCCTGAAGGATACATTGGCAAACATTTTTAAGTATGCTGTGTAATATTCTCTGTTAATCCAATCAATTAAAAATGATACTTATTTTATTTCTGTTGCGTTTTTTCTTGGAAAATTTGTGTTTATTTATTTATTTATTTATTTATTTATTTTTAAGAACAAATTATGTATTACATATATATCGGTACAATGATCAATTCTTTAAATCCATAACTTTGTAAGAAAAAAACTCTAAATTCATTATTATAATGTGACTGCTGTACGCGCTTAATAATATTTAATTTTTCCTTTCTAGTTTAAAAGCTGCAGTTGATGCTTTTCTTACAGTACAAACACATAAACTTTCAAAATGAAATATGTTTAAAAAATAAATATAGTTAAATTATTATTAAAATTGGCTTGTGTTATAATTAGAAAATAAACAGCGAAAATGAATTCATGATACAAAGAACAAATTCAAGCCATTCTTTTATTAAAAAAATTACTAAATTTTTTTAACACAAATAATAATATTCCATTTTAAAAAGAAGTATTTCAAAATGTTTTTTAATGTTGTTGTTATTTTCAAAAAATAATAGTAAGCGTTTTTACTTCACAATAGCTTTAAAACATTTGTTATTGTTATTATTTTGAGTGTGAAAAAGTTAGTTTGGTTGGATTTCAATTATACTTGAAAAAATGTGGCTTTTTTTTTTTCAGCCGAATCATATTTTATTTTCCTAATATTATATTTACTTGAATCTAATATTCACTTTTTTCGTTTAATCCAGTCACATCGGCTCTACACGTTTAGACCCAATGAAGCGGCCATCCCAATTATCAGAAATAAATTATACTATTTTTCCTATTTTGCTTTTGACATTTTTGTTGAAATGCGCGATACTGTAAAACCATGTGTGTGTGTGTGTATGCGCATTATAGAAGAAAAAAATATATACACCATCCCCTGTCGTATGAACCGGGCCTGTAGTAGAGTTATACAATGGTATAAGCCGCATATTTCCTGAACCTGAATTTAAAAGAAAAAAAATCACATTCTTTCTGCAATAAAAACAAAAAGATGTTATAGTCTGTAACTCTGCCTCTCTGCTTTTGTAAAACTCAGCACTGGGCATAGCGATGAATAGAACCTGAGATGACACTTATATTCGAACAATCCAGGAATGAAGCTGTAGTGTAAAGTCCGGCAGTGAAGTATCTAATTAAGGGTAAGACAGACAGTTGTCTATGAGGAACGAATACTAATTTCGAATACGTTGGGGAATAAATAAAAATGATGTAATGTTATATATCCGAGTTTTGTGGAAAAATCCTTATTTCAGCAGCTTAAAATAACGTTATATGTTAAATTCGAACAAACGTTGTATTTTATCAGCATTTTATAAAATCAAATTCTGTTTCTTTTGAATTAGAAACTTTTTTTACTACAGATTTGAAGAGGGGGGGGGGGGAGGATAGAAATTGTAGAAGTAAAAAATGAATATTTTTCTTCGTAGGGGAACCACCTCGCTCGCTTGGGGATGGGAAGAGATTGTTCAAGGAATGGGCCGTTGCCTCTGCCTGGATTTTAAACTTTAATGAACTAAACATTTCTTTTATCTCTGGTGATTAAAAAAATATATATACTATAAAGCTTCTTCTTCTAATGGTGTAAATAAATAAACTTTAATAAAAAGTGGATCTAAGAATTTTTTGTTAACGAGATTCTGATATCTGAACCATTTAAGATAAATTGATATATGTTAATGTAAAAAGTTACCTCCCCCCACCCTTTCCGCCTGATGAAAAAAGTAATGAATTATGGTGTACATTTCAGTTTTTCATTTTGAAAAATGCTGGTAAAAACTTATTTTGAATGTCTTATATTTTTTTAATAATCAAATTTCTGCATAGCTTCGTAACTGGTATGTTTAAAATGAACCTGTGATGGGCAATACTTAAAAAATAAATAAATAAAATTTTAGTTTAGCTGATTTTTTGTTTATATTAACCATTTTAAAGTACATCGTCTAAGCAGCGAACTATAGGCTTATTTTTTCCAAAAGCTTGCTTCTCCCCTGTTCTTTTTTTGCCGTCGTCCATCCCCCCTTCCTTCTTTTCTTAAAAATCATTTCCCCTTATGCGAGAAACATTATTTTCATCTATTAAAAAAGATTACTGAAAATAATATGTATTTACTGGCATTTATTTTAAATTCCAAAAGGGCTTTTTTTTTTTTTTTTTTTTTTTTTTTTACTGCTTACAGTGACTTAAAAACTTGAGCATACACTGTAGCAGCTGGAATCACCTTTCATCGTTCCCAACAATTATATTCGGCATTTTCCCTTGCCTTTTCAGAGCGTAGTCGTTGATTGGAAACCATTTGCTGAGGTAACACCTGGTTTGAGATTCTGCATTCTGAGAGTTATTACAACGCAGGGATTAGTATAGTTTCGGTCGACCAGTCAAGTAAAACAAATGTTAAACTTTCCTCTTCTTCCTAAAGTGTCCTTAACGGATAACGTGAATTACCTTTTTAATAACGTGAATTAACTTTTTACGCGTTTTGTTTTTTTTTTCTTTCAAACGAAATTTCGTCTTAATTACACTGATTTTCAGATTTCTCCTTCGTATTTGCTACAAGTTCATTTAGCAAATAAGAATTATTTATTTATCACTCACGCATCGAAATCTTGAAAACATTTCTTTTTTATTTATCGAATCAAGCTTTGTCAATGGCTCCTTTATTATCTTTGGACGGGAAGTAAAGTATCTGGGTGTATTTCTGGACAGCACTCTCACTTGGTGCAAGCAAATCGACTATACCGTCCAGAAGTTCTACAAAGCAAAAAAAGACCTCGCCCATCTCCTGTACAGTCATGAGATGAGTATGAGCAATAAGGTACTGTTATACAAAACAGTACTTCGTTCCACACTTCTTTATTGCGCTCAGATCTGGGGTTCAGCGGCTAAAACCAATCTGCAAAAAATTCAGGTGATTCAGAACAAGACTCTCCGTGGTATTGTTTACTCTCCTTGGTATCGCATTCTCTGATTTATACTCTCATCTATTTTATTTATTTTATATAGTGCTCTTAAAGGGCCTTTGATTTTTTTGTTTGGGGGGGGGGGGGAACCCGGTCTCCCCATCCCCCTTTGTTTCTGACGTTCTGTTTGTCAGACTTTTGCTATGATTTGAATTGTCCCATGTATCATTTCTCTACTAGAAGTAAGGAGTTGATCTCTCCAGGCACTCTGACAACTATCTCGTCCAAGTCCTATCAGTTTGTAAAATGTGGCTTGTTATATATATGTATATATATTTATTTCTGTCTTGCACTTTTTTTTTTTTTTTTCACTACAGTTTTAACTTGTGGCATTTATAAATAAGGAATGTTATACAGTAGATTCCCTGAAATCCGCGACACTAAAATCCACAAGTATCTAAAATCCGCATAACAAATGTAAACAATAAAACTTTCAGTTCAGATGTAAGGACAAAAATACAGGCTTTTTCATTTTTAAGTCATTCCGCATGTATTTGAGTGAGGATTCTAATGACTGAACTCGTGTATTTTCATGAAGGAGGGATAAATTTATTTATTGGGAAAAAAAAAAAAAAAAAAAAAATCAAGATATTGTTGATATCACTGATAATCGCAATCTTTTTACCAAATAACTGATTTGATCTTTACTAAGCCGAACTAAACCTGAAATAAAATTTCCTTATTTTATGATTTTGATGTGAGTTAGAAGGGTCCCTTTATGAGGCAAGTTTCATTGAATATTTTAGGGAATTTCTATTGCATCTTTATTATGCATATTTAGTTATACATTAAAATTATTTACTTGACCTTTTAATAATTTAATAACTTTTTAAATTATCTTAATTTTTATTGTTTTAGTTTATTACTTTATTATTTTAATACTTTATTGTAAACATTCATTATAATTTGGATTACATTATAAGATTCAAATTACCGTATAAAAATGATGATAATGTTAAGCATTGCTGATAATGACTTCCAAAAAAAAAAAAAAAAAATCGTCTATAATTAGCCGAGTTATTAACCCTTAAAAACATGGACAATTTGGACTTACGTAATGGCAGGGGCGGCTTATTATATGTACTATCGACTTTTGAAGCCTAGATAACAAATTTTAATGATATACTTGTGTAATGCAACGCCCAGTAGCAGTACAAAAGTAATAAATGTCGAATTGTTAAACACAGACTAATTTAATTTGAATTAAACATGTAAATACTATGGAATTCACGATTTGTTTGCATTGAGTGGATCTTTTAATACACTTCCCGTGTCTTTAAAAGTTAATTAAAAACCTTTCGGAAAAGCGCGACGCGGACGAAGGCTATGTTGAAACTTTTCGACCTCTTTTCGAAGCGCTTAACACAATGCCAATTTTAGGCTTTAAGAAAGGCTTTTGTTTTAGCTACACTGTAAAAAGAAACATTTTTACTACACGGAATTGTGTTTTATGAAATGCCAAATAAAGTTTAAACATGCACTACTTTTATTGTAAGTATTAAAAAAAAAAAGATTAATATACGATTTAAATAAATATACATATATATATATATACAGGATAGCAATATTTGATATTATTTAGACTTCACATCTCTTCTAATATATACAGCTATACCCAAAAAAGCTTACATTGTATAGTTTTTTACAAAGACCTATTATTCTTTTAGCAACGATTTGTTTTAATAATACAGTTAATAATTTATATATTTATTGTACGGAACACTCTAAGCGCGAATAATTTTCGCACTTGATCGTTTATTATTTTTAAGTTTAGCTTATTTCATGTTTACGCTTACTCTCTATTTTATATTACTTTAAGAAAAAGAAAACCTGCTGCTTGGCTGCTGACTATAAGCAGATCTGTAGTAAAATCTTTTCTCTCCTTGTATTTCGGTCTGCCGGCGATCCTGCAGGCTGCATATAGTCAAAGAAAGAGTCTTTGTGAACAAAAAATAATCACTGTAGTTCATTAAAAAAATATTCAGAATGAATACTGATTTTTAAATTAAATGACACAATATTTATCAGTTTATATATTTTTTAATTAATTGTTAATGCATGGAATGTTTTATATTAAATTTAAAAGCATTCAAAATATGCGAAAAAAGTGTTCCCGATCTCTTTAAACCTATTTTCTCGGAGGCGGAAAATAGTGGGGAATCTCGCTAACGCTCGCAGATTTTTCTGAAATCGAATTGATTATACTAGTTCTCATTGTGGTGTCAGCTTCTCCGAATAGATTTCACTCAATTTCTTATCTTCCAGTTTAAAGTGATTTTATTTCTACCGTTTGTGTTTCAATTCAGCTTCTAATTAAGAGACGTAACGCATTTTTTTTACAGAAAACAATTCAAATTTTTCATAAACTTGCTGCTGGAAATGTGGTGTATCTAATTTGTTAATCAAGAGAATACAAACGAATACACAAACTTCTTTCAGAAGAAAATTCCTGACCTTGAAGCAAATTTTAGCGAATCTTTTTACTCTGCATTTAATACCAATTCCGAGAATATTGCTATGTAATCATAAAATTGTTATTGTGAGCTAATTCATAGGTATTACACTAGAAGAATTAGAATTAAAGTTCTTGATATGAAGAAAATTCTAGAATTACAACTAAGAAATTTATCAAATTGTATTTCATAGTTAATAATTTAACGTTGCAATTAATAGCTCTCTCCATCGTCTACAATATGGACTTACAATGCATGTCTTTTTTTACTTAATATACATAAAAAAACCCTTAATATATATAAAGTAAAACTTTTTGCAGATATCTATTAAATCGTAGAAAAATCGACAAAATATAAATGAGACAATAATTATATCCATATTACAATACACTATCCATAATACAGTCTAAAAATGCATATCCATTATTGTAAAACTGAAAAGAATAATTATAATAATAATAACAAAAGAATAGAAGTATGAAGAGGGAGAATTCACAAGGACCATTCCGTGAAATACTGGCAAAATAACCTGCGAGTGACACTTTCATCAATATCTATTGACTTATAACTTTTCAAAACATTACAAACAAGAAAAAAAAAAAACTCTAGATTTTCATAGTAATAGGGTTGTTTTAATTTGAAAATATAATGCATTGTTAAAACAGCAGAAATAGGTAGAAAAGCTACCCTACACATGGCATGGAATGAGCCACATGTGGAATAATATATGTATAACTCTAAGATTATTTCAGACATTTGATAAAATTAATTTATAAAAGGAATTAGAATAAAATTTAATTTTTGATTTATTATTATCATAATAAAATTGATCATTTCTTTCAAATGATTCTGCAAAAATGCATAGTTTTTAGCACGGTTTAGTTCCAAATTTTTTATCAGGTACTTCGCACCTTTATTTATTCATTTCCTGTTTAAAAAAAAAAAAAAAATGCGTATCAAGGTGACACCAGGGCACATCTCACAAAATGCGTTCAAAATTACGCGATAGAAAGATTTGTCGTCTCTTTAAATGTGTTTTTCGGATAAGGGGATGATAAAATCTGAGCAAGACGCTGACGCAATATTTGACAAGGTAAGATTTGGTTAGCAAATTTGAGCACCTCCGCTGAGGTCAAGGCCAGGCAAAAATACATGTTTTTGTTTACATCGTCTAGATCAGAAACTAAATTAAAAGTAAGTTTTTTCATTTCCTATATTACAAAAGTTAATAATTTAAAGTTATTTTTTTAAACATTTATATGGATTTTTTTAGATTTTGATATTTTTATTTATTAATTAAACTTTTTTAAAAACCTACACGCACATACAGAGAAAAAGAGAGGCGTAAAAATTGCCTCACGCGTTAAATAAAAAATTCTTTTCGCGACATTATTTCAAATCTGATTTTTTTTATTTTTTTTCCCTGAAAATAGTTTATAGTTTTACTTTTTCTTCATTTATAATTAATTATAAAACTAAGGAAGTGTTGTTTTTATCAAGTACTAAGATACTTATTATTATAAGATTAATGTTTTATTTAGTTATTAAAAATTTCTATGTATTTATTTAATCATTTTCTTCAAATATTTATACTTGCTTTTGATGATATTGAACACAAATTACTTTAAAATATCTAAGTGCACATAATAATAAATACTGCTATGGTTTTTACTTTTGCTTTTGTAAACAGTCATGTTTCTTTTATAATCCGAAAGTAAAATATTAAAATTTGATTAAATTTGAAATTCTCTAAGAAAAGTATAGTACTAGAAAACGTTTAATTAAATAAGACACTAATTAAATAGTTAAAATTTTAATAATATGTGGTATTTTAAATTATTTAAGGTTCACTTTGATTATTAAAATAAGAAAATATACAATACGTTTACCTAACAGACTAAAGAATTTGTATTTGTTCTGCAATATATGTAATCTATTGAGGTTAACCCATATAAACTGCATTAAACTCAACGTAAGTTTTACATACGTACTAAAAAATAAATTTTATTTACATTAGCTAAATTTAAAAATATGCCCATAACTAAAATTTGCAAGTTAAACAACAATTTTTAAACTAAGCATTTAGTAAAATTAAAAAGTAATAAAATAATCAAATTGTAATACTAAAATAATATCCATTATTGTAATTTAATTTTTTTTTAATCGCATTAAATTTGCTTATCTGGCTATTATTTAGTATTATATTTATTTTAAAACTTGTATAATATCAAATGGGTGTTTTGCCAAACACTGTGACTGTAAAATTTCAAGAGAAGAAACAACAAAGAAACAAAGAAAAAAACGATAGTTCAGTTTTTTAAAGTCCTCCATAAAGGTGTCTCTTCAAAAATCTATTGGAAAGAGATATTTAATTTTACCATTTTTGCCCCTCCCCCCAAATCACAACCCAAGTTTTCTGATTATTGGAACTATTTTTTATTAAAATACTCAGATATTTTCCTTTATTCACATTTCTTTTCTTAATTACTTTCGTAATATCATGAATTTTGTGTGCTTATTGCTTTCTTCGGTGAATTCCTCTCTATAGAGAGAATTTATTTATTTTTCTGTATTCAGCAACTAAAAGATATTAAGGATTTAATATGCAAGTGCAACTTTGCATTTTTCTTCAGCTTGGTTTGGCAGACGAGTATTTAAGCTTCCTTTTATCATCTTACTTATTTATTTGCTTTTTATTGTTTTTTTTTTTTTGTATCATGGAAAATTATTTTTATAAGATGTGCAAGCTATTTTGATAGTAGATTCACATTTATTCTAAATTTTTATCTAAAGCTTTTTAATTTCATGGTACAAGTTATGTTTTCCTTTTAATACTTATGGATAAAATTATTATTATTATTATTATTTTAAGAGCAAAATAATACTATCATTATTATTTTTTTAAGAGCATAATAATATTATTTCTTAATGGTTCTCTTTTCTGTATTACAGTAAAACATTTTATATGTTTAATACGTTCGCTGCCGTTCACGCGAAAGCGCGTCATATGGCGCCAACATTAAGGGGCCACTCACGCGCCAGTGCGGGATGTGAAGTGATGTCCAATAGCCAGTCACGCGCTGGCGCGGGAAAATCTTTCACCGATTCTTTGTTATAAAAAGTAAATCGGCTTTTGGGAAAAAGCCACTTCTACAGTGCGGCATTAGCTATCATCACATCTTCATGTAAGCGGCAGCGAATGTGTTAAGAGGACTCGATACTCTTGATTCAGTAAAAAAAAAAATGACGAAAATATCGATTTTCTAATTTTTTGTCTAAGTTATACTTTATTACCTCTAGTACATTCTCATGAAGTTTTGTCAAGATCCGAGTTTTATAAGTCCGTTTTAAAGCGGTTTTTTTACATCACTCTGCCTTTGACCCTTTCCGGCACACTGTGCCCGGTCTGGGATATCTAATTTTAATTCCAAATTTGCAATCGGCACCAATAATATTTTAGTAAAATTTTGCCTTTACAATAAAAACTTAAATTAAGGAATTCAAAATATCTAAAATATTCATTTATGAAGTCCGGTGCGAGTCGATAATTTGCCATTTTAGTAACAGATTTTGCCCGTGCCGGAAAGGGTTAAATGTCACAATCCACTTTTCTCAGTTTTGTGTTTTTTCGACGAAAAGGCATGTTCAAAGTGATAAAACTTTTTATGTATGTCTTCCATTGAATCGATTTTATTTATTTATTTTCCGGGATTGTTTCTAATGGTTTATTTGATAAAACTAAGTATCGGATTTACGTAAAAAGTTTTTTACACATAAAAAATAAAATAAATTTAATTTTTACTTGTAATTTTACACTTATTTGCACATTTTTTCCCTCTCAAACTGATTAATTTAGGATAAATCCTATACTTAAAATAGCTCAAAATGTTGAAAATTGTACGAGAAGGTACATTTTAAAATTTACCTAAACTTTCCAATAAAATAAAATAATTTTTCGAATTTTGTAAAGGAAATCGAACAACTTCTTGGTAGAATCATTTTTCTTCATTCAGTCCTTTGTTATTATGTTAAAAATGTACCTTAAAATGGTTAAATAAATAAATAAATGTAAGTTCAAAGGGTACCGAAACTCCATAAAAGTAATAATTCAAGTTTCAGAATGTTGTATTCGTTTTACGACAAACTTCAGTGTTTTACTTAATAGGCTTTAACATTTTTTTTTTTTTTTTTTTTTTTTAACTTCAAAGCAAATGCATGGAACTTGATCCTCTTTCACCATGTTAAAATTGTTCGGTCTTACAATAACAGTAGCCGAAGGCTCTTCTGTGTTTTTCTTGTGTTTCAAGCATCCAATTTTATTTCGGCATGTTTTATAAAAATGTTTTATCTTTTTTTACCCTTTCAAATCTTAATAAATAAATAGGTAAATAGAAATGTCTTTGAATGTTTTATACAGGATGTTCAGTAAATCCGGCAAATTCAGAAAGTTGTAAGGGCGCATCAAGACGAACAAAAGTTGTAATGAGACTTGGGGTTAGAGGTCTGTAAGGGCCGAAATTTCTAGGCCCGAACCATAGAAAAAAAAAATTAGGCACGGCCCGAACGAAAAAAATAATGGCCCGAACAGGCCCGGAAAAAAGTTAAAAATTGAAACCGGCCCAGCCCGAGTGAATTTCTACAAAACATTGATCTTTACTCTTACGTAAGAGTTCAAACCAAAAAAACTTATCTTAGTTTTTTTTTTTTTCATATTTATAATTTCCATTTATGCAGAAGTGCGGTAGGCTGCGATATTTTTGCTTTTAATGAACCTTTGTTTGTTGTATATTAACGTTTTGCTAGTAATCTGCGATTCTTTAAAAAGAATAAATTCTAATGTTTAGTTGTAGAATAATGACGACTTAAAAAGTATATGAATTTTTTGCAAAAATTTTTGGAACAAGCCAAAAATTACTGATTTGTGAACAGACTTGGGCACGTCGAGAAAAGGATTTTCATACGGGATGATTCAACAGGAACTGATTATTTTGGTCCATGAAGACTAGGAAGAATAAAATCAGTCTCGGCTTCGTACGGAAAAAATACGTCAGGCCCGGCCCATGCAGATCTCTACTTGGGGTAGCGACCCACATTATTTAATTACAAATAAATGATGTTTCACCCTAACTGAATTCGTGTTGACGGTAATAATGTTGAGAAAAATAAAAATATTGCAATGAAATTTAATTCTATGTAAAATTGCACTTATTTAGTTCTATGTGACATTTGCGTTGTAGTTGCAATTATTATATAGTTACATAGCATAGAGTATAGTATTTCCACATTTTGTACGAAACTTGATACCATCACGAAACATTCTAGGAAAACAGGATGTTCGCGCCAATCTATGATGCCAAATAAACTAGTAATCTCGGTAAAAAATGTGGCGCATGATAATGGAAACTTCCACCACCTTTTTTGATGTTATACTTACAACAAAGGTGAGAACATGTGATACTTCAGAACCGAGGAGGGGAACTATTGATTTATTACACCAGTTTTAATGAAAAACTTTAGCTAAATTTCATATTATTATAAGTTTTCTTATATACCTCTAGACACCAAGGAAGATAATTATTAAGGTAGAACCTTATCTGGGTTTTTAATTCCGTGAATTAAAGAGTTAAATAGGTGGTTTATGATACTATGTTCCATGGCAATTTTTGTTCCTCTGGATGTCTGTTAACGATAACGACTCTCCGAGTTTGTCGGATGAATAGTCTCTCTGTCTGTTTAAGAGCAAAACGACTTTTCAGAAGTTCTTTTAATTATTTTTTTTAAAATAATTTAAACTGTCCTGCTTTTTTATAGCTGGGAATAAATCACTCAGATGATTATTTAACGAAATGTATTGGGGAGAAAAAAAAAATTTCGGTTTGTAAATATATATATATATATATATATATATATTAATATTGTTTACTATTAATGGTCTTTTATATATATATATATATATATATAATAGTTGATTCATTAAACAGCAACAATGTTCATTCTAAATAAGTTAAATAACTGTAAAATCACCATAAAACGAAAATTAAATAGGACGCGTTTCGAGCTTCAAAAATAAGAGCTCGTCATCAGCTATTCCAAACACGTGTCACAAGGGCAGAGTCGAGATAGTTATTTAGCTTATTTATCAATTTATCGCCAGTTGTTACGGTGTTTTTCAATAATGTTCATTCTAGCAGGAGATTGGTTCAATGTCAAAAGTGTTTCTTAATCTGTATCATGAATTTGAGAACCTTTCGAAGAAATGTATTTTTAAATGAAATATATCTGCAAATATTAAAAAAAAAAAAAAAAAGGTAATCTTAGTTATGCATTGCTTAAAAAAAAAAAAAAAAAAAAAAAATATATTTCTTAATCTACGAAAATACTCAATAACCTCTCTGGAATTACTCACTATTCCGAAAAGCGTTCTTTATCCATCGAAATATCATAAACCACAAATATCAGGAGCCTCAACGTCGGCTCTGCAAATCACTGATTTTTTCCACGTTTTGTGTAATAACTTCATACAAACAAGAATTGAGAGTTTTCAAATAACATAAATATTTATCAGAAAAAAAAAAAAATACGCAGAAATTTTCAGAAATTAGATGTGTTAAATTGATCATGGTGTTATGCAACGATATTTTAAAATTGTGATAAACTGCATATTATGATAAATTAAAAAGTACATTTCTCCAGGGGGGCTGTGCCCGCCTGAACCCTCCGTCGCATTAAATTTACATTCGTAATTTTTATTGATTGTTCGAATGGTTAAAATAATCTTAGATTTCATTTTACACTAAGATTTTGAAGGGTAAACGGCAGTTTAGAAAAGCTTTTTATATTATTTTAATTAGCAGGTATTTTTATACCTACTATCCACAAACATTTATGTTTGATCTGTTAGTAAATTATCGAAATGTAAAGGAATTATCTAAATTTGTATATGGAAGAATTAATATATATATATATATATATATATATGTTAACTTCAATGTTTTCTGTATAACATGTTTGTTGAGCATGAAAATGTTTACTTGGGAATAAAGAGTATTCCAAAAACCTACATTCCAGGTTGAGAAAACTGATTAATACACTATAAAACTATTCAAAAAGTTTTAGAAAATCAGTGGTAGTTAAAGAAACTGCCTTTGCGTTATAAATATGTTGTAAATAAATATCTATTTAATAATAATAATAATAATAATAATTACAGATAGACTTAGGGCTGTTCTGAAATCCAAAAGGGCTTCTTTCTGACACGCTTTTAATTCATTTTTATTCGGTAACTGCTCAAAATGGCAGGTGTTGTTATTCACGAACTGTATAATCGAAAAACGTTTTACTTTTTTGTAAAGGCAGAAGCTACTGTAAATTTGATATTCTGAACCGACTTTCCGGATGTGACAGCGAAAGAAAGAAAGAAAGACAATATTTTGCCACGTATAACTCGAATAAAAAAAATATTTAACAAAAATGGAAAACTCAATTCGATTCCAAATCGCTTTAAAAAAGCCTGACTTACTAATTGTATGAATTTACGCTAAAAAATGAGAAGAAAATTTGAAAAACGTATCAGAAAGTTTCACATTGTTCAACAGAGAAATTAAGAACTATTTAAAACTCTACAAAAAGAAGGGGGAAAAAAAGCTTCTATCTAAAATATGCTAAATGTACAGAATACATAAAACCATGAAAGAAAAATACATACACGCACCACAGAAAAAGATACAAAAAAGCAAAAACTGTTGGATGAAATAACAGTATTTGTGTAATAAAGGCTTTTGATTTTAGTGTTCTCATTTCAATGTATTCAGTAAGAGATGAGGTGTTATTTTACCATCTATTCACTTTCATGTTTCCTTCAGTCATTACATTAAATTTTATCACCTTGCTGCTTCGTTCGTTATTATTGTTCTACGTTTATACTGTGACCTATAAAAATTGTATTTATCCGGCAGTATTTTGCGTAAGATTATTGTTAAGCACTGGCTGGGGTCAAATGTGTTTTTAGATGGTAGATAATTTAAAGCAGCATAATAAATTCCGAGTCTCTGCCTTTTATTCGTAGTACTTAAACACGTATGTTTTAAATTAATTTACTTTTAATATGCAAATCAAACTTTAACTAATCCTAGATTTTCATCCATGAATTCGATGAGATGATTGTCTCAGCTGCCGCCTCCCTGTCCAATATGGATGAATTTATTTTTAATTGATATTTTAATCCGATGTTCCCTATACTGATAACATTAATCTGTGAAAAATTAATTTATTTTACCTTTGGTTATGAAATATATATGTGAAATTTTGTTTTATTAAGTATTTATACCATGAATTATAGATACTGACCAAATGAAAATCTAAAGAATTCTATAAAAATATTTTTTTTTTCCCGCGCATAATCGTTTAAGCACAAGACAAATTTACCTTTCGCCAATGGAATAAGAAAGAAAAATACATGGGGGGGGGAGGGGTGCTCTTTTTAATATTTAAAAAAAAAAGAAATAAGCTTAAGAGCTGTCTTCATACTGAAATTGTGCTGAACAGTGACATTTTCAATCCTCACTTTCAATTCTGGCAATATATTCGGATTTTCAGGTGAATTTTACGACCGGATACCAAACAGGAAGTCAGGAATTACGAGGGCTTAAAATTTGGAATTCCTATTGTTATTAATTCATTTCTAATCATTGTAAAACAAATTATCATGCGAATGTTTCTTTCTTTTTGTTATAAACATAACTCAAGAACTACTTGGCGGAATGATCTGTAATTTTAGATTCGCAAATTTGAAGTTTCTAAAAATTCATTTCAGTTACCCCCCCCCCCCCCAAAAAAAAAAAAAAAAAAAAAAAAAAGATTACACAACAATTCATAATTTTTTCGAAAGTTTATTTCGAAAAAATATGTATTTGAAATTAATGACATAATTTTCTATCGAATGTTTTTTCCCCTCTCTCCCTCTGCGACAATTTCACGATTAAAATGCGTAGAATGTATCTTTTCGACACAGACTGTGCATACATGTTTTTTTGTCTTTCATTAAAAATTGGGCAACACGTATCGGAAGAGTTAAAACACAATTCAGTTTTAAAAAGGAGAGAGAAAAAGTTCTTTTTCGCCGAAAGGTAAAAAAGTTATCATGCCGCCTCCTATCGATATGCCCGGTCGAAGTTTTCCTCGGTTCTTGGGTTGTTCCGGATCCGTTCAATAACAGGGACCCCCCAAATCAGACTCCGGGTAGGATGTGGAAGATGCGCTTTTGCTATGGGCAATCCAATGTTTCGATTTTGAGAGCCACTGATTATCCGATCCAACATTCTTATCAACTGATGGCAATTTAAAAATTATGGGACGGCTTTAAGTACTCGTTTTCAAATAAATCGGTAAATTAGAATTATCAATAATTAATAAAATATTCATAAGCATAATTAATTGTTCAAAATAATTATCTATGCTATTATCACGAAATCAATATTTCAAATATTTTAGATTGAAGCTTTTATGTACCAGCGGTTTTAGAAAGTTGCAATTCTAAATTAGCGACACATTGAGGGGGAGGCGGATTATATTATAGAAAGTTTTCATAGAAAATAAGTAGTGATAATGTTTCAATACGACGGACTGTGGAGTCTTTTTCGGCTTATGTGATGGGGTCATTCTTTAGCTACGCGACAACGAAAATCGACTGTATTGCAGGAGTGCCTCTGTCATGTGTATAAAAAATGAGTAATAAAAAAGGATCGCATTTGAGTACGGAGTTTTTAGAAAGGAAAAGCCTAAAGAAATAACTTATGACTCATACCGCGGCATTTAATCTAAACACAATCTAGAATATCAGCATATGTAATCGTATTTCCCTTTAAAATTCTTAAAGAGTTAAATATCTTCAAAACAAATTTAATTTTGTGGCAATGCGATTATGAAAAAATAAAACTGCGGGTTGCAAGTTTTAAGTATTTTTTATCAAAAATGACACAGATTTCAGTGGATTTTTTCCTACTTATGTGTTTTTGTGGCAATCTCTAATTGTAATCCACATTAGTTCTGCACGAACCAGTTAAGTAAAGGAGTTGAAAGAGCGCTGGATATATTTATCGTCGCAGAAGTATAAAAGGATTGTTCATAATGATTTTTGAAAACAATTATCAGTAATTAGCCGAGGTATTAACCCTTAAAGACACGGGCAATTTGGACGTACATAAAGGCACGGGTGGCCATCGACTTTTAATACTGAAATAACAACTTTTAAAAATATATTTGTACTCTGCAAATTACCAGTAATAGTATAAAAGCAATAAAGCCAAGCCCTTAAGAACAATCTAATTTAATTAGAATTAATCATATAATTACAATTGGGATTCGCAACTAATTTGCATTGAGGGGCACTCTCAGTACGCCACGAATGTCTTTAACTCCTTAACAGTTTTTTAGCCTCCTATGCTATTTCTTTCAGACAAGCTAAAAAGTGTCGTGTCAAAAATTATGGCCCACTTTTTCATAATCTGGCCGTTAAAACGAGACATTCATACAATCTATATATTTAAAAGACCTGGCTGTTTTTTTAGTCATCAGCCCTGAATTTTCTACTCTACCGATTTTGATAATTATTTTTTAATGAAAGCTATTTATTTGTAGTTCTGTCCATTTTAACTATTTTTTAATTTATTTCCATTTTTATATTTTACTTTTAATTTTAAATGCTTTTTACGATATTTCTTCAAAATGGTGGCAACTCAGTTTAGCTTTTCTCTCGATAGTAAAAATTTATTTTCCATTATCACTTTCCACCAGTCGGAAGCTTTATTTCATAAGTGAACATGTCCTCTCATTTAAAAGGAAAAAGTTGATTGTTTTCGTAAAATTTAACCACAATAAAATAATTGCGTATAATTATGCACTAATTGAGGTCAAAAAATATATTTACTGAGAAATAATATTAATAATGTAAATAAAATAACAGAAAATAATTTGTGGTAAAAATTAATGTCTAAAGCAAAATAAGAAAAATTTCAAATGAGGAAAATGATGTCATTCAGTAACCAGATAAATGGGAATTACAATATTATTACGGATGCCTTTTTCATATTACTAGTAACAGTAACTTTTAAAAAACATTTGAAAAGAAAATGACGTCACTATTTAAAACATCGCATTTTTACTCATAACGATATTACATTTCAATATTTCTTTTCATTATGGACACTGAGATTGAGATTTTACTTTCAGATGACTTCAGTTAGTGAAAATAATATCATAGTAAAAATAAAATTAGTTTTTTTTTTTTTCCAATAAATCCTTTTTTTTTTTTTTTTTTTTTGTGAGTGCATATAAAATAAAGTTTCTGGATTTTGCCGGCACTCAGATTACAATTTTAACTGCAGATGTGCGAATATTTGCATGCAAAATTGTAACTGGCAAACTTGACATTAAGTTTGGAAATATATTTATTATATATTGATTCAATATTGTAATTACTTTTGCTTTTTTTTAAAACCAAATCGATCGGATCTTTTAAACATTCCATTCGTCGAATTCGACGGGATTTCACTCGTTTTATTGTTAAAATGCATTTCCTTTTTCTCAGTCTATAAAAAAGCATTTAAACTAAAGAAAAAATCCGTTTTTGATGAATCTAGACAATGAAGAAGTAGCACGTCAAATTGTATCTCTTTATTATTCCGCAATTCCAATGTCTCAGAGAGAAATTGCTAATCAATTGGGTATTTCACGCCGTTTTGTTTGCTATTATATTGATAAACACAAGAAAAATGAAGTTAGTCCATTGCATTCTAAACGAGGTCGCCCTTCTAAAAGACCTCTATAGATTTTTTTCTTCTCTAATCGGAGGCGAAACTGAAAGCCAAAAAAAAAAAAAAAACAAGTTGAATGTAGATTCTGCAATGGCAGAATCTACATTCAACTTTTTTTTTTTTTTTTGACAACATAAATTTAAAATACGGACTAAACACCACTTTTTTCATACTGAAATATTTGCCTTACTTAATCGAAAACTATCTGATAATCTATAACGATAAATTAGTGCTATCAAAAAGCTTAGTAACGAAGCAAGCAAAGTGTTCTTGCTCGAATCCAGTTCAGGCAACACAATTAACGGATTAAAGGTGAATTAAAAACCTTTTTCGAAAAACGCGGCACTGACCAAGTCGGCCTTGTAACTTTGCGACTTTTTTTTTTTTCGAAGCGCGAATACCACAATGCTAAGTTTAAACTTTGAACAAGAGATTTGTTTTTTATGTTCGCAATAAAAAGAAAAGATTATTACGACGCTCAGTTTGGGTTTATGAAATTAATGCCAAAAGAAATTTAAATATGCATTACATTTATTGTCAACACCGAATTAAGTTCATCATAAACAGATTGGGATAAGATTAAAAAAAAAAAAAAAAAAATACAGAATCGCAATATTTAATACTATTTTAATCTTCATATTTCTTAAAACTTTTATGGTATATGCATTTATACTTTTCTAGAATTAACTCTACGTTGGTATAGTTTTTACAAAACCTTATTATTTTTTTTACGATTTTTTGTAATGATACTCTTACTAATTAATATATTTATTCTATAGAAACGTATGTGCGCGTAATACTTGTATTTGACCGGTTATTTCGTTATTATGCAATTCGATGGGCTCTTAAATATAATTTAGCTTTTAAAAGTTTTTACCAATTCGTTTCATCTTACAGCTTGAAATTAACATGCTGAAATATTTATACTACACTACCTGGCCATTGATGACCGTCCACTTGCGATTTTAGACATTTTGTTAAACATCTAGAAAAATACATGAGGAATTATCCTGAAACTCTTAGTGTATAAATATAATAGTATAAGTCTTACATTTCCGTGAAATTTTTTTTTTCCCAAAACTCCATAGGGACCGTCAACAAATTAAAAAAGAATGAATGTCTCTTGGATAACCCTGTCTAAAACAATGTAGCAAAGGTGCTCAAATTGTAGATTATGATTTAGTGGCTTATTGTAATAAACTGTGTTCATTTTTATGTCGATAGCAAACCATGTATACTCGTAGAAAAATTAAGGCTTTTATAAAAATTGTCCCAAATTTTTCCAAGCTTTTTGCATAAAATTTGCAGCGTTCTTAATGTAAAATAACATTCTTTTCTGGAAATATGACAAATAAAATTGCACACAATATCCTGTGATCAGATTTAAAAAATAATAAAAATTGTATGAAAAATGAGTAGGTTTACTAAATAATTTTTCACCGCGCATGCGTCAACGATATCAAAATTTCATTTGCATATTAGGTTAGCTAAATGTATAGAGCAACTTTTGTGAAAGTCTCGAAATCATAGCTGGAAAATTCTGAAAGTGATCGTCTATTGAATAAGCACAAAATCTGTTGTTCCCAAAATGAAGCAAAAAACTGGGGGATTTTATCTAAATGAAGTAGCGCGTCCCATATAGTGTATTCTATATTGATACTAATCAATGAATATATGGACACAACCCCTCTTGTTTTTGCTTCATTTTGGGAATAACGGATTATCAACTTATTCTATTGACGATTATTTTCAGAGTTTTCAAGTTATGATTTTGAGACTTTCACAAAATATGCTCTATACATTTAGCTAACATAATATGCAAATGAAATTGTGATACCTTTGACGCATGCACAGTAAAAATTTATTTAGTAAACCTACTCATTTTTCATACAATTTTTATTATTTTTTAATTCTGATTACAGGGTATTATGTGCAATGTTATTTGTCATATTTTCAGAAAAATAATGTTATTTTATATTAAGAACTCTGCCATTATAAGCAAAAAACTTAGGACTGTTTTTATAAAAACCTTAATTTTTCTACGTGTTTACATGCTATCGACAAAAAAATGAACACAGTTTATTACAATAAGCCACTTAATCATAATCTACAGTTCGAGCGCTTTTGCTACATTAGTTTTGACAGGGTAATCCAAAAGATATTCATTCTTTTTTAATTTGTTGACGGTCCCCTATGGAGTTAAAGGGAAAAATCTTCACGGAAATGTATGACTTGTACTACTATATTTATACACTAAGAATTTCAGGATAATTCCTCATGTATTTTTCTAGATATTTAACAAAATGTCAAAAATCGCAAGTGGACGTTCATCAATGGCCAGGTAGTGTAGCTATTAGTGTTGCCAGATGCATCGATTTATACGAGGGAGCCTGATTTCTAAGGGTTAAAAGACACAATCCATGGAGCAATTGCGCGCCCGCTTTAATGTCAGGCATTTACAACTTTTAAAATTTTCCATATGCCTCGTGACACTTTTTATTTCCATTTAAGTTATAAAATAAAAATTTACAGTAAAATTATAAGAGTCTTATTTTTGATTAAAAATTGCAAATAAAAAAAAACAAAAAAAAACCGGTAATATAATTAAGAAATTACAACGGTAGCATCAAATATTTTATATGATACATAATTTTTTTTTTCTCTATTTGATAATGCTTAACCTTTTTCTGTATGATTGCATAGAGTTTATAAAAAAAATATTTAGCAAGAAAGTAAATTGAACTTATAAAAGATAATTTGTATTATTGCTATTTATAAATCGTTTATTTTATAATACCAAGTTTAAATTTTATTTTAATAATGATGATTTCATTTAAAAATAAGAAGTTTTTTTTTTTTTTTTTTGTCCCATTTGTTGCCATATTGAACTGGATCTAGTAACAATAGTAATCGATGCCAGGCGTGCGGGTGTTGGAGGATCTTTAGTATTTAAAATCAGTAGCAGTATCCATTTCTTATTCAGTTTGATGAAGTAAAACTAGATTTTGTATGAATAATTTTATCATTAGATCGCACTTAACCATAACTATAATAGTGATTTATTATTCTCATTGAAGTCTCCTAACATTAATCAAATGTTCTCTATTAAGTCACATCCAGTAGCCTAATAACTTTGAATGATATATGGTTCTGTGTATTGTCAAGTTAATGCAAATATTTATTACTTACGTCGTGATTATCTATTAATTCGATCCAATAAATTTTTCCTTTCCTAAAATTTTTTTTAACTTGGGATAAATTTGAAAATCTATACTTGGAAACAATTATTTATCTGGCAATTTTTTTTATGTGATTTTTCTCGATTGCTCCTCGATACATTAACTCTTACATAACTCTTGTAATATTTCACAAAAGAAACACAATTGTTTATTCTTTATTAAATAATATTAACTATAAATGAATATAAAATCTCAAAATTTTCAGTGCAAATAATTTTATTCTATGACTTTTAACACCTCTTACCAATGTCCTCCTAATTTGTTCGTGCAACTCAAATTATTTGTGATTATGCAAATGCAATTTGAATTTGTGCAGTATTAAAATATTTTACTTTATAGGCCGAATAGGATTTATTTTCCTTTCGAATAGATATTTAAATATATAATTCGCTATTTATGCTATTATTTTTATACTAAGCATGTAAGAGAGGAATTTTAGGCTAGTATTCTTTCCCCCCTCTTTTCTTAAACTGTATCCAAATTTTTGTTCAGTAGGAAATTTCTATAGTCATAGCTATTGTAATTCAATTAAACATCTTTTAAACTTTAAAATTGCGATTTAATTTTCACTCCTTCTTTAGTTTTTAACCTTTAACTAACGTTACCGGTCTCAGAGATCACTGCATTTTTCAATTTTTATAGTTTAATTTGTATAATTTAACTACAAACACTACCGAAATTTTGTTTCGTTTTGAGCATTATTACTATCGTCAGAGATTTTTAAATAGAGGAATGTTTATTATAACAATCCTGTACAAAAGGTTTAGTACAAACACACCATCTTATGAATTAATCATGCCTTTTATTCAGCTTTCGAGCTTGCGGTCTCACAAACCGCTTCACACTAGTTACGTTACAATTTCTGTCACATCAGTTAAAGATTAATTTTCATTTATTTATTTATTTTAAGCCTCCAGTGCACAAATGGCATCCGTATAAAAGTGCCCATAAATGTCTTGGCTTTTGTCTATATCTGTGTTTGTATTAAAATATTTTGGATTCAATCCTCTGGTTAAATATTTGTTTGAAAACCATGATATGGAGATCTGTGTGTTTTCACTTCTAAGCTTTGAGATGTCAATTACATCTGTTTTCTTCTTGATTACGCAAGTTTTAAAATGGTAGTTGGTTTCCTTCTGTGTAATCCCGGCGATGAAATCTTTAAGCCGTCTTTGACCCAATCAGATTATGTCTCCACGTTCAAATTATCTGAAATCCTGCCTTGGTGTCAACTTGATTGATTTTTGCATTGGACTCCAACTTTGCCAAATTGAAAATCGAATTTAGAGCAATTTAACAGTGTCAGTATGTTAATTTTAATTGAATTGAGCGTGGTAATTTTAATTGGATTGTTATGGTTAAAGCTTTTCCGATGCTTAACCCCTTCGCGACGGGAGCCTTTTACGAGATTTTTAATGTTTTGACACCGGTTTTTAAACACGGAAATTTGTGTCTTATTAAATCGATAAAATTTTTCGCTTAAACAAGGCAAATTTCACTGTAAAATTTTACTGGTGGGGATAAACAAAGATTCTTAAACTATTTTGCGCCACATATACGTTTCGCTCGTCCCCAAGGGGTTAAATTTCAGTTAGATAGATATAGTACTCTGGAAATTAGTATTATACATTCCAAGGTTTCCAGACATTTAGTCTGAAATACACTGTAAAAATTTCGTATAAATATGTATGTAGTATTTTTTTATGGAATTTTTAAAAAAATATATCGTTTTTTCTGCAGAAATTGAATCAGCCCGAGACTGATCATGCCCGGAATTATGATTTTTATAGAGGGCCAGACCAAGGTGACTTCACTTGGACTGTGCCCGTGTATAGCTATGCTATTTTGTGCTAGAAATGTGCTTCGTCTATCCAAGCTGACAGCGAATCAATGCCATATTTACAAATAAATATGGAAGAATAGTCTGTTATCACACATTTTATGTAAAGTCTATTGTTAAAAAGAAAAAAAATAAAGAAAAAAACTGTGTAGCTGCAATTTGACACACAGGAATCGAATCAATGCAACGGTGAAAAAATGAAGTACCATCTAAATCCGCTATGAAAAAAAAAAAGGTCTTCGATTTGTGTAACGGATCTGAAGCTGATTAAATCAGTTTACCCAGCCCGATGCAGGGGGGGGGGGGGGTATTTTGTGTAAGTATTGTGGAAATGTCATTCTTTTTCTTTCCTTTCTTTCTGTATTTCTTTTTTGCAATTGCATATGCAAATATGCAAAATACATAAATTATTCTGTAATCATAATATTTCAAATTGAACGTTATTATTTGTATGCAATATGAACTTTTTCCTTTCTTATTTTATCACCTAAAAGAAGGTACTCTTATCTAACACTATTTAAAAAAATATTTTTCATTTTTTTTCTTATTAATATAAAATATTCATCTATTGTACACTTACTCATAAATAAAATGTTACGTAGTTATGTTATTGTTATGATTTCATAATATGAGATGATAATTTACTGTGCTAATAAAATTTAAAATGACAGTTTTTCGAAAATCTTAATTTACACTACGCGTTTCCAGTTTTAATTCAAGATTTTAGTTTTTTTTTTTAATAGATTTATTTATTTTTTAATATTTTTATATTTGTGTGTTAATGTTTCATACTTATCTAGAATATCCCCCCCCCCCCCCAAAGAATTTTATATTCATTGTGTGTTTATTAAATGAACATAGAATTAACTCCTTTTCGAAAAATTTAATGACAAATTTATTTGATATGAAATTAACTTTAATTCAAAATGGTTGTCTATTATTAATATCGATAACAGTTCGTGACAAGATATTAACTAACTGAGTAATTATTATTCCCGTTTCTATTGTTAAAGTATCCTTTGTGTCAAAATATATATCCGCGGGGAAAATTTCCTGTAAAGAAATCAAAATTTTGAACAAGTGGCCTAGTTCCTTTTAAATAAACTAATGAAGTCCCGGAAGGATAATGCAATCTTAGATTTTTCTTTTAAGTAATATTTCTTAGATAATCTTACAGTTTATGCAATGTGCGTTGTTCTTTTTTAGTGCTTTATAATGTGGCTGGAGATTATAACTTTATCTTAATTATTTTCGAATTGAAAATATTTGCTGTGTAATGAAACTTTAGAATAATTATATTCTGGTTTAATTCAACAGCTATCATCTTACAGCATTTGTTTATAATTGTTAAAATTTTCCGGCAGGAGAATACGTTGCAGAAGCGAAGATTCTCTATTGCCAAGAGACGAGACTATTTTAATTGATTTTGCATAGTTATATGACTTGTCACCTCAATCTTATTCGAAATTTCAATACTTATTGCCTGTTCAATAGTTCTTCAATTTAATAATTTCTTATGTTAATAAACTCTATGATATTATGTCTGACAGTGGTCTGAGACTCTCAAAAACCTCCATTTTTGAAAGGGAGAAATGGAAGTATCAGGAAAAATGAAAGTGTCTATGCACTTTTAAGTTTATACATAAGTAAATCAAAAGCATTTTGGGAGTTTATGCAATGGGAAAACTGGTTTTGCAATCTTCTACGTTCTTGGAAAGTCGATACTACAAAGTTTTCAATATAAATTCAAACATTGATAAACAGAATCTATAGTGACTTGACCTCCTTAAAACCTCCCTCCCCCCACCCCCACCCCCCCAAAAAAAAAGTGAAGTTTAATGATTTCAAAAGTTTTGCCGAAATTGTATTTCTCCATTATTTTTCAATTTATTTGCAAAAAAAGCTGGCTAAATAAAAAATGAAAAAGCCACGCCAGTGGATTTTATTGGTTTTAATCGTTTTTTTTTTTTCTTTTTTTTTTCCAAAATTGGTTTTTTTAGGCCATAATTAGCTGTTATACAGTGAAGCATTTTGATTATAAACTACACATTTTAAAATGTTTTAAATTAATTTTAATGACGTTTAATTGATTTAGAATTAAAGTAATCCAATAAGGAAATTCTCAAAAGTGCAACTCGATGATGGAAATTAACCCATTTGCTCTTAAAACAATGTAAAATGTTCAGAAGTGTTTTGCTTTTGTGTAGCATTTCATAGCGAAATTAAAATTTACAAATAAATAACTAAGTCTTGAATTGAACAGACAAATATACAACTCTGCGATTAAATATTAAAATAAACAAAATAAAAACGTTTAATATAAATGGTGAAATCTTACGTGATTAAGCGTTTGTATGCTACTCAGGGCCTGATTAATGCACGGCCCTCCGGGGCCTCGGGCCTGGGCCCACCAATTTCAGGGGCCCACAAACTATGTGGCTGATTTTTTACCCCTTAATCAAATACTTTTACAAATAATATTGTTTTTTTTAAATATGAAATGTAAAATGTAAATATTCTGAATGACTCAATAAAAATTTTAGAAGCTTTTAATCTAGGCACTTTTCACCCAAACAAATTTTTAAACTCATCAAAAAAACTTCTGAAAGTGACTCCTAAAATGGGTACCTACCCATTTAGTAGGGGGGCCCAACTTCAGCTTGATCGGGCTCTGATGCTACTTATAAATAAGTAGTAAATATTGAATCGCCTGGTTGCATTTAAAGCAACTATTTCGATTTTAGTCTATTTCGTATGCGAGAAGAGGTAACATTTCATCTTCGCTTATATATTTATTCTTTTTAGCACGTTCCAACAAAGTTGAAAAATGTTTGACTTCGGTTTCTCCGCGCTCTAACTCTCGAATACTCGAATTGCCCTAAAATTTTTGGATGTTATTTAAGTAAAATCTAGCACGAACCCTGTTTTAAATGAAATTTGTAGCACGTTTAATTTATCTACAGAGACAGTTAAATTTTTCCTTTGCATTACAGCCAATGGGAAAAAAATCGTTCCAAATGAATTTTAAAGATGTTACACATTTTCAAGCATAAAGAAAAATTATATGCATTTACGAAGTGCACTAAAATATGTATTCTGCAGAGTATGTGATGCTAAGAATAGTTACTATTCATTTACATGGCCCCTCAAAAGAATTCCATTACACAATGATATAGTGGGGAATTGTTAGCGGCTTATTTTAATTCTGTTAAACTATTCACGTATCATGAAATTTTGTTATGCGTCGGTGAGGCTTACTATAAGTTATTTCGTGTATAATACGAAGTGCGCAGCATTTACAGGGCCACGCAAAATATTTCAGATAGAATAGTATACAGTACTTTGGACAAAAATCTGAAGTACTATATAATAGAAATGATGGACAGAAATGCATTTTTCTGATAAGGATATGCGCTTGTAAGTTTCACTGTATTTATTCTTGCTATATGTATGTATAAATGCTATAGTTGATGAGAGCTACACAAAATAATTCGTAAAGGTCTCCGAGTATGATCGGTTGTTTAAAGGTGGTTTTTAAATGGGTTATGCATTTTTACGCTGAACGGCATTTAGTTTAATAAGAAATATTTGTCGAATATAGATAAAATGATATACGGGACCACGCAAAGAACTGGATACACGGCCTTTTATTGAATTTTAGAAAATATGGCGTGCAGTAAAGGTATACTACATTGGTACCACTATATTGGTATAAACTACAAGACTGAACAAATGCAGATGTAAATTTTTCCATTTTTCATTTTTGGGTGAAAAAAGTCCGGGCCAGGATTCGAACCAGGGATGTATTGACTGAAGCCGCCAATGCTCTTCCAACTGAGCCATCCCGGACACGAACACTGGAGGGCTATTTCACCCAATTAACCTCAACGGTCACTTTATCTGGTCTGATACTCTGGATCAGCTCAACAGAATAAATCGAGGTCAAACTATGGAACTGCAGAAAATGGCTGCATACGAAATTACATTAGATTAATTTTAAACACGATTATTTAATCGGTAAATTATAACAGATGTAAATTTTTTCATTTTTGGGCGAAAAAAGTTCGGACCAGGATTCGAACCAGGGATGTATTGGCTGAAGCCGCCAATGCTCTTCCTGGCCCGGACTTTTTTCACCCAAAAATGAAAAATGGAAAAATTTACATCTGTTATAATTTACCGATTAAATAATCGTGTTTAAAATTAATCTAATGAACAAATGTATTTAAGTAAGTTTCCATCTATTGGTATAAAATGATGAAAGAGAAATTTCAGTCTGTTATGTGTTTCGTTGCTAAGCTAAATTTTGACATTACATCAATCTACAGATCAAATAAAGGGCTGTTCAAAAGAATTGGAATACATATCTAGCTACGGGAAGTAACTGCTGAAATCGGATTTTCAAATGTTTTATCTGTTTTCTAAAATGTTTCCCAAGTTATCTTATTTAACTTATTTCCTAAACAACGAAGTTTCGTTATAGATTTCAGAAAATATTTCATAATCTATGCTTAACGCATGATTTTTATTTCAATATTAATTACTTTCATATTAATTCCAATTGAGATATTTCGTGTATTTGCCATTACCTTTTATTAACTGCAAAACAGAGCACAAGCGTATAATTTCATAAGCAAAGTTCATTGATGCAATATTACGATTCCGGGGAAAACTGTCATGCAGTTGAGAAGATAAAATTTCTGTGCGATATTGCCTAGGATACATCAAACGACTTTTTAGGCAATGTTGATGTCTTTGCCAGAAATTTCAGACAGATCTCTAGACTGACATCCGCGCCAGATGTATGCAGTTATAGTGAAGCTTAATGGCATTTCGTTGTGATTTGGGAAGTTATTAGTTAAAAGTTTAAAGATTTTTGTTTTAAAATGGATATTTATTTAGAGCAGAAATAATATGAAAGCAATCTTTTCTGCGCATTTGAAATAATTTACGCACAGAGAAATTCCTGTTTGTTAGTTATAACTAATATGTCAGGTGTTCTCTATGCAAACAATGATTAAAAGAATATTTTAAATGCGATTTTCTCAATATGTAACAATGTTTTTAAATCTTTATCAGAAGTATTTCGGAAAACGCTTAAACCGATTTTCTTGCCTTTTTTTATGTGCTTTCTTATGTCTCCATTGCATGGAAATTTCACACATAAAATAACTCCAGATTGCCTTATGAGTAAGTATTAAATAGTTTTAAATATGGGTAGTCTCTGGTTTTCATATAGAAATTCCGTAACTGCTGAAATACCTGTCCTCTGCTCGAAAGGTTTTGTATTTTAATACTAAATGAGTCATTTTTGATAAGAATGATGTCAAATACTGTTTATAAATATTGCATCGTAGATGAAAATCTTTATAGAAATATATTGTTATATAAGTCACGCTTGGTTTTATTTACGTGTAAAAATGTAGCTATTAATTATATTAATGAGAAGAAATATTCTCAATTCTTTTGTTTGTAATCAAACATAATTTTGATGGACAATTCCATACATAGGTATTTATAGATGGTGTGTGGATTGTCGTTTCTTTCGTTTGGATTTTAAACAACACGTTTATTTGTAAAACAATTTTTTGTTCTGTTGAATATATTTTTTAACATTTTGCTATCTGTTTTTCGTAACTTTTTCGTTCCGTTCCTGTTTTTTCCTTCACTAAAGAGAAACAAGATAACTGTGTGTGATAGTTGATAGTTTTTGCATGATTTATTTATCTTCTTGGCTTGATAGTTTTTTACCTTTGTTGGCCTGGATGGTTTTTGATTTTTATCTGTTGACGCTAAAAGTAAATGGTAATGATTGGTTCTTTCAATCGTTAATTTTGACCTGACGTTTGTAGTTTGTAGTGGAGAGTATACGTCATATACCTTCTGGATTTTTAAAACTCTGTTTCTGTCTTTTTTCTTAAATAAAGCTATAGCGACGACAACAATGCTGATTTTAATGTACAAGGGGATTCAAAATCTAAGTACAAACTATAAGGAGTGATAGAACATACTACAATATGCAATTTTTGTGCAGGGAATCAAAATTTGTAATAATCGCTCAAAAATTTAAGGTGTCTTACTCCAATCCGAACGTGATGATTGTCCCTAAAAATTTTTGCCGATTTAACTTGCTTTCTGCGGAGTGAATGTACTTGAAACGTGATGGAAATGTATGCTATTTGAGTAAGTGATCCTGTATGTACTGTCAATTACATTCAGTATTTAGAACCGTCTAGTACATATTTTAACTTTCCTACCCTGTTCAAGTTTTGCTCAATCTTGATAAAAACATTTCACACCGGAATTTTTATTTAAATTATTTTAATATATTTAATTGACTTATTTCTCTGAATCTCTTTTATTTAACTTTCTTTATGAAAAAATTTCTGGTTCGAATCGTATAAAACAAATTATAACTATGGGTCGATTAGACCCATTCAGGATAGGAAGGTTAATGTGGATCGAGGGCTGCTTTGACCACTCCTCGTTGTGTCATTACATTTCACCCAAAGAAAGTCTGATTTTAATGTCTTAAAAATATCTTCATTGTTACAATTTTGAATAGCTAGCCGAGTTCGGATAAGAATTTCACTAAATAAACATATTGTGACATTATTTTTCTACACAAAATGTATTTATTTTAGTGTGCTGTATCATCTCTTAAAATTTATATGTGAAATTTTGAATAATCTTGTGAAGTAATTCGATAACTTCATTCAATGATGTATTTGAGGATTAGTCCGGGAGAAAGTCCTTTACTCTACCTCCCTTCGCAGGAAAAATAAATACTCAGCACTAATTTACACAGAATTGCAAATTAATTACATTAATTCCTACTTTTCAACTTACATATCTACACTACTGGTCATTAAAATTGCTACACCATGTAAGCGATATGCTACAGACGTAAAATTTAAACGATTAGAAGAAGATGCTGTGATATTCAAATGATTAGCTTTTCAGCGCATTCTGACAAAGCTGGTGCCGGTAGCGACACCTACAATGTGTTTAAATAAGGAAATTGTTCAGCCGGTTTCTCACACAGAAGTTGTATTTAAGCATTGTTGCCTGGTGAAAAATTGTTGTGATACCTCGTGTAACAAGGAAAAATGCGTACCAGCGTGTTTCTGGCCTTAATAAAGGTCTAATTGTAGCCTACCGAGATTGCGGTTTATCTTACCGCAGTATTGTTGCTCGCATTGGTCGAGATCCAGAATATGGATCTATGAATTGCAGAATATGGAATATCTATCGCAGAATATGGAATCTATGAATTCAGAACGGTAATAAGGAACGCCGTACGGGATCTCAACGGCCCCCTATCACTAGCAGCTGAGAAGACAGGCATGTTAACCGTATGTCCATAATGGATCATGCAACTACGTCACGACCCCTGAGTCAAGAAATGGGGTCATTTGCAAGACAAAAAATGTCTTCACGAACAGTTCGACGACGTTTGCAGTAACATGGACTATCAGCTCAGAGACCATGGGTGCGGCTTTCCTTGACTCTGCGTCATAGATAGAAGCGTCTTCAGTGGTGTGATCAAGGCCGAACCTGGGTACGAACAGTTCGACGACGTTTGCAGCAACATGGACTATCAGCTCAGAGACCATGGGTGCGGCTTTCCTTGACTCTGCGTCATAGATAGAAGCGCCTTCAGTGATGTGATCAAGGGCGAACCTGGGTGCCCTAATAACGAGGAGTCATTTTTTTTCAGATGAATCCAGGTTTTATTTACAACGTCATGATGGCTGCATCTGTGTTTGGTGGCATCGTGGCGAACGAACATTGGCAGCGTGCATTCGTCATTGTTATACTGGCCCATCACCTGGAGTGATGGGATGAGGTGCCGTTGGATATACGTCTCGGTCACCTCTTGTTCGCATTGACGGCACTTTGAATAGTGCACGTTACATTTCTGATGTTTTACGACACGTGCCTCTACCCTTTATTCAAAACCCGCGAAACCCTACGTTTCAGCAGGATAATGCCCGACCGCATGTTTCCGGAATTGTACGGACCTTTCTTGATACGGAAAATGTTCGGCTGTTGCCCTGGCCAACCGTTTCCCAGATCTCTCACCAATAGAAAAAGTCTGGTCAATGGTCGCCGAGCAACTGGCTCATAACCATACGCCAGTCACTACGGTTGATGAACTGTGGCATCGTGTTGAAACTGCATGGACATATGTGCCTGCACACGCCATCCAATCTCTGTTTGATTCAATGCCCAAGTATATAAGATATAAGTGCATTTATTACTACCCGAGGTAGTTGTTCTGGGTACTGATTTCTCAGGATCTATGCACCCAAATTTCTTGAAAATGTAATCACTTGCTATTTCTATTATAATATATTTGTCCAATAAATATCATTTTGTTATCTGCATTTCTTCCTGGTGTAGCAATTTTATTGGCCAGTAGTGTATGTAACGTATCATAATGCAAAAATTATTGACATACCAGATGTCCGAATTTTTTGTTTATATATCCCTTTAATGTCCTACATTGACGTATTTTTAACCCGGGAGAACGCGCGCTAACCCAGGTCATGAATGATTTAACTTTGTCACTAATAAAATCAAATTATAACAGTCACTTTATTTAGACGGAGACAATTCTTACAAATTTTGTGATAAAATAAGTTGAAGATTACTTTAAAAAATTAGTGGTTACAATTGTAAAAACCATACGCACTCAGGGTCTTTTAGGCCCTGCGCGCGTCCTCCCGGGTTAAAGACTTTTTTTAGCACAATCTCTTGAAAAAATACTACAGAAAGTACGATATTACTAAACATTATATTTAAATCAAAAAAGCATAAAATTTTTTCATTTTTTTCCTGTAATCTGTATGCATTAAAAGTCATTATGTAAAATGTTTGCCATGATATTTCCATCGAGAGGCTGTTTTGACGTCTTATTTCTAGTTCGCCTTCACCTAATCTTTCACTTTCCTTTTGTATTGTCTTCTGATTTTAGAAAGTTTAACTGGATGTCTCACTGTTGGCAATTTACTATTATCTTTAACTTCTGGATTGAAATGCTTCTCTCGTCTTAGCCTTTGCCCTTGACCATTTTCACTGATTTCCGCTTTCTCCCCCTGCCTTCTCTATTTATTGTCAACCTTTTAGCACTGACTATAGGTCATAATGAGCAATTAGAAATATCATTTTAAATCAGCTTCGCCTTGAATAAAAAGTAAAATATGCAAAACTTTGAAAAAAAAAAAAAAAATTAGAAATTTATAAGCGTTAATGAATAAGTCCGAAATGTTTCCTAAACCTAAATTGGATATTGAGTGCATACTTCGAAAATCTTGCGAATCCTTAATTTATTTCTGTCGCGACCGTGGTTTATTGTGTATTTAAATGCCATTTATTGGGTAATTGATTTTTTTTTTATAAACTTTTTATAGGACGCTCTGAATTATTCTGTTATTTGTTCATAATTCTTCAATTAATTTTTAAATATATTTTCAAAAATTTTAATTTTACATTTTACAAATGATTTCAACTTTTTATTATTATTAATTTTAGTACCCCCCCCCCCCTTTTGGGGATGTGTCTTTAATATGTCGTGAAGAATGTTGTTATCCCATTGTTATTGAAAAAATGTTTTATTATTGTTATTATTCGGAGTTTTACGTTATTACTAATATTGTTATTTTAGTATTTCTTATTATGCTTTACACATGCTTTTTAAAAAATTCTGATGTTTATAAATCCCTCCCCCCCCTCCATTGTACTTTACAAGCATGTTTTACTTAATGGAATAACTTTTTGGAGTTGAAAAGAAAGAGAAATTAATGAATAATTTTAAAAATGAAAGAAAAAATCAGTTTTCGCCTATTTCCGAAGTCATGGAAATTATGGAGTTACGGATGTACCAAATATCAGCGCGAAAGTTGGTTACTTTTGCAAATACCACGCCGATATCGTCATTTGCGTGTGCTGTTTAGTGCAGGTGTCGTACACATATCGGAATATAGGCGAATAATCTGCAGTTCTGACGTACTGCATCGTTCAACGGAGATCGTCGAGAATCGAGTTCGTCAAGTCAGCCCAAAAATGCAGAAATGCAAATTGGTTTGCATTGTAATAAAAAGAATCTAAATTTATAAGTAATTAAATTATTTTCACTTGACATATCTATTATTTTATTATTGTTTTATGTGCATTTTCTTGCTTCATTTGAATGATTTACAATGTTTAAACTAAAAATTTTCAATGATAACACATTTTAGATTAGATTTGCATTTTTAAAAACAATGCATAAAAATTTTAATTTATGTAAACTTTTAATGCCCTAAATTAAGATATTTTGAATTTTTGTTTTTTCTAGATAATCAATACACACACTTATGGGTATATGTGTGCTTGTAGTATTTTATACATATATGGACAATTACATTTATGATCCTATAATGGAGTGGCATATTAATTAAAATATATCGATATATCGAAAATATCGATATTTTGTCAGCGATATATCATGATATAAAATTTCTGATATCGCCCAGCCCTAGTAATTACAGCTGAATATTTCTTGTGACCCTACATATCTTAAAATGTTGAAAAAGTCTGTTATTTTAATTATTTTTTTAAGTGTCATCCCTTTTCATTTTTGCGTTTTAAATTTTAAAAGAGAACGCCTTTCGTGTAGACATCGTAGCTTGTAAAGCCTCTCGCTAATAAACAGGACGATTCCCGGTGCTGCAAGTTGAAATTTTCATATTAAGATGGATTTCATTAAATGAAATTTCGCATTTTTTTGGTGATTTAAGGATTTATATTATTAGGGTTTCGTTCCTCTGACATTCAAAATATTTTTTGGGTATTCAATTTTCTTTTTATGTTAAAAATTATTTTATTCATGATTCGGCATTTTAAGTTTCGTTTAAACAATTTTTTTCGTTTTTAGAAATTTAAAATCTTGTTTCTATCTCCGCAATTTTTTTTTTATTTCAGATTTTCAAAAAAAAAAAAAAAAAAAAAAAAAAAAAAAAAAAAAAAAAAAAAATTGGAATTTTGGATTTTAAATGATTTGAACATTTTAATTTGGTTAAAATAGCTTGCTTGCTTTTATAATTGTTTTCAAATTAAGTTTGTTGGTGCTATGTAAGAATTTAATAATTATAAATTAACAATTTTGATTTACTTAATTAAAAGATAAGTTTTTTTTTCTTTTCTTTTTTTTCCTAAGAAATATTAAACGAAACTATGCGATCTGCGATGATATTAACCCACTTGTTTCTTTTTATTCCGTCACAGGTAATTATACTTTCAGAAAACTAAACAAATGAGTTTTTAAGCTTCCTTTGATATGCAAGTAAATTATTACTCGAGAATATTGTAAAAGTACAAAAACTTTTAATTTTTCAGAAGTATGTTCTCTTGTAATAAAAATTAAAAACAAAGTTGAATGAATACTAATAATTTTTTTCCCTCTTCAACAATTTTTGATTATCGATAGTTGTTGAATAACTTTGATTGAAACAAGCAAGTTCATTCAGATATGAATTGCAAAATGACTCTGGAAATAAGAGATTGCACGATAGTATTAAATGTTAGAAAATGACGAAGATATTAAGGAAAATAGAAGGATGGTATGTTCTAATAGAAAAAATTTTTTAAGTTAGTAGCGTAGTACATTTTCTAAATTGATTTTTTTTTTTTTTTTTTTGTAATCCTGATTTAAAAGAAATAAATAATATTGCTACTTTTAATGATGCTAAACAACACCTACCAGTCAAAATTTGCTAAAGAAATTAGAAAAATAATGTTTAGATGCTACATATCTTCAATGCTAAATAAGAAAGGTTAATAAATAGCGTAATCACCTAATGCCTATTGTAAAAGCTACTTATCTTTTTTACACTAATTTTCCTTGTTCGTGATTTCCTTGTTATTTTCGCACAATTCTCCCTCCACCTCTTCAAATTAAGATTTATTATCATAAAATGAGTTCTGTATATAATATTATTTGTTTAAATTGAATGAAATATCTAAACTTCTTTATATATATGACAAATTTTGCCATTAAATAAATAGTGGAATTATTTTGCCGCTGCTTAACAAAAGTCGGCTAAAACACTTCTTTTACTAAATAAATCGTTTGGACAGTTTAGTTTATTTGTTGAAATTGACTATTTTAGTATAGTATAAGAAGCATTTGATATAAAATGAGTCATTAAGTATCTTGTTAATCAAAATAAGCTTTTTTGGTTAAATCCATCTTTTCAATAATTTATTTAAAATAAGTGAAAAATCTAGATTAATGTAAACACAAGTGAACTGTGCCATTGAAATACATCTGTGTTTTTGTCTCATATCTCTTATTTTAACGCTGATACTGATTAGACAAAGAGAAGGTAAAACCTCTTATCTTGTCTCGTCACCTGGAAATCCAAAGTGCGACTTCCTTCTGACCTTAAGTTTTTTTAATTCACATGTTATCACCGGCTAAATCTTCTTTGATTAATTTTATAGCGATAGCTGCATAAGGAAGATGGGACACCCCACCTTCTGGTAAAATTTCATTATATCTGATGTTAAAAATAGTTCTTTGCTTATCAAAATAATTTAATGTTTCGCTACGTTTATGTGAAATTTTAGTGTGTTTTGTTGCCCAATTTTCGAATGTGGTAAAATCGGATCGGTTATACTGGAAATGTATAAAACCATATAAGAAAGTAATCCCTAGCAAGATTTTTCATAATACTTGTGATATAAGCGTTAGCACGAAAATAGAACCCAAAAATAAGACCATTTTATTTTCTTAATATATTCTATATCCAAGAAAATGTTCTGTCTTCTCTCAAAATGTAACTCAGTTCAGACGTAAATAAATATTTATTCTTACAAGATGAAGGCAAAGTGGAACATTTAGCTGACAAAACTCTTCTTCCGAAAAATTGGTAAAAGGGAAAATATTGCTGAAAAGGAGTTTTTTGCTGTAGAGAAATTGAATGAATCAAAAGCAGTTCATTGAAATAGTGTTCGAGATTACAGAAGATACATTTCCATATCAAAATATTCTTAACACATATAACCATCAAAGTAACGATGATGGAAGCATAATCACATATCTAATAAACTTATTACCATGTCAATGCAAATCATCGCTGTTGCATTTTTTTTTATTATAACATAACAATGTGTCTGACAATGTTTCTCTATTTGAGAATGTGCGTTTCAAAACTCCTCACATCTAGCAAATCAAATTTTGGAAAATCTAAAAAAACTTCTTGATTCCATTGGTATTCATTGTAAATCAAGATTTTACAATGCGAGAAACACAGGATAACATTTTTCTTTTAGGTTGTAGTGTTTGTTTAGTGTAGGCTTACCAAAAGAATAGATTGATTAAAAAAAACCCGATTATCTTTATTTTGGATAAGGCTAATTTTGATACTCATGTCCTCATTTCATTTATACTCATACACTTCATTTCATAACTAATGGCCAGTTAGAATTCGGATTAAAACAATCCACTGTGCATTGGCAATTGCGGATTGAAAAAAAATATATATATATAATAAAACCAGATGAAACCCGTAAGGATTCGACGAATTAAAAATGATATGCTAGAGTATTTAATCCGTGAATTATCACATTGCTAACTAAACGTCAAACCGACAGAGTGAAAAATGAGCAAGCCGAGTATCGAACCCGGATCCTTGAAATAACACTGCAATGTTCAACCATTTGAGCTATGAGGGCGATACCCAGCCTGGCATTGGCATCTCTCACTCACATTTATCGTTAAGGCTGCAACCGCAGCACATGATCGAAAATTCAGATGCCAGATTTTGCAGTACAATTGTAGTTGTAACTGTCGTACTTAAACTTGTTTAAAATAGATTTGATTAGAAATGAGACCTAAGCATCTATTGAATGGAAAATTAATAAAAATACGTTCCGATTTTTCTCTTAGAATGTAAGAATTACAATATAACAATCAATCTTGAAAATCTGGTAAAAGATTTAAAATAATTAAAATAATTTTAAAAAGCCTTGATTGCAGATAACAGAAATAAAATGATCTAACTAGCATACGTCAGTTACAAATCAAATTCAATTAAAATTTACATATATAAAATTTTACTAAACTAACATATCTAACAAAATCTAACGTAACTATTAAATTTCATCACAAATTTTATTATTATTTATAAATGCGAAATAAACCTTGTGCCTTAATGATACAGATTGTTTAAGCATTTGTAATAATTGCGAGGAAAATGCGATTGCTATTATTGTATATAAGCTGAAAGCATCTAATACAATGAATGTATGTTCTGATGTTAAAAGTTCTGAGTTAGGCTATGTGGGATATCGTAAAACATTTCTAACAACTTCTTTCTAATAAGGACAGAACAAAACCAGGTTGAAAAAAAAAACTTATAGAAAACGTCTCTAGAAATTGCTAAGTAATTATAAGAAGAACTGTATTTATTTATGCATTTCCAACTTTTGAAAAATTTGGCATGTGAGATGAGTATCAGTTCGGGGAAACGGTTCGAAGTATGAATGAGTTCCTTAGGTACCTGCGTTACAAAATGAGAGAGTATCAAAAACTTAATGGGGAACAACACAAATGCAAGATTTCAAAAATAAGTAGCACTAATCAAGCGGACTACTAATGATCCATAGTAAAAACATTTTTCAAAAATTTCCCTAGTCGTAGTAGGCTATAATCGATTCAACAATCAAATTCGTCCTAAGTTCGAAAGATACTCTTTTAGTCCACGACAGTTATCAACAGGCGATAAAACTCCATTGTAGTTTGAGGAGGGGTTTGTTCAGGGGCGTGCGAAGAAAAAACTGCGCCCGGGGCAAAGTCTCAATTTGGCGCTCCCCCCCCCCCCCTCCCTGAACTTTTTCTTGTAACAGGCTAAAAATGACTTTGGTAGCATAAATTTGGCATCCCCTAAATTTCCGCTCCCAGGGCGACCGCCCCCCCCCCCCCTTTCGCACGGCGCTGGGTTTGTTGAACTGGCAAAACAGCGCTATTTTTTTTTTATTAATGTAGGCATTTAAACTGATCATTAAATTTAACATATCCTGGAAGTCTACTAGAGATCCCAAAAATATCATCCCTGTACTCTCTATATCATTAACCAGAAGAATTATTCTGCATCTAACAGAGAAGCGTTTTTCATTTTTCCTGTAAACTTTGAGTTTGGAGTTCCGGGGGAAAAAAATCTCTCTAGGAGGAATGGGGGAATATCTTGTAATATAAATCGCGGCTTATTGCGGTTTTTTTTTTTTTTTTTTTCCAAAAAATCTCTTTTTTACATAAAAACAAATAGCAGAAACCGAAATTTTGTATATTTTCTGTACTATCGTGGTTCTATAATTTATTTATTAACAAACTACTGATAATATTAACTGATTTTGATTTTTGTGTTTATTAAAGGATATGTAAGTTAAATTGTTTGTCAGTTTTTTTTTTTTTTTTTTTTTTTTTTTTTTTTTTTTTTTTTTTTTGTATCCTGTAGAAGCATACATAATAATATGTCTTTATAATATATTTCATTTATTTATTAAAAATTGGCTGAGTTCGAACCCAATCGCGGCTGTCGGCCCAACCGTTCGGAATTTTCGTGGTTTTCTTCGAACCTTGCGTAAATACGGGTTAGGTTCCCTTAGAAAGACCCCCACGATGGGCACTCCCCCCTGGTCCTATATCCCTAGTGTAGATAATCGGACGACAAAAATAAAACCAAACCAAACTATTAAAAATTGTTCTCTTCTGGAAAAGGAAGAAAAAAATATAGATATTCATTCAATATTCACCTTCGGAATTATAACATCATCAAAATGGGCAGTTCCTATAATGACTCCCTCTCCCTCTTTTTGATTCAGCGTGTACTTATCCTGTCAACCATTAATTTTAAGTAACTTTTTTTTAAAAAGAGACTTTCAAACAAGTTAAATATTCCATCATTAACATATATGAACAAAATTTTTCAGCTTATAAAACGCATGTCTTCTGCCGCAAGCTAATTAATTGTTCCTCATTGAATATTTAATAAACTTTAGGGAGATGGAAATTATCCGTAACGCATTTTCTGTTTGTATTTTATAAAAAGTTACTATTTTTGAGTTATTCCGCTGGGTCGGGTATTTTTAGCTGGCATCAGGTGTAAGTGTTGCATTATAGATCCATCCCCAATCGATTTGTATGTTGTTCGCTTTTTTACTTTCTTCTTTACAAATAAAAAGAAAGTGTTCAAATTGTGAAAATTTTAAACTTCCGTTTTTTTGATAGATTTTCATGTTTTACAATGCTCTGAATAAGATTAGATTATTCTTGGAAAATGCCTGCCTGCATGTATGTAATACAAATTTTGTTAATACTAAATCAAGAACTACGGAATGGAATTCCATCAAACTTTATATTCTGATACGGTTATGACAAAAGCTGTGCCGGTTATGTTTTGATGTATATCGCGCAACAGGTGTCGCTGCCATGCTTTTTTTTTTTTTTTTCAAAATGTGATAGATGTGTCTTTTATTTGTTGGGTGAAATTTCATCAAACATAATATTAAATTAGATTAAAACATGTATTTACTGAAAAGATTTTGGAATTTACAGCCTAATAGATGGTGTTGCTATACTCCGTTATTCGTAATTTTCGTGACAGCTGTAGCTTGGTTTCTATTGGAGGAAATTTGATTAAGTTTCGTATTCAATTATCCATTGACATATAATTTGATTTATTACGTTTTTGTGTATCTTGGTCACTTTACTGAACTGCCCGATCCCATGTTAGCCTATGGGGAAACTTAGAATCTCAACGACTCATTACCTAATATAAATACTGAAACACAGTTTTCACCATCAAAAATTACACGTCAGAAGCCGGCGATGTTCGCGTTTTACAACTGTCGCCTTAAATACACTACATGGCCAAAGATGACCGTCCACTTGCGATTTTAGATATTTTGTTAAATATCCGAAAAAATACATAAGGAATTATCCTGAAACTCTTAAGTGTATAAATATAATAGTACAAGTCATACATTTCCGTGAAGATGTTTTCCCGAAACCCCATATGGGACAGTCAACAAATTAAAAAAGAATGAATATCTCTTGGATTACCCTGTCAAAACTAATGTAGCAAAAGCGCTCAAACTGAAGACTATGATTAAGTGGCTTATTGTAATAAACTGTGTTCATTTTTATGTCGAAAGTATGTATACCCGTAGAAAAATTAAGGTTTTTATAAAAACAGTCCCAAATTTTTCCAACATTTTTGCTTATAATTTGCAGAGTTCTTAATATAAAATGATATTCTTTTTTGAAAATATGAAAAACAACATTGCGCACAATATCCTGTAATCAGAATTAAAAAATATCGAAAATTTTAAGATAAATAAGTAGGTTTACGAAATAATTTTTCACTGCGCATGCGTCAACGATAGAAAAAAATTTATTTGCATATTATGTTAGCCAAATGTATAGAGCAACTTTTGTAAAAGTCTCAAACTCATTGTAATCAAACTCATGTAAATTCTGAAAGTGATCGTCTATAGAATAAGCACAAAATCCATTGGTCACAAAATGAAGGGGGGGGGGGAAAGAGGGGTTTTATCCAAATGTAGTAGTACGTCCTATCTTGTGTATTCTATATTGACACTAATCAATGAATATATGGATACAACCCCTCTTCTTTTTGCTTCATTAATATTTCTTATTAATATTTCTTATACTTCTTCATTATATTATTAATATTTGCTTCATTACATTCCGGGGAATAACGGATTTTTAATTTATTCTATTGACGAATATTTTCAGAATTTTCAAGCGATGATTTTGAGACTTTCACAAAAGTTGCTCGATACATTTAGCTAACATAATATGTAAATGAAATTTTTCTGTCCTTGACGCATGCGCAGTGAACAATTATTTAGTAAACCTATTCATTTTTCATACAATTTTTATATATTTTTTTTTTATATTCTGATGGTAGGATATTGTGCGCAATGTCGTTTGTCATATTTTCAGAAAAGAATAATTTTTATATTAAGAACTCTGCAAATTATAAGTAAAAATAGTGGAAAAATTTGGGACTATTTTTATAAAAACCTTAATTTCTCTCGGGTATACATGCTATCGACATAAAGATGAACATAGTTTATTACAATAAGCCATTTAATCATAATCTACAGTTTGAATGCTTTTGCTACATTAGTTTTAACAGGGTTATCCAAAAGATATTCATTCTTTTTTAATTTGTTGACGGTCCCCTGTGGAGTTTCGGGAAAAAATCTTCACGGAAATGTATGACTTGTACTATTATACTTATACACTTAAAGTTTCAGGATAATTCATGTATTTTTCCAGACATTTAACAAAATATCTAAAATCGGAAGTGGGCGGTCATCTTTGGCCATTTAGTGTAAGGTATTTGAAAAATCCTTATAAACTTTGAAATTTCCTTTTGATGAAATTTCATCATCTCCCTAAAAATAATTAAAATTCACCCTAGTCAAATTTTAAAAAACGCACACCGTCGGCATGTGACATATGCTTTCTGATGGTGAAAACACTGTTTCAGCGCTGCCAAGTCTTCAGCTTTTTGGGCACCAGGGTTTTAATCTTTTAATACAGAAAATGTTCTTTTATTTATATGAAGCATTTGGGCGATTTAAAACAACAACGTTTTCTCTAAGGTAATAGTGGTATGCAAAAAGCCGGAGACTTAGCAACTCTGGTGTTTTAATAATTATATTAGGTTGAGTAATCATGCATTTTCCAGTAGGTTAACATGGGATTCTGAAATCGGAGAATTTCAGTGGAACGCTTTGTGCAGTGCTTTCTATGAATTTTGCGATTGTCTCAGTATCTATGAATTGAAGTTTCCGAAATTTTATCTGTAAAACACTTATTAAAATATGAATGTTTATTCAATTTTGACTTTGTTCATTTAGCAGAGGGTTCCTGCCATGCTATCTTTCTCACGATTTAGCTATATCTTGTATTGTATGAAATGGAATTTCATCAATGCTTAGAATATTTGTTAAAAATTATGTTTATGCAGTCATCTCGTTTTTCAGTCAACAGATGTTCTATTCTGCTATGCTGTTTTTTACGATGTACATAGCATCCATTTTTATGTTTGGTTAAACATTATATGTGTGGCGGGACATTTGATTTTTTTTTTTTTTTTTTTTTTTTTTTTTGGGGGGGGGGGGTGGCTATCCGAAGTTTGCTAATATTTTATTTCTTGACAGTTTTTTATTTTATTTATTTTATTTTCATTTATTTATTTTTGAATGTGTGCGTGTGGGAGGAGAGTTGGTCTTATTCTAGACTTAAAATCCCCACCTACTTGCCTACAGGCGGAGATCGATTTAAAAATTAAGTAATAATTTTACCAACAAAAACTAAATCAAAATTATAGATAAACCCAATTTAACAATTTTATCTGGCCGCTTTTGATACGCTTTTAATTTGATATTTCTTTAAAAGCAAGTTTATAAGAATCAGTTAAGCCGGTATTAAAAAATATGTATATACCATTCTCAACAACTCAAAATTTTCTGATACATTTTCAGGCTGATTTTGGAGTTCTGAGGGGGGGAGGGGGAATGATCGATGAAAATATACTAAAATTTTTCTGAAGTGCTTTCCTCCAAACGGCTGCAATGCAGTAGGTAGCTGTTTACTTTTTGTAATGTAAGCTATCTTACAGGGAATCTCAGATTTCATTTTAGGACGCCCGGTTACTTCACTCAAATGGATGGCAAATTGTTACATGGGTACAAATCTACAAATCACTCATAATTTTCTGGGGATTCTTTGACTTGTATGCATGTGTGTATTACGCGCACGCACACACGTGTATACTGCACTGCGAAACACATTGTTTCTTTATCTTTCTGTTTCATATTAATTAAATAAATTACTTGTTTAAATAGATGACATTTATGCCATCTTAAATTGATTTTCTAGCTTTTAGTCAATTGTGGCAGTTTCATAACACTTTGTTGTTCTGAGCTAATAAGCAAAATTATATTTAAAATTGATTTCAAGCACTTTAAAACACGCCTTGTTCGTTAATTAAATTCAGGTGCAATACCTTTGTCTCTGAAATATGATTCTCTTTCATTATTCGTCTATAGTACTAGAAACGATTGGAATGTGAGTTCATGGTGTTATTAATTAGAATTTCCTGACATTCTCATTAAGTTAAAATATATACATTTCCCTTTCATCATGCCCGTTTTGTTATATGCTTTTACTGCCACGAAAATAACAGAATTTTTAAATAATAAAAAGAAGGAATACTCGATTGTGGATTTCTCTATCGATGATGCTATGGGAAAAGTCGATAATGTTTAATGATATGATTGTGTGTATTATTCTCAAGTGGGGCTTGCAAATGTGAAGTAATGTTTTTTGATGGATGAAATTATTGCAACAATTGTTGTTATTATTTTTTAAACTATTTTCTCTTCTTACTGAGATGCGTTTAGAGTTTAGACGAATCTTTTTCAAATCAGTAAATGAACTAGATCTAATTTAATAGACTTTCTATCCTACCATTTTTAGTGCAGTGTAAAATTCATTTCATCTGCATCTTTTCAGAACTAATTTTAAAAATATATAATAATAATGATGGTGAGTTTGTCAGTGAAAAAGTGAAAAAAAAAATTTTTCAGATATTTTTCGTACTTTATGCATTGGTAAATCGTTCAAGATATGTTATCAATCAAATATCAATAAAAGGAAAAAAGAATGAAGAGAAAGATCATTTGTGTAGAGTGCGATATAACTTATGACATATCCAAATTATAAAATATTTGTTAATGTTAATAAAATAAAACTTAATCTAACGCAGCTGTTTTCTTTTTCATAACATTTTCGGTCAATTGTTTGTAATTATTTAGATTATATAATAATTTTAAAACTAACTTTAATTTAATTTACTAGTATATATATTTTTTTAATTCTTTATTCTCCTAGTATTCTAAATTGAAGGGTTAGTTAATTATAATTCTGTTTAGTTGAGAAATAAGTGTAATGTGTAATGGATTACACTGCTATTTTACGTGAAACAAAAGGTATAAATGAAAATATAGATGGGCCAAATATTAACACAAGTACCGTGTACTTTTTATTTATTTCTAATTGTTGCATGAAAAATTAAAGAAAACACAAGTGTTTTTTTGCTGAAAAAAATCGTCATTTAAAATGAAGTAACTAAAAAGTTTTAAGTTAACAAATTCGTACATCAGGTAAATCGATAGTCACAAGTTAGATAAACAATAAAATAATCTATTTTTTGAGCAATAATTATTAAAAATTCCTCTAAAATTAAGATTCAGGCTCCCTGAGCCATTGTTATTATACATGAATAAACTATTTCGAATCTCTTTCATGTATATTTGATTACTAGAATATATAATTTTATTATTTTTTACCTCTAAGATTAGTTTTGAGCTTGCACTTTTGAGTTTTTTATTAATGCATAAAAATAAATTCATCTAAAATAAATTATTATTTACAGAAAATATTAAACGCGAAAAAAATAATAAATAACATTACATAAATAAATTTTATATACATTAATTTGTCGAGCATTTGGTTTCGATTTCAAAACTTAAATTCCGACATACTGAAAAAAGGCTTTAATTTTTTATAAATGTGAGAAAATCAGTACTTTAGAAATCCCCTTTCTACGCTCTACTATATTATCCGATTTTAAAAAGAAGGAATTATTTTAACAATTCTTTTAAAATCATCGCACAAAATCATAATCGTGTATTTTTTTAATTATTTTTTTATGTTTAATTTGCTATTTTAATTTTTAATTCCTTAGAGAAATTTTGCGTAGTTTCATTCGTTTTTCCTTTCTGTTCAACACTTTTTTCTACCTTGTCGCTTTTACTTAAATTTGCGAACACCTGCCAACCGTCTGGGCTTTTGACATGTATATAATATTTCTGCTGTCTGCTTTTCTCTTTCGACTTTCGAATGATTTCACACCTGGTTGACCTATTTCGATTGGTTATCGCTTCTATGCAATAGAATGAAGTCATCATTGAGCCCCGTGTCATTCATTCATTTTCTTTTTAAATAGTACAATATCAAAAGAAATTTTATCGTCAGATCTATAAATGGATTTCCAAGAGTTTTTTCATTCTTTCTTTGTTAAGCTATCGATTTTATAGGATCTTCTTTCTTTTATTTATTAAATAAATTAATCTGCTTTATAACTCTATACCAGGGGTTTTCAGTCTTTTTTATTTATTCATACATATGAAATAATGAAAAATTTTCACTTTAAATCTACATTATTTATTTCCTAATTCTTTTATCTGTTGCATAATATTTTTGTATTTGCATTCTAAAAAATAATTCGATTATCCACAATTCCCTTCTAAGCGATGCTAGAAACCAGATTGCATCATATAATCTTCTGACGGTCAGGGAGAACTGTTTTTCTTTTTCGCGGAGTAAAATTTCGCATTGGTTGAAATCACTATTTTTAAATAATTGACAGCTTATAACTTAACCATAAATCGTGTATTCTTCCGCAGAGTCTGATTGAAACCTTGTTACATTGGTTGCGGAGTGATTTGTCTACTTATTTTCTTGTGCTAATAAAGCTTCTTCAGCTGATGAGAAGGATTTATCTGGTGAAGTTCTATGATAATAACATCTTTTAATTATAATGACTGCATCTTACGCTGTGTGGAATTTTTGTTTGATGTGGATTATAAATAAATGCTATTAAAAATATTCAACATTTCTGTTTAATTTAAGTGGGAAATATGCCAAAGCATATTTATTTCTTGCTTTACGAACCAGTGTCACACGACTGCTAATTGTACGAGTGTTCTTGATGGAATTTTCTTGCTAAGTGGTGTGATTTAACCCTTTCCGGCACGGGCAAAATCTGTTAGTAAAATGAGAAATTATAAACTGACACCGGAATTCACAAACGAATTTTTTAGATATTTTGAATCCTGTAATTTCAGCTTTTATTGTAAAAGCAAAATTTTACCAAAATATTACTAAAATATTATTGGTGCCGTTTGCAAGTTTGGAATTGAAATTAGAAATCCCAGGACCGGGCACAGTGTGCCGGAAAGGGTTAAAACAGAATTTTATCTTTTATCGACTGTACTTATCATAATTACGCTTAGATATTACATATATATAACATATTTTCACGGTACGCTTTCTGTATTCACTGAATTAGTTAAACATTCGCGACATAATTGAAAAAATATCACGATCCCTGCTTCCCCCCCCCCCCCCCACACACACACACCGACAATATTATGGTAAATGAATCGCCCAGCTCCAAAACTCACGACTTTTTTTTACTTCTCTAGATTCTGTAGATTGTTAAATATTTTATCCATGTACGCATTTCAGAAGTCAAATTGTTGGAAATATCTTCCATGCCATAGGTACAAATGATGCTGGTGGCATACCTTTTGCACAGGAAAATATTTCAGAAGTTCAAAATTTTTTTTTTAATTTTTAGCCCAGGGCTTAAGTATTTTTTATATAATAAAATAATCCTGTAAAAAGTTGTCTTTTGTAACTAGTATTTTTACAGAATGATGTGAAATAAACTTAAGTTTTGGAAACAAGTTCCGAAATTCATTATGTCCAATATTGAGTTCCACGTTAAAGAAATTTTAAAGTCAAAATTAAAAACCAAACCAATACTAACATTTTAGTTTCCTGCAAAATTTCAGTTTTTAGACTTAGCAAGTTTTGGAAATGGACAAGTCATGAGCAAATAAAGTAATTTATCATTCTCATTAAAATTTTATTATTACTTTAGCTATTTTTATTTAATAATTGTTCTACTTGTTGTTACATTTTAAAGTCGAACAAAGTAATGTAGTTGTATATAAATTTAATTATTTGCCCTGTTTCTACTTTAGTGTAGCTATTAATTGCTATTAAATAAAATGCTTAATTTTTTTTTTTCACAAACTCTAGGTTTTATAAATTTTTACATAAAATTTTATAACTTCAGAAAAGCCCAATTTATACGAAACAGAGTGTCGAAGCATTTATTTTTAATGACATATACATATATAAATGTTTTGAAATTTCTTAAAAGCTTTGCTTACGTAGTAGCCGCATGCGGTGTGTCAATAGCTGAAGAAATCGCTCATGATTTCTCCAGATATTTCCTATTTTATTCTGATAATTTCATTGGTTTAAGAGTGTAATTCTGTTACATGTCTGTTACTTTGGAATTTGTTTATTTATTGATGAAATTTTAATTTTGTTATGAAATATTAGCCGGGGATAAATGCTGAACTATTTACAGGGTGTCCCCGAATTCATGGGCCAAGCTGTAAGAAAAAGTAAAGTACACACATAAAGAAGCAGTTTGGTATTGCAATGCGGGGTCGGAAATGAAAAGTTTTGGCGAAAAACAAGAAATGCGGAGGGAATGAAAACGAGGGTTTTATTAACATAACAATTACAGTAACTGCTCAAATGTGCACTAGCAGCATCTAGTAAGTGTTTGGCGTATTTTTTCGCATATTTCAAGTGTTTCAAGAGATTTTGCTATGAGCTACTCGTCAGAGGCAACTGGTATCTTATAAATGAGACTTTTGGGAAGGGCACTTGCCAAACTCCCAAATATGCATCGATGTTGGTGGTAGCACATTTGAGCTCTTATTGAGTATAATATATAATCCAGGGACCCTATAAAATTTTAAATAGTGTAACTTTTTAAAAATAATGACAGTATTTTTTCATCAGAATAATCTTAATCCTTATCTTATTCTAAACACTTTTGCAATTTACGTTTCCTATGTACAACAACATCATAGTGTGTTTCAATCTTTTCGGGATATCCTGTATACTGTCGTATAATTCCTCATACATCTAATTTTGCTTTTATTCTGTCATTTGGTCGACCCTCCCTTCTCCCAAAATGACTATAAAAAGTTTACCGTATTTAGATTTTTTTAGTTTCTCTATACACAGGTTAAAAAGCAAGGAAAAAAAATATTTTGTTGGAAATTAAGAGTTTGATTTGACCGATTCTTTGGTTTAATCGTAATCCTTTACATTTTAAAATTTGAATTCAATTTACATACTAAATCAAAATCAGAATATTAAAACCATACTACACATTTCATAATTTAGAAATCAGAATTTTTTCATGCGTTTCCCGACTCCATCAGTGCGATTTATTTATACTTAGTAATCAGTGAGGAGATTTCAAATAATAAATCCTTTTTATGAATTCGTATTCAATTCTAGTCTGAAGAAAGGGGAAAAAAAATCACCGTATGACTAAACAATCAGATATATTTTCCTTCTTAGTATTATTTGCTTTCCAGCATCCTGTTCTTCGTTTAATTTGAGTCTTTTGAACAAGATTATTGATGTATGTTTTTCTGAACAAGATTATCATAAAATTTATCTGCGTTTATTTGTCTTTTGAAATTATTGAAAAGAAAATTATATAGCATGTTCTCGTTTGAGTATGCACTTACATAGACCATGCTCTCCCTTTTTTTCCTTCTTCCATCTCTCTTTTATTTTTTATTTATTTTTTTATATTTTTTTTATTATTATTATTTTCTATATTATGTTTACTTTAGTGTGTTTACACAATACTTCCAAATTTTTTTTAAACCTGCGACTTTTATTATGGATTTTTTCAAAGTTTTTATTGAAAACGTTTAAGACCTTTCGCATTTGATGTTAAAAAGGAACTTTTGCTGTTTTTAGTATATAAAGAAGCGTGGGATGTTCTCTATTCTCACTTTCTGTTTGAAGCCATTTACCAAAATTATTGAAAACAGTATTCTTGTCTTTCTGACATAGTTGTACGGTGGTACTTGTACTTTAAAAGAATAAGAATTGTGAATTTTTGCAGATTTCAGTCACTGGTTTGGTATAAATAACAAATTTTCTACATATTTTCAGGGGCATGAAAATCATGAGAGTTTATTTAGGATTATTACTAATATCTATGAGAAAAAGATATTTCTAAATGAGTAAAATTAATTCTTTAAAATTATTATTTTTATTTTTTAATGTTATTAACAATTTTTCACTGCATGCTTTCGATATCGAGCTCTGGCGTCGCACAAACTTTCAGGTTTATATTTCAAATCGTCGAATGTGGTCTCCAGAAAGGAGTCCATGTATGTTAGAAGGATTTGTCATAACCACCATGACATATATTCAGTCAAGAGAAAACAGAAGGTATCCCAGAAAGTGTACATTATAATTTTATTTTAGAAACACGGGGCACATGCTTATGCGGTGAGTCTTAAAATCCAGAAGGTATACGGCGTATGCTAACGTCTACCCTGCACTACACTCTTTACATATACAGTAGAAGATCTATCTATATAACGCAAACCTAAAAACAGATGTGAGTTTATAGAATTTTGCGTTAAATGGATCACATTTTGTACACCATCGAATTTATCTCATATAAATATAGACAAATAAGTCTGAAGCATATTAAAATACATTTAGAGTATCTTTATACAGCATTCCATATCCGGATTATAATTTTTTGTATTATTTAGATCATTCCGCATTTTGTTAAATATACTTATTAAAAATGGTCCAGATACACCTGGACCCAAACCATCGATTATATTGCTCATTTTCAAAAACGTTTATTGTAATAGTAAGTTTTTTCATTAAAAAGTTCTAAATTAAGGAGATGAAATTGAAATGATGCATTAAATTTAGTTTCAAGACAGTAGCAGTTTTTTTACAATCTTGAAATTCAGATGCTTATCGTGGCAAAATTCATTGTTTACATCTGAAAAGTGCGTTGTATGGGGGATTGCGCTGTATGGAATTGCATTATAAAGATCTTCTACTGTAGTATTTTCTACTTAGTAAACTGAATGGAGTTCAACGTAAAAATGCATGACTTATTTTAAAACCACTTTTAAGTAAATTACGTTCATATTCAGTAACTTTTACGAAGTCTTTTGTATAGCCCTGTATATAAACTATAGCATTTATACACACCATATAATATGCACACATTTAGTGAAACTTAAAAGCGCATATCATAATTAAAATTGCATGTCATATAACCATCAGCTATCATCGATAATATGCAGTACTTCGGATAGCATATACTGTTTGAAATCTTTTGTGTGTTCCTGTAAATACTATGCATTTCATACTATGAGTGAAATATTAAGCATCAGCGGCGTATATCAATTTTATTATATTTAAATCATTTAATATAATTAAAATATGTCGCAAACATCCTCCCCCCCCCCTTATAATTGTGCAATGGAATTCTTTTGAGTGACCCCTCTAAATGAATAGTGACTTATTTTTACTGCATATTTTAGTAATATTACTGATATTTATAATAATACTGCATATTTTTTAAAGAAATTGACTTTCTTTTTCACCGAAAATGGGAATAAAAAATTACTACTCTGGTACTTTTCAGCATTTTCGGTATCGTAATTTTCGTGTAGAGCGGAAATTTAACCATGAGTTTAATTGCATCGTAAGGTGAAAAATGTCGAGTTATACTGGATTCGTAGAAAGGATTGACCTGTAATATTACAGGAATCTCTTTTCTTTTTTTATATTCTAAAGTTTTTTTAATATTAGCCAAGAAAGAGCTCGGATAGCAATAAATTTAATTTCAACTGCGTTATTTATTTTATTATTTATTTTATTTTATTTTATTTATTTAATTATTTATTTTAGAAAGTTTCTATTGGCCTTGTTTTGTTCGCTGCTCGGCGCTTGACTCATGTATACATAAAATAACATACTAAAACTAAACCATAGTATTTTCACTTTCTTCTATCTTACAAGAAAAAAGTATTGGATTAGCGAAAAATTTCAAAATCCGGTTTTCGACGGATTTACACTTTTTAGGGGTCAGAGAACCCTCCAAAATATGTTTTTACAAAATGTTTGTCTGTGAGTCTGTCTGTATGAATGTGACAAAAATTTTGCGGGCGCTCTATTTCACGAATTTATGCACGGAATTTCACAAAACTTTAGATTCTGTTAGGCCTATGTATAAGCTAGATCTGATTATTTTTTTGTGTATATAGCTGAACAGGTGGCGCTGTTATGCTGTATTATTCAAAATTTCCACAACAGCCATATTTCAAGAATTAGTGCATGGATTTTCATACAACTTTATATTTAGTTAGTAGTTGATGTAATATGGGGCTGATTACGTTTTGGTGCAAATCGCTCAAGAGGTGGCGCTGTCATGCTGCATTATTCGTGATTATTACATAGCTCTATCTCAAGAACTAATGCATGGATTTTCATCGAACTTCATATTCAGTAATAAGTTGACATTAGTTGTTGCTGACTAGATTTTGGTTTAAACCACCTAACTGGTGGCGCTGCTACGCTACATTTTTCAGAAAGTATTCACATGCAAAGATAGAAGAAGGTTTTGGGATTGCCACATCTGACTAGTTCTTTCTTTCCTTCAGTTTCGCTAAAAAATACGAAAAAAGATTTTTTAATTTTTAAGTGTTGAATTGATCTTTGTTCTTAAGACTTAACATCCGTAAAAATGAAGAAGTTCCTTGACATCTAACTTTCGCCTCTCATCAGTGCATCTTTTTTTCCGACTTGAAAAGCAATTAGGTCTTATCACTCTTCCCTCTATTTGCTCTTTAGCAAATTTTCTCTCTTAAAAGCAAATTACCATTGTCGATTATTTTTTTTTCAGTTATGTACACTTGGAAAGGCGAGAAGGCGTAGAGGTGAAAAGGCAACTTAAGCTCAAAATCTGTCAAGCCAAATGACATTCGAGATAAACGAAAAATGATATGCTCACCTTTTTCATTAAAAGAAAATAAGTGGATTTTAGATTACCAATTTTGAATTCTTTCCATTAATTTTGCATCAATTAAAATTATCTCTTTTATATTCACCTGTTTAAATTAAGAATTTTCGGTTGTCATTTCAGAGTTTTATCAAATTATACCAGACGTAAAATAATATGCGAATTTTAAATTATTCATAATCAATATTATATATTTAAAACCAAAGATGACTCCATGAGTAAACTTGTATAAAAGCAAAAACTTTCCGCACACATAAAATATTGAGTCAAAAAACTTCTGCAAATTATTGTTTAATAAAATTAAATGTTATTTTATTTTGACGATATGAATTAAAAACCACAATTTAAAATAATTGCTGTTTAAATTAAAATTTAATATTAATTAAAGAATAGGAAATAGAAATAAGAGTCTGTGATGTCACTTTTTTGTGCTAAGTTCCAAATTTTTAGGAAAAATATTCCGGCGTGCTTATTTATTATGCCATGTAACTCTATCCTTGAGTATCACTTATACCGTATTGACGATACCAACGGCTTGCCTAGTAAATTTCGTTTTTACATTTTCTACGTATTGTACAGTTTCAATTTTTAGACATTGAAGTAATTTGAATTAAAAAAGGCTGCTGTAAAAATTTAAATCTTTGGTGATTTCTTCAGTTATTGAGACAATTATTATGAGACTAATATGAAAGTATCGTTTTTCACAAGTTCAAAACTTTATTTGAATAATTGACGATACTTTTCATATAAAATGGCTTTTTGGTGTTGTTAGTAGGAAAATAAAAAATATATATATTAAACATAAAATCTATCAGTTTTCAATAAAAAAGGGTTTTTACGTATGGTCTTTACACAGCGCAGTAGTTTACTGTAACCCGGAAAGATCGGCTTGGGTCTGTGATTTGGGATCGCATATGTTTTAAATTATTCTTTTTTCCGTTATTGAAAATCTCTTTAAAAAATAATGAATTAATTTTTCATTCTATCTTTCCCTCTTTTTAAACAATGGAAGAAATAATTAAGCTATTTCTAAGTTAAATGCTTCCATGCAAATTGTTGAAATATATAGGAAAATCCATGATTTTTTTTCTTTCTTTCTTTAATTTATTTATTTATTTTCTATTTTATTTTATTTTTTTAACAATATTTAGTTTTTTTTTCACCTCCGGGTACTGTGCAGTTTATATTTAGTCCTATACAAAGGCTCTAGATCCACCACTAATGTATGTAAAGGAATTCACTAAGACGTATGTGATTGTTAAAAAATATTTTTAAGTATTCTACAGCTCATATTCAAAATATTAGAATAATTGAGAAAAAGTAATAAGAAAAAATTATTTGTCATTTATTTATTTTTTATACTAAGTAAATGCAATTAAATTTCTTATAAATTAAATCTGGAATGTTTAGATAAGATTTTAACATTTATAAAATATAAAATACAGCACAATAAATTAGGTATACAGCTTCCTTAAACACACCAGAATATTAGAATAAAATTTAGATTGGTTCAAAATATTAGAATATTTTATTTTGCGCAACAATATTACCTTATGAATATGAAGTAAATGGTAGTTAATATTTTGTAGCATCCCCTTTAGCTTTCATAACAGCGTACAATCGATCTTGCATATTATATACAAGGTGTTTACAAACATTTCTATCAATATTAGCCCAAATAGACTTTATACGTGCCACTAACTCAGTTTTACTTGAAGGAGAATTTTCTTGAAGTTTTTTCTTCATTATACACCATAAGTTTTCGATGGGATTAAGATCTGGTGAATTTGGTGGCCAAGGAAGTACCTTAATGTTGCGTTGGCGGAACCAATTCTTAGTTGACACCGAGGTATGCGGGGACGCTAAATCTTGTTGAAAGATGAAATCATCTTCAAATAAATCTTCTGATGATGGAATCATGTAATATTCTAAAATTTCTTGATATATCAGAGAGTTAACCTTTTCGTAGACGATGCATAACTTTCCAGGTCCATCTGCACTCATACAACCCCAAACCATGACACTAGCAGCAAATTTTACGGAACGTTTAAGGCATTCTTTATCAAATGCTTCTTGCTTCATTCTCCAAACTCGAATACCTTGATTACCATATGAAACACAAAACATACTTTCATCACTAAATAATATATTTTTCCAATCTTCATTGCTCCATAAACGTCTTGATTTACACCAATTCAATCTTATACGCTTTTGTCTTGCAGTCATGAGAGGTTTTGTTTTCGGTACACGAGATTCAAATTTAAATTTATGGAGACGTCTTAATGTTGTCGATGTAGAAACTTCAACTCCTTCTTCTTTCCATTTTCGGTGCAAGAATCGCACACTTTTAAAACGGTTTTTCTTAACTATACGCTTCAGTTTCCTGTCATCTCTAGCAGATGTTTTTGGTTTTCGGCCACCATTTCGACGATTATTTTGAAATTTTCCAATTTTTGAATATTGTGTTGGTATTTTGCTAACGCTCGATTGCGAACAATGTAAATAATTCGCTATAAAACATTGATTTTTACCGTGCCGATACAAATCAACCATACGAAGTTTAGTAGATTCAGGAATATCACTCACACGGCCCATTTTAAGACGAAAAAGAAACAAACTGCAAAAAAGAATACTGATTTTAAATAAAATAGTCTGAATTTAATCAATGATGCCACCAGTTTAGAATTGGTAATAATTAAAGGAGAATTAATGTGAAATATTCTAATATTTTGAACCACTTGAATAAATATTCTAATATTTTGACTTTTCAAAATAATTTTTTTTGCAATTAATCTTTTCAAAAATGATATTAAATTTAAGATAACAAGTAAGTTTAATCAACAATAAGTTCTTAATAAAAATATCGTTTGCATATTTTCATTAAAAGACATTAAATTACCAAACGATATTTTCAATTTCTAAAAAAAAGGTAATTATTCTAATATTTTGAATATGAGCTGTAGTACTCCAAAAATAAAGTAAACAAAATGGCAAAAATATTGAGATGAAAATACTTTGTCCAGAATATTGATTGTCCAGGCTTACATCAAAAAGCAGAAGTTCGGTAGACAATTTTAGTACGTAGAACGAGTGATGGCAGTGTGCATCCAGAATAGTTTTACATTTTAGATAATTTTGCTGATGGGATTGAGTGGTCAGTTTAGGAATGATAAAAATCATAAGCAAGTAAAGAAGAATGCCATATTCATCTTTAAAAAAGGTAAACTTAAAACTACACTATGTGTAAATTAATTAAAGATGACAAAAAAATATTTTAAAAAGGTGTTAAATTGCTTTTAATCCTTAGTCGTTTCAACTGTAAACACAGCCATCGACAGAGAGTATAAAAATACAAATATTAACATCTAAATTTTCAAATGTCACTTAGTTGGTGCCACAAAGGAGTGAAAGTGAAAGTCAATTTTTAGATCCAGAAAACATTGAACATATGTTTCTACATATTCAAAATAAAATGTAGATATTGAAAAAAAATGGAATATTACTTGTATTATGTTTCTTTAAATTGATCCAAATTCTTGGTATATGGTATGATAAAACGCCGTTACAAACAATCTTTCCTTTAGTAATAATTTCGATTGATTCTCGTATGATTAATTCACGTTAATTCTTCAAGGGACATATAATTTTTGCATCTTCGAAATTAACTTGAATACTTTGCTTCTGGTCGAGTTTTAATAGAGCTATTGCTGGACGAATGTACTTTAAATCTCTCAAATGTTCTTTGATACGATCTTATGATAAAAATCACAAATGCCACAAATAGTTTATTCCTTTGACTCATAGGCGTATTTAATTTGGCGAGGACATATAAATAGGAAGATAACCTGTAGGTATTAATAAGGAAACTTTTGAATTTATAATGGTGAACTTGTTAAAAGCATGCAAAATAAAACGTGACTAAAATTTTGGAATCCCAATGAAAACATGCATAACTAAACTAAATAAAAATAAGAATTGATTACTATTTAGCCATTATATAATTCAGAAAGAAACAAATCCATAGATGAGAAATTATAACGAGTTTTAAAAGAGAGGTAAATGTAGCATTTCTATAATCTGCACATTTCTTTAATTTTATTTTTGTTATATTGTTGTTTATTCTGAGCCCGGGGGGGGGGGGGGGTTAATAATGACAAGAGGAGGCGTTAGTTTTTGGATGAGAGGCAAGAGGGACGCTATTTCTTAAACTAAAGGGCAGGAGGACGGAGCGCCCCGCTGAAACCTTCTGGGGGAAACTCTGTCTATCGTTAAAGACTGCTACGCAAATTTTAATCTGTAGCTATCACGCCAGTTGGGCTCAGTACCGATCCTACATATAGGGGAGGAAACAATCGGAAGGTACAATAGATAAGATATCTAAGCAACGAGCCCGGAAAAAAGAGGGGACTGTTAAAAATTAAAATATCGAGCAGAGATAAGAAGTCACAACAAAAAATAACTGTTTAATAACGCGTCATAAAAATAATTTAAGGGTGTATTTCGATTCAAACTGCTTATTTTCCGATTTATTTTTAAATTCACTTTTGCTCTCAAACGCATCAAACTTGCAGATTCTCTTATTTAGAAAGTACACAAGGTGCCGTGATTGTCAATTCTTTGATAAATGTAAAAAATATTGCAAAAAAAAAGCGATCAAAAACGGCATTTTGAACAGATTTTTCAGAAGCGGGAGATCTGTGAACGAAAAAAAGGGTTATGCTGAGAAGATAAATGTTTATAAATCAAATTCTAATGAACTGAGAGTAAAAAGACATCCCACGGCACCTTATAAGCCTCTTCAAGAATTCCCTCAGCAAGTTTCATGTTTCTACTTTTAAAAATGTGTCTGAAATTGTATCGGAAAATTTCGAGCTGTTGAAGGTGAAAAAGCGTTTTTTCGAACACACCCTTAATTCTAAAAACCTGCCTATTATATCTTTTTGTATGTGAATACAATACGTAAAAAATATATTAATTTAAACTTTTAGCATTCATTTAATACTATATGGCCATTCATAGATCTTTAGTTTAACTTAGCAATTTTTTAACCGTTTTCCTTTTTTCGAAATTAGTGGACGAATTTCACCTATCCCAGATACCCATTATTTGTTTTTTTCTGCTTTTGTTTTTCTGTTTTAAAGTATCGTAAAACCATAAAATAATAATAATAATAAAAAAACATGTTTATTGAGTGCAATATGATTCAATAAAGCAGTACACTATTATTGATTTTAGATTTGATTAATAAAAGTAGCTAATATGATTAATTAATGTTTCAAATAACCGATAATTTACTGCAACCGGTAATATGTATTTGGTTTTATTTTTTTCATGTAGAACGGTGGAAGTGTGTGTGTGTGTGTGGGGGGGGGGGTGATCTCAAAAATCGAACTTCATTGAGCTTCTGTTTTAACTTGGTCAAAAGAATTATTTCGTTTGATATATATTTTTTAAATAAAGATTTTTTTTAAAACAAAATTAATATATGAATGTGTTAAATATTTAAACGATTATTTTGCATCTTAATATCTGAACTAAGTGGAATATATGCAAATAGATTATATGACGCAAAGAAATCATTAACATAAATTTTTTAATAGCATAAAGCAAAAGATAAGAATTGAAATGTAATTATTTAATAATTAATTTAATCTTTATACATAAAAATCTTCTGTGCGTGTGTACTGAACTCCTCCTAAACGACTGGACCGATTTCAATGAAATTTTGTGTGTGCGTTCCACTGGATTCGAGAATGGTTTAGATACACATTTCATCGAAATTGATTCAGTACTTTTTTAGTAATTAGGCAAAAACTAATAGTTAGTGATTTTTCGCTAATTAAAAGTGCTATAAATATAAAAGAAAGTCTGGATTTCGTATTAATTACAGCACAAAAAAATATACCGAACCAAAAATCTTGAAAATTTGGGTAAAAATCCTTCTTATAACATCGAGTGCCGCTAAAAAGGGATTTTCCAAAATTCCACCCCTAAGATGAGTAGAAAAAAGAACGAACTTTTAAAAAATTCCTTTAAAATCGGCTTTTGTAGTTATTTTTCATCTGATAACATATTTTAGTGCATGTTTTCATTCTGAATCGAATGGTACTAAGCAAATTCGTTTAAATCCAGTAGTTCGTGAGATAATTTATATTTTCCTAATTTGGCGATGTCTTCGGCGTAAAAACCTAAAATTTCCAATGCTTACCTATATATATAAAAGAAAGTCAGGATTTCGTATTAAACACAGCACAAAAAATTCTACCGAATCAAAAATCTTGAAAATTGGGGTAAAAATTCTTCTTATAACATCGAGTGTCGCTAAAATGGATTTTCGAAAATTCCACCCCTAAGATGAGTAGAAAAAAGAACGAACTTTAAAAAAATTCCTTTAAAATAGGCTTTTGTAGTTATTTTTGAACTGATAACATATTTTAGTGCATTTTTCATTCTAAATCGAATGGTACTAAGCATATTCGTTTAAATCCAGTAGTTCGTGAGAATAATTCAAATTTTCCTAATTTGGCAATGTCTTCTGCGCAAAAATCTGAAATTTCCAATCCTTACCTATATATAAAAAAGAAAGTCAGGATTTCGTATTAATCACAGCAGAAAAAAATCTACCGAATCAAAAATCTTGAAAATTGGGGTAAAAATACTTCTTATAACATCGAGTTCCGCTAAGAAGGGATTTTCAAAAAATTCCACCCCTAAGAGGAGTAGAAAAAAGAGCGAACTTTTAAAAAATTCCTTTAAAATCGGCTTTTGTAGTTATTTTTCAACTGATAACATATTTTAGTGCCTTTTTTCATTCTGAATCAAATGGTACTAAGCAAATTCGTTTAAATCCAGTAGTTCGTGAGATAATTCGCATTTTCCTAATTTGGCGATGTCTTCAGCGCAAAAATCTGAAATTTTCAATCCTTATCTGTACATATAACTAGTCGTTGGGGGCCACCGTAATACTTACCCATCATGGATATGTATATGAAAATAAAACATGTGAAAAATATTTATACAATGGATTGCAATTCATAAACAAAATTTAAATAATGTTAATATATATAGTAATGCTATATTAAAGAACTGCTGATGTACCAATTTCGACAAATTATATAAAACGCCAAACTACTCAAGTAGTACCGAACTGCGTAAGAGAAACATCCTTATAACTCCAAATATAATAATTCTATTAACTAACAATTAACTGCGTCAGATTAAGCGTCTCATTTCTAATTAAAATATACTTCTGAATTGAAATTTGAATGAAATACAGGGTCATGAAAAATCGAAGAATGTGGAAAACAAGATTACAAATATCTCGGCAACTAATAATCCGATCGACTTCGTTCTATATGCAAAATGTGTGTTATTTTATTGCCTTTTACGTCCATTCCTTAGAACAAAAAAATTCGAAAATTTTTATATACCTTTCATCAGAACGAATTTTTCGAGAGTCCGAAAAAAATAGTTCCGGATAATCGAGGTTGCTGATATTAAATAGGGTTCGTCCCATTCTTACATACTAACTACATACAAAATTTCAAGTCTCTATCTCAATTTGTTCGGGAGATAGAGCGTTTACAGACAGACAGACAGACGGACGGCAAATTTTTTTTTCTAAAAATATGTTTTTCGGAATCTCCACTATCTAAAACGTGTAAATCCGTCAAAAAAAAATTTTCGATTTTCAAAACGATTGCAAGACTTACCCTATACTACGTATGATGGGTAAGTAAAAGAAAGTCTGGATTTTGTATTAATCACACCACAAAAAAATCTACCGAATCAAAAATCTTGCAAATTGGGGTAAAAATATTTCTTATAACATCGAATGCCGCTAAAAAGGGATTTTCGAAAATTCCACCCCTAAGATGAGTAGAAAAAGAACGAACTTTTAAAAAATTCCTTTAAAATAGGCTTTTGTAGTTATTTTTGAACTGATAACATATTTTAGTGCATTTTTCATTCTAAATCGAATGGTATTAAGCAAATTCGTTTAAATCCAGTAGTTAATAATAGTAGTGAGATAATTCAAATTTTCCTAATTTGGCAATGTCTTCTGCGCAAAAACCTGAAATTTTGAATCCTTATCTTTATATAAATCTTCTGTGCGTGTGTATATCAATGAACTCCTCCTAAACGACTGCACCAATTTTAATGGAATTTTGTGTGTGTTCCAGTGGATTGGTGAATGGTTTAGATTCACATTTCGTCGAAATTGATTCAGTACTTTTTAGTAACTAGGCAAAAACTAATAGTTAGTGATTTTTCCCTAATTAAAAGTGTTGAATAAGTTCGATGAATAGAGTGCGGACGGAATGCCCGAGCGGTCTAAGGCGCCAGATATAAGCTTTGCTTCTCGAAGAAAGAGATCGCGTGTTCGAACCCCGCTCCTGTCAAACGTGTATGCTTACAGTAATATAGCCTGTATTATAATTTTGATTAACTGACTTCAGCAAATCGTTAACTTTTAACGAAAAAGAGAAAAATAAACTTTTCTATCGAAAATTGAACCGACTTCAAAAAATACTGAAGAGTGAAAAATAATTTCCTTACATAATTGTAATAAGAAATTAAATTAAGAGCGTAGTGTTTATTGTGCGTATTACTTATATTTAAGTACATTTATTTGATTTTCTGCTATCGGTGCCAGGAAGGACAACGTCTGTCGGGTCCGCTAGTATATATATATATATAGATATATATAGGTTCAGTAAGATTGATATACTTGGCATTATAATGGAAAATTAAAAATGTAGTTGATTGTGTAAATATATTTTAGGAGACAAACTAAAAATAATTTAAATTGAATCTAAAAACAAATTTATTAAAGTCACATCAGTACGTCATTCGAATTTTAATATTACACCTTTTAAAACTCAAATTTTGAATTTGAGATATGTAAATATTTGCGAGATGTGATTATAAAGAGAACTTATATTTAATATCGCTTATATTTAATATCGTTTTGCATAATTACTGCAAAATATTAATGTGCATAACTTTATTGTATTCTATAAATTAATGAAAATATTAATATGCAGTTTTTTTAATTTCTGTAATTACTAACTAATAATTAATTTTTATTAATTAAAGTGCAAAACATTAATTATGTTAGCAATTAAAAGGTTTGATTGCTTTGGAAACTTAAAATACCTGGGAATTAAAAAAAATCAGATTTAAAGAAAAATCTGATTTTTTTTTTAGTATTTTTTTATAAAGCCATGATTTTTTTTACATCTAAATTGCGCATAAGTAAAGGTAACTAATCACGTTGATAAAGCTTGCTTCAATTAGCCACCTGGAGCAGGAGGACCACCCGCACCATTCTTTTTGTATATATGTCTGTATAAATATTTCTATAAGCAGTTTCCCTACATTTTCCTGTATTTTGTCTTCACTTATTTTTTCGGTAATAGTCTATGTTTGTCCGAAGCAGCTTAAATTAGGTATACTGCCAATTAAAAAAAAAAAAAAAAAAAAAAAAAACGTTGAATGTAGATTCTGCCATTGCAGAATTCAGTTTCGCCTCCGATTCGGGGAAAAAAAATCGATAGAGGTTTTTTAGAAAGGCGATCCCGTTTAGATTGCAATGAACTAACTTCATTTTTCTTGTATTTATCAATATAATAGCAGACAGAACGACGTGAAATACCCAATTGAATAGCAATTTCTCTCTGAGACATTGGAATTGCGGAATAATAAAGAGATACAATTTGACGTGCTACTTCTTCATATACTAGATTCATGAAAAATGGATTTTTTTCTTTTTGTTTAAACGCTTTTTTATAGACTCTGAGTAAAAGGAAATGCAATTTAACAATAAAATGAGTGGAATCCCGTCGAATTCGACGAATGAAATGTTTAAAAGACCCGATCTATTTGGTTAGGGGAAAAAAAAAAGCAAAAGTAATTACATTATTGAATTAATATATAATAAATATATTTACAAAGTAAATCTCAAGTTTGCCAGTTACAATTTTGCATGCAAATATTCCCACATCTTCAGTTAAAACTGTAATCCGAGTGCCGGCGAAATCCAGAAATTTTATTTTATATGCACTCACAAAAAAATAGTTTTATTTAAAAAAAAAAAAAAAAAAAAAAAAAAAAAAAAAAAAAAAAAAAAACTAATTTTATTTTTACTGTGACATTATTTTCACTAACTGAAGTCATCTGAAAGTAAAATCTCAATCTCAGTGTCCATAATGAAAAGAAATATTGAAATGTAATATCGGGTACTACTAGGTTATCCCATCGACCAAAAAATTATCGCCAAACTATAAGATTAAATGCCAATAATGGATGATCGTGAATGTCATATTCAATGACATTAAATACGATTCATGTGTTTAAAATGTCATTAAGTGATTTTTATTTCGACTTTTTGTTAATATTTTTATTAATATTCTACTAATTTTTTTTTTTTTTTTTTTTTTTTTTTTGTTATTTAAAATAAAAATTATGTCAATATGTATAATTTGGCTATTAGTTTGGCGATTTGTATAATTTGGCGAAATTGGTCGATGGAATGACAGAGTAATGCCTAATATCGTTATGAGTAAAAATGCGATGTTTTAAATAGTGATGTCATTTTCTCTTCAAATGTGTTTTAAAAGTTATTGTTATTAGTAATATGAAAAAGGCATCCGTAATAATATTGTAATTCCCATTTATCTGGTTGCTGAATGACATCATTTTCCTCATTTGAAATTTCTCTTATTTTGATTTAGACATTAATTTTTATCATAAATTATTTTCTGTTATTTTATTTACATTATTAATATTATTTCTCAGTAAATATATATATATTTTTTTTTAACCACAATTAGTACATAATTATATATCCTATCATTTTGGAAAATAAATTTTTATTATCGTGAGAAAAGCTAAACTGTGTTGCCACCATTTTGAAGAAATGTCATGAAAAAGTTTTTAAAATTAAAAATAAAATATAAAAATGGAAATAAATTAAAAAATAACTAAAATGGGCACAACTACAAATAAATAGCTTTCATTTAAAAAAATAAGTATCAAAATCGGTTGAATAGAAAATTCAGGGCTGATGACACGACATTTTTAGCTTGTCTGAAAAAAATAGCAACGGAGGCTTAAAATATATATATATATATATATATATATATATATATATATATATATATATAATATATATATATATTAATTGTTAGAAATTAATTCATCTTTAGAGATATTTGCTGTAGAATCAAGCTCCAGAAATTTTTCTATAAAATGTAGCAAAATTCTCGATTATTTCTGAACCCTAATGGTAAAATTTATCAAAGCTTTCTGCGACAAGTCAAACTAACAGCAAAAAAAAATCTGCAAAGTAATACTTTTAAACGGTAGAAATGAGTGCAAATTTATATTAGAGCTCAGCATGGGCCGGAATTTCCAGGCCCGACCCGTTCTGGTCGGACACACACAAGCTCTACTATTTCTAAAAAATTCAGATTTTTTAAAGAATACTGTTTCTTTTAATATTTGTTGCTGAGTGCGAGATTGAACTGTTGCAATTTGCAGTATTGCACCATAGATTTAAAAACTATAATTAAATTATTATTATTATTATTTTTGTGGGGGCGGGGAGGTATTGTAGACATAAGCTTAATTATTATTAATAATTAAAATATAAACTAATATGTGTACATACATATCTATTTTTTTTTCTTTTAGTAGAAGTTGAGGGTAAGGTCATTCTTTTTCTTTATAATAATAAAAGTAATAAATTTATCTTTTTTAACATAGTGAATTTAAAGCTACTTTTACAAAAAATGCGCCTTATGTTTTGCACATAGCTAAATAGGGAATTGTTTAGTCGCATAAAGACTTTAGTCTTCTAGAAACTTCTTCTCTAACATGCTTTACCAACTTTAATCCTCATCTGAAGCTAGCTTTTTATATATGATTCTATATTTATATTCAAACCAATATATTTTGAGAATAAATTTTCTGGTATTTCTTAAAGTTTTCGATAGTATTTCTTGCATAATCTGTCAAAGTATTAATAAATATTTTATAATAAAAAAAAATTGGTGTTAATCGAAAAAAAATTTGCGCAAGAATGAAGATTCTAATATTGCATGGGAAGTTACATTAGACAATTAAGTTTAACCCTTTTTATTTGAAATAAAAATAACAGTTCTAAAAATTAGTATTACTATCAGCTATGTTTAGCGATTCGAAGCTGAAAATTTTCGGCAAGGTGCCATTCCGTTTCTGCGTCAATGTAGCCGTTGTGATGTCTTAGATGAATCAGCTGAGTATACAGTTTTCCTATCTCCGTGAGTGATTACTATAATCCTTTGTATAATGAGAGAGAAATATGAAATGGTATGTCAGTGGGGCTGTTCTATTGTGGATCAGGACAGTCGCTTGAAGACGGGAAAGAGCTAAGATTCTGAGAAATGAAAGGGGTAGAACAGAACAGGTGTGCAGAGAAGAAAAAGCAATGACATTCTCTGTGTAGTCGTCGGAGAAAGAGGTTGAATTCTCTCAGATATAGTGAAAGTGAGGTATTGACTCTCTGGGTGTTTCTGGGAGAGGTGATGATAAAGAATGTAACAACGTGTACGAATGGACTCTACCTCACTTATGAATATGATGTTGACTGTATTTTTATTTTCTAATTAGCAGTTCTAATAAAGAACTTAGGAATGAAATTTAATATAATGATTTATTTCTTATATATGTATGGTAAAAGGGTGGAAACAACGGAAACGACACCACACCGTGTTTCTGCCACAAGGTTCTGAAAAAACTTCTATCCTTAAACAATAGTTTGTGCCAATGTACTTAAAGCTAGTCAATTTTAAGCATACAAAGGGACACATGAATAAATATTTTCAAAAGAAGATAGTCTCCAAAAAATTAAAAATAACATGAGTTATTACATTTGAGGATGGGGGGGGGGAGGGGGAGGTGAGTGAGGTGCCAGGAGGAACTTATCTTTTTAACTTTAATTCGGCAGACAATCGCCATAATCTATGTGGATATTTATTAAGGATCGACCGAAACAAATTTTTAAGACCAAAAACGAAGCTGAAACTGAATTTTGGTTATCTTTTTATTTTCGGCTGAAAACGAAAATGCCTCCCAAAATTTGTTAAGTAGTTTATAGATCCATAAATATTCGTAATACTTAATTAATTATACGTTTTTATTAAGTACATAACTATTAATCTCTAGCCAAAACTTTTTAGTTTCATATCAAATTGTAATTAATTCGTCACCAACATGGAACAAAATTTTAATTATGTGAATTCAATCTAATTAAAAAATATTTAAGCTGTACATATCTCGATTTATCTTTTATAATTATTATCTGATATACTAGAACTTTCTCAAAACGTATAAGAAACATTTCCGTGGTTTCAAATTAAACATTTTCTTTAATGTTAAGCTTGGAACTTTTAATGAGTACCTGAAAAACGTCCTCAAAGATTAGTCCAATATGCACTGCTTGCTTTAAGAATTGCACTCGCATCTTCAGTCAGGCATGACTGGTAATTATAAACTGCACATTTTATAGCAATAGAGCTAAAATTAATAGAGCTAAAATTAATGAGTGAGTAATAATGAAAATTTCCTAAATAAGAAACGAAATTTTTGGAATACAGGCAATTTAGGTCGAGTTTCGGACCGGCGGAATGTATTTTTGCCGGAAATTAATTTCGGTCGATCTATTCAGTTTACACACGTTCAATGGATGAAAAGTGAAGACTTCAAATCAACTATAACAGAAAGATGACAAGTACAGTGTAACCACTAAATAAGGGACAACTGTGGAACCGGAACTTTTGTCCCTTAAATAGAGGTGTTCCTTATTCAGAGTTTTGATTGTTATTTTTGATTAATCGTTCAGAAGGATATAAAAATAATAAATCATTAAAGGTGAAATTAAAATGTACCCAATGTGTATGAATTACATTAGTGAGATAAAAGGAATTTAGGGAATTAAAAAATTAAAATTTTTAATTGATTACTAAATCATTAAATTATTTGTAGAATTATTGTTTTTTATTTTATATACAAATTTTGTACATGCTAAAGGATTAAAACATTGAAAAATATATCTTGAAGTAATCAATCAAAAATAATTGTTTTGCAAATGTCAATTTTTCACTACAAAATTTTCAAGTGTTCATTTACTATACTCATAAATTTTAGTTCTTCATTATCAGGAGCATTTACGAAAAAAGTATTCAACTACTGTGCTCAGCTAGTGTGAAACATTTTGACATATTTACAAATTCATTTTTTAACGGAAAGGCATAAAACTGGAATGCCTGACTGTGGAAGCGATTTGTAATCGAACTGAGTTTTAACTTTTTTGGTAAATAAATTATTTATTGAGTTATAAGCGATTTTGATCATGTGACAAATACGTTTATCACCCTTCCTGAGTAGTTATTCTTCTTTCGTGTAGAAATTCGGTTCAAAACGCCCACTTTGACAATATTGTCTGTAAGGTCTATTGCGTTTGCCCTCAAAAAATGAAAAAAAAAAACAGTTCGATTACATATTTCTGAACAACAACGCCTGCCAGTTTCGAGCATTTCCAAATAAAAATAAATGAAAACTTATGTCATAAAAGTTGCCCTTTTGGATTTGAGAACAGCCCAATGGCATCTATAAAGTTCTATGTTTCATACTTTACTTTTATTCTCTACTTTCAGAACCATCCTGAAAATTTCCAACATTACTTTCAATGGGGATAAACGCACTGATGTCAAATCAGAATTGTGGGTAAATAAATAATCGTCAATTGTGTCGTATGTTGCTGTATCCACATGACTGTCTATCAGTTTGCTAAATTTACAAAAATCTGTATTTTCATTTTCATCACAGACATATTTCATTATTTGAAATGCAAAAACCAGTCCCTTTGATCTCATTTTCAATGGTCCCTAAATCGAGTGTCCCTTATTCAGAGGTAAGTACATTACACGTTCTATACCAAGGGACTGGGACCGGCAGTTTTGTCCCTTATTTAGAGGTTTCACTGTAGTAATTAAAATTGAATTTTAACTGTATCAAAAATTCTAAGTTTTCAAAAAAAAAAAAAAAAAAAAAAGAAAAAGAAAAAAGAGCTTTTGAATTGCAATATTATAATCTATATTTTTATTCTTTAGTTAATAAAACTATTCTCAATAATAAAAGATGTAAAACCAGCAAATTAGTTATTTTATAAGTAAGGAATACTATTAACTATTTATACTATACTATTATTAAGAAATACTATTATTTTGCAATAATTATTATAATACCTATATGAAATACAGCAGAAATTTATATTTATTAAAATTATTAACAATTGCATTTAATATTAATATTAATGCAATTTAAACTAGCAGTTATTAAACAATTAATTCTCTCGTTAAAACACTATACTTTTTATGTTTTGATTAATAAAGTTACAGTTAATATAATTACAGAAATAATAAAAACTGAAAATAAGTATGCATATCAATTTAAATATGTTTCGACGGGTGTAACATTCTTAAAAAAAAACGTTTGAAACTATTTTATCCTACAGGCGTAATATAACAGAATACTTTTGACTGTCCCTGTATTTGAACTATATATCCGTATTTAATAAATTTGAAATGACTCATCAAAATTCTGCAACAAATCTATAATTAAAATTTCAAACAATTCGCTTGGTAGTTTTTATGCTGTTACATGCGGGCTGACAGATGGACAGACAGACAGATCTGACGACATCAATAGACGCTACTTATTTATATAGCTACAAACGTACATAAAAAACAGTTAAATTTAAAAACGCATGCCGAAGTTGAAAACTCATTTCCAACAGGTATTAATCTTATACATTATTGTAACGATTTCTTTTGCATATGTCTCTGCAAATGAATTAAAACTGTTATGAATGTCCAATTATAATTTAATCGTTGTGAAATTCAGTGATTTAAAACAGTTTCAATACATTTGCAATAGCGTTATGTCATCAAAATACTCTGCAAACGATTTTCCTCCATAGACCATAATGTATAAATCGAATGCATAAACACCTTACAACTTTGTTAGAAAGTGTTAAAAATGGATTCAATCATTTATTTTTAAAATATTTTTTTTTAAAGTACTGATTGTTTTTCCTGTATAGATTTTTTCTATTTGGGCTAATTATGCACAAGATTTATTTTTCATTAGTTAATAATTTTACAAACATACAATCTTTATGAATTTAGAGATTATCTACAATTTAAGATTAGATCTAAATTTAATGATAATTAAAAGAAATAAAGTAACAATAAAAGATATAGCTTTCTACACGTGGGTCTTTTAAAACACGCGCCTAATTAAAAGAAATAAAGTAACAATAAAAGATATAGCTTTCTACACGTGGGTCTTTTAAAACACGCGCCTAATTAAAAGAAATAAAGTAACAATAAAAGATATAGCTTTCTACATGTGGGTCTTTTAAAACACGCGCCTCACTGAAATTCAGAACTGAACGTTGACTGTATGCAACTGCTATATAATCCCTTGTAATTCCCCCTGTTAATGATCTGCAGGCACACATCTTGACAGAAGAGATTTATCACATATGTATCCCTGCAACTATCCCAAAAAAAAAGCCCTTCTTGCCCTACATTTTGAAAAGACGCAGCCCTCCAGCAACGATCTGAACGCGCTATAGCGCGTAAATTATGCAAAGAATCGGCGACGGAACTCAAAAAATAGCTTCATATGCGTCCCTGGGGACGGGTAATTTCGTCAAAAATCGCTAAAAAACGGCAAGTTTCGTTAAAAATCGCGATATAACGTCTAATTTCCGGCAAGATTCGCAAAAAAAAAAAAAAAAAAAAAAGGGTGGCTAATTTCGTCACAAAATTTCACAAAACGGCTGATTTCCTCAAAAGATCGTAGAAAAACGACAATTTTTTTCCAAATTTCGCGATAAAACGGGAAATTTTGTCAAATGAGTCGCAAGAAACGGCAACTTTCGACAAAAAATAGTGATAAAACGTCGGATTTCGTTAAAAGAATTGTGGAAAAAACACAAATTTCGTCCAACAATCGCAATAAAATGGAAAATTCTGTGAAAAGTTCCGTTTTTTCGCTATTTTTTCACGAAATTTGACGTTTTTTCGCGATTTTTTTAGCAAAATATGCCTCATTTGCGATCTTTTAACAAAATCTGCTGTTTTTTCCGATCTTTTAACAAAATTGGCCGTTTTTTCGTGATCTTTTAACAATATTTACCTTTTTTTCGCGATCCTTTAACAAAATTTACCTTTTTTTTTTTTTCTTTTTTTAAATTTTTTGATGAAATTTGTTTTTTCACGACTTTTTGAACCGCTAGATTCTAGATTCAACTTTATAAAAGTGCCCTGAAAAATGTAAAAAGTGCCATTTTCAGAACAATAGCGCCCTGCTCTTTTTTAAACCTGGGAGAAACTCTGCGATAGAAATAGCATACTCATTTCTTTCATTTATTTAGAAGGCGAAAACTTAGAACTTAAATAAAATTTAAAGTAAATTAATCAAAGATTTTTTTTAAATGCTATTTTTAATAAAGAAAAAATGGATAATTTACAATGTATGTGATTTCATTTCACAGGGTTTTACAGTAATGCACATTTGGCTCATATGTATATATCTTGTCTTATTTGTGTTTTCGTTTTTATGTGCGTTATTAGTGATTGTGTGCACATTATTAAATTGCAGAAATATATTCCGCAAATCCAGCAACTTCTCCTATTTTTTGTGTCTTACTACTATAGTTTTCCACCCCTCTAAGTCCACTAATTATTCTTGTAAATAAATGCGTTTCTTTCTTTTTTTAAATGTGTGTATGTTAAATAAGAAATTTCAAATTTAAGGGTTTATGAAACCGTTCTGGACATAAAATAAACATTTTTATGTGTGTATGAGAGAGATAGGGGGGGGGGGGGGAAACATATTTTGAAGTAAGACAGTTCGTCACCTGAGAATAACAAGGTTCTATCTGTGTTTTTGAAAAAATTGGCTTACTGATATAGAAAGGTTTTATTTGTATGTATGAAGGCATTTTTGCATCAAAATGATGTTATACATAATTTACATATGGTATAACGATTATGTCATGACATTATTTTAATCCAAAAATGCCTTCATAGATACAAGTAGAACATTTCTATATCAGTAAGCCAATTTTTTCAAAAACACAGATAGAACCTTAATATTCTCAGGTGATGAATTATTAACGAGAAAAAGGAGTTCAGTAGAAAAACATAATAGTTTTACGCAATTTTTTATCGTTCGAAATCAACAATTATTTTAAAAATTTATTGTACAGTTGATGTATATGTACAATTATACATATTTTGTATATTCATATTTATATGCGTCAATCATTATTGAAATTTATTTGTAAAAGTAATACTTTCCATAAATCGGTTTGATAACTTTATTCGTTTTGCCTGCAACTGTTACTAATAAATTTTGTACTTCATTTTTCAAATTCATACATTTTTTTCTTTCTTAAAAATAAATATATGTGTAATTATGTAACAAACAGCAAGAAAAACAACCTATTGCAGAACTAAAATAAAATGAATAAAATTATCAGATTCATTATTTTTGTGATTCATAGCTTTTCAGATACTGATATTCTAGTATTGAATTTTATGCTGCTGTTCCTAGAAGTGAGGATGATTTATTGCTTGATTGGTATTCAACGCTTTTAAGCGCATTATAGAAATATGAGGCAAAAGTGCTACAAGATCGCACTCATACCAGCAGTTTCTGAAGCTGGAAGCAATTTTCTCACAGAAACATGCACTTCGAGAACGGAAGTGTATTTCATTCATTGTTTACAACTTAAAATTTAAAGATAAAGAAATAATAATAAGCATTTTGACTATTATTACTAGAGGATCTTTCCCGGGTTACGGAGGTAACCTATAATCTTTTCGTTATTGTAAACTCTTTAAATGCATTTTTTAGACTAGAATTTACAATATAAGATTTTTTTTTTAATTATTTAACTTATCCCCCCCCCTTTTTTTTTTCCTTGATGCTCATACTTGATTTTGTTTTACCTAATTTTAAAATTAGTTTTATAAAAGATGTCAATTTGTTAAGTTCCTAAAAGTAGACTTAAAAATTAGATAATATAAATACATAATATTTTTTAAATATGTATTGTGTATATGTATTTCAATGATATGAAGGGCTATACATATATAACGTTGTCAACACTGTTAATTATAAACCCTCCTACGAAAACGCCAAGATGACGGATATCGGTCAAAATATATTCACACAATCAGTGCCCTTAAATTTAACATGAATCTGATTTGCAAATAATGAAACCTTTTCTCATTTTAGTCAACATTCTTTTCCGTGGGAAAAGAGAAAATACAAAATGGTTACTGGATATATAAAACTCTCTCTTAATTTTTATTTTCAAGGACACTTCCGTTGCTATTGGATAAAATTCTTTTGAGGAAATACATGGGTCACATCTGGCAGTGGGAGAGAAAGGGTGTTCTTGCCTGTCTATGCCAGTTGTCCATTCATCTGCCAGCTTCTGTTTCCTTTCTCTGTCTCCTTATTCAAAATATTATGTGCACTTTTCGTACATTTGACATTGAAATTTAGACATTCAAGTATCCAAATTGTTATATGGGCTTTTCAAGAGATCTATATTTAAATTTAATTTTAAAAAAGATATATGTAGGCTTAAGTTATGTTCAAGGTCTTCGCTAAGGAAGGATAAGGGGAGACTGTCCTCCCTCCTTTCCACACATAATACGTACTAAGTTGGAAATTTTCTTTAAACATGGGAAAACCCGAAACTCAATTGACAAACTTGTTAAATTACTTCCTTCCTTTTTAAAAAATATAATATATATATAACCATTATAAAGCAATAAAAATTATATAGTAAAACTAGGAGTGTAACGAATAGATTTTCTGAATACAGAGTATTGCATAAAAAAAGAAATCCCTAAATTTATTCCGCTGAATATCCAATAATTTTCGATAATAAATTTTTAGAATGTGAGATTGAAAATGACTATCATTGATGTGCCAGAAAATATCCCATTTGAATTTGAGAAAAACATTGTACAAAAAAAATTTAAATATTCTATCAGGAATTTATTATCCTGAGTACCCAACAATATTCGACCTAAGCTTATCCTAGTCACTACTCTTTCAGGAGTGGGCCGTGTTCGGACCTTACTTTTTTCTTAAGTGATCGGGCCGAGCCGGGCTTAACTTATTTTTTTCCATACCGAGCCGGGACTCATTTCATTCTTCCTAGTCTTCACAGACCGAAATTTTCAGTCTCGGTTTTGAATCGGTCCGTACGAAAATCATTGGCTAGGTGTGTCCAAGTCCGTTCAAAGATCAGTAAAATTTGGCCTGGTTCAAAAATTTTTGCATAACATGAATATATTTTTAAATCACCATTATTCTACAACTAAACATTAAACTTTATTCTATTTAAAGAATATTAGATTTCTAGGCTTATTAAAATATAGTAAAATTATGTAAAGAACCTGCCTGTGACGAAATCGTGTTTTAAACTAAAAACAGTGTTAAACCAATACAATAATACGTGGGCAAAAAAATATATTACACATTTGCTAAGAAAAAAACTAGTCTATAATGGCTTTTTTAATTCCTAAACGATTTTGTCTTTGAAAATTTTACTGTGTTAGATTGTTATGGCTCAATTACATGGAATATGGATTAATAATACTAATAACTGAGACACTTACATAACAACAAATAGTGGTCCATTAAAAATGTAAATATCGTAGCCTGGGGCACTTCTATATAAATGAAGATTATAAATATGGGTAAAAAAAAACTAATGTAAAGTTTTTTGGTTAGAACTTCTTCATACAAATAAAAACCAATGTTTTGTAGAAATTTACTCCAGGCGGGTTTGGGCCGAAATTTTAACTTTTATAACGAACGGGCTGTGCCAATACTTTTTTTGTACGGGCCGGACCGAGCCTGAGTCTGTAAATTTCAGCCTATGCAAACCTCTACACTGAGAGCCCGCATTAAGCCATGCCATGTCTAGAGCACACGCAGCATTAATTAACTAAATTTTTATTTTATTTAATGATTTTTTCATAATTAGTAAAATGTATTATTCACAAACAACTAAAAATAAGTAAACGCCAAGAGAAAGAACTAAGAATTTTTTGTCGTGGAGGAGGGGGGGGGGGGATGTTCTGTCTCTTTGAACCCAAAAGCATTATTACTTCAATTCTACTTTTTATTTATGTTACTATAAATTTAGTTTTGAATAATTAATATTTTTTAATTGTTAAAATTTTGTATTACTTTTCTTGTTTATATGTTTTTTAATTTATCTTGAGCTAGGCGTTCTAATAAAAAATGTTTAGTTAATCTTATTTCATGTTTGTAATCACCGTTTTAAAAAATCCAAGACTGCGAACCGCAAACCCATAAGTTCCAAAATCTTGCTCCTCCCTAGATCTCGTCTTACCGGCGCCCATACCTTGTAAATTTGTCGCCTATCGATTGCGGTGAAGTTTCATTATGATAATACCGATTTAGGATTTGCTTTCAATTTTGCGAAGTAATTATCCGTTTCACGTGAATTGCATACCTGGAAGAGAAAATACGTCGTCGAAAGCATTTGTGTGTGACGTAATGGGCGTGGTGAAGATGATTGCTAACGAGCTCAATTGATGTACATCCAGAACATTACCCGCACGCAAAATTCTATTTTCCGATTTGCCCCATGAGACTCCCGACTCGGGAAAACTCTTCCTGGAAGGGCCGGTATTCGAGAGGAAGATTAAGAGAACTTTTATTAGATCTTCCGATTCGAGTATTTTAAAATTGTGTATCTTGAAGACCTCGCAGTTTTATGGAAACTGGAAAGCTTGGATTATTTTCGACTATCGTGATTGATCTGTTAAACTGTTGTTAAATCGCACGCAGCTTTTACTGAGGAATTCCTTATTATATATCCGTCCCAGTTTGATTGGAAGTTTGCGGTAACTAATTTAGTTTTAAATTGTGGATGCAAAAGAATTTTATCTTTCTTGATCAGTTGTGGTGTTGGTATACACGGTACTCTCTCTTTGTTGCTCACTATCATATGTTTGAACCGTTAGTTTTCGAGGTATGGTTCCAATTGAAAAAAAAAAATGCTTCAAATGTCGGTCTCCATCATATGAAAATCTATTTGCTTCATTATAGTTATTTTGCTAAAAACTTACGAAAATTGGACTTTTATCCTATTATACGTCTTATGAGTTGGAAAAATTTTGTTAGTATTTTAACAAGTAAAATACTAAGAAACCCAATATTTCACGACCAAATTTACCGAATTATGATACTTTGAATTTTATAAATCTTCATTTTATGGCATTAAAAGTGACAGAAGAATTTAGTTTTTACTGTTTTATTTATAACATTTAAAATATTTTTGTAATTAAAAAATACTTCTAAATAGAATGTCAACAATTTTAATCGGATGATGTAAATCTATTATTAAATCCTGATTTTAATCAACTTTTTTTTCAATTATTGTTTAAAATCATAATTTTTTCAAATCTTTAAAATGGCGTAAAAAATGTTAGATTAATTTTTAACACAATTATTGAATTGACACTGAGCCAATCTGAGACCCTGGGCGAATCTAGAATTCCAATTAATTCGCCCGGCTAACGTTTTAACGGACACAGCATCTGGTCTGATATCTGAATCAGCTTAACATAATAAATCGAAGCTCTTTTTTTTGTAGAACTGCTGTAAACACTGCACGCGGGGATGACAGCTTCAGCGAAGACGTACCTGGTTCGAATCAATTGTACTGAGTGGCACCAACCTATATGAGCCCATGGGGTGCAAGCCCACCCAATAATTTGATCTCTCTGCCCACCCAATAATTTGATCTCTCTGCCCACCCATTTCATTTGATTTAATTTGTTATTTATTTTTTATTTATTAGTTAAATTGAAATTTGGTTATATCAATGCTCTCAAAATAATTTTGTTTGAAAAATAGTAAAAACATCAACTTGACTTACAAAAGCATTGAATTTCTCTTCAGTGGCAATATATAGTTAAATTTCTGACAGAAACGAATGTCTTACATATTTTGACATCTGGTTTCATTCTTGAATTAATAAAGTTCTTGTGTAACTAAAATGTATACTTTTCTTGACATTTAGTTTTTTGCCCTTTCAATGGCTATCAATTCCAAAGTTATTTAAAATAAATATAAATGTATTTATATGGAAGAACCTTTAAGAATGTATCACTTTTTTATTTAATAAAAGTTTTTTATAAATTATTTATCTATTTATAAAATTAAATTATGATAATTTAAAAATCTCTTTAGAAAAACATAATTTAATTTTCAATTATTATTTTTAATCATTCGCTATTACCCCGCCTCCCCCGCTCCCTCTTTGTCTCGCCACACACGTAAGCATTAAGCGAAAAAAAATATGTGTGTTATATGTGTAACATTACTCTAAAATTTTTGAGTCCACCCAACATTTTTGAAAAGTTGGCACTACTGACTGTACCAGATAATCGGAAGTATTCGGTACATCTTTTTAAAAGTATTCAATGCGACTGATAGTGCTCGCAATATGATAATAACAAGGAAAGCCCTCTCGACAAACACACATATTATTTAATTGAATTTCAGGAAAGCATTTAATTAGTTTTCCTGTAATTACTTTTAATGATTTTCCTCCAATGACTGACTGATGGACTCTCTATGTACAAAGTGAACGCTTTTTCTGGAGAGATTCTCTCGGAGAAATCGAATTATTTAATTGCAGCGCCATCTTTTTATTACAGTAATTTTTGTTTACCTCTTGGATTTATTTCATTTAATAACAGCATTTTCAGTTCTGCTTTTCATTAATTCATATGTGCAATGAAAAGTTATGTTGCTATTTGCTCTAATCCCCTTGAAAGTTTTAATTATCCAAAGAATTTTGTCCGGATGTTTTATTTTAGTTAATAAAGCTTCTGAATTCGGTTGATTTCAATGTAAATAAGGCTTTTGATTCGAAAATGTTGTCTCAGAAATATTTGCACTTGCGGCTCTTTTTATCAGTTTACGTGATACAAATACAAATGGAAAGATTATTATTTAAAATTTCGACAATAAATAGTGAAGATGAGTGTTTTTATCGGGGGATTTTTGGCATTAATTACTTTTTGCACACCGTATTTTCTGTTTATCATGATTGTTCTCTAAAACTATTTAAGATAATTTCTGTAATTCAGACTGTATACGATGAATTCTAAAATTAAGCTTTAGAGATGTTTCTTTTAAAGCTTAGTTCCATTTCTTCTCCCTCCTATTTTTCAGGATTGGAAAACTGTTAAATTAGATACCGGGTGTCCAGTAAATGACTGACCCATTTTAAAATTAAATAACAAAAAAACGGTTTGAGATAAAAATGCGCGGTTTGCGGTATTGTTATTAGAATATCAATAAATTTTTAATACGCACTTCTTTCAAATAGTTCCAATTTCGGCCAAAAGATGGCGCTGGCGGCATCAGGCTGCAGAAATATCGCCTGTTTTCTTGTTCTCCAGCTGATGATCTTTCCGGCTCATTTTTCCGAGTCGAATCTGAGTCGAAATGTTGAATCGACTCTCCACTCAACGGCAGAAATAGGATTTGTTGATTGAAAACGAGATTTAAAATAACATTTAAGATTGAACGGGGTCTATTGTAACAATCTATGTCTATTGTAGCCTCCTGAGACAAATATCACGGGAAACTATAAAAACTAGTTTAAAATTTCTGTAAAACATCTCCAACGGTGTATCAATTTATGAATAAATATTTATGACAAGAAAACATTTATTAAAGAAACGTAGAAATATTTTTAAGAATTCTAGAAAATTTTAATTTAATTTAAAGGACGTTCTTTAATGTTTCAGAATTATCTTCGGAATATGTTATTTTAACCGCTTAACTGATACGCTTTTTTACATACAATAAAATGAAAATATAGGATAAACGCCGCTTTTTTAAAGCTAAAATAATCGTAATATTTAATTTAAATATTTCTTCTATTAAATAGTATGAAATTGTATTTAAAATTTTAAGTATTTGTCAGAAAGCTTTAAGTGATGGAAGTAGCAAACTATAATTGCCGGTATGTTGTACGGGCAAATCAGTTAAAATTTTAAAACATTGGTATGCAAATAGCGTTACCAAGTCTCCTGTCTAAGAAAACTTATAAATTGGCATATTAAAATTTTCTAAATCTTACTATAAAGGAATCCGTCTACAACAAATCCTGTCTTAAACATAAAAATTTATTGATCCCGAAGTAGAAAGAAACCTACAAAACTACCTGCTAAGGGAAAAACCTGCCTAAAACAAAATATTCTTAATTTTTCAGAAAACCGAATTCATCCCTACTTTATATTCATATTTTGTCATTTAACGTATCCAAAAATTTTATTACGAAAGTCGTGAGAGATTTTAAGATTTCTTTTGCACACACCTCGCCTCCCCCCACCTACCCACGACAGGAAACGTATCTACGCTAAAATGGACGGATATTTAAAAAGAAAAAAAAAGACGTATCTTTTTTTATAGCCTGTAAGTCATCCCTCTTCAAAACTTCATCACAAAAAGTATCATAGAACCTGAAGTATTTTTTTGCCCCCCCACCCATATAGGAGGGAAATATGTAATCTCGTTCTTTTCCCCCGGTATGAGTAAAAGAACTAGAAAAAACATTCTGAAAATATCTCCTGTATCTGATTTGAAATAAGAAATATTTTAAAAATATGATTTTTTATCTTTTAAAATTATGTATAAAAAGATACCAATGTTCAATTTATTTTTCCAATATTTATATTTATAAAATTTAATTAAAATAAGTAGACATTCAGTTTTATCTAAAATATCTATGGCCTCACCAGTGGGCGATAGGTTCTGACGTCTCAACTGGCGTTTAAATCAGCATTGTAATAACCTCTTCAATTTATAGTGTAGATGACGTAAATCCTCAAAAATTTCACTTGACCTTACACTTGACCACTTGACCTCAAAATTTAAACTTGACATTCTGCTAAGAGCATCAATTTGATGTTTATTGCTTTTTACTGTTATTCGGTATTACATTACACAAATATAGGTTCAAAAGTTGTAATCTAGGCTTTTAAAACCGATTCGTATTTCAACTCATCGAATCCAACAGAAGAAAAATGTAGAATCGGGAGATAGTAAATGAAAGAAAGGATCGGGACAGTGGATACTGCATTGGCTTCTGAAATGTTTTCAACAGATTTTGTCTCATGCAATATTAAAAAAAAAACTAGAAGAAAAAGAAACGAAACTTTATTTCAGTAAAAAGTTTCCGTAAAAATGTTTTGCCATATTGCCTATAGATATTTTAGTTTGGTTTGGTTTATTTAATGTCGTCCGATTTTGTACACGTGGGATATAGGTCATAAAGGGGTGGGATGCCCTGCGTGGGTGTTTTTCTAAGGGCACCTAACCCGTATTTACACAAGAAAATCCAAGGTTCGAAGAAAACCACGGAAAATTCCGAACGGTTATGCCGACAGACGCGATTGGGTTCGAACCCAGCACTGCCGTCTACCAGTTGAGACGTCAGAATCTATCATCCACTGGTGGAAGCATAGATATTTTAGATAAAACTGAATGTCTACTTATTTTAGTTCAATTTTATAAATATTAATATTGAAAAATAAATTGAACATTTTTTTTAAATACATAATTTAAAAAAGATAATAAATGATATTTACATAAATATATTTTTATATATACGTAAAAGGAGTATCAGTTACGCGGTTAAAATGACATATTCCGAAGAGTAATTTGAAACACTAAATAACATCCTTTAAATTAATTTAAATTTTTCTAGAATTGTTAAAAAAAATTTCTAGGATTCTTTAACAAACGTTTGCTTGTCATAAATATTTATTCATAGATTGACATATCTTTGGAGATGTTTTACAGTAATTTTAAACTAGTTTTTGTAGTTCCTCCGTGATATTTGTCTGAAGAGGCTACAATAGACATAGATTGTTATAATAGACCCAGTTGAATCTTAAATGTTATTTTAATTCTCGTTCCAATCAACAAACCCTATTTCTGCAGTTGAGTGGAGAGTCGATTCAACCTTTCGACTCAGATTCGACTCGGGAAAATGAGCCAGAAAGATCATCAGCTTGAGAACAAGAAAACAGGCGGTATTTCTGCAGTCTAATGCCACCAGCGCCATCTTTTGGCCGAAATTAGAACTATTTGAAGGAAGTGCGTATTAAAAATTTATTGATATTCTAATAACAATACCTCAAATCGCGCATTTTTATCTCAAACCGTTTTTTTGTTATTTAATTTTAAAATGGGTCAGTCATTTACTGGACACCCGGTAGTTTCTAAATAAAAACATATGCTAATCTCATGCGTTTACGAGCAAAAATCAAATTAAAAATGCGTTAGAAAATAGTCAATCTGAATTTGAGATAATCTTTAAACAGTATTCGGTAACACTCATTTTTCTAAACGAGAATGAAAATTTCCATTATCTAACATTTTGCTCAAAATTAATCGCCGAAACGTCAGTGAAGGCTTACTTTGGAGACACGAAATGTTTTAATTTCTGTCTGTCTGTTTCGCGATATCTGCCGCAAAAGACACCCCATTAACTTGAAATTAAATGGGTATGTTCTTGAGATACCTGGATTTAGCTGTATAGTTTTCTGTTCTATTTGATTCATTTGTTCGGAAAATACAGGACATTTAATTTTGAACCATAATGCTTTTCTATGGCAATTCAGGCGTTTTGAAAATTTTCATTTGTTGAAAGAAAATGGCTCACTTGCTCAATGGCATTAAATGACAAATTAGTTACTGAAATTTACGAATACGAGGCTGAAATTATTCAAATTATTTTGAAATTTTTTCTATGCATTTGTCAGATTTTTCAAATTATTACTGTATTTTTTGGATAATTTTTATAAATGTGTTCCATTAATATAAAACAATTTGTTTTACAGATTTACTTATTTCAAATGTATTCTTTCTTTTACTTTTTATAGTTGCCTAGCAACCCTTTATCATATAAAATTATTATTAAAAGCATGCATAGTGCGTCAGTGTAATATTTGAATTTTCATGTAAATAAAGGTAAATATAAAATGATTATGAATTATATGAATTAAGAGAAAATTAATATAATTTCGTATTGGAAAGAAAACGGAAATTTTCAAGTATCTTTTAATAATAAAAGATAAAGGAAGATTGATTTTATGGCTCGAAAACAAGCAATTAGGACATCATATACCGAAAATGAAACTAATCACTTTGGCGCTTAAATTAAATGGCCTTGGATTATGATATTAATCCTTATTTATTTACAGAAATTTATCATCAAAATTTTAAAATTTATCGGAAATGCGCTAAAATAAAGATTTTTTTTTTTAAATATTTAAAATAATAATAAACTTGTTGTGAAGCAAGTGGTTGGATAGTAAATTTTAGTAATATGTCCCACATAGATATAAATGACATTAATTTGTATCGCATAGATATCGATGTCAAAATGACGGCAAGGTTAGCGGGAAATAAGTGTCTTTATGGGGTGATTTTAGCGAGGTAAAGTTATCAAAAAGATTTGGATTTATATTTAGATAAAATCTTAGATCTAAATATTATAAAAACGTAATAAAAGTAAAATTTTTGAGAAACAAAAATTGTAAAAATTTTAGAATTCTAAATTAGATTACTCCTTTACATAAATTTTCATGTATCCTTTTCTATAAATTACTTATATATCAAATACAGGTTTTTTGTGGTTCGTAAGTTAAAAAAAAAAAAAAAAAAAAAAAAAAAAAAAAAAATCAGTACTGTCGCACATTTAATAGAAAATTACGAATGTAAATTTAATGAGTCAACTGGGGGTTCAGGGTGGCAGAGCCCCCCTGAAGAAATGTACTTTGTTGTCTAAAAAATTATAATAATATGCAGTTCATAGAATTTTAGAATATCGTTGCATAAAAATGGGATCAATTTAATGCATCAAATTTCTGAAAACTTCTACGTATTTTTAAATGCGTTCGTAACTATATAAATACGTCGCACTTATAGTCGTGTCTGGTTTGTCTATCCGCCTATCTGTCTGTCCGCACATAATTATGTAAGTAGTACCCGATCAAATAGTTTGAAATTTAAAATATATAATTGTTGCATAATTTTGTCGTGTCATTGCAAATTTTATGAGCATCAGATATATTGTTTAATTATAAGGACAGTCAAAAATATTCCATTACATAACGCCAATGGGAAGAATACCTTCAAATGCATTTTAAACATGTTTCACTTTTCGTACAATTTGAAATTGATATGCATCTATGAAGTACATTAAAATAAATATTCTGTACAATGTGCAGTGCAAAGGATATATGTACTTCAATTACAGGGCTACACAAAAGTATTTGATTGCATAATGGTATACGAGGAAACATTGTTTGGGGAGTATTTTAATTATATTGAATTATTTAACGTTTTACTAAATTGCTATACGTTCATGAGGGCAACTACAAGTTACATTCTATATAACAGAAAACACATAGTATTTACAGGGACACTCAAAAGATTTCAGACGCGATACTGCAATGAATTAGCTTTTATAATCGATGACTGCTGATGGATAATTTTTGTTTTGATATGAGCTTTTAACTAAAATTTTGCATGTAACATTTTATGTATAAATGTTACAATTCATATACAGAGTTATACAAAAGAATTTCTAAAGGATATTCAGTATAAACGGAAATAGCTTACATTTTTTTTTTTTATTATTATGGATTTTACTGTTGAACTACATTTAGTACACTAAGATATCTTTGTACAATGTAGATAAAATAATATACAAGGCCACGCAAAAAATTGGTTACAAGTCCTTTTATGTATGATAATATCTGAAACAAAGATCTCAGTAGATTTAAGTGTGCATAAGTCTTATGAGATTATAATTAAATAACAGCCAATTAGTATCGTGTAAATAAAAAGTGGGTAAAATACAGGGTTGTATAAGAGTATTAGTAGTATGATTCCATTTATAATTTCTTGAAAGTAAAATTTAAATCTGTCATGCGTTTTTAAAGCATTACAAAAAGTTAAAATTAGTTTATGAATTATGTTTCTCTGTCCATCTGGTCGTCTGTCTGTCTTTCCGAACTTGCTTTAATATCGTTGCATTGATCTGTAATTGATATATTTTTTTGAGATTTATTAAGCCCTGCTCATTATTGAAAATATTGTGCGTTAAGCTTGTAGTTTATTTGCTGAGACACTTAAAACAATTTTATTACATTATCGTTCATGGGAAAATATCCTAATTTTTAAACTTTGTAGCACCTATAGCCGTTACCTGGTCCATCCATCTGTTTGTCGGTCTGTTCACATATAATAGCGCAAAAACTACCAAGCTGAATGATTTGAAATATATAAAATCGTTGCAAAATTTTGTTGCATTATTTCAAATTTTATGAAAATCCAGTCACAACTTAATAAAAGTTTTCTCCAATCTATCAAATCCTATCATTTTATAATTCAATCATATCCCATGATAGATATTGATTTCAGGTTGCTATGGTGATTATGCCTCAGTTAAGAATTGTAATATTATCCGTATAACTGATATCATATCTGTATAAGTGAATTTAATATATAAAATCGTTATAAATTTTGTATCTATACATTTTTGCATAAGAGTGCAGCAACTCTTACACCTAGATCTGAATATATTTTAAACTTTGTTATAGTAAAAATGAACCTCATTTGATAGGTTTGACGCGCAATTTTTGACTTGTTTATTCATTTTTAAATTTATGTAATTTGAAAACTTTCGATTGCTGTTTGTATAAAGTTAAATTATACACAAAGTGTGGTAAAAAGTAGTCATTAGAAGAGCTGACGTTGAGGCTCTTGATCTGCAGATTTAATAGCTTAGACATCTGTAGTGCATTATATTCACACGAAGTGCCGGAAAGGTACGATAATTAAAAATGTGCGAAAATGGTTTTTTACTATATTTTTAATTTATTCGAAACAATCCGAAAAATAAACTCGTATAAACCTCAAAACGCAAAGAATATAGAGCTTTATTTTCTGCAAAGCACATTTTCCAAAACCAAAAGAGGAGACATCCAGGGAAGGATTTTCGCTTCTCTAAGATCCTCAAATATAGACTAAAGTTTACAGATCAACGAATAAAAAAATATATATATAATAATAATAATTTTTTCCGATAAATAATTTTGAGAAGAAAATGATTGACTTTTTTGCGAAATAAGGAATGGTCAGCCCCGTATTTGTTTCGCATTGTCTCGCGGTATGCTATTTTGCAACATAGTAGATACACCAAGTAAATCCTTTTTTAAGAGTAAAAAGTTATTGTGTCTCTCTTAAATTCATAAAAGGTAACTTTCGAAGCATCAAAAACTCAGTTTTTTAAAAGTTATTTGGAAATCGGTCATAATTAGTGTATCAATATAGGGGAAGTTTTTTCAAATTATTGTTCTGGATTATAGCTTCCCCTGCCTAACCCCCTCCTCTTTTCTATTTTACTTTTATTATTATCATTATTCTAAATGGAATAGATCGTGAAATTTAAGATATTCGGAATGTTTTATGATTAAAAGTAAAATTAAAGTTGCTTAAAGATGTTTTTTAATTTTATTTTTTTAAGTAGAATACCTACACTTTGTTTCAGCGAATATTTATTACTTTTACAAATTCTTTCTGTCACTAGTTGAAAATTAATATCTGTTTAATTTATGAATGTATCTTACCGAAATAATATTCTACAACAAAAATATTTTTAATTAATTTCAATTTTCACTTTTTCAATATTAAACAAAAAATCGCATTCACAAGTGCAAGTTTTTAAAAAATATTAATCATGTTACAGTTTTTTTTTAATTCAACAAAAGTTCGATGTATCATTAGGGTAATGCAAAAATAATTTCCATTACCAAATATGGTTTAAAATAGATTTGATTATGGTTCAAGTAGAAAAATACATAGCGTTTTTTGTTATTTTTTATACTTTAGCTTTAATTTTCATTTACATACATTTTACCATACATAATTTATTGCCGCATCTAAATTGCAACATTTATTCCGGATATTTAATTTGAATTTAAGTACTTTCCGCTTTGCATTTTTTAAAATTATTTTTATTATTAATGATAGTCATTATCATTGACGTTCTCTTTCTGAAAAAGTGTACGTCCGTAAGCCTAAATTTAAAGAGAAGTGTGTGTGTGTGTGTGTGTGTGTGTGTGTGTGTGTGTGTGTGGGGGGGGGGGGGGGGGGGGAAGAAGAGGGGAGATTTCTCCTGAAGAATAGTTAACCAATTTGCATCATTAGTCCACATATTAAGAAATGCACCAATTAAGGAATTTCTTTTTCATAGAAAAGTTCTACACAGTAGTTTTTGTTTTATTTAATGACAGACATTTTTTGATTACATAAAGTAAAAATTCTTCTTTCGGAATTTCTAAATAAAAAAGAAATTTCTAAAAGACACTCTAATGATGGAAATAGGTTAATCAATAACTGTACCATCACATGCTAGGTCAGACAATCTAAATTAAAAAATTACTCTCTCTGTCTGATTTTTTTTTTTTTTTTTTTCACTTAAATATTTGGAAGCATTTTGCTTTTATAAACGTGTGTGAACATGATGTTTACTTGTTTTAATGGGATTTGGCGGGAAATATTTTGACGTCTGATACTCATTGTAATGCATTTATCGTGACTTTATGTAACCTATTATGGCTAAAGAATTCGTGTAATGTTGTAGGGTGCATACAGATTCCTTAAATTCCTTAGAAATTCCAGAATCTCCTTAACATTGAAAAAGGGTTTCTAAGGAATATTTAATACACTTCTAGGAGAATTTAATACTTAACCTCTTTACACCTGATGTATTCTATAGGATACACATCTTTACTAAAAAAAAAATACACGCCTACAAATAATGTTAATGGAAATTGGTATGAATAGAGGCTAAGAGATAGTAGAACTAAACAGCCTAGTACACTGTGTTCCCGAGTTCGATTTCTGGCTCTGGCTAATTTTTCACTCTAAGGTGCTTTTATTATATTTATTGTATATATGTCTCTGAATATTTGTTTATACCTTTAAAATAGCAATTAGTTACTTATAGCGCTTTTTTTTTTTTTTTTTTTTTTTTTTTTTTTAGCAAGTTACATGTTATATAAAAATGGCTTGCAGCAGATTTTTACGAAATGTACAAAAATGGAAACGTAAATAATTTTATTGTGCGTTAAGATATCATTTGTAGAGTCCAATAGTAATAAAAAAACACTACATAATATTGTTTTTCAATTTTTTTTTTGGCAATTTATAAAAGTGAAATAAAACCAAAAATCGTAAGAAATTGACAAAAAATTTACTTTTGGTGTCCCAAATTTATCATCAAATTTTATGTACAAAATATATTTTTCGCTGCTCGATCTTCTTTAGTTATCAGTTTGTTATTATAAATCCATAACTGAAAATTTAAAAAATTATAAATAAGCCCTGGGACCTGAAAAGATTAAGGAATTTTTCTTACTTCAGAAATATTTGGCACTTAAGGGTGTATTTCAATCCAAACTTCTTATTATTTAATTCATTTTTGCTCTCAAACAAATCAATCTGGCAAATTCTCTGTCGATTTTTTGATAAATGCAGAAAATATAGCCCAAAAACGCTGTTAAAGTCAACGTTTTGAACCGAATTTTTCGAATCGAGAGATCTGGGAACGAAAAAGGGGTCATGCTGAGAAAATAATCATTTATAAATCAAATCCTAAGGAATTGAGCGAAAAATAAAATAGCACGGCATCTGATACATCTCTTCAAAAATCACCTCAGCAAGTTTCATGTTTCTACTTTTGAAAATGAGTCTGAAACTGTATCAGAAAATTTCGAGCTGTTGAGAGTGGAAAAATATTTTTTCGAATACACCCTTAATTAACTTTTTAAAAGTATTCAAAATATTAAAAGTTCCTTAAATTTTCTCGAGGCAAAATGTAGCAGCTTCATTTATTTAATTGAATTATACAATGGCAGAAATCACAGGCATATTTTACATAAATGATAATATTTCTGTATTATCTAAATGTAACACGGATATATTAATTTCTAAAGTAAAGCAAAAATCTTCGCATACTTATAAAGGTAAAGTTCAAATGATTTCCGTCATTCAAAAATGTGTGAGTTAGAGTGAGAGTGAGTGGTAGGGCGGATGGTGCTTTCGGTTGAGCTCCCGATGGATAGATTTTCATACAAATTGACTGTCTGTCGGATTTGGTATTTAAACCATTTTAAAACCATTCTCCTGCCATTTAAGAATCCATTATAGATAAAATCATCGACGAAAGTAATGTATGCAAGCATTTATAGAACAAATATTAACATTTTCAGTTTCAAAACGGAAGTCCAGCTTTCGAGTCAAACGAATTCCATTGTGTTCCAAATCAATAGAGTGTATATGAGGACTCGAGTTTAAAAACTCGCCTTATCCAAAATTTTTAAAACCGAGTTTTCTCTATCATTCTATTCTATTGGTGAAGTTCCATCGAAAAAACACTACAATCAACCTGTAATAATATAATACTTTAATCATTATATAAAAATATATAGTAAAATAAAACTGAATGACATATAGAACCCACTAATCCGCATTTCCAAAATATTGAAAAATCTAAAGAGTTTAACATTAATTTATCGTAAATCTTATAGAATTGTTGAATAAAACAAAAGTTGAAAAATTTAGTTTTAAAAGGTGGAGGAGAAATAAGAAAACATTTACGAAAGAAATGCAAAGGCCAATTAATATCATGAATAACAAGAATATGAATAGCACTTATACAGTGGGATGTTTCATCAGAGGCATTATCCCACAAATATAAGTAAAACAAAATTTATTTCTAATTGAGAAAAACAAGCATTGCATTTAACAGATGTATACACTTGTGCATACCAGGAAAATTGCTCAAATGCTAAGTTAAGCTATGTTTTATAGTAGGGGTTGACAACCTATGGCCCGCGGGCTACAAAGATACCACTATTTTCATCCAGGAAAATTTTCCTTATAATAATAACAGAAATTAAAGTTATTAAATAAAATTAGCCATTAAATAAAACAAACGTCACTTTTCAAATATTCTGGTGGCAAACAGTTTTCTGGCAAAAAGACTCTACAGCAAATTTTGTTTTGATTTAGAAAGAAAAACTTTTCACCAAACAGTTAGAAATAAAGTAAACGTAATAACTGTAACATAAACATTTTAAACCATTATCAATATTTAAAGTTTCTTATTTTGAAAATGTCATTTTCATGAGAATGACTCACATAAGCTGATAAAAAGATCTCTCCCGATAAAAGTCTCCTGTTCGTTCTGTAGTCATTCAGAAAAATGAAATCCATTTAGTTTTAATGCATTCCTTTAGCTAACAATAAAAATGTCTCCGTTAAAAACGACTAGAGAGCGTATTCTTAGCGTAATGGATTTGAGGATTTTTGAGAGAGCACAAAAACAAGTTATTCACGAGATGACACCTAGTTAAATTACTTTTACGCCCGTGGAAACTCTTATTCCATAAATTTTACTGAAACCATTAAGCCACTTTCAAGAGGCGATTTATATAACGAGTTTTCATTCATGTTTAACTGTATGATCTGCCAAAAAAAAAAAAAAAAAAAAAAAAAAAAAAATACTTATAGTTTAATGCACTATTTTATAATTTCATTTTTCTAGTTCATACTACACTTCATTCTCACTACACAACCTCCATCATTAATTGCTCTTGTAAGTAATTCCCCCATATTGACAGACTTCTATTTAACTACTCCCCTCCACCCTTCTCCCAGAGATAAAATCAGATTAATTGCATTATCGGTGCGTTCTCAATTACTTTTAACTTTTAAATCACCGAGCACGTTTTGCTCCTTAATTAAGAATTTTTATGTCGAACTCCACAAAAGTCCACGTGAGTGAAAGTGATGCAGGAGAGCCTTTCGTTGTCATAAGAGAATCTTTTCATTTTTCCAAGAACTTCGGGTGAAATCGGATGAAAAGAAATATACGCATTCATTCGTTACGCCGGGGGGAAAATAAGTATTTTTTATTTTCTAAAAATGTTTTTACGATTTTTGTTTTTTCCGTATTTTCTAGGAGTTAAACATGTTTTGAAACATCGATATAAATCTCAGAATTGGCGTAAAGAAAGATTCTTGTAGTATTTCAATTAACTTGCAGTTGAATGGAATGAATGACCTAGTTCTAGTATTTAATGGAACTTTTTCAGAAAAAATTACTTTTTTTTTCTTTACCACACATGGAGCGCGCGCTGGGGGAGGGGGGCGGGGTAATAGTAAATCATTATCACTTCCTGAATTTTAAAATTTAATTAAATTTATGTTTCTGTAATGATTTTGAATGAATAAATAAATAAATAAATAATTTTTTTCAAGTAATTTAAAATAAAGATTAACAGAAATAGGAATGAAGAATTGAATATTAATGGATGCCTTTCCCCCCCCCCCTCCCTCTTAGGATACCGCAGAAACCAAATTTTTATTTTTTATTTTTTCGAGTATTTAAAATTTCTTTTTTAACCATGAATTCAGGGGAAAGCACTCCTTCGACGGAGATTAAAAATATTATGATTTTCTTATATATAGCTATCTTAGTAAAATATAAATGTTTATTCTAATTGGTAATTGCCTATCTTTTTATGATTTTTAAAGTAAGTTTGCCTGCGATAATTGACATTATTTTACAACTCTTGATTGTCTATTCCTATTTTTCAGTTCTATTCAGTTCCCCCAATCTTCCTAAAGTTACAAATGCTTATTTAATATAATTTACACTCTATGTTTATTCTCTTGCTTAGTGAGTTTTGTTTGAAAAATGGTTTAGTTCTGTTATTTAAGATTAGAAAATTTTGTCTGGAACGACCCTTTTGTGAAAAAAAATCAATTAAAATTAAATTTTCTAAATAAGTCTGTTTCTAATCTTGACTAGTTTATTAAATTCTTTTAACACGCTGCTCGTCTATGCTTACTTTAAGCGATTGGATTCCTTCGCTTCGTAATATGTAGGATTCCAAACAACTGCTTCACTACGTGGAAGAGTCTATGGGTATGGTATCAGACTCTTATATTTGTGATTCTTGTGCACATGAATAAGATACTATTTTTGCAGATTTTCAGCCTACCTGATTTTGCATTTTACTTAAATAATGTGTGGCTTATTAACTTGTTTTTGTACAACATTATTATTGAAATTTTATACTTTGCTTTTTTTAAACAATTATTACTTAATAGATTTTAATTACTAATTTTAAAGATTTTCTTTTGTCTTTAACTATGGTAGTTTTACTTCATTCAAGTTTAATTATACATATTATTATATTACTTTTTTCATTAAACTGCATTATTGTCATACGAATATAATATTTTAAAAATTTATAATTACGAGTAAAAGCTTGTTGTAAGAACAAGATAAGCGGACAATACTGCAAATTATTCTTTTACCAGTCAGTTTGGTTGTTTTAAAATAGTAGTTTGCATTATTGTCGTTCATCTTGTTCTTATAACAAACTTTCAGTTATAACTTTTTAGATATAATTATTTGTATTATAGTTAATAATAGTAGTGTAATATAGTTTGGATGTAATTATTTGAACTTTTTTTGCCATAGTATGTTCCTAAAGGGATTTTGGCCATTAAGCGCCAACCAACCAACTTTAACACGAGCTCTCTATAGTAGCGTGCTGTACCGGAAAGGAATCTATAATCCTAATAATCTATATGAATCTATAACAAAAATCAGTTTTAACAGGCAGTAAATGTACATCGTAGTTTACATTAAAGCAACCAGCGTACTAAAAAAAAGTATTAAAGAAAAAAGAAAGAAAGAAAGAAAAAATACATTCTAATGGGAAAAGGGGCAAAAATCAATGCTTATCTATCCATTTTGTATGTAATCTGTTATTTCACCGTGCTTATAAACAATTGCATTTATTTCTACAAATTTTCTTATTATGTCATTAGTCTTTCGCAAGAATGAGGAAGACAAATATTCTTACACCGTCTGATTTAAGTAGTCTTGCGAGAAAACAAAAGCATGTTTTATTTCCTGCTATTTTTATTCTCTTGCTTTAAAATATTTACTCTTGGTAAACGGTCATTAGCCGTCCTAATGAAGCTTAAAAGCAATTTCTCTTCGCTCGGATTTAACTTTTTAACTTTAAGAACTTTGTAATTAAACTTCACCAGTATGTATTAAAAAAATAAGAAGAGAAAAGAAAAAGGTAAATCTCGGGTAAAGATTAGCAGGGGTGAAAAGCATTACGTTGCCTGGTCCCCTTCTTGTGATGAGTCGTAAAAAACTATTCATTTCGTAACTGCAAACTTGAAAAACTCAAAAGTGTCCATAACTAATGCGGATGTTTTTTTCTCAACAAATACGATGCACTTACTCTAGATTTTATATAAATGACATAAAATACAAAAATGTCTAAATCGCATGTCCTTTAATGTCTACACTTGCATACCCGTCCAAAATAAACAGAAAGGCACCTTCTCTCGTTTTCTCTTTCCATCCGGGCCACCCGAATCACAATTTCAATAGGTTCATGGTTTTTCTCTCTATCTCTCTTTTTTTTAAAAGGAAGCCAGAGATATGTTTAGGAAAATTTTAGGTCCTTTACGGGACCCTTCACAAAATAATTCATCTTAAAACAGGACCCTTCACAGAAATTTTTATCCCCAAACAGGACCCTTCACAAAATCATTTGTCTCTTAAATAGAACTTTCACAGAATTTTTTAACCTTCAAATTGAACTTTTCACAAATTTAGTCATTTAATTACAAAATCTGGCTTGTAAATAAGCAGTTGAACTCACCAAAGAACACATTACATGGCTTTTTATGTATGAAAAATAGAACCTGAAGACATTGATAATGTAATATTCACAAAATTCTTACTAGAATTTTCGCAAATACTAGCTGACCCGCCCGGCGTTGCCCGGGTCCGTATTAACAATATTAAACGAACTTGAAATTTGTATGATTTTATCAATAACTGGAAGCATGCAGAAATGCATTGTCTGAAATACGTTGCAGCTGACTTTGTGAAAAATCGGTTTTAAAAACAACAACTAATATTAAGCTCTAAAAATACTTAAAATGAGCAATGAGAAACACGGGAGGGAACATGTATCCAACGATTGCGTTAGTTTCGTGTTAAAGTGTTGATATTTACCCGTAAAAATCACTGTTAAATCACGTAACTAATTATTTTTTTCACATAGAAATCCCAAGTGAAATATTTTGAATTTCAAACTAATTATATCATTCTTAAATCCGACTATACCTTGAATGAATCGATACGCGATGATAAAAGATTGGTATATAGTATTATAATTTCAGAGCCATTTAACAAAAGTGTATATTTTTAATCAAAGCATGCGTAATGTTGACTCTGTGGACAAATTCCTAACCGTAAACTTTTGTACCATAACCATAATCTGTCTGTAACCTAACTGCGACTTAACATTACCCTACCGTAACTTAAATATAACATAAATGTAACCTAGCCGTCACTTTGAAATATCAATATAGAAGCATCATTTAAGATTTTGCTTGAAAAGTTAGCATTCTTTCGTTAATGTCTTAAAATCGTCTGCACTCTGAAATCCAGATTTTAGACTAATATTTGTTATTTAAGTTTTCGCGCATGATTTTAAAAGAATGTTTTCATAAATATATTTTATATATTGATATAAGAGTTATTAATATGTTGTTATATTAAAACCATATTTTCATCTACGTTATAAAGTATTAAAAAGTTCTGAAAAAAAAAGAAACCTTTTAGTAATACAATTTTTAGTTCAAATCAAATGTTTTCAATATTTTATTTTATTTTATTTTGACATTTAATTATTTCGAATTTATCAATTTCAATTATTTTAAAAGCAAACATTTTTTTAAAAATAAATAATATAATAGAAAAAAGACCATTTTAAAAAAATTACTATTTCTTCATAAAATACGCTTCGGCTGTAATTCATTTCTTTCAATTCGTCTTATTAATACAAAATCACTTCCACATGCTTTTGTTTGGGACATTAAAATTTGAGTGATAAATGATTTAATATTGCAACCCTTTTTTCGGTTCACTTCACCACCACCTATGTTTTTCCTCCATGGTTTACAACCGCTGTGATAAAAAATCATCATTTAAACTGACAGTTTGCCAGTCTATGAATTTTAAAGGTCTATTCCCAGCTTTTTTAATTATTTATGCGAAAATTTTATGCAACCAACCAACCATAACTGAATGAAGAGAAAAAAAGAAGAAAAAAGGCGATTTTTTATGAGAGTGATCTTTGGAATTTAATTAATTACTCAGTTAATAAATAGAATTTCGAAATTCTGAAGCTCAGGTGCATCAGGAGAGATATTGGGCTACTCTCATAAAAATTTTGAGCTTCGTACGTCCCATAGATTTTGCTAGCCATCGCAGACACACACACACACACACACACACACACACACACACACACACACACACACACGCAGACAGAGCGATTTGTTATTTTATTAGTATAGATAAGAAAAAAATGCACAATTTCACAAAAACAGGACCCTGTGAGAAAAGTCTGGACATACCCCTAAAAGCACAAAAATCTTCAAATTCTCTATTAAAATAAAATAAAAAAAATGTTTAAAATTATATTTAAATTACATTTTTATCAGAAGAGGAAATATTAATTATTTCGTTATGGTTTACATATGTAGTATATTTAAAATTGTAACATAAAAAAAATTGTATTGTTCCTACTGTATTTAATTATTTTTATTATCATTATTATTTTGTTATTAGTCGAACACGCTAAAAAGATTTCAAAAATCGAAACAAAAATGTGAAAAGAGATAATCTAATAATTTCAATAAACTGTTTTTTCATTTTTATCTTACTCGAATTTTAAGAGTAAAATTAACAATCTTTCCATTTTTTTAAAAAAAATAAATATGAATTACAAAATAATGAAGTTATCAAAAGACAAGAAGAAATCTTCTTGACATCGAATGCACTTTACTTCCCCCGAGAAGTTTGAAATGGCTTTGTCTTCATCGTTATTAGAGCTGTCTCAAAATTGTACGATGTACCACTCGCTTCTTTATTCTGCATGATTGCTACCCAAGCCCCCCAAAAAGTGCTATTACCGTTTTTTCGCTTATCAGATGCGCTTCAATTTTTCTGCATCTTTGAAAGTACAGGATTACTTTATTTCCCTACAGACTTATTTTAAAATTGCACGCCGCCATTTTGGTTCTATAAAATAAAACCTAATGCATGAAACTTGATATTCATGAAAGTACACTATATTATATTGCTAAAAGCTCTCTTTTTTTTTAAAGAAATTTACAGAACTAATAAAAACTGGAAAATTTTCAAAATTAACCTCAAAAAATATGTTTTCATGTTGAAGTAATAAAGTGTGCAAAATTTAAAATGCAACTCAATTGTAGAGTTTGAAAACACAAAGAACATAATTAAGTAGAAAATTTGTTGATCAAAAAACCTCAACGTCTTGTTGTGCAGAGTGCAAGTTGCATTTTTAATTTCATCCCACTTTATTTGATATCTAAAATCATTCAATCTGAAATTAATTTATTTTATATTAAAATAATATTAATAAATATATAAAATTTCAAGAAAATTCCAGTGAAATTGTTTATATATCCATGTAAAAGAAGAAAAAAAAACTACGCGCACTCCCCCCCCCCTTTTTTTTTTTAGAAATATGTTATAGTACATATCAAAAACATGTATAAGTTTAGTGTTTAATAATGTTTGAAGCAATGTAACATCATTAAATTAATTTATCATTATCATCATTTCCAACTATATTTCAAACAATTGTCGGCCATAGATGTATCCAAAATCTTTTGAGTGTCTCTGCAAACGAGCGAATTAACCAAATTATACTAGAAACTGTAAGGTAAGCTAGAGTAACTGGGCCTTAAGCTATTTTATATTTAAAAAAAAAACCCGTAGATGGCTTTTAAGTTTTTGCTATTGTGAACATTTCAGCCATATCTCTTTTTCTTAAAACAACGCGTGTTAACTTAATCATAGCCTAGTCTTTTCTGTGATAGGTTACCAAAAACTGAGGCTTCTTTTTTAAAAAATAACGTCAATTTGGTTGAATTTTTTTGACTTTTTTTAAAATACGGTAAATGCTTTTATTAAACATCACTTTTTAAAAAGCTGGTCATATAAATACTTTATTATTATTATATATCTATACATATTTAAAAAGGGAGAGATTATACCATTATATATATATATATATATATTATTATTATTATTATTATTATTATTATTATTATTATTATTATTATTATTAGACATTAAAATATAATTTTGAAAATATTTGGCTGCAAGAATGGACCTAACTGAACACATTTACAAAAGTTCGGACATTAATTCAAGTGAACATTGGCTTTTGGAAGCTGAATTGACATATTCTCCAGAGCGACATTGTAAAAGCATGGCCCAGTTGTCCCATGTAACCTTTAGCTAATTTGGTATCCTCATCAGCATATCCGTGAAATTTCAAGCTAATCTATGCATTTTAGGACAGTTAATTAGGAAGGTTATGCTATAGAAAAACCGACACCCAAAATTTTCATCTCTCCATAGACATTCACGGATGTTTCAACAATTAAAAGTCCTTCCGGCAATGCCGGGAGGATGAGGTAGCTTTCATATACTTATTTATTTATTTATTTATTTTAAATTAAGTTATATTATTCAAACATACGAAGCTGAAATTAGTTAAACCCGATTTTATAAGATTGAATACTAGTTTTTGTTAATACTGAATATTAATAGGAATTTCTAAAAATTAGTCATATTTTATTCAACCTGGTTTTATTTTAAGCGATTTAGAGAGTCTCCAAATTCCACGATATCATAAAGTGTATGCCATTTTAAAGCAACATGATGTATAAAACAAATCAATGAGCTTGGTCGAAATCTTAATTCATGTGCACGTGCGTACTTATATCGAAATCAATTAATATATGAGTGCTGTTGCGGGCAAATTGACTTTTAAAAAAAGTCATTCACATTAGAAATTCAAACAGATGTATCTCAGGCGTTTTTTAATACAAAGATAAAAGCAAAAAAATACTCCAGAATTTATTATTAAGATAAATACTTTAAAAAGAACATTTTTTTCATTTTCTAATTTTTTATTTGTATATCATTATACATTTAAAAGATTTTTGACAAACTTAAATGGCTGCCATTTTGAAATAAGATGGCGGATGAAGTTGGTCAGTAAACTCGGTCAAGACATTGGTATGTACTATGTACGCGCGGAGTTATATCCAAATAAGTTTATAAAAATGCATATTATCGCGTGACAAATTTCAGACCGTTTCAAAATGTCAAAAACACTGGAAATCGAAAGTGCTATAACTCAGCCATTTTTCAAGATATAGATGAAACAAAAAATGCTCTGGAATCTTTGTATCAAAGTCAAACACACAAAAGGAAAATCTTTTTCAATTTCTTATTTTCTTGCACCTAATTTTAAAATTTTAATTTCTTAAAAAAATTAATATTCCACCATTTTGAAACAAGATGGTGGATGGAACTGGCCAACGAACTCGGTCCAGACATCGGTATGTACTATGTACGCACCAAATTTCATCCAAATCGGTTTATAAATACTCGTGTTATCAAGTGACGAAAATCAGATCATTTCAAAATGTGAGCAACACTAGAAATTAAAAGTTCTATAACTCAGCCAGTTTTTAAGATACAAACGAAACAAAAAATGATCTGGAATTTTTGTATCAAGGTCAAATGCATAAAAGAAAAATCTTTTTCAATTTCTCACTTCTTTTTTTTTACATAATTTTAATTTTTAAATAAAAAGAATTTAAATGGCCGCCATTTTGAAACAAGATGGCGGATAGAACTGTCTAACGAACTCAGTCCAGGCATCATTACTTACTATGTACACGCCAAGTTACATCCAAATCGATTCATACATACGCATGTTATCACGTGACAAAAATCAGATCGTTTTAAAATGTCAGCCATATGAAAAATCCAAAGTGCTATAACTCAATCATTTTTTAAGATATGGACAAAATAAAAAGTGTTCTAGAATCGTTTTTTTAAGTTCTAACACATAAAAGAAAAAGAATTTTCAACTTTTAATTTTTTCGCATTTAATTTTAAATTTTAAATTAGAAAAAATTAAATGGCCGCCATTTTGAAGCAAGATTGCGGCATGATGCTGGCTAACGAACTCGGTTGAGACATTTGTATGTACTATGTACATACCAGGTTTCATTCAAATCTGTTCATAAATACGTTAGCTACAGCATGACAAAAATCAGATATATATATATATATATATATATATATATATATATATATCTGATTTTTGTCATGCTGTTGACATATATATATATATATGTCAACATTTGAACGGAGGGTGGTTTTGGGGTCTGGGGGTCATGATCGGTGAAAATATACCAAAATTTTCTGTTAGTGCTTTTCTCCGGACGGTTGCAATAAGTAGCTTTTTACTTTTTGTAATGAAAGCTACCTAAAAATGCGTTAAAAACGATATTCACCAGGGGGATGGGTTTTTGCCGTGCCAGTGGCAGAAACTGGCTACAATTGGCATAAACTCATTTTATGAAATAATCCAAGGCTTTTTTATTAGTATTAAATTGCCTACATACATTTTATTCAGGATAAATAACAAATAAAATACTGTGAATAGTTTTAATTAAAAAATAAATTTGTATTAGAATTTGATAGACAAATGAGCATAAAGAAAGGACAAGAAAAATGTCTTTTGATATTAATCTAAATTTTGTGCCGTATGTAACAACACTTAGTAGTAAAATCGACTCCTTTCCCGGAAACATTTCCCCAAGGAAGTCCTAGAATTTTTGAAATTTTACATCCTCATTAGTAAATTACCAGCAAGTAACGCTGGTTTTGAAAATTCAAAAAATAAATTTGTTCTTTCAATATTGTATAATAATTTTATAAGATATTTCATTAATTTTTTTTTCAGTTATTTTTGTTCCACAATTATTTACTTATACATTTTCACAAAAACCATTTCTCTTTATAAATAGTAGTAGATATTTTTTTAAGTTGTTTCAGTGTATTTATTAAAAAATACTCTGAAAAGTGATGTTAAAATGTAGTTTTTTGTAAATTTCTTTTTTTTTTACTTGTAAATCGAAATCCAATAGTAAAAACAATAATAACAACAGTTAAATTAGCACAGAATCAGGATTACCATTATGAAAATTTCTGTTTTTCAAGTGACAGAAAATTATTATATAAATAAAGTATATTTATATGATTCTTTTAAAACTTTTTGCTACTTTGAATAACATTAATAACCATTTTAAACTTTTAACTGAATTCTTTATATATTAAATACCTAAGTGAATTATGAATCATTGCAGGTTAAAGTTCTTATTAGTATTATTTCTTAGTTTCTGCCAGTTTTGCCATTTAAAGGCAGAAATTAATTTCTGCCATGCCTGTTTTAGCCGGTTATAACCGCTGATTTTAACCACCCTGGCAGAAACTTGCCAGCCCTGATATTCACCTTATACATAAAAGAAGCTGTCAGTCTTCCGTGCAAGATACAGTTCATGTAATGCTTCAATTTAGATCGGGTAAAAATCGTTATAGAAGAACGTAATTTTGCGGAATCGTATCGCTTCCTCATCTAACCTTCGAATTGTTGCCTGTAAATCAGCTTTTACTGTGATGTGTGTTCAAAGGCAGAGAAACACATAGTGCATGAAGTTCAGTGTTCGCGCTCTGTAATAATAATGGGAAGCTAAGCAAAGCAAGAGACTTGTTTAGAGCGAACTATTTAGTAGGATCGCTTTTTGTTAAAGCAAAATTATTATTATTATTTTTTTCATTATGTTGAATTTATGCGCTTTTTTTTTCAATAGTTATAGTGTGTGGCTCGGATCTTCGTCCGCTCAGTGTTGAATTCAAAAATTTTTGTCCATGCAGTTCCAAAAAAGGCAGTATGCAGGGCCCATAAAACTTTTGAAGTTAGGGGAAGCATGGTATTATTTCAATACCCCCCCTCTTTCTTTCGTAGAAAGTTTTCTAATTCCCATATACACAGAAACTGTTTAGTGTTGCAGATATTATTCCCGAGAGTGACTTATCAGAATTAAAACTGTATTAAGCAGTTTTATTGCAATTTCTTTATTTTTGCCACACAAAGTTCAATTAGCGCATGAAAAAAAATGGACACTTAGATTGCGGATTAGATTTATTTTTAGCTAAATAACTCCAGAAGTATATACGTATAATTGTATTCATTTGAATCGTGGCATTTCTATAATGATAGACTCAATACCGAATGTCATTTGAACACAGTGCGGATAACTCAAAAGATCATATTATCGGTGATTATTCTATTGCAATTTGATTTGTGCAGTGTTTTATTATTTTATGTAAAAGTCTGAGTTTTTTTTAATATACAATATATATATTTATTATTATATAATTCACTATTCATATTATTATTGCTATAAAAAGGGGAGGAGGAATCCTAAGAAACTGTTAAGATTAATTATATTATAAAAGATTGGGTTTTGTTTAAATTTGTTATTATTATTAAATTTATTGTTGTTATTGCGCTTATATTTTCTTTCTTTTTCACCTTTTTCTTTCACCTCAGTTTCATTCTATGTTTTTGCTGTTAAGGCGTAGATATTCTCTACATTTTCGGATTTTTCTTTGAGAGATTATTAAAGATTAATTATATTATGAAAGATCGCGTTTTCTCCAAATTAATTGGTTGATTTATTATTACTATTACTCTCGTATTTTCATTCTTTTTTCTCCCCTCAATTTCCTTTACATTTTCGAAATTTTCTTTGGGGGGAGAAGAAGAGGAAAATGTTTATATTTTCTGTGACTATTGTGTTTCTATCATTCTGAATATTTTACGTATGGGTGTAAATCATCGACTTTCGATGTAGCTTATTATTTCGATATTGATCTATAATGGTGGCATTTCCTTGCAAGAATTGTTTATAGATGAGATAATTCATTTATTCATAATATGTAGAAACACAAGTTTTTTATAATCGCATTAAGTAAAATAATTTAAAATAATAATAAATGCATGGTATAAACTAAGAAATTGTAACAGCTTGTTTTTCTTTTCCCTATAAATGTTTTTTATTATTATAACAATGTATACGCAATGTCATTTTGAAATACACAATAGTATTATTAAATAATTAATAGCTGATTAATAGAGAATCAACCCATTTTTTATTACCTATTTTACTACTACTATTTTTTTTAATTTACTTAATTTCCAAATTAAACACTCAATAATGTTTTTTTTTTTTTTTTTTTTTTTTATAAATCACAGTATTGTTTTTCTTTTAAATAAAACACAGTAAAAACGAATTAAGGGTGTTCTTAACTGATCCGCTCAACAAACGAAAAACGTTTTCACACATTTACAAATTCATTTTTTAACAGAAAGTTATAAAATTTTAATGCCTGACTATGAAAGCTATTTCGAATTGAACTTATTTTTCCATTTTATAATAATTAAATTACTTATCGAGCTATAAGCTATTTCGATGACGCAATCACCCGTTTTTCTCCTCCTTTTCGACCGGTTTTTCTGCTTTCGTCGGGAAATATGCTCAAAAGTGTCAACTTTGAAGGCTTGTTATGAAAAATCTATTGTTTTTTTTAAAAAACAAAAGAATGAGTTCAATTAGATAGTTTCTGAATAACAACACCTGCTATTTTCACGCATTTCCGAACAAAAATAAATTAATGCATGTGTCACAAAGTTGTCCTTTTTGATTTAAGAACACCCTTAAAAACAAGTAATCAGACGGATTAAATTCTGGGAAAGCTACTAACGACGCAATGTGTATAGTTTATAGTACAATACATTCTACTTTAATATTTAGTGATTTTAATTTGGCGACCAAGACTTTGGATGGAATCATTGTGCGCGCGGCAGCGCGCTACAATAATATGATTGAGCGATGGTGCACACGGATTTTTCAATTTTTCTTTTTGCAATAACTTACTAAATACTTATCCAATTTTGATGATTTTTTTTTTAAAATGTTCGTCTGACCAAGAAGCAAAACATAGCACAAAAATTATTTTTTTTTATGGCATACTGTAGGTGTACTGTAGAGTATTCTGAAAATCGGACAAAAATTTTGTGTCACAGCACTTTTCTCGAAAACTACTAAAGATAAAAACTTAATTTTTTTTAAACAAAAGACAAACTTTTTATCCCGGGGTAGTCATCGAGAAAACGTTATTTCGCTGGGCGGTTTTTCTGAAATTTCGTATTTTCCAAACTTGGTCATAAATGGGTATATCTAACGTTCTATTGCAGATAGAATGTTGCGGTAAAGTTTATTTTAAAGATTTTGAGATGCTAATTAATCCTGCAAAAATTCATAGCTTTACGTTAAACAGTTTTTTTACAAGATGAAATAAAAGAATGGCAGTCATCAATCTAAGGTACTTGTGATCATCGGAGAGAAAAACCAGTTACACCATTCAATTAAGCATAAAAAAATACAGAATGCTTTTTTTTCTTTTATTTTTAACTTAATTTTTTAACGAATTATGAATTTTTTTGAAATTTTTGACATGCTGATTTTTGTCATTTTTTAACACTAGAACGCCCGGATGGAGTCGATTCGACTCCAATCATGTAACTAAATTTCAATTCGAACGAGAAAAATTTTCTTGAAATAATTTAAATCTAATCCACGCAAATTTACGTTAAATAAATCAATTAAATAATTTTGAATAAAAATTCTGGTGAGAAATATTATTTTCAAACTTGAGTAGAATTTCCGGGCGTTCTAGTGTTAATGAATCATTTACTGAATAATTATGCACGGTGTCTAGCCCTGGTGGCTGTTAAATTTGATTTTTAATTTTAAATTAGGCAATTTTTTGCACCATACCAAATTTATATTTTATCCATTTTTTTCATTTATTTATATTTTGTTTTTAGCACAATGGCATCAATGGCAAAAATGCCTGGCATACCTGTCAAATATTGGGGCCCTGTACTTTAACAAAGTGTATTTACTATAAGTATATACCGTATTTATTTTAATAGAATGCGCCCTCTAATAGGGCGCGTCTTCTAATAAAGTGCGCACCTTGGTGCTGATTGAAAAAATAAATATACGGAAACGATATAGTAGATAAGTAGAAAACGATTACTTAAATGCATTATCGAGGATTCTCATCGATCAAAATAGAGATATTCTATCAAAGCGATGGAGTGGCGATGCAGCAAAAGTTTCAAATTTTGAACAATGTACCACTCCTGTAAACTATAGCGCCAAGGATATGCACACTGTTAAAAATCTGCTGCATTTTGCTGCAACGCACTCCCCTGCTTGTATAGAAAACGGTTACTTGGCCGTGAAATGGCGCTTTCTCATTGGTTGGAATAGAGATATTATATACAAGTGGTGGAGGGCGTTGCAGCAAAATGCAGCAGATTTTTAACAGTGCACTGTTAAAAATTTGACCCATTTGTTGCAGAGTCACTCCACAGCTTTTATAGAATGTCTCTTTATGGCCAATGAGAATGCTCCATAACACAGTAAAGCAATCGTTTCCTATAAAAGCGGTGGAGTACGTTTTTAATAAGTCCGTAATAAATACGGATTAAGAAAACAAAGAAGCATGGTTTTTGTATCAAACTTTACTCTTGCATAAAAAAAGTTCCTGTTTTTGGCAAAAATAATGGATATTTGAATGAAAAATCTATTCTTTGAAAGGATTTATTATTTTATTCACTTTAATAAAAAACTGATTTTTTTTTTTTTTTTTTTTTTTTTTTTTTTTTTTTGAAAACCACCGTAGAATTTTGGTATAGAAAAACCTGTTTAATTTTTTTTTTTTTAATTTGTAACACCAGAGTATTAGAGTATGTAGCATTTTTTAATTTCAATACAAATAAGATTTTGTTTCCTATATATAAAATACAAAACAAGTTGTGCAGTATCCCTATGGAATATGGAAAAATAGAAGGACTAGTGAAAAATGCTCCAAGGAGCAGTGCAAAAGCAGAATATGATTTTAATTGAGCATTAAAAAGTAATGGACAAGTGCTTCTGTTAATTACTGAGCATGAGGAAGGATAAGGGATCCCTTCTTGGCTACAACTCACTTCAATGCCAACTTTGAAAAAATCATATTTGCGCTTTTTTCGTGAAAACAAATCAGTCGCAGTTACTATAAAAATGTATAGTGTAAAGACGTAACCATTAAAGATGCAGCTTAATTAGACATAAATGTAAAGGAAGGCGACATAATGCCAGATACCTAGTTCCTGCAGGTATCACATTCATGCACTGCCACCAAGCATACCCTAAGTGTATAATTGCACAGAAAATTGATTTGTAGTATAGTGCAGAGTGAACAGTGCAGTTAACATCAGAGATGTAGTACAGGCTATACGCCGCACACCTTCTGGACTTTTTAATAGAACATCATATACCCTCTGTTTTTCAAGAAAGCTTATAGTATACACATTCTAGAATATCCCTCTGCTTAGAGCATATATCTTATGTTATTTTTATGACTACACCCCTGGTTAACATCTAAAGCACGGTGGAAAATTCTACTAAAGAACCGCAAATTTCTTTTATATGGAAAAAGCGCAAATATGATTTTTTCAAAGTTGGCACTGAAGTGAGTTGTAGCCAAGAAGGGATCCCTTATCCTTCCTCATGCTCAGTAATTAACAGAAGCACTTGTCCATTACTTTTTAATGCTCAATTAAAATCATATTCTGCTTTTGCACTGCTCCTTGGAGCATTTTTCACTAGTTATTATATAAACCTTAATTGCTGTTAGTGGTTGAGAACGCTGCTTTTTTAAATTTCCACAGTATAACTTGTAATGTTTAATTTAGTTTATCTATAAATACTAGTCACATTTTGTTTCGTTTGGAAACCTAGTACTATCTCTAGAGATTTCTGAATAGGTGGATTTTAATTTTAATATCCTTGTACTGTAAGTTTGATACAGAAACAATATCCTATGGATTAATCGAGACTTTCATTCATTTTTCGATCAAACTGACCCAGAGACCGCTGACAGTAGCTATACGTAGTTTCTATCACAGCAGTTAATGGTTAATTCATTTTAATTTTTGTATGCTCTTATTTTTGCAATTAATGATTCGATGGTTTTTTGTTTAATGTTTTGTATATTGTTATGATAACATAATTGAGGTGGGGGGATTGTTCGGGATAATTTGATTGGCGGCTAATCATTTCACCATAAAAATGCAAATGTATCTCTACATTTTTTTTAAACCTTTTATTATATTTTAAAAGTATTTTTAAAAGTATTTTTATAGAGCATATATTTCTTATTCATCCAGTACCTTGCATATCTTTTGGATTTCTTTTCCAGCCATCTACATCTCTTTTGTCCTTCTGCTTTTTTTTTTTGCGAAAAAGTATTTTTTTTTTTTTTTTTTTTTTTTTTTTTTTACGGTGATTTCCTTTCCCTTTGTTGTTAGTTTTGATTCATATATGATTTATTATTTTTTATGTCATTCTATGCAAATCTGTCTCATGGTCGTTCTTGTTTTGATCGTCTGCTGTGGTCAAAAAGAAGAGGAGAATTGCTCAATGTGTGCTTAAAACGACTCAGAAGCGTGACTCATCTAACCTTGTCTTCCATTTCGCAGGCAATGCATTAACGCGAAACTTTATTAAATTTCTAAATATGGGTTTCCCCATTTACTTTCACGGCGTGAATTAATTGTAACAGCTGTTAGTTACTTTCATGCTTGTTTCTTTTTTAATTTCTTTTCATTGTCTCTTCTATCTTCCAATTCATAGCAAGCTAATTTTTATACGCATAATAAAGATTTTTATAATTAAATTTGTGTCAAACTAGAATTTGAATCAGAAAAATTAGTATGTATTATACGTACAAAAAGTTTTTAAAAAATTAAACTATCACAAAATACTATTTATATTTTTTAAATATATGTTGCCAGTTTGCTACTTTTCATTATTATTATTACAATTATTATTTAGATTGCTTGATTACTACCACTTTTTTGACATAGTAGTGATATTTGCTTATTTTAATGACAATTTAAATAAGGCGAATTATGCTGTTTTTACAAATCAGGTAACAATCAGACAATCAAAATAAGATATAGTAGCCCAACTGAGAACACTAACTTGATTGCTTCTTTCAATATTTTTCCTGTTACATATATTTCGAGCTAAAAAAAAAAACTGTTTAAATTGAAAACTTTAAATAATTTTCTTCATTGAGATTGAAAATTTGAGTTGGGGAGGGGATTTATTAAAACCAATATTTACAATACTTTGCTTATTATACTTTACATATTTATCCCACCTGATTTCACCCCCCCCCCCCTCTTACACACCTTTTCAGCACTTTGTTTTATTATAACTTCCCTCTTTCTCTCTCTGTATATATATATATAAGAGAGAGAGGGGGGGGGGAGAGAGAGAGAGATTGATTATTACATAATACAAAACTAAATACACTGTTTGTAAGTAGTGCAAAATAATCGTAAAATGTGGCAAAAGATACCTAAGAAATTATTTCCCAACAATCAAAACGTACAATTTTAAGATCGTTCTGCATAGATTATTATAAAAGTTTTTCTGACATAAGAAAAAGCATTGGTGGGCACAGGTGTCTCCTATGGTTCATGATTGAGAATCAAAATTTTATAGAATTATCATGGTGGTTCCATTTTCACCCTTATTTCTCCGAAACAATTTGCTTTAGCTTCAATATTTACTGAAATTCAGACTAAAATTTACAAAAATATGCTTTTTAACATTCAAAATCAACTAGATATCTAAAAATTAAACTAATGCAGGATTATTTCTGTGTTATTAATGCGAATATTATTTAATTTGTGTTATTAATGCGATTGTTTCAGTGCAGATTCATATCGGAAAAAAAAAAAAATCTTTAAATATGTGTTTTTTTTTCTTTTCATTTCTTTTTTAAGATAATTAGAAACTCGAAATATTTCATCAAGTTCATTTTATTCTACCAAACAAAAGACCTAATAAGTTTTTTTCTTCTTAATGAATTATGGAGATGTTATACTATATTTTATTTGCACTGAAGTGAAGCGCATTTCAATTTCATTTCTATTTTTAGATTTAAAATAGGATTCTCAAACTCATAGCACCATCATTTTCGCTTCTTTCGATGTTTGTTCTAAAAATATCTCATATTAATTCTGTTCCCCGAAAAATACTCCGAGATTTTTGTAGATCCAAATTTAACATTTACGTCATTTTATTGATTTAAAATCTTCTCGAGTATTTAAAGTTTCATTTGAATACGTCATTGTACTTACTATTTGGAGATTTTATTCAAATGATCGCTAATTTCTCACCAATTTTTGAAATCACGCTGAAGTTATCGTTTTTAAGTGGTAACATTTGTTGTAATCTTCCTAAATCAGCCACCTCCTAAACAAGTTAATTATCGCTTGCGATGCTAAATGTTGAGTTTTGATTTTAATCATGCGTTTCCTTTTTTATTGTAATAATATAAGTATCTTGGCTTCCCGGGTTATAGAATATAGGTGAAAATCATGCTTAAAAGAAAGCCAAAGAAAAGCAAAGAGGGGATCTGGAACACATTTTAAAATAATTTTTATTTATTGAGTTAAAATTTTGTTTGTTTGTTTGATCATATCATTTGTGAACAAAATTACATGATAAAACTTCTCATTTTTTTAAATTGTTATAACTCAAATTATTATTTATTTATTTTTATTTTATTTTATTTTATTGGCATTTAAATAAACTAAAATATTATAGTTTTAAATTATAGTTTTAATTTAGCATTATTAAATATATCAATTTAAAGAAAAAATAAAATATTTAAAATAAAATCTTAAAAAGTCATATTTTTAAAAATAATATTTTTTTTTTCAAATTTGCTGAATTAAAATTAAAGTAAAACAATGAAGACATGTTCCAAGTTTGAAGCATTTAACAGATCTTGATTTATAAAAATTTTAATGCGAAAAATGGTGAAAAAATCCATCATGAAGTAAAACCGCATTTTCACGAGAATTTATTTCCATAACAACCGTTGCTTAAAAGATAGATTAAAAAATAATAATAATAAAGTTTTAATCGAATAATTTTTTATTTATAAATTTTGAAGATTTTTGTGCATCAAACCCCCGTAATTGCATCTATTGTCGACAGAGAACATTTTATCAGTTGTATACGTATGGCCCAATTATATCATGAGCTACTAGGGGTTCGAGCCCTGCATTTTAGGGTCCCCAAATATTAATGAGCAATCTTTTAATAAAATTATTGCATTAATTTTTTTTTTGTTTTTTTCATGCTTAAATTCACACTTAAATCATGTTTCTTATCTTAATTAGAAGGGGAAATATTGGTTATTTCGTTTTGCTTTGTTTTCAAAATCAAGCTTTCCAAGAATTGTTTGTGATGGAATTGACTTTTTGTGAAAATGCATTTTTCTTCATGATGGGTTTTTTGACAATTTGTCGTATAAATTATTATAACTCAAGAATCGTTAAAAATAATTGCTTCAAACTTGGAAAACGTATTTTTTTTTTTTATTCTTTTACTTTAATTTTTATTCAGCAAATTTGGAAAAAATATTTACTTTTGAAATTTTTACTTTAAGTGTTTTTTTATTATTATTTTTTTTATATATTAATGCTTTTCAAAATGCTGAATCAAAATTAAAATTTAGGTATTTCTGTTTATTTGAATGTAAAAGCAATAGAAAATTTATAAATAATATTTTGAGTTATAACAATTTTAAATTACCCAACTTTTTTAATGAGTTTTAAAGTTTAAAGTTAAAACATTATGAGGAATTTTTTCTTGTGATTTTGTTTATAAATGACATCACACAAAAAAATTCAAAATTTTAATTCAATGAATAAAAATTATTTTAAAATGTGTCCCCGGACCACCTTCATGTAGATGTTATTTATATATTTTCTGATCTTTGGTATCTTTAAAATTGTGGATAATGCAAGTGTGTTCATAGCCCAGTCGTTTTAGCAAAAATAGGGGAAAAAATTAGAACAAAGCTGGATTTTTGCATATGTGCTAGTTAGGTTATGTAGTTAAACATACTAAAAGTCCCCATCGATCCGATGTGAGCTTTCGCCACTAGGGGGCGCTAAAGAGCTTGAAAATCAGTTTTTTGTGAATATCTCACGAACAATGGCATTTAGAGAAAAAAGGTGAATTACAAAGTTGTAGATAATTTAATTTTCTATAAAAAGTGTCATTAACATTTGTTTGTCACATTAACCCTTCCCTGTCAAAAATATAAAAACGTGACCATATTTGAAAGTAAAATTACAAAAATTCAAAAAATCTGCTGCTAATTTAAAAAAAAAAAATTGTAAACAGATCTATAATTCTCACCTTTGAATGGGGAAAGTTGAATATATAATATACATTTATGCTTATTTCCACACCACCCTTAAGGTAAAACACTTAGTGCGGTTTTTTTTTTTTTTTTTTTTTTTTTTTTTTTTTTGTGGTTTCTCCTGTAGGCATATTCCACTTATAGTGACTGGCTTAATCCAATTTAAGTCGTTTAACTGCTTTAGTAGTTCTTTGCACAGCTTCAATTTCTACACTCGATTCAGATTCGTAATTATCTGTATTTATTTCTTTCGTTGCTGTACTGCTTTCAGTATTTTTTGTTTGCCTTTCGATATCATCACTGAAAACAGAAGTAGTGCTTCCCTCCTCCCTTGCAGGATACTGTCAATATTTTCCTCGTCTTCAAATTCAATTTTTCTTTCATTATGAAATGAAACTCCGCAGCAATTTATGAAATATCAGAACATTTCAATCCAATATTTCGGCATCCACATGCTTTTCCACATCCTTTGGAGCAAGTATAAAAAACAGATTCAATAATATCTTTTGGTGCGGGCGGTAAGGTAGCAAGAATTGGAAACAAATTAGGTGCATTTTGCCTGCCCCAGTTCTCAGGAAGTAGTTTATTGCTCAATCAGTATTGTACTTGATGATAAATACGTAAACTGTACAATCTAGCTGCATCTTCGGCAGGCGGCAACGATAAAAGTCTTTTTTTTTACCAACAGCAACTCTTTTCTTGAAACATACATAACGGTACTTGTTCAGAGAAATTTCTGCTTTACTACCGTATAAAGCAAGAAAAATAGTTTTTCCAGCCTCGGAAACTTTAAATTAAGATACGTGATCACTTTTAAAAATGCTGGCAGCTTGTATGTTATGATCTTCTTCCTTCTTCAAAAATTTTGCTAACGACATTTTACCTTTCCCAAACATTGCTGATGTCGAATCGCAACCTGAAAAAGCGTGAAGGAACAATATGTGATCTTTCAGAACAGCATCATTGTTAAAACTGTGCGATGAATACAGGGTGGTAACAATTCGTCCTCTTCCAGACTTAATAAAAAACATCTCTATCTCTGGAGGTGCTAAAACTGTCAACATAATCGCCAACAACAGCAGTAAGCGCACCAGACTTTGGTACTTCAATAACTGTGTTAACAATTAGTGTGTCTGCATTATCTTCTGCTTATTTCGCTTCGAAACCATTCTCCATAAATTTCTCCATAAGCATAGATATGAGACGTGTCTTATTTTAATGATTAGATTAAAAAAAAATCTTTTCCGCGATACTTTAGAGCTTTCATTTTTTCCTTCTGTAAAAAATCTTCGTCTAATGTATCAGAAATAACAAACATTTTCCCTTGATTCAAACAACGGACTGTCATTTCTCAATTTTTCCTTCAATGGATGATTAATTTGTGCAGATGTTGATCGTTTTTCGGCAATAGATTTATTGTATGATTTAATAGAATTCTTTCGTGAATAATTTTTCTTACTCTTTGAATGACCTGTAAATTCATTATTGTTTTTAGCCATTTCTTCAAATATTTTCCACTTATGGTCATCTCTTTCCGAACTTGCTGTCACAAGCGATTTCAGTCCCTTTTGTTTCTGTTTTTGCAAAATCTTTCGAAACCCAGTCCTCATCTCATGCAAAATAAACTATTTTGTCAATCTCCCTTTTCCGCTCAGAATCAGCAATTAAGAAAGTCATTTTAAACTGTCATAACTAATTTAAAACTTTCTACAACATGCGTTGAAAATAAAATTATTCCCTTCCTAAACTCTTAAAAAGAATGAATACTTCGTTCAACAAATTAGGGTCATTTCATACTAGCGAAATGAGCACCAAATAAAAATGAAATATTGAAAAGTACTTGCACGTGGTACGTTTCGACAAATTCAAAGAGAGATAGGGTGTTGGGCAATGACTATTCGTCACCTGAGAATAATAAAGTTCTATCTGTGTTTTTGAAAATATTGACTTATCTATATAGAAAGACTCTATTTGTATCTATGAAGGTATTTTTGCATCAAAATGATGTTATATATAATTTCCATGTAACCTTACAATTATATTATGACATTATTTTAATCCATAAATGCCTTCATAGATACAAATAGAACATTTCTATATCGATAAGTCAATTTTTTCAAAAACACAGATAGAACTTTATTATTCTCATGTGACGTATTGCACAAGCGCGCGAAAACGCCATACAAACAACGGGGGAAAGATGAGGGGGGAATCAAAAGTTGTTTAGTATTTGTTCTGCCTCTTCGCCGCGTTATGATTGTGCTTGCACATTCTTTTTCAATAATGTATATTTTATCTTAGATTTTGGCAGGGAAGGGTTGGCGTGACAAAAAAATGTCAATGACACTTTTTGTAGGAAATTAAATTATCTACAATTTTGTAATTGAACTTTTTTGTCTAGATGCCATTGTTCGTGAGATATTCGCAGAAAACCGATTTTCAAGCTCTTTAGCGCCCCCTGGAGGCGAAAGCTCACATCGGATTGATGGGGACTTTTAGTATGTTAAACTACATACCCTAACTAGCACCTATGCAAAAATCCAGCTTTGTTCTAATTTTTTCCGCTATTTGCAAAAAAGGGTGCTAAAATGACTGGACTATCATAAGAAGTGTATTTTCAGCGTGTATATATATTTAAACAAGTTTTGACGGGTCATAAATAAATTGTCGGACGGTCCCTGTTTGACACGCCTGAGTTTATAATAGTATTTTAGTTTTAAGAAAGTGCAACGTTTTATATCATAACCAGGGTTCTCGCTGGCTTTTGAACAACTTTAGCAATTTGGCGAATAGAAAATAATAAGCAGTCGCCAAATGAAAAAAAGCGTAGCAATAACAAAGTGTAGCTCCTAAATGTGTAGAAGTTTCAATTAGCCAAATTTCAGTAATTTTTTTTTTTTTTTCAAAAAAGCTATCTTTGATTTACAATAGTAAAAATATATACATTAAAAAATTGCTATGAGATTTCGACTGTAACTAATTGCAAAAATTGACCAGTCAGTGATACTTTGCATATATAACTAACAAATAAAACGATAAATTTCTAATTTCAACACCGTATTCTAACAAAACGTTTTTTTTAATTTGTTGCTTGATATACGAGTAATTTTGTTTGTGTTTTTACAGTAATATAAAATACTATTCCATAATACTTTCTGTGTCTTTCAGGGTTGTTTGGTTTAAACCATGCTGGTTTAAACCGTGGTTTAAACCATGGCTTAAACCAAGTGGTTTTTTTTATAATTTGGTTTTTTTCCCTTTTTCCTCATATTTTCATTTATTTTACACATTATTAAAATGTGCAAAATCAAAGTTATGGAGTAGCTACAAGCAAAGCTTAAGACAAATTTTTAAAGTGACAAACATTTTTAATCAATCTAATTTTTCTTACTAGCTATAAATTGACATGGCAAAATATTTTTCTACAGTGAACTGTGGAGAATAAAAAAAGGTAGTTAGTTTTAATAATTTTTAAACCTTTTATTTAAAAAAAAAAAAAAAAATGTAAAAATGGCATATGCCAGCCAAAAATGCAATTTTACTGCTTAGATAGCTTGATTATGATTTACTAAGGATTGTATCATGTATCAAAGCATCAATAATGACATAATCATAAGTCATTTTTTCCATTGGTTACTCTTGTTCTGTATGCTAATGAATGATTGGCTATGAATTTTCTGTGTTCCATAGCTATTGGTTTTAGTAAGCTTTGGTTTTTCTTAGATTGGATTTGCAGTTTTTACATTATTTTTTTCTGTTTCTAGTTACTTTGTATTGTATTTTATTTTAAGAAAGCTATTTATATATATTGAAATAAAAGAATGTCTAAAACTAGAAGAAAGGAAAATATAATCTGGTTTTCATTTGAGGGAATAAGAAATGCATCAAAAACATGTTTAAGAGCCAAATGTAAAAATTGCATGCAATATAAATGCTGTCAAATTAGCTCTTCCTTATAATACTAGGTGTGATTCATTTTCACATGCTTTAGATGTTTACCTTAAAAACTGCCCCACTTTACTTAAAATTTGTGTAGAAAATAGGAATGTTATTGATAAAAATATTCAAAAGCTTGTATCTGTCTAATTTTTATTTTAAAAGAAATGTTGAAGATATGTTTAAACTGTTAAATTCTATTGCAGTTGTCCTGGATAATATCTAAAGTAATAAGTTCCATTACTAATGCAGTTTATAATTGGACAGGTCTTCCAAAAATATTAAGAGAAAAAAATGTAAATAAAGAAGTCTCATAGTTTTTTAGTCCAGGTATAAAATAGCCCTAACACCCATGCCCTTTTAGGTATACATGCTTGAATCACAATACAGTCAAAGTGAACTATGTGAACAAGAAAAAAAGGATACATTAAATTTTACAAAACAAAAGTATCCATGTAACTCGATGCTTGCACAGATAATAAAATTTAATGCTAAATCTTCACCTTTTGAAGAACAAAGAAACGGAAAAAATAAAGTTTGTACTAAAAAAAAAAAAAGTAATTTTTCTAAGCCTATGTCTCAATTTGTGTAAGCATTACATTCGTTGATGTATCAAGTAAGTCAATACACATGTATTTTTTAGCATTAATAAAATGCATATTGATATTTTTTAAGTAAATATATGTTGTAAGAGATTAATAATCATTTGTTGATGTTAATCCTGTAAATAATTTCTAAATTATGCACAAAAAAATGTTTTCTATTTCAGCTTATTTCTGTTAATTTAGTAAAATATGTTCGTTTGCCCTTTACTATGTTCTTCATTATCAACCCGCATATAATTATTTCTTAAATTATTATCTAAAAGGTTTATATTAAGTATACTAATAAATTAATAGTTTATTTTTTTTCACACAATGAATATTTCCCTATAGAAACCTAAACTTATAAGATAATTTAATTATAAATTTTTATACTTTAGTTATTTAATTATCAAAAAAATAAATACTAATGTGAATGTTTAACATTAATTAACTATTAATTACAAAAAATCCTCATGACTTTCTAAAACTCAAGTTATTTTTCTTGCAAATGTTATTTAAACAATGATTTGAAAAAAACCCGGTTTAAACCAAAAAAACCCGGTTTTTTGGTTTTTTTCAAAAAAAAACCGGTTTTTATACCAACCCTGGTGTCTTTTTGCTTTTGCTAAACTGAATTGGTATTGTGTCAGTATCTTTATACGAGTAATGTATATTGCACAGTGCGACTGGATATTTAATACAACACCAATCGTTTACATTAGATTAATTTTAAACACGATTATTCAATTGGTAAATTAAAGATTAATTTACCGATTGAATAATCGTGTTTAAAATTAATCTAATGTAATTTCTTATGCAGCGATTTTCTGCAGTTCCATATATTGACCTTTGATTTATTCTGTTGAGCTGATCCAGAGTATCAAACCAGATTAAGTGGTTTGAGGTTAATTGGGTGAAATAGTCATCCAGTATTAGTGTCCGGGATGGCTCAGTTGGAAAAGCATTGGCGGCAATACATCCCTGGTTCGAATCCTGGCCCGGACTTTTTTCACCCAAAAAATGGAAAATTTACAACTGTTACCAATCGTTTAGCAACACAGATAAGAATCGCGACTGTATTGGCAAATGCACACACACAATAGATCATAAATAGAACACTCGCAATTTGGAGAGTCTGATTGTTCGTTTACTCGCCAAATGAAGCATTTTGACGCAATTTGGCGCAATGGCGAGCGGCAGCGAGAACATTGATCATAACATGTATAAATTTTAAGCTTATTTTATTTATCTGTCTACATTCCTCATTTTTCTTATCATGACTTTAGTTTTCATAACTGTAATTTTAAGCGATTGTATATTTAATATCAAATATAGACGTATCAGCATCAGCATTATAAATTCTTTAAGATAGAATCGAGTATATATACTCATAATTGGAGAGGTTTAAATATTTTTCCATTTTTTTTTTTTTTTTTTCATTCATATGTATTAAATTCAAGTATTCTCTGTTCAGAACATCGAAAAAGAAAACTAAATTTTAATAATTGAAACGAATTGTAATTTATGTTGCAACACTTGTTATTGTGACAGTATTTATATGCCTAATGTATAGCTATATGCATTTTTTTTTTCACTGCTTATTTACATATTTTTTCACTGATTTTTTATTAAACACATATTTTTTTCTTTCTTTGCAGACATCAAAAAATAAGCCTACCAGGTTAAGCAGTTCATGTCCAGCTCTGTATATGACCTCTGGTAATAATTTTTATTTTAAAAAATGTTTTCGAAACATTTTAAATTATTATCATTTTAATATTTCCTATTACTAATCCTGTTTTATTAATGTTGTTATTAAATGTCTTAAATTTTGATCTTGTTTTTTTCCTCCTGTATGAATTTTTAATTAAAAAAAATAATTTTAAAATCTTAATGCATGAACTATATGTATTTCATCATAAGCAGCAAAGCATTCAGTAAATTTAAAATGAATTTGTTATACATATATTTAAGGAGTTCGACTCTATTTATGTCTGTAACATTTCTGTTGCAATTGGTAACTTTTCAACGTTCAGAATTGTACAATATAGAAGCACGCGCGCATGCCGTGCGCAGAAAATTTTATGAACTTTGCAGAAAATTTTAAAAAAGAAACAATTTTTATTTTTGTAACTAGTTTTTAGTACCAAAAAAAATTAAGAAAATTTTGCCAATTTTATGTACAAATTATTTTACTGTTAGCTCATAGTAAAAAGCAGGTCCGATTTTCGGATTTCCGAAAAATTTAAGGCATTTCATGCCGAAAACTTTAAAAATTGTTCAGTCCGAAATTTCGGACACCAAAAATCGCGCATTTTGACGAACGGTTGTCGTAAAAAGTCAATTTTGTCGGTCGTTCGCCAAAATAAATCTCCAATTTCATCAAATTTTCATGAAAAAAATACGAATTACGTGGGAAAAGCGCGAAATATTGTCGAAGGGTCACAAAAGAACGCAAATTCCATCAAAAGATAAGGGGGGGGGGAACACAATTTTCGAAAAAGGACCTCGAAAAAATCGCAAATTTCAACAAAGAATCGCGGTAAAAACACGCATTTCAACAAAGGACCGCGTAAAAAACTCTTTATTTCGACAAAGGACAGTGGGAAAAACACAAATTTTGACTAAGGACCGAGCAAAAAGAACGAATTTTGACAAAAGACCGCCCCAAAAAACGTGAATTTTGTCCAAAGACCGCGCAATGAGCGCGAATTTCGTCCACGAATCGGGTAAATGCAAATTTCGTTTCATGAATCGCATAAGAAACGTGAATTTCGTCCATGTATTGAATAAAAACGCGAATTTCATCCATGTCAAATTAATATAACACACAACTTTATTAAACATTAAATTAATTTGCAGAAAGTTTTTGACCCAATATTTACGTACACAGAAAGTTTTTGGTTTTATACAAGTCTGGTAATGTTTATCACTTAGTTTTTTAATAACATGTAATATAATTAATCTTCTTTACAAAATCTTCTTAAAACATTTTTAGATTATTTTACCATCATAAAATGGAAATCCTTGATATATATAATAATTTTAAAAAGCATAGAGTTTGAAAAAAATTTTGTCATTTATTTATGATACTATACAAAATCACTTTTAAGACTTTTTACTCTTCACATATCAAATTTGTGTGCTTAAGTTTTTATGAAAAAGCTTTTTTTTTTTTTTTTTTTTTTTTTTTTTTCTAATGTTTGAATATTTGGTAAATGGAAAAGTATTTATTTATAAAACTAAGATTTAAAAAAAATTATGTATGAAAATTAAAATCTCAGCATTTTTTAAAATAAGTAATAAAAGAATGGGATTTTTTTTTTCTGGGAAAATTACAATAAATTGTATTTATTTAAGTAACTTTTATTCTAAAAAATATATTTGGGTAAATTCTGTTTTGTTTTCTCCATGTACATATATTTTTTTATTATTTATGATATACTACAATTATTATATGTTATGATAGCACTTTAATTTTACGGTATTATTAAGAATTTTTTTCTTTTAAACCTAAGCAATCCTGGTATATTAGTATGTTAGCTTCAAGTGTAGGGAAATTATACCATATAGCTACTATACTTTTGGTGGAGCACATTTCCAACTTCCCATTAAAAATAACACTTTTGTCAACTCCCAAATTTTATTCATGTTGATACATGAACAGGATTAGAAGTTGGTAAGGTAAAAATTTTCCATGAGATAGAAAATCAGTATTCACCAATCCCACTCCGAAGCATCAGATAAAAATTTGCATTTTAATTGTAAGTGTTTAATTTTAATTGAAAAAATAGTTTCATTGTTTAAACTTGCATTTTAATTGCAAGTGTTTAATTTTAATTGAAAAAATAATTTCATTGTTTAAACTGCATTGTTTTCTGCATCGTCAGCCCGGGCGCAGAATTGGCGCAATACTGCGACGCACATCGCAAATTCTTGAGAATGTCTGCAGACTATTTTTCAACTATTAAAATCGAGGAAAAAAAGAAAAAGTTTGCCATATGCCATTGTTATGTAATACGATCCGCATCACATGCGATTGCCCAAGATCCGATTCCCATGAAATTATAAATCAGGGACGATTCTGTTCGAAATTTTCTGAAAAATTAAGGCAATAATTTCAAAAAAAAAAAAAAAAAAAAAAAAAAAAAACCCGCAAATTCGGACACAAAATATATCGCAAATTTCGATAAATGGTCTCCAAAACAATCAATTTCGACAGTCGTTTGATAAAAAATCGCCAATTTCGCCATCGATCTCAACAAGAAAAGAACGCGAATTTTGTCAGAGGATCGCGTAAAAAACGTAAAATTTGTCAATGGATCGCCAAAAAAATCAAATTTCATCAAAAGTTCACGAAAAAAAACAACAAATTTCGTCAAACGATCACGAAAAAACGGAAAAAGTTGACAAGAGATCTCGAAAAAAGGCAAATTTTGTAAACAAATTCCAAAAAAACGGCAGATTCCTTCAAAAGATCACAAAAAAACAACAATTTCGACAAGAAATCCTGAAAAAAAGGCAAATTTTGTAAACAGATTGCAAAAAAAAAAAAAAATAAAATAAAATAAAATAAAATAAAATAAATAAATGCAAATTACGTCAAAGGATCGCGAGAAAACGACAAAATTTCGTCAAAAAATTACGAGAAAACATCAATTTTTGTCCAGGTATCACGAAAAAAAGCGAATTTCGCTACAAAAAATCACGAAAAAAAACAACAAATTTCGTCAAAAAATACCGAAAAATGGCAAATTTCGGCAAGAGATCCCCCAAAGAAGGAAATTTTGTAAACAGATCGCGAAAAAAGATTGCAAGGAAACGTCAATTTTCGTCAAAAGATCGTGAAAAAACCCGCAAAATTTGTTAAAAGGTCGCGAAATGGTCGATCTATGCATATATTAGTACTTAACAAATTCATTTTTAGATGTTTCTCTCTTAACTAGCCGCCTCCAAATAAATACTCAGCATTGCAGTATGTTATTTTTATTCATAATTCAATTTACTTGTTTAATTCTTCGATAGATTTTGACAGAGAAGTCAAGCATTCTTTGCGATCATGGCAGCATTACAATAGTTTTTTCTCTTTTGTGTATTTCGTCTTTCTCATACGAATAACCTTAAATATAACTAAAATCGATATTAAATTATTTTATATTGCTAAGTGAAAATCTTTCTAAGCAAATCTAATAGACCAGGAGGCAGCAACACAGATACTTGCCACATCGATTTGATAACTAGTTAAAACTCAGTTCACATATTAAAATGCAACTGGTCATAAGTCATATTTTGGTGGAAGACACCTTCAAATCTGATCTTTGTGATTGGCTCATAGGTTTATGATTGTGTTTTCCTGCTCCCAGTCCTCCATGTTTTCAAACTTTTGGATGCAGGAAAACACAATTGTAAACTTATTGATAAATCGCTATGCAGATGCTTTCCACCTAGATATGACTTGGCAGACCAGTCACATTTTAATATGCTAATCAAGTTCTGTCGTATTCTGAAGTTTCATCTTATATTTTGATGAGGTGATTGTCTGTGCAGCCACCTCCTGGTCTATTTTGAAAGACCCACTTCGTTCAGTCTACTCCTTTGAATTTGTATGATTTTATATTTTTTAATGGAAATAAATCTATTCAATGGAATTAACTCTCTTACCTGTTATGTTGATAGCCAATTTAATTTCTGATATTTAGATACATAAAATTTTCAATTCTGACCAAGAATTCCTGAGAAAACCTCAGTAACATAAAACCCCACTTCCTCCTGTCCCTACCCTCTTTTAAAATGTAAATGTTATAACGTTGAAAGGTTCGTTTCTGGCACCACACATTTATTATCTAAGAAAGTATTGAGGAAAATAAAAAATAAAAGTAGAAAATTTGTAAAAGGACTTTGATTTTTTTAAATTAGTTATTAATACAATAATTATTATAATTAATTTAGTAAATAAAACCCAACACATCATTTGAACTGAAAAGATTTTTAGAATAACAGGGTGTATTTTGTTATTTTGTGTTTCGATTTCAAAAATGGGTGCAAAATTTAAAAATGGCAGAAAAACAAAAAATATAAAATATACATTCAAAAAATATCTTTTATTAAAAGGACACTGTTAATATTTTTAAGCAAAGATATTGTGGGTACATAAAAGTATCATTAATAAATGGTTATATATATATATATTAATCGCAATCAATGTGGCTATTTAGTATTGCCCTTGATAACGAGCTAAATACCACATTTTCAATTTTATTTCTAATTCTGACAGCTTCTCTGTGTGATATGGTTTGGCATTAACAAAAATTTTTACAGTAATTGATGTTGATTTGTAGTATTATATATATATATATATATATATATATATATATATATATATATATATATATATATATATATATCTTTGGTCTCATAATCGTTGATAAGTGTTTAAAAAAACATAGACACCAAACCCATTGGCTGATATTCTATAAATGTATACAGTTATTATTATGGAAAAACTGTAATGTACCAGCCACCGCAGCTCTTTGAAAAACATTGTTTGGACATTATTGTTTTCACTCACTTTCATGCATGCATCACAACTGTAATATTTTTGTTACACTATGTCTACAAGAAGAAATAAATACGACAACTGAATACACATATCTATGCTAATTGGAGTTTTAAATGCATATTTATTCTCCATTAATTAAATGCAGTACTTAAATTTTCATATTCTTTTATCAGATATATTAAACTCTCATGATTATTTTTATTTTGTTTTCAAATTTGAAGAAAAGTTTTACTAAAATAAGTAGGTACTAGTAAAAACCATTATTGTATTAACATAAAATGAACATAAACAATTAAGAGCATTTAATTGAATAATTCAATTAAAAAAGAGAATACCATATTCACCAAATGGGAGCGCAATCAAAAGCACATTTTGAATGCCATTGTGTTCATTCACACACATACATAAATATCATTAAAAAGGGAGGGGGGGTTGACAAGCTTCGCAGACTAGAAAATGTGAGGAAATTCCAATATGTGTATATGGGATCAGTTTAAAAAAACAAAAATTGATTCAGAGAATCTGAAAATATACCAAAATATCCATGATCAAGTTTTCATCATGATTACAACATTTGGTTTGAACAAAAATTGGTTTGTACAGTTGTTTCAGTATGTTAGTGCCTGCCTCATGAAAATTTTTTATTTCCTTTCTCTCTTGGTGTTTAATTATTTTAAATTACTTGGGAAGGATAAATTTTCTGTTCAAAATTCAGATAGTAGCATAGATTTACATAGATAAAAAGGATGAATAGGGAAGGCCAATGGCCTTCCCCATCCATCCTTTTTATGATGTATTTTAAAAACGCTTAAAAACTGAAAAAGATAACTAACTAAATCTTTACTTATTTTAATACATTTGTTTTTTCAAGGACGAACTGATTTTCTTGCAGGAGATGAGTCAGATGTGCACTTGGGTGAGGCTGCTATCATCATGAGAAACATCCAGCATCGGAGGACATCACTTTCCTCTAATTCTAGATCTCTAGATTCTACATTTATTGAATCTTTCAATGTTAAAATCCATGTCAATGACCTGACACCTGCTCCATCACAAGAATGCCTGAACCTGTGCTCTCCCCTCAGCGAAAGTGATGGTTCACATTCTGGTAGACTGTTAAATGATGGCACAAATGTTTATAAAACATCCAATATTGGTGGCACAACTTCCAAACGTCTCGCCAAGCGTGCAAATAAAAAAGTTCCAACTCGGAGGCAGAGTTGGTCTTCTTTAGGTGCTAGTATATCATCACCAGATGAAGACAAACAGATAATTCATAGAAGGTAATTATGAGATAATTTTAACCGCTAGTTCTTTCTATTTATTATCTCTATATCATACACCTATTTTTTTTAAATGACTAATTTGAAATACAATGTGGAACCATTTATCCAGAAACCAGTTAACCGGAAAACCAGTTATCCAGAATGATACTTCTAATAGACTGATGTTAGAATCTTTTTAGAAAAAAGTATCATGCACAATCAGTTTGATATATACATTGCTTGAAACAATTGTATAGTTTGATAACAGTATCTAGTATTTGAAATAGAAGCATATAATCATATTATAGATTAATAAGCTATATTATAATATTATAGATGTTTTCATTTTTATGCCGAGAAAACAGAAGAATTTTTGTTCCCAAGGAGTTTCAAAGGAATTATCTTCTTTCAAACTCTAACTATTGATCTTACTTGCATCAGACTCTTGGTTCAAGTAATCTAATAATCAATTTAAAATTAGAAGTAATACCACAACTACATATGTTTCACAAAACTTATCAAATGGATGTTGCTTTAATGCCCAACCAGTTAACTGGAAAAACCAGTTATCCCGGAATACATCTGTCCCCAACCATTCTGGATAAATGGTTCTGTGCTGTATGTAATTTTTGTGATATTAATATGAGTTAATAACAAACATATTTTTCCATCTATCAGTGAAAGCACTTTTAAATACAAACATATTTCTCCATCTGTCAGTGAAAGCACTTTTACATTTAAATATTTTTAAAATATTAAAATTAACCTAATTGGGAAACTTTTATAATTTTCACTTATTGCATTAAATAACTTTACTGTATAGTATAAATCTTCAAATAATTGAGTGTATTATGACTCATATTAAAACAAAACTTCCTTCACACTATATACGAATATTCCATATTATTTCTAGATCCATTTGAAATAAAAAGTAATTTGTTTTAATGGTTGAAATATTTTTTTTTCCTTTTGTATAAAAACTCATTTTTTAGTTTGTGCTACTTTAGAAATGTGTATGCAATATGGTATATGATGCACTCTCATAAGTGCAAGCTTCCAAAGAAGGCCATTTGTCATTTGCAGTAAACAATGCATTAAATATTCGAATGATATAATATTCCCTTGTATACCTGATTAGTTGAATTTAGTTTTCTTAAGAAATTGAATAAGTTAGAACTTTATGTTAAAGGAAATGATGTTCTTTTAATTTAGTAACTTTAGTTAAAGTAAATTAATGGCAATATTATGGTAACAAAAGAACTAATTATAAACAAAATTTAATGATAAATAGCTAGATTTACATAATTTATATACATTTAGATTATTAAATGACACTCTGTGCAATGGTGGAACAAGTTATCTTTTGCTGCATTGTTTTCGAATTTTACATTGCATTCTAAAATTTGGTCTGTTACATCAGATGTTAATTTGCAATATCGGCAAATAGCTGACAACATTGAATTTCTCACATTTTTCAATTGCAAAATGCTATATTTTTCTTTATTGGTATCATTAACAGTTTTTTTATTTCTTAATAAAAGATGTAACACCAAAATTGTTTTTTAATAATGTGTGAAATGTATATATTTATGTTAAGCCCAGTTTATTACATAAAATCTGCATTATCTGGTGAGTAGTGGACATAAGCAATATCCTTAACTTTCATAATATAGATAACTTTTGAAAGGTTTTTGAATTACATTTTAGTTTTAATAAATAAATATAAGATAAAAAGACAATGTAAAGAAAAGTTCAGATATCAAAGGTAAAGAAAAGAAGAAACTTTTTCAAGACTTTTAAGAAAATCTATTTTTTAATGCAAAATTAAAGAAACAAGGTAAAATAGCTAAAGTATCACATCAACTCATAGCAAAGCATAAGAGCTTTACTATTATTTTTAACTCATTCATTCTGATTGGTAAAGTTATCATGCAAATTGAAACTTTTTAATTGAGAGAAAAAAATGATCAAGCCAGTATTTGAACCTAAAACCTTTGATTTATATTATCAATGCTCTACTGTTTGAGCTACCTTGTCAATACAAATTCTGCATTGTCTTTTCCCTGTGCTGTTTTTTTTTTACATTGAAGAAAGAACTTTTTTGAACAAACTTTATTATGTGTATTTATATTCAGAGTGCCAATTTTATTATGATTGAAAATATTTGGAGCAAAAAATCTATTTTAATGATGGGAAAGTTGCTCTGCGTATTTATAAAACTTTTTTTTCTAAAGAATTATTTATGAGGAAGTGCAATAATAGGGAGATTAATGATTATTTTTTTCCTTTCGTAAATGTTACTTTGCTTTATATTTTTGTGAATTTTTCTAGTTTTATGAAATGAGTATTTTAATTTTATTGCAGATGGAGTCTTAGCAGCTTGGACTCAGATACTGAAGAAACTTTTTGTAAACCATCAAATACCACTGCCAGTTTTAGGTCTAAAAATTCACGATCTCACTCTTCCAAAAATGCAAGTCTGTCACTAACTTCTCGTACATTATCTGGTATGTTTACATTTCTTTTTCTTTATTTCTATTGCAAATCCTAATTGGCATCACTAAGTGTGTTTTGACAGAAAAATTCATCTAAAATAAAGTATTGTTTTGATTTCAGAATTCAATTTAATTATATTTATATATATTAATTTATCATTGAGTAATTTTAGTTTAAGTTAATTTTTTACTATAATCATTCAATTCAATCAAGAATACTTTGTATATTTAAAACAAATAATAAATAATGGAAATGATTTTGGAAATTTTGCAATAGAATTGCAAAATAATAATAATAATTTTTCTTAAATGTATATTATATTTCATTTCAGTCAAACCATTAAAAGAATGAGGGGATATATCTGGTCTTCCTGGGTTGCAGAATATAGATGAAAACCCTTTATTTAATTGATAACTATATTAGTTGTTTTTTTTTTTTTTTTTTTTTTTTTTTTTTTTTTTTGGAAATAGACTTTAACAAAAATTATATGAAAAGTATTATTTAGTTTAAATAAAGTTTTGAAATTTATTAAAAGTGATAGTTTTATATTGTTTTCGTCCAAGGGGTTCACAGTAGAAGAAATTGCCAAAGATTACTCTTTTAAAATCATTCTTTTTTTTTTCTGATCATTTTAGTGGTTTAAGTACATAGTTAGCTCACATGTCTTAAATTTGTATCTTATTTATGTACTCTCTAACTACATGAAGTATACTCACATTTTCATGCAATTGATAAACATTATTCAGGGTATCCTAGGAATGTTTGATATTATATAAGAAGTAAGAAATATCTAAGATTAACAGTTCACTTACAGGGGCGCCCAAAAAAATTCCATTGCATTATGGTCTATAGGAAAAAATTGTTTGCAGAATATTTTAATGGCATTAAACTATTGCAAATGTATTGAAGCTTATATAAATCAGTAAGTTTCACTATAATTATATTAGAACAGAGCATTCATAGCACTTGTAATCCATTTACATGGTCACACAAAAATATACAATTGTGATAATTGCTGGAAATACATTTTCAGTTATGGCATATGCTTTTAAATGTAACTGTTTTTTAACTGTGTGTTTAATTATATAAATACTTAACATCTATAGTCATTGTCTGATCCATCTGTCTATCTGTCTGTCCACTCGTCTCTCTATCGGCATATAACTGCACAAAAACTACCCAACCGCAACATTTGAAATTAAAAAAATGTTTTTGTTGCAGAATTTTTTTGAGTCATTTCAAATTTTAGTAAAATCGGATACATAGTTCAAATACAGGGACAGTCAAAAGTACTTTGTTACTTTACAGCCTATGGGATAAAATTGTTTCAAGTTCTTTTTAATGATGTTAAACTCATCAAAATATAATGAAACTGATATTGCATTTTGAAGGGCACTAAAATATACATTTTGTTGAAGATGCCATACAAAGAGTATTTATTATTGATTTGCATTGCCACACAAAATAATTCTGTTATACAATGATGTAGGGGGGAACATTATTTACAGCATGTTTTAATTACGTTAAACTATTTCACATGTAATAAAATTGATATGTGTTGCTTAGGTTTACTACAAATTCCTTCCTATGTAATAAAAATTGTTTTTCTATATTGTTGAATTAGATATAATATTTTAACTTATTAAACATTGCAGTTTTGTTACATTATTCTGAATGTGTTTGATATCCTAATCTAAGCTTAATGCATGATTTTTTTTTCTTGTTTTTTTTTTAGATGGAAGTTGTGAAGAGTCTTTATTGTCTAAGTCAAATAAACAGTCTTCCAGTGTGCCAAGCATACATGGAAATACTGATATAAAAGAGGTAAAAACAAATCTAATTCGCTTAAATTAGTTAATATCTGAATTCACTATTAATACAAACAGCTACACATATTATAATTTTTTTTATTATCATATAATGAGTTAAGTAGTTACTTTTTTTTTCGCAAAAATTGGTATAAAATATTACATAATAGTAATTTATATTTTCACACTACCAGGCAAGTTTACTTAATCCTTTATCCTTCAGGATCAAAAAATAAATAAGAAATTTTCTTGGGAGCTAAACATTGAGATTATGTTACCTCATGAGTCTGACCACCTATAGTCCATTTAAATAGTGGAGGCGGGTAACCTTGAGAAGGTCACCCCTCACCTTCGCCACTTGAGGGGGAAAATCACATGTAGTTCTATTACGAGTTCCGCAAAAACATAGTCTCACCTCGTCAAGGTTAGCCGCCTCCGTTATTTAAATGGACTATAGTTGTGACATATGTTATGTTGCATTTCAGGGCCTGTGATCAAGATAACAGGTCTGGCTGCTCTGGGCTATTATTGTTAATGGGCTATAGGGGTGCAGATTTAATTTTAGTAGTTTATTTTACCATATGTTACAGTGATTCATTAGATTTACTTTTAGTTTTTATACTAATTTTGAAATTTATTAACTTTTTTCATTTTTGGTAAATTGTATTAAGTTTTATAAATATACAATGCAGTATTGTAAAGAAAAATGTAAAATCTATTTAAGAGAGCAGCAATAATTCATGAAAAATAGTTGATATTGATGTGCCTTTATTGGAGGGGGAATATTCAAGCTGTTTCAAATGCTTTTTTTTTAGTATTTTTTTGGTATTATTGTTATTAGCTACATTTTGTTTTTTGGAAAATCAATTGTTTTTTAATAACATTGATTTAATAGAAATTCAGATGCAGAACTATTACTTTTTTTTTTTTTTTTCAAATAGTTGTTAATAGTTTAGATTTTTGCTTAAAGGAGTGTTATTGAGATTAATTTTTTAATGTGCTCAGAAATTAAATTCTTGCTCATAGCTAATCAACCATTTGTTAATTTAATTTTTTGTTTGTTTTGTGAACTAATCATTTTTAACCATAAACTTTATTTAATAAATAAAATCAGATACCAAAAGTAAAAAGGGTGCATTTTATTAAATAAACTTACCTATTCATACTATGTCTAACTTAAATAAAAGTTTACTGCTATGTTTAATTTTGATACTTTTTCAAGCATATGAAGCAATGTTAAATCGTATATAGGAAACAAATATTTAGAAGTCGAATAGTAATTAACTTACATTAGATATTGACTTGGTTCCTTTCTGTTCTCTATTTCTAAAAAGTTTATATTTGTAATATAATTTCTATACCTTTTAACAAATTTTCCTTCCATTTTGCCCTTGTTCCTGTTATTTTCAAAGTGAGAATCTATTATGTATCTTTTAGTATTGCCATCTATCTCAATCTTCTGTAGCTCAAGTAAAAAGAAATCTCAAATCTGACTTAAAATAACCTATCACCAATCAATAACTTTTTAACTTCATTCTTTTTTTTCCATTACTTTTATTAATGTTTAAAATGCTTTTTCTTTTTTTTTTTTTTCTTTTTTTTTTTTTTTTTTCATTCTAGTGTCAATTAGGTATATTTTTGTCATTGGTTTTCTTTCCATTACTACTCTTGTCCTTTAGACTGCTCTTTCCCATCCATTCTTCTGTTGTTTCTTGTTTTTTTTATCAGTTACAAGGTAGAATGTGTCGAATTTCAACACAAGAAAATGTTTAAAAAGGAACTGTTTCATTGATTTATGATAAACTTACAAAATTAGTTATAGTAAAAAATGCATTTTATATGGGTAAGTCTAACTCTTAAACAAATGATATTTAACATCAAATCAACAAAATACTATTTCTATAAAACTCAGTTGTAGAAATTGTTAAAATTAAGCTTTAATCGTACATGTAAGTTGTAAAAAATAATAAAGATCTGTTATTATGGTAAAATTATCAATTTAGTTCTTATGCTACTATTCCAAAATGGAAAAAGAAAAAAAATTATTCAACTTAGACTTAATCATAGAATTTTTTCTCCGTGAAAACTAAACCTGGCATCATTTTCATCACATCAAAATTTACAAATGCACATTTCATATTTGTATTCACCTTTTCAGAACAAATTGGCATTTTATTTTGATCATTTTGATTCAAAAGTCTCAATGCTATTAGCTGAAATAGATATTAAATCATTGATATTCTTATACGTGTAAATCAAATTTTGTAATTGAAATCAAAATTCATCGGGTTTTATAACAGAAGATATTTAAATTTCAATTTTTCCCTTTTTATGAGAAAATGATAACATAAAAATACAATAATCAATTTTTTCGTTTTTTTCCTTTGCTTTTAATAGAAAGGGAGTACTCTTGTTGCTACAATTAGAAAAGCGATATTAAAAACTACAAAAAGAAATTAATATTTCAAAAACAAATTAAGATACAGATTTCAAACAAATTTCATTTAAAAGTACATTTTTTCCCCTACAGGATGGGTATAAAAATTGAAAATATGCGATATTTAGAAGTTAAAAAATTTGTAGTAGCAAGAATTGCAATACCGAAATTTCATTTCCAATTTCAAAGTGTTGCCATTTGCAAAATAACGTTTGTGTTATTCACAGATATGTTTGCCTTTATGATATAGATATCTTAGTAGTAACAGTGTCCAATGAAAAATTAAAATTTTTTGAATTACATTGTGAATGAACAATTTTATTTTACTTAAGAGAGGTGTAACGAAAAATTAAAAACAAAACACATTACACCTCTCTTAAATAAAATAAAATTGTTCATTCCAATGTTTATATGTAAAAGGTGAATTTCTTAAAATCTTGGGATTTAAAAATCTAAAAGATTTAATAACTTTTTTATGAATTACATTGTGATTTCTACATTTTTTATGATATGTTTGTAGAAATGTTGGACTTTAAAGTTGAATATTGGATTTTACATGTGGTATTTTGTGATATTGATAGAGTTGTTGCTGCACTAAAATAACTTAAAAGACTGTTGATAGAAATATGATCTTGCTCAAATCGATCAATGCAAAATTCAATGATCAATGCAATAGGTCAAATGTCTTCTATTATACAATTCAGCAGTACATCCAAAGGGGGAGAGTTTGATACTGTCAGTAGAAGCCTTAATAAAAATATTTAAATTTACATCTTTATAAGTTAAATAAAGTCTCTCATTTTTGTAAGTTTTCTGACTTTTTGATCAGTGCTTGTAATATTTTCCATGAGGAACATATGTAACAAATTGGAAAGAAACTTTTACTTAAGGGTGTATTTCAATTCAAATTGCTTATTTTCCGATTTATTTTTTAATTCATTTTTGCTCTCATATGCGTCAAACTGGCAAATTGTCTTATTTAGAAACTACGCAAGGTGCCGTAATTGTCGATTCTTTGATAAATGCAGAAAATATTGTAAAAAAAGCAATCAAAAACGGAATTTTGAATCGAATTTTCTGAAGTGAGAGATCTGGGAATGAAAAAAAGGATAATACTGAGAAGATAATTGTTCACAAATCGAATTCTAATAAACTGAGCGTAAAATGACATCACACGGCATCTTATACGTCTCTTCAAAAATCCCCTCAGTAAATTTCATGTTTCTACTTTTAAAAATGTGTCTGAAATTGTATCAGAAAATTTCAAGCTGTTGAAGGTGGAAAATCATTTTTTCGAATACACCCTTAATTGGTTTAAGAGCTTTGATTAATGGCTAAATCTTGTGATGTGAGCATCAGCTGTTAAGTATAGTGGTACTAATAGTATTGCTAATTTCCCTTAACTTGCTCTTTAAATCTTAAACTTGTTTACCATATTTGATATCTGAAAATAATATTTGTTGGGTTGGGAAAACAGCTTAAAAGGGGCAGCTTCAGAATTAGCTATTAAAAGTTAGAAAATATTGAATTGGAAATTTATTTATATTTTACATTTAAAATGTGATTTTAATATTTAAATACCTCTCATAAATACATACATAGTAAGTTATTTTTTTTACATTGTCATTTTATGGACCTTTGTCTGTTTTAATTGTTATTAACTCCAATTTTCTATTTAAAAAAATTGTTGAATTTAAATATCTCTTTCAGAATGTGGAACCTCAGAAAACTCAAAGTGTTGGGAGTTTAAGTTCCTCTGCAAAGAACTTTTTAGTATCTTTTCGAAGTGTCCCCCTTCAAAAGTCACTATCAACTCCTACTATTACAGTAGAAGATGCATTAGCAGAAAAAGGTAGCTATTAAGAATAATGAAATATGTTACTTATATCTGTAGCTTTATTTTAAGTATTATTGAATGTCAAAATATTTTCTTTCTCTTTTTTTTTTTTTTTTTTAGCCAAAGAAGAAACACATAATCGTCAAAGGTAATTTTTTTCTTAATTCAAAATTTCTATAGTCTTAATTTAATATTGTGATTCTCAAAATGAATTTTGTAAAAGAACTTACTGTAAAATCATTCTGGTTTTTAATTTATTATTATTGCAACATTATATTTTGCTTAGTATTTGAGACAATTTCTGAAAATATTGGTCATTAAATAATATTAATAATAAAGCATTGCACCAAAACTTATAGACATATGGCCTTTAATTGTATTTATTACACATTTGTAGTTAATTTTTTGAACTATAATTTTAAATTTTGAATATCTCATGATCAAAGCCCAATTACCACATAGAAAAATCTCTGAGCATGAAATTCCAAGTAGCGCTAAAATTTCCCAATTATAATGAAATTAATATACAATAACAAATATAATAATAATATTTTTACTTTTTGAAAATTAAATGCAACAAATTTGTCTCGGAATTTTAAAATGCTTTTTTCTTATGTATATAATATTTCCTTTTAAAGTTTTTGAATCCATTCAAAATAAGTATTTTATTAGGAATTTTTTTAAACTGTATAAATATCTGCATAGATATAATTCACTGGTTGAAATTCTGTAGTACTATAGCATACTTAAGACTTTGAATTAATGATTCTCTTTTGGGGGGGGGGGGGGGGCTGAAGAGGCCATTTATTTATTTTATTTTATATGTGTGTGTTTTATGTTTAGCTTCATACATTGTTTTTGTTATTACTTCACCAATGTTATTCCTATTATCACGCTGCATTTTGGCTGTTAAATTTTTCTTTTGCACTGTAATTTTTTATGTATACAGTATAACCTCGAAAAAACAGCATCATCGGTACAGAGGCTAAGCCTGATTTCTGAAAAAAATGTCAGGAGCACTTACAATATTATTAATGATGTTTTTATTTTTTATGTAATTAATAAGGAAAATATATTAATGTAATAAAAAGAGAAAAATAAATAAATTAAATAAATTAAGTTTGACAAAAAACTTTAGTTGTTTCTTTTCTATTAAAGAGAAATAAATTTTTCTTATGCAGTTTCTGAAATATCATTGTTTTTTTTTTATTTGCTTCAATTTTTCAACTGTTCTTTAGCAAGTTTTTCTTGAATTTTATACAAGTGATGAATAAAGCAGTTATTTTCAGTCAAATTTTATGAATTTTTCCTGTGACCCTTTTTTTTTCTGCCCGGTCTTTGTTATTCATCTGAGCTGCTACCAGCATTATCCATGGTTCTACTTAGCACAATGTCACTTATCTGTCTGTTAATGCATCATTTTTTATTTTAAAATTTATAATTCGTAAACATTTTCTGTTTTTTCACCTTGTAGAAGGCTAAAAACAAAGTTGGGGGGGGGGGGGTGTAGAATAGTAGAAAATGACTTTGATGACAGATTTTTTTTTTTTTAAATTGACAGATTTTCGAGGTCACACTGTATGTAAAATATTTTTTGCTCTAAGTTATATTTCTATTTTTGCTTTGCATACCTGGATTTTAGTTTACTTCTGTTGTACTTCATTAACATAATATGGCTCGGTACTATTAGGTTTTCCCGTCAACCTAAAAATTATTGCCAAACTATAAGATTAAATGCCAATAATGGATGATCATGAATGTCACATTCAATGACATTAAATACGATTCACATGTTTAAAATATCATTAAGTGATTTTTATTTTGACTTTTTATTTGTATTTTTTTTAATATTCTACTAATTACTGTTTTTTTGTTATTTAAAATAAAATCTATATCAATATGTATAATTTGGCTATTAGTTTGGCGATTTGTATAATTTGGCGAAATTGGTCGACGGGATAACAGAGTAGTACCCATGGCTTATATTAAATTAAATAAATCACATTTGATTCTAGATTTTTTTTTTAAATGTTTGATTTATTTAAAATATAATTTAAAATGAAAATTGATATGTTTTCATAATTGAAAAGGTTTTTTGTCTTTTCTGAAAATTTTTATTTTGAATTATGTAACTTTAAAAAAAAAGCAGGTGATTATAATTTCTTTTGTAGATTGCAAAAGAATATTCCCCCACCACAATAGAGTCAGAATTACTATTGTTTAATATGCTTTTGCCCAAATTTGTTATTTGTTTTCTGTATTAAACCACAATTAAAAACTTTTTTAAAGGAGGGGTGTCTCTTTCTACTCTGATGCTTGAGACATATGTCCCACTTGCTTTGTTTTAGCTCTGGCCCTCTGTAGGCCACAAGTTTTCAAATGTTTTCTTAATGTGCTTCCCTGAACTACCTTAATTTTTTTTTTTCTCGCGTGTAGGCAGACAAGTAAATTAATATGTCTGTAAGATAAAGAAATATAAAATGTTTTTCCCAAAATTGTTTTCTATTGAACTGCTGATATAAATAAATGCCATTACATGTCATCGAACCTAAATATCTTGAATATCAAAAGAAAAACATCTTTGAAGTATTAACTTTTAAAGGCATGCAAAATTGCAAGCATGAAAGACACTAATCAAAATATGAAGCATCACCAGTGACTGATTTAATTAAAAGGAATTGCAAATTAAAATTGCAAAATATATATCATTTGTTAAGCACATCTGAGAAAATTTCAGAGCTTAGAACTGCAAGAACTAAGAAAAGCAGTAATAGGCATGTATATTTCAGAATCAATAAGTTTAGTAAGTAATGAAATAGATCAAATTTGCCAACAAATTCTCTGTTTGGTCAAATTATTTTGATAGAATTACGGAAATTTCACGCAAGTGTAGAGATAAAATAGAACTATTTTTGGGAAAAAAGACTAAAGATTGAATAGTTACAATGCTGAATTGCCAAAACATTTCTTACAAAATTTCATAAACAGTGATAGAAGATTAAAGAACACTTTTTTCCCTTGACAATAACTTAGTTTGACTTAGCTCAAAATAATCTAACAAGTTGTTGCTCCTTCTCTTGGAAACATTGGTCCCCAGGAAGGCACATTTCTGTCTTTGAAAACTGTTGATCTAGGCATGTGTTCCAAAAACAAGTTTAATAGTGGGTTTGCTAAATGTGTAAAAAATATGTGTAACTAATTTCAATGCTGCATGGTTTATATAATGCTACGTGCATTTGTTTACAACACGTGAAAGTATTAGCAATAAAGCAAGTCTACCCTAAAAATTCTAGTGACCACTAAATTAATATTTTTAGGCAAAAAAGTTATCATATCTTAACATATGGCTTTAAAATATGTGCACGTTGTCAGCAAAGTTTATGAATATTGACTAGAATTCTTTCTGCAAATATGTATTGCTTTTATGATTTCTGCTTTTTGCTGTTTTGCACACATTAGCATAATTTATTTTTAGCGCTATTTAATCTTTGGTTTTTTTTTTTTTCCTTTTATTATTATTTTTTTTAGCTTATGCACAATGCACCCTTTACCTCTACATGATATAAATCCTCAGATGCATGAACCATTGGATTGTGATGAAACTAATACTGACATGCATCAGTTATCAATAACTAGCTTAATTAGAGAGTAAGTTTTTCTTGAGTTGCATAAATGTTCAGTCTTTAACTAATGAAACTGCATTTGCGCTTAATCATTTTTAAATTTTATTTTTAGCCTACATATGCATTCTGCGGCAGCTGATAGTGATGAAGAAAAGGTGTTTGTAAAAAGAAAGAAACGGTCCAGTATATTTTTCAAGAAAAAGCCAGTAAGTTACACTATTATAAAAGGCGATTTGTTCAGTAATAAGAGTTAAGACATCAATACAGCCTCAAATCACTACTAGTTTTGACAGTATTGTAGTTTGTTGTCATCAGTAATTTTTGCATGCTAATAAAAACAAATGTTTTACAATCAGGAGTGTAGTGGGGGTATACGAAGGTATGCACCATATAACTTCTGATTAAAAAAAAAAAAAAAAAAAAAAAAAAAAACTCTGTATTTCACTGTTTCTGAAATATATAGACAGGAACAAGATTTTCAAACAAATGTGTCTGTGATTTTCAGTTATAGCCATGTTTTTTTTATGAAATGAATAATATAAACATGAAATAAGCTAAATTATCATTTTTGTCAGAAATTTAACAATTAAAAAGTATTACCGTAAAATACCGTTAATCCGCCGCCCCCCCCCCCAAATGTAACGAAAAATCTTAGAATAATCGGAGGGGCGCTTACACGGGATCTTTCCGCGATCGTTTCACAAAATTTGCATTTTTTGCGAGATATCTGCGGGGTTTTTTCGTGATATTTGATGAAATTTGCAGGGTTTTATCGTGATATTTGACGAATTGCAGTTTTTTAGCTATACTTGAAAAAATTTGCGTTTTTTTTTACGAATTCTCTGTGGAGATGTGCGTTTTTTTTTTTTTTTTTTTTTTTTTTTTTTTTTTTTTTTTTTTCATGCTTCTTTAATGAAATGTGCGTTTTTTCGAGATTTTTTTAATGCATTCGTACTTTTTTGACAATTTTTTACATAAATTTCGCGGTTTTTTTCGGTGATTTTTTGACAGAACTTATGCTTTTGCAATTTTTTGATTGTTTATTTATAGATACGACATATTTGCGTTTTTTCTTACAATTTTTTGACAAAATGCGCTTTCTTTTTGACGATTCTTTGAGAAATTCACTATTTTATCGCGATCTTTTGATGTAATTTTCGTTTTTTCAAGAATTTTTTGACGTAATTCGCATTTTTTAAATGATCCTTTGATTGCATTTTTTAAGATCTGACATAATTCGCGTTTTCACTGAAATCTTACGACGAAATGTAGGTTTTTTGGTGGCCCTTCGGCGAAATTCATGATTTTTTCGCAATCCTTTGAAGTAATTTGCGGTTATTTTTCGCGATTCTTTGGCAAAATTACCATTTTTTCATTGATCATTACATAATTTTTTTTTGCATTATTTTTTGACGTAATTTCCGTTTTTTCAGCGAGTTTTTTGGGAAGGGGGGGGGGGGGCTTTTTCGGATTTTTTGAAAATTTCAAAATCTTTATATAAGTGGGGAGGGGGCGTTTGATCGGGAAGGGCGAATTAACGGGATTTTATGGTAAATATTTGAAACTAAGTTACAGATAATTTTTGTTTTTTCAAAAAAACAGATTTAAAATAGCAATTTTATTTTTATTATTTTATTCATGAGACTCTGCCCCTATGAACATCTTATGCAAGGTAAATTTTAAACATAAAAATAATAACTAAACTAAAACTTCACTTCCACAGAGGGTTCATATAAATAAAACCCTCTGATAAAAAATAAAAAAAAAAAATCTTATTTTTTAATTATTTTATGCCATTTGTGAAGAATAAACGTTACTTTTTTTTTTCTTTTTTTTTTTTTTCAAAATCATCTGAGAATAATAATAAAATTTTAAAAAAGTTATTTGATTACATTAAAAAATCTAGGGTGGGGCAGTGGTTCACGTGTCATTTTTGCTGACACATATACATTCAACCAGCCAGTGGCATAGCTAAGGGGAGGCAAGGGGGGCGTCCGCTCCGGGCGCCGAGGCCTAGGGGCGCCAAATTGAGAGAAAATGTTATATATCTATATTGGGGTGGGGCACAAAATTTCTTGCTGGCCCCGGGCGCCAAAAAACATAGCTACGCCACTGCAACCAGCAGGTCGTTACCTAATATTTTTAAGCTAGTTAATTTTAAATATTTGATTTTTCTCCCTAATGTTCATTTTGGAAATTTTCATTCTGCCTGTTTTAAAAACCTTTTGAAATACAAAAAATAAACAAGATAATTTTTTTTGTTGAAATACTATTTCTATAAATTTGCATAGTCAAAAGAAATTTAATTGATTGTTATAAAAAATTTCAATTAAACATATCTTAGACGTTTGTACTATGTATTGCCAACTTTGTTTGATTTTTTTTTTTTTTCTTTTAATTATTGGAAACTTTTTTTTTTTTTTTTTTTTTTTTTTTTTTTTTTTTTCTTTTTTTCAGGACAAGCAGAAGTCAAAGGAGGGAAAGAAAGTTGCTCACCAGTTTGTAATATATAATGGTTCTATAATAGTTTGTGATGTATGCCAAAAACCATTTAATAAGAAGCAAGTTTTAAAATGTGAAAGTAAGTATATTTATTTTTAATTGTCATTACCTTAACCAATAACCACTCATTGTTTAACTTTTAAATGATGATTACATTCCATATGGGAATATTCTTATCTTCTTCCCTTTTCCCTGAATCACGTGGTATTCACTCAATATTAAGAGGTTTCAGTTACATCAAAATTTGAAAATATTTAAAGCAATAGTGTTCGCTTTAAGTCTAATTTTTTAAACAGTTTTATTTAATTTGGTTCATGTACATAAAGATGGCATTTTGTAATTGATTTTTCACTCACTTTTTTCACTTCACTCGCTGGAGTTCTAGAAAGTATGCACAATGATTGTACAGTATTTTCATTTTTTATTTTAAGTGAATTCTGATTTTATATTCAGAAGACAGTTTACACAACATTCCCAGTTTAAATAATTTTCCAGAATGATTTTTTTTTTTAATCTATTGCCAAAGTCCTCACTCAACAATTAAAAATAAATTTAGTTAATGTACTGCTCAATTTTTAAGCTTATCATCTTCGCAGTACTTTCCCTTTCGAAATGGCTCCGAAAGTTAAAGTATCTTAATCTTCAACCAGATTTTAAAAGTAAAAATTGGGCTTGTTAGTCATCAGTCTCAGTTATCCCATGCAAAAATAATTGTTTTAATGTATTCAAATGAAAAATTTGATAAGAACTTTCCCATAGCTTTACCATTAACTTATGAGTGTATTCAGGTGACTGAAAAGCCCCCTTGAGATCAGTCTCTGTTTCAATTTAGTTCTATTTATTTTTAACTTTCTTTAAATTGAAGGGGAATTTATTACAATTATTGTTAAAGAAAAATATTTACTCGTTTCAGATTGCCTAGTTGTTGTCCATGACAGTGCTTGCAAAGACCAACTTGTAGATTGCAATAAATTTAAACTTCAAAGGGTATGGTTATACATTCTTAAATTTTTATTTAATTTTATAAGTTTACTTCATTTTCTGTAGTATTATTATTGATCTGTCATTTACACATGTTTCTAATTTTAGTCACAGAGTAAGTCAGGATATGGAACAGGGAAAGATTCTTCATCAGTTAATGGAAACACAAGTAAAATATTTTTTCATAATTTTATTAATTTTTATTTAAAATATGTATTTCTATGTATAATGGCTATACTATAATGCATAAGTTACTTTTAAAAAAATAAATCTGTTTATTCAAAATAAGGATTAAGGCAGTTGCCTGATAAACCACTGTCTTTAGATGGCATTTATTTTACAAATGGCTGTAATATTTATTAAAATGCAAAATTTATTTGTTTTGTACAATCTCTGGGTACCATAACTTATATTTAAAAACATTATATATTTACTTTGACAAGCAAAACACTAAAAATTCCATTCTTACATGAGAAAAACTCATGGGGTTTATAATACTTTGAATATTATGAAATTTCAAAAATTTTACAGCTCTAAAAAATAATCTATCTATTTTTAGGACTGAAAAACTCTAAAATTTCAAAAAATTCGAAGTATTATATCTCTTTGAGTTTTGGTTGTAGCAGCCTGGAATTTCTACTGTTTTGCTTGTCAGAATAAAAAGAAAATGTTTCTAAATATAACTTATAGTACCCAGAGATTATATAAAAAATACTATATTCTAAATCAGTCATTTGTATGTATATTATGTTGTATTTGTATTATTGTATGTGCATCATGTATGTGTTTCATATTATATACAGCCTTTTTCAAAATAAATGCTGTATTTAAAAGGTGTATTTGATTTCTGCGCTTTTTGTAATTAAATGAATGTTTCTATCATGTTCATTTTAAATACATAATCATCATAATCATTATTTTGAATCACACACTGTGTGTTAATTTTTATCTGTTGTGCTAACTTGTATGTGCTGTTCTAACTTTTATCTGCTGTGTATACTTTTTGCTTTGTGTATCATTAAAAATGTATGTGACATATCTCTTTTTATCATTAATTTGTTCAGCAACTTATTCAGGTTTTACTTCCAATCATTAAAATAAACTAATAAAAGAGTTATAATGAATATTTATTTAAAAAACTTCCTTACTATCTTGAAAATTTTAAACTGCTGAAAATGTTATTTGTTTTGAGATTTGGAGTTTTAAAAGCTGTATTAAACAATTTCACACTATACCAGATGAGATTTATTTGCCAGGAGCACCATTTCAAAACTTTCTCAGTGAAACTGGAGCAAAGTTTTCTTTGAAAGACATGAATATTTCATTTGTTATTGTGCAGAGCTTAGAAGCAATTGATACAATTTTAGTCTCACGTCCATTTTTTAAATCAGCCATAATACTCATTAATGATAAATGTAATATCTCTCTTTTAAAATTTTTAATAAAACTTTATCAATATTAATGATAATGATTAATTTCTGTGTTTAAAGTATTTAAAGTTAATATTCCTATTTTAGTCATATCTGATAAGTTATTTTAACTTTTGTGCAAACCAGTGATAAAAAATTAAAAATTCTGTAAAAAAAAACATGAAAAAATAGGCTCTATTTGAAAGTTTATTTCAAAAATATCAACCAGTTAGATAGTTAAATTTCATGTTGGTTTTTAGATAAATAGCATAATTCATTTGAGTTGGATGCTGAATCCTGATCTTTTCATTTATCTATCTCCTGTCAAAATTAGTGTTTAGAAGAATAAATAAATGCACATTGAGCAGTCCTGTTTCATGCATTACGTTATTTAACTTTTCAGAAGTAGATATGGTTTACATTTTTTACAGACTGCAATATTGTTCTGTTCTATGTTGAAGAAAAATAAAATTACACATGCTTCTAAAAATTTATCATTTTTGTCTTCCATTTGCTCCATCCACCTGCTCCTTTCTTTTCTTCCCCATTCAATTTACATGGCTGCAAAGCAAGTAATCATATTCAATGACATTAATTTCTTGTTAATTACTTTTTAAAGCATCATAATATATCCTTAAATATTCCTGTGTAATATTTGTTTAAAACATAGTTACATGTAGAAATATTCTAAAACATGTATTGATACAGACTCTCTTCCTTGTAGATAAGCTCTGCTTAGTAAATTGAAATAAAATATATATAACATATCCATTATGTTGAAATATGTATTGTCAAAATACTGTTTTTATATTTTAGTTTCATAGGCATGGATAGATCATCTCAAATAGGGCACAGTTAACATCCTATAATAGGGAAAAAACAAAAACAAAGTTATATATATTATTTATTTTCTGTTTAGATATATTCTATTATATAAACATACGAGAGAATCAACTGAAACTCTTGTCCAACAAGTAGACATTTACCTCTTATTATTTAGTTATTAATGCTTCAAAATTATTATATATATATATATATATATATATATTTTTTTTTTTTTTTTTTTTCCCTTTCTTTAAATGAGATCATGATTCCTGTATCTATGTTTAATGCGTGTTTAGCTCAATTACTACAAATAGATGGATATTATTTTGTGCTCGGATAGAATATTTAGTATTGGCTTTTAATTGTAGAATGCTTTTAATAAAAATATTTTTTTTATATTGTATATTAACTTCAGCTGTGCATGCAAACTCTCTTCCCCTATAACATTTCATTTTATAAATTCTAATAACTCATTTTGTGAACCTTTAATATAATAACATGTATAACATTCTAATTTGCTTTTGATGTTTGTGCTTGCCATTTGCCAGTTTTTTAGTGCTTAGTAGTTTGCTTCATTTTGAGTGTCTGTGCTTTCAGGCCGTATGTCCTATTATCCCAATCGTTACCTTCATTTGGTGAGGCCATTGTCACAAAGCATGGTTCATCTAGGTGTGTGCAAATTAATCATTGTATTTATCATTGGTGAGAAATTTCAATCATCAAAGTATCATTCTCAACAAAAGGTTTTTCATAAATTTAATCATTTTTAAAATAAAGATTTTTGGCAAATTGAATTTTATAGTTTTCTTGTTTTCTTTAATTGGTTATTAGAATGTTTATGTTGAAAAATGTTGATTAAAAATTAAAAAAGAAAGAAAATCCTATTGCCTTTACTTTCATTCAGTTATCAGGCTATGGTTTTTCAGCATTATGTTGTCTCTAAATAGAATTTAATTAATGAGTAATTTAGTTTAAAGTAAAAAGTAAAGTGTCTAATATTACAATAGTTGATAAATAGTAAACACTATACTTTAACACATCATTATCTTGAGAATGAAATTTATTTTAACTGCTAAACAAAAACTTAATTTAAAAGAATGTTTTTATATTACTATTATTCACTATTGACCAACATTTAAAAAGATCAACATTTAATCTGCATATGCAAATATTTAAAAATGTCATTTCATGAATGACTCGCTTAATGTTACATTTGCTTTTGTTAATTGTTGCCAATTAAGCAATTTTGAATTGCATGCTTGTATGTTACAAATAATACTTCTTAATTAATGAAGTAGTAGTTTAATCTAATCTTTTCATAATTTGAATAATTAGTTTCATTAAAAAAACTCAACATATTTTACTTTGATGATTTTATATAGAAGAAAATTTATAAATTATTTCAAACTTACTTGAAAAAAAAAAATCCAATAAGCTGTAACATGTAAATTGAATTGCTGACCATGAGATGATTTGTGCATTCTCAATGCTTTGGCAGTCGAATTATTAACATAATTGCTACTCCACTGAAATATGAACAAGCCAAAGATTGCTTTATTCTCTAAAACTATTATCAGCCTTCTTTAAAGCAGCTTATGCTTGCATCATATCTTGTAGTCAGAATAATCATATTAAAAAAAGCCTTTAACTTTGCATTTTAATCCAATTAGTCCATGTTTTTAAAAATAAAAATCAATAAATTAAATGTTATTACTTCTTTCACCCCCCCCCCCCCCCACACACACACACACACACACCTTGATCTTTTCAAAATTTCCTTGCATTTGCAAATAAAAGAAAATTATGTAATAAAAATAGGATAAAATATTTATCTTGAATAATAAATAAATCTTTAGCTGCATGTCTAAATTTTTAGAAAGTATTATTCAAATTAAATGAACTTTTATTACATGTATATCATTCAAATTTATCTTTGAAAATAAGAGTTTGTCAATAGTGAACATTCTTACTTTTCATTTAGTATGAATTTCACGTGATATCATATTTAAATTTTAATGTTTTGGTTAAAATTCTTTAAAATTCTTAATTAATATTAATTTCTGATAATGTCTAACCTAACTTTTTATTGAGAATAATACTTTATTTTTTCATTAACTTCCATTTGAATCATCCTAAATTTTCAACAATCATTTGCTTGTGTGCATGTGAATATCCTTCCTGTTCATATTCTTAACCAAATTGTTTTATTGTTTCCTGTCAGCTTTTTTAATATGTTAAATGTGTTTATTTTATATTTAATTTTCAGATTTTAATTTTTGTTCTCAAAAATTTAGCAATCCTTCAAAATTGTGACACATATTATAATTTACACATTATTTTTATTGCAAAACACATTAAAAGATTTATTTTTTTCTCTTTGTTTGTTATAAATAGGCATCAGATTATTTTAAATATGTTGAATTCATTTGAAAGAGAAATTAAATCATTCCTTCATCAGATGAAAAGACTCCTATATACAATAGCACACAAATTTGTCTTCAAACAACCTGTGGTTCTTCTCACTTAACAAAAGAATTTTTCTATATTTTTTCTGAAACCAATTTGAATTCATTGTGATTATTTTTAATTTTCTGGTGGTTTGTAAGAAAGTTTTTGCACTTTATAATTAGTATTTTCTATAGAATGTGTGAGAAGAAAACTAAAATATAATTTACATTCAATGTTTGAAATCATATAAATTGTATTATTATTATGTAAAAATTGATTTTGTTGATTGCTTAATTTTAATTATTAGTGATTTTATTGACATGCAATATTAATATAATAAACTATTACATTTATTAAAATAATATATGCATCTTCAATATTTTGAAACTAATTTTTGTTCTAATTTTTTTCACATTTTTTACTTGAATTTTCTTTTTAAAGCACATGCAGGTAAATCCTCCCTGCCTAACAGCAAATTCAATTTACTTCCTCATGCGGGGGTGAGTGTCAGATGCTATTAATTTTTATTTTAAATGCCATGTTTATCAATTATTATTTTTATGTATAAAGAGGGATTTGAGAATAAGTTAGAACAGCTTATACTGATCATGTTATTCTTCTTTTTATATATTAACTTACAAATATCTGATTTTTTTATGTACATCAAAAAATAATTTTTAATACTGTGAAGTCAAGTTTATACAACTCTTCATCCACCCAACTTATAAAAAAAAAAAAAAAAAAAAAAATCTGAAATAAAAATCAATTTTAAATGACAGAAAACATTTATTCTTTCAAACGAAATTTAAAAGGAAAAAAAAAGTAGTATACATATACAGGGGGTCTGGAACCATTTATCAAGAAACAAGTTATTCAGAAAACTTGTTATCCACAATGATATTTTCAATTGACTTATTTCAGAAAAATGAGCCATACAGTTCCAGTTTGACATGTATGTTACTTAAAAAATTACAATATGCTTGATAGCTTATAAATATGACTTAATTGCAAGAATTAAGATTACAAAAGATTGCTTGTTCAGGAAATTATACCAAACAGGAAAATCAGCAAAAATATATGGTTTCAAAATTAATGTGGGTGATCAGATTTGAAAATATTGAGGAAGTCAAAAGTTCATGTGTAATTTTACAATATCAAAGTTTTATTTTTCCAGTAATGAATAATAATAAAAAAAAAATTAGATCCCAATACATAATTTATGGCAGAATGATAGGAATAAAATTAACTAAAACAATGGGGTATTTTTTTCAAAAAAAAGTGTTTAAAATGAAAAAAGAATTGGAAGATTTGATTAATAATGCTTTATGTAATGAATTTCTCCAAATAGAATGTAAAATGATGCTTATATATATATATATATATATTTATCAAAGTTAGAAGTAAAAAAAAAAAAATCCTCCAGCATTTTTAAAGTGCAAATGAAGAAGCATGATCCCATGTTGGACATACTTTCTACATTAAGAACCATTGCCTTAAATAATCATTATACTGGTGATCAAATTAATTTAAAATAAGCAACTGGCTTCCTTGAAATTATCAGTAAATCTGCCAAAGTTGTTAAATCATTGAATTTTTGGTTAAGTCCACAATGAAAATTTCTGGGGATCTCTAGATATGGAAGTCAAGACAAAATTTCTAATTTTACTTGAGTAAGAGAGAGAATTTTTCAATAATAGAGCATACAATTTATCATAAAGGTTTAATATAAAATTTAGAGTTTTTATAATGTATCATATCCCAGTTTTTATAATATGTGTATTGTTTAACACCAATTTTTATTATTTTAATTAAATTAAAACTTATAACCTCTTGAGGTATACAAGTTGTCAATATTGTAAAGTTCCTAAAAATGATGATTTTTTAAAAAAATATTTCCTGTCAAAAGAACACTATTATCTTATTCTTTAGAATAGATTCTGATAAAGTTTAATTAGTATGAGTTATTTTGTTTTTAGTATGATAAATCCTCTATTCTTGTATTTTATATATATTTTTTTTTAGTGAAAAATCCCCAATCCCTCTCTTTTTTTGCTTGTTTGTTTTTTAAATACAAAATGTCAATTATTAATGCTTACAAATACTCATAATGTATGTGTTAAGAAAATTGTATGCAAAATTAGGTCTAAACCATTGCATTTTCAATTTAAAGGAGTTTAAAAATTATATGTATTTTTTAAAATTAGATTCCTCCTCTTGGTGAAGCAGCTTCAAGATCCAGTTTTATTAACTTGAAGTAAGTTTCAGCTTCATAAAATCAAAACAAGTTATTTATAATTCATATGTATAAATAGTTTTAATACAAAATCATTTCATAATTCCTTCTAATTTTATCATATTTTAATATTTTTAGTAAGATGTTTAGTGAAGACAGTACAGATACAAGTTATGAATTACAATCTAAGTATGTATAATTTATTTATTTATTTTTCTTTAATTGTACTATGATTAACTTGTTGCAAAATATTCATTTCAATGTAGGGAAAATAGCATGCAAAGTCTCTTAGCAAAGTTAATATGCTATTAATTTTGAATTTCTCTTAGCAAATTTATATTTAAATACTAGTATGTATCTAAATCATAACATTGTGTAGCATCTTTTTTTATTATTACTAAGCAGTAATATAGCCATGGAATTCATTTTTGGGTGAAGGAGGAATGATAAATTAGAATCAGGGGCGTAGCTTGAAATTTTTATTGGGGGGGGAGACCAAAACTTGGCGCCTTTTAATGTTTTGCCGCCCTTGAATTATTTGTAAACTTTTTAGGAGAGGGGGGGGTAGTTATGCTACTTTTTATCTTTAGTTACTTATTCATGGTAATGACATCTATTTAGGTGATGTAAGTGATGCAGCCATGGTTGGATTTCGATTTTAAGAGTGCTTGCAACTGTGCTGATAAAATATCTCTCCCAACTCTTGTTTTTTTCAAAGCTAAAAAGGCAATGTGGAATGTTTATAGAGAAATCGAATACTGGATCCTTAAATCCATTTTCCTGACATGATAAGAACAATTGTATTTGGAAGAGAAATAAAAATATAGAACTCAAAGTTAATTACAATAGAGTTATAGGGGTTTCAAAACTGCACCTCCCGCCCGAAACTTGCTGGTCAATATAATGAATTTAACCTTCAATTTTCAGGTGCGTTCGTAATTATGTAAATACGTAGCACCTGTAATTGTCGTTCAGTCCGTCCGTCTCTCTGTCCGCATGTAACAACGCAAAAACTACCCAACCGAATCTTTTGAAATTTAAAATATATAATTATTACATAATTTTGTCGAGTCATTTCAAATTTTATAATAATCGGATGGATAGATTAATTACTGGGACGATCAAAAGTATTCCGTTACATTACGGTCAATGGGGAAAAATGTTTCAAATGCATTTTAATCGTTTTAAATTTACATTACATACTTATTACATAATTTTGTCAAGTCATTTCAAATTTTTTGAAAATAGGATGCATAGATCAAATACAGGGACAATCAAAAGTACTCCGTTACATTACAATCAATGGAAAAAAAAAGTTTCAAATGCATTTTAATAACATTACACTCATTCGAACATAATAATATTGATATGCATCATAAAGTACATATTATAATATAGATTTTGCATTATCTGTTGTGCAAAGAACATTTGTTATTGATTTACAAGGACACACAAAATTATTCCATTACATAATGAGTATAGAGAGAACATTGTTTGGTGCGCATTTTAATTGTAATTAACTATTTACGATTTTATGAGATTGATATATGAGAGTGATATTTTTAAAACTTCATTATCATACGAACGCACCTCATTTGCTAGGCTTCACGTGCAATTTCTAACTTGTTTGTGGTGAGATCCTCCGATATCGGGCCCACTACTATCACTTCTATCAATGTAAAAAAGGAATGTTAAACCTCTCGCTGAACATTCGACTCTTTTCAAGGATGTAACGGTGGTATATATACCAAATATACTGAATATTCCAGTTTCTGTAAAATGAAATGACATATTTTTCCATTTATTATCTTAGTTCCCCAGATGTAAAGAAGAAATAAAATATTTTGCTACTTTCAAATGTAGTTTTAAGGCTCTATGGCCTGATAAAGATGTATTTTTTTTTTCTCGGAAATTATTGGAAGGATTTCTATATGTATAGCAAAAAAAGATAAATGCTATAAAATTTTGTTTTTTAAATTTATCCGGCTTAAGAAAAAAAATGCTATCAAAACATCACTTTCTTGACCCTTCTTCTAATTTTATTGTACCCACTTGGAATCCCATGTCTAATGGATATTGCATTACTTGCTCACATTTCTTTTCAATCATTCTTTTATTCTTAACCTAATAGACATTTCATGTATTACCCATTTAAACAATTAAAGGGCAGCATAATGCAATTATAAATTGTTTATTTATAATTTAAATAAATAAACAGGCGCGGATCCACGGGGGGGGGGGGGGGGGCAAAACCAGTGTTGAATTCAGACTTTTTCCCGGAAGAGATTTCTGCGACTCCGTCAGAGACAGTCTTTTGTTCCGGAAAAAACGCGAATTTTATTAAAATGTCGCTAAAAAGCGCTAATTTTGTCAAAGTGTCGCGGAAAAAGAGCGTATTTTGCCAAAGATTGCGGAAAAAGCATGAATTTTGTCGAAGGTTGCGCAAAAAAAAAAAAGAATTTTGACAAAGGATCGCTAAAAAACGCGAATTTTGACACAAGATCGCTGATCGAGTTTTGTCAAAGTGTCGAGGAAAAAGCTCGAATTCCGTGAAAAGGTCGAAGAAAAGCACGAACTTTGTTAAATGTTTGCAAAAAAACGTTAATTCAAAGTATCGCGGAAAAAGAGCAAATTTCGCCAAAAGGTCGTGGAAAAAGCGCTAATTTTGTCAAAGGGTTGGAAAAAAGGAAGGCAAAGTATAGCGGAAAAAGTACTAATTTTGACATACGATCGCTGAAAAAGCGCGAACTTCGACATAGGATTGCTGAAAAAGAGCTAATTTTGGCAAAGTACCGCGAAAAAGCGCGAATTTCGTGAAATTAATACGTAAAAAGCGCGAATTTCACCATACGGTCGCAGAAAAAATGCGAATTTCAACAGAAATTCGCGTAAAAAACGCAAACTTTGACATAGGATCGCTGAAAAAGCACTAATTTTGTCAAAGTATCGTGAAAAAGCGCGAATTTCGTCAAATGATCACTGAAGAAGCGTGAATTTCATGACAGGGTCGCGGAAAAACGCGAATTTCGACAGTGGATCGCGTAAAAAACGCGAACTTTGACATAGGATTGCTGAAAAAGCGCGATTTTTGTCAAAGTGTTGCGCAAAAAGTTTGAATTTCGCCAAAAGGTCGAGGAAAGAGCGCTACTTTTTCAAAGGCTTGCAAAAAACTGCTATTTTTGTCAAAGTACCGCGGAAAAGGGCGAATTTCGTCAAAGGGTCGCGGAAAAAATGCGAATTTTGAGAGAGGATCGCGTAAAAAGGGCGAACTTCGACATAGGATTGCTGAAAAGACGCGATTTTTGTCAAAGTGTCATGTAAAAAGCTCGAATTTCGTCAAAATGTCGCGGAAAGAGAGCTACTTTTCCAAAAGGTTGCGAAAAGGGAAGGCAAAGGAACTCGGAAAAAGTGCGAATTTCGACATAGGATCGCTGAAAAACCGTGAACTTCGACATAGGATTGCTGAAAAAGCGCTAATTTTGTTAAAGTATCGCGAAAAAGCGTGAATTTCGTCAAATGATCACGGAAAAAGCGCGAATTTCGTCAAAGGGTTGAGAAAAAAACGCGAATTCTGACGTAGAATCGCTGAAAAGCACTTATTTCGACATAGGATTGCTGAAAAAGCGCGATTTTTGTCAAAGGGCTGCAAAAGAAGCGCTAATTTTGTCAAAGTATCCCGAAAAAAGAGCGAATTTCGTCAAACGATAGCGAAAAAAGCAGGGATTTCGTCAAACGAAAATCTCGGAATCGCCCTCCCAAAACGATTTCCTGTAAATAAAACATACAACAAATCACTGAATGTGTAATTTGGATTAAGCATTTATGTCATACTCATTTCTTATTCCATCAAAATATAGATTTTTAAGATATTTTTTTGCAATTAAATTTAATATAGCAAAAATAAGAAAAAATACAATTTAAAATGAATATATAATAATATTACAAAATGCTAATTGTCGCAGATTGTTTTAATTTTTCTATTTTTTTAAGTATTCCATTTCGTCACAGCTGAGGTTAGGTCCATTGTTTCTGCCAATGATTTTTCACATTTTAGTATCATTAAATTATTCAACCGTTCATCTGTCATTGTTGTTCGTAAGGAATGTTTAATGAGCTTAAGTTGACTGAAAGAACGTTCATTTGAACCAGCTGTTATTATAAATTTTATTATGCGAAAATTTTCTTTGAGTACTGAACGTAATTTTTTAGATTCCTCAATAACTTCATTTAATGTATTGGAGGTTCTACATCGGTCAAATAAAATTTCCATTTCAGCCTGTAAGATACATTTATCTGGTTTTAAAACAGATGGAGGCATCATGGAAATCACAGCTTCGACATTAGAAATTTCTAAATTTGTTTTTGAGAGTGGAAAGTTAAAAATATTGAATATGGGTGTGGCGGAATCAACAACAGCTGTTATATTACACTTTAATTGCATAATTAAAGTATCCAGAACGCATTTGAATTATTTTTGGTAAAATGTATGTATTAATAATGTAAAAGTTTCAAAAATCCCCATTTATCAAAAAATAGCGATCTGTTTAGGAAATAAATAATAAAAACCAAGGCTAACTTATCATAATATCAAGGCTTGTCATTTGCCAAGTTTCCTTTGACTGCAGTACAGGGGGCGCTGAACTACATGATTTTCACGTTGGTAGCGCCATCTAATGTTAGAAACTGAAATGTTTTCCATTATTTCCTATGGGATTATTAGCAGTAGTATGCACCAGGTGGCATTACATACGAGACAAAGTCATATAATAAGTTGGCAAATATAGGGACAATTTCAACAATGGATTTTCTCCTGAATGCGAGGCCTTGATATTATGATGGGGCCTTGATAAAAACCATTAAAACTTAAGGCACAGATGTCATATACGCACCACATTGGCGCGATTTTTTTTCTGACGCCAGTTTGGAAAAAACTTCGTTTTCAAATATCAGCTACATACATATTTTTTATTATTTTCAATTATTTTAAAAGGGAAATACTAATAAACTACAAAAGTTTAAATAATAATTATAAAGCAAAATAATTTATATCGATTTATAAAAGAAAATGTAAAGTAAATAAACAGTTTATTAATAAATAAACAACAATGGCCAGGTTACCATATGAGGAAAAAAAATCGCCATTTTGTTGCACTCACGCAAATGTGGTGCGTATATGACATCTGTGCCAAAATTAAATTTAACGGAAAACTGAGAATGCTGTTCGATTTTTTCTACTAATAATAGAAATGATAATAAATGAACTCACAACTGCGTCAGAAATATAAACATTGTACTTTAAGAACATGCTTAACTAAAGGAAAATATGTATATTTTTTACATTCCACTGCATCATCATTTTTCATCCACTTTTTCATAAATTTCCATCCTTTATCCGCTTTATAACTCATTTTACTTACCCATCATACGTAGTATAGGGTAAGTCTTGCAATCGTTTTGAAAATCGAAAAAAATTTTTTGACGGATTTACACGTTTTAGATAGTGGAGATTCCGAAAAACATATTTTTAGAAAAAAATTTTTTGCCGTCCGTCTGTCTGTCTGTCTGTCTGTCTGTCTGTCTGTCTGTAAACGCTCTATCTCCCGAACAAATTGAGATAGAGACTTGAAATTTTGTATGTAGTTAGTATGTAAGAATGGGACGAACCCTATTTAATATCAGCAACCTCGATTATCCGAAACTATTTTTTTCGGACTCTCGAAAAATTCGTTCTGATGAAAGGTATATAAAAACTTTCGAATTTTTTTGTTTTAAGGAATGGACGTAAAAGGCAATAAAATAACACACATTTTGCATATAGAACGAAGTCGATCGGATTATTAGTTGCCGAGATATGTGTAATCTTGTTTTCCACATTCTTCGATTTTTCATGACCCTGTATTTCATTCAAATTTCAATTCAGAAGTATATTTTAATTGGAAATGAGACGCTTAATCCGACGCAGTTAATTGTTAGTTAATAGAATTATTGTTTTTGGAGTTATAAGGATGTTTCTTTTACGCAGTTCGGTACTACTTGAGTAGTTTGGCGTTTTATATAATTTGTCAAAATTTGTACATCAGCAGTTCTTTAATACAGCATTACTATGTAATATTAACAATATTTAAATTTTGTTTATGAATTGCAATGCATTGTATAAATAGTTTTCACATGTTTTATTTTCATATACATATCCATGATGGGTAAGTATTACGGTGGCCCCCAACGACTAGTTTTCTGTTTTATTGTCTGTAGTAAGATCCTGGCTTTTTGTTTTTATGTTTTATTTCAGTCAGATCACTCATGACTGAATTTCTACTCTCTGGACGGCTACGAAAGACAGCTTTTTATTTTTATTTTAAAAATTGAACGAAATAAATCTCTAGTTTTAAAAAGTCACACAATCAGCTTCAGTATGACAATCTGACAATACAGGATGCTGGACAACCAAGATGTGTGTAGATGACGCCCTGAAATTATCTAACCTACACACGGAAGGGCATAAGAAGTGAGTTAAAACAGTCTAAAGGTCAGATGACCCTCTCGAGGACCATCAACCTTGGATTGGAGGGGAGAGGTTTTCTCCGAAAGATCAAGCTACATGTAGTGATCGAACAATGCCCATTTCCGGAATGTGTTCTTGTTTTCGCACTAGGGATAGCGCCTGGTAGTAATCTTAAAATGTCTCAAATGTAATGGATCTCCTATATATTTTTTGAAACCATAATTTATTTTCTTATAAATTTACTGTAATATTAGTTCCAAATCATGTTTCTGTTATCTCATTTTTTTTTTTTTTTTTTTTTTGTGTGTGTGTGTGTAAATAGGAATGTCACATTAATAATAAAAATTTTAGGTGTCTAACGGCGCCCTTAAACATTCCATCGCACCCTTTTTGAAACCCCTTATTTTAGGTGCCTGACTGAACCCCTAAACCTACTGAGGCGCCCTACTACTAAAACATATTATATAAACATTCCATCGCGCTCGTTTTGAAACCCCCTTGTTTTAGGTGCCTGACTGCGCCCCTAACGTACTGAGGCGCCCTACTACTAAAATATATTATACAATCATTCAAACACACTACAGTCGCTTCCACGCTTATTTTCCCTTTCTATCTATTTCTAAGAGTGACCAACAACTACTATAAGAAAAAAATAACTGTATCAGTGCCGAAACTAGCCTTTTTTGCGCCCGGGGCAAACATGGATTTTGGTGACCCCCCCCCCCCATCCCTTACATATATGCATTCTTAATAACTAACACACCAAAGAAAATCTTAATTTGGCGCCCTCTTCACCTTCTGTTCTGTTGGCGCCCGGGGCACGTGCCCCCTCTGCCTCCCTCTAGATTCGGCTCTGAAGTGTATATCTATCCCGGAATAGATTACAAGTCTGTTTTCGAAATTTTTATTTCAGATGCATAAATTTTCTTCGGGATAGGAGTGGGAGATAAATGTAGTAACAAGTCTAAAATTAAATGCCTTATTTATGTTTTGTAAGTGAAAAATAACTTACTTTGTAATTTTACATTTAAAATTAAGTTATTTTATAATTACTTTTAACCACTAACAAAGTCTTTTTTACGGGCGCCTAGCGGCGCCCTTAAACCTTCTCTGGCGCCCTATTGCATGAACATATTGGGGGGGGAGGCTCCCCCCCCCTCCCCCCCCCCTAAAGCTACGTCCCTGATTAGAATGTTTCTATTTAAATATAATGTGCTCATTATTAGCCAAGAAAATACTTTTTCTGGATTGGGAGGAGGGCGATCAGCGCCATAAGGCCTCCCCTGCTATGCCCTGCATATAAAAAATGTATTGCTCTATGTTGTTGTTGTTGTTTTAAATGTGATTTTATAATGTTTAAACAAATAAGTGTATAATATAAAAAAAAAGAAAAAAATCAAATTATGATATCTAAAAATATTAAAACAAAGTAATGTGCTACAAAAGTTTATGTAATTAAAAAAGTAATCGATATGTTCCTCAGTTTCCTAGCTTCATCATAATAGTACATATACAGTGTGTTTACTCTCAATGGTAGCCAATGGTTAATTTCTAAACCGTTTGTCGTAGACATTTAGTTCCAATAGCAAAAATGCTTTTAAAAAGGTAAAGAATTGTTTTTTAAAAGATTTCAGTCAAAAAAAAATTTATTAAAAATTTAGAAAAATTAAATTTTTATATGGCTCCCCAGTCCTATAAGTGATATTTAGTAAAAAATTTTTCATCTCTCTAACAAGCTATACAAAAAAGGTCCATTTCATCTAAGATTAAAATTGGCCTACTAATGAAATTTTAAATTTCATGACTTAAACCACTTTTTTGTAACTGAAAATGGATGAATTGGACTAAGAATATATACTAAGTGCATAAAGTATTATAAAGGGTGTCCATTTCCAATGTTGTCTAATGGCTAATTCCTAAACCATTTGTCACAAACATATAGTTCCAATTATAAAAGTGTTTTAAATGAGGTAAAGAATTATTTTTAAACTGATTTAACTGAAATTGCTGCCACCATATAAGTTTTATGGTAATGATAATTTTTATTAATTAACATTTAGATTGGTTAAAATAATTGAAGACGTGAGTTTCCAAATTCTTTTTATCAAGAAAATCAAATTTTGGGAAATCGCAAAATACCTTTAAATGTGTCCACTGGTTTTCATTATAAATTTGGTGATTGTAGTGTTACATTTGTGCGGATTGGTATATACTGATAAAGAAAAGAAAAGTGATAAGGTGAGTTTTGAAATTACATCCCAATTGTATATTTACATATGTTTTATTTTGTAAGGAAATGAGGCTGTTTCTTTTTATGATTTTAATTTGGAGGGGTGTGTTATTTTGATAAGCTTTTATTTTACTTATAACGTTTGTATGTATGTTTTCCTAGTTAAAATTTTCTATTCAAATTTTATCCCACCTTATTTTGAAATGCTTATTTTTATCATTTAAATATTTCATTGTAATTAAAACTAAAAATTCTCTTTTTCTTTTAGCATGACTGAGATAAATTCTGCTTCAATGGAATCGTTAGATGAAGGTAAGCTGTTCTAAATAATTATGCTGTCATTCTCATTTATTATGCATATGCAAGGGAATTAAAATAATTTATTGCAGCTAACTCTCTGTTACCAAAAATGACTTATTTTTTTAAAAATATAACCTGTTTAAAGATTCTGTTATAAATTTGTGATTGTTAACCAATGTGTTATCAATTTGTGACTGTTAACCAATATATTACTAACCACAGTTTAATTTATTATTATTATTATTAACTGTGTTTCATTTTTAAATTTAAATCTTATTTTTCATGTAGTTTTATTTCAGCTTCTGATATGCTGTAGTATTTTTCACTTAAAAAAATATTTTTAAATGACTGACTTTGCTAAGAATTTATATTTTTATTTGGAGTATTATAACAAAAATGCTTTCCTAATTTTGTAGATTATTTCCTATGAGATTACTATGTTTTTTAATTAATAAGTTTGGAATTTTTTATTTTGAAAAAAAAATCCTATAAAGCATTGTAATTTTCTTATTTTGATTGAAAAAACAGTTTTTGATCATAACTTGTAATGAAACAAAAAACAACAAATTGTTATTGGGTGATCTTCTTCTGTTATCTTGTGATCGAACCAAACTTGACCAATATAAAAACTGATTGCTTTCTCATATTATCTGTTAGTTTTTTAATGTTCCTATCTTCTATGGAATTTATTTTAATGTACTTGAGCTACAGTATTGTACATGAGTCACCGAATGATGTATTTATATACATGATTTATAATTGTAAAATTTAACAATTTTGAATAAGCAATTTTATGATCATAAATTCTTATATCTTTTGTATCAAATTTGCCTAGATCCAATGAAAGTTAAATATTAAAAATCTATATAAGTAATTCATGAACAATAAACTATTTTTTCATAATTGTAATTGCTAAAGTTGTCAAAAATGTATTAAAATTTAAGCTATTAATCATTTTAGTCATGCATTTATTTCACTTTTAAAAAAATATTTTATCATTTATTTGTTTATTATTAATATTTTAAAAGGTGCTTTAGAAATTAGTGATTTAGAAGATAATCAGATGTTAAGGTTGACTGATGATGAGCCAGAAACATGGAATGCTGCTGCAGATAAAAAAGTACATATAAATAGGATTTTTTATATTTTTTTATAGATTTGTTTTATGAGCATAAAGTAAATTTCTTTTTTAATGTTTTGCAGGTTATAAAGAAATTAAAGGAACGGGAGATAAAACGACAAGAGGCAATTTATGGTACTTCCTTTTTTCCTTTTATCCTTTTTAGAATTTACAGATAAGTAGTGCTAAGTTGTGGTAATTTCCTGAACAGTTTTCTTTTGAAAATTAAGGCAAACTCAATACTAAGAATTTAAAGATTTGTAGGAAGCAAAATGTCTTATTATGAATAATAAGCTAGAAATGATTATTTTTTAGCAACAATATTTATATTGTATGACTGATTCAAAAATCCCTAAATGTTTAATCATTTAAGTAATGTTAATTTTACAAATAATACAATGATTGATTCAATGATCATTTTAATATGCAAAGAGAGGGAAAAGTATTTATAATTTTTTCTTAATGTTTTTGTGCATTTTTTAAATAACTTTTTTTTTTTTTTTTTTTTTTTTGGTATGTATGTGTGTGTGTCAGAGATGAGTTCGGGCTCACTTTTCAGTGTTCGGGACTGCCCGAGCCTGATACTGAAAGTATGCAATACAGAAAAATAATTCATAATACCTAAATATAGTAGTTGTTCTAAATGAAATCTCTTTTTTAAACAATTTACTACATGGAAATAACTGTTAGTGTGTTTCTGTAATGTTCTATTTACTATAAAAGATGTACATCTTAAATTATAAGTGTTTCCTTCTTCTAAACAATCTTTTGTAATTCTCCCATTCCTAAAAATCATCTTAAATAAAAAATAATACTACTATTGCCTGAAAGACTCAATACTTTTAATGTTGCTTTCATATAAAATTAATATGGTTTTTGTAAAAAATTATTATGACTCGCACACAATACAAGTCTGAAAATTTGCAAACCTTAAGTTAATACCGATTGATTAAAAACAAAAGAAAATATTTATTTCCCGTTAGATCTCCAAAAATAGTCGTAATAAATAAACATCACCATATAAAATCAACATTCGCATCGCTGTCTGTGCGAGGCATAAATAAAAAAATACTACAAATTTTCTTTTAAAATAACCTTATAATGCTACAATAAAAGAAAAGAGAAAAAAAGCACAATCTCTATTTTTTCTTTATTTTAATCAAAATAGCATTTAAATGACTTGAACTGTATTAAGTAATTTTTAAGAAAAAAGTTCTTTTTCTATACAAGGATAACTAAAATCATCAATTTCAAAAAGAATGAACCCGAATCCGAAAACTAATGCAAGAATCAAGCCCGAGCCCATCTCATCTCTAGTGTGTATTTGCAGAGATGCATTGAACTTCTGAAATGCACTTCAAGAAATGCTCACCAGAATTTCGTCTTCTTTGACATAAAATTGTTCATTTTTGAACAAGCTGTTAACCATCAGAATGATTGCATATTATCTAAAGAACATAAAACTGATAATTTAAATAGTGGAAAGAAATGTAGCCAGAAATACTCATCCAGCCAGCATGATAGTTTTTTGCTGCATCACAAGCAATGGAAAATCCCCTTTGGTCTTTGTTGATGCTAGTGTCAAGATTAATCAGAACATTATCTTAATGATATTCTGATAAATGATGGTCCTTCCACTACTAAATTCTAATTTTGGAAACAATCCATATGTGTTCTGATGAGATTCAGCACCAGCCCATAAGGCTCACCAATGCAACAGCAAATGGTACCAAGCAAATCTTCACAATTTCACTTCTTCTCAAGACTGGCAACCAAAATAGTCTGGATTTCAATTCACTTGATTACTCAGTATAGGGAGTGATGCAAGCAATAGCCTGTGCTAAACCTCACAAGAATATTACTTCTTTAAAAGCTGTTCTGACATGTGAATGGAACAGCTTCAATGCAAACTACCTACAACACTCCATCTCCATGAGTGTATTAAGACAAAAGGAGACCAAATCAAAAGTGAATGATAAATATCAATTGTTACTTAGTTGTTAAACTTACTCAAAATAAATTATTGAAATAATTGTATCTATGGCATTGTAGTAGAGATGAATTTTACTATCAACACTTTCTCCACACTCTGTAAATGCTATTCACAACTTTTGACCAATATATATATATTTTTTTTTTTTGAAAAAGTGCAATAATAATAATAAAGAATAACCATAATTTAGTCTTTCCACCCCCCCCCCCCCAAAAAAAAAAAAAAAAAAAAAAGAGAGAGAGAGAGAAGGGAAAATTTCTCCTTTTGTTTTAAAACTAAATATTCTATTTATTATTGAAAATTACAGGAAAGCCTTACTGATGTACCTTTTTTGAGAACCTTCTGTGTTCTGAAATAATAATTTAAAAAGTTTCCGACCTATCCTTAAAAACTTATTTTTTTTATCATGATTGTTTTTTTTTTTTTTTTTTTTTTTTTTTGTGCAGTACTCTGGTTTGTGAATTTTCGAATACTCTAATTAAAACAAAACAATGCTAAACTGCATTAAATTTTCCTTTAAAGAAATTTTTACATACTTCAGTATATTTATATTTATCTTTTTTCTTTCCAGAACTTATCATTACAGAAAAGCATCATTGTTTGACTCTTCAAATAATGCAAAAGGTATTATAGTGTTTTATGTTTTTATCCTACTTTATTGAATATTTACTGGTTTTCTCTTATTCTTACTTGTTGATATGCATTAAATTATTTACTAAATTCTCATTTCCATCTTGATTGCTTGATTCAACTAACATAATATGTTCTTTTGTTTTCTTATTTAGCTGTATACTTGTGGTTTATATAGCTTTTATCTCATTTTTTAATTTTTTACAGTTCATTTTTGGGGATATATTTCAATTTAAAGAGTATTTTCTCTTTGTAAACATGATTAAATTATGTTTATGGTAAATGAAAAGTTAGTCTCATGCAAAGCCAATGAAGAAAGCTTTTGCAATTAAATAATTTGCTGTCTATTTTTCATTTTAAAATTTGCCTATATAAATGGCATTTCTTTTATTTTTTATTTATCTATTTATTTATTGTTAACTGCATAAAATGTCAAACATTTGTATAAGATCTATGCAGAACAGATTTACCCACATTCTTAATTTTTCATTCTATGAATGCACTTTGTTAACACATTAATATTTGCTGAATAAATAATAATTACACCAATAAAATTTTTCGCTAACTTTGTCACTATGTAAGTCACAAATTTATTTTAAATGATGTTTAAAAAATACTGATGTGAACGTTGTTGAAATGATTGTACTTTTGTCTTTTTCCAGTATTAAGTATTTTATTTTAAAATTTTCGATATTTTGAAAAGTAGTTACTATGCATCGATTGTATTAAGTAAATATAGTGTATGGTATGTTTTTTTTTCTATCCATTTTAATAATGTTATTATGATTTATTATTATGATTTATTTTTTAGTGTTTTCTCCATTTTATTTTGGTTTTTATGTGTGTTAGTAACCCCAAATTCGTATTATTTTGCTTTCCATGGCTAATGGGAATTAATTGTGAAACAGTATACTGTTTCACAATTAATGGTTTTACATGTACATGTATGTAGATGTATTTATACATATATATGTATGTATTTATATATATATATATATATATATATATATATACAAGCGGACCCGCCAGACATTGTCCTGGCACCGACTCCAAGAAATCAAATAAATATACATAAATATAATAATATGCATGATAAATACTACGCTCTTAATTTAATTTCTTATTACAATTATGTAAGAAAATTATTTTTCACTTTGCAGTAGTTTTTAAAGCCGGTTTAATTTTTGATAGAAAAGTTTATTTTTCTCTTTTTAGCTAAAAGTTAACAATTTTCTGAAGCCGATTAATTAAAATTATAGTACAAGAAAAATTATTGTAAATCATACACGTATGTCAGGAATGAGGTTCGAACACACTATCTCCTTCTTCGAGAACCAGAGTTTAAATCTGGCACCTTAGACCACTCAGCCATTCTGTCTGCACTCTATTCAGCGAACTTATTCAACACTTTTAATTACCGAAAAATCACTAACTTTATTAGTTTTTGCCTAGTTACTAAAAAAAATATTGAATCAGTTTCAGTGAAATTTGAATCTAAACCATTCTAGAATCCACTGGAACACACACAAAAAATTCATAAAAATCGGTCCAGTCATTTAGGAGGAGTTCAGTGACATACACACACATAGAAGAGTTATATATATAAAGATTTTCATTGGATACTTAATTTTAAGTTTGAAATTGGTTTGGCTGGCACCGACTCCAAAAAATCAAATAAATGCACATAAATATAATAATATGCATGATAAATACTACACTTTTAATTTAATTTCTTATTACAATTATGTAACTAAATTATTTTTCACTTTGCAGTAGTTTTTGAAGTTGGTTCAATTTTTTATAGAAAAGATTATTTGTCTCTTTAGTTAAAAGTTAACGATTTTCTGAAGTCGGTTAATTAAAATTATAAGACAGTAAAAATTATTGTAAATCATACACGTATGTCAGGAATGGGGTTTGAACGTGATCTCTTTCTTCGAGAACCATAGTTTAAATCCGGCACCTTAGACAACTCAGCCATTCTGTCAGCACTCTATTCAGCAAACTTATTCAGCACTTTTAATTAGCAAAAAATCAATAACTTTATTAGTTTTTGCCTAAATACTAAAATATACTGAATCAATTTCGATGAAATGTGAATCTAAACCATTCTAGAATCCACTGGAACACACACACAAAATTTCATTAGAATCGGTCCAGTTGTTTAGGAGGAGTTCGGTGACATACACACACACAGAAGATTTATGTATATAAAGATATATATGTATTCATATATATATATATATTGGGGTTACTATATATATATATACAGTACCGGACCTCAAATCCGGACTGGTCGGGACAGCGATCGTTCCGGATTTCGGAATTTTCCGGATTTTAGGTCCTCAACCAAAACAATAGTTAAACAGATATGGTACATGCCCCTGATAAAATTTTGCATGCCGTTAAGCAAACTATTTCACATATTGCCTAGTTAGGCTTAGCGTAAATAAAGCCAAATAGACGAATTACAAAATAAGAATAATAAATAAAAATAAGGATAAGAAATATTTTTAAATACTACTGCATACACGGTAAGTAGAAAACACGGTAGGGTCCACGAGATGATGCGCAGTAGTTCGTGACGTCACTGGCACCCTCCGTCCAGCGCTTCCTGTATCTGGACACAGATTTTTACTCCTCTCTTATATTTTTCTGTCTTCGCGATAAGGCGTGTTATTATTATTATTATTTTTTTTTTCGTAAAATCATTTTATGCCTTATGCTATTTCCTATTTTTTGCAAGCGGTGTTTAATTTATTAAAATACTTAAAGATGCCTTGTTGTGCCGTTTCTGGTTGTAGAAGCAGATTTTGAAAGATATTTGATAGCGGAACTACTTGATTTAAAGCCTGGACGAAATTTAAAGCTTAAATCAGTACCCCACTTAAAAATACCCAGCTTTTTATCAAATGATGAAAATACTGGGAGACGAGAACGAGCTGAAAAGCCAGATACCAGAAAGGAAATAAACCTCTTGTTAAATTAGAAAGAATCTGATTCAGCTTTATTTTCGCACTCCCCAGAAGAAGAATATAATGAATTGGATTCAATAAAAAGAGAAAGCCAAGATTTAAAAGAATTAAATAAAGAAATTTTGCGTGAAATGGAAGATGTAAAATTAGAAAACTCCCATTTAAAAGAAATTTTAAAGAAGTATGAGTCGCAATTTTCATCTTCCCATGTAATTTACAGCAATAGTTGGAAAAAAAAGCATATATATTTTACATTGTGAACTTTATGCTCTCTAGAAACATTATTCTTATAATTATAAATAATTTTATAATTTAAATTTCTGTATAAGTGTATGCATACAAATTTAGGGAAATGTTTTTAAAAATTATCTTAAGTTTATGGTTAACCAAATATATACAAATAAATACTTAAAAGGTGTTGCAAAAATATAGATATTATTATTTATTATTTTACCTGAGATCTTTCGAATGCCCAAGCATTCATTTTCAAAGGAATATAAAAGAAGGTAATAGATTAGAAATAGAAAACGTAAGAAACAAAACAAAAACAGTCCGCGTGTAAAGTCACGATGAATTAATCGAAACCCCAAGGATATTGTACCAGAGTGTGGGAATATTATATGAAATGACGTCATTACAAACAGTATCTTTGTTAAGCAAAATTTCGAGGGATTCACGGATAATGGAAGAGTAATAGTTGGATGCTGAAAAGATTATTTTAGCTTTGTTAAAATTTATCAAAATATTTTCTTTTTGTTGCATTTTGATTTGTATATTTTGATTTAATAACAAGGTGTAAATTTCCATCAAAGGCACTGGAATTAATACAGTGGTTTGACTCATTTATAGTTAATGTTTAAAAAAATTTTATTATTTTTTTCTTTAAAATATTAATGAATTCCAAAAATCTCAAGTTAAAGAGACTTTTCTTAAATTTATCCATAATTGCTTTGAAAATTGTATAGTATTTTTTAAATTGTGAAAAAAAATAAAGTTTAAATAAAAGCAAATATATTTTATATTATTATTTTTATGCACTCAAGGAAGAATATTCTAACAATTATCATAATCTTATAATTTTAATTTCTGTATTAGTGTACGTAAAAAAATAAAGAGAGAGATTTTTAAAAATTATCTAAAGATAATGGATATTGTTTAAAAAATTGTTACTGTTTTTTCTTTAAAATATTTATGAATTGCGAAAACTCTCAAGTAAAACAAAACAAAACAAAATTTTTTTAGATTTATGCAATATATATATATGTATATATATATGGGAACGCCCAATGTTAATCTTGTGACCAATTCAGCAAATTTCCTCAAATAATCCCAATTATTTTATTTAAAAGCATAATTAAGATAAAAATTGATATAACCAATGAAATACTATTGTAGTCTACTCTCGTAAAATATATCTAATTTAGAACAAAATGCATTTTGCTTGTCTATATAATACAAAATTTTGTTACTCTTGTGACCAGAATATCACAAGATTTAGAAATTAGTTACATTTTATGAGAGTAGACCACAATAGTATTTAACTGGTATATCAATTTTTTTTTTTTAATTATGTTTTAAAATATAATAATTGGAATTATTTATGAAAATTTGCTGAAATTTCACAAAATTTCTGAATAGTTCCCATATACTAATTAATAAATGTATAATACATACATTTGAAAACATGTAACATAATTATAAGCGCATTTATATGAATTTAAGCGAAAGTTTTCCAATTTTTGTCAAAGTATTTTGAATTAAAGTTAAATTATAAAATATTATATTGAAAAGATTGTATCTATTGATGAAATAGAACTGAAAAAATTGGAAAACGTCTTTTTTGCGCAAACGTGTTTAAATAAATTATTAATAACTGTGTCGAAAGTTAATACTTTGAAAAACTAAATGTAAACATAAGACTGACCCTTTAAAAAATTCTAAATAATAAAAACATACAAATATATAACTCTTATTTGAATAGAAATGTTCCGAAATAGTTTAGTAGATGTTCCGAATGTCATTCATCTCAGTAATATGTCATACAGTATTTTAAATAAATGCTTAATATATTTTTTACGAACGGAAAGCTTTCTGCAAAGCAAAAAGACTGGAGATGGGTTCCAGTGACGTCATGGGAGAAAACGAAACCTGCGCGTGGGCCCTACCGTGTTTTCTACTTACCGTGACTGCATATTCTTAAAAATATTAAAACGTCTTTTGGAACACGAAAATGCGTTATTGCTCGCGAGAGCCGAGTTAGGCTTAGGAATCGATATCTCGAATCGCCGTGTTAGGTATAAGTAAACAGAGAAAAACAGATTACAAAAACAATCTAAAATAAGGATAAGCAATTTTTTTAATACGGCACATCACATTTATTAGCAACATAAAAAACATTTTTTAGAAAATGAAAATCACTAGAGCCGCATTAGGCCTAGGAGTTTTATAACGAATTAGACTCAATGAAAATAAACAGAGAAACATAAATTTAAAAAAAAATAATTTATAAGAAATCTAAGGTTGAGGTAGCATTAATATAAATAAAATAAAAATAAACATTTATGAAAAAATAATAAAACGTATTTCAATGATCTGCTTTCATAAATATATCAGATATTTTCAATTGTTTCATTTTTTTTGGTTTTTCGCGCTGCAACATTTCTTGCAATTTATAAAGTTGCATGATTTGGGCCTCATTAATGAAACTTTTTGTTTCCAAACCACGAATCAACTCTTTTGTGAGACCGATGCATTTATCGATAGGAATTTCATCAATATTTTCTTCGATCTCCTCCTCCTCATCATCACTGGCATTTTCGGCCATTTCTGGGTGCAACACCATATCACAAATCTCTCTATTTGTCAGTTCATTGACTATTGGTCCATCTTTATCAATATTTAAGCAATCTGTTATAGCTTCTTCATCTAACAGCTGCATCTTCCCATTAGTAGCTTCTTTAGCGTATTCTAACAGCTCATCGATCATCAACTTTTCTGCAGACACAGAAAATCCATGAAAATCGTTGTTTTTATCGGCAGTATCATCATTTCCCAAGAAAATAAGGGAGGGCCATAATTTATGCCATGCGTGACCAATAAAATTAATGAATTGAGTCCAATTGCTTAGTTTAGAATGACTTGGAACTGTATTATGCACGCACGTTGCGCCATCTATGGACAGTTTTTAGAATTTTTTAATCAGAGATCGTCGCGGAATTTCAGATTTCGTTATTCGTTCCAGATTTTGGGTCGTCCGGATTTCGGGATTCCGGATTTCAGGTCCGGTACTGTATATAGTATGTGTGTATTTATATATTACATATGTATGTATAAATCAAATGGAATTAGCTATATTGGGACAATTACAAATAAAATTGGAGATTGTGGTCTGTGGCTCATTTTCAAGAGCAATACGAAGCAGTCAATAAAAATTATGATTAATTTCTGAGGTAAAAATCAGGAAAAGGTCCTAATGCATAAATTTCTATCATTACCGATTAATCGTAACCAAAAATATATGTAAGTATTATATATATCTATGCCATGTACATTTTAAAATGGAAATAATTGTATATATATATTTCAGTTTGCTACTCTTTTTGCTTAGTTAAAATTGCTAATTTTATTTGCAATTATTAAATAAATCAAAACTTTAAAATCATAGTTTTTAGGAAAATTTTATGATTTAAAAAAAACAACAATACATTAATTTCTTTAATGAACTCAACTCTAAATTGTAATTTTTACCATGTACATTCTAGGATCAATTATACATATATTAAGACTTTCTGCATTAATATGTTGCTACACTTTACTTTTTGTCTTTGCTTTCCTTTTTTTTCATTTGTTGCATAAACACAAGTTTACATTGTATATATTATGTGTAGATTTTTTATGGACTGCTGAATTGACTATCTTTTAATTTTGTTCAAACTTTTCTGAGCTTTGATGACCTGCTGTTTTAATAATATGTTTTTATTCTAGGTGTATGTGCAAGGTATGTTGAAGGAATTGAATGCCCCTAGAGAATTAATAGAAAGGTTGTTCCCTTGCCTTGGAGAGTTAGTTGAGCTTCATAAGTCATTTTTATGCAAGTTGAGGGAGAGACAAAATGAAGGTCCTGTTATTGAGAACATCGCTGATATTTTAGATGATCAAGTAATATTCTCTTTATTATTTTTAACTGTATAAAAATGTTCTTAAAATTTTTTTTCAAAAAATATTACCAGAAATCTATATTGTAAAACAAAAAGTGTCTGTGAGTAATTCTAACATCATATTGACAGTTGTAATACCTGACCAATAAATTTTGTTTTAAATGCAATTTTTTTATGTTTAAACATTTCACAACTTAAATTTTTACGCTGTCGAACAGGACGAAAATGTTCTGTCTAGAATAATTTGTTTACAAACCACATTGATTTACTGTTTTTTATAGTTTCAAAAATAATTTTAAAGCATGATTTTTTTCAAATCAAATCAAACTTTTTTTCAAATCTTCTATTGCATGTGACCTGAATACAAAAGATTGACCAATTGCATTTAAAACAAATGTAATTCAGTATCTATTTCTAGCTTATATTGCTTAACAAAATTGGAACTTCATCAGTAAATAATTAATATAAATAAAATACAAAATCAATTGGCATATAATCAAACTTAAATAACTGATTTTTTTATAATAAAGCTTTTGTAGTAGTATCTGGTGATTCCTTTGATTGTTAACTCTAGGCATGCAGCTAATAAGAAAGTATCACAGAAAGTGGAAGAAAATTTTGTTCTGTTAGTAGTTTTGGGATTTTTGCACTGAAGTTCATTTTGCCTCTGTATTTTCATTTGTTTTGCTTATTAAATTATTCAGTGAGTCTCTATGGTAAAGACTAATATCTGAGCCTTGGTAAACTTTAACTTCGTTTTGATAAGGTAATAAGTTCTAAATAAATTTAAATGTTGAAATTGTTTTCAGATATCTCTGAAATTTGGACCTGCTATTTAAACTTTAAAAAATCAATTAAATATTTTTTGCAGTGTTTGAAATTACTGTTGGAATGTTATTCCATAAGGCATGGGAGTAGGTAGGTTCCTCAAAAAAAAAATAAATAAATAAATAAATAAATAAAGTGGAATAATGATGCACATAAAACAGATGGACTGTCTTGACATTATTTACACAAACACTAAAAATAAAGAAAAAAATAACTTTAAAACATATATTAGCTTCAGTTTGATGCAGTTCTTGATGAATAGAAATTACTCCTTTGGAATAATAATGGATTTTTAATCCATGGCAACATTTTCATGCCAACAACTACCTGAGTTACTTCTTAACTAATTATTCTAAAGTCTGTTCCAGCCACAGACTTCTCATATAAGTAGACACCACATTCCATTGTTCTTTCGGCAAAGTTTCGAATTCTTTGGCGAAAAGATGTTTTTTGGCGGTGATCACTTTATTGGGAACTTTCAGATTTTACAAAGAGAAAAGAAAAAGTGTGATCAACTCAAATCAAACATAACAATGTGAGTTTCGGCAGGAGAAAAAATGGTTTGTCGCGCTAAATCTGCCCTCCGTCATTAACAAAAGGCAAAGATCCCAGCATAAGAAAAGGTTGCTGATGTGGATTTAGTTATAAGAAGTCTGTGGTTCCAGCAAAACAGAAGAATTGTCTGATGCTGCCATCTGGTGGCAAGTTCTGGTACAAAAGAAGCAATTTTCTAACAATTACCTCAGTGAAAAAAGTTATGAACAGGTAAAGCATTCTGTAAAACAGATTTTAGAAACTTTTAAAAGACAAATTTAAATCTCTAAGTGATGTATGTCTCTTGTAGGGTTTCTGCACTAAGCAAATATTTCAAGGATACAAAATGAGGTTAAAGAGAATGCTATTTTAATGGAGGGGGGGAGGGGTTTGCATCATTAAAGTGTCTGTATTATACACTAAATACAACCAGTGTTAACACATTTTTGAATATTTGGTCTTTTACGAAGTTTCTGAAATAAAAGATTTATTTTTGAAGCTAAATCTCATACTGAGAATAAAAATAGAAGAAATATTGTAAATTTCCAAAAAGCAGGAAAAAGAATTACTTTTGTAAGTGCTTGATACATCAGACAAAGGAAAAGAGGAAAGTAACTTTGTGAGAACAAAGAAATTGTGGGTAGGTGATGTGAGTAAATGTATTAAACAGAAAATAAAAAATGACAAATGTAAGAGCATTGTTCAATAAATCAAAATAAAATTTTAATTTGATTCAGTATTGTTTTAAACTTAAAACTTCTACATTAGAAATTCATTTGCCAAAAACAAAACTGTTATTTAAAATCATGTAAGCGTGTAAGATTTTCATATCATATTTGATATTTCAGCTGTTGTTTTATGTGGAATACTTAGGAAGGAAAGTGATGAATTGAAGAAAGATGTATTTAATCTATCATTAGACTTGACGCTTTGATTTGTCCTGGAATTACTCTGTTATGAGTACAAGACTTATTATCCCAGATTTTATTTAGCAATCCATGACCTTAAAAATCTGTGTTTTTTCAGTTTGTTTCTTGATTTTACTCATTTACTTCTAACTTTTCCCAATAAAGGGGCAAGGTAGAAAAAAGGTATAACCCAAATCTTAATTGGATTTTTAAAAAAAATTATGTCGGTGTTGTGGTCCAGACAGTGTAGAAATTTCTACACTTTCTGACTGAAAGGAAATGAGATTTGCACTTTTTACTCAAAAGTTGAGTCAAAATTAATTTTTGATTGTAACATTTGTTAAGCAAAAAAAACTACATATTGTAAGCTGATAATTAAATGAAGTTAGAAAAATTAGGTATTCAATTTTTAAAACATCAAAGTGGGAATTTAAATTATATTTTAGCTATTGAAAAGGATTAATTATTTTAATACCTTTCATATAGGTTGAATTTTATCATTCATTTTATTAATCTAACAGAATGAATATATGTAAAATGTTAACATACTGATTTATTATGCATATAATTATTTATTCTTGAAATATGTGATTTATGCTCACATGTTTTTCTTTCTTATTTTTGGTTACTTATTTTTCCTTTATTAAACAGTTTCAAGACCAAAAGGCTGTACAGATGAAAATAGCTTATGGACAGTTTTGTAGTCAACACATGGAATCTCTCAATCTGTATAAAGAAATGCTCAAATCCGACAGGAAGTTCCAAAATTTCATAAAAGTATGAGATACTTCATTATACAATATAATAATTTCTTTTGAATATATTTTTGTTATTAGAGTAAATAATCAGTTGGTAATTGTGCATGTTATTTTTATTTTCTATTATTTTAGTGGAATGTCATAGTAGGCAATATATATATATATATATATATAAAGAGCAATTGATTTGATGATTTAAATGATTTTTGGATGCTTGATTGTGGGTATATTTGTACCAGCTTTATCTTATTTCAGCATTTATTGTTAGCTTTTAAGGCTCAGAACTTTATTTTCTTTTTCCATTGCAAAGTTTACAATATCTTTTTGATATTTTTATATAATTTTCATTCTTACATGCACTAAATTTAATGCACATTCAATTGTCATACAATTTTTTTTTTTCAATTGTATGTATTGGTGCTAATCAATCGTTATCATCTTTACATGATGTACATGTCTTAAAAATGGGTTATATTTTTCTTTTGACAATGATTTTCCCCAAAATGTGGTAATTTTAAATGAAAATTTTAAAAACATTTAAAAATTTTTGTATTTTCAATAATAAAGACATAAAAATTTATATTAACCGTTTCAGGTGAGGTATCTTAATAACTGAGCATTTATTTATATTTGGTATTGTTTTATCATTACCATTACTTTTGTTAGTGAAAGTATGTAGGAATGACAGTATATTTTTATGTATACTATTATCATTTCATTTATGTGCCTGTGTGTAACTATGTGTGTCTGTATGTAACATTCAAGATTTCTTTAAATGACATATTTTTTTAATTTCACTACCCCTCTTCCTCTTTAAAAGCCCTTGAAATATTTTTTTTTTTTTCATGACTCGCTCAAAATGTAGTGGGTTTAAATTTGAGAATAACTTTTTTAAGACACTTCAGCAATATGGGCCAGTTTTGAAATCCTGTGTTAATTGATAGTAAAATTTAAATAATAGGCTTACTCATTACTTATTTAATTTTTTCAAAATTTGCATTTTACCGCCATAGAGTTGACACATCTAATACCAAAGTATGTTTTCAAAAAATTATCTTCTTAAGCTGCATGTATATTTTGAAACTTTTATAAAGAAAATTTGTCTTTTTAAAAATACTGTAAATTATTAAATTTTTATTTATTTATATATAATATAATTATTTCGGATATCAACTCCCTAATGATGAAAACCTAATTTTACAAAGTATTTCAGGCATTGAGTAAAATTATTTTAAATTTTTTTCATCTGTTAAAAACCTAATTTTACAAAGTATTTCGGGCATTGAGTAACCGTATTTTAAAAAATTTTCATCTGTTAACATGAGGTTTCAAGAGGACCCAACTTTGTTTTTAGGGCACCTGGACACTTGGAAACACTGTTCCTCTCTACCCCAACATTTGAATCAAAATAATTTGTCAGTCAGTGACTATATACTGTTTATAAAGATACAGTTAAAAGTACAAATATTAATAGAGTAAATGCAATAAAAATGATATTTATAAAAAAAGATGTGAATAAATATAAAATTATCTCTATAAAAAAAAAAAAAAAAAAAAAAAAAAAAAAAAATGCAGAGGAGAGTCATTATTATAAAGATTAATGTATGTAATTGCATTATATATTGGGTAATTGATGAAGTTCAGGCCTAGTTTATGATGCATTGAGTTTTGAAATGTACCAAATTGTTTTAAATGGCGAAATGCAGTCAGTCAACATTTAGTCACTCAGCTTTCTCTTCAGTTGTAATCTGTAGATTATTATTCACTAAGTCATGGATTATGTCATTATCAATGTCAGAGTCCAGAGCAAATTTTATCATTTAGATAGAAATCATCATTTTAAAATTACAAAACTACTTTTTAACTTTTCTAAGAGTGAGAGCATAATCCTAATAAATATCTTGATTTTTCCCCCCCTTTTGTAGCATGTTTAACACCCACTCCTCTTTAATAAAAAGTTACATGTTGCTGAGGACTGGCTTTTTTGCTAATCATTGCCGCATATTAATCTCAGAAAATGAAACATTTTAAATTACAAAACAAAAATAATAGCTCAAAAAGTATTTGTCAGGAAAATGTAAGGCAAACTGTGTTAGAAAGGTAAAAATTTCTATTTTTCTGGATATAAATTTCAGGTCTAATGTTTATGCCATTTTTCAAATGCTGAATTTAAAAAAAAAAAAATTCCTTTCACAATAAAGTACGTTAGTGAAATCTTCAAATTTATGCTTCTTGATGAGTTAAAGGTTTTTATTTGAAGAGATAATTAATGCAACATGAATAATGTCAATGAGAGCAAAATTTGATGATTCATCCCTTAGCCAAATTAACATAAAAGCTCTCTATTTTCTGAGTGTGAAATAGCTTGATTTCAGAATAATAGTATATAAATATTTTTATCAATTATTTCAATTTTTAAAGAAAAATCATGATTCCTTCCTATCGTCCTGGGCAGGCGTTTACACAAGTGTAACATAACATGACGAAAATGTAGCTTTTCATTTTCCATTTTGAATATTAATCTTGTACACAAATTAGTTTGAAAACCTTTTTTTAACATAATGCTCACTCATGACGCATATAGATAACTGCCAGTTAATAATATTGTTATATATAAAAAAAAAAGCATTAGCACATTCGAAATTGAAAGATTTTGTCATTTATGAATTAGGGCATGAACTTTTGCAATTACCCAATATCTTAAAATTGTATTTTTTAGTTTGTTCTGGGTACATTTGTATACTCCAATTTTTTTCCTCTCATTAATTTACATGAATACAATTAGCATTACTGATATCATATGAAAAAGGGAAATGTAATTAAAAAATAATAATAGAGATTGCTTTTATAAATTGTTATATCTTTTTCTTAAAAAATAAATAAATAATTCTCGCAGAAATTTTGACATTAGTAGTTTAAAAAACATAAAATATTTCTGAATTTAATTTTTTTCTAGTTCTTTATTAGCAAATTCAGTTACATTATACCATCAAAAACTTACTTTAGAGCTATTTCAATTTCAATACATAACATGATTAATACAAATAAATAATAAATATGTGTAATATTTTGAAATAAAGATGTCTATTGAAATACACCAATTGCTCTTCCAAAAATTTAAGCCTATATTTTGCGATTGAAGAGAATTGTTGAAGTATCCTTGTAACTTTAAAATGTGCTGCATTTAAAATATATTAATTTACTTACTTTTCATTTTGCAGAAATGCAAGTCAAAACGTTTATGCAAAACAAGGGGTATTCCTGAATGCTTGCTTCTAGTCACACAAAGAATAACTAAATATATTTTAGTAATAGAATCTTTATTAAAAGCAGCTAAAGGTAATTTTTTTTCTTTCCTTCCTTACTTCAGTAATATTTTCATGCAACTATTCTCATTAATGATGTTTAAATTGTTGTTTTATTATTTTTCCCCCTAGAAAACAAAGAAGAACAAGAGACTTTAGAAAGAACTCTTAATCATCTTAAGGTATTAATTATTCTGTGTTTATTTTTATTGCTATTATTTCTGAAAAAAAGGCTTTTTATTTCCACTTATTTCAAAAGGTTTTTATCATTTTAAATTCTGTACATACATTAATTACATTCTGTAGTTATCATATTCTGTATAATTTAAAGTAAGTTGAAAACCTTTTTTGAAGTGATACCATAAAATATTAAAATCTGTCATAATTAACATTTTAGACTAATTGTAGTGACACTAGTGTTTCTCCAAATATAAACACCTGTCAATAAGCCATATGTTATGTATTTTTATATACAGTAGATGCAGGTCCAAAATAGAAAATTCTGTCTAAAGCTTTTTAATTTATTTTATTTGAAACTTTTTTAATAAATTGGTAATAGTTTTACAGCATTTACAATCTTTATTATATGATAAAAAACATAACCAATTTAAACATCTGTCCTTGTAATTGATAGATATAAGTTCACTCTTAATACCCATATAAGCGCAATATAAATTCTTGTGAGAAATTTCTCAAATTTGATAATTGTTGTGAAATAGATTTTTTATACCTTTTTATATTCTGATTCATGTGATCTCTTCAAAATTGTTATTGGCAAGATTTTCACCCAGCTAACATAAAAATACCAAGAACTCTTCGCATAGTAGCATTTCATATATTTTTTGTTATGACAAATGCTGCTTAACTTGCTCATCAGTTGCAATATATTTGATTATGCAGAAATTTAAGTCTATTAAATAATATTCCATAGTTGGGCCCACAGCCACAGGTATATTTTAACTAATAGGATTTAGTGTAATGGTATGTATGATAAATCTTTAATCATATCCACATTTACATTCAACCATATTATTTCTGATATTCTTTTTATTTCACCGAAATCTTAGCAATAGACTTGATTACAAAAGATTAGGAAAAAAAATATTTAGCTAAAATTTGTCAATCTGATGTTATCTGCTCAACAAATGCATATCAAATTACTGTTTTGAATATATTTGGTCATTAAAAATAGTACATATGTTTGGTGATTAACTGTCATTTTTGTTGTAATCTATCTTCAAGGCGCAGATAATACTTATTAGATTAATTTTAAACACGATTATTCAATCTGTAAATTAATTATAACAGATGTATGTTTTACATCTGTTTATAATTAATTTACCAATTGAATAATCATATTTAAAATTAATCTATGATTTTGTATTCAGTGTTTTCTGCAGTTCCAAATATTGACCTTCAATTTATTCTTTTGAGCTGATCCATAGTATCAGACCAGATTCTGTGATCATTGAGGTCATTTGGGTGAAATAGTCCTCCAGCATTCGTCCAATTAAAATACACTCATTTAAAAAAAACATTTATCAGATGCACTTAAAAAGCATGCCTTTCACTTGCTTCATATAAAATGCAAAATAAATAAATAAATAATACTGCCATAAAAAAAGCATTTTATTTCAGTATCAAAGCATTGTCTCTAATTTGCACATGCAAAAAAAAAAAAAAAATAAATAACTCTTATTGGCAAGCGAAAAAATGCTTTTCTAAGTAAATGCTAAATAACTCCTTTTCTGCCATTGGTTTACCTTAGCATTTTACATATGTCAATGATACATCTATTTTGAACAGATACTGCAGGGTCAATCCATTTCAAGTGGTCCAACACTGCTCGCTCGACCATTTTTAAAAAATGTGAAATTTTTTGTACAACAACCCTAACATGATGGAAGTTCGAAATGACCATTATTTTAATTTTACTATTTTTTGTTTGTTCATGGGGGCCATGTTTGTTTCATCGTGTGCAGCGATTTTCTCAGATACTAGGATACACAAAATTGTAAATATCCCGTCTTTTATTTTCCCAATTGAAATGGGGTTTGCAGCATTTTGTTCAGAATAAAATAGGCTAAATGTACGATGCTAGAATAATTTTGAAAAAAAAAATTTAACAGGTGAAATTTTAGCACAAAATTTAAGATTTTTTCCAAAATCTATCCGTTTGCAAAAAGAAATTTTTCATGCATGGAAAACTGTCAACCTTACACAATTTTTTATACAAATAGGTCAAAAGTGCGTGTACTCATACACCAGGTCCCAGATCTGGGAGTTGATTTCTCTTTGCAAAAAAAATTCCGAAATTCGTCAAAAATTTCAGAAATCGCACTTTTCAGGCTTTGATATCTCTGGTGGGGCACAAGATAAAAATCTGAAATTCTGGCCTTTGATAGTATTGTATTGTAGTGTTATGCACAAAAAATTTCAAGAAGGAGATTTGACTACAAGCTGAGATATAACATGGACAATATGTGAAAATAATACTGCCAAACTATTGTAACCTACTATGTAATTGTTCATACCTCCAAAATTTTAAACTAATGATTTATTGTACAAAATTAAATGTTAATTACAAATATCTTCTTCAAATTCTGTTTAAATCGTGATTTAAAGAATTCAGATTGTATGCTAAGTCGATGAATTATTTGTCCAGATGAACAAACCTACTAGAAATGCTATTGCAACAGTTTTCTCGGAACACATTTCAAAAAAAGTAAATTACAGACAACGGGTTGCAACTGATTGAGTTGACATGGTTTCAATTATTAAACCTAGAGAATTTCATTCAAGTTAACAAGGGATGACAGGACTTGGGTGGCTTCAAACAAAATTTTGAGAAAGAACAGCCTAATGGACTGACAACAATAACTGGTCGAACTCATAACATCTCTCGTAAATAGTGTTAAGCTCTTTGTTGAGCATATATAGTACCTTTGTAAATTAAACATTTATTATTAAACTGTTTTCAACAAACTATATTTTCTGTGTAAATATTGTAATAAAAGAGACAAATCTCATTTCTCCTAAAGGACTCATAATAGCATTTCTTAACATTTTTTAATCATTGTATCTCAGCGTATAGTCAAATCTCCTTCTTGAAATTTTTTTTGCATAACACTACCATAAAATATTATCAAAAGCCAGAATTCCAGATTTTTATTTCGTGCCACACAAGAGATATCAAACTTCAATGTGAGGAAATAGCTGCACACGATGAAACAAAGATGGCCACCATGCTCAAACAAAGAATATTAAAATTAAAATAATAGTCATTTTGAACTTCGATCATATTTGTTGTTTTTAGGGTTGTTGTACAAAAAAATTTTAGATTTTTTAAAAACTGTCAATCAAACAAAATATTTTCGGAGCCATTGAAATGGACGAATAGCATTTCTATTAGATTTTGTTCATCTGGACAAATAGTGCATTGGCTTAGCATACAATCTGAATTATTTAAATCACGATTTAAACAGAATTTGAAGATGATCTTTGTAACTTTGCATCATCAACCATTAGTTTAACATTTTGTAGGTATGAACAAACACATAGTAGGTTACAATAGTTTAGAAGTATTGTTTTTACATAATGACCATGCCATATCTCAGATTATAGTCAAATCTTCTTGAAATTTTTTGTGCATAACACTACTATAAAATATTATCAAAGGCCAGAATTTCAGATTTTTATCTCGTGCCCCACCAGAGATATCAAGGCCTAAAAAGTGCAATTTTTGAAATTTTTGACGAATTTCGGAATTTTTTTCGCAAAGAGAAATCAACTCCCAAATCTGGGACTTAGTGTATGAGTACACGCACTTTTGACCTATTTGTAGAAAAAATTGTGTAAGGTTGACAGTTTTCCTTGCATGAAAAATTTCCCCTTGCAAACGGATAGATTTTGGAAAAAATCTTAAATTTTGTGCTAAAATTTCACCTGTAAAAATGTATTTTTCAAAATTATTCTACCACTGTACATTTAGCTTATTTTATTCTGAACAAAATGCTGCAAACCCCATTTCAATTGGGAAAATAAAAGACAAGATATTTACAATTTTGTGTATCCTAGTATCTGAGAAAATCGCTGCACATGATGAAACAAAGATGGCCCCATGCACAAACAAAAAATAGTAAAATTAAAATAACGGTCATTTTGAACTTCTATCATGTTAGGGTTGTAGTACAAAAAATTTCAGATTTTTAAAAAATAGTCAAGCAACCAAAAAAATATTTTCTGGACCACTTGAAATGGATTGACTCTGCAGATAAATTATTCACAGAGTATTTGAACAAAGTGTGAAAACTAATTTTCTTTCAAGTCTTTTTCTTTATTATTATATATATATTTACATTATCGATATTCTTTGCCACTAATACAAACTTTAAAATGTTTTCTCCTTTTATAATAGGATATTATATCAAGTGTTGATGTTAGAGTTGCTGAAAAAGAAAAAGAGCTAAGGTTATTAGAAATTTTTAATAGAATGGATGCCAAAGCTGTTATTTTGTACAGAGGAAAGAAATTTAAGGTAACTTGTTGTCTGCAAATCTGATTATTTTATGATTTTTTGCGAAATGCATTGTTAAGTTATTTGCAATAATACAGCTCATATTCAAAATATTAGAATAATTGAGAAAAAGTAATAAGAAAAAATTATTTGTCATTTATTTATTTTTTATACTAAGTAAATGCAATTAAATTTCTTATAAATTAAATCTGGAATGTTTAGATAAGATTTTAACATTTATAAAATATAAAATACAGCACAATAAATTAGGTATACAGCTTCCTTAAACACACCAGAATATTAGAATAAAATTTAGATTGGTTCAAAATATTAGAATATTTTATTTTACGCAACAATATTACCTTATGAATATGAAGTAAATGGTAGTTAATATTTTGTAGCATCCCCTTTAGCTTTCATAACAGCGTACAATCGATCTTGCATACTACATACAAGGTTTTTACAAACATTTCTATCAATATTAGCCCAAATAGACTTTATACGTGCCACTAACTCAGTTTTACTTGAAGGAGGATTTTCTTGAAGTTTTTTCTTCATTATACACCATAAGTTTTTGATGGGATTAAGATCTGGTGAATTTGGTGGCCAAGGAAGTACCTTAATGTTGCGTTGGCGGAACCAATTCTTAGTTGACACCGAGGTATGCGGGGACGCTAAATCTTGTTGAAAGATCAAATCATCTTCAAATAAATCGTCTGATGATGGAATCATGTAATATTCAAAAATTTCTTGATATATCAGAGAGTTAACCTTTTCGTAGACGATGCATAACTTTCCAGGTCCTTCTGCACTCATACAACCCCAAACCATGACACTAGCAGCAAATTTTACGGAACGTTTAAGGTATTCTTTATCAAATGCTTCTTGCTTCATTCTCCAAACTCGAATACCTTGATTACCATATGAAACACAAAACATACTTTCATCACTAAATAACATATTTTTCCAATCTTTATTGCTCCATAAACATCTTGATTTACACCAATTCAATCTTATACACTTTTGTCTTGCAGTCATGAGAGGTTTTGTTTTCGGTACACGAGATTCAAATTTAAATTTATGGAGACGTCTTAATGTTGTCGATGTAGAAACTTCAACTCCTTCTTCTTTCCATTTTCGGTGCAAGAATCGCACACTTTTAAAACGGTTTTTCTTAACTATACGCTTCAGTTTCCTGTCATCTCTAGCAGATGTTTTTGGTTTTCGGCCACCATTTCGGCGATTATTTTGAAATTTTCCAATTTTTGAATATTGTGTTAGTATTTTACTAACGCTCGATTGCGAACAATGTAAATAATTCGCTATGAAACATTGATTTTTACCGTGCCGATACAAATCAACCGTACGAAGTTTAGTAGATTCAGGAATATCACTCACACGGCCCATTTTAAGACGAAAAAGAAACAATCTGCAAAAAAGAATACTGATTTTAAATAAAATAGTCTGAATTTAATCAATGATGCCACCAGTTAAGAATTGGTAATAATTAAAGGAGAATTAATGTGAAATATTCTAATATTTTGAACCACTTGAATAAATATTCTAATATTTTGACTTTTCAAAATAATTTTTTTTGCAATTAATCTTTTTAAAAATGATATTAAATTTAAGATAACAAGTAAGTTTAATCAACAATAAGTTCTTAATAAAAATATCGTTTGCATATTTTCATTAAAAGACATTAAATTACCGAACGATATTTTCAATTTCTAAAAAAAGGTAATTATTCTAATATTTTGAATATGAGCTGTAATACCTTTAAGTGATGTATTAAGTTACACATTAAAGTTTTTTCTCTCTCTTTCTTTGCAGAAATCAGATTTACTAGCTTGTAATAGAAAATTGAGAAAAGAGGGTCCTATGACTTGGCGAAGTCCCAGGGGTAAAACAATTGGTAATTGCACTTTTTTTTTGTCTGTCTGAAGTTTTTGTTAGTGTTATTTTTAAAGATTAACAATTAGTTTCTATTCTGCAAATTTATTTGACTTTTTTTTTTTTTTTTTTTGGGGGGGGGGGGGGTAAATTGATAGATTTATGTACTCTATATTTAAGATATTTTTAATTGACTAACAATGTAAATTTCTGAAGTACTGAGAATTCTTTTATAATTAGTCTCTCATCTCAGATTTTATTTATTAAGGTGAGTGAAAAAAAATGAGTTATATATGTTCTAAAATAACTGTGACATTGACTCCAAATGTCAGTAAATGGAAAGGGATTTTTAATTACCATTGGACAATACAATAGACTCCCATAAATCCACGTCCCTAAAATCTGCGAACGTCAGAAATCCACACATTTTTTCAGATGTAAACAATGAAATTAAAGATGCCACTGAAGTCAGAGGCTAACGCAATACAAATAGTTCTTTAAATATATATATATATTTTTAAATCCTTTTCAATTTCTTCCTTTTTTTTCAAAATGTCTTTCAATTTAAATTCTGCAGTGTTAAATAATATGTTTCTTAGACATACAATGATCAATATTTAATCAAATTAATCAGTATTGTATCGTAGTTGCAGCGTAATATAATTTTCAATGGCCATTTGGTAGTATTCGCAATTCACGTGGCAGTATAATTTTTACTATATAAAATTATTATTTTAATAGTTCTATTACTATTTTCGTATCCCTGCTAGTTATGAAACAAATTTGGGATCTACATCCGGTTTACTAATTACGATGATCGATATTTAATCGAAATAATCATTATTGTATCGTAGTTGCAGCATAATATAACTTTCAATGACCATTTAATAGTGTTTATAATTCGAGGGGCAGTATAATTTTTGCTGTATAAAATGAATATTTTTTAATTAATCAAGATTTTTTTGTTTATTAACAAAGGCAAATATTTTTCTTTATAAAAAAGACTGATTTTTCCTTATCATTATTTATATTTAGTATTGCATCTTAATTATTTACTTTATTTTAATATTTTTCTAAAATTTCATTTTAATAATTTTTTTTTTTTTTTTTTTTTTTTTGTAATAATAACTTGCTTTTTAACTATTTATTTATTTAAATATTTTACTTAATTATTTTAATGTTTCAATTTATTATATGCATTGATTACAATGCTTAACTACCAATCAAATTAATATTTCAAAAATGTAAACAAATCAATGACCAGAAATCCGTAAAATTCTAAAATCCGCACTACCCTTGGTCCCAAGCTTTGTGGATTTGATGGAATCTATTGTAGTTTATAAGTATGATAATTATATTAATACATATATATATTATAGTAATGCAAATACATATTTATTTAAAAATATGGGAAAAGTTTTAAGTCACTTGAAAGGATTAAACATACTCAATTGAATTTCCATTCTACATTTATTATTATTGTTATTATATGGCACTTTTCTCATGAGTATAATTTTTCAAAAATTAAAAATAGAGGGGAGGGGGGGGGCTACTTTCTACACTATTTTGTTTGAATATTAGAAACTAGTTTTATTTGTAAAGATTGAAAAAATACCCAGACTTGTTTTTGATCTGTAGCTAGCTTTGTTCATTTTCTATATGTTTAAATATTTTGTAAAAATAATGGTCAACAAAAGAAATTTAAAAATAAATTTAGTTTTCTTATTAAGGCAATTAATAATTTTGATAATCTAGCATCTAAAACTATTTTATTTTTATAATTAATTTGTCTGTATATTTTTAAACAACAACAAAAAAATGTACTTAAAACATATAAAATAATTATTTTTTATAAAAATTTTTGAAGAAGTTGGTGAATTATAAAAGAAAACATAAAAACTTTTTAATATTTTGCATGTCACACATTTGAAAATTTTTATCTTATAATGCATTTTTTTTTTTTTTTTTTTTTTTTTACAAATTAATAAAATATGAGTAAAAATTGTACAGCTGTATTTTTAGTTTTAAAATCTTAATAATTGTAATATTATTTCAATACATTTTCTGTCTACTAAAATTATATTTCATTGCATCAATTTCCTTTACAGATGTTATTGCTGTGATGTTATCTGATTTAATATTTTTTCTGCAAGAAAATAATCAGAAGTTATATTTTACATCATTGGAGAATAAGGTAAAGACTTTTCTTTGCAATTGTCATATAATTTTAACTTGCGTGATAAGTGTAACACATGCTAGATGATGTATTGATTTATAAAATATTATACATTATCAATTATTTAGAAAATTCAAACTGTTATCTAGAAAATTCTATCTGTTATCTAAAAATTTATACATTCATTAATATTCAAATATGTAGTTTTTTTTTTTTTTTTTTTGAAAAATATTCAGGAATTTCTTTTGAAAAATGGAGGTCAATGAACCTGACCCAAAACATAGCCTGAAACATTTAACTACCAAATTGGGATAAATCCATAGCAACAGGAAGGATACTTTTCAAACATGGAAACATTTAATTCATTTTTTAATATTTCAGCTTTTTAATAAAGATCTACAATAATTGCTATTCACTTTATTTCTGATGGTCCAAAATGTCTGTATGCAATATAATTATAGCACATTTACTTATGTATAAAAATTTAAACCTATTACCTAATATTCCCCAATCAGGTCCTATGTAAAATGGCATATTTTTTTAGCAAGTGCAATTTACACAATAGAGTGTTTTTTGTGACAGTTGTTTAATAGCATGTACATTCATTTTAAACTATATTGTTAGCATCATGCTAATCTAGTTTGTTGATTTGATAATGTAAGAGCCTATTTTATATTTTATTTAAACTTTCTTTTCTTTTTTTTTTTTTTTAATCTTTCATAATTGGGACAATCATAATGAATAATTTAATAAATTTTCTTTTAATGAAACACTATACAGAGGCTAAGCAGCTGGTAATGTAAAAGAAAAGTGATAGTTACTTTTTATAAACAAAAATGTAGAATTAAGAAGTTAAAATGCTTTATATTTTTTGAACATATTCACAAAACTCTTGAAAAAATATAGAGATGATTTAAAATATCTGATATATGTCTTGCAAAATTTAAAACTAATCTAAGTAATTTAAGACTCCCACTGGGGAATTTTAGCATCCATAATTTAGCATTTAAATCAATTATTCAAATGTATCATTTTCTTTTTAATGTATGGGAAAATTTGAAAATCATTTAAATTCTCATAGAAAAGCAATTTGATGTAAAAGAAAATGTTCTATATTTTTCTAAAGGAACCAAATTTAAAAGAAAACTATACAGCTAATTCTGTGTGTCTCACCAATATACTTATCTGATCATAGACTAATCTTTCCTTATTGTGGTAATTATCACAAGACATACACAGACCAAAAAATTCTTAGGTCTCTGCAGTCAGCCTCACTTGCAGTTTTGACAATAAATACAAATTAAATTAGACGTGTCATTTTGCGCTAAAATTTTTAAACCTGCTTAATATTTTTCTAAAGTTGACATTACTGTTCTCATTGCATTTAGGAGGGATGTTCTTTGTGCATTGTATTTTTAATTGCATGTATTAAATATGTAGATATCTTCTATTTTCAGCCTGGTATAGTGTCACTGCAAAAGCTTCTAGTACGCAAAAAAGCTGGCCAAGACAGCCGTGGCATGTATCTGATCTCTTCTAATCCCAGTGAGCCAGAAATGATAGAACTTTTCTGCCGGACTTCAAAAGATCAGAAGGCCTGGATGGAAGCGATAAGAGAAGCTATTGAAATGTGTCCTGATGAAGGTAGAGTAAAAATTTTAAATACAGAAGCACCAGATATATGAATTATTTGTTATTTAAACTAACCCTTTGTTACAAATGAAAATAGAATGCTAAAATAGTTTTCAGTTTATTATTTAATAAGTTCAGTTTATTATTTAATATTATTTAATTTATTTCTCAAATCAAAAATGACTTCTTTCTGAAGCATTCTTTTATATTTATTTTTTAAATACTTAAAAATAATAATTCTCATTCAGAATATGAAATTAAATGTTTTTTGTTTGTTTTTTCTTCCTAAATAAAATGAGATGATGTTTTAGAAAATGTTGTCAAAGTTGATGTCTTAAATCAAATTTCCAGACTAAACAGCTAAATACATCATTTTTTTTTTTTTTTTTTTTTTTATGTCAGAGTTGGCACAGTTGATCATAGAAATTGCAAAAGCCAATGGAAGAGACGAAGGGACAGACCTCCCATTATTTATTTTATATTTTCATGGGGGCAATTTTTCTTTTAAAATTTTTCAGAGGAGGTATATGCCCCTTTGCCCCATATGGTATAATTCCTGAAATAGAGCAGATTATTATTAAACTAGGCTTGGGAATGTAAAAAGAATGTTCTTTTTATTTTACTTATTAAAAATTTGATCTTTTAAGTTTGATTTTTGAAGTTTAAGTTCTGCTGTAATAAGTTAGATTGTTATTCACTAAACAAACAAACAAACTTTACTTTATGCTTATTGTTTTTGTGATGCTATGTTGACAAATTTATATATGTAAAAAATATTGTAATGTTGGTGCATTTTCCCTCCCCCCCCCCCCCCACCAATAATCAATATTAATTGATGCTGCTGGTGAAGCACTTAGTTGGTTGGCTTATTTAATGCAGTGGTACCAGATTTGGACATTTAAGCACTATAATTATTGTTGTTTGAAATCATTGTTTAATCTTTCTTCATAAAAAATTTTTATGACTTTGTAAATCTGAATCACAGAAGATTACTTATGTCATATTAATACTCAAGAACAATCTGCTTTGTCATTATGACAGATTCTCTTCTAATCATTTGTCAGAAATGAATTGTGACTTTTTTTAACATAAAGATTCATTATTTTAAATTGATTATTATCCTTTTTTTATATTATTATCATCAAATTCTGATTATTTAATGTATTTTTACAGTACAAAAAAAGTGTTCAATTACATTCATGTGTTTCAGATGAGGGTGTTCCCAGTGAAACAGAAGAAGAAAGGAAATTGGAGGCAGCTAAAGCAGCACGTATTAAAGAATTAACTAGTAGGTTTATTAATAAAGTATTTTACAGAAATATCATTTTGTTTAATTACTGCTTTATAATTACTCTAACATATGAATTTCACCTTATTAGGTCTGTTGCATGAAAAAGATCTTTGTGTGGCTCAGCTGTGCGAAGACAAGATGCGTATTATTATTGATCTAATGGTGATTCATATTTATTATTTTCTGCTTGTTATCAGTGAGAAATTTTTTTTTCTCATTAAGTTAGCTTCAAAAACTATTTTTATAATACAGTGAAACTGCTCTTAAAGATCACCTTTTATTAAGTGATCATTCCTCATAAAGACAGCTTTTTCAATCTGCTGATTTTATAGCTCATATATTTAGTGTAAAACCTGCCTCCTATTAAGCTACTACATCAACCCCTCTTAATGACCAGCATTCATATATTATTTTCCATGTGTATCCCTACATTTTTGCAAAAATTATGGTAAATCGTGTGATAAAGTGAATCTGTTACAGAAAGTAATGTAAATACAAACAAGAAATTGAATTTCATAAAATCTGCAACAAAGAGATTTTAAAAGAAGTGAAAAAACTAATTTTAATTTTTAGTCATAATTGTGCTGACAGTGAAAAAAATTAAAATATGTTTTAAAATTTAAAGAGGCCATTTAAAATTTAAAGAGGCCAAAGATAACAAGAGTTGTAAAATTTCATTTACAAAATGTCAATAAACAAGGATAAACAATTTTGTAAATAAAACATAATGTATAATTTTTCCTTTAAAGTATCATATTTCACTTCATAATCATTCTGTATTAGCAACCAGCCCTCTTAAAAAGCATTTTCACATGCAGTGTACAGTGGTCACTATGGAGGGGTTTCACTGTAGCTAAAAAAAAGTCCTCTTCTTTTAGTTAATTGTGCTATCTTTTAAGATTATTTCCTTAACTTATAGGATAACATGCATTTTTTTTTAAATAATTTTATATTGCTATTGAAACTCTTGTCTGGCTAAATGATTGTTTAAAGAAATAAATACAGTGAATTTCCGTTAAGACGGTCCTGTTTAAGATGAATTTCTCATTATCACAGACAAAAACAAAATCCCCAATTGAGTTCTATAGGAAGTACATGAAACAGACACCATTTAATAAATACAGTTTAGGGTTCATTTATTAAGATATACAAATATTTTTCAGGACAACAAAATCTCAAAATTTTTTTATTCTATTTTTAAAATGAAAAGAGTAGAAATCTTGCAATTTACGTCAGCACTCGGTCTCTGATAGCGTGTTCTAATTGGCTGATAAGAGAGGAAAGAAAAGGGTTTTAGTTCACATTTTCTCCATCAACTTTGTCTCCTTTTGTATTGGGGACATTACCGATAGATTTTAATGTTAATTGCAATAATCTTGATTGACACATCCTAAGAATATGACAATATACAACAAATTTTTTCTACTATTGCACTTTATTTTTCACTTTAAACCAGTATGACTTGAGATGTAAAATATCAGATTTATGAACTTCTATTATAATGGACTCTCGCTAATATAGACAAAAAAGCTTGTCCCTGACTTTCTGTCATAATGAGAGTTCACTCTAAAATGATGCATTTTAACATATTTGTATATATTAGATGCTTGTAACTTGAAATCAAAATTTAAAATAACTACCAATTTTATTTATTTATTTATTTTATTTTATTTATTTGTGGCACAATCATAGTACAACTTTTTAACTTGGTAAATGAAGTATGCATACCAACAGTTGAACATGACTTCACTTTTCAATATCAATGGATTTAGCATGTTGTCAACATGCAAGAGTGATTTTATATGATTTTTTATCACTGTTTCAGAAAAAAATTAGTTTTCAGAAATTTTTTTAAATAAAATTTTATGTAAGATTATGTTGGTACAAGTTAAGGGGGGAAAAAAACTATGCATTGATGTAGACATTTTATGTTTAATATTGTTTTAAATACAATTTTAACCAAAAATTGTTATTTTTTCTTTTTTCTTAATTAATATATGTATTTTTATAGGAAATGTGTGGAGTTATTGACACGGAACATTATGAAAATGTAAGATAATTTTTCAGACTATTTGTGTTTCAATATTTTTAGTTATTGGTCACTTGATTTTTTGAATTATAATTTTTATAATAATTATTTTTTGTGAAAATAAATTAAATATTTTACTTTAAGATGAAATACTTGCATCTTGTTGAGCAGTCAGCCAGTATAGAAAATAGAGAGCTTATTTCTTCGGCTATAAATAGTGGTGAGTTATTTTGAAATATATTTTAGCTTCTTTATCTTATTTCTAATAGATTCTGCCTGTTTTAAATAAACTTTACAGATCATTATTTGAATTAAAATAAATGTTTTCTATTTTAATGTTTGTTTTATCACAATGCTTAAAATTTTCTCTCAACAACCCATTTGGATGTGTACAATAACTTTGCCTTTTTTTAAAATTTATTTAGATATTAGAAATTTTTATTGTTCAAAAAGCAACTTTTTTAATTTGCATAACTCCCGAATTTTCTGATTTTTTTTCTCCTGTAGCTGCTTTTTTTAGATCTATTTTCATCTGGCCAGAAAATTGAATCTTCTTTTTCTATATTTTTAGCTTTTTTTTTTATTCTTAGTCTCCAAATTCATTTTCAAAACTCTTGTTTTTAAAAATGTAATTGTTTTACTCGTTGAAACCTATCTATACTTTTGTCCTTTTATAAGTATTCAATATTTACTTTATTCTTTTGTTTTAATGCTTTATAATGGTCTTACTAATAAAATTATTTTGATATTCTATTTCCATTGTACATTTAAATTATTTAAAAATTTAATCAAATGCCCCTATTTTAGATACAAATTAAGAACATAAAATTGCATAATTACATATGCCATACAATATAATAAATATCTTCCTCCTTAAATTATCGAAAGATGAAAATACATTATATTGGCAATGCTACCAAAACTGTCTAAATAAATCTAATGCACCTTTTTTTAAGTCTAGTATTTGAAAACCATAACATTATTAACTTTTCCTGTATCCCAAAAAAGAAAAAGAAAAAAAAATCAGATAAATTTTTGTTTAAAGCAAAATTTGTTGCTGTTTTTAAAGTAGAATTTGCTAATACTGATCTCTTTTTCTTTTCTTTTCTTTAAAATAAATAAATAAATAAATAAGTTTGGACTTTATTTTAAAAGTATCAGTAATACTTTGCAAAATGCATTTTTCATCTCTTAATAAGTAAGCCATTTTGTATGAGTTAGTGTAACTGTAAAAATAAAAACTACTTACCTTTTTATTTATTTATTTATTTTAGCTCAAAATGCAGAAATGTTTAGTTGTAACTTTTTTTCTAATCTCTCTCTCTACAATTTAGATGAAAAATTTGCTTTAATGTTTAAACATATGTTATAATATATTTTTGCCTGTGTCAAAGGATAGTCTGTGCTTAAAAAAAAAAAAAAAAAAAAAAAAAAAAGCATTGATCTTATTAATATTTAAATGTAAATATTAGATAGAGTAATTTAAAATCCACCTGGCTGTCCAGCTTGAGGCATATTTTTAGTACAATATGTAACAGAGTAAAATAGATGGTATTTTTAAAAAATTATGTCTTATATGAAGTTTTTGTCTGTGAGGTAGTGTTGCCAAGTTCACTGTTACCAAGAGTGGAACAATGCAACAAAAAAGTGGGACATCAGCATTTAAATCCAAGCATAAAAGTGCAATAAATCTTATGAAAACAGAACTTGTCTTTAACAGAATTTTCTGTTAAACATAAATAATTAATAGTCTCTATGGAAGGAAAGACATACTTTTATATTTGCTAAGAAAAATCTTGTTCTGGTTGTTTCAAACTCTGTCTTAGTAGGTTTTACTGTGCTAATTAAGCACATTAATCTTGTGCAATAAAATCTGCAAAAGCAAAGTTACTAGGAACTAAAGTAAACATCCTTTATTGGCGAGATTTTTGATGTAACAATTGCAATTGTTAGGTATTCCTTCAGTAGGGACAATGAAATTTCTATCTTCAAGATAGGATTTTGTCATAAATAAATTCTGTTTTCATAACTTTTACTAAACAAAGTACAATAAATGCTTCAAAGCAGAATCAATACAATAAATATTTCATCTTAAATAGGTTACTTTCATGACAGATAGATTTGTACAATATTCTTTTTACCAGAATCATTAAAAAAAATCTACTATAGGTAGGTTCTGCTTTCACAAGTTGTACCATATTGAGTTTTGCATGATGCATGAATGTGATGTAAAACTATTCATGCATCATGAAAAATCAAGACTTTGGTGTCCAGAGCAGTGGTTCTGACAGACAGGTCTTTGGATCCTTTAAAAATCAAGAATCCTGGCAACAGTACTAATAGGGTTTTAATTAGAGTTGTTAGTATAGTAAGATTTATTTGAAGAGTAATACTTATTTTTTTTTTTTTTTCTCTAGCCTCGAGATTAGCTAGCAATCTTTACACCTCGGGTACTAATTTAAGTCGAAGCGTAAGCAGTGCAGGTGAACGTCATAGTGAAGCCTATGTATCTCCTCTCTTACCAAAGCGTGCTGAAACATTTGGTGGATTTGACAATCCTACAAAAGAACAAACTGCACCTGTCAAACGTATGTGTATTTTTCTATTATTTTATTGAATTACTCTATTACATTTAATTTTGACTTATTTGATGTATAAAGATAGTAATATTTTTGTTGCATATGTATTTTGACAAATGCTTTTTGTGTTATTTATTAATTCTCTATATTTAAAATTTCTGACTACCAAGATGGTTTCATTGAACCTAAAAACCCATCTTTGCTTACTTGTATATGATAAACACTACAACCAAACTTCAATCCCACAGTCAAACACAACAATCTCACTGAGGACAGTACACTAAATGCTATAGAAAATAATCTACTCAAAGTTTACATGTTCTGGCATTTTTAATGTTGTTTCTAAATTTACAGTATAGTGTGCCAAGTAACGTCTTAATAATTATTTTATTGAATCTAGTAATATAATAATAAATTTTTTTTCTTTCTGTTTCATTTGGATTATATTGCATACTTTATTAATATATTCATTGTAAATTGATTATTCTTTTACATTTTTGAATCTATGGGACCTTACTAGTAACTCTTATTGTTATATATATATATTTTTTCTTCTGGTACAGTGAAACCTGTCCATAACGATATTCTTGGGACTGAAAAAAATATTTTTATATACTATTTATTGTTATAGACAGGTTTTAATATGCATGTGTTATAACATATTGTAACAAGTAAAAGTACATACCTTACAATTATAAGATTTTTCTGTTGTAAACAGCATACAAATTAAACTATCTGATTTATTCACATGTTTTCAACTGAAAAGAAATCCAATATTCTTGTTTGTTTAGTTTTTGCTGAAAATGCAGCCTGTATGCACTATTTTTTAATCCATTCATTGAGTTTAAATACATTTCTTGAACAAACATCACCCTGTCAACCAGCAAGTGATGGTGTGAGGATAGTGCATCAAACCAATTTTTCCTTTCAATCTATCATTGAATTTATCACATTCCCCTCCCACCAAGACCTTTATAAAACAAAAATATGCCAAAAAAAAAAAAAAAAAAAAAGGAGGATCTTTGCCCAAAAAAGACTCCCTTTTGGTGAATAAAGCTGAACCATGTTTGTTTTTAAGTTTCTGCTAGTTGACAATGAAGATTCCTTGTGTAAAATATTTCTGGTTTAAGGTGTAATCACGTTAGCATAGCTGAAATAAATCTTACTTACCACAGTTAGTTTTACTAACTTTTTGTTTGAAAATAGTATAATACAATCTACAACATATAATAAGGAAATGGCTCTTTGTGTCCCTTCCTGTGTTCAGTATCCAACAACTCCTCCCTGAGTTCAGTACAAAGATATTGCATTGGAAATCTTATGAATAATATTGCAACTTTGAGCTATCAATCAAATTGCCTAATCTGTGAGAAAACCATAACGCTCCATGATGGTCTTTCTATTCTATGCATTATTCACAGGATTTAAGAGTTGGTTGGGGGGTGACATTTCAACAGGGATCAAGAAATAGAAAGTGACCATTTCAAAATTCACAAAATTATCATTATATACAGGCTTCATCACAACCCATTTATTATTACAGACAGGTTCTAACAATAAATTTATAGGATTTAATACAATAAATTTATAGGATTTCAGCTGGGGTCAAATGAAATATCGTTATATACAGGTTTATCATTATAGATAATATCGTTATATAGGTTTCACTGTATTTGGAAGGATAAAATCGATACAAGTTGTTTGTAGATGAAGGTCAAAGCTGAACATAATTATTCCAACAGAGTGAAAAGTATCTAGGTCAGGATTGGAGCTAGGGATCTTGACTACATGTGGCAATATACTACTACTGAATTACAAAGGTTACATTCATTCTAATATTTCACTCACTTCTTGGTGTCATCAGGTCTGCAAACCTGACAACTTACTGATAAAAATATATTATGCATGAAAAACCTATTATTTAATGGATATTAATCATACACATGAGATTTCGATTTAAAATACTTGATTCTTTGTAATTGGAAAAAATTGTCCCAACCGAGTAAAAACTATCTAAAACCTTCCTCAGGTTTTATCGTGAACTAGAGACTTTTCTCTCTGTTGGAAAAAATTGTTCAACCTTGACTTCCACCTACAAAAAACCTAATATTTCAGATTGAAATCTCATGATATAATTAACACAAGTTGTTAACACTTTCCAACATAGGTGAAAAGGATTTATGACTTTGATTTGTCTGTCCATCTGTGTGTGCTTTGAAAATTTATTTGTCCTGAAATTTCTATATGGTCTTGCTATTTTGTAATCATGATCGCAATTGAAAATGGAAGTAGGTAGCATTTACAGAGACAGCCCAAAGTATTCAGTTACTTTATAGTCAATAGAAAAAAAAATGGTTTCACATTCATTTTAATAATGTTGCACCGTTGTTAACATAATGAAGTTGATATGAATTTACCAGTGTACTAAAACATATTTTCTGTAGAATTGCAAAGCATTTGTTATTTATTTACAAAGTCACACAAAATAATTCTGTTAAATAATGGTGTATGTTAAAAAAACCATTCCCAGTGTATTTTAATGCTAATACACTATTTCAAACATAATGAAATTCATATGTGTTATTGAGGCACACTATAACTTTCTTACTAAAGAGTGTGGTATACATAGTATTTATTATTCATTTGTTACTTACAAGCAAAATTTAGCGACAGTACTGCTTATGAGTTACAGTTTCTGATGTTCATTTTAAATTTTGGTTTGTATTTTTAAATTTAACTGGATTTTTGCATAGTACATCATGTGCATAAATTATTTTGATCATATGCAGAATTACACAAAGGAATTTGTAAGCATTACCTACTTATTATGAGGAAATTGTTTGCCACTTGTTGTGTTTACTTATGTTATGCATGTTCCTACTGAACTATGTTTAAATATTAATAGAAGTTTGTGGAATATAAATAAATTCCTATACAGGGCTTTATAAAGAATAAGATACATTGTCATTTATGGTACATAAATGCTGAAAGTGTACTTTAAGCTGTTATGCATTTTTAATCTACATTAAATTTTAGCTTAATATGTGATTGTGCAAATATCTTTAGATAATATGCAAAGCTGTACAAAAAAAAAAAAAAAAAAAAAAAAAATATATATATATATATATATTAAGTGTATTTCCATACATTGACAAAAGTTATTAAAATGAAATTTTCTATTAAAACTAAATTTTAGCATGCTTTGCAATATAACCTAGTACAAATCATATACAGAATTGCACAAAATAATTCAACTATTTTTTTTTTTTTTTGGAAGGTAATTGCTAAAACTGGATTTTAAATGTATTATATACTTTCTAATCTGTTTGCTTACATATCTTTGTTCATCTTTACAGTATTGTATATGGTCTATAGAATTTATGTACACCAAGTAATAGGTAAAAGAATTAGATAAATAAAAAAAATAATAATTAAAAAAAAACGCACACCACAATTGAAAATGCATTTCCATCAATCACTGTTCATACATAGTACTATTGTCAAACACTTTTATATGTCCCTGTAAATGAACAATAAGTATGATGCACACCATAATTTACAGTGAGTATGTTGTACTGCACCTGATCTATATCAATTTTAATGTGTCTGGAATAGTGTAACATCATTAAATACGTTGAAACCATTTTTCCAGTCAGACAGTAAAATAAATGAATGCTTTTGAGTATACCTGTACATTAATTATAAATACTACACACTTCATTTTTAATACTAAATATACCATGTTAAACTTCAATAATACATATCAGCTGCATTGCAATCCAATGATATTTACATGAGTATTTGTAAGAACAAACTGAAATATAAAAAATTTTCAACTATATTGGAAAGAATTTAAAAAAAGAAAAAGAAGTAGTACAATAAATAATGATTAAATCTTGAATGAACTTTTGATTAATACTTTTGAAAATTGACCCACAATGATCAATTATTATGAATCTGTTAGCTAATAGCCTGACTTTCCTAGTGCAATTTTTATTTTATAGTTTTAATTAGTAATTAAAAATTTCATAAGTATTCTATGCAGTATGTATGTTCTAAAATTGATCAACTTGTATCAAATAGAATTTTAAAAATCCATTTCAGTCCCTGTGTTTAAAAGAAAACTTCTTCACTTGAAAGAACACAGTGAAATATCAATTCTGCCATCAAAAACAAAGATAGATGATGTGCATTTAGGAGAATCATTGGAAAGTGCATTACAGGTATGTATCTTTGTTTTCACTTAATAATACTTTGAATATATTTGAAGTATTGTAATCATGATTTCTATGCATGTGGGAGGAGGAGGGGGTGTATGATAACTCCCAAGCACTGCTTCCATTTGAGCTGCTTTTGGCGACTATGTTATAAACCCTGTTGCAAAAATTGTTAAAATCGTGACAGAAATTTTTTCAAACAATTCTGGAACCGATTCTACTGGTAAACTTACCAAAAAAATGTGACGAAGTATAAATGGTAATGATTGTGGTGAAATAATCAAATGTTAATAGTAGTGGGGCAATTCCAATTGCAAAGTGGGAGAACCAGCATTAAAATCCAGCTGATTCCATTGGGTTAGAAATTTATTGAAAATTAGAGGATCTCCCACTGTTTTCCATTCTTGACAGAGTAAGTTTTGGTTGGAGGGTCTTTGTTTTTAGAGTTTTTTCCCACTTGTTTATAGCAGTTAAATTTCCATACCATGAGGGGTATAAATTAAAAGCTTTTTGATAGTCCGCCCTGTTCACTTGAATGTGTTAAAAATTAATATTCTCCTTTTTTTTTTTTTTTTTCCTTAACACACACACCAGCATTTGGAAATTTGAGTAAAGTCACTCTACTTTTTTATAAATTAAATTAGGAGCTTATTATTCAAATTTAATAACTTATTAAAAAGGACATAGTCAAGTTTAGTTAATATTAAAATAATATTAAAATTTATTTATATTTTTTCATTATTTCAATTAAATTATGTTTATTCATCTTTAGAATTTTGGTCTGCAGACATCACTTTCTGTTATTGGAAGAGCACCATCAATCTGTGGTAGTCCTGTAAGTGGCTTTTTTTTCTGCAATTTCTGTTAACCTTCTTAATTATCTCATACTTTTGGGTGATCATTTGTTATATCAATATTTTTATTTGTAATCAATTTTATATATTAATAGATGTATATATTAAAAAATAATAATTTATGTCTAGTACTGTTGAATTGCTTGCTAAATCTGAAATAGCTAATTTCTGAAATTTTACTTTAAAATGTTCAATAATTGATAACTCACAATTTCCTTTTCATTTATTAAAAATGTATATTAAAATAATAATAATGATAATAATTGACCTTATTAAAACTTTTGAAGGTCTGTAATGTATTTTATTATTATAACTTAATTAATTATTTTGAAATTCAAAAGAAAGGGGGTTCAAATGTTTGCTGATTTTTCCATTTGTATCAATTACATTATTTTTATTCATAAAAAAAAAAAAAAAAAAAAAAAAAAAAAAAAAAAAAACATAAAATGAATACCAATATTGATTTTTTAAGTGAAATTATGCATGTCTATAAGAATGACTTTTGCTCAAAAATAGCTTTTTTTAAGGGGTAGGGGGGGGCTGAATTATTTTCTTTAAAAAATTAATCATTTCGAGTTATTTTGTTCTCTTATTTTATAAAACAATAAAAAATATTCATGGCAATTTGTTATGAATTGCCTCTGGTGATTACCGTATATACTCGCATATAAGTCGAGAAAATTTTGACAAAAAAGAACGTTAAAGTAGGGGGGTTGACTTATATGCGAGACCTAAATATTTATATATATATATAAAATATCGAGAAATAATTTGCTAGTGAATCAGTGCTGCAGCACTCCATTGCGTTTGTACAGTACAAAATCCAAAATCCAGAGACCTCCAAACCTCATTGATTCCGAATTATTTTTAGTTTAAGTGTCAAAAAAATAATCTAATCTACCCGATTGCAGAAAACAAATAAAAAAAAAGTGCATGATTTATATCAAGAAGGCATTTCCAATACTAAGAAAATGTTGTCATGTTGATTTAAAATACTGAAAGTGAACATTAAAGTAAGTTTATTATAGGTAATATGGCATACTGTTATTTTTACCCTCTGCAAATCAATAACAAACTATGTTGGAGCGCCATTATTTCTGGCTGCCGGCATGCCAATCCTTCAAAATATGCAACTTTGAAGTGTTCCTGAGCTGTGATTGTCAAATCACCAGTTATTTAACTATTCACAGCAGTTGATTGGAAGTTTGACGTCATGGCATTTAGCATGCATTCAGTACTTTTCAGCCAATGGCGTTTTACAAAAGTTTTCCTCTTTCAATGGCAACACTTGTTATACAAAAAATCTGTTTCTTGTTTGTATGTATAAATTATTTTTCTCAGAAAAAAATGAGAAAAAAAAATCTTCGTTTGAGGGGGGGAGGGCGGGGGGTTGACTTATAGGTGGGTTTTAAATTTTTCCTTATTTTTAATGACATAAGTTAGAGGGTCGCGAGTATATACAGTATAGTCATAAGTATTCCACTAATAAATATATCAATTTAAGCTTGTGCATCATAAGATGTATAAAGATTTATTTGTAGAAGGTAGAAAATTTCTGTTTGAAAAAAAAAGGGGGCAGGAGGTTATAGAATAAATTATGCATTCATGAGATTAGAAATTATTTATCATGAAATTTCTGATCAAGTATATTGAGAAAGGGATCACATGAAAGCATTTGCTCTGGGGAAATTGATTTAAATTTTTATTGTGCATCAGATAAAATAAACAGCCACATAATCAAATCACAGTCAATTCTCTGAGCATAAGTTTGATGGTTTTTAAAATTTATTGGATTATAGATCATTTTTTGTTTACATATCTAATTTTTAGTCTTATTATGAATTAGCAATATTTGCATGAAGATGAAAGTACAAAAGGAGATACAGTGCTGCAAGAATAAAATAGAATGCTATCTATGGAATTTCATTGGTCATTACGAAATATTTTAATATCAGTACCATTCTAATTTAAATTTTGGATCTGTATGAATTTTTTTTTCTATATTTTAGATTTAGTTACTATTTCTAGTCCTGATATATAATGCAAATTAAACCATCTGTGGATAAATACATATAAATACTTTATTTAATAGTTTAATAGTTTCTCCAACCATCTAGTATTTTTATTAATGCATAGTTTAAAACTCTAATTTCTCTTGTAATATTTGCATTTAATTGTTCGGTTCTCTGAACAAAAATTATTATTTTAATGCACAATATGTGGAATATTTTTTTTAAAAAAGGAAAAGAAAATGAAAATGCTATGAATCAGCATCTTATTTCTAAATTTTCATGATTTTCAAAAATATCTTATTGATTTCTTTTGTACTCAATGCTGGAATATGAGATGAGATATTCTTAATAAGCCACAGTTAAATGTGCAAACAAAGTAAATCAATTCATTTTGTTTACTTCCATGCAAATTGAATTTAAACTGAATAGTTGTTTTCCATTTGTCAAATTATTTTAAGCACACCATATTTGAAAGTGCTTTTTAAAATCCACCATTTAAATGATTTTGGGGGTTCAAAAACTTAATGTCTGTAAGTATTATGGGAGCAGGAATTATAATTATTTCACTCAGTATATCATTTTAAAGATATTTAATGTTTTTCAAAACACTCAAACAGTGAGTTGAAATGTTTAATTCTGTTTTCAGGACAAGCAACAGAATAAGAAATTATCTCCAAATTCTGCACAGCAAATGAGTTATGCTCCTTTCAAGGAAGTATTATCTGAAGTAATGAGCCTTTCAGTTACTCCTCTGCTTATGACACAAGGAAAAGAACAGCTCATGCAAATAATTGAACTTGCTCATCATCTAAATACCATTTCAGTAAGTATTACTGAACCATAAAGATACTTTTTAAAAATATTTAATTTTTTTTATTAATTTTTTTTTTCTCAGTGATAATAATTATGCTAACTTTTAATGATCATAGTTAACTTTTGGATATACATTAACCTTTTCATGATGAGCAGACTATAAAAATACTGTTTGAAAATAGTGCTGCCAAAAAGTTTAAAAAGTATACACAATGCTCTTTACAAAGGGGTTAACCCTTTCAGTGGCCTGCAAAATATTCCATTTATGTTTAACAATTCATAAAATAGTATTTATAAAAGATATTGGTATGAAAATTTTTATTTGACAAACTTAAATATTTATTTATCTTATTCACTTCAAAAAATTAATTTTAATATTGATTTTGCGTTAAATCAGCCATTGTTTCTAAAAGTTACATGACGGAAAAACCCGGTTAGGCCACTTAAAGGGTTAAAGGCAAGCCAAAAGTATTTTTGTTTAATACACCTCCTTTTCAATTTGTATCCTAAAATTCCTTTAGAACTGTAAAAATATAAAATTAATTATAAATTAGAAGATTATTTTTAAAATGACTTTTTTAAGGAATTGTGCAAGAAACCAAATGATACAATTTTCCTCTGTGAAGAAAGTAACAATTATGATATATTTAATGCAATTATTAATTTTCTGTTTTCATTTTGATATTAATTGTGTGCATTTTTGTTGACAAAACATTGTGTGTTTCGGTGGCAAAATATAATTTCAACCAAATAAATAATTCTAAAATAGGAAAATTTTCACTTCTAAAGCATAAGGCACAACAATTTTTATATTTCTGTCTACCCTTTTTTTATCAGAATCAGGCAGGCTTTGCCCACTATGCTGGCCAGTTTTTCCAAATGAATTATAAATCAAACAAAATATATTAGTGAATTTGACCCTTCATGATAAAACAATATTTCTTCCACATTGCTGAAAACAAAATGAAAGTCATTGTAAATTTCTTCATGTGTCAGGCGAAATTTGTGCCGTTAAGAACTAACTGTTATAGTTGATCATTTGTAGCAGGATTTAGTGAAGAACAATTGGATGATATGCAATATACTAAGTCCATCACTGAAAAAGTTCTAACAGTACAAGTCTTATCAAAATCCATCCAGTAAAACTTTTTAAAAAGGCTAATACAGTAGAACCCCGATAATCCGGATCGGGTTTTTTGCTTTTTTTTCAAGTTTGAGAAGCGATTGGCTAATTTCTTTAACATTACCTTGTTGCAGCGTCGTATTCTGAATAATAAAACAAAAACTTTTTCGCCAATCGCTTCTCAAAGTTGAAAAAAAAATGAAAAAACCGATCCGGATTATCGGGGTTCTACTGTATTACATAATTGGATTCATCTGATTATAAACTTTCCTCCATAATACTGTAACTCGGTAATGTTGTATAATATGTTATATATTAAAACCTTTCTTAAAAAATTATCTGTCTAACTATGCAAGTCTCATCTAAATCCATTCTGTAGAAATAAAGTTATAAGCAGCTGGAATGAAACTGTCATTTACATTTCATATGTATGTAGCATAATAAATAATTTAGGATAACTAAAAAAATATTTTAGTGCAAAAATCTCTAAAAAATAATTTTTCATTAGTATTATTTTTTATTTTCTGAATTAGAATGTTCTTTAGCACATTAAAATGTCTGCTTGAAGAAATGTTCACTATCCACCCTGGTTATAGTGTTCATGTGTATCAGTGACTAAGAAAATGTTTATGTGTGTATCAAATCAATTGGTTATCGTACATGCCATCTTTGACTCACTATCAATCATCTAGTGCAGCCATTCTGGGTACTTTTAAAGAAAACATATTTATCATAAATTGAAAAAAAAAAAAGGATTTATTGAGCTTTGAAAGAATTAGTATGCATTGCCAAGTTTTGTGTTCACTGGTAAACAAGTTTTTTTTTTTTTTTTTTTTAAATGGAATTTTATTGCATGAAGATTCCGTAATTATTTAGATACATTACTTTACTTTTTTTTTTCTTACAGTCTGTTCCCTTTCCTTTCTGCCCCTTAACATTATACCATTGTCTTGTAATTACAGTATCTCTACAGCATCCTATCTCTGTAGAGCTAAATGCTCTTAAACTAAGATATAGAAATCAATTCTAAAAAGAGCTTTGCAATTCAAAAAGGTTGAAAAATCACTGATCTAGTGGTAAAGCTTCCCATTCATATTTCGGAATTTTTTTCTATTGTTTTCACAGATATGGTTGCATGAAAATAAATTGTCATTTATGCTAACAAAATATATTTCAATAGAACATTATGTGAAGAAATTATTACATTTTTTAAATCTACAAATTTATTTATATCAAAATAATATGCTCCCATTACAAAATTTTTATTTCATTTACAGATTCTTTAATTTCATTCCTTTCTAATCAAACTAATCATAAAATGTTTGATAAATAAAGGATTCAGATGTAAAACAAAATACCTGATATTTCAAAAAAAAATTGATTTTCATGCATTGTTCTCATATTTAAATAGTGTTATGGCTTAAAAAATGACAACGTGTTTTAATTATTATACAGCATGTTTGTTATTTTGTAACAAATAAATTTTTTACTTTTAAAAAGTAATAAGTATGCAATCAAACAGCTGCTTTCTGACATCCTTTTAAAAGTGCAAGGCTTATTTATTACTGAATATATGGCACCAGAATCAAACATAAATTTGGATTCAGCTCAATACACTTTTGTTATTAAAATTCAGTAGATTCAAAAAATTAAAATCTACCATTAAAACAATTTTACTTGATAAATGCATAGTTTACAGAAGATTCAGTCTTAGCAAATCAGCTGTTTAGAAGGAGCTATCACAAGAGTTTTATTTATAAACTTTCTTAAAATATGAAGCTTGCATTTTATCAGTTACCCTATTTTACATCTGAGCACTTCAAATGTTTTTGTGTTTAAAATATTAATTTCTCTCCCCCTTTTTTTTCAGTGTACTGTAAATAGCTTGTACTCCACTGTTGAAAGGTATGTGTGCATACATAATTTGTTATTTTGTTTTTAATTATTCTACATTTGTTTATAGAATTAATTGAATTGCCTTAGAAAGTATTATTTACTTCTAGTTTTTATTTAGTGCATTTGTACTTATAATTTAAGTATAAATCTGTTAAACTAAACAGGCATCATAAATTTATATACATACAGGAAATAAATCTGTATATTTTATGCATGTTCATAACTTATTATAAAATAAAAACCATTTTATTAAAAAATAAAAATAATTCCTAGAATAATTTATCTTTAAAAATATTTTTACCTTTTTTTCAATGTCAATTAAATTTATTAGAAATAGTTTTAAAAAATTTGCAAATTATTTTAAATATTTGATAAACTTATAGTTTACTGTTGGTAATAAATGTTGTTTTAAAAATATTAAATATCATTAGAATTTTTTTTTTTTTTTTTTTTTTTTTAACAGTGTATATATAATATATATACAACAAAAGTGAAATCACAAATGTATAAACAAGTTGGCAAAACGGTAAAAGTGAACAAAAATCCAGAGTGTAAACTAGAAATGTATAATAATACACTGTGAAAAACCTGCAGAATCATTACAGGAGCTTGTAGTTTAGTTCATAGTAAAGATATGTTTATTTCATCCAATTTTGTTGGCATTAGGCCTAAAATGACAAAATTTAGCTCCTAATAAACATATCATAGCAAACCAAAATATTAGGCATAAGATATGAAAAGATAGATAAATTAAGAGAAAGTAATATTTCAGTGATAAATAACAATCTAAAAAACAAGAAATTTGACATACTAATGGATAGAATGCTAGGATGTAAAAGATTTAATGAATGCATGAGCATGAGCCATGCGATTGAACTTAAACATCAGATATTTAATAAATATAATTGTGTTGCTGCCATCTAGTGCCATTTATCGATGAAAATGAAATAATGAACTTTAACTGAAAATCACCAAAAATTAAAATGAAGAATATGAAATAATTTAAAATTTATTAGAAAAAGAAAGAAAGAAAAAAATATATAGAAAAGTTTAAAATAAATAACTGAGTAAAAGGTGAAAAAAGTGTTTAATATTTTAGAACACTTATATATATAAAAAAAAAAAAAAAATGGGAAAATGAATTATATTCAGAACTAATAAGGATTATTTTATAATAATAAATTTCAGCCTTGAAATTGGTACCAATATGTATATATATACAAAAAATAAAAACATTGTAATTTTTTTTTTTTTTTTAATGTTCATGAATTGTTATAAATGGGGGAAAAGTTTTTTTGAAAAACTAGGATAATTTATTATTAGAATTCATATTAAATTTTTATATATCGAACAAAATATTAAAACTAATTAAAAAAGATTGTATATTGCATGATACACTACTGTATTAAAAACAATTCAATCTTTAAGGTATTTTGAAAAGCATGTGTAATATATGAATTAATTCACTTTAACACAATTCAGTTAATTTAATTCAGTTTCACTTACAATAGCAAATGTAATGATTGTAAATAAAACTCTAAATAAGGGCCACCTAACCTCTAGATTTATGAATTATGCTTGTAATCTCAAATCAAATTATATAAGTTGTGATTAGCTGAAAGAAGATGATTGTAGAAGCCGTTTAGCAATAAAAATATGTATCTATTAAAAATTCTGATTGTGCAAAGACACATTTCTATGTTCATTCAATTGATGACATGTCAAAAAATATATGCAGATGACTATTCAAATTTTATTCTTAGGAAACCTATGTTAAATATTTTAACAAGTTTTATTTCAATATATGACTATAGCCATTTTTAAGATCAAATTTAAGCAACTCCATAAGTTCCATAAATGTGTTTTAAACCAAACAGCTTTAATCAGTGAACTTAGTTTTGTAGCAACCTATTTTCCTTTCTGGCTTTTCTTTTTTATGTTTATGTATTGGACACATATATGCTTCAGTCTTTTCAAACTCTGTCATTGTGAGAGTTTTCTTAAAATTTTTCTATTTCCAGGTTAAGTTTATAATTATTGTTGTGAAGAGTTGTTTTATTAATGTTAAATTTCATATTACAGCTTGAGGGTGCATGCTGTAATGACTGATGAAAAATTAGCCAAGCTGACAAAAGAAAAGGAAGTGCGTGATAGGAGACCTATGTATCGGCCTGAACATCAGTTAGAAGAGCTGCGGAATTTGCAAAAGCAGCTGAATCATGATCGTGCTGTTTGGCAACAAGAAAAGGCTCAGAGTGAGGCTGAACTCAAAAATCAGAGAGAAGAACTTGAAAAATTACAGGTATGGAACTTAGCAAATTACTCTCATATTGCAATAATTCATTGTACATATCATGATAAAAAATGTTCACTTTTTCTTGCTTAAAATGAGCTTAGAAATTTAAAGTTCTTATAAACTGGTAAATAACTTTTAAGTATTTCTTAAAAATGGATCAGTGTTTTTCATGATCTGATTTCTTTCTAATGAAAGAGGCAAAAATAAACAAAGAAATATGCAACTTAGAAAATATTTTATAAAACTTTTAAATATGTAGATTGAAATTCCATGTACTCTGCATTTGAATTTGCTTTCAATTTTCAAATCAACTGTATTGTTTTTTAAATTGATATGAGTAACAAACAGACAGAAATATTTTGATTTAGTAGTACAACTATGATAGCAAGTCTGTTTATGGGAATTTTGTTTTCAGTTTCAAATTTTTACTGTTTATCGTTGACTATATGCATTGTATGCAAGAATGATTGCTTTATTATTTATTAAAGTAATTTTTGATACATGTAAATTTTAAAATTTATTCTAATATGTTTATTTTAAGAAAATCATCATTTTGGCGTTTTGTTAATTTCTGCCTAGTGTAAATGAAAAAGTGCCTTTGGATTTTTTTTTTCTTCTTTTATGTGTATCTCTTAAAATTCCTCTTTTTATTATGATAAACTAAATTTTATATTATGATTTATTTCACAGGAGCAACTAAAAAGTGAACAGATGGATGTTACTCACCAAAGAGAGCTTCTATACAGAAAGTTAGATGCCTTGCAGAAACAAGGAATAATTCTAAGTCCTTCCCATAATGTAGTCAACTTAAACAGCTGCAGTTCAAGAGAACCTGATTCTAAAGATGATTCTCATAGTGCAATTGTTTTCCTAGATGGTACTCATCCTTCTTCAGGTGACTTTTCCCACAGAAGAACTGTCTCTTATGATCTAGGGCACACCAATGAAGAACAGATTCCATATGTCATTTCAGGAACGAGTTCTGCTGCTCCCTCCCATCGAATTGACTCTAAAAATAGACCTTCATTAAACATATCTGTTTCAGCTTCAAGTGGCAAAGTTATACCACTGCATTTATCCAATAGTGCTACCAATATACAGAAGCGACAGTCTGTATCAACACAGCCTGTTAAACAGCAGTTGCCCTTAAAGCTGGCAGCTAACACTCATTCTGCAAATGGTGCTACTAATGTCGCTATTACCGGGCCACAACAAGTTTTGCCAATGAAACTTGCACTAGGGTCTTTACCTCCTGCAATACAAACTTTAGGAACTTCAGAAACAAAAAATGCTGCGCCAAAGAGATCTCATAGTGCAGCCAGTAGTCCTTCATCCACTTTAACAACTCCAGTACATGTACGTGGGGGTAGTAGTCCTGCCCTAGTACAGACAACATCACCCACTAATTCTAGTGTTTCTCCTAAATACAAAACTGAAAATAGCATCCTCCACCATTTAAAACTTGCTGCTGATAAATCAAAGAACAAAAAAGATGACAGTAACAAAGAAATATTTTGTTGAAAGAAAGTCTTATTGTAGTACGATGCTGGTCATCGCACATTGAAACTCACTATATCTTCTGTAGCATCTTCATACTTGAAGTATGAATGCTTTACAGTTCTTGAGAAACACAGTGCCCTTGGCATTGTGAATTTAGAGTTCGTCTCTGGTATATTCTTGAAAGTCAACAAATGAAAAGAAATGTAAATATTTATGAATTATACACATTCTTCCTGCTGTATTAAAAGAGCGAGTCTTATGTAAAAAGATGAGATGTAGCTTGATTCTATGCTGTATAGCCTTATATTTATTTCTAGGGACCAATTATGTACTATATGGAACTACAAGTTGTGTGATATAGTTCCCTATATGTAGCACGTTTAATTTTTTTGTACAGAATGCACACTAACTTTTTCCTAATTTATCGAATGTACATTTTGTGATTAAGTTTATATATATATTAAAGGGCTTAAGATATTCTTATCATCATTGTATTATATATATTTTTCTTGTTTTCTTTTTTTGTTATGTGATAAAATGTTTGTTGCGATAATTTTATTATTATTATTATTGTTTGTCATTTCAGCCTTCAGAAATAATTTCAGCTGTAAGCAGTAAATTTCATTTATTTTAAGAATCCTTGTTGAAACTTTTTTTAAATATAAAAATTGTAGTTAGTGCTTTAAAGACATACACCTCTATTAATGAAGTTTTTGTATATAGACTATGGAAATTTTTTATTTATCCATCCAGAAAATTTCTAAAATTTTCTGCTTATTTAATTATTTCCATTGATATTTCTGATTTTAATTGGCATTTCATTTAAAATATTTTTAATATATATATTTTTTCTGTATGAATTTATTTTTGAAAATTTTTAATGGGAATGTAAATATTATAAAACATAACATCAAATTAATGAATTAAATGGATTTAATAAATAAAATATATTATTTAATTGATATTAATAAGTTAAAAATTGATGTATAATTATATTTAAGGTTGCTTGCATTATAAAATACACTGTCAAATAGTTATTAAACTTGGAAAATAATATTTAGATTTGAAATAATAAATAAATTAAGAAATTTTTTCAATAAAAATAAAAAAATAATCAAAATAAATCAGAATTCACTATAAAAAAATAAAATCATGATGTATCTAGTAATCAGTCTGGAAAATATTGAAGTTATCTTGGTAACAATATTGCCAACATGTCTTTGTTATGCCTGAGGAATGTCCTGCAAAATTTTCATTTTAAAAAATGCGTTATGATATTAACAGGTAATTATGAATTTCAAAGTATTTTACTTGCTTTTTACTGTCTGTTGCTAGTTCTTGTTAGCTGTTATAATAATTTTCAAAAAAATACTCAGGATTTTTTTTTTTTTTTTTTTTGGGGGGGGGGGGATGCTTTTACCTCAAATTTTTTTCTGTCCAAGGACAGCAGTTAGTAAGCTAGAAAGAACAATACTGAAGGAGATTAATAACTGAAGAGACCTAATAGTGATTAAATACCTTTTGTCCTATTCTAAAGCATTGTGTTATAAGTGTTGTTATTGGTAATTCTATTTGCTGCTCTGGTGCAGCTTAAATTGGTTTTTTAATCCAAGTAAAATAATATAATATTGCAGAATTATTAGTTAACAATGAATGAGATTAATCTGCATATACATTAAAATAAAAACCTCATGTAATAAAATGATTTTTTATAACTAAATCCAGGTAGATCCAGTATAAATATTGTAAAGCATTCACAACTAGAAAGATTGAAATGCTTCTTTTGAATCTGAAAGAATTAATGGAATAAATTTATGCTTTTGGAATTGAAAATATACTTAATTTTTGCTTTTATGAAAATCCCCAAAAAGATGGTCATGTTGATTACTATTGGCAAGACTTTACATTAAAAAAAATGTTAGTTTAACTCCTTCCCTGTCAGTTTTTATGGTAAATTGGCATACATTCTTTTATTGCTGATAATGTATATATATATGTATATATATATATATATATATATATTCCAGGAGAACATGCTCATATCTCGGGTAAGAATGGTTTTTACTTTGCCACCAATAAATACAAATAGTAATCATCACCTTATTACTTGAAGACAATTGTTAACAAATTTTGCGATAAAATAAGTTGAAGGTTACTTTAAAAAAGTAGTAGTGACAATTGTAAAAACCATACACACTTTGCGAAATATGTGTTTTTTTAATCATGAGTTGAAATACTTGAAAGGAGATTTGTGAGAAATTAGTATTTATTTAAAAACAGGTTGAAAATATTTAACTGAAAATGTTTTTTATGATATTTTACATGTTTTCAGCTTACAGATAATATTTATAAATTATTTCAATTTTGCATAGTATAAATTAATCTTGAAAATGTTTAATGTCATATTCATTTTTAAAAAAAATAACTTTGATAAAAATGTAAATAAAAACAAAGTAATTTATTGAAAACAGAACACAACATCTGACAGTATTCATTGGCAATGTAAGTTTATTTTAACCTGTTGCATATGTTGATGCTGGAACTGAGTGTGCAATCATATTGAAGACAAACATATAGCATTCAGTACTGACTCAGAAGGTGGCTAAAAATAAGAACTTAGCAACATTTGTAATAATTTCCTTTCTATAAATATATAGATCAAAACAATAGATTTTGTGTGTTACATGTAATATTCAAATGCACTTTGATATTTTGTATTGAGATCCTGTTATAAAAATTTAATATGTTGATAGTTTTTAACATAAATGAAAATCAACTTTTAAACAGTAGTTGTATTTTGCCAGTTTGTAAAAATGTATGCATCCTAATAATTAAAACAAAACTGATACTGTTGTAATTTAGAAATTTGCTGGTATATATAAGTCCCAAGCATTTTAAAGTTTTTTTTTTTTTTTTTCATTTGTTTAGAATACATTTAAGTCCACAAAACAATGAATTCTTTAATAATTTATAATTAAGTTTTGTACTATCATAATTACTGCAACCTGTATAAAAAGAATTGTAATAACAATTTCTGATTTTAAAATATTTAATAAAGTAAATAAATTATAAAATTACAAAACTTGAACACACCTTTAAAAAATTGAAAATGCACAATATGTTTTTAAAGTATGAATTTTTCATCCTTGGAAAAAAGTATGCATTAGTATTATAATAGAATAAATCAGTTTTCTTTATTACAGTTTGTCTGGAATGTAATATATTTTAAAGAAAATTCATAATATTTATTAATTCTTGGCCTAAGACTTTTTATGCTCAGGCTAACTCTAGGGCTTCCTTTGTAATAAAACAACAATATATAGATTAAAATTTTTTGAAAATATTCAATATGGCATAGATTGTTTTGTTTTTTTATATATATAATTATTTGTAAGGTTCCTCAATATTTCTGTTCATTTTACCTCATTTTCAGTGTCTAATCAAAGTAAAATCAGAAAAGCTTTTACCATTTAAAATTATTTTTTAAAAATATACAAATTATTCTTTTATAAACTATTTTATTACACAATGTTAATAATTTTAAGACGGTCTTGTACATTGACTTAATAATGTAGGACATAGTCTATATAATGTCATTACCTTTTTATTTTATTTTGCTTTTTTGTCAATGCCTTATAGTCTGAGGGGCAGTGTCATGTTTTTTGTAACTAATTTTGGCATCAATGATTTCAGTGTACATGATAGATCAAATAATATAGATAAAATCTGAAAGTGAGCTAGCACATCAGCAGGGGTTGTTGGCATAACAACATCACATACCCTACTAAAATGTTAAATGAATAGCAACCCCATTACTAATGGAGTTTGGGAGCATTATTATTAATCAGTTTGCATTACATTTTGCATTACAGCTGGGTATACAATGTTGCTATGACATCATTTTCTACTGATACACCAGCTGAAGTACAACACACTTTGCATTTTTTGTTATCTGTACCATCTAATCTATCATGTATACCAAAGTCACTGACATAAAAATCCTTTGATGAAAAATTCAATGCTGTCCCTGGGACTTATTTTATTTTACTGTTGGTTACTTATTATTAAAGTTGGTTTCTCAAAAAAAAAATAGTGTCAATATTTTTTCATAACTAATACTTAGATATCAAAATGATTGTACCATAGATATTTTCTGTACATATCAGATACATTACCTCTATGCTTTATTCAAAAAATAGATTAATATTGAAAAAGTTTGCATATATTATTGATTTTTGAAGCTTCATTTATATCATTTAAGGGACATTATTACATAAATTGAAATGTTCTTAACTATTTTTCTACAGAAAAGATATTTAATTCATTAAGAATTTAAGCAAATAAATTATTTTATATGTAGAAACTTCAACTGCATGCATGACCTTAAAATTTGTATGTTTTATTAGTTATGTTTAATAAACTATGTATTCAATATTTTCTATGAAAATTTTCTTAATTATTATTTTAATCAATAATTTTATTATTTATAAATGTTTAATCATCTGCTTTCAAAGGATTTTATTTCACTAAATATATTATGGATGTTTTTTTTAATATAATGAAATAAATAGTTGTATTCGTAAAACAACCACCTTGTACTTCAATTTTGCATTTAACTTTATAGATATGTACTTATAAATGTGCATAAATGTATATGTATATGTTCACACATATCCATTTATATGAATGCATGAACACTGTGTCTTGATACTTACAATATTGTAGAGTATTCAATTATTTAATTTTTTAAACAAGTATGCATTGTTTATAAAATTTAAATGCTTCCAGTGTTGTAAAAATATTTAAGAATAACTTTCATTTATAATTTTATTATACTTAATAGTAGATTAAGCTATTTTAAACAGAAAATTTTTTAAACTTTTAGATATATTTTCATAAATCTGACCCTGTAAGCAGGATAGTTTCAGTGTTTATTGCATCATTTGCACTCTAAATTTTGAAAAATAACTAGGTATATGATTGTAAATATAGGTAGTGATCAAACATATGGAAATTTAAATGTTGTATGAAAAATAACTAAGTTTATTTATGTTTTTTTCTTCATAATTAAAATACATTAAACACTATTAAAAAAATTAAACCTTGAACAAAAAAAAAAAAAAAAAAAAAAAAAAAACAATAGATTATTTTATTTAAATTAGGCTGAGACAGTTATAAAATAGGCAGGGGGAGGGAAGAGGTGTTAATGTAACAATTGTTAAAATGTTTTTATCAGGGGAAAGGGGGTTATTGGCAGTTCAAACAGAAGTCACCATTAGATTAGATAAATTTTAAACAAAAAATACCATAAATATAAAATTAATCCAGTCACCTGAAAGCTCAGAAGACGAAATTAATTTATAATTTATCTCCTGAATGGTCGGTAATGATGGTTTTGAAATGAAGAAGATTTAAAATAATTTAATTGAATGTTGGAATTTGTCCAACGCCTTCATTTTTACACAAAGCTGTATTGTTATAATTTTTTCATTTATTTGATTGGGAAATGGCAAAATAAAAGTCCTTAAAAAATGAAGATTTTGCATTCATATTTGAAAATGATTATTGTATTTTATGCAAATTTGTTTCTGAAGTTAATAAATAAACACAAAAATACTGTAAAGTAAACTTTAAAAATGTATTTCATTATAGAATTTAAGAGTTATTCAGTATTATAAATGCATATTCACTATTTTGTTTCATTTCTCATTATTATATGTGTCAAGTAACAACAAAGATATAAAAATTAATAATGTTAGATCTTTTTTTTTTTTTTTTTTTTCATTGTCAATTCAGACATTCAGACTTAAAAAAAAAAAAAAAAAAAAAAAAAAAAAAAAATACAACTTTTTAGCATTCAAATCACGATTACAAAGTTGGTTTCTAACATACATGCTTCTTTATTCTTTCTAACTTTTTTATTATTTTAATAAAAAGAACTGAATGAAGAATAAAATTGTTCATACTTTCTTTCTAACATGCTTTTGTAAATTCTTTTACAGGATTCAAATGATTATAAAGAATTTTATTAATTTCTTTTCCTATAAAAAGTGTCACATATTTGATTATGATTAGCTGATAACTTATACCTGCATTCATCTGTTTTTTATTCCCTCAAAATGAGGTTAAAAGAATCACTTTAAAAAAAATTAGATTTTTTTAAATAGAAAAAATAAAAATAATAATAAATTCAATCCGTTGGAAGATTAATCTGAAAATTACATAGATAATCATGTCAGTAATCAGACATTCCCATTATGTATATTTGCATAGCAATTATTGTATCAGAAAAAAAATATGCATGTAAATTTATGTTTTTAATTTGAATCATATAACTTAATATTTTCAAAATGCAGTAAACATATTTTTGTTAACTTATTATTTTTAAAATTGTTCTGGATTTAAAGATAAAAGTTTATTCTGCTTATAGAAATTTGAAATTTCGCTGATTTAGAATCAGTTTCATAATCTCTGCTATGAACTATTATTCTTTTCCTTCCCTTTTAATAAAAGATAAATAAAAGAAGTTGATATGGCTGTTTGTGTGAATTAAAATTTATTTAAATGTATCAGAAAGTAACGATTTAAAAACTGGTTTTAAAAATTTTTACAAATTTGAATTCTTTAGTATATGATATTTTCACCGAATCATTTTAATCATTACATGCCTGAAATTATAAGGTATTCAAATTTCAAAGGATGTAAAAACAGAAGAAAAAAAAAATAGTTTTCAATCTGCAGTTTACTTTAATTAAAGATGTAGCATTTTTATAGAAATTTATTTTATAGAAATAATTTTAAAAAGTAAAACTAATTTTGTATTGTTTGTAAACTGGATAGAAATGTCTGAATTATTAACATGTAAGAGTGAAACCTATTTTGTAAAAATGTCGAAGGATTATTAAATATCTAACTTGGGGACAGAATTTTGAGAACAGTTGAATTTGCAGCTTGCAACGTGCATGATCTAAAGACATACCAAAATCATAATGAAACAAGTAAGAAGAATCATGCGTTAAGCATAGATTATGAAGCACTTTCCAACACTCCAGGAAATCTTTAATAAAACTTCGTTAATGAGGGAAATAAGGGTATATAGCCAAATATGTATTCTAATACTTTTGAACAGCCCTGTAATTGATCTATCAGTTGATATACATACTATATAATATAAAAATTTAGTTTAGCAAGACAAAAGCTTAAAATTTCTTTTTCAGCAATTTGTACTAATAAATGGAAAGATACTTGAAAACTTTTGTTCAGCCCTGTAGTTTACCTTGTACTTTTATTACACATCAGTAAGAAGCTAAAATTTATTTTAAGCTCAAACACTCTTAAAACAACTGAAATCCCATTGTTATAAATTATCATTCATAGGCGTGCAAGTACCCAATTCTTTGAGTGGCCCTGTATATCATTTTATCTATATTCTGCAAACATTTCTTTGTAAATTTAATGCAGTTCAGCGTAAAAATGCATATCTTATATAAGAACCACCTTAAAGTAATTTACGCTCATTCATACTCAGTAACGTTGGCGAGTTCTTTTGGGTAGCCCTGTATATCAACTATAACATTTATACACACCATATAATGTACAAAGATTTAGTGAAACTTAAATGCATATAACATAATTAAAATGCATTATATCCATCCATCAGCCATCATCGGTCACACGTACAGTACATCGGAAAGAATATACTATTTAAAATCTTTTGTGTGTCCCTGTAAATGCAGTGTACTTTATATTATGCAAGACAATATCGTATAATTTGTATTAAGCCTCAGTGACATATATCACTTTTGTTAGACAGGAAACAGTTTAATATATTTGAAACATGTCTCACACTATTCCCCCCTTTACCATTATAAAATGGAATTCTTTTGTGTGGCCCTGTAAATGAATAATAGCAATATTTTCACCACATATTTTATAGAATGCATATTTTAGAGCACCTCTTAAATGCATATAAATTTTAATATGTTTGACAGGGTGTAACATCTTTAAAATGTATTTGAAACGATTTTTCCCCATAGACCGTAATGTAATGGATAACTTTTGACTTTCCCTGTAAATAAACTAATCATGGTAGAAAGTTCATTTTCAATAGGGTTCATGCTAGGGTAAACGGGTAACATACAGAAGGGCTAGGGTAACATACGGAAATTTCAGGGTAATTCGAGTGTAATTACAGAAGTTAGAGCGTGGCCAGATGGACAGACAAACTAAATGCATAAGCAGAATGCATAAATAGAACGTATTTTTTTTAAATGCATAAGCACTTTTTAAACTTTTGGAAAGTGTTAACAATGTTCAAATTCATTTAAAACAGTTTCCCCCATAGACCGTAATGTAATGGAAATTTTTTGACTGTCCCTGTAAATAAACTAATCATGGTACAAACTTCATTTTCAATAGAGTTTGTGCTGGGGTAAACCTAAATAACGTCCAAAAATTTCATGGCAATCCGAGTATATTTAGAAGAGTTAGAGCGCGGCCAGACAAACCGAATGCGTAAGCACTTTTCAACTTTGATGGAAAGTGCTAAAAATGTACAATTAGCTTTCAAAATGTGACAATACTTACTAAAGAAAATTTCTATTGAATGAATCTTTGTCTAAGAAAAGTTCGCTTTTCAAACAGTATGTCTCTTTTTATTTATTTTCCTTTTCTGTAAAGTAAACAACCATTAAGTTAGTCATATTTTCCATTACTTTGATCATTACCTGTGAAAATCTTTGTAGATAATCATACTGCCAAATAGAAAAATATAAGTTTGCCTATTGGCTAGTAAATTATCTTTAAAATTTCTTACTGTACAAAAGGACATAGGCAATCTTTGGCAGCTAGACCTTCTGACTCAACAAATATGATAAATTTAGAAGAAAATAAATAGTTCATAGATTGCACCATTACATGTATTTACATCCTGTCGATTGTTACATGTAGAAATGTATCACTTAAAATGGATTCATGGGTAGCACATTTGCATTTTTATATGTCTTGCACATTGTTAAATAGTGAGAAATTCTACATTTCAAGCTCTGTAAAAATATTCAAACTGTAAATTCAACTATCTTGATATTTTTACTTGTTAAAGTTTTCTAAACTGTTTTTTCTTATTCAAATTGTTCATTGGTTACTTTTTTTGACACTTTAACTACCAAATGACCACTGGCAGTCAAGTCTATTTTTCACTGATAGGATGACATTTATCCAACAACAATAGCTTCTGCACAGAACTAATTGTTGGCCTCTTAAAATGAATGTTATAAATGACAGTTGACAGTCATTCAGCCAGGAAGGGAAGATTTCAAAGAACCACCAATTATACAAGTGAATAATTGCAAAAGCTCATGTGACTGCCAGCAGTCAAACATGATCAGACTATTCAAATCCAATGTTTATCACCTTGTTTTATTTTATAACTTTTTTTTTTTTTTTTAAGATTATAATTAATATTTATTGAAAAAAACATTTTCCTTTCTTTTACTAGCTAATAAAGGTTCTAAAATGAATTAACTGATTTTAAAATTCAGTAAGTTGCAAATGGTGACAACTACTTAAAAAATTCTTGCAGGAGGGTCTGTAATGTTTTTTTTTTTTTTTTTACTGTGATTCTCAATTTTAGTTTAAAATAGCAACAATAGATGATGCAACAAGCAATAGGTACTAAATCAAGACCAAATTTTTTTGCTCTCTTTTCTCTCAGTATTGATGCAAAAGAAGGAAGTTAAAAATGCCAAAAGTTTCTGAAGTGATTAAGCAGTTTTGTTCCTAGGTTCCATTACATGTATTTAATTTCCTATTTTTGCATCAGAACTGAGAGAAGAAAGGGCTCATAAATCAGATCCCGATTTAGCGCCTATTGCTTGCAGCGACATCTATCACTGCTATTGTAAATTAAAGTTGAGAATTAGAGTAAAAATATTCCTGACATCTTACATAACTCTTCTTCAAGAATTTCTGTTACCATTTGCAAGTTATTGAATTTTAAAATCAGACAGTTCATTTTAGGACATCCAGAACATTGTTAATTAATTAGTTGTAGTCATTAATTAGTTGTTGGTATGAAATAAAGTTGTTTTGTCCATAACCAATTGTTAAACAAAAAATTGGACCTTAAAATTTTATCATTAACTTCTTTAAAATAAAATTAGAGTTAACCTTTACACAGGGGCTCTCTCAGTGTCTACCTCAGAATACATGTAAGCACAGACAGATGCTGTCACAGCCCTTCCGTAAAGGTTTTAAAAGATCTAGTTATAAACAAGTGTCATTTTAATACCTATAGAAGTTTACTAAATTAGTTCAGTTTTTATGAGTTTGTAATTGCAGTTATCATGCAGTATATAAACTTTGGTTAATTCTTGCAGTTCCTATAGCCTGTAAAACAATAAAAGAAAAACTTATTTGGCATCTTTTTTTTTATGTTTTTAAATTTTCAAAATTTATAATTAATATTTTTGCTTGTATTATTTATTTTCCTTATCATTTTAAAAAACAATAAAATTCATTAACACATTGATTGACCATGATTGATACAATTTAAGATAAGTTATTGATATTTTACTTTGCCATGTCCCCAAAACATTGTTTGTTGCATGAAACAAAAATATTTTTAATTAAATAATTATAATTTCCCAGGGCTTATAACCTGTAAAATTTTTTGGAAGGAGATTTAGAACCATGAATTTTTTTTATTGTCTTATTTCAAATTTTTTATTTATTTTTATTTTATTAATTGAATAGAGGTGAGTGTCATGTCTTATTTAGCTTTAATCTGAATTCAAATAATTCAATTCAATATAATTACAAAGGAAAATGTAAACCTTTTTCATCGCAAACAAAATTATAACCTGATTTTGATGCTTCTGTAACCCATTCACATTAGTATTGACCAAATTACCATTTGACGTTTTTACCACATTTTTGCAAGTATTTTAATGCCAAAAATGTTTTTTACAGTAGCATACATCAAAACAGCTAACTGTGAATATTTCAAATAAATTCCATTGCATTCTTCAAGAATTTTGGCTAAACAGTTCTGAGAATCCTTATCAGATTGTTATGGTCTCTTTATTATGTAGTGTTAACATTCTGCTTTTACAAAGAAAATTTTCTAGAGAAAATTTAAATGAACTTTAAAGATGTTTTAGAAATTGCATTTATTTTTTCAATATATTAATGAAATCATGCAATAAAGATATGTTAGCTTAGAACTTTGATTTTTGTATTCTTGAATATACAGTCGAACATTGGTAATATAAACACTCACTGGGAATTTTTTTTTATTAAAAGTAGTTTGCATTAGCCACACTTTAAAAATATTATAAATTCCAAGTAAGAAGAATAAAAATACATATATTATCTTCAGATTTTACTGTGTTACTAATGTTTATTTTTGTTCTAAGTTCGATCTGTCAAGAATGTAGACTTGTGAGAAATCTTTTAGTGTATATCTTTTCAAGGAGAATCGGTGGTATTTACATTACATCTGAAGAAAACATAAAATTGGGAAAAAAATTTAAATGCTCAAAACATAAGTTTCCCCATTTAAAATTTACTTTAAAAACTCTAAAAATGAGTTTCCCCATTTAAAATTTATATAAAAATCTTTAAAGTATCACTTTCCTTATTTAAAATTGACCTTAAAATTTAAAAAGAAATACTGTAAAAGGGTAGGAACTTTTTTTTATATATATATAAATGCGTCATCAGTATTCAGGCTTGTAATAAAAGACAAAAAATTACTTTTTTTTTATTTCTGAAGTATTTTTGGAATTTATAACATTGTATCATTCATACTACTCCTTTTATTTTAACAGTTTAAATACAAGGTGATGGACAAATATTTAAAGCTATTTAGGAACTTATTTTAATAAATGCAACAATTAAAAAAAAAAAAAAAACTCATGTCTTAAAAGATGTTAATCAAAATTTGTTTAAAACCAAGCCGTAGTCTAAAATATGGTGCTGGTCATGTAAAAAATTATAAACTTGTACCCATTATTTTGTCTTATTCAGATAAAACTCAATATGTATTTTTTGTTTGTACACTTGTACAATTTTAGTGCCATTTCTCATTTTACTTTTTTCATCAGTTTTTCATTCATGAAAACTGTATTATTTATGCTGTCAAACTTATTTTTGTTTGGTTGCATATTGTAATATTTATCATGTTTTAAAAGTGACTGAATGTAATTTGCCTTTGTAATAAGTATTTAAAGAGTCAATGGTGATGGGTCAAAATACTTTATTTCTTCCACAGTAAAGACAAAAAACATTGTTTAATTATTTCTGTTTTATTGTTTGTTCCAAAATAAAAGTTGCTTCACAATTCTGAAATCTTTCTTATTCCTTTGTATTTTATTAAAGTGGTAATGTTTTGATGAATAATGTAAAAGTTTTATTGTTGCTTCGTTCAGTTTTTTTCCTCAACTGCTGTAAAAATTAATTCAAATTAGTTTTATTTACAAAAAGTGTATTTACTTCCATTGGTATATTCAAATACCTCCGACACTTTGTCCATGTTTTCGTAATAACATTTACTAACTTACTTTTATTATCAGAAAGTGCAAAATTGCAACTTTTCTATTTTTTTAAATCAGTAACTTACCAGTTAAATTTAAAGCTTTTTTTGATTACGTGGCGTCTTTACCACCCCAGTTTGACTTGTTTTTCTTCTCTCGCACGGAAAAGTCAATTCAAAACGCCCACTTTGGAACTTTTTTCTGAAATTTTTATTGTAGTTTCCAAAAAAAAAAAAAAAAAAAAAAAAAAGGAAAATGAATGTGATTACTGATAGTTTCATGCATTTTCGAAGAAAAATTAAAACTTATGCCATAAAGTTGCACTTTTTGATTTTAGAACAAACAGACCTAAGAAAACTACTGCATACAGAAATATCTAAATTGGTAGTATTATAGAGAAATGCTTGATAAACACTTTGAAGCAGATAATTTTTAAATTGAAGAATTATTTTAAGAATGATTTAATGTTGTTCAAAATCATTCCATTAAAAAAGTTTTATAGGAGCAAAATCCATATACTATATTAATTTAAAACTTTTTTCTTTTTAATAATACACATTAGAACCTCAGGGTGTGCAGATTGTATTTTTTTTTTAAATATTTTTTTTAGTTTTTTTTTTTTAATTTGAACAGCATTTCAACAGACATTTTAGTGCTGGACAGAAAAGTACAAAAGAGGGTACATGGCTGTATTCGGATAGCAGTTCCTGAACGTGTAATTTCAGTAGTTTTAAGAATGCTTTTGCTGAAAATTTACCTTAATATGTAGCGTGTATAAAGTATGTATGTAATATAGAAAGCTGCTCAAAAGAATTCAAGTGTGTTTATCTATTGGGCAGGGACCAGACCATGCAGCCCGTGGCCTTGTGCCCACTGCTGTTGGGGGTTCCAAATTGAATGAAATGATTTAGATAATTCTAAAAAAATCCTTAAAGTTGCAATTTCTACAATTATTTTTGAAGAACCAAAATATAATTTTGTTAACTTTACAACTATATTGTAACATTTAATAAGCTCTTTTCCCCCCAAAAAAAGATGTTACAAATTTTTGGTATGAAGGGAGGGGGCGAAAAAGTGCTGGGGGTTGAGCCCAGCACATTTTTCTTATATATATGAATAAATTCTTTAATAATTAAAGAATTAAAATAATTCCTACTTTTTTCTATATATGAATAAATAAAATTTTCTATTTAAAACAGATTGAGCTTGAGCTGGAGCATGTGCATGCCCAAAGACTGATATAAAAATAGAGCCCGTTTCATCTTCATCTCCTACATACCTGACATAAACGTAAATGATAATTTAGATTTCGATGTTTCGGAAAGGCTATTCAACTGGGCTCCGAAGTCCTATATTCATGAGCTCTGGTGAATTCAATGTTTAAATATTTACTTAAAAAAAAAGGAAATACCAGAGTTTTGGTGAAAATTAAGCTCTGATACTATCTATATTATATATATATATATATGTGTGTATAATAAATTACTAAACATTAGCTCTATAAACTTTAACTATCCTTATCTCCTATCTAGTTCTTATACCCAAATTTCATAAGAATCCAATTAAATTTAAAACTGTTACAATTGTTTTCAATACATATAATGATACAGCTAATAAACTTCTATTAAAAATTCTTAATCAAATATATACATTTACAAAACCATTGATAATACACATTGTATAAAGAATAGCTATGAAATGGCCAATATTATGAATAATTTTAAATATATAAACAATGTAACAACACATGATTTCAAAAATCTTTTGATTAATCTAGATTTATTAGATCTACATAATGTAATAGATGCTTTATTTAAAAAATATCATCTTGTTTTGAATTTATCAACGAATATCAATACAGATTATTTTCATATTTTAACAAATTTCATTACCTATATTAAATTTAAATTGCAAGATAACACAATATATCTACAGAAAATTGATATACCATCATATAGTTATATATCTAGTTTATTATCAGTCTTATGACACAAGTTTTAACCTTTTTGGGTCTGGTGTACTATTAATAGTACATGTCTTTAAATGCAGTATATATATATATTTTTTTTTAGAAATACTTTAGCTGGGTGATTCTCAAAATAGGGGACAATTTATGTCTTTCGGCATACAAAAAAAATGGAGAGGTTTTCTGTCATGTTTTTATATTTAGATATGTTTGTCTTAATATTATTCATTATTTGCACTCAAGAATTACTCACTTTTTAGTTAAAAACACCTTAAAATAACAGAATAAATGTTCAAAATGTCATTAGCATGGATGTCCACAGCAACTGTGCCTTATATATACTAGCTTTTTCAAGAGTTAATATCATGTTTATAAAATAAAACAAATGTTATTCTTTCTTTAAATTAATCAAGGAAAGGATTTATCCAGTAAATTTCTTTTTAAAAATAAAATTATAGTATATAAAAAAAGAATTAAAGTTTGTCCTCCATATTCTATTTTCAAAACAAGGCCATACTATAACAGCTGGTTATTAATCAAAATTTCATTTTCACATATGACAATAGGTTGAAAATATAAAGTTTCTCCATGGCAACAAGTAGCCATTTTATCCCAGCCTGAAAATAGAAGCATGTATTGTATTTTAAGAATAGAAGTTGAATATTAGGGGCGTACATCAATTGTATGTCATTAGAATGGATAATAATTTTCATGTTTATTTTATAATTAAAATTTTTATTTAACTTATTTGCATAGGACTTTTGTGTTTTAAAAAGCCCCAGAAAGGACTATTACATTGTGATTATATTATGGCTCATAATCTTATTTAAATTAAAATTTGTCATTATCATGGACAAATATCAGTGTCATTAGCATGGTTTTTCTGTCCATGCTAAAGACTCCTATGTGCATAAATGTAACCATTGCTTATATTGTATCTTTTATAAAGTTTAATTTTACATATAAATTTAGGTATTGCATTTATTATCCCTAAAATATGCATTGAATCTGTCAGAAAATCATTAAGACAGCTTCTTACACTGTTAGCGTCAGAATGTTGCTCATGTAAACAAAGTTTGCTCTTTGGTAATGTTTTTATTCTCCTTATATGTATATATGTAAAAATGGAAACCATTTTCTGAAAAGGAAGGCTAATAAATATAGAAAAAAATATTTAAACAAGAAGAAAATAAAAATTTCTTAATATATTTATTCCATGCAATTTTTTTTGCCATTAGCATGGCTCAAAAAATACTAATTATTTTTTTTTAAGTTAATTTTTAAATATTTAGCTCTGCTGACTACATGTAAAGTATACCTAATACTATATTAACAACACCTATTTTTTTCAGAAATTTTGCTAACAGTATTTTTTTTTAAGATTTCACTTTTGAAATTGTCCCCTATTTTGAGAATCACCCAGCTACTATTTACATACAGTAATGTTACACTGTAAAAAAAAAAAATAGGTCGATCTACTAAAGATTTTTTAGTGATCCTTGTAATTACTAAATTTTTTTTTTTTTTGTAATCTTACTCGGTTATTAGACAACCTGTAAGAATTACTAGAAAAAAGCTAGCAACAAATAGAGTTAATAGTTTTATATTTTTAATAGCTATTACTAAAACTCACTTCGTGTGGCCGTGATAGCCTAGTGGTCATAGCACCGATCTCCAGGCTGAAAGGTCCCGGGTTCGATGCTGGACGCCACCAAATACGCCCTTGAATGTATGCAGTGTAAGTACTCTTTAAATAAAGGGATTATGAAAGTCCTGTCGGAGCAGGTAGCAATGTTTGGTGCTGCCATCTATTGTGGCTTATTATTAAAAATAATTTTGGAGCTATTACTAAAATTTGCTTAGTGGCTCATACTAAAAAGTTTTAAGTTAGTTATACAAAAAATTCTTTTATTCAGTTTACAAAAGAAATGTTTGTTTCACTTGCAAAAAAAAGTTTGTAATGGTTACTAAAAATTTCTGTGGAATACAAATTTACTAAAAAAATTTAGTAACCTCTTGAATTTTTTTTTTACAGTGTAGTATATGTCTATGTATTTACTATATAACATCATTTATGTTTAGGCATTTAGTAATAATAATAATTATTATTTTTGATTAATTCTCTTTGTGCCGTTTGCGATCCTTTTATTTTAAACATATATTTCACTCATGAAATTTAAAATAAAGGTTACTTTCCTGAAATAATCCTGTGTAATAAAACGCAAAAAGTATTAGAATGTCGCAATATAAATTAAACCTCCTTGTAAAGCAATATTTTCTAAACATGTCCAAAAATTCTTCCTTAGTCTATTTTCATATGAATATAAATCGAATTGTGCGCAAAACAGCAACATTCATTATCTTTAAGACAATGACATATTCGTTAAACACTAATTAGCCTATATGGATGGCTAGTGTTAATGTTATTAAAGTAAAAACAATTTTTTCTAAAAACTGAAAAAAAAATCGGACCCGAAAGGGTTAATTCAATTTTGACTGGAAATTTTAAATGCATGAAATGGGCAGGTGCTATTATTCAGAAACTATTTAATCAAAAGATGGTTTTCATTTTTCCCCCCCTACTTTCTTCTATTTTACAAGTATTGGATTCGTTAAAGTTTTTAAATTACGATGGATTTATACCGGGTGCGTCATAAGTTTGTGCAAACTTTAAAAATCCATAATAAAAGAAGTAATGACCGGAAAAAATTTTCGGATTGCTCGATTATAATCAGCCGGATTTTGGATTTTTTTCCATGGATAACAAAAAATGATTTCAAAATTGACCGATAGAGGCGCTCACAAGTCAAACTGAGGCATTTATGCAAATCAATCTAGCAATAAAACATCTGGCTGGAAATGGATTAGTCATTCGATCCCGGCAGGGTTCATCACCAGGTATCATTACCAGGTCGACCACTAGTGATTAAAGTTTTCTATGAGAATGGTGAATCCACAACTATTGTATTGCGAAAGTTTCGCTTGAAGAAAGGATTTAAAGAGCAAAAAACCCCTATTCATTAAATGGGGTACTCATTTTAGTCCGACGTTTTGAAGACAATTTAGAATGACGATTGTGTTTGCCTGATTTGCATAAAACGTCTCAATATGGCGTGAAAGCACCCTCTATTGGTTCTTTTTGGAATCATTTTTATTATACATGGGGGAAAAAATCAAAAATTCGTATGATCAAACTCTCACAAACTGAAAAATTTTACGAGCATTACATGGCTACCAACTTCTACGCCTTATTAAATTCAAATAAACATATTAGAAACAGAAATTTTAGTAAATAATGGACAATATATACCGTATTACATAACATTCTACATATTTGGCATACATGTTATTTAAAAAAAAATGTGGTTCCAAACATATTTATAGGATTTAAACAGGCGCAGTAGTTGGCAGCTCTGGCATTACTTCTTTTATTATGGATTTTTAAAGTTTGCACGAATTTATGACGCACCCTGTACTTAAGGATTGCGTCATAAAAGATTCCAAATCGTCCCAAAAGATTCCAATGCGTCATAAGATTCCAAAAAACATGTTTTTACAAAATGTCTGTCTGTTTGTATGTGACATAGATTTTGTGGGCGATCTTTTTCAAGAACTAATGCACGGAATCTAATAAAAATTTATATTCAGATAGTCCCTGATATAAATTGATGCTGATTAATTTTTGGTGTGAATCACTCATTAGATGGCGCTGCTATGCTACTCTTTTCATGATTTCCCTCATAGATTTATCTCTTGATCTAGATTCTTGATCAAGAACTACTGCACGGATTTTCAGCAAACTTCAGATTCTGTCAGTCCTTGACATGAATGGATGCTATTTAAATTTTGTTGAAAATCGCTCTACAGGTGTCGCAGTTATGTTGTCTTTTTCACAATTTCTGAAATAGATGTATCTCGAGAATTAATGCACGGATTTTCATCAAAATTCAGATTCAGTTTATCCTTCATATGAACAGATTCTGTTTACGTTTTGGTGTCAATCATCCGATACGGGGAGCTGCTATGCTGAATTCTTTACCGATTCCCGCAATAACTGTATCTTAAGAACTAATGCGCAAATTTTTATCAAACTTCAGATTCAGGTTTACCTTGATAAATATTATTGCTGATTAGATTTTGCTGTAAATCACACAGCAGGTGGCGCTTTTATTCTGCATTTACCCGATATTTGCACTAGTTTTATTTCTAAAACTAATGCACGGAATTTCATACCATTAGAATCCAACATAGGCATAAATTGCAATTTGATTTTGGTACTGTGCACTGTAAAAAATTTCCAAAACCTTTTTCTATTAAACTGAAACCTTTCTGAAAATTCAAAAAAACCTCTTGTTAAAATCATGTTTCCGAATAATTCAGAAACTTTTCCTTTATTTTCAAATTCAAGAAGAGGAATTTTGAGGTATTAATATGTATGAGATAGAAGAAAGTTATGGGATTTCCATATCTGACTAGTTTTTGTTTTTGTAAACGTAAAAGATCTTTCAGAAAATATCATCAAAATGTGCGTTTTAAACCGAATTTCCGAACGAAAAAAAAGAAAAAGCAGTGAGAGAGAGGAGAATAACTGATTGTCAAGTGACCAAAATTGCCTAGAATTCGATCATTTCTCTAAGAAAGAAACGAAAATTCATTTCAGTTCCAAATCGCTTCTGTAGTCAACTCTGCCAATTTTGTCTAAGTTTAAAAAGTGAGTTAAATATGTGTGTCAGAAAGTTTCACGGTTGCTAGAAAAAACACTTAGAGCCAATTTAAGTAAAAATGTGCCACAGGAGACAATGCTGGTTTGACAACATAAGTACAGAAATATAACATATCCGATGTAGAGATCGCCGTCAGACGGTTTTTGTTCCATGAATAAAATATCCTTGACTTTTTTGGTGCTGCCATCTATTGGGAAAAGATTAACGTATAGTAGACGTTACATTTCAAGAGACGTTAAGGACCCTGCCCGCGAAGACACTCGCGAGCTAATGCTATTTTTTATGGGGAGGCATTTTTTAAATAACTCTTTCGCATTTTGTCAGTTTTATTTTTATTTATTTTTTTTTTTTTTATTTTTTTTTTTTCATATGATAGTTGAGGTTTCTTTCAAGATCGCTCCTTGATTACTTTTTCGATTTTGGTCGCAGATATTTTGCATAAAGTTACTTTCACTTCTAAAACCGGTTCCGAAAGTGAAGCTAACGTTATAAAACATATCTGCAACCAAAATCGAAAAAGTAATCAAGGAGCGATCTTGAGAAGCACCTCGACTATCCAATGTAAAAAAATAAATAAATAAATAAACTGTCAAAATGCGAAAGAGTTATCTCTCTCATCTTATCTTAAAAACTGTCGCCAAAGTATAAGATTAAATGTCAAAAATGGATATCGTAAATGTCACATTCATTTGACACTAAACATTTTACACGTGTTTCCTACGCCATTAACTACTTTTTAATTTGGCGTTTAATTTGTATTTATATTAATATTTTAATAATTTATTGATACTTTGGTTATTTAAAATAATAATTAGTCCAGTTGTGTAATTTAGTGTATAGTTTAGCAATGTGTACAATTTGGCGAAATTGATTGATTGAATAATCAAGTAGTACCCATTATTGGTTTACATTCTATCTGGATATTTTGGTTGATAGAATTGGCGTACTTATTGAGCCTCCGCCAAGGCATAAGCCAAGCAATTGTTAATTCTGTGTTTTAGCCTTACTATTATATATTTTTCATCTGCAGTTATTTTACTATCACTAAAAAAAGCAATATTTACAATGTGCAGGAAATTTTTTTGTAATGACAATGATGTAGGATTTTTATTTGCGATTAATTCATTCTGTTTTTTAAAAAAATGTTAAGAAAAAATATATTTTAAAATTGTTTAAGAAAAATATATACATGAAATCCCGACAGTAGAAAATTTTGTTTTTGATTGTTATGTAGCAATTCAAATTAATGTCAAGAGAACTTTGACAAAAATTAACCATTAGATACTACTTCATACTCCCAGACCACAGATTAAGTATTTACATTATTTGTTACGTTGTTTTAAGATGAATTTAATAACTTCAACATATGAAAGAGTTAAAATTGCAAAAAGAATGTAAATATTTTATAATTTAATGCATAGATTTGGGGGGGGGGGGGTGCTTAGAGGTCTGCACGGGCCGGAATTTCCAGGTTCGGACCCGGTTTGACCCACAGGAAATTTATTTAAGATCGCCCCGGCCCATTTATATTTTTACATTTCTAGTCCGGGCCCGTAAAGTGAAAACAGGCCCGTTCTTGCCCGACACGATTTGTACTACTTCAAAAAAATTCGATTTTTATCATATATTTAAGATTCTTTTCAAGAATACTGCATACATATTTATGGGATGATTTTACAGTATATTTTACAGAAAATACACAATAACTTCATTAAAGATTACTTAGATTCTTAGACTTTCAACATTCAAATAAAGATTCATTAAAAAATTACTGTGATTTAGCATAAAGAAAAAAAAAAGAAAATTAAAATTACTATAACTTTTGAAGCTGTATAATAAAATGTAGATTTATGAAAATATTGCTATACATTTTATCAAAGATTTTCTCAAATCCAAAGGAGCCACTTTCTGATACATTTCTAAATTCGTTTCTTTTCGGAAGCACATAAGATTAGCAGATGTTTTTATTCAGAAACTATGTAATCGAATGGCGTTATCCATTTTTTGATACAAGCATTTTAAGAAAATACTGTCAACGTTAGCTTTTTGAATCGAATTTCCGGAAACGACAGCATGGGAAGGGAGAAAATTCTGTTCACACATGACAAGAATCTCTTATATCTTAACAAGTATATACAAGTATCTTATTTAACAAAAATGGAAAACGCTATTCCATTCTAAATCCCTTCAATAATCAGGCTTGTCAATTTTATACCTTTACAGTTAAAAATTTACTCATAAAATGTGTCAAACTTTCGCAGTGACGAGACTTAAGAACCACCAAGAAATATATTTCCAAAGGCCCATACAAAAGTTCTTTATCGCTATTAATATTTTTATAAATCGTGTTGTTTTTCCTTCACATCTTGAGAACAATTAAGTCTAATTCCAGCCCGGCTAGACTACATATAGAAAAACAAAGCAAACCTGATCTCGGCCGGGCTCGAGTCTGCTAAAAAAATATTAAGCCCGGGTTAGACACAAAATAACTGTCCGATGCCGATCTCTACACTGTACAAGTTGCATTTCTGTATTGATGTTGTCAAATTAGTATTGGCTCGTGACGCACATTTTTATTCATTCTCGTTAAAGACATATTCATTGAAAACATTTCATATTTTATCCTTTTTGCTGAAAACTTTATAACGGGCCGCTAAGCCCGCTACATTTCTTTTTTTTTTAATCGGCCCAGCCCATTTATTTTGCTTGTCAGCCCGGCCCAGCTCGTTGAAAAAATTATTCTAATTCTGCTGGGCCGGCCCGTTAGAAAATTCAGAATCACTCTGCAGGCCGAGGACCGTTGCAGGCCTCTAGGGGTCCATGGGCAATGTCCCGATTTCCCATGCGGTAATAAGAGCCTGTGTTGAGCTGTGAATTTGAGAATTACCTTAAGATATATATTTCCAAAGATATTGTTAACAAAAGTTCATTATCGCTATTAAACATTTTACCTGCACTATTAAGACCAGTTCCGTCCTGGCACGAGTATGTAGAAAAAAATAAATCCGGGATCAGAACTGTCTGATGCCAATCTACGATGAATGTGTAATATTTCTGCATTGATGTTGTCAAATTCGCTTCGGTTCGTTGTTTTCGTGAGGCACATTTATACTTTTTCTTGAGAAAGTTATATTCATTGAAAATGAATCATATTTTATCGGCTTCGTTTAAGGTTTTATATTGGGTCGGTAGGTCCGCCTAATTTTTTTTATTGGCCAGTCCTGCAGGCCCATTCAATTTTTTTGCCGGCCCGTCGGAGAAAAATCGCCAAACTTTTGCCAGACTTTAGCCGGGCAATTCTATATTCGGTTTATATACATGTGTAAACGGAACTTGTCTATTAGGGAATCCTACCTTAATCAAAAATGCTTCATGTTCTCAAAGAAAGAAATGCTTTGAAACTAAAGTTCCTCCTATGACGAAAAATTTCACTTGCTATTTTTATTTTGCAATTTTGCTTTAGCGATTTTTATTGTTTTTGTATTCATGATTCAGGGGTGAACGAGGGGGGGGGGGGGGTAAATTAGTTCTTCGTTCAGTGGAGTTGGAAGAAGCATCCTTTTCTCTGGTTATGTCGCTAGTTGAGCCCCTCCCAATGAATTCAAAAACTCTACGACTATGTTTGCTAATGATTTTAAACTATCAAGAATTTGTTAAATTGCAATAAGATTAATATAAAGAAAAATAATTAAATACAAATAGCTTTTCAATGCTTAAAAATCTTTGCAGGTTGTGATACACAAAAGAGCATCGGTTTTTTCCCTCTGAAAAAAGAGGGGGGAATGTCCATAACAGCCCTTCTGCTATGTTATTTTAAAGCAAAAATTCTTAATTGTTTTTTACAGGCAGGTCCCGACTTAGAGAGTGGAAGGCCCTGGGGAAAACATTATTATGGGGGCCCCCTTCAATCTTAAAAATTTTCATAAATTATACTGAAGTGACTAAAACTAAAATTCATATTGGTATGTATACATAAACTTCAAGTACTATTCACATCGATATATATAATAGCAGAAGAAAGATAACTTTAAGAAAATATCTAATGCAATTTTTTTTCGGTTTCAGAAGTATAAGGATAAATGCGAGACCTTAAGGGGGCATGGGGCACAGAAACAGAGGGGTTGGGAGAAGAAAGCTCCTTAAAACTGAAAAAAAAGAAGAATTTTAGTCACTTTTGGCTGTTTTTTATCAATTGGCACTCTTAACGAAAAATGAATCTGTCCTTTGGGGGGGGGGGGGGGGGGCTCAAGCAGGGAGACCCGGGGCAATTGCCCCGCATGCCCCTGTATAAGTCAGGCCCTGTTTACAAGTTAGTTGTGTTTACTTTAAATTTAAAAATTCATTTATATCAGTTTGTAGAAATAAACAAGTAAGAAAAATCATGCATTAAGCATAAATTATAAAACACTTTCCAACGCTTCCGGAAATCTTTAACAAAATTTTGTTATTTAGGGAAATAAAATGCTACTGTCCTTAGTCAAATATGCATTGAAATACTTTTGAACAGCCCTGTATTTGATCCGTCGGTTGATATATATATATACACAATATAATGGGGAAATTTAGTTTAGCTAGAAAATGTCTAACTGGCTGAAATTTCTCTTGCAGCACTTTATTCTAATAGATGGAAAATACTTCAATAATTTTGTTTAGCCCTGTAATTTATCAAGTATCTTTACTACACGCCAGTATTTAGTTAAAATTTAGTTCAAACAAACACATTCTTAAAGCTACTTAAATCACATTTCCAGAAATTATCACATATGGATGACCATGTTGCTAATTCTTTGCGTGACCCTGTATATCATTTTATCTATATTCTACAAACATTTCTTAGTAAACTGAAAGCAGTTCAACGTAAAATGCATAACTACTACCTTTAAGTTAATTACTTTCATATTCAGTAACCTTTATGAGCTCTTTTGTGTAACCCTGTATATCAACTACACTATCTACCAATAAGTGTTTGAAAAATTTCGATTTCTGACATTTTATCAAATATTTAAAAATATACTTGTCGGATTCTTCTGAAACTTCAGGATTATGAAGATTATGTATGACCTCATATTTATCAACATCCATTTGATAAGCAGGGCAATTAGGGGGCCGACAAAAAATTAAAGAATAACAGAAATATTTGGGATCACCCTCTACATGAAAATGCACGAAACGATTTATCGCTGCAGAATACAAATATGTGGATACTGCACAACATGTACACTGATTTTTGTAAGAATAGCATGTATATTCATTTAAAAAAGAGTGATTTTTTTTTAAAAAAAAATCAAAAACTCTGGTATGTTTTTTGTTTATATCATGCAGGGTTTTTGACCAAATTTAACGCAAATTTCAGAAATATTGGCAAAATCTATTAGAAAAAATATAGCGCAATTGGAATATAAATATATTAAATATTTTATGAAATATGAGTAGTTTTATGAAATAACTTTTATCAATAAAAACGGTAAAAACGATTCTTTTACACATCATTTAATAGTCAATTCTATGGAGTAATTTATAAAAAAAATCCAATCAAATATCATGAAAATTCAATAAAAAGAATATTGCCCAGTTAAACTGATGGCATTGAGCTCACAGGCTACGCATACTAATTGTACATTACAGCCTTATATTTTCAAGGGTTAATTCCGTTCGAAAAAAAATTAAGAAGGGGAAACAGCTCTCCCCTTTCCTCTTTTTTATACTTAATCATTTAACCCCCTAAACTATCAAGGACATGCTTTATCATATAAAAAATCTATATCCAAAATTCAGAGCAAATCGAATAATTCTTAATAAAAACCCATTTAGCATTTATATAATTTAAGAGGAGTTACCCCCCTCTTTTATACTTAGCCATTAAACTTCTAAAACTATTCAGAGATTTGAACGAAATCTGACAATTCTGCTTGAAAAACCCATTTATATAAATTAAGAGGTTGGACATTAGAGACCCGTTTCCCCTGTTTATACTTATTCAATGAACACCTAATAACAGTCACGGAATTGCCTCACCAGAATAATCCTATATCTAAATTTTGAACGAAAACTTAATTCTGCATGAAAAACCCACTTATATCAATTAAGGGGAGGGGCATGATCCCCCGTTCCCCCTCTTATACATATCGAATGAACTCCAAAAACTAATCAGGGAAGCGCCTTGTCAGGATATACTTAATACAAAATTTCAAGTGGATCGGATATTTTTATCATTAGTTACGCTCGCTTACTCACGCTTACTACACGCTTACGCGAGCGTTACGCACGAACGAACATACATACAGAACGGGCGGACACATAAGCTCCCAGGCTATGATAGCCTGTGAGCTAATAAAAAGATATCATTATTATAAGTAAGCTGTTTTTACATTGCTCTCTAAAAACGGCTGAATGATAAGGGATTTCCCACAAATTGACATTTTTTATTAACTGACTTTTAGGAAAAAATTAGTATTTAATGTATACAATATCTAATACAATATTTCTGTTAATAAGTATCTTGACATCTGTGATAGAAAAGAATAAAAGCTCTTTTCCTTTTCTATCACAGGTGTCAAGATACTTATTAGTAGCAATATTGTATTACAGATATCGTATTCATTAAATAGTACCATTTTTTTCCTAAAAGTCAGTTAATAAAAAAATGTCAATTTGTGGAGAATCCCTTATAATTCAGCCGTTTTTAGAGAGCAATGTAAAAACAGCTTACTTATAATAATGATATCTTTTTGAATTTTCATGATATTTGATTGGATTTTTTTATAAGTTACTTTAGAGAATTGACTATTAAATGATGTAAAAGAATAGTTTTTATTGGTCGCGCATGCGCAAATAAATATTATTTCATAAAACTACTCATATTTCATAAAATATTTAATATATTTATATTCCAATTGCGCTGTATTTTTTCTAATAGATTTCGTCAATATTTCTGAAATTTGCGTTAAATTTGGTCTAAAACCCTGCATGATATAAACAAAAAACATACCAGAATTTTTGAATTTTTTTTAAAAAAATCACTCTTTCTCCATGAATATACATGCTATTCTTACAAAAATCAGTGTACATGTTGTGCAGTATCCACATATTTGTATTCTGCAGCGATAAATCGTTTCGTGCATTTTCATGTACAGTGTGATTACAAATATTTCTGCTATTCTTTAATTTTTTGTCGGCCCCCTAATTGCCCTGCTTATCAAATGGGTGTTGATAAATATGAGGTCAGACATAATCTTCATAATCCTGAAGTTTCAGAAGAATCCGACAAGTATATTTTTAAATATTTGAGAAAATGTCAAAAATCGAAATTTTTCAAACACTTATTGGTAGATAGTGTATAACATTTATATACGCCATATAATTTGCAGACATTTTGTAAAACTTAAAAGCTCATATCATAATTGAAAAAAGCATTTCAACCATCCATCAGCTATCATCGATAATACACAGTATTTCAGATAAAAGTATAAGGTTTGAAATATTTTGTGTGTCCCTGTAAAAGCTATGCACTTCATATTATGCGTTAAATGTTAAGTCTCAACGACGTATATCAAATTTATGATACTTGAAACCGTTTAACATCATTAAAATATGTCGCAAACTATTCCCTCCTTTATTATTGTCTATTGTGTAATGGAATTCTTTTGAGTGGCCTTTTAAATGAATAATAATTTTTATTTTGACAGCATATTTTACAGATTGCGTATTTTAGTGCACTTTGCGAATCCATGTAAATTTGAATAAGTTTAACAGGGTGCAACACCTTTAAAATTCATTTGAAACGATTTTTTCCCATTGGCCGTAATGTATCGGAAACTTTTGACTATCCCTGTAAATAAACTAATCATAGTAGAAACTTCATTTTCAATAGGGTTCGTGCTAGGGTAAACATCAATAACATATAAAAATTTCAGAGCAATCTGAGTATATTTACGGGAATAAGAGCGCGGCCAGACAAACCGAATGCATAAACACTTTTCAACTTTGTTGGAAAGTGTTAATAATAAAAATTTCAGAGCAATCCGAGTATATTTACGGGAATTAGAGCGCGGACAGACGGCCAGACAAACCGAATGCATAAACACTTTTCAACTTTGTTGGAAAGTGTTAAAAAAGAAACTGGTGGCATACTCTTTTAGTTGGTACCTTGTTTATTTACTTTCATTTTTAATGCATTATTAAGTATTTAGGAATGGCAACAACTTCTCTAGCAGCAATGGCCGTGTTCAGCTGTTACGCGCGCTGCACGCGCACGCTAGGAGCCACGGACATGGAGTGGATACTTATACTTGGTGGGATGTGCGTTCAGTCCTCGCTACTGTGTCACCAGTTACTGTAACTGTTCGCTCAGTAACAGATGGAGAACAGATCAAGGATGTAATTACTTGTAGTGCCAATTATAAAGATAATCTGTTACAAATGAAAGTGAGCTGGCTGGTCGAATGGTCAGAGTGCTGAGCTTGAACCCAGACGATACGGGTTCGAAACCTGCGCGTTTGTGTTTTTTTTTTTTTTTTTTGGTTGCTTTTTATTAATAAATAAGACATTTTTATTGAAGGTAAAATTTATATTAATAATACAGAAGCACATGTATTTCTATTATAATAATAAAATACTTATTTAAGTATGAGAAAATGAGATTTTTGCGGAGAAAGTTTTAATATTCCAAATTTAGAATATTAAAAGGATAATTAGAACGATATTAATATCGTTCCAAAGTGATTTATATATATATTAAGAAAATGAAAAAAAAAGTTTTCTGCGAAAATATCCGTATACGCATAAAATAATTATTAATGTTCTTCTTTTTTTTTTTTTTTTTTTTTTTTTTGAAAATTTTAGAAGTAATTTTTTATTGAGATTAGGATGCAAATATAATGCATGCATGGATATTTTACGGTGTTAAAATCAAAATGGAAAATATTATAAAAGCAAAATGTAAAAGATATACATTTTCTTAAATTAAGAATATCTGCATACATATATTTTAAAGAAGTGAAATATTTGGAGTTTGCCTTCTAGTTTTATAATGAATAAAGTATGATTAGAATGTTTATAATTTTTCTATTAAAAGTATAAATAAGTGTTTTGCTTATACTAACATAATTTCGGATGTCGTTTGTTTTTCATATTTTATGACATATTTTGGCCTGTTATCCACACGGTATTAAAATATACAATCATTAAATAAGAAATATATACATACTAAAACTTCTTCTGAAAAATTATCTAACTAACAATGCAAATTCCATTGAAATCAATCCAGTATTGTAGATTACAAATCAATCTTGTAATATGTGGATACAGGGCCATCGCTAAGACTTTTTATTGGTGGGGGAGAAAACCTTAATATTGTCAAGTCAAATTTTTATATTCGCCAACTCGTTTTATAATTTTGCCAAGTTAACGCACTTTGAAAATGTAATACAATTCTTATTTGTAAAAAAATTAATAATATTCCCAATTAGAGTTGTAACTTTTGCAAATTCTATCAAAAATAGAAAATGTATTGCAGTTTTTATTAAAATTTTAATTAAATTTGACATAAAAGTTTTAAATTTGCAAAGTGTAACAACATTTGTCAATGTTTTGGGAGGGTACCCCCACCCCTTAGCTAGTCCCCCGTGTGGGTATCTCAACCTTGGTTTATCAACAGCATTCTATTAATTACAACAATAGAATCAACAGTATTCTATTATTTAATACGAAAAGTATAAAGCAACTGATAAATGATTTTTAAATAAATAAAAATAAAATTATTAAAAAAATTAAATCACCAATTGTTAAATTGTATCAGTCAACCTACCAACTTTGACAACAAACAACGTGCAACCAATAAGAGATAAGCACAAAACGCACAATCACGTGATCAAATCGCCCATCATTTTTTTTGCGTCGCGCGCGTCAAGGTTTGAGCAGGGTTGATTGTCATTTTTTAAATGCTAATCGGGCTTAATTACATGAAATAGGTCACGTGATACTTTTCCGGAATACTTTTAATTTTATTTGAGTGGTCACAGGTATGTATTTCTGTTACGAAAATCATATTTTGAAAGGATAAAGAGGTATGGTATTTGTATTTACCAATTCTGAACCATAAAAATAATACAATAATTGAATAAGTTTAAAATTCTCTTCTTCGATAGCACCTACTCCAAGCAGAATCTTCTGAGCGCGCGCGCACAAAAAAAGCCGCTTTTGAACACGGCCAATGTCAACATGTCTGAAGGGAGTAGTATTCAGCATGAGCATAATAATGAAAATAGTGAAATTTTTACTTTACATCCAAATTCAACTCTAGATACTTCTCGATTAGAAGTCTCTTCAGAAAGAGATGTTCCTCTCAGCAGTGTGTTCTGTAAGTCATCGTGATCTTCATGTTTAAACAGATTGTTTACACCTGTCACTTGTCTGTGTGTCAAGTATGTTCGGAAATAGCCAACATATTTAACGTGAGACTGTTTTATAAAATTCTTTTTCCGATGTATTTATGAACAAGGGTTAAGGTGAAATTTGTTTCGCCGCTAAATATATGTAATGAAAATGGGTGGTATACTTATTTTAGAATTGTTGTTTTTTAAAGGTATATTTTATGTTTTTCATTTTGTTGGGATCAAGTTTGATATTCATCGTAAAAGTTTCGAGATTTTTTTTTAATCTATTTTTTATTATTATCGTGACAAGTTTGTAAAGGCATTACAACTGTACTGCTGTAGAAAATTATTTAGACAGATTTCTCTTACTGTCATAGCAGGAATTTTATGTATGCTTTTAGTGAGCCGGAAAATTTCCTGTTTAATTCAAGATTCCGTTCTATATCGATTAAATTTTGAAGTTTTACTGTAATAATAATTAAATTCACCAATAATTATATTTGCTAAAAAAATACTGGAGCTTTTAAGCTTTAAGAAGTTTAATGCATAAAAAATCAACCAACCTAAATTAATCAAAATCATATTATATCAGGATTGTGTTCTCAATATCCAATAAATTATTATTCTATTTTCTGTTACCGAATTAAAGGGATTCAGTATCTGCATTTATCTCAAATACCGTAATTTCCGGTAGATAAGCCGCACCGTTGTATAGGCCGCACTAGTGAAAAACCAGAAATATAAATTCAATTTTCATCAGATAGGCCGCACCGGCGTATAAGCCGCGGCTTATACGCTGCACAAACAAAGAAAGTCTATTAAATAGAGCAATTTTTCTAATTCATTTAAGGCCAAACAAACGAAAATGCATTCTTTATACATATTTAACGAAAATAAATATTTTTAGTAAATAATAAATAAATATAACTTGTAAATATTTATTTATAGTGTAATTTATTTATTAATGCTGAATTAATCCGCCTTCTTTCTAGATACGCCCCAGTATAAATTTGAAAAACGAAATAAATTACTAAAATAATTTAAACAAACTTTCTGAAATGCAACAAGCTGAAAAGTATTAATATAAATTTTTCATGGAGCAACAATCCTGACTTCCAACGAAAACATATGTAGAAAATAAATAAAAAAATAAAACTTAAACAGCGCGTTGGGTGATAAAACGCCAAAAGAGACTGCGTGCTTATTGACAACAGTTATCTTTTGTACCTCGACGCGACCTTGACCGAATGACAAAGAGAAAACTATTTTAAAACTGTTTCTAAAATTTCTTCTTTCGCTCCAATTATTTCACTATTTTACATTTGAAAGTGTAGTAGAAAAAAGACTTCTAACCCTTTTCCCAAAATGCCGTTTTGTAGAAATGGTTGTTGAAATCGGTAGAAAATTTGTCGTTTTTGACGACATTGACCCGAAGGCTGATAGGCTAAAAACATTTAAGAGACAGATGAAAAGTCACATAGAGATTTCCCATTCCTGTTATCTGTTTCCCGGTGAAATATTAAAAAATTATAGTGATTTAAAAACAAAACGAATTTTTCAGTACATTTTGGAGAAAAATAAATAGATTAAGAAAAAGTCGTGTGTTTTCCTTTTCCTAATTTTTTAAAAGCATTCTTTTTTCTCATTAGAATAGATGCGCAGTTTGTCATGTAAATGTGATTTCTGACAATTTCTCCTGTTGCACAATTCAGTTCTTTCTTCGGTATGAATGCGGAGGTGGATATTGAATGAGATTTTGGAGAAAGTTTTTGTTACAGACCACATAAGACACTGGTTCCTAGTAGATGTAAAGGAAACCGTCGGTATTTAAATGAGATTGCTCAGAAAATGCTTTATTACACACCACACATGAAAGGTTTATCTTTAGTATGAACGCGCATGTGAATAATTTTCTGTTCAGAAATACAGTTCAAATATACTTTCTGAAACAAAAAACATACAAAATTAACACGCGTTGGTATTCTTAAACTATATATAACCGAAAAACGTTTTTCAGTGTTTCCTTAAAGACAAAAAACATTATGACCTCACATGATAATCATTTTGATTCCAAATCGCTTCAATAGAAAGACCTGACAATTTTATCCTTTTACATTCAAAAATTAATCGGATAATATGGCGAAAAAAAATTCGCGTTGTTATGTACTAGATTTGAGAATTGATTTTATAAGAATATCTAAAATTTTTACGTATTAAAAGAAATTAAAAGCAACAATAAATATGAAAAATATACCTAGTTTATGTTTGAGAGTAAAGTTAAATGTTGCTATTATTGTGAAACACTGAAAATCAGAATATCAAAATACCAAAAAAAAAAAAAAGACTAGAAAACCGAATATTATTGTAAAACCGTTTTTAAAGGCTGTTCTAAAATTTTAGCTTCTTATTTTCTGATGCATTCGCAAAGATATTTTCGTTCGTAAATGCATAAAACTTCCAAATGTTAGAATTCACAAACAAAAAAATCGGACGGCATTTTTTCGTTTTCTCATAAAAACAATGAATCTTCCTAAAGAAGTTCCCAAAGATTTGTTTTAGTGCTTAAAAGATGAAGTATGATATCGTAGATTTGGTGGCAGGGATACGCGAAACGTGATTTTATTGCGTCAAAAGCAAGTTAAAAGAAAACCATTTAACTTTTCTGTTTTTATTATAGATGATGCTACAAAAATGGCCCTAACTGCACAATTCTGATGAATGCATGTGTACATTTTTTTGTAAGCATAATTAAAGAATACAATACAGTTTAAGAAAGCCTTACATTTGTAAATGTTACAGAGCATTTGAAGTCTGAAAATAATCTAGATTCTTAGCGCAGTCGTGGGACGATTATGTGGGTAATGACTCGGAGTGATATGATTCTGAGAAAATCTCTTTTTAAACAATACACAAGAGAAACATCTTTCTTTTCGTATGAATGCGCAGGTGTGTATTGAAATCAGATTTCTTTTTTTATTGCACGTCACAGGGGAAAAGATTTCTTACTGACAGAAAGGAATGTATAAATATTTAATATAGAAATAATACTGTGACTGAAATATGACTGCAAATACATCGACAATTTGTAAGAAAAATATTTTATTTATTGATTGATTTATTTATTTTGACAAAGGCACAAAAGAGAAATTGCGTCTGCATTATATTGGATATTGTAAAATAATTTTTAAAAAGTTATCAATTAAATTTTATCCCTAAGTATCATTGATATTAATTGACAGTATGAGATGTGAATTAATCCATAAAAAACAAAAATACCCTTTCTTTTTTCTTTTTTAAAATCTTATTTAAATTTTTTGTTTGTCGAAATTAAAAAAAAATTAATAATGCTTCATTTTTCTATTCACTTTTTAAAATTCAAACGTTATTTCTAAGTTTTTGAAAATGCACTAACATTTTCCTTATTGATTTCGGAAAATTTACAATTTTTCTATTTTGCAGCTTTATGCAATATTTTGCTTGCAACACCGGGTTGAAAATAAAAAAAATCTTCGTATAGGCCGCACCGGCATATAAGCCGCACTTGGAAAAAATTAATTTTTAAACACGTATAAGCCGCGGCTTATCTCCCGGAAATTACGGTAATAAAAATAATGTTATTGTTCACATAAAAAGAAAAACTAAAGTAACTTTTTTCTTATAAGTTTTGAAATATTATGCATTCGTTGTTTTACTTCTATTTAAAAATTTAATACTTTTTAATTAATAGTAAAAAAAAAAAAAAAAAAGTAGTAGTTGATAATTTAAAAAGGGAACACTTGTAAAGAAAAGGGGTAGGGGAGAGTGCCGTAACTTGGGACAGTTTTCATATTTTAATTTTTTACATTGACAATCCGATTTAAAAACAACATTTCAATACACCAACATATTTCTCTATTATTTTTAGAAATTCAGGCAATTTAAAAATAAAAAATTGCCACTTATTTAAAGTAGGGAAGGCAAACTGTCTCAAGGTTCAACAGGATGTTGTAGGGTAGATGCTCCAGTTTTGGCCACATTGGATTGATTCGTCTCCTATTTAGGCTGTAAATTGATTTTAACAAAGTATATGCATTTTTACTCCATAATCAAACATTCTTTTATCATTACTTTATTTCTTGATGAAATGTGGCTCACAAAGAAAAAAAAAAAAAAAAAAATTGCTGCGAAACTATAGTGTGTTCACATGCAATAAGATTTTTGCATACCTAACACATTTTCATTATCTTTCAATATTAGGCATTTATCAAACTTTGTTTTGGAACAATTTGCTATTAGGTTTTATGAGGTAGGTTTTTCTCTCTATTGCAATTTCACATTTAAATCAATTATTTTAAAAGCTTAAAGGAGGTGGCCAAAACTGGTTCTTTAAATTTGCTATATTTAGTACCAGTTATAGCCATAGAGTGGCCAAAAAGGATAAGACTTTTGACTACAAGACTAATTATAGTGAAGATTTTAGCAATATATTTAGAAATAATTTGACTAATAAATTAAAAAGTTCAATAAAATTACAGCATGATTTAATGATTACTTGTATTTTTCTAAAAGTAATGAAGTTGCATAATTTTTGTAAGATTTCGGGCACATAAATTTAGAATTTAGAAATACTAAATATTGTGACAATCTTTATCAAGTTTAAAAAGGACAATTCTGTACTCTTAAAAAAATGGCTAGATTGAACACTGTTTTAAGATAGGAAATAAAATTAAGGTCATTCAAAATGTATTGTCAGTACTACAAGATAGCTAAGTTTTGGAGTTAAAGTACCTCTTCTATCTTGCATCACAAATTTGCAGAATGTGCATTACTTTTTTCTAGTCATGTTGAATCTGAAGTAGCAAGTCTGAGTACTAAGGTTGTGCTGTTTATTACAGCCAACTATCTACGCTAGGGATATGGGTTCAAAAAGAGAAGGGGTACCCTCTGTGAGGGCTATTTTAACACCCTAACCCAGGGTCAGCGAACCTTTTTACATCCGCATGCCCAATTTTTTTCAAGAAAAATTTTATGAGAACATGACGTGCCAACACACCAAAAAACAATTTAGTAAATAAAATTTTCTGGATTTTTGTATATTGGGCTTTAAAAATTTGGGATAATATACATCTGGTAACAGACCCTTATTACCACATGGGCAAATCGGGACTTTGCCCATGGGCCCCCAAATCCCTACATTAAATTATAAAATATTTACTTTTTTTTTCCAATTCCTGCTCTTCCATATGTTGAAGTTATTAAAATCATCTTAGAGTAATATAACAAATTGCTAAAGTTATATAAAAGAGTTTTGTACTGTACTAAGATAAAAAAAAATGTACTTTTATTAATTAAGGTATTTGATTTATTGTTGACGGAGCTAAGAATTTTCTTCTATTTATATCCAAAGTGCGAAAATAATTTTTAGCACTACACATACATATATGAATATATAATTGACCATCAGTTCTATTTGAAAAAAGTTGCAATGATTCAAAAGGGGCCCCCTAATTTATCTTTGCCTAGGGCCCCAATTAGTCATAATCGGGCCCTGTCTAGTAATAATTAGAGATGGGACGAATATTCGGCCTTTTTGTCGAATACTCGGCCAGCCGAATATTGAAGGTTTGTTGGCTGAATACCTGCGGCCAAATAGTGTAAGATATCTTAACAAATAAATTCAGAATAAAGTTTTTCTTTTTCTTTTTTGCCATTTAGAAAAAATTTAATCTATTTACATTTAATTTCTGATACATTTATGAAGTCATTTTCATTTGTAATTATACAAAATGTACTGTTATTTGGATACTAAAAATTACAGCATTTCTTTATTTCCTATAAAAGTTAAGGATCTTTTAGACAATGTTGTCCAAATTAGAGATTAAACTTACCTTGGATATTCAACGGTCAGAAAAATGACTGTTAAAGAATGTTATACAGTATAGGATCCGTTATCCGGCGTCCCGGTATCCGGAACGCTCCGAAAACCGGAATGCAAATCGGTACCTTTTTTTTTTTCCCCAGCGATGCCGCGGACGTGCTATAGAATGTAAATTGCGCAAAAGATCGGCGACGGGATGCGAAAAAATAGCTCTTACGCGTCCCAAGAAACGCGCAATCTCGTCAAAGAATTGCGAAAAAACGACAAATTTTGTTAAAAATCACGAAATACCTACTATTTTTCGGCAAATTATATCAAAAGATTTGCGAGAAAATGGGTAATTCCGTTACAAAATCCTCCATAAAAAAGACAGATTTCCCTCAAAAGATCGCGAAAAAATAACAAATATGGTCCAAAAGATCGCGATAAAACGGCAAATTTTGACAAAAGATTCGCGAAAAACGGCAAATTTCGTCAAAAAATCATGGAAAAACGGCAAAATTCGTTAAAAATCAGCTAATTTTCAGCGTTAATCACGATATTAGATTGATTAGTTTTAGAGTGATTAGTTTTTTTTTTTTTTTTTCAGCGATGCCGCGGACGCGCTATAGCGTGTAAATTACGCGTATCTCGTCAAATTGTCAATCGCGAAAAACGGCAACTTTCGTCAAAAAATCGCGATTAAAGACAAATTTCTTCAAAAGATCATGAAAAAAAAAAACAGCAAATTTGTCGGAAACCCCCCCCCCCAAAAAAACGGCAGATTTCGTCAAAAAAAACATGGAAAAACGGCAAAATTCGTTAAAAATCAGCTAATTTTCAGCGATAATCACGATATTAGATTGATTAGTTTTAGGGTGATTAGATTAAGAGTGATTAGTTTTTTTTTTTTTTTTTCAGCGAAGCCGCGGGCGCACTATAGGGCGTAAATTACACAAAAGATCGGCGACGGGACGCGAAAAAATAGCTCTTACGCGTCCAAAAAATCGCAAAAAAAAACCCGACAAATTTCATTAAAAATCACGAAATACCGACTATTTTTCGGCAAATTATGTCTAAAGATTTGCGAAAAAATGGGTAATTCCGTCGCAAAATCCCCCAAAAAGACAGATTTCCCCCAAAAGATCGCGAAAAAATAACAAATATGGTCCAAAAAATCGCGATAAAACGGCAAATTTTTACAAAAGATTCGCGAAAAATGGCAAATTTCATCAAAAGATCACGAAAAACGGCAACTTTCGTCAAAAAATCGCGGCAAAAGGCAAATTTCTTCAAAAGATCACACACAAAAAAAAAAGAAAAAGAAAAACAGCCCATCCTGAAGCAGAATTCTTAGAAATAGGTACAATTTGGAGGCAAACACATTATCCAACAGATCTTTAAAAACTCACTATAAAAATGACTTCTTAAAAAAATGCTCACAAAGTGCAACAAAGGAATTGGGATAAAAAATTTCCAGAGAAGCTTCACAATCAAAGATGCTTTGTGGAGTGCTGCTAAAGCATGGCAGGCTGTGGATAAGAATACACTTATCCATGGATGGTACAATCTGTGGCCACACCTGCATTATTTTTCGATGACAAAAATGAGCCTTTCAAGGCTTCAAGATTTCAAAAGAAAAGCAAATTATTACTGATCTGTTGGCATATGCCAAAGGCTTTAATTGTCCAGAAGCTAAATTGCTTAATCAAGAAGCAGTGGAAGATTGTTTAGAAACCGATGAAAACATTCCTGCCACTAATCACATGACTGACAGTGAGATTTGTGAAATGATGACAAACAATATATCTGATGAAAGTGATGATGAGAAGCAGAATGAATCAGTTGAAAAGGTATCGAATGAAAAATTAGTATTTTATACCAAACAATTAATTTCAGGCATGCAACAAAGGAGCTACTTCCATGAGCAGCAAATCATGTCTCAGTACAAAATACAAGAACAATTAGTGCAAGAGACACACTGTAAGCAAAAGACTATCATAGAAATATTTGCTAAATCCCAATCAAAAGATTGTTTCAGAATCTCAAAATTAAATTTCATATGTGTATTTTTTTTCCTTTATTATAATTATTTTTTTATTTTGTGTAAATTAATCTATAAATTAAGGTATTTACATGTATTAGTATTCATATTTTCCTGTTTATGAAATTATTTTGTGCATTTTTTATACTTACGGTAAAGTGTTCTGAATTACGGAAAAACCCCTTATCCAGAATGATCTGGGTCCCAAGCATTCTGGATAACGGATCCTATACTGTATTACAATTCAAGATGTATAAACTATTATTGAAAAAAGAAAAACACTGCTTCATTCTAAAGTGCTTGAATATTCATTATATATTCTATATATATTTATACAGTAAAACCTCTAAATAACGGACACCTCGGGGACGCAGAAATTGTCCGCTATTGGGAAAACATCAAAGATTCAAAATTTACTAAGAAATGCTTAATGTTTCATTAATCGACTTTTATATGTCCTAAAACCTCTATTATATAATTAATTAGAAATAAAAAAAAAAAATTATGCGATAAAACTGAAATAAAATTGTGCACACCTTTATCCACTGTTTATTACATTCTTATGAAAAAAATATGTTACAAAAGTTTACTTTTGCTTGTGATTACATGTAATTTGTTTTTCAATGTCACTTTATCTGGACATTATAGAGTTCCGGGCGGAGGGGGGAGGGGGATTGCACTTTTGGACCATTAACCCCCTCGCGAAGGGAGCCTTTTACGAAATTATTAATGTTTTGCCACCGGTTTTCAATGCAGAAATTTGTACCTCATTAAATCGAGAAAATGTTCCAATTATATAAGGCAAATTTTAGAGTACAGTTTTACTGGCCAGGATAAACAAGAATTCTTAAGCCTTTTTTCGGCACGTATATGTATCACTCGTCCTCAAGGGGTTGAAAGAATAAAATCTCAAACTTATCCGGGGGGACATTTCAATGCTCTGGGAGATGTCTCTCCCGGGCAACCTCTTGAATTCACCACTGAACATGGAAGGGGGGGGGGATTTGTCCCAGCTCATGATTTACATTTATGTATGATCACAAAATGTATGATACAATGTCCTTATAAATTAAAAAGCCTTTTTACTTTTTTTTTGTGTCGTTAAAAAATACTTTTTCATTCTTTATCGCCGAAAATAGTGTCCGCTATTCGGAATGTCCGTTATTCAGAGGTTAAACATACAAAAATTCAGGTTTTGGGAGTGGGGATTGGAAAAATGTCCGTTAAATAGAGGTGTCCGCTATTCGGGAGTGTCCGTTATGGAAGTTTTACTGTATTTAAATCTTCCTTCATTCATGTAGTTATCAATTTCTGTTTATGCATTTATTGTTTGTTGAATAAGTGAAATATTGTTGAATAAAGTATATGCTGGTTCAAATGTCAAAAATTTTGTTACATGCATTAATCACAACTTTTGCTTTCATGTAATTTATAATTTAAGGCTTAGAGAATATTTCAGAACAAAGACTTATTCTTACAAATTTGTTTATCATTAGAGATACAAATTCTCCACCATAAAATTTACTTGATTAAAGGTTATTTCAGAAAATATCTTGTAATGAATTATAAAAAAGAGTAAGAGTGTTGATTTTGAATGTAAGAAAACATAAATATATTACTGAATAGTAATCGAGTAACTCTTTATATTTTAATAGAAATGATTTACCATCCTTGCTTACTGAAAGACAGTTTGATAAATCTTAGGGAAAAAAAAAATAGAATGAAATTTTCGTAATTTTTTTTGCGCTAAAATAAATTTCTTAAATTCAAAAAGCACATTTTAAGAATAATAAATGAATTCCTATTTTAGGTAAAATTTTTAGAAATTACTTTCCTGTAGTTAAAATTATGCTATTATAGTATAGATGTAATAAAATATGTTTAATTAGCAATGTCAAGGTGTATCAAATATTATAAGAACAAGAAATACATTAAGTTATTAAAAAATTAAAAAAAAAAATTAACAATATAATTTAGTTTTTTTTTTTCATTTTAAATAGTGTATGTGTACAATATATATATAATATATAAATTTATTTTTATTAGTCTGAAAAAATATTGGTATTCGGCCGGCCGAGTATTCGGTTTTCGGCCTAAAATTTGGCCGAATATTCGGCTATTCAGCCAAATCACTATTCGTCCCATCCCTAGTAATAATTGGATTAACATATCTTATAAAGTAATAAAATGATGAATCGATTTTTCTTATGCCAAATATTAATATGGTGCTCAACCTAGTAACTCTTAACAGGATGCAATCTGAATTCAAATCATCAGACAAGTGGAAAAGTAAAGCGACAGAAGGAAAAAATAGAGCGAACAATTGTGAATACTGAATCACTATAGTTTTAAAATTGCTAATTTTACTGGTAATGCCTGATATATATATATTTTTTTTATATCTCCCAACCTTCTCTTAATTTGATAATTTATTGAAACCACATTGAAATAGTTTAGCAATTCAATTAGTAGCTTTTCAATAATAATAAAAAAGGCATTAAAAAACCTCCAGCTTCTATAAATTTGGGTGGTTTCATTCGACTCTATTTAGTTTTAGGATTTCAATCAATGCTGTGCTGAAAATTTTTCATCGCATGCCATAGGTTCGCCGATCGTGCCCTAATCTATATTTACACAAAGAAATTTTAAGGTAAAAGAAAACCTCTAAAAATTCAGAGTGATTAGGCCAATGGGCAGTTAAGTACTAGAAATTAAAGTTAAAAATCAAATGAAAAGTAGATTTTAGAATTTGTCAGAGTTCTATTTCCTATAAAAATGGAACAATTTTAAGATTCTAACCATAAAATTTTTGAAACTGGCAAGATAGAAACTTCATTTTAAAACAGAAGACCAGATATGAAATGTTATGATTCCCCAATGAAATCACATTCTTAAATAACTTGCAAAGAGGCAAATATGTAAATAAGATTACCATACCATACCACAATAAATGAAAACTAAATTAGGAAAGGATTTCAAGAAAGGTAACTCTGGTGAAAATTCAAGTACAGTAGACTCCCTTAAATCCACACATAATTTACAGATGTATACAATGAAATACAGTAGACTCCCTCAAATCCACACAGCTTGGGATCAGAGGTTGTGCAGATTTTAGAATTTTGCGGATTTCTGGTCATTGCTTTGTTTATATTTTTTTTTTAAGTAATTTGAATATAATTAATAATGAAATCAAAAGTATAATGAATGCTTACAATATACTAAAATATTAAAGTAAGTAATAAACTAAAATAATAAAAATTTAGATAATTTTTAAAGTGATTAAAATACTAAAAGCAAGGGTCAAGTTAATAATCAATAATGTACAATTAAATATTGATTATAAAGATGAAATGTATTTTTCCTAAATTATTCAATAAAACTAGCCTCATAAAGGTACATTTTTAATTCACATCAGGATCATAAAATAACAAAGCTTTAATTCAGGTTTAGCTAGACTTCATTACTAAAAAAGCTTGATAATACATAAATATATTTGGTAAGCTTGTGATTTACCAATAATATCAGCAATATCTTGAATTTTTCAGAAACAAATTTATTCTCCCATCATGGATAGACATGAATTAAGTAATAGTATCAAAAATTATAAATTAAAATATATATAGAAATTGATATTAAACTAAAAAAGTCAAATTTAGTCCCTATATTAGAACTGAATGTTCCAATGTTTATATCCATAAATTATGTGTGGATTTGAGGGAGTCTACTGTATTCCATCAGGATATAGGGACAAAATTTAACTTTTTTTAGTTTCATATCAATTTCATTTTAATTTGTAATTTTTTTTAAATATTAGTGGATTTGTTTTTTCATGAAGGAAGAATGAACTTATTTCTGAAAAAATTTAAGATATTGCTGATATCGCTAGTAGTCACAATCTTCTTACCAAACATATTTAAGGATTAATCAAGTTTTTGGTTATTAAGTTGGGCTAAACCTGAAGTAAAAGTAAAACTTCCTTATTTTATGATTTTGATGTGAATTAGAAATGTATCTTTGAGGTAAGTTTCATTGCATAATTTAGGAAAAATATATTTCATTTTTATAATGAATATTTAATCATACATTGTTGAATATGAACTTGACCTTTGCTTTTAATATTTTAATTATTTTAAAAATTATCTAAATTTTTATTATTTTACTTTATTATCTATTTTAATATTTTATTATATTGTAAACATTCATTATAGTTTTGATTTTATTATAAATTACATTCAAATTACTGTTAAGCAGATATAAATAAAGCAATGACCAGAAATCTGTAAAATTCTGAAGTCTGTACAACTTCTGGTTCCAAGCTGTGTGGATTTCAGGGAGTCTACTGTATTTTAATTTTAAACAGTCCACGATCCACATATAATTATAAAATTGATTAAATATGCAAAATTTTAAAATGTGCTTTTTATGTCCTATAAGGAACTATCTTTTCTTTTATGAATCAAATATATTTTTTGATGTTTTTATCAATTCATTAAAAAAAAAAGGGTGAAATGCAGTTTACTCTCCTTCGCCAAGGCGACTTTTTTTTTTTAGCGATAAATGTTTCAATATGGCAACCCTGCATTTTCATTTAATCTGGAGCAAAACAGCTTGTTCCGGGAGACAAGACGCAAAAATGTGCCAATTTGGCGATTTTTGAAAATCGCGCCAAGAAGGAGAGTAAACTGCATTCACACCAAAAAAAATTTTCAAATTCTCTTAATACAGCAAACAAATATGTGTGTGGCAAAATAGGTGTTGCTTAAAAATAGTTTACTTTTACTTATTATCAATTAAAATGTTTGTTAAACTACATGATATGAAGGATTAAACTGCATGAGATGGCCAAAACTGATACAAATTGAAAGAAATTACTTAATGACTTATTATTCACAATCTAAAATATTCCATAGAAAGTTATTATAATTAACAGATAGACAATTAAATTTATTAAATACTATAAAATTTCTATTTCAACTTTTCTCTAAGTAAATGTGGCCAAAACTGGAACATCCATTCTACCTTGGGACATAAATTGCATAATTCAGGCAATAGGCATATAACTAATTAATAGATGGGAATTGTAAACAAAATATTCCAATTTCTCTGCATTTCTCTATTATGTTATAAGAATTGAAATATGGCTGTTATGTTATCAATGTTCAATAGTTTTATTTTGATTTAACTTTATTATTTACTAGTTTTTTTTTTTTTTTTTTCAAAATATCTGAATTTGTTTTATTAATGAATTAGATACAATGAGAAATAGACTTGACAGTGCTCAGTATTTTGATGATACACCATTTGGTTATGCTCAGCTTCAAACTCCTGAAGAAGGTGCTACAAATGGTTCTGAACAGTGGGATGTAAATTATCATGAAGCATCTATTTTTCTTGAAGTATGTATAAAGTAAATGCATGAAATTTTTTCTTGTTGAAGTAAAATCATTTTTTATTGGAATATTTTGTGTAATACATAAAAAAATCATGTAAGACAAATTTTATGTATATTAGGGTGGAGCGAAAAATTTTTTTTTTTGAAAATCAAAAACGGGTAGGTGCCAAAAGTTGCCTTTATACTAGTACATCAACCACGCGAAATTTTACCGCTGAAAAAAAATGGCTTGAGTCTGCGCTTTTGCTCCAAAAATCGAAAATTTGGTTAAAATTTGTCATTTTTTGACATTTTTTCAAAAAAATTGAAAAAATCCTACAGAGCTGGTTAGTATTTAAAAGTGTTGCTTAGACCTTTATATTTATCTGCTTAACATATTTAAACTATAAAGCAATATGTTTATTCTCTATAGCTGGAGCAAAACAGACAACTTTTAGTAAGAAAACAGTATTACCACTCTATTGGGTCATACAACGAATTGTTGTTTTTAATACAGCTCTTGTTTTCAAAACTACCTTGGACATGCGCCGTGGAGGTGGCTATATTTCCTATACCACCCGGCCCAACTATTCGATCATCTTAGTACAGTGTTTTATTTATACATTGATTTGTGATTTTCTTTATAAAAATTTGGCATGTTTTCGATGCTTTCACCTTGTTTATCTGTTCTTTGCATCCACATGCTGCTGTGACTATCTTCATGTATATTTTTACAGTTTATAAAAAAAAATGACAAGCAGAGTAATGTACGGGAATATTATTAAAGGGATCTATTCGGCCATCTATTATATTTATCAAACTTACATTCAGTTGATGAATAGTGATTGGAAGTTCTGTTACCACAACATTTTTTCAGTCAATTGTATTTTTTCTACGTAATGATTTGCTTCAAAGATGATTTCAGATATTTCAACTATAAGTATGCCATCATTTATTCTACTTTTGCATTTTTTATATGTTGAGAAGCGAGCTGTTTAATGTAATGGTGATCGTCAGAGAGAATTGCAATGAAAATTTGTTCTCTATGTGTAAAGCAACCCCTGTTGTAAATAACCTTTTTTTTTGGCATTAGTTTTATGCCGTTTTCTAAGTGTTTTCGTATCCAGGTAATTTCCTATTAACTTTTAGATCCCCTTTTTATGAATGGACAACATTTGATGGTGAAATGTCCTGGGCATAAACTTATAATGCATAGTACTTTATGAGGGAATGTACGGATTATAATCGACTATAAGTGCTCATTTAAAATTGGGAGAATTTTATTTGTCACTGTGAACCATTTTGCATGAGGTAAGCTTAGAATTGTGTATAATATTGAATCATTCGCTTCTTCAACTCCAGTGAATTTCCTCTGCGTCAATTATTAGAGAAGTCGATATAAAACGTTCTAAGCTTCATGGATTCACTGGATCAATAAGGAAAATCTTTGTCTACGTACTATTCACTTCCTATTGCATTTTTTTAAATATAAAATAGAGAATAATTTTGAAAAATTATTTTCTCAAATTGAGAAAAAGATACTCAGAACAGACTAGAAATTTCTGTCGGAGATTGCAAAGATAATTCACAAGGAAAGCTATTTCTCGGAAAGAATAGGAATAGGAATTTAGAAAACATCTCACACAAAAGACAGCCCATAAAGCGAATAAAATTTTCCGCTTTACATAAGCACAGATTGGCAATGCGTCTATATTTTCACTCACAAAATGTATAATCCAAAATTATACCGCGGGATGTTTTATACCAAATGAACAACATACCTGAATAATAGATCTAAAATCTTATTAGAAATTACTAGACTACGGAACAACACAGAAAACGACATAAAGCATGCTAAAACTTCTTTAGAAATATTGTTGTTTTAGACGCAAATTTTGTTTGCAATCGTCTGTGACGATCGTCATAATATTAAACAGCTAGCTTCTCAGCATCTATTCAATGTAATAGCTTCGATAAATGATGACATACTAGAAATTGAATTCATACAATCAATTATTAGGCAAATCATTGCATATAAAATGTAATTGATTGAAAGAATGTTGTGATAACAGAACTTCCAATCATAATGTACTAATTGCGTGAAATTTTAATGAAGATAATAGACTGCTGAATAGGTTCAATTAAGAACATACCCAATACATTACTCAGCTTCTCTTCTGTTATACATGGTATAAAAATATACGTGCAGCAGGTCACACCAGCATTATCCAAATCATCCAAAGTCAGTGAATACAAAGAAGAGATAAATTACTTTGATATATAGAAAACTTATACTCGTCTTCGGGAAAAAAAATAACAATTCAATACATAAATAAAACACTGGACCTAGATGATTGGGTGGTTGAGACGAGTGGGATAATGCAACCACCTTTATGAGTTATATACACAGTAGTTTTGAAAGCAGCTAGGTGCATTCAAAGCAACATTTCGTTGTATGCTCCAATAGAGAGGTTAACGCTGATTTTTCACAAAAAGTTGTCAGATTTGCTCCAATTATACAGACTACAGATATTGTTTTATAGTTTAAATATGTTAAGCAGATAAATATAAAGGTCTAAGCAACACTTTTAAATACTAACCAGCTCTGTAGGAATTTATAAATCTTTTTGAAAAAATGTCCAAAAATGACAAATTTTACCCAAAATTTCGATTTTTGGAGCAAAAGCGCAGACTCAAGCCATTTTTTTTCAGCGGTAAAATTACACGCAGTTGATGTACTAGTATAAAGGCAACTTTTGGCACCTACCCGTTTTTGATTTTCAAAAAAAAATTTTTTTCGCTCCACCCTAATGTATATGATATTTTAAATTATTGCTGTTATTTTAATATCATATCCAGATTCAGTGTTGTAGTTGGAAAAAATAATATTTGTGTAAACTCACCTTTCTATAGAGTATATATTAATGCTACTGGAACTGGAATTTTGCTAAACAAAAATCTATTTTGTATCATTTAGCCAAAAACTGTATTAATTTAATCAAGAGTTATAATTATTAAATTTTACTTTTTATAGTATAATATTTGTATAGTATTAATCTAAAAGCAATATTTAATCAATTTCATAATAACATTTTCTTTGATGCATCAAAATTTAATTTAAATAGTAGAAATTAATAGCAGACTCCTTAATGTCCATCTTCTTTATTTTAGGAAGGTGCAAATAATGACAAATTTATCTTCCATCCAAGAAGTAAAGATGCATTACCAGCTTATAATCTTGTTCATAACCAGTTGTTTTATTGCATTGATTTAATAGCAGCTATTGCTCTGCTTGCGTTAGCTCTCACCGAAAAACCAGCTGTACCAGGATTTGCGGCTCCTGAATGGGTAGATATTCAATTTATTTTAAAGTTTTTGTTTTAATATTCCTATTTCTACTCTTATTAATATTCTGACTTCCAGTCAAATTCACTCTATCGAGCCTAAAGAAATTTTGTTTCAAAAATATTTTTGAAGATGGAAAAAATTATACTTTTTTAAAGATCCAGTTAATTGGCACTTTACTGTATATGTATTTTTTTGTGCAAATTTTTTTGTCCAGAGCCCAAAGTTACACAAAATTGTTCTTAAGGGACTGTTTTTTTACTCTCTGTTGGTAATATTGTCCACTTGAATTGCTGCTACAAGATCATAAAACATAGGCATAGGCATCAACTTAAGTATTGCATGTTAATAGGTTATATATTTGACAATCATCTTGGAAATTGTGCTTTTCTGATTGCCAAAATTTAGTGAGTATGTTATTCATTTCATCTAATGCTGAAGAAAAAAAAAAATTACAGAACCTTTTGTAAAAAATTTTTAGAGATTACTTTTTTTTTTTTTTTTTTTTTTTTTTTTTTTTTTTTGCTGTTGGCTATATGAAGTATGACTATTAAGAAAAACAAATCAAATGTGGATCCAATCAATTTTTATCTTGGTTTATTCAAATAATCATCATAGAAAAAAAAAAGGCTCAAGTGCAAATATTACTCATGCTCAGAAGGTTCCATACAGCAAATGTATGAATTAACTATATTATTAAAAAAAAAAATTTTAAAGAATAATAAGACTTTGTAAAAAAACTATACAATGTAGGGTTGGGTGTAGCTGTATATACTGGAAAAGTAAGAATGTGTATGCCACAAAAGTTTAACCTCCTCAGTCCTGAGACAAATTTTACGTGTCACTACAAAAACTAGTTTAAAATTATTGTAAAACATCTTCAAAGATTCATTAATCGATATATTAATGCTTCTAACATGCACACATTTATTAAAAAAGTCTAGGTGTAATTTTAACAATTCCAGAAGCATTTAAATTAATTTAATGAGTGTATTTTAGTGTCGCCTCCAGGCGACATCAGGACTGAGGAGATTAAAGCGATATGAAGTCTGATAGTATCAAATATTGGTATTCTGTATAATCTTATACTAATCTGTCTTTTTGATGAACTTAATTCTCTGCTAATAATAAAAGTAGTGCATATTTAAACTTTATTTGGCATTTCATAAAACTAAATTCAGGGTAATAATAATCTTTTACAGTGTACCTTAAACAAAATCTTTGTTCAAAGTTTAAAATTTGCATTGTGTTAAGCACCTTTCAAAAGAGGGCTGCAAATTTGCAAAGCCGCCTTATTTTGTGCAAAATTTTTCCGGATATGTTTTTAATTAAATTTTAATGACATGAGAGGCATATTAAGAGATCCACTCATTGCAGACTAGTTGTGAATTCCATAGTATTTATGTGATTAATTATGATTACATAATAGTATATTTTTAACAATTTGACATTTATTGCTTTTATACTGTTACCAGACATTTCATTACTCAAACATATCATAAAAATTTGCTGGTTAAGTTTTAAAAGCTGATGGTACACTGAGTATGCCGCCCTTGTCATTATGTATGTTTAAACCATTTATGTCTTTAAAGGCTGATATCTTAGCTGATTACAGATGATTTAAAAAAAAAAAAAAAACATTATCAAAAGAGCTTTTATATTTTTACTACAATAGGTACCTCTAGTGCCCCTCAACACTTTTGCTGAATGCTTGCAAATTGAAATTTATGTGTAACAGAAGAATATGCTTTTCTCAAAAACTGTGACCTAGGATAATTGCTATAGTTTTTCTGCTAGGTTTAAATAAACGTCTATTACTTCTAATTTTTTCATAATTTTAATTTCAATCGATTCATATGTAGAGTGAGAGTACATATTTTTTCACAACATTTTCAATGATAACTCTGAAAATATGATACCTAAAATTAAAAGAAATGTATTTTTGAGTTCAGTATTATAGAGCTTTCACATGATATTCCACATTATATACAAATAAAAGATATTTTTAAAAAGTAACTTAATTAGACCCCGTATATTTTTCATAAATATATTTGTGAATGTTTAAAAATCTCTAAATATGTGAGTTCCTACCCTTTATTACTTTCCCCAAGTTTGAACTTCCCATATTCTATAGTTTACAAGTAAAATAGCTGAGACAGACAGACACAGGAGTGATTTTAGAATGGTTTTGTTTTTACTTTTTAAGTATGGAACTCTTAAAAAAAAAAGTTTTCTGGATTTATTAGAGAATCAAAAACGGGTCCCATCTATTTATTTCTTTATGCGTTAAAAATATTCACTAGTAATATTTGTTTATAATACTTTATTGCTATTTTTTTTAAAGCTGTGATGTGAAATGAATTATAATTTTACATTTGAAATTGTGTTGTATTAGATCCATGCTTCTGTAGAGCTTTTGTGCTTATCTCTCATGTGTGCTGAGCTTGCTATGAAAGTTAGATGGATGGGCAGCTATGCTTTTTTTCATCATAAAAGAAGTGTGATTAAGGTATTTTTTTCTTTTTTTTTCTTACCTGTGAATTAATTTTGATAATGAAAAATATAACTATAAATTTGCATACCTTAAAAGAAAAAAAGGCAATTGTCTATTTTTAGATTTAAAAAAAAAAAAAAAAACTTTGTTAATTTAATTAAATGGAAGAAAGGGACACTGATATTCAATCTAAATTAAATCACCTATAATATGTGTATATACAGTGAAACTCATTTAAGATACGAATCAAGGGACCGAGAGCATTTCGTATCTTAAGTGGGATCGTATCTTATCCGGATTCCATAGCTTCTCAAATAATAATGCATATAAAAACAGTATACATTGTTATTAATGCATTTTAGCCATTTATAACTCTTATTTTATCCATTTCTAACAATTTTTAGGTATTCTAGAAAATTTGAGTTTCAAATATTGAAATAAAGAATCATTTTATTTTCCTCCAAAATTTTATTAAATATCTGTTTATGCAGTAAAAAAAATTAAAATGCCTTTATATAGTACTCTCGGCCAAATAAAAAAAAAGACAATAAAACGAATATTTTGTTAATGTTTAGAAAACAGTAACTAAAATACATTACATACTTAAAGGGGAAGAATAATAAATTTTTATAATAATTTTTTGAAAGCCAAACCAAATGGATGCATGTAACAATAATTATTCGATACATTATAAAAATCGTGATGTAGTTTTAATTTCTTGAGAAAAAGTCGTTTACCTTAATTTGGTGCAACTTACGGCGAGATTTTATTAGGAAGTTTTCTGCCTTGTTGATGTGGTAGAAACAATCTTCAATGGAAAGATCAGCATCCTTCAAAGATGCATACAGTCAAAACAAGCTGAATGAGCTCATTACAGATGCGAATAATGGTATGGTTAATACATCAGTTTCTTCATCCACATCGTCTTCTACTTCTTCTGAATATCTAGGCTCACCGCAACATTTGACGTCTGCGATTATATCCGCTATAGAACGAACTTCACTTGTCACAACCTGATCGTTAATATTGTAAATAAGTCCCTATCTTTGCATTCTCCTTGATACTGCTCTTATTCTGTGATGTTAACATTTTGTAAAGTGCCGCGAAAAAGCAAGTGACAAAAAGAAATTTATAAAAAAGGCCCTCCTGAGGGCAATTTATAGTAATAAAAATAATGTAATAACAAAAAGCAGCTAGATAAAAGGTACAAAAAACAAAAAGCATAAAAATATAGACTCATTTCATCAATAACTTTCTCATCCAATCAGAAGAGATAATTCAAATCCATCCACTGCTTTGTAAGGAGGAGTGTGAAAAGAAATAAAAGTGGTAGTTGTTTTTATATTTTGTTGACAGAGAGGGAACCAATCAGAATTCACCGTGCAAAAGCACTGGAAAATAACATATTTTAAAGAGAAAAAAGGTAAAAAATAACATTTTATGAAAAATAAATAAGATTTTACATAGTCCGTCCTAAAGACACGTGATAAACATGTTAATACACCATTTAACATGTATTATATAATATATAACAGATATTATATAATATATATTATATAGCATGTATTATATAATATATGTATTATACAGTATATAACATAATAAGCACCATTTCGTATATTAAGGGGGTTTTTTAACATCAAGGGACCAAATTTCTTCGTATATTAAGCAGGATCGTATCTTATGCGTACGTATATTAAGCGGGTAATTTTACACAGGTTTAATAGGCAGTTTTCAAGGGACTGAAGATAATTCGTATACTAAGCGGGATCGTATTTTAAGCGGGCGTATCTTAAACGAGTTTCACTGTATTTTGTTTTTCAAATAACTGGCAAATAGTCAGTTAATTTTTAAATACATATGATGTCATCCTTCTTCAAGTAATAAACTTTATATTATTTATTTTATGTATTATATATAAAGGATTAATCTGCATAGTTTATCTACAAGTTTCAGATGAAATAAGTTAATATAGTAAAATGAATAAAGATATTTACCTGGTTAAAAAATTCATGAAATATTAAACCATTATTATCACTATTCAGATATAGTTTCAAGAATGAAACTCTACTACCTATTTAATATTTTTCAATGCTTACAATTAGCTAATTTTTCTGTAGTACTAGGATGGATTACATTGCATGCTCATCAAGTCAAAAGTTTAACCTTTGAATTTGCTATTGTTCAAATACACTTATGCTTTGTTTTGATTTTTTTAAATGTTACTAACCACCGAGGGGTGTCTTTTCTTAAAACAACATACTGATGCAAGTCTAAAACCTTGAGCAGCCCCTCTTTTTGATTATTTTAATCTTGTTCAAAAGTTAAATTTTAATAAAGAATTTTTAGTAAAGTATTTAAGTAGAAGTTGAGGTGCACCCACAGTGTTTGTGTATGTATCCAAAGAAATGTGTTACATTTTTAACTTTAATTTTTCTTTCCTTTTTGTTTCTGAAGGTTTTTTTTTTCATAATTTTCATTTTTTTTTTAAAATCAAAATCGTCAAAGTCTAAATAAACTTATTAATATTATTTTTTTAAGATGCTCTGTTATTTTAAAAGTGAATCACTACGCACTAATTTTTTTGGTATCCATATTTCTTAATATTGATTCAACATGTTCTCATTTTGATAAAGACATAAGTAGTTCTTTAATTTTTTTATATATGTGCCATTTTTCTTTAAAACATTTACCAAAAAAATTTTACATAAATTATGAGCATAGCTTTGCTATATAAACTCTTAATGTACTATGATGAAGTATTTATCATTTCTATAACTATGTAAATTTTAAATACATATCATTGCTTGGTACTGCAAGCAACCAGTATTTATTTTAAAGTCAAAATTCCTTACAAAAAATAAGAAGCTACTTCATTTTATTTTTATTTGTTATTATTATTATTTTTTATTATTTAAGTGTAATAATGATTAATTATGCTCAGTTTTGCTAATTTCTTGTATGCTTATATCTTTTTTTAATTTCATCAGAAATTCAAACTTTTTTTTTTTTTTTTCAGTTAGAACGATTTTTATCTCTAGCATAGTTATTATTATACTCTTTGTCTAATCTCCTACCAGCTTAATTTACTAGCAGACACATCCAAGATTATTTTAAATATATCTCAGTGTAGTGGTTGTTTTTCCAAACCTTGCGTGGAACATTTTTTCCCCCAAATTAACTTAGTGTTGGGCATCCCAATGGCAGTGTACACACATATTTACTTTTGAAAAGGCTAGGAACATAAATCCTTACTTCTCATTTATACTTCAATTGAATCACAAAAAAGAACACCACCACCCACAACTTTTATAATAAAAAAGTAACACAGAGTGAAATGAATTTTCACTTTTGATCCTCTCACTCTTTGAGAGAAGTTTAGAAAAACATTTTTTAAAAAACTTTAAATATTGATATTTTTTAATATAAAAGGTATCACCAGAAAGAAGGACAGAAGTACTATATATACATCAGTGGGTTTGCTTATTTATTCTTTTGTTTTCTGTGCTGTGCCATGAAATCACCTTTTTAAGTTAAAAAACTGATAGTTTTCTTTTGCATGTAGAACTATGTTTTTCTCAGACATTTAAAGAAGCAATCCAGACTCTAGTGAATTGAGGAAATCACACATTTTTATTATAGCATTCAATGAATATTTTAATTGATACAAAAGTTATAAAAAAATCCAAAATCTGAGACTTTGATGTATTGAGCCTTTATCTGTCTTTATCCAAATTGTAAGACCTCTATATACAGTAGATGTTTCTCGCAATTGCCAAGAAACAGATACACACACATAGACAAAAAGTGTCTTGCTAAAATATATATTATCTTATTTTTGTTTTAATAAAGGAATTTATAAAATTCATTTGTTTATTTCAATATTTTATAAAGATAAGAAGCCTGACTACTGAATGGAACTTGGTTAACCAGTTCACTGGTGACAGGTATAGGGAAACAATGCAGTACTAAACTAACAGTACATACAGCTTATTAATTGGAAAAGAGATGGCAAGTTCATCTTTTACTCTACGTTTACTATGCATATACATTTATACACATTTGTTAAAGTTAGTTTATTGTGTCACATTCTAGAAATTTAATTTTGATATTTGTGCTAAAAATATATTTTTTTTTTCTAGCTTATAGTATTAATTACTATGATTATTGAAGCTTTGGTAGTTCTAAGTCGCCAAACAAGTCATTTCAGAGTTACAAGAGCTTTGAGACCTGTCTTCCTTATTGACAATCATTATTGTAAAGGCATCCGAAGGTAAATACTTTTATATACTACTAATAAAATCTTATTAAAGTCAGATGAAATGTTTTTTAATAATGGTTAATTTTGAATGATATATTTTTTTTCCTTGTCATCTCATATTAGATTAATTTGAAAACTAGATAAGTGTAAATAAATAAATTAATGAAAAAATTAAAAATGCATTTTTTGCCAAAATTTTAAATTTTACTTATGCAGGGTTCGTACAGACTCCTTGGATTCCTTAGAAAGTACTTAGAAATTAAAACGTTCCCAAGTAGTACTTAGAACTACTTAGATAAACAAAATACTCCTTGGAAACTCCTTAAATTGTGTTGCGGTTTTGCACGCGAGCAATATTGCTCTTGAAAAAATCTTTTATCCCAGATTATTATAAATCTTTTGTTCTATATTTTATTTATGTATGTACACATAATTTAATTAAAGTATTCAAGAGTAGATAATGGGGATTAGTATCTTGCAGGGATATTAATAATGACAACATTCACCTGAATGGCAACATTCACCTTCAAAGAAAGTGATTAAGGTAAAGTGCTCTAAAGCTGACACTCAAAATACAGTTCTTAAAGCTGACATCTTTAAGTAAAACAAATATTTAAAGCATTATAAATTTTCCAAATCCAAGATATCTTTGATTTAAGAAGAAAGTAAAACTCATTCTAAATTATTTTAGAAAATTGGTAATGCTTTAAATATTTGTTAGATGTCGGCTTTAGGACACTTTACCTTATCGCTGCTCTAAAAGAATAAATTCAGAAGTTGTTATATTTTTTCGTGTATGCTGCATTAACATTTATTTATTTTTTCTTTTGCTTTTGAAAATTTTTAAAACGTGTACGATATATATAGCAAGTGTTTTGAGTTTGACTGATCTCTGTGTATATGACCATTGGCAATGCTAAAGAAAGTTGATTTTGTATTTTTTTTATTTAAACTTACAAAATCACCAAGGTTGTGAATTCTGTGCAATTTCAGCCCCAATAATTAGATTCTAATAGACAAAAATTTGTTTGAAATGTTCTTCTCTCCAAATGGGGCATTAAAAATTGGGGTTTGCAAGTACATGCCACATAAATAACAAAAGTGGCGAATCTTTAAAATTTTTGGACTCCTTGGATCTTTTCTGTACTTCTCGGATTTTTTTCTTCCCAACTCTGTATGAACCCTGTTGTATCACTCACTAAATTAAAGTAAAATCAAAAGAATACATAAATTACTTTACTTTAGGACGCATATGGCCAATTGGTTAACACAGCTTTCACAAATGATATATCATTATACTGGGAATGACATTAAAAATGTAATGTAATATGCATCAGAAATTTAAATGTTGAATTGAAGAAAAAAAATTCTTCACATTTTACTGAAGCAAAGAATATTTAGTATAGAGTTGAAAAGGAAAATTAAGCAGAAATTAAAAATACATGCGGTAATCTATAAAGCATTTACTTTCAGTGTTTTTTGTTCAGTCTATGATTTTATGGAATGTTCTATCTTTGTGATAAATAAATATAGATCTTTATAATGCAATTCTTTACATAATGTGCAATTTAAACAGTGTCGTCCAGGTTTGAACAATTAATTTTGCTTTTAAGAAGCACCTACATTCCCACATTGTAAAAAAAAAAAAAACCCTGCTCTGTAGACAACTAATTTTAATACATTAGTTCAATTTTATCTCCTTAATTCAATATTTCCCTAATTCTTTTTAATAAAAAAAAAAATCTTATTACAATAAAAGTTTTTCAAAATGAGCAATATAATAAATGGGTAGGCATATTTGAATCTTGTTTATAAAATATATTACACAGGGTATGAAATGATCTGCAAAAATGATTATGCAAAAATTTATAATCTAAGCAACTTCTAGTTCCGAGGAATGTAATATAAAAATACTCTAATTGTATTTTGATATGTTTCAGATACATTTGGCTACATATGCAAAGTAAATTTAATGACATGTAAATTGTGATTTATATAACTGAAAATTCTATATGCACAATCTCACGTTTTTAGTTTCTGTTTTCTATATGTGTAAAAAAATAATAAAAAATCCAAAAAAACTATAAATTAAATACTAAATTTGTTAGAAAGCATATTATGTAGCACAACAACTAAATTTTCTTCATTTCATTATCTAATAGTTTTGGCACAATTTATGTACTTTTGCTTTAATTTTATATTTTACTATTTTTGTTAATTTAGGTTGCATATTATTTTTCTTTCTTGCCTGTTTTTTTTTTTTTTTTTTTTTTTTTTGTCATTATGTTTATTTTTATTATTTCTTAAGGAATGCATTTATCTTTCAGAGTCATCAGGCAAATAATTCAGTCACTACCCCCTATTCTAGACATGCTGTCATTGCTCCTGTTTTTTATGCTCATTTTTTCTGTTTTAGGTTAGTGCTGTAATTATCATCATCAATGTACTTATCATGTAGACTTTTTTTTTCATCTTTAAATTAAGTCGTAGCTTTTAAAGCCCTTATATTGATAAAAAAATCTAAAATAATTTTGATATATCAACTATTTTTACCTCACAAAAATTCAAATGTTATTTACAAACCTTTTTTCTTTGCTTAAAATTTAAAAAAAATTCAATTTATGTATGTATATTTCATGAAACACATAAGATCAAAGCTTTATAATGAAAACCACTGTTTCTACTTGATGAATTAGTTAAAAATTTAGATGACCTAAATGCATGTTTTTATGAAACATTGTAGAATTTAGTTGTTTATGAATTACTCTTTATTCAAAATCTTCTGAATTTCAAATATATTGTTAGATCAAATTGCATGAATTAGATATTGTGGTAGTAATATTTATAAATTATAGCATAGTTATTAGCTGCTTTATCAACATAAATAATAATGAAGTTGCTTTGATTTATATATATATGTATATATAGTTTGTCCTTAGCTTTGTCTCAATTAAATGCTGTACAATATGCACATTAAAATTTCTACAATTTAATCACTACAGTTGAACCTCTCTAATCCAGCATTCTATAAACCAGAAAACTCTATTATCTGGCACATTTCTCCCTGTTTTTTTTTCACTCCATTATGTATTTTGTCATATATATACATATATCCTCCCATTTTATGTTTTCCTACGTTTATTTATTTTACGTCTGCAAAGTGTGCTGGTATCGTTATAAAATATAAAATTTTGCACTTTAACACTTTCGCAGCGGAAGCCCGAAAATTTAGCTGGACTCAGAATACCGGAAACAGTCACATTTTAAAAATTTGTTGCTAACATTCTTCTCTTTCGCCTTTATATGCTCAATTGTCAGCAACACAATACATGGGTAGTTACTTCCTAATATGAAACCTTTAATCCCTCAGGTATCCCTCCTAAAATTTATCTTCAATTCAGGTGTCTTGTACAAAGGGAAATCTCGTGGGGATGAACATTATTGTTACAGTAAACTATGTGAAAGATTTCTGTAGTCTTCAGTGATACTCTTTTTATTGGGTGATAATTCCCTGAGAAATTCGCCACCCCTTGATTGCAACAAATCTAGCATCAATCACTTATTCAACGACAATAGAAAGATGTTGGGAATAAGAGGCTAAAGAGAGAGTTTTTTTACGATTTGAATGACCTTCCCCGTATCTGATCTGTTAGCTACGCCAGAAGAAATTCTTCGCCTCGGGTAAAGGTCAAGTGGACGCTGGCACGAGTGTGCTGGAGGAGCACCATGAGGAGAGGGGTCCGCGTCTCGTGCTCTGGATGGTTATGTACCAACAGACGTCTCCTATTTTTTCTTATATTATAAGTAATTTTCTTTTTATTTCATTTAGTTTTTCAATCATAAATTTTCATTAATCGATTTGGATGACGATTTACTTTATTTGCTGCAAACAAACTTAATACTTCTTTCAGAAATCCATTTCTCATAAATACAAAACGTATATTGCTTTATTTCTTGCATTTAATAGTTTTTTTAAATCGATTTATATAATGCTCCTGACGATAGCATTATATTTTTAAAATTTCGTTTCTTAATTCCTAAAATACCCCCCCCCCCCCATCCTGCCCACAAGAAAGGAAATTGACAAAAATTTCTGCCGTATCTTAGAATTTTTGTGATCTGGAAAATTCCGTAATTCGGCATCGCCCGAGTCCCATACATGCCGGATTGGAGAGGTTCAACTATATTACAAGTATTCATTATATGCCAGAATTTTTGTCTTTTAATGTATTCTCTGTATGACACACACATATATTATGCAACTTAGAAAAAAAAAAATCTTGATTGAAAGGAAGTTATTATTATTTGGTTAATGAATTCTTATGTGATATAAAGTCTATTCTTTTATTTTAACATTGGTAAAATGTCTTAATTTGCATAAAAGAAGTCTTATTCTTTCTTGTAAATAAATAATAGTTTATTTTAATTAAAATATATTCTCTGATTATTTATTTTGCATTGTTGCATAGTTCAAATCTTATTTGTCTAATTTAATAACTTTTATTTTTAGGTTTTTATCTTTTTAATTCTATTAAAGAAGATACAGTGAGTCATAAATTTATTTACATTCATTTATTTTCTTTATTAATCAGACAGAATGTGTAAAATTATTTCTTTTAATTAGTTGTTCTAATTTAAAAATTTAAAAATCCATTTCAATTACCTTTAGTATTTATTTTTATGTTCCCAGCTGTATTATAAGAAGCAAGTGATAATTCCATTCCCTTTTTTTTTCCTAGTATTTCTCGTCATTTGAGGAGAGTTTTGTCAGCCTTTTTGTTCTTCTCACAACAGCTAAGTATGTGTATTTATATTGAATTTTTGCATGCTTTTCATTTGAAATACCTTTGAAAAAGGAAACCTCATTTTAAAAATAACATAATTGCATAATATGTGTAACGCGATCTTTGACAACAGAATTTATTATAAATATTTTATAGTATTAAAATTAAACAGATAATATTGAAATCAAATAAAAAGATTATTTGAAGCTATAAATCCTCAACTTCAAAATCACTTCAGAACCGGATTGCATAGTGACAAAGTGCACAAGCGTTGTGAAAATACATATATATTATTTATAATATTAGTGATTGTAATAATGAGAAAGAAATTTTAGTAAACTATTTAATGAATGAATAATAATTCTGTTATCATATATTTCTATCAGATTTATATTTCTATCAGATTTATAATGGTAAATAAAGATTAAATTCGCCACTTTGTAAAATATATACAAAGTGAGATGATTCAGTAAATGAAATCCAAAACATTATTAAAGATTAAAGGACACATTGCACATAACAATAATCTGTATCCAAAATATTAGTATTGATTGTACAAACACACATCTTCTGATATTGAAAATAATTATTAGGAAATTTAATGTTATAGAATTTTTCAATTTCAGATTATATTGTAAATATAGATAGATAATTGATGTTGAAATATTATATACATTTTAGGAGGATAAATAAGTAATGTATTTCTGCTAAATATTGTGGTCCTAAAATAAATGTTCTTTATAAATTAAATGTCTATATATATTATATATATATTGTAGAAATTAAGTTCTTTGATGTAATTGATAAAGATCACAAAAAAATACCTTGTATAATTTGTAATTAGAAAATATGAAGTTGTCAGTATATAACAATTATTTCAAATGAGAAATGTGAAGAGAAATACAATATTTAAGATGAATTATTGATAGATCTTTAAAGTTGATTCATACAATTGATTAATGTAGGAAAGCTATTTTTGCAAAGAGAAATACATTAGCTATACATATTTTACGTTGTAATTTAGATAATTCATAAGGTTAGAGTCACATGGAAGTCACAGAAATTGTTTTGTATGGCTAATTGCTGAATGAAAATTAATTATATATTGATATATATGAAAAAACTAGATAAACATACTTTAAGTTGAAATTATAGATGACTTGCATAAACTGGGTTACACATTGATTTATCCATGTTGGCATCCCATTTTCACTAAAGCTATGGAAAAGAATTCAAGCTGACAACTGTAGAAGTGCTACTAGATTTCATAGCATAAATTGAATATTTGAAATGTATATCATGTAGTTTAGATGCACTAAGAAAAATATTTGATATAACACTATTAATGGAGCACTTGGCACAACAGCATTTCTTCTTATATGTCTGATCCTTCGAATTCAATGAACATTTCTTTTCCAACCAATGCTACAGGGAAAATATCCCGAGCTCAGTTAAACAGCAATCTTCTATTTTGAAAATCTCTTAATGACTGATGTAAAGCAGAAAGTTAGATCAAGATTGGAGAGCTCAAATCTACCCAATCCGGAGCATTCAAAGTTTTGGCATCTTCTGAGAATCAGTCAGGATGAATACCTTGATAACATCCTTTCAAAGAGAGGCCATGAATATATTGTCGGGTTTAGCATTTTGTTCAGGAAACCTGTATTCAAAAATGCTCAGTAGTATACTGTAAGAAATGGAACTTGTTTGAATAAGGAAAGAAACATTTTATTGAATATCTTATAAAGTTTTTAATGAATTTTTCTGCAAATTTTAGTGAAGGAAAGAGAAAAGTATACTCTATCTCGTATAGATACAATACGGAAAGATAATGAATAAAAGATTTTTATTTTCATTACTTAAAACTTAGAAGGAAAATATTTTTTTTGACATATTGCAATAGTATCGGAAGGTGAAATCTAAAAATTGAATTATGAAAATAGATTATTCTTATTGTTAATGTCAATCAATTATATTAAATGAAAGAAAATAACTGTGGATGAGATGAATTTTTAAGATGCTGACTTAATTTATTTAGAAATTACTTTAATATTTGAAAAAGAAATTTTAAAATTTGAAGCTGAAATTTAAATTATTAGAATGTTAATTTTAATTGGAAATTGGTAAACAATCTTTAAATTTTAGGTTATTTAAATTAGAAAATGTTAAATTATATTTTTATGATTTAACAATATGTTAGGAATATACACCAGAACTTTTATCCATTGTTTTATTTTCTTTTTTTTCTGCATGTATCATTTTAACTCAACAGTCCCTGCATAGTTGCAAATAACTAGCAGTCAGTACATCATTCTGTCACACTAGAGTCTGACTTCAGACTTGGTAAGGTTCACCTAACCTTTCATATGTTTGGGTCAATGAAAGAATTCAAAGTCAATGATCACTGCATCTTGTTAAAAGGCTCTACTATGTGCAGAAATGACCCAGATGCAAACAAGAGGTGTGCCTGTAAACAGCCCTCTGTCATGTAGACTTTTTGAAACAGTAATCTTTGAAAGTCTGCTTTCTGTGATCGCATAATGATCATTAGAGAACTGAAAAGCTATTCCCTTCTGTTAAGCTTTGCTGTAATGGACAAACAACAATCTTCAGTGGCCATCATGGCTCTTGGATGACCCAGCCCAAACTTTTTCTCTATGGATTCAGATTTCTTAAACTTTTCATAAATTTGATATAACATTGGGATTGGGCATTACATTGAAGTGTCTGGGAATCTCCACCTGAGACTGCCCTGTTTCCAGTCTCTGTGATTTGCCACCTTATTCCTTAATCCAAACATTTGTGATTACTCATTTTTACTCTCTGCTTTTGAATTTCACTGCATGTTGCAAAACAGCAAAAAGATATTTGGCATTTTTGTTCTCTAATTGCTATTTTTGCCGATATTAATTCACTGTTTTGCAGGAAAACATGGTGTACAAATGTTAATCCAACATTTCCTCAAACAATCCCTCCCTCCTTTCCCAAACAAATTTTGCTGTTTCAGGAATCCCAGAGCACAAATTCTGTGCAATCAAACTCAAGTCTCTATATTCTTCTAAACATGCTCTGGAAAAAGCCTGGTACATAATCATACCAGAAATAGTCTTCACAGCTACCTTGAAGAATTTCCAGAAGTGACTAGACCCCTACATTGCCACAGCAAGAAGCCATTACAAATTATGTTGATTATTTCTTGTACAGAGTTTTCTTCTCTTATGAATGGTGACTAAAACAGATTGCCTTATCCTTTCTGTTACAAATTATGGTGTTTTATTTGTGACACCTTGTACATCATTTTTCTAATGAATCTCCATTTAAATGTATATGTCTAATTAATTAATAATATTATGTTATATTTTATAGCATGTACACTATATCAGCAGACAAATGTATTTTCATATAAATATATATGAGATATTTTCTTAAAAGAATTTTACTTGTAAAATAACACTGGTAAGAAAAAAAAAAAAAAAAAAAAAAAAAAACTGATTTTTGTCATGCCTTATTCTATTAATTATTGCCTGACAGAAACTTGAAATATTATTAATGAATGTACCAGATCCAGGCCAAACTTTTAGTGCTTAATCAAGATAACCTTCTTTCATGCCAGGTCTAGCCAGACCTGAAAATTTTGGCTTGGGCAGACTTTTGTTTGTAACCAAATTTCAGATCTTGAAAGCATTAGAAACATATTGATCCTATTATTATTATTACAGAATTTTTGCTTTTTTTATGCTTTAAAATTTATTGTGTTTGTTAAGAAAAAATGAAATTGTAAAAATAAAATATCACAGTATATTTATTTGTGCCATTGGATCAAAGTAATCCAAAATAATATTCTGTATTTTCAATTTGATAAAATTTTATTATTTATAGTACTTAAATAACAGAAGTTTTCAGTTAAAAAATCGATTGTGTCAATAATGCTAACTTTTACATAAAAAAATTTGGTACTTATGTATTAATGCCACCACAGCTACAGATTTGCCAGTTTTCAAGTACCACCAATCTACATCTAAAATCTTTGCGACAAATCATAAAATAAAACACTTTATTTAAAATCAAAACACTTTATTTAAAAACAAAGTAGTCAATCGGATCTAGATGGAAAATGGGCCGATATAGAGTTTAACATAGATTTAAAACAGTCTCTTTTTAGGAAATCCCAAATACGCATTTTTGTAGCACAAAAAAATGGCATCAAAAATAAGCAAACAACAAGGCAACATGAAATCCAAAAGATAACTTTATGCACGTGCGAACAACAAGATTGCTCTTTATTGCTGCATTAACACAACTTTTGCTGCAGTGGAGTTAATGTGTAAGTACCAAAAATTCCTGTCAATAAATATTATCTTTATAATTATTTTGAGAGGTGAAGAATTTTACCAATCTGCTTGCTATTGGTAAGTAGAATTTTTGATGAGGCGAGTGAATTTTCAGTCTTTTAAAAACAGAAAATTATAGAAAATATACCAAAAGTTGTTACATACTTTTATTTGTTAGCGATAATTCACACTTCTCCCATGCACCATATTTTTCTCTGTTGTATATCTTAAATTTGTACAAAAATTTTATAAAAATGTTTACTACTAAAATACATTGCAATAAAGAATTTTTTTTGCAGTTGTAAAAGTAAAGTAAGTAAAAAAAAAAAAAAAATAGTACTGGCTAGTAAAATAATAATAATAATAATAATAATAATTTTTTGCAGGTAAGGTATTTTTGAAAAACTCCCAACCCTGATTACTGCTAAGAGAGAGGAAAATGTTTATTTGAGACTTTTAGTAAATTAAATATCTCATTGTCATTATGTAAATATTTACTTATTTTCATATTTTATATATTTTTCTTTTGATTTATGCAGTTTCCCTGATGTTATGATGCCATCGTATGCCATTACAAAATGGTCTTCTTTATTTTTTATTACATTTATCATCATTCATGTGTATTTCTTGATGAATTTGGTGAGTTCATTGTTATAATAATAAGCATAGTTTATTTAACTTGAAAAGTTTATTTATTTATAATAATAGTGCTACAATATTAACCAAAGACTCCTAACATTCTCATGTACTCTATAAAACCTAACCATTCATCCTTTCAATGCATATTAATTGATTCAACGAAGGTTAGGTATCTAGTGTTAATATAAAATTTACCTGAGAAATTTTATAATTCTAAATTTGATTTTATGTACATAAAATTCAATTTTTGGAATACTAGGATATGTAAAAGGATACACTTAATGTACATAAGGTGTGTCCTTTTTTTACTACCTGATAACTAATTCTTAAATTGTTGATTTTTGACATATAGTTACAGTTACAAAAAATTTCAAATGTTGTTCTCCATTATATTGAAAGCCATTTATGTCAAAATATTATTTTTGCAAAAGTTAGAAAGAATAAGTGAATGACTAGTCATTATTCTGGATCTATTAAGTGTAATATAAATGTAAAAAGAAAAACAAAATAAAAGATTGTCTTTTACAGGGGAGCCCTTTTCTTAATGTTTCTTTGAACTGCTTAATTATCTAAAGCAGTTTGAAAACGATAACTTTAATGTTTTTCAAAATCACAAGAAAAATAAATTTTAGGTTGTTAAATTTGAAAATTGAGGGAAAGTCCTTTCCTCCCTCGCTAAATGCCCATTTTAGCTGTCCACAGAGCTACTACAGAGCTTAGGTTAAGAATGCTAGGATTCTTTTGAAGTAGAAGAAATATTCTTGACTTGTTTTGAAGGCGCGGATTTATCATTATAAGTATAAAATTAAATAATTGCATAATAGGAATAAGCAATTCTAATACCATTATTTTCAGTATGGAATTTTGTAGTACAATATTGTTATTCCATGTTGTGCTCAAAGATATTATTCACTGTATGACAATTTTTTGCAAAATAAAGAAAAATAAAGTAAGAAAATGTTTCCAATAAACATTAAAAATTGTCAAGGAATTTGCATTTAAAGTAAAATAATATAAGAAAACATTTCCAATAAACATTAAAAATTGACAAGGATTTTGCATTTAAAGAAAAATAATATACAAAAACATTTCCAATAAACATTAAAAATTGACAAGGAATTTGCATTTTTTATTTTTTTAACTTGGGGATTTTTAATATTGAATGAAATTTAGGCAATTTTTCAAATTCAAAATATATAAATATTTTTTTTAAATAAATTGACAAAATTTGTGAAAAGAATAATTGTTTAAGCAATCAAATGTGATAAATTTTATCTAAAAATAAACCTAATTTAATTTTGAGGTATGTTTTTGATTTTCAATGTATGAAATGGGCTTGTAGGTCTCTTAAATATATAAAATTTACAATCCAAATTAATAAAAGAAACTTTATTTCAAAATAAAATATAATTTGTATGTTATATTAATGTAATACTATAGGATTATTTAATCATGAATAAATAATTTTTCGGAAGAAGATTCCTACAGATGATGGATTCTCAAGCTGCACCTTCCGTAAAACATTTTTGATAGAATTGACGTTAATCATCAAATTCCCAAATCATGCAAGTTTTACAGCAATAGTTAATTGTGCAACTTGAACATCGACACTACGGAATTAGTTAACAGTGTATCCCCAACATCGATACTAATGAACTTGCCATCTTAATTATCTTATTCCCAAATCTTTTGATTCTGTTATAGACATTATTTACATCAACATTTACGTAAAACTTTTAGTGATCTTCAATAGTGGACCTTTTTTAGAATAATATGGTGTAATATAAACATTTTTAAAATCCATGAACATTCATTTCCATCTAAAACTTTCAAGTTTAGTGCAAACCATTATTATAACTAAGTAAATAGTAAAATATGTAAGGGCTAGCTCTACCAATTGCAATATATGTTATAAATAAATAAAAATCTTTTTATGTTACACTATGCGATCTGGCCGTATACATATGCGCTTCTGATGTTGGGATTTTTGATGCTCCAATATTTAATTAATTTTGATTCTCCATAATTTAATTGAAAATTTTGAGAAAAGTACTGAAAACCCCTGCATCCTAAGCTCATATGTAACATTAACGATATCTACAACTTTTACATTAACAAGATTTTCATAAGACCAATTCTTATAGCAAAAATAAATTAAACAAAAATAGGAGTTAGAAAAAACTTCAAATCCAAATGGCTTATATTCTGAGTCATTTTAAAATGGATTTTAAATGCATTCAAATGGAAAGTACTCTTATTTAGGAACTGTATAATGTGATGCATTGGTCAGTTTTTTGATAAAGGCAGAATTTATTTCAAAAAACGCTGTCAGAATTGATATTTTGAACAGAATGTCCCGAAGTGATCATGGTTGGAAAATGAAAGAATTATTCAAACAACAAATTGTTTTTTCAGACTCACTTTTAAATCCATTTTTGCCCTCAAATACGTCTAATTGACAGGTTCTCTTATTTAGGAACTGTATAATGTGCCATATTGGTAAATTTTTTTATTAAGGCAGAATAAATTTTTAAAAAGCTGTCAAAGGGGGCACTTAGCACAAAATTTCCTGAAGGGATTGTGATTGAAAAATTGAGGATGTATTCAAATAACAAATTGCTTATTTTATGACTTAATTTTAAATTCAATTTTGCTTTCAAATGCATTCAATTGACAGTTTTTTCTTATTTAAAAACTATATAATATGCTGTATTGGTCGATTTTTTTTATAAAATCAGAATATATTTCAAAATATGCTGTCAAAATGGACATTTAAACTGAATTTCGTTTAAGATGATTCTGATAAAACCAGTTCTTACAGAAAAATGAAATTAAAAAATTTTCAAAAGTGGCCAAATAAAGATGTTAAACTGGATTTATGTCTAATCCTATTTTATTTTTTGTTGTTGAAATGAGCACTCTTCGAAATCTACCTCTACCTATAGGCCAAGCTGACAGAGATTTTTGCTTTTTAATTGTTGTCATTTACTGCTCTTTTCACTTTCCGAGACTATTAAAAAAAAAAAAAAAAAAATGCTAATAAAAGGTAAAAATAATGGTAATAGTAAAGTATAACTTGATGGTTTTTAAAACAACAAATAAATATATTAATATTACAATTATTTTTCTTCCAATGCTTCAGATATTTTTTTCTTGTTATATTTGTCAAAGATTCATTTCCCCCCCCTTTTGTCTCATAAGTATTTTAAATCATGGTAAATTATATCATGGATACGTTTCTAAAATGTATTTTTTCTTTTTTTTTTTTTTTTTTTTTTTTTTTAATTTAATTTTTGACATTAAAGATATTTTTACTTAAAACTAAAGAATATATTAAGTATCAATAGAATGACTGTGTGCTAGAGGTATGTATGGGATGGAATTTCCAGGCCCGTGCCCAGCATAAAAATTAAAAATTCAACTTGACCCACCTTATGCAAAATTCAGTGAAAACAGGCCCAGCCCGGGCTGTACAAAAATCTATGACATCAGATATGACTTAATTTTCACAAAAAATTCTGATTTTTCTTAATTTACAATTAAGATTTTTTTTTTTTTTTTTTTTTTTTTTTCTGGGATACTACATAAATATTTTTGGAAAATTTTAACAATATATTTTATATTGTTTATAATTGAGAGCATAAAGAATAGCAATCACTTAGACTCACCAGTCATTAGACTCTTAAAATTTAAATAAAGATTTGTTAAAAACATTTAAAAATAACTACATGCAAATTTTAAAAGTACAAAAACAGCATTTGTAGTGATCAAATTTAGCTATCCAATGTGAAAATAAAATAAAAATATTGAAATACAAGCGAGATACCTTAAAAAAATTCCTCCCATTGCATTAATATTAATGAAAGGGTGTTTTCACATGACAGAAGTATAATCTTTTAAGTCTACCATTGACCCAAAATGTAGATTTAGTATGTAATAAAAAAAATGCAAGCTTGATCTTGTCCATCTTTAGTCTACTGAAAAGTTTAAGTCCTGTTTGCAACATAATTGGCCATTGCTGATCTTTATGCTGGACGTGTTTTCTCTATTTACGTTGTCAGTCTAACATAGGATTATGCAACATATTTATATTTATCCTTGCCTTGGTCACTTCCATTCAAAATGTACCATATTTTGTCGCTTAGTTTGATACTTTTAAATTTCTATGTCTGACCAGTCAGCCCATTTAATCTTTTTATTGGACCAAACCAAGACCAAAGAAAAAAATAAATGGGGCAGGCTCATAATTTTTAATTCAGTCCAACAAATTTATATATTTCTTCATCACAGTCTGTTAAAAATATTGTCTTTAATGTTCAGGCCTGTTAGAAATGTTTAATTCATTTCACCTGCCTTGAGCTTAGCCCAGGCACATGCTGATTTCTGCCGTATACGGGAATACAAATTCCAGACTACTGCTATATATTCTAATCATTTGACTCCTATTAACTTTTTGTACTAATGATACTAATTATTTGATCTCGATAAAAATTTGTATAAGAAAATAATTTGATATGCTCATCAAATTTTCTTTTAGAAACTCATGAGATTTCTAAAAATATTTTATTTTCAGATGTTAGCAGTTGTGTATGAAACATTTACTCGCATGGAAAAGGATAAATTTAGAAAATTGCTTCTTCATCGTCGCAAAGCCTGTCAGCAGGCATTCAGTCTCTTAGTCACCAGGAATTGTCCATCTCAAATGAGCTTTAGGCATTTCCATGGCCTAATGAAACATTTCAAACCTCGAAATAGTAAGTTATTTTCTCCCTTTTTTAGACTTTGTTACATGAATTTCACTTTATAAAGAGCTTTTTTATAAAGTAGTTTATACTGATAACTGCTATTAATATAATCAGACATATGACAGAATTTTCTGTAGACTTTAAAAATTATGAATAAAATTGATTTGCTGTAAGTAAAACAGAGAGTATATTTTTTTTTCTTCTTCTTTCATATAAAAAACCATTTTGTTAAAATTCAATTTGGCATTATTGTCTGTTTTTCTCCCATGATTCATTATGTTCTATCTGATTTTGGACATAAAACTATCATGACAAGATAAATGTTAATGATATACTTATATTCAATCAACCATATTTTATATGGTTGATTTTTGCTCTATTTTTTTTATATAAATTTTACTGCAGGGTTTTTTATTCCAAGAATTTATCACATTGAACTTAAAGTTATTCCAAACTCTCATGTTTATAAAAATATATTAGTTAAAAAGCCATGTTTCTTATTTGTGCAACTTTTACATATAAATATATTTTCATCGTATTCTCAATTAATTTCTGTCTGTTTTAATAGACTTTGAATGTATATTTTCTGACTTTCACATTTCATTTATGAAATGCATATTTCAGTTTCCATAGTTTTTAAACCTAGATAGATTTTATAGAAAAGGAGCTAGCTATATATTTTTTTTTCAATCATTTAGTTTTTGTTCTCCTTAATTCAAATATCAGTTGAGTAAATTAACAGGTACTTGTTGAATAACCTAAACATAAAAGCTTGAGGATAAAAAAAAAGGGGGGGGGAGTTAAATTAGACAAGAGTTATTTAATTAGGAAGTTAAATTAGTTATTGAATTAGGAAGTTAAATTTATTTAGATTAAATTTCTCTGCCTTAAATCAAGTAACTCTGTTCTGATACTAAACCATATATTCTGTATAAGTAAATGTCTTTCTTTGTGAGCTTGTGACCTTTAAAGAAAGATGTTTTTTCTGCTGTCATTTTCTTTTACTCTTTCGTAAAATTTTCCTTTATGGTTAAAGTTTCAATTATTCCAGTGGCAGCTTCTTTATTGGTGCACATGAATGTGTGTGAACTTGCTGAGAAAAATGAAAAAATAAAAATTAACCAGTTAAATGATTGAACCATTTTAAACACTTTTCCAAATGTTTGCTAATTTCCAGGGTTTATTTTATTCATTCATTTCTATTTCCTTTTTTAGAAAAAAATGTTACTGTATTATGTAAAAAATGTTAATGTCAGCACAGACCAGCTGTTTTTTCATGAATCACATGGGCAACAAATTGATTCCCTTCCAAACCACTTAATGTAATAGAAGCAGAAAGGCAAATGTGAAGAAAATTCATCACTCATAATACATATTACATCATTTACTTACACAACTTTTCAGTATACGAAAGCTTGTATTTTTGGTAGTTTCTTTCTTGTTATCAATTGATTTCTTCTTCGGTATGCAATGTTCTGTTTTCTTTTCTTTCTTTTTGAACTAATTACTTAACTATTTATTCATTTTTATTTATTTATTGTTCTGCATGCGAATTAGTAAATAGTTAACATGGCACATATTGAAATCATTATTTTAGAACTAAAATAACTGCATTTTTCAATAATACCACTGGATAGAAAAATTAATTTTTTTAGGTGCCTTTTTTAATAAACCTGATCCAAGTGATGAAATTCAGAACTAAAAATTTCAAAAGATAATTCAATAACAATTTACATGAAAAATATTCATGGATTTGCAGTTGTAAATTAACTGGTTATTTTCTTTTCTCTGTCTCACATTTGCTAAACAAAATGCTGATTCAGGTCAGGTGAGTTATAGTGCAGCTTATTAAGAATTGTGAATCTCTCCAGTCCCATTTAAACTTCACATGAGAAATTAATTTACTAAAAAAGGTATGTTTAATTTGAATGTTAACACAATGAGTAAATTACCAAAAATACTTAGTTTCATTTTAAAAATCTAAGGCATTCTGTTTTGCTATGCAGTGGCATAGCTAAGGGGGGGCAAGGGGGGCGCCAAATTGAGAGAAATTGTTATATATCTATATTGGGGTGGGGGCGCAAAATTTCTTGCTGGCCCCGGGCGCCAAAAAACATAGCTACGCTACTGTTTCTATGCATTTAAGTTCATCCTTTAAAGACATGATGAGTATAAAAATTGAATCATGGTATTTTTAGAAGTCTTATAATCTTCTCAGCAGAACTGGATAATTATCAATATTTTTAAAAATATGTTTTGTAAACTTTAAAATTTTTGACAGTAATCATTTTTAGGAATTTCTAGCATGTGACAGGTGCATATTTTCTATGTAAGATCTGGGAAATTTTGCAGAAAAATATACAATTAATTTCAATTTTGACAATGAATTACATAATTCACCAAGATAGAAAAAAAAATATCTACAAATAAAGCAGTCAGTATGATGAATGACCTTCACAAAATAGATCTCAGAATAATATGCATGGTATATAATTATGCACAAGTTTAGAAATTTTTGAAAAAAGAAAAAATTTCTATACCTATGGTAATACAGAATTTATGTAATCCTGTAACACATCATAAAAATTTTGGGAAATTTTTCATGTGGATTGGGGGAAATGTTGGAAGTAAAAGCATTTTCTGCATCCCTAGCATATGAATTCAAAATTTCAACTCATTCTGACCAGTAGTTTTTGAATTATGTCTATAGAACTTCCTGTTGATAAGAAGTTCTGTCCCCCTCCCCTCTTCCTTTCTATGCAAGGTGCAAATGCTAAAAAAAAGTATGTATTACTGTTGAATGTATTATGTAACAAAAGTTATTATTAAATATTTTAAATATATTACTATTTCATTATTTTAATTTTATAAAGTTATTTTATATAGAGGATGATTCAGAACTCTAGTAAGTAACTGACATGTAGATTGGGAAGACAATAATAAGCAATAATCATATGGGAACATGAGACACACATACAACCCTGATATGCAAGAGGGCACTGGAGATTGCAAGAACAGCTGGGCAATCAGAAACAAGGCAAAGCATATTTCAAGTGTATGAGCTGAAGGAAGGATGCATTGTTATACAAATAATGAATTTTCAGGCTGACAAATTGCAGTGGAATAGCCGCTAGAGCACTGTATCTTTTCTGATTTCTAACCAGACATATCCTTGCTCATACCATGTTCTCACATCTGCATTATCAATTGAGTGAAAAGTAACATTTTGACCAGAGATGGCAAGTTTTTTCCACAGTGGAAAAAACTGCTGAGAAAACAGACCGGAAGAAATTGGTTACTTCTAGGTTACTTAAGTGGAAGAAATAGAAGAAATTGTTATTCTTTAAGAATTTTCCATGTAACTTTCACCTTTGTAAGATACAATAAATGTCTTCTTCCTGTAACCTTAGATAAACTAATTCCATCAGACCTATACAAATTTAATTAATTATGTATGCTAAATTAATAATTACATCAGTATTTTTTTTTTTTTTTCAAGATTGCATGGCACATGTTTAAAGATCTCCAACCATTGGTTAAATAAAGAAAAGAAATTTTATCCAAAATGCACAAAATCAATTAAATTTTATACAATTTAAACTGAATATTTTTTTATTATTTAAACTTTTGAAACTAATTGTAAATATTACAGATCATTTTACAATGGTAGAATGAAACTCATTTCAATAAAAGATAACACCTTTAATTTATATCAATTTTATTAAAGGTAAATAACCTAGTACAATAATTACTGTATTAAAAAAATCATTAAAATCGTCATTTTCCTTACTACAATTCAGCATAGTATTAACAAAAAAGTCATTTACCAGTAGGATGCTGCAATCAGTTTCTCACCTTAGAATGAATGAATGAATGCAAAAGATTAAAAAAAAAAAAAAAAAAAAATGAAATTTTAGTGAAAACTTCAAAAGAGTTTACAATCATTTTGATATACCCATAGATAATTTTGGAACATTAATTTGAGAAAACTTCAAAAGAGTTTACAAGTATGTTGACATACCCATAGATTTTTTAAGAACATTAATTTTTAAAATCAGCATTGAGATATGCATACTAGATGCTAGTGTAAATAATTACAAATTTGTTTACTTATTGTGTTGTATGATTTAAAATAATGCATTTTTATATGAAAAAAATGTATTTTTATAGAAAAATAACAATTTGTAGGTGTTTTTTTTTCTTTTTACATAAATGATATACACTGGTGTCCAAAATTTAAGCATAATTGGTAATTAAGTAATTATTTTTAAGTAATGAAAGAAATATGAATCGGAATGTGCTGAAACTCCAGGTGTGTAAACAAAATAGTAAGCGTCACATATTTTCGCGAAGAGTTTTCCCCGAAATCGAACAGGGGACCGTCAACAAATTGAAAAAGAACGAAGATCTTTTGGATAACCCTGTCAAAACTAGTGTAGCAAAAGCGTTCAAACTGCACATTATGATTAATTGGCTTATTGTAATGTACTGTGATAATTTTTACAAGGATAGCATGTATACTCGTAGAGAAATTAAGGTTTTTATAAAAACACTCCTAAGTTTTTTGCTTATAATTTGCCGAGCTCTTAATATAAAATAGTGTTCTTTTTTGAAAAAATGACAAACATCATTGTACACAATACCCTGTCATCAGAACTAAAAAATAATAAAAATTGTATGACAAATGAGCAGGTTTACTAAATAATTTTTTACTGCGCATGCGTGAACGCTATTAAAATTTCATTTGCATATTATGTTAGTTAAATGTATAGAGCAACTTTTGTGAAAGTCTCAAAAACATAGCTTAAAAATTCTGAAAATTATCGTTGATAGAATGAGATCAAAATCCTTTATTCCCTAAATGAAGCAAAAAGATGAGGGGATGTATCCATATTCCATTGTTTAGTGCCTACACAATATTGCACGTACAAATATATTAAGTAAAACCCCTGATTTTTTTGCTTCCTTTAGGAATAACGGATTTTGAGTTGATTCTATAAGCTCCCATTTTCAGAATTTTCAAGCTATGTTTTTGAAACTTTTACAGAAGTTGCTCTATACATTTAGCTAACACAATATGCAAATGACATTTTGATATCGTTGACGCATGCGCAATGAAAAATTATTTACTAAACATACTCATTTTTCATACAATTTTTATTATTTTTAAATTCTGATGACAGGGTATTGTGTACAATGATGTTTGTCATATTTTCAGAAAAGAACATTATTTTATAATAACAACTCTGCAAATTATAAGCAAAAAACTTGGAAAAATTTAGGACTGTTTTTATAAAAACCTTAATTTCTCTACGAGTATACATGCTATCCTTGTAAAAATTAACACAGTACATTACAATAAGCCAATTAATCATAATGTGCAGTTTGAACGCTTTTGCTACATTAGTTTTGACAGGGTTATCCAAAAGATCTTCGTTCTTTTTCAATTTGTTGACGGTCCCCTGTTCGATTTCGGGGAAAACTCTTCACGAAAATATGTGACGCATACTATTTCGTTTACACACCTGGAGTTTCAGCACATTCCGATTCATATTTCTTTCATTACTTAAAAATAATTACTTAATTACCAATTATGCTTAAATTTTGGACACCAGTGTAATTAATAAATTCCTCTACATCTTAAGTAGTAAAATCAATCACCTGTAATTGTCTGCTGAACCTAAAGTTTGTTTTTAAAAAATAACCTTTTTTTTCAAAAATAATATTTTTAATGTTAATTAAATTTTTGAATTTAGATTTCATATGATTATACTTTGAATTCAATTCTTTTACATAGTTCTTCCTTTGTCCTGGAAGAAACCCAATCCTGATTTTGACATACAGATGTTTAATACTGGTGTTCAGAGAACATAGATTGGAAGTCAAAAATGACCCAGGGGCAAGTACTCAATGTATTGCAGCATGTGTAGGTGTGTTTCAATCCAGCATTTGGCATACCTTATACACAGACAAGTTGCATCTGTACCATGTACCAAGTGTGCAGCTTCTGACTGCCCATAATTACCAGCACCGTTTTAATTAAGCACATTGGTTTTGACAGTAGATGGGAACTGTTCACAACTTTGTGGGCTTGTGGCACTTCTGCATTGCATTTGCAACCCTATTTTCCTGCATGAAGGAACTTGCATCCTTTCATGCACTGCTTTTTATTGTCTTTTTAACATGCATGTCGGTTATTAACAAAAAATTCTGAATCAATTATTAACAAAAAGTTCTAAATCACTTTGTATAATAGTGATATTTTATTGATTTCTTCTCTTCATTTGAATTGGTAAAGTATGCAAATCTACAACCATATTTGTATGCATTGCAAATATATATATATATATATATATATATATAGAGAGAGAGAGAGAGAGAGAGGGGGGGAGAGAATGAGAGAGAGAGAGAGAGAGAATTTGAGGGGTTAGAAAATATCAAAAAATTGATAATGTTATGCATGTACAAGCCCCTAAATTAGTGCACCAAATGACTTTCTATTTGGTATACCTAGGCAATATTTTCCTTAGAATCTAAATATGATGCAAACATTTGGTATTTGCTTTTAAAATTTCAAAGTTTGTTGTGATTTCAATATGAAGATGGCTAACTTATTTAAAAGAAATAAGTTGGAAGATGATATAATTCCTGATTATATGATTATTTTCACCTTTTCCTATAACAATTTTGTGATTGATACCTATGAGCTATTCTCTTTCATTTTATTTGTTTTACTTTATTTATTTATTTATTTTGTGTGTGTGTGTGGGGGGGGGGGGGGGGAGGAAGTGGATTGTCACAAATCAAATCATGTAAATTTTCAGTATACTATTTATGAATTTATGATTGATGAATAGTTTTTGCAATGCTTATTAATTATCATATTAAATTAAAATTTTTTATAAAATATAAAAGTTTAATACATTATCTGATTTTTGTTAATTAAAAATTCTAATTATTGTATTATAGGTAAAATGGATAATTACTTAATGTTCAAAACATTAGATTCACAAAAAGCTGGCTATCTCACAATACAGGAATTTTTAAATGTGTTTGAAGCTAGTCCTTTAAAGTGGAAGGTAATATTACCATTCTGTTTTTACATTATTTCAAAAATTTAGAAAATCAAATCAGTATTTGATCTATGTTTATTTTATTTCATTTTTTATACTATATGTAGAGGTGCCAAGTATTACGGTTTATCCGTTAATAGTAGTAATTAATTTAATTATGTGTGTGTTTTAAAGAATTTTATTATATTCATAGAAATAATGAGTAATAGTTGATACAAAGACTTTTATAATTCCATTGTTTCTTGTAACAATACAATTCAATTTTATGTGGTTTGAATTTGATTAACTGGATTTAATCTTTGCAAACTTTTATTTTTCACAAAAGTACAATAAATTTCATAAAAGTAATTTTTTCATTAAAAAAAAAAAAACCAAGATAAAAACCCTGCATAGACTCCTGAATATAGTAAATATGATAATAATAATAAAAAGATTTTTGAAAATAAAAAGTTTATAACTGAGATAGAAAATTAATTTTAATATTTTTATAAGTAGAGAAACTTTTATGTTTTCAGGCAGTGTTTGAATTTATTTATTTATTTTTTTTAAATATAAAACTTCAAAGTAAAATATTAAGATTTTAAGCAAAATAAGATTAAATAAAGAAAAATGAATGTAATACTGATTGTTTTAAATATATTAAAAGGTTAGTTTAATTTAAATATTTAATGTTAGTTATTATTTATGTTAGTTTAAATATCATTTTTACTTTTGTCAATTTTTTATAATTTTATGGAAAGGTAAGGTAATGCAATATTTAATACTGACTAAAAATGTACTCAAGCAAAAAAAACAGATATCTATCTATCTATCTATCTATATATATATATATATATATATAAAATCCAGTGGATGTTTTATTTGAGGTGTAATGCTCTATTTGAGAATGTAATGTAAATGTGATTAAAAGTATAAAACAAAAACTTCGATATGATATACACATTCATATTATCACTGAAAAATAACCATAATTTTTGGAAATAGAATACTTAACTGGTAGTTCATAAAAAAATCCAAACAATACATTAAAGTTTTCTATTTCTAAAAAAGTTTAGAAATAGTCAACTCGATTTTTTAAATTCCCTATATTTTTAAGTTTTACTATTACGTTTTTAGTTCTTAGTAAGCTTTAATAGCTCTATAGTTTAGAAATTTTTTTCCTTTTGAGGTCCCTAAACAGCAACTTCCAGTTACTTAAATACATACTTCTCGCTTGAGAACTGAAATAAAATAGTTCATATCTACATTTTTAATGATCATAAGAAGAAAATAAAAACTGTTTTGGGTAACTAATTGTTTTTTTTCTAATGTGGAGGAGGAGGAGGGGGGATGAGTTCAAAATTGGCTATTTAACTCCTTGGAGGATAGATACAGAATCCATTCTCATGTGTTGGTTCTGGCAAATTTTATGACTTGTTTACAACTTTTCACAATTTTTTTAAAAATAAAATAGCTTACTTCACAAAGCTTCTCTTCATAAAATAGACTCCTTCAAAAAATTCCATTCTGTAAAGATATACTCTACATAAATTATTTTTATTTTGTTAGGTTTTAAAATATGTTATTTGCAGAAAAAAAAAAGTTTTACAGAAAGGCTTAAAAAGTTATTATTAATAAATAACAGGATTTCATCTTTCATTACAAAAAGTAACTTTTTGCAAAAATATAATAAATTTCACAAAATAACTTTTGCAAAATGCGCCCCAAGAAAAAACATTTTCATTGACCCCTGTTTCAAAAACTAAATGTTTTCAAATCTGAATCTTGTAGTTCTTGTAAATCATAAATCTTGTAAGTCTGAATTTCGGCAAAACAAGCATCTGAGAATAATTTATTAGGTTAACTTTTAAGAACACAAATGGTTTATAGTAAATTAAAAATACAGGTTGCATACTCTATATGCCAAGGCCTTTTAACATTTAAATATCAACTTTTAATGATACTCCTTTTTAATGCAGCATATAGTAATTGCATAAAAATAGTCAACATCAAGTTTACATTAAAAATAACAATAATTAAGAAAACAAGAAAAGAATAATTTACACAAACCTGTAGGAGACATCTTATCTATACCAGTGGTGGCTTATCAATAAAAACTATTTAAAGCAAACAGGAAAAATTGAGAATTTTAACTTTTGATTACAATTGCAAAATTATCTGTGTATTTTGCCCCAAGTACAGTAGCTATCTTTATTGCGGTCATTAGCCTTTTTGCTCCCAAAAGTTGTCACTTTTTTCAGATTATTCTGTACTTGTTAATTATATTGCAATAATACTAAAAATGAATTGAGTTAAACAAAAACAAAAAATCTCAATACATCTTGAAATAAATAAATATTTAAAAAACATATAGTGAAAATATTTTAATAACCATTATTGTATTTCAAAAGTAAAAGTATAATTAAAAATTTATGTGAATGATTTATTTTTAATAGTTAGTTTTTTAAATATTATGATACTTATTTTTGTATAGCCAAAAAGACATGATGATTTATGGTTTACACATTTAAAAGGAACTGCTTTGAAAATTTTTACAGGTATTTGTTAATTTTGTTTATTTTTCAATCAGTTTGATATTTTTAATTACACAAACTTGCTAATTGACTAATTTCTCTTTTATTTTAAGGAATCCATAAATTTGTAATGTTTCAAACAACAGATTTCATTGTCAGTAAGTGTATTTTGTCTGTTCAAAACTATGACTTTTTGACATTAAATTACAATAATTATGCATACATTTTTTTTTATTATGTTATACATAGATGTAGTGGTTACTGCAAATGGAGTATGGCAAGTACTCGAAGCATCTGATGCATTTCGTAAGTAAATGACTATTTCCAGTATTTTATAAAATATAAAAAATGATTTCTTTTATAATCAACTTCCAATAAAAAATAATTGATTGCAGAATGAATATATATATTTTTATTGAAAATGTCAGTATGTGCACTTTCATTTAAACAAATTTTCCAACATCCTTCTTTTTTTTTTTCTCTCCCCCCCCCCCCCCTTTTTTGTGTGTGTGTTTGTGTGTGTGACTTACGATGTAGTGAATCAAAGAATTTATTATGCTAATATCAAGCATAATAAATGTTTTTAAGTCATTAAAATTTTATTCTTTGAACACATTTATTTTTGTCTGAAATGTTATATAAGATTATAAGAAATTAAAAAATAAAGGTTATTGAATTTAAATACTTAACTATGTTAATTAGAATCTAATACTGATCAAATGGCATTCATTCTAATCTTAAAAATTTCCTTTGAAGTCAGCCTGACCTGCATCTGATAAAATAATTATCATAAGACCAAAACTCAGCGTGGAATACTTAAACTGTAATCCAAAATGGGGGAAAAACAAGTTACCATGTTTTATGGAAAACTTTTTCCAATAGAACTTGATTTTTTAAGACATTTTTTGGATCTTTTTTCTTTTTATTATTATTAGATTTGTTTTAAGGTTTTGCTGCACTAAAACTCCCAGATCGCGAAATTTCATATTAGCCTACGAGAAAATTTTGAAGCATGACTACTCATTACTTAATATAATTATTAAAATACTGTTTTGACCATAAGAAAGCAGACGTCAGATTCTGATGATGTGCATGTTTAAAAATTGTCTCTGTAATTTTTAATTGCACAAAAAATTCCCATAAACTTTAAAATTTTCATTTGATTACATTTTATGATCCTCTTAAAATTTATGTAGACAATTTTTAAAAACTAACATCATTGACATCTGGTGTCTACCTTCTGATGGTGAAAACTGTATTTTAATAATTACAAGGTAGAACCCATCGAATTTCGACGAAAGAAAATGTTTCACAAGGAACTGCTTTATCGATTTATAATATACCTACAAAATTAGTAAGAATAAAAAATGCACCTTATTATTGGTAAGTCTAACTCTTAAACAAATGATATTTAAGCTAAAGTTAACAAAATACTATCTTTATAAAACTTGGTTGTAGAAATTGATAAAATTAAACTTTATTTATTTATTTATTTTTTTTTTTTTTTGCTGCTTAAATGTACGATTAAAGATTTGTCATTATGATAAAGTTATCAATTAAAGCTCTTATGCTAGTATTCCAAAATGAAAAAAAAACAAAATTTATTCCACTTGATTCAATCATAGATTTTTTTCCCCCGTGAAATTTAAATACGACATCATTTTTACAGTATCAAAATTTACACATGCACCTTTTATATTTGTATTCAACTTTTTTTTTCAAAAAAAGGCCTTTTAATTTAATCATTTTGAAATCATTTTAATTCAAAAGTTGATGTCTCGATGCTATTAGCTGAAACAGATATTAAACTATTTGTTCTTTTAAGTGTAAATGAAACTTTGTAAACGAAACCAAAATTCACTGGGTTTTATAATGGATGATAATTTTGACGTAGAAGGTATTTTAATTTCTTTTTTTTTTTTTTTTTTTTCCACTTTTAATGCGAAAATGGCAACATAAAATACATAAATCTGTTTTTTTTTTTTCGGATTTTTCTTTTTTGCTTTGAATAAAAATGGAGTAAGCTGTTGCCACGCTTAGAAAAATGGTATTAAAGCTACAAAAAAAATTAATATTTCAAAAACAAATTATGATACAGTTTTCAAATAAATTGCATTTAAAAATGCATTTTTCCCCCTGTATGATGGTATAAAAACTGAAAATGTGGGATGTTCAGAAGTTTAAAAATTTGCAGTAGTAAAAATTATAAACCCAAATTTAATTTCATTTTTCAAAGTGTTGCCATTCGCAAAATGACGTATGCACTACGCACAGATACGTTTGGCCTTTATAATATAGATATTAAGCAACGAATAATTTCACAATCAGGGAGTTTCAGTGCGGTGCAAACAAGAAAAATAAATTTTTGGTTTTGAATTTTTTGTAAGTTAGTCTGACTTATCTGAGTCCTGTAATTGAAATTATTAAAAATGTTAATATATATCAAAAGGAAAAAAAAACTCATTCGAAAAAAAAAAAAATGTGTTTAAAATTTTTAATTATCTCTTTGTAGCATGTCATTGGTCCCTTGTCATGACCTAAATATAGAGGTAAAATGCTTTTGAGTGTATAAAGATTAAAAAAATATGAAGAATTAAAATTTGGCTTTTCTTAAATAAAATGACATCATTTGCATCTGCTGAAACATTCTTGTTTTACAATTAATTCGTAAACAACATTTATTGAAAAATATACATACAATGTCATTCTCGCAGAATAATATACAAATTCAGCAAAAAATAAAATAATGTCATCATTGAAGAAGCAAATTGAATATCTAATGAATTATGCATTCATTTATTTGTTTATAATAACTCCATGCTTTATTGAAAAGCATTCATTGATATTTCTTCAAAATTCAGAAAAGGATTTTATACACGAATGAATAAATTTGCATTCTCTCAGCTATTTGATACAAATTAAGTAAAAGTGAAGAAAATAACTCATACAACTATTCTTTAAAATACATTATATTGTAAAAAGAAAGTTTTTTATTGAGTGTAAAGTAATGAAATAGACCATAATAGTAAACAGACAGTGATGAAAAACCTGTAGTATCAAATGGAAATTCTTAAAGAAAGGTATTAAATAACTACAAATGTAGAATTCTAAATATAATAGGCTATGAAAAAGTGCAATGCACCAATAAACTTAGCGCATAAAAATTAAGAAATTTGCTAATATATATATGTAAAATGCATTCATGTATGCTAAAGTGTATTGTCTTTTTTATCCTGTAAAAAAAGGCCTTTTTATGTAGAAAATTAAATATATAACCAAACTCAACACACAATAACCAAAATCGAAATTGATCAAATTCTAAAATAAACTAAGTCTACTGTACCTGTAGAAAAATAATATCTATCAGCCTGATCCAAACTTGACCTTCAGTCCCCCCCCCCCCCCCCCCCCACACACACACACACCAAAAAAATAAATAAATAAATCTAAGTAATTACATTATATATATATATAACAGACTTATTAATTCTGTTTCTGTTGTTTTCTTTTCCCCTTAATTAATGTCTTTATTTTACAGATAGTAATTCAAGCACTGATATGGATATTTATTCATGGGTTTCTATAGGCTTTCTTACATGTAAGTACAGAATTATCTTTGTCATTTTGATTATGTTTTATGTTTCATTGGAATGTACAATATTTTCTTAAATATTATCCTGTATTAACTTGTGCAAAATAAAAAATTAAGAATGATGAGTGTCATCTAAAATATCACTTTTATCCTATTTTAAAGAAAAAAATATTTTTAAAAACTTGTATTTGGTTAGATTTACCATTTCACAATGTATATTAAACTTTAGCATCATGACATTCAAAACTCTATTTATAATGTCTTTTGCTATTTAAAATACTCTTGTATCATCTGTACATGCCTATTTTGTTTTCTTTCCCCAAATGTTTCTGTTTAATGATTGGGGATGTTGAATATACATTTGGAAAAAACACATATTTAGTGGAGTTATTAAGGAAAATAGCATTAAAACCAATATCTTGCACATGTGTTTCTGTATTCTACATATATACATATATATATTCTACATATATATATATATTAACTCAATATACATATCAATTTAAAAATGATATAAAATCAAACACAAATTTAAAATGTTTTTGTTATTTGCACACTTAAAAATGTTAATAGTTTGATGTATCTTTGTAATATTTCAAATGTCTTCTAGGTAATAATAAAATATGACTTTTATCAAGCCTAAATTGTTGATAGCACAATTTTGTCTATGGATATTTGGAATCCATATATATATTAGGGATGCACCGAATAGTGATTTTGGCCGAATACCGAATGCCGAATATTCGGCCGACAGGTGAACCGAATACCGAATATTCGGCTAGCCGAATAGTAATTGTTAGGCCGAATACCGAATATTCGGCTAGCCGAATAGTAATTGTTAGGCCGAATACCGAATATTCGGCCAGCCGAATAGTTAACTATTCGGCCGAATACCGAATATTCGGCTTTCCAAATTCTTTTTATATTTTAAAATTTAAAGGTATTAAAATGTTACTTTTTAAAACAGTTTTACATAATATTTAACAAAAGAAACTTACATTCTGATAAACAAGAGCTTTTTATAAGAACATTTAGTATTGAAAAAAAATCTGCCTTCTTGAGTTATTTAAGAAGCACAATTATGAAACTTTAATTAATAAAATTTTCTACGAATCAAAACAAACATTTTAAAATCAAATAATGAAAAAATGGCCGAAGAAAAATTTTATAGTCTGATAATTTTCCTTTTTAAATAACTCAAGGCAAATTTTTTTCAATATAAAGTACAAATACTTTCAACTTAATTTTGAATAAAGGCATGTTCGGCTCATAGTTCTTTTCTTATGAATGGTGGTATTTTCCACCCTTCCCATCATATCATATTTTACAGAAATCAAAGCATGTGAGTTGAAAATATGTTATCTTATTTATTGTTAATATAATAAACAAACACACAAGTTTTGACCTAGAGTGAGATGAAATACAATGTACTTATGACTCAATAAGCTGATTATGATTATGGTTTCATGAACAAAAATTGTCTGCCTTGATAGCTATTACTAATCTCAAAAGTTGTTTTTTTTTTCTTTTAAAGGACCTTTATTTGGAGGAAAGCAAGACACAGATTATTTACTAAACAAAATTTAGAAACTTGTATCTGCACATAATTTATTCCTAAGGAGAATCCTAATAAATCACCATTTTAATCCTTCTCATGTTTAATTTTCTTAAGTTATGCTTTACAAACAGCAAATAAATAATGTAAAAACATTCTATTTTATTTAAAAAATGATTTTGTTTCTTATTGTTTTAAATATAAATTAAAAAATTGACAGTTAAAAGTAGAAATAGTGAAAAGTTTTTATTAAGTATTGAATGGCCGAATGGTATGGCCGAATACTTTGATATTCGGCAGGCCGAATAATTTCATATTCGGCCAAGCCGAATATTCGGCTCAACCGAATAGTTTAACATTCGGCCTAACCGAATATTCGGTAACATGGCCGAATAGGCCGAATATCGGATAGATACCGAATATTCGGTGCATCCCTAATATATATATTATCAATTATGTCAGTACCACAGTTAAATATGCTTTTTTTAATTTATTATTATTTTTATTTATAAAGCTTATTCATGAAATATTAAAGATTTAGTATTTATTCTTTTATCCTTAGAAATGTTATGTTGGCTTTTTCTAAGTCAGGATGATAAGTTAATATTTCACTTAAAATGAAAATTCATCATTTTTCTATTCAGTGGTACTTTTATTCTTTCTCACATTCTAAATTAATAATCCTTTCACAATGCTTACTCTCCTCCATTATTCACAATGAGGTTACCTTCTAAAACCTTAAAAAAGCATATTTAACTGTGGTACTGACATAATTGATAATATATATATATGGATTCCAAATATCCATAGACAAATTTGTGCTATCAACAATTTAGGCTTGATAAAAGTCATATTTTATTATTACCTAGAAGACATTTGAAATATTACAAAGATACATCAAACTATTAACATTTTTAAGTGTGCAAATAGCAAAAACATTTTAAATTGGTCAAATAAGCTTGGTCAAATAAGCTTTACTGTTAAAAGTTTGTGTTCTATTAGTCAACAAATTTGTAAATTATTATTAAGCAGAATTTTTAACAGTTCAACCAGTATGTACACAACATAATAAGTTCTACAATTTACTCCACACATATTCAAAGATTGCAATATGAATAAACTTCTATCTTTTGCAATATTTTATATTAAATAAAAGGCTGTTCCTTAATAAAATTTTTATTTAATTATTAATTTTTAATTAATAAATTCTACAAAACAATACATTTTATGTAATCACAGCCATTTTTATATGAGCATGAAATTTACAAAAATTAATATCCAAGTGTTTTAGAATGTAATAAAGTTTTGGATTGAATAAGATATTCCATTTTTCATTAAATGTATTTTGAGTTGTAATTGATTGTTTTCGGATAATGACTTATTCCTAACAGTTGTGGCTATAAAGTTGGTTTAAATTTCCAATTTTGACACTATTATTCAATTTGATTTTTCAGTAATTTTATCATAATAGCTGTTAATTTTGTATACATTTTTAAGAATAAAAATGGCTTCATGAATGTGTCAGACAATAATCAATTTAAATTTGAGAAAAACGTTGAATAAAAAAAAGGAAAAAAATATGTTGTCCTGAATTTATTCAGCTAAATCCAATATTATTTGACCAATCAAATTTTCTGCAAGAGGGCTTAATTGTGGTCAAATGGTCAAATATTGTTTCATCCCTGCTAATTACGCTTGCAACATATCAGATGTGGAAAATTGTGAAGATAAGAGGTATTTTCTCTCCGTTTAGACAAATCCTTTATCTATTTTCAAAATGCTGAATTGATATTGCACATAAAAAGTTTCTATTAAAAAAAGAGATAGTCATTTTAATTATATATAACAACTAAACTGAGTAACTCCTCCTTTTAAATCAAAAAGCATGGTTACAGTTATAATTACATATTTTCTGTTTTAATCATTTGCAAACATCTCCATTCTGGTTTCCTATTGTGCAAAATTCTTTAATGTATCTTCATTTTTTTTTTTTTTTTTTTTTTTTTTGATAATAAAATTTTTTTTATTGTGCCATCTATCTATTAATTGATTATGATCCATAAATTAATCCACAATATTTATTGCACAAATCGCATTGTATGTGTATAATCAAGGAAAACATCTTGGATCAATTTAAAAGTGTATAGCTTTCCCTGGATGTGCTGGGTCAGTCTGAATCTGATATTATGAAAATTTATATCATTATGCATTTTTTTTTTTTTTTTTTTTGTGAACTTACAGTTATTATTTCTCTCTTTCAGTTTATACCATTGAAGTTTGCTTGAAAATTATTGGATTAGGCTTTAGTGAATACTTTAGCTCAAAATGGAATAGGTATATATTATCTACTTTTAAGTAAAAAATAACTTTTTAATTTTTTTTTTTTTTTTTTTTTTTTTTTTTTTTTTAGAAAAAGAATATTTTACTAATTTTATTGTAGATTGAAGACAAAACAGTAAAATCAATGAGCTACTCTTACTTTTCTTCAATATTAATAATTCCTTGCTTTATAAAAAAGAGAAGTTTCAACATTTTCTATTTGATATTACTAAAGAATGTCACTTTTTCTTTTAACTGGTTTCAAATAAGAAGCAGGAAATTTGATTTTGAATCATGATAATGGAGATCGATTGATACTTCTGGTGTTAATTTAACAGCGATATATAAAGTATGCCTCAAGCTTTTTCATTTCCCTTGGCTCTTTAGAAAGCTTAAACAATAATTTCAATGTTTCAAGAGCTAATGTGAAACTGTTAATACAAAATTAGTCATATTATAAGAAAAGTAATCTTACAGCAAAACTAATCTCAATTTTTTAATGCAATTTTTCATAAAATTTGATCTAATATTGGTTAAGATTACAGTTTATTGACTAGAGACATTGATAGAAAAATTGTTAGTATCAATATAATTTGAGCTGGACATAGTGTCGATTAAATCAATAGAAATATCAACATTGCCAATTACTAATTGTATATATGTAAAGAGTTTACAACATTATTTTTACTCTTGTTATGTTTTAAAATTAATGCATGATACATATTGTGACATTTATAAAGTAACATTTAAAGTAATATATGTAATACTAATGTGTTTAAGATGTAATCAAGTAAATAAGAAAATGACATTTGTGATTTGTAAAAACATCTAATTTCCATTCATACATTTTTTTTAGTGTAACAAGATCTTGTTTATAATCAGTAAAAAATGCATGGAAAAAATAATTTTATTATGCACTTGCATATGATTTTGTTTGAATGAAATAGCTGTATCAGAATGTAATTAACATATACTGCATTTTAAATTAGGTATGATTTTGCTGTGACAGTTATAGCTATTGCTGGCCTCATTGCAGAACAGTTTCATTTGTCATTTTCATATGTTACAATACTTAGATCCTTAAGACTTTTGAGGTAAGAGCCAAACCTTACTATATTCATATTACTATCATAGTATTTTCAGCTATTAAAATTAAAATTACATATTCATTAAAATCAAAGCAACTGATTTAAGGGGACACCTGGCAAACTAATGGTGAGTGAAAGGGTTAAAAATTAGAATTAAATTACAGAATTCAGCAATTGGGTCAAGTTTTTAAAAGTACCAGTTTTATATATATTTATATAAAAAAGAGGAGTTTAGTTTTTAACAACCAATACCTATGTGGTACCTTAACCATTCAATCTCATATCCCTGTATGGAGTAACTTTTGGTGATCTATATAAAAAGAAAATATAAAAGTAAGGCTATTGTTTTTTTCCCTGAAATATGGGGAAAAAAGAAAAAAGGTAAAATTATTTCTTAAGTAACCATTTTTATCTCCAAAACTCTGACATCACATTTTGATTGCACTAATGACTGAATATTTAAACTACTCAAGCAATATGTTGTGCATGTTAGGAGAAAAAAAAAAAAAAAAGGTTTATTCTTTGTTTCTTTTTTAACGTGTTGCTTGTGTCATCTCACTGTGCTACCTATCATAATAGTTTAGAAATACAAATTCTTCCTCGAAACTGCAGAAACTCCTCCCGGAAGAAAATGTCTGAATCCAACTCTAATTTTTGGTGTATTTAAAGTTATCACTTGATTAATTGTATTCAAGTATAGTAATGAAACTTTGTTCATATATTACATACAAAAAACAGAAATTTTTTGTAGTAAGTTTTACTATACATTAACTTATTCCTTTCTTGTATTTTATTTTTATAGATTATTCAAACTGAAAAAAAGATACAGAGATGTTTTGGGTACACTCTTCATAATTTTACCCAGGTTTTTCAGTGTTGCTCTTGTGTTAGTTTTGATGTACTATTTCTTTGGCATCATAGGAATTGAAATTCTTTCCGGCTACAATCTTGTTAATTGTTGCAGGTAAGTGAATGATTAAATGAATTATGTACCTTTTTATTCATTCATTTATTTATTTGTTTTCTATCTTAAATTTAAAATAAAATAAATTCTTTAAATATTGTTGAAATTCCTTCTTTATAGTATAAATATAAATGTTTAAATTTATTTTTGCATCTTTTAGAAGTATATGTAATAATAAAGCTGAGTTCTGGATATGAAACAATAAAGCTGAGCCTCTTTTTAAAATTTCTTTTTTTAAAATAAAAAATTCAAACTTTTTAAATGCTGTGATATTTTAAAGATTAAAACTTCAATTAATTACCCTTGGTAATTTTTTTTTTTTTTTTTTTTTTTTTTTTTTTTTTTTTTTTTTGCATAGCACTTTTTAATTTTGAAAGATTATTTTGAGACACTCGTTAAGAATATTTTTGATGAGAATCAGGCAACTTAAAAATTTATTGGCTACCCATGGGCCGGCATTGAACCAACGCTTTTGGCCTGGACAATGAACCATTGAACTATCATCCAATAAAATAAAAACAATTTTATAGCAATGACCTCTGATGGATATAAGGCCGATTACTCCAGTTAAATACCATGGCTTGCTTCTGTGAGCTATGATCATGCGTAGAAAATGTCATAATCACCCGCGCTATTCTTATCTTTGGACCTTCTGCAATAACTAAGTTCTGAAGTCGTTACGGAAATGAAGGAATCTTGAGTTTTCATTCTGTTGCTCCTGGTTTCCATGAAATCTTGTACATAAAAAGAAATGAATCAGGTCCCAAGACTTTCTGTGCATTTAATTGACCACGAATTCATCTACACTTTATCCATAACCCACAGACTGTGTTATTCCAAATTAAACATCCCGTAATATGTCATGGGAGAATGAGAGTAAGGCATTATGCCAGACCACTACAATGAGTAGACATTACATATAGATGTTATATAAATATTGTCTGTGGAAGCAATACAGTTTCATTCTTTTAACCCAATGTAGTAAATTTTGTCTTCTTTTCAATAAATTTACTTTAAATTTTTACAGTGATTTTGGAATTTTTAGCAATTTTTTTGTGTATTTTCACATTTTGTGGCTATTTTTTGATATTGGTAAAAGTAATTTTCTTTTAAACTTTTAGGCTAATGTACTAAATTTTATCTGCAATGATTTTTGAACTATAGAGATTTTTAATCACCAATTTTCAAATTTTCCAGTTATTTATGTTTTTAATAGAGTAGCAATTACTGTTTTAACTGATTGTGGTAAGTTTTGTTCCCTGCATTTTTTAATATTTAGCGATTTTTAATGTGATTTATAGTGTTTTTTTTAGAGTTCCACAGCTGTTTTTTGAAATTTGCAATCTATTTTCTACCTTTTAACCCAATATTTTAAATTTTGTCCTTTACGATTTTTGAATTTTAGCAATAGTAGCAATTTATATTATTTTTAATATTCCATGTTAATATTTTGTCTTTTATGAGAGATTTCTAGTTAAAGTGTTTTATCACATTACATTAAATTTTTACCCTAGCTGCTATTTTTCAATATTTACCAACTTAATATGTAACTTTTGAATTTTTCATGACTTTTCGAGTTCTGTGGCAATTTTTTGACATTTGGAAGCGAAATTTGATTTTAAAGTTTAATCTAATATAATTAATTTTCTGCTCCACTATTTTTACTTTTTAACACGCTTTTATTAGCTTCATTTTTAGATTTTAATGCAAATTTTTGGCTTTTGTCGAAAGAATTCGGATTCAAACTTTGAATTTTCATCTTTTTTTTTTTTTTTTTTTAATATTTGGAAAGGGAATTCAGTTTCATACTTTTTGCCTAATATACTATTTATTTATTGTGATTTTTTGCATTTTAAGACAATATTTTAATATTCATATTTGAAATTAGATTCCAAACTTTTATCAGTTATACATAATATTATTAATAATATTATTAATATTATTATTATTAATATTATTATATATAATATTATATATAATTAATAATAAAAAATTATAAATTATTTACACAAATATAATAAAATTTGTGATTTTGATTTTTTTTGCGATTTTTACTTTTTTTCAAGATAGTTTTTAATCAGATTTAATAATATTCTATCCTCTTTTCAATAAAATTTACTCAGATTTCATGTGGCAATTTTTAAATTTTTCTCGTGATTTTTAGAGTTATTTTTATGTTTTGAAGATACTTTTCAACAATCATAGAAGAAACACTATTTCAATTTTTTTAGTCCAATATAGTCATTTTTGGCCTCTGCGACTTTTCGTATTTTAGTAGTTTTTAGCAATTTACTGCAATTTTTACACATTAGTAAAAGAAATTTGGCTTAAATTTTTTTGTCCAATATTTTTTTTTTCCTTTTCACTGTGAAGTTTATTCAGATTTTATGCAACAATTTTTAAATTATTTGCAATTTTCTATCATACTTTTAAGAATTTTCTGAATTGCTTTTTTATGAGTTTTTGAAAGTCAACTTTTTGAACAGTCCTCTTAGTAAGCTATAATTTTAAAATAGCTTGTTATTATTATTATTATTTCATTACTTTTATATGTTGTATTCATATTTTGAAGCTGCTTTGTATTTAATCATTAACATCTAAGATTTAGTAAAAAGTGAAAAATCTATCAAAAGGTGATTTGATAATTTATCATATAATAATTTCTGCATACAATAAAGCATACAATCCTGCATGTAATTTGTTTTTTACCCAGTCTCATGCTTGAATCAAGTAGTCATTTATTTTGTATGAATTAAATAATTCTGTATTTAATTTTTTTTTTTTTTTCTGAAGTCCTGAAATGAAATTCTTTATTCTACATTATATATATATATATTTTTCCTTTTCCTTCTGAGCTTAGTTATTATATTTTAGGAATACTACTGTGGAACAATTTTACCGCTTCGATAATGACACTTCTTTGGACGGTTATTACTATTTGAATAATTTTGATGACTTCATTACTAGTCAAAGTATGTAAGCTTATCAATTCTGCTTGATTTTAATAAAGATATATTTATTGCTGTTAGTTTCCTTGTACATCAGATATAATATACTTTTTATTCTTTTATAGTAACACTTTTTGAATTGATGGTTGTCAATAACTGGTTCATAATAATGAATGGCTATGCTTGTGTTGTGTCAGAATGGACTCGACTTTTCTTCATGCTCTTTTATATTGCTACTATGGTAAGATCTGAAGTTTGAAAATTTTTTGCTTTTCTCTTCATTAGAGTAGTTTTTCTCAAAGTGTGGAGTACACAAAAATGTTATTAGGGCATATGCAACAAGCATATGTTGACAAACATTTATGTGACATGGCACAGCCAAGTGAGTCAATGGAAAACATATTTCATCATTGGCTATTTTAAAAACAAAATATTTTCTCATGGGATTGTAATTCTTAGCCTTTAAAATGATTATCTATTTAAAAATAAAATATAGAACCATATTAAATGTTAAAAATGATTTAAAACTGTTGCAAATTACCATGCAACATTCAGATATTAGTGACAGTAAAAATCTTGTTATTTGCAGGGCTCACAAATGGTCTCTTTTGCCTCCTTGAAGTCTGTTTTTTAACCAAAGTTTGTTTTGGGGATTTTTGGCCCGCTTTCATTGACTTGAAGATAATTTCATTATTATTATTATTATTATTTTTAAATTTTTTGTACCTTTTGTCTCTTTTTGAGAATACCAAACTTTTGTTTCTTTAACTAATTTTTATATTCAACTTTTAAATACTATATCTATAACATAAAATATAACTTTTAAGTTCATTAAATCGTTTTCTTAATGTCTAAGTTCATGGCTGTTTAAAGCAGAAAGAACAATCTTCCTACTCCTTCTTCATAGTGTGGAAAGGATCAAATGTAATGGATCAAGATGTCAAATGTAACTGCCCATTCAGTCATCATATTATGCTTTCATTTTCTCCCTGTTTTTGAAAATGTGACCCACCATTATCCTTTTATCACAATATTATCTACATACCCTCCTTCACCACTCTTGTTGCTGTCCATGTACCTATCTATTAATTAAAAAATGATGTATTAAAATTTGTCTAAAATTATTTCCCTCATTTGCTGATTTTGTTATTCTAGGTTGTTATTAACATTGTTGTAGCTTTTGTTTTGGAAGCCTTTCTCTTCAGGATACAATACAAAAGAATCATGGGAGATATGGATAGTAAGTACCTGATTAAAGTACTGTATTATGATGAATCAACTTTATTTAGTTTTTCTTATTCTTACTATTATTTTACTATTATTTTTCGTTTCATAAGTGGTTTGAATGTTGCTGTTGATTAAGTTCAATTTTTGATCAAGTTCATATAGTATTACTAAGGACATTATCAACACTGTGATGATAGGTGTTAATTAAGGTGAATGTGTCATCAACACAGCGAGTCCAAAAAGGGAAGGAGAATTTATTAAAGATAATGGATTAAAAATAGTGCTTGTAGATGTCTGCGAGGATTGGTAACAGGGGGTGAAAGTGGGAAGAAGTCCATGGTTAAATCATCTGATTGTTTGTAGAAATTACCTTGGAATGAAACAACTGTCTATGATAGACATGTACTAGTAAGAAATAACTCTTGAGTTTCAAAATATGAATAATGAAATCTGCTGTTTAAGACAATAAAGGGTACCTCTTGTAGAAATATTCATGAATAGCAATTTTACATCTAAGTAGACTACAGTAAATTTAATGGAAAGTAAATTAATTATTTTTATGATGGTGATGGAATTCTTTACAATAAATATGTATACTAACATGCAGAAAAAAAGCTAATATTGTTGTCAGATATTTAACTATCTGGAGGTGGTGCTACTTTTCAAAACAACTATGGGACAACATGTTAGGTTTATCAACTTTCAGAAGGGCATAGAATTCTGAACAGTTAGACTGAAGGAGACAAATAGAGCTTTTTGTAGATTAATAAAGTAGAACACAAAAAATAATGATGAATTTGATTTGTGATGATTCTTGTGAGGATGGTTCACAAGATAGAATCTATATGGACCATCATTAATTAAATTCTTCATGCCATCAATATATTGCTTTTTATCAAGGAGGCCAATCTGGTTGCACTTATCTGCTTTTGTAATTACAATATTATATATAGTAAATCTATATTATAAAGGCCAAACGTATCTGTGCGTAACGCATATGTCATTTTGCGAATGGCAATACTTTAAAATTTGAAACAAAGTTAAGTTTTGTATATTTTTTTTTGCAAATTTTTAAACTACTAAATACTGCACATTTTCAATTTTTATACCATCGTATATGGAAAAAAATTTACTTTTTAATGCGATTTGTTTGAAAGCTGTATCTTTATTTGTTTTTGAGTTATTAATTTTTTCGTAGTTTTTTAACAGTTTTTGAATTGTGGCAACAGATGTACTCCATTTTTATTAAAATGAAAATGAAAAAATCCAAAAAAAGCAAATTAATGTATCTTTTTGTTGCCATTTTTAATTAAAGTGAAAAAAATTCGTTTTAGTTTGTTTTTATTTATTACTTAAAGGATTTTTAGTTTATTAAAAACTTTCTTTAAACTCGATACAACACTTTCTTTTTTCACTCTGACGTCACAGAAATATTGTATATCATATTTATTGCACGCAGGTTATTTCAGAAGTTTTCATTTACACTTAAAAGAATATATATAAATTAGTATCTGTTTATAGCTAATAGCAATCGAGATTTCAAGTATACAAGATCTTTATTATATTTTATTGTTTGCATATCGATTAATTTTAATTTAATAATTTCTACAACCGAGTTTTATAGAAATAGTATTTTGTTAACTTTAGTTTAAAAATCATTTGTTTAAGAATAAGACTTGCGAATGTAAGGTGTATTTTTTATTGTGACTAATTAAGTAGATTTATTATAAATCAATGAAACAGTTCCTTCTTAAATATTTTCTTTTGTCGAGATTCGACGGGTTCTACCTTGTTACTCTTAAAAACATTTATTTTTCAGAAACATAAAAAACCTAAAGTAACTTGAATTCAATTGAAACACTCACACTTAGCAGAGTAGTACAGTGTTAATTCTTTAAACAATTTTTACTTTTATATTTGTTTATTCTCTTTCTCTCTCTCTCTCTCTCTTTTTTTTTTTTTTTTTTTTTTTTTTTCAAATTAATATTTTCTTGAAAATACATAAAGTGTTTTAGATGATAAGTAAGACCACAAATATGATTAAAAATAAAGTGTGTCAGGAGTGGTTTTACTAATAAAGTAATGATATTTCATAGAAATGCTCTGAACTATGAAGAATCTGAGAACCCAAAATATCTGATAAAACTATACATGCATTTTAGTTTTTAATGAGTATCAATGAAGACACAAGCTAACATAACAGTTTCTTACATAAAGATTAATCCGGAAAAGTACTATGAAGATATGCCTAACTTCAACATTTTCTGTTCTTAATATGTAAGATAATATACTATTTTTAGAAAATAATAGCAATGATGATAAATGAAAGAGCAAAAAAATATGAAACTTTTACTAATTGGAATAAAAAAAATGATCACTTGCTAACTAAGTGTAGAACCAACACTGTGAAAAATGTCAAAACCAGGGATCGAACCTGAAACCCTTAGAATAGCACTCCAAGTGCTATATCATTTAAACTACGAGGGTGATGCCCAGCTCACATTTTTCACTTCTGTATGTTGGTAAGACTGCACTGCAGCACAAGATGGAATAGTTTTCACAAGCACACAATCTTGAGGCATAACATCAGCACTTGAGCACAAGAGCATTTGGAGTGCTATTCCAAGGGTTCCGGGTTCGATCCCCGTCTTGGACATTTTTCACAGTGTTGGTTCTACACTTGGTTAGCAAGTGATAATTAACGTATTAAATATTTGATAGTTTCAAGCATAATTTTGCAGCTGAAAATTTAAATATGCATTCACCAATGGTGGGTTTGTTTGTGTCTCATGTTATGCCTCAAGATTGCATGCTCATGAAAACTATTCCATCTGTTGCTGCAGTGCAGCCTTGTGAACATATAGCAGTGAAAAATGCAAGCTGGGTATCGTCCTCATAGTTTAAATGGTAGAGCACTAAGAGTGTTATTCCAAGGGTTCTGGGTTTGATCCCTGACTTGGACATTTTTCACAGTGTTGGTTCTACGCTTAGTTAGCAAGGGATCATTAACATATTAAATATTCGATAATTTCAAGCATAATTTCGCAATTCAAAAAAAAAAAATTAATGCCTATTCTGAATACCCTTGTCACTCGTACTGAAAATGACTTTTCCACATCCTTCTATTGCAAGAATTTCTCTGTTTCTCTACCATACTATGCTCACTCATGCTTTTTATACTTTTATAAATTGGGCCATATACAAATTTGCTCTGATTCTTATTTTCTTAATTTTGAGTTATTGCTATTGACAGAGGTTACTACCCTTCTATTATTGGCACTACTTTATATTTAAGCGGCAGCATTCTCATTCTTCACCCTTTTCAATATTATTATTGTTTTATCATACTTTTTTAGCATTCCCATTGCTAAAATTCTTAGACAATATGATTTCAAAATAATTTTCACTCTGCCAATAAATTCTCCAAATTCAAAGATCCTATGGAGTTATCGATCTTATCTATGGAGTATCATGGGGTAATTACAACAGTAATTGTCTCTGCAGTCTTTCCTTTATTAGACAAATTAAACATGGTTTTAAATTTTGAAATGAAGAATGCAAACAATCTATTCAAAAACTAAAAAGTAACAATTTTGCCATTGGAAAACATGGCTGGGAGATGAATCACATCTGTGTCTTTTAATTCACCTTAATTTATCTCTAAACCCATTTCTTTAGATCAAATTAACTTTCTTGAAGTACTCTATCTATAAAAATATTGTTAATCATGATTTCACTATTTTTCCTTATCAGATATATTATATAAAAACCTCTTTTTCTTAATATCTCCTGCTTTTTTTCACATTACCAGTTCCATTCTCTATGTTGTTTTCCTATTGTCTATCCCTCATAATCTCCTGTAATTCTGTTGGTCAATAAACCTAACCCCCTGATCCAATTTTCCTCCATAGGCATACTTTACGATACCCATGTGTATATGCAAAGTTCTATTGTTCTTTGCAATGATGACAATATGCTGAATGCTACAGAAACTGATCTGCTACAAGTTAAAAAGCTATCATACTAATAATGTTTTTTCTACTTCTATTCATTGGATGATGTCAAGTAGTATCTGAATTATTACACTTTTTTTTCGTTATATTGAAAGATTTATATTTGGCAATTTTCATTTAATTTTCACAATTTCTTACACTGTTCTTCATTTTTTAAAATTTTGGAATACTTAATTATTTTAATAATTCCCATTTGTCTAGAGACTAATGTATGCATTTAAAAGTGTGCATTGATCATAAGAGTAAGCAGTAGTGAATAATATGCAAATTTTTATTGAAATAAGGATGGAAAAGAATAACATTTTATGCAATGTTTACGTTTTGAGAAGTTCGTCTGCTCCAGGGCCTGCATAGTGTCTCCGTCTACTTTCATGAATTGTAACATCAGTTGGTTTTCAACGTAATATGAAAGTTTTGACAGACCCTCTCTTACACATTTAATTTAGGTGGGGAAAAAAGTGTAAGACTTGTTGAATAAATCTTTGAATATTAAAACAAAACAAAACAAAAAAATAAAATAAAATAAGTAAGTAAATAAATAAATAAATAAATAAATAAATAAATAAAGTGAGTAGATGGTTTTTACAAATAGCAAAGAAAAAATATTGTGTTCATAGCTAAATGAAAGTCCTTATATATTTAGAACTTTGGGGAGAATTTTATGCAAATGATCTCTCTAGATTCAGTTCACTCTTATTAAGAATGTCTCTTCTGAGCCTGTCTGCTCAACTTCATATGCTTCAGCACATTTTTGCCTTTCTGAGAATTTTTCTCTTCTGGTCCTTTCAGCCATGTCTGAACTGCACCACTTTTTCACAAACTGCCCTTGACTTCCCATTAATTTTTCTGCTCCAAAAAAAAGTCTAATTAGGATGGGATTCGGAATCTCCTGTGGCCAACCTAAAAAAATGTCAGCTTCATATGTCAGCTTTTATATGTTAGCCATCAGGTAAGGTCCCTCCTAGGCTATTTGTGGGAATTAACATTAAAATTTATCTTTGTTTGCTTAGAGTGATTTCATAGTCTGTGATCCTTTTAATGAAAAGATAGATCACCACTTTCAGAGTTTAAAGTGTAAGAAAATATCTTCTCAATACCACATATCTCTAACTGGGTGGTCATTTTGATGTGTTTTTTCCACTAATCTAGTATCTTGTGAACACACTATGAAATCAGTAAAGATTTCAGGTCTTTACATATGTAAAAGTCGTATTTGTGCTACTTTATTAAGTTTTGTTCAGTTCATTTTATGAATGTTCAGTTAGAGAAATTTTATAAGTTATCTGCATATTTCTATGAGTTTTTATTTAATAAACTATTGAAAAATACTTCTTTTAAAACTTTAAACTAAAGCTTTCTTTGTGGTGTATTTAAGTTGTATTTAATATATTTAAACTAAAGTATATATTTAAACTAAATTTATAATTTAGTTTAAACACAACTAATTTATGCTTTAAAATGTATTAGTAAATTTTGTCATATGCATATTTAACTTTTGATAAGCAAAATATACATTTCAAGATAATCATATTGCTATAAAATTGTCTTAACTTTCAGAGGAAACTCTAGTACGTGTAGACATTGGATTGAATCAGAAGGAAATGGATTTTTGTTTTAGCAATGTATTTCTACCCAAATCTCAATTAAAAGAATTTGCTAATGATCAGGTATCCAACCAAGTTGTCTTCAGAGGGACTAGAACTCGGACTAAATTCTCTTTTTCACTAAAGATGTATGCAGAAGAAGTAAAGGTAAACCTCTATTTTGTATGAATGAAAATTAAAATCATTTTTTATATGATGAAACGTATTTTAAGTGTCAAACGTTTTATTAATAGATTAGGTGAAAATCTCCAAAATTCTTTTAGAAATAAAAGTGTGATTTTCAATAAAAGTTCTTGAGATTTTCAAAACTTTTATCTGGTAAAAGATCATTAGATTTTTTGATCACAAGTGTGAGTCTATTTTCAGTTTTATGGGAACAAACAAAGCCTAATTATGACCTAGGATTCCCACTTTTTTGTAATTGGGAGACAAAGAAACTAAAGTTAAAATCTAAAAACTTCACTATAAGAGCATTGTTATTGTATTATTTTGTTTTCATATAAGCATTATATTATGCACAAGATTTGGTTTTGGAAAAGGATCTAATCAAAAAATTCTCAATGAAATGTAAATTCAGCAACAAACATGTTAAAGTCCTTTAAACAAACAACTTTTCACATAATTTCAACAAACATTTTTAATAAAACAAAGTTTGTTTTTTTAACCCCTTCGATTTCAAACATAAATCAATGCTTTTTATGCTGAATTTGTGACTGAAAATGCATGATTCAAAGAAATGTATGACAATAAAAAGAAAAAAAAATCTGATATTCTTTACTATAGTTTATAATATTCTTCTTATGTATAAATATTAAAGAAATTGCTGACTGAATTTTGAAGAATTACCTAGAACAGTGCATCAGTTTTTCATGTGAATATAATATGCATTTTTATCATTTATAACTGAAAATTTATTCCTACATTATTTTTAAAATTTAAAGTTTGATTTAAGAAAAGAAAAAAAAAAGCTTTGAGCTTGCATAAAAATGCTTTTATGCAAACTTCACCAATAGTAATGGTGTACCAATACAAATGGTGTTTCAATTCAAATTGGATATTTTCTGATTTATTTTTAATTCATTTTTGCTCTCAAACGCCTCAAACTGGAAATTCTTTTATTTAGAAACTACACAATGTGCTGTGCTTGTCTTTTTTTTTTTTTTTTTTTTTTTTTTTTTTGATAAAGGAAGAAAATATTACAAAAAATTGCTGTCAAAGTTGGTGCTTTGAACCAAATTTTCCAAAGGAGATCTGGGAATAAAAAAAGTAGTCATATTGAAAAAGAAATTGATTATAAATCAAATTCTATTGATTGGAGTGAAAAATGAAATCACACAGCATCTTATACATCTCTTTAAGAATCACTTCAGCAAGTTTCATGTTTCTACTTTTAAAAATGAGTCTGAAAATGTATCAGAAAATTTTGAACTGTTGAGGGTGAAAAAGTATTTTTTTGAATACACCCTTAATGATTTCATTTTAAAAGAAAAAAAGAACAGAAATTGCTTCTAAACAAGACTTCAGGGATTCAGATTCAAATAATTGGATAGACTGCTTAAAACAGGCACAATTTATTATGCCAAGTCTGCTGGAATTGATACTGAGACTGTCTAATAGCCAATTTCTATAAATCTTTTGTAAAAGACAGTTCTAGTAAAGAAGTTTTCAATACAGATGATATTAGATTATTTTTCAATCTTCTTTCTGCTAAAAAAAATTGTACTAATTACATTAAAATATGAAAACTGTCCTAATGTAAAAGTATCCAAACTACGATTGACTGTTTTGCTTTGCACAAATTTAGACAGAGTAAAAAGGTAGCATTATGAGTTGTTGGAAATTGGGAAAATGTGGTGTTTCAAGAATATAAAGAATTTTCTTATTGAATATGACTCAAACAAAAAGTCTTTGATAACAGAAACAATAAAAAAATATTTTCACAAGTTGGTGAGACAAATGTGCTTAGAAAAACGTAAGTTTCTTTCATTTGTTAATCAGTGTACAGTCTACATTGGGCATTTGAAATTACAAAATGTTTGAATGGGATTTCTCCTGCTATATGTACAAGCAAATTTTAACCTTGTGATTTGAGGATCATAATATTGCTTAAAGTAAATTATAGAAACCAACTTTAAAAAAAAAAAAAAAAAAAAAAAAATTGTTAATACATATCTACAGGTAGGAAAAATTGATAAATGTTCTAAGTCTTTGTATGATTTCTTCAGCATGTGAAAATGTATCTCAAGTTCTTTTTTTCAAAAGTAATTTTCCAAAGAACAGAGATGATTAATTTGAGTATAATGAGAGAGAAAATGAAAGTGTAATAATAAAAAATGGGTGTTTCTTTTATTGTTCAGATTGCAAGGATAATTTAGACTTGCAATTCAAATATCACATCAGATTTCTGGTTCTAAGTGATTTCATACACTGAAATTAGTGTAATTCTGATAATGATGAAGATGGTGCTAAAAAACAAAAATTTCTTTGGTAGCAGAAGCCATGCAAGCTTTGAATACAATTTAAGTAAATTACCTCTGATATAGTGAAGTCCAATACAAATGTTTGCAAAAATGTTATAATTATTACATTTCAAACTGATTTCTTAAACAAGTGCTTTATTTCAATAAGGATGGTGAGCTAGTAAAACTAAATATGAGGTGTCATATGCTATGAAAAGACTTTGCATGTACAGTGAGAATGTGATTTGTGATGTAACAACTAACAACAGGAAGCAAAGTAAAATAACTGATTTCTCTAAAGGGTAATTTAGAAAACTTAAGTCTAAATGAAGAAATAAAAGGCATTTATCTAATTAGTCTTTATTTTATGCTCAGTGTTTTGTTTTCATCTTCCTCAATTTAATATTTTCCCACATTTAGCATTATTTCTTTATGGTCTCTTCAATAGCATTAAAATGGGGTTTTACTGTATTAGGTAATGAGTAATTACCTGTTCAAATCATCCAATAGGTTAATAATATTGGACTTATCTAGAGGAGAGAATTGCTGAAGTATTTTTTCATAAGCAATGCAATGCTTCAGTGATTTTCAGAATCACATTATTACATATTAATCAGCAAGAAAATTTAAATGCAGTATTGCTCATTATTTAATATAATTATCAAATTTCCAGTTTTCATCATCTAAAAATAGATGCCTGGTACCTGTATACTGCGTTTTTAAAGATAATTTTACATTTTTGAAAACTTAGTAGTACATTAATATTGAATGTCAGTTTTCTGATGGGGAAAACAAAATTTTGATAGTTTATATTAAGTAATGAATCATCCTGTATCTAATTTTTTCTATAGGTTAGCATTAGATTTTATGATCTATCAAAGGCAAAACTTGTTTTGCTAATATGTCCTTTTAATAAATAATCTCCTTAAATTCTTGTGATTTACAATGTTCAACATTTTAACTTTTAGAAATGGCTTAAACAAGCAGATGATGAAGATCGATTTCAGAGGGAACTGTTGTTAGAAAGGCTTCATCAAGAGGCATTAACACAGAGACAAACACAAGAAGATCAGTACCATAGTCGTACTTTAACTGTATGAAATAAAATTATCATACAGTGTAAGTACGATTTAATATGCCAAATTAGTTTCAAATTTAGAGTTTGTTGTAAATATTGTTTTTCAATTTTGCTGCTTTCTTCATAACTAATTGCATCACTTAGTTTGAAGAGAGATTTTACTAATAAGTTTAGTTGCTTAGCTCAGGAACTTATAAATTTATTAATAGATCTTTTTAAATTGTACGTATTGTCTTATTTCGAAAATCATATGTTTACCCCTTTTTATTTATTTCCTTTATTTTAAATATAAATTTTGTTTGTTGTAAATTAATCTGTTTTTTGTTTTTATAATTTAATGTATTTTAAATTTAATTGCTATTGAAATCTAAAAATCTTTAGTAAAGTATTTTTGAAAGGTTTATCATTTTTATGTTCAATACCTTAATTTCCTGTCTTATAAATTGATAATATTATAATTTTTAGCACTTTATTGTTGTGCAGTCATGAATATTATTAACATTAGATTTATGGAATCTATCAATTTGACATGTTTTGAAAATTATATTTGAAATTATCTGAAAATATACTTTATTTTTACAGCAATATGAATTTATCATGATGCACATATATACTTAGACCATTTTTTATTCCAGCTGTCTAATTTCATGTACCTATTTAAAATGAACAAAAGTTAATTACAAAAAATATGCATTTTAATGCAGCCATCAAAATGAAGAATTCCTTTAAATCTAATGTTAAAATGTTTTTGTAGTAAATAGAAACATTTAATAATTTCTGGAAGGATTTGTGGATTGTTTATAAATATATCTACATAAAATTTAAAATATGTCTTTGAGATGATCTGCTAAAACTGTTTTAAAAATGCCAACAATTACTGAAGAATTTTAATATTCTAGAATACAGTGGCTGTAATCTTTTGAATTTATTATAATTATGTGAAAAAACTTTTAAGTTCATCATTATTGTTGATTTAATAAAAACAAAATCAAATCTTTATTTTGAGAGAATAATGAAAATATAATAAATATATCATTGAAATTTCCTTCCAGATTTTAAAACATTCACATAGATGTTTGAATTCAAACTACTCAGCATCATTTTTTTTTTTTTTTTAATTATTTTTTTTTTTCACATTCAACATGCATCACAAAGGTCATTTATGTATACATTTAATTTTTCTATTCAGTATTAAGAATAAATTATTTTATTTGTGCATTACTTGATGTACAACCAAAATAAATTTTGTTGGTACAATAATTTTTTTCTACTCATTTTTGCTTGTTTTTTAGTTTACCTGCTGATCTTTTTGCTCTGGTTCATAAATTGTAGTTTGTTGACTCCTTGGGTCCAGGAAGGTTTTGCATTCAATGTAAAAAATTTTATCTATCAACAAAAAAATAAATAAATAAATAAATAAATATTGGGGGTCATGTTTAGATGCTCTTAACTATTCTACTTGAAAGTTTATTGCAATATTCTTTTTATCTTTTTCATCAAAATGGTGATGATAATATCAATTTTACATGTTAGTATTTTAATGTATATTCTTTTTTAATATTCAAGTAACTGTGACAACATAGCTACATAAAACTTGGTGCTATTATTATTATTGCTACTATTAAGGTAAGTATACCAGTAATGCGCCACTTGCTTTCATAAATGACATATTTCAACTAATCATTTGTTCCCTTAGTTGCTTCTGAGTATAATAGAAAAATTTAGTTTTTATTTATCAGAGCAGTGTCTTATTATATGTATATGACCCTTTATTGTTACACTTTACTGTTTGTATTTAGTACTTGCCAGATTTCCAGATTTTTACAGGAGACTATGGTTCAAATAATTTGAACCATGAATTTTATTTATTAAATGAAATCAAGCAAATTTCCAATGACTACCACAAGAAAAGTAAGATACATTTAATTAAATAAAATTTCTTTAAAGTTCAAAGCCTGGTTTATTGTTATTTAAAATGTCTGAAAGTTTGGCAGGTTATTATGCTATTATTTGAAGAATTTTTATTATGAATCCCTTACTGCCATAAATTCATTATTTATTTTGGTTGTTCATTATAATAAATTATTAGTTGTTAATATTTCACTCTTGTAAAAAAAAAAAAAAATTAAATATAATATATGTGTAAATATAGCTTTATAAAAATTCTAGAATACATGTACTGTCGGCTCTCATTAATTCGAAAGCAGATAAATCAAATCTTCGCTTAATTCAAATTAAACATGAAGTCCCGAAATTTTTCATTCAGAATTACATTAAATTTTTTCATTTATTCAAACTCATTTTCAATTGACTTTGTGTATTTCGAACTAACAAGATTCCATTCCAATTTTTCCTTCTTCCTTACTTTCTACCTGACTTTAGTTGCTTGAAATAACTTTATTTCTTTCATTTTTGTCAGAATTCTTCTGAACAAGTATACATATAGTCCCATGTATTTGATACCCATTTTTTTTAGTGCCCCAACTATCCGTCAATGACATTTCCACCCCATCTTCGTTTGTGTTTGCTCCTAATCCCTTAATTAGTTTATGTATTTATATCTTTTAATTTGATATTAAGTCATATTCTAATGATAACAGCCAAAATATATTTAAAAAATGCCATAACATTAATTTCTTTGCAATAGTACCCCTTTAAACATGTTTTCCTCTCACAGTTTCAATAATTCAAACATTTCTTGTAGTCCCGACGAATTCGAATTAATGAGAGCCGATTGAATATTCAGCCTGCATAACCTGTACATATGTCATACATGCATATATATGCCTGCATAATAAAATGTAAGAAGGAAGAAAAATTTAAAAGTTTTTTGTAGTCTATCAAGATCTAACCTTCCCCCTTTTTTAATGCAGAGTATGAATTTGAAATAATTTTTTTTTCTGTTAGATCATTATGCCGAAAACAATTTTAACAATTTTAACATTTAAAAAAAAGTTCAGAAATGCAGAAGGGTATCAATTAAAGTCCAAAATTAAGCTTTTAATAACTTTTTTGCATCTCCTTTTTCTCATTTTATGAAAAATCTGCAGTCCATTTTTCTCTTCTTGTTTAATTATTTTAAATAATTTGATAAGAACTTTTTTTTCATAATCACTAGAAAGACAAATTAGTTAATTAAATTTGAAAATACAGGATGCGAGTAGGTACGGCACCTTATAAGAATTTGTTACAATATATAGTGTTAACTTAACAGTTTTATCAACTTTTGTAATCAAATATATTTTTATACTGTGATAAAATTAGAAATGGTGATGAAATCAAATTATATATATATTTTGTTATATTAGAATATTTTTACAGCCTTCATTCCAGTTTTTATAATTAGTATAATATTTTCCAGAATAAGCGTCTTCAATAAAGCAACCGTGTATTTATATATTGTTGTAATATCTATTTTTTAAGAATGAAGTAAACATTAAAATTACATAAATCTACTTGTATATATTTTATATATTTTTCTATAACATTTTTTTTTAAAGTTATAAATCTATGTGGATAGATATTGCATTTATCATACAAGCTTGCTCTACTTAAAATATTGTTTTACTTTATGCTGGTATAATTTTAAAACTGTTAGAGATGTTTTTAATCAGTTTGAATAACATAACAGAGATATTATGTAATTACTCATTATTTACATTTAAAAACTCTAGAGCTCTTTATTTTGCGTATTTGTAACATTAAATTGTAACTTAGGTATAAACTAAATAGTTTTTATGGTAATGAATGTTTAATCCATGGTCAACAATACACCCTAATTAATTTATGATCATGAAATAATCTTTCTTGATTATAAAGTAACTTATCTATTGTTAATTATTTCTGATAACATTAATGTAATTTTATGTTTGAATGAATTGTACTGTTAAGCTATATTTTTTGTCTGTAGCATGCACATTAAAAGTTTATTGAACAAACTAATAGTGGGATATATATGATTTGATTTTCTATAAAATAAATAAATAAACAAAGGGGGGGGGGAATGTTGTTTACTATTATTATTAATAAGAAGATGATTTAGATGAAGAAAAACAAAGTTTATATCTTAAAAATGATTTTTTGTTTTAATTATTTGAAATATTTTTGTGATTTTGTTGATTTACTACTATTATTTGCTAGTCACTTAGCTTCATGCAAAATGACTGCTTTATTGTGATATATATTGAAAAGAACTGATTTTAATGTGCATGTTGAATTTTGCTTGTTCTTTGTGTATCAAGTAACTTGTATATATTGTTATCAATGCTATATATTTTCTTGTATATTAATTTTACTAATATAGTTGGCATGTAAATATTTTAAGTTTAAAAATTATTTAGTTTCATTTAAAAGATTTATACATTGAACAGGTTATTATACTTACCAAAGATCCTGAATGTAAGCCTCTCTTTTCAAAAGCAAAAACGATTAAATTTTGGGTAGGGCTTATAAACGAGATTTTAAAAAAATGTATCATGAAAAACTGTTTTTATTATTAAGTAAAAAACGTAAAAAGAGAGTGAGAATCTTGAGCATTTCAGTGAATTTTTGAAAAAATTGTCTAAATCACGCCCAGCTAAAATATTGCCCCTCTCCTCCCTTTTCCCTCTTCATAATTGTCCCCTGCTTGTAATGATTTTTGTTAGACTTGTTTTTAATAAAAATCAACTCCTGGGAAAAGTTTTTTTTTAATAACTTAAAAAATTTATTTTGTATTGATTTCTTTCTTTCTTTTTTTTTTTTTTTTTTTTTTTTTGCCTGAAAAGAGAGGGATAGATTATCAAGATTTAAACTTTTTGTGCTGGAGAAGGAATGGAAAATTTCATGAGAGGGTAGAGGAAGGTTTCATTAAAATTATTAAAACAAAATTATTGAATCCCCCAAAAGATGGAAAGTTCTCTCCCTTTCAATATTAAATTCCATTATTCTCCAAAAACACTTTGTGAAGGCCGTTATTTGGGAATGGGTGGGGATAAAAAAAGGAGAAGGTGAGGCTTACAATCCGGATTTTACAGTATTAATTTGTAAAGGTAATTAAAAAGCGAGACTTTTGAAAATGTTCAAAATACTAGGCTGCCAAAAATGCAAATATTCAGAGCTTAGTCATGTATATAATTTGTTGTATTATATTTGCTTTTGCATGCTTATCATGTAACATAACTGGCTAAGTTAGATTCTGTAAATGAATAATGTTGCTTAGGGTATTTCCATTAATTACATCACACAAATTTTGATATTTTTAACCCCTTCTACCCCCTATGTCACAATTTATCACACTCAACCATTATTCACTCCCATATTGTGATGCCACATTTCAATATACACTCACAATAACTTGTGTGCCAAAACACGCACAATAATTACAAAAATTATCAATTTTGTACAAACATTTCAACTTAATAAAAATTCTGACATTTTTATTAATTGTAATATTCATTTTCAATTTGTGGTTCTTTTATCCACTTTTTGATATCATCACTGACATTTCACATACTGTGTGTTCTTTTGAGTAGAATAGGGAAAATGGCTTCTGTTAACATCTTCATTGAACCAATGAGTGTCATAATCATGCAAGGCCATATGTGTTTTTTCTTCAGACTATTTCAATTGAAAGAAAAGGGAAAAAAAACACACACCTAATACTGAGTTTTTAAAAAAATAGCATGTTTGTAAATAATGTCTACTCAATTGCTTTCATAAATTAGTTGTAATGTGACAGCATATTAGGCCCTCATAACTCTGTCACACACTGTGTTTGCATGCATGCCTTAAAGTGTGATGTAATTAATAGATGATGTCTTACTTGCTACTCAAGGGCTCTATAATACATTCAAGTATTTTTAAGCAATTAACATATTACAACAGTGATATTAAATCTACGTCTAGATTGATGTGAAAATATAAAGTCTTACTTCAATGTTTTTTAAGTAATTGCACCTTTATTTGCAAAATAGCACAATTCAAGTAATGTTTGTCCATGTATTAATGTGTGTAAATCATAAAAATATTTCTTAATCTGTCATCAAAAGCAAAGTTAAATACCATATTTTATCATTTTTTTTTTCAATTTTTTTTTCTCCCAATATTAAAAATAAAGAATGTAAGAAAAAAAAAAAATTAGATTTTTTTTTTTTTTCCAAGATAAAATTTAGAATATGCAGGAAAATGTCCTATATATATATTATAATATAAATAAAACTATATAAAATTATAATAAATATATTAACAAAAAAAAAAAAAATACAGTAATCTCTTAACATTCACAAGTGTTAGGTGGTCTGGAAAACATCCGCAAATATCAAATCGCGAATGTTAAAACTATCTTTGTCTGCATATAAGAGGGTTAGTTTTTTTTTTTTTTTTTTTTTTTTTTTTTTTTTTTTTTAATAGAAAAGAGTAATTGAAGTTTAAAAAAGAATTTTTATTAAGCATTTTACATTAAAAGTGTGTGTTTTAAATATATTTGAATAGTTGTACTGTATAAAATTAATTTACTAGTATATGGTGGGAAAAAATTAGTGATTTGCAATTGCTTGGTGGTACAGATCTTGCATTTATGAATTTTCACATAAAGAAATGTTGTGATCTTGATTTCAGTTTTAAATTTAAAACTCCCTATCACTGAAGAATCCCATTCTATTGCCTTTTCAACAAGTTGTTTTTGATGTTTTAAAATTTCCCTGACAATTTTTGCAAAAAATATTTCACCTGCATTAAAAATTTTTGAAATTTTAGAAAATTGCAGGGCTCCCAAATGGTCCCCTTTTTCCCCCAAAAGTCCCCATTTTAGAAAAAGGTCACCTTTAGTCCCCTTTTTTGTATTTTGGTCCCCCAAGTCCCCTTTTCAGTGTCTGAAAAAAATCGCCGCAAAATAAAAAAAACTCTGAAAATCACTAAAAGCTTAAAAATCTAAGACAAAATTTTTTAAGTGGGCATAAAAAAAGCATTATAATGGGTATAAAAAAGCATTGTAATTGAAATTCTTTCATGAATCTAAATGTTAAAAAATCATAACAAAATGCAGGCAAATTTTAAGAATCTCGTTAAAATTCTTAAAAATTAAAAAATTGAACACAAAAGTTACTATATTAAATTACTTCTTGACCAGTCTTCAATAACGGGCCTTGGCATACTTCAACCCCCCCCCCCCCTCCTCATCCCTAAAAAAAAGTGAAGCTTTTTTGAATGGAAAGAATCATTGAATTGTGTGGAAACAGACGATTAAAAGTAAGAAAAATTAATTTAAAGTCCACAACTCTGAATCATATTAAAGAAAATGGTTGGAGTAAAATGCCTTTTCACATTTTTTTACTTTTTTTTTTATCTTCACAAAAAGAAATATTGAATACATGAAATAATTTCGATTTCCAATTTTGATGGATTTATACATTTTAGAAGGTCCTGAACACAATTTTATTGGTTTTTAGAAAATGCCTGTTAGAAAGTACTGTATCTCAAGAACTAATGCATACATAATGCACAAAACTTTAGATTCACTTAGACCTTAATATAAACTAGAGCTAATTAGTTTTTAGTGTATATCGCTCAACAAGTGACACTGTTATGCTGCATTATTCACAATTTCATTAATAGCTCTATCTCAAGAACTAATGCACTGATTTTCATAAAACTTCAGTAATTTTCAAACTCAACCCCTAATTAAACTACAGCAAGATTCAATCTCATTTGAAGGGTTGATCGAAGGAGGTATCTCATCGAACCCAACATTTTGCTAGGGTCTATTTTGACCCCAGACAATTTGTATTCATGTGTATGTGAGGTGGGGAATCAGAAAATTGATTTTTTTTCACACATCCTTTTAAAACTCTTCGCCTAAGCAGCCATTTCCCATCATCTTAACTCATTTTTTCGCCATTAGCAAATGGTTTAATTTTAATTGTGTTTCTTACTTCATAAATTTTATAAAAAATTAAGAAAAAAAAAATCTGCTCAACATATTTCAACGGTTAGCATCTTTTCATCCTTTTCTGTCACCAGGGGACGCTATTGAAATAAATTTTCAAAAATGTAATCTACAATATGGCATGTAATATCTTAAATGAAAAGCCTGGTTATGAATAATGTTATTCTTCACTCTACCTCCATTCTCACTGTCTTATATCATCCTCATCAATGTAAGGATTTAATCATTATAAACAATTATTAATTTTTAACAAATTTTATTATTAACAATTTTGGTTTATAATTAAAGTTTAGAACATTTTGAAAGGAATATAAATAAAACCCTCCGAGTGATCTGTGATCACACTTACCCACTTCTTTTTATTAACTATTATTACTTTCTTCTATCTTCAATAGAAGAAAGTATTGTAATCAAAATTTTTTCGACGGATTTACCCATTTTAGGGGTCAGATATTCCAAAAAAATATGTTTTTACAAAATGTCTGTCTGTGTGTCGCCATTCTACCATCAAAAAGTGTATGAAGTTATGCATAGAATTGAACCAAATTTTTTGTGAATGTTTTTGGCTGTGGCAAGCAGGTCCTCCTTCAGTTTTGAAATATTCTGCCGGAAGGGGACCCAGCAATCGCGATGTTTGTGCCATTTTCAATATTGTACCGACCAAAAGTATATGAAGTTATACATCAAATTGAATCAAATTTTTTGTGTAAGTATATGGCTATAGCTGGTTGGTCCTCCCTGAATTTGTGAAAAATTCGCCGAAAGGGGGCACTGCAATTGCGATGTTTGTGCCATTTTTAATATTGTACCAACTAAAAGTATATAAAGTTATGCATCAAATTGAACCAAATTTTTTTGTAAGTGTATGACTATGGCTTGTTGGTCCTCCCCCAATTTAAAAAAAATCTGCTGCAAAGGGGCGCTGCAATTGCGATGTTTGTGCCATTTTCAATATTGTATTGACCAAAAGTATATGAAATTATCCATCGAATTGAACCAAATTTTTTGTAAAAGTATATGGCTATAGCTAGTTGGTCCTCCCTGAATTTGAGAAAAATCCATCGGAAGGGGGTGCTGCAATCGCGATGTTTGCCATTTTCAATATTGTATCGACCAAAAGTACATGAAGTTATACATCAAATTGAACCAAATTTTTTGTGTAACTGTATGGCTATGACTAGTTGGTCCTCCCCGAATTTGAAAAAAATCTGCTGGAAGGGGATGCTGCAATAGCAAATTTTATTCCATTTATAATAAAGCACCACCTAAAAGTGTATGAAGTTATGCATCGAATTGAACCAAATTACTTGTTAGTTTTAGAATTGAACTAAATTTATTGTATATGATTTTTTTTGTATATGATTTTTTTTTTTTTTTTTTTTTTTTTTTTTTTTTGGCAAGGCAAGTAGGTTCTCCCTGAATTTGAAAAAAAAATCTACCTATCATTCTATTGTCCATCGGCTCGTGCAGAGACGGAAATTTGTTTTTACCCCGATTAATTGACTGAAGCAGAAATGTAAGATGAAAATCAAAGTTGGTATGGTATAGAATTAAAATTATTAAAGCATTAAATTGAGTAACTATTTTTAAAAAAATTATAAAATGTACGTATGAGATAGAAGAAGGTCTTGGGATTGGCACATCCAAGTAGTTTTTTACCTGTAACGAGAAAGTAGCATATTTAAATATGTTTAAATAAAATTGTGTACATTGCTTAATGAAATTTTATAAAGATAACCATCTAACATACTTTCTGGGATAATTTTAAAAATTTACTTTCTTATTTAGGAAAATTTGTGCTATATTTTAAACACATATGATCCTTATTTGGTTTCTGTTTTTAATAAAATTGGTCTCCAAAGTCCCCTTTTTAAGCAAGAATGGTCCCCCAAAGTCCCCTTTTTAAGCAAGAATGGTCCCCCAAAGTCCCCTTTTTAAACAAAAATGGTCCCCCAAAGTCCCCTTTTTAAATGAAAATGGTCCCCTTTCCCCCTTTTTGAGGGCTAAAATCTGTTGGAAGCCCTGAAATTGAAAAAAATCTGAATAAAAAATAAAGGCAATTACTGATGTATATTTTCCCTCAACTCAATGTCTGATGATCTTGCAACTTAAACCATACACTAATAGTGTAACCTATACTGTACAGAAGTGTCCAGTGGTGTCCAGTGTCACATAGTTCATAGAATTGGTAAAACAAAGTGAGTTTACTTTGTAAAAAAATATTCTTTATAAAACAAAATTCTCAAATAACTATGTTTAATCATCTCAAATCTTCCGCATTTTTTATTTCATAAATAATCAAAACTTGCAAATGTTAAGAGATTGCTGTATAAGAGTTTCAAAAGTTCATAAATAGTTTTGGATAGGAAAAAAGGTCCTATAATTATTCTAAAAGAATTTTTTTTAATTGGGGGGGGGGGGGGGGGTTAACAAACAAATACAAGGAGGATTTATATTTATATGGGTTTGATTGAAACATTTAATGTAACTAAATCTTTTATGCATGGCAACATTTTAACACAACTATATAAATTTTTATTAAATTTGGCACCAAAAAATTCTCATATGTTTTTAATTGTTTTGTTTGGCTTGACACTCTTTTTGAACTAATTTTGAATAAGTGCTTTATTCATTCTGAATTATCTTCCTGTTGCTTTGTTAATGTACATGTTTATATTCAATGAAGCAGCATAAGATGACTTTAAACATATCAGCACAAATGCATCATAAGCCTAATAAAAACATAACTGTTTTAGTATCATCTGCTCATAATGCATCTAAAAAAGAAATTGTTCCTAAGAGTATAATTGAAATATTGTAAAGTGGAAGGCATTAGGACTCTTGTGAAACAATTGATCATTCCATTAATTTAAACTATTTCATATTCCCATGTAAAGATTATTAAAAATTTTGATTTTTATCAAAATTCATTTTTAAAAGTAGATGTGCAAAAAATATGCAAATAAATACAATATATATCAAAAGATTAGAACATTCATATAATTTTTTCCAGTGTCATTATACAGTCTTACTACCCATAAATCTTCACATAATCAGTTTTAACTTGGCTACCATGAGGTTAATGTGCTCTACAAAATTTTTAATTATAAAGTTGTGAAGTAAAACTGAATCCAGTTTACATTAAAAAAATAACTCTTTTGTTCAGCAACATTTCAGATTTTATTGAAGAATTAAATTTCTGTCATTGGACATAGTAAATCTAAATAATATTGACCTAATAATAAAAGTGTGTGTGTGTGTGGGGGGGGGGGGGGGGGGGGTGAATATTTTAAGTTTAAAACTCAATATTACCTTATCCTGACCTTCTTAAATGATGCAAATTCCTCTAATTTCATGCTCAAGGGGATTCACTACAAAACACTCTCTGAGTAATGTTAAACTTATAGGCAGGTTTTTTTTCAATTTTTTCATTTACATTTTAGTATTTTTAATTGTTTTAGCATGGAATAACTGAGGTCAATCTCTAATAACAGATCTCCAATCTTTTTCAAAAACAGTTCCAGAAGGGAAACTATCTTTATTAAAAAATCTGCAACCAAAATAAAAAATAAAATTAAAAATAGCCATATTCGGGGGGGGGGGGGGTGTATTCACAATAAAAAACACAGAGGGTATATGCTTTAAGCAGAGAGTATATACTCAAGTCCTTTTGTAAAAAAGGAATGTGACCATTTTTTCTAATCTATGAGTGCAGATAAATATTTTAGAATTCCCATTTTTTTAATTTCTTTTCGCGAGCTCAATTCTCAATATGAGTGTCTCTTCTCCACTTTCAAATGTCCCTGTTCTAAACAAAAACACACCCCATTTTGAAATTTGGAAGATCATACTGCTGAGTCCCAGAACAATTGAATGTTATTGCACCTCCTGATTGTAAGCAAGTGCAAAGAACCTAACCTCTTTTGTCATCTCAAGAACAGAAAAATTTTTATCGCAGCAGAATTTGGGGTAAGGCAGAGAAGTCACTTTGTGTCACTTATTCTTTGTGGGCAATTCTATGCCAGAAAAAACCCATTTGCTATTCTCTTTCTACCCCTACTAGGACAATCTTTTAGGTTAGGTCACTTTTGGCAGCTGGCCAGGATTACTGTTTGTTCTCTTCTTTTGCTGTTACATTTCTGATAAGAATTTTCTTGAGTGCTATCATACAGAGCACTCAAGATCACTCTCAAAACACTCAAGATCAGAAGCATTGTCTTTCTTATTTTTATTATTATACTCAAGTTTTCTTTTTTTAACATGACTTACATTAAGAGAAAAATAATCGTATTAACCTTACAGGAAAAATATGATATTGTTACGTAACTAGAATTGGGAGAAGCTGTGACAAAACTTGCTAAGGTGTGTCAACTGTCAGTAAGATGAAAAGGAACTCAGAAAATATTTAAACCGTTGTAAGTTTTTGTTTCAGAAATAAATTTATTTTCATATAATTTTAATTTAGTATTAAAAGTTAAAATAAGTCATAATAACAGTTCAATGACAATACTACATATTAAACAATGACGATACTACATATTAAACTAGATGATTATTGGTGAATTCTCGATTATCCGAGAATTTCGATTATCGAAAGTAGGGTTGGTCCCAATTATTTCGTATAATCGAGGTTCTACTGTAACTTGCAGATGAAAATTGATTTGATTTAGAAAATTGGTAATATGAATCTTATTTCAAAGAAATAAGTTTTTTAATATTCCACCTTGTTTTTTACCTTCACTGTAGACAAGCTGTTTTTTTCTGTCTACTTAAAATTTTCTTATGTTTTTATAGCATTGAGACAAGGTTACTGAGCATAATGATTTCTGACTTCTTAGCCAGTGATAAATTGCACCGTGTGTTATTTTTAATATAAAAAATTACAGAACAAAATTACAAAATTAAAATTCCATACTATAAATAAAGTACAAAGAAAAGTTGATTTAGTCAAAGCTATTAGTTTTTCATATGTTTTTGTTTTGTTGTTGGTTTATTTCTTTTGTTACTGTATATTTTTAGTTTGTCTTTTATAACATGTTACATAAATCATTTTTGCAATGTCTTTTCAGCAATATATATAATATATATATTTCATCTTAACTAAAAATCTCTAAGAATAAAGGTTGAATATATCTTGCTTGAATATATATTTGCTTGGATCATTTTATTTCATTTACAAAATGAGTGTTATTTTTTAATAATATGTGCAAATAATAAGGTATTAATAAAAAGTAAATTACATTCAGATTGCTTTTTTTTCAAATTATAAATGTTAATATTATTTTATGGACTTTATTATTTGCTGCAAAGTATTTTATTTGCATTCTCTACTTAAATGCTTGAAAGTGAATGATCCTCCTGATCATTAAAAGTTATATGTCTTGCATGAAAATTTCAATTGTGTCACACCTCTTTTTGCATAATGTAATCTTTGCTATCATAGTAATTTTGAACTTTGGCTTGCTGGATGTAAAATTAAAATCTGACAAAGCTTTAAATTAAACATAAGTGTTTATTCCATTAATATTTTACTGTTAAAACTTCTGCAATACAAAGTTTTTTTATTCAGTATTTTGTTATTTATATTAGTTATTGCTTCAACATATTACATTTTAAACATTTGCTGACCTGTCATTTTTTTAAAGAAAATATACACAAATGATATTTATTCTTTTACTATATAAATAGAATAAATTATTTTAGTTGTTTACATCTGTCTTTTATTGCATTTGTTACATCCACATTGAAACTCTGCTTTTTGTTCAGGAAGGAAACACCACATCTCTTACCAAGTGCCATTTCAGAATAACTCTGTATGCAAGAAAAATTCCAGAATCACTAAGTTCTGTAATGAGCTCAAAAACTAACACTGTGAAGTGCAAATGTATTGTGAAATTCAGGAAAAGAATCCAAGTTAAAAACAAACAGTTCCTTTTTATTTAAAACTTGGTATTAAACATAAAAATTCTTTGGAACAAGCTGGTTAAAAGTTGTAAATGAAGTAAACATAACATTAAGTATAATGTATGCATAAGTTCCCTCAACCTAAATATGGCTGTGAACTAAAAATACTCTATAAATCATACACTGGAAGTACTGCTGATCAAGCAGCAAGCACACAACCAAACTACATCTGCCACATTTCTATTTAAACTGACCAAAGAGTTAGTCACAAATAATCGAATAACATTAGTATTAGGGATGCACCGAATAGTGATTTTGGCCGAATACCGAATGCCGAATATTCGGCCGACAGGTGTACCGAATACCGAATATTCGGCTGGCCGAATAGTAATTGTTGGGCCGAATACCGAATATTCGGCCAACCGAATAGTTAACTATTCGGCCGAATACCGAATATTCGGCTTTCCAAATACTTTTTATATTTCAAAGTTTAAAGGTATTAAAATGTTACTTTTTAAAACAATTTTACATAATATTTAATAAAAGAAACTTTGATAAACAAGGGTGTTTTATAAGAAAATTTAGTATTGAAAAAAAATCTGCCTTTAGTTATTTAAGAAGCACAATTATGAGACTTTTTGAATTGATAAATTTTAAATTTCATGGTTTCTTCTACGAATTAAAACAAACATTTTAAAATCAAAGAGAAATAATGAAAACATGCATGAAGTAAAACTTTACAGTCTCTTAATTTTCCCTTTTCAATAACTCAAGGCAGATTTTTTTTTTTAATATAAAGTACAAATACTTTCAACTTAATTCTGAATAAAGGAATATCTAGCTCATAGTTCTTTTCATATGAATGATGGCATTTTCCACCCTTCCCATCATATCATATTTTACAGAAATCAAAGCATGTAAGTTGAAAATACAGTACGGTTACGGTATCTTATTTAATGTTAATGCAACAAACGAAAACATAAGTTTGATCTAAAGTGAGATGAAATACAATGTATTTATGAGTCAATAAGTTGATTATGGTTTCATGAACAAAAATTGCCTTGATAGCTATTACTATTCTCAAAAGTTTTTCTTTCTTGTTTAAGGTCTTTTATTTGCGAAAAGCAAGAAACAGAATATTTACCAAACAAAATTTAGGAACTTGCATTTGCACATCATTTATTCTTAAGGAGAATTCTAATAAATCACAATTTTAATCCTTCTGATGGTTAATTTTCTTAAGTTATACTTTATAAACAACAAATAAATAATGTAAAAACATTCTATTTTATTTAAATATGACTTTCTTTTTAATTATTTTAAATATATTTATAAATTGACAGTTAAAAGTTGAAATTGTGAAAAGTTTTTAAAAATGTGTTTCAAAAGGTTTCATTGAATATATAAGATTTGGCCGAATACTTTGATATTCGGCTAAACCGAATATTCGGCATGCCGAATAGTTTGATATTCGGTCAAGCCGAATATTCGGCTGAACCGAATAGTTTGATATTCGGCCTAACCGAATATTCGGTAACATGGCCGAATAGGCCGAATACCGAATAGATACCGAATATTCGGTGCATCCCTAATTAGTATAGCCACTGTGATTCATAATTGTACAGAGAGCTAACTCACCAATCCACTTTTTGCCACAACCATATCACACTTGCAATGCATCCAAGCATGGCTTAGTTTCTAACAGAAAGAAGTATTAGTCTAGTATGCACTGTTTGTACTAACAACTGTACCATCTCCTTTTCCCCCTTTCCCTGTCTCTTCAATCTGCATATTTATATTTCATACATTATTTGCAAAATTTAAAACATTTTTTTAAGCAAATATATGTGTGTGTGTATTGCCATGTACTTAGTTGTTAATTATTCCACTATTACAAATGTTTTAATTAAAAAAAAAAAAAAAAAAAAAAAAAAAAAAAAAAAAATTGCAAAAGTTTGGAGATACATAGAGAAAGGAATGGTACTTTAGACTTAGTTTTTTCAGAAGTGTTATTATTATTGCACTGCTCTCTGGAGCCCTTAATTTATAAGCTCCAGTGAATTCAGACCAATATTTCATTATTTATTAAAAACAGAGAAATGCCAGAGCTGAGCTTCAGTGGGCTTCAGCAAAAATTAAACCCTGCACACAAGTAATGAATCTGCACTTACCTTAATACTAGAACTATTTTTAAAATCTTTCCTGTATATTTTTTATCAATATTGGTTGTTTCTACAACTTTTTGATATTTTTTCAAGCAATACTTAATTTTTAATTTCTTTTGAGCTTACATAAAATTTCATTTTTAGTGACATAAAATGAAAATTTTGTGTTGAATTTATATAAAATATATAGTTTTTTCAATAAAAATTATGTGTCTGTGAAAATTGTTATAGCTTTGTCATATTTTAAAAAGAAAATTCATTTAAAAAAATGTCTAACCCTCAGTACTCGGTACCCTCAGTACTATTTGAAGAAATCTGTATTTTGCCAAAAAAATTGCTTGAAAATTCTTTGACATTGTATTCTTGGATTCAATGTACCAAAATAAGGAGTTGCACCCTCCTCCCCATGCTATTCTAGAGCTCAGTAAACATAGTTTGTGAAAAGGTTGTGGCTGCAAATAAATAAATAAATCAACAGTTCAATAAACAAATTTTGCAACCAGACTTGCATTTAGTTACCAATCAACCCACCATTATTGGATATTGTTGAAATAATTTAGTATTATGCTAGTATTCAAACTTGGTGGTTAAGTCACTTCTTTCTTAACAACTTAATTGATTTTTTTTCTCCTATGTATAATAAATGGAAAATATGGGATGACACCACTTTTTTTAAGCTAAAATATTCATATTATTTAGTCCAAACTTTTCTGTCATTACATAGTATGAAATTATATTTAAGAAATCAAAGGGTGTCAAAAAGCTTTAAGGCCCCACACTAGGCACAGAAAAAGACCCGAATGATAATGTAAAGTCTATGGGAGCGTTCTTTTCAAATATTTTGCTCACATTTTAATATTTTGACCTGATTTTTTTTTGTATAGGATAGCTGAGGACGTTCCACCACTGGCCTAGCTTTTGCTTTTTAAATTTTGGTTTTAGATAAATAAATAAAAAAAAAATACTTTAAATTTTAAAACTGGCTTAAACCGGTTCTGAAATTGAAACTATCATAATATAAAAAAATATATGAGCAAAATCAAAAAAGTTAAAACTAGGCTGGTTGCAGATCGTCCTCAGCTATTCTATTAAAAAAATCTAGATTATGAGTTAATATATTTAGAATTAATAATTAATTTAGAATTTGAATTAATATATTATTATCATTATCTAGATTATGAATTAATATATTTTAGATAGTTTAATATTTTTAATATTTTTAATGGAAAAAAGTTGTATTTTTTAGGAGTTTTTTAAATTTTCAACTTTGAGAGATTTTTTAGCATCCGATGCTATTTCTTTCAGACAAGCTAAAAAATGTCGTGTCATCAGCCCTGAATTTTCTACTCAACCGATTTTGATAATTATTTTTTTAAATGAAAGCTATTTATTTGTAGTTGTGCCCAATGTAGCTATTTTTTAATTTATTTCCATTTTTATATTTTATTTTTAATTTTAAATACTTTTTACGATATTTCTTCAAAATGGTGGCAACACAGTTTAGCTTTTCTCTCGATAATAAAAATTTATTTTTCAAAATGATTGCATATAATTATGCACTAATTGAGGTAAAAAAAAAAAATATTTACTGAGAAATAATATTAATAATGTAAATAAAATAACAGAAAATAATTTTTGATAAAAATTAATGTCTAAAGAAAAATTAGAAAAATTTCAAATAAGGAAAATGATGTCATTCAGCAACCAGATAAATGGGAATCACAATATTATTACAAAAACCTTTTTCATATTACTAATAACAGTAATTTTTGAAAAACATTTGAGTAAGAGAAAATGACGTCACTATTTAAAACATCGCATTTTTACTCATAACGATATTAGGTACTACTCTGTTATCCCATCGACCAATTTCGCCAAATTGTACAAATCGCCAAACTAATAGCCAAATTATACATATTGACATAATTTTTATTTTAAATATCGAAAAAACAAATAATTAGTAGATTATTAATAAAAATATTAATAAAAAGTCGAAACAAAAACCACTTAATGACATTTTAAACGCATGAATCGTATTTAATGTCATTGAATGTGACATTCACGATCATCCATTGTGGGCATTTAATCTTATAGTTTGGCGATAATTTTTTGGTCGACGGGATAACCTGGTAGTACCCGATATTACATTTCAATATTTCTTTTCATTATGGACACTGAGATTGAGATATTACTTTCAGATGACTTTAGTTAGTGAAAATAATGTCACAGTAAAAATGAAATTAGTTTTTTTTTTTTCTTTTAATAAAACTATTTTTCTGTGAGTGCATATAAAATAAAATTTCTGGATTTCGCCGGCACTCAGATTACAATTTTAACGGAAGATGTGCGAATATTTGCATGCAAAATTGAATAAACTTAACATTTAGTTTGTAAATATATTTTTTATATATTGATTCAATAATGTAATTACTTTTGCTTTTTTTAAAACCAAATCGATCGGGTCTTTTAAACATTTCATTCGTCGAATTCAACGGGATTCCTTTCGTTTTATTGTTAAATTGCATTTCCTTTTACTCAGAGTCTATAAAACAGCGTTTAAACTAAAGAAAAAATTCGTTTTTGATGAATCTAATCAATGAAGAAGTAGCACGTCAAATTGTATCGCTTTATTATTCTGCAATCCCAATGTCTCAGAGAGAAATTGCTATTCAATTAGGTATTTCACGTCGTTCTATTTGCTATTATATTGATAAACACAAAAAATGAAGTTAGTTCATTGCAATCTAAACGGGGCCGCCCTTCTAAAAAACCTCTACCGATTTTTTTTTCTAATCGGATGCGAAACTGAATTCTACAATGGCAGAATCTACATTCAACTTGTTAATAATGTTTTTTTTAAGTGATAGTTATATCCTTAATTCATAATCTAGATTATGGTGTTATATGCATGCAAAAAAAAAAAAAAAAAAAAAAAAAAAAAAAAAAGCCATTCTATCAAATAGTTTTTTTTAAATCTTGGTGTTAGTCGTCAAAAATCAAGTTTTGAGAAAACACGACTTAAAGTTGAAATTATATGGATGCGGCTATGTAAGTATTGATACATAAATGCTTATAACTCCGTTAAAAATGCAAATATTTTTATGCGGTTTTTTGCATTGAGTTAAAAATTAATTGAATAATCAAACTAGATCATAAAAAATCGATTTTTTGAAAAGTTTTCAACCCCTTGAGCCCCCAAGTGATGGATCAAGCAAACTCTTCTTGCCCTTACGACATACAGGCGAATCAGTTAAGTGGTTAAATAAAGGGTTCAATAGATATCTTTTTAAAAGATTAGGTACCAAGGGAAAAAATAAAAGATATACAATACATTCAAAAATAACCATTTAAACTTTGTATTTATGTGAGTAGTGTCTTGTTAACATTTGATACTAATCAACAATGCTTAACTTTCTAAGTAGAGCCTGAACTAAACTTTAAAGAATCACTCAACATAAACAGGGGTCTGGCTAAAGTTTTAATCATTCTTAGATAATGGAAAATTTTGGCTTTTTTAAAAATGTGAAATTTGATTGTTACACTGTCTGTTTCTGCATAATATATACATGAACCCTTTTAATAAAACAATGATTTGCTAAGAAATGTTGATGAATTTTTAAGCATGCCTAATGATGTCATTACTTAGTCTTTGAAACCACAACTCCCAAACATCATGGTAATGACAGCAAATTATTAAATATGTATTGTTTCAACAATAATGAATGTGGCAATAACTTTTACATCTTTCCATTTTTTCAAAAAAATATTGAATATATACCGTAATTTCGGGTGTATAAGCCGCGGATCAAACAATTCTTTTTGGACCCAGAAATCTTATTTAGTGATTGAAGACAAATATTTACGGCGATCTAAGTAGTTATACTTATTTCTTAAAAAATTCTGGGTCGAAAAAGAATTGTTTGACCCGCGGCTTATACACCCGAAATTACGGTAGTTCATATTTAAACTGTGAACATTGTAATGCTTGAGAATACATGTTGACAAAAAATGTAAACATTGATGGTAGACTTGTTTAATTTACATATTTTAACGAAGGACATCAGATTTTCCATTATCTGAGGATGACCCTTTTCTGATACTTCTGAGTTCTTATGTAGCTGTATGCAGGGTTCTTGCTGCTGCTGGCCATTGCGCCAAATTGTGACAAAATGTTTCATTTGGCGAGTAAATGAACAATCAGACTCGCCATAGTTCAATAAAAAAGCAAAAGCATCCAACCAGTTTCTGTTATGGGTCGTGCTAAAAGCTAAGAAATTCAACTCACAATGCACCCGACTGGTCGGACTTTATTTACTGTTAGAAATTGGGAAAAAAGATATTCATTGAAGATAAACTTTTCTACCAAAAATTGAACCGACTTCAAAAGCTACTGCAAAGTGAAAAATAAATTTTTTACAGAATAGTATTAAGAAATTAAATTAAGAGCGTAGTATTTATCATGCGTATTATTATATTTATGTAGATTAATTTGATTTTTTGAAGTCGGTGCCAGCCAAGCCAAGTTACATGTAATTTTTCCAATAGACACGCATCCAAAGTACCTACGAGTTTTTTTTACGATTTGCATTCGATAATTAATTTTAATTTTGAACTTGGCTTGGCTGGCACCGACTTCAAAAAATCAAATTAATCTACATAAATATAATAATATGCATGATAAATACTACGCTCTTAATTTAATTTCTTAATACTATTCTGTAAAAAAATTATTTTTCACTTTGCAGTAGCTTTTGAAGTCGGTTCAATTTTTGGTAGAAAAGTTTATTTTTCTCTTTTTAGTTAAAAGTTAAGTTTAGTTTTGAGGTCAGTTAATAAAAATTATAATACGGGAAAAATCACTGTAAACCATACACGTATGTCAGGAGTGGAGTTCGAACCCACGATCTCTTTCAAGAACTAGAAATCAAATCTGCCGTCTTACACCGCTCAGCCACCTGATTGCACTCCATTCGGCGAGCTTCGTCATCGTCCATGTTACTTTTAGTTTGCAAGAAATCACTAATTTTATTAGTTTTTACTTAATTACTAAAAAAGTACTGAACTAATTTCAATGAAATGGAAGAAGTACCAATGGAAGAGTAACCTCTTTCATTTAACAAAAAAAAAACAAATTAATCGGTTGGATAGTTTCGGAGTAATCGGTGAACATACATAGAAAAAAAATACATTCGCGCCGAATTGATAACATCCTCTCCTTTTTTGAAGTCACTTAAAAATATATACAACACGGAAATTTTTTTTGTATACTATACACATATGTCAGGAGCGAGGTTCGAACTGACACTCTCTTTTAAAACCAGAGATCAAATCTGGTGGCCTTGGACCGCTCGGCTGTCCGGACTTCATTCGCGTCAGAGAACTTATTCAATGTCATGTTACTTTTCGCAAGTCTATTCTCTTTTTGAATATTCTTTCACTGATAAAGTACTGAGTTAATAAAAAATCTCTGGTACTCTGTGGTAACGGTTAAATAAATAATATTCCTAATAGCATAATTAGTATTTAACTTGTTAAATTTATATTTAAAAATTATAATACGGAAAGGATTATTGTATACACGAACGTTAGGAGTGGGGTTCGAGCCCACGCTGCCTTTCGAAAACCAGATCTTAAATCAAGCACCTTAAACCACTCGGCCATCCCGGCATCGGTTAGTTTATTCGACATCCATATTACTACTGATTTGCGAGAAAGCACTAATTTTATTAGTTTTTGCCTAATTACTAAAAAAGTACTGAACCAATTTCTATGAAACGGAAGTGGTACCAATTCGAGAGCAAGCTCTCTCATTTAACACCAAAATCAAGTTAATTGGTTGGATAGTTTCGGAGTAATCGGTGAACATACATAAAAAAAAATACATACGCGTTGAATTGATAACCTCCTCTCCTTTTTGGAAGTAAGTTAAAAATATTCTTAATAGCATAATTAGTATTTAATTTGTAAAATATATATGTAAAAAATAAAATACGGAAAATTATTGTACACACGTATGTCAGGAATGGTGTTCGAACCCATTGTCACTTTCGAGAACTAGAGCTTAAATCAGGCGCTTTAAACCGCTCGGCCATCCTGACTTCACTCAATTGCAGGAGCTAATTCAACAGTTTTTATTAGCGAAAAAACACTAATTTTAATAGTTTTTGCTTAATTACTAAAAAACTACTGAACCAATTTCTATGAAATGGAAGTGGTACCAATCCGAGAGTAAACTCTTTAATTTAACACCAAAACCGAATTAATCGGCTGCATAGTTTCGGAGTAATCGGTGAACATATATAAAAAAAAAAAAAATACATACGCGTCGAATTGATAACCTCCTCTCCTTTTTGTAGGCAGTTAAAAATAAAAACAATATTAAATAATAACAAAAATAAAATATTTATTAAAAATGTATATGTATACTAAAATATTTACCAAACCTATATCTAGAATATCTGTAGATCAAGTGAATTATCTCAGTTAAGAGCTAAAGTAGATATAAATTACATGTAACTCTGTAACAGGTTAGGTTACAGTTATAATAAGCAATGTAGATAATAAAATTTAAATTACAACAATAATTATATTAAAAATTAGTAGATCATATATTATATTATAATAATCATTCTACACTTAGAATAAAGTAATTGCTACTGTTAAAGGTATTATATTTTTGAACAATTATTAATATTACTATATTAATTATCTAACTAAAAAATGTTACAACTACTTCAAGTACACAAAAAAAAAATTTTTTGTGCTGCCATCTATTAAGACAATATATTAACTACATTTTATACTGATGGTGCTGCCATATATTATTGAATAACAGAAATATTATTTGAATAAAAATAAATATTTAAAAGCTAAGAGTTTTCCAAGAATAATTTCTATTCTAATATTTTACAAATAAACAAATGCAATTGACAACCATAACTTAGCGTAATATCTTGATCATTTTTAAGTTATGCATTTTAATTTTAGGTAAACATATAAATTTTAATTCTATGTGTAAAGTTAAGTAAATTTTTTTTTATTAAATATATAATAATTAATCATTGCGTATTATCCAGACATCAAACGTCCTCTTTCGTTATCTAACTTCTACCCTCCCAACCATCCTATTATACATATTTTTTTTAAAATGTTTGGCATTTTTTTTGTATTATTTTTATTTTTTAAATAATTTTTTAAACATTTTTTTATGCAATGTGTTAATTATTTTTAAGATCATGTAATAACTTATTATATATTAAAGAATATAGGAGTTCTTAACAATAACATCATAAGGTGCTGCATAAATTAGCATTTTAATGTTTGCAATATTTGGTTGAGGAGAATATAAACAGTTAATACTATATAAATGATTAATTATACAGTTAATATTTTTTTAACCAAATGCAAAGGATAACCATATCTTATAGCAGTTTCTTGAACAGTTTTTAAATTATGCATTTTAAAATTAGGTGAACAAATATTTTTAATTCTGTGGACAAAATTAAGTAATATATTGCTATATGGGTCATTTACAAAAACCTTGTACATTCTATGTTCCCCAACTTTAAGAATTTTTAATAACTAAAATAAAGTTTTAAAAATAAAATTTAAGCATTTACATTACTTGTCTGACTGTTTAGAATAAATGTGGACTAAATATTATCAGAAATTAAGAATAATATTAGTGTAGTTATGGTTTCGATATGTCAGCTATAGCTAAAATGCTATGTCCCTTCTTCCCTTTTTACTTTTTCAACTGCTATAAAATTATAAATCAATTGTCAAAAGGGCTAATTTTTTCAGTTGTGACAATTGTTGGATGTCTTATCTGTAGCATAGACCATATAATATATTTTTTAAAACTTGTTTTTTTATAAAAATGGATCAATTTATTGTTGGCCCCAGATTTTTTCCCCTCTGTTACTTCCACTCTGTTACCATATTTATTGTAATAAATTATTACTACTAAGTGTTCAACACAAGGTTTTTCAGTTCTTCGAACAGTCTATTTTTAGATGAGGCCATCATTTTTTAAATTATTAAGTTATTTTCACCGTGGTGTTGAACTAAAGCATTTACAAGATAAGGGTGTTTTATTCAGTTTCCCCTCTGTTACCAGCTTATTTATGTGAAATTTATTTTTTTTTATACTTTTATAAAATTTTAAACATAAGATCAAATGGTGCTTCTTAAATAAATAGGCTTAGTTTTTCTTGTTTTTAATTCACTTTGTGCTGATAAAATTATTTGCAGTTTTTTTCCCCTCTGTTACCATGTGCTTATGGTAACAGAGTGGAACAGAGTAAAAAACTACTAAAAAACCAAGTTTATTTAAACATTGTTCTTGAAGTCTGCACATTCTCGTTTCATGTTCTTAGAATAGAATTAAAAATATGCATTTTTTTTTTTTTAATATAAAATAGTAGTTTTTGTGGTGAGCTAGTTGCCATAAACATTAGGCTTTAATTTTCTCAAACAAAATGCTTCTTTAATTGTAGTCATTTATATTTATGAATCAATACTACTTATTTATGAAAAAATAATGCAGCATGAAATACCACAATTTTCGAATATTAATTTTTGTAAAAGCCTTTAATTCTTGCTTAGTCTGTTTCAAATTTTAGGATATTTTATAACACATGATAAAAATGTATTAAAGAAGAAAAGATCATTATTTTAGGAAAGAATTTATAAAAAAGATACACCCCGTCAAATACTACTATTTTCAAGTAGTAATTTCTGTAAAAATCGTTATTTTTTTGGGTTAAAGTGTCATCCAATTGGCACGCGAATTTGTTAAAATTTGAAAATCTAAGACGAGCTGTTAGAAATTGAAACACAGATTATAACATATGATAAAAATTTATAAAAACAATGCCACATGAAATACCAGTATTTTTGAATAGTAGTTTTTTGCAAATATCTTAAATTCTGCCTTGATCTGTTTGAAACATTGAAACTTCATGATAGCTTATAACACATAAAGAAAAATTATATAAAAAAATTTCCTGGTCTAATCCCACTATTTTTTTAATAGTATTTTTTGCAAAAATCTTAAATTTTTGCTTTAAAACACCACTACCTCGACTAATAGATAAGATTTTTTTTTTTTTTTTTTTTTTTTTTTTTTTTTTTTAAACTAAGCACTGCGTTTGTTATAGCACATGATATAAATTTACAAAAGAGATTGCCCCGCCAAATACCACTATTTTCCAATAGTAATTTTTGTAAAAATCTTTAAATTCTTGCCGGATATGTTTGAAACATTAATATCAGATACAATATATGATATAAACTTATAAAAAAAAATATGTCACATCAAATATCGCTCCACTATCAATCAGCGTTCCCTTCGGTTACTTTTTTTCCCACTCTGTTACCGTCAATTTAAGCTGGTTTATTTCACTAAAATTTTTATCAATCATCATTTTGAGTAATTAATTGTGTAACTTTAACTAATATTTTATTTATGTAATATTTTTTTATAATTTAACTGAAAAAATGTGAATGCACTTTTAATTAAAAATTCTGATTTTTCCAAAAAAGTAACAGAGAGGAATTCTTTTGTATTTTACAAAAATAAAAATAATCATAACAAAACAACAGTTAGAATTTTCTGAAAATAGCAATCATGTAATTAAAGGAAATGTGATATTTACTGTTTTAGGTGTTTTATTTTTTTAAATAAAAATTTTTGATTGTTGGTAACGGAGGGGAACATTTTACTGTTGCAAGTTCATACTTTATTTTTTATTTGACATTCCAAATCAAAAAGTGAACTACTGTTTTCAGTTTTATATACAAGAAATGTTTTAGTATCGTCTAATCTTTTTATAATTTGCATTAAAAAAAAAATTTTATTTGTAAAAAATTTCCCAAATGTACAAGTTTTTTGAAAATGACCCATATACAGATTTATGAAGGGAAGAATTATAATGAGTAAAAAGGTTTACTTTGAAAGGAAAATCATTACATTTATCATAAATATCAAATAGAATTTTATTATCAGAAAGAGTAATATTAAGGTCAAGAAAGTTAATTTTATTAATAAGCATATCATTATAATTGTATTTTAAATTTTTATGGTATTTAATTGGTAGAGAATAGTTAGATGATTTTTTAGAATATAAGAATATCATCAAGATACCTATATAAAAAACAATTAACAATAGAAGTATTACGTTCATAAAAATGTAGGTGGAGTTCAGCACAGTTTGATGAACAATCCCACCCTGTTGGAGACCAACTTTTTGTTTAAATATTGTATTATTAAATAATACATAATTATGATAAAGAATAAATTTGGTTAAAGATTTGAATTAAGATAAAGAGACATGTATGTTAAGAGAATTCCTATATTCCTTGAATAATAAATTAATGATTCTAAACATATCTGTGATATCAATTGTATTAAATAAACCATTAAAGTCAAATGTTTTGTAAATTTTTAATAATATTTACAAGATGTAAACTATTTTTTATACTATAGAATTTATTATTAGTTTTAGCAATATCTAGCATTTTTGTATTGTTAACAATTCTTTACTTGCATTATTGTTATATATATATTCTAAAATGAAATTGCAAATATATGAACAAGTTGACAGAGTGCTAAAGATGAACAAAAAAAAAAAAAAAAAGTAAGTACACTGGAACCAGAAATGTGTAATAAGAAACTATGAATAACCTGCAGAATCATCAGAGGAGCTTGCAAGTTTAATTCATTGTGAAGATATGTTTATTTCATCCAAGTTTGCAGGAATTAGGCCTAAGATGACAAAATTTAGCTCCTTATAAACATATTAAAGTAAACCAAATATTACACATAAGATATGAAAAGATAATAAACAATCTAAAATACAAGAAATATGACTTACTAATAGAACGTGAGCTAAGATTTAAATACATTTATGAATACAGGAGCATGAGGCATGCGATTGTACTGGAAAAGAAAATATTTAATAAATATGATTGTACTATTGCCTTTTGATGTAGAAAGTGAAAACATATTTAAGACAATTTTTTAACAAAATTTTGGTGTGCCATTTATATAATAGTAATAATAAAAAAAAAATGAACTCAAAGTTATAATTATTGAAAGTAGAATGAAAAATATAAAAAAACTTAAAATTTATTGTTTTAAAAATAATTAAAAATATGAAGGAATAAGCTCGAAATAAATGAGTAAAAGTTGAAAATAGTTTAAATTAAACTGACTATATTAAAATACTCATAACAAAAATTATTAAAAAACAAATAAATGAATTATAATTAGGAATAAGGATTATTTTAAGAATCTAAATTATAGCCTTATGTTAGGTAACAATATGTGAATTATTTATCAAAAATGATAATGTGAAATGTACACTCTCCCCCTACCCCCCATTTTTAAAAATAATAATACGGTGAAACCTCCAAATACGGGACACTCGATTTAAGGGACACTTCAAAATGAGATTAGAGAGACTGGTTTTTTAATTTCAGATAATGAAATAGTCTGTGATGAAAATGAAAATACAGATTTTTATGAAGTTATCAAACAGACAGACAGTCATGTTTATATAGAGGCATATGACACTATTAACTGCCATTTATTTACCCACAATTCTGATTCAACATTAGTGCTTTTATCCGCATTGAAAGTAATGATGAAAATTTTGAGGATGATTCTGAAAGTGGAGAATAAAAGAAAATTGTGAAATAAAGAAGTTTGCATAGGTTTTTAAACTGTTCTCAAATCCGAAAAAGGCAACTTTTAAGACATATGTTTTAATTTTTATCTGGAAATGCCTGAAACTAGCAAGTGTCGTTGTTCAGAAAATATGTTATCAACCAATTTTTTTTTTTTTTTTTTTTTTTTTTTTTTTGTGGGGGGGGGGGGGGGGGCAAATGCAATAGATTTTTCAGAAAATATCAATATGGACGTTTTAAACCGAATTTCCACGCGAAAGAAAAAAAAAAACTTCTCAAGAAAGGGTAAAAAACGTCTTTGTCACGTGATCAAAATCACTTATTACTCAACAGGTAATTTATGTTTCAAAAAATTGAAAATACAATTCAAGTGCAAATCGCTTCCATAGTCAAGCATTCTAATTTTATACCTTTCAATTAAAAAATGAATTTGTAAATGCGCCAAAACGTTTTCCCGCTTGCTAAGTAGAGCAGTTGAACGGAAAACAGTTGAATATATTTTTTTCTTTGGTAAATACTGCTGGTAATGAAAATTTAAAATTAGTATAGAACTAAGTATGGTAAATGAAAATCTGAAAAGTTTATACTAAAAAATTTAAATTTGCAAAACAATCCCTTTTGATTGTTACATCAAGTAAATTTTTTCGAATGTTTTTATACTTTTCGCTGCATGTACACAGTTTGCATAAAAAATACAAATCAATAATTCTACAAATCATTTAATGATTTAGTAATTAACTGAAAATTTTAATTAATTAATTTGCTTTTTAGCACTTTCCAGCAAAGTTGATAAGTGCTTATGCATTCGGTTTGTCTGGCCTCTGTCCGCGCTCTAACTCCCGTAAATATACTCGGATTGCTATGAAATTTTTATACGTTATTGAGGTTTACCCTAGCACGAACCCTATTGAAAATGAAGTATCTACCATGATTAGTTTATCTACAGAGAGAATCAAAAGTTTCCCATTACATTACGGCCTATGGGGAAAAATCGTTAATATACTCGGATTGCCATGAAATTTTAGGACGTTATTGAGGTTTACCCTAGCACGAACCCTATTGAAAATGAAGTACCTACCATGATTAGTTTATCTACAGAGAGAATCAAAAGTTTCTCATTACATTACGGCCTATGGGGAAAAATCGTTAATATACTCGGATTGCCATGAAATTTTAGGACGTTATTGACGTTTACCCTAGCACAAGTCCTATCGAAAATGAAGTTTTTACCATGATTTGTTTATCTACAGGGCGAATCAAAAGTTTCCCATTACATTACTGCCTATGGGGAAAAATCATTTCAAAGGAATTTTAAATATGTTATACCCTGTCAAACATATTAAAATATGCATTCTATAAAATATAAGGTGAAAATTTAGCTATTATTCATTTACAGGGCCAAACAAAAGAATTCCATTAGATAATGGTAAAAGTGGGAATTGTGTGTGACATATTTTAAAAATATTAAGCTTTTTCATGTATAATAAAATTGATATATGTCACTAAAGCTTAATATAAATTATACGCTACTGTCTTGCATAAAATGAAGTACATCGCATTTACAGGGCCATACAAATGATTTCAAATAGTATATTCTTTCCGAAGTACCGTATATGTGTCCGATGATGGCTGATGGAGGGATGAAATGCATTTTAATTATGATATGCGCGTTTATATTTCGCTAAATATATGCACATTATATGGTGTGTATAAATGTTATAGTTGATATACAGGGCTACCCAAAAGAGCTCACCAACGTTACTGAATATGAGCGTAAATTATTTAAGCGTGGTTCTTAAATAAGCTATGCATTTTTACGCTGAGCTTCACTCAATTTACTGAGAAATGTTTGCAGAATATTGATAAAAGAATATACTGGGCCACGCAAAGAATTCGGTACATGGACGTTTATGAATGATGATTTATGAGAATGTGATTTCAGTTGTTTTAAAAGTGTTTTAGTTTACAATAAATTTTAGCCTAATGCTGACGTGTAAGGTACATTGTAAACTACAGGGCTGAACAAAAGTATTCAAGTATGTTTCCATCTAATAGTATGAATTGCTGAAAAAGAAATTTCAAGCTACTGGGTATTTTCTTGCTAAACTAAATTTTCCCATTATATCAACTGACATATGAAATACAAGGCTGTTTAAAAGTACTGGAATACATATTTGGGTACATTTGGCTATACACTATTATTTCCCTAAATAACAAAGTTTTGTTAAAGATTTCATTAAGTGTTGGAAAGTGCTTCATAATCTATGCTTAACGCATAATTTTTCTTACTTGTTTTTCCTTTTGTTTGATTAACATAATTTATACACTTCGGGTCATTTAAGGGACATCATCTTTAAGGCTTTGCTATTTTTATATCCTTCAGAATGTTTAATTGAAAATAATATAAAAACTCCGAATAAGGGACACCTCTATTTAAGGGAGAAAAGTTCTGGTCCCATAGGTGTCCCTTATTTGGAGGTTTCACTGTATATAGAAATATATAATTAGAAGAGACAGAAAAAGGATAACATGGATAAGAAGTCCTATGAAAGTTTTTGACATCATTGAAATACTTAAACAGCTGAAATGGAAATAGGCTGGCCACATTGCAAGAAGACAAGCCAATAGGAAGAACACAAACATCTTATATCCCCCCCCCCGGGAAAATTTAAGATTTTGGGTTTTCAATGGTCAAAAAGTGCAATTCTCCCCCCCCCCCCCCCCGGAGCCTCAGAAGTCACTGCTTCAACACTGCTTATAGTGGTATCCTAAAAACGTAAAACGACCAAAATGACAACCTCAAGTAAGGTGGAGTGCCGAAATCCGAAAACTGACCAGTGTAAATTGGATTAAAAAAAAAAAAGCACTAGACAGGCAACATTGGAAAAATCTGGAGGAGACTTACATCCAGCAGTGGATCGAAAACGGTTGAGCATGATGATGATGACCTGAGATTTTAAAACTTATATACACACTGCATGATATGGTAAATTGCTAAGTGAAACGAGAAATTTAGAGAATTTTTAATGCTAGAATTTAGCTTCATTTCATCTCAGACGCAATCTCAGGTAAATAACAGGCTAATAGAAATTAAAAAAAAAAAAAAAAAAAAAAAAAGGAAAAACCCCCAAAAAATATGAAATTAGATTTGCTTAAATATTCTCCACCCTATCCGTTCACCGACGAATCTCCCATTGCATAGATTTTTCTTCTTTGGCACGATCCCCTCCTCCCCCCAACTCCCAATCCTAAAATTTCTAATTTCATTACTTCGTTTCTTTCAATATTTTAAAATGTGTTTACATGTTGTGAAAACGTATAAACATGCAACAGGTGAGGCATTTATTTATTTATTTATTTTTAATCTTTAAGATAGATAAAACTTGGATTCCTTTTCACTTTTGACTTATTAAATCATCAACGGGAAATAGATGAACGATAACGTAAAAGCATAGGAGATATTACGAGTGCTGAGTAAATAGATGTTGGTTTGCTTTAAGGTAATAACGATGAATGTTTTGGCTACTGATTGTTTAACGAGATAGCGTGGGGGAAATAGAAGTGGTAAATAGTACATTTTTTAAAAAATGTGTGTTATTATTATTTTTCAGTTGCAATCCGATGTTAAATCAAAATGTAAACACGAGAAATTTTATCTAAAATCTTATGTTTATTGTGCATTTTTTTTTTTAAACTCTGCAATTATCGTGCAAGATTAAATAAATAAATAAATGGTGGGGGGGGGGGGGTGAAACTGACATAAGTTAGTCTTAAATATGTATATAAATAAACGAAATCTAAATTAAAAGTACATTTTAAATATTTTCAAAGTTTTCTTGTCTCCCTTTTTCTTAATTCTTAATTACTTCAAGTCACTTATGAAAAATGTTTTTCTTCTTTTTCTTTTCTTTTCTTTTCTTTTTGCGACTAAGTTCTCCTTTCTTTTACTTCGGGCTTTTTCTGTTGTTTCCGAAAATTCATAGCACATTTTTGGATACTGCCAAACATGGTTGTTAGTTTTAGTTTTAGTTTTAAATTACTTCAACTTCTAAATATCGAGTCGCTTAAAATTTTATATCGTCAAAAGAAAAAAACAAATAAGAAAAATCACGCGTTAAGCATAGATTATGAAACACTTTCCAACACTTCCAGAAATCTTCGTTATTTAGGGAAATAAGGTATTACTGTTTATAACCAAATAGGTATTCCATTTGAGCAGCTTTGTATTTGATCTGTCGATTGATATATACTATATAATGAGGAAATTTAGTTTAGAAAGAAAACGCCTAACGAGTTCAAATTTCTCTTTCAAAAATTTACACTAATAACCGGAAACATACTTGATTACTTTAGTTCAGCCCTGTAGTTTACCTAGTAACTTTATTACATGTCAGTATTTAGCTAAATTTTAGTTCAAACTGAAATATTCTTAAAATTGCTGAAATCACATTTCCAGAAATTATCATTCATAGGCAACAATGTATCCAATCCTTTGTGTGACCCTGTATATAATTTTATCTATATACTACATTTCTTAGTAAACTGAATGCAGTTCAGTGCAAAAATGCATAACTTATTTAGAAACCACCTTTAAGTAAATTACGCTCATATTCACTAACATTTAGGAGCTTTTCTGTGTAACCCTGTATATCAAGTATATCATTTATACGCACCATATAATATGCATTAATTTAATGAACCTTAAAAGCGCATATCATTACTAAAGTTTAATTTCATCCATCCATCAGATATCATAGATAATATACAGTACTTTGGATGGAATATACTATTTGAATTTTTTGTGTATCTCTGTAAATGCTTTGGACTTCGTATTTTGCGTGAAATAATTTATATTAAGCCACAGCGACGTATATCAGCTTTATTATACATGAAATAATTTAATATAATTAAAATATGTCGCTAACAATTCCCCTTTTTATCGTTATGTAATTGAATTATTTTGTGAGGTCCTGTAAATGAATAAGAACCATTATTTTCACCGCATATTTTAATGCATTTCGTAAATGCATATAAATTTTTATATATTTGGCAGGGTGTGATATCTTCAAAATTTATTTGAAACGATTTTTCCCATAGGCCGTAATGCAACGGAAAACTTTTGACTGTCAGTGTAAATAAACTAACCATGCTAGAAACTTTATTTGCAATTGGGTTCGTGCTAGGATAATTGTCAATAATTTCAAAAATTTGAGGTCAATTCGAATATATTTTCGAGAGTTAGAGCGCGGACAGACAGCCAGACAAACTGAAATCATGAACACTTTTTAACTTTGTTGGAAAGTGTTCATGGCAATCCCAAAACTATCTTCTATCTCATACATGTTAATACTTTCTGAAAAATGCAGCATAGCAGCGCCAATGGTTAAATGATTTACACCAGAACTTAGTCAGCAGCAACTTTTATTAGCTTCTAACTAAATCTGAAGCTTTATGAAAAACCGTGCATTAGTTTCTGATATAGATCTATAGCGGAAATCTTAAAAAAATCTGCATAATAGCACCATTTGTTGAAAGATGTACACCATAAACAAATCAGGACTAATTTTTATCAGGGACTATCTCAATGTGAAGTTTGATCAAAATCCTTGTAATAGTTTTTGAGTTACAGCTATTGCAAAATCGTGAAAAATGCAGCATTACAACGCCACCTGTAGGGTGATTAATGCCAAAAACTAAACAACACTAGTCTATATCAGGGACTAACTGAATCTGAAGTTTGATGAAAATTAGGGCGTTAGTTCTTTAGATAATCATGAACAATGTAACATAGCAGCGTCCCCTGTTGAGCGATTTACACCAAAAAGTAATCAGTACTAAATTATACAAGGACTAACTTAATCTTAAGTAGATGGCCTCCAAACGTTAAGGTACAATATGTTTTTTGAAGCTCACTAGAAAAAATGGCAGTCAGATTAAACTTCATACTTTATATGAATGACAATAATAAGCTTTAAAAAAACTTGCACAAAAATTACAGCTATCTCTTTTATTTTATAGAAAAGAATAGGGATTTGTGAATGAGAGAAAATAGAAAATATGCAATTACGAAGGTTTCGAAATTTCGCGCGTAAGTTTGTTGTATTTGAACTATTGTCAGTTTTTTCACAACAACTAGTAGAGTCTAGAAATGTCTAGAAGTCGTCGTTTGGCCGATTCATTAAGGTGTCGGGCAGCAGGATGGATGGAAGGAAATGGGATTGTCACAGGCCGGTACTGATAGACGGATAATGTGTCTCGCAGTGTATCCTATCCCAACGACTCTAGGATCAGCATGAATCCGAAGATTCTGTGTCCAGAAGACATGTTTCAGGCCGCCCACGTGTTATAAAACCTGCATAAGACCGGTTTCTAGCTCTTTTCGCTCTGAAGGAGAAGACGCACTATTGTACCGCAACTCATTGCTGATCACTTTGCAGCATCAGGGAGAAGAATCTCCGCTACTACGGTGAGAAGACGACTTCGCACTGCAGGTATCTATGCAAAGCGACCAGTTGTGTGTGTCCCTTTCGATAGACGACAGGGAAGGGCCCGCTTATGTTGGGCAAGAAAACATGTTTCCTGGACCCGACAACAGTGGGTTTCTATCTCTTCACAGACGAGTCCAGATTCACACTGGAGAGCGTTTCAGGACGTCTTCTGATCTGGAGAGAACAATGCACTCGATAACATTAATTAAACACACAGGTACAGAAACGGTGGAATCATGGTTTGGGCAGAGATCTCACTCAGAGGCCATTCTGATCTGCATGTGTTCCATGAAGGAGCTCTGAACGGGTGCGAGATATCGGGATGAGATCCTTGATTCATATGTGCACCCATTTGCTGGTGCTATTGGCAATGGTTTTATTCTAATGGTTGATAAAGCAAGACCACACAGAGCTGTGGTTTTTGAGGATCACGGTTTGGAGAAAATGGAATGGCCAGCTAACTATCTAGACTTGAATCCGATTGAACATCTTTGGAACTATCTTGGAAGACAGGTTGGCCTCCACCAAGGTCATTAAATGAGCAAGAACAAGGATTACTCCATGTCTGGTTAGCGCTTCCTATCTCGATGTCCGGCAATTTAATTGAGAGTATGGAAAATCGATGCCGCTAATGCATTCAAGTCCGGGGTGGACATATTCCGTATTAGAACCAGTTTTTTAAAGTTTCTGTCACATTTTACTGCATAATACTGCGATGTACTGATTTCTCCAAGAATGGAATTTTTCATCATGAGTGCTTTTTTGTTGTAATTTCATTTATACGTTTAACTTAAGTAAATTTCTATGTCGCATTTAATAAATAACAGCTTAGCGCACATTTACTACAGATTTGTTGTTTCTATAGTCATTCATTTGCAAATTAGACGCAAAAAAACATTTGTACCTTTACTTTTGGAGGCCATTGTATTTAGTAAATAAGTCCATTAGTACTTGAGATAGGGCTATTGTGAAAATTGTGAATAATACATCATAACAGCGCATTCTGTTGAACAATAAACACCGAAAAGTAACTAGCACTAGGTTATACCAGGATATATCTGAATTTAAAGTTTTGTGAAATTCCGTACATTAGGTCTTGTGACAGATCGCACAAAATTTTTTGTTACATACAGACTCACAGAGTGGCAGACAGACATTCACTGAAAACCAACAAATTGTGTTCAGGACCTTCTAAAACGTATAAATCCATTGAAAACCGGAAGTCGAAATTTTTCACGAATCCAATTCTTTCTTCTTGTAAAAATAGAAGAGAGGGTACTACTCTGTTATCCCGTCGACCAAAATACTATCGCCAAATCACAAGATTAAATGCCAATAATGAATGATGGTGAATGACAATTCAATGACATTAAATACGATACACGTGTTTAAAACGTCATTAAGTGATCTTTATTTCGACTTTATATTTTTATTAATATTCTACTAATTATTTGTTTTTTTTTTATTATTTAAAATAATAATTACGTCAATATGTATAATTTGGCTATTAGTTTGGCGATTTGTATAATTTGGCGAATATGGTCGACGGGATAACAGAGAAGTAACAAAGCTGAGGAATCATAAGATTAGATTAAACATGAGGTACCGCACTTTATCGCTATAATGAAATCTAACAATGTACAGGCAGATTTTCATAATTATGTGGAACATTAAATTTATATAAAGTCATGATGAATGGATTGGTTAGAAATATACGCTTATCAGAATATGTTCTGAATTGCATTTTATTTTATTAGGATGAGCGAAGCGAATCCTCTACTAGTCCACTCAAATTACAATTTGTCGTACGCTTTACAAAAAAACTATTCAATATTTTAACTTCAAATTAAACACATAAATAAATTATGATCTGTAGATTTGCAGAATATAATTTTTTTTACAGTAAAACGTTAAAAAAATTATTATTTTAATTAATTTATTTTACATGCATTTCCAATACGGACGCATTTTAGCAAATAAATAAAAAATGAAAAGCGTACATTTTCAGAAAAAAAAAGTTTAAATCATGGAGTAAATAATTATAGATAGAATCATGATTAATTTATTAAATAAAACATGTTTTCATTATCCCGCAAAATCGTTTGCACAGATGACACTTAAACATTTTAAAAGAATTGTATTATGGATTTTTTTTTTTTTTTTTTTTTTTTGGGCAACAAAATAATTGTAAACAAATAAAATTAATTCTTAACTTTGTTATATAAATGAAAAATTAAAAGATCTGCGTGAAGTTGTTGGTTCAAGCTCTTTATAAATATTTTTGCGAAGGTCGTATTGTGGCTAAATAATATCGACTCATTAATCAGAAGGATTTTATAGAAAAATAAGGCTTTAATAAGTTCGCAAACACAACAATAATTATTCGTGAAAACGTCACTGCGAGAATGAGAGAGCGCTTCGTTAAAAGGTAATTCCATTAATTGAGTTGCCATTCGCAGAAAGTAAAAAGTTCTCCCACGCGGAGAGAATTACAGCAATTCTCATACGCTAACATGTATAAAAACGAAGAAATTAAAATAAAATGTTTTACAGTTAAAAATTCATAGTATCAACGAAAGCAGATTTCAAATGTTTTTTCCAGAAAATAGGATTTTGAAGAAGTAACTTTCTTCAAGCTTTCTTCAAATATATTATTCTAAAATAGCTATAAAAGATTATCGGATTTTGATTACAAAGATTGGAAACATGCATATTTCAAACAATTAAAAAACACCAGTGGCTACTTGAAATTGTAAAAACATCTTTAAAAGAGCTTTTAGTTGAAAATTTTAAAAAAAAATGTAAAAGTTTGCTTCGAAAATATCTTATTATGCCAGTTTTACATCATAAATAAAAAATTAAAATGCGCCAAAACATAAAATAACGTTTTTGTTTAATAAAGATGCAAAAATAATAATAATAAAAAAAAAAAATATTGTTACTTTCAAATATCTGTTTTATAAAATAATGCTTCGCGAATCCAAACAAAGCATGGCTTTTGCTAGTTTATTTATTTACAAAAATCATAAGAGACAAAGAAAATTTAATTAATTTCCGAAATTTAGAAAAAGGCAATTTTTTTTTCTTGCTCCTCCTTGGCGGTACTATGACATTCTGCCAACTGTAGATATAGTATAATGAAATGAAAGTTATGCTTCAAGAGTTCATGCTAAGCGATTTCTCCGAATAGCATATCGATTATGAAACAAGTGATGTGCGAAAAAGACATTCTGCTCTTTCAGGAACTCCTCAAGGTTATCCGGTTTAATGGGGATTACTGAAGCTTGAACAAATAGTTCAAACATAAAGATAGCTCTATGCTCTGTTTGACATTTGGTTGTAAATTAAAGTAATATAGAAAATATTTCTAGCCGTAAAGACATTACGATGTTGTTCGTAAGATAGAAGTTGGGAAGCTTCGGTTCGGATACTGGGCCATTGAATGCCGTATCAATGCCACATGCGTACCCGGAAAATCCGTGGTGGTCCGAAAATCTTTTATGGAGTGGACTTATCATGATAGAAGATTCCTCCCCTATCTGCAGTAACTGTAAAAATTGTGAAGAATCTCTAAGCTATAAGGGTTACTTTTCACCCACTGTCTACTTCAAGACGTCTAAATATGATGAATAAAGTGAGATGGAATGCAATGGTAAATTTCATCAAAGTTATTAGAGGCGTGTTCCATAAATATTTTTTATTTTGTAATTAAATAATTTTATCATAAGATCAATACTGTCAGTAACAAATTCATTAACACTAATGTCATCATTAACAAGAAAATTTAACATTAAAACTTTAATAGGTTCAAATATAGTCTAGCTCAAAAAATTATTGCCTGTAACGATAAATGTGTCTATGTAATCCGAAATTTAATCACCGGGTGACATTGTTCAGAATTCAATCTTGCTCTAAATTAGGGGTGCCTCAGATGGGATTTTTTGCCTGGTATGGAATATCAGGCCGAATATTTTCTCATTTTTAATTTCAGTCGTAATACTTCTGCTTTATACTCACACAACCCTTGCGGGTCCGAAATTTTTTCCATTATGAGGACAAAATCATTATTACTTTAATCGTAGCTGGTCTAAATAGACTTACTGATGTTTAAAGGTTTACTCGTTGTCTGAAATACAACCAGTGTATTTATTTTGTGTTCTATTCATTTCATTTTGGTATGATAATAGACCAAGGAAGAGTTTTTGGAGACGTTTGAAAGAATCGCTTTACAACAGGATTTAACAGATATTACAACTTTCTAATGTTTTTTTTTGCATTTTTATCACACATGGTTCGTTCAGAAAAGCAACCTGTTTTAAATTTAAAAAGTGAAATGTATATATAAAATAAAGGAGTCGCGAACTGTGCAAAGAGAATTAAACTTTTATTGTTATTACTAAATGTCGAAACATAAATGAACTCATAATAAGAAAGGCATTTTTGCATAAACTATCATTTCTATATGTAGAAAGAAACAAGATAATTGTTAAGGGTGTTCTGAAATCAAAAAGAGCAATTTTGTGACACATGCATTAATTTATTTTTGTTCGGAAATGCATGAAAATAGCAGGTGCTGTTATTCAGAAACTGTCTAATTGCACTCATTCTTTTGTTTTTTAAAAAACACAATAGATTTTTCATAACAAGCCTTCAAAATTGACACTTTTGAGCCTATTTCCCGACGAAAGCAGAAAAACCGGTCGAAAAGGAGGAGAAAAACGGGTGATTGCGTCATCGAAATAGCTTATAACTCGATAAGTAATTTAATTATCATAAAATGGAAAAATAAGTTCAATTCGAAATCGCTTTCATAGTCAGGCATTAAAATGTTATAACTTTCTGTTAAAAAATGAATTTGTAAATGTGTCAAAACGTTTTTCTATTGTTGAGCGGATCAGTTAAGAACACCCCTAAGACTTCATAATATTCGATAGAAAGGCATCGACAAAAACTATCAATTCTATATGTAGAAAGCAAGAAAATACTATTCGATGAAAAGACATGTACTATTAATAGTACACTACACCAGACCAGAAGGGGTTAAAGGAGAAGAACTTTAAATTGTTATAATTTTATGTCACTCAAATAATAGATTTAAATTCCTTTATTAAATCCAAGTTACTTAAAATAAAATGCTCTGTAGTAATTAAATATTGAAATTTAATCATGTTTTATCCTATTATGCGTAGTAATTTTGTTTTTATATTTTTTATTAGTCTAAATATATTATATTTCCATTTATGTATACCCATATATTTTCACTTTTATGAAAACTAGTTTTATAAAAGTATAAAAACAAAGACAGCCATGATAGTGAACCCATGTGAGTGGTTCCAGAGAGATAGTCCCAAAATGCTTTCATAGATGCAAATCTTTCTCACAGCTTTATTAATTTTTCTGAGCAATTAATAAATAAATAAACCTAAATCTTCACAAGTCATGAAGGAAAATTTAAGCCTCTTTATCCTTCGTATAAAACAGCCAATGGGCCACTGTGACTACAGTAAAAAGATAAAAGCTGACCTTTCATGCATATGTGTCTTGAAAGAGAAGATAAAGGGTGAAAAATGTTTACTTTTATGTTATTTCTTAAATATTAAAAAAAGCTAATTCCGATTGTTACCAAATTTAAGCTTTATATACACTACTTTATTGATAATAATTATAAATTGTGGAAATGTGAATGAATGTGTTTCTGGTTTTTAATGCGTATTTACAGGCTTTTAAAGTACGTCTTATACTGTTAGTGATTTTGAAGAAAGCATTATTTATACTGAAATTTTACTTTTAAAATGTCTAATAACAGGAAACCTTCGAAAGGGCGCCAAAAAAATCGTCAAAGGGCGCCGCGTTGGACGGCCCTGATCAACAGTATTGGCGGTAAGTACTGTATGGTATTGTGTTATTTAAAATTAAATATTTAAAAAAAAATGCTTAAATCTATCCCAAAAAAATCCAAATTCAAGTCTGAAATTGATGGTTTTCTCGTATTCGATTAAGACTTACTTCATAAAAATCGTCGGAAATATATTTTGAATTTCTAATATCATTTTTAGACATGATTGTTTTAAAGATACCGATGCACTATCCGATCCCCAAGTGATAGATTGCCAAAAATGATTGCCAATTGCCAATCACGTTCAGAGAAGTAGTAATTTAATCCTATTAAATACATAACATTGTTAAAAATGATAAATAATATAAAATTGAAATAAAAAAGTTAAATAATTAGAAACTAATATACTATAATAAATAAATGACAAAAGTATTAATTATACTAAAAATAAACAATAAGTTATAATTAATAAGTAAACTATAAACAACAATAAGTTAATAAACTTTAATAAACAAACTATATGCTTGTAAAAAATAAAGGGTTAATGTAATTAATGGGCGTGTTCAGCGCAACTTACCAAAGTAACCAATGTTACCAACCGATTGTAGGGCAGTACGAAAGCGAATTGTGGCACCAATGAAAACAATCCTATTGAATTGTAGCTGACGTCACACTTCGTCTTGATTTTCCTTTCGTACTTGTCTACAATCGGTAAGTGACCGGTAAGTAACCGGTGCACGGCCTCATGCTTGGTGAAGTTGTATCTGTCATGGCCCGGATAATGCCATTTAACCATACAAAACGAATTTTCCGGAATTAGCGACCTAGACAGATCGACTTCTTGCGTTCGAATTGATATAGAAGCAAAGTTTTATGAAAATCATTAGAGCTGTTTTCGAGATATATCAACATTTTCAGAGCTGACTTTGTTTTAATTGGACAAAACGAACTTTCTGGAATTCGAAAATCCAGCTAAACGAGTTCCTCGTGCTCGAATTAGTATAGAAAACTTGTTTGATTAAAATCGCGTGAAAATTTTTTGATCTATAGCAAGCAGAACTTTCAGCTCTGATCCAAGGCCACCTTATCATAATATCATATAATATAATATTATGATAAGGTAGCCTTGCTCTGATCTTGTTTTACCCTGTAAAAATGAATTTTCTTGAATTTGGAACCTAGCTAGATCTTTTTCTCGTGCTCGATTTAGTATAGCAGGCAAGTTTCGTGAAAATCGGTTCAGTAATTTATATCATTCATAATCGGAAAAATGCTTGCTCGTTTAATATATATGATATCTCTATATATAATTACATATATAGACATAAAATAAAAATATTTATATAAACAACATATTTATTTTTTTAACATATGACTGTATGATGTTTAATAAATAAAATGATGTTTATAAATCTTTAAAGACCACATTTTTTCATCATTAAAAAAAAAAAAAAAAAAAAAAAAAAAAAAAAAGAATTAATAAGGGTTTTTTTTTTTTTTTTTTTTTGCGTCATTTTGGATTTTTTTGCCAATCGAGCCAACCAGAACAGGATATGGAACTCTTTGCAAAATTCAGCTGTTTGTCATTTAGCGGAAAAGGAATACTAAAAATTTAATTTAAACTTTGGTAATGCTGTAGAATTTTTAAATTAGATTTAAAACAAAAGTAATAATTTGTTAAACATTTTTTAAAACATAAAAAACAATTTTATTAATAATTTTAGAAATTGAAATGCTTTGTAAAGAGAATTTTGACTAAATAGCTTTTAACCATCGTATTATGAATCCGAAAAATGTTAAAACTTCAGCATAATTGATTAAAATATATAAAAGATTAAAAGTATAAAAGTTAAATAGGTAATAAAAGGTGTACTAACTATAATGGTGATAAAAGTATTAGGAAAGAAAACAGGCAAAATTTCTTTGATTTTATTACTTTATCAAGGTGATCTGATTGATCTAGCTTTTTATGTAAATTAATAATGTGATTTATGGCAAATCAGCTTCTGCAAATTTCGGAGGAGCCATCTTGAAGAAGTTATTCTTGTTCTTCAAGCGTTTTTGTACGTCGTCTTGATCTTCGTCTTCGGGAAGTGGAACGCTTGCGTCTTCTTCCGCTGCTTGAACGCTTGCGTCTTCTGCCACTGCTTGAACGCTTACGTCTTCTACCGCTACTTGAACGCTTACGTCTTCTACCGCTGCTTGAACGCTGGCGTCTCCTACTCCCAGACCGCTTCCTGGATCTGGACTTACGTTTAGCCTTGCCTCTTGAGCGACTTCTACTACGTGATTTTCTGCGCCTTGCAGTTTCATTGACTTTGTACTGTTCATTAGTCAACTTCTTCAGAAGTCCTTTGTCAACAGCATTATTAAGATTGGACTGGGCGATGGCTTTGGAATCTGCCATATTCAGGAGTTTTTTGGACGACAAATAATGCTGAATATCGGCTACAGAAGTAGTATTTCTAGTCTGACCAAGATGACGAATTGCTTTCAAAACTGTTTTCTCCATATCTCTTGATGATTTTCTTATTTGTGACATATTTTCAACTTTTGTCATAAAAACGTCAATAATTTAGCAGAAATTGAGTAAAACTTTCGCAAAAATTCAAATTTTCGATATATTAAGAAGAAGTAAATTTAGATTCCGTATGAGAAGACTTGGGAAATTGAATGGAAGAAATATTTTATTCTAGAAAATTCTACCTTATCATTGCTCGTGATCACCTGCACGAAAATAAAATTATGACCATGGAGGTTCTGTGGAAGCATAGAAGCCGGCAGTAATTACACTACTGATGTAATAATGTGAAAGTGATAATTGTTTTACATATCTTTCAAAATTATATCTTCATATCAAAATTATATTTTCTTATATCTCTTTCGTTTAATGTCTCTTTCAAAAAACTTAATCCTTATTCTTATTATGTGTTATATGTCAAAGTTTAAAGCAATTGATTCTTTAGTTTTCCCAAACTTAAACAAAATTTAGAAAATAGCCCCTCCTTAGACGACCCTCTCCTGCCCCTGAATTTTTTACTTTTACAAATACTAGTAGATCGAACCCGGGCTTCCCGGGTTACATAGCAAAGATAAAAATCCTTTTTTTAATTGAAAACTTTAATGGATTTTCTACATGTAATATGCGTTTTAGATTGCTAACTAACTCCAAAAAGACTTTTTTTTTTTTTTTTTTTTTTTTTTTTTTTAACTTTTTAAACCTTTGAAGGGGGTGTTATAAAATATATCCCACTTAATTTTAATTTCAAAACGCCACAGTGAGGCTATTAATTTGAAATAGCAATTTTATTTTTCTCAAATACGTAAATACCTGAAGAAACGCTTTTAATTATTTTGAAACAAATTTGTTTTTAAATTCTGGTGTCAATCAATCATTTCAGCATTTTAAGAATTGAAGTGGGTTAAGTGTCTTGCGGATTTTTTCATTCATGTTTCATTCATAAAATAATAACTGTGAAAAGTATTGGTATGAAGATTTGTATTTGATAACTTTACATATTTTTTTTTTATCTTATATAAAAAGTTAACATTAATCTCAATATTCTATTAAATCAATCTTTGAATTAAAATATTACATAGCGGAAAAAACATGGTTAGGCTAACATGGTTAGGTTAAAAAGTTAAAAGAAAAATATTAATTATGGAATCAAATAAAGCTATGAAGTTTATCAAAAGTCACATTTCCGTATTAGACGCATACCAGAAGTTATTAACCAAAGATTTCATTACGGCAGCAATTTTGTTTCTGGTCATTTCAGTGCTTGAGCACGTAATTCAATCACATGTCTGTTAAATTTGTATTAATTTATTTTATTATTTATTAAAAAAAAATTTAATTTTGCTATAGTATATTAGCCGGAAACAAATCCCGAACTCTTTATATTTTTCTAAGGGCAAATAGATTAATCTATCGTAATCGAGTTTCACTCGGTAGGGATAAATTTAAAAATAACTCGCACTTGATTTTTTTTTTAAACCACAGCCAGTCAGTAAATTGAAATACAGTTTTCAAACAAAGTCAAAGTATCTTTAAAGTATTTTTTTTCTTATTTGGCAGTGTAAAATTTTAAATTGTTTGATTACATGTTGAATTTGTAATGTTTAATAATTTAATCTGCGTTTTTAACCATTCTTTTATTTTATTACTCATGAGATTTTAATTTTATAATGGAAAATTATCAGGAGCAATATTTATAGATTTATGAGTAAATTGTGTATCATTATTTCTTAATGGAGATACGTGATAGAGATTTAAGGGGAAAAAAATGTTTGAAAAATATAGGCTCGCAATAAATGAGTCGAATGAGATACAGTTTTCAATCAAATTGCATTTGAAAGTAGATTTCTTTTCTTATATGACAAAATAAAAATTGAAAATGTGCAACGTTTAAAAATTAAAAAATTGTAATAACAAAAATTACGAAAAATCATTTTATTCTGCAATGTTGTCATTCGCAAAATTACGTCAGTGCATACGGACACATTTGTTCATTACAATATAGATTTTGCGCATATAAAAAATCGGTACTACTTGATTATCCCGTCGACCATTTTCACCAAATTAAAAAAAAATTGTCAAACTAATAGCCAAGTTATATATGTTGACATAACTTTTATTTTAAATGACGGAAAAAACAAATAAATTAGTAAAACATGAATAAAAAAAACAAATAAAAAGTATTAAAAACCACTTGATGACATTTTAAGCATGTGTGTCGTGTTTAATATCATTGAATATGACATTCACAATCATACATTATTGGCATTTAATCTTATAATTTGGCGATAGTTTGTTTGGTTGACGGGATAACCAAGTAGTACCGAAAAATCTTACGGGCATACTAAAATGTTAAAAGTAAACAAATGGCTGTACATACATTTTTTTTTTCAAAAAAGTTTGCTTCAAAGTTAACTCTATGACAAATTTAAAATTCGTTTTATAAATTAAAATACTAAAACACAAATTAAAAGAATAAACATTAAAATGCACAAACATTGCACTCCGTCACTTCAACGTGCAAAGGAGATGCTGTATTTTCCGTGAAATATGCAAACCTTGATTTTTACAAATCATGCCAAACCAAATTTTCAATTACATTTTAAACATTGGATATTGGCGAAATTGCATTTCGTCATTTACATCGTTCTTTTTCTATATCAGATGAATTTTCTGTGTGAAAAATGTTTTTTTTCTTTTCTGAAAATATATTTGGAAAATAAAAATGGTTCTAAAAATAAAGTAAAAAATAAATGACAGAAAAAAATATAATTATTCCAAAAAGAAAGAAAAATTAAATAATTTTGTTTTGCCTTTTCTTTCAGGTAAAATGACAGATAACAAAAAAGAACTAAAAAAATCGTCTGCTCTAGCAAGTTTAACTGAAATTTATAAAAAATTACATTAAGCGAATAATGTTATTTTAATATAATTACAATGGAATGTCTTAAATAATTGGACAAAAAATTTGGGGAGCCGGACATTACTTTAAACCTGGACTTATTGCCAAGATCATCTTTGTTTGCTTGTCTAACTCGGCGAAAAAAAATTCAACCGGGAGGGAGAAAAAAGAATGACATTGAACAGGTACTAAATCCTTTGACATACACTGTGTATTTTTTTTCTAAACAAAAATGATCTGCTTAAATTTAAGCAGTCTAAAGTAGCATTTTATTTTATTATAAACTAAAAACTATAGTACTAAAAGTTTCCACAGACTTGTCATTGAAAGTACCTTCTTTTTTGCGAAAACACGCGGTTGTGTTTGAGCGGACAGATTGTGTGGACAGACAGTGGACTGTGTTGTAGCAGATTTCAGGTTTAGATTTTTTGCACCACTCCCAGCCATCATAAGTCCTCTCTATTTCTTCTTTTTACTTTATGGCTATTTTTTCCTTTACTTTGCACAGAAATGGAGTACTAAAGTTGCCACCTCCAGAAAAATTAAATTAAAAACTACAAAAAAAATTAATATCTCAAAAACAAATTAAGATACAGTTTTCAAACAAATTGCATTTAAAAGTACATATTTTTCCCTACACAACGGTGTAAAGATTAAAAATGTGCGATGTCTAGGAGTTAAAAATTCGCAGTAATGAAAATTGCAAAAGTGAAATTTCATCAGTAAGTGTTGACATTCGCAAAATGACGTATGCGTGTTACGCACAGATACGTTTGGCCTTTATAATGTAGATATATATGTATGGATTTCAAAAATGAAAATACCTTTATTAAAAAAATCTGCAAGCGAAGTCTAAAAAGTAAACAATAGACATATTAAAGATCGACCTCAGCTATTTTATGCAACAAAAATCATTTAAAAATATTCATATTTAAACGAGAAATTCAAAAATAATCTGTCCATTGGTTTACGATTACGGTGTGGGTGTTTTCGAGTGAGTGAAGAGTCCCCTTAATGGGATAATGTTGCTAAGGAGCAATTTAATTTTGCACTTACTATAGTATTACTACTTATACTATCTTTAAGCATTTAAATGTAAGGCAATGAACAGAACTAAAATAATCGAGGTGGGCGACTTTTTACACACAAACATATTTAATAAAACTGACGGCACTACAGACGACATATACACATATTGTAAACACAGAACAACTATCTGGAACGTAGATACATTATGTTCCTTACATAATTCCATGGAATAGACAAGGGGCGCCATCTACCGTTTAACCTGAAAAGTAAAAGTATAAAATACCACAGCTCTTCCCCACTTAGTAATGAAGTCGGTCAGGAGCTCTTCGATGTCTTCTGGACCTTCTAAGTACCTGTGGAGAAGAAGAAGAATTAGTTTTTACATGTTCAGGGGCATCAACTGTAGCACTAGTAGGAACCGACGGTTTTTGGTGAATATTATCAGAGTTAGCTGAATTAGAACTCGAAGAATCAGGATTATGAAAGTCAGTTGGAGTAGGATCTGGAACAACTGGAACATGAGAGTCAACTGGTTGCGGATCTGTGAAACTTGACTGTAAGGGTGGAAAATCATCTTGCTTCACACTTGTATTTTCACTTCTAAAATTTTCTGTAACATTTTCTTCTGAATTTGGATCATTGGTTAAAGAAATATCTTCTCCTACATTAGTTATTTGATCCACATGCCTTTTCCAAATATTCGAACCAACTTGAACTCTGTAATGTAATTTTCCTTCTCTTGCTACAATTCGACCAATTTTCCATTTGGCTTCTGGAGTATAATTTCTTACAGCTACTTTCTGGTTGACTTCAAATTCTTTTACTTTAACTTTAGATTTCCTTGCAGTTTGCTTTTCATGAACAAAATTTGCAACATTTGGCACGATCAAATCTATGTTTGTTCTTATGTGACGCTTTAGAAATAAAGATGCAGGACTTTCCCCCGTTGTAACATGTGGCATCTTCCTGTACTGCATAAGAAAGTTATTCAGCTTCATTTGTAAAGTACCTGGTTCAGACGCTAAGGCTTTTAATCCACGTTTGACCGTTTGCACATATCTCTCAGCCTGTCCATTTGTAGATGGATGGTACGGTGCACTAAACTTATGTTTTACACCATGACTTTTTAAGAACATTTCAAATTCTTCAGATGTAAACTGCCTAGCATTATCTGATACCAAAGAAATAGGAAAACCGTATCGTGCAAAGAGAGAAGAAAGACAAATAATTGTATTTTCTGAAGTTGTACTAGGAACTATAAATACTTCTGGCCATTTACTATAAGCATCAACCACTAACAAAAGCATTTTTCCGTTAACAGGACCAAAATAATCAATATGAATTCTCTGCCATGGAGCAGTAGGCCATTCCCAATGATGTGTATCAACTTTAGGAGGATTATTTTTCAAATTTACACAAATAGAGCAATTTCTTGCAATATCTTCTATATCATGGTCTATTCCTGGCCACCATACAAAACTACGGGCTAAAGATTTCATTTTCACTATACCAAAATGACCAAAATGTAATTCCTTTAATATTTGTTGTCGATGGATTTCTGGGATAACTACCCTACAACCTTTTAAAATACAACCATGCTGAAGAGTAAATTCTTCTTGTTTACCACCAAAAAGTAAATTCTTAGGAATTTCTGAACCAGAAATGAGGTGATGAAAAATTTGTCGCAAAAGAGGATCGGTTTTTGTAGCTGAAGCAATAGATTTAGCATTTAAAGGTAAAACAGAAAGTTGATTTATTTGAATGATTTCCGATTCATCAAGTCCTTCATTTGAATTATATTCGTGGGGCAAATCTTCACTACGTAATGGAAGACGTGAGAGTGCATCGACATTACCGTGTTCAGTAGTTTTCTTATAGCGGATGTCATACTGGAACGCTTGTAAATATATGGCATATCTTTGCATTCTAGCAGCTGATAAAACCGGAATACTTTTAGAAGGTGAAAAAATTGAAACTAATGGTTTACTATCAGTAAACAAAGTGAATCTGTTACCGTACAAATATTGAAAAAATTTCTTAACACCAAATATTATTGCTAATGCCTCCTTATCTACTTGACTATACCGTTTTTCGGCATTATTCAAGGTTCTGGATACAAATCCAATAGGCTTTTCAGTCTTGTCTGGCATCACATGCGAAAGAACTGCAGAGATACCATATGGAGAAGCATCCGTAGCTAAGATTAAAGGTAATTTAGGATTGAAATGCGTCAGCACTCTGTCCGAAGTAATTTCTCTTTTTATTTTTTTAAACGCTTGATCACATTTGTAAGACCAGTTGAACTTTACATTCTTTTTAAGCAAATTATTCAAAGGATGTGCAATTGTCGATAAATTCGGTACAAATTCTGCATAATAAGTTACAAGACCAAGAAATGCTTTTACCTGGGAAACATTTTCTGGCTTAGGGGCATTTACAATTGCTTCTATTTTATCTGGTGTTTTATGAATACCATGTTTATCCACTTTATACCCACAATAAGTAATTTCATCTGCCATGAAGAATGATTTTTCCTTATTTATCCGAATATTATAATTTCTCAACCTTTCTAATACTTGCTTTAACCTTTGCAAATGAATTTCGTCCGTTTCCCCAGTTATTCCTATATCATCAATAAAAATTGTAATTCCCTCAATTCCACTTAAAATTTGTTCGATTTTTCTTTGCCATATAGCAGGAGAACTATTAAGACCCATTGGTAATTTAAGAAACTGAAATAATCCTTTAGGTGTATTAATGGTTAATAATTCCTGGGATTCCTCATCAACGGGCAATTGGAGGTATGCTTGATTTAAATCAATTTTTGTAAAATGAACACCACCACTTAAAGTAGCTAACATATCCTCTATTTTAGGCAAGGGATATTTTTCTACTTTCAGATATTTATTTAATGTGACTTTAAAGTCTCCACATAAGCGTATTTTACCATTAGATTTTACCACTGGAACAATCGGGGTTGCCCACTTGCTATTTGTAACTGGTTTAATTATACCTGCTTCTTCTAATCTTTGTAATTCCTCATTGACTGCAGCACGTAGTGCATAAGTAACAGTCCTAGCTTTACAAAATATGGGTGTAGCATCCTTTTCAAGGTAAAGATCTGCCTTTAACCCTTTAATTTCCCCTACTTTATCAGAAAATAAATCAGAAAAATCATTTAACAATTCTTGTAATTTATCAGAATAATTTACAGTCTCATTAACATAAACAGATCTTAAATTATGTGGAAAAATATCGAATGCAGAGGCCCAATCGCGGCCAAATAATAATGGAAAAGTATCTTCTTTTATCAAATATAATTTTAACTTTTCTGTTTTATTTTCATAAGTAACATTTACTTCAACATAACCTACAGGTTTAAAAATTTCACCAGTTGCAGTTTTTAACTGAACATCTGGAGGAAATATTTTATAATCAGGAAAAATTCTGCGAAATCTTTTTAAAGGAACAGCAGAAATTCCCGAACCGGTGTCCAATTCCATATCCGCTCTGGCTTTATTTTCAATTAACACAGATAATTTAATAGGATTTGCACCTGTATTTTTTATAGTTAATACATTTACTGTATCTACCGAATTTACGTGTTTTTGGAAAGTTTTACTTCTACAAACCTTTCCAATATGGCCTTTTTTCTTACATATTTTACAAGTAGCATTAATAAATCTACATGAATTGGCTAGATGGGAAGTATTTCCGCATCTATAACATTTTAATTTACTTTTATTTGCTTCAGGAATTGTATTATTTATATGATTGTTGACATTTGACTTCTGACAGTCGTTAGAAAATTTCTTTGGGTGTACATTTTTTGAACTGGAAATTTTATTAATACTGAAATTTTTATTTTTAATTTCAGAAATTTCAATATCTACATTGTGTAAGGATAAAGCTTTCTCCACTGCTTTCTCAAAAGTTAAATCCTCTACTTGCGTAATCAATTTATTTTGAATGCTTTCGCTTTTCAAACCGCGTAAAAATTGTTCAAGTAAATTTTCATTTAATGTATCACCCGTAAAACAACAAAAAGTTGTATTTTTCTTTAATCTAGCAGCGAAATCTTGAACTGATTCCGACTCATTTTGGTAACACTTACGAAATTTGATTCTTTCAATAAATTTGTTGGGGGCGGGGCTTAGATGCTTTATCAATATATCAACAATCTCCGAATATTTTAATGTTTCACATTCTTTAGGGAAACATAAATTACTCAGTAAATTATACAGCTTAGGGCCCATGCAAGATAAAAGGGCTGCAACTTTTTTTTCCTCTTTTAATTCATTCAGAATAAAATTCTGTTCCAGGCGTTTAATATAAGCCTGAAATGTTTCTACTTTATCATCATATTCCTTGAATGAAAACATCGTATTCTTTATGCAATAACACAGGAAAAAAAAAGTACTTTAAAATTCAATGTACTTACCACCCCCTTGTTTTAAAGCTGCTGATATATTCTGGAAAGCTGCTGTTACCTTGTATGTTTGTCGAACGCAAAAACGAAAGAAGAAGCCATTTCTCTTGGGCGCGCCGTTATTCCTTTAAAATTTTTACGGTAGAAACTTTTAACATCTCGTCGCCATTATACTATCTTTAAGCATTTAAATGTAAGGCAATGAACAGAACTAAAATAATCGAGGTGGGCGACTTTTTACACACAAACATATTTAATAAAACTGACGGCACTACAGACGACATATACACATATTGTAAACACAGAACAACTATCTGGAACGTAGATACATTATGTTCCTTACATAATTCCATGGAATAGACAAGGGGCGCCATCTACCGTTTAACCTGAAAAGTAAAAGTATAAAATACCACACTACTGTTTATTGTTTCTGATAGTTATTGAATTACTGTTTCTAATAGTAGTTTAAAAAAAATAAGTCAATATCCGGCAACTGGATCTCAAAAATATTCGGTTCTAGTACCAAATAAGCAAAATATCGGGGGCGTCTCTACTATAAATTATCAACAAAGAGGGTTTCTGTAGATTTATTTTTTGCAATAAATTTCTTTTCATGTCATCATTCCAGATAGCGATAAATGTGATTTTTCCTCCATCAGAATATCATAGCACAAATGTAAATTTTCACATGCATTGGTTGCCATCGCCAAAAACCTCTGAGAATAATCAATTGAATTAATAATTATCTTATCTTGTGCTATACCAGAGGTCGGCCGAACCCATGTGGAAAAAATCGTTTTGTGTGCCTTGCAGTTATACTACTTTTTACACACTTATAAAGCATATTATACAGTGCTCAGCAAAAGTTTAGACAATGATCTATTACGCTTCTATTTTCAGAAGTATGTACCGAATGTTTGTAATTCATCTGTCATATATTACTAGTGACTTATCTTTTATTCACAAACAATAAATTTTGAATTTTATCTTTTACATAAAATATAGTGACAAAAAAATGAAATTAACATTGTGGCTAAAGTATAGACAATTTGTATAATTACAGAAAAATAACTACAAATTAAAATCGAGTTGCACCCACATTGTTTGCAGTTAATGCAAGAATGTGACTTTTCATCGAAGAAACTAAATGCTGCGTCATTTGGGGGTCTATTTTGTACCAAATATGTTTAACAGCAGCTCGAAGCTCATTAAAAGAAAAGTATAGCAAAAATTTGCATAAACATTACGACATATGATGTTACAAAGATTTTCGATTGGGTCCAGATCAGAACTACACGCCGGCTAGTTGAGATCAGTAGTATTTTCAGAGTTAAACGAAGTTCTTCTTTTGTATGCAACATGAATAGTTGCTAAAATTCATACTTTAGATCAGCAAAAAGTTCCCCAAATCATTAAATATTAATCTCCAACGTATGTACGTAGTCTTGTGATGCTTGGCAACCTATGAATAACTCCACAAATACTCGAGCATTAAAGCAAAATGAGAACCAAATCATTAAAAAGTTACCTTCTTGTTGTCAAGTTAAGAAAATCATTTAAAAACCAGGCTCTTTACGCAAGTCGTTCCAATAGTATGCCCACCCGTTTGGGCCATTCAAATTCCACTTTTTTTTCGTTACTGAATATCTTAGCTTATTATTTGGGTCCATATGACGTATGTTTGCAAGTTCATTGCATTCTCGCCAATTTGTAGCGAGATTTTAAAGCTGATTGTTTTATCATTTTCATGTAAATTGATTTACCTGTTTTTTTAATTCACCTACGAATCATTTCCATCAGCACAGAAAGTTCTGACTTACTATTAATGTATTTAGCAATCATTATTTGTGTAAATGTCAGTTTCTGGATCCTTTTGTCATCTCATTTTCTCATTTTCACACAAGGTCTTCCATGTTATGTTTTATTTTGAAGGAGTCATCCTTAGACTATACTTCATAGCCAGGCCACTTTGGACGATTCAATGCTGCTGAAATTTCTGCAACAGTCTTCCCTTTCCATTTCAGCTTTCCTACTTCAATTACCTCATCTAACTGAATATTTTTAGCTCGCGGCATCTACACTAACTGATGCTATATCGAGGTATAATTAAATACTTCAGACATGTGACATCATAACTTGGAAATTTGCATTTTTCCATGAACAGTAGGTTAAAAATCAAAAAAGTGTCTAAACTTTTGCAATATGCAAATTTTACTTTTTTCAGTTAAATTAAATATTATCTTATATTATAACAATTATTTTTATTCTACATTCTTTAAAATATATTTGAAAATAAGTATAGCCATTTGTAAAACTCACGTTTTCGTATTTTTTATATAAAGGTTAAAAAACACCAGTGTCTAAACTTTTGCTGAGCACTGTATTAGAACATATTCTGCATTATTATCACATTCTTTACGAAAGCAAGAAAGTCATTGTAATAAAATATGTGCACTTACCTTTAATTTTGCAAAAATATCAACAAAACAAGGTCTTCAGTTTCATAACAGTGGTAAAATTGATCAATATAAAGTAGATTAAATAATAAACAACGTGAAGATTTTTTTAACCCAAATAATTGAAAATCTGAGAAAATGTTAAGAGAAAAAATCCACCTACCTGGCACTAGGAAAAGATCTATGTGCAAAGTTTGGCACGTATGTCCACTACTAGCGGCAGACTATACCGTTTAACCCTTTATCTACCGACGGTACTTATAAGTAACCATTAAAATTACTTATTAAAAAAAATTATTATGTCTTAGTTGTAATACTGTTTAGAATTAATTACATATACCTTACTTTATTTAATTTCAAAAAGCATTATTGGTTACACAAAACAAAAATATTTTTAAAAGATGGTTTCTTTTGCCCAGTTTGAATACAGGGGGTGTCTCGGGGGGACATCCCCCCGGAGCAATGAAGTGTCCCCCCCTTCCGAAAAATTTAAGATTTTGGGTTTTTAATGGTCAAAAAGGGCAATCCCCCCCCCCCGCCCCGGAACTCCATAATGTCCCCCCGGAGCCTCAGAAGTCCCTCCCGGAGAAAAGTGTCTGAATTCAACACTACTTTTGCCTTTGTACCTTTTCAGCTTTCTTGGAGCTGAGGGACGGGGATGGGGATTTTTTTAATTTGGAAATATTTCAGTATTTATATTGTAAGAACATCTATTTGTACATTTTATAATTGTACAAAATACTAAGAAAACAATTTAAAATAAAAGATTTGAGTGGGGGCTATAAATATTGCACAAAATCCCTGTAAATTCCAATTTAATTAATCCTTCTAAATCCTCCAATCCTTCCAAAATGCTTCAAAAATTTATTAAATGACTATGTAAATCTTTTAATTTAGTTTAAATAGTTTGCGTAAAATGCTTTAGAATTTAAAATTTTCATGAATTCATAATGCCGTAGATAAAGGGTTATAAGGGACAAATATTTAATAAATTTTTTTCGTCGCAATATCTTGAATTGCTTTTATTGGAAAAATCACTTTTCTTTTATTTGCTGTCTAAGTATCGTCAAATTTTTAGATTTAGGACAATTCTAATACTTAAAATTGTATAACAGTTAAATTAATACTCTTTCTCATTTCGATGCCATATAAATGAAAAGTAACACCAAGATTATTTAATTTAATAAAATAATTATTTATGAATTGCATGATATTTTTAAGTTGCCAAACTTAAAAAGTTAAAACGGAACAATTATAAGATCGCTCCGATGTGTCTGTCAGTCACAGCCATTTTATTCGTAAACTACGGTACGTGTAAAGTTCAAATTGGCTGAAATAATAAAGACTGTTGATCCAAGTATATTAATAGATTATTAATTATTCACATACACATTTAGGGAAAATGTATAGGTGTCGGGATTTGGAACTTATTTCATATTCCTTTCATCCAAACCACCTGTCAAGGAAAAAACTATTGCGCAATATGAAAATTAAAACCCTGTTTTTCTCTCTTACGTTTAAAGGTGCGGCGCATGCGTCGAACTTTTTTATTCCGCTAAGAACATTTTTTGTTTATTAATTTTTATTCTCTCTTTTTTGTTTTGTAGTTCAGTAAGAAATGTTTTAGAACCAAGATGTAATATTGAAATTGTCACGGCCATTTGTAAATATTAATGTTGTGTGTGCCTTTTTGTGAATCGTGTTCGTCCTTATTAAAATATGAAAATGAAGATGGACTATTGTTTTTTGAGTTAAAATAGTCTTCAATACTTATGCTGCAGAAGAAGGGTTAGAACATTTGGAGCCCCGATACCCCGACTTTCTCGAAGAATTGGAATTTTGGAGGTAAGAATTTTTTATGTCTTACCTAATTTTCATGATATGATTTTTTTTTTTTAGAATCAACGTGTAATGTTGATAATTCTTTTTGAGGCAGCTCTGGCTGTGATTATCTAATTTAGGCAGTCGGAGTTGTCACATAAAAGTGGCATCCCCTGCTGGGATCGGGAGCTTATTTGGGGGGCGACAATGTGAAGAACTACACGATAGATATTTAATTAATTTGGGAAATATGGATAATATTTTCCGATGTAAATTTGAGGTATTAGATCAACAAAAAATTTGCTCTAAAATTTCACCTATACCGGAAGGACCCTTTATTAAGGAAATAAAGCGGTACGGAATAGTTTTGACTGATAGAGTCACTAAAGTTAAGGATTTATTATATGAATTTTCTCCTGATGAGATACATGTGTTAATTGGTGCAGATGTCGCTGGAAAATTATTTACCGGACATTTAAAACAATTACAGGGCGGATTGGCTTGCATGGACACTCGTTTAGGTTGGACGATTTTTTCGCTGCATGTCAAAGACGCAAAAATTACCGAGTTATGGCAACTTGACACTTTAGGAATTCGCGATCCTGGGGAGAAAAAGAGTAGAGAGGAAATAGAATTAGCCACTAAAGAACATTTTCTTAGTAATATTAGAGTAGATGACGAGGGTCGGTATGAAGTTAGTCTTCCATGGATACAAGGCCACCCTCGTTTACCCAGTTACGAAAATATCTCTCGACGTAGATTAAAAACATGCGTCGATTCGTTAAAAAGGGTAGGAAAATTAAGTGATTATAATCAAGTATTCGATGAATGGTTAGACGAGAAAATAATAGAAAAAGCTGATCAGAGAAAAACATTAGGTAGTGAGCATTTCCTTCCTCATAGAGCGGTGTTTAAAGAAAACTCCACTACAAAAGTGCGGCCAGTTTTCGATGGTTCAGCTCGGGAAAAGGATTCGACGTCTATAAATGACTGTATTGAAAAGAGGCCTAACCTCGTAGAACTGATTCCTTCTATATTAAATAGATTTAGATTAAGAAAAATTGGGGTAATTGCTGACATAAAAAAAGGCTTTTTTGCAAATTGGCATTACAGAAAAAGATCGCTCATTCTTGAAATTCCTGTGGTATGAAGAAGGGGACCCTCAAAAATGATAACGCTTCAACATAGAAGAGTAGTATTTGGCATTTCTTGTAGCCCCTGTCTTTTAGGTGCCACGTTAGAATATCATTTAAAAAACGCACCGGAGCAATTTAAAAACACTGCGCTTAAATTGTTAGAATCATTCTATGTATACAACTGTGTTACGAGTGTTGATAGTAAGGAACAACTGAACAGATTTATCGAAGAGTCAAAAACCCTTCTTAGCGATGCAAAATTCGAGCTTCGCGGGTGGGAGCATAGTTTTCGGGAACTTTTGACAGGGGAAAAAGTCCCTGTTTTGGGTCTAATGTGGGATTTTAGTAGGGACACCTTAGCAGTTGATTTAAAGGAAATTTCCGAAGACGAACGCAAAGTAACCAAAAGAAACATTTTATCGGCTGTACACAAAATATTTGACCCTATTGGATACACGTGTCCTGTAACATTAGAACCTAAAATATTATTACAAGAGTGTTGGAAAGCTAAGGTGACATGGGATATGGAATTACCTATTTCTATCAAGAGAAAATTTGAAAAATGGAAAATACAATTAGGAAAATTAGGGGCTATTGAAATACCTAGGTGTTTTTCTCGGGATGCAGATAAACTGCATTCTTTGCACGTTTTTTGTGACGCTAGCAAAATAGCGTATGCTACGTGTATATTTATACGGTTTGAAGGTGAGAATGGCAATTTCTGTCAATTGGTTCAAGCAAGAAGCCGAGTTGCTCCTATGAAAACAATTTCTATTCCAAGGTTGGAATTGTTGGCTTGCAATATTGGGGCTAGATTAGCAAATAGTGTCAAAACGGATTTAAAATTAGATGATATTGACATTTTTTATTGGACTGATTCGGCCAATGCACTTTATTGGATAAAAATAAATGAAAATTGGGCGCCTTTTGTTATAACCGTGTATCAGAAATCCGGTCTTTAAGTGATTCTTCAAAATGGCATTTTATTCCCGGCCATTTAAATCCTGCGGACCTGCCTTCAAGGGGTTGTACCGCTGAGAGTTTAGCCCGAGACAAATGGTGGGAGGGACCACAGTGGCTAAAGAAACCAATTAACGAGTGGCCAAAATCAGAAATATTTCCAGATTTTGAAATTATAGATGCCGAAAGAAAAAAAACAATCATTAGCGCTAACAATTTAGATATTCACAATGAAAAATTTTTTACAAAATTTTCATCATATGAAAAATTAGTTAGCATAGTTAGTTGAATATACAGATTTTACCAAAACTGCAAGAAAGCTAAAGAAGATAGAGAATATAGTATTTTAACTGTAAAAAAGAAGAATGAAGCTGAAAATAAATTATTGAAATTAGTTCAAGAACAATCGTTTAGTGGCCCCCTAGATAATCTATTAAAATCGTTCCAGATTATCACGGATTCCGCTGGAGTTCTAAGGTTGAAATCACGTATACTATTGAGAGAAGATACGATGAATTTTCGATACTCTGTCATACTTCCTCATGACCATCTCGTAGTTGAAAAAATAATTAGATCTAGACACCTAAAACTTGGACATGCCGGGGTACAAATTTTAATGTCTAATTTGAGGGGGAAATATTGGCTATTAAAATTTCGAAAAACTGTAAGAAAAATTATTAGAAACTGTGTAATATGCAGAAGATACGATTTTAAGCCACAAGAAATATCCACTCCTCCCTTACCTGTAGATAGAGTTCGAGAAGCTGCCATTTTTGAAATCGTTGGTCTGGATTATGCCGGCCCGCTTATTCTTAAAGAAAATGGGAAAATATGGCTAGTAATTTATACGTGTGCAATTTTCAGAGCAGTTCATTTTGAGTTAGCCACCTCTTTATCTACCGAAAACTTTCTATTAACTTTGAGAAGATTTATCGCCCGTAGAGGTAGGCCTTCTATTATCTGTACCGACAATGGGTCGAATTTCGTAGGGGCCGAAAATTTGCTGAAAGAAATAGATTGGAATTCAGTACAAAATAATAGTATATCCAGAAAAATTACTTTGGAAATTTATCCCACCTTCAGCTCCATGGTGGGGAGGGTGGTGGGAGCGACTAATAGGAATGTCAAAAAAAAAAATACTCAGAAAAGTTTTAGGAAAAAGTTCGCTAAATTATGAAGAGATGCAAATCGTAATGTGTGACATCGAAAGTATAATCAACAGCCGCCCCCTTACATACGTTTCCGAAGACAACAACGATCTTGTACCCCTCACTCCATCCATGTTTCTGAAAGAAGTAAAAGGTAGTGGAACACCTGATATAGATATTTTGGATGCCGAATCGTTGAATAAAAGGCATGCCTACCAACAAAAACTAAGAGAAGATCTTCGTAAAAGATTTCGATCAGAATATTTAGGTCAATTGCGTCAACCTAATAAAAGTAACAAAAAAGAGAAACCTTTTGCAATAGGCGACGTCCTGATTGTGACTAGTGACAATAACAAAAGAATCGATTGGCCATCTGGCCAAAATAACTGAAATTTTCCCATCTAAGGATGGACAAGTACGTCTTGTCAAGGTAAAAATGAAAAGTGGTGAATTCATCAGAACAACAAGTAGACTAATACCTTTAGAGGTATCACAAAATAATGATATCATGAGAAGTCATTTCAACGACATGAAAAATTCACGTTCTTCGGACGAACAATCCAATGATCCTTCCAGTGGTTCGGTCATGAACCGAAATTCCGACTCTTTAGTTCATCGCTCAAGATATGGACGCATCATAAAACCGATAGTTAAGTGGAAAATTTGAGTTCCAGCTGAACCCCTGAAACTCAAAGGTGGGAGGATGTCGGGATTTGGAACTTATTTCATATTCCTTTCATCCAAACCACCTGTCGAGGAAAAAACTATTGCGCAATATGAAAATTAAAACTCTGTTTTTCTCTCTTACGTAAAGGTGCGGCGCATGCGTCGAGCATTTTTATTCCGCTAAGAACATTTTTTGTTTATTAATTTTTATTCTCTCTTTTTTGTTTTGTAGTTCAGTAAGAAATGTTTTAGAACCAAGATGTAATATTGAAATTGTCACGGCCATTTGTAAATATTAATGTTGTGTGTGCCTTTTTGTGAATCGTGTTCGTCCTTATTAAAATATGAAAATGAAGATGGACTATTGTTTTTTGAGTTAAAATAGTCTTCAATACTTATGCTGCAGAAGAAGGGTTAGAACATTTGGAGCCCCGATACCCCGACTTTCTCGAAGAATTGGAATTTTGGAGGTAAGAATTTTTTATGTCTTACCTAATTTTCATGATATGATTTTTTTTTAGAATCAACGTGTAATGTTGATAATTCTTTTTGAGGCAGCTCTGGCTGTGATTATCTAATTTAGGCAGTCGGAGTTGTCACAATAGGAGCTAAATAAGTTTTAAGGGAAAAAAAAAATCTTTTTTTGTATATTGTGAGGTTATTGTGTGAAAGCTTTCGTAATTCAAACAGAATTCAAAAATACATATCTTTTAATTTTGCTTGTTTATTTTTAGAGATATTGCCGAAAGAGCCAAGCAAAAATACGTCTCACCCACATCTATTTACGAATCGATTGAAATTAAAATTATAATATATATATATATATATATATATAGAAGGCATTAATTTAAACTTTGCAGGAAAACTACAGTGATTACCCAAGATCACATAGTTAGAGATAATTGTATTTTTTCGTTAGACGCAAATTTCCATTTGCGGGCTTTCAGTAAAAAACTTGGAGTTTTGTAAATTCCTGTCGTCGCAGAAGTATAAAAAGATTGATGGCAATAAATTTCGAAAAAAATTGTCTGTATTAACCGAGATAATAACCTTTAAAGTTATGGACGGTTTTGACATACAATATACATAACGACACGTGCGGCGTAATCTATGCATCATCGGCTTTTAAGCGCTTAGATAATAACCGTTAATGATATATTTGTATAATGCAATATCCAGTAGTAGTATAAAAGCAATAAACGTCATATTTATAAAAATCGACCAATTTAATTAGGCTAAATCACATTAATACGAAATTCGCGACTAACTTCCAATAATTTACTGTTTCAATACTCCGCTCGTGTCTTTAAAGGTTAATTAAAATCTACCTGAAAAAATGCGGTACGGACCAAGGCGGCGTTACAACTTTGCGATCACCTTCCGATCTTCCGAAACGCTTAGCACAATATCGAGGGGTTTCGTTTCAGGTAACAGTATAAAAGGTAAGACTATTACTATGCTAAATTCGGGTTTATGATAGGCCAAATGAAATTAAAATAAAGTACTATTTTTATTATCTGAACCGAATTGAGTTCATCATAAACAAATTAAGAAAATATTAAAAAAGAGTCATACATAATAGCAATATTTGACACAATTTGGACTTCATATCTCTCTGAACTTGTAATATTCATTTGTACTCTTCTGTGTAAAGAGGAACCTAACCCTACGTTGTATAGCTTATATATATATACACACAAAGTCTTATTATTCTTTTAGAAATGATTTTTTTGAAATAATACAGTTACTAAATATATTTATTCTCTGAATATTTTCGGAATACTCTGTATGCGAGTAATACAGTGCGTGTCAAAAGTTTAAGCACAACAGAAAATTCCAAAATAAAATTTTATTAATGAATGAAAGTTAATTTCCTTTTCACATAATCTACAAATTGCAGTTTTAAAAAGATAGTTAACAGATTTATGTCATAAAATTTATCTTAAATAATAAAATTTATCAAAACAACAAAAATGAGTGTGACAAAAACTTAAGCACAGTAGTTTTTAGCAGAACAAGAATAAAAAATAATAATACTTGATTATTGCTCCTTTCTGCTGAATTACTTTAAATATATGGTCTTTCATCGGTAAAATGAGATTCTGTATTGTTTCTGGTTCAATTTTAAACCAAGCGTTCTCAATGGCATCTTTCAAATCTTTAACTGAAGAATACTGCTTTCCATTTGGATAAATTGCATGAGTGAGAATACCCCACATATTTTCTATAGGGTTTAAATCAGGACTAATTGCCGGCCATCTCAAAACAGACATTTTTTTCGACTTAAGCTACGATGAAGTTGAGTTTGAGGTATGGATCGAAGCATTGTCGTGTTGAAATAACCATTTTTCTACCCCCAAAACCTACAGTTGGCAAAAAAAGTATTTGTACACTTCGTTTTTTTAAATTATAATGAAATTAAACAAAAGATTTAAGCAAAAAATACTGTAATACATTAATTTAATGCATTATAATATTATAGAAGCAAAAACAAAATTAAACGAATCGATTTTTTACATTACAATAAACAAATATATAAAAATATAATGCAAAAAATGTATTTGTACACTATATTAATGTAATATAATTAATGAAAATTTTGTAAAATGATACAAATTAATACTTTGTGTGAATTCATTTAGCGTTTATGACTTCTAGATGGTGTGACATAGATTCCACCAACTTTTTTGTAGCGGTCTGATTAATGTTATCCCATGACACAATAAGAGCTTCTTTAAAACTGTTTTTTACTGATACATATTTTTTTTTTCGTATTTTTGCATCCCATAGCATCCAAAAATTTTTTATTGGATTCAAGTCTAGAGATTTTAGAGGAGTTACCAATCGTCTTCGAGTATTGTAGTAACCATGTGCTGGTGATCACAGCAGTATGCTTTGGTCTTTATCCTGCAGAAAGTGAAAAGCTTCCTCTACTCATAATTTCTTAGCACGATTTAATAAATTATGCCGCGACACATCAATGTATGTTAAAGCTGTCCTTCCATTGTCAATAAATTTTAAATATCCTGCTCCATTAGAAGCTATACACCCCAAAACCATAATATTCCCCCCACCATGCTTGTAGTTTGAAGTATACGTTTTGAATCTAGAACAGTTTTATTTTTACACCGCACATTACTAAGTAAGGTGCGGCATGCGCCGCACCTTACTTAGATATGCCAATTTTTTCGAATGCTTGGTGGTAAGAAAATTCCGAATTTTCTCTCATCAGAAAAAAATATTGTTTTCCAAAAATCCAATGATTTACTTCTGTATGCGTAAGCGAATACTATGCGTTTTCGCCTATTTGTTTCGCTGATGAATGGATTTTTTCTTGAGGTTCTTCCTTTTAAATCTGCATCGAGAAGAGTATTTCTTATTGTTTGAGGTATTACTCTGATGCGAGAAGATGTTGCAAGGTCTCCAGCAAATTTTTGAACCGAACGCATAGGATTTTTTAAAGCTTTTCTAACAAAACTCCCTTTTCCCCTCATTGTTAGTTTGCTGAGAAGTCCTGGTTTTCATTGAATTTCGATGCATCTAATTTATTCATAGTTTCTCACTATGCATCCAATAGTTGTAAATGGTAATTTAATAGCTTTTACAAATTCTTGTTGCGAGTTTCAATTTTTATTATGCTCAATAATAGGATTTCATATATCTAGAGGTACCTCTCTAGTTTTAGGTTCTATTCTCAATTACTTCAAGAGCAAATTAGATTAAATGTCAGACAAATATAATATGAAGTTAAAAATTATTAACAGCTTCTGTATAAGTAGTCCTTTGAACCATAAACACTATAAAACACAGTATATATCAGGATGGAGAAATGTACAAATACTTTTTTTGCAAGAAATTTTTAAACTTTTTCGATTAGAAAATTATTTTACATCTTTATCGAAATTTTCTGTTGTGTAATTTAAAACGCACGGTAAACAGACTGTATTAAAACTATTTTTGACAAAATATCTGTTTTTATTTAGTTAAAAATTAAACATTTTAGAGTGTACAAATAATTTTTTTGCCAACTGTAGGCAACAGGAAGCAAATGATTGGCAAGTGTCTCTTGACAGTTTTCAGAGTTTTCACGACCACTGATGAATGCAAGAGATGTCTGACCATTGAAAGAAATAGCCCCCATACCATTACAGAACCACTATTATGTTGCTGGCTAAATATACTTCTAGGTTTTTTGCGGAGATTATGCCAATAGTACTTAAATCCATCAGAACCATCGAGATTCCATTTTTTTTCATCACTGAATATGACATTCAGCCACTTTTCTCCAAATGACATATGCTCTTTGGCCCATTGTAATCTAGTTTCTTTATGGTGTCGTTTGAGACACGGTAATCGAGCCATTTTACGGTATTTGATGTATTTGAATTCCAAAACTCTTCTATGAACAATTTTTTTTTTTTTAAATGTATATACATACAGGGTGTTTCGCTACCAGACCGACAAACTTTGAGGGGTGATAGTAAACATGGAGACAAACATTATTAAATAGGGAACCATGTGGCGCAAACGTCTTCCGTAGTAGCTAGGGTCCATTAAAGTTTAAGGTCCAAAACATCAAACGATTATAAAAAACGGAAAAATGGGTGGATTCGTTTGCAGTTTTCGCTAAAATCATTCTTTATATCACGATTTGTTTGTAAAAAAATTTTAACGGTTACGTTCAAAAATTGTCGATAGAGGGCGCTTTAGACTTTAGAAAAACGTACAACTACTTTTTACCCTTATTTTGTGCATGGGGTTGAAATTATTTTAAAGTTTAGATTTTAACTTAAATTTAAATCCCAAAATCGGAAACATTGGGATCGGGTAACTAGCGAAAATTGAACTCTGAACAGAGTGAGGGATTTTAAACACTCATAAACATTATACAAACTGTTTGATTTGGTTGCGGTTTGCGTGTAGGTCATTTCCTTGGTAATTATTTTATTCAAAATGATTTACAGCTCTTGTATCTCCATTTTTTGATAGAAGGCGCTTCCGACACATCTCCGGCATTTCAATGACATTACTCTTGGGTGTTTTACTACCAGACCAACATACTTCCAGGAAGTGTTTGGGATGCAAAGTGACTCTGAATCACATAGGAATGTAACGTTGAAAATGCCTTTTTAGCGAGCTGTGGTTAAAAGAAACAGGTAAAAAAGCAACAGAAACAGGTAGTGAAACAGCAACACGTTCATGTGGCAGAAAGCAATTTAGGTAAAGGTTTTATTACAAAAGGTATCCGAAATTACCACCAGAAGTAGTCGGGCATGCTTGACAGCAGCGTCGCATGCAATTCCTTACGCTTTGAAAGATTCCTGGCATCTTGGATAGTTTTCTGGCAGCCACAGAAATTCGAGATGAGGGGTCTTCCCCTGTCGGTAAGGGAGTCTCATACATTCAACTTTTCATTTAACCCCAGCAGAAGAAGTCCACACAGATTCAGATTGAGCCAGGGGGGGGGGGGGCTACTAATTGGTTTGAGCTGAACTAGCCCCACCCAGCAATGTTTATTTAAAAAATACAGAACAATTATACAATAATAAAATAAAAGTAGGTAACAAAAAGTAATTGATATAAAGAAGTAGGTGCGACGATCTGGCAGGCCAACGAACCGGGCCACCATTACCTTTCTACCGCTGTCCCTATGTTACTTAGAGGTGTCTGCGAACATCATTGGTAAAATGCGGAGGAGCTCCATCGTGCTATAGAGTGGCGCAACGAAAGAGGAACATGTCCTTTTACCGGAAGTTCCGACTGAACGTGTTGTAGAAATATCAAGTGGCTTTTTTCGCTGCTTTTTTTAACCCTAACTCGTAAAAAAGATAATTTTGACGTTACATTATATTATGATTCCGAGTGGTCTTTGCATCCGTAACACTTCCTGGAAGTATATTGGCCTGGTAATAAAATACCCAGGAGTAAAACCATTGGAATTTCGGAGATGTGTCGGAAGCGCCCTCTAACAAAAAATGGGTACACCAATGCTGTACGCCATTTTGAATAAAATTATTACCAAGGGAATGACCTACACGCAAACCGCAACAAAATCGATTAGTTTGTCAAATGTTTATAAGCGTTCAAAATTCCCTCCTCTGTTCACAGTTCAATTTTTGCTAGTTACCCAATAACAATATTTCCGATTTTGGGCTTAAAATTTAAGTTAAAGTCTAAACTTTAGAATAATTTCAACCCCGTGTACAAAATAAGAATAAAAAGTAGTTGTTTGTTACTCTAAAGTCTAAAGCGCCCTCTATCGACAATTTTTGAACTTAACCGTTAAATTTTTTTTACAGACAAAACGTGATATAAAGAATGATTTTAGTGAAAACCGCAAACGAATCCACCCATTTTTCTGTTTTTTATAATCGTTTGAAGTTTTGGACCTTTAACTTCAATGGCCCCTAGCTCCTACGGAAGACGTTTGCGCCCCATGGTTTCCTATTTAATAATGATTGTCTTCATGTCTACTATCACCCCTCAAAGTTTGTCGGTCTGGTAGCGAAACACCTTGTATTTGTCCTTCAACTGCATGTTTTATTTGCAAAAGGGAGTAATTATTAGTTGAAGCCAAATTTCTGATACAGCTTTCTTCGCGCAAACTAGTCACTCGCGGCCTTCCCGAACGAAATTTTCGTTTGAAATTATTACCAGGAGCCAAAATTTGATGAATACCTCGTTTTGATCTTTTGAATGTATTTGCAATTTCAGAAACAGACTTAGATTTTGCTCTCATACTCCATATTTTTATCACCTCCTCCTCTGAAAATTCGACCGAGGCATTTTGTACTAACTCATAAACAACAAATAACAGCTTCTTATACACCGAGAAATTGTTTCCGTGCACAACCACTAAGGTCAGATTGTAAAATTTGCATAAAAACGATTTTGTGCTTAAACTTTTGACACGGTTATTTTTGTTCTATTCTTAAACTCCATGGTTTGAAATAAAATTTAAAAGTTAATTTCAATAAATATGGTGTTAAAATAAATATTATTAACATATACAAGACAGATATTGACGAAAAGTGAATATTGAAAGTTTTATTTGAAAATTGCTATTGTGCTTAAACTTTTGACGCGCACTGTACTCGCACTTGACTGTTAGTATTTTTATTTTTTTCTAAATATTGCATTAACCAGAAGAGCGATACAAGATTTTTGGTTATTTGTAAATGATAATACGCGTTAGATTGTCTATTATATATCTCCTGTTGTTGTTTGAATTCAAAATTTAACGCGTACAATATATTCATGCATTTTTTAAGGGAAAGCTACCGTACTTATCTAAATATTCTTGGAATGTGGACAAAAGAGAAGATTTTTTTAAAAAATACTATTTATAGCGATGCCAAATGACACCATTTAGACTTATTGTTATTTTAATTGCAGTATAAGTAAAGCATTCAGTGTATTAAAAAAAGGATTTATACTTATTTTAATATAAAAAACATGCATAAAATTAACCATAAACCAGATTTTAAATTTAAGATCTGGTTATGTCAATTATGTCAGTAAATATCGTTCCATGTCGTATATTCGATGTACAACATTCAAAATATTGGCCGATATTGGTAGGATATCGACCAATATCCGTGTGCTACTTGAGAACAGTATCATTTGGAAACGATTACAAGTATGAGGTTGTATTGCAGACTAAATATAAAACAATGTTGTTTTCAATTTAATAGGTGGGATTAGGAAAATCCTGGTTTATATAACGGCTGGGCCATAGCTAAGGGGGTGCTATGGACGGCCCCCCCTAAAATGTTTTGATCTTCCCCCCTGGAAAATATTCCAAGGTCACTAAATGAATTTCTGTTCCGAAAATTCAAAGGAAATTCTGTTCAAAAAACTAATTCAGTTATGAGACCATTTCACAGTTTTGCAAAATTACTAAATTGTATCTAAAATAAGTATTTCAACACTCGCTCATCCTATTTGCACATATGAAGTTAACATGATGTTTAATTTTGAACTAGTTATATACTCAATTTTTTTTTATCGGCATATGCTTTTTTAGTATAAAATGAAGTTATTACAACAGTTTAATAAGAAACATAGTACCTACAGTGTGAATATGCAATCATTTATCTTTCTGCGCCAGAGTGAGATAGATAAAATTATGAGCCCCCCCCCCCCCCTACAATCTCTTGAGTCCCCCACCCCCCTATTGTTCATTTCTAGCTACGACCCTGTATATATGGTTTGATGCATGTAAAGCAAGAGTCAATTGACAAATTGGAAAAAATAAAATAAGAGAATAAATGTAGAATTTAACCAACACGGAAAAAAAAATTAACTGGTTGAAAATTCTTGATATGCCTGCCTCTGAGATATCTCAACTTATGAGATAGTCGCATCGCTAAATAATAAAATACACATTCTACTTCACCAAACGAAAAAAATTGTCTTGACACACTTTTTCTTGTCCTTTGCTCCCTTTTCACCCGCTTAAAATAACAAACATACGCACTTCAACAAAAACAAGAAAACTACGACACAGTACAAATTTTCTTAAAAAAGGTCATTGCCTGTAAGGGAAAAAAATGAGGGCGTACTTTTACAAAAGCACCATAACTTTTCCACATTTCAACTGAATGATGAAACATTCCTGACGCTAACGCATATAAACAATCATAAATTTGCCAAGGTTTGTTTATTTATTAACCCTTTGAGGAGCAAAGCATTTCCATCCATAAAATGATTAAATGATACCAGAATTTAAAAACAAAATTATTTCAAAAGTGATAAATGCTTTTCTTCACATACTCGATAAAATTTAGATCTTCCTTTCAAAATTCTGGTGCCAATGTGGCATTTCTCGATAAAAATTAAGTGGGGTATATTTTATTTCACCGCCCTTCAAGGGGTTAACAGTTTGAATTGATGTCGACAAAAAATGTTTCCAGACACTCCCCCCCCCCCCTCTCCATACACACACAAACTTTTCCATTTAATCCATATCTGTACACAGCAATTCTTCTCAATAAGTAATTTACTTAAATTAGTTTAAAAAAAAAAAAAAAAAAAAAAAAAAAAAAAAAAACGGAGAGTTTATTTCGATTTCAAATTACTTCTATAGTCAGCCCACCCCAAAAATGAGTTAGTAAATGTGTCAGAACGCATAATTTAATTATTTCGCGCTGGTTGAGTAGTGAACATCTGTCCCAACTAGAGGTCTGCACGGGCCGAAATTTCCAGGCCCGGACCCGGCCCGAACGAAAAAAATAATGGCTCGACCCGACCCGGCCCGGCCCGAAAGTTAAAATTTCGGCCCGAGCTCGGCCCGGTCCGGAAAAAAGTTTAAAATTCGGCCCGAACCCGGCCCGGCTCGAGCGAATTTCTACAGAAAATTGATCTTTAATCTTATGGAAGAGTTCTGACCAAAAAAAAAAAAATTATATTAGTCTTTTTTTTCCATGTTTATAATCTCCATTTATGCAGAAGTGCCGTAGGCTGCGATATTTATGCTTTTAAATGAATCTTTGTTATGTAAATGTTTCAGTTATCACTAGTATTATTAATCCATATTCCCTGTAATGGAGACAAAAAATCAAAAAAGCGGCATATGGTAAAATTTCCAAAGACGAAATCGCTTTGGAACGAAAAAAAAATGCATTCCCTTCAACAGATGTAAATGTTTAATATATTTTTTTCTCCCGTATTGTTGTATTCATTTTGCATGGATGAACATTTTAAAAGAAACTTTCAGTTTTCAATTAAAAACAAAAATTCCGACATAATCATGTTTTTTTTTTTTTTTTTTTTTTTTTTTTTTTTTTTGTGTGTGTGTGTGTGTGTGTATTTAATTCTATTTTAAAACGCCTAGTAATCTACGATTCTTTAAAAGGACTAAAATCGAATGTTTAATTGTAGAATAATGGCGGCTTAAAAGCATATGCTTTTTTGCAGAAATTTTTGGATAAAGCCAAATATTACTGATTTATAAAAAGTTGAGAAAAGGATTTTCATATGGGAAGATTCAACAGGAACTGATTATTTTGGTCCATGAAAACTAGGAAGAATGGAATCAGTCTCGGCTTCGTACGGAAAAAAAAAGTTAGGCCCGGCCCGATACTCCAGCAAAATCCGAGCCCAGCCCGGCCCGAAAAGATTAGTGACTAGGCCCGGCCCGAATGCTATTATTGGAAATCGGCCCGAGCCCGGCCCGTGCAGACCTCTAGTCCCAACTACTGTTCCGATTCCCCCTAATACAGTAGACTCCTTCAAATCCGCATAACTTGGGGGCAAAGGTTGTGCGGATTTCTGATCATTTCATCGTTTACCTTTTTTAAACAAAATTTTGAATTTAATTATACAATCAAAATATCAATGAATGTTTGCAGCATAGTAAGACATTAAAATTATTAAGTAAAGTAAAAAACTGAAATAATGATAAGTAAGAATTTTAAAAATGATTTAGTTATTCAGAGTAAAGGTAAAGTAAATAATAATGTAGCATTATTAAAAATGCCCAATAAAGATGAGATGCATTTATCTACGCTATTAAAATCCGACCGTATGTATGTATGGTGACGCTTACAGGCCAAACCCGATTTTAAGCCAAACTAGTCTATCCGAACGCCCATCGGATAAACTAGTTTTTCCTAGGCTAAATTAGTCTATCCGAACACTCATCGGATAAATTAGATTTTCCTAGGCCAAACTAGTTTGGCCGAACGGTCATTATGATAAACTAGTGTAGCCTGCTATTCATTGGTTTGAACTAGTTTATCGGATTTAGATTTTATTGAATCTAAAAACCGCCATGGCGCCAACTGTCGAGATTTGATCTAATTTATCTTAAGCCGATGCAATTTAACCCGATTTTAGCTCACAGACTATCAAAGCCTGAGAACTAATGTGCTCGCAGACATTAGCTTAGCAGATTCTGTGTGTGTGTATGTAACCATGTACGTATGCTCACAGGCACATTAGCTCACAGGCTTTGATAGTCTGTGAGCTAAAATCGCGCCAAATTGCATTGGCCTAAGATAAATTAGATCAAAACTAGAAAGTTAGCGCCATGGCGTCTTTAGATTCAATAAAATCACGCCAAATTGACTTGGTCTAGGACAATCTAGATCGGCCTAGGATAAACTAGTTCAAACCAATAAAAAGCAGGCTAAACTAGTTTATCCTAATGACCGGTTTGGCCTAGGAAAATCTAGTTTATCCGATGGGCGTTCGGATGGACTAGTTAGGCCTAGAAAAAACTAGTTTATCCGATGGGCGTTCGGATAGACGAGTTTAGCCTAGGAAAAACTAGTTTATCCGATGGGCGTTAGGATAGACTAGTTTGGCCTAGTCCAATCTAGTTTAGCCTAAAATCGGGTTTGGCCTGTAACATATACACATAATTTTAACAATTTTGCTTTCATTATACTATTCATTTGTTTAGAAGGTTTTAAAAAATATCATAAAATATGGAGGGAAAATTAACAAGAAAATTTAATTTATAGATTCTGCAGATTCTAGTGTACTGTAACATTTTATTCAAGGCATATTTGCGAAAGAATTGAAACTGTTTTAGGTAGTCGTAAATTCGTAAGGCAAATCAAAAAATCAAACGTGGCAAATGAGGCGCTTTCGTATTACAACTAGTTTTATAAATATTCAGATTTTGGTGAATATAAATGTTGCACCCTTGTGCAGAAATGTATGAATACAAAATTTATTACGATAATTATATAAATTTCAATAGTACTGAAATAATAAGACTCCATCTTAAATAGGACGTCATCACCATGACAGGAAGCAGGACGTTTCGGTCCCGCCATTTCGGTCCTGCCATTTCGGTCCCGCAGTTTTGGTCCCGAGACATTTCGGTCCCGAGACACTTCGGTCCCGAGCCATTTCGGTCCCTAGCCATTTCGGTCCCAAGACATTTTGGTCCCTAGCCGTTTCGGTCCCAAGACATTTCGGTCCCTTCTCCTACAAACTGAAATTTGTGAAGAAATACATAATTTTATAACGAACATTGCAGAGTTTTTAAACTGAAGACCATAAAATATTAGTATAATGCAATTATAAGTGCCCGAAAACTCTTATCCAAAATATTATAATTCACACAAATTTTGTATGGTAACCCTAATCATAATTGATAACCCTAATGGTGATTGGTAATCCCAATTCTCAAAACAGTTAGTAATTTTAATATAAAAATCAAATTAATATTTTATTAAATATATTTATTAATTAAAAACATTATTAATTTACATAATGAATTTTATTTTAAAATAAACTCAATACATAACCCATTTTATATTCGATAAATCATTATATTTCCTAGTAGTTCTAAACTGAAATTTATCTTTTACTTCTTTATTTATTGTATATTTAAAACTACAGAAATAAAAATTAGTATAGTTAAAAATAAAACTAAAATAAGAATTATTTTTTTCTGGGAAAGTAGGAGCGAAAAGATAATGCAATTAAATAAATAAATAAAAACATAGTTTTGTCACTTAAAAATTTAAAATAAAATTATTTAAAATATTATTATGTTACATTTTAATATATTTTATTAAATTGTACATAATATTATTATATTTTAAAATATTATTATACTAATTTTATCTAAATAAAAATAAAAAATAATCATCTTATTAGAATGAAATAGTCCCAGTTTCAATAAAATTAACTCATTTAAATTGTCTTCATGGCGTGAGAAGACTTAAAAAATGCAATCAATAAAAAAAAAAGAAAAAGAAAAAAGAAAAGGAAAAAAGAAAAAAAAGTGGCGAAGGCAATTTTTTTTTTTTTTTTTTTAGCTTGTCCAGTTACGAAATCACTATTGCTTTTGCAATGTTAATAATGGAAAGTAACTTATAAAAACAAATTTATAAGAAGCATATTTGTATTATAAAAATAATAAGAAAAATAATTTTTTTAAAAAATAAATATATCTCATTTCTGATTTATCAAAGGAGAGGATGTAGAATGATGATTTGAGGAGGTATGTATATAACTTATAACAGTCTAATTGAATTATTAAAAACATTTATTATTAAACTAATTGGATGAAAAAAAATTAAGCATTGTTTTTTATTGTTTAATTAAGGCTAATATAAAATTCTAAAAAATGTACGTATACAGCCAAAAAATATTTATGGCTGTTTATATAAAATACTTTTTAATTTATAGTAGTTTATATATTATACTGATACTAATAATTAATAATAAAATTTAAAATATTTATTCTGATTAATAATAATGATACTAAAAGCAAAAGACAATATCCCCTATACTTATATCACATTGTTTAATCAAACAAAATTTTCAGCTCGCTGTGATTTCACTGATACGAGTTATGAAAGTTTAAATTTACCAGACTCTTATATTCAACTTTTTATAAAACTTGGGAGAAGGGAGAGGGAGAATTAAAAAAAAAGGCCCGAGTAATGTTGAACTTGTACTATTTGGCAGGCCCACAACAATTAGAATCCGACTTATACGGTAGAGAGCAGAGAAATAACAAGGGACCGATATGACTAAGGACCGAAATGGAAAGGGACCGAAATGGCCACGGACCGAATTGTCTCGGGACCGAAATGGCCAGGGACCGAAATGTCTCGGGACCGAAATGTCGTGTACCCACCATGACAACCTAGAATCATTACCTATCATGTGATATCATTGAATTAATTGCGATAGTATTTACCAGAATTAAAAAACTTTTATTAATAACTGTTTTAGTTTTAATTAGATTTTCATAAAATTTAAAATGACTCGACAAAATATTTTAATATTAAATTTTAAACCATTCGGCTGGTTAATTTTTGAGTTGTTCTTTGCGGCAAACGGACCAGGCAACGACTGTATGTGCAACGCCCTTATAAAATTACGAACGCACCTAAAAATAAGGGGAAATAGGATTTGAGATAAAAAGCGTTCCCATTTTTATTTTTCCTGCTCCAAAATATTCATATATGTATTAGATTTTATTTTTCAACGTTCAAAACTATCTAACAACTTTCTCTAATAAATGCATTTCCCATTATACAACTTAGAATATTTAATTTACATAGGATGCAATATGTTATCTATCGCCGATCTTTAATTTCTCGACCGCTGGTCGTAGACACATAGTTCCAGTTACAAAAACGCCTCACATGAAGTAAATATTTATGTTGTGGCATTGTTTAAAGTAAACAAAATTATTTTTAAATCAAAATATTTAAATCAAGCACCTCCACATGGCATGTCCTCGGTAGTTTTGAAAGCAAAGTATAAGAGCTATTTTAAAGTCAACAATTCGTTATGTGTCACAACAGAGTGGTAGCCGGGGCCGTAGCTAGAAGTGTACAATAAGGGGGGGGGGTGTCATAATTTTCTCTCTCTCTAATGCATAAAAATAAATTAGTGCATATTCACATTGTAGTTATTATGTTTCTTATTAAACTGTTGTAATAACTTCATTTTATGCTAAGAAAAGTATAGGATGATGAAAATTTTGAGTGTATAACTAGTGCAAAATTAAACATGCTGTTAGCTTCATACGTACACAAATAGGATGAAGAAGTGTTGAAAGACTTATTTTAGATACAATTTACTAACGCTGCAAAACTGTGAAAGGGTTTCAAGACTAAATTAGATTTTTGAACGGAATTTTCATTTGAATTTTCGGAACAGAAATTCATTGAGTGACCATGGAATCTTTTCGAAGCGGGGCTCAAAATATTTTAGGAGGGGCTGAGCCGCCCATAGCGCCCCCTTAGCTACGGCCCTGGTGGTAGCACTTTCTTTTTACCGAAAGTTGTCAATTTTGCTCCTGCTAAATACGATGCAAGCATAGTTTTATCGTTTATACTTGCTAAATCTAATTAGTTTGTCATATCAACGTTCTACTTTAATTAAATCCTCTCTATAATGCAATTTGTTAAACTTTTCAATCGACCTTTGTATAAAGTATAATTACTAATTGTTTTGATCTGAGGACCTGGAAATATGGGTGTTGTTTTTGGAAACATGAAAGTTGATTCAATTTTTAATTTTTACTTGTAATCAATGGCTTTTACAAAAGACTACCAATTAAAAGAGAAGGTTTAAATATGTTATGCAAAACAGAAATTGTCTCAAAACAGCTTACAATTCACTATCGTAAATACTCTAATGTATAAGTCGACAACTAAATCTGAGAATAAAATGTTTTATACAGTATATTTATGTAGCTATATTAACCTTATTTAATATCAGCAAATTCCGTAATTACATAACTTTTCTAAATACTGGTGTGCAGTCTGTTACTCCACTTGAATTTGGGTTAGACTTATACATGGGTACATAGTTTTTTTTTTTTTTTTTTTTTTGTGGGGGGGGGGGAGCAGTGATATATTTCATCTATATTGTAAAGCTGATTAATCATGGATGTATGTAAGATTTTCGTTTGGGAGGCAGGAGGAAATTGTACCTATTTTATATATTCATCTAATATGTGCACACATTTTTATTTTATTTTTATTAAATCTTGGACTGTTTTTAAAAAATTATAAACTTTTTCCTCCCAAATTAATTTAATATAATTAAACTTTTTTTTTTTGGTCAGGTTGGCAAAGCAGCCCTCAACCATGGAAGAGATAATTAAAAAATCTGTTTTCTTTTTATATTCATATGTTTCACATTTAAGCATTTGGGTTATGCTCTCTGACAGAAAGAGATTGGACTATTTCAATTTTTCATTTTTACAAGATGTTGGTGAAAACCTATTTTTGAATATTTAATTTTTCTTAACTGCCTTCTATATTGATATCTTTAAAAGTTGACTTGAGCAAAGTAATCTGCATAAAAATTCTTTGTTTAACTAAATAGTTTATGTTTATACTTATTTTGCATTTTGAAAAAACAGACTAGGTTGTGGACTAGACAAGGCATACCAACTCTACAATTTTGTCATTCTCTAGGTATCCTTCTTAATAACTGTTAGGACTGGGCGATATACAGTAATATATCGATATTTCTTTAAGGCCATGTAAACAATATTTAGATTTCAATCCTTCTGATATATCATTTCAAACAATATTTCATGAGTTCTTCCAGAGTTTCTGAAATTATGGAGTTACAGAATTTTGGATCTATCAAATACCGGCACAAAAGTCTTACTTTTGACAAAAATGTGATAAATTTTTTTTTTCATTATAGTTTAAAAAAACTAAACTTACAGGTAAGTAAATAATTTTTGTTGTGGAGATATTGTCTTATGTACATTTTCTTGTTTCATTTGAATAATTTATAGTACTTAACTTTCTGAAAGTTTTTAAAAATATGACTTTTTGATTCCAATCTGCAGGGAAAAGATTTACATTTTTTTTTTAAAGTGATATGTAAAAATTTAAATTTATGTATCCTTTAAATAAGTTAAATAAAGATATTGATTTAAAAAAAAAAAATTTTTTTTGATAACACACACACATGTGTGTGTATGTTTGTAATATTTTATAGAGGACAATTACATTTACAACCCTATAACGGAGTGTCATATGACTTAAAATATGATATTTGGCCAGTGATATATTATGAAATTAAAATTCTAATATTGCCCAATCCTAATGGCTATATCTCTTACTAAATCAGGGTTCATACTCATTTTCGAAGAAAAAATCTCCTGAGAATCCCCTGACGCATTTTCCAGGATGCACAATTTTTCCATATCAACAATTAACGACATTTTGATATTGCATATGATAATAAAGCACACGAAAAGCAACAATTGCCCCCAATTTCCCAGAGTAGATTGTCATTTTGGCAGGTTTTCCTAGATTTGGGAAATTTTTTGTATTATCCTCTGATTTTTACAACCTGAAATTCATCCCCTAATTTTCCCATGAATCCCATATTCCCCTGATGAGTATGAACCATGTATATTCAATTCAAACATTTAAGAGATCGCCCCTAGTCTTTTCCTGCACACATCCCTGTAATTAATAATTGAGGGGAAAAAAAAAGATAATATGAAATGAATACAACACATATTACTATCACAGGTGTTTATTTTTCTGTTGATATTTTCATGTTCCATGTAAGAACAGGAAATACAAAGTATTCTGATATTACTAGTAATTCATTACAACCAATGAGGACAAAAGTTCTCATATGAACCTTGTGAAACTTAATATCACAGTCATTGTCTGCCTTTTCAAGATAAAAATAATGAACTGAACGCTAACAATACATAAAATATTCAATACCTTTTAAAAAACAAACGTATGGAATAATTTGAAGAATATTTCACAGTGTTTTTATGCACAAGAAACTTTAGTTACACGAATAAATGTTGCTTAACCATAATATTTATTTAAATTCTAATGATCAAAAGAACAGTGAATTAAGGGAAACAATTTTATTTGATATTAAGTGATAAATTGAAGCAGATTTTTTTAAACCTTTCCATGATTAATTAATGACTGACTCCTTTACCAGTGCACTTTAACTTTGAATTGATTTCAGAGTAGAGTATAACTTTGAAAATTTAGCACCATCTGGACCGAGACTAGGCTGGATTTCTGAAAGTATCTTGTTATCAGTGGTTCTATTAAGCATAACACAGCAATCTCCCTGTCTGCTAATCCATCATTTTTGAAATTTTTTATAATTGCTCTTTTTCTTAAGTAGGAAGTTTAAAAAAGAAAGATTACTTTGATACCAGATTATTCAAATGCCAAATTTTCAAGATATCACTGTACACATTTTATATTTATGCATTAAAATAAATTTCAAAACATCTGGTGAATACCATACATATATAGCTTGTAATAAAATGAATAATATTCAAAAGCTTATTTATTTATAAGTCTATTTATTGTACTGTAACATTAAATGATATAGATGAGCTTCATTTTTTAGATATATATTTTTTGGTAGATGCAATTTTGAGATAAACATAAATCATTCAAAAAGTGTAGTGGTGATCGATTCTTGCTTTTTTCATTACAGACATATTCACACAAATATGATTTTAAGAACAAAAAACACATTTTTATTACTTCTTTTCTCAATGTTTTATTCATGATCTTTAAAATCATGTAGCACATTAGTCTGTAAGGCAATTGAAAAACATTGAACTGAAGGTTTTTCATCCTCTAATAGATTTTAATGATATTCTTATACTACACAAACTACTTTTTTAGATTAAAAAAATAATAAATAAAACATGGATTTAAAAAGCATCTTACAATTGTAATAAAGATTTTGAATGTTACCAATCAATGTATTAAATTTAATATGCACTATGAAATTGCTCTAAATCCCTTTTATGATATGTAAGAAATATTTAAAATTTTTAAGCAATAAAGAGAGCAAGCAAAAATATTTAATAAAATTATCAGAAAAGGCTTTAGAATTATAAGTAGTATTTTAAAGAATTCAAAAAGTTATAGTGCCAATCAAAGTAAAAAATTTTGTTTTTCACCATCTAAGAACACATCAGTAAATAATGAAACTGGGAAAGAGAAAACTAATTTTCTTACAAAATTATAAATCTTTACATAAAATAAGTAAAATGATATTAAGCAACATTTACTGTTTTTCTTATAATGTATCATATACATTCATCAAGCAGCATTTATTAAGTAAATGTAAACAATATTTTAAAATAAAAAAATGATTTATTTTTTTTTTCTTTTAAAAAGGTATTTACAAAGAAATATTAGAATGATCTCATAAAAGAAATATTACAACATTACATATGACCAGCAAATCAGAGAATTTGATTAAAATATTCACATTACACATTTTAATGGGTTCATTTATTACAACCTTAATAATTGCTCATCAGCTAAGTACTACATTTATGAGGTATAACAATTTATGTACCCACCCCCCTTCTGCGATTCTCATTTTACTAATGACAACATCCCATCTTAATCATGTAAATTAGCTTGGTTTTACCCACATTAATAGAGAAAAAAAGTGGTCTTATTGATTATTCTACTATTATTTTCTTCATGACATTTTCGTGACAAAGAGACATCCTTGGGACTACCTGTATTCAGTACATATGAATTTTTATTTAAAAAATTAACCTATCATGAAAGATTTATAGAGATAATCAATATAATAAAATACCTACGATACTTTCTAAGCTGAAGATAAAAAATTTTGACTAACAAACACCAGACAGTTTTTTTTTTTTTGTGACTGTGTTTTAAATTACTAGTTGCTAGTTGATAACACTACTCAATGGCATTACTTCCAGAGATATTTTAAAATATAGCTTTAACTATAATTATTAAACATGCTGTCTTCAGAACATAAAAATCCATCAAAAGATGTTAAAAACATCGACCACTTTCAACGGCAATAAATAGCCATCATCTAAGTAAATAACCAAAGATAAAATTGGAAAAATAAGAACATTTTAACAATAATTTATATACATATATCAAGTCCTTAAAAGGGAAACAAAAAAGTTTTGCAAAAACATACATATATTTTACAGGTATCAAGGATGTCTCTTTTTATTAGATCAAAAAAGTCATTGAGAAAAATGATTGGGGATAACCAGTAAGTACCAAAAATATTAATTTAGTTGAGATTTCATTCATAGTTAACAAGTTGAAGGCACAAAGTGAAATAAAAGTGAAAGAAATTTAGCAAGCTACAAACAATTTAAACAATCTTTTCCACTATTGGTAAACAGCATTGGACAATATAATTTAAATTTTGCAAGTTAATTTTGAGCTAAGTTACCAAGAAGATTTGGCTGAAATAGCTAAAATATTTTCTCCACAAATGAATTTCAATTAAAGGACAGTAAAATGTTTTAATTCTAGTCAAATTTTGGTATTAAATTAAGGTAGTTTTTCTAATTTAGTGTTAAATTTAAAAATTCATGTTAGTGACATAGATATTGAATTGTTTTATAAAAATGGACAGATCATTGCATGCATCTAAATATGCCAGTTCTACTTAATTAATAGATAAAACTTTAATAAGATCAATTAATGAAAATTATATAAACACTATGCAAATCAGTATAAAGAAATTTATGTAACTCAACAATATTAAAAATTTTACTAGCCTTACACTCAATTTTTATGATTTTCTTGATAACACCACCACATCTAATGTCAGCTTTTTAATTTGTTAAAAATAAATCAAATAAAATGAGGAAAGAAGCTGATTATTTACAGTTATTGAACATTTGAAAATAAAATTACCTAAAAAGTTGAACATAGTATCTGACAAATAGAGTATCTCATTTTTTTAAATTTTGTTGCAAGTAAAAATATTGTTACTTATAAACCATAGGCAAAAGGATACTAAAAGTTCTGATCAACAAAATAAGTAGAAATATTTTGCTCCTTCTGCAAAATTACCGCAGAAAAAAGAGCAAGGTTTTAATATGTCTAATTATAAATAAATATAATTTATTCTAAAAAATAAACATAAATAATCTAATAACAAAACAACTTGTAGAATAAAACTAAAAATACAAATATTAAGTAAATAAATTCAATAGTAAAATGACAAGTTTCAAATAAATTTGTAGTTATTCGACATCACTTTCAAAAATTGCACTTTTAGCAGGATGTTTTCACACATTCTGTACAAAAGAAAAACTTTATGATTTAAGCTCAACATGATTAAAAACAAAATATACACAAGCCTAATATTAAAACAAATGTATTTTACAAATGAAAGTAATACAGATTTTCCTAATTCAGTACAACATGTACAGCAAGTTTTGATAAATTTTGTCTTTGAAATTAATTAAATAGTTAATAAATAAGCTTTCTTTCTGATAGTTGAATGTTCAGGTAAAGACATCACCCATTTTCGCAGACTTATCAACACAACACAAGAACTTACAAGGACAGCACCAGAAATACTATACTTATCAGGAATCTCATTGAAAAACCATATCTGCCAGATAAAAGCAAGAACGATATCGGTGGCAGCTCGCACGACAGCCACTGGACCTGCATTTTCTTGCTTAAGGGCTAGTGTCAAGAGCATCTGACCACAAAAGCTGAAGATGCCCAATAAGATAACTAGCCACTGCTCAATCCCACAGGATGGAGCTTTGAAGCCCCCATCTATAAATGTTAAGATTGTGGTTTCTGAAATGGCCACCCATCCAAAATTAAACATAATGACAAAATGATTCACACTAATCATTTTCCTGATAACAATGTAGACACTAGCTCCAAAGACTGTAGAGCCCAAGGCGGCAGATATACCATAGTAGTAGGCTGGGCTACTTTTGCTAACAACATCATTAATTATAGGTAATTTAGTAAGCAACACAATACCAACAAGGGTTAAGAACACAGTAAATGCATGAAAAAATCCACAGGGTTCTTTTAAAAATATTCTAGCTAAAACAGAAACAAAAACAGGAATACTAAATACAATAACAGAAGCATCAGCAATTGGCAAATTTTGAAAAGCAACAAAACGCAAATATAAACTCGTTGCTCCAACTAGGCCACGGAGGATTAACAAGTGACGAACTTTCCTTGGTCCGAATGGATCTTCTCGGCTGTATATCACAAGAGGAAGGGTAAATATTAATATCCCCACGAACCTCAGGACAGCCAATTCACTTGCCTTGATATCACTTACATATTTCACAATAACAGAGGACAAAGAAAAAAAGACACTTGACATGGAGGAGTAAAACAACCCTCTATACATAGAGACATTTCCGGATAAAAAACTGGTCTGTTTCTGATCCTCTATTTCTTTGGTATTGTCACTGAGTTTGGCAGGACTTGCTTTGTGATTCTCGCTAGCATCTAAGTCATCGGGATATGTATCGTACTGGTTTTCAGAATTAGACACTAGGGGCTGCTCCTGGTTGACAGAGGGTTTCTTTTGAAGCCAACGAGGCATATTTGGTTCATCACAGACTGCTCCAGGGTCAGATTTTATACTGCATGAGAGATCACCCACCTGCAACACACAAATGCACATGTTACTAAAGTATCCAAGTAACTATAAATTTCCATGAGAAATAAACAAAAGCACAAGTCATTCTTTTTTAAAAATTCAATTTAATTTTGAATCACCTAAGTAGGTGATATAAAAAAATCTATTCTCCCACCCCATCTCCTGTGTTTATTACAAAATCTTTTAAATTACAACTATACGGGAACAAACACAAATAAATAAGATATTCCAAACATTTTTATTTATGATTGTGTATTATCTCCCTCCCCCGAACACTCGCAGGATTTGTGTCTACTATATGTATATGGCATAATTCATGCAGCGTTCGAAATCCTTGGTGATCAGCTGGTCCGAGACCACAGATAATTCAATCGGACCAGTGCCATTTTTCAGGCCATGAGAAAACCGCAACCGATCGCACACAAGATTTTTTTTTTTTTTTTTTAGCGATGCTATATTTTTTTTTAGCGATGTGCTATAGCGCGTAAATTACGCAAAAAATCTGCGATGGGACACAAAAAAATAGCTCTTACGCGTCCCATGGGACGCGTAATTTCGTTAAATAATCGCGAAAAAACGGCAAATTTCGTTAAAAAATCGCGAAATAACGACTAATTTCCGGCAAATTTTGTCAGACAATTCTCGAAAAAATTGCTAATTCCAATCCAAACCTCGAAACAAGAGGCAGATTTCTTCAAAAGATCGCGAAAAAACGGCAAATTTCACCAAAAATAGTGATAAAACGGCAAATTTTGTCAAAAAAATCGCGAAAAACGACAGATTTAAAAAAAAAAATTGGTGAAAATGGCAGATTTTTTCAAAAAATTGTGAAAAAAGGGAGATTTTTTCAAAAAATTGTGAAAAAAGGGAGATTTCTTCAAAAAATTGTGAAAAAAGGCAGATTTCTTCAAAAAATCGCGAAAAAAACGGCAAATTTCATTAAAAGATTGCGAAAAAGCGACATATTTTGTTAAAAAAAAGCGCTAAATAACAACTAATTTCCGGCAAATATTATAAAAAAATCGCGAAAAAATGACTAATTTCATTCTAAAACCCGACAAAACGGCAGGTTTCTTCAAAAGATCGCGAAAAAACGGCAGATTTCTTCAAAAAATCGCGAAAAACGGCAAATTTTTTCAAAAAATATCGCGAAAAACGGCAAATTTTGTCAATAAATCCCGAAAAAAAAAAAGATTTCGTCAAAATAATGCGAAAAGACGCAAATTTCGACAAAAAAGCACGAAAAAAAAAAATAAATAAATAAAATAATAAATAAGTGAATGTCGGGAGAGAATATCTCTGTTTTAAAAACTAATTTTCCTGCTTCAAAATTGTTGTTGCTGCTCCAAAAGCTGATTTTCCTGCTTCCCAATCGGTTTTTTATTGCTCCAAATCTTTCTGAGTGACTGTGACTCCTGAAAGCACCATTTCATTAAGCAAAGTACCCATTTACTCAACAAAAATATCCCTTTTTTCAGCAAAAATGTCTTTTTCAATAAACCTATCTTCCCCCATTTTAAAAGAAATGCAAACAATAGTGATACTTGTTATCTTCTACACTTAAATAAGCATTATTTTATAGTTAAATTTGTATCTTGCACATTTATTCTTTAAAAAATACAGAAAATTTCTTTTAAATTAATATTGATTTTAACTATTTATTATTATTAAAACAATTATTGAATTTTAATTTTCTTGTGCAATTGAACAAGTTCAATTTTTGTGTCGAAAAATATGACTTATTATTAGTGGGGACTCGCTTTTGTAGAAAAGGAACCCAGAATTTTAGAAGTCCTGGGTCCCGGGGAACCAGGATTTTTCAAGTCCAGCTGCATCACTGAAGCTACAATTTTACTACTCTGGCTACAATCTGGAGAAAAATCGAAAAAAAAAACTGCATTAAACCTTACAGTCAGTTGAAATAAGTAATGGCAAATAAAATATCTAATTAATAATTTGATAGTTTTTCTTTACGTACTGTTTATTTAATTTTTAGCAAATTATAATTTTACATTTTTATGCTGAAAATTTTGGATAGATGCAAAGTAAGATTGGTTTATTTTCCAAGGAGGAGGGGGGGAGGGGGGGGGGGAGGAGGCCACTCTAAGTGTTAAAATTATTTAATAAAATTTTATGTAGCGGACCAGTGATGATGTCTGCGGACCAGTAAATTCTCATGTTTACTGGTCCTTGGGACCAGTCACTCTTTTTTAGGAATTCTAACGCTGTCATGTATAGCCCTGTTGTCCTAAATTAGAAATATACAGTATGGAGCCATTTATCCAGAAACCAGTTAACTGGAAAACCAGTTATCTGGAATGATATTTCTAATGAACTGATGTTAGAATCTTTCGAGAAAAAAATGTCATACATTGCCAATTTGACACATTCATTGCTTGAAACAATTGTATAGTATTATAAAAGCATCTAGTATTTGAAATAGAAGCCTATATAGTTGTATTTTGGATGTTTTCATTTTTATGCAGAGAAAACAGAAGAATTTTTGTTCCCAAGGAATTCCCATGAATTACCTTCTTTCAAACTCTAACTTTTGATCTTACTTGCACTTGATTCTTAGTTCAAGTAATCTAATAATTAATTTAAAATTACAAGTAACATTACAACCACATCTAATCCAAAATCCCTATATGCCTATATCAAATGGATGCTGCTTTAATGCCCAACCAGTTAACCAGAAAAACCAGTTATCTGGAATACATCTGACCCCAACCATTCCGGATAAATGGTCCTGTACTGTAAATTCTTTGTAGGCAAAAAATTATTTTATTGTATTTGTAGACTTAGATTTTATTTCTTTTAACAAGATTTTTTTCAATCTGGAATGATATTTTGCCATATTGCATTTAAGCATGATGTTCTTTAAGCTTTAAAATAAGTCATTGAATTTTTTAAAGTATAGTAGTTATGAAAATACAGTTCATAAACTATGTGGTAAGATAACGTTATTGTTAGTTAAACAAGAAAATTATTTCTAAATCAAAAATCTGGTTCAATTAGAATAGTAACTTTTTTCCTTTTTAGCATAAACTTTTAAATAAGTAAAAATAGCTTTGTCACTAATTCTTAAGAGAAAGCAAATGAAAAGTTTATTTATATTGAAGTTCTGGATATTGTATCCAAGTGGTAACAAATAATTTTCAAGCTGAAGTTAATTTTTAAGAAATCCAAAATAATGTGCAAGAATGTTAATATAAAAACAGTATTTAAACTAAAAAAAAAAAAAAAAAAAAAAAAAACTAGAAAAATGTTAAAAAAAATTTTAAGAAAAAAAATTTACATCAAAAGTAGGGCCGTGTACCGAGTATTTGGTACATATTCAGTTATCTGCTAAATTTTGAGCTGAGTACTCAGCCAATACTTTGTAGTTGTAAGAATTTTATTTTTTAAGTGTAATTATCATTATTGAAGACAAAAGAATTTAAAACTGATCTGTACTATTTGAATACAAATGTATAATATAAGCAAATATTCATAAAAACTATTTACTTAGTTTATAAAAATAAGTCTACAAAAATATAGAACAGTTAAGAAAAACCAATGCCATTCAAACATTTTATCAAACACTCCTGCTGAGAAAGTCTTTTTTTTCAAGTACTTCTTCATATTTATTTATGATTTAGTGTTAGTGTCAATTATTATCGTATTCATTTACAATCTCATCAAAGAATAGACTTTTTTCAGTTGTTTTCTCATTTGGATCGTCAACATCACTAATAGTGTTTTCATGATGTATTTTTCTTTTTTCAGATGAATTTTGAAGATTGATCATCAACACAGGATGGCTACAGAAATTGTGAAAAAAAAGTTACCTGATTTTTTTCCCCTGGCTATCTTTATCACTTTCCTGATTAATGATATGCATACTGTGTTTTAATGTATGCTGCTTCCCCATATAACACACTTATCTAACTTGCTAATATCTTATTTGGAAGGAAAAACATAAAAATTGCACAATCACACACTATTATTGTCTCAAATATCACATATTTGCTGGTGAATCAATATCATTGAAAAGGCAAAAAGTAAATATTTTTTTTTTTACAGACAAATTTCCCTGATTTCAGAGTATTTTTATGAAAGTCCCCTGATTTTTCCCAAATTGATAAATTCACTCTTATTTATTCTTTTAACAGAATCTGTGGCCCCCCCTTATCATGTATCAGTTCTACGGCTTTACTTTTTAATCCTTTTTTTTTTTTTTTTTTTTTTTCACAATTATACTTTTCAGAGAAAAATGACACTTTAAATCAAGAATCAATAGCAGTTTGATTGTGATAAAATAATGAAAATGTTCTTGGATTTTTGTTTTAATAATATCATGCCATTTCTCATTTTCTTTGTTTTAATCTTTCAAAAGTGTGATTTCTTTTTCCAGTTATTTTTAATGTTCCTTTCATTGTACTTTTGCCATAAAAATGAACTGTCTAATAAATTGTCAATTAAAATATAAGTGAATTGATAGTAGAAATGTTCTTGTGATCAATAGATGAGAAGAATGTTTATTACAAAATTTCTGCAATAAAATATCTTTTGAAGTAGTTCAAATGATTTTTACCAAATATAATACCAATCACTTAACACGCTCGCCTGCCAATAACTCCGCCCTCTGAGTTAAATGATTGAGAATTTCACGCACTAGCGCGTGACCGGCAGCGAATGTGTTAACTTACATTTTAAATATCACTACTACACTGATCTTGTTCCAAACAAAACCATTTGTTGAAATTTTATTTTAAATTTCAACTCTCTCATATCTATACTCTTTTAGCATAAATGCTTTAGTTCCTGAAATCTTGCTAATCCAGTAACCTATTAGACTAAACACTAAACCTCTCCTAATACAAGGAATTTGTGGATGGGAAAGTTTGCTAATTTACCCAAATCAATTCCTCTCCTTTTAATGTGTGGAAAGATTTGTGAAAGAACAAAATATTTAGTCAATATATATAGAAGGAAAGAGCATGTTTACAAACATTTCCATCAACCAATTTACCACACCACTGCATTTTTATTATAGTGATCATTGCAGGAACATTTATGGCAGTATAGGCCAATCATATCATGGACCTGTTAAACAGAGACTAATCAGATTGGCCGAGGTCATGTGTATGGCAGGCGATATAAAAGAATAGATGCTCTTGCCATTGCCACCCTGCAGTTATACAATCCACAATATGTCAGCTGCTTTTTCCTTATAAGAAAAAACAAATGAAGAAAAAGGAATGTGTGATAAACTCTGTATAAGTCGGAATCAATCAGGACCAAGAAAACTGTTCACAGTAGGGATGCACCGAATAGTGATTTTGGCCGAATACCGAATGCCGAATATTCGGCCGACAGCTGAACCGAATACCGAATATTCGGCAAGCCGAATAGTAATTGTTGGGCCGAATACCGAATATTCGGCCGAATACCGAATATTCGGCTTTCCAAATACTTTTTATATTTCAAAGTTTAAAAGTTTTAAAACGTTACTTTTTAAAAAAATTTTACATAATATTTAATAAGAGAAACTTATATTTTGAAAAATAAGAGCTTTTTATAAGAACATTTAGTATTGAAAAAATTCTGCCTTTATTTATTTAAGAAGCACAATTATGAGACTTTTTTAATTAATAAAATTTTAAATCTCATGATTTTAAAATCAAAGAGAAATAATGAAAAAATGGTTGAAAAATCTGTAATGACTCGTAATTGTTCTTTTTAAATAACTCATGGCAGATTTTTTTTTCAATATAAAGTATAAGTATTTTCAATTTAATTCTGAAAAAAGGAATGTCTAGATCATAGTTCTTTTCTTATGAATGGTTGCATTTTCCATCCTTATCATCATATCATATTTTACAGAAATCAAAGCATGCGAGTTGAAAATATAGTTTAGGTATCTTATTTATTGTTAATGCAAGAAACGAAAACACAAGTTTGACCTAGAGTGAGATGAAATACAATGTATTTATGACTCAATAAGTTGATTATGATTATGTTTTCATGAACACAAATTGTCTGCCTTGATAGCTATTACTAATCTCAAAAGTTTTTCTTTCTTGTTTAAGGACTTTTATTTGGTAAAAGTAAGAAACAGATTTTTTACTAAATAAAATTAAGGAACTTGCATCTGCACTCGCATCATTTATTCCTAAGGAGAATACTAATAAATCACTATTTTAATCCTTCTCATGGTTAATTTTCTTAAGTTATACTTTACAAACAGCAAATAAATAATGCAAAAACATTATATTTTATTTAAAAATGATTTTCTTTCATATTATTTTAAATATATTTATAAATTGACAGTAAAAAGTAGAAATTGTGAAAAGTTTTTTAAAATGTATTTTAAAAGGTTTTATTAAGTATTGGATTTGGCCGAATACTTTGATATTCGGCCAAACCGAATATTCGGCAGGCCGAATAGTTTCATATTCGGCCAAGCCGAATATTCGGCTTAACCAAATACTTTGATATTCGGCCTAACCGAATATTCGGTAACATGGCCGAATAGGCCGAATACCGAATAGATACCGAATATTCGGTGCATCCCTAGTTCACAGTAAATGATATTCTGCCTTAGACAAATTTTACACTGTCTATGAATTCACAAGAATTTGAAAAACCTTTTTGAGCTAGACAAATTTCCATCTTACTCAGTCTGGCTTACAGAGAATTTACTGTACGAAGATAAATAAATATAAAAGCTATGACAAAATTATTTATATTTTCTTATTTTTAAAGTGGAATGCTGCCTTGTAAACTTCTTACATAAACAAGTGACTATTTTTATTCATAATACTAACACATTCATATATACCAGGAGCCATTGTTATTGTTCAACTGAAGTATTTGATAAACGGTATCATTTTGTATATTACAGTAGACTCCCTCAAATCCACACTCCTAAAATCCGCACACATTTTATGGATGTAAACAATGAAATGTTCAGTTCAGTTCAGATGTAGGTGCAAAATTTAACTTTTTTTACTTTATATGAATTTCATATATTTTTTAATTTGTAATTTTTGTTAAGATTATTGAATTCATGTTTTTACATGAAGAAAGAATAATTTATTTCTGAAAAAATAAAGGTATTGCTGATATTATTGGTAATCACAATCTTACCAAATATATTTATATATTAATCAAGCTTTTTTAGTTATTAAGTCTGGCTAAACCTGAAATAAAGCTTCATTATTTTATTAACTTGATGTAAATTAGGAATGTGCCTTTATGAGGCAAGTTTCATTGAATAATTTAGGAAAAGCACATTTCATCTTTATAATGAATATTTAATTGTACATTATTGATTATTAATTTGACCTTTGCTTTTAGTATTTTTATGATTTTAAAAACTATCTAAATTTTTAATATTTTAGTTTATCACTTTTAATATTTTAGCATATTGTACGCACTCTTTATACTTATAATTTCATTATTAATTACTAATTACATTCAAATTACTTTTTAAAAAATGTAAACAAAGCAATGACCGCAAAACCTCTGGTCCCAAGCTGTGTGGATTTGAGAGAGTTCCCCCACTGTATTTATTTGAATATAATTCTTATCCATAATAACATGAAAATAACTAAGCATAGGAGTGCCACTGGATCTTTAGTATAAATATCTGTTAATAATATTGGCTATTTATGGGGTTTTTGTGATATATTATTTACTGGCTATAAAAGTTGACATCTGATACATGATTTTAAATGAATTTCACAAGATTTTAGTTTTAATTTACATAAAATAACCATTAGTAAGATAAATTAACAAAAGTAATTGTTAAAAATAAATAGTGATATATGAACTGGAAAAAAGCCAATAAAAAATGCCGGCCTGGCCTTTTTTTTTAAAGAAAAAGACTGCTTTTTTGCAGTCCTGTTTATACAGGGTGTCCGAAAAGTCTGGAAACGGTCGAATAACTCGAGAAATACATATGAGATTGAAAAACGTAAATATAAGTGTTAAATATTTTTAACCACTTAACCGTCTGCCCCGAGATAAGTCGGGGGTAAAAGCACTATTTCCCCATACCCTTCGCTGGTTAAGTGGTTAAATAAGCTACTCAGTGATACCAAATTTGACCTTCGTAACCGACCCCCTGGGGGTCAGAGGGGGTCCAACTTTGAAATCTTAAATTATAACCCCCATTTTTTATTGCAGATTCGGATTCTACGGACAAAAACACGTAACTTTTGTATTTGATGTTTATTTCGAATCCTCGTTTATCACGGTGTAATTGAGCATATTAAATCGATACATATTTCGGCTTTTCCAACGGGATTTTCCCTAATCGAAACTAATTGGAGAGAATTTATGACATCAAATTCCTCGTCTTTTGCAATAATAGCGTTTCCTGAAAATCACCCGTGCCGATTATTTCGGTAGTGCTACACAGTTAAAAATTTGATCCATTTGCTGTAGCGTCACTCCACAGCTTTTATAGAATATCTCTTTCATGACCAATGAGAATGTTTCATAACACAGTAAAGTACACTGTAAAAAAATTGACCCTTTTGCTGCATCGTCACTCCACCGCTTTTATAGAAAACGATTACTTTACTGTGTTATGGAGCATTCTCATTGGTCACAAAAGCGATATTCTATAATAGCTGTGGAGTGACGCTGCAGCAAATGGGTCAAATTTTTAACAGTGTAGCACTATTGAAATAATCACCATGGGTGATTTTCAGGAAACGCTATTCCTACAAAAGACGAGGAATTCGACGTCAAAAATTCTGCCCAATCAGTTTCGATTAGGGAAAATCCCGTTGGAAAAGCAGGAATATGTATCGATTTAATATTCTCGATTACATTGTGATAAACGAAGATTTGAAATAAACATCAAATACAAAAGTTACGTATTTTTGTCCGTAGAATCCGAATCTGCAATAAAAAATGGGGGTTATAATTTAAGATTTCAAAGTTGGACCCCCTCTGACCCCCAGGGGGTCGGTTTCGAAGTCAAATTTGGTATCACAGAGTAGCTTATTTAAAAATATTTAACACGTATATTTACGTTTTTCAATCGCATATGTATTTCTCGAGTTATTCGGCCATTTCCAGACTTTTCGGACACCCTGTATACATACACACACAGACATACATACATACATATTACTTTTAAGCTCACTTCATGTGCACATCGAGAGTTCTTTCTTATACACAACTATTCAGTGCTCAGCCAAAATGCTACTCAGTACATTCATAATCAAAATAGAAATAATGGCATTTCTCCATTAACTAAATTTCCTTCCTTTTTCTATAAAAGCAACTCCAAAGTTTATTCTAAGAAGGTGCAATGGTTTTTGTTACTTGCAGAACAAATTTAGTTTACATAAAAAATAAAAAATAAAATAAAGGTTTAATTATAAAAAATAATTAAACTTTATCAAAAACTGGAAAAGAAAAAAAAAAACATTCCTCTAAAATCATTTAACTTGATCAGTTTTTTAAAAAATTGCAACATTTAAATCTTGCACAGATTAGCACTCTTACTTGAGAAAGAGTACCTTGATTGTACTGAATAAAAAAAGTATCTTACATAAATACATTAATGTTACAAAAATAAATTTCTAAGAAATGCTGACCCAGCAACTGATAAAAAATTTTCAGAATGGTGTTTTATAATTTAAAAATAAGTGTATGAAATTGAAAGAGAAGAAAAGTTTCTTCTGAAAAGAAACATCTACATTAAATACAGTGCAGATTAACAATTTTGGAAGAAGATTGAAAGCATGGGGAAAAAATTCTGCATTTCTCTATTCAGAAAAGATCAATTTATTTTGGAAAGAAATTCTATACTAGGAAAAAGAAAAAAAAGGGAAGAAAATCTTTTATTTTCGCAATAAAGATATAAAAAATTATCTTAAGTTTAAAAAATGTAGAAATGTCAATAAAAAATAGAAAATTTGGCTCTTTTTTTAAAAAATAAACCCCAGTTCCTCTAACCTGCTTAATATAAAAAAAAATTATGAAATTTAAAAATAGGATGGCAACAAGTTTAATAAGAATATCAAAAGATAAAATTATTAATTAAAATAAAATTGTCTTTAAAATCTAAGATGAATATAATTTGCAGTGCTAAAGATGTTAGCCTGTAAAATAATTGACAGAAGCTTTAAATAATTGTCTACAAGATTAATTCCTTAATGTGTTTAACCAATAAAGTAAAACAGGGCTTTTAAAATGCATTTTAATTAAATCTGATATTAATTAAAATTTATTATAATTTATATTGACATTACTTCTGTAGAGTAATCAAATTATTCATTCATTTATATAAATTAACCACAAATGTTATAAATTTCTCCAGACAAAAAGGTAATTCACTTGTTACTTTCTCAAATACATAACAACAAACTGGAGCTAAAGAAGAATGAAAGAATCGTAGCATCTGCTCAAAGGCTATTGCGAAACAATGTGATGGAAGGGGGGGGGGGGGGGGGTACTAATAAGTGCCATAATATTAAAGCAGCAATAATAAGAACAATTTCAGTAGAAGTTGGACGAATGTTTTTTTATTTTTGGACTTGCAAGCAGCAAATAAAATATAAATGGTAGCAAACTTAATAAATATAATTTAAAATACCATAATTCTTAAAATTAAAAATATTTTAATTTTAGTTATGCTACCGCCGTGTTGTAAGAGATGAATATCAAATTAGTAAAACCAATTTATTAAAATTCTTATGTTTTAAAATGAGGTATCGTTCATACACAAAAAAAAATCTGTATTATTTATTAGTATTCATTTTAATAATTACTGTTTCATTTATAATTATACAATAGTGAAACATAAAAATATTAGTTATAAAGATTTAAATTTTAATATTTTTATGTATTTAATTAATGATAATAATTTAAGAAAAAAAAGGAAAATTTTTAATCTTCTTTAACCTTTCATTAATCTTCCACTAACATAATTTAAGATTAAAAAAAAACATATTATCAATATTTAAATATATATAACGAATTTTAAGTATTTATTAATTAATATCAATACATATATAATTATAAAATTATATTAATATTATTAATTATTACATATATAATTAATATTAATAAGTATAATCATTTAAACAGATAATGTTTTTAATGTTTTCGTTTAGTGATTTGTTATTAATTCTCTTCGATTTTTAATATCTAGTGAGATGTTATACATGAAAAAAATAAACCAATCTATATTAGATAAAAACTTTTAGAAAGGCTGTTATTATTTTTTAGATAAAACATGATTTTTGTTTTGTATTTGTACAAATTCAATGAGTATATGCATGTATATTTAGTTCAGATAAATAGATTTATGAATAGAAAGGGTGCATTAAATCACAGTGCCACAAAAGTTGATGTAAATTCTCAAACATATTTTATTTCAAATTAAAAATTTCCAAGTATAAAATTTTTTTTAATTTTAACACAATTTATTATTAATAATGCGTAACTGAAACACATACTTTTTTGATGATTCTTAGAATCTAAAAACTATACTTTTTTTATATAATATATATGTTATCAACATTAGTGATTATTTGTAAGACATTAAAAAAATCTGAATAGATCAGAAGAGTTGATATCGAAATGTACATTTTCCAACTATATAATTAAATGACCTAACTATATAGCAACTATATAATATACACAGAGTTTCCCCCAGAGGGTTTCATGGGGGCGCTCCGCCCCTCCTGCCCTTTAGTTTAAAAAATAGCGCCCCTCTGGCCCCTTATCCAAAAACTAGCGCCCCTCTTGTCGCTCATTCAAAAAAAAAATAGTGCCCTTCTTGATTTTGAAAAAAATTATGAAAATTATTATGATATAAAAATTATGATATTTTGAAAAAAATGCAGCCTTTCAGCGATGATGAGGACGCACTACAGCGCGTAAATTACGCAAAAAGTCTGTGACGGAACGCTTACGCATCCCATAGAACGCGTAATTTCGTCAGAAAAATCGCAAAAAACGGCAAATTTCCTCAAAAGATCGTGAAAAAACGCCGACTTTCTTCAGAAAATCACGATAAAATGGCAGATTTCATCAAAAGATAGCAAAAAATGCAAATTTTGTCAAGGGGGCCCAAAAAAAAGTTAGTGCTAGAAATGAATTTTTCTGTTCTAAAAACCAATTTTCCAGCTTCAACATTGTGTTTTTATTGCTCCAAAAGCGGATTTTCCTGATTCACAATCATTTTCGTGCGAAGGGAAAATTGCACTCGGTGCATAATTAGAATTTCACGCTTCCTCCCCCCCAACTTTTTCTTGTAACAACCCAAAAATGACGTTTGTAGCATAAATTTGGCGCCCCTTAAATTTCCGCACTGGGCGATCTTTTAAGAAAACCTATTTTTTTTTAGATTTTTGAACAAAATAGGCCATTTTTTCGCGATCTTTTAATAATATTTGCCATTTTTTCGTGATCTTTTAACAAAAATTACCTTTTGTTTTCTTTTTTTCAATTTTTTGATGAAATTTTGGGATTTTTTTTTTCTGGATTCTTTGACGAAATTTTTGTATTTCCACGATTTTTTGAACCGCTAGATTCTAGATTCAACTCTATAAAAGTGCCCTTAAAAATCAAAAAAGTGCCCTTAAAATCAAAAAAGTGCCATGGAGAATGTAAAAAGTGCCCTTTTGAGAAAAGTAGCGCCCTGCCCCTTTTTAAACCTGGGGGAAACTCTGATATACACATACATAATATTTAAGCAGACATGTATGAATGTATAAGTTCATACATACTATGTACATATGCTGATATTTATCAATATATTCATATATATTTCCAACATTAAGAAGTTTTAATTTATCAATCGTAGCATATTGCTATACTTGGTGATTTATATCACATTAGTAAAATAAATAAAAATTTGATATAGCAGATATCAGTATTTTCTTATAAAGTTCTTGAATTGATACTTATGAAGCAAATAAGTTAAATTTATTTTTAGCTATTATCATTTAATTTATTCGAATCCAATAACAGCTCTCTTTCTTCTTTTTTTATTTTTTCATTATTATATTATTCATTATAAACTGAAATACTACAAGAAATGTAAAGAAATATAAATTAAAATTTACAAATTAAGGTAACACAAGTTACTCGTATATATTTAATTAATATTTGGTGGTATATAAAAAGAAAATTCTATTAAATTTTTTAATTTTTTTTTTCAAATAAATTATTTGTATAATACATTTTTTCAGTAGAAGGCGACACTGTACGATGTTATCAAGGAATCTTGGAAGAGGAGTGAATGATGGGTGGAATAGCTCTTTTTTTCTCCAAACCATTTGACATGCTTTGACTTTCGCCAAGCGCTGTGTCCTTGAGTGATTGGATATTAGCCTCCCGGGACATTCTTCAATTCAAAAATATATTTCAATTGGAAATGCGATGCTTAATCTAATGCAGTAAACTGTTAGTTAATATGATTATTATTTTTGGAGCTATAAATATTTCCTTTACACAATTCGGTAGTAGTTGAGTAGTTTGGCGTTTCAAGTAATTTGCCGAAATTAGTTCATCACCAATTCATTAATACAGCAATGCTATGTATATTAAAAATATTGAAATATACGTTTAAATTTTGTTTTGGAATTACAATACATTTTATAAATAGTTTACACATGTTTTATTTTCATATATTATTCATATCCCTCAAAGACTAGATTTCATGAAGAAAGAATAAATTTATTTCTTAAAAAGTTCAAGATATTGCTGATATCACTGGTCATCACTATCTTCTTACCAAATATATTTATGTATTAATCAAACTTCCATATTTTAATATTTTGATGTGAATTAGTAATGTGATACACTAAAACTTTTATAAATAGTTGCTTTTAAATTATTTTATTTGGTTAATAAAAAATCAACATTGTTTTATCATTATTTTGTTTTATGTATGTTAACTTTGCATTTCATATTTTATGATCTGGCAATCAAACTAGTAAAGAAGCAGAAATTGTTTAAGGACACAGCCCAAGAGGCTTATAAGGCTTCATCCACCCTCCATTTAAGTAAAAACAATTAAGGTACAGAAGCTATTAAAAATCTATTTTCTGTCTTAAATATTTGCTTATTCACTTCTGACAAAGGGGGGGAGGGGGGAACTAATATTAATAAAAACTATAGTAATCTTGAAACAAGTAAATCTGCAAATCCAGTAGCTTCAAACAACAGTTCCACAGTATTAATTTGAAATTATTTTATTTAGAATTTAAAATATCTAACTCACAGTATCATTTCTGTCGTAGTTGTAATATTAAGGAACATCAAGTTACTTTCCAGAAGTTTAATTGTTAAAAATAGTGAGAGAAAACTATACACTAACTAGCGGACCCGACAGACGTTGTCCTTTTTGGCACCAACTCCAGAAAATCAAATAAATGGACGTAAATATGGTAATACGCACGATAAACACTACACTGTTAATTTCTTATTACAATTATGTAGAGAAATTATTTTTCACTCTTCAGTACTTTTTGAAGTCGGTTCAATTTTTGATAGAAAAATTTATTTTTCTCTTTTTAGTTAAAAGCAGGGTTGGGTTTCTTCTGGAAGAAACCTATTTCTTCCAGGACAGTGGAAGAAACTGGAAAAAACCGGAAGAAACTGGAAGAAATGGAAAAAACTGGAAGAAATGGAAGAAACCACCAGAAATCAAAACAAATGCTCAAAGTTATAGTATATTAACTATATAAGAGAATTAAAGTATAATTACATGAAATCTAAATTAGAAAATTTAATTAAAAATATTTTTGCAAAGATAAGTTATTTTTTTAATAACAAATTTCAAGTTTGGCAGACATTTTCAGGTGATGGAATTTTACTATTCTAGAGGTAGAGGGATTTTTTTTATTAATATTATTAATATTACACTATTTATGTAAAAAGAAAGAAAAAAAACCACCAACAAATTGTTTATTTTTTATATAAAAATACCTTGTTTTAAACTATGCATCATAGTAAATAAATAAATTTGTAATTATTTATACTAACATCTAGCATGAATATCTCAATGCTGATTTTAAAAGAATGTGTTCTAAAATATATATGTAGCTTTTAAACTATCCTAAAGTATAGGACTTGGAAAAAAAAAATCTTCAAATTTTTTTTTTTTTTTTTTTTTTTTTTTTCCATTTATCAAATTTAGGTGGAGAAACTGATTGCAGCTTCCTACTGCTAAAAGACTTTTTTGCTGTATTATGCTACATTGTACTAAGAAAAATTAGAATTTTAATGATTTTTTTTTAATACTAGGATTGACAGATATAGGTTTCTAAGGCCAAAACCAAATTTCGATAACCTTCCTAGCTTCAGCCAAAAACATTAAATAAAATTTAAGTAGTTAAATTGTATGTTTTAAAGTGATTAATACATACATAAAAATACTAATTGTAAATTAATTATATGTATAGTATTTATTAATTATGCAGTTGTCCAAAAACTATTTTTTCATATACAATAAGACAATCATCAATGACACAGGAAGAGATTTTCTAATTACACTATTCATTTAATTAAAAAATATTTTAGTTTTAAGCATACACATATTGCTTTTTTCTTCTATAATGACTCTTGTAAATGATAATTTGTTATTCTAGAACTTTCTCAAAGAATATTTGAAACACTAATGCAGTTTAAACTAAAAAATTTCTGTAAGATGATTGATAATTTTAAACAACGAAGTTCATTGCAATAGACTCATTAGAGCCGATACAGTTCAAATCAATGATTAATGTTGAAAATTTCCGCAGGAAGAAACAAGATTTTTAGAATACTGAGAGTTTCAGTCAAGCCGAATTTTCAGCCAAGTTTTTGGCAAAACTCTGATTTTGAGCTGAAAATGAAACCATATTTTTGATCGATCTCTATTTAATACAGTAATTATAGTATATTACTTACATTGATTAAATTGATGTAAATTAAAAACTTTTGTTTTAATGGGTTTCATTCTACCATCAGTAAAGAATCTACTCTTTACTACTAGTTTGGGGCCGTCCATTAATCATGTGATTTTTTTTTTTTGTCATTTTTAACCCCTCCCTCCCCCTTGGTGATACATGGTGAGGTTCAAGACTCCCCCCCCTCCCAAACCTACATCACGTGTATTTTTCAGTACCTACAAAGAATCTTAATATTTTTAGAATATTTATTATAAAATACAGGTTCAAGTATCATCAAATTTTATTATAGAAAAAAAACTACAATAATAACCTTAAGAGGTAAACAGAAAGGTTGCAAGTTGTTTTGGACTGACATAAAAATAATGAAAGAAATGCGAAAAACCTTTTTGTAGTAATACATAAACATAATTTAATTCACAATGTCCTCAGACCACGGATTAGCAAGACTTTCTTCAACACCAATAACTGGATAAGCATCTTGCAAGTTAGTTGTAGGCAGAGTGCTTTGTTGAAGATTAACATCGGTTTCATCAAGCCACTCAGCGTCATCATTTTCGCGCACTACGCAGAGAATCTCTCTAGCGGGAACTTCACTTCGTCCGTTGCCTGGCAACGGTGAATCAAGGTCACACTACAAGCCGCTTTCGACTTTCTACGCGTTTGACGAAAAAATAAATACACGAAATGCTGCTTTTCGGTTCAGTATCGCGCATTTGCCGAAAAAATAAATACTCGTGATATATTACTACACCCCCCCTCCCCCCTTGTGATATTTCGTGATTTTTTCATGGACCCCTCCCTTCCCCTCTCGAGCCTCGCATGATTAATGGATGGCCCCTTTAAGAAATTTAAATAATTAAAAAATATATTGATTCAATTGAAATGAATAACATTTAATTAATTTTGTGTATTTTAGATAAAATTTCTTTTCATTTAACCAATGGTTGAAGATCTTTAGACGGGCATTGTGTGTGATCTTGGCTAAAAAAAACTGATGTAATTATTAATTTAGCATATACATTTAATTACATTTGCTTTGGACCAGTGAAATTGGTTTATATAAAATTATTGGAAGAAGATATTTATTATATCTTACAAAATTGAAAGTATATGGTAAATTCTTGGAGCAAAACAGTTTCTTCCATTTCTTCCACTTGGAAGAAACCTATTTCTTCCGGACGGTTTTTTCCACTGCGGAAGAAACTTGCCAACCCTGGTTAAAAGTTGATGATTTTCTGAAGTCGGTTAATCAAAATTATAATACAGGAAATATTATTGTAAAGCATACACATTTGTCAGGAGTAGGGCTCGAACACGCGATCTCTTTCTTCAAGAAGCTGAGCTTAAATCTGGCGCCTTAGACCGCTCGGACATTCCGTCTGCACTCTATTCATCAAACATATTCAACACTTTTAATTAGCAAAAAATCACTAACTATTAGTTTTTGCCTAATTACTAAAAAAGTAGTGAATCAATTTCGATGAAATGTGAATCTAAACCATTCTCGAATCTACTGGAACACACACACACAAAATTTCATTAAAATCGGTCCAGTCGTTTAGGAGGAGTTCAGTGACATACACACTCACAAAAGATTTGTATATATAAAGATATTACAATTTTATTACTATTACCTTTTAATTCTCCCCCTCCTCCCCCAACTGTCTAAGTAATTTGATGTCTGATATTTAGTCTTTTAAACAATCCATCTAAAATAATTAAAATATCAATCTTCTGTTAATTACAGTAACTGAAGCAGATAGTGAATGATTATCACAAATATTTTATTTGATCAATAACCCAATTGTCAAATTTATTTGAAAATAACTATTTTGTCTCATTAATATGTTTTCATTAAATTTTGGTTCATACTCATTTAAAAACATTTATATTTATTACATTTTATGGGGTATCCATTGCTGAAACTTTTTGGTGTTTTGATATGTTTCTGTTACTTAAAATTAAATTTTGATTCATATTGAGAAACAGGGTTGCAAAAAAACCAGCTAAAATTAAAAAAAGCCAGGCCAGCTGGCTTTTATTGATTTTAGCCGGCTTTTTTTGGCCAAAATTGGCCTTTTTTGGCCATAATTGGCTTTTATACGGTGAAGCCTTTTTATTATAATCAACACATTTTTAAGTGTCTTAACTAATTTTAATGATGTTTAATTTACTTTGAGTTTAATAAATTTGTTTCTTAATATGAAAAATTGAGATTTTAATTAAGATTCATTGAGAAATTGGGTTATAACCCAAATTTTCAATAATGAAGACATTAATACTAGAATAACACATTGATGGAGTTACTAGTGGTTTATAGTCAGAATTGCAAATATGTCAGCTAAATTATAAAATGGCCATACCAAGTGCTTTTTCTGATTTACATTGACCTTTAATCCTACCTTTGTTTTTCCATTTTTACTGCTTTATAAAATTAAAGGTTACTTAGTTACATATTTTATTACTTAACTAATTTTAAGAGTTATTAAAATGCCATGTTTACGCTATAAACATTTAAAATCATACATATAAAAAAACACCATTTCTCACTATTGAAAATAGTATTTCGAATTATGCAGATTTCATAATAATATATTACTAGATGGAACCCGTCAAAACTTGACGGCACCGAAGAAAGAAAAAGGTATTTTCCAGCTATTAAAGGATTTTTTAACGACTAATCTTCAGCAAAAATTTCAATAAATAAAAGAACAACCTGCATTTTACATCCAGGCAAATGACCCGCAATTGGCCGAGTTACATTCAAACATGCTGTCATAGAATTAGAATCTCTCTCATTTGATAATTTTTCATTTACAAATACAACACCAATAAATTGTACATAACATGAATAAATCATAAATTACTGTCATCACTCATTTCATACAAAATATACATACTTCACTTACTTCGCAGCAAAATAAGACTGAATTTATAGTTTGCCATTTAGCAACAACTATAACAATGATCCTCTCCGTGGTTAATTTGTTGTTACATTACCCACCCCATTCAACAAATAAACATTTGCATTTTCAACTACTTTTCTATTACCTTTTCATAAATCAAAAATACATGTAAATTTCACATATTAAAAAAATTAATGATAATATTTATTCTGGCTAGGTGAAGCCCGTCAAAACTTGACAGCAACAATATGAAAGAATCAAAGAAAAAAATGTATTTTGCCACTATAAAAAAATGTTCAAAGAAAAAATTTTTTTTAAAGATTAATATTTATTAAAAATTTCAATATGCTTTTCCATTTACCAACGTAACACCAACATGACATGATCCCGGGTGCAGAATTGGTGCAACGCTGCGACACACGTCACAGACTTGAAAATGTTTGCAGATTATTTTTCAACTGTTTAAGTTTTTAAAAAAAAATGCTAGAAATCATTTGCTATGTACCAAAGTTTGTCTAGGTACCATAAAAAACAAATTCTGGCAAATAATCACAAAAATTAGAAAATTTCATCAAAATACTCCCCCCCCCCCCAAAAAAAAAAACATTGCCCGGAAATTTTATAAATAGATGTGGGAAAATAAAACAGCAAATTTCGTCAACAGATTGCAAAAAACAACAAATTTCTTCAAAAGATCTCTAAAAAATTTGTCAAAAAACTGCAAAAAAAAAAAAAATTGTCTAGATATCCCAAATAAAACAAATTTCGCAAAAGTATTGCACAAAAATAAAAATTTTGCCAAAACGTCTAAAAAAAATGGCAATTTTCATGAAAATTTTTTTTTAAAAAGGCAAATTTTGACAAAAAAAATCCCTAAAAAAATGGCAAATTTGTAAACATATTATGAAAAAAAATTCAAAATATTGTGAGAAAACAACAAATTTCGACAAATGATTGTGAGTAAACAACAATTTTTGTCAAAGGATTGAAAAAAAAAGCAAATTTTATCAAATAATCACAAAAAAGATAAATTTTGCAAAAAAATCTTCAATAAACAGCAATTTACATTGAAAAATCATGACAACACGACAACTTTCATTGAAAGAACTCGAGAAAAACGATAAACTTTACCGAAAGACCTCAAGATGACGAATTTCGTCCAGTTATCATAAAAGACGTGAATTTCGCCCAAAGATCTCAAAAAGCACTTACAATTTATCCAGGTAATCGCAAAAAAAGGTAAATTTAGCTAAAAATAGTGGAAAAAAATGACAAATTTCTAAAAAAAAATAACAAAGAACAACAATTTCGCAAACAAAAATCACGAAAAAAGGATAAATTTGATAAAACAGCAAATTACATCGAAAGATTGTGAGAAAAGAATGACAAATTTCATCGAAAATCCCCGAGAAAACAAATAATTTTGTCCTGGTACAATAAAAGATGGGAATTTCGTCAAAAGATCTTGAAAATACTTTAAATTTGTCTAGGTACTTCAAAAAACACAAATATTGGTAAACAGATTGTGAGAAAACAACACAGAGAGACTGCATTTTTGCTATCACTGTTTAATGCAATGCTGTGATAATTATATTTTTTTTCTTTACTTATCTTATAATGATCGAAATACGTTGGTTTTTTCACTTTACGTAAGTTATTTTATTTCCAAGTGTTTATTTACGTTCTTGGCTGATAAAGCATTTTCTATATTGTAAATCTTTCTTTTGTCTAAAAAAATGGCAATTTTCATGAAAAAATTTCGAAAAAAAAAAGGTAAATTTTGACAAAAAAATCCTTAAAAAATGACAAATTTGTAAACATATGAAAAAAAATTCAAAATATTGTGAGAAATCAACAAATTTCGACAAATGATTGTGAGTAAACAACAATTCTCGTCAAAGGATTGGAAAAAAAAGCAAATTTTATCAAATAATCACAAAAAAGATAAACTTTGCAAAAAGATCTTCAATAAACGGCAAATTACATCGAAAAATCATGACAACAGGACAACTGTCATCGAAAGAAATCGAGAAAAACGATAAACTTTGCCGAAAGACCTCAAGATGACGAATTTCATCCAGTTATCATAAAAGATGTGAATTTTGCCCAAAGATCTCAAAAAGCACATAAAATTTATCCAGGTAATCGCAAAAAATGGTAAATTTAGCTAAAAATAGTGGAAAAAAACGACAAATTTCTAAAAAAAAATAACAAAGAACAATTTCACAAACAAAAATCACGAAAAAAGGATAAATTCAATAAAACAGCAAATTACATCGAAAGATAGTGAGAAAAAATGACAAATTTCACCGAAAATCCCCGAGAAAACAAATAATTTTATCCTGGTACCATAAAAGATGTGAATTTAGTCAAAAGATCTTGAAAATACTTTAAATTTGTCTAGGTACTTCAAAAAACGCAAATATTGGTAAACAGATTGTGAGAAAACAACACATTTTGTCAAAAGATGAAAAAGAGGCACATTTCAAGAAAAAATTGCAAAACAGGTAATTTTTTTCAAAGAAAAAAAAGCGAAAATATGATAAATTTCTGAAAATAACAAAAAAAAAACCCGACAAATTTTACAAAAAAAGCATAAATTCGATAAAACGGCAAATTACATCGAAAGATAGCGAGAAAAAAACGACAAATTTCACCGAAAATCCCTGAGAAAACAAATAAATTTGTCCTGGTACCATAAAAGATGCGAATTTTGTCAAAAGATCTTGAAAATACTTTAAATTTGTCTAGGTACTTCAAAAAACGCAAATATTGGTAAACAGATTGTGAGAAAACAACACATTTTGTCATAAGATGAAAAAAAGAGGCACATTTCATCAAAAGATCGCAAAACAGGTAATTTTTGCAAAGAAAAAAAAGCGAAAATATGACAAATTTCTGAAAATAACAAAAAAAACGACAAATTAAAAAAAAAATCATGAAAAAAGCATAAATTTGATAAAACGGCAAATTACATCGAAAGATAGCGAGAAAAAAATGACAAATTTCACCGAAAATCCCTAAGAAAACAAATAATTTTTTCCTGGTACCAGAAAAGATGTGAATTTCGTCAAAAGATCTTGAAAAAATACTTTAAATTTGTCTAGGTACTTCAAAAAACGCAAATATTGGTAAACAGATTGTGAGAAAACAACACAGAGAGACTGCATTTTTGCTATCACTGTTTAATGCAATGCTATGATAATTATATTTTTTTTCTTTACTTATCTTATAATGAATGAAATACATTGGTTTTTTCACTTTACATAAGTTATTTTATTTCCAAGTGTTTATTTACGTTCTTGGCCGATAAAGCATTTTCTATATTGTAATTTTCAAATCATCTAGGTACCACAAAAAATGCAAATTTTGCCAAATAATCATAAAAAAAACCAGCAAGCAATGAATATGGTATATAAAGACTGCTTTATCATGACTGAAAGCTATGCAAAAAGAGGGATCTCTTCTAATAATTTTATTTTTCTTTGTTGATTATAATGATCTTCATATTTCTGAAAAAACGTTGAGAGATCAAGATCAAGCGATTAAAAAAAAAAAAATAAAAAAAAAAAAAAAAAAAGCAAATTTCATCAAAATATTCCCTCTTCCTTCTCCCCAAAAAAACTCAGCAAATTTTGTCACGGGAACACTTTTTAAAAAAAAGTGTACTCAAAAAAAAGTGAAACATTAAAGAAATATTAATGATTTACAAAGCTGTTTATAACTGGGATTATTTTCATTTCATATGCAATTTTCTATTATTCGGCGAGACTATGAGATGTAATATAAATACTTCCTAAACAAAAAGAAAAAAAAGGTAAATTTTGACAAAAAAATCCTTAAAAAATGACAAATTTGTAAACATATGAAAAAAAATTCAAAATATTGTGAGAAATCAACAAATTTCGACAAATGATTGTGAGTAAACAACAATTCTCGTCAAAGGATTGAAAAAAAAGCAAATTTTATCAAATAATCACAAAAAAGATAAACTTTGCAAAAAGATCTTCAATAAACGGCAAATTACATCGAAAAATCATGACAAAACGACAACTGTCACCGAAAGAAATCGAGAAAAACGATAAACTTTGCCGAAAGACCTTAAGATGACGAATTTCATCCAGTTATCATAAAAGATGTGAATTTCGCCCAAAGATCTCAAAAAGCACATAAAATTTATCCAGGTAATCACAAAAAATGGTAAATTTAGCTAAAAATAGTGGAAAAAAACGACAAATTTCTAAAAAAAAATAACAAAGAACAATTTCCCAAACAAAAATCACGAAAAAGCGAAAATATGATAAATTTCTGAAAATAACGAAAAAAACCGACAAATTTAACAAAAAAAGCATAAATTCGATAAAACGGCAAATTACATCGAAAGAGAGCTAGAAAAAAACGACAAATTTCACCGAAAATCCCTGAGAAAACAAATTTGTCCTGGTACCATAAAAGATGTGAATTTCGTCAAAAGATCTTGAAAATACTTTAAATTTGTCTAGGTACTTCAAAAAACGCAAATATTGGTAAACAGATTGTGAGAAAACAACACATTTTGTCATAAGATGAAAAAAAGAGGCACATTTCATCAAAAGATCGCAAAACAGGTAATTTTTGTAAAGAAAAAAAAGCAAAAATATGACAAATTTCTGAAAATAACGAAAAAAACGACAAATTAAAAAAAAAATCATGAAAAAAGCATAAATTTAATAAAACGGCAAATTACATCGAAAGATAGCGAGAAAAAAAATGACAAATTTCACCGAAAATCCCTAAGAAAACAAATAATTTTTTCCTGGTACCAGAAAAGATGTGAATTTCGTCAAAAGATCTTGAAAAAATACTTTAAATTTGTCTAGGTACTTCAAAAAACGCAAATATTGGTAAACAGATTGTGAGAAAACAACACAGAGAGACTGCATTTTTGCTATCACTGTTTAATGCAATGCTATGATAATTATATTTTTTTTCTTTACTTATCTTATAATGATTGAAATACATTGGTTTTTTCACTTTACATAAGTTATTTTATTTCCAAGTGTTTATTTACGTTCTTGGCCGATAAAGCATTTTCTATATTGTAATTTTCAAATCATCTAGGTACCACAAAAAACGCAAATTTTGCCAAATAATCATAAAAAAAAACAGCAAGCAATGAATATGGTATATAAAGACTGCTTTATCATGATTGAAAGCTATGCAAAAAGAGGGATCTCTTCTGATAATTTTATTTTTCTTTGTTGATTATAATGATCTTCATATTTCTGAAAAAACATTGTTGAGAGATCAAGATCAAGCGATTAAAAAAAAAAAAAAAAAAAAAAAAAAAAATAGCAAATTTCATCAAAATATTCCCTCCTCCTTCTCCCCAAAAAAACTCAGCAAATTTTGTCACGGGAACACTTTTTAAAAAAAGTGTACTAAAAAAAAGTGAAACATTAAAGAAATATTAATGATTTACAAAGCTGTTTATAACTGGGATTATTTTCATTTCATATGCAATTTTCTATTATTCGGCGAGACTATGAGATGTAATGTAAATACTTCCTAAACGTTATGAATTTGCTCAAAAATGAAATTATAAGTGGGAAAAAAAAATCACCGTTTTTTGACATGAGTATAATAAGAAACTGAAGCAAAAAATAAATAGTGATTTGCGAATCTGTTTACATCCATGAAGTCAAACTATCCGTCGAAAATCGCACCATCAAAACACGAAACAAAAAACAATGTGATTTCCAGCCTTTTTTTTTTTTTACACATACTAATAAATAAATTTGAAAATTACAATATAGAAAATGATTTATCGGCCAAGAACGTAAATAAACACTTTAATCATTAACTTATTGAATGTTTCAATTTCATATGAAACATCTCTACAATTAAGCCTAAGATTGCCGGCAATAACATTGCAAAAAAAGAATACAGATGGAAATAAATTAATTAACTTACATAAAGTGAAAAAAACAATGTATTCCAATCATTATAAGATGAGTAAAGTTAAAAAATTAATTATTATAGCATTGCATTAAACAGTGTCAGCGTTCTTATCCCATATTTACAAACGCGCTTTGCAAATGCTCTTACAGACAGTAACTACTCTCCTCCGATTAACCAATAGGAGGAGACTCTCGGAGACCGGCGCAAGTATCGATGCGTAGAGACGCAATTAAACCACGATTACTTTTTCTGCCTTTCGTTTTAATATATAGATATTTCACAATTTATTTCAGTATTCTCAATTAGCATATGGTTGAATATATTCATTTATGCAAGTGGGCATATATGCACTTTTAAATAACAAAGAGTTATTCAAAATTTTAATTCAACAAATTTTATTAGAACATTTTTTGTTGTTTAATTTTATGTAATATGTATTAAACTTTCCTCAAATATTGAATCCTTCCTAATTTCTCTTTCAACATTGTTCATTTTATGACTTAATCTTTACATATTGACCTGTAACAATGTTTCCATGAATGCTTTGATGTGTTTCATTTTGTTAGTGTTCATTTTAGGCCATTTTTGAAGGGTGCAGCACCCTGCCCTTTTTAAAAGTAGTAAAATGCACCTCTGATTTTACCCAGAAATTTTTGATAAATATTTTTTTTTCGTAGTATTTCTAAATTTGTGTGAAATTTCCAAAAATGATAGAATTTTTTCATTTCTTTAAGAAGAAGAACATGAAACTATTCAATCATGTTTTAATTTAATTGTATTTCTAATTTTTATATCATAAAATCATTCGAAATTAATGTTACTTGATTTATCATATTTAAAAATTATGTATTTTGCTGCTTTCTTTTTTCCCTTTCTAAAGGCAATAACAATTTTTTTTTCTTGAAAAAGTGCCCTTTTATGATACAGTAGTACCCTTTTTAATGAATAGCACCTTGCCCTTTTATAGCTATAGGGAACACTAATTTTGTCATAATTCCATTAAATATAAGTCTTAAGAATGTGTAATATAAGTAGAACTATGAAATGTAGAAGTTTAAAACACATTTTTTGAGTATATTTTCTTTTTTCCAAGATTTATATTTTCCAGACATAATGCCTTCACAGTTGACTCCTAGCAGTTATAAAGACTTATTTATTTAAAAAATTAAATAGAAATTTATAACTTTTTTAGTAGTAAATTATTAAAAATGTATTTAAAATAAATCAATCAAAATTTAATATGGATTCAATACAAATTAACACTTTAAAAATAAAAGCCGGCTTTTTTTAAGTGGATAAAACCAAAAAAAGCCGACCGGCTTTTTTTGGCCCGGCTAAAAGCCGGCAACCCTGTTTAGAAATGAGACTATAAGAAGGGTTAAATATTGTTGATAGGTTAAATATAATTTTGAAAAAAACTAGTAAATTATAACTATTAATAACAAAATACAGTATGGAACCATTTATCTGGAAACCAGTTAATTGGAAAACCAGTGAATATATTTTTAATAGACAGATGGAATCTTTGCTGAAAAATGTCATAGACATCCAATTACACATAATCATTGCTTGAAACAATTGTATAATTTGATGACTGCATCTAGTATTTGAAATAGAAATGTATTCAGTTGTACTTTAGATGTTTTCTATTTTTATCCAGAGGAAACAAGAATTTTTGTTCCTAAAACATTCCCATAAATTACATTCTATCAAATTCTATTTTTTAATCTTACTTGCATCTGATTCTTAGTTCAAGTAATCTAATAATTAATTTAAGATTAGAAGTAATACCACAACTACATATATTCCATAAAACTTATCAAATGGATGCTGCTTTAATGCCCAACCAGTTAACCAGAAGAACCAGTTATCCGGAATGTATCTGACCCCAGCCATTCTGGATAAGTGGTTCTGTACTGTAATTTTAAAAGAAGTTGCTTAAAGGTCTTTCATTAGTATTGGCACATCTACCCTATATAATTAACAATATTTATTTCAGCATAATTTAAAATTAAAAAAATTTTGAACATGGACTCATGATTTCAATCTTAGGATTTTAAGCTTAAAAGAATGAAACATCAATTAATTACCTGAAAAACTCCAAGAATTTTTTATTTTGAACCCCCCCCCCCCCCCCCCAGATTACTTAAAAGGAAAAAAATCATCAAGATATCATATGCACTGGAATGTGTGCATTTTAACATTAGACTTGTTACCTTTCACTCCTATCTTATTTGTAAATTAAAAACTTTAACTCCACAAGAATATATTTTGATTTCATAAATTTGTACATCGTTTAATAAAATACTGCTGCAGATAAAAATAAAAGAGTTGAAATTTTAATTGTGCATGTCTTTTTTATTTTTAAAAAATGAAAATCATTATAGAGGGAGTATCAAAAAATAGAGTAAGCGTAAGCACTCCAGTAAACAAAATCCAGAGCATAAATAAGTTTTAATTATGATGTAATAATTACTTTAAAACAAGATTTCATGACATACACTATACATTATGTAGAAAACGAGTGTGTTATGAAAAATATTAAATATTCAGTATAAAACTGACATGATATTACAGATGATTTTTTTTTTTAAAGTAAAGGAAGTGTTAACACATAAAACAGCTGAATAAAAGTTATTTTTTTATATTAGTGAAGTGTAAGATTATGAAAATATCTTATAAACGATTGATTAACTACACTAGAAATACGAAATTATCTCTAACAAAGTTTGCGTTTTACCGATTTTTACAAAGTTTGAAAAAATAAATAAAAGCACAAATAAATATCACGAAAAAAATTAGTATCACGATATCCTAATCTAATTTTTCAGTGAGAAATCTAAACTAATTTAAACATTGGCGGAAAAAATAAAGCTTGCAGGTAGGTAAAATAATATCAACCTACCTTCGGTGCGGTGGTATGCAGGAACAAATAAAACTTTCATGCAAAATATACGCATCATACTGAAGCAAATGTAATCAGTAATTACACTTGCCTATTAATGCATTAAATGAAAAATTATCAAGTCTATGGTTTACAGAAAAAATAAACATTTTGACAGCATCCTACTACTTTTGTTGTTATTGCGACCCTGAAACAGCTGAAACACATTAGCAAAAGACTGACTCACCCGTAATGACGAAGGTTTCTCACCAGATGCCGCTGTTATCTGATCAAATTCTGAAATGGAAAATAATAAGTTTAGTTGATTCAGTTAAATTTACTTTGAACAAGTTTTTTTTATATTAATGGTAACATTAATTAAGAGTTTTAGAATCCCACATTAATTAATTAACATACAGTGAGCAAATTTTAACTGCAAGATTTTAGACAAATAATCAGTGGCGCAGCCAGAGGGGGGGTTTTGGGGTTAAAACCCCTCCCAGAGCTAATAAAGAACGCTATAATTGCCGCTTATATGAATCAAAACCAAACTTAATATTTAAAGATTTTGGCGTATTTCGGAATCCGCCGCTTTATTAAATCAGATTTTATTTAAAAAAGTTGTTCAATTAAATGATGAAAATTCTACTTAAAACTCTGAAAGTGCATATTACATGGATTAGTTAAATAAAAATTGGTTATTTGAACTAAATCACTTTTCTAAGACGTGTTATGTTAAAAGAATGATGATTTCCTGCCACACAGATCTTCTTCGAGTTTATGTATTATACAGTGAATATTCTAATTAGTACTGATTCTATTAACCGGCGATTAAATTAACCGGCAAAAACCTTTATCAGAAACTCAACCCCCCCCCCCCCCCAGAACCGAATTCTGGCTGCGCCTCTGCAAATAATCAAAGGCGCCCATGATTATTTTTAGGTGAAGGGGGAGGGGGGGGGGAATCTCAACTTCCACCAAAGCTATCGTACATTTTTGTAAATATTTAAAGAGTTTTTTTTTCTTTCTTTTGATAAAATGAGTTTTTCTTAGGATCTTTTGACGAAATTTGCGGGTTTTTTTATGAAATCTTTGACTAAATTTGCGTTTTTACTGCGTTTAGATGAAATTAGCGTATTTCCTGTTATTCTTAGACAAATGTGTTTTCTCCATTATTCTTTGGAGATTTTTCTTTTCGATTCTTTGACAAAATTTGAGTTTCCCCCACGATCTTTTGACAAAGTTTGCGTTTTTACGCGATCCTTTGGAGAAATGCGTTTTTTTTCGCGACTCTTTGACAAAATTCGCGTTTTCCCAGCGATTCTTCAACGAAATTCATGTTTCTTTTTTGTGATCCTTGGACGAATTTTGAGTTTTTCTCGCAATTCTTTGACGAAGTTCACGAGTTTTTTTTAATCAGTGTTGAATTCAGATTCAGACACTTTTCTTGTGGAGGAATATCAGAAAACACCGGGAGGAGGGGGAGCGGATTATAGAGTTCTAAGGGAGGGAGGACTACACTTTTCAATATTTAAAAACACAAAATCTCAAATCTTATGGGGAGAATGCCCTCCCTCGGGCTATCTTTAGAATTCAACACTGTGTTTAATGTTGCAATGAATGTATTTCTTAAAAGGTTGTCCATAAATGATGTAACTTTTTTCAGTATTTTTGACCCCCCCCCTTTTTGTCACAAAATGTCACCACTTCACCATCCCCCCCCCCCTCTTGTCATATGTCACACAACATTAAATAAACAAATACTTGGGAAAAAAAAGGAAATTTAAAAAATGAAATTTTATATTGAATTTTTTCAAATTCATCCCTTTCTTAACCCTTTCGGATCTGGCGTGCTATTAATAGTACATGTATTTTAATGGAGAATTACTTTATTTAAAAAACTTTTGCTGCTACTTACATGTAATAATGTTAGTACAGGGTGTCCAGCAAATAACACCCTGATTTCAAAATTAAATTTCTCAAAAACAAAGATAGTAATATGCGGTAAACGGTTTTTTCCTTAGGTAAGCTGTAAAAATCTTATACAGAAATTTCAAACAGTGAATATTTTGAAAAAATTGTGTTCTGATTGCAAAGAACGCTTTGATTTGACATTTTTCTTGCTTTAGATTGCTGCCAGAGTACCGTTTCGGCTTAAAGTACCATATTTCATAGTTTAAAATTAAATTTTTGAAATTTCGAAATTCTAAAAATTTACTTCGAAAAATCTTTAAAATATTGCACTGTAAGCTGAAAAATTATTTCTCTGCAGGCAATCTAAAACAAGAAAAAAGCCAAATCAAAGCATTCTATGCAATCAGAACGCATTTTTTTTTTTTTTTTTTCAAAATATTCACTGTTTGAAGTTTCTGTATACGATTTTTACAGCTTACCTAATGAAAAAACCGTTTACCGCATATTACTATCGATCTTTGTTTTTGAGAAATTTAATTTTGAAATCAGGGTGTTATTTGCTGGACACCCTGTCTATGCAATGCCTATATGGCTTTATTTATGTTTAGGCATTTAGTAATAATATTTATTATTATTTGCATAGTTCTCTTTGCGATTCTTTTATTTTTAACATATATTTCACTTTTTAAATTTAAAATAAAGTTACTTTCCTGAAAGAATCGTATGTAATAAAGCTCAAAAAGTATTAGAAAGTTGTAATGTAAGTTAAATCCCGTATTGTAATACAATATTTTCTAAACATCTCAAAATATTCTTCCTTAGCCTCTTGCCATATGAATATGAATTGATGCAAAACAACGACATTCCTTATCTTTCAGACAATAGAAATAGTCTTTAAACACTAATTAATCGATATGGATTAAGGTTATTAACGTCAAAGTAATTTTTTCTAAAAACTGAAAAAAAAAAAATTCGGAACCGAAAGGGTTAAGAATCAGAATATTTCTGACTCTTTTAAAGCTGTACTTAAACCCAAAGTAGGTAATTTCTAAATATCCATAAAGTATCTTTGAATCTTAGATGCAAAATGCATTTATTCAGAACATATGATTGATTAACGTTTTCCACTTTCCAATAAAGGCAAAGAGTCTTTTGCAAAATCACAGAAAAATTGTTGAATTTTAAATTGAATTTCAGGCCGTGACAACCAATTGCTCCCTCATAACGGCTTTTTGTAACTTTCAAGTCCTAAAAATTTGCATAAAATGCTCAATTTCTTGAATAATTGTTTAATTTTATATGAAACGAAAAAATCTTCAGTTTTTTGGCATCTGAATAAAATGTATATATTTATATACATTTTATCTCAGATATGCATTTTATATCAGATTTATATTTTTAGCTCACAGGCTATCATAGCCTGAGAGCTTATGTGCCCGTCCGTTCTGTATGTATGTGCGTTCGTGCGTAACGCGATAACTCATGATAAAAATATCCGATCCACTTGAAATTTTGTATGTAGGTATATCCTGACAAGGCGCTTCCCTGATTAGTTTTTGGAGTTCATTCGATATGTATAAGAGGGGGAACGGGGGGCTCATGCCCCCCGTTAGTTGATATAAATGGGATTTTCATGCAGAATTAAGTTTTCGTTCAAAATTTAGATTAGGATCATTCTGATGAGGCGATTCCGTGACTGTTATTAGGTGTTCATTGAATAAGTATAAATAGGGGGAACAGGGGCTCTACTTCCCCCCCCCCCCCCACCGTTAGTTGATATAAATGGGATTTTCATGCAGAATTAAGTTTTCGTTCAAAATTTAGATTAGGATCATTCTGATGAGGCGATTCCGTGACTGTTATTAGGTGTTCATTGAATAAGTATAAATAGGGGGAACAGGAATTCTAATGCCCCCCCCCCTTAATTTATATAAATGGGTTTTTCAAGCAGAATTTTCAGATTTCGTTCAAATCTCTGAATAGTTTTGGAAGTTTAATGGTTAAGTATAAAAGAGGAGGATAACTCCTTTTAAATTATATAAATGCTAAATGGGTTTTTATTAAGAATTATCTAATTTGCTCTGAATTTTGGATATAGATTTTTTATATGATAAAGCATGTCTTTGATAGTATAGGAGATTCAATGATTAAGTATAAAAAAAGAGGAAAGGGGAGAGCTGTTTCCCCTTCTTATTTTTTTTTTTTCGAACGGAATTAACCCTTGAAAATATAAGGCTTTAATGTACAATTAGTATTTGTAGCCTGTGAGCTCAATGCCATCAGTTTAACTGGGCAGTATTCTTTATTAAGAATATTTAAGCAACTTTCTTCTTTACGAATGAATATAACTTCCCAAAGGTAACGGAAATTTAGTTATTTTGGATGTGGGGAAACCTTCAATATAAAAATTGCTCATTAAGAGACGGATCCCCCCCCCCTCCCCTAAATAAAGAAGCCATGACCCCCAGTTAAAACGACGGCTGGAAATACGCCCTTGATGTAATGTGCAAATTATATATAACATCATTTTGATGCAAAAATGTTTTCACAGATACAAATAGAACCTTTCTATATCGATAAGTCATTTTTTTTTTCAAAAACACTGATGGATCATTATTATTCTCATCTCAGGTGACGAGATACCGAAAATCTAAACGGGCCCGGAAGGATATCGAAAGATAAGTTTTGTTTCCGCAAGTGTTTCAGTGAGTGAATCGTAAAAACTGACATTTAACGCTGCAGGATATGGTTTACATAACAATATATAAGCAAGAATACTAGACTTGCAATCCTAGAAATATGTCTTGTACTTCATACACAATATATTAAAGATACATTTATGAATAAAGACGGGTGACTATCCAGTGAAAAGAAAATATGTAATGATGTCCGACAAATTGTCATATAGATAATAAAATAGTAAGCGCACATTAGAAGTAAAACTGTAGAATATCTACTTTAATGTTTTAAAATGTTTCTTTCAGATACGGCAATTTAGTTTCCTGAACTTTATATAACCATTATACAATGCTACTATTTAACATCTACAACCCAATAAATAAACAAAATAAGGAGTTAGCAATTTTGGAGCAATAATGAATTATTGGAAACTGTGTTACTTGGCTCGTTTTCAAGGCTGTTACCAAGTAGACACACCAATTAGTTGATTAGAAATCAGGAAAATCTTAAAGTGATTTCTAAAAACACCCGATTAATCGTAAAACCAAAATTTAAGTCAATGAAAAAACAAAATATATATTAGACCAATAATAATAATGAAAAAAGAGAATATACAGGGTGATTCAAAAAAGATGGGAAAAATTTTAAGAGGTGATAGTACACATCAACACAAATAATATTAAATGGAAAACTAAGGGTCCCAAACGTCAGGCGCCATCAAAGTTAAGGGTCCAAAATTTGAAATAATTATAATAAACGGGAAAATTGATCGATTCGTTTGCGGTTTTCACTAAAACTATTCTTTATGTCAGTATTGTCTTGAAAATAAATTATAAAGATAATTTTCAAAAAATGCCGATAGAGGTCGCTTTAGACTTTGGAGTAACGAACAACTATTTTTTACCGTTATTTTTTGCATCTCATTAATTTTTTTAGACGTTTAGACATAAACTTAAATTTTGAGCTCAAAAACTTTGGTTAAAAAGCGCAAACTGAACTGCGTTCAATGGGAGTGGGTAGGTTCAAATTTCAAATGATTATACAAAACGGAAAAATTTGTCGATTCGTTTGCGGTTTTCTCTAAAACCATTCTTTATGTCAGTATTTCTTTGAAAATAGATTTTAAAGATAAATTTCAAAAAATTCCAATAGAGGGTGCCTTAAACTTTGGAGTAAGCAACATTTATTTTTAACCGTTATTTTTTCTATTCAAATAAATGCTTTAAAAGCTTAGACTTAAATTTTGAGTACAAAATCGGAATCGTTATGAGTAATTAAGTAGCGAAAAATTGAACTGTGTTCGTAGGGTGGGCAGGGTAACATTTCAACTAATTAACACAGTTCAGTTTGCGTTTCTTAATCCCTCCCAATGTTTCAGAATTTGAGTTCAAAATTTAAGTCTAAGCTTTTGCAAGCATTTAATTAGATACAAAAAATAACAGTTAAAAATTGTTGTTGGTTACTCTAAAGTTTAAGACGCTCTCTAACGGAATTTTTTGAAATCTATCTTTAAAATTTATTTTCAAGCAAATACTGACATAAAGAATGATATTAGAGAAAACCGCAAACGAATCGACTAATTTTTCCGTTTTTTATAATAATTTGAAATTTGAACCTCCCCGCCCCCATTGAACACAGTTCAGTTTGCGCTACTTAACACCACCCTCAACGATTTAGATTTTCAGCTCAAAATTTAAGTTTATGTCTAAGCTACTAAAAAAATTAATAATGAGATGCAAAAAATAACGGTAAAAATAGTTGTATATTACTCCAAAGTCTAAAGCGCCCTCTATCGACATTTTTTGAAATTTATCTGTATAATTTATTTTCAAGACAATACTGACAAAGAATAATTTTAGTGAAAACCGTAAATCAATTGACCAATTTTTCTGTTTTTTATAATCATTTGAACTTTGAACCTACCCACTCCCATTGAACACAGTTCAGTTTGCGCTTTTTAACCAAAGTTTTTGAGCTCAAAATTCAGTGGCGGCGCTACACTAAACACGGGCGTCGGCGACATCAGCTTTGCGAGGCCCCTTTCATTTTCCAGTCAGAAAGAAAATGTTAAATGAGCTGAATTATACACTAATGATAATTATACACTAATTTATTAGTATACTATACAAGTTTTATTGCTAATCAAATAATGACATAAATTACATAAACAAAGACAAATTAAAATAGACGAACTTTTCGGCTTTTCGCCTGACTGAATTTTTTTAAGATTACGTCATAATTAATACCAGCTGCTATTTCAGCTTCAATTGATAGTATTGATAATGCAGATAGTCTTTCTTGGCTCATCGTTCTTCTCAAGTAGGTCTTAATTTTAACTTTGAGAGGCTTCTCTCAGCAGAAGCTGTACTGACTGGAACTGTCAGCATGATTCTGATCGTTATGTAAACATTTGGATATACTTTTTCCAAATTATTTTTTTAAATGCACTCTATAAGTTGCTTTGCGTCGTTGATAGAGTCCAGTGAATTGGATTTTAAAAGCTGGAGTTCCGCATAAAGTTCGAAAGGCTGTATATGTCACTATTTTTCCCTTCCCGAAGTATTGTACGTAAATCATTATAATGCTTAAGCTCCTTCTTGGATAATGATTTCAAATAATTGATATCGCAAATAAAACCAAATCGTTCAAAATATTCCTTGAGTGCTTTGAATCGACATTCGATATCGACTATTACAGCATCTATCATTGTGTTAAAAAAGTTAACTCTGTACTGCATTTCAATAGATTGTACAGATTCATCAATATGTTCATAAACGAACATTCGTTTTTTCTTTGCTATTCTTTTCTCTTTAAATTGAGACTCGATTTCATAACTACTTTTTTTTACAAACAATTGAGCTTCTGCAACGCTTGTTTCAAATCCTGTATTACGGAATTCTTGAATGCAGTCACGAAATGAACGTAAAGTATCAATAGCAACTTTCAAGTTCACTTGAACCGATTGCCATAGTTTACTTATATTGTTCACACGTACTAAAATCTCGTACCACACGTGTATTGCAACAATAAATTCAAAAGTTAACATTTCGTTCAAGACTGCTTGACAATCGATAAGGGTTTCGGAATCATCAGTTTTATTTTTCAGGTCAGGGGCGTAGCTACCGTGGAACAATTGGAGCAAACTGCTCCAGGCGCACGAATCATAAGGGCGCAAAATTTGATGGAGCGAAATATAGATTTATAGAGTTACTTGCAATTTTTCATTATTAATTAGATATTATAGATGAATCATGTTACAATCAGCATTACCCTGCATTCAACCTCAACGATGTCTATTTGTGTACGCAGTTAGAAGAAATTACTGCTATTCGCGAAGTTGTAATTTTAATTGATATTGCAGCGTCAAGTAATTTTTCCAGCACCATTTCAGCATGCCAGAATATTTTTCTGTAATTTTTCCATAGGCGATAGTTGAAAATTTTGAAATCTCAACTAATCGAAACTTATTTACAGGTTCTTACTTATTGGCTACCACTATCACAAAACAATAATCTTCTTAATACATTTCCATTGAAAATGTTTTAGAAACTTATCATGGAATAAGGAAATAATGGACGCTAAAGAAGCCATCCTTGAGAAACCTATATTTACGATGTAACAGCAATGCCGTAGCAATTTAGCTATTTCACGATTTGAAGAAAGAAGAAGAAGAAAAAAAAAAAAAGAAAAAAAAAAACAATAGTTTGAAAAGTTCATGAAAATCATTGACCATATTACAAACGAAAATTCTGAAGTTCTTTTGTATGTTTGTTTCTTGAAAACTAAACGTGCATAAATACAGATTGCAAAATAATAATAATTTTAGGTGTAGGTTCTTTCTGATAAGGCGAATCTCTGAATAGTTTTGGAAGTTTAATGGTTAAGTATAAAAGAGGGGATAACTCCCCTTAAATTAATTAATGGATTTTTATTAAGAATTTTCCGATTTGCTCTAATTTTGGATATAGATTTTTTATATGATAAAGCATATTTCTGATTAGTTGAAGGGGTTCAATGATTAAGTATAAAACGAGGAAATGGAGGCAGCTGTCCCTCTTCCCCTTCATTTTTTTTTTTTTTTTTTTCGAACGGAGTTAACCCTTGAAAATATAAGGCTGTAATGTACAATTAGTATTCGTAGTCTGTGAGCTCAATTCCATCAGTTTAACTGGGTAATATTCTTTTTATTTATATGTATATTCAGATTTTTTTGACTGGCACAAGTTTTTTAAAATTGTGAAATTTAATAAAACTTAAAAAATATATAGCCTTCTAGCAACATTGTTTTGTACCATACTTAGCAACTGCGGCATTTTCGACCCTACGTTATTATGTATTTCAGAGCCGTCTCTGTGCTCCCAACACCTGCTGCAATTTATCTGTCTGGTTATGAAACACCCTGTAGATATAAAAAGATGAGCGTGAGCAATAAAAATAATTTTATTGAGATGCAAGAGAAAATGCTCATCATTTATCAGCACATAATTATTTTTTTTTAAGTTACGAAGTTTACATTTGTTTTCAGCCCTTGTATTCTATACCTAAAAAAAGACAAAAACTTTTTTTTTTAATATGATCAAAACTTACCGAGATACTTTGATTGATACTTTGAGTTTTATGGAAATTTAGTATTTTCTGACACTAAAAACAATAATCTGCTTCCTTTATATGCAAAAAGTAAAAAGCTTGACAAAATAGTGCGGGTTTTTAGCTCACAGACTATCATAGCCTGAGAGCTTATGTGCTCGTCCGTTCTGTATGTAAGTGCGTAACGCGATAACTCATGATAAAAATATCGGATCCACTTAAAATTTTGTATATGAGTATATCCCGATAAGGCGCTTTCCTGATTAGTTTTTGGAGTTCATTCGATATGTATAAAAGGGGGGGGCGGGGGGTCGTACCCCTCCCTTTAATTGATATAAATGGGTTTTTCATGCAGAATTATCAGTTTTAGATATAGGATCATTCTGGTTGGGCGCCTCCGCGATTGGTATTAGGTTTTCATTGAATAAGTATATACAGGGGGAACGGGGGTTCTAATGCCCCTACCTTTAATTTCTATAAATGGATTTTTCATGCAGAATTATCAGATTTCGCTCAAATCTCTAAATAGTTTTGGAAGTTTAATGGTTAAGTATAAAAAAGGGGGATAACTGCTCTTAAATTATATAAATGGGTTTTTGTTAAGAATTTTCCGATTTGCTCTGAATTTTGGATATAGATTTTTTATATGATGAAGTATGTGCCTGATTAGTTTAGGGGGTTCAATAATTAAGTATAAAAGGGGAAAGGGAAGCTGTTTCCCCTCCTTTAATTTTTTTTTCCGAACGGAATTAACCCTTGAAAATATAAGGCTGTAATGTACAATTAGTATGTGTAGCCTGTGAGCTCAATGCCATCAGTTTAACTGGGCAGTATTCTTTTTATTTTTAATTATTTTACTACAATGTTACGAAATCCTTGAAAAGAAAAACAGATATTAAGGGCGACACATTGCACTAACCCACTGGTGCATTCAACCCGTTCGCAACGGGAGTCTTTTACGAAAGTTTGAATGTTTTGTCATTTATTTTTAAAAACAAAAATTTATGCCATATTAAATCGGAGAAACTGCTCCGATTAATTAAGGTCAATTTTACAGTAAAATTTTACTGGTGGGGATAAACAAGGATTCTTAGGCCTTTTTATGGCATGTATACGTGTTGCTTGCCCCCAAGATGTTAAAACGAAAATCCGGTCCAATTGCAAAAAATATTGGTAGCTACTCCATTTATAAAGAATTATGATTATTTTCATTTTTTTAATATTTATTTTTAATTATTTGTATTTAATGCATGGATAAAATACTTTCACTTTCATATAAAAGTAAGGTTTTAAATCGAATTGAGAACAGTATATAAACTTTAAACTTCAAAACAAAATTCTGCAGAAATTTTTCAAGTCACAAGAGGGCGCAAGAACTTTACTTGCGCCAGGGCGCCTAATATGTAGCTACGCCGCTGTTTCAGGTCATCTACGCATTCGACGACATCATCAAACTGCAAAAATATTGCTTTTACTGCTTCAATTCTACTTTCCCATCGTGTTTCAGACAGAGATTTGAATGTCAATTTTAATTTAGTTTTTATCAGATCCCAACGCTTACTTGACTTTGCAAAGAGAACATAAATTTTATTGATGAAGCCGAAAAATGACTTAGCTGTTGTAGAATTAGCTGCATCTATTAAAAGCAAATTCCAACAATGGCTTCCGCACGGAGTGAAGAATGCTCGTGGATTAACATTCAGTATTCTTGTTCTGACACCTTTATTACTGCCGACCATATTGACGCCGTTATCATATTCCTGTCCTCGACAGTTTTGGATATCTAGACCATTTTTTTCCAGTTCCTCTAAAATTGTATTTGTTAAATACTCTCCCGTTGTTTCTGCAACGGCAATAAACCAAACAAAATGTTCCTCTATCGCTCCAGTTGAGGAATTGCAAAATCTTAATATTGACATTTGTTCCCTACGGCTCACATTCCTAGTGCAATCGGACATGAAGGCGTAATTTTGAATTATAACTTAACCCATCAAATAAAAAAAGAATACTCAAAATCGATTGATTATATCTATCGCACATGAAATGGCGATTCATAAGTATGAAAATATAATTTAATTATACAAATTACTAACCTAAAATTACGACAATAAAATAATATAGTTTTAAAGACAAATAAATATGCTAAGAAATGTATTTGGATACTGACTTACCTTACAAATATGAAATAAATCACAACACGATGATAAATGTATAAAAATATAACTTCTTTAAAGTATATAAATCAAAAATTTTTTACTTGGTAATGAAAACAAACGATTAGGGGACTCACCAGTCTCGCTGGCAGAATCGCCTAACTTTCATAACGTTACCAACGACTCTAGATAAATACTAGTATGCTCGTACGGAAATAAATACGGATTGCTGAGTAACTTGGCCAAGATCCAGATAGATTTTCCGCTGTTATCGAAACGAGATTGACCAATCAGAGGCCTGCCTTTTTGCAAATGGCGAAACGCTCGAAAAAATGCAGGCTTTTGATTGGTCAATTCCGTTTGCTAAACAGCGAAAAATCTGTCTGGATCCTGGCCAAATATTTTTAACAACTCGAAAAATTGTTTTGCGAGGCCCCCACAGGCGCGAGGCCGTCGGCGGTCGCCGACGTCGCCGACGCTTAACGCCGCCACTGTCAAAATTTAAGTTTATGTCTAAACGTCTAAAAAAATTTAATGAGATGCAAAAAATAACGGTAAAAAATAGTTGTTCGTTACTCCAAAGTCTAAAGCGCCCTCTATCGGCATTTTTTTGAAATTTATCTTTATAATTCATTTTCAAAACAATACTGACATAAAGAATAGTTTTAGTGAAAACCGCAAACGAATCGATCAATTTTCCCGTTTTTTATAATCATTTCAAATTTTGGACCCTAAACTTTGATGGCGCCTATCTCCTACGGAAGACGTTTGGGACCCTTAGTTTCCCATTTAATATTATTTGTCTTGATGTGTACTATCACCTCTTAAAATTTTTCCTGTCTTTTTTCAATCACCCTGTATATAAGTACAAATACAATCAAATTATTAAAAATATTTCAATATTTATGATAATTGACTATCTTTATAAAAATTTTTGCTCTTAAATTAAATTATAAAAGTTAAAGCATAACATTCAGAAAATTACTTGCAAATACTCCCGAATCTTGTATCAAACATTGTTAAATACCGTTTTAACAAACCCTTCCAAATGTTGAGCTAAATTTATCATATAATAAAATAAATTTAAATTCATTTCAATCAAAGTGAATTTTGATCACTATGGACAAAATCTATGTTAACCATGGTTTAAACCACCCGTTGTTAAAACCCATACAAACCTGAATTTAAAAAAAATCCTTTTCGGCTTGGCCTATAGGTAGAGGCAGATTTCGAAGAGTGCTCATTTCAACAACAAAAATAAAATATGATTAGAGATAAACTCAGCTTAACAACTTTATTTGGCCGCCTTTGGAAATTTTTTAATTTCATTTTTCTGTAAGAACTGGTTTTATCAAAATCATCTTAAGCGGAATTCGGCTCAAATGCCCATTTTGACAACATATTTTGAAATATATTCTGACTCTATTAAAAAATCGACAAATTCCGAACATTATATAATAATGTTATATATAATTCCTAAATAACAAAAAGCTGTCAATTGAATGCGTTTGAGAGCAAAATTTAATTTAAATTGAGTCGTAAAATAACCAATTTGTTATTTGAATACATCCTCAATTCTTTAATACAATCATGATCGCTTCGGGAAATTTTGTGCGAAGTGCCCAATTTGACAGCTTTTTTTTTTTTTAAAAAAGTGTATTCAGCCTTTATCAAAAAACTGACCAATACGGCACAGTATACTGTTCCTAAATAAGAGAACCTGTCAATTGGATGCGTTTGAGAGCAAAACTGAATTTAAAAATGAATCAGAAAAAACGCAATTTGCTATTTGAATACTTCCTCAATTTTTCAATGACGATCTCTGCGGAAATTCTGTTCAAAATGCTTAGTTTGGAAGCCTTTCTTGAAATATATTCTGCCTTTATCAAAACACTGGCTAATACGGCACATTATAAATTTCCTAAATAAGAGAACCTGTCAATTGGATGCGTTTGAGAGCAAAAATAAATTTTAAGAAAGAGAATATAAGCAGTTTGGATTTGAGGGTTTTTTTTCCCTCCAACTCCTATTTTTGTTTAATTTATTTTTGCTATAACTGGTCCTTTGAAAAACTTGTCAATATAAAAGTTATACATATGATTAAGAAGATGTAAAATAAATTTAATTGGATTTGATACTTTAAGAATAGACGAAGTTATGGATTTTTATCATTTTTGATCCCCTTTTTTGTTTTCGTTTTTAATTTTTTTTTTATCGGTAAGAAATTTGTATCAAAAACTTGTAAATACAAAAGTTTTAGAACATTTTAAGAAAATTTATAAAAAATTTAGTTGGATTTGATATTTTGAGAATTGAGTTATGAATTTTTTTCTCCCAAAAACCCTGTTTTTTTCGCCCCTTGAGCCCATTTTTTTAACTTCATCAAAAATATGTCATGCATAAACTTTTGGCCAATTTGTTAGAAGTAACAAACTTTAAACTTATTCGATATCTATTTTGAATAAGAAGTTATGGCGTTTTTTAGGTTTTCACAAAACCCCTCCTTATTTCTACCCCCTTGGTCCGATTTTGTCCATTAACGAACTTGACCGAGATTTTGTACCCCTTGGTTTTATGTATCAGTTTGGAGGAGATTGGAACAGAATTATAGAAGTTATCGTGTCCAGAAGAAAGTGATATAAACTTTTTTACTGGTGGTAGTTTTGGGGTCTAGAGGTCATGATCAGCGTAGATCTGCAAAAAAATTTCAGAATCAACATAGAAGCGACCGCAATAAATAGTATTTCATACGAAATCTATTTAATAAGATACCCGGCGCTATAAAAGACCATTTTACTAAAACCTGTTATCAAAATGTCCAGAATTAAAATGATTTTCTTTCAATAAAAATTAAAAATGATTTTTTAAGCTGGCGCTAGAAGATATAATAACGAGTAAGTAGACAAAATGTAGCCACAGCAAAGAAATAAATCCCTTTAGTGAATTTGTATTCGATTTTAGCAGCAAGTGTAAAAGGAGGGGAAAAAACTATGACGAACATGCCAAGGAGAATCCAGTTGTTACATGCATTGCTATGCTGCACACTACAGCAGAGATTCGAGAATTGATAAGGGGACAGGGGATCTTTATTTGAACAAAATCGTTGCAAATCTATTTCTGAGGTATAATAGTACCAAAAGTTTTTTCTTATTAAAACATCATTTATGAACATTTTAAGAAGTAAATAATAAAGGTAAATGTATTAATATACTTTAAATCTGTTTTTCTCAAAACTAATTTTTAAGCGTTTTTAGATTTTTGAAATGCTCCTTGCGACGCAGTTTTTGATCAATATTTATGAAATTGATAAGGAATTATTTAGATATTATTTAGAAAGAAATTGTGTAAGCTTTTTAAAATCAGCCTTTATTAGTCAAATTTGATTTTTTACTTATTAAAAGACAAAATTTTGATGACAATCGATATGGAATTTAGAAAAAACCTGCAAAATATTAACTATTCAAGAGATTAAAAAAATCTTACACAAATTTGTTTATAACAGACTTTTAAGTGCAAAAAATGCAAAAGCGAGAAAATATCTCAAAAATTAAGACACGAGGAGCATTTTAAAATTTCGCTTAAAAATTTAAAATTTAAGAAATTTAAAAATTTTAATAAAGTTGGAAATGTTTCTGAAGGTGTTCTATATGCTTTTGGTGAAATGTATATATGCACAAAATTTCATATTGCTATGATTAAAAAAGTCTATTTTTTTTTTTTTCGATATCCTCATATAGCATCATAACTCAATGTCCTTTGAATTTTTTTTTTTTTTTCAATATTTAAGCATTTTAAGGCACATTTTTAGCAATGGAAGAAAATGATTCTGCCAATAAATTGTTCAAATCTCTTGACAAAATTTGAAAAAAATTAAATTCTAAAATATATCTTTCCGAACAGTTTTGAACATTGAGTTAACTTTTTTTTTAAAGTATTCTTAGAAAGTGTGCAGTATAATATTTAAATGTCGGATTTATCATAAATTAATTAGTTTGGGAAAGTAAAAAAAAAAAAAAAAAAAAATTGCAACTACAGGTAAAAATTGCAGTAAAAACTAACTTTTATATTTTTATATGTTAAAAAAAAGTTTATTGTAAATCTGAGTTTTAGCAAGTAGATCCTAACGAACAAAAAGAAAAAAAAAAAAGAAAAAAAAAAATCGAGTCAAATTTAAAAATATCCATAAAAATTTTACCACTTTGAACAAGCTAATGTCGAAAAAATACAAACTGAAAAAATTCAATTTTAAGATTTCAACTTCAAAAATAATTATTCTAAATCTATCCGCTCTGTCTGCGATGGTAGGAAAGAAAAAACAGCTCTGCCTCCTAGTACGGGTGCGATAAATTAAAAAAGATAGGTATTCAGCTGCAATCACAACGTTAACAGTGAAATGGCTGTGGATTTTATAACGACAGCGATGCAATACAATCACTTTTAAGGATGTGTTCCAATCGAAACTGCTTATTTTCTGATTTATTTTTTAATTCATTTTTGCTCTCAAACGCATATTCTCTTACTTAGAAACTGCATAACATAATGTGCCATGCTTGTCAATTTTTTGATGAATCCAGAAAATGTTGCAAAAAATGCTGTCAAAGTCGGATTTTTGAACCGAATTTTCCGACGTTGGAGATCTGGGAACGAAAAACAGTCATACTGAGAAAATAATTGTTTATAAAGCAAATTCTAATTGAGTGCAAAATGAAATCACAAGGCCTTTCATATATAACTCTTAAATCACCTCATCAAGTTTCATGTTTTTACTTTTAAAAGTAAGTCTGAAAATGTCTCAGAAAGTTTCGAGCTATTGAGGGTGGAAAAATATTTTTTTCTAATACATTCTTAACTGTACTTATAACACTCATATATTTACGTAACGTCATCAAAATATACAAGGATAATAAAGAATAATTTAAGTAAAAAATTAAAAAATCCATATTACCGCTATTTTTCGCCGAATGTAGAGTACAGAGTCCCCTTAAGGGTGTATTTTAATCGAAACTGTTTATTTTGTGATTTATTTTTAAATTCATTTTTGCTCTCAAACCAGGCCCGTAACTACAAACTTGGAGGCCCCGGGGCAAACTAGTGGGCCCCCTTGCGCCCGGGGCAAATTGAAACTTTATTCCGGGCGCAGTTTTTTTTTCTTCGCAGGCCGCTGTTTAAATGTATTATAAGCCCAAAAATGACTAAAAAAAAAGTAGAATTGGGCCATACTCGGCAGGCACCTTGCGACGACGCAATGTTTGCCGATCCCTCTAGAGCTAGCATAAGGGAGAAAATATGGACTTCTGATTTGTTGAATACTTTAAAGAGCGTTTTTGCTTAAGTTCATTTTTGAGTTTATGTAACTTAATAATACATTTCTGTTTAAAAATCTTTTAAAAGATGGATTTTGATTTTTTTTTTTCGATTTTATGTATTTATTAATAGAAAAGAAGAAAGATTTTGCTTTATATATTATTCAACCGATCAGAAGCCCATATTTTCTTCCTCATACTAGCTTCGGTGGGATCGGCAAACAGGCTGGCGCGAAATGACACATTCGACTCAACATTCTGCTGCCTGCTCTAGAGCTGTTTTTGCATTCGAAGCGTACGGAGTAAATCGACGGACACGCAAAAAATTTATTCTAGCACTTTGATTTTTTTTTTATTACTAGGTGCTGGGCATTTTATAGGAAGTTACACTAGAAGCTAAAATCAATAGTTTTTTTAACCATCAGTTTGGGGGCCCCCAGGCTTGGAGGCCCCTGGGCAGTGCCCCTGCTGTCCCGGCGGTAGTTGCGGCCCTGTCGCAAACGCATAAAACTGGCAAATCCTTTTATTTAGAAAGTACATAATGTGCCGTACTTTTTGATTGTTTGATAAATGGAGAAAGCACTAAAAAAAAAAAAAAAATACTGTCAAAATGGGTGTTTTTCATCGAATTTTCCGAATAGGAAGATCTGGGGAAAAAAATGACCATACTGTAAAAAAAAAAAATTGCTTATAAATCAAATTCTAATGAATTGAGCTAAAAATGAAAATCCCACGGCATCTCATACATTTCTTTTAAAATCCCCTCAGCAAGTTTCATGTTTTTACTTTTAAAAATGAGTCCGAAAATGTATCAGAAATTTTCAATCTGTTGAGGGTGGAGAAACATTTTTTCGAATACACCCTTAAGCGGAACAAATTTTGTACAAAAAGCTGCGTTATACCCATATAATGTTTAGAATGCCACTTTTACTCCCTGAAGCAGCGTTAAAAATAGCGCCAGTTATCGTTTCAAAATATCAAAATACTGATTGTTACTCGCTACCTGACTAACTACATTGAAAGTAGATACACTGTAGTTTCACAGTTTGTTGTGCATTATTTACCTTTTTTTTATTTCAACCATTACAGTTTTGCTTCATAAAATATCTACAAATCTTTTTAAATTTCAATAGTAGTACTATAAATCGATGTGTTTAAATCTATTTAATAACAAATATTTTCTTTTTTTAATGGTAACTTAAAAGTACAAAAGGAACATAAAGGGTTAATCAAAACTTATATAAAACTAGTTCAACGCAAAAAAAGGAAACGTTCTTGGGTAAATTTCATCCCTGAATAATAAAGTAAAAAGTTTTGTACTTCAAGAAAACGTCCATTCTTATTGTGAGAAATCCTTGCATTAAAATCTCATATAATGTATAAAAAAACAAATTTTCTTTCAAAATGTTCAGAATTTAAATGATTTTCATTCAATATAAAAATAAGAAGTGAATTTGTAACCTGTTAAAAGTGATGAATCTTAAAAGCCGCGAAAAACTAACATCGCAAAATCTATTTTGAAAAGTCTAAAATCTGAATAAATGGGGATAAATATAATAGAAGTAATCAATACCTGATGAAAATGGCACAAGATATCGGAACTTCTTCCATGTAAAGCAGGCAATCTTTGCACCTGTTCTTATCAGTGAGAAACTTATAAATGGATATCTTATCGGCATGTAATCTTATCGCTCCAAGATTATTTATTGATTGGTTGGTTGGAATGGATTTTATGGAGCAAAGTCCTGAAAGGGTCATGCTGCGTAGCAGCGAACTAAAAGATATATCAGTTAAATGAAAAAAGAAATCTCAAAAAAAGATTGCGTGGATAGCGTTTATCACTTGTACATTTAATATCTATCATTAAATATTTAAAAAAAGTAAATTTTAGAATGTTATGGTTCGATATTATGCTAAATATCCGCTTCAAAAGAAAAAATAGACTTAAAACTTTTTCATTTAAAGAAATGAAGTGATTATAAACTATGTCTCGACGGTACTTTAAAGTACCACTGTTTTCTATCCCAATTACAACATGCTCGTTGAATACATTTGCAATGGTAATTTTAGGGAACTTTAGTAAATATTTCCCTTTACCATCACTAGATATAATAGCAATTTCAGTATGTAGAAAATTGTTTAGGAAGCTAATTTTGGAGCACATATCCCTCAATTTTACTTCTATTTTGTTGTCTGACATGGTATGTTAAATTTTGCTTGGAAACATCTGAAATGTTAAACGTAAGGCTATAGGCTATCACATTTTTTCCCTTGCTTTTAATACACTCAAGAGCCAAAACATTGGGACCACCCCTACATTTTGCAATGAATTAATCTGGATGACGTGGAAGGACATAATCCGGTGGGAATGGTATTTAAATGCTGCTAGGGAGTCTCGGGAATCATTTTTGTGCTTGTGTGGTTAGGCTGTCGATTTGAGGTACCTTGATAGAGGATAGAATTCGATCGCCCGACGACTCAGACCGAGTAACTTAGAATGACACTCGGTAACTTCGAACTTTTTCATGGGTAGTTCGGGACAAATCGTTGTTAGTACTTGCGCAAAGTGGATGAATGATGGTGGAACCATCAGTAAGTAGAAATCGCGTTGGACGTCCATGCATTATCAAATAAAAAAAAAAAAAAAAAGGAAACTCCCGCTCCCAGCTCCCACCCCCTCACTTGGTAAAGTAAAATTGGCACCAAAGATAAGGAAAGGGCAGCTGACGTCACTGTGGACGAATTACTGTGGATAAGGCTCCTATATACATATAGGCTCCTATATGTTACAGGAGCCCTAACTGTGGATAAGCGAGAAAAACCTGTCCGTTCTTTAACGACTGATACTGCACGGATGAGCTCCGAGAATTTGATTGGTCTAAGTTTGCCAATCTATAAGTGCGATATGATTGGGCTACGTCGCCTAGATGATTACTACAATGATTGCTATGACAAAAAATGTAGCGGTAGATTGGTTGACAAACGTGTTTGTTTGTAAACATGCCCTTTCCTTATTGCCTGTTTCCATCGCAAAACAATGCAGTAACAGTGGTCCAAGTAGAATTCTTTTGGAGCATGTAGTTCAGCTAACACAGTCGAATGTGAGACTACGCGGCTAACGTCCCACTCCTGTGGCCCTGTTGACCAAGCATTATCGCCAAATACTTCTAGTATATAAAGGGCAGGGAACATCATGGTTGGACTGTGGAACATAGGGACAGAGTTGCTTCGTCGCACAGAGGGGCAAAATCCCAGAAACCTGGCCAAAAGTAGAAAAATAAAGTTACCGGTTTGGGAATTTTGATTATACAGTTGACTACAGAAATGTTTGGAAGGTCAAAATCTGTATTTAGAAAAAGATTTTCACTTTTTTCTGACAACTTGCATCATTTCAAATATGATGCTTGTGGATGTATCATACCAGGCGAACAAAACGTGGAAAAAACCGATTCGTTTTAACAAATACAACTTTTTTCTATATCATCCGATTTTAATGATTTAAAATGGATTTACATTCTGATGATATGTAAATTATTTGCATGTAATTCAAAAACTATATCAAGCACATAAAAAGTTAAAAATTTCATGATTACTTTTCGATATTTTTAAAAAATACATACAGGGTGTCCACACTCAACGGTGGCCAATGGCTAATTTCTAAACCGTTGGCCATAGACATACAGTTCCAATTGCAAAAATGCTTTTAAAAAGGTAAAGAATTGTTTTTCAAGCGATTTGGAACAAAATAAAATTTTATTAAAAAATTACGAAAATTAACTTTTTATACGGTCCCCCGGTCCTATAAGTGATATTTAGTAAATTTTTCCCACTACTCTAACAAGTAAGAGAAAAAAGGTCCCATTCATCTAACATTAAAATTGACCGAGTTATGAAGCTTTAAATTTCATGACTTAAACCACTTTTCTGTAGCGGAATACGGATGAATTGGACTGAGCTTTAACCGGTGGTTTCATAGATATACCACTTAATTTTAATTCCCAAACGCCACATTGGCACCGGAATTTTGTTTAAAAAAATTACGGTTTATTGAATGCGTGAAATATAGTGTTTTCAGATTTACAAATAAAGTTCTTTTCAAATTCCGGTGTCAGTCATTAATTTCAATACTTAAGCAATGAATTTGCCCTGTGCCGCAAAGGGTTAAGGGAACGTACAATAAGTGCTTAAAGTATTATAAAGGGCGTTTATTTTCAACGCTGTCCAATAGCTAATTCCTAAACCATTTGCTCATGAAATATAATTCCAATAACAAAAAGGTTTAAATGAGATAAAGAAATATTTTTATAGCAATTTAACTGAAGGTGCTACCGCCTTATAAGTTTTACGGTAGTGTTAATTTTATTAATTAACTTCTAGATTAGTTAAAATAGTTGAAGACGCGAGTTTTAAAATTCTCTTTATCGAGAAAATCGAATTTTAGGAAATCGCCATTTTATTTTAAAAGGTGTGTTATTTTGATAAGCTTTTATCTTGCTTGAAACGTTCGTACGTATTTTTCCCTAGCTCAAAATTTCTATTCAAATTTTAACTCACTTCCAAATATCCGATCGAGGTTCAATTTGCACACTTATTTATATCCAATAACAGTGTAATATTAATACAATTTTAGGTGCGTACCATTTATTTATTTTATACGGCTACATCAAATTCTGTTAGGTTAAGTAATCCAATAGAATTTTAAATATATGTTATTTTGTAACGATTTGTGACTGTCACTTTTCATAATTTAAATTAACAAACTTTCTGTTATTTTTTTACTTATAATATTAGTACAAATTTTGCTTTAATATGTAATCATCAACATAAATTTAAAAATAATATTGTAAAAATCATTTTACTCTCGATGTTTATTGTGGTATTTTATATCTTGCGTTTATTTTTATTTCCAGTAAATTTGTGATTGACCCCTAATTTGCAGCAAAAAAGATGCTTCAACTTTAAACAGCTATTACTCGGTCAGTTTTAATCGCAGAGAAATGGGGCTTTTATTGTCTTATTTTTTAGAGTAGTGGTAAAAATTTACTAAATATCACTTATAGGACCGGGGGACCGTATAAAATTTTTATTTTCATAATTTAATAATTTTTTTTGGACCTAAATCGCTTGAAAAGCAATTCTTTACCTTTTTTAAAGCATTTTTGCAACTGGAACTATACGTCTATGACTAACGGTTTAGAAATTAGCCACTGGCCACCGTTGCGAGTGGACACTTTGTATATTTGATATTTTACTTTCAAACATTAAAAAGTTTAAGTGTTCCACGGTGTCCACAACGAAACCTGTTGGAAATAATAGCCTTGACTATAATTCAATGAATTATGAAAAACCAGCTGCCAAAAACTGCCATTCTGCATTTTGGGCAAGTTTTTGTAATAACAAGTAAAAATGTCACTTTTCTAATCGCTTCAAAAATTCTCAATTTTGAAAAAAAAAAAAAAAAAAAAAAAAAAACTAGTCGTTTGGGGCCACCGTAATACTTACCCATCATGGATATGTATATGAAAATAAAACATGTGAAACTATTTATACAATGCATTGCAATTCATAAACAAAATTTAAATATTGTTAATATATATAGTAATGCTATATTAAAGAACTGCTGGTGTACCAATTTCGACAAATTATATAAAACGCCAAACTACTCAAATAGAACCGAACTGCGTAAAAGAAACATCCTTATAACTCCAAAAATCAATATTCTATTAACTAACAATTAACTGCGTCGGATTAAGCGTCTCATTTCCAATTAAAATATACTTCTGAATTGAAATTTGAATGAAATACAGGGTCATGAAAAATCGAAGAATGTGGAAAACAAGATTACAAATATCTCGGCAACTAATAATCCGATCGACTTTGTTCTATATGCAAAATGTGTGTTATTTTATTGCCTTTTACGTCCATTCCTTAGAACAAAAAAATTCGAAAAATTTTATGTACCTTTCATCAGAACGAACTTTTCGAGAGTCCGAAAAAAATTGTTCCGGATAATCGAGGTTGCTGATATTAAATAGGGTTCGTCCCATTCTTAAATACTAACTACATACAAAATTTCAAGTCTCTATCTCAATTTGTTCGGGAAATAGAGCGTTTACAGACAGACAGACGGCAAAATTTTTTTTCTAAAAATATGTTTTTCGGAATCTCCACTATCTAAAACGTATAAATCCGTCAAAATTTTTTTTTCGATTTTCAAAACGATTGCAAGACTTACCCTATACTACGTATGATAGGTAAGTAAACTAGTCGTTGGAGGCCACCGTAATACTTACCCATCATGGATATGCATAGTACAATATATGAAAACATAACACATGTAAACAATTTATAAAATGCATTACAATTCCAAAACAAAATATAAATGTATATTTAAGTATTTTTAACACATAATCATGCTCTATTAATGAATTTATGATGACCTAATTTCGATAAATTGTATGAAACGCCAAACTATTCAAGTAGCACAGAATTGCGTAATAGAAACATCCTTATAACTCCAAAAATAATAATCATATTCACTAACGGTTTCTTGCATCGAATTAAGTATCTCATTTCCAATTAAAAGATATCTTTGAATTGAAATTTGAATGAAATACAGGGTCATGAAAAATCAAAGAATGTGGAAAATAGGATTAGAAATATCTCAACAACTAATTATCCGATTGATTTCGTTTTATATGCAAAATTTGTGTTATTTTATTGCCTTTTACGTCCATTCCTTAAAATAAAAGAATACGAAAATTTTTATATATCTTTCATCAGAACGAATTTTTCGAGAGTCCGAAAAAAATAGTTCCGGATAATCGAGGTTGCTGATATTAAATAGGCTTCGTCCCATTCTTACATACTAAGCACATACAAAATTTCAAATCTCTATCTCAATTTGTTCGGGAGATAGAGCGGTTACAGACAGACAGACAGACAGACACACAGACGGCAAAATTTTTTTTCTAAAAATATGTTTTTCGGAATCTCCAGTGTCCGAAACGTGTAAATCCGTCAAAAAATTTTTTTCGATTTTCAAAACGATTGCAAGACTTACCCTATACTACGTATGATGGGTAAGTAAAAAAGCTTGTACTTTAAAAATGAAATTTTATCGTCCAACGATGCTGAATGCAAGCAAATCTTTGTGCAAATTTATTTATCAGAAAATGGCAGCATTTTTGTTTTATTGACATTCATTATTCTTTCTATTCTAAAAAAGACTTTTGTAAACTGCAACTTGCAGTTTACAATATCACACTTTGCTTAAAGGCTTGCAGTCTGCAAGCCTTTAAGCAAAGTGTGATATTGTTCTCTTTTTTCTTTAATAAGTGTGTGTTTTATTTCTTTAATATATAACTAATTACTGATACATAAATAACTGAATGAATGATTATTAATTAACTAAATATTATATGCTTGAAATATGTGAAAAGAATGCGTTAAATAATATAAATTTTAATTTAAATTTTATTAAATCTACTATAATGGCTGCGGATATTGGTGATATTGGTTTATCCCGGAAGGATATTTTTCACTTGGTAAAAAGCCACTTAAATGAAAGTATATCCGTGATGTATGAAGATATCGAAAAATGTATTTCCAGTCGACTTAAATATCATTTTACACTGCCGGAAGATATTAAACCAATTATTCGAAAGTTGATAACTAGTTTTTTTACAAAGTGGCAAAAAGTTAAAAAAACCGAGGACGTATTTTTTTTTTTTTTTTTTTTTTTTTTAATTGAGAGTTTCATCAGACTCCTTCCTATCAAGTATACGAAAATTGCCACACAAAAAATTAAGATCACTGTCTCTAGAGGCAAAAAAAATCCTAACAATCTCTAAGTTCTGTAAACTGTTTCTGTATTTCCTCTTCTAATATTCCCCTTCATGAAACTACAGATGATTCAGAAGATGAATTTTAGAATATCCTCTCGCATTATTACTTACCCATCATACGTAGTATAGGGTAAATCTTGAAATCGTTTTGAAAATAGATTTTTTTTTTTTTTTTTTTTTTTTTTTTTTTTTTATGGATTTACTCGTTTTGGACACTGGAGATTCCGAAAAACATATTTTTAGAAAAAAAAATTTGCCGTCCGTCCGTCTGTGTGTCCGCTCTATCTCCCGAACAAATTGAGATAGGGACTTGGAATTTTGTATGTGCTTAGTATGTAAGAATGCGACGAAGCCTATTTAATATCAGTAACCTCGATTATCCGGAACTATTTTTTCGGACTCTCGAAAAATTCGTTCTGATGAAAGGTATATAAAAATTCTCGAATTTTTTTATTTTAAGGAGTGGACGTAAAAGGCAATAAAATAACACAAATTTTGCATGTCGATCGGATTATTAGTTGTTGAGATATTTCTAATCCTGTTTTCCACATTCTTCGATTTTTCATGACCCTGTATTTCATTCAAATTTCAATTCAAAGATATCTTTTAATTGGAAATGAGACACTTAATTCGATGCAAGAAACCGTTAGTGAATATGATAATTTTTTTAGAGTTATAAGGATGTTTCTTTTATGCAATTCTGTGCTACTTGAATAATTTGACGTTTCATACAATTTATCGAAATTGGTTCATCAGAAATTCATTAATAGAGCATGATGATGTGTTAAAAATACTTAAAAATACGTTTATATTTTGTTTTGGAATTGTAATGCATTTTATAAATTGTTTACATATATTATGTTTTCATATATTATGTTATGCATATCCATGATGGGTAAGTATTACGGTGGCCTTCAACGACCAGTTTTCATATTATAAAAACAAAACATTCTTACATTTTAATTTTCATACTATAATTCCATTTTAATTTTTATTTAATTTATTTAATCATATTTCTTGAATAAAACGTCATTGTTTAATTTCGATTAAAAATGCCTTAGTTCCTTGAAAATTCTTTGTAATGTTTAGCTTCAAAACTTTATATTTTATTGAAATCTAATTGCTTTTAACTTTTAAATAGCCATATTCGATCAACCTTTCTGTTTGTTTTTAATTTTAAGTTTTTAATCATAATTAATATCTTCACAAGCACCTGTATACGATGTCCGCCATATTGGATACAACTTTTTTTTTTTTTTTTTTCGAATTTAACTTTTATCAATCAGCATCCTAAAAAATACATGTGCACGAAGTTTTGTGCAATTTAAATAATTTCTTCATATTTCGGCCAACTTCTCGGGATTTTGCCACACTGTACGTCGAATGGAATAAGATTTATATTTCAACACGTCTATGGCCGTGTTTGGGGTATGCCGTCTTCTACGCGAACTATCCGGTCTGGTCAATAACAACAGGTCATACACAGGCTATTTATGGCGATATTAAGCTTTGGGGAAAGTTCCTATGGTCTCTCCTGGGATCTGTGGCTATTATAGAGCAGACCACGAACGCCATGGGGTATCCGAACATCACTGCGGATCATTTGCACCATTACATGGTATCTATCATCCGAAATGGAGTTTTCGTGCAAGATAAACGCTCCATGTCACATGACTCAAATTGGCAGCTAGAACTCAAAAGCAACCATTTTGGAATATCACGGGTATGTGTGACTGCTGCTTGAACAACTCATGCAATTTATCTCCAGTAATCTATCAAGAACTTGTGGCATCCATGCTAAGGTGGCTTGCAGCTGTTTTGCGGGTCAAAGGTGGTCATAGTGTTTTGGCTCGGCTTTAATTATTTGAAAATATGTTATGATAAAAACAGTTTGTTTATTTTATGAAACAATTTCCAAAGCGATAGTTTAAGTACCCTCGGGCAGTGCCTGATTTACGGCAGGACATTCGGGGCACGGAACCAGGGCTCCCGATTTTCAGGGGCCCCCAAATGCATCTGAAGATTGTTCAACTATTGTCCAAAATCAGTAAAATTATACTTGCAAAATCTAATGGAATTTTACATTTCATTCTATAATCTACTGTGTTCGTATTGTATTTTTATAGCATTGTATATTTTGTCTGAAACTTCCGTATTTAATTACTTTATTATAGTGAATATTTTCTTTTATCTTTATCACTTTAAAAATATATTGTATTTTCAATCCTTATTTAATCATGTTCCTGTTCTTGTCAGATTATTTGGAGTTGATGAGTGAAGCTTATAGGCGGCAGAGTCCTGTAATATTTTAAATAATTATAGTTTGGTATTGCGGAAAATTTATGATTAGTTGTTGCTTACTTTATCATTCCAGATATATAAACTTGCATGGAAAAAGATAACCATCAATACACAATTTATTAAATAATGTCTACCAATTTAAATTTCATGACTGTGAAATAGTTATTTAAAAGGTAAATTAATGATTATCACATTTAATTGGTATTGAAAAGTGATTATTGAAGTCAATAGTGGCTACCTTAATAAGTAATTTTTTTTTTAATCTTCTTGTAAGCAACTTTGCAAGGGCCCCCTGTAAGCATCTGTGTCCAGGGTCCCCAAATTTGTAAATCGGCCCCTGCCCTTGGGATTATACGTTGAACAGAATTTTTAATTAGATTTTTAACTTTTGAATACATATAATGCATAAAAACATATTTAATAAAGATGCGTCATTGCTACACAAATCGATTTTCATATGACGTATTAGAATATATTGCAATTTTTATGTATGACATTGATGAATAATAAAAGCAAAAAAATGCTATTTTAAAATAAACAATATTACATTTAAAAAACAGTAAAAATCTAAAAATATCTTTTAGCATTTTTATGAATCCTTTTGAGATTTCTACAATTAAAAGATTTCTTTCAAATATGCTTTCCATCGGACGATGGTGCTAACAACTAAAGAATAATCTTCTGACATCGAAATATTCACTGAAGATGCATCAATAGCATCATTGTCTAGTCACACACACACATATATATATATTAGACATACATACATTAGATATAGGCATAACAAGTCGCATTAAAATAATTAGTTTTTTCTTTCTACCCTAAGTCTATTTTTGTCTAAGCGTTAAGACACAACGCTTGAAGTATCACATCAAGCATTAGCCATAATTAGCAAAAAATAAAATAAATCTTATTTTTAAATATCTATATTACTTACCCATCATACGTAGTATAGGGTAAGTCTTGCAATCGTTTTGAAAATCGAAAAATTTTTTTTGACGGATTTACACGTTTTAGATAGTGGAGATGCCGAAAAACATATTTTTAGAAAAAAAATTTTGCCATCCGTCTGTCTGTCTGTCTTTGTCAGTCTGTCTGTCTGTAAACGCTCTATCTCCCGAACAAATTGAGATAGAGACTTGAAATTTTGTATGTAGTTAGTATGTAAGAATGGGACGAACCCTATTTAATATCAGCAACCTCGATTATCCGGAACTATTTTTTTTCGGACTCTCGAAAAATTCGTTCTGATGAAAGGTATATAAAAATTTTCGAATGTTTTTTGTTTTAAGGAATGGACATAACAGGCAATAAAATAACACACATTTTGCATGTAGAACGAAGTCGATCGGATTATTAGTTGCCGAGATATTTGTAATCGTGTTTTCCAAATTCTTCGATTTTTTATGACCCTGTATTTCATTCAAATTTCAATTCAGAGGTATATTTTAATTGGAAATGAGACGCTTAATCCGACACAGTTAGTTGTTAGTTAATAGAATTATTATTTTTGGAGTTATAAGGATGTTTCTTTTACGCAGTTCGGTAATACTTGAGTAGTTTGGTGTTTTATATAATTTGTCGAAATTGGTATATCAGCAGTTCTTCAATATAGCATTACTATGTATATCAGTGGCGCAGCCACAATTCGGCTCTGGGGGGGGATAGAGTTACGTCAGGGATGATTCTGGTAGAATTTTTTTTTCGGAAATTGGCGGGGGGGGGGGAGGATTCCGCGAGTTACCCCCCCCCCCCTTTAAGAGGGTTTATCCGCGATCTTTAGAAAAATGGGCGTTTTCCCGCGACTTCAGACGAAATCAGCGATTTATTTGCGATATTTTAGCAAAATCGGCGATTTATTGTGATCTTTTGTCAAAATCGGCGGTTTTCTGCGATTTTTTGACGAAATCGGCGTTTTTCCGCGACCTCTAGACGAAATCAGCGATTTATCTGCGATGATTTAGCAAAATTGGCGATTTATTGCAATCTTTTGTCGAAATCGGCGGTTTTTTCGCGATCTTTTGACGAAATCGGTGTTTTTCACTGTGTTTTTTTATGAAATCGGCGTTTCTTTCGACGATCTTTAGACAAAATTTGCAATTTTACGCGATCTTTTCTTGAAAACGTCGTTTTATCCCCGCGGTCTATCGACGAAATCGGCATTTTTCCTTGATCTTTTGATGAAAGCGGCCTTTTTTTTCAATGATCTTTTGACAAAATATTTTTAAGCAATCTTTTCTCGAAAACGGCGTTTTTCCCCCCGATTTTTTAACGAAATCGTCATTAGACGAAATCGACGTTTTCCCCGCGGTCTTCAGACAAAATCAGCGTTTTATCTGCGATATTTGGTGAAATTGCCGTTTTCTCCGCGATCCGCACAGGAAATTCTTGTTTTTCGGCGATCTTTTGACAAAGTTCGTTGACAAATACATTGACGAAGTTGTCGTTTTTTCACGAAATATTAAAAAAATGTGTGCTTTTTCGGCGATCCTTTCATGAAATTTGCATTTTTCCGCGATTGTTTTATCTGTGCGCAAAACCGTACAAGTTGGCAACTGTGAGAATCGTCTTCTGAAAGATCTTATCGAAGAAAGAAGAACATTTCTCAGTTACATAGCTTTTTAATCATGATATCTACTTGCCTGAATTTAGAAAAAAGTGTTATCAGAAAAAAGTGACAAACTACAAAAGTGGAAAAAAAATGACACGGAAAAAAGTTACCGGGAAAAAGGGACAAGATAAAAATATTACCGGGAAAAAGTGACAAGGAATTGATTTTGGGGATTTATTGGCTAAGTATGAAAGGGGGGGGGAAGGTCGGGGTTTGGCTTTTAATTTAAGTGAATGTTTTTTTTCATGCTGAATAAACTGTTTTGATTCAATTTTTGGATATACGTTCATACTGAAAAGATGCTGGCCTGATTAATTTTGGGAATGGAAGATTACCCCCTTTCCTCCGCCCTAAATAAGATAAATGGTTTTTAAGCAGAATTATCCAACGTGTTATTTCAAACAATTTTAGATGTAGGTTGTTTGTCGCGCCGTAAGTTTCTTTTTACTAAGTTGGTTTATTTGTTAAGTTCATCAATATTTTTAATTCCTCAAGTACTTTATTAGAACCATAGACCAATTATTAAAAAAATAAATAAAACGACATTACAACTACATAGGAGCTTCACTCCAATATTACATTTCGCTTAGCACATCTAAGCCATCTTACATCAATGTACTTTCTTATACATTACCAGCACATGTCTCTCTTCCAACTACTTTCCTTCCCTCTCGATGCTCAATAATCGCAGTGTCCCCCTCAGCTCATAGCCGCTAGACCAGTGCAATTATTTTCTAGGCATATCCCCTGAGGTCAATAGCACCTGCTCTTAACAGCTTTTGAATGAAGATACTTTCAACTATGCATACCTTTTCAGAATAAGACTTCGCTATTTATCTTCTGCCACGATTAAAGTTGTCAGTACGTCGTCACAGTCCATAATGCCTGAAGAATTTTGGGAGTTTAATGGTTAAGTATAGAGGGTGCATGGGGGATAACCTGTCTTAAATTAAATAAATAGCTTATTACGCAGAATTATCCGATTTGCTTCAACTTTTGAATGTTGGTTCATTGAGATAAAGGGTATCCCTGATTAGTTATGGGGTTCTTTTGCTAATTAAAAAGGGGGGCCGCGATTATTCCCCCCCCTTAAATTAGATAAATTATTTTTTATGCACAATTATCCGATGTATTTCAAATTTTGGCTATAGGTTCTTTCTCATAAAGTGAATCCCTGAATAGTTTTAAGTGTTTGTTTATATATCCTCAATAGCTGTTTGCATTTAAAATTGTGATTTATGTTGCTGCATAGCATTTTTCAGTATTCTATAAATATCGTAACAAAGAAAAAAATATCCTGTTTTTCTTAAAATCGTTTTTTTTTTAAATTTAAATCTGTTTTTATTTTTTAAGCGTTCAAACCTGAAGACCTACCGAGAACTACAGGTTTTTAAACAATAACTTTCTAATTACTAACATAAGATAGTAATAAAAAAACTATTTTTATTACTACAAATTAATGCATTCACTAGTTCATTCGTTCGTGACATGCAATATAGTTTGTACATAAAAGTTTTCTACCATACATTTTTTTAATGTTTTAAATTATATTTTGTGATGCATAATATGGGACATTAAATGTAGTAAAAATCAGTTTTAAATGATAAATATTTGGTGTAAATTAAAATAACAATTACAACAAATGATTTAGTATATTACTTTTTTCACAAATAAAAAAAATAAATAAATAAACCAGTTTTAAATGCAAAATGAATGGAAATTAATCAATATAAGAAAAAAGGTAAAATGTGTTATAATGTTTTCTGGCATAATAGTTGTCAATCATTAAATTAAAAAATAAAGAAAATTTGTTTTTATTTGTTATTTGCGTTCAATTGCATTCAACTCGCTTTTTTATGCTACTTGAATATTTTTGTGGCAAACCTTTACAGGGAAATCCCCTGATCGACAAATTTCCTGAGAGTCTAGCCGCCCGCGATATCTACCGGACATCCCCCTCCGTCGAATGGGAAAAGCAAGCTTCTTTCCTCGAAAGAGTTTCCTGGAGGGACTGCTGCATCCCTCCCTATTTTAACTACATTCATTAGCTTATACGTCTTACCATAATGAAACTACATCCAAAATTTGAAGCAAATCGGATAATTCTGCGTAAAAAGCCATTTATGTAATTTAAGTGGGGTTATCCCCAGTTCCCCCCCCCCCTCTATATTTAGCCATTAAGCCCTTAAAACTATTTAGGGATCCACTTTATGAGAAAAAACTTACATCAAAAATTTGAAATACATCGGATAATTATGCATAAAAAACAATTTATCTAATTTAAGGGAGGATAATCGTCCGTATCCCTATTCATAATAAGCAAAAGAACCTCATAACTAATCCGGAATACGCTTTATCATAAAGAAGCTACATCCAAAATTTGAAGCAAATCGGATAATTCTGCATAAAAGCTATTTATTTAATTTAAGGGAAGTTATCCTCTGTTTTTGCCTTTATACTTAGCCATTAAACCCTTAAAACTATTCAGGGATTCACCTTATCAGAAAGAACCTATATTTAAAATTTGAAATACATCGGATAAAATAACGATTTGCATAAAACCGATTTATCGAATTTTAGGGAGAAATAATTGCTTGCCCACCCCCTTTATAATAAGGAAAAGAACCCCGTAACTAATCAGAGATATGTTTTGTCATAATGAACCTATGTCCTAAATTCGAAGCAAATAGGATAATTCTGCATGAAAAGCCATTTATTTAATTTAAGGGGGATTATCCCCCGTCCACTCTCCCCTTTATACTTACTCATTAAACTCTTAAAACTATTCAGGGATTCACCTTATCAGAAAGAATCTCTATCTAAAATTTGAAATGCATCGGATAATTTTGCATAAAAACCGATCTATCTAATTTGTGGGGGGAGGGGGTTAATTGACCATCCTCCCTTTATAATAAGCAAAAGAACCCTATAACTAATCAGAAATACAGCTTATCATAATGAACCTATGTCCGAAATTCCAAGCGAATCGGATAAATCTGCGTAAAAAACTATTGGTTTAATTTGAGAGGTTACGGATGGGGGGGGGGGGGGTATCATATGTCCAAAAACTGAACCAAAACAGTTAATTCAGCACGAAAAACCCATTTACCTAAATTAAGAGCCTCCCCCTAATCCCCCCCCTAAATACTTAACCTATGAATCCCCAAAATCAATAATAAATTCCCAAAATCAATAATAATTTCCCAAAATCAATTCTATGTCCCTTTTTTTCCGGTAAATTTTTTCGCTTTTGTAGTCATGTCACTTTTTTCCGATAACTGTTTTTCAGGTAACTTTTTTCCCGTTTACCCACTTGCCTATTTCGGGCGTTTTTTAAATAAAAATAAACATTAATTTAAAAAATTGTCTGAAAGTAGTCCCTTTAAAGTAGTAGTAAGTAGTTAGAAATTTGGCGCCCCCTAAATCTCTGCGCCCGGGGCGACCGCCCTCCCCTCCCCCTTTCGCACGGCGCTGTTAATATCTTTCCAGAAACACAAATATAAACGAATTATATACTTTCCAAACATACCTGGATTTCAAGAATGCTTAAAGGAATTCGAAATTTAAAAAAAAAAAAAAAAAAAAAAAATGATCTCTTATATCCATCTTTTTCATAATTTTCTTCTCTGAAGAGGATTTAATATCCTCCATAGCGAAACGCACAACAAAGGAAACCTTAGCACTACAGCAACTAACAACAGAATGTTTGTGGAATTAAGTTTATCCTTCAAAGCAGGCGAGCATGTGTTTTTGTATTTTTCCTGGAATTCGAGAGTGAAGTCCCGTTTCCAAAAAAGAGCAAGAAACAGATGCAACTAATGAAGACCCCTCTCCCCCCCCCCCCCCCAGTGGTGCAGTATTGAAAAACCCGAGACGGCATTGGCAGCGACAGGAAATGACCATTCCTTTTAGCCTTCGGCTGATTTCCAATAGTACAAATGAATGCCGGCCTTTTCCGAAATTTTTGAGTGACCAGTTTTCGATACTGATACTGTTACTATGTGCTTTCCCTATTTTTCAAAGAAAATACATTACTGCCGCTTAAATGAGTCAAATTTTTGAATAAAATTTGATTCAATAAAGCGGCAGATTTCGAAAACAAAACAAATAAAATTCTAACTTTAGTTTTGTTTTTTATGATTCGGTTCATAAAAGTGGAAATTTTTGTATTTTTGTCATGGCTCTGGGGGGGGTTTTAACCCCCAAAACCCCCCCTCGCTGCGCCACTGTGTATATTAACAATATTTAAATTTTGTTTTGGAATTGCAATGCATTGTATAAATAGTTTTCACATGTTTTATTTTCATATACATATCCATGATGGGTAAGTATTACGGTGGCCCCCAACGACTAGTTTTCTAATATATCATAATAATGCAAGGGGGAAAAAGTCTTGAAGAGATTGTTTTTTTAAATTTATAATTAGTGATATGAAGGGTTAAATAAAAAGTATTAATGTGTTAAAACGGCAGCTCAGTGAAAGATGAATATCATGCTGTGCTCGGATTATATTCAGTACTTGTGACTGCTAGTTTAAAATAAAATTAAAATGGCTGTGTTTAATACTGATGTGTAAAGCAAGCCAAAACTATATATCCTATTTAAAAAGTACATCGCGTATTTAAAGTTTCTAGAAATCAATGTTAAATTGATAATAGGCTAGATTTTTTTTTTTTTTTTTTTTTTTTTTTTTTCCCGAATGTAATAGTTTCGAATAATTCCATAATTTTCAAATCCAAAATCTGAACATATCCTGCCAAACATTTTTTTAAAGATATATGTTTTAAAAACTATCAATATTGCAGTTTGTTTTGTAAATATTAACCTTAAGTGGTGAGATTTTAATAATGCAATTGGTAGGGTTGGGTTGGGAGTATGTAACCCCAAAGTTTGATTTCTTGTGTATTCCTTAAAATTTAACTCATTGAGTGCAGCGTTCAGTCCCCGGTGACAAACACTGAACTTTCCGTTTAGGCCGCGTCAGTCATCAATCTAAAACTAGTCGCTGGGGCACCACCGTAATACTTACTCATCATGGATACGCATAATATAAAATATGAAAATAAAACGCATGTAAACTATTTATCAAATGCTTCGCAATTCCAAAATAAAGTTTAAATGCATATTTAAATAGTTTTAATATACATAATAATGCTCTATCAATGAATTGCTGATGAGCCGATTTCGACAAATTATATAAAACTCCAAAATACGCAAGTAGTACCGGATTGCGTAAAAGAAACATCCTTATAACTCCAAAAAATAATAATCATATTAACTAACAATTTACTGCGTCGGATTAAGCGTCTCATTTTCAATTGAAATATATCTTTGAATTGAAATTTGAATGAAATACAGGATCATGAAAAATCGAAGAATGTGGAAAACAGGGTTACACATATCTCGGCAACTAATAATTTGATCGACTTTTCGTTTTATATGCAAAAATTGTGTTATTTTATTGCCTTTTACGTCACTTCCTTAAAATAAAATATTTCGAAAATTTTTGTATACCTTTCATCAGAGCGAACTTTTCGAGAGTCCGAAAAAAATAGTTCCGAATACCCGAGGTTATTGATATTAAATAGGCTTCGTCCCATTCTTACATATTAAGCACATACAAAGTTTCAAGTCTCTATCTCAATTTGTTCGGGAGATAGAGCGGTTACAGACAGACAGACTCTAAAAATATGTTTTTTCGGAATCTCCAGTATCTGAAACGTGTAAATCAGTCATAAAATTTCTTTCGATTTTCAAAACGATTGCAATACTTACCCTATACTACGTATGATGGGTAAGTAATAGGTCATAAAACTAAACTAGTCGTTGGGGTGCCACCGCAATACTTACCCATCATAATATAAAATATGAAAATGAAACGCGTGTAAACTATCTATGGCAATTCCAAAATAAAATTTAAACGCATAATTAAATAATTTTAATATACATAATAATGCTCTATTAATGAATTGCTGATGAGCCAATTTCAACAAATTATATAAAACGCAAAAATAATCAAGTAGCACCGGATTTAGTAAAAGAAACATCCTTATAACTCAAAAAATAATAATCATAGCAACTAAAAATTTACTGCGTCGGATTAAGCGTCTCATTTCCAATTAAAAAATTTCTTTGAATTGAAATTTGAAAGAAATACAGGATCATGAAAAATCGAAGAATGTGGAAAACAGGATTACACATATCTCCGCAACTAATAATCCGATCGACATCGTTCTACATGAAAAATTTGTGTTATTTTATTGTCTTTTACCTCCATTCCTTAAAATAAAAAAATTCGAAAATTTTTATGTACCTTTCATTCGAACGAATTTTTCAGGAGTCCGAAAAAATAGTTCCGGATAATCGAGGTTACTGATATTAAATAGGCTTCGTCCGATTATTACATACTAAGTACATACAAAATTTCAAGTCTATCTCTATTTGTTCAGGAGATAGAGCGGTTACAGACAGACAGACAGACACACACGGCAAATTTTTTTTTTTTCTAAAAATATGTTTTTCGGAATCTCCACTGTCTAAAACGTGTAAATCCGTCAAAAAATTTTTTTTCGATTTTCAAAACGATTGCAAGACTTACCCTATGCCTATACTACGTATGATGGGTAAGTAAAAAGGATGTTTTATTTTAAGTAATTATTGAAAATTCATTTAAAATTTATATAACTTTTATCTATTATAGGATTGTATTCTTAAAAAAGAGACGGATTAAACGGAAAATTTAGTATCCGTCATCGGTGACTGACGTGGCACTCTATGTGTTAACGAATTAAAATGAGAAAGTTTCCTATGAATTTTGCATCATTTACTTGTATAAAAACAAATGAAAAAAATATTGTAAGTGTACATATACACTATACGACCATTAATGACCGGTCATTCAATTTTAGACATTTTGTCGAATATTTAAAAATATACTGTCGGATTCTTCTGGAACTTCAAGATTTTAAAGATTATGTTTGAACCTCATATTTATCAACGCCTACTTGATAAGGAGGATAATTAGGTTGGTGACAAAAAAAATCAAAGAAAAATAATATTTGGGATCATCATGTACATTTCAATGCACGAAATGATCTATCTCTGCAGAATACAAATATGCGCAGTGGATACTGTGCAATATAGCCATTGATTTTCGCAAGAACAGCATATATATTTATGAAAACATACTTTTTTTTTTTTTTTTTTTTTTTTTTTTACGAGTTGTTTTACAGAGTTGACGTAAACAAATCGTTTCCCTTACGGAAATAGAATAATGTAGAATTATATAGAATTCTCAAAATTTTCAATAATAAATTTTCTTTATAGAAATATTTTTATTAGAATGCAACAGAAAATAATTCTGTCATAATGAAATGTTAAGAAACTTAGTTTTTTTCAAATGAATTGCTTTACAGAATTGACGTAAACAGATAGTTTCCCTTACGGAAATAGAATAACGTAGAATTATATAGAATTCTCAAAATTTTCAATAATAAATTTTCTTTATAGAAATATTTTTATTAGAATGCAACAGAAAATAATTCTGTCATAATGAAATGTTAAGAAACTTAGTTTTTTTCAAATGAATTGCTTTACAGAATTGACGTAAACAGATAGTTTCCCTTACGGAAATAGAATAACGTAGAATTATATAGAATTCTCAAAATTTTCAATAATATTATAGAAATATTTTTATTAGATTGCAACAGAATATAATTATGTCATGATGAAATGTTACGAAACTTGTTTTTTACTTTTCTTTTCAAAAATCACACTGTAGAATTAAATAGAGATTTTTTTCATCTGAATTGGATGACGGTTACAAGTTTACGCAAACAGAACCGATCATCAACTAAAGGTATAACCTGGCTAGTACATGGCTCAACCGAACTAGAGGTCTGCACGGGCCGGAATTTCCAGGCCCGGCCCGTAGGAAAGTTACTTCGGCCCGGCCCGGCCCGTTGTAAAACTCAAAAGTTCGGCCCCGGCCCGGCCCGTTTACATTTTCATATTTTAGGCCCGGCCCGTTTTGGCCCGTTACAATTTCTACGATTTCTAAAAAATTCAGATTTTTATCATATACAGTATATTTTACAGCAAATACACATTAACAACATTAATGATTACTTAGATTTTTAGGCTTTCAACATTCGAATAAAGATTCATTAAAAAATTAATATGGCTTAGAATAAAAGAAAAAAGAAAGAAAGCTAAAAACATGGTTAATTTTGAAGCTGTTTAATAAAAGAAGATTTATAAATAAGTTTCTATATCATTTTATTATAGATTTCAAATCTAAATTCATTCTTAAATACAAAGAAGCTCCTTTCTGATACATTTCTAAATTCATTTTTTTCCCCTCAGAAACGCATAAGATTAGCAGATATCTTTATTCAGAAACTATATAATCGAATGGCGTTATCCATTTTTTGATACAAGCAATTTAAGAATACTGCAAACAAATAAAATACTGTGATAATTAGCGTTTTGAATAGAATTTCCGGATGCAATAGCAAGGGAAGGGAGAAAAACCTGCAATCATTTGAGAAACTATTATAACTCAACAAGGTTATACAAGTATTTTATTTACCAAAAATGAAAAACGCTATTCGATTCCAAATCCCTTCAATAGTTAGGCTTATCACTTTTATACTTTTACAATTTAAATTTAATCAGAAAATGTGTCAAACTTTCGCATTATTGAGAAATTAATTTAAAAATCATCAAGAAGTATATATCCGAAGACTAAGCTAACATAAGTTCTTTACCGCTGTTAATAATTTTACAAATAATGTTTTCTGCCAATAATTAAGTCTAGTACCGGTCCGGCCAGTCTATATGTAGAAAAATAGTGCAAGCGTGATCTCGGATCGGCATGAATCAGCTAAAAAAATATTAAAACGGGTTACACATAATGTAATTCTCCGATGCCGATACACTGTGCTATTTTTATATTGATGCTGTCAAACTAGTGGCTGGCCACATTTATACTTATTCTCATTAAAACCATTTTCGTTGAAAATAGCTCATATTTTATCGTTTCTGCTTATACGGGCCACGGGCCAGGCCCGGGCCCGTGCAGACCTCTAAACCGAACTCTATAAAATATTTTTCGTCGATCCAAGTCGTCCCAGTCCCGAGAACTACAACTCGAAAGGAAAGAACATAAACTTTTCTCTTATTCTCTTAAAAGATTCATGGGAAAATAATCTACAACTTTATCGGGAATATCAATTTTATTTTTTATGAAAAGTTCATTCTAAAGGGAATTCTATAGAAAAAAAAAACATGCAGAATTCTAGTTTTTTTTTTCTTTTTTCTTTAATAGGATTAGGCAACTCTGCCTCCTGCAAGTTACATTCGTACATAGTTCGTCTTCAGACCTCGATGTCTGTTTCATTGCTAGTAATTAAGCATAATAAATATATAGAACAAAAGAATCGTGTGGGTATATTCCGACAAAGGTGCCATGTTGTTGTTCCAAATTAAAAGTCTTGAAGTCTTTCTTGTTTTTATTCCACAAACACAAACACTAACACAATAACAGTTACACATAACATTTAAAAAAACTATTAAAAAATTATCATCAATATTATAAGAAATTCCAGGAGAGCATGCCAAGAATTGCTCTATATTCCGAGACGAAAAATTATTCCAAACTGAAGTAAAAACAATAGCTTTCTGCCAGGTTCGGGAACATTACGTAACGGCGTGAGAGACAGTTAACTCCGCCCACAGACACGTGATACAGTAAATTCGTAACATACTGCCCCGCCATGAACAAGGGGTTCATCAAAAATTTTAAGAAAATAATGTTAAGAAATTCAGTTAAATATATAGTATAATAATGTTCTAAAATGTTCTGTTACTTGAAAGAAAAAGAAAGAAAAAGTTTTACTTTCAGTTCTGAAGCTCCAAATTGTACAGCAATTGTACAGGTCGTTTTATAATTGATGATTCAGTTTTTATCTTGCAAGCCCTCACCTTGCCATCTCTTCCAGGAAATAACTCAAGAATTCTACCTAATTTCCAAAAATTTCTAGGTAAATGATCATCTTTGATCAAAACTACATCGTTAACTTTAAATTGAGGAATATTCGTTTTAACCGAACTAGAATAAGCAGATCTCAAATTTAGCAAATACTCATTTTTCCATCTTGACCAAATAGATCTCATTAACTTTTCTCGATAGTTAAAAGCTTTTACAAAAATTTTCCTGGAAGAGAAATTTGAATCAAGGTGAAGTCTTACTGAAGGTAGTGAAGTTATCCTTTTTCCTAAAATAAAGTGCGCTGGAGTTAAAGCAGTTGGCTCTTCGGCATCACTACCAACGTAAGTAATTGGACGGGAATTGATCATTCCCTCAATTTCAAGAAGAATAGTGTGTAACTCATCGACAGTCAGAGAAGATTTTCCAAGAGTTTTCCGCAGGGCAACTTTTACAGTGCGAACCATACGTTCGTAGAATCCGCCCCACCAGGCGGCTCGTTCAACAATGTACTTCCATTTGATGGAATTTGAAGCACAGTAATTTTTCACATCTTCATGATTTATTATTGTCCACAGATGTTTCAATTCTTGATCGGCACGCTTAAAAGTACGTGCATTATCTGAAAATACTAACGATGGTAAGCCACGTCGAGCAATAAACCGTCGAAAAGCAAGAAGAAATGTCTCAGTTGACAAACTGCTGACAAGTTCAAGATGAATACCTCTTGTCACTGCACACGTTATTAGAAGAATATAATGTTTAGTATTGTCATATTTCACAAACAATGGACCCGCAAAATCAACACCAATAACCGAAAATGGAGCTGCTTGATCCACTCGATCAGCTGGTAGTGGAGCCACTGTTTGGTTTCCTGGCGAAGAATTGAATTTTTTGCAAATAATACAGTTTTTAAGAAGAGATTTTATCGTTTGTCTGGCTCTAGTTATCCAGTATCTTTCCCTTAACTGAACTAATGTGTGAGCTACACTAGAATGAAAAACTTTTTCGTGGGAATTCCATATTAATAATTTTGTAAACTTTGATTTAGGTGGGAGAATAATAGGATGCTTTTCATCCATTGACAAATGAGATTTCTGTAATCTTCCTGAAACGCGTAATATATTTTCGTTATCCAAGAAAGGGTTTAAACACAATAAATTAGAATTTTTAGGGATAGGTTTTCCATTTTTTAAGCAACTAATTTCATCAAAATAAAATGCATTTTGCTCAATTTTTATCCAAAACTGTTCTGCATTATACAATTCATCTGACGTAAGAGCACCTTTGTTATCACAATTTCTTTTCAGTTACTTTACAAAGCGTAATACCCAAGCAGTCACCCTTAATAATTTTCTCAAGTTATTAAATCTATCAGGATCAATAATTTTTTCATAAGTTATTGCTGAGCTAACTATAACTTTAGATTTATATTCGGATTCAATATCTTTGTCAATTGGATAAAATTCAACTGCATTTACTATAGGCCAATTGCTTTCTGGCTCATTCAACCATTGTGGGCCATGCCACCATTTTTCTGAGTTTATTAATTCTTTAGTAGATAACCCCCTAGTTAATAAATCAGCTGGGTTATGTTTTCCTATACAATGTTTCCAACAATTGGGATCTGTGATTTCCTGAATCTCGATAACTCTATTTGAAACAAACTGTTTCCATTTAGAAGGGGAACCTCTGATCCAGTGTAATACTATGGTAGAATCACACCATAAATATATCTTCTCGATCCACTTAAAAATATCCTTCAAGTGCTTAACTAATCTTGCTGCTATTACAGCGCCCATTAGTTCTAAACGAGGTAACGTTATTTTTTTAATCGGGGCTACCCTTGCCTTAGAAATTACCTAATTAGAGTTAAAAGTGTCATGTGACGTTTTATATCTAAAATACGCCACTGCTCCAAAAGCTTTCAATGAAGCATCAGAAAATATATGTAACTGTATATTTTCTCCATCTACAAAATCGGGAAAATAATACCTAGGAATTTTGATTTTTTGTAAATCCTTAATTTCAGTACAACATAATAACCACTTATCTTTAATTTCGCCTGAAAATTCATCATCCCAATCCAAACCAAGTTGCCACAATTCTTGCAAGAGACACTTTAATCGTATCAAATAAGGAGAAATAAATCCAGAAGGATCAAAGATTTTTGCAGCTATGTGAAGTACATTTCTTTTGGTACATTTAAATTCATTTAAATCTGATAATACTGATGTTAAATTCAGACACAATGTATCTTCCTTATTACTCCAGTTAAGACCTAGTACTTTTAAATATTTATCAGAATGTTCATTTATTTCAATTTTTGGATTGGAATTTTTCCACAAATTTTTTAACTCCTCAGAGTTGGTGTCAAACTTTCTCATAGTCATGTTTGCGTCTTTCAAAATAGAAACAGCGTCAGAAGATAACTGAAATGCTTCTTGAACAGTGGAACTTCCATAAAAAAGGTCGTCCACATACAGCGAATTATTTAACATTTCGTAAGCGAGAGGATGCGAAATTTTATATCTCATAAGATGGGTTTTAATAGTCGCTGCCAAAACATACGGTGAACTGGTCACGCCGAAACAATGTCTATTAAAATGATACAGTACTACTGGTTGAGATCTGTCACAATTTTTATAATACAAAAAACATAAGAAATTTCTGTCGCATTCTGAAACCTGTATTTGTAAGAAAGCTCTAGCTATATCTCCACAAAACCCTACCTTATACTCTCGAAATTTCAAGATAACATCTACTAAATCAGCATTTAAATTTTCCCCCGAAAGAAGACATTCATTTAAACTGTAATTAGATGTTTGTTTACTGCTAGCGTCAAATACGACGCGTGTTTTAGAGCTATGAGAAGATTCCTTAATTACTTCCCTGTGCGGCATTGTATACCTATTAGAGCAATTCTCATCACACATTTGTATTATTTTCTCTTGAAATTGTTCTTCCATGACTGAATTATATCTTTTAAATAATGTTTCATCCTTATCAAAACGCTTTTCTAGATACATAAATCTTGTCTTTGCAACATAAAAATTATTGCTTAAATTATTTCGCAAATCTGTTGATTTCCAAAGCAAAGGAGCTTGATATCTACCATTTATAAATTTTAAATTGTTTTGAAAAACATCTAAATTATCCGAAGCTAATTTTGTTTCGTTATTTGACAGGAATGACTCAATGTTCCATAAACATGTCAGATCTTTCTCTTTAGATGAACAAAATACATTTAAACAATGATCAGAATTGATTAACTGGTTATCTGGCAGCTGTCCAACAATCGTTTCGCCAAAAATAGAACCTTGAAAATATAATTTATTGTTTATTTTTGCAAACGATCCTGTCAAAGTTTGATGAATGTAATTCGCGCCAAGAAGGATTTGAACGGGATAATCTATTTCGAAAGTGTCAGCAAATTTGATTTCTTTAGAAATGACATTTATTAACTGAGGATTTACATTTTGCAATAATTGAGTGCCACAAATTTCATCAGTAATTAAAGCTTCAACATCAATAGATTTATAAGGAAAAAATCTACTTTTTAAAGTTATTTTTACACATTCAAATTCAGATTCAGTAGGTGTTCTATTAGAAAATGTGTAAATGAAAAGTTTTTCTTTTCTTAAGACTTTTGCATTTAAGGCTTTCGCTAAATCGCTTCGAATAAATGTTTTAGTAGAAGCTGAATCATACAATATTCTAGCGATTATTTTTTTACTTTTACTTTCGACTTGTACGAGAGCTGTCTGAAGTAACGTCGTATATTTTTTCTTCGAATTCTCTGATTCATGGACAGATGACATAACGGTGTCATTTTCGGGAATTTGTTTATCTTCTTTTATTTCAGAATTAGCATTTTGAACTAAATTTTTGGATTTTGTTTGGGGGCAAAACAGGTGGTTATGTTGATAACTCTCACATGTATTACATGGTTTAATTTTCACTTTACAAACTGATTGTAAATGTTTATAAAAACAGCAATAACACCTGCCTTCTTTTTTCAGTTTATATCTTTTTTGTTCATTTGTTAAGATTTTACATTCTAATCCAGTATGGGAATTAGAATTGCAAAAAATACAAGCATTCTTAACAATTGTATTCAATGCAGCCGCTGACGGGAAATTACTTTTTGTTTTAAATTTATACTTAGATTGTTCAGTTTTCGAACGAAATGTGTCCTGATTTTTTAAGGAAGGTCCTGAAATTAAATTTGCAGCTTCCAAAGATTCAATTTCAAATTTTATAAACTGCATCAATTCATTAATATCACCCGCTTTATTAGGATCTTTTTTCCTATGGAATTCCACCACTAAATTATGTGGTAATTGTTTTAACAATATAGGGATTAACAAATATCCTAACTTATCCAAATCAATACCCATAGATTGTAAATTTCGGATACTAACTTCACTTTCATCATAAAGATTCCTAAGCGCTTTAATATTTGAATAAAACTTAACGGGTTCCAATTCCAGTAATTTGTTAATAAAACAACTTATCAATTGTTCTTGTTTTCCATATCTTTCTCTTAATAAAGATAAACAAGACTTGTAGTTTTCTTCTTTTAAGGCAAATCCTGCTATTGTTTTATAAGCTTCACCAGTTAGGAAAGATTTCAAATATAAAAATTTATCAATAGTGCTTAAAGATTTATTTGAATCAATGGCGCTTTCAAAACTATTAAAAAATTCCAAAAATTTTTTGGGATCGCCATTGAACGTGCTAATGTTGAGTTTTGGTAAATTTACCGAAATTTGCGATTGCGAAGCTGTATTAATATCAGAAATATTGTTATTTTGAATAGATTCAGCTTGTTCGATTTTAAATTCATTTAATTTTAATCTAACACTAGATTTAGATTCCATAATTGATTCATCATACTCAAGGGACTTTTGAATTTCGGTTTCGAATTGTGTTCCGTCTGTAATTATTTCTTCAATTTTTTCATTTAGTGCTTTAAGTTCATTTTGTTTTTCTTCTAAATTTAACAGATATTCTGACAACTTAAATTTATCACTAGAACTTTGAGTATTAGCACTCGAAATGAAAGTTTCAATAGTACTAATTAACTTAGTACATGATGTTCTTAAAACTTTTCTTTTTGCTTTTAATTTCTCAAGCGATTCCATTTTTAACTTGTAACAGAATTAATAATAATAAATAAAAAAGTACGATACCTTTGCTTCGAACTTACTGTTCGAATTTATCCTACAGGATGAGCTCGTTCATGACTATATTCCAATAAAATAATGCAAGGAACTAAATTTCTTTAAGTTCGCGCGTTTTCGGCACCATAATAAATATATAGAACAAAAGAATCGTGTGGGTATATTCCGACAAAGGTGCCATGTTGTTGTTCCAAATTAAAAGTCTTGAAGTCTTTCTTGTTTTTATTCCACAAACACAAACACAATAACAGTTACACATAACATTTAAAAAAACTATTAAAAAATTATCATCAATATTATAAGAAATTCCAGGAGAGCATGCCAAGAATTGCTCTATATTCCGAGACGAAAAATTATTCCAAACTGAAGTAAAAACAATAGCTTTCTGCCAGGTTCGGGAACATTACGTAACGGCGTGAGAGACAGTTAACTCCGCCCACAGACACGTGATACAGTAAATTCGTAACAAAGCATACTAATTTGCACTGTCTTAAAATGTGAGAACCCAATGCACATTTAATGATAAATTAGAAAGCATTAAAAATAATTTTAATCTTATAAAATACCACCACCCCATTACACTTACACATCTGTCGGAAACAGAAGAAAAAACTGGGATTAGGAACCAATAAAAGGGAAGATTGCGGAATTTACGCCATTTTGTATAATCGTAATAGAATATTTAAGTTTTCTGGAAATTTCATTTCAAATACGGTGACGTTTTCATTAGAAGGAACTTTAATATTCACAATTAATAAATACAAATGTAAGTGGTCTTAATAGAGCAAAATTCTCTCATACAAAAGCCATATAATTGGATGTTTTAAATATGACGCAGTTTTCCTCATTATGAAATGACGTAGTAAGTGCATTGAAATGCATTTCGTAATAAAGTTTTCTTTCTTTAATAATACCGACGTATAAAAATTTATTTTAATTGAAAATAGTGTGTTTAAAAATATTATTTGAGCCTTTAAAAAACTGGCAACATTAGATTTAGAGGAAAAAAAAAAAAAAAAAAAAAAAACTTATTTCAAAATATGAACTAAACCTCCTCAAAGATAATGCATTTGGAATAAAAAAAAGGAGGTTGCAAAAATGTATTCAGCGACTGAATACCGTACACTATAATCTAGTCAAGTATATGACTGTAAAAGATGATTGAATTGTTATGTATAATTTCTGATTATATGAGACTTGCATAACTGAATTATCTAGCTTTTAAAATAATTTTTCCATTTAAAAACCACCTTCTTCAGCATGTTAATGACATATTTCTATAAAACTACAGTTTTCATATTTTTATACGCAAAGTTCAATATAAGCGAGAAAGAACGCTGGTCACAATAAATTCATTTGCGGCAGTGTCAACGTTAGTTTTTTCCTTTATTTTCTTTTAAGAATACAAACATTCTGCAAGTTAATTTCATAAGTATTATCTTGAATCAGAAAAACAAAAACATAGGCGGGTATTTTTAAAATTGTAGAGAGATAAACAAGAAAATTCATTTTGATTACGAATTTGTTGGGTACGCCGATACGGGATACTTTTTCTCCCCCCCCCCCCTTTCCTTTCCATATCTACAAAGATTATATTGGACATTATACTTTTTATTTCTTTTATGAAAAAAAAAAAAAAAACCAGTTATCAATATAACTCACGTTTATCTCCTTCCTCTTCCAACAACATAGATAATTTAAGATAAAAGAAAAAATCAATTCTTTCACATCAGGATTAAAAAAATAGTGTCAAATTTTTGTACAAGAATTTAATTTTGTTATTTTAATAAATATAACAATAAAGGAAAATACTGATATAAAACTAATAAGTGATATTTTATCAACATAATAATATTAAAATTTTAATTTTTATAAGTGCGTCATCAAAATTCTGGAACAAAATCCAAAACATTCCTTTCTTACAACGAGAAAGAAAGAAAGAAAGAAAGAAAAAGAGAGAGAGAGAGAGAGGGGGGGGAGATAGAGGTCCATATTAAATAATTATATACTTGACGACACTTACTAATACTTACAATGCTTACTAGTACCCCGGGTTCGATATACTAATTATCTATATTATAAAGGCTGAACATATCTGTTCGTAATCCATATATCCTTTTCCGAATAGGAACACTTTGAAATGAAATTTCGGTTTTGCAATTTTCGATACTGCAAATTTTTAAACTTCTAAACATCGCACATTTACATTTTTTCCACCGTCGTATAGGGAGACGGGAAATGTACTTTTAAAAGCAGTTTCTTTAAATAGTTTATCATTTTTGTCAACTTTCACATAAACTGAAGTACGCCATTTCAATTAAGGAAAAAGAAAAAAAAAATAGCCAAAATAATAATTACGATATCTTTTTCTTGCCATTTTCTTATGAAAAATTAAAAAAAAAAAAAAAAAGAAATTAAAATACGTGCTATGTCAAGAATATAGTCTATTATACAATCTGGTGAATTTTGGCTTTATTTCGTTTTTATTAATAAATCAATTTATTATAAATTGTTTTTATCAACTAAATGATTTTTAAATCTATTTCAAACTTACCTTACAAACGATACAACATTTTCTATTTACAAAAGTATATTTTAAAGAACATTTGCGTGGTATATTGTGCCTGCATTTACTTAATTCACATTAGAAAGCGGAAAGAATGCCACGTATATTAACCCGCAAAATATTTTGATGGGTCTGTGTATCACTCAGAGAGAATGACGTCATACGCATACTTTTATGTAGATGTTTAAGACTGAATTGTAAAAATGGAATGCTTTAGCGGATGCAATTGATGTTATTTTCTAATAACAAAAGCGTTTATTTTAATTCTTAAAATTGAAATATGTTTTGTAAAAGGTGCGTCATTTCACCCAGTTGCTTTGAAATTCTTCCCAGGTGAAAATTTTCCACTTTTGAAAATAACGTAATCGAAATCGCTCACTGATAAAACGCAATGTTTTACAAAAATTTAGAATGTTTTTATAGAAGAACAATGACATACAGTGTGCATATGCTCAGATCGGGATCCTTTACCCTCCCCCCCCCCCCCGAAAAAAAAAAGCGATGTGTATTACATAATTAGATTCTCACCTCCTGGATGAATTCGCTTCGTCAAGTTAGACAAACAAAGAAAGATCTTGGAAATAATTTATCTACCGAATTATTTGTTAAGAAATTGCTTCACTTCAATAATCTTCCTTAATATTTGAAGATATACTGGAACTTCTAAATAAGAATAATGTGAAATTTAGACATTATTTTCGTTAAAACTGATTAAATATATCGTAGTTATAATTTTTTTGTAAAATACAGTCGAGTCTCTCTATAACGAAACTCCATACATCGAATTTCTCTATATAACGAATTTTTAGCAGGAACGGTCCTCTTTTCGCATGATTACATTAAAAACAGTCTCTATGTAGCGAAATATCGATCTCCATACAACGAATTTTTTCATAAATTGGTCTTAATCTATTCAGTTTTAAAAAAACTTCGAAATCGTATGGAATCTATTTTCCATCACTTATTTTTGATTTATCGTTCAGTGCTGGGTTTTTAATAATAAATATTACTTCTCTCCTTGTTCTTTAAATCCAACGAGTTCATCCCACCTCCCACACACCTTTCAACATGCTTCTCAAAACAGAGTCAAGTGGATTGTTACATATATAAGTGAGGAATCAATGAGAGGCACATAAGAGAGGGCTTCAAATGGAGGAAAATGTTAACTACAGTTTTTCATTCCTTGCTAAAATTTGAGCATTTTTTTTCTTTGAGAGTGTAACAATTTTAAAATCAAAACAACAAAAAATTACAAATTTCTTCCTCTGAAATTAATGCAAGTCTTCCTAATTTGATTTTCATTAAGCTTTCAAATAAATGTCTGTTCTCTTTTTTGGAACTGCTTAAATAATTAAGAAATAAAATGTTAGGTTAATATATTTTTTAAACATTTGAAATTCTTAATTGATCAAAAATAATATTTGTTCAAAATTTACACAATAAATACGATTTTCAACGTCATTCTCTATACATCGAATTTCTCTATATAACGAATTTTTTACTGGAACGATGAATTTCGTTATATAGAGACTCGACTGTATTTACAAAAATAATCAGATTAATTAACGAAAGACTCTCTTGTGGAAATTGTTATCACAATTGTTAGAAAAGCAGTATTGAAAAGAAATGTACAATGTGATTCGCTGTAAACGAAAAAGATTTTGCAGTTAAAAATGTTTCATAGACTTTTTTTTTAAAAGAAAAAAGCTATATTTATGCAAATGATTATGAAAATCACCACTTTTTTGTAAATATTTAGCTTTGACTGTTTCTCTATTTTTCAAGCCTATTTATCTCAAGCCATGCATTTTATGTGGAAAGAAAAATAACTTTTCTTAATAGACTGAGCAAATAAATTTGATATTAAATTTCCTTTAATGGTACTTAAATATGGTACTTAAAATATTTTATGAAATTCCTTCAATATGGTAGTAATTGGATAGCTTTCATTATTATGAAGAAGAGATAAATAACGAGGTTATTTATCTTTATTCATACCATTTTCTAATTTAAAAAAAAGTTAAAAAAATTGCATGGTTTAAATTTTGTTGCATGGGATTTAGTAGTGAAAAACCCCAATAGGGACATGCTGCGTCAAAATATTTTGAAAAAAAAAAAAAAAAAAGAACTTATTGCTTTTAAAATCACGCATTTTCCCTCATATTTTGTACACTTTTATAACTTCTGCATGTGTACTAAGTCTGAGCCATCACTAGACGAAATGGTTAAGTCAAAATGTCGTCATAGTTAGAAGAAACTATTATTTTCTTGAATAAAACTAAACATTTCCATACAAAATTTTTATTCTACGGTACTGAGATTGGAATTTGAAGTTAAGAGTGCGACTTTCACATGCAAAGATGTTGCTAATAGTCGTAACTTAAAATTTCGAGTTTTTTTTTTTTTTTTTTTTTTTTTTTTTTTTTTTTTAAATTGTCAACACAGATATGAGAGGCGCATATTTAAATTTTGAGAAGGTGAAAATGATGTCGGGTTTAGAAAATTCTATAACTGTGTCAAAGTCAATAAATTTTCATTCCGGAATACTAAGCATAACAGTCTCAATTGTAACTTTATCATAACTGATCTTTCTTATATTTTACTAATTACATATAAGATTAAAGTTTAATTTAAGAAAAGAAAAAAAATTGTAATTTAACAAATTACGACTATTTGGAAAAGGATATTTTCAAGGACTTATAAATAAATTCTATATTTAAATTAATAATAACAATAAACATAATTTTTAGGATGATTATAACGAGTCATTACGTCACGTCGGGCATTAAACAATTTTTCTAGACCAATGATAAACAGATTAAAGATAGACAACTTTAACTGTTTAAAATGTGCATTTTTATTATTTGATGGACGTAATCGGACTGACTTCTGAACTTCTCCTATTACATACGACATGGATTAAACATTATATTCCTAGACCCATCACAAACAAATTTTAAATTAAATTTCAGTTTTACAATTTTTGGAACTGCAAAATTTTCAACTTCTTAACATTGCACATTTTTAATTTTTACACCGTTGCGTAAAAAAAAATTGCACTTTTTAATAAATTATGGTTTTAATCTCTATTACAATTTGTTTTTAAATTATTATTATTTTTAAAAAGTTTTTATTAGTCTTTCTGTCATTATGACAACAGAAGTATTCAGCTTTGGACATTAAACTGGGGCCAATCAGAAAACGAATAAAATAAAAAACAGAAGTATTCCATTTTCGAATACAGTAGACTCCCTCAAATCCGCAAACCTAAAATCCGCACATAATTTACCGATGTAAACAATGAAGCATTCAGTTCAGATATAAGGACAAAATTTTACTTTTTTTGTTTTGTATCAATTCCAAATATATTTTAATTTGTAATTTTTGTTACTATTACTGTCTTAATGTTTTCTCTTGAAGGAAAAATAAATTTATTTCTGAAAAAATTCAAGATATTCCTGTTATCAATGATAATCATAATCTTACCAAATATATATGTCTTAAGCTTTTTTTTTTTGTCACTAAGTGTGGCTAAACCTGGAATAAAACCTCCTTACTTTATTATTTTGATCAGAATTAGTATTGTACATTATTTATGAGACAAGTTTCATTGAATAGTTTATTCAAAAAACATTTCATCTTTATAATGAACACTTAATCATACATTATTAATTAGACCTTTGTTTTTAATATTTTAATCATTTTAAAAATGATCTAATTTTTTATTATTTTAGTTTATTACTTACTTTAATATTTTATTATATTGTAAGCATACATTATAATTCAAATTGGATTATTAATTGCATTCAAATTACTGTTTAAAAAATGTAAACAAAGCAATGACCAGAAATCCGCAAAATTCTAAAATCCGCAAAATCTCTGGTCTCAAGCTATGCGGATTTGAGGGAGTCTACTGTATTAAACTTGGACCAATCAGGAAACTAATAAAATTAAACAAATTGCGAAATTCAACCAATTAAAAGGCTCAGATATACTTTAGATTTCCCAATTTTCTACCGAAAACAATAATTATTTTTTTCCAAATACAGTCTACTCTCGTTAATTCGAAATCGGATAATTCGAAACTTCGCTTAATTCGAACTAAACATGAAGTCCCGAAATTTTCAATGGCAGAATAACGTTAAACATTTTCATTAATTCGAACTCATTTTATCTTGACTTCGTTTAATTCGAACTAACGAGAATCCCGATTTTTAATTTTTCATTTATTTATCACGGATTTCAGATCATTTGAATGACTTTCTTTGATTTTTGTGAAAATTGTTTCGAACGAGTATTCATATAATCCAATGCATTCGATATCCATTTTCTTAATGCCCCGTCTATTCATCAGTGACGCTTTACATTTTTCTTCCATTGTGCTTGTTTCTAATCTTTTAATTAGTTCATGTATTTATACATACTATTTTAATATTAAGTCATATTCTAATGATAACAGACGAAATAAATTAAAAAAATCCCATAACATTAATTATTTTGTAATAGTACCATATTAAGCATGTTTTCATTTCATATTTTCCATAATTCGAACTTCGGATAATTCGAACATTTCTTGTGGTCCCGACGAGTTCGAATTAACGAGAGCCGACTGTAGTTAATAATTTGGACATACAAGTAGTATTTTGTTAACTTAAGGTTTAAATAATATTTGTTTGGAGATTAGACTAACCAATATAAGATGCATTTTTTAAAAAATGTAACTAATTTTAAAAGTTTATTACTAGTATAAATGAATGAAACAGTTCCTTCTTAAAAAAATTTTTTCGTCGAAATAGCCAGAATAATAACGTCGAAATATAGATTTTCACAAATATCTTTCGTTTTTAAAAAGTGTCATTTTCATCCATAACTGTGGAACAAAAGGGGGGAAATCACATTATGTATCTTTATATCTTATTTTCCGTAATTTTTGACGGCGATCTATTGCTAGTTTTAAATATAAAGATTGATAACTCTTTAAAAAGCAACAGTACAATTATATGATTTTAACACACTTTTTTCTTTCTTTCTTTGAGAAAAAAACATTACTCAGCCTTTTCTTACAAATGTCACTGTTAATGTTATCAAATCAGCAGAGCGTATAGAGTACTTCCTTAATTTCATTTGTAGCTAAAGAAAATTGAATTGCAGTAATATATTTTTTTTCTGTTACTTTAATTTTGAAATAATGAAATTGTGCATTGCATCATTGAATGATGTGAAAACAGTCGTGTATTATAAATAGCGCTATATTTATTAGTAATCAAGTACTTGCAAGAAATTACGCATATTAAATGAATATCTTTTTTTATCGTAAAGTAAAATTTTGTAAGCGTTTATTAATTCTCAGCAGATATGATTGATATTTTAAAAGTGTTAACTTAGGCAGAGCAGCAATTGAGAAATAACATTTAAACGGCTTACACTGGTATATTTTTTTGCGGAACCCCTTTAGCGATTTCAATGTTATTTTAACAGTTATAATTTAACTACTACCAAAAGCTATCTTTCAGATTGAGGGAGGGAGGGGGGGGGGGGAGTCATGTATCAAACATAGATTATGAAACATTTTCTGACAATTGCTGGCCGTTGCTGGAAGTGAATAATGGGGGACGGGGGGGGGGGCATATTTTCTCTCTCTCTGTGACGCAGAAAGATAAATTAGTGCATATTCACACCGTAATTACTATGTTTTTCATTAACTGTTGTAATAGCTTCATTTTATGTTAAGAAAAGAATAGGATGACGAAAAATTCGAGTGTATAACTAATGCAATATTAAACAGCAAGTTAGCTTCATATGTGCAAATAGGATAAGCAAAGTGTTGAAACACTTATTTCAGTTACAATTTAGTATTTTTGCTAAATTGTGAAAAGGTCCTTAAAACTAAATTAAGTTATTGAACATAATTTTATTTGGCTTTTCGGAACATAAATCCATTTAGTGACCTTTGAATCTTTTCCAGTGGCGGATCAAAATGTTTTAGGGGAGGCTGACCGCTCATAGCTACAGTCCTGCTTAGAAGAATAGTCAGACGCGGATAAGAATCTGTATTGGTAAACACATACACACACAAACATAAAAAGAGCAGAAATTGAGCACTCGCAATTTGGAGGGTCTAATTGTTCTTTTACTTGCCAAATGGAACATTTTGTCGCAATTTGGCGCAATAACAAGCGACAGCTAGAATCCTGGTTTCTTTCGAAAAACGGTGGTGATTCTCCAATTTAGCCCGACTCTTTGCAAACAGCCGGATTTCTCTATTAGCGTATGGCATTTTATAAGTTCTTTTATGCTATGAAATGCAGCTTCTAGTCAACTGTTAAAAGGAAAAGGAAATACTCATTTCAAAATTGTAAAAATGATAAAGCAAATGTTTTATATCTCCATACCATATGCATAAAAATCCATCAAAAATTATACAGACAATTGGGAAGTCTCAGAAACGTATACGAAATTGTGAAAGGTCTGAGAAATGCATCTGCAAAATTTCAAACGGATTTGATTGCTTTAAAAATTCTATAGCGAAAATTTCGATGTCTCTCTCATCATTTAGATTCGAAGAGCTCCCGCCAATCAGCTGTCAAGACACAATCGTTTAATACATCATTTATTTACAAAAGAAAAAAAAAAGGGGGGGGGGGAGGTAGGATGAGTTCACATGCATGTAATATTATTCCTTATAGTTTTCCCGCTAAAGTTCAGTTGAGAATTTTTTAACGCCGGTGGTGGTGATGGATGGATAACAATAGAAAATTGGTGGATTAATTAAAACAGATGCAAACTAAGTAATAACAAGGAAGGTCTCCATACGGACATACTCCGAAAAATCTGAAAAAAATTACAGAATATTCGTCTTATGAGAATATATACGTTTATAAAAAAAATTCGGCGGAACCTCCATACAGTATCCGTAAAAAAATAATGAAAATTTCGTTATTTGGCGATTTTTCGCCGGTTGGTGATGGAATGTAATTCCAAAAAGCACTTTATGTCAAATACATTTTAAAACAAAAAAAAAGTTTCCTGTTGAACTTGCTTTGATAAATTTAATTTAATAACTTTAGCTTTGTTAGTTTTAGTTTGTTTTAAGTATAATTTTATTTTATCGATATTTATAAGTATTTATATTCAAATTTAATCATCAAAGTTTGAGATTTAAAACGAAATTCATAATTTAATTAAAATTGTTTCAAGCTCAAAGTCCAATTGAGCAATGTCGATTAGATTTTGTTGCTATGGAAACATCTGATTTTTATTTTTGAAACGCTTAAATGTATGAAGATATTTTTTCTCAATATTATTTTTTATTTATGAAATATTATATTTTTATCATTATATATTTTCCAGTGATTAATTAAATAACTATTTCAACAAGCAATATATATATAATACAATGTGTATATGTACATAATATATTAAAGTCTCTCATTGTTTATGTTTAAATTCATTAAATACCCTTTAACACGTATTCTAAATATCCAACAGTATTGAGTTGCATTAAAATCGTTTGCTTTGGGCGAGGAAAAGTGCTACTCTTCAAATCGTGTGACGCTTTCGTCTTTTTACGCCAAATATTAGAAAGAATTTTTTTTTTTTTTTTTTTTTTTTTTTTTTTTTTTACATGATTTCAACCGTAATTCCATCACTAATTTTGACTGATCCTTTATTACAAACATAAGTAGTTTAATTAGTATTTTTTTTTCATAAAATTCTGAGTATGCCCAGTACGGAGACCCTCCTTGTAAGTAGAAGTTAATAGGAAATGAGCAGAAAAGTCGGCATTTATTTTGGATGAGAGTCCAGAATATCAATATTTAAGTTTTAACATAACAAGCAAAGAAAAGTTAAGGTAAAAATACATAAATATACAAATTTGTAATATAAAATATTAATGCTGTGTTGCATAAAAATATTTTAAAACGGGCAAAACAACATATAAATTACAGTACGATTTCTATTAACCATATGGCATGAGGTAAGAAGAGTAATCAAGTATGTCGTATCAGTTGTTCTTCCGTTCTTTTCCTTCAAATATCTTTATTCGCTCTTTAATAAGAAAAAATCCATTTTTACGGTCAGTAATTTTCAATATAACAAAATTTGTCCCCTAATAATTATTCATAGGCAACCCTTTTAATTTCAATTGTTAACTGTGGGTATGTACATAATTGTCATTTAATTTGAAATGCACTCATTGAACTATAGAAATTGCCGTGAGCTTTAATGCATCCTCCTCAGGTTCGCGTCATATACTCCTTCCTCTCCTTTTTTACTTACACATCATACGTAGTGTAGGGTAAGTCTTGCAATCGTTTTGAAAATCGAAAAAAAAAAAAAAAAAAAAAAAAAAAAAAAAGATTTTTGACGGATTTACAAGTTTTAGATACTGGAGATTCCGAAAAACATTTGTAGAAAAAAAAAAAAAAAAAAAAAAAAAATAGTCGTTGGGGGCCACCGTAATACTTACCCATCATGGATATGTATATGAAAATAAAACATGTGAAACTATTTATACAATGCATTGCAATTCATAAACAAATTTTAAATATTGTTAATATACATAGTAATGCTACATTAAAGAATTGCTGATGTACCAATTTCGACAAATTATATAAAACACTAAACTACTCAAGTATTACCGAACTGCGTAAAAGAAACATCCTTATAACTCCAAAAATAATAACTCTATTAGCTAACAATTAACTGCGTCGGATTAAGCGTCTCATTTCCAATTAAAATATACTTCTGAATTGAAATTTGAATGAAATACAGGGTCATGAAAAATCGAAGAATGTGGAAAACAAGATTACAAATATCTCGGCAACCAATAATGTGATTGACTTCGTTCTATATGCAAAATGTGTGTTATTTTATTGCCTTTTACTTCCATTCCTTAGAACAAAAAAATTCGAACATTTTTATATACCTTTCATCAGAACGAATTTTTCGAGAGTCCGAAAAAAATAGTTCCGGATAATCAAGGTTGCTGATATTAAATAGGGTTCATCCCATTCTTACATACTAACTACATACAAAATTTCAAGTCTCTTTCTCAATTTGTTCGGGAGATAGAGCGTTTACAGACAGACAGACAGACGGACGGCAAATTTTTTTTTCTAAAAATATGTTTTTCGGAATCTCCACTATCTAAAACGTGTAAATCCGTCAAAAAAATTTTTTCGATTTTCAAAACGATTGCAAGACTTACCCTATACTACGTATGATGGGTAAGTAAAAAATAATAATAATTTGCGTCCGTCCGTTTGTGTGTCTGTCTGTAAACTCTCTATCTCCCGAACAAATTGAGATAGAGACTCGAAATTTTGTATATACTTAGTATGTAAGAATAGGACGAAGCCTATTTAATATAAGTAACCTCGATTAACCAGAACTATTTTTTTCGGACTCTTGAAAAATTCGTTCTGAAAGAAGGTACATATAAATTTTCGTATTTTTATTTTAAGAAATGTTCGTAAAAGGCAATAAAATAACACAAATTTTGCAGAAAGAACTATATCAATTGGATAATTAGTTGCCGAGATATGTGTAATCCTGTTTTCCACTTTCTTCGATTTTTCATGACCCTATATTTCCTTCAAATTTCAATTCAAAGATATATTTTTATTGGAAATGAGAAGCTTAATCCGACGCAGCAAATTGTTGGTTAATATGATTATTATTTTTGGAGTTATAAGGATGTTTTTTTTACGCAATCCGATACTACTTGAGTATTTTGGCGTTTTATATAATTTGTTAAAATAAGCTCATTAGCAATTCATTAATAAAGCATTACTATGAATATGAAAACTATTTAAATATGCGTTTAAATTTTATATTTGGAATTGCGATGCATTCTATAAATAGTTTACATGCGTTTTATTTTCATATTTTATATTATGCATATTCATGATGGGTAAGTATTACGGTTCCCCCCCCCCCCCCCCCCCCAACGACTACTTTCTCTGAATCTTTACCCCGGGAGAACGCGCGCCTACCCAGGGTATGAATGGTTTTAACTTTGTCACCAATAAAATCAAATTGAAATAGTCGCTTTATTTAGACGGAGAAAATTCTTACAAATTTTGCGATAAAATAAGTTGAAAATTTCATTTGCATATTATGTTAGCTAAATGTATAGAGCAACTTTTGTGAAAGTCGCAAAATCATAGCTTGAAAATTCTGAAAATAATCGTCAATAGAATAAGTTGAAAATCTTTTATTCCCAAAATGAAGCAAAAACAAGTGGGGTTGTATACATATATTCATTGATTAGTGTCAATATAGAATACACAATATGGGACGTACTACTACTTTTGGATAAAATCCCTCTTTTTTTTCATTTTGGGAACAGCGACTTTTGTGCTTATTCTATAGACGATTACTTTCAGAATTTTCAAGCTATGATTTTGAGACTTTCACAAAACTTGCTCTATACATTTAGCTAACACAATATGCAAATGAAATTTTGATATCGTTGACGCATGCGCAGTGAAAAATAATTTAGTAAATCTACTCATTTATCATACAGTTCTGATTATTTTTTAAATTCTGATTACAGGGTATTGTGTGCAATATTATTTGTTATATTTTCAGAAAAGAATGTAACTGTATATTAAGAACTCTGCAAATTAAAAGCTAAAAACGTGGCTAAATTTGGGATCATTTTTTATAAAAACCTTAATTTCTCAACGAGTATACATGTTATTCGCATAAAAATGAACATAGTTTATTACAATAAGCAACTTAATCATAATCTACAGTTTGAGCGCTTTTGCTACATTAGTTTTGACAGGGTTATCCAAAAGATATTCATTCTTTTTTAATTTGTTGACGGTCCCCTATGGAGTTTCGGAACAAAATCTTCACGGAAATGTATGACTTGCACTATTATATTTATACACTAAAAGTTTCGGGATAATTCCTCATGTTTTTTGTTTAGATATTTAACAAAATGTCTAAAATCGTAAGTGGACGGTCATCAATGGCCATGTAGTATATTTCTAAAGTGATGCAGCTCAAAAATGAGAAAAAGCGAAAAAGGTTTTAATGCATGAAAAGAGGTTTTCTATTTTAAATGAATCAAGAAATATTTCAAATATTTCATATCTAAGATCAAAAGAAGCTTTTTTTTTTATATCAGTATAAGAGATGATTTACTTGAAGATTTGAGGACAATGCAGTTGAATAATGTCGTATGTCAATAAAATTCCTCCGATTGTTGGTTGATTTTAAAAACATCTAAACACATTTTGAATAACAGATGGGGGATTATGGATGTAGATGATTCATCCCCTATTAATTAGTTCAGAAATTCAATCGATGGTTCTATTCAAATAGTCCACATTTTTTTAATCGAGTCACTTTGAAATAAGCATGCGATATATCCCAAGAATTATCGTAACTCGGAAAAAAAAAAAAAATTACCGGAGAAGATTTTTTTCTTGTTTAATATTTTTCCTATATTTGGGATACCATACAGCTATCGCTCAGAAAGCATAACTACACTGCGGGCTATTAAAATTGCAACTGCATGAAAGAATACAAAAAGAAAAAAAAATACATTTTTTATACGGTACGTAAACAGAATGGCATGAGGACAAAATGATTAAATTTGTAAGCAATTTGGAGGTTTAAAAAGATGCGAAATTAGTAGAAAGAGCTGTCGGGTGACACACACACACACACATATTATATATGGTGTGTGTAAGAAAAATAATAAATTTTAAAACTATTAATTTTTAATGAATTGAATAATCCCCTCAATTTGGATACGGGCTCGACGTATAATCACGAGTTTGGCAGTGTGGCTAGTTAGCTCATTTTATCGTTAACTTAACTGGTAACCCTAAAGTGATGAGAAATTTCAGAGATATTTGTGTAGATAATTGAGATATATCTACACTAGATATCTGCCCGTGTTGGGCCAGCAAAACGAGGGCAAATTTTCAAACGGGAAGGGTTGACAAAAAAGAAAAAAAAAATAATCGGGCTTGTTGGGCCGGGCCTATAAAAAAAATTAGGCGGACTACCGGCCCGATAAAAAAATATCAGCTAAGCCGATAAAATATGAACTATATTTTCAATGAATATGACTTCCATGAGTGAATTATGAGTATATAAGTATACATGTCTGTCACGTGCGACGCTAGTTTGACAACATAAATACCTAAATGTAACATATCCAGCGTAGAGATTGGTATTGAACAGTTACATGGTGTCTGACCCGGACCTAATTTTTTTTTTTTTTTTTTTTCAGCAGACTCGTGCCGCATCGAGGTCAGGCTTGTATTTTTTTCTACATAGTCGAACCGGGCTCGAACTGAACTTAATTGATCTCAGAATAAGTAGAGCAGGCAATGTCTTTTCTAAAAATATTAACCCCTTTGCGACGGGAGCCTTTTATGAAATTTTTATTAATATTTTGTCACCGGTTTTCAGAAACAGAAATTTATGTTTTATTAAATGTATAAAATGCTCCGGTTAAACAAAACAAATTTTACAGTAAAATTTTGCTGGTGGGGATAAACAAAGAATCTTAAGCCTTTTTCTGGCACGTATACGTGTCGCTCGTCTCCAAGGGGTTAATAATGATAATGAAATTCTGTTAATGTAATCTTTCTTTGGAAATATTACCTTAAAGTGGTTTGCGAATTCGGTGTTACAACACGAAGCTTCGACACATTTTCTGACTAATTTTTAACTGCAACAGCATAAAATTAAAAAGTAACTATTGAAGGAATTTGGAATTATTCCTTTTGACTGGAATTTCCCCTTTTTCATAAATAAATTACTTTTCGAGATATAAAAGATTCTTGTTACGCAGCTGTAAGTTTATCTCCCGTGCTGTCGCTTATGGAAATTCGATTCAGAGCGCTAATTTTGACAATATTTTTCTCAAAGATACATTCCCTTTATCGAACAATAGACAACGCCATTCGATTATATTACAAAGTTTTTGAATTAGAATACCTGTGCCAATTTTATTCGCTTCCAAAAAGAAATGAATTCAGAAATGTGTTAGAAAGTAGCTCCTTGGGATTTGAGAAAAGCCCCAATAAATGTTAAATATTTTCACAAATTTACTTGTTATTATAAGCTTCAAAAATTATATTTTTCACCTTCCTTTTTTTCTTTTATTCTAAATCACATTAATTTTTTAATGAATCTTTATTTGATGCTGAAATTCCTAAGAATCTAAGTAATCCTTAATGCTGCTATTGTGTATTTTCTGGCTTGCGAAAACACCGTAATTTTATAATACACTGCAAAATTACCTCATAAATATGTTACGATATTCTTTAAAAGAATCTTAATTATATGTTAAGAAAAATTTGAATTTTTTGTAGAAATTTAGTCGGGTCAGATCGGGCGCGGCTAGTTTTTACCTGATTGGGTTGTGAACTGTGAAAATACAAACGGGCCGGGCTGAGCTTTGGCCAAACTTTTGGGTTTTATACCGGGCCAGGGCGGGTTAAATTAACTTTTGCTCGGACGAGGCCCAGGCCTGGCAAGTCCGGCCCGTGCAGACTTCTATTCTATGCACTTGCTGTCGGAAGACCATTATGTAGGCAGCAATGGCATACTATCGCTGTATTTTTTATTATTAAAACAAACAGTATATATTATACATATATATATATATATATATATATATATATATATATATATAAATTGCAGCGAATGCTGTCGTCTCATCAAAATGGAATATTATATAACCAGTAAAAATTTACCTACAAAAAGTTGTGAATATATAAACTAGCAAAAGCCATGCTTTGTTTGGATTCGCAAAGCATTATTTTATAAAACAGATATTTGAAAGTAAAAATATTTTTTAATATTATTTTTGCATCTTTATTAAACAAAAACGTTATTTTATGTTTTGGCGCATTTTAATTTTTTATTTATGATGTAAGACTGGCATAATAAAATATTTTCGAAGCAAACTTTTACAAAATATTTTTAAATTTTCAACTAAAAGCTCTTTTAAAGATGTTTTTACAATTTCCAGTTACCACTGGTGTTTTTAAAGTTGTTTGAAATATGCATGTTTCCAATCTTTGTAATTAACATCAAATAATCTTTGGTAGCTATTTTAGAATAATATATTTGAAGAGAGCTTGAAGAAAGTTACTTCGTCAAAATCCTACTTTCTGGAAAAACATTTGAAATCTGCTGTCGTTGATACTATGAATTTTCAACTGTAAAACTTTTTTTTCCTAATTTCTCAGTTTTTATACATGTAAGCGTATCAGAATTTTTGATATTGTAGAATTTTTCGTAAGGAAAATTTCTATTGAATGCTTAATTTTGAAGGACTTTCACTCTCGACAACGTTACGTACGTTTTTAAGCCAACTTGTGTCTATATATCCTCAATATCTACAATTGCTTCATCTAATGTTAAACCTTGGGATTTATGAATTGTAACAGCAAAAGCTAACTGCAGAAGAAATTCTTTCCTTGAGCAATTTATGCTTCCATTTTTCCAGAATTTAATTATTGGGGGAATTGGTACGCACCAATTCTTATAAGTTAAATTATTGTAGTATTCAAATTTATCCATGATTATTCGCGATATCTGGTCTGGTGGCTTGTAATTTTCTTTATTACGTGCAACAAAGTCTAAAGTCCCGTTCACTAAACCTTTTTCGGTCCACAAATAAGAACGTAACATTACTTTAGATCCAAATGATAAAGTAAGAAATGGTTAGAGTCAATTTGCCGTTTCTGAATCGGCCAACTTTGCTTTAGTACATTTATAAAAAGCTTGAATCGAGGCAACAACTTCACGCTTCAATTCTTTTAATTTTTCATTTATATAACAAATTTAACAATTAATTTTATTTGTTTACAATTCTTTTGTTGCCACTTTACAAAAAAAAAAAAAAAAATGCATAATACAATTTTTTTTTAAATGTTTAAGTGTCATCTGTGCAAACGATTTTGCTGAATAATGAAAACATATTTTATTTATTAAATTAATCATGATTCTATCTATAAGTACTTACTCCATGAATTTTATTCTTTTCTGAAAATATTCGCGTTTCATTTTTTATTTATTTGCTAAAATGCTTCCGTATTGGAAATGCATGTAAAATAAATTAATTAAAATAATAAATTTTTTAACGTTTTACTGTAAAAAAAAAAATTATATTGTGCAAATCTACAGATCATAATTTATTTTTGTGTTTAATTTGAAGTTAAAATATTGAATAGTTTTTTTGTAAAGCGTACGACAAGATGTAATTTGAGTGGACTAGTAGAGGATTCGCTTCGCTCATCCCAATAAATTCATTGACAATAAAAGTAATCCCCTTTAACATTTGCAACATGAATTGTAATATTTATATATATAGATACACATAATTTATCATTTTATAAAAAATTATTAATTTCAAATCGACTAATATTGTTTTTTGCTAAACAAAATTACATAATATTCCACCAAAACTGTTAATAATAATCTCTAAGCTGATCGAACTACACTTATATTTACAATAATTTGGAAGACATTTTAAATTTACATTTACACTAAAATATTTTACGGAGCTTTTGACTTCTGATACTTTTCTTCAATGTTTTTAATATGATTACGTTTTTATTTTTAAATAAAAAACAGGTAACGCTTTAAAAATAAGTCAATTAATCAACAAATATATTTTCTAATATATTGTAGAATCTGCATTCGAATCACTACTTGGTCTCTGATCGTAAATAGAAGTTCGAAGTTTATAAAACTGAAATGGAAAGAAATTTAAATTTTCTTACCTTTCTTATCAGGGGTTAACACATAATTTTGTTGAGGCATGACTCATAAGTAAACTAATAAAAATAAATAAAAAACTCTCGTCTTCTTTTTTCTCAGAAGTGGAGGAGAATGAGAGATCACGCCGCTACTGCATGTGTGCCACCAACTTTTAAATTGAAACCAAGAAGATAACTGACATTGAAAAAACGGGACGGAAAATTCTTTATAAATAGAACTCGCACACATTCGAATAGCGGAGGTGAAGTTGTGATGTTTTCAAAATGGCAGTTTGAAGGCATTGTTGGAACTTTTTTTTTTTCTTTTTTAACTTTCAGATAACGACAACGATGATGTGCACTTGGAGTAAAAGGGGTGAAAGAAAACTTTGTGCCTTATTCTAATTGAGTAAAACCTGTTGAAACAAAACCTATATAACGGAATCTTGGGTCAAGGGACTACTTCAGTCACCTGGAAAAAAACTCGCTCGCCAATACTAATCCTATGGAAACCATTTTCTAAAATATCAGTTGCATTTTAATATTTTAAAAGTTTTTTTAATTAGATAGTTATATATATTTTCTTAAGATTTGCTTTATTTTCGAAAATGCATCTTTCAATATTTAATTTGCTATAGTTAAAAAAAAAAAAAAAAAAATGCTTTTTACAATTTACTCCTAGTGGTTGATTCATTTTTAAACTTGTTGAGCTGTGAAACTTAACTTTATATACATTTATTTAAAAACGTTCTTTTGTTTTCCTTATTCTGAGAAATGTTAAATTTGCAAGCACGGCGACCTTTTTTTTTTTTTTTTTTTTTTTTTTTTTGCATAGTTTCCATTAACCGAGATTCCCGATATATGAGGTACTAGCGGTCCCTATTAGCTCGGATAATCGAGGTTGTACTGTACTTCTATCACTTCATTCTCCACAAAGCAGTGAGGTAAACGACATTTGTACATTTTAATATTGTACTGTAATAGTAAATCTAAATTAAATTAAAATTTATGGTCATTCTCTTTCTTTTGTATTAAATTATTGATGACTATTATATAGTAACTTGACATTTTCTATACTTTTTCATCAAAATTTGTACGTATTCGATTATCTGGAGTATTCGCTTATCCGGGACGCGGAATCTCCTGACCTTCCCCGTTAATACAGGTCTACTGTATTCTCATTGCATAAAAAGATCTCTATTGATTCTCGGATAATGGAAATTAAATCTTGATGAATAAATTATTCTGTATTTTTATAAAGTGTCTTTAAAAGATTTTTTTATATAGTCTAGGCATAGCTGTAGCTTTTTTCTCTGTGTTTTACGTCTGCTATATGTTCATTAATCCTAATTTTCAGTTTTCTGTTTGTCATTCATATGCAAAATTGTACTATTCCATCATGCTATACTGCAGATAATTCATTTGGTTCTTTTGCATCTATTTTCTTAGACTATCTATACATTTAAATTTTACGAAGGTTTTGTAATAAGAGAGAAATTGTTTCTTGAGAATGTTCCGTCTGAGCCATGAAACATGTCGATCTGAATTAAAAGTACAATCGAGTCTCTGTTTAACGAAATCCATTGTTCAGTCAAAAAATCCGCTATATAGAAAAATTCGTTGTATATAGAAAATCACGAAGTTTTTCATTTAATGTGTAATTTTTGATAAAAAAAAATTTTTGGAGCTGTTTAATTAAAGATTTTGAAATTTTTAACTTCAAAAATTAATTTGATATTTTATTTTTTATTTATTTAAACAATTTTAAACAAGAAAGTAAACGATTATTTGAAAGGTTAGTAAAACAACGCAAAAATCTGTTGAAGAAACCTGCAATTTTTGGTTGTTTTGATTTTAAAACTTTTGCACTTGCAAAAATTTTTAAACTTTAACAAGAAATGCAAATGCGAGTGGAAAATATATATTTTTTTTTTTCCGTTTTATGTCCTTCCCTTGTAACATCAAAGACAATTTTTTCTCTTCCTGGTTTTGTTTTAAGTTTTCACTTGTACATTCATTGTGTCTTTCATCAACAGTATTCTCAATGCTGCTCAAAATGTTACAATCAGCGGAATGTTACGTAACAATAAGATTGGCCTCCATCTCCAAAAAGTTAAAGAGAGCTAAATTTTCTTCGATACTTTTACGCATCTTAAATTTTCTCCATTTCTCTTTTTACTCTCTTTTTTCTCTATCGTCAACTTCAGTATTCACAGAAAGCATGACTTTTTAAAACAATTGTAAATCTCTCTTTCAATGACATTGAATCGTTAAGCTTTATAAAATTCCTCATCCTCCTTACAAAAGTTAAAGTTTTTTTTTGTGTGTGTGTGTTTGCAGAGAGGGGATGTCTTCCTTTTTTGGCATAAGCAATAAAGTAGAAATATACAACTATGAAATGTAAACCAGAAATCAGCAAATATAAATGCATTTCACAAGCAATTTCAAGCATTGTCTAAAACAAATGAAGGAAGATTTCAGAAAAAAATCGTTATATGGAGGTATGTTCTTCGCTGTATCGAGATTACTTTTAATGTAATAATGGAAAAAAATGACCGTTCCTATAAAAAAATCGTTCTATAGAAAAATTTGTTGGATGGAGTTTCTTTATAAAGAGACACGACTGTATTTATTTGCCTTATAAATGTATTTTTATCACTTTTAGTTAGATGAATTTAAAGTGATTTTCATGCATAATTTTATATGAATTTTCTGCCGCTTTTTCTCGTAAAAAGTTCAAAATTTTACATCTTTGCCTTCTTTATGGATGGCTATAATTTAAGAGCTTCTGTTTAGTTGAGTCTGGATGAATGCCACGATAAAGAGCACTGAAACACTTGGGAAGATTTCAATGTTATAAGATCAAAGGTTTTTGTCGCCAATAAAACATTGAGGTAATCGTTCTAATTGCAGATTTTCGCATCCAGACCTTACGTAACGCTTTCGTAGAATTATTTCATAATGATTCAATAATCATTGCCAAAACTTTAATAGGGAAAACTGGATCGATAAATTTTTAGCATTTTTTTATTTGTTTCTTTAATAATTAAAGGGATCCGGGGACACATTTTAAAATAATTTTTATTTATTGATTCAAAATTTGGATTTGTGATGATTAATCTTTTCATTCGTAAACAAAATCCCGTGATAAAACTTCACTTTTTTTAAAATTTAAAATTTATTAAAAAAGTGAGGTAATTTAAAATCCTTATAACTCAAAATATTATCATCTGTAGAATCTTTTTTTTATATTTCAATAAACAGAAATATCTAAATTTTAATTATGATTCACCAGTTAATTTTTTTTAATTACAAATATTTAAAGTTTGAAAGAAAATTGAAATCACTAATTTTTTTTTAATCGATCATTTTTTCAAAAGTAAATATTTTTTTAAAAAATTTCTGAATAAAAATTAAAGTAAAACAATCAAAAAAGACTTGTTCCAAATTTGAAACATTTATTTTTAACGGTTCTTGAGTTATAAAAATTTAAATAGAGAAATAATGAAAAAAATATATCATGAAGAAAAACGCATTTTCACAGGAAGTTATTTCCATGTCAATCATCGCTTGAAAGCTAGATTTTGGAATCAAACTAAAACAATATATATATATATATATATATATATATATATATATATATATACATACACTGGTGTCCAAAAGTTAAGCATAATTGGTAATTAAGTAATTATTTTTAAGTAATGAAAGAAATATAAATCGAAATGCGGTGAAACTCCAGGTGTGTAAACAAAATAGTACGCGTCATATTTTCACGAAGAGTTTTCCCCGAAATCAAACAGGGGACCGTCAACAAATTGAAAAAGAACGAAGATCTTTTGGATAAACCTGTCAAAACTAATATAGCAAAAGTGTTCAAACTGCACATTATGATTAATTGGCTTATTTTAATGTACTGTGTTTATTTTTATAAGGATAGCATGTACACTCGTAGAGAAATTAAGGTTTTTATAAAAACAGTCCTAAATTTTTCCTAGTTTTTTGCTTATAATTTGCAGAGTTCTTATTATAAAATAATGTTCTTTTCTGAAAATATGACAAACATCATTGTACACAATACCCTGTCATCAGAATTTAAAAATAATAAAAAATTGTATGAAAAATGAATATGTTTAGTAAATAATTTTTCATTGCGCATGCGTCAACGATATCAAAATGTCATTTGCATATTGTGTTAGCTAAATGTATAGAGCAACTTCTGTAAAAGTTTCAAAAACATAGCTTGAATATTCTGAAAATGGTCGCCTATAGAAACAACTCAAAATCCGTTATTCCTAAAGGAAGCAAAAAAATCAGGGGTTTTACCTAAATATAGTTGTACGTGCATTATTGTGTAGGCACTAAACAATGGAATATGGATACAGCCCCTCATCTTTTTGCTTCATTTAGGGAATAAAGGATTTTATCTCATTCTATCAACGATAATTTTCAGAATTTTTAAGCTCTGTTTTTGAGACTTTCACAAAAGTTGCTCTATACACTTAACTAACATAATATGCAAATAAAATTTTAATAGCGTTCACGCATGCGCAGTAAAAAATTATTTAGTAAACCTGCTCATTTGTCATACAATTTTTATTATTTTTAAATTCTGATGACAGGGTATTGTGTACAATGATGTTTGTCATATTTTCAAAAAAGAACATTATTTTATATTAAGAACTCTGCAAATTATAAGCAAAAAACTTAGGACTGTTTTTATAAAAACCTTAATTTCTCTACGAGTATACATGCTATCCTTGTAAAAATTAACACAGTACATTACAATAAGCCAATTAATCATAATGTGCAGTTTTAACGCTTTTGCTACATTAGTTTTGACAGTGTTATCCAAAAGATCTTCGTTCTTTTTCAATTTGTTGACGGTCCCCTGTTCGATTTCTGAGAAAACTCTTCGCGAAAATATGTGACGCGTACTATTTTGTTTACACACCTGGAATTTCAGCACATTCCGATTCATATTTCTTTCATTACTTAAAAATAATTACTTAATTACCAATTATGCTTAACTTTTGGACACCAGTGTATATATATATATATTTCTCTCCTAATTAAGATAGAAACATGATTTAAATATCATTATAAAAATAAAATAAAACAGAAAATTTTAATGCAATATTTTTTTCTTTTATTTGAAGATTTTTTTTTTATGTCCCCGACTCCTTTAACCAGATAAACTATGAACAAAGTTTCATTCTACGTACGTACACACACACACATATATATATATATTTTACTTATAAAGAACTGTCACGCGCAAACTTTTATATCATCCCAATTAAATTTCAAAATGTCTGTTATTTTGTTGTTGTTTTTTTCTTTTTTTTTTCCGGAATGCTAAATCAAATTATAAACGAACTTTTCTATTTCAAAAATTGATTGTTGTTTTTTCGCTTAAGTTCGTAACATAAGGATAGGATCGGATTTAGTCACGTGCTTTGTTGTGCCCATGCTCAGGTCAGCAAATGAACATCTTACGTTTTTGCTTAATTTTAAAAAACGGGGAAAATTTAAATTACATTTTTATAGAATAACACTTGTCGCAAACACAGAAATAAGTTATTTATACTAGAAGATTTTTTTTTTTACTTTTAATAGCGATTATTATTAAGCAATAATCGCTACGTGGCTACAAAAGCTTAAACAGTTGAGTTATTAAACAATGATAAAGTTAGAATGCTGCATAGAATTTAATGCAGAATTTGACAATTATTTATTTATTTCTTTTTAAGTAACAATGCACAAGAATTATAAACACAGCAAGACAAGTTTCATGTCTACACAAAATAAAATTTTAAAATATTTCAAACAGAACCTTAGGAAGCAATAACCATCCCTCATAGCATGCATGGTCGTCAGTGACGTCCAGTGCCGGCACAATGACGTCACTGTGAGTCACTTTGGTCACATCACATCTGCGACCAAAATGCCACCACTCAGTGACGTCACAGTGTGACTGAGATGCGACTTTCTTAAAAAATTTTAGAAAATTACAAAAATTCTTCAAAACATGTTATTTACTTTTAAAAACATGTTTCTGGCAATTTAAATATCGTCGCTTTTGTGACAGTTTCGTCACAATATCAATGTCAAAGTAGTCACAAACGACACATTTTTCACAAATCTGTCACACCGTGACATCACAAAGTGGTCACAATGTGACGTCTCAAAAGAGCTCTAAAACGGCCGTAACGACTTCACATTTTAGTCACTGTGACTTCACATCGACGATCGATAGTCACAAAGTCACGATGTGATTTCACAACGACGTTGCAGTGAGATCACCATGCCTTACGGGATCAGAGCTCAATGAAGCCATAAGAAAAGCCCAAAGCCTGATGTTCATTCAGGGCTGCCTTTTCTATATTAGCTCAAAAAATAAATAAACGAAAATAATCATTTTCTATGTTTTAGAAGGCGGATACGAATATATACAGTCAAATTTCTATTTAATGATGCTTCATTGCTACACTAAATACTTTGTTATAAAAAAAAATTCGTTAAACAGAAATAAAGTCAAATTCATGAAATTCGTGTAATAAAACACACACGAAAAATACACCTGAACAAAATGAAAAATACTCCTAAAATGATATTAGAAAAATGTATAGAACATTTACATATCTTTTTAAAACAATGTAAACATATAAATAAAATTTAATTAGAATGTCTGAAATAACTGAAAAGAAAAAAACTGATGCATAAGAATTTACTTTGTATTTCTGTCCCTTAACTTTGAAAAATTCCAATATTATTTTGTTCAAATTTCTTTAAAAAAAACATTGTTCGTAAAAGTTCTTATGTTTGTAAATTTTCGAGCAATTTATCGTAACATCCTTCTCCAACTGAAATCTCCTTCTCATTGTATCAAAGGCTATCAGCATTTCTTCTTATGAATTGAAATAATTGAATAATTTTATTTTCAAACAATTTCATACATCCATCGCAATAACAACCTCTCCTTTGAGTGTTGTATCCGATCGTTGAATAAACTTTGCTATATAGAATACGAGGTGGAACCCGTCGAAATTCAACGAAAGAAAATATTTTAAAAAGAACTGTTCCATTGATTTATAATAAATCTACAAATTAGTTAAAGTAAAAAACGCTTCTTATATTGGGTCACTCTAACTCTCAAACAAATATTATTTTAAGCTCAAATTAACAAAATCAATAAAACTGAATTACCCAAATTATTAAACGAAATAAAGCCGAAATTCACCGGATTTTAAAAATAGTTTACACATTTTAATTTTTTTTTCATTTTTAAGAGAAAATGGAGTGTTTTTGTTGCCATAATTGCAAAATTGGCTCTAAAAATTATGAAAAAAAAATTAATATCACAAAATTTAATTGGGATACATCTTTGAAACGAATTGGATTTAAAAGTAAATTTTTTCCTATATACGACGATGTAAAAATTTAAAATGTACGATGTTTAGAAGTGTAAAATTTGCAGTAACGAAAACTACAAAACCGAAATAGCATGAAAAAGTGTTGCGCATTTTAATTTCTATATATATATATATATATATACACTGGTGTCCAAAAGTTAAGCATAATTGGTAATTAAGTAATTATTTTTAAGTAATGAAAGAAATATGAATCGGAATGTGCTGAAACTCCAGGTGTGCAAACAAAATAGTACGCGTCACATATTTTCGCGAAGAGTTTTCCCCGAAATCGAACAGGGGACCGTCAACAAATTGAAAAATAACGAAGATCTTTTGGATAACCCTGTCAAAACTAATGTAGCAAAAGCGTTCAAACTGCACATTATGATTAATTGGCTTATTGTAATGTACTGTGTTAATTTTTACAAGGATAGCATGTATACTCGTAGAGAAATTAAGGTTTTTATAAAAACAGTCCTAAATTTTTCCAAGTTTTTTGCTTATAATTTGCAGAGTTCTTATTATAAAATAATGTTCTTTTCTGAAAATATGACAAACATCATTGTACACAATACTCTGTCATCAGAATTTAAAAATAATAAAAATTGTATGAAAAATGAGTATGTTTAGTAAATAATTTTTCATTGCGCATGCGTAAACGATATCAAAATGTCATTTGCATATTGTGTTAACTAAATGTATAGAGCAACTTCTGTAAAAGTTTCAAAAGCATAGCTTGAAAATTCTGAAAATGGGAGCCTATAGAATCAACTCAAAATCCTTTATTCCCTAAATGAAGCAAAAAGGTGAGGGGCTGTATCCATATTCCATTGTTTAGTGCCTACACAATATTGCACGTACAACTATATTTAGGTAACCTGATTACAACCTGGTAGGTACCTGATTTTTTTTGCTTCCTTTAGGAATAACGGATTTTGAGTTGATTCTATAGGCTCCCATTTTCAGAATTTTCAAGCTATGTTTTTGAAACTTTTACAGAAGTTGCTCTATACATTTAGCTAACACAATATGCAAATGACATTTTGATATCGTTGACGCATGCGCAATGAAAAATTATTTACTAAACATACTCATTTTTCATACAATTTTTATTATTTTTAAATTCTGATGACAGGGTATTGTGTACAATGATGTTTGTCATATTTTCAGGAGAGAACATTATTTTATAATAAGAACTCTGCAAATTATAAGCAAAAAACTTGGAAAAATTTAGGACTGTTTTTATAAAAACCTTAATTTCTCTACGAGTATACATGCTATCCTTGTAAAAATTAACACAGTACATTACAATAAGCCAATTAATCATAATGTGCAGTTTGAACGCTTTTGCTACATTAGTTTTGACAGGGTTATCCAAAAGATCTTCGTTCTTTTTCAATTTGTTGACGGTCCCCTGTTCGATTTCGGGGAAAACTCTTCGCGAAAATATGTGACGCGTACTATTTTGTTTACACACCTGGAGTTTCAGCACATTCCGATTCATATTTCTTTCATTACTTAAAAATAATTACTTAATTACCAATTATGCTTAACTTTTGGACACCAGTGTATTTCAATTTTAAGAGGAAATGGAATGATTCTGTTGCCACAATTATAAAACAGATACTAAAAACTGTAAAAAAAAAATCTCAAAAAGAAATTGAGATAGAGCTTTCAAACAAATTGCATTTAAAAGCACATTCTTTTCTCTATCCGGCGGTGTAAAAATTTAAAATGTGCGATGTACAGAAGTGTAAAATTTTGTAGTAGCGAAAATTACAAAAACCAAAATTACAGGGGAAAATGTTGCCATTCTTAAAATGACGGCAGCGTTACGCACAGATACGTTTGGCCTTTATAATATAGATATTTTTCGTTACATGAGATTTTTTCCCATACTAATGGTGTTCATAATCGATATTCAGAAAAAAAATTTCGTTAAATAGAAAATATCGTTAAACAGGGACTTCGTTAAAGATAAGTTCGATTACGTATACATATACATATTTCGATGTATATTTTTATTCTTAATGTTAGCCTACAAAGAAGTCCAATATATTGATTATACAATATGTAAGAATAAATGAAAATTAAAATTCCAATGCAAAATTCAACCCGAGTTCCATAATTAAAATTCATATAAAATATAAATAAATGTATTAAAATTACTAAAATAATTTTAGTCGTCCAGTGAAGTCAAATGAACATAAACCTGATGATCAGGTTTTATACCTGATGATTTATATAATCAAGTGCATACTTATGATATAAATTTATTTAAAATACATTAAAATACCTAAAACGTTTTCAACCATTCCATGGCCGTCATCAGTAGGGATTCAAATCTTTTACCCTTTATGTCATACCCTTTTTGAATATAATGTAAAATTACTTGCATGTCCTCCTCCAAAGTTAAAAGAACTGTTAAATACTCAAATTAATCCTGTCCAAGCATTCAATACATCCGAAGTATGCATTATACCTTTCCAAAATGATAGTAAATATTTTCTTTATATAGGTATGACGCTGAGAAAATTTCGAGATAGAATTAAAGAACATAAAGCAGATATCAGATTAAATAGACGCTATACCTCATTATCAAGATTGGCTTATTAAAATGGATTTTAAAAAATCAAACTCGTCTTTTGTACAAATAATTACCAGAAAACCATTATACGAGAACCAGTTAAAATAAATGCTAATAAAGATATAGCTTGCAATGATACACTATCATGCATAGTACATCCATGGGGTACGGAGTGATCTTTTACATAATGGATAAAAGGTTGTGTTCTTTGGAACCTATGGCTGGCATCTCATCTCACGTACAAAATTAAAATTAAATTACAATATTTTTCTTCTAGACAATTCTCAAGTAAACGCAAACAAAACTAACGACATTTGAATCCCTACTGATGACGGCCATGCAACGGTTGAAAACGTTTTAGGTATTTAAATAAATTTATATTATAAATTTGCACCTGAAAATAATTTTAGTATATTTATTTGTACTTTATATGGATTTTAATTAATAATATGCAAAATCAAAATAAATTTAAAATATCAGCTTCATAAAATTTTCATTTCAAATTCGGAGGCGTCCCAAATCAAGGAACCCAGGAGGACTAGTAATTATTTAGACCACCTTTTAAATCATGGCTCCGATTACCATCGAAGCTGCAATTAAAAATGTATACAAGTTCATCAGATTGTGTTAATCGAATGCATAAAAGAAATACTTACTCGTAAAATTCTCTTAAAATAATTCCAATTAACGCATATCTTGCATCACAGGAGTCAGGAGTGTCTGAAAACGTTCATCTTAAAGCTTGAAATCATGTTTTCAATGCACTACGTAGAAGTAACGACCACGCGAAACTAATTACTAAAGCATGTGTGTGAAGCGAAAATGGCTTCAAAGCCGGAAGATAATAATTAAGGTGCAATGTGCAATCGTATAATTGTGCCAAGTACAGAGTGAATAACAAGACTCTTTATAAACTCACTTTATCAGTAATTAAATTCAAATTAAAGCTTGCAAAATACAGTTAAATATCAACAATAATGAATTTTAGGATACAGGGTGCCCACACAGTGGCGTAGCTATGTTTTTTGGCGCCCGGGGCCAGCAAGAAACTTTGCGCCCCCACCCCAATATAGATATAACAATTTCTCTCAATTTGGCGCCCCTAGGCCTCGGCGCCCGGGGCGGACACCCCCCTTGCCCCCCCTTAGCTATGCCACTGCCCACAAAAGTCTTGTCAACCACCATTAACTTCAAATTTGCGACAACTGTAATCGTAATCGTGCTGTCAAGATATTAGGAAAAAAGGACCATGCTCTACACGATGAGATCATTTGCAGCGCCACATAACGACAAACTTCGGATTTAATGTTCCTGTCTCGGAAACAATACCCCCCCCCACACACACACACACACACAAAAAGTTGGAAATTACACGTGAAGCGTAGCAAATGAAGTGCGTTCGTACGATAACGAAGTTTTAAAATATTCAGATCTGGCTGATATAGTAGAGCGTACTTTGGATACAGTACAGTGGTCGAAATCTTTGTGTTCCTGTAAAAATGCAGGAAGTAATTTTTATTATTCTTCATTAACGTATATCTTATTCAAAAATATAAGGTATTTTAATATAATTAAAACACACCCCAAACAATGTTTCACCGTATAACATTATTTAGTGAATGCATTTGTGTGTCCCTGTAATTTAATAATAAATATTCTTTCCATCACAGATTGTACATAATGTATATTTTAATACATATTTTATAGATTCATGTCTATTCTATTATGTTCCAATGAGCGTAACATCATTAAAATGCATTTGAAATTTTTTTCCCCATTAATCGTAATGTAACTGAATACTTTTGATTGACCCTGTAATTGATCTATGCATCCGATTTTTATAACATTTGAAATGACTCGACAAAGTTATGTAACAATTATACGTTTTAAGTTTCAAGCGATTAAAATGCATTTGAAACTTTTTTCCCCCCATTGACCGTAATCCTTTTGATTGTCCCTGTAATTGATCTATCCATCCGATTTTCATAAAATTGGAAATGACACGACAAAATTATGTAATAATTATACGTTTTAAATTTCAAACGATTAAAATGCATTTGAAACTTTTTTCTCCATTGACCGTAATGTATCGGAATCCTTTTGATTGTCCCTGTAATTGAACTATTCATCCGATTTTCATAAAATTTGAAATGACGCGACAGAATTATCTAATAATTATATATTTTAAATTTCAAACGATTCGGTTGGGTAGTTTTTGCGTTGTTATATGCGGACGGACAGACAGACAGACGGACGGACTGAGCGACAACAATATGTGCGACGTATTTACATAACTACGAACGCATCTAAAAAGACCTTTGCAAAGTTGTAGAGCCCGCACCTCTCCCCCCTGCCCTCTCCCGAAAATAATCACTTTCTCTCCTTTAGAGTATGATATAAAATTTACTTATTTGAGAACGAATACACGGTTTGGGGAATTTGTGCTGATTTCGGGGATATGTACATCATTTTATTAGGTGCGTTCGTAATTATGTAAATACGTAGGACCTATAGTTGTCGTTCACTCCGTCCGTCCGTTTGTCTGTCTGTGCCTGCATATAACAACTCAAAAACTACCCAACCGAATTGTTTGAAACTTAAAATATATAATTATTAGATAATTCTGTCGCGTCATTTCAAATTTTATGAAAATCGGATGAATAGTTCAATTACAGGGACAATCAAAAGGATTCCGATACATTACGGTCAATGGGGGAAAAAAAGTTTCAAGTGCATTTTAATGGCTTTACACTCTTTCAAACATAATAAAGTTGATATACATCTATGAAGTATATACTATAATATTTATTCTGTACAATCTATGGTGCAAAGAATATTTCTCATTGATTTACAGGGCCACACAAAAGCATTCAATTCCATAATTATATATTGAGACATTGTTTGGTACACATTTTAATAGTATTAAACTATTTAATATTTTATGAAATTGATACACGTTGCACAGAATTACACCCAGTTATAGTCATGGTTCAGTCTGTCCGTATGTCTGTCCACATATAATAGAGCAAAAACTACCCAAGCAAATCGTTTGAGATTTAAAATATATAATTGTTGCATAAGTTTGTCGAGTCAATTAAAATTATATGAAAATCGGATGTATAGTTTAACTGTAGGGACAATCAAAAGTATTCCTTCACATTACAGTCAATAGGAAAAAAAAAATTTAAGTACACTTTAATGATGTTACACTCTTTTGAATATAACATAATTGACGTGAATCTATGAAATAGATACTAAAATATACATTCAGCGCAATTTATGATACAAAGAATATTTATTATTATATTACAGGGCTACTCAAAAGTATAACACTGCATTATGGTATACGGGGAAATATTGTTTGAGGCGTGTTTTAATTATATTAAACTATTTCGTATTTTATGAAATTGATGTACGTTGCTGCGGTTTAATACAAGTTACTTTCTGTATAATAAAAAGCAGATAGTATTTACAGGAATACACAAAACATTTCGACCCCTATACTGTATCCGAAGTACTGTATACTATATAACAGCAAGATCTGAATATTTTTTAATTTCGTTGAAGTATGAAAGCACCTCATTTACTACGCTTCACGTGCACTTTCCAACTTGTTAACTATTTGCAAACATTTAAAAATAATATCCGAAATGTTTAAGTGGTTAGATGAATTTGACATTTTTTGCCCTTAGAACTGAAGCGCTTTTGAAACAAAATTTAAGTTCATATGTAAAATATTTTTTTTATAGAAATTTATCATAAGAGATATAATAAATAATAAAATTGAGATATCAAAGATAAAAAGAATTCCTTGCTATTTAGCCTATACTTTAATATTCCTGTAGAAACTTATTTTTTCCTGCAGAAAAAATATTAAAGATTCGCGTAGTAGTAGCCATTTTTTTTTCTTTTTTAAACATGTAAAAAATAGCTAAAAATTGAATAAAATAAATGACATAATTAAGAGGGTTTTTCTTTTTCAAGAATATAGCCAAGATGTTTGTACTCACTTAGATGAAGAGAAATAAAAAATAAGAAAAAGTTTAGATTTTTTTTACCGGTCTCTCTTAATCCTAAAATTGCATTACTACAGTTATATTTCATGAGGAGTATATTCAGTTTGCTATGTCGAAAATCAGATGTCTTACAAAGATTAACATTCATAATTACAGTCTAACGTGCATTAGTTTGTGATTTTCCATCCCCATCCTTAATGAGCTGAAATGATGATGAAGCGATATTTTTGGATAATCTAAATAACGAAAGAAGAAAATGAATTGCTATATTCTTCATTTTTGAGAATATGTAGCAAGGGAACTTCGACTATGTTGTAGCTTTCTCAATAAACTCAAAATATGAATGCAATCTAAGGAAGGATATTCGCTTCATCGAGTCATGCATAAATTAGGTTGTGTGCAGGTGTCTTTACTTATATTGAGAGTTCAAAAACACACAAATTTTAAGAATTGAATATATTGAGAAATACACCTTACATTATCATTCAATTTTTTAGGTGCGTTCGTAATTACATAAAAACATATCCTTTATAGTCGTCGTCTGGTCTGTCTGTCTATCCGCCCGCATGTAACAGCGAAAAAACTACCCAACCGAATGGTTTGAAATTTTAAATACGGCATAATTTTTGTCTAGTCATTTAAAAAACATTTCATTATAAAGGACTTTTACACAATAACCAATAAGGCGCGTTTCATTTGGACGTTGTCATTAAACAATTAACAAATAACCGCGATTTCTGTGCCACGTACGATTGCGAAATATATATATAGATAGTGTCGGAACTTTCCTCTTAGCCCGCACAATTTTGAAGAAATTCCGTGTTATTTATTGCTGCCACCACCGATATGATTACGCGATATCGGTCACGCACTGAAAGGATTGTTTAAATGAAAACCAACGCTTTCAATTAACTAAATTAATAGTTTATTTACACACTATTTACACTTAAAACTCGGATGTAGGTGATACGGTTCAACATTAAATTAAATACAGTAAATGCTGTCTGTGTTTTGTCAAAACTACGTATTATCACTCTCACTCTATACACGTTAAATTAACTTTACCGGAGATCAATTTCAAATCTCCCAAGACATGGGTTCTAAGCCTAAGCTCTCCGAACCTCACTCAGCCTTATGCTTTATCTCAGAGTTATCCACTTAGGGACAACCGTCCACTCTGCCCTGTAGGCTCCAACTGCCACTCCTAACCTCCTGCTTCTACTCAACGTAAAACCCCCGGGGTTTCTATGTTGCTCGCATTCCAAGCTCTTTCCTTCGTTCGTGAAATGTCTTTTGTCTCCCCATCTTCAACAGACATCTTCAAAGGTCGGGCAAACCCCTCTGCAACCATATTCCCCCCCCCCTCATTCCATCTGTACATTTTCACCGGCTCAGATCCAGATTTAGACAAGGAAAGAATGTCATTTTGAAACTCCAGTACACAACCCGTACAATATATAATATATTAAGACAAAAATAACATAGAACCCTAGTTCTAATAGCAGATGTTTCTCAGAACCTGACAGATAATGTAGTGTTAATTTTATTCCCAACCATTTTTACTTTCTTCTATCTTTACATGATGAAAGTATTGAATTCGTGAAAATTTTCGGAATCCGGTTTTCGATAGATTTACACGTTTTAAGGGTCAGAGAACCCGAAAAATATGTTTTTACAAAATGTCTGTATGTGAGACTGTCAGTTGGTCTATATGTGACAAAAATTTTGTGGGCACTCAATCTCAAGAACTACTAAACGGGATTTCACAAAATTTTAGATTCTATTATCCCTTGATACAAACTAGATCTGATTAGTTTTTTATGCATACCGTCCAACAGGTGGCAATGCTATGCTGCATTATTCGCAATTTCCTTAATAGCCCATATCTCAAGAACTAGTGCGTAGATTTTCATAAAACTTTAATTAGTACTTGATACAATATGGTGCTGATTAAGTTTTGATCAAATCGCTCATTAGGTGGCGCTGCCATGGTGCATTATTCATGATTATTGCAATAACTATCGCAAGAACTAATGCACAGAATTTCATAAAACTTTTGATTCCGTGAGACCTTGATATAAACTAGATCTGATTAGTTTTTTGTGTATATCGCTCAATAGGTGGCGCAGCTATGCTCCATTATTTACAATTTCCACAAAAGCCATATCTCAAGAATCAGAGCATGGATCTTCATAAAACTTTACATTTAGTTAGTACTTAATATAACATGGTGCTGATTATGTTTTTGGTGCAAATCGCTCAACAAGTGTCGCTGCCATGGTGCATTATTCCTGATTATCGCAATAGCTCTGTCTCCAGAACTGATGCACGAAATTTTCTAAATTTTCAGATTCAGTTGGTCCCTGATATAGATTAGTGTTGTTTACTCTTTGGTGTAACGGTTTATTTAAACTTTAAAGAAAACTAAAGCTATTATCCTCGGTCACATAGTTTCTGAGAGTATCGTACTTTTCCATTACACACAAACTTTACTTTTCAGCTTCCCTTAGCAGGAGGTGTTGAGGATCACTTGAGGTACATTAACGTGAAATCATCCCATTGCCGAATGATTTTCGAAAAAAAAAATTGTCGGCAATTAGGAGAGATATGAATTTAAAACCTATTTTAAAAAAAAGGCGACACAGACCAAGGAAGTGTTGCAACCTCTGGAAATGCTTTCGACACAATGCCACGTTTAAACTTCAAGGTCTTTTTTGTACGGAACAATTTGTGCATGAGTCAAACTCACTTGACTGTTTATTTTAACTAATAGTTAAATACTAAATATTAATATCAAATTTACTTTTCGAATCATTTTTAGATCTGTTAAAACGATAAAAAATACATACTATTTTTTCAGCTGTACAAAACTCTTTCTCGGAACACTATATTAATGATGACTAATAAATGAGTTCTTTTCCAGTTAAGTTATTTGTTCATAAAAATGATGCAAGACGAATTGTGAAAGTCATTATGATATTAGATTTATAATTTCAAGACTAATTTTTGAAGAGATAATTAGCGCCTCAGCAAGCCACGTTAGCGCAAATGTATTCAAAATTCAGGAAATGCGTCGGAAATAAATTATGCAATATTTTCTTTAAACGGTGACAAAGTTGCAATTATTTACAAAGAGAGATATTGGAAAATTTAGTTTTGAAGTAATTAATCAAAAATTTAATCAAACAATATGACTATGCAAAGAAGAATTATTGTGATGCATTGTATTGCATGTATAAAAAAAAAATATCAGCCAAAATTTCAAAGAATCTTGCGTACTTTGAAACCATCTTTTAATTGCTAATTCAAAAATGAATGGAACAATCGCACACTAGAAATGTTTGAAAATCATTAAAGAATAAAGTGCAAACTTGAAATATGTCTGATTATTTCCCTTCAATTTTATTTCGGAAAATTTGAAAAAAATATTTACTTTTAAAGATATGATTTTTTTTAAAAATATGTTGCATCATTTTTTAATATTATTTTAAAAATTAATATTGAAAAAAGAACCTGAAACAAAATTAAAATTATATTTTCCTCTTTAATTAAAGGGAAGAAAATGAAATCCGATGAATAATGTTTCGAGTTATAACGATTTTAAATTATCCCACTTAAAACAATACCATTCATTTGAAATTTTTATAAACTTTATGAGAATTTTTATTATGTGATTTTATTTGCAAATTATATGGCTAACCATCACACACACAAAAAGAAAAAAAATCAAAATTCTAACTCAATAGATCTATTTTTTACATCTATCCTAGAACTGTTAAAATAACGTTGTTTTTTAATTTGCTCGAATTTCAATTTATCTAATCCCTTAAAACCCGATGAATTATTTAAACGGATATAACTCTGAGTTTTGGAGATATTAAAATGCAATTTTTTGTGTTTAATTCAAGATTGAATAAGGAAAGTTTTCCTAACTGGATTTTTTATCCTACGGAGGTCACATGAAAATTTTATTTTCGTATTTTTTCAAATAGACCCCCCAAGCAGTTGCAACTTATTTTATCATATTTTGCAACTTAAAAAAAAAAAAAAAAAAAAAAAAAAAAATGAAACTTTGCAATTGGAAATATGGATCTTATGGATCTAGGGGCAATATTTAAGAAATAGCCTATTGTTTCTATATTTATGAATCACTCTGTATAGTTAATCTGACATGCTGTTATTTAAAAAAAGAAAATTAAGTAGGTCAAAAGGGATATCGTTTATTATGTATTTTGTAATTAGACTTTCCACAAATCGATACCATCATTCATTAACACATTCTACCGCTCACGTGCCATCGCGTGATATGGCGCCAGGAGCGGGAAAATCTTTCACTGATTCTTTGTTATAAAAAGTAAATCGGCTTCTGGGAAAAACAGACTTCTACAGTGCGGCATTAACTACCATCACATCTTCACGTAAGCGGCAGCGAACGTGTTAAAAAGTTAGGCACGTTTTATGATTACTAAGTCATGAATGGTTTTATGAATATAAAATTATGAATACATGAATTTTGGCAAGTTTAATGACCTTGAAGAAGATTCAAATTATCTTAATTTTGATTATTGCTATTTTGAGGAATTTGATCTTTTATAATATTTGATATAAGGACATTTTTTGAGCGTAAAATACATATGACAGAACTGTGCTGAGTAATAAAAGTATAATTTTCGACTTTACATTCACAAAACCTACCTTAACTTTGTAATGAATGTTCGTATCGACTCGCCGATGATGCGATTCGGTTCAGAATTAAAAAATACGTAGAAATGATTCCTCAATTGACTTAAACAATGTGAATTCTTCTCTCCCTTCCCCCCCATCACCACCAAAAAACTATAAAACAGCTTTATTTATTTATTTATTTATTTTTTATTTATTTTTTTATTTATTTTTTATTTATTTATTTATTTATTTATTTATTTATTTTTTTTTTCGGTTTTTGGAAACTCATCGGATTTTTATTTCTAGTATGAAAACGAAGTTCTTCCGAAATTTTTGTAAATGGATATACATCAGTTGTTAAAACACTTTTTTAATCGCATTGCTGTATATCCTTAATCTGAGTAAATCATTCCCATTGATGCCCTTGTTTGGGAAACCGGATTTGAAACAAAATTTCACGTGGTGCAGGTATTTCTGTAACCGATAAAGTTTATTCATTGTTTAAGAACCTGTATGCGGAGTTAATAATACAAAAAAGATAAAAGCTTTGGAATAATCCGGAAATGTCTACGATAGATCATATATCAGTTACACGCAAAAATAGTTTCTTCTTATTGTTGTAACAGTTCGTCACATTCTAAAAACAAAATCCTCGATTTTTATCAGCATCATTGCCAGAAATGATTATCAGTATCATTTGTAATGATATACCACGACGCTGATATCAAAACTAATTCTCAAGTGTTCTGGAAAAAAATGTAAATATGTAAAGTGATAAAACATATGAAGCAGATAATTAAAAAATAACAAAATCAATGAAATTTAAAGGATTTTTCTTCTTAATTAGAAAAACAGATTTTGACAATATGAATACGTTAAACATATAGTCAAATATGGCTTCTAAATTGCATTTCTACATTTAAGGTGGTTTATTACCTAAACACGCAATTTGAAGAGCATTTTCACGATTTTATACATTTGATAAGAAAATACGATTGTGTCTAAACAAATATGCTGAAAATACAATTTCTATACCATATTACACATTGTTATATTTAACTAGTTTATTAACTCTGAAAAACCAATTTTTAAAAAGCAGTTTTTGACTTCTCATAGTATATGAAAAATAAATCCTGCCAAAACGAATATGCTAATAAACAGTCCAATATTGTTTCTAAAACTACATTGCTAGACTTTATCTAGCTTACTGACTGAAAACATAATTTCAAGCGCAGCTTTATGATTTTTTATATTCCATAAGAAAATCTGATTATGTACAAGAAACCTAAAAATGCAATCGAATATGGCTTCTAAAATTACCTTGTTACATTTGATTGATCCATTACCAGAAATTACCATTTCAGCTTTAATTTCATCATTGATTAATCATCCTCATTTGTTGCGATAGAACTAACTCTTAATAGTATATACCGGATGTCCCAAAAATGACTGATGGATTTTAAAATTCAATAACTTGCAAACGGTGACAGGTATTTAAAAAATTTTTGCAGGAGGGTTATGTATAATGTCAGGAGTTTTTTTTACCGTAACTTTTCATTTTAGTTCGCATCTCAAACAATAGGTGGCGCTGACGGCGATTGAAGGCCAGGTCGACGCTTCACTCAGCACTGATCACCTATTGTTTGAGATGCGAACTAAAATAAAAAAATTACGGTAAAAAAACTCCTGACATTATACATAACCCTCCTTCAAAAAATTTTTAAATATCTGTCACCGTTTACAAGTTATTGAATTTTAAAATCCATCAGTCATTTTTGGGGCATCCGGTCCCAATCATCCGGTATGTAGCTATGTTTCGCACTGTACTTGATTTAAAAAAAAATCCTGTTTAAGGGATTCGCACAAAAAATTTACTGCGTGCACGAATGCATTTACATGAGTCTGGTTCCCAATTTTTTTCCTGGCTATGTTTCTCCTAAGCAACTGTTAGCCATGATGTTCTTCCTTACGACACATAAAATTAATCTGACGTGTCAGTCCCAAAACTTTCTTCGATCTCATACATGTTAATACTTCAAAATTCGCTACTACAGAGCCTTACTTAAATGGCAATCTGCGCTCATCGTGAGGATCCTAAAAGTATGAAATTTCGTGCATTAGTTCTTAAAATAGTACTATTGTGGATATCGATAAAACTACAACATTAAAGCATCACCTGTTGGGCAATTTATACCAAAACATAAAGAGCAATGATATTTATCAAGCTATACTTGAATCTGAAGTTTGATAAAAATTCGTGAATTAGTTCTTGAGATAGAGCTATTGAAGAAATCGGGAAGAAAAGCAACATAGCAGCGCCACCTGATATGTTGGACGATTTACACCAAAACGTAAACAGCACCTCTTCATATCAAGGACTAACTGAATATAAATTTTTGTCAAATTCCGAGCATTAGTTCTTGAGATAGAGCGGCCACAAAATTTATGTCACATATAAACAGACTGACAAAGTCACAGACAGACATTTTGTAAAAACATGTTTTGTGTTTTTTGGAATCTGATTCCTAAAACGTGTGAAACCGTCAAAACCGAAATTCGAAAATTTTCTCAAATTCAATATTTTCTTCTTGTAAAGATAGAATAAAATAAAAAAAAAGTATTATCAGAATAATAAACGTACACGTATTTAAATAAAATTTCTAAACTCTTATTTAACAAGTAAGAAAAATCATGCGTTAAGCATAGATTATGAAGCACTTTCCAATGCTTCATGAAATCTTTAACAAAACTTCACTATTTAGGTAAATAAGGATATACAGCCAAATATGTATTCAGTACTATTGAATAGCTCTGTATTTGATCTGTCAGCTAATATACATACCATATAATGAGAAAATTTAGTTTAGGAAAAAATGCCTCGTAGTTTGAAATTCTCTTTCAGCAATTTATACTAATAGATGGAAACATACTTGAATACTTTGTTCAGCCTTGTAGTTTGCCTGCTACCTTTATTACACATCAGTGTTAAGATAAAATTTATTTTAAACTAAAACACTCTTCAAACAACTGAAATCACTTTCTCATAAATTATCATTCATAGGCCATAGGATCCATGTACCCAATTCTTTGCGTGGCCCTGTATATCATTTTATATATATTCTACAAACATTTCTCAGTATATTTAATGCAGTTCAGCGTAAAAATGCATAATTTTTTTAAGAATCACCTTTTAGTAATTTATGCTCATATTCAGTAACGTTGGTGAGCTGTTTTCGGTAGCCCTGTATATTAACTATAGCATTTATACACACCACATAATATGCATAAATTCAGTAAAACTTTTACGCTCATATTATAATTTTAATGCATTTCATTCATCCATCAGCTATCATCGGATAAATATCAGATACATACTTCGGAAAGACTACTATTTGAAATCTTTTGTGCGTCCCTGTAAAGACTATGTACTTTATATTAGGGAAGGCAGTATCGTATAATTTTTACTAAGCCTCATTTGACATACATCAATTTTATTATACATGAAACAGTTTAATATATTAAAAATATGTCACACACAATTCCCCCTTTTATCATTATCTAATGGAATTCTTTTGTGCGGCCCTATAAATGAATAATAGCTGCATTTTCACCTTATATTTTATACAATGCATATTTTAATGCACCACGTAAAAGCATATAAATTTTAATATGTTTGACAGGATATAACATCTTTAAAATTCCTTTGAAACGATTTTTCCCCATAGGCCGTAATGTAATGGGAAACTTTTGATTCTCTCTGTAGATAAACTAATCATGGTAGAAACTTCATTTTCAATAGGGTTCGTGCTAGGGTAAACGTCAATAACGTCCTAAAATTTCATGTCAATCCGAGTATATTTACGTGAGTTAGAGCGCGGCCAGACGGTCAGACATACCGAATGCATAAGCACTTTTCAACTTTGTTGGAAAATGCTAATAATAAAAACTGAATTCTTATTCACGTGAAGGAAATCTAAACAGCGATTAATCTATTTATGAAGCGCTTCGAATTTTAATAAATTTGTATAATTTTCTTCTTTATAATATGAGAATCGTATAGAATAATTATTTATAAATGTCTTTATCTGTTAACGAAAGATAACAGAATAAGATGGATATTTATTAGCTCAAAATGAAGGCTTTTTTCGGAGTGCATAGATTTTTCATTTTCCAAGATGACAAAATATATAAAGTGAGTTTGTGTTTTTTTCTAACAAGAATTCAAAATAAATAAGTCATAAATCTTAGGTTCTAGACTTCTTTGAAATACGTACTTTCTTTTTAAATTCTATTTTCAAGCCTATTTTTATGTATTTTTGTAACACAAAAAATAGGGCGCCAGGCACGAATGGGTGCAATTTTTTATTAACCATTTAAAGGAAGTTATTTATGTAAAGTCCTTTTCAAGATGAATATGAAATACAATTGTTTAAGAGCCTCAAAAATACGATTATTCTTACTTTATTATTACTGATATTTATGTCGCTAGTCTTTGCAAAGAATGCATACATTAGATGAATTTTGAAACACGATTATTCAATCGGTAAATTAATCATAACAGATGTAATTTTTCCATCTTTCATTTTTGGAAATGAAAAAAAAAAAAAAAAAAAATAAAAAATGGAAAAATTACATCTGTTATAATTAATTTACCGATGGAATAATCGTTTTTCAAAATTAATCTAATGTAATTTCGTATGCAGCGATTTTCTGCAGTTCCATATATTGACCTTCGATTTATTCTGTTGAGCTGATCCAGAGTATCAGACCAGATAAAGTGATCGTTGAGGCTAATTGGGTGAAATAGTCTTCTGGTGTTCGTGTCCGGGACAGCTCAGTTGGTAGAGCATTGGCGGCTTCAGCCAATACATTCCTGGTTCGAAACCTGGCCCGGACTTTTTTCACCCAAAAATTAAAAATGGGAAAACTACATCTGTTAATGCATACATTGTTTTAGTAGTTCATAAAAAATACTAATTATAGTATATAATAAACAGTTTAAAAGCTTATTTTATATAAATTTAGATAAGACATACAATTATGCATATTATATTATTACAGATATTTTGCATACTCCCACATTTCGTACGTTTACATTTCATCAAATAATTAGCAAAAATCTTTAGCTTAATTTTTAAAAGTATTCTTCCAGTTCATTTTGCAACATTTTAAAGTGATTTTTGCAACAAATTTAAGAAAATAAAAATTCAGCACAAATAGGTTAAAAATAAATTCAGAAACAGACATTTTGCATTTTTTAGTTAATTAATCACGCCTTTTTTGGATGCTTGTTTCTTGTTATACTACCTTAGTATGAAATAAAAGTCAGTCTGAATTTTAAGATAATTAAGTTATTTCATAAAACCTCTCCCTAATATATACTAGAAGCCACTGTCTTTTTCCCATTATCATCCGTTTTTAAAACTGAAATTAGAGGAACTGTAGTACGCTTAAAAAAGCAATTTCAGGTAGCATGTGTTCAAAGTGATAAAACTTATGTATATTTTTCAATTGACCTTTATTTTGCTGTTGTTGGTTGGGAGAGGGGAGGGGGGTTGTTTCTTGTGGCCTATTCGATAAAACTAAGTATCAAATTTACAATAAAGTAAAATAATAATAATCACATAAATTTGTAAAATAAAATCAGATTTTACTGTAATTTTACGCGCATTTGCACACTTCCTTTTTTTTTTTCTCCCAATTTACTTATGGTAAATTCGATGCTGAAAAATTGTACAGCACACTCTTAAGAATAATTTTAAAAAAATAGCTCAAAATGTTTAAAATTGCATGAGGATATTCATTTTAAAATTTGACTTAAATTTTAAAAAAAATCATGTTTTAAGTGCTCAAAGGGTACCTAGTCCTCTTAAACATAAAAGCATGAAACTTGCTGACGTAATTTTTGAAGAGACGTATAAGAGGATGAGTGTTTTCATTTTTCGCTGAGTTAACTCGAACTTTATTTATAAACAATTATTTTCTCAGTATGACCCCTTTCTTCTTTCCCAACTCTCTCGCCTCGGAAATGCGGTTCAAAACGTCCACTTTGACAGCATTTTTTTTTTAGATACATTCTGACTTTATTAAAAAATTTGCAAGTACAGCACTTTATATAGCTTCTTAAGGGAATATGCCAATTTGATGCGTTTCAGAACAAAAATAAATTTGAAAATGAGTCATTAAATAATCAGTTTAAATTTGAATACACCCATGGACCTGTGCAAATGTAACATGAAACTTTTATGGAAGTTTTGGACCCCCCTCCCCTCTTTTAATATCATGCGTTATTATCCCTCAAACCCCTCCCCCCCCCCCGCCGATAATGATATCGTTATCAAAGTATATAGAATTATATATCGTATCGTCGTATATATCGTATATAGAATTTATTTAACATATGGTTTCTCTAACTGTGATTACATATGCATACACTGTGAATATCAAACGTTGGGGCATTCCATATTTTAGTATTAAATAATTTTATAACAATTTAGTGATTTTAATAATAAATTTGTATTTTCACAAGAATAGATAACCGACTAAGATTAGACAACATACTATTTTGAACCAAAATCCATGTTACAAATAAAGAGAAAAAAAGTTGATTGGATCAAAAAGAATATCGATATCAAAAGACAAACCCCCTCTTCCTCTAGAGATATCTTACGATATCATGTGACAGCCCCCCCCCTTTCCCCTAAAATGATAACGTTATATATGCACAGTCCCCTTCAATGTGTCTTAAAGTTAAAAGGAATGTCTTACCTGGTAACGCCATTCCGCTGCCAGAAGATCTTGTCGGGCTTGACCAGCTGCTAAAAAATGAGGTAATCATGTTAAGGTTTTTTGGGTAAAACAGACATAAAGTCAGATTTTCCACACACATATATACTATTAAGGATAATCGAGAATAATAAATTATTTAAACGTCTGGTATTTGCTTGTCTTGGATTATCTTCTAAACACATAACCGGTTATCAGAAGTGTTCAAATAATCAAGTGTTTCTACATTTAGATCAATTTAGATAAGAAATTGAGTTAAAAAATAAGAAAACATTGTTTGGAGGCACGGCTGCACACACCTCGAGATAAAGAAAAAAAGTGACAGCCGGCTTGATAAGGATTTGAAGATTGAAATCTTTAAGTCACTGTTTGAAACAGTGTAACTACCGTAAGTTGTTCGCTGATAATGTTAGTTGCTCAAGTTAAATTCTATTAATTACATTGTTCAACAAATAGAAATATGTTTCACAAGGAATAATAATTTTCATATTTCAAAGGATTCTAAAAAAGTATGGCATTGAAAAACTTCCCATAGCTTCTTGCAGTTTTGATTTTTTTTTTTTTTTTTTTTTACCGAAAAGTTTGTTTATTAGTCTTTTTTTAACGTACATATTTCAGATTTCATAGAATTCACACTACATTAATTTCAAATTTGCTATTTTGGTGGGAAAAGCAATTTCCAAGATTTTTATTAATTTATTTTTTTACTTAACGTATAGAATGTAATGTAATGGAATCTCATTCTCTCTCTCTATTTTCTATCACTAGGACTATTTAAGTAAACAATTTCAATAGCAAAAAAGAAAATTCATTAATACAGGGGATCGCTGCATGTATTTGCTTCACATTCATTAAAAACAAATAGATTCAGCAATTTTAGTATCTGAATCTCAGTATGCATAAATTTTGTTAAAGTTGAAATTAATGTATCTCGAGTAAGTGTACTATGCTTTTAAATTCTGCTGCAGTTAAACTCCCAGATGGCGAAATCCCATATTAGCGTATGTGAAATTTTTGAAGCGCGATGACTCATACCTAAAATAATTATTAAAATGCCATTTTCAACATCTGACATTAAAGTAAATAAAAAATAAGTAGTAAAATTTCAGAACGTTTCAGAAATTCATTTAGTAATAAGCTATAATCAAAATGCTACATAGTAAATATTTTTCAAAAGCAGTAAATGCAAACCAAAATATTTCTCATGCTGAATAGATTGCTCTTTTTCTTTGTTTGTTTTACAGTTAAATTACTACTTAAAAACTATATTTATCGATAATAAGCAATTATTAAACATTTTGAAAAATCTACATTGCAGTAGCAGAAGGAGTTATGAACCACTGTACCCGAGCAGTGAGTGGTCCAGTGTGCCTATGTTGAAGATCAATACACTCTCATAAAAATATTTAAAACTTATTTAACCATATTAACTATGATAAAAACAAGTCATTTAACTCTATAACCATTAAATACTTAAAAAAAAAAAGAAAAAAAAACTATGATGATAAAAAAAAATATTTTTTTAGAAGCTCAAAACAACCAGTCAATATAAAATGGTTCATTCCGGGCTAACCAAGTGCTCCGATAGTTATAAATAATCAATCCAGTTCTGTAAAGCAAGTAGCCTAAACGAAAAGTTTTAAAAAGTTAAAAACAAACTATTAGTGACGGTTGACGGTCACTGTACCCCGTTTTCCTCTATCTCAAAAATTTCACTATGACTCGTATTATATATGTTACAGGCCAAACCCGATTTTAGGCCAAACTAGATTTACCTAGGCCAAACTAGTTTATCCTAACGCCCATCGGATAAACTAGTTTTTCCTAGGCCAAACCGGTTTATCCTAACGCCCATCGGATAAACTAGTTTTTCCTAGGCCAAACTAGTCTATCCTAAGGCCCATAGGACAAACTAGTTTGGCCTAGCTGTTATACGACAAACTAGTTTAGCCTGAGGTTTATTGGTCTGAACTAGTTAATCCTAGGCCGATCTAGTTTATCCTAGGCCAATTCAATTTGGCGTGATTTTATTGAATTCAAGTACCGCCTCAGCGCCAACGTTCTAGTTTGACCTAGGCCAATGTAATTTTACGTGCTTTTAGCTCACAGGCGTCAAAGCTTCAGAAATAATGGGCTCGCAGGTTCTGTATGTAGTATGTATGTACGCATGTATGTACTTATGTACGTAACGCGATAACTATTGATAGAAATATGCGATGTGCTTCAAATTTTGGATGTAGGTTCATTCTAATAAGGTGTTTTTTGATTAGTTCTGAGAATTCATTGGATAAGAATAAGTGGGGGGGGGGGGGGGGGAACGGAGGCGAAGAAAAAAGGATATAAAAATTTTTTACCGGCCAAACCCGATTTTCAGTCAAATTAGGTTAGCTTAGGCCAAATTATTTTATCCTAACGCCAATTGGTTAAACTAGTTTTTCCTACGCCAAACTTGTTTAGCTAAATCCCATTGGATAAACTAGTTTTTTATAGGTAAGAGGATAATCCTTCATTTTTCCCTTCATACTTAACCATCAAACCCACAAAACTATTCAGGGAATCGCCTTATCAGAAACAGCCTATATCCAAAATTTGAAGCAAATTTGTAAATTCTGCGTCAAAACCATTTATCTAAATTATAAGGGGGGGTTACTTACATTGCCTTTTCTTTTACACTTAAACAATAAACATCCACAAATAATCACGGAGGCGCCTTGTCAGAATGATCCTATATCTAAAATTTTAAATGAAAACTGATAATTCTGCATGAAAATCCATTTCTATAAATTAAGGGTAGGAAAATTAGCCTCCCGTTCGCCCCCCTTTATTCTTATCCAATGAATTCCTAAAACTAATCAGAAAAATACCTTACCAGAATGAACTTACATCCAAAATTTGAAGCAAATCGGATATTTCTATCAATAGTTAGCGCGTTACGTACATACTTACATACATGCGTACATACATACATACATACAGAACCTGCGAGCCCATTATTTCTCAGGCTTTGACTTTTGTGAGCTAAAAACACGGAAAATTACATTGGCCTGGGATAAACTAGATCAGCCTAGGACAAACTAGAATTTTGGCGCTGATATGATCATTGAATTCAATAAAATCACGCCAAATTGAATTGGCCTAGGATAAACTAGATCGGCTTAGGATAAACTAGTTCAGACCAATAAACATCAGGCTAAACTAGTTTGTCCTATTAACATTTATCGCGGCCGTCGGCCTAACCGTTCGGAGTTTTCGTGGTTTTCTTCGAACCTTGCGTAAATACGGGTTAGGTTCCCTTAGAAAGACCCCCACGAAGGGCATCCCTCCCCTTGGGCCTATATCCCTAGCGTAGATAATCGGCCGTCACAAAATACACCAAAATACACCTATTAACATTTAGGCCAAACTAGCTTAGCCCAGGAATATCTAGTTTGTCCTATGGGACTTAGGATAGACTAGTTTGGCCTAGGAAAAACTAGTTTATCCGATGAGCGTTAGGAGAGACCGGTTTGGCCTAGGAATAACTAGTTTATCCGATGGGCGTTAGGATAGACCGGTTTGGCCTAGGAAAAACTAGTTTATCCGATGGGCGTTAGGATAGACCGGTTTGGCCTAGGAAAAACTAGTTTATCCGATGGGCGTTAGGATAGACCGGTTTGGCCTAGGAAAAACTAGTTTATCCGATGAGCGTTAGGAGAGACCGGTTTGGCCTAGGAATAACTAGTTTATCCGATGGGCGTTAGGATAGACCGGTTTGGCCTAGGAAAAACTAGTTTATCCGATGGGCGTTAAGATAAACTAGTTTGGCCTAGGCCAATCTAGTTTGGCCTAAAATCGGGTTTGGCCTGTAACATATACACACAAAGGAATTTTAGTTTTAGTGAAAACCGCAAATTTATCGTCCAATTTTTCCGTTTTTTATGTTTATTTGAAATTTTGGACCCTAAACTTTAATGGCGCCTATCTCCTTCAGAAAACGTTTGGGACCCTTAATTTCCTATTTAATATTGTTTGTCTTGATGTGTACTAACATTCCTTAAAGTTTTGCTTAAGAGTTTAGATACACCCTGTACAGTATGTGTTGTCCCAAAAGTATAGACCATAGGTTCCCAACGGGGGCGGTACCGCCCCCCAGTGGGCGCTGGAGCATTCCAGGGGGGCGGTAGCGTGTTTAAAGAAAAATGGGGGGCGTTGGGACAGTCAAGGGGGGCCGTCATGGCGTATCTACCTATTTAGGAACTAATGTAATGAAAATAATTGATCTTCGCTGCATTGCCCGACCCGTGACAAAAACCTTAACTATACCTTTAAATGGAACTCTACAAAGATGAATATAGATCTGAGGGAGTGTGTGTGTGTGTGTGGGGGGGGGGGGGGTCCATTTATTTAACTTATGTCAAAAATCACCGTGGAACACATATTTTTTTTCTTTCTCTATCAGGCTGAAAACATTGCAGCTGAATTCTTTTTCATGAATATCAAAATATTCCAGCGGAACAGAAAAAAATCGCTATGACTCGCCTTAAAAATCGTTATGAATTTAAATGTTGTGGAGTAGAAAATTTGCGATAATTGGCTGGGTACAAGTTTTAAACAAAAATATTTTTTATTAATCTGTATTTCGAAAAATTCTGAAGTATAGCGGCACATGCCTGAGCAGAGATTTTCAAACGAACCCGTGATTTGAACCAGTTCAAAAAAATTTGTTTATTCTTAGTGAAAGTGATAAAAATTATTACATCTGTAAATTTGTTCAAAGGTAAATTTATTCAAACTTAAATAGGGAAAAATTATGTATTTCAAAATATCTTAACCGAAGAAGAAATACCGGCAGTACAGAATTGAGTATTTGAAATATGAATCTAGGCATTCGCCCACAAACCAATCGTTACCTATGTGCTTAATTTGCCAAAATGTTTTTTCAAACGAACCCATGAAGCCTTCTCGGCTACAAGAGCTGTGGGGAATCATGTTTTAACGCCAAAAGGGCGATGAATCCTGATCTTAGTTACGCGTGGCAAGCCCTCCCCTGGGCTCAAGATATTTTTTGTTTTGTTTATGTTTTCAGAGAGAGAAAAGAATTAATACGCGATGGTGTTATGACAGTCTTGATAGAAGAATAATTCTAAAATATATCGAATTTCATGTAAATAATTGTAACATATGTGTAAATAAGAAGATGTACTGTATTTGTATAATGTGTATAGAAGATGTATAATATTTTCTTCAGATTAAAAAGAAGTAAGAATATGCCCGTTTTGAAATTATTGAATATGAATCGCCTAAATTAATTTTGTGTTCGAAATCCACTGAACCAGCCGACGCGACAAGAGCATTTGAATAAATGCCTGCTGATAGAAAAAAATGTGTCCTATTTTTATTTTCTTCTACTTTACAAGAAGAAAGTATTGAATTCGTGAACATTTTCGAAATCTGGTTTTTGACGGATTGACACGTTTTATAGGGGTCAGAGGTTCCAAAAAACATGTTTTTACAAATATCTGTCTGTGATTCTGTCTGTATCGAAGTAAATAGCATTCATTCATGTCAAGGACTAATAGAATCTTATGTTTGGTAGAAATCTAAGCAGTAGTTCTGGAGATAAAACTGTTGCGGAAATCGTGAAAAAGGCAGCAATGCCACCTGTTGAGCGATTGACACCAAAAATTAATCAGCATTAATTTATATCAGGGATTACCTTAACATAACTTTTTATTGAATTCCGTGCATTAGTTGTTAAGATAGAGCGCCCACAAAATTTATGACATAAATTTTGTGGCGCTCTATCTTACTGCTTAGATTTCCACCAAACTTCAGATTCTATTAGTCCTTGACATAAGTGGATGCTTTTTACATTTTGTTGAAAATTTCTCAACAGGTGGCGCTGCTATGCTGCCTTTTTTACGATTTCTGCAGCAGCTCTATCTCAAGAACTAACTCTCGGATTTTCACCAAACTTCAAATTTGGTTAGTTCTTGACATTGATATTTATACATGAATATACTAAGTTCCTTTTTAGATCCATTCACAAATGGAGATTCAGCAGTATCATCATACTTAGAGGAAGAAATCGTGGAACTCACTTCAAATGAGAACTAAGAGTAAAATTCAGAAATAGATACCAAGATTTCTAACTTCAAAAGCCAATACAACTCTCTAACCTAGATTGGTAGCGAATGTGCATAAAATTTTATTTGCTTTTCCTTCGTCACATTTGGCTAAGAGTGGGTTCCGTGCAGTAGCTAATTTACTGTCTAAGAAAAGGAACAGAGAACTTTGAACCTGACAATTTGTGACTGATGTTAAAGAAACTGAAATCCGACATGAGCAAATTGTTAAAATTCCATCAGCCCCAACTATTTCGTTATTTGTTTAGAAATTTTTATTGATTTTGAGTTTATTTTTAAACTTTTAATAAATAATTTTTTACTGCATTTGATGGTCGTTTTAATTAACTTCTACTTTATGATTCTTGATAGATAGATAAAATATAGATAAATATTCAACAATATTTTAACATTTTGTATAATTAACTATTATGGAAGAAGGGGGGGGGGGCGCTGGCATTTTTTTTTTCTTGTAAAGGGGGCGCTGATCCAGAAAAGGTTGGGAACCTATGGTATAGACACTTGTAATTCTTTTTACTTTCTTCTATCTTCAATAGAAGAAAGTATTGTAATCGAATTTTTTTTTCGACTTCTACTTTTCGACGGATTTACACGTTTTAGGGGTCAGAGATTCCAAAAAACATGTTTTTACAAAATGTCTGTCTGTCTGTCAGAGTGTCGCTATCCTACAATCAAAAAGTGTATGAAGGTATGCATAGAATTGAACCAAATTTCTTGTGACTGTTTTTGGCAGTAGCAAGCAGGTCCTCCTTCAATTTTGAAATATTTCGCCGGAAGGGGGCGCTACAATAGCGATTTTTGTGCCATTTTCAGTATTATACCAACTAAAAGTGTATGAAGTTATACATCGGATTGAACCAAATTTTTTGTGCAAGTGTTTGGCTATGGCTAGTTGAACCTCCCCGAATTTGAAAAAAGTCCACCGGAAAAGGGCGCTGCGACAGAAACTTTTGTGATATTTTCTGTATTGTACCATATAAAAATGTATGAAGTTTTGCATAAATTTGAGCCAAATTTTTACTTTCTTTTATTTTCAATTGAAGGAAGTATTGTAATTTAAATTTTTTCGACTTCCTGTGGGGTCAGAGATTCCAAAAAACATGTTTTTACAAAAGTCGTTTACTGTCCATTTGTCCGTATGCCGCCCTTTTACCATAAAAAAATGTATGAAGATATGCATAGAATTGAACCAAATTTTTTGTCAGTGTTTTTGGCTGTGGCAAGCAGGTCCTCCTTTAATTTTGTAATATTCTGCCGGAAGGTGATGCTACAACAGCGATTTTTGTGCTATTTTCAATATTATACCGACTACAAGTGTATGAAGTTAAGCATCGAATTGAACCAAATTTTTTGTGTAATTGTTTGGCTATAGATACTTGGTTCTCCTTCAATTCGAAAAAAAAATCCGCCGGAAGAGAACGCTGCAATATTGTGCCATTTTCAATATTGTACCACCTAAAAGTGTATGAAGTTATGCATAGAATTGAACCAAATTTTTTTTTGTAAGTTTTTGGCAATAACTAGTTGGTCCTCCTTGAATTCGAAAAAAAATCTGCCGGAAGGGAGCGCTGCAATATTGTACCACCGAAAAGTGTATGAAGTTATGCATAGAATTGGACCAAATTTTTTGTGTAAGTGTTTGGCTACGGCTAGTGTGGGTCTTTCATGAATTTGAAAAAAATCCGCCGGAAGGGGATGCTGCAATATTGTACCACCTAAAAGTGTATGAAGTTATTAAATGTACATATGAGATATAAAGTTTTAGGATTGGCACATCCAACTAGTTGATTTTACATTTATAAAAGTAACTAAAAACGGACTTTTAATACTGAATTGTATTGCCCCGACACTTTATAACACCAAATACGCATTGTTCCATGGAATTAACTAAAAAATACATTACAGAAGGAGGTATTTCATACCACGTTTTGTCAACTGCAGTTTTAAAGTCATTTACAAATGTATATTGCTTTCTATTTTCATATATTTTACGATATAAAATCCCCCATATGTTCTCCATGAGGTTCAAATCTGGACTAAGTGCTGGCCAGTCTAATAGTGTGATATTGGTTTGCCTAAACAATATTTCGTTGATGTGGAAGTATGGATGGATGCCCCGGTTAGGTCGAGATGTCACATCGCTCCTGCTAGCAAATTCTTAATTGACAGTAAATTAGTGCGTAAAATATCCTGTTAATCTTCTGATTTTATTTTTCCATCCGTAAATCCTCGAAATGTTTGGCTATTGATAGAAAACCCTTTCCAGGTCATTACGGATCTTCCGTCTTGCTGCCTGCTGAAATAATTCTTATGTTCTTTTCTTAGGTAATGCCATTAAAATTGATAATGATCATAGCCGTCTAAATTCCATTTCTTTTCATCACTGAAGATGGCAGAAATTCATTTTCCACGTATGACACATGTTGCCTAGCCCACTTTGTATTGCTTTAAGCAATTTTTGCTTTCATTCTCCTGTTAACAATATTTGCTGAAGCTTTAATTCTTCTGTATACAGTGCTTTTTGAAATTCTGGAAATTGATGCAATTTCACGAACAGATAAATTATTAACTGAAGACATTTTTAATAACATCTTAACATCACGTTACATTGTTTTCTTTAAGTCTCCAGACTAGCTTTCAAGTATTCCATGTTCCACCTGATCTCAAAACTCTATAAATATTGCTCAACCATCTATTTAGTCTTTATTCTTCTCGATATTTGACAGGATTTTGTCTTTGCGCTTTTAAATGCAAAATCTTAATAATTTCATCTTTAGAAACTTGTTTAGAACGTAGAATTTTTATCTAGATACACAGGAAATGTCTTTTCCGAATCGCAAACAAAACAATATATTGAACCATAGAGGAATGAGATAGGTGAAGTGGAAGTATTATGTCTAGAGGTGATGATAAAAAAGTGACCCTACATTAAGTACAATTAAGTACCAACAAAACCACGTGCTTTGATACGCCTATCAATTGAAACAGGTTTAAACCCGTATTTTTTTTCTCGTTTTTTAAAAAAGAACTAATTTATCGCTTCACCGGTAAGAATTTATCAATTATTTTATCATATGTGTTTTAAATATCAATATAGAAAATTCTTTTAACGTTTTGCTTGAAAATATAACATTCTTTTGTTAGTATCTGAAAATCGTTTGCAGTCAGAAATCTATATTTTAGATTAATATTTATTGCTTAAGTTTTCATACATGATTTTAAAAGAATGTTTTCATCATTATATATTAAATATTTATTTGCATACAATTATTAAGTCAAACATTTTTCATCTACGTTATAAAGTATTTAAAATTACATTAAATTAGGAAACTTTTAGTAATACAATTTTTAGTTCTCATCAAATGTTTTCAATCGTATTTAATTTAAATTTGACATTTAATTATAGCTATTTTTCCAATCTCTCTTATTTTAAAAGAGAAAGTGTATTTTAATAAATAATAATAGAACAAAGACCATTTTAAAAGTTTGCTATTTCTTCTTAAAATATGCTTTAGTTGTAAATCATTTCTTTCGATTCGTCTTATAATACAAAATCCCTTCCATGTCTTTTTGTTTGGAACATTAAAATTTGAGCGATAAATGTTTCATACTGCAAACCTTTTTTGAGGCTTACTTCACCTCCACCTATCTCATTCCTCCATGATATTGAACTCATTTGATTCCACAAAATTTCAATAAATTATTATTCTTAAAACACAGCAGACGATATTTCAATTAGAGAGAAAAATTATTCTGTAGTCACAGGAGCACACGAAAATAAAAATATTTTATTTTGTGAACGAAAACGTAAAAGAAAACATGTAAAGCTGTATAATGTCTGTATTTTGGGAACAGCATATTGTTACATAATTTAATGTAATACTTTATAATTTAAACCTTTGATCATAATTTATATGTGTATATCAGCAAAACTGTTTTTATTCATTACCTATTTCACGAATTTTAATTGTGCCTTATTACTTTTTATATTAAGGGGTCTCAGGAGTCTTACATTTACCTGGTAGTGCAACTTAGCAACATGTCACATTTGATTTTTTTTCTCAGTCCCTATAAGACATAAATACATAAAATTTTTAATATAGACAACTGAATATCTCTTCTATTAAAAATATTTTTTTTAATATTCTACATTGAAATTCTATTTTATTTTTTTAATGTTTAATTTTGATTAAAAAAATTAGACTTTTATCCATTGCGCGCAGGATTCTAGCAAAACTATTAATTCAAGAACCGCTAAAAAAGTTGATAATGGTGTAAAATTAATGTATCTTGAACTTATACCTCATTTTAAAGCAATTTATGCATTTATTTATTTAAAACTGAAATTGAAAAAAATGAAAAAAAAAATCATTTTTTATTAAAAAAATTGCCAATTATCAATAATTAATGTAATTAAAATTCTAAATTTGAGGTATAAGTTGTTCTTAAACTTAAAATGAAGATATTTACCAAGTTTCATACAAATTGCTTTATTATTTTTTGAGAAATGTTGCGCGCAGTCAAAGAACAATTTAAATTTTAAATCAAAATTAAACATAAAAAATATATAATAAAAATTCAATGTAGAATGTTAAAAAAATTATTTTAAATAGAAGAGATATTAAGTTGTCTATGTTAAAAATTTTATGCATTTAAGTTTTATAGGGACTGGGAAAAAAATGAAATGTATATGTTGCTAAATCGCACTACCAGGTAAAAAGTAAGACTCCTGAGACCCCTTAATGCAAATTCCATTGATTGTCTAAACGTTTGGGATAGGGTGTATTAAAAAAAGTAATTAATAAAGCTTTTAATTTTCGTGTCACACAGGATAGAATCATCCACCTGTTAGCATTAAGTTTTTTCCTTTCTTCAGCAAGTTTACTTCGACAACATGTTCTTTGTATGAGAACAAATTTGTAATATTTCTTTACTACCGTACAAATTTCATTGAAATGCTGACAGCGGAACTTTATGGAGTATCCAAAAAAGAAGAATCTGAAAGTTTGTCAGAAAATTTCGTATAGTTCAGCTGCTGTATGAATGGAAATGAATTTATACGTCAGAATGATGTACAACACAGGTTTAAATTCAAAGTTTCGATCAAGGTCAAGATAAATTAACAGCACTTCGTGAAATGGTGGGTGACAAGCGTATATTCATCTCTTTAATTAAAAGTGTTTCACTTCTTCTAAAACTTTATTTTCAAAATGATTTAAATAAATTAAAATTAATTAAAAAAAATTAATCTAAAAAAATTTTAATATCAAAAATCGAAAATAACTTCAAAATCGAATATTTTTTAAATATTTTAAGAATATTTGTGTAATACATGTGTGAGATAGAGAACGAGTTAGATTTGTGATCATACGGTTGAAGACGTTCTCTTACATAAAAAAAGAATATTATAAAAGGTAGTTTTATAAAACACGCAAACGCATATAAGTTAACATTTTTAAGAAAAAATATATATGTAGAATTTTGAAATGGAATTAATATAAAATTTGGGGATTCCTTCCTGTTTTCTCAATTTCGGATCTATAAAAATTTTCTAACGCAAACGTATGCGTCTCGTGCCAATCCAATAATGAAAGCCTGGGTAGTGGTGCTGTGTTTTTTAATGTTTTAATAGTTATATCTCAGCGTAAATGTCATGGAATTCCATCATGAATTTAACATGCTAGATATTCATTAAAAATTATGTTCAAAATATGTATTTTTTTCCCTGTAACATGAGGCCCTGTTGTGTTGTTCTTTCACGATTTCGGCGACAGTTACATCTATAGGTTATAGCCATCTATGGCAGTAGTGTAATCGTAAAAAAAACAGAAGGTATATCCTCTAAGCAGAGGGCATACGCTCAAGGCAGAGAGTATTCCCTATGGTGTAAATACTTTAGCTTTCTTCAGAAACAGAGAATATACGGTGTTCCTTAAAAAAATCCAGAAGATATACATCGTATACCCTCCACTACATTCTTGATCTATGGGTTGGAATTTACTGTATTTTACACATTAAGTTTCGTTAGAGTCCCGCTATTCTGAACTAAGTGGGACCGAGATCCGTTCGGTTTAGCGGGAATTCGGAATAGGTAAATTTCATTAATAATAATCAACTTGTTGACTTGTTAAGGCGTAAATTAAGTGCAGGGGACATTTGCTAGTGTCAACTCTGTACGCCGTTGATCGGTTAGTTGTGAAAAGATTATGTTATTTCTAATAATTTAAAATTCACTGTTAATATGTAACATACTCTTCAAATAAAAACTAACACTGTAATATCATAGCAATAAATATATTTTTTCCCCATGTATAAATCTGAGTCAACGATGCCATAGAATTGTAAGAATAGAACCAACATGTACTGTAAAGTAACTAGTTTTCATTCCGATTTGGTTCCAGGCATTTTAATGAAGCTTAGGCTCTATGTATGTCTCTAACTTCTTTGTATAACAATAAATGTTCCTTTTTTTTCTTGTTTTTAAGTTTAAAAAAACTGTATTTTTTCTGAACTTTGTTCGGAATAGGCGGATTTTAGGAATTTTACTCTACTGTATTTATTAAACTTATGTAGACTCTTTTAGAATTTTTGCACTAGATATCGATTTGCTATGCTATTTTTTGCGATGAACATTATAGCTGTATCCAGGGTTTAATTTTTAACAAAAAATGAAAATAGTACTAATATTCTGCAGCACTAACAACCGTAGCATGCCCCCCCCCCCCCCCAGGTCGTCACTCCGATCTGTATAGTTACATTTCAAACATTTGCAAACTTTACAGTTTTTTAAAGAAAACAATTTTAAGTATATATCTGCTTATACTTAGCTGCCAAATATTCAGCTTTTTTAATTAACACCCCTTCCGAATACAAATCATTGCGTAATTTTAATGGTAACTGCAGAATTCTGCGGTTAAATATGGCAAGGTTTATAATTCGGATATAATGTTAATACAAAAACACGCAGATTAATATTTATATGCTGAAGATTATGACAACGTTTATCAATTTTCTATAAAATGTGTATATCTTAAATTAAAATAGATTCCTTCCGCACAGCAAACTTTTATGTGCTAAATCTCAGAAAATCAGAAAGTTAGTCCTTTAAAAAATACAAAAGCTTCGAGATGGGAAGTAAAGGAAAATTTCTTCCGTTTTTCAGAATCTCTATTGCACTGAGCTCCGGTGAACATTTAAATGTATTTACCGAAAACAAAAATAACGGAGCTCAGCTTCCGTACGCTCCAGCGCAAATTAAGCCCTGACTGTATCTCCTTTTATGTTTTATAGAAGAAATGCTTAGATTTTGATACTTTTTTTTTTGCTTGGAATAGGCTCGTTCTATAGTTTTCCAAAAATAAATCTTCAATAAAAAATGAAAAAACAATTTTTGGCAAACCCTTATCATTTAGCTGTTTCTAGAGAACAATTAAAAATAAGCTCATTCTATCACCAATATCTTTCTAATTTTCACCTATACGATCAACTTAATGTATTGCTCTCCATAGAATTATCTATTAAATCACGGTTTATTATTATTATCGTGCGTGCACTGGTCGCTCAGGGAGGTGGTCGCACTGGGAGATTTCACTGTATTACTGAAATAAGACTTTCGATCATGTAGAATTTATTTATTCTGTGGTGACAGCATTAGTTACCTTTTTTTCGGAATAGAAAGATTAAAAAATTATTCGGCGGAATGACCTATAATTTCGGATTGTCTTTCATTATTTGGAACTCCTAGAAATCGGTATCTTATCAAATTAATAGGTCGCACTTTATATTTGTTTCAGAAATTAATTTATAAATATTATATTTTCGTAATAAATTTTAAAAACTAAATTGTAACTAAGCGATGTGATGAATAGTGATTTTGGACGAATAACCGAATATCTAATATTCGGCAACCGAACTAATTTTTTTTTCAATAAAAAATAACTTGATTATGCATATAATTTTAAAGATAGTATAAAAAAAGATTGAAAATAAATTGATGTTCCACTGAAAAACAATAGTTTTGGTGTTTAGTAAATAAACAATTTCCTACACGAAATTGATCCCCTAAATTTTAATAACACCTTGATTTTGATATACCATTTGTAGGTTTTAAAATATGTCCCATCCAGGGGTGTAGTTGTAAAACTAACAGAGGATATACGCTCTAAACTGAGGGTATATGCTCAAGGCAGAGGATATGCCCTAGTGTGCATACTATAAGCTTTCTTGAAAAACAGAGGGTATACGGTGTGCCTTTAAAAATCCAGAAGATATGCGGCGTATACCCCCGTATACACTCCACTACATCCCTGGTCCCGTCCTTCTGTTATGAATCAGGTATCAGTCAAAGTGCATGATGTTTATAACGTGTGTTGAAAATTTTAAAACAGGCATTTTTGATTGACCAATGATTCGTAAACTCGTAAAGAACACGAATTTTTTGAATACTATGCTCGAGTACGAAGCACTAGCTTGGGACAATTTTGTGGTTTTAGTGTAAATTTTCCTTGGAAAACATAAATGTGAAAACTACAAGATCTTATTAATAACATGTTGAAAAAATTAAAGCGGGCATTTTTGATTGACCAATGATTCGTAAATTCGTAAAGAACACGAATTTTTTAAATACTATGCTCGAGTACGAAGCACTAGCTTGGGACAATTTTGTGGTTTTAGTGTAAATTTTCCTTGGAAAACATAAATGTGAAAACTACAAGATCTTATTAGTAACATGTTGAAAAATTTAAAGCGGGCATTTTTGATTGACCAATGATTCGTAAACTCGTAAAGAACACGAATTTTTTGAATACTATGCTCGAGTACGAAGCACTAGCTTGGGACAATTTTGTGGTTTTAGTGTAAATTTTCCTTGGAAAACATAAATGTGAAAACTACAAGATCTTATTAATAACATGTTGAAAAAATTAAAGCGGGCATTTTTGATTGACCAATGATTCGTAAATTCGTAAAGAACACGAATTTTTTGAATACTATGCTCGAGTACGAAGCACTAGCTTGGGACAATTTTGTGGTTTTAGTGTAAATTTTCCTTGGAAAACATAAATGTGAAAACTACAAGATCTTATTAGTAACATGTTGAAAAATTTAAAGCGGGCATTTTTGATTGACCAATGATTCGTAAACTCGTAAAGAACACGAATTTTTTTAATACTATGCTCGAGTACGAAGCACTAGCTTGGGACAATTTTGTGGTTTTAGTGTAAATTTTCCTTGGAAAACATAAATGTGAAAACTACAAAGATCTTATTAGCTACATATTGTCAAAATTTGATAAAGATGCAGAATGATTTAATTTCTCTTAAACTTTCTAATATCAGCCCATGTACACTGTTGGAAATATGTTGTAACACAATGTAATGAATTTTACAATGTCAATATTTTTTACAATGTAATGAAGCCATGGACATGAGTATAATAATAATTATTATTATTAAAAAAATGAAAGACAAAGCTTATTTTCGAATTTATTAGAAAAAAAGGTTTTCTTTCCCTGTGTTATTAATCTGTTTAAATCTTATTAACTTTATGTAGAGTTAAACCCTCAATGACTGACCTCTTAAAGTCTTTCTTGTTCGAATCATTATTAGAAAATTTTAAGTCAATTTCATACATATTACTTGTTTATTATACGTAGTATAGGGTAAGTCTTGTAATCGTTTTGAAAATCGAAAAGAATTTTGACGGATTTACACGTTTCAAACACTGGAAATTCTAAAAAACATTTTTAGAAAAAAGAAATTGCCGTCCGTCTGTTTGTCTGTCTGTAAACACTATCTCCCCAACAAATTGAGATAGACTTGAAATTTTTTATGTGCTTAGTATGTAAAAATCGAAAGAAGCCTATTTATAGTATCAATAACTTCGATTATCCGGAACTATTTTTTTCGGACTCTCGAAATATTCGTTCTTATGAAAGGTATATAAAAATTTTCGAAATTTTTTATTTTAAGAAGTGGATGTAAAAGACAAAATAACACAAATTTTGCATAAAATTCGAGGTCGATTGGATAATTAGTTGCTGAGATATTTGAATCCATTTTCCACACTGATTTTTCATGATCCAGTATTTCAGTCAAATTTCAATTCAAAAGATATGTTTTAACTGGATATGAGACGTTTAATCCGACACATTAAACTGTTAGTTAATATTATTTTTGGAGTTATAAGGATGTTTCTTTTATGCAATTCAGAACTACTTGAGTAATTTGTCATTTTATATAATTTGTCGAAATTGGTTCATCAACAATTCATTAATAGGGCACATTACTATGTATTAAAAATATTTATATATGCGTTTAAATTTTATTTTGGAATTACGATGCATTTTATAAATAGTTTACATATATTTTATTTTCATATTTTATAGTATGCATATCCATGATGGGTAAGTATAACAGTGGCCCTCAACGACTAGTTTTTCTTTTTGAGAGAATAGATATATTTAAAGATTTCTGTTAAAAAAGTTATCAGATTCTAGACATAGTACTATTAAAAGTTACTTTTCTCATAAATATGGCGAATTAACTCCAGTTGTAATTGACCCCGACAGTGTTCGAAAAACCAAGAAATGACAGGAAGTAAATCAGTGCTTGAGACTTTATTTGCAAAGATAAAAATTTTTATTTCAAATTTATGCTTTAAAAATATTTTAATAATTTATAATAAAAACAATTTACTTAACACCTGACCGCCAAGCAAAAGGGCAAGATTGTAATGTTTTCTCTGTATTTTTTTAAGTGTTTTTTTCCAGCATGATAGATTATTATTACATATATATAGATCTCCAGAGTTTTAATCATAAATTAATATAATTCTACAGATGTAACCAAGTTTTAATTTTTACATTATTATAAAACATCTTCAAAGATGCAGCGCTGTGCGAAAGGGATGGAAAGCAAAGAGGCCGGTCGCTCCGGGCGCGGTAATTTAGGGGGTGCCAAATTTATACTCCCAACCTCATTTTCGGCTTTTCACAAGTTGGGACCCCACCAGTGGCCGAGAGGTACGGACCTCTCAACTGGTAGACGGCAGGTGCTGGGTTCGAACCCAATCGCGGCTGTCGGCCTAACCGTTCGGAGTTTTCGTGGTTTTCTTCGAACTTTGCGTAAATACGGGTTAGGTTCCCTTAGAAAGACCCCCACGAAGGGCACTCCCCCTGGTCCTATATGCCTAGCGCAGATAATCGGACGACAAAAAATACACCAAATACACCACAAGTTGGGGGTGGGGGGCGCTAAATTGCAACTTTTCTCGGGCGTAGTTTTCTCTTCACACGCCCCTGCAAAGATGCCTCAGTCGATGCTTCTAATATTTATACATTAAAAACCTCTAGAAGCAATTTTAAAAAATCTAGAAGCATTTCAATTAATTTAAAGACCGTTCTTTAATGTCGCCTCCAGTCGACATCAGGACTGAGGGAGTCAGTGAAAAGATATAAGTTTGCGGAAGTAAGAAGGTGCCATATTTTTATACAATATCGTACTACAGATGTATGCGTCTCTTTTTTTTCATGTTTTGCATTATAAGTAATAGAAATATCTAATAACTGACATTTATGAACTTTTAACTGACAAACGGCGTCAGGCCCAGGTAAAACAACTTTAATTTTAATGGCATCGGCTACAAAATTAGTTTATTTTTTATTTTATTTATTTATTTTTATTATTTATTTTTTTAGAGCTCAAATAATAGACTTAAACTTTCTTTCACCTCTTCAGACCCGGAGTATTCTATAGGATACACATCTTTGCCCCCCCCCCCCCATTGATATAAATAAGATTGAAAATAAAGAAAATGGTGTGAATGGAAACCTAACGGATAGCAGAACGAAACAAAATAGCAATTTATTTCATATAGCGCTTTTTTTAGCGAGTTGCAACAAAAATGTACAAGTGGGTAAGTGTGATCGCAGACCGCACAGTGGGTTTTGTTTAATATATCCTTAAAAACACTATCGTTAAATTAACAAACGAAAATTGTCAACAAAAAATTAATCATTCCTTGCAAGTAAATAAAATTATGAATAAAAGTAAAAACTAGAAAAATTGAGCATAAATTTAAGGGACCCCAAACTGGTCACCAGAGGCGGCTAGTGATTAAAATGAATAGGAATTTAACATATATAAAAAAATATTTTACTTCGCATGTCAAAATACATGATAAATACGATGTAATATGATGAAATAAAAACAAATAAGCACGTTTTTACGTGATCTGTTTAATTCATTAATTTATGTTACATACATAATAATGTTATTTAAACTTGCGTGCAACAATTAGAAGAAATGAAATTTCAATTTTGAAAGTTACGCTGCTGCAAATTTTTCAGCTTCTAAATATCGCATATTTTCAATTTTTACACCATCGTATAGGGGAAAAAATACTTTTAAAAGCATTTTGTTTAAAAGCTGTATCTCAATTTATTTTTGAGATATTAAATTTTTTGTAATTTGTAATACCAATTTTGTAATTGTAGCAACAGAAGTATTACACCTCTTTTAAAAGTAAAGGTTAAAAAAAATGAAATAATTTTATATCTATCTAAACTAGCGTGGCAACAATCAGAAGAGAAAAAACAACAAAATGAACTGATGATTTAAAAAATATTTAAGTTAAAATAAAAGCTTTTTTCAAAATTTTATGTTTTTTTGTGTGACAAGAGGTATTCACTTGTAAGTACACAAAATTTGAACTCTCTGGCATATATAGTTTTTGTGTACCGATTCTGTGACAGACAGACAGAGGAGAATAGGGTTTAGTCAGATGAACGAAACCCTAAAAATGAAAACGTAAACAATTATGTGTTAAGATATCATTTGTAGGGTCCATTAGTCATAAATTATTATACATAGTTATTTCATTTTTTAATTGCTTTTCCCCGAATGCAATAAAATAAATTCCCAGAAATGATCAAAATATGTGATTACTGAGTCCCCCTGTATCATCAAATTTTATATGCAAAAAATTAGTTTTAATTTTTTGCTTTTCAATATTTCTTAGTTATCAATTTTTTAATATAAATTCTCAACTAAAATTAACAAGTTGGAAATTGCACGTGAAGCGTAGCAAATGAGGTGCGTTCGTACTACAAGTTTTAAAATATTCAGATCTTGCTCATATAGTAGAGCGTACTTTGGATACAGTATAGTGGTCGAAACCTTTGTGTTCTTGTAAATATGCAGGGAGTAATTTTTATTATACTTCATTAACGTATATCTTATTCATAAAATGTGAAGTAGGTTAATATAATTAAAACATGCCCCAAACAATGTTTCTCCGTGTAACATTATTTAGTGGAATACATTTGTGTGGCCCTGTAATTTAATAATAAATATTCTCTGCATCCCAGAATGTAGATTTTAGTACATACATCTTAGATTCATGTCAATTATATTATGTTCAAATGAGTGTAACACCATTAAAATGCATTTGAAACATTTTTTCCCATTGATCGTAATGTAACGGAATACTTTTAATTGTCCCTGTTAATGATCTATGCATCCGACTTTCATAACATTTGAAATGACTCGACAAAATTACGTAATAAATATACGTTTTAAATTTCAAACGATTAAAATGCATTTGAAACTTTTTCCCCATTGACCGTAATGTAACGGAATCCTTTTGATTGTCCCTGTAATTGATCTATCCATCCGATTTTCATAAAATTTGAAATGACTCGACAAAATTATGTAATAATTATATATTTTAAATTTCAAACGATTCGATTGGATAGTTTTTGCGTTGTTATATGCAGACGGACAGACAGACGGACTGAGCGACAACAATAGATGCTACGTATTTACATAATTACGAACGCACCTAAAAATACGCATAAATAAACCCTGGGGTTTGAAAAGGTTAAGGGGACTCCGTACATTTTGAATTTTTAACTTCATTGTTATTCAAATATTTTAGATACATTTTTGGCATAATACAGGACTCAATGAATGAAAATGATTCGATCAAGATTTTAATTAGATTTTCCTTACATAATTCGAAAAATTTAGATAAATTTTTAAATACATCCTCGTACAATTTTCAGCATTTTGAACTAATTTTTTAAAACTATTTTTAGAAGTGCGATGTATAATTTTAAATATCGAATTTATCCTATATTAATGAGTTTTGGAGAGCAAAAGAAAGTGTGCAAATACGATATTACATGTGCAAATAAGTGTAAAATTACGAATAAAAACTGAATTTATTTTACAATTTTATGCATAAAAACGTAGCTTTTTTTTTAATACAATATTTAGTTTTATCAAATAGACTATAAAAAACACCCCCTCCTCACAAAAAAATCGAGTCATTTGAACAATCCTACATAAAAGTTTTATCACTTTGCACATGCCTATTCGTCGAAAAAACGTAAAGAAAAATCACTTTTAAGTGAAGTGAATTGTGGCTTTTGAAGACACAGCGATGTAGTAAAATTGCTTTACATTATATTTAAGCTTGGATCTTTACAAAACTTCAGGAGAATGTATCAAGGTTCGTAAAGTATAATTTAGGCAAATAATTAGAAGATCGATATTTTGTCATTTTTCGCCAAATCAAGAGAACAAAGTCCCCTTAATATAAACAATAGTTAACTCCTCTGTCGTACACCAAGATGAAATTATTGGAACCAATCACTGGCATCCCCCATTAAACTAAATTAAATAACTGTAAACTAGAAATCGTCGTTCTAATGTACCGGATATCTTTTAAATCGATTTCTACAAATAAGGGAAAAAAAGGTGAAAAATATTCTTATCGTGAATTTATTTGGTAAGATATCTTGTAATATTCGACGAGATATCGTGAAATATTCTGTCACAGGTATTCGGCCAACCGAATACTCCGCTAAAGGGTCGAATAGAATGAATATTGAATGTTGCTTCAATATTCGTCTCATACCTGATTGTAACCAGACTGAAAAATAAATATAGAACAGAAATAGATGTTTTGTATTCCAAAGTAAAATTTACCGAAGAATCCAAATTTGATGCCAAACATTGGTGTTTGTATCAAACTATGACAATTTCAACACGATTTCATCATGAAATATGCATCCTTTTTTTTTAATTAAAAAAACACAGTTTTAAAGAAGGCGTAACACCCAATCGAAAGTTATTTTAGTTTCCCCATCAAAAAATTGCCCCTTTTTTTGGGGGGGGGGAGGGGGGCGGCGTTTTTTTTTTTTTTTTTTTTTTTTTTTTTTTTTTTTTTTGATCAATTGTACTTTTATAAATATTTTACCGATTTTTACCACTTTTAATTAAACTTCTATGTATAATTTTATGTAGTTCCATGGAGAAATGAACAAAACTTGAAATGATTTATAACAAAAACTTAGTTTGTAATAAGTAAAAGCAATGGTCCCTTCATTGTCATTATAACGAAATTAGTTATATATATTTATTTTATTATATATCTTTAAGAAGTAATAAAATATACCTGTTGCTTAGTATAACCAGAAAAAAGTTTTGTTGAATCAACAAAAAATTGTTTGATTCAACAATTTCGCTTAAATATGGGTAAATGGAAATTTTGTTTGAATAAACAAAAAAAATATATTGTTGATTTGTTTTTTGTAATTTTCTGTCCACAATTTTCATCCGAAATGCATAATTACGTAATAATAACGTCATTAATACGGCTTATTTTGAAAAGTTTTTATTGTCCAAAAATTATGTTAATACTTTATAGCTAAATAAGTCAAACAAAATTACACGAGAGAGTTATGGCTATTGCACACAGATTTAAATTTTGCAAAAGCAAGAAAATTTATTGGAATTACCAATTGAAAATACAAGACTTTAGCAAGACTCAAATAAAATTGATGAAATTTTGTTAAAATTTTATAAGAGTGTTAACAATATTTTTTTGTCTGAGCAACAAAGCCGATTTTTTACTTTAACTAAAAAATTCGCTTAAAACATTTGCACAAAACATGTTTTGTAGTTTTAATCAATTCTTTTTTCTAGGTGTATATAACATTATATTGATCATTTTACTTATCTGTATAAAAAGTAGGAAATTACGCTTAGAGCTTAGCATATAACAATACATTGATCATTTTAAAATTTTAATACAAACAAGAATCCATACTTTTCCCCTTATTATACTAAAATAACTATACATTTTAATGTAATCGTTAATATGATGGATATCAGTAATAAATTGACTTATGATCAAATCCCGTAAATATAGAGCCAACAGACATAAATTACTTTAAACATTACCATTTAAATCAAATAAATTTTAAGTAAATATATAAATTGAAAAAATAAAATCTTACCAATTTCTCCGAAAATTTACTAAACGCAATATTTGGCAGTCGAAAAGTTTCTTACTTACGGGTACAGTGAAAGTTTTAGGAAAACTGTGATGAATATTCGATTTCTTTTGCTGTTTCAATTATTTTCTCTGGGCGATTCGATACGCAGTCAGCACAAAAGCATTTATCCCAAAATTGTCACGTCTTGAGTTACATAATGTATCTTTATTTAAGACGCAGTCGAACAAAGTTTTTCGGTTTAGCTATTTTTTTTATTTTGCTTCAGCTTCATGTTAAAATCTATATTGTTACTTTAAACAGGAATTAAAACTTATTCTTTCTCTTTTTAAGCAACGCATTTTTTTTTTTTTTTTTTTTTTTTTTTTTTTTTTTTGTCTTGATTAAAAAATAAAGAATTTTATTTTTAGATGTATGTAAACAGAAGTATATCATAATTTTACGCGTAAATGTTTTTCTGGTGTGTGCCTAGGATCCGTTCAAGAAGCGGTGAAGTGACGATGCAGCAAAATAGTCATATTTTTTACAGTGTACACAATGTTAAACCTACGAATAAAAAACTAGTATTATTAATTTTTGGCTTATGCACCACTTCACTTCCCACAGACATGGATTATTAGATTTCCCTATTACTACTCCAAAAATTATCTTTTTTTTTTTTCTCCCCTTAAAAAAAAAAAAAAAAAAAAAAAAAAAAAAAAAGCTATTTTACACTGTTAAAAACCTGTAGAATTTGCTGCTTAGTCACTCTACCACTTTTATAAAAAACGATTACTTGACTATGATATGAAGCATTCTCATTGGTCAGAATAAAGGAAGATACTCAATAAAAGCGGTGGAGTTACAATAAGGAAAGGGCAGCTGACGTCACTGTGGGCAAGCTGTTTTCGCCCGTGCTTCGTTATAGTACCGACACTACATATGAATTCAGGCATTCTGATTGGTCTACAAATTTTATTATTGTTGTCTGCTTGCTATGATTGGGCTACATTGTCAAGATGATTCCTACAATGATGGCTATGACAAAAATGTAGCGGTAGATTGGTTGACAGAAGTGTTTGTTTGTAAACATGCCCTTTCCTTATGCAGCTAAAACAAGACAACACTAGATACCGGGCTTGCTCATTCCTTTCATGACGTCACAAAAGGTGGCTGATTGGCACAAAGCGATGGGTGCGTCAATTTGAGCCCTGTTTTTACCAATCGCAGATAGCGGCCAGCCAACTTTTGTGACGTCGTGATAAGGAATGAGCAAGCCCGGTATCTACACTGTAAAAAATATGATTATTTTGCTGCATCGTCACTCCACCACTTTTATAGAAAACGACTACTTCGGGCTATCATGGAGCATTCTCATTGGCTAAAAGAGTGATATTCTATAAAAACAGGGGAGTGGCGATGCAGCAAAATAGTCATATTTTTTACAGTGTAGTTTAGCCCTGAGCTAAAACGATAGAATTTTAACAATGTATTTTCTGACCGATGAGAATGCTCCGTAGGAGTTTATGGAGTGTTCTAATTTGTCAAAAAATAGATAGTTTTAAAAAATATATTAGTTTTTTATATTTTTAACAATGTAGATTAAAAGTGGTCATTGGCGACAATCAAACGATTTTGGTGTATGTTCTCAATTGATAAAACAACAGTTGGCAAAATTTTCGAGACAAAAGCCTACCTAACGGGTAGTAGCATACGTCTCAGTATTTGCAAACCAACCAACCAACCAACCAGTTGGCAAATAAAACTGATAAACGAGACAAAATTGGCTTTTAGTGCAGCTAAAGTATACATTGCCTTCAAAATATATTTTGTTAAAAGAAATTAAATTTAATGGTTTTAATGTTGCTTTGAATTGAAGGATTTTGATCAATCACAATTAAAGAAATAAAAATAACTCTAATCTTTAATAAGGGGGCTCGGGAGTTGAAAATTTTTCAAAAAAAACCGATTTTTTTTATGACCTAGTTTTATTATTCAATTAATTCTTAACTGAATGCAAAAACCGCTTAAAATATTTGCATTTTCAAAGGAGTTATAAGCATTTATGTATCAACTCTTTCATAGCCGCACCCATATAATTTCAACTTTAAGTCGAATTTTCTCAAAACATGATTTTTGACGACTAACACCAAGATTAAAAAAAAAAACTATTTGATAGAATGGCTTATTTATTTATTTTATTTTATTATTATTATTATTTTTTTTTTTTATGCATATAACATTATTATCTATAGAATGAATTAAGGATATAAATATCACTTAAGAAAAACATTATTAAAAAATCTCTCAAATTTGAAAATTTAAAACCCCCCTAAAAAATACAACTTTTTTTCATTAAAAATACTCAAAATATTAGACTATCTAAACTATATTAATTCATTCTATAGATAATGATGTTATATGCATGCAAAACAAAATTTAAGCCATTCCATCAAATAGTTTTTTTTTTTTTTTTTTTTTTTTAATTAAATCTTGGTGTTAGTCATCAAAAAACAAGTTTTGATAAAAAGCGACTTAAAGTTGAAATTGTATGGGTTCGGCTAGGAAAGTGTTGACACATAAATGCTTATAACTCCGTTAAAAACGCAAATATTTTTATGCGGTTTTTTGCATTGAGTTAAGAATTAATTGAATAATCAAAGTAGATCATTAAAAAAAAAAAAAAAAGAAAAAAAGAAAAACGATTTTTTGAAAAGTTTTTAACCTTTGAGTCCCCTTAACTTTGAGTTTATAATTGTTTTCCGATGTATTCGATCGAAATTTGATGGAAATTCTTTAAATGCTAGTTATTTTTATGTTGTAACTTTTTTTAATTCATAAATTTGCAAATAAAAATACTCGTTTAAAGAAATCCAAATCCAACATTTAGAACTGATAATTCTGCAATTCCTTCAACTATATTTGTCTAAAAGAAGTATATTAAATTAAATTAAATTAACTTAATTAACTGAAATTATTAAAAAGTTTCGTCACGTTCATCAGAGAATAACAAATAATAAGTTCAGTAATTTTGTGTTTCCAATACAAAATTGGAAGCACATACAGGATGTCCACTCTCAACGTTGTCCAAAGGCTAATTTCTTAGTCATTGGTCATAGATATGAATTTGAAATTGAAAAAAAAAAATGCTTTAAATGAGTTAAAGAAATATTTTAAAAGCGATTTGGGTCAATAAAAAAATTTCCTTAAAAATTTTCGAACTTTAAATTTTTATACGGTCCCCTGATTCAATAAGTTATATTTATTTATTTATTTATTTATTTTGTTACATTGCTAAATAAAACAAAAAAAAAATAAAATGATAAAAAGATAAAATTATCTAACAATAAAATTGACTAAGTTATGAAACTTTGAATTGCATGACTTATACCAATTTTTTGCATGTGAATACGGATGAATTGATTTGGGCATGCTTCAAGAGATCGTACACAAAGTGCTTAAAGTGTTTGAAGGATTTATTTCGCATGAACGTTTTTCCATTGCAGCTTAAGGGAGGCAATTCGAACAAGTTTTAAGATAACTTTGATTTTATTAATTAAGTTTTAGATTAGATAATCTAGTACCATTTTAAAAAATATATATATATTTTTAAAGAATTGGTTCTGCTTTTTAACATTTCATTTAACCCTTTCCGGCGCACTACTCTTTAAAGTTGGAATTTAAAGAAATAAAAAATTAGGCAATCTATTTAGGCCTAGAGGAGTACACATGTATTGTTTTGTAAAGATTGCACTAACCATTTTAATTATACAGCTGTTGCCGAAGTGGTAACCTCCCATAAGTAAAGCATTGATAAGCGCAGTGAGAAGAGCATTGCTGTGAAGCGCGTATTGCAGTAAAACATTTTACCTATTATTTAAAAACAGTAGAGTTTGATCTCTGTGGTGCTGCCATCTAGAACTCATAAGAAGGGTTAAAGTAGCCATTAGAGTAGTTTTTGAAATATTCACGGAGTTTTTGTGTCTCTAAACAGGGGGAATTTTAGGTGTTGCCGATTTGGCAACACTGCGCGTTAAGGGGTTAACAAAAAATCTGATATTTTTTAACTTATGTCTTTAGTTCAAGTTGTATATTTTTCTTCAATATGCCAGAATAAAATTAGATTTCAAATTTATATTGTAATGTTAATTTTACTTACAACTATTATTTCTTTTTATGGCTGGTGTGATTATTTATATTTCTAGTATATTTGTGAAAGACCTTTATTTCGCAGTAAAAAAAGATGCTTCGACTTTATACAGTTATTATTCGGTCAGTTTCAATCCACAAGAATCGTCAGTACTTTTTAAAATTCAATAGGATATTTTATTAACTATGACATCTATAGCCGAAAGACCGTATAAAAATTTAAGTTTTGTAATTTTTAAGAAACGTTTTTATTGATATCAATTGTTTTTTTAAATATTTCTTTACTTCATTTAAAACATTTTTGTATTTATAACTATTATTAAATTGTCTATACCTAATGGTTAAGGAAATAACCATTGAACTGTGTTGAGAGTGGATGGACACCCTGCATATATCTTTAATTAATAACTTCAAATATATAAATTTGTTGTATCGAATGAAGAAAGTCAAAATTGAATCAATCTAGATTTTAATAATTATCTCACATATTAAATTCGGTGAAATTCCTTCTTACAAATGCTGAGTTAGTAAGATAAGGTGTTCCTTTGACCACTTTGCAAAATTTCAATTTTCTTAACTTACCTCTTAGGACTAAATTAAATTTCTTTGTTTATTATAATTAGTATCATATGGTTTATCATACTTAATTTTTTTCAAGATTCTAGTTTTACTTTATTATATTGTATTTCATTTTTAAAAAATAACATTGTGATAGGTTGTTGTATCTCTGAACAGGTAGTTAGGCAACACAGCAATTAAGAAAAAAAATCATTTCATTTGGTATCGTTGTAAATAATTTTAAGTTAAAAGGACAATTTTAAGGACAATGTAAGCATATTAATAATTGTGTTAATGATAGTATTTTTAGAATTTTGTATTTCACGTTTGTTTATTCCATTTTAAATGATGAAAAGGCTACTCTAAATGACAAACATTCCAACTGTCGAACAGATCCACCAGCGAAAATAGAAATATTTAATATCACATATCTCTGCGACAAAATATGTAACTGTTCTTTTACTTGCAATTTTAACAAGAATAAAATTTCCCTTTTCCAATTCATCTTTATCGAATTGTATCTGGCCAGATAACTCACGACATTCATCTAAGATACAAAATAACTTTTTCTGAAGGAATTTCAGTGTCGCTAATTAGATTCAGAACTGTACTTAGGAAGATTTTTTTGCAATTTTTTAACAAGAGGTTGGTTTGTGATATCTTGCGTTTAGAATGCTGCTTTTTCCTTTTCTTTCAGCTACAATAATTAGCTTTTCAGGAGTATCAGTCAGGATACAATATTTTTCTTTACCCCGAACCCTGTTTGGAATTTTCATTGCTTGCACTTTGGATGAGATCTCACATTTTCAGGTGTAATGGTAGTGGCGATAGATTTGAACTGCTATATTGAAGAATGGGTACTTCTAGGTTATCCCGTCGACTAAAAAATTATCGCCAAACTATGAGATTAAATGCCAAAAATGGATGATCGTGAATGTCACATTCAATGACATTAAATGCGATTCACGTGTTTAAAATATCATTAAGTGATTTTTATTTCGACCTTTTTATTAATATTTTTTATAAATATTCCACTAATTATTTGTTTTTTCGTTATTTAAAAGAAAAAATATGTCAATATGTATATTTTGGCTATTAGTATAATTTGGCGAAATTGGTCGACGGGATAACCTAGAAGTACCGAAGAATGATATACTCAGTTTGAGCTGCGCCATTCATTGATGGTTTATCAAAATCCGCATAACCTCTGATCCCAAACTGTGAGGATTTGAGGGAGCCTCTGTGCATATTTTTTTTTTTTTTATTATTATTATTTATGAACAGCTGAAGTAAAAAAAAAAAAAAAATATTGTTAGCTAATTACAAGGCAATTGTAATAAATAAGTCGTAAAAGTTGAAATGTTTAAAAAATCTTTGTAGCACCTTTGATCTAGTCAAAGGAACAACACCTGATCATGGTCAGAGGTACAACACCATGCTAAAGCAAATTACAAAACATGCTACAGGTTTTAGAATTAGGATAATCATTTTTACAAGCCCCACCATATTTTTAAAAATCTATCGTTACCATGTCAAATTATTTCCACCAACAAAGAACACAATAAATATTATTAGGCAAAACATTAACAAATAAATGCTTATTTTATTTATTTACTTATTTATTAAGGAAATGGATTAATATTGTTCACAGGATTTCTCTTTGACTTGAATAATTCACACTAGGTGCACACCCTCTAGTGAAGGAACTATGCACTAATTACACTATAAAATTCATAAATTGCTGCTAGATGGCTTTACAGGCTTTTATAGATAGTCTACAAAAGTCGAGATAATTTTTCAAAATATTTTTAACAGTACGTTCCTCGCTCTTCTTTCTGTTTTTCGAACATTTTTTATTAACGTTTTTATTAACAATATGTCTTGTATATGTACAGTACTTATTTGGTTTAAACTCCGAAGCAAGTTTTCTGGTTCAGAGTGGTGTGTTATTCGACTTAAAAAAATGTTGGCGACTTGGACATTTATTCATTTTATTTTTTTATTTTTTAAACTGATAAACTGTTTTTAATGAATTAAAATTGTCAGTATTATACTTTTTGTTTATCTTTCGGTTTCTATGAAGATGAGTGAATCATTATCTTCTATATCATATATCTTCTCTGAAAAACATACAAAAAACGATGGCATTATCAGTTTGTCTAATATGTTATCAATGTTCAATTTTTAGATCCCATAAAACTTTTTTCATAGTTTTTTATCTCAAACGAAATGCTATTTTAAACGTATTCCGATAACAACCACTTTGCAAAATTTCAATTTTCTTAACTTACCTCTTAGGACTAAATTAAATTTCTTTGTTTATTATAATTAGTATCATATGGTTTATCATACTTAATTTTTTTCAAGATTCTAGTTTTACTTTATTATATTGTATTTCATTTTTAAAAAATAACATTGTGATAGGTTGTTGTATCTCTGAACAGGTAGTTAGGCAACACAGCAATTAAGAAAAAAAATCATTTCATTTGGTATCGTTGTAAATAATTTTAAGTTAAAAGGACAATTTTAAGGACAATGTAAGCATATTAATAATTGTGTTTATGATAGTATTTTTAGAATTTTGTATTTCACGTTTGTTTATTCCATTTTAAATGATGAAAAGGCTACTCTAAATGACAAACATTCCAACTGTCGAACAGATCCACCAGCGAAAATAGGAATATTTAATATCACATATCTCTGCGACAAAATATGTAACAGTTCTTTTACTTGCAATTTTAACAAGAATAAAATTTCCCTTTTCCAATTCATCTTTATCGAATTGTATCTGGCCAGATAACTCACGACATTCATCTAAGATACAAAATAACTTTTTCTGAAGGAATTTCAGTGTCGCTAATTAGATTCAGAACTGTACTTAGGAAGATTTTTTTGAAATTTTTTAACAAGAGGTTGGTTTGTGATATCTTGCGTTTAGAATGCTGCTTTTTCCTTTTCTTTCAGCTACAATAATTAGCTTTTCAGGAGTATCAGTCAGGATACAATATTTTTCTTTACCCCGAACCCTGTTTGGAATTTTCATTGCTTGCACTTTGGATGAGATCTCACATTTTCAGGTGTAATGGTAGTGGCGATAGATTTGAACTGCTATATTGAAGAATGGGTACTTCTAGGTTATCCCGTCGACTAAAAAATTATCGCCAAACTATGAGATTAAATGCCAAAAATGGATGATCGTGAATGTCACATTCAATGACATTAAATGCGATTCACGTGTTTAAAATATCATTAAGTGATTTTTATTTCGACCTTTTTATTAATATTTTTTATAAATATTCCACTAATTATTTGTTTTTTCGTTATTTAAAAGAAAAAATATGTCAATATGTATATTTTGGCTATTAGTATAATTTGGCGAAATTGGTCGACGGGATAACCTAGAAGTACCGAAGAATGATATACTCAGTTTGAGCTGCGCCATTCATTGATGGTTTATCAAAATCCGCATAACCTCTGATCCCAAACTGTGAGGATTTGAGGGAGCCTCTGTGCATATTTTTTTTTATTATTATTATTTATGAACAGCTGAAGTAAAAAAAAAAAAAAAAATATTGTTAGCTAATTACAAGGCAATTGTAATAAATAAGTCGTAAAAGTTGAAATGTTTAAAAAATCTTTGTAGCACCTTTGATCTAGTCAAAGGAACAACACCTGATCATGGTCAGAGGTACAACACCATGCTAAAGCAAATTACAAAACATGCTACAGGTTTTAGAATTAGGATAATCATTTTTACAAGCCCCACCATATTTATAAAAATCTATCGTTACCATGTCAAATTATTTCCACCAACAAAGAAATAACACAATAAATATTATTAGGCAAAACATTAACAAATAAATGCTTATTTTATTTATTTACTTATTTATTAAGGAAATGGATTAATATTGTTCACAGGATTTCTCTTTGACTTGAATAATTCACACTAGGTGCACACCCTCTAGTGAAGGAACTATGCACTAATTACACTATAAAATTCATAAATTGCTGCTAGATGGCTTTACAGGCTTTTATAGATAGTCTACAAAAGTCGAGATAATTTTTCAAAATATTTTTAACAGTACGTTCCTCGCTCTTCTTTCTGTTTTTCGAACATTTTTTATTAACGTTTTTATTAACAATATGTCTTGTATATGTACAGTACTTATTTGGTTTAAACTCCGAAGCAAGTTTTCTGGTTCAGAGTGGTGTGTTATTCGACTTAAAAAAATGTTGGCGACTTGGACATTTATTCATTTTATTTTTTTATTTTTTAAACTGATAAACTGTTTTTAATGAATTAAAATTGTCAGTATTATACTTTTTGTTTATCTTTCGGCTTCTATGAAGATGAGGGAATCATTATCTTCTATATCATATATCTTCTCTGAAAAACATACAAAAAACGATGGCATTATCAGTTTGTCTAATATGTTATCAATGTTCAATTTTTAGATCCCATAAAACTTTTTTCATAGTTTTTTATCTCAAACGAAATGCCATTTTAAACGTATTACGATAACAACATTAACTGATTTACAGAAAATATTATCTTAAAAGAAGTCCTCATTATCACCATTGTTATCAACATTGCACGTGCTTCGAGTGCATTGGTTGCTCTTGAAAAAGTCCTAACGCACGTGATTTTGAGAAAAAAAAATTTCCAATGTATTGTTACGAATTTTGTAAATGCAAATACAGTCGAGTCTCTCTATAACGAATCTCCATACATCGAATCTCTCTATAACGAATTTTTAGTAAGAACAGTCCCCTTTTCGCATGATTACATTAAAAACAGTCTCTATATAGCGAAATATGTATTTTCATATAACGAATTTTTCATAAATTGGTCTTAATTTATTCAGTTTTAAAAAGCTTCGAAATCATAAGGAATCGATTTTCCATCACTTATTTTTGATTTTTCGTCAGTGCTGAGTTTTTTTTTTTATATTACTAGGGGGGCCCCGCCCCCCTGCTCGCTATGCTCGCCAACCCCCCGCGTAATCGCTTCGCGAATCCAAATTATTCTCCACTCCTGTTTGCTGCTCTTGCCAATAACCCATGGTATGAATAAGCAGTTGCAGACCTTTCAAATGATGTGTCACACAATTGATGTTGTAAAGAAATTACAAATATGCCCCCCTAGGGGGCAGAGTGGGGGATGACACACAACACATCCATAATATGAATAAGCAGTTGCAGACCTTTCAAATGATGTGTCACTCAACTGGTGTTGTAAAGAAATTAAAAATGTGACCGCCCTCCCCCCCCCAGGGGGAGAGCAGAGTGTGGGGGTGACACACAAGACATCCATAATATGAATAAGCAGTTGCAGACCTTTCAAATCTTGTATAACACGACTGGTGTTGTAAAGAAAATAAAAATGTGTCCCCCCTGGGGAGCAGAATGGAGGATAACACACAATACATCCATTATATGAATAAGCAGTTGCAAACCTCTCAAGTGATGTATCAAACGACTGGTGTTGTAAAGAAATTAAAAATTTGGCGAAATATTACAGTTATCGCCAAGTTGGCGTCACTTTTGACAACTAATTTTGGTCGCCAAATTTGGCGATATATCGCCAAGTTGGCAACAAACTTGGCGATTGTTGGCGATGGTAACCTTTCCTCTCTTTATGGTAACCCATATGGCGATGCATAGACGGAGCCCTTTCCTGATTGGTCTATTCGACTCATGGAAGGAGTGGAAAACCCGGATTCGTTAGTTCCGGAAATCTTCCACATCAGCATCATTCCAGGAGTCATTCCTTTTAAGGCTAGTTTTTTTTTACTATAGAAGGACTTCTCTCCTTGTTCTTTAAATCCAACGAATCCATCCCACCTCCCACACATCTTTCCACATCCTTGTCAAAACAATGTCAATTGGATTGATACACATGTAAGAGAGGAATTAATGAGAAGCACATAAGAGAGGCCTTCAAATGGAGGGAAATGTTAACTACAATTTTTCATTCCTTGCTAAAATTTGAGCTTTTTTTTTTTTTTTTTTGAGAGCTTAACAACTTTAAAATCAAAACAACAAAAAATTACAGATTTCTTCGTCTGAAATTAATGCAAGTCTTCCTTATTTGATTTTCATTAAGCTTTCAAATAAATGTCTGTTCTCTTTTTTTGAAACGGCTTAAATAATTAAGAAATAAAATATTAGGTTAATATTTACTTTTAAACATTTCAAATTCTTGATTCAAAAGATCAAAAATAATATTTGTTCAAATTTCATACGTTAAATACGATTTTTAACATCATTCTCTATACATCGAATTTCTCTATATAACGAATTTTTTACTGGAACGGTGGATTTCGTTATATAGAAACTCGACTGTATATGGCAAAACTATTGTTATAGCAAACTAAAACCGAAAAGGATAAAGTTATTTAAGTAAATATTTTAAAAAATAGACCATGAAACATTTTTACCTTAAAAAGTATTTGACAAAAAAAGTATTTTTTAACATTTTATTTCGTCGCCTATTAGTGATAAATCGTCAAATAAACGTAATGTTCATTATTTTTTACGAACGTTCTATCGGGGTTTTCCACCAAAAAATTTTTTATAAATGTATATATTCTCATGAGAAGAACATTCTGTAATTTTTTCAGAATTTTCTGAGTATGCCCGTATAAAGACCTTCCTTGTTCTTTTTTTTTTTTTTTTTAGTCAATTTTTTCAACAATACCCCTTGGCTTCTGAAGTCCTCAAATAAGGTAATCCTAAAAATCAAAACTCTTTGCCAAAAAATTCGATTCCCATTTTTCCCTTCCCTAAATTGCTGAAATGAAATTTTCTGACCCACGTTACAGTCACTTTCTCCTGATGGTACATTATTACAATGAGCATGAGGTCTATCAGTTTACAACTTGATTTATGTGTTTTCCTGGAATTCAGTGATGCAATCAAAGACTATTTTAGATTATATTGTCTGTGGGAGCAGGACCGTACCTAGAAGAGAATAATAGGGGGGGGGGGGGGGGGGGGCTCGAGAAAATGCAGAGAGGGGGCTCATATTTTCTCTCTGTGTGTGTGTGTGTGACGCAGAAAGATAAATTAGTGTATATTCACATTAAAGTTGCTATGTTTTTCATTAAACTATTGTAATAACTTCATTTAATGCTAAGAAAAGAACAGGATGATGAAAAATTCGAGTGTATAAAAAGTGCAGTATTAAACATCATGTTAGCTTCATATATGCAAATAGGATGAACAAGTGCTGAAATACTTATTTTAGTTACAATTTAGTATTTTTTGCAAAACTATGAAAGTTCCTCAAAACTAAATTAGATTTTTGAACAGAATTTCATTTGAATTTTCAGAATATAAACACATTTAGCGACCTTGGAATATTTTCCAAGGGAGGCACAAAATGTTTTAGGGGGAGGGGCTGAGCCGCCTGTATCCCCCCTCTTAGATACGGCCCTGTGCATGGCCAACTTCATTAGAGGCCTTGGAAGCTCTTGGCTGTTAGGACGGAATTTATGACATCTTATCATGTTTAACCAATCGGCAAAGACAACTTTTGTTTGTAACGCCCCTTACAAGGACAACTTCCTCACGAGATTGGATAGACGGAGATTACATCATTAATTCCGTCCTAAGACCCGCTTAAAAAGCAAAAGCTTCCGAGGCGTCTAATAAAGTTGGCTGTGCCCTGTGTGGGTGCAATCTTTTTCATAAGTAGTCGGAAGAGGATGCGGCAAGCCCAAAATTTTCTTGTCATAACTATGTCATAAATGTTAACACTTTCTAAAAAATACAGCATATCAACGCCACCAGTTAGATGATCTACACCAAAGCAACAATCTTCAGCAACAATTTTTGTCAACTTCTAACTGAATCTGAAGTTTGGTGAAAATCCATGCATTAGTTTTTAGAGTTATTTCTAAAAATCGTAAAAAAAAAAAAAAAAAAAAAAAAAAAAAAAAATCTGCATAGCAGAATTATCTGTTGAGCGATTTATTCCAAAAATTAATCAGGGCCACTTTATATAAGACAGGGCTTGAATTTCAGGGCGGGATGGCGGGATTCGCGCCCAAAATTTTGAAATCCAGCCCAAAAGAATAACGTGGACGGGAGGCTCCCGCCCAAAAAATTTTGCATTTTTAAACTATGATCAACTCCCACGACCGTTTTGTGAATTTTACGATATTTTCGTGCGAGTAATCGACACAATTTGCGAGTTTTCTTACAGCGAAAAATCATTGAAAATCACGATTTTTTCCGCGACTGATTGACAAATTTTGCAATTTTTTTCCTGCAATGATTTGACGAGTTTCGTTGTATTTTCCGCGGCGAAATAGAGATGATTCTGTTCGGAATTTCCACCCTCCCCCCTCCCCCCCCCCCAAAAAAAAAAAAAAGAATGCATTCAATTCCAAAAATTATGAAACGGTGACGCCGCGGACGCGCTATAGCGCGTAAATTACTCAAGAGCTCGGAGATGACACAGAAAAGAAACAGCTCTTACACGTTTCACAAAACGCATGATTTCGTAAAAGTTTGCTAAAAAACGGCAAATATTGTTAAAAGATCTCGAAACAACAACTAATTTCCGGCAAATTTCGTCAAAAGATTCACGAAAGAATGCCTAATTTCGTCACAGAATTCTGTAAAACGGCAGTTTTTGTCAAAAAAGTTGCTAAAAAACGTCAAATTTCATCCAAAAATCGCGAAAAACGACAAATTTCGACAAAAGATTCACTATATATGACAAATTTCCCCAAAATATCACGAAAAACGGCAATTTTCGTAAAAAAAATCGCGATAAAACATCAGATTTCATCAAAAGATCGTGAAAAAACGGCAGGCAAATTTCCTCAGAAAATTCCCGAAAAAATATCAAATTTCGTCCAAAAATCGCAAAAAAAGACAAATTTCGACAAAAGATTCACTATAAACAACAAATTTCCCGAAAAAACGGCAATTTTCGTAAAAAAAATCGCGATAAAACATCAGATTTCATCCAAACATCGCGAAAAAACGGCAATTTTTCTCAGAAAATTCACGAAAAAACGACAAATTTCGTGAAAAGATCGTAAAAAAAAGACAGATTTCATCAAAACATAGCGAAAAAATGCAACTTTCGTCAAAGGGAAACTCTCCCTCCTTCCTCCCCCCCAAAGTAATATAACGGGGAGTTCATTTTTTCTGTTCAACAAACTAATTTTCCTGCTTCAATATATTTTTTTTCTTTGCTACTCTAAAATCAGTTTCTGATAGCTCCAAATCTTTCTGAGTGAGCGCAATTCCTGAAAGCAGCCATATATTAAACAAAAAGTATCCCTTTACTCAACAAAGTATTCATTTTTTAAGAAAATATTTTTCGGTGAATTTGACTTGCCCCTTTTTTAAAGAAATGCAAACAATAGTGATACTTCTTATCTTCTACACTCAAATAAGTATTATTTTATGATTAAATTTGTATCTTGCACATTTAAAATACAGAAAAATAACATTATTAATTATAATTATTAATCATTAATTATAAATTATAAATATAAATTTATTAAATTAATTAGAAGTTTTATTAATTATTATTAAAATAATAATTAGACCTGTGACAAAAATAATTAGTACCGGGAGGGAATTTATTACCAATAAAAACTAAACAGTATAAAAGTTTTTTTTACACATTTCGCATAATTATTCTGATTTGTTTATAAAAATTGCTTCAGTGATATTTTTTTATGTCTGTATTCTGGTAATTCTTTAAATAGCACATAAAATAATGGCGGATTTTAAACATTTTTTCTCCCTCCTAAACAGCCAAACTCCCCTCCATTTATAAATGTTGGTAGGGAGACTCCCCTCCTTCGAAAAATTGAATTTCAAGCCCTGTAAGACTAACTGAATCTGAATTTTCATGAAAATTCATGCATTAGTTCTTGAGATACAGATATTGCGGAAATCGTGAAAAATGCAGCATAAGAAAGCCGCCTGTTCGGCGATTTACACCAAATACTAAAAAATACTAATTTATGCCAGAGATTTTGCAATTTGATGAAAATTCGTATATTAGTTGTTGAGATAGAGCTATTGCAATAATCATAAATTCTGCATCATAGCAGCGCCATTTCTTGGGCGATATACACCAAAAATGTAATCAGCACCAAATTATATCACAGACTAATTGAATCTTAAGTTTTATGAAAATCCGTGCAGTAGTTATTGAGATACAGCTATTGCAGGAATTGTGAAAAAGGCTGCATAGCAGTGCCATCTGTTGAGCGATTTACACCAAAAAGTAATCAGCACCAATTTATATTAGGGACTAATTGAATCTGAAATTTATTAAATTCTGTTCATCAGTTTTCGAGGTAAAGCGCTCACAAAATTTGTGTCGCATACAGAATTACAGACTCACAAGCGCACAGACAGACATTTTGTAAAATCACGTTTTTCGGGATTTCTAATCCCTAAACGTGTCAAAAACCGGAACTGGAAAATTTTCGCAAATGCAATACTTTTTTCTTGTACAGACAGAAGAAAATAAAAGGGCAAACGAAAGCCAACAATAGAATAGGAGATTCCATACCTTTCTTTTTTTAACTTTTCCCTTTTCACATGATAAACCACAGAGCAACTCATCTCACAGTCCGCATAAGCTAACGTGGTGCCTATATGTAGAAGTAAATTCTTTTTTTTTCTTTGAAGTTTAGTTTATATACCGACTCATTGGATAAAGTATAGGTTTTTGATCGCTGGTTACATGTCTAATTTTGACAACCCACTCCATGTAAAATTTCAGATTTTACAGTAAAGGAAATTAACACAGTGGCGTGGTGAGCTAGAAATTTTATTTTTTGTCACAATTTTTTTCCAAATCTTATAAAATTATATATATGTGGAATTAAAGAATGAAGTATTCAGCAATAAAAGATAATAAACTCAATGATTTAATGAACGTGATATCCCAATTGAGACTCATGTGATGATGCGTGGAAAGAACGAGGTGTTCTATAGATTTCAGCGATGGCGAGTTGGATGGATTTTTAATGCAAAGCTCAGGGAAGCTTATTTATACTGAATATTATTCAGCTCTACTATTATTTTTGAATGTTACGTATATATTTTATGTCTATTAAACCTTTTTATATTTTCAAGAATATTAATTTTGCTTAAATCATAAGTTAATCACTCAATATCCCACAAGTTTTGGGGGCTCGGCCGGGATTTGAATGATTTCGCTTATTTATATTTGAATTTCAAGATGAAAGCTATTTTGTACTAAGATCTAAGTCTAAGAAGAATGTTTTGTTTTTAAACTAAAACGTATTATATAAAAAAAGGAACTGTTTGTTATATGTGTAATGATTAGAAATTATCCGTAATCAAGCCTGCAAGATAGTGCACTATATTGTTTTGTTGAAGTGTAAACAAAAATTATAATGTCTGTTCTGAATAAAGCTAGAAAGGCGGACTTGTTAACATTGTGTGATGACCTAGGTATAGTTGTGCCTCAGAGTCAAAGAATCATTGATTTGATAAAGTTGGTGACGGAATCGAAGGATTATGAAGAAAATTTTGTAAAAGTTCGACTTGAAGTCATTGCCGCGGAGAGAATAGAAAAAGAAAGACTAGAAGCAGAAAAAGAAAAAGAAGAAAGAAGACTAGAAGCAGAAAAAGAAAAAAGAAGACTAGAGGCAGAAAAAGAAGAAAGACGGTTTTGGCTGGAGGCAGAAAAAGAAGAAAGACGGTTAGAAGCAGAAAGAAGATTAGAGGAAAAGAAGATGGAGATGGAGTACGAATTACGAAAAATTGAACTTCAAGGAAATATGACAAATACAAGTGACGGTTCGGCTGTAATTGGTCCAGGTAAGCAACCAGATTTGTCTAAATTAATGTCACACTTTGATGGGAAGGGTGATATCAGTATCTATTTAGCTCTATTCGAGAGACAGATTTCTAGGATGAATATAACAAAAGAAAATTGGGTAATGCACTTATTAAGTTTAATGCCACTTAGAAATTGCTAATGTTATAACTAGAGAACCAGAAACATTAACAAATAACTACGATTATGCAATAAACTTGCTGCTCAAAAGATTCAAATTGACGCCAGAAGAGTTTAGGCAAAAATTAATGTCGCATAAGAAAGAAAACTCAGCCACTTGGCGCGATCTAAGCATTTGAGCTAAGGAATTATTTAGAAGAATGGATTACCGATCTTGACGTATCCAACTTTGAAGATTTAAAAGAATTAATATTAGTAGATCAAATCAAGAGAAGGTTACAGATAGAAATGAAAGAACATTTTATCGATGATCTTCCAAAAATTAAAAGTGTTGATACATTAGTTTGTAAACTAGATGATTACGAAACAGCAAGACGTAATATTAAAAACCCTGAATAGAAATTTACACCGCTTTGAACAAATGGAGCCAAAAATGCGCGAAAACAACAACACAAAACCATGATTACCATATCAACGTTATAATACTTTAAGAAGACAACAATTTAAAGATAATACAGATAATGTAAATGAATCTTCTTATTTAAATGAAAAGAACAGCGCACAAATTATGTGTTTCAAAAGCAAGCGTCTTGGCCACGTAATATCGCAGTTTAATAATGGGAATAATACTCAAATAAATAATGACAGCCAAAATCTGAGCCAAAACCCGCGATTATCCAATCACAAAGAAATGAATTCTACAGTAATCACACAAACAAATAGCGCCAAACCGGATTGCTTGAAAAATATTGATATTAACGGTAAAAATACACAGATCTTCTTCGACACTGGAAGTGATATCAGTTTGGTGAGTTATGAATATTATACGAAAATAGGCTCGCCAAGATTATTTTCAAATATCTGTTTGTCAGGCATAGAAAAAGTAGTTGTTTACAGTAGCGTAGCTATGTTTTTTGGCGCCCGGGGCCAGCAAGAAATTTTGCGCCCCCACCCCAATATAGATATATAACAATTTCTCTCAATTTGGCACCCCTAGGCCTCGGCGCCCGGGGCGGACGCCCCCCTTGCCCCCCCCCTTAACTACGCCACTGGTTGTTTATCCTAAAGGATACTTCCCATATGAATTTAATATTGATGGTTTTCTAATCAGAGCGAATTTGTATGTGATAAAATCTCTCGCGTATGATATTTAATTGGGATATGATGTCATTAATAAGTTAAATTTAGCGATAGACGAGAACGGAATTAAGATAGTTGGCAAACGCAACAATATTCAAGTAGGTTGCACTAATATTAAGAAGAATTCTGTTATAAAATTGAATCATGCTGCCAGAAATAATAATGAAATGAAAACGTCTACGTTAGATAATTCACGTGATGAAAATGTTATAGTTGCAAATGATAATAATGCAGGAGGTAATTACTTGATTAATTTCGCGAAAGTCATAGAAGAAAATGAAATTGATTTGAATCACGTGACAAATTTGAAAATTAGAAAAGAAATAAATGAGTAAGAAGAAAATTTAATTAGTAATAAAAGATTGAATGAAAGAAACGAAACATCACAAACAGGACGAATGAATGACCTAAAAGAAAAACGCAATTTATGTGCACGCGCCAATGAAAATAAAAATGAAACGGGGAAAGTTGGAAAATATTATACACGGAAAAATACGAGGGAAGAAAAGAATATTGAAGGAGTTAATGCAAATAAACAGAAATTTATCAGAAATTACAAGAAACGTGATTACAATGATAGAGATGAAGAAAAGAAATATTATTCGAGAAATAATTTTAATAGAAAATGTCACACATGTGAAAATCGGAGAAAATATTTAGGGGAAAGAAAGTTTGAAATTTTTGAAAAAGAAAGGGTTGAACCGTGTGAAAGGATTAATAAAACAAGCATCAAAACAAACTTTAATGGTCCACGTAGAAATCTATATTTCTGGAGTAACGGTAATTATAGAAAACAATTTAACATGATGAGAAAAGTACACTCTCAAAAAAACTTCCGTCTTTTCACAGAAAATGCACTGGCAGCACTGCTGCCAGAAATTGTCTGTATATTGACGATTTTCTGTTTATTTTTTTCTCTGTCAAAAGAGGAAAAATATCCGTCACTTGAAAAAAGTTTGGAAAAAATCAATGCGGAAGAGGCGGGGATCGAACCAAGGATCCCAGGATTACCAGACCAACGCTAATCCACGGCGCTACGGCTGCTCATGATGATTGTGCGTTAAAATAGAACCCTTCATTTCATATGGTGTGGGTTGGTGTATTTCGTTAAAAAGCTTTTAATTATGCAGTTAATCTCGGAAAGATTTCATCTTTAATGAAACTGTGGCTGGGTTTTTTTTACGTTTAGTATTAATATAGTATAAAAATGTGAATTTTAAATATATTGCGTAGAATGTTAGAGAAAAAACATGGATGTTCTATTTGTGAGAATTTTTGAACGAATAAAGAAAGTAATTGTTATTTATTTTTAAATTCGAAAACATTTTTGTCTTTTAAAACTAAATTAGACATTTTAATCAATAGAATATCTTTGTTTTTCATTTTAAAAATAAATTCGAACTTATTACTAACAGACCCAATGCGCATGCGTGCTGGATATAAACGGAAACTTTTCCTCATTTTTCGACGCTCGGAATGAACTCACAGAACAAATACGTTTTCTGGGAGAACAGAAATTATTTGTGAAAAAATAACGATAACTTAGTGTATATTGACGAATTTTTCTGACAGTGTACCTAACAGATATGAATTAAATGATCCCGTGGTAATCCAAGAAACGCAGTATAAAACAGGACTGAAAAAGGGAAAATTCCATGGACCGAATAAAAACATTATGGAACAAGTTGAATGTAGATTCTGCCATTGCAGAATTCAGTTTCGCTTCCGATTAGGGAAAAAAAAAAACTAATTTTATTTTTACTGTGACATTATTTTCACTAACTGAAGTCATCTGAAAGTAAAATCTCAATCTCAGTGTCCATAATGAAAAGAAATATTGAAATGTAATATCGGGTACTACTAGGTTATCCCGTCGACCAAAAAACCATCGCCAAACTATAAGATTAAATGCCAATAATGGATGATCGTGAATGTCACATTCAATGACATTAAATACGATTCATGTGTTTAAACTGTCATTAAGTGATTTTTATTTCGACTTTTTATTAATATTTTTATTAATATTCTACTAATTATTTGTTTTTTCGTTATTTAAAATAAAAGTTATGTCACTATGTATAATTTGGCTATTAGTTTGGCGATTTGTATAATTTGGCGAAATGGGTCGACGGGATAATAGAGTAGTACCTAATAGAGTTATGAGTAAAAATGCGATGTTTTAAATAGTGACGTCATTTTCTTTTCAAATGTTTTTTAAAAGTTTCTGTTATTAGTAATATGAAAAAGGCATCCGTAATTATATTGTAATTCCCATTTATTTGGTTGCTGAATGACATAATTTTCCTCATTTGAAATTTCTCTTATTTTGATTTAGACATTAATTTTTATCATAAATTATTTTCTGTTATTTTATTTACATTATTAATATCATTTCTCAGTAAATATCTTTATATATAAAAATCTTCTGTGCGTATGTAATTGAACTCCTCCTAAACGACTGGATCGATTTTGATGAAATTTTGTGTGTGCGTTCCAGTACATTCGAGAATGGTTTAGATTCACATTTCGTCGAAATTGATTCAGTACTTTTTTAGTAATTAGGCAAAAACTAATAGTTAGTGATTTTTCGCTAATTAAAAATGCTATGTATATTAAAGAAAGTCAGGATTTCGTATTAATCATAGCACAAAAAAATCTACCAATCCAAAAATCTTGAAAATTGGGGTAAAAATACTTCTTATAACATCGAGTGCCGCTAAAAAGTGATTTTCGAAAATTCCACCCCAAAGATGAATAGAAAAAAGAACGAACTTTTAAAAAATTCCATAAAAATCGGCTTTTGTAGTTATTTTTCAACTGATAACATATTTTAGTGCATTTTTTCATTCTGAATCGAATGGTACTAAGCAAATTCGTTTAAATCCAGTAGTTCGTGAGATAATTCACATTTTCCTAATTTGGCGATGTCTTCGGCGCAAAAACCTGAAATTTTCAATACTTATCTTTATATATAAAAATCTGTGCGTGTGTATGTAACTGAACTCCTCCTAAATGACTGTAACTATTTTAATGAAATTTTGTGTGTGTGTGTTCCAGTGGATTCGAGAATGGTTTAGATTCACATTTCATCGAATTTGATTCAGTACTTTTTTTGTAATTAGGCAAAAACAAATAGTTAGTGATTTTTCGCTAATTAAAAGTGTTGAATAAGTTCGATGAATGGAGTGCGGAGGGAATGTCGGAGCGGTCTAAGGCGCCAGATTTAAGCTCAGCTTCTTGAAGAAAGAGATCGCGTGTTCGAACCCCGCTGCTGACAAACGTGTATGCTTTACAATAATATTTCCTGTATTATAATTTTGATTAACCGACTTCAGACAATCGTTAACTTTTAACTAAAAAGAGAAAAATAAACTTTTCTCTCAAAAATTGAACCGACTTCAAAAACTAATGAAGAGTTTCCTTACATAATTGTAATAAGAAATTAAATTAAGAGCGTAGTGTTTATTCTGCGTATTACCATATTTACGTACATTTATTTGATTTTCTGGAGTCGGTGCCAAGAAGGACAACGTCTGTCGGGTGCGCTAGTATATATATATATATATATATATTTTACCTCAATTAGTGCATAATTATACGCAATCATTTTGGAAAATAAATTTTTATTATCGGTTAAGTAGAAAATTCAGGGCTGATGACACGACATTTTTAGCTTGTCTGAAAGAAATAGCATCGGAGGCTAAAAATCACATGATCGTTATGATGTAGAGAAAATTGGAGATCATGATGGCTGCAGAATATATGAAGCCCTGGAGTAACGCATCTGCATAACGTGACATGTTTTTGTTTTATGTTTACCTGTTTTGTTTGTGTAAATTTATGTCTAAATTTTTATAAGCAGCTGCCGAGGACGTCAGAAACGTCAGGATGACCGAGAATGTGGGATTAAAGAATGAAGTATTCAGCAATAAAAGATAATAAATTCAATGATTTAAGGAACGTGATATCCCAATTGAGACTCATGTGATGATGCGTGGAAAGAACGAGGTGTTCTATAGATTGCAGCGATGGCGAGTTGGATGGATTTTTAATGCAAAGCTCAGGGAAGCTTATTTATACTGAATATTATTCAGCTCTACTGTTATTTTTGAATGTTACGTATATATTTTATGTCTATTAAACCTTTTTATATTTTCAAGAATATTAATTTTGCTTAAATCATAAGTTAATCACTCAATGTCCCACATATATATATATTACTGCATGTGAACTGGTATCATACCCAGGGCGAACCGCCCACTCCGCCCCCCCCCCCCCCACTTAGCTAGGGAACTGCTTCGCTTTCTATTTGAAGCCCTATTGGAGAATGATTGGAAAACAGAATCATGTCTTTTCGATCATAACTGTACACAGAGCCGTGGCTAGAAGTGATCAATAGGGGGGAGAGGTGGAATTGTAGGGAAGCGGGTTCATATTTTTTTTTTCTTTCTCTGATGCAGAAACATAAATTAGTGCATATTCACAATGTAGGTACTTAGTTACTATGTTTCCTATTAAACTGTTGTAATAACTTCATTTTACACTAAGAAAAGTATATGATGATGAAATTTTTGAGTGTATAACTTGTGCAAAATTAAACATCGTGTTAGCTTCATACGTACAAATAGGATGAGGAAGTGTTGAAACACTTATTTTAGTTACAATTTAGTAAGTCTGCCAAACTGTGAAAGGATCCCAAAACTAAATTAGATTTTTGAACAGAATTTCATTTGGATTTTCGGAACAGATATTCATTGAGTGACCTTGGAACCTTTTCCAGGGGGAGGGCTCAAAGTATTTTAGGGGAGGGGCTGAGCCGCCCCCTTAGCTACGGCAATGACTGTACAGTAGGGTGGAACGAAAGTATAGGGAACAGGGCCGAAATTAGAGGGGCGCAGAAGGGGCACGTGCCACGGGCGCCACCAGAACACAGGCCCGTAGCTAGGGGGGTGCCAGGGGCGGCTCAGCCCCCCCCTAAAAATTTTTGAGCCCCCCCTGAAAAAGATTCCAAGGTCACTAAATAAAACTGTTTAAAAAATCAAAATGAGAAATCGGCCCGAACCCGGCCTGTGCAAATCTTTTGAATGTCTATAATCGTACATTATGATGTTTTGCAATCAATATAAATTTGTATATACTTCAACAATTTATCTAGATTATTCGGTTTATGTTTAGCAGAAATAAAACAAACATTTGAATCTAATCATCAACGTTCGTTATTTATCGATTTCCATTTCAAGTTGAGCAATCTTTTCTGAAATGGAAAAAAAGTACTTAATTATGATCATAAAAAATATTTTTGCTTTTAAATATCAACAGTTTGGTTTGGCAAATTATCCACAGAAATATTTATTATCTTAACCCCCCCCCCCCTTTCCATTTGTCGGCGAGGTGAATGAGTTATTTATAGATTTGTAAATTTAAATCGTTGGTATTTTGTAATGTGCATCCTATCTAATTAATATTGGTATTATTGTCTTCTACTGCTTGTATACATGGGTGACGTATGTGTGGCGCCATGATCAGCCGGCGCCAAAAACCCGGTAACGCATTATACAGTGTGTATCTAAACTACTGGGCAAAACTTTAAGGGGTGATAATACACATCAAGAAAAATAATATTAAATGGAAAACTAAGGGTCCCAAACGTCTTCCGAAGGAGATAGGCGCCATCAAAGTTTACGGTCCAAAATTTGAAATGATTATAAAAAAAGGAAAAATTGGTCGATTCGTTTGCGGCTTTCACGAAAACTATTCTTTATGTCAGTATTGTCTTGAAAATAAATTATAAAGATGAATTTCAAAAAATACCGATAGAGGGCGCTTTAGACTTTGGAGTAACGAACAACTATTTTTTACCGTTATTTTTTGCGTCCCATTAAATTTTTTTAGAAGTTTAGATATAAACTTAAATTTTGAGCTCAAAATCTTTGGTTAAGTAGCGCAAACTGAACTGTGTTCGATGGTAGTGGGTAGGTTCAAATTTCAAATGATTATAAAAAACATAAAAATTGGTCAATTGATTTGCGGTTTTCACTAAAATTATTCTTTACGTCAGTATTGTCTTGAAAATAAATTACACAGATAAGTTTCAAAAAATGTCGATAGAGGGCGCTTTAGACTTTGGAGTAACGTACAACTAGTTTTTACGGTTATTTTTTGCATTTCATTAATTTTTTTAGAAGCTTAGACATAAACTTAAATTTTGAGCTGAAAATCTGAATTGTTGAGAGTGGTTAAGTAGCGCAAACTGAACTGTGTTCAATGAGGGTGGGGAGGTACAAATTTCAAATGATTATAAAAAACGGAAAAATTGGTCGATTCGTTTACGGTTTTTTCTGAAACATTCTTTATGTCAGTATTTCCTTGAAAATAAATTTTAAAGATAAATTCCAAAAAATTCCGTTAGAGGGCGCCTTAAACATTAGAGTAACCAACAATTATTTTTAACTGTTATTTTTTTTAAATCTAAATAAATGTTTTAAAAGCTTAGACTTAAATTTTGAGCTCAAAATCTGAATCGTTGTGAATAATTAAGTAGCGAAAAATTGAACTGTGTTCGGAGGGTGGGCAGGGTAACATTTCAACTCCAGAACACAGTTCAGTTTGCGCTTCTTAACCCCTCTCAACGATTCAGAATATGAGCTAAAAATTCAAGTCTAAGCTTTTGAAAGCATTTAATTAGATACAAAAATAACAGTTAAAAATTATTGTTGGTTACTCTAAAGTTTAAGACGCCCTCTAACGGATTTTTTTTTAATTTATTTTTAAGGAAATACTGACATAAAGAATGTTTTTAGAAAAAACCGCAAACGAATCGACCAATTTTTCCGTTTTTTATAATCATTTGAAATTTGAACCTTCCCACCCCCATTGATCACAGTTCAGCTAGCACTACTTAACCACTCTCAACGATTCAGATTTTCAGCACAAAATTTAAGTTTATGTCTAAGCTTTAAAAAATTTTAATGATATGCAAAAAATAACGATAAAAACTAGTTGTACGTTACTCCAAAGTCTAAAGCGCCCTCTATCGGCATTTTTTGAAATTTATCTGTGTAATTAATTTTCAAGACAATATTGTCGTAAAGAATAATTTTAGTGAAAACTGCAAATCAATTGATCGATTTTTATGTTTTTTATAATCATTTAAAATTTGAACCTACCCACTCCTATTGAACACAGTTCAGTTTGCGATACTTAACCACAGGTTTTGAGCTCAAAATTTAAGTTTATATCTAAACTTCTAAAAAAATTATTGAGATGCAAAAAATAACGGTAAAAAAATAGTTGTTCGTTATTCCAAAGTCTAAAGCGCCCTCTATCGGCATTTTTTAAAATTTATCTTTATAATTTATTTTCAAGACAATACTGACATAAAGAATAGTTTTCGTGAAAACCGCAAACGAATCGACCAATTTTTCCGTTTTTTATAATCATTTCAAATTTTGGACCCTAAATACACCCTGATTAGACACCCTGATTAGATACACCCTGTATATATATATATATATATATATATATATTTTTTTTTTTTTTTTTTTTTTTTTAAAGAAAATGTAGAATTTAGCTTGGCTAGGATCCAGGAAGTGTAAATGACTCTTTTTTTATTATATATTTTTTTATATTTATGTTAATAATTGTTTTTTCTTGTGTATGTGGTTTAAATAAAAAAAAGGGAATTTTTAAATTATCAATTAATTTTACAGAAATCTGCTCTTAGCCGGGGAGGCAAAGTTTTCATTCGGTCAATGAGGTGTTGTATCCCCCCCCCCTGTTGTTGTAAGTGATTTTATGATTTTTAGTCCGTATTACGCAATCAGATATCAGAAACTCAACAGGCGTGAAGGTTATTCTTTCGGTCTTCGGTGACTTATCAGGCAGGATGCACCTAGTGACATATCGAAGGTGGGCGATAGAAATTTAAAAAATACAAATTTATCAGAGTACCCCAAAAATGCGGATAACAGGAGTTTTCAACCAGATTGGATGAAAAAATTTAAGTGGCTGGAATATTCCAAGAGCAGAGATGGTGTATTTTTTTATCCTTGTCGACAGTTTCCTCATTCGGGGACTAAAGAAAATCCATTTATCTCAGCCGGTTTCCGGAATTGGAAAAAAGCATTGTCCAAGGACAGAGGGTTTCAAAAGCATGCTTCGTCACAGAATCATATAATATCAATGAGCATGTGGACAGAAAGAGAAGAACGTGAAAAGATGAATTTAAGTGTGTCATCTTTGGTATGTAACGATGTTCTAGAAAAAAACCGATATTATGTTCAATCTATTGCAGAAATCTTACAGTTCTTAGTTATAAATGAACTTTCATTACGTGGTACGTATGATATAGATGAACACGAGGAAATTAGTTTATTTCAAAACCTTTTTAAATACACAATCAAAAAGGACAATAAACTTGCAGAATGTGTCAAATCAGTGCCAATTAATGCAAAATACACTTCACCTGAAATACAAAATGATGTAATACAAATCCTTGCTGAAATAGTGTCAGAAGATATATCAAATGACATTAACAATGCTGATGTTCCCTGGTTTTCGATTTTGGAAGACGGAACGCGTGATAGAAATAATAGAGAAAATGTTGCATTAGGAGCAAGATACGTAAAGGACGGGAAAATAAATTATCACAATAATTATCACAATAAAAACATGTTCTGACTTGGATGCAAAAACATTTGCTGATTTAACTTTAAAGATCCTTCATGATTGTAATTTAGATAATTCTAAAATTTTGAGTCAATGATTTGATGGTGCTTCAGTCATGAGCAGTGAAAAAGAAGGGGTCCAAGCTATATTGCAGAAACATCTTGATAGAAATATCCCATATGTACATTGCTGCAGCCACAGACTTTATTTAGTAATTATAAAAGCAATAAATGATGTAAGTGAAACCAAACAGTTTTTTGATCAGTGTTCCATGCTGTACAACTTTTTGAGAAAAGGTAACATAGCTAAGAAATATGAAGGTCAATCCCTTGTTCGTTTATTAGAACAGCGATGGAGTGGACATTTACATGTTACAAAAATTGTGTATAACGATTATAAAAAAATTCTGAATACTCTAGAAGAAGTAAAACTGGACAGAAAACAAGATGGAGTAAACATTGCAGAAAGCACTGGTTTGTTAACGATAATGAAAACTAAAGCTTTCAAATTCTGCTTAATATTTTTGAAGAGAATTTTTGAAACGCTAGATCCTGCAAACCAATTATTGCAAAAGCTAGAAACTAGTTTAACTGATTCTTTAAGAATTGTAGATTCTACAATAGATTCACTTACTTGTTTAAGGTCAAATGAAATTTACGAAGAAATTTTTAATTTGATGTCCACTGAATTTGTTGTTGAGGAAGAGGAAGAAGAAATATGTTCAAAAAAGCGAAGAAAAACCACTTCTACAAAATTCAGAGATTATTTAATTGTAGAAACTACAGGTGCTAGCTCGAATACTGATGAAACATTACATCTAAAAGCTATTTATTTTGAAACTTTAGATATAGTATTAAATGAAATGAAAAGGCGGTTTAATAATAACGATAAGTTACTTCTAGCGCTGTCAAGTGCAGAGCTTGATATGGATTTAAATAAAATGAAGATATTAGAAAATTATAATGTTAAGCTTCCATCTAAAGATGAAATAATTGTTGTAAAGAATTTCATAAAAAGAACCATTGAAGAAAATCCAAACACCGTTGTATTTAATGAACTTTTTAAATATAGGGTTGCATTTGAAGACACTTATAAACTATTAGCAACTGTTAAAACTTTTGGATGTAGTACTGCAATATGTGGATCAACATTTTCAGTCCTTACAAGAATAAATCGTCCACAAAGACTAACAATGTCTCATCAAAGAATGGCCGATTTGTGTTTTCTTGCGTTTGAAAAAGAAAGAACAGAAACAATCAATATGGAAGTTTTCCTTAAAAAATTTAATGAGAAAAAGAATAGAAGACTTCAATTGTTTTAAAGCAGGTGAACTTCAATTTGTTGACACTACTTTATTCCTTTTAAATCTACTTTTTTCAGTTTATGTATTTAGTATACACTACAAGGTTAGTTTTCACATTTATAATGCTTATATAACCATTCGTATTTATATATCTATTTAACTTAAATATTTTATATTGTTTCATGTATCCATTAAAGCATACTTCATTATATTTTTCCAAATTGGTTTTTAAAAAAATTCCATTTGTTACAAAAGTGTGTTTGTTACATTACTATTGTTTGTTTTTATTATTTTGTTTTCGTGTTACATGAAAACTGCAGTTCGTTGCAATTTGGTATTTTAGCATTTTGCTATAAAGCGTTTTTTCTGAAGAATTTTTTAATCCTGTTTTGCTTCTAGTATAAAATAAAGTTTTAAGTATTCATATTTTGCCTCGTGTTTGAAGTTTGAGTCATGGTAAATTAAAGAATTTTTTTAATAGTATACTCAATTGCAAATGTTTTTAACATTTGACTGTGCATAAAAATAATTTTAAAATTCTTTATCTATGAGTGAATTTGTTTATGCTTTTATTATATAACAATAATTGAAGTTCTCTTTTTGTTAAAAAAAGATAATGATTAGAAATGAAGATTACAACTCGTTTTAAATAGGTGAAATGTGAGCATTTTAATTACTTTTGGCATATTATTTATATTATATTGTATCATCATTAGTTATATACTGAAAATATTTATTCTGTAGCGTTTTCTATTACTAGCATAGATCAAACTTATAATTAATTTTATCATAAATATTATCTTATGATAAACATTTTGTTGTATATTGGAATATTTCTAGTTTAAATTTTAAAAAAATATATATAGTCCTTGATTTATGAATGGTAATCAAAGAAAAATGCCAATAGCCAATTCAAATGTACATGCTTTTAATTTTTGAATGAACACAGTAATAATTTTAAATGCAAAATACAACTTGGATTTTGTTAATGTTTTTATTGTAAAAGAATGAAACTTAAGCTTCCTTGAGAGCAGATTAAAAAAAAAAAAAGATTAAAGGTTGCAACTATTTCGAAACAAGTGAACTGTAAGCTTTTATTTACTTGTTGACATCATCATTTATTTCACCAGTATAAGTATTAGAGATCGAACGCCAATTCTTTTGCGTTTTCGACCAAAATTCTGAGTTTTACGAAAATTCGTTTTTGACGAAAATTCTATAACCTATATATTTAAACCTATGAACTTCTTTTTTTATAATTATCTGTCATGAATTACTCAAGATGCGAGTGCAAACTATAAAGATAGCAAGGCATATATATGACTAACTTTTTCATGTGCTTTTTTAAAAAAGCAGATTTGATGTTATTAGAAAATTTTAATTCGAAAATACAGAGGCATTTCAATTACTCTGTCAGAAAGTTCTAGTATGACAGATAGGGCCGTAGTTAAGGATGTGCTGGCTCAGCCCCCTCCCCCTCAACCCTTAAAGCATTTTGAGCCTCTCTTAGAAAAGATTTCATGGTTACTCAATGAATTTCTTTTTTGAAAATCCAAATGAAATTCTGCTCAAAAATCTAATTTAGTTTTGAGGCCTTTTCAAAGTTTTGTAGAAATACTAAATTATAACTAAAATAAGTTTCAACACTCGCTCTTCCTATTTGCACATACGAAGCTAACATGATGTTTAATTTTGCACTCGTTATACATTCGAATTTTTCATCAGCTTATTCTTCTCTTAGCTTAAAATGAGGTTATTACAACAGTTTAATGAGAAACATAGTACATACGATATGAATATGCACTAATTTATCTTTCTACATCAGAGTGAGAGAAAAAAAAAACATGAGCCCCCCCTACATTTTCTTGAGCCCCCCCTATTATTCACTTCTGGCTACGGCCCTGCCAGAACAGAAGCTGAAGGGAGCGCGAAATTAAGATATTGTTTGATGTATTTAATATAAATAATGCATATATCTGGAGGGGGGGGCGCCAAAATCCATGTTTGCCCCAGGCGCAAAAAAGGCTAGTTTCTGAGCTGCTGCTCTGGCGATATGAAAATATTCGGACTTGAATTTCCAATTGTATCTGTCTACATTCTTTCCATTTCAGTCAGAATTCAGGACTCGTGTCGCTAGTGCTGCCATCTATGAGCAGTATAAAGTATATTTATCAATATTTTATAAAATATAGCTTTTCTTCCGTTCAGCAGATGCCAAATGCTTGTTGAACATGAAAGCCAGCGCTATCGCTATGTATACAGTATATTGCTTGAATACAGAAAAAAATATAGTTTGGATCCCAAACCCACACTCACTGCAGAAATAAGGCCAAAATAATAACAATAATTTTAATTAATAACTCTACCAGCAATCGTTATAAATTGATAGAGATTTTAGCGTATTTCACCTCTCGAGGAAGAACATCATTTTCAGAAATTTTAATCTTTATCCCAAGATTTTCAGAACAGAAATTTTGGCTTAATTGAACTAAAAAAATGCCCTAATTAAATAAAGTAAAATTTACCATAAAAAAGTAACTGGTGGCAATAATCAAGGATTCTGGGCACCTTATTCGGCAAGTATGCGTAAGCCATTCGCTCGTCCCGAAGGGGATTAAAATGTTTAATAATGTCTCATTTAAAAAAAAAAAAAAAAAAAAAAAAAAAAAACAGAAAGAATTTTTTACAATAAAAATTAGAGTTCTTAATTTTAGAGCATTTTAAAACTCTCTAAACTTCAATAATTTAAAAATGAATTCCCGTACTACTTAATCTGCAAATAATGATACAGGGTGTCCAGTAAATAACTGACCTATTTTGAATGTAAATAACAAAAAAAAAAAAAAAAAAAAAAAAAAAAAAAAAAAAAAAAACGGTTTGAGATAAAAATGCACGATGTTAGGAAATCACGCGATCAGCTATGAACAGTGTAGAAAAAAAAAAAAAAATAGAAAAAGAGAAAAGAAACATTGAGTTGAATTGACATTTTAATACTTTGTTTTATTTGCACGCTCGTGTGTGATTGTCTCATGTAAAAAGGAAAATTGAGAAAAACCAAATTTTGATGTATTTTGTGGCAACAGCCTGTTTTCTAATTTGGAAGATAGATAAATTAAAAATGTTGTTGGTTTTTTTCCATATAAGTTTTATTGCTTTAGACTTAGTGTTTTTACTCACCGTAGGTGCTGTGATTCATCGCAGCAATACGAGTTACTAAAGGTACTAAATGTGAGTAACATTTTCCATTAAAAATTTAAAGTTTATCGAAAGATATTAAATAGTAAAAATTAGAGTCGTAGAGGTAACAATTACTATCGTGTTACGGTTAGTATATTGTCCATACATAAAATTAGTGGCGTCCGCGACAGGATTGAGTTTAAACAAATATATTTATCAGATTCATTTTAAAAGTATTAATAAAGTTTAAATGAAATAAAGACTTCCAAAATGTTTAAATCGGTTAAAGGTTTTAAAAGAGAAGATTTAATCTTTTTGGCTGAGCAATTAGGTGAGAAAGTATCGTCAACGGCTACTCTTTCAACGCTTAAGGATCTAATTTTGAATTCTAAAGAATACAAAACCGATCCAGAATTTGTACAAAACGTTTTAGAAAATGCCATTTCCGAAAAAAAGGAAAAAGAAAAACTCGAAGTACAAGCAAAGAAAGAAGCTGAAGCTGCAGAATTACAAGCAAGGAAAGAAGCTGCAGAATTACAAGCAAAGAAAGAAGCTGCAGAATTACAAGCAAGGAAAGAAGCTGCAGAATTACAAGCAAAGAAAGAAGCTGCAGAATTACAAGCAAAGATTGAATGCGAAAAGTTAAAATTGGCACATGAATTAGAGTTGGCGAAACTTCAATTGCCAGTAAACAGCCAAGGTGAAGTTCTTAATCCAGTTATCGATACTTATGGAATGAGAAGAAAGTTTACATTACCAAAATTAGAGTTCAGAAAGTTTGGCGGTGAAATCATAGACTGGTTACCGTTTTGGTGTCAATTTAGACAAATCGATGAAGATACAGAAATTGCGCCAGAAGACAAATTTCAGTATCTCGTGCAAGCAACAATTGCCGGCTCCCGTGCAAGAGAAGTGGTAGAGAGCTTTCCGCCAAGTGGTGTAAACTACGCCAAAGCAATTGAGAGTTTGAAAACCCGCTTTGGTAGAGAAGATATATTAGTAGAAGTATATGTGAGAGAATTACTCAAATTGATAATATCAGTACAAACGAAGGGAAAATTCTCGTTGACATCCTTATATGATAAGTTGGAATCATATTTACGGGCTTTAGATACCTTAGGTGTTACAACTGACAAGTGCGCATCGATCTTATATCCACTAGTAGAATCCTGTTTTCCAGCAGAATTTCTAAAGGCATGGAATCGTTCGAACATATCAACGGAGAAAACGGAGGCGCAGGACAGATTAAATAGTCTTATGCAGTTTTTGAAAACTGAAGTAGAAGGTGAAGAGAGAGTGTCACTTGCAGTAGCTGGTTTTGGTTTAGGTAAGAATGAAGATCGTAAATATGTCGCCAAAAAGAATCACATTAATTTTGAACATAAAACTAATAAAACTTCGACAGCGGCAGGTCTGTTGACTACCTCTTCCGTAACAGAGAAAAAATTAGCCTGCATTTTTTGTCAGGGAAAACATGCAAGTTCGGAATGCTTTTCTGCTAGAAAATTAAGCCTGACACAAATACAAAAAATCGCCAAAGAGAAGAGATGCTGTTTCGTATGCTTAGTACCAGAACATACCGCTAAAAGATGCCGCGCGATGATAAAATGCATTATTTGCAATAAGCGCCATGTGCCATTACTGTGCGATCAACGTAAATCGTCCGGTAAAGAAACTCAAGAAGGAGCTGAAGAGAAATTTAAAAAAGATGAATTGAATTTGACAAATGTTAGTAAGAAAAGCGCCAAGGTGTTCTTGCAGACTTTGAAGGTGAAGCTAGTTTCAGAAAGTAAACAAAAAATTGTTCGTATATTACTAGATTCAGCATCACAAAAATCGTACATACTAAAAAGTGTAGCAGAAGAAATGAATTACAAGCCTATTCGGCAAGAAAAGATAATCCATTCTTTGTTTGGCGGTATTACTACTCAAGAATGCCAACACAACTGTTACAAAATAAGAATGAGAGATTTAAGCGAAAACTTCCGGTGCAATTTTGAAGTACGAGATCAAGTTAGCATATGCGGAGACATTCAACCTGTTACACAGGGGCCATGGTTAGAAGAATTAAAGGAAAGTGGCATCATGTTAAGCGATGTGAGTCAATGTTGTGGTGCCATAGAAGTTTTAATCGGAGCTGATGTTATGGGGAAAATGTTAACTGGACAAAGAAAAATATTGTCATCTGGTTTAGTTGCAGTGGAAACGTATCTTGGATGGACATTAATGGGAAAAGTACCATGTGAAGAGGAATGTTCATCTGAAAACTTGGCGATGACAGTAACATCGATGTTTGTGAAAGAAGCAGATATTTCAAATCTATGGAGGCTTGATTTAATTGGAATTACAGATCCTATAAAGAAGAAGTCAAAAGAAGAGATAGATCGCCAAACTAAGGACTATTTCTTAGAAACAGTACAGGTAAACGATGAAAATCGTTACGAAGTTTGCCTTCCTTGGGCTGATGACGCAGCAACACTTCCAGATAACTTTAATTTGGCGATGAAACGTTTAGAAAATACCACCTCCAAGTTAATCGCTAAGAACATGTTTCAACAATACGAAAATGTCTTTAAGGATTGGATGAACGAAGGGATTATAGAAGAAGTTCCTTCTTGCGAAATGAAATTGTACGGTAATTATTTGCCGCACCATCCAGTCATAAAAGAGAGTAGTACCACAACTCCGATTCGTCCTGTATTTGATGCGTCAGCAAGATTCGCGAATCATCCATCTCTGAATCAATGTCTACAATGCGGACCCAACTTGATTGAGCTAATTCCAGATGTTCTTCTACGCTTTCGAGAAAGAAAGCTTGGTTTAATTGCAGATATTAAGAAAGCTTTTTTACAAATCAGCATTTGTGAAAAAGATCGAAATTTTCTACGTTTTTTATGGTGGAAGGACTTAAAAGAAAAGAAATTAATGATCTTCAGGCATACCCGAGTTGTATTTGGTGTGAAATGCAGTCCATTTCTTCTTTCATCAGTCATCGAATATCACATCCGAAGGACTCCAGATTTTGCTGAAAATTTTAAAGATAGACTGTTGCATAGCTTTTATGTTGATAATGTCGTAACCAGTGTAAACAGCGAAGAAGAATTGAAAAAATTTATCGAAGATTCTAAGACGCTTATGGCGAGAGGCAGTTTTGATCTCAGACAGTGGGAGTACACAGGTGATCGCCAAGAAGCGCCAAACACGAATGAAATCAACGTTTTAGGTCTCATTTGGAAAAAGGATACCGACATGTTAAAGATCAACTTAAGTTGGTTACAAGATTTCGACACAGAAAAGATCACTAAACGCAGTATGTTATCAGCTGTGCATAAAATATTTGATCCATTTGGTTTTACGTCGCCAGTCACGATTTGTCCGAAAATAATGTTGCAAAGAGCCTGGAAATTAGGTTTCAAATGGGATGAAGAGATAACTGGTGAGTTACGTAAAGAATTTTTACTGTGGTTCAAAGAATTATCAGTTTTGAAAGATATGGAGATTCCAAGATACATGAAAATGACTCCAGGAAACATAGAAGCGTGTTCACTTCACACATTTGTAGATGGAAGTAAAGATGCTTACGCAACAGTTATATTCCTGAGAATAGAAATTGAAAGCCAAGTCGAGTTAGTTTTCATTGCAGCCAAATCAAGAGTCGCGCCTTTGAAGAATGTCACGATACCAAGAATGGAATTATTGGCGGCAACTATGGGAGCTCGTTTGGCGCAAACTATTGTAGATGCTCTCGGTTGGGAAAAGATGAAGAAGTATTATTGGAGCGATTCATCCACAGTACTCGCTTGGATATCCAGAGATGACAATTGGTCAGTATTTGTACGAAATCGAGTTCTAGAGATCAGAAGACTAAGCAGTCCTTCATCATGGCTGTATGTGCCAAGTGATAAAAATCCTGCAGACCTGCCAACTCGCGGATGTAAGGCCGGACAGCTAGCTGCCAGAAGATGGTGGGAGGGTCCAGCTTGGCTGAGACATTCAACAGAGTTTGGAAAACATCCGATCTCTACTGACCAAGACTATGATGAAGACGAAATTCGAAGGAACGAATAAAGTCAGTTTCCATGATAACGAATTCTGGCGTTAAACAAGATAGTTGGTATTACAGATATTTCTCCAGTTATGTAAAAATCGTACGGATGGTTGCATGGATATTACGTTTCAGGCATAACTGCAAAAGTGCAGAAGTGAAAAGAGAAGGAGAACTGACGTCATCTGAGTTTAAGGAAGCTGAATTGAAGACTCTACGCATGGTTCAGAAAGAAGCATTTTTTCCCGAGAATGATAACAGATTGCGTACTTTACAGATATGGAAGGATGAACAAGATATAATTAGACTACGCACCAAAATAACGAACAGAAAAGACAGTGAAGATTTCCTGAAACCTATAGTCCTGCCAGCAAAACATGAAGTTGTAAAACGGCTCATTTATCATGTTCATGTAAACCATTGTCACGCTGGACTACAGATCCTACTTAATTTATTGAGAAGCCTAGACTGGTCACGGATACAGAAATACAGCTCTGTCAATGCCATTGATTGGAAATTTAATCCACCAACCGCGGCGTGGTGGGGCGGCTTTTGGGAAAGACTTATCAGAATAATGAAAGATCTCCTCAAAAGAGTATTAGGTCATGCTTACCTCACCTATGAAGAAATGAACACAATTTTGACAGATGTGGAAAGTGTAATAAATGCAAGACCGTTAACATACCTGTCGGAAGACGCAACAATGAAACCTATCTCCCCATCTATGTTTCTACAAAGTATAGAAGAATGCAGTCTCCCAGACCTGGATATTGTGGAACAAAAATCATTAAGTAAGAGATTGAAATATCGGCAGTCATTGCAAAAGGAGTTAAAAGATCGCTTCAGGTCCGAATATTTAGGTGCATTAATTGAACGAGCAAAGAAGAAACACCAAGAGCAAATTATAGCTGTCAATGATGTTGTATTGATCGGATCAGATAACAAAAAGCGAATTGATTGGCCTTTAGGTCGAATCACTGAACTTATACCTGGTAGAGACAAGAAAGTTCGACTCGTAAGAGTTCAAACATCACAACATGAGCTTTTACGACCTATACAAAGAATATATCCACTAGAGATAGCTACGCCCACTGACTGTCCGAAACCAAAGACTGTCCACAACCAAGTGAAAATACTGAACAAAGCTACAATTTTGGATGCATCCTCAAGCAAGGAATCACCTAGACACAGCAGAGCTGGAAGGCTCCTGAAAATTCCCGAAAGACTGATTTTATAACAAGTGACTCTGATCAATTCCTCTAAGTTTAGAATTAGTTCTGATTATACAAGATAATCAGAAGGTGGGAGGATGTTAGGAAATCACGCGATCAGCTATGAACAGTGTAGAAAAAAAAAAATAGAAAAAGAGAAAAGAAACATTGAGTTGAATTGACATTTTAATACTTTGTTTTATTTGCACGCTCGTGTGTGATTGTCTCATGTAAAAAGGAAAATTGAGAAAAACCAAATTTTGATGTATTTTGTGGCAACAGCCTGTTTTCTAATTTGGAAGATAGATAAATTAAAAATGTTGTTGGTTTTTTTCCATATAAGTTTTATTGCTTTAGACTTAGTGTTTTTACTCACCGTAGGTGCTGTGATTCATCGCAGCAATACGAGTTACTAAAGGTACTAAATGTGAGTAACATTTTCCATTAAAAATTTAAAGTTTATCGAAAGATATTAAATAGTAAAAATTAGAGTCGTAGAGGTAACAATTACTATCGTGTTACGGTTAGTATATTGTCCATACACACGATTTGCTGGTATTGTTATTAGAAAATCAATAAATTTTTAAACATGTACTTTGTTAATATAGTTCGAATTTCGGCCAAAATATCTCGCTGGCGGCAACAGGCTGTTTGAATACAAACATGACTCTAATTTTCATACGAATGAGCTTTTCGGTTGAATCTGGATCTATATGTTGTCGAATCTGAATCTATATGTTGAATAGACTCACGACTCAGCTTCAGAAATAGGGTACGTTGGTTGGAAAGAGATTTAAAATAATATTTATGATTGAACAATTTGTATTATATTTAACCTCCTGAGTCATGAGACTGAGATATTATTTTAAATATTATTATATTACATTAACAAAGTACAAAGTGCATGTTTTAAAATTTATTGATATTCTAATAAAATACAGCAAGCCCCTCATTTTTATCTCACACCATTTTTTTTTTTTTTTTTTTTTTTTTTTTTTTTTTTTTTTTTGTTATTTACATTCAAAATGGGTCAGTCATTTACTGGACACCCTGTATATGCGTCGGTGTTCTTTCTGAATTGCGAAAATTTTATATAACGTTAAATTGCTTTTTATAACTGCAGATTCACTTTGTGTACATTCGGAAAATACAAATTTCCAATTTAGTTCATAGAAAATTAAGCATTTTTCCTGTTCACGTAAACTAAGCTATCCCAGTATTTTCCCGTAAAAACAGCTAATTACAATGTAAACTTCGAAATTCAGAGAAGAACGGATATGACATCTAACATGTTTCATTCACAAGTAAAATAGACCAGAAATTAAATAAAATATAACATCAGTTGCAACCGATCATTAAATATATAATCTTAAATCTCTAAAAAATCACGTAACGACATGGGCATAGGAAAGAGTGTGTGTGTGTGTGGGTGGGGGGGGGGGCTGGACACCCCCTTCCTATATTTCCGTATGGACTTCCAAAAAATACTTCATGGTGTAAAAATTATTACTATATGTTAAATATTATTTAAAAGAGCAGTTGTGCTATGAATGGTAAATTATAATAAGGAAACCCAATAAAACTCTTAGTTAGTTATGTTACTATTTAGGAGATGGGGGGGGGGGGGCACAGTGAAAGTGTCGTAAGTGATAAATAACAACAGACAATATGAGATTAGTTCCAGGCTTGGCGAACCTTTGGCACGCCGTAAATTAATTTTCTAAATCAAGATATAATGACATTACACAAAATATACCAATATAGGTCTGTTGAGCTTGTCTCCATTCCATTATTTGGAAATTGAATACTTTAAATTGCACCTTATTCAAGTTAAATATTGGCTGACAATTATAACAAACATAGATGAAATATAAAAAATATCGAAAAGATTATTAACAAATATAAATAAAAATGCTGATTGCAAAATTACAGCTACTTGGAATTTAATTTCAGAGCTATTTTAAAAAATTGGTAAAATTGTGAGGGAGTGACCTTTAGTCATAAAGGCACTCTAGTGTTTCTGAGATCGTGACGTCAATAATTTAACATTTTGTAGGCGTAAAAGTGACATCTATCCTCTCTTTTACTTTAACTTTCTAGAGTGTGTGTGCTCTTTCGAATTCCGCAGTTAGCTCGCGGTTATTAGTATTATGTTAATGAGAAGTATCTCAGTTTGTCGCGTATAAAAGCTTGGGTGTGAGTTTGTGGTGTGTGTGTTTTCTGGCCTTGGCCAGCGTCTGTGTGTTCTGGCCTTGGCCAGCGTCTGTGTTTTTCTGGCCTTGGCCAGCAGCCAGCGTCTGTGTGTTTCTGGTAGTAGCCAGCAGCCTCTGTGTGTATTCCGCCATTAGACAACGAAGTTGATGATTGTTTAATAAGGTGCTGACGATTAGAAAATAGCTACGGCCTCCAGGAAAGCGGAAAGGAGTTCAGATAGTGGATTGAAGATTCGGCCTTGGTAAGAAAGTTTAGAATCGTTCCGTTTTGATTATTTGAGCAAATAAAGAAATATCCACAGCCACGGGCTGTGAAATTAAGATTTGTTTAGTAGATCAGCCAGGAAATAGTGTCAAGTGTTAGACGGTGCCCCGACTGAGCTAGACCAAAGCCTGTGAGTATGATTTAGCTTTTCATAGTGTTCTCAGTGAGTGAAATTATAGACTGGCTCCACTTTCCTTTAGCCCTTATCATTTTAACAAACTGTGTTGTTTTAACCTAAATTACTGAGTATGTCTGCATATAATGTGATAAATGACACCCAGCATGAAAATACCGTCACAAATGGCGCCTAAAAAAATCCATCTATATGACTGTACAATTATTTTCATAAGTGAATAATATTAAAACTAAAATATAAATCACTTGTCAGATAAACCTAGCTCATCTTGTATCCTTTGAAATGAACATAAGTATAAACCTCAAATTACTAGATCAAATCAAATTCCAAGATGCAACATTAGAAATCGTATTTAAATCTTAATGTTTTATTATTATTATTTTTTTAATTATATTTATTTCTATAAATATTACAGAGTAATACTTATAGTATATGTTGTGAATATTTTTTAAATCCCAATAAATAATTTTCGAGTATTTTTTTTATTTTTTATATATTAAGATAATTTTTAAGGCTGCCAAAGGGACTATTTTTTTATTCTAACTGACACCACTTTTTAAAAACAGAAATCTTTAACACATTCGTTGACTTTGCAAGAGAAGCATATTTCAAAATTTATATTAGAAAATTACTGATGTGAAAAAATATGAAAATAGTCTTCTGTGGCAGCCCTACATTTTGTAGATGGCACGTCATGCCCACGAATGACATTTTCTAGAAAGTTTGGTAGTTCGCCAACCCTGGTCTAGAAGGAACCTCGAAGGTCTCGATATTTTTTATGCCCGAAGAGCAAAGAGAAATACCTAGTGATGGGCGATTTCGATTTTTTAAATCGATTTAATCGATACTACGGCCAACTCGATTTAATCGATACTTTAAAATTTTTAATCGATTTTTCTGAAGGTAATATAATTTTCATTTTCCTTCAAAAGTCGAAGAAAAAATAGTCGGATGTGCCAATTCCAAAATTTCAGTGTATTAGTTTCTAAGATAGAAGAATTAAAGAAACCTCAGAACCCCCCCCCCCCCCCCCGTGCAAAATAGCGTTTTTTGTTGAGTGATGTACACCAAAAATTGATCAAGATCATTTTTTATCAGGTACCAGCTGAATCTGAATTTTGATGAAAATCCATGAAAGCGCGAGATACAGCTATTGCGAAATCATAAAAAATGCAGCATATCAGCGCCACCTGTAGGGCAATTTACACCAAGAACTAAATAACACTAATCTATGTCAGGGATTTACTGAATCTGAATTTTTATGAAAATTCGTTCTTAAGATAGCGCTATTGCGTTAATTATGAATAATGCAGTATAGCAGCGCCATCTCTTAAGCGATTTCCACCAAAATATAATTAGCATCAAATAATATCAAGGACTAATTGAATCTAAATTTTTATGAAAGTCCGTGCATTAGTTCTTGAGATAAAGCTAAAATGGAAACAGGGGCGTGCGAAAAGAGAACTGCGCCCGGTTCAAAGTTCTAATTCAGCCCCCCTCCTATTAACTTTTTCTTGTGATAGGCTAGAAGTGATGTTAGAAGTAAAAATTTAGCGCCCTTTAAATTTCCGTGCTCGGAACGACCGCCTCCTTTCGCCCCCTCCCCCCTTTCACATGGCGCTGAGTGGAAATTGTGAAAAATTCAGCATAGCAGCGCCATCTGAGAAGCGATATACATCAAAATGCAAAAAAAAACATCAATTCATATCAAGGACTAACTGGATCTGAAATTTGATGAAAATCCATTCATTCGTTATTCAGATATAGCTGTTGCGCAAATCGCAAAAAAATGCAGCATAGCAGCGCCACCTGTTAGGCTATATACACCAAAAACTAATTAGATTCAGTTTATATCAAGGTCAAACTAAATCTAAAGTTTTGTGGAATTCCGTACATTTGTTCTTGAGATAGACCGGTCAGAAATTTTTGTCATATATAGACTCGCAGAGTGACAGACACACACACAGACAGATATTTCTTAAAAACCATAAAATGGTGTTAAAGACCTTCTAAAATATATAAATCCATCGAAAACGGGAACTCGAAATTTTTCACGAATCTAATACTCTCTTCTTGTAAAGTTACAAAAGAAAGTAAAAATGTAAAATCGATTCTGTCCGTAAGATCGGTCTTTAGATTCGATTTCGATCTTTAGATTCGATGTCGATCTTTAGATTCGATTTCGATCTTTAGATTCGATGTCGATCTTTAGATTCGATTTCAATCTTTAGATTCGATTTCGATTTTTTTTTTTTTTTTTTTTTTTTTTTTTTTTTTTCTTTTTCTAGGCTAAATCAGTGTTGAATGCAAGTATTTTTCTGCGACTCCGGAGAAAGGCATCACGTTTTACAGCTCTGTAAGAGAGGGGGAATCGCAATTTGTGCATTAGAAAGCTTAAAATCTCATAACTTCTTGGGTTCATAACTTTCTTGCTTATTTCTTCACTTCATTACAATCTTTAAAAAACTATTACTGCTTCTATAGGAGTTACAGTGGGGAGAAAAATTCTGTATAGCTAACCATTTCTCGCCATTCTTTTTGCTATTCCAGTTTCCCGATTTTCCCTATAGGACCTTTTTTGGGGGGGGAGGGGGGAGTTCTCATTTCTTGATACAATATGTCTATTGAAAGCTTATGCTTCATACATTACAAATCTAGCATAAGACATTTTCTCCCATCATTTCAAGTCACGTTACGGACCCATAATGTGTTAAAATTTTAAGTTTTCAAACTTCTTCGAAAACAAAACAAAACTGATACATATCAGCGAAACTGGGGTTCGAACCCGCAATCTTTTGATTGCACACGTAATCCCTAAGCTTATTGGCCACCGAGTACTCAGCCGCGCTATTATTTCTTTAGATTGTCATCTTTAAATTCGTAATATCTTTTGAATGGAATGTCCGATTTGAATAATTCAAAAAGTAATCTACAGATATTGTAACAGGCATTAATACAAAATGATTTATTTGGATAAGGATTAAAGTATCGATAGTATGTTCTAATTTTGGTTAGTGTATTTATCGCATTTTAAAATGTAAAAAAGTAGTTATAGTGAGTTAACTACAATAGTTGGACATATAATATCACGCGTTTTTTTTTTTTTTTTTTTTTTTTAATAGATATTGATGTGTTCTTTAATATTATCGAACCTTTTTTTTAATTCTTTTAAAAGTATTTCCTGACGATTCGACATTAGATATCCTAACGATTCAAAAAATACACACGTAATTGTTCAAGGTTTCACTTCTGTCGGTACCCTCAGAGTGCCACTATTTTTTTTTTCATATTCGCCCGTCCTACCCCCCCCCCCTTCCTCACCAATCTTAACTTACAGGATCGTTCAAATTATAACTGTGATTTTAAAAAAGTCTAATCCTCGTTCTATTTTATTATAAATCCATATTTTGAAACCTCAACAAAAGATACGTTTGGGCCGGGGTCGCCCTTCTGTCCGTTTGGGATTTACCTTGCCCCCCTGTGTGGGGGCATATTTTTTTTTTTCTTCCACACCATCTCATGTAACATATCGTTATAAAGCTTTTATCTCCTCGTTTTTTTCTGTTACTACCCCTCTCTTCACCTAGTTACATGCTCATGGCACTTTTTATAGTTTCAAAGAGTGCATGTTACCGCGGGCCACCCAATGAATTCAACACTAAGTTAAACACTATATTTTTGTTTAGAAGCTCAGTTATTTGAGTTATTAGTTTATTATGGTTTTTTTTCTAAATTCGTCCGTTTTAATCCCTCCCCCCCCTCTCCCCCCTTCCTCGCCAATCTTTACTAAATGGGCCGTTCAAAGTATGAATGCAATTTTTAAAATGTCCAATTCTCGTTCTATTTTATTGTAAATCCTCATTTTGAAACTTCGACAAAAGATACATTTGGGCTATGGTCGCCCTTCCGTCAAGAGTGGGGTTTTCCTGCCCCCTTGGGTATGGGGCATAGTTTTTGTTCTTCCAAACTATCTCGTGTAACATTTGGTTGGCATTAGAAAAAAAAAAGTTTTTTTTTTGTCTATACTCCTTGTTCCCCATCCTAGTTACACGCTCTTGGCACTCTTTATCCTCGGTTTAATGCCAAGTTACTCAGTGTTGTTGTTAGTTGAGTTATGTCTTTCAAATTTGTCAAATTTTTTGTGTAAGTGACAATCATAAGTGACAATCATTTTAAAATTTAAAATTCTTATTATCCGACTCTAAAATCTGCAATAGCTTAATTCTATGCCTCCCTAAATGGGGATGGGGAGGCGGTAATTACGGTCCTGCTGATTGTCTAAGTTTTGGAATTAGTAATTTGGATCTTCTCTGTGTGAATCTGAATATCGAAATATCAATTCTAGAACTGAGAAATCGATTCTTATTATGATCGATGTTGTTTTATACGATATCGATTTTAATCGATTCTCAAAATTTCCAGAATCGCCCATCACTAGGAATACCCTATTGTACATTCTGAGATAAGGCAACTATTCTCTTTTGTATACTAGAATGCTCACAGAACTTTTACACTAAATTCTTGAAAGTTACATATAGAAATCAGGTCCTATGACTCGTCTCAAAGAACTAACTACAGCATTTTGCTTCGGCTTAACATTCTCTATGAATCACTTGTTATTAGACCGGAAGGCGGCATAACAAAAATCGCCTCATTGAGTTGAGTCTGAAATTTTAAAATTAGACAGAACTCGATTAGCATACTAAAATGCAACTGGTCTGCCAAGTCATATCTTGGTGGGAAACACTTGCAAACAATATTTTAATGGTTGACTCGTAAGTTTACCATTGTCTTTTCCTGTACCTAAAGGTATGAAAACATGAAGGACTGGGAGCAGGAAATCACAAAGATAAACCTACGAGTCAAGCACAAAAATTAGGTTTTTAGATGTTTTCCACCAAGGTATGACTTGGCATATGAATTGCATTTGAATATGCGAATCGAGTTTTAATTAATTCTGGAATTTCAACCTCCAACTCGATGAAGTGATTGCTCGAGCTACCGCCTCCCGGCTTAAGTCTAGAACGTTTTAACACAATTAAAACTCATTTTGTGCGTCCAAGTGTTATAAGAGTGAAACTTGGATTCACTATTACATCCCTAAAACCAAGCAGCATTCACATAATGGAAGCATAGTGATTCTCCACTAACGAAAAATTCACTATCTGATTTCCATGGCATCATTCTTTTTGAATGGTAACGGAATATTACTGATTATCCAAGGCCGTAGCTAGAAGCGAATAATAGGAGGGGGGGGGGATTCATATTTTCTCCCTCTTTCTCTGACGCAGAAAGATTAAATTAGTGCATATTCATACTGTAGGTGCTATGTTTCTTTTTAAACTTAGTGATGGGCGATAACGAGAAGTTTTTCTCGATTATATGAACATCTCGATAACTTTCGATTATGTAAAATTTTTCTCGATGACTCCAGTTTGCAATTTCTTTCATACTGCACAGGATTCGATTTTATCAAGAGTCGTCTGTAGGTGAATAAGTCGGTGTTAATCAAGACACGACGGATTCACTCGTTAGTGAGCCCCTCCTTTCATTGGTGTCTCTAATTTATATGCAATCCTGCAATATGAAATCTCGAACTGGGTCCTCATTGTTACGGCATCATACACCAAACGCAGTGTGCACGTACAGCAAAATCTTGTAAACAAATAAAAGAAAAAAAAATCTCGAACGAAACGAACAGGTGACTGGATCCTTGGGGGGGTGTGAAAGGTGGGGAAAGGGGCATAGGAGCTGCATAATATGAATAAGTGTGCATACTGCTTCCCAACTATATATCACATGAGGAGTATTGGCAAAATGGAGTGAGGTTCGCAGAAGGTGCATAACATCAATAAGTGGCCACAAGCTTTTCCAATCATATGTCACCTGAGAGATATCGATTTTAATTTACATAAATGCTTCCCCTAGAGCTCAAATGGGGATAGGGGCAAGGGAGGTGCATAACATGAAAAGTGGTCACAGGCCTTTCCAACAATATGTCACATGACGGGTCATGGGTAAATTTATAAGAATGCTCCCCGGGACGGGCAAAGTGAGTGGAGGACCGTGGGAGGTGCATAACATGAGAAAGTGGTAAAAGGCTTTTCCAATGATATGGCATATGAGGGGTCTCCGCTAAATTTATAAAAGTGTCTCCGGCGTGGTCAAAGTGCGTTGAAGAGCTGCGGAAGCTGCATAACATGAGTAATGGTCACAGCCCTTTCCAACAATTTATTACATGAGGGGTCTCGGCTAAATTTTGAAAACTGCCTTCCCCCCCCTCCCAAGGTAGCGAAGTGAGGGGAAATATATAAGATCGAGGTTCATAAGATCAATAAGTGGTCACAGGCCAAACTACAACTTCCTGCTTTTCTAAACTCTATAAATATTTACTTAAAGCTCTGTAACAAAAAAAAAAAAAAATAGTGGCATTTTGGGAGTGCCGACAGAAGTGAAACTGCGGTAATTTAATGCCTACACGATAGCGGAGGCCAAAGTCCCAGCAGTAGTGAACAATATTTATATGGCGCAGATGTCATACACACACCACATTGCACGATTTTTTTTCAGATGACGATTTGGCGATAGCCTCGAAGTAGTTTGAGAAAATTTAATTTCAACCCATTATAGGTAACGTGATCCAGAATTACGGGAGAAAATTTTTTATGCTAGATTTGTGATGTATGAAGCATAAGCTTTGAATAGACATATTACATCAAAAAATAACCCCCCCCCCCCCCCAAAAAAAAAACGGTGCTATGGGGAAAACCGGAAAACTGCAAAAAGAGCGACGAAGAAAAGTTACGTATGGTATAATTTTTCTTCCTGCTGTAGCTCCCATAGAAGCAAAGTTATAGCATTTTAAAAATTTAAATGAAGTGAAGAAATGAGCAAAATTAGGTAAATAACCGACAGGGGGGTCAGCCTGAGAGTGCCATGTAGCTTAAACTTTTAAGCTAAAATTGGTAGAAAATTAAATGAGCGATATTTTAAGATGCATGTTGGGGTTGGAGGGGGGTTAAGCTCCTCCCCCCTGGGAGACCCCCTCAAAGACAGAACTTTAAAACAATGTGCCTAGGTTATGGTAACATTATGATGAGTTCCATGAATTTTTTTCCATCTCAGCAAAAATGCTCAATTCACCTAAAGACGTTTTCACTTCAAAAATTCGATCTGAAATGTTAAAAACTCAAAAAGTTTCGAAAAATGCCTCCCCCCTGCTGTGGGAACAAAATTCGGAAGAGTGGGGGGAAGAAAGTAAGATAATATGAAAGAGTAATCCGAAATCTTCCGATATACCACATGACGGGTTTTAAAAAGTGAAAATTGTCCCCCTCCCCCGTGGGTCCACCCTTTGGCCCCCAAATTCCTGCAGCTCGCACTTTAATTTTTTTTACATTTGATAAATAATGTTTACCGAATGGTTCGATCAAAAAACCACACTTAAAATGACAGGTATTGTAGAAATTGCTATGGTTTTAAATATATGTTCATCCTCTCTTCAGCCCCCTCTTTGAAAAATTTTTTAATAAATAATATTTATTGGAGGGTTTCAGGTACGTGACAGCTTGGTAGGGTTAAAATACAAGAAACTTTGAAAATTAAGTCTTCATTTCACAAGTTATTGTCATATTCTCAGGCTTTTTTCTGTACCTTGTTTCTCGATAAACCTTTCATTTCACAAAGCTTCATCGATAAAATTCTTCTCGATAAACCTTCTCATCTCTATTCTCAGCGAAAAGAAAAATCATCTTTATCGAAAAAGGTATTCATTGGGAAACCACAAGTTGCTTGATATGCCGCATTTATTGAGATCGAAATTAATTGCAAAGCTACAATTAGCTCGATAAACCTGAGATGTCATCGAGGTAGATTTTCATCGTGAAGCAACGAGTTTCTCGAGATGCCTGAATCATCGTACTAGAAAATTATCGAGATGAGATTTGCTGAAATGAGAGGCATATCCAAAAGTTTTTTTAAGCATTCTTTCATATTATGAATCTTTCTCCTTTTGAAGTTGAATTTTAAGGGTGAGGGGGGGGGGGCGATGAGGGGGTGAATTTTTTTAATCATAGCTATTCGGACAATATATGTTATTTTTGAAGTGGATTTTTTTTTATGGAACTCTCCGGTAAATATTATTTATTACAGTATAGGATCTGTTATCCAGAATGCTTGGGACCCAGGGCATTCTGGATAAGGGGTTTTTCCGTAATTCGGAACACTTTACCATAAGTATAAGAAATGCATGAAATAATTTCATATATAGTGAAATAAATAGGCAAATATGAATACTAATACATGTAAATACCTTAATTTATTGCTATAATTATGCTATATAATATATATAATATTGCCTGCTATATATAATTTATTGCTATAGCCTTAATTTATTGCTATATACCTTAATTCTGTTTCAAGATGGGCCGTTTTTTTTCGTGACCTGATAAAGAAATTTTCCTTTTATTGCGATTTTTTAACGAAAATTGCCGTTTTTCGCGATCTTTTGTTGAAATTTGCCGTTTTTCGCGATTCTTTTGTCAAAGTTTGCAGTTTTTCGCGACTCTATTGTCAAAGTTTGCCGTTTTATCGCGATTTTTTGGACTATATATGTATATATTGCAATCTTTTGTGGGAAATCTGCCTTCTTTGGGGATTTTGACACGAAATTACCCATTTTCTCGCGAATCTTTTGACAAAATTTGCCGAAAATTAGTCGTTATTTCTCGATTTTTAACGAATTTTGCCGTTTTTCAAGGATTTTTTGACAAAATCTGCCGTTTTTCGGGATTTTTTTGACAAAATTTGCTGTTTTTTTTCGTGATCTTTTGAAGAAATTTGCCATTAATCGCGATTTTTTTAAGAAAGTTGCCGTTTTTCGCGATCTTTTGTTGAAATTTGCCGTTTTTCGCGGATATTTTGTCAAAATTTGCCGTTTTATCGCGATTTTTTGGACTATATTTGTTATTTTTTCGCGAACTTTTTGGGAAATCTGTTTTTTATGGGGATTTTGAGACGAAATTACCCATTTTCTCGCGAATCTTTTGACGAAATTGGCTGAAAATTAGTGGTTATTTCGTGATTTATAACGAAATTTGCCGTTTTTTTCGCGATTCTTTGACGAAATTACGTGTCTCAAGGGACGCGTAATAGCTAATTTTTGCGTCCCGTCGCCGATTTTTTGCATAATTTACGCGCTATATCGCGTCCGCGGCATCACTGAAAAAAAAAAGTTACCTATTTGCATTCCGGTTTTCGGAGCGTTCTGGATACCGGGACGCCGGATAACGGATCCTATACTGTAATATAAAGATTTTAAAGTGGGGGCTGAATCATTTTTAGGTGTATTCTGGGAAAAAATGAGTGAACCCACGGGCGACATGTAAATTTCAAACTTTTTTTAGACCCGTCATGTTATATTACATGTGACATTTTGAAGTTAGGGGGGCAGAAACATCATCGCCAGGTTTCCCTTGCTCCGCACAGAAGTCATGGCCAGTGAGAAAAAAAAAACAAAATAAATAAATGTAGAAGGTCAAAATAATCACTCCTTGGCTGCTGCAAGTTCATTTTATTAAACTGTAGCTATAACAGAGGGAAAAGCTCCTGTTGCAGACGATATTTTACCGAAACATCCAAAAAATATTCCATGCTTTACTACATCAAGTCGTACTCATGCAAGAGCGCACCCAAGAATCCTTCTTCTCAACTCTTTTACCACCTCTCGAGCTTCCTCTTTTAAATCTAAAAAGAAAATTCTAGAACATTCTCTAACCTCAAACCATCATTCTTTTATGTAAACAGAATTCTTGTCCAGCTACGAGACTATTTTCCACAGACGATAATTTTATTTAAAAAAAAATATTTTTTAACTAATTTATAATTGACTCAGAATTTCTTAGGCAGACGATTTTTATAGATGATTAATTTTAAAAGAAAAAGAAAAGAAATGAATTTATTGATATGCACACTATCAAAGGTTGACGGAGGGAAAATAAATAAATAGATAAAATAAAATAATGATATTTTTTGAAAGGTATGGTTTTGGAATAAATTTAATAAGACTTTCTTAAAAAGGGTTGATAAAAACATAGAAGAAATGAGTTTTATTTGGAATTAAGAAATAAAGTTTAATTAAGAATATTTTTAATTTAGAGCCATCTTTTTAAATTTACGCATACTGGAATAATGTTTTTTAAGGCGAATTAAGAATTTATATCGTCTACATAAAGATTAACAGATTAGATCTAGAAACAAGATTTTAATTTAATAATTTGAAGTAAGTATGGAATATTATTATAAGAAAATTAAGATAGTATAATGGTTAGTTTTGGCGAAAAAAAATTTAAAATTTGTAATATACATATCATCAGAAAGTTTTCACACCTCTCTTTCATTTTATGAATCTTTCTCCTCCTGAGTTGAATTTCAGGAGGGTGAGGGGGAGCGATGAGGGGGTGAATTTTTTAAATCATAGCTATTTCGACCATAAATATTCTTTTAGATGTGGGGGTTTTTTATAGAACTCTCTGGTAAATATTATTTATTAAATATAAAGATATTAAAGTGGGAACTGCATCATTTCCGGGTCTATTCTGGGAAGTAAAAGTAAACGGAGGACTGAGAAGTAATTTTCAAAATTTTTTTGTTCCGTCTTGTGATGTATCATAGGAAGGTTTTCAGATTATTTTTTCATATTATGAAATTTTCTCATCCTGGAGTTAAATTTCAAGAAGGAGTGGAGCGATTAGGGGGTGATTTTTTTTAATCGTAGCTATTTTGACAATATATATCATTTTAGATGTGTTTTTTGATGGAGTTTTCCTGTAAATATTATTTATAAAATATAACAATTTTAAAAAGGGAGTTATGTTATTTCCAGGTGCATTCTGGGAATAAAAAGTGAACTCACGGGTGAGGAGTAAACTTCAACCTTTTTTTGGATACTGTCATATCATATATCCTTAGAAAGTTTTCAGACTACTCTTTCATATGAACCTTTCTTCCCCTCTTCCCCAATTTGGCCATCTTGTATAGGCACTTTTCAATCTTTTTGGAAATTGCAGCATTTCTTATCATTTTAGGTCAGATTTTTTTACGAAGACTTCCGATATATAATTTATAATATGTGAAAATGTCAACGAGAGGAGGGAGGGAGGGTATATTCCAGAAATTTTTCAATTCTAGGTGGTTTACTTTTCTATCTTTTGCTGATATCCTTCCTCTTGTGATAGATCATTGGAAATTTCTGCGACTTCTATTTTATTTTATACTAGGGGGCTCTGCTTCCTTCGAGCTATGCTCGTCAACCCTCGTTCAGACACCACAAACTCTAAAAACACACAAACTTGATTGGCTTTTAAAAGACTGCGAAACACTGAACTATAATTTCCTTAAAAAAAGTTGTGATCTCCCGATAAATTTCGTAAATAGATTCGTTCCCATAAGGCGCTTTTGCTTATTAGAGATGCATGGAATAAAAAAAAATCTAAACATAGCTTGCAACTGTAAAAGTTGAACAGTGCAATTTTTTTAATTTCATATTTTAATATGCATGCAGCAAATCGCAAAACAAATACCATGTCTAAATTTATTCTTGAAATTGAATGAGTTCTTGATTTGGATATTTTTGAAATTGGATGCATGTGTCGACCACCAGAGATTTAAGAGATAATCACTATAACCTCTGCTTTGAATCATCTGGTACCACAGAATTTGTGCGTATATATGTAGTAAAAATGCATTATATACCATCAAAAGAAATATCAAGCTGGTTATCGCTCAAATCATTCGACCTAAACAAGACTAGTGTGAGATTTATTGGATGGGATAATGATTTCAAAATGATCTGCAAGTATGTGGGCCGAACCAGTTTTAGGATTGCATTTAGGGCCGTAGCTAACAGGGTGCTAGAGTCGGCTAAGCCTCAACCCCCTCCCCCCCTAAAATATTTTGAGCTCCCTGGAAAAGATTCTAAGATCACTAACTGAATTTACGTTCCAAAAATCCAAATGAAATTCTGTTAAAAAACGTAATTTACTTTTGAGGCCCTTTCACAGTTTTACAGAAATACTAAATTGTAATTAAAATAAGTGTTTTAACACTCACTCATCCTATTTGCACATATGATGCTAACATGATGTTTAATATTGCACTAGTTATGAGAACACTTTTATTTTCAAAACCAGCTACGATAGTGAAAGTATTACAATGAAAAAAAACTTGCAAACAAAATTGAAAAAAGTAAAAAAACAACCAGCTGTTCAATGTAAAGAAAATCAAAAATATTGAAATGCAAATAAGAGACCTCTATAAATTTGTTCCATAGGATTAGCATTAGAAAGAGGATCTTTTCGCTTCTTTCAAGCAACCCCATAAACTTAAAAGCGAAGCAAATAAATGCGACATCAGAATTATCGAGCAAGCCCACCATTACCATGAAGTTTTCTGCCAGAATAATAACCAAGAATTGCAACAACTACTTTTACCTTCTCTGTGTTACAATCGATTGTAAAACATCTCTTTGTAGATTCTAGGAAATAAACTAACTGTATTGATTGTGATTTTTTACGATGACAATTTTTCTCAATAGTAGAATTTTCGAGAATCAACCATCACTAAAATCTTTTTTTTTTTCATTATTTCTTTTTGATTTTAAAATGTTTAATTCATAGAAGAGACCATAAAATTAAAAATTTTATTATTAAAAGAGTCCCATAATTATCTTTCTTAAATAACTCAAGGCAGATATTTTTCAATATTAAGTTTACTCATAAAAAGTTCTTGTTCATCAAAATAAGTTTCTTTTACGAAATATTATGTATAATTACTTTTAAAAGTAACATTTCAATACCTTTAAAATTTTAAATATAAAAAACATTCAAACAATTTTGCAAAAAAACTTTTGCATTTTGAAACTACGACCAACCCCCATAACAGTTTTTGAATTTTGTGATATTTTCATGCAATTGATTGACACATTGAGTCTTTTATTGCAAAAGATTATTGAAATTCACATTTTTCCCTGCAAGTTTTGTTCTACTTTCTGTGGTAACCCCCCCCCCCCCCCAAAAAAAAAAAAAACGATTGTTTTGAATTAAGAAAAAAAAAACACATTCAATTCTAAAAATTATGAAAAATCTTATCAGACCAGAAATTTGGACATAGACATATCGCGAATTTTGACATATAGTTGCCAAAAAAGTCAGTTTCATCAATTGTTCGCAGAAAATGACCAATTTCGTCAAAAGATCATAAAAAGAAAAGAATTTTGTCGAAGGAATGCAAAAAAATGCAAATGCGGTCAAAGGATCAGGAAAAAAAAAACAAATTTCTTTTTAAAGGTCATGGGGAAAATGCCAAATTCATCAAGGGGTCGTTTCAAAGTGAAAAAAAATCTAAAATTCACAGCAATTTTTTGAAAGGTTTCTGTAGTGTGCTTGGAGGGAAATCCAGTTCATACACTTTTTTCCACCGCCCTTCGACAAAATTTGTGGATTCTTTGAGATCTTTTGAAGAAATGTGCTAATTTTTCCATAATTTTTTGACAATTTCTTTCATTTTAGAGATTTTTTGACGAAAGTTGCAATTTTTCAAGTTTTTTTTAATGAAATTTGCAATTTTGCTGCAATTTTTTTTAATGAAATTTGCAGTTTTTCATGATCTTTTAATGAAATTGGCAGGGTTTTTTGCGATTGCATTTTTCCACAATTCTAAGATTTTTGCTTTTTTTCTGTAATCCCTGGATGAAATTTGAGTTTTTTTTCAATCCTTTGATAAAATTTGCAGTTTTACTATTCTTTGACGAAATTTGTGTTTTTTTGCCCAATCTTCTGACTAAATTTGCATTTTTTTTTTCCCACGATCTTCTGGCGAAATTTGTGGGGTTTTTTTTCATGATCCTCTGACAAAATTTGCTTTCGTCCCGCGATCCTCAGCCAAAATTGATTTTTCCGAGAACAATTTACAAAATTGATTTTTTCCAGGAACCATTTTGGAAACTATTTTTTCCAAACTTCACATAATTTAATTTTTGGAACCAAAAACCTTAAATTTTTGGAAAATTTAGAACAATCAGGCCTGGGTTGCTTAGTGAATGTGAATTTTGTCTCATGATTGTGGCAAAAAAAAAAACTAATTTCGACAGAGTCGAGCAAAATAAATATGAATTTCATCAAAAAATCACAGAAAACATTCATTTCGTCAAAGGATCATAGAATAAATGCGAAGTTAAAGAGCCACTAAAAAACGGGAATTTCGTCAAAGAATCAAAAAAAAAAAAATGACGCAAATTTCTCCAAAGGGTTGCAGAATAAATGAAAATTTAGTCAAAGAGTTGCTAAAAAGTCACAAATTTCATCAAGGAATCTCAAAAACTTATTTCTTCAGAAGGTCGCAGAAAATGCAGTTGTCTCCTTACAGCACACACGCAAGGTGCAAACATACATGTTTATTATTATATATAATAACTTTTAATATTATTAAACTAATATTTGTAAAATTGGTCTTAAACCAACTTGTAGCAGTCTACACACAATCTAAAAATGACCTAAGCCAAAAGCAGAGTTTACTAGACCTGTAACAAAAATAATTAGCACCAGGAAGGAATTTTATCAATTGTAAAGACTAGACAGTATATGTATATATATTTTTTTTAAACATACTTAGCATAATTATTCTCAGTTGTTGATAAAAATTGCTTCAGTGATATTTTGTCATGCCTGTATTCTTATAATTTTTTAAATAGCACATAAAATAACAGTGAATTTTAAACATTTTTTCTTCCTCCCAAACAGCTAAACTCCCCTCATTGGAAAAATTGAATTTTAAGTCCTGCTCTGGTACAAATTTACAATTATTTATCTGATGAAATTAATGTGTTACAGATAAAAAGGAAATTGAATTTAAAATTATGTGTTGAAAAAATTCTTTGCTATGTCTTGTTAGGAAACAATCTTTTTTCCTCCTTACACTCCAAGAAAGAAACAAAAAGTTACATTCATTACATTTCATAAAATGCATAATTATTCTTATTTAATTTAAGAGTTCAAAAATAAACTTATATTAAGTTTTATTTTCCTGAATTTTTTTTCCTCATTTTGTGAGGAGAAAAAAATTAAATTTACAGCTTATTTTTGCCACCACATTAGCAAAAGCCTATTTTTGCCAGGACAGCTTTTTCCAAGCATGGCAAAAACTTACCAACCCTGTTTGGTATTTGGCCAAATAGTTACCATTTGGCTGGCCGAATATTTAACATAACAGGTACTATTCAGTCAGCCAAATATCCCGCACATCTCTAGATTGAAGCAATTTTGCATTTATGAACATATATGGAGTTCTCTGGTTCCAGCTTTCACTTAGAAAAATTAATTCACATTATTTCAAGGATATTGATGAATAATTTCATGCTGACATCTCAATGATTAGAAACATTTTAAAATTTATAAAATATTTTTTGCCAGTAATACTGAATACCATACAGATTTCTTTTCCATTGATTTTGCTTCACAACTTTTATATAGATTTAATTGTTGTAAGCCTAAATTATAATATTCAGACATAATTAGCAACATTTGCACATAGAAAAACATTTTTAAAAAATCTCATATTGCATTTTTTCATTTGAATTTTAAGATTCAAATTAAATCTAGTTTAATGAGAAGACTAAAATTAACATTAAACATTTTTTATTGACAAATAAAATGCACAAAATTCAATACTGTTTCTTTTTTTTAATTTAACCACTTACAACGATCAAAAACATTTGATTAAAATTTTTAACAATAAGTAACATTTATATAATCTATTTCATAACACCAAATTTTACAATCTAAATTCCAATAAATAGATACATCTAGCTTTCACCACATGACATTACTGTTTACATAACAATCTATTCAATATATTATACTTGATACAAGCAACAAGAATACACTTTTATGACACAGCATCGAACAGTTATTTGGTAGCTGTAAAGATCATATAAAAACACTTAAGAAAAACTCTCCTTTAAAAAAAAAATATCCTCTTAATAAAACATCTTCAAATTTTCATAAACTATAAAATCTGAACATCAGTGTAATAAATAGGATATAGAAAATCTCATTCATTAACAAGAATGAATTTAAACAAAACAAAATATTTTAAATGAATCACCGGGTACTTCAATGTTGATAAAACACTAAGCAAGAAGATTTTGTCCGGTCATTTCAGAACATTGGTCAAGGCCCATCAATGCTAAAACAGTGGGGGCGACATCACACAGAGCTGCATTATGCTTAATTTCTTTGAATTTCTTCGAACCTGTCATGCAAAATGGAACTCTGTTGGTTGTATGGGCAGTGTGGGGTCCTCCATTATCTCCTATCATTTTCTCGGCATTTCCATGATCAGCTGTTACTAGAAGCACAAAATCATTTTTCTTGCACGCTTCAAGTAAAAGCCCAATTGCTTTATCAGTAACTTCCACACCTTTGATAGCAGCTTCGTATTTACCAGTATGACCAACCATATCTGGAGGCGCAAAATTACACATAACAAATGGATATTTTTTCTGCTCTATAACCTTTACCATCTCCTCAGCAACTCCCATACAACTCATTTCAGGTTTTAAATCGTATGTTGCGACTTTAGGAGAAGGTACCATTAATCGGTCTTCTTTATCAAATGCTTTTTCTTGACCTCCATTAAAAAAGAATGTAACATGGGCATACTTCTCGGTCTCTGCACAGTGGAATTGTGAAAGTCCTTTTTTCGATATCCACTCTGACAAAACATTTACAGGAACAGTAGGAGGATATAACATACTAAAAGGAAACTCTTTCTTATATTGGGTCATTGTACAGATTTTGAGATTCTGGGGTACTTTACTGGTTTCAAAATGTCTCTGAATACCAAAAGCTTCAGAAATTTGTCGCACACGATCAGCTCTAAAATTAATAAAAATTAGAGTATCGTTATCTTGAATCATACCCTTTTCATCAATAATGATGGGTTTTAAAAACTCATCAGTCTGAGGGTCAGCAGCATCGGTGTAGCGTTTTTGCACGAGAGAAACCACATCATTAGTAGTTGTTTTCTCACCAATTCCTTGAACTAATCCTTCATATGCAAGTTTAATTCTTTCATGTCTATTATCTCGATCCATAGCATAATACCGACCCATTATTGTGGAAAGACTACCGTATCCAAGTTCTTTCAGTTTATCTAATACTTGCTGAATGTAGGTAACACCGCTAGTTGGACTTGTATCACGACCGTCTGCAAAGAAATGGATGTAAGTGTTAGGTACACCTTGTTGTTTGGCAGCTTCGAGGAGAGCAAAAAGATGTTTAATATGACCATGCACACCACCATCACTGATTAATCCGAGAAGATGAAGCCTTCCATTTCCAGACTTAGCATTATCCGTGCAAGCTATAAAATTTGGATTTTCACCAATCTTTTTGTTTTCAACATCCATGTTTATTCGAACAATATCTTGATACATAACTCTGCCACAACCTATATTCATGTGACCAACTTCACTATTTCCCATTAAACCTGCAGGCAATCCAACTGATAATCCTGAAGCATCTAAAGTAACATACTGACCAGGTGATTTTGCAAGTCCATCCATCACGGGGGTATTAGCATTAGCGATTGCATTTCCTTCTTTAACATCAGAAATACCCCACCCATCGATAACGACAAGGCATACATTACTCATAATTACAAGAAATGTAAAAGTTAATTAACGCTAGCAAACTATACAGTTCAAGACCTTGTTTAACCTTGTCAAGTAATGTCAAATCGTTCTTGTTCTCCTCTCACCGGTTAAATTTCAGAGCCATTGCCAAAAGAGAACATACAATTTCAATATCGATTAGAATGCCATCTAGTGGCTACATCTTAAGATGACTCCCAAGGCCCCCTTATCATAATCATGATATTATGATATTATGATAAGTTAGCCTTGATGACTCCATTGACTTTCTAATATACGTAGACGCCACATCCCATTGTTCTCTCGGCATGGTTTCGAATCCAACATTTTTGGCGAAAAGATGCCGTTTTTTGGCGGTGATCACTTTATTGGCATCTTTCAGATTTCACAAAGAGGAAAGCAGAAGTGCGGTCAACTCAAGACAAACATAACAATTGTTATGTTTGTCCCCGGTTTTCTCCCGCCGTAACTCATATTAATATGAGTTTCGGCGGGAGAAAACCGGTTTGGCGCTCTAAATCTGCCCTAGGCAAAGATGTCGGCCTAAGAAAAGGTTGCCGGTGTGCTGTCTAAGTATCTTAGGTCATTGGATGACTCTCTACTACAAGGAGTGCTCTTTAATCTGCACACTTTTTTCCCAACCATGATTTGCCATCTAAACTGTATCTCCCAAACAGATTGTTTAGACAGAGCCAACGTTTAAGTCCAAGAGCCGACAGCTCAAAAACTAAGGTATCGAGCACAAGAAAAAACCTTTATTTTATGGAAGAGTAGTAATAGGTGTATCTAATGATCCATGTCTGCCAGAAGCGAAGTGGTGCATAAACCAAAAACAAATACCAAAGGACCGTAGCTAAGGGGGTTCTAGGAGCGGTTTAACCCCCCCCCCCTAAAACATTTTGAGCCTCCCCTGGAAAAGATTCCAAGGTCACTAAATGAATTTACGTTCCGAAAATCCAAATGAAATTCTGTTCAAAAATCTAATTATTTTTTAGGCTTTTTCACAGTTTTACAGACTATTGTAACTAAAATAGGTGTTTCAATCCTCGCTCTTCCTATTTGCAAATGTGAAGCTAACATGATATTTAATATTGCGCTAGTTATACACAGCAATTTTCCATCATCATATTCTTTTCTCAGCATAAAATAAAGTTATCATAACAATTTAATAAGAAAAACAGTACTAGTGAGAATATATACTAATTTATCTTTCTGCGTCAGAGAGAGAGATATAGAATATCAGCCCTCCTACATATTCTTGAGCTCCCTCCCCGCCCTATTATCACTTCTAGCTATGACAGCGTTGAATTCAGGGGGTGGCCCGGAGCTATCAAATGTCCCCTCCCCCCGAAAATTTCGAGATTTTGTGTTTTCAATGGTAAAAAAGTGTAATCCCCCCTCGGAACTCAATTGTGTCTCCCGCCCGGAGCCACAGAAGTCTCTCCCGTGAAAAGTGTCTGAATTCAACATTGAGCTACGGCCCTGAATATCACTAGTGGTTTACTTGTAGGTTTAGCATTGTGTTTTCCGCATACAATTAAAGGTATGAAATGTACGAAAAACACAATGATAAACCTAATAAACCACTGGGGATATTAATTTTTGGCTTATGCAACACTTCGTTTCCGGTAGACATGAATCATTAGATTCCCTTGTTACTACTCTGTTACTACTCATAATTATGAGTAGTAACAGAGTAGTAACGAGTAGTAAAGATTGTATATACAGTCTTTCTGTGTGAATTTCTAAAATTGTACTTAATAGTTTCACTTTCCTCCCCATGCCTCCCATAATTCAAAAAGGAAAATTAGCTGTTTTCTCTTCTTCTCCCTTTTTTTTATCACATAAGATATTTTCAAAGTATTAATTTATTATTTTTATTTTATTATTATTGTGTGCGTGTGTTGAGGGGGGGGGGGGATCCTGAAATGTGTTTCAACTATTTTCCACTTTATCAATCACCATTTATTACTAGGACTTCCCTCAGAGGGATTAGTCTAAGCGATATTGCTCAGAATACACATTTAATAACTTGCGATAAGTAAAGAAAATGAGATGTTATCTTTAATTGGTGATAAAATTGTGATAAAATATGATGAAAATAAGCATATTGAATCATAGAATTACAAAATCTTATATATAAAGTTGCATATACTATTTTTATAAAAGGTAAAGCAAACCATGCATGGATATAAAAATGAAATATGTAAAATGTTAAAAGTAATACAGAAAACAAAACACCAAATTTTCCTATATTGGAAATATAACTCTTTGAAATGATGTCATGGACATAAACAGAAGCTCCGCGCCGATTTGAGAAACAATAAATAACATAAACTATTGTGTTAGAAGAGAATGGAGTGCATTTTATATGGTGTGAGATCCGTCTGAATAGTTTATAATGTTGAATATCTGTTTTCCATGGATGCAATGAGGTTGTCAATAATAGTTAAGGAATCCTTTTTTTAAGAATTTGTCCTAAACGAGCATTTACATCTTATAAGTTACTGTGATGCCAAAGTTATAGTTTCTAACCCGAACAGTATCCTAGAAATTGCAATATTCTCAATAAATTGGGTTTTAAACTTTTTCTAGAAAAAAAAATGTTTAATTTGTGAAATTAAATTGTCGAATGTTTTATAAATCGTTCATAACGAGAATATTATATCATTAAAATTGCCACCAAAAAAAAAAAAAAAAAAAAAAAAAAAAAGATTTTAAATTTTTAGTCATATCAACATCAAAGAATTCTCAATTTTAGAACTTTTTTTACTCGTGCATTGATGGTGATTATTGTTCATATGCAAAATATAGTATATTTTGCAGCAAAGATGGTTACCAACATTTTTTGCCCACATTTTTTTTTTTTTAAATCGGCAAGGTACTCCCAATGATAACGAAAAACACAAACGTTATTGCTTTATAGCATAGAAATACAGAATCAAAAGTTATTTATCTCATATTATTTACACATAAATTATCTAATTAGTGCTAGCAGATGCATTTTTAAATATACATAGATCAATATAATGCTTCATTTTTCTTTTCTTAGTATTTCTTAGTATTCATTGTTCATTTATTTGTATTATTCAGTGAAAAACTCACTTTCTTAAGCCCGAATTACGTCAAACTTTTTATAAAAGCGCCAAAGTCCATATAACAGCGAAGTATTGTGAAGAGTATTAAATACAAGGTAGTAAGACACTTAGCCAAGCGCAGGTAATAAATCGCCAAATATTGTTCTTTTCGCCCTCTCTCGAAATGCATTTTTTCCGTACATTTAAAAAACACGATTTTGAGTCACCTTATTTAAAATTCAAATAAATAAATAAGAGGAAGCAGTAATATCATAAGTAAAACATTTTATTTCAGCATCAAGGAATTGTATCGTAGTTACACATATGGAAAAAAGCTGCTTTTGGCCAAAAAACGTAGTCTTCACTAAATTTGAATCCGATTAAAAAAGTACCGTGATTAATTAAAATGTTATAGGCAGAGCTGCCAAGTCTCCGGCATTTTGGATACCGGTATTTTAATACAGAAATTGTTTTATTAAACTGGAACATTCTGCGGATTTAAAAAATAACTTTTCCTATAAGAAAATTCTGCTATGCAATAAGCGGGGGCTTCGCATCTCTAGGAATATTTCGTAATCTACTTTTTAGGTGCGTTCGTAATTATGTAATTACGTAGCACCTATTGTTGTCGCTCCGTCCGTCCGTCTGTCTGTCCGTCTGTCCGTCCGCATATAACAACGCAAAAACTACCCAACCGAATCGTTTGAAATTTAAAATACATAATTATAACATAATTTTATCGAGTCATTTCAAATTTTATGAAAATCGAATGGATAGATCAATTACAGGGAGAATCAAAAGGATTCCGTTACATTACGGTCAATGGGGGAAAAAGTTTCAAATGTATTTTAATCGTTTGAAATTTAAAACATATAATTATTGCGTAATTTTGTCGAGTCATTTCAAATGTTATGAAAATTGGATGCATAGATCAATTACAGGGACAATCAAAATGATTCCGTTACATTACGGTCAATTGGGAAAAAAATTTCGAATGCATTTTAATCGTTTGAAATTTAAAACATATAATTATTACGTAATTTTATCGAGTCATTTCAAATGTTATGAAAGTCGGATGCATAGATCATTTATAGGGACAATCAAAGGTATTCCATTACATTACGATCAAAATGGGAAAAAAGTTTCAAATGCATTTTTATGATGTTACACTCATTCGAACATAATAGAATTGGCATGAATCTATGAAGTATATACTAAAATATGCATTCTGTACAATCTGTGGTGCAAAGAATTTTTATTATTAAATTACAGGGCCACACAAAAGTATTCCTCTACATAATGCTTTACGGGGAAACATTGTTTGGGGTGTGTTTTTATTATATTCAACTATTTCACATTTTATGAATAAGATATACGTTTCTGAGGTGTAAAAAAATTACTTTCTGTATATTTACAGTAACACAAAAAAAGATTTCGACTACTATACTGTATCCGTAGTACGCTCTACTATATCAGCAAGATTTTAATATTTTTAAAACTTCGTTATCGTACGAACGCACCTCATTTGCTACGTTCACGTGCAATTTCCAACTTGTTAACCTTAAAAAAAGCAACGACCATTTTTCGTGTATAAAAAGTATTGCTAATTGTTCCATTTTGCATACAAGGTACCGATTGTAATATTGATACATCTCTGGTGATAAATTTCCAATAATTTTTCAAATCCCATTTATTTCATTAAAAATATAAATCTTTTATTCATTTAGTTTAAAGTAAATGGTTTTTAACTAATTTCATAATACTTTTGAAATATCACTTTTCATTGGCCATTTTTTAAAAGCATTTAGAAAATGTTTTTTTTTTTCAGTCAAATATAGACTTTGGTCTGTCCGCATTTTATTTTATTATTATTATTATTTATAAATGGTGGAGAAATATTAATACTTAATCCATAATGTACATAATATATGACTCTGTTATTACATAAGTCACCTTTTTATTATCATAAAAATTATGTTTTTACTGATTTTTATTAATTCAATAAGAAAAATTTTGTGCTTTGAGCAATAGATGTCCGCATTTCATTTATTTATTTATTTTAACAAAATTCTTTGCATTTGGAAGAATTTTTATTTAAATGGGAAATCCAAATGTCGCTGTTAATAAATCAGAAAGTTACAAAACGAGTAGACGCATACTATCAAATATGGAAAAACGACGAATCCAAAAAAAGACGCCGTATGAAATATCATCTTTTAAAGCAAAAAAAACGAGGTCTGATTATCGAGCCTACTGATTACGAAATGTGCATTACATTAAAAAAATACTGCAAATATTGATTTTCTTTCTTTTGTGCAGTTTTGGCTTCGAAAGATGCGTATGTTGCAAAAAAGATATAAGCGGCTATGAAAACATAATTGGTTAACGTTCATGCTCAGTTTTACAAACAAATATGGCACACCGAGGTACCTAATTGGTGCCAAAATGGCGATCAGTTGTCTAACATAGTTATCATATAAATGTTATAATAAATTGTTTGTTCTAAAAATATTATCATTTATTGATTGTTATTTCTTTTTTTTTTTTAATAATAGAAAATGTTTCGTTTATTCCTTTTTTTTTTTTTTTTTTTTTTTTTTTCATTTTGAAATAAATAAATAGCGTGTTATTATAACATGCTATATGTATCTTGTAATCAAAACGATGTTTTCGCCTAATTGGCATAAAAATCTCGCCAAACCCGGTGCTTATATCTCTAGTATATTCTCTCAAGTATTTTATTTGTATATACTATAATTGTTTTTACATACCACTTACTTCTTCTTGTATATAAAAATAGGTAAGTGGCTCCTTTATGCAGTATAAATTGTATAAATCTTTAAAAAATAACCCCCGTTGCCCCTTTTTGGATCGAATTTTTAAAAAATCAATGTCTAATTCCAGTATTGCTCCCAAGTATGCATACATATTTCAAATTTCAAAGTTGTATGCCAACAGGAAATGGATGAAAAATGGGAAAAGATAGGCACCAGGGTACATACTTGGCGTCAAAATGGCATTATTTTACCTGAGATGGTAACCCGGCTTTATTTATTTATTATTTGTTTATTTACTCATAAAATGCTTATTTACTTTCATTTCCTTTTTTTAATTATATAAAATATTTGTTTTTATAGTTATTAATTATTATTATTATTTTATTTACTGTAAGTTCTTTTTGAAAATTGAAAATAATTTAAAAATGTATAAGGAAAGGGCAGCTGACGTCACTGTGGACGAATTACTGTGGATAAGGGAGAAAAACCTGTCCGTTCTTTAACAACTGACACTGTACGGATGAGCTCCGGGAATTTGATTGGTCCAAGTTTCCCAGTGCATAAGTAAGTATGATATGATTAGGCTACGCCGTCAAGATGATTCCTACAATGATCGCTATGACAAAAAATGTAGCGGTAGATTGGTTGACAGAAGTGTTTGTTTGTAAACATGCCCTTTCCTTATATGTAAGCGTTAATTGAAAACGGAGTTTTCGCCAAATGGGCTTTGAAAAAAATTACGCCAAATCTGATGCGCGTGTGGCATCCGTGCCAAAAAATTAGTGACCAGAATTACTAGCCCTTCAATGACAAACTCCCTCTCTATGAAGAAGGATCATTCCATTTTTTAGCAGGTGGGGAAAGGTAGGAGGGAGTGATCGGTACAGAAAGGTAGAGCAGTTAATTGAAATAGTGGCTTCGTCTATCAACTTGAAATTAAAATACATTAGCGGAACACTGAAGATGTCATTTTTGTTTTATGTTTAATTAATTATTTGGTTATTAAAATAAAATATTTTTTTTAAATTGAAATCGGATTTTTAAAATTGAAATATCACTAATTTTATCTAGTTTAAGTGCAGTGCTCCTTCTCCTTATTAAAATTTAAAAAATAAAATTAGAGCAAGATTGCTTTTTTTTTTTTTTTTTTTTTTTTTTTTTTTGCGAAAAATAAAAATAACGTATCGTAAAAGTAACGTAACGCAGATTATTAAAATTTTTTCTTATTCGGTTTCATAATTCTTTAACTTTAAACAATCTTAAAATTGGCGAAAAATAAAAGTAAGTAACATATCTAAAGCCATTACTGAAATTTTTTTGTATTAGATTTCATAATTCTTTATATCTTAAAATTGTGTCATTTGTGCCTCCCCTCCCCTCTCAAAAAAAGTAAATAAATTAATAATCGCCCAGCTTTATTTACAAGCTTTCGAATTGTTTTGATTTTTTTTTTTTTTTTTTTTTTTTTTTTTTTTGTAAGCAGATACATCCTAAGTAATAATCATGAAATACTAATTTATGGAAAAATTCAAAAGAAAAAAAAAAAAAGAAATTAAACCAAAGGTGACGAGTCCTGGTCAATATTATCCACTGGCGTCAATACATTATCCGTATTTATGCAATCTTTAGCCGAAGTCCGTTCCAAATCGTCAACATCTTTTTCTGAGGTCAATATTTTATTCGTTAGCCAAATTCTGTTCAGAGTCGTCATCAAAATTAATCGAAGTTGGCCTTGAAAAAGGCCTTTTGGTTGTAAAATCATTAGACATAGCGCAGGCTTAATCAAATTATCAAATGGAGCCAAATCAAAAGAAATCGTACTACTGAATGTACTTTTAGTACATCACTCCCTCCTACCTTTCCCCACCTGCTAAAAAACGGAATGATCCTTTCTCATAGAGAGGGAGTTTGTCATTGAAGGGCTAGTACCAGAATTGACTTCCACACACAAACGAAATATAAGTTAAAAGGAAACATGCAATAAAAATAAATATAAAGGGAAAATTATGTTGTTGTAAAATGAAATGAAGTGAAACTAATTGAACGCGCTTTGCATAAATTAAGAAAATGAAAATATCGTCTGATTTTAATTTTTATTATTCGAAGAACTTTGACAAGTGTATGAGAACGATTGAGTTCTCTGAATGTAATGACGGATGTGGCTTTTACATGGAATTAAACGACATTTTTTATAATATATGGATTTTTAGATTAATTTGAACTTAGAATAAGTTTATCTTAACAGATGATCTCGATTTTAATTCAAGAGCTCCAAGCATCGCGTAGATGCAACCCGCAAATGAAGACATGCATGGTTAGTAAGTAATTTTTAAACTAACCCAACTTTCGAATTCTAACATACTGGTACCCTCGGTTCGGGACAGGAGTTTTTGAATTTTAATTAATTTTAAATGAAAAAATGATTCTGAGTAGTTTGAAAACTCAGAGAAAAGGACTGAGAGCTGCTTTTACTCTCACGTTTAAGAAAATTGAAACTGAATTAACTAAAGAAACATGTGACATTAAAGAACTTTCTATTTTGAAAACTCAACTGTTTGATAAATTTCAACGGATGGACACTTGTCAAAGTCAAATTTCGGAAATATTTTTACAAGATAAGGACGAAAAATTGTTTACCGAAGATTTTGAAGGTGCAGAAGAATATCGAGAAAAATATATAGAAATATGTGCACGTATTGATGAAAAGATACAGTTTTCTTCATAAAACGCAAATTTAAATTACCGGAGATCGAGCTGAAAAAATTTAACGGCGAACCAAAGGAATTTTTATCATTTTGGAGCCAGTTCAAGAAAATACACGAAGACGATTCTATTGCCGCGGAGGATAAGATGCAGTACCTATTCCAATGTATGGAACCAAAATCAAAAGCGGAGCGTTTAATATCAAGCTATCCAGCTACCGCGGAAAATTATCCGAAGGCTATCGATCAATTAAAACAGAGGTTTGGACGAGATGATCTTCTTGTGCAAATTTATGTCAGGGAATTGTTAACCCTCGTAATGAAAAATGCCACTGCGCCGAAAATGAAAGTTGACTCTTTTAGCCTCTTTATACTCGTTAGCCTCTTTATACGATGAGTTAGAAAGCAAACTTCATGATCATGCCTTAGAAAGTTTGGGAAGAACTCAAGAGAAGTATGGAAACTTTCTCATGCGCTTGGTTGAGAGCTGCTTGCCTGAAGAAGTTCTTTTGACCTGGGAAAGAAGTCGAAATCATGATACATATTCCAGTGAGAATTCCAGAACTTTAAAAAAACTGATGGACTTTCTACGCCAAGAAGTTCAAGGAAATGAAATAGTATCTTTAGCAAGAAAAGGCTTTGATTCTGTTGTTAGAAAAAAAAACATTTCATCTGAAATTATTAGCAAACCTGATCCAGCCACCGCATCTGCATTGGTGAGTATAGAAAATAAAGGTAAGAAAAACAATTGCATATTCTGTGATAGGTTTCACCCCTCTAATAAATGTTTTGGGGCTAAAAAAATGTCTTTAACTGAAAAACAAAAAATTTTGTTAAAAAAGGGAATTTGTTTCACTTGTTTGCAAAAAGCTAGTCATCTGAGTAAGAATTGTAATATTAAAAATAAATTAAAATGTAATTATTGCCATAAACCTCATTTTGAAATAATGTGTCCAGAACAAAATATAAATAATAATCAAGATGATACTTTAAAATCTGAAAATTCTCTTTCTAATTGTAGTAGAAATAAAGTTGTGTATATGCAAACGCTTGGCGTGCGCATTCGATCGCAAGGTCGCCAAAAGGTCGTACGCGCACTGCTGGATTCAGCGAGCCAAAGTAGTTACGTAAGCGAGAGAATAACGAAATCACTAAAAATGCATCCTATAAGAAAAGAAATAATTATTCACGCGCTGTTCGGGGGGGGGATGAAAAAAAACCTAAAAAACATGATGTGTTTTCTGTAGAAATCAGTGAATTAGATGGAAATAATGCATTTTGTTTTGAAGCATTTTCCGAAAAAAAGATTTGTGGATTTGTACCTAAAATTAAAGGTTATAGAATCTTAAATGAATTAAAAAGAAATAAAATAAATCTATCTGATGATTTTTGTAAGGAATCTGAAATTGATCTTTTGGTGGGGGCTGATATGATAGGAAAATTATTGACAGGAAATTTAATTCAATTAAATTGCAATTTGACTGCCATAGAAACCAAGCTCGGTTGGACAGTAATGGAGAAACAAACGTGTGGCAAGAAACATAACGTTTTGACAACATTGTCTATGCACGTTAGAAATATTCCTTTAAATGAATTATGGGAACTTGAAACCATAGGAATTTCTGACCCCATTCAGAGTTTTGAAAAACGGGAAAACTTTGATTTAAACGATTTTAAAGAAAAAATGAAAATTCTTCCCGATGGCAGATATGAAGTAGGGCTTCCATGGAAGTGTAATTTTAAGAACTTGCCCGACAATAAAGTTTTAGCTCGGAAGAGATATGAAAAAATGATTAATAAATTGAAATGTGGGGGATTTTTCGATGAATATCAGGAAGTATTTAAGAATTGGGAAAAAATGAATATTATTGAACGTGTTCCAGAAAATGAATTAAGTAATAAATGTCATTATTTACCGCATAGGCCCGTTATCAGGTTAGATAAGGAAACCACAAAAATACACCCTGTGTTTGATGCATCTGCTTCTGAGAAAGGGAAACCCTCGTTAAATGAATGTTTGTATAAAGGCATTAATCTTATAGAATTAATACCTGATATTCTTGATCGTTTTAGAATGTATCCTATCGGTATAACTGCAGATATAGAAAAGGCTTATTTAATGTTATCTGTTATACCTAAAGATAGAGATTTTCTTAGATTCTATTTCCCATGTAATGAAGGACAATTGATTTATAGACATTGTAGAGTTGTCTTTGGTGTCTCTTCTAGCTCTTATTTATTAAGTGCATCTATAATGCATCTTTTAGAAAATAGTCCTCCTGAATATAAGGAAACTGCTGAAAAATTAAAATGTTCATTTTATGTAGATAATTGTGTATCAGGTGTTTTTAACATTAATGAAGCTGAAATGTTTATTGAAAATGCGAAGTTATTAATGTCTAAAGGGTGTTTCAATTTGCGTTGTTTTGAAAGCAATGTAGCTTGCAAGAATGTTGATAAACATACTGGGGATACTTCAGTTTTGGGGATTATTTGGAATTTAGATAAAGATTCTTTGAAATGTTGTTTAGATTTAGAAACATTAACGTGTGCAAGGAAAATTACTAAGAGATTAATTTTGAGCATTGTGCAAAAGATTTTTGATCCTATCGGCTTATTCTCTCCTGCTACATTGCTTCCAAAATTATTGCTACAAGACTCATGGAAACAGAAAATTCCATGGGATCGAGAATTACCTTGTAACACTGTGAGTGCTTTTCTGAAATGGTTGAAGAATATTGATGTTTTAAAAGAAGTAGCTATACCTCGATATTTAGAAATTAATGCTTCATCTGAACTTCATGTTTTTGTTGATGCGAGTAAAGGGGCATATGCAGCATGTGTCTTCGCTAGATCAATAATTGATTCCGAAGTCAAGGTCAAAATTACGAATATTGATCTAGCTAAAGACGCACCCCTTTAGCTCTTAGATAATATATCTAATTATGATAAGATGATAAGAATATTTGCTTGGATTCTGAGATTTATAAATAATTGCCGAAATGTTTCTAATAAGTGTAAAGATTCTAATCTTACTCAAAATGAAATTGAAAATTCTGAAAAATATCTAATCCGTTTAGTTCAGAGCTATTATTTGAATAATAAAAGGTCATTAAGTGATATTGTAACATTCACAGATGATAATGGAATTTTAAGAGTAAACACTAAAATAACTGAAAGAAATGACCGAGAATCATTTTTGTATCCAATATTGTTGCCAGGTAAATGTGAATTTACTAAATTATTGATTAGATCAGTACACCAAAAGAATTGTCATGCAGGGATAAGAACAATGCAATCCTTAATAAGAGAAAGATTTTGGATAATTAGAGCTAGAAGAACTATTAAAAATGTATTGTACGACTGTATTGCATGTAAAGTTTAAAGTTTCGCTTTGTCAAGCGAACCAACACCTTTGCCACCAGATCGCGTAACAGATTGTGCTGTCTTTGAAATTATTGGAGTAGACTTAGCCGGGCCTTTATTTCTAAAAAATGGCGAGAAAGTTTGGATAGCATTGTTTACTTGTGCCGTTTATCGCGCAGTTCACCTTGAACTAGTCAATTCGCTATCTTCTGATGCTTTCCTGCTAGCACTTAGACGTTTTATAGCTAGACGCGGTAGGCCCAGCACTATTTATTGTGATAACGGAACAAACTTTAGGGGGCTTCCAATGAACTTTCGAGATTAAATTGGGATAAAATTTTAAAAGAAACCATGACGCATAAAATTGTTTGGAAATTTATACCTCCCACCGCAGCTTGGTGGGGAGGCTGGTGGGAAAGGTTAGTTCGAATTGTAAAAGAATTGTTAGTACGTACTTTAGGTACCGGGTGTCCTGAAAAGGACTGAACGATTTTAAAAATCAATAACTTGCAAACTTTTACAGATATTTAAAAAGTTCTTGCACAAGAATCATCTCAAAGGTCAAAAGTTTTTTTCCTTCGATTCTGGATTTTAGTTCAAATTGCAAACAATAGATGGCGCTCAGAGCGCTAGGTGCGGTGTTGAGATGGATATTGACGTCACTAGGTACTGAAACAAAATAAGGAGTTTAAGACTGTGGAGTGGGTCTCGTTGGACAATGCAATCTTGCTTTAAAATTGAACTTTAAAATATTCATTGCTTAAAATTCATTAAATGTTAAAAATTTATTTGAAATCAAAATTAAAAAATACATAGCAGTGCATAATGTAATAGCAATGTGTATTGTAATAGCAATGTGTTATGTAATAGCAATGTGTAATGTAATAGCAATATATAATGCAATAGCAATGTAAAAAATATCAAATAAAAGGATTTGATAATAATGAGAACTTGAATGATGACTTAAAATACATTCATCAAAAAATATATTGATGTTGATACTTCTTTATTTATATATTATGTTAAAAAAAATCCTTTGCCAAAACTATTCCGAATGTTTAATACAACACAATCCCACAATCGGTCACATTTTTATATTATTCCTTTTCTTTTCTTTTTTTATTTTCTACTACGCAAATTAATGTACTGGAATAAAAGTGTAAATTACAAAGCGGCTTTCATTTCAGAGGTCAGCAATCTCAATGATTAAATATACGAATAAGCAATTTTCAAAAGAGGGGAGAAAAAAGAAGAGAAGAGAAAGAGAACCTTTAGGAAATACGCATCCGTCAAAGAATAAATGAATTATTTCTATCGAGATAAAAGTAGAGTAAAGAAAAAAGAACAGAAACACGCTTTAATTCTTAGTCAGCAGCACATGTATAAATGCGCTTCTGCGATATATAACAGATATAATATATTTGCGTTCATCAGCTTATCCATTCCGCCCCCCCCCCCCCCCGCACACCAAGCATGATAAATAAAAAATAGACTTCTATTACTCATGTAAAATGATTATGATCGCAAAAAGATCACAACTCAGAAACATAAATAGATGATGAAATAATTACTTTCTTTTCATTGCAGTTTTTTTTTTGATTAATTAACATTTATTAAAAAAATATTTATTCACCGATTCCATTGCTTTCCTAGTTAAATGAAAGCGTGTTCTTTCCTAATATATATTCAAAAGCGTACTAAAATAAAATTTTCGTACGGTATACATTTAGACACATAACGTTCCACATACGCAGCACGATTACTGATCGCTCGTGATCTGAGTGCCAAAAGCGCTGTCACGTATACCGGTCGCTCGTCCCGAAGGCATTAATAACTCAGACTCTATAGGACTGCTATGCTAAACATCGTCAGCCGCCTCGCCGCCAGCAGCGGAATTTTAATCTCGACCTCAGGTTGCGTGCATAAAGTCCATTGGTATGATTCTGAATATAAGGCACTAGTAAAGTTTAGTTCACATTTTCAACTAACAAAAATTTGGGTAATTTCATGAGCTTTACAGATAATCTGATTCCATTTCTTTTCTACGCACTTTTTTAGATTGAAAATTTTTACTGTAACATCTTTAGATCGAACTCTACTTTTCTTTCTGGTTCCACCCCTTTTTTTTATATGACTTCACAACTTTTTCAGATTCTTTCAGGAACTTCATCAATTAACTTCAACTAACAAATCTAAACTAATATTAGTATTAGTTTATAGTTAATAGTAGACACATGAGTTTGGCAAAATCCTGGAAATAGTGCCAAGTTGGCGTCACTGCTGGCGAGTAATTTTGGTCACCAAAATTGGCGATATTTCGCCAAGATGTTGACAAACTTGATAACATTTGGCGATAGAACCTCCCCCCCCCTCCGATAGTAGTTTCCCAACAGTTTCGCGGTATCTACGTAAATTTCATTTGTCCATTGGTATCTATACTTAGATTTTCATTGCTCCATTTTCAAATATTTATTTTTTTATATACAGAAGGATTTTTTTTTCCAAATTATCCATTTGTGATTGAAACATCTGTATTGTAGTAACTGTTTTGGCTTCGAAAGCATTCAAGTAAAGGTGCGATGTGGTTTTACACATATTTAATTACAATTTATATATATGTTTATGAAAAAATATGCATTTTATGTTTCTAATGATGTCAATTTCAAAAATCTATCGGAATAATCTGCGGAATAATTGGCTCCAAGTAAACCCAAAACTTTAAACATATACGATTACACCATATACTAAATATTTGTGTTCAGACATATTTCTATATATCAATTCCTCAACAACCTGACTAAATTAATGTTATACTTTAATTATTCATTCAGGGTTTATATTCCTTTAGCGTTGTAAAACTTAGCTGATTTGAGACAACATAATTGCACATTCTATTAACTACTTTGCCCAATAATGTTTTGAGTGGATAATAGTATGTTTATTTTATTGAACAACATACATCTGATTTGTGTGCTTGACATGAAGTAGTGATGGGCGATTCTGGAAATTTTGAGAATCGATTAAAATTGATATCGTATAAAACAACATCGATCATAATAAGAATCGATTTCTCAGTTCTAGAATCGATATTTCGATATTCAGGCTCACACACAGAAAATCCCAGTTACTAATTCCAAAACTTAGACAATCAGCAGGACCGTAATTACCTCCTCCCACCACTCATCCCCATTTACGGAAGCATAGAATTAAGCTATTGCAGATTTTAGAGTCGGATAATAAGAATTTTAAATTTTATAATGATTGTCACTTATGGTTGTCACTTACACAAAAACTTTGACAAATTTGAGAGACATAACTCAACTAATAACAACACTGAGTAACTTGGCATTAAATCGAGGATAAAGAGTGCCAAGAGCGTGTAACTAGGATGGCGAACAAGGAGTATAGACAAAAAAACTTTTTTTTTCTAATGCCAACCAAATGTTACACGAGATAGTTTGGAAGAACAAAAAATATGTCCCATTCCCAAGGGGGCAGGTAAACCCCACTCTTGACGAAAGGGCGACCATAGCCCAAATGTATCTTTTGTCGAAGTTTCAAAATGAGGATTTACAATAAAATAGAACGAGAATTGGACGTTTTAAAAATTGCATGCATACTTTGAACGGCCCATTTAGTAAAGATTGGCGAGGAAGGGGAGGGGGGGCAATGGATCAGAACGGACGAACTTGAAAAAAAAAACATAATTAACTAATAACCCAAATAACTGAGCTTCTAAACAAAAATATAGTGTTTAACTTAGTGTTGAATTCATTGGGTGGCCCGCGGGGAACATGCACTCTTTGAAACTATAAAAAGTGCCAAGAGCATGTAACTAGGTGGAGAGAGAGGTAGTAACAGAAAAAAAACGAGGAGATAAAAGCTTTGAAACGATATGTTACATGAGATGGTGTGGAAGAAACAAAAAATATGCCCCCCCATCCAGGGGGACAAGGTAAATCCCAAACGGACAGAAGGGCGACCCCGGCCCAAATGTATCTTTTGTTGAGGTTTCAAAATATGGATTTACAACAAAATAGAACGAGGATTAGACTTTTTTAAAATCGCAGTCATAATTTGAAAAAACCTGTAAGTAAAGATTGGTGAGGAAGGGGGGGGGGCGGTAGAACAGCCGAACATGAAAAAAAAAATAGTGCCACTCTGAGAGTGCCGATAGAAGTGAAACCTTGAACAATTACGTGCGTATTTTTGAATCGTTAGGATATATAATTTTAAATCGTCAGGAAATATTTTTAAATGAATAAAAAAAGGTTCTATAATATTAAAGAATATATTAATATCTATAAAAAAACCGCGCGATACGATATGTCCAGCTATTGTAGTCCAGCTATATGTCCAGCTATATGTCCAGCTATAACTACTTTCTTACATTTTAAAACGCGATAAATACACCAACCAAAATTAGACCATACTATCGATACCTTAATCCTTATCCAAATAAATCATTTTGTATTAATGCCTGTTACAATATCGTGTGCAATCAAACGATTGCGGGTTCGAACCCCAGTTTCGCTGATATGTATCAATGTTTTTTTTTTTTTCGAAGAAGTTTGAAAAATTATAATTTTAACACATTATGGGTCCATAACGTGACCTGAAATGATGGGAGAAAATTTCTTATGCTAGATTTGTAATGTATGAAGCATAAGCTTTCAATAGACATATTGTATCAAGAAATGAGAAAAAAAACCCTCTGCCCCCCCCCCCCCCAAAAAAGGTCCTATAGGGAAAACCGGGAAACTGGAATAGCAAAAAGAACGGCGAGAAATGGTTAGCTATACTAGAATTTTTCTCATCACTGTAACTCCTATAAAAGCAAAGTTATAGCCTTTTAAAAATTGAAATGAAGTGAAGAAATAAGCAAAATTAGGTGAGTGATCGACAAGGGGGGAGGAGGGGCCCACAGCTCTGGCGGTGCCATGTAGCATAACTTTTAAGTTAAAAATGGTAGAGAATTAAATGAGCGAAATTTTAAGGTATATATATTGGGGGAGGGTGCGAGCCCCCCCCCTCAATTTTTTTTGTTTCTTTTGAAGAAACCAAAAAATATGACCCCCCGGCGGGGCGCAGATAAACCCCAAACGGGCGGAAGGGCGACCCTTAATTTATCTTTTGTCAAGAATTTAAAATATGGATCTAAAATAAAATAGACCGAGAATTGGACATTTTTAAAACTGTATGCATATTTCGAACGGCCCTGTAAGTTAAAACTGACGCGGAAGGGGGGGATTAGATAAGACGAGCGTGAAAAATAAAACATAATAAACTAATACTTCAAATAACCGGACTTCTAAACAAAAATATAACGATTTAATCTAGTATCAAATTAATGGGGTGGCCCGCAGGGGATCACCCCCGCCCCCCCAGAAGTTATGCTTTTTAATGCACAAATTGCGATTCCCCCTCTCTTACAGAGCTGTAAAACATGATGCCTTCCTCCGGAGTCGCAGAAAAATACCTGCATTCAACACTGATTTAGCCTAGAAAAAAAATCGAAATCGAATCTAAAGATCGAAATCGAATCTAAAGATCGAAATCGAATCTAAAGATCGACATCGAATCTAAAGATCGAAATCGAATCTAAAGATCGACATCGAATCTAAAAATTGGCATCGAATCTAAAGATCGAAATCGAATCTAAAGATCGACATCGAATCTAAAGATCGAAATCGAATCTAAAGACCGATCTTACGGGCAGAATCGATTTTATATTTTTATTTTCTTTTGTAACTTTACAAGAAGAGAGTATTAGATTCGTGAAAAATTTTGACTTCCCATTTTCAGTGGATTTATATATTTTAGAGGGTCTTTAACACGATTTCATGATTTTTAAGAAATATCTGTCTGTGTGTGTGTCTGTCACTCTGTGAGTCTGTATACGACAAAAATTTCTGACCGTTCTATCTCAAGAACAAATGCACGGAATTCCACAAAACTTTAGATTTAGTTTGACCTTGATATAAACTGAATCTAATTAATTTTTGGTGTATATAGCCTAACAGGTGGGGCTGCTATGCTGCATTTTTTGCGATTTGCGCAAGAGCTATATCTGAATAACGAATGAACGGATTTTTATCACATTTTAGATCCAGTTAGTCCTTGACATGAATTGATGTTTTTTGCATTTTGATGTATATAGCTTCTCAGATGGCGCTGTTATACTGAATTTTTCACAATTTCCACTCAGCGCCATGTGAAAGGGGGGGGGGCGAAAGGAAGCGGTCGTTCCGAGCACGGAAATTTAGGGGGCGCCAAATTTTTACAACTAGCATCACTTCTAGCCTATCACAAGAAAAAGTTAATGGGGGGGGGGGTGCTAAATTGGAACTTTGAACCGGGCGCAGTTCTCTTTTCGCACGCCCCTGTTTCCATTTTAGCTTTATCTCAAAAACTAATGCACAGACTTTCATAAAAATTTAGATTCAATTAGTCCTTGATATTATTTGATGCTAATTACATTTTGGTGAAAATCGCTTGAGAGATGGCGCTGCTATACTGCATTATTCATGATTAACGCAATAGCGCTATCTCAAGAAGGAATTTTCATCAAAATTCAGATTCAGTAAATCTCTGACATAGATTAGTGTTATTTAGTTCTTGGTGTAAATTGCCCTACAGGTGGCGCTGATATGCTGCATTTTTTATGATTTCGCAATAGCTGTATCTCGCGTTTTCATGGATTTTCATCAAAATTCAGATTCAGCTGGTACCTAATAAAAATTGATCCTGATCAATTTTTGGTGTACATCACTCAATAAAAAACGCTATTTTGCAGGGGGGGGGGGATTCTGAGGTTTCTTTAATTCTTCTATCTTAGAAACTAATACACTGAAATTTTGGAAATGGCACATCCGTCTATTTTATCTTCGACTTTTGAAGGAAAATGAAAATTATATTACCTTCAGAGAAATCGATTAAAAATTTTAAAGTATCGATTAAATCGAGTTGGCCGTAGTATCGATTAAATCGATTTAAAAAATCGAAATCGCCCATCACTAACATGAAGCCTGCTTATAAATCATTGTCAATATTACAAGGACGAGATAGCACAAGGAAATTTTATAGCACAAGAGATAAACGCAGCAGCTACTTCTCAAAGCTTTAATAATAATAATAATAGAGATATACACCCTGGAGCTCCATACAAAGACTGCGTGCAATGGAGCTAGTGGAATTCGAAGCCCCAACCTTTCACGCTCGAAGGCGATTAGCGGTGTGGTGCTTTGAGCACTCGGCCACGGAGGCCCCGAATAGTGGTATGATTCTAATTATTAGCATCAGTAAAGCTCATTCGTCTCCGTGGTTGATTGGTTGAGAGATCACGCCGCTAATTGCTTGCAACCTTAGGAGGTTGTGGGTTCGAATCCCACTGGCACCATTTCACACACTCGCACTTCTCCTGTGTTGTAATATTTCCTTGTGTGCTATCTCGTCCCTGTATATTGGCGATGGCTTATAAGCAGTTTTCATGTCGAACACACAAGTCAGATGTATGTTGTTCAATAAAACCATTTACTTTAGCCGCCTGCCAACCAACCAACCAACCATTGACTTTCTAATATACGTAGACGCCACATCCCATTGTTCTCTTGGCATGGTTTCGAACCCAACATCTTTGGCGAAAAGATACCGTTTTTTGGCGTTGATCGTTTTATTGGCATCTTTCAGATTTCATAAAGGGAAAACCTGAAGTGCGGTGAGCTCAAGACAAACATAACAATATGAGTTTCGGTGGGAGAAAAACCGGTTTGGCGCACTAAATCTGCCCTCCGTCACGTGACGGAAGGCAACGATATCGGCCTAAGAAAAGGTTGCCGGTGTGGTGTCTAGGGACCTTAGGTAATTGAATAAAACAGAACAAACAAGCTCACTTATAGACATCTCATATAACTGGACTCAGAAATAGCAACCTTTCCTTGAAGCATCAATCACCCATCATCACGTGATGGTGGAGAGGAAGCACGACAAACCGGTTTCTCTCGCCGATCCCACCAGAATCCAAGCGAAATTTTAAAATGGAGGGCCAAAGTCACAGACCGGTGAAATCCAAACATCTCATTAGTCATTGAGTCGCGTTCTTTTCAGAGAACAATCTCTTAGCGATAGGGAAAATGTCGCCTTACTCCTTTTTTCGTAAACAAAATCGTAGCGGCAATTTTGATGTAAAACTTATCTGTTTTCATTTATAATCTTTTTTTCACTCTCATTTTATATAATGTCATTAAAATATCTTAATTGAGTTTATTTCGATCGTTTATCGTAAATAAGAACAGACGATAACAATTACTTCAAAATTACTTTACCCTTCACTCTTTTTCTAATGGAGAAACACGTTCGTGATTTTTACCCATACCACACGACCAATGAGGTCGCTGGATCACACCTGACTCTGATTTTGGCCCTCCATTTTAAAATTTCGCAGCCTCCAAGACCTATTTCGTCTGCGTTACGTTTCTCTTGAGAATGAAAGCAGAAAATTGCCAAGAAGGGATCACCGCCGAAAGACCCCTGTTGACGATGAAATATCGGAGGTGATTGGGAACTAAAACGGCCTATAGAGGCGCTGCTCGCAGCCTTCGATACAGGATAACTGTCCCTTTAATTTCTCTTTAACTAATGTTTTTAAAAGTTTCAGATATTCAAATTCGTATAATATTTACTTCGTCATATAAGACAGAACACAAATGTCACAGGAAATCTGAAATTGTGCAAAAGAATAATTATTCTGAACAAATTTAAAATGCCTCTAATGCAATGAGCTTACACGGCGTTGTCCTGAATGGAGAGATTACACCGTTTCTTTACCAGATGGCGTATTCGAGAATCTGCGAAAGGGATAGCTCACTTCGCATTTTCAGCTTACAGAAATTTGGGTAATTTCACAAGCTTTACAGATAATCTGATTCCATTTCTTTTCTACGCATTTTCTTTCAAATATTTGCTGTAACATTTTTTAGATTGAGCTCTACTTTTTTCTCTGGTTCCATGGGTTCCATCACCAAAGGCTGCAAACAGCGCCTCTATAGGCCGTTTTAATTCCTAAATGAATCTCTATCTCGAAACGGATTAAACCAGTTCATCCAGTTTCTGTTTCAAACTTACCCGAGCCATGCACCAATCACGAATGGTTGTGGTCTTCAACATTTTCTTCTTCCAGCATCAGCCTGTACGTGTTTTGTGTGAGCGTTTAGCACACAACCTAAATCATATTCAAAGATTTGTTTTCTTTAATTAATGATATGCTAAATTTTTGATTAACTGACTTATGCGATCTTAATTTAAAGAAACAAAAATATTTGCTTTGTTTTTCAATGGAATTTCCCCATTTTTATGGGCCTGATAACCTAAAAATTTTTCGAAAGATGAATGAAAATTAGGGCGGATATGGAAACGGTTTAAAAAATTTCAGTAAGTTTTATTGTCTTTGATGTATTAAGCATGTGTGAATATTGATGAAAATAAACTTTAATTTGAAGTGCATAAGTACTAATGTAATTGCTCATTTATATACCCTCGTGCTTTTTGTGTATATGAATATTTTTTGTATGAAATGGTGTGGTACTCCATTGATCTTCCTGCGATTGATTTCGAGCTCCTTTTATAATGCTAGTTTTATGTTGATATTTCTTTTGCAAAGTAATAATTTTTGTGAAATTTAAAGTTTTAAATTGTAGAAAATACTATATTATGCTAATCATGTTACCTTGGTACGCACTTACAGGTTTTTCATTGAGCTTTTTCCAACAAAAGAGCATTATTTGTTTCCAATTGGTGTTAATTTGAAATTAATATTTCTTGTTGCTTCTCTGAGAAAAAATAAATCTTTACCAAAATTGATTTTGCTTAAAATGTAATTTATCCATGCATAATTTGTTAAATTCAGATTTTGTTTCCATAAATCTTAATAGTGAAAGTCAAAATATGAAGCTTTAATTTACTACTTTATGCTGTTGAATAATTAATGATTATTAAAATTTTTATTTATTGCTCAGTTCGATAAACAAGTTATCCTCGCCCAATTTTTGTGTATTGTACCTCTTACGAATATCCCTTAAAAAGAAAAAGTTCTTTTTACTGCGATACTTAAAGACTTTCTCTTATTCCAAGCAGAATCTCTCGTTATAATAGCATTTTTATCGTTATTACTGAAGTGAATTCATAGTATTCATGATTGCAAATGCAAGATATTTGACTGGAAATATTATCATTAGTAATATACTGTTCATGTTACAAGCACATGCACAAAAATATCTATATAGTCTATCTAATGCATTTCCAGTTTTCTTTGAACACAGTTTTATTTTCATATACAACTGGTATAAAATGTAACGGAGTACTATGTTCTTTTAATTTTGTTCTGTTTTTTGCATTATTTCTTAAGATAATCAAAGTGTTTAAGTAACTGAAATATATGGTAGATGTCCCAGTAAGAGACACCCTTAAGGAATTTCTTTAAAATTTTTTTATTAATTAATAGTTATAATTATTATATTCCAGTTTTTTCAATTTTACGTTAATCTATCAACAATATTTAACTATTCTTATAGTCTCATTTCCCACTATGAATCAAAATTTAATTATTAATAATAGAAATGTATAAAAACATCCAAAAACTCAGTAATGGACACTCTCCGGTGGAGTAAATGAACATCTTCTGTTCCAGTAATGGACACCCTATAAAAAGTAATAACTGTTTTTGATTGTATTTAGAACTAGAATTTAATAAAAACATTCTAGTGAAGAAAAATAGTTATTTTGAAATAAATTTAACAATTAAAATCCCAATAACAGTGAATCATTCACTGTTTGCATAAATTATTGTAATTATCATAATATTGATATTTGAATTATTTTAGATGAATAGTTTAAATATCAATGAACAGTTAGGCTAAATATCAGGCTTATCGCTGTTAAATTAAGACACTGGGGGTTTTAAAAGGTACAATAATTTGAGGCATGTAATCTGCAGATCAAACAATTCTTTTTTTTGGACCCAGAAATCTTATTTAGTGATTGCAGATCAATATTTATCACAATCTAATGTGTTACATTTATTTTAAAACTTTTTCTGAGTCGAAAAATGATTGTTTGGTTATGCAAATTATACACCAGAAACTATTGTAATAATAATGAGTTTTGGAATATTAGTTATAGTTTTGTCTCACAATTTTTAACAATTTTCCAGAGACTACTTGATAAATATTTATAATAATTAATATTAAAAATATGAAAGAAATGATAGTGTGAGTTTGATTTTTTAAATATTAAATTAAATAATTTCAAAATAAAAATATAGAGCTGATATTTACGGCAACTGATATGCACATTGTTTCATGATACCTATAACTTTCATTAATCACTTTTTTTTGGAGGTGAATAAGAAAACGTTCAAGACAGAAAGTAGATTTTTAGTTGCTTCTATAGCTTGTTTTTAATTAAATGGGGGCAGATTAAGCCCTATGGGTTCCTCTCTGACTTTGCCTTTAAACAATATTTTCTGCTTTCTGACTGGTTTGAATGCCAGATTATAGAATATGCAACACAAAGTTATATACATAAAAAAAAAAAAAAAAAAAAAAAAGGTTGAAATTTCATTAATTACATAAAATAACTTAAAATCAGCTATTTATCAAAAATTTGATATTATATTTTGGTAAGTGTAATTTAAAAATTAAATTTGATTATTTAGATTTTCAGTTAATTCAAAATATTTTATGCACTATAAACATTAGTGAAAGTGCATTTTTAGCAATGCCTACATTGTGTGTCCAATTCTGGAAAATGACTAATTAACCATCCCAGTAATGGATACCACTTCTTAAAACCTTAAAAATAAATCACATTTTATAAATGGCCATTAGTATATAAACTTTAAAGTCTTCTATTACTACTCAAATAAAATCATTAAAATTTTACAATAAAATAAAGAATATATAAATAATTTACTCATAGCATTTTCATTGAAAAACTATGGAATTTTCAAACATTATTTTTTGCTTCCTGACTGGTTTGATTAAAAAAGGTCAACAATCATCCAGATTTATAAAACATGCAAGTGGGATTATTAAAAAAACTTTAAATATTTATTATATTTTTATGAACCAAAAACAATAAGGGGTGTACATTGCTGGCATATTTACCCTAGACTATTTACAGTTTCAGAAAAGTTCCTTTAAAATATTTTTATGTTAATGTGAAAGAACTGAATTAAATGTCTGTTAAGGTTGCAAAGTTAATGACATTAATAACTTCACTATGCTTTTTTAAAATTATAGGTAAGATACTCAGCTACAGATCTTGTGCTTCCGCAATAATCTCAAGTTTATACATAATTCCTTCAATATGAAAGGACCTGCCGAAAAAAATGTAAGTTTTCTTTATCTTCTGTCTCTCTCTCTCTTTTAAAATAAATATTTAGTTTCTACGTATTTTATAACATGACTTAATTCTTATTTATGTAAGTGAATTTTTGTTCAATTAAATGCTGTTATATTTTATCAATAATTCAGATCTATTAATTTTCACGAGTACTTTTTCAGTATATCTTATAAAAGTATTAGTTTTAATTTTCCTTTAATGTGATTGGATTGGATATTATAAATACATAACTTACCAACCCAGTAGCAGAAAATTTTTATGTGTCTGGTCTGTGACAGGTATACTTCAGGTACAAAAAATAATCTGCAGGTACAATATTTTTGCAATTAAAGTATTAATTATAATCAAACAATCACTTACCTGTAATGTTTTGTTTTTTGGCATTTTATAAAGCCCATGGGTGAGAGTTTTCCATCTACAGGACGGAATTCCGTCTTTTTAACAATACCCGAAGACAAAAGCAAGATGGAAAAATATCCAATGATGAAAAATGATCGTGAAAATGAAACTCCACTATTGCGCAACTCCTAGTTACAAAGAATGTAGTATAGAGTTAGTCTACTGTATTTTGATATTACTTCAGACATATTTGGCCATGTTGCCAAGGTAAGTTTTATGTAAAATAAGATTTGTATAATACTAAATCCTATAAAACTACATAGTTTCCTTACTAAATGATTTCAATAGAGTGCTGCATCCTGCCTGTCCTTGGTTTACAAGTTAGTACTCATCTTGTTTCTCCAGTAGCAAAAAGTTCACGAAGAGAGATGGTTGTTACAGATTTTCTTTTCTCTTTTGCTGATTATTTTTCCATCAAATCTTTGATTTGCATTTCATTATTTTTAGCTCTTATACAAAAAGGTAAGATTATGCATTCTATCCATTTTTATTCAGGGCTTAAAAATTCTAAAAATTTTAAAGTTCCCAACTGGGAACCTACATGAAAAATATAGGTTCCCAGATGAAAATTGTATGTTCCTGAAAAAATTTATGCAAGAGTATTTTAACGAAATTTGCCGTTTTATCGCGATTTTTTAACGAAATTTACCGTTTTATCGCAATTATTGGATGAATCTGCCGTTTTATTACGATGTTTAAACAAAAACTGCTATTTTATCACGATATTTTAATAAAATCTGTCCTTTTTCAATTTTTTTTTTTTTTTTTTTTACAAAATTTGCCATTTTTGCAATTTTTTTATGAAATTTGTGTTGCTTTGCACAATTTTTTAACGATATCTGTTGCCGTTTTGCTTTTTTTTGGATGAAATTTGCCATTTTTTTGCAATTTTTTCTTGAATTCTGGCGTTTTGTGAAGTTTTAACGAAGCTTGTCGCTTTTTAAAAGAAAATCTTTACAAAAGTTGCCGTTTTTTGCGATTTTTTAATGAAATTTGCATTGTTTCATGCAATCCTTTAATGAAATCTGTTGTCTTTTAGATATTTTTAGACGAAATTTGACATTTTTTCGAGATATTTTGACAATATTTGTTGTTTTTCATGACTTTTTTTTAACAAAATTGCTGCTTTTTCACAATTTCTTAATGAAATTTGTCGTTTTTTCGTGATTTTTTGACAAAATGTGACGTTTTATCGCATTGTTTTAACGAAACCTGTTGTTTTTGTGATTTTTTTTGACAAAATTTGACGTTTTTTTGTGATTTTTTAAAAAATGTAATTTGCGTTTCTTCTGCAATTCCTTTGTTGAAATTCAGGCTTTTCCTGTAATATTTTGATGAAATTACGCATCTCCCAAGCTGCTTAAGAGCTACTTTTTTGTGTTCCCGTCTCAGATTTTTTGCGTAATTTACGCATTATAATGCGTCTGCGACATTGCTAGCGACACGGCAAAAAGTTAGGTTCCCGGCTGGGAACCTGAGTGAAAAATATACGTTCCCGGAAAGGACTTCTGGGTTCCCCGGGAATGCTATTTTTCGAGCCCTGTTATTAATAATAAAGAATCACAGGTAAGTGATCATTTGATTAACTTAAATGCTGCAGTTTTACCTGCAGATTTTCTGCTCCTGAAGTATCTGTTGCAGACACTTGGTGAATTTTCTGCTACCGGGCTTGCCTTCAGTAAAAAAATTGCCCTTATTCCTTTTTGCATTAAAAAAATTTGTTTGCATAGTAAAAAAGAGCTGAAATCTCTAGAAAAGATAGCCTTGAATTTTAAATATTAAAAGTGACTTAAAAGCTTTAAAAAATCAATTAATTGTTCTTTTCTCAACTGCAACATTCTACCTTTTTTTAAACTCTGGAGGAAACTTTGATATATATATTTATTATAACATTTATGTAATATAAAATATTGTTGCATGCATCTTTAAATAGAAAAATTTGCCAGTTTCTGTTATACAAATGTATAAGTTTTTTAAATTCCAAGGGTATATATTATAAGTATGATCATGGTCAAACTTTGTTTATCCTATGGCGACTGTAAAAAAAACATCAAAATCTTTTTGTTCTGGGGGATATTCAGATTTTTCCACTAAAGAAATGTAGGGAATGCTTTTACCTGCAGTGTGTGATAGATAATTTCCATATATTTGTATTGCACTCTAGTTTTTTTTTTCTCTCTCTTATTTTATGTATAACTTAAATGCAATTAAAATTTTTTAATTGCTATGTTATATATTGTATTTACAATTCACTGAATAATAATAATAATAATAAAACCTGGTTTTTAATTTCATAAATTTTTTTCAAAATTGGATTTAACTTGAGAGATCAGAAGCACAGAATCACCCCATTCAAAGAAAAACATCAGTCCTGTGAGAAATATTTATCTGTAATCAATCATCCTTTTAGTATCCTCTTCTTTAACACACCCCTCCTTGTTAGGTGTAGTGTTAATTTTATCCGCATTTCTTCCTTTGCATTAAACAATTGATTTTATGAAGAACGATATTTTTTCTAAAGCCATTTTCATAGCTCAATTTGTACTTTTTACTTAATACAGAGTTCATTCTAAGTGTTTTTCACAGGGCGCACCACCCCGCCAGCCCTTTTTTATAAAATTTGCCGCCCCGATGGCCCCATCGTTCAAAAACCCCTCTCTGCGAGCCCTTTCACTTGGAAAATTGACCAGGAGAAAAAAAAAGGCCCTATGTATAATTAAAATAAATGAAATTTTAAATTTTTTAAAATGTAAAGTTTGAAAATTTTTTAGATAGTCATTTTTAAAAATTTTGAAAAACTTGTATGTTTGTTGTAATATTATAAGCTTTAAATTCTGAAATTTTTAGAGTGGGATCTCAATGGAATTAGGAGTTATGAAATAAAAGCTGAAAATTACCATACAAATCATAAATAAATAACAAAATAGACAGAACTAAATTGCTATTTTAATGGTAATGTTTGTTTTTATTTAATAATGCCTGATCCCATTGAGATCCCACTCTAAAAATTTCAGAATTTAAAGCTTATAATATTACAACAAACATAGAATTTTTTCAAAATTTTAAAAAATGGCTAAAAAATTTTCAAATTTTAAATTAAAAAAAAACTTTAAATTTTATTTATTTTAATTATACACAGTCGACTTGCATATCAAATTAAACCTTATAAACTCCTCTTTGAAATGAGTGGTCATAAAATTTTCTATGTTTGATAGAACTTGAGAAATTCAAAATGGAAAATACTTATGCAAGTCAAAAATTGATGATTTTTCAAAATTTAAATAATTGTATAAAAATTTAAAGCGATAAACAAAAAATAAAAATATGCTCTATTTTATATCATCATAGAGAATAATCCCTAGCAGTTTCATCGAAATCGAAAAGGGTCAGGTTGAGTCACTGGTTGATTTGGCATGGAATAACCCAGATATCTCATTTGCATTTCAATATTTAAGTGATTTTTTGATAGCTGAAGTTGAACTGTGCAAAGGCCGTTTTCTACTTTTTTTTTTATTATTTTTCTATTTTGTAGAGACTACTGCAGTCAATGCCTTCGCTATATAATGCTATTCTTTTGAAGGAAATTTATAAAGGTTTTTTGACTGTGTTTTAATATTGCTAAATGATTTTTTCTTTTACGTTGGCTGATATCGATTAGGACAAAGGCCATTTTTTACTTTGCTTATTCTTTAATCAAAATATTATAAGAACTTAAAAAATTATTTGATTGTCTTTCTGAAAGGGGAAGAGAACGGAAAAATAACTTTTACACAATAAAGCATAAATATATCATTTACGGATGTGAATTTTACTGCAATGGAATATACTTGCTAAACGATTGTAAATTAGTCGTAATTTTCAATAAAAGTGTCAAAATAAATACATTTCTATCTTTTAAATTAGTTATCCAATTTTATAATGAATTGCATAATAATTGTCTTATATTTTAGAGTGGGTATACTGCAAATTTTTTAATATTTATGAAAAGAAACATTTAAACTAATAAAAATGATAGAATTTGTCTAAACATGATTAAAAAAAAAATATAGAATACAAATGTATTTATTTGCTCATATATCTATTCATTTTTAATGTCATTCCCATAGTAATTTTCTTTCTGCCCCTCACTCCTTTGTCGAGTGCATAGCGTGTTTTTAGAAACAACGACCTTTTTCTTTTTGATGTTATACACAATTAAAAAATCTTTTGTTAAATTAAACTTCAAAAATAAGAATAAAAAATTATAACAATGGTAAATCTGTTTTTATTCGAAAACAATAATGCTTTTAAAAATATATTTTAGATTACATGCCTAGTAAACAAACTTTTTGAAATCAACATCTATTTACATCATTTCTGGAGCTCATACTAAATAAAATTTCCTGCATAAAATATCTTGAACTCAGGAAAGTTTTGTTTTTTATCTTACAAGCAGCAAACATTTAACTTATAGACAGAGGCAAAATTTCACACTTAAGACCCTGTTGACTCCCTGGAGAGTAAACTCATATCCTCTTTTCCCCTAATGTGTTTTAAGGTGTTTCCCATTTTGAGGTGGAGTTTAACAGCATTTTTGACTATTTTAAAAAATCAAAGTGTTTCAACTTTTTATACATTTATTATAGATTAAAATTTTTTTTAAATCAAAGTAAAAGACATTTTCTGAAAGCTTAATAACTGAACTATGCACGCCGTTTTACCAAATTTAACAGATTTTTTGTAATAAGACATTAAACGTAAATTATAAAGAATATAAAATAACGCACTTGTATTGTCTTAAAATTAAAAAAGTAAATAAAATTTGAAAATGACGTGCATAGCTTAAATGTACAGGTTTTCAAAACTACAAAAATTATCAAATTTCAGCAAAATGCAAAGGAATGAAAGCTATAAATTTCTTCCATTGAAATAACATTAGCCGTTCTATCTCGGAGCCTTACTGAAGTAGGGCCTTAAGTGTCTGAAAGATTTTACAGATGCAAAGTAAGCAAAATAAGTATAAATTACATTGTCCTGATTTTATTGCTATTCAAAGAGAAATCATAGAACAGGTACTGTAAAATAGCAGGACACTCCCTTGCTCTTCCCCACTGTGAGGCTTCTTCTGAGTAACAGAGAAAAGACTACTAAATTGAAGAAAAAGAAGAGAGAGATGTTAAAAACTTTCTGCAATGACGCATTATTGTTTATTTGTCTGTGAGATTTACGACCAAATTGAGGCAACAGAAAAACTGGAAATGTGCTTGTTTTCGGTCTGTTTTGGAATATTTAAAGGAGGAAGGAATTGCTTCCCCTTATTTTTAAAGGAGGAGACATACCTATTTTTCATTGGAGCAAAGGCGATTGATGAAAATTTCCACCAGTTTCAGCAAAGACAATAATTCCAGTATCAGAATCGTACAGTTCGCACCAAGTTAGTTGAGTGTGTTAAATTGTATAAGATTTTAAAGTTCTTATTCAGTGTTAATGCCTTCAGAAAAAAATGGGGGACTTTAATATTATATAGTTTGAAAAGAAAAATAAAGCCATAGTTCTAATGTCATCCCATCGCCCAAGAAAATATAGGAAAGTATTAATTTTTCTTTTTAATTTGCAGCATTATCGAAATCAATGTAATAAATGGAAATTTCAGTTTAAAAAAAAAGTAAGTTTCAAAAGACGAATACAGAATGTTAAATTTATTAAACTAATTTTACCCTTTTTTTTATTAGGGATCGAACCCAGATGTATATATAACTGGACCTTGGTTTTTTTAACACAAGGGAAAACTATTTTTTAATATTAATATGTATTTGTCTATTAACAAAACAAACAAAAAAAAATCTAAAGTATCAATTTTGCATTCAAATTAAGTTTTGAAATCTATTAAAAGCGATACTTTTGTATAAGTTAATACATAAAAATAAGTTAATACATAATAAAATTAAAATTATATATAAATACATGTAAATATTTAGTAAAGTAATTTATCAGTCATCTAATAAACTCCCCCCCCCCCCTCCCCTTCTCAAGAAGATATACTACTTTTCCTCTCAGTTTCTACTAATTTGTAAAAATTCATGTTATTCAGAAGTAAACAACTAATAGTTTTTTTTCTTCAGTAAATAAATAACAACACAGTAGAAAAAAAGTTGTAAGCTTGGCTTGTAGAAGGAGAGGGAAAGAAAGGTGGGACTGGGGGAAATATAAAATTCCAGAAAGAGAAATATATGTATTTTATTTTGTCACTGCAAAATGTGAGGGGGGAGGGTAAAGGGAAGAACAAAATACTTTTTTAGGGATGAAAGAAGTTCGATTAGTTGATTATTTATAATTACATTCATGTGTCCCCCTCCCCTTTTTTTTTATGTGCCCTTTTATGGCAAGGTGCACCCTGCCTGCCCTTGATCCTAGAATGAACGTTGCTTAATATATGTATATTTTTAAAATTTAATGTAGCTAAATTTTATCTCTGAATTCTTTACAAACAAATTTACTACCAAGATGCATTTTGAATTATGATGAATCTGTACTTCAACTATAGTTAGTTGAGAAACAGAATCAATTACTTGAATGAAGTAGTTGATATCCTAGGCAAAGTGCAATCCTGTTGATAGCAATAGCATCACCACATTATTTTATCCCTGGTGTAAAGAAAGTAAACCAGTTCTCTTATTTTCTAAGGAATCCTAAATTAATAATGTCCTTTCATATGCCTGTTGAAAAATGCATTATTTTAGTTCTAGTAGGATTTATCTATCAAAGTCATACTTGACTTTAGGCAAGTGTTAGGCAGATGCTTTTCCATTTGCAAAAAAAATGGAGTGAAATTCTGTGACAGGAATGAGATTACTAGAAATTGATTGTTTTAAAATATGTGACTTAATACAACACAGGGTTGGGTTTTTGACGTCAAAAAAAGGTTTTTGACATAACAAAGGTTTAAACTGGTTAAAACCGTCAAAAAGCCATAAAGTCGCAACTCTATAGGTTATACTCAACTATATAGTGCACTAAAGTTTGTTTAGAAAACAAGTTTTAAAACTAGTAGTAGTTGTCATACATTATGTTGAAATTTAATTATATTATGGGTAATTAGTTGGTCTTAAAATATTTTTAATTAATAAAAATTAAGGTAAAAATGACAGATTTCAAATCTCAAAAATTTATCTTGAAATGGACATGCAGAAATATTTGCCAAAAATTATGCTTAAATATCTTGTTTATTTATTATTATTATTATTTTAATACTTAAAAAAAATGTGAAGTTTTTTAGTGTACATTTTGACATAGCTAATATTTATAAGGAACAAGTTAAGTGTTACAAATGCAAGATTTTCAAAAGTGCCGAACTTGATACACTTGTTTAATATATGTTTTTTAATGCTATACACATTATATACATATAATATCCAGTAGGTTAATTTGAATTTAAATATAATGCATGTTAATGTATAAAATTGAAGCTGGTGTTATACACAATTGAAGTGAAAAAACTTCTTTAAACACCATAAAATAAGTTAACTGCGCAAGGCCTTTCGAAAGAACTTAGTCTTTCTTCGTCAGGCGCAAAGGTTTTTTTTCCCATTTCCCTTCCCCCCTTCTTCCTTTCCTCTCCTTCATTGTTTGTCTAGTTTTGTTTATGCTCTTCCGTGATTGGCTGTTGCCTTCTACTTTCCTATTGGCTGTTCCTTCTGCTTGCTTCCTCTCCCTCCCGCATTCCCCTTCAGTCGTGCCGCTACATTCATAGTAGACGCACGTCTTTTTTGCACCTGACGAAGAAAGACTAAGTTTTTTCGAAAAGCCTTGCGCAGTTAACTTATTTTATGGTGTTTAAAGAAGTTTTTTCACTTCAATAATGCATGTTATTTATTATATTTATGATTATTAGACACCATTTATAAACCATCTTTATAAACCATTTTTATCTCTACCTCCCCCTCCCAGCACACACATTAATAGTATTAAGAATACAAATAATGTTTACTTTGAAAGCAGGAAAAGACGAGAAGTAATTATTCAGCAAACAGGAAGGCATGATAAAAGTTGTTCAGCTAGTTCTATCAAATCAGAAGTTGGACCAGACTTGAAAAATTTGCATTTGTTTATAGCTTCTAAGATTTTGTTTACTATTCAAAATGTGTTTCTTCAAAAATTTTAATTTATTTTTTCTAAAACATTTTCTTTACTAAGAGCTAATAAATTTTACTTAAATATAAATATATGTAGATATATATATGTAAATAAATAGTTTTATTTACATATAAATATAGGTTTTTGACATTTTTGACAAGGAGGTTTTTGACATGACGGTTTTAACCATGGTTTAAACAGTCAAAAACTGTCGCATGTCAAAAACTTGCCAACTTTGATACAACATAGACACTGAAAGTTAATTGCCACAGCAAAAAATTTTGTTGGCTCATGATAACTAGCGACCATGATTCCGCACTTACAGTTTTAAGTCCCCCTTTTTTGATTGCATGTGATTGAAAGGATATTGCATTAAGAAATTCTTGTAATGTAAAATTTGAACTGATATATTTAGCTTTTGTTATTAGTTTATTCTTTCTTATGTTTTCAGTTTGAAGGCATTTATGCCAATCCTCGTTTTATGCATGCTGCAGGAATGATTGTGGTAAGTTATACTGATTTAAAGTAAAAATATTGATTTTTATAAATACAGTAGACTCCCTCAAATCTACATAGCCTTGGACTAAAGATTGTGCAGATTTTAGAATTTTGCAAATTTCTTCAATTAGTTTTGTTTACATTTTTAAGAGTAATTTGAAATTGAAAAAAAATAAAAAAATAAATAAAAGATCTAGTAAGTAAATAATTAATGTGTTAAATTTTTCTTGTTCAGTGATACTTGTTTCATAAAGGTATACCAATAATTTACATAAACATTTTAAAATTACAAAGTTTTACAAAAGATATTTTTCAGGCATTATTTTCATAATAAAGAACCACCACAGGATTTCTTTTTTCATTTTATTTTTAGACATTTCTTTTTTCTATTATATATTAATAAATGACATACTATTTTTCATTTAAAAAAATCCTATTATTTTTTGTACATTTACATTAAAAATATTCTTTACAGAACATTTTCTCTATTCTCATAAATTATATATAATTCAATAGCTCATATATATGTACATATACTGCAAATTACTGATGCACAAACTTTTTGCCAGAAAATTGTTTGCCACCAGAATATTTGAAAAGTGATATTTGTTTTATTTAATAGTAAAGTTTCTGTCTTTATTGTGAAGAAAATTATTCTGCATGAAATTAGTGGTATCATTGTGGCCTGCGGTCCAGAGGTTGTGCATCCCTTCTGCAGGAGTGCAGAATATGTCCAATTCGGCAATTTATGATCTGGAGAAATTTTGTCCATCTTGGGAAATTTTGCACAAAAACATACAATGGATTTTGATTTTAACAATGAATTACATAATTATTCAAGACAGAAAAATTTCCACTACTATTAGAAAGATGACCTTTACAAAATTGATCTCAGAATAATATATACTCACATATATACAAGGGGTGATCAAATGAAAAGGTACGAAAGGACCAGGGTTGGCATGATTTAAATCAACCGATTTAAATCAAGATTTAAATCTAGATTTAAATCAACTGATTTTTTTAAAAAAATCATTTGATTTAAATCAATTTTTTACAATTTCACATGAATGCACACATCAAAGGAAAATTTTGGGTAAAAAGTTAGAAAATGTATTGGATAACGATAGAATTACAAAATTTAATGCAAGATATGAACAAACTATTAATGGCTGTCATTTTGCTGGAGTTTTATTAAAGTTCTTTCCTTTAAATCAAAATGAAATGAAACTTAATGTAAGGAAAAATAATGAAGATTTGGCATTCATTAAAGAAGATTGTCTAAATCTTCTCACTACTGTAGCACATTTTCAAGCAAAAAATGGCCTATTCCAAAAATTACCATTGCTTGAGAAAAAAGTTTCTGATATTGTGACAGATTATGATTGGCAGAAATCCTTTTATGTAATGGGAGGTAAAGAGAGAATCAGCGAAATCGAAATTGAATTTATTTACCAAATAACAACAACCGTGGCTTCATCTACTGGAGTAAAAATACAATTTTCTTCTTTTGGAGTAGTTCATTCAAGCCTTCATAATAAATTAGGAGTAGACAAAGCTTCTAAATTAGTGTTTTTGTACAAACAATTAAATCTTAAACAATTTAATATTTTTTTCCTATTTGCTTAAGAAATATAGAATTAATTGTGATTTTTATCCCTTAATAAATAGCTTGCATTAACCCTTTCAAGGGCAGAAGATTTCTGTTCCTAAAATGATGAAATAATTGACTGACACCAGAATAGTAAAACGAATTTCTTAGAAAATATAAATCCGCTATTTTGTACTTTCATTACAAAAGGAAAATTTTACTAAAATATTCTTGGTGTCATTTGCCACTTTTTTAATTAAAATTAAGTGGCTAGACCCTCTAGCCACCGCCCTTGAAAGGGTTAAATGAATACAGTAGACTTCCTCAAATCCACACAGCTTGGGACCAGAGGTTGTGTTGATTTTAGAATTTTGTGAATTTCTGGTCATGGGTTTGTTTACATTTTTAAACAGTAATTTGATTGTAATTAATAATGCAACTGAAGTTAATGAATGCTTATAATATAGTAAAACATTAAAACAATTATGTAAGTTAATAAACTATAATAATAAAAATTTAGATAATTAAAAATGATTAAAATATTGAAAGCAACAAAGATGAAGTAAATAATCAATAATGTATAACTAAATATTTATTATAAAGATGAGATGCATTTTTTCTTAAATTATTCAATGGAACTTGCCCCATAAAGGTGCACTACTAATTCACATCAATATCATAAAATATAGAAGTTTTATTTCAGGTTTAACCAAACTCAACAATAAAAAAAAAAAGCTTGATGAATGTATAAATGCATTTTGCAAAAAGATTGTGCAGAGGTGCCAAGTATTACGATTTGTCCGTAATTATTACGGATTTGCAACATAAGTTACGGTGTTACGGGCATCGAATAGAAATTACGGATAAAAAAAATCGCGAACTTCATCAAAGGATCGCTTTAAAAAACGCAAATTTCGATGTAGGATCTCGCGAAAAACAGAAAAGATTGTGTAAAATTACGCGTATTTCGTCAAAATGTCGCGAAAAACGTGCGAATTTCGTCAAAAAATCACTTAAAATGCGCTCATTTTGTCAAAAGATTACGAAAAACGTGCACATTTCGTCAAAAGATTCCGAAAAATGCGCTCATTTTGTCAAAAAATCGCGAAAAACGCTCTCATTTCGTCAAAAATTCGCTTAAAACGCGCTCATTTCGTCAAAAAAAACGCGATAAACCCGCAAATTTTGTCAAAATTCTCTTAAAACAAGCACATTTCGGCAAAGGATCGCGAAAAAGCGCACATTTCGACGAAAAATCGTGAAACGCGCACATTTCGTCCAAAAATCGCAAAAAACGTACAAATTTCGTTCAATAATCGCAGAAAACGCACAAATTTCATTCAAAAATCGCGAAAAACGCACAAATTTCATTCAAAAAATCGCGAAAAACGCACAAATTTCATTCAAAAATCGTGAAAAACGCACAAATTTCATTCAAAAATCGCGAAAAACGCACAAATTTCGTTCAAAAATCGCGAAAAACGCACAAATTTCGTTCAAAAATCGTGAAAAACGCACACATTTCTTTAAAAGATCGCGGAAAAAGCGCACATTTCGACGAAAAATCGCGAAAAACGCGCACATTTCGTCCAAAAATCGCAAAAAACGCACGCATTTCATCCAAAAATCGCGAAAAATGTGTAAATTTCACCAAGAGATCGCAGAAAAAAGGAAGAATTAACTTTTTAAAATTTGCCCCCCCCCTCCCCCTCCATCCACCCTTCTCTGAACCAAGGCTAACTTATCATAATATAAAGGCTTGTCATTCACCAAGTTTCCTTTGACCGCAGTACAGGGGGCGCTGAACTACATTATTTTCACGTTGGTAGCGCCATCTAATGTTAGAAACTGAGATGTTTTCCATTATTTCCTATGGAATTATTAGCAGTAGTATGCACCAGGTGGCGTTACATACGAGACAAAGTCATATAATAAGTTGGCAATTATAGGGACAATTTCAACAATAGATTTTCTCCTGAATGCGAGGCCTTGATATTATGATAAGGGGGCCTTGCTCTGAACTATGGTTACTGATAACTTTTATTGAAACTTGGCACCTCTGGATTGTGTTCACCACTGATATTAGCAATACCTTGAATTTTTTTCAGAAATAAATTTATTCTTCCTTCATGAAAAAGCATGAATTTAGCAATATTAATGAAAGTTACAGATTAAAATATACATAGAATTTATAAAATTCTACTATAAAAAATATTAAAAATTCTACTATAAAACTATAAAAAATAGAATTTATAAAAAAGTCAAATTTTGTCCCTATACCTGACCTGAGAGCTTCATTGTTTACATCTGTAAATTATGCACGGATTTTAGAGAGTTGTGGATATTAGGGCAGCAGATTTGAGAGAGTCTATTGTATTTAATTTGTTTTTTAAATTTTGCCAGTTTCTATTCATTTACAACATATTTACCGTATTTTCGGGCGTATGCGCCGCACCCATCGTAAGCGCCGCTCCTCCGAAAATGCATTAAAATAAAACAAATATTCATCAGAAGCGCCGCACCGCCGTATGCGCCGCACTTACGAAAATACATCAAAATGTTAAAAATTGCGTTATATTTAGTGTTTTTTCGCGTTTTTTTAACATTTGTAATATAAATCCAATTTTAAATTTAGTATATTTTGTATATTTTTTATGATAAAACTAAATTTGAATTTGTGCAGCCTTTTTTTCGCGGTTTTTAATACATTTTTTATAGTTTGTAACGAGGTTTGCAGGGTTTTATCGCGATATTTGACAAAATTTGCAAGGTTTTATCGCGATATTTGACTAAATTTGCAGGGTTTTATCGCGATATTTGACTAAATTTGCAGGGTTTTATCGCGATACTTGAAAAAATTTGCTTTTTTTATGGGGATGAGCAAGTGATGAATCATGATGAATTGAATGAATTATGAATATTTGAGTGGAACAATGTAAGTGGGCCTAGGTTCTGGATGGCCTAGTTGCATATCAACCAGCATTGTCCAGTCTAGAGGTGGTTCTTCAATGTGAGGCATTAGGGATATTTTTGAATGACAAATGAATCATGAATTTTGATACTTGAAGCAATACCTGAAAAAATTGTGTTTAAAAAAAAAAATATATATATATATAAATTCTGTCGAAAAAGCGCAGAAAAAAGGAGAAATTTGTAAAAAAGCATAAAAAGAATGAAATCTATTAAAAAAAATCTCGAAAAAACACACATTTCATCAAAGATTCATGATCCATTATTTTTATCATGATTCACACCGTCCTCATTCGCCTTTGAGAACGGAATGAATCATGATGAAATTAATGAATCGTGAATCTTTGATGAAATGTTCGTTTTTTTTAGATTTTTTAATAGATTTCATGCTTTTTTTCAATTTTCTCCTTTTTTCTGCGTTTTTCGCCTGAATTTACGTTTTTTTCGTTTTTTGCCGTTTATTTATAGATACGACATATTTGCTTTTTTTCTAACAATTTTTTTTACTTTTGTGCGTTCTTTTTGGCGAACCTTTGAGAAATTCACGATTTTTCCTCGATCTTTTGACATAATTTGTGTTTTTTAGAGATTTTTTGACACATTTCACGTTTTTACTGCAATCTTTCGTGGAAATGTGGTTTTTTTTAGCGATACTTCGGCGAATTCATTCATTTCCCGCAAACCTTTGATAAAAGTCGTGTTTTTTTCTCCCGATCCTTTGATAAAATTCTTGCTTTTTCTGCGAATGATTGACAGAAATTAGGCTATCATTTGTCGAAAATCGCGATATTTTTTATGCTTTGCATTTTCTTCCTGATGATTGACTTTTCACAATTTTCAGAAAAATTCCAATCAGAATCAGCTCTGTCATGAATATCACTGCAAGGGAAAAAAAATATATCGTATCCGCCGCCCTGGCAGAAGCGCCGCAGTAACCGTAATTTTAACTTTTAAACTCGTATGCGCCGCGGCGCTTACGCCCGAAAATACGGTAAATTTATTTGTTATTTGGTATGCACAATTCAATTACAAAATAATAGAATGGCTTTGAATTAAAGCCTAGATGTTTAATTTTTAGTACGAATCAGTAACTAGAATATAATATTTTCTTAACTATAAAGTTATTTCTTATATTATTTTTATAAATTATAAATATTATTTATTCTTTTTTAGTTATTTATTATAAAAAACTGCTTAATGTATTGTAAAAACATAAAAACACAGTAATTAAATATAGGATTCTAAAAAAATCAAATAAATCCGATTTAAATCAAAAAAATCTGATTTAAATCAAATATCCGATTTTTTTGATTTTTTTCCAACCCTGGAAAGGACATAAAAACATAAGTTAAATATTTGCATATTCTGCCATGGGAGAACGTAGCGGGATATCTTGGGACGTGATTAGAGTCTCTGACTGGGATTGGAACATGCGTGGGAGCCTGCATGCGCAGTAGAGAGTAGAGGCTCTTATCAAAAGAGGCTTCCAAATTATGCGTCAGTCTGTATGAGGACAGGATGACGTTCTCATTGCAAAATTCGACAATTGAGGAGCAGCGAGGTGTTATCCAGTTTCTGTCAGCGGAAGGTGAGAAACCGGCAGCTATTCATCACCGGATGGTAACAGTTTACGAGGAGAAATGTGTCCCTGACAAGTTTGTCAAACTGGAGAGCCCGTTTTTGTACTGGCTGTGAGAGTCTGGGTGATGACCCGAGACCAGGCCAGGCGAACACTGTCATCATGAGCAATCTCATCAACAAGGTGGATGACCTAGTGAGAAGTGATTGGGGTGTCACATTGCGAATATTGGCGGTGAAGGTGTATATCAGCTATGGAACTGTGTGTGTCTCCAGAGTCACACACATGCCACTGGCCAAGTTCAAATGGGAAAGATTGGACCATCCGCCCTAAAGTCCGGGCATGTTGCCCTGCGATTTCCATGTGTTTGGTTCACTGAAGAAATGCCAGAAAGAGAAGCGCTTCAACTCGGACGACATACTCAAGGATGCTGTGAAGGACTTGGTCTCATCATGGCTACAGGAATTCTGGGAACAAGGAATCCCGCGGCTTCTTCATCAGTGGGATCACTGTGCTCAGACCTATGGTGAATATTTTGAATAAAGTCTACATTTGGTACCCACTGTGTCGTTTTGTACCTTTTCATTTGATCACCTCTTGTGTATTGAGGTAGTTTGGGGAAAAAAATCTAAAGTAATACAGAATTTATGTAAGTCTATAATCAGGCGTGTTATTTTGCCATGAAAGTGCAAAAGCCAGTTGCTTTTTTGGCTCTAGATTTTATCAATCCTATGATCGATACAAATATGCATTAAAATTTGATGGCATTTTTAAAGAGGGGGGGGGGGGTAGGTAGTAGTAGCAGATGAAATACGACAAAAACGTGAGTACGAATCATGCCAAAATGAGCAGATTTCTTCAAAGAAAAATAAAAAATAGTGTCAAGGAACAAAAATGGTATTTTTGCCAACAAATAACAAAAAATGCAATTTTCGTCTAAGAGTTGCAGGAAAAATGCAATCTCCGTCAAAGGATCGTAGGCAAAAATGTGATTTCCATTAAACTATTGCGATAAAAATGACATTTCTGTCAAAAGGGTTGCAGCAAAAATTGACATTTCTGTCAAAAGGGTTGCAGCAAAAAATGACATTTCTGTCAAAGGACGTGATTTTTGTGGAGGATTATAAAAAAGACGCAATTTTGTTAAAGGAATGTGAAAAAAAATGCGAATTTCTTCTAAACATCACCTAAAATGCATGATTTTTTAATCAAAAAATTGTGTAAAATATGTGATTTTCATTGAAAGATCGTTAAAAGTACACAAATTTTATTGAAAGATCATTGAAAAAATGCGAATTTGGTCAAAGAACTGCGAGAAAGATGCAAATTGCATCAAATAAATGAAAAAAAAGCAAATATTAGCAAACCATCAGACTTTTTTTTTTTGTCAAATGATCGTGGAAAATTACTTTAATTTCATCAAAATATCATGTACAATATGGGAATTTTGGCAAAAGATCATGAAAAAATATAAATTATGTCAGATGATTGTGGAAAACACTTGAATTTTGGTGAAAGACTATAGAAATTCATAAATTTTGGTGAAAAATCATAGGAAAGACCTCAAATTTTGTTGGAGGATTGCGAAAAAAACATGAATTTCGTCAAAGTATTGCATGAAAAATGCAAATTTCGTTATAATGGCACAGAAAAAAATGCAAATTTCGTCAAACCTCTATTAAGCCTTTTTCTTTTCTGAGACTGTGCTATGCCTGTACAGTATATTGTAAAAGTTTGGAGACATTTTTATATATGGATTGGGGGAAATGTTGGGAGTAAAAACATTTTCTGCATCCCTGCCCTACTGTAAATTCAGTATCATTACCATCTGGCATATCTTATTGAATGTAGTGTTATACTGTCACATAGTTCAGTTCTTAAAATAATATTTTCGCTCTCCTTCACCCAAGGCTTTAGTTTTAAAGTGATGTTTTTTCTCAAATGGAATTTGGCATAAGATTGCATTGCTGGTTCTTTTTTTCCCATTTCTTCCAGCATTGATGGCTGCTGATGGCAGAATGTGTGATGTCATTGAAACCTTTTCCTTTTCTAAATTAATTCTCTCATTAAGGAGGCTCAGGAGTTGAAAACTTTTCAAAAAATCGATTTTTTTTTATGATCTAGTTTGATTATTCAATTAATTCTTAACTCAATGCAAAAAACTAGTGTTCACATTTCTTTTGAAAAGGGGCAGGGCACATTTACTGAAAAGGGCACTTTTTTGTCAAGAAAAAGGGCATTTTTTGTAAGAAAAGGGGCACTTTTTTATCAAGCAAAAGAACAGTTTTTGAAAGGAGCAATGATGAATTTAAGGGGGTGGCCGGGGGTACATACCGCCCCCCCCTGAAAATTTAAGATTTTGTGTTTCAATGGTAAAAAAATATATTATTTCTTTCTTGGAACTGTGTTGATCGGAGAAACAAAGAAATATTCCTTTTTTAATTTATTCCAAATCGTAAATGTCGCAAAATCGTCAAAAAATAAAAATATCGAGGTCAAAAGATTGCGTAAAACACTCAGTTTTTGTCAAAAGATCGAGTAAAACGTGTAGATTTTGTCTAAAGGTAGCTAAAAACACACGGATTTTGTCAAAAAATTGCAAAAAACATTCAGATTTTGTGAAAAGATCGTGAAAAACACGCCATGTTTGGATAAAGATCGAGAAAATAACGTGAATTTTGTCAAAAAATCGTGCAAAGAGGCAAATTTCGTCAAAAGATCGCGAAAAAAACAGCAAATTTTGTCAAACGGGAAAAGCAAAAATTTCCGTCATCAGAAAGGTGGACCCCCCCCCCCCCCCTCAAATCATCGAAAAAAAGCAAAAAAAAAAAAAAAAAAACATGAATTTTGTCAAAAAATTGCTAGTTTCGTGAAAAAACAAAAAAAATCTCAAAAAAAAAAAAAAAGTCCGTAAATTTTGTTAAATGGCCATTAAAAAGCACAAATTTTGTCTGAAGATCGCAAAAAGACACACATTTTATGAGAAGATAGTGAAAAATCTGATTTTGCTGCTACTAATTCATATTTACTACTACAGTCAGATTTTTGTTGCAACAAAAATGGTTTTTGCTGCTCCAAAATCTGATTTTTGTATCTACAAAATTGGATTTTACTTACCTAAAATAAAATTTTCATTGTTAATGAAAGAAAAAGCTCCACCAGTTGACGAGAGGTTCTGGCCTCTCAACTAGTATATGTCGGGTGCTGGGTTCGAACCCAATCGCAGCTGTTGGCCTAACCGTTCGGAGTTTTCTGTGGTTTTGTTCAAACCTTGGATTTCCTTGCGTAAATACGGGCTAGGTTCCCTTAGAAAGACCCCCCCCCCCCCCACGGAGGGCAACCCACCCCTTTAGGGCCTATATCCCACAAGTAGATAATCGGCCTACATAAAATAAACCAAAAAAAAAGAAGGCTCAAATTCTGTTTTTGCTGCTGCAAAACGTCTTTTGTGTAATTTCATCCATGTCCCCTCCTCCCTCCCTACACTTGAAGTCAATCATTTCCAACCAATTAATCATTTTAGGTACATTTTAAATCAATCCGTGCACTGCAGACGTATTTTTAAAAAAAGTTTTCTAACTCTAATTATTTTTTTTCATTCATTTGATATTGCAACAACCTAAAGCAATAAAAGGAAACAAAATAAATAAATAAAGACAGTCTCTGAGCTATGATTCAGCACGTGAATCCTTTAGTTTAGTTTACATTGAGTTCTTGTATTTATGGCTGTTATCTATGCATAGTGCAGAGGAGAGGGGAGAAAATATAGGTCATGCGGTTTCTTACAAATGGACAATTTGAACTAGGTTTTTTTTTTTTTTTTTTTCTTTTGCAAATTAATTTTGAAAGATAATTATGGGGGTAGAAAGGTTATTTAGGAATTTCCAATGTTTTTTTGAAGCGTGTAAATTTGTCTTTTTTTTTTTTTCAAAACAATTGCAAGATTTTAGATATCTGCACTTGCCGGGCCTTGCCCCAAAGCTCGAACTTGGTCCGGCTCGATTTTCATTGACTGTTTTGGGCCGGACCTGGGATTTACTTTTTTCTAAAGACTCGGGTGGATTTTCATTGATGGCATTCGGGCCTGGCCTGGAATTTACTTTTTTTTTGAAGATTCCGGCCGGGCCTAATCACTAATCATTCCGGGCCATGCTTTACTTTCTCCTGAAGAATCGGCCTAACTTATTTTTTCTGCATGAATCCGGGAATGATTTTATTCTTCCTTGTCTTCACACGGACCAAACTATTTAGTCTTGGTTGAATCATCCTGTATGAAAATAATTTTTTCGACGTGGCCAAGTCTGTTAAAAAATCTGTAAAATTTGGCTTGGTTCAAAAATTCTCGCTAAATCATTGCATGCTTTTAAATGTCATTGTTCTGCAACTAAACATTAAAATTTATTCTTCTAAACATTAAAATTTATTCTTTTAAAAAAATTATAGATTTCTATGCTTATTATAATAGAGTTAAATGCATGAAAGAAAGAAACTGCCTATGACGAAATCTTCTTTTAAACTGAAAATGAAAAATTTTTTAAAAGCTGTTCATCCATGAAAAATGACTAGAAAAATGCATGAGAGGAAAAAAAAAAAGAAAGTGTTATACATTTACACCTGCTAAGAAGGGAGCTTGTCTATAACATATTTTTTTTTTTCCTTTCCAATGCAATATCGTCTTAGAAGATTTTATTTTTACCATGTATCATTTTTTAGATTTTTATGTCTCAATTGCATGGAATATGGATTAATGATAACTGAAACATTTACATACAAAAAACAGAAGTTTATTAAAAACATAAATATCGCAGCCTACTATACTTCTGCATAAATAAAGATAATAAATATGGAAAAAAAAAAGTGACTAAGATTTTTTTATTTATTTTTTTTGGTCAGAACTCTTTTAAAAGAGTAAAAATCAATGTTCTGTAGAAATTTAGTCGGGCCGGGTGGGATCGGACCGAAATTTGAACTTTTTTCCGGGCCGGGCCGAACTTCTTTTTTCTATGGATCGGGCCTGGAAATTTCCGCCCAATCAGACCTACTCTACCAAACTTACCCTATACAAAGTATGATGGATAAATAATAAAGAATGGAAAGCTGAGCTTTCCTTTCCCATACTATTAATATGTATATCTTTTGTTAATTATCCGATTGCATTCAAATTTCCAGAGACTTCAAATAATAATAAATTAGGCCGCTTATCAAATTTCTATTAAAATGTAATAAGTTTTCAGGTAATTAGAACCCTCTGTCTAAAAAAACCCCCACTGTTAAATTTACTTGGATAAAAAGATGACAGTTGCAGTTTATTTGTTCAGATAACAAAACAGGCCAGTATCAGCTTGTATCTGATAATGTACTATGCTATGTTGAAAGGATTTATTTTTGTTTCATCACTAGCATAATTTGTAAATATAATGCAATAAAAGTTAAGCTAGTTATGCATATTTTCAACAACATATTTTTCAAACATTTAAATAAAATTAAATAAAATAAAACTGAACAATGAAAAGAAAAGTATTTTTTTGAATGTATCCGCTATTTTTTTGTATTCCGTAATTGTAATTTTTTAAATCTTTCAGTAATTTTTTCTTACGATCCGATGAAGGCATATCTAAATGAATTGTATATAATAACCACGTGATCTATGGGAGCAATTTTAAAACTGGAATCTGGGAATACAGATCGGAAATCAGTGGAACATTGAAATATAAGAACAAATGAGCGAAGTACAATGAATTGGAGTGCCTGCACCTTTTCTAACTTTGCGTGGGGAGGGTCTGATTGTCAGATTACCGTCACCTGTCGTGAATAGTTAATCGCAGCGTGCTGGAATCTGGAAATAATGAACAGAACGTAATGAAAAATAATGAATGCACAATGAATTGGGGCACCTGTTCTTGCTATGTTTGAAGTGGGGAGGGTCTGATTGTCCAATTATAGTCACCTGTCGTGTACAAGTAATTACCACATTTGAATGATTTGTTTTTCAAGCATGTACATGTTTTTTTTTTTTCTATAAAGGGAAGGAAAAAAAGACATTTTTTCAAGAAATTATGGGGCCCAAAGTACATGTTTTGAGAAATTGGCAGGGCGCGTGTTACATACAAAAGGGCAGCAGGGCGCATCAATAATTAAATAAGGGCGGGCAGGGCGCGCCGCCCTTTGAAAAACGCATAATGGGAACACTACAAAAAACGCATAAAAATATTAGCATTTTTAACGGAGTTATAAACATTTATGTATCAATACTTACATAGCCGCATCCATAATTTCAACTTTAAGTCGTGTTTTCTCAAAACTTGATTTTTGACGACTAACACCAAGATTAAAAAAAAACTATTTGATGGAATGGCTTAAATTTTTTTTTTTTTTTTTGCATGCATATAACATCATAATCTAGATTATGAATTAAGGATATAACTATCACTTAATAAAAATAATATTAAAAAATCTCTCAAAGTTGAAAATTTAAAAAAACCCCTAAAAAATACAACTTTTTTTCCATTAAAAATACTCAAAATATTAAACTACCTAAAATATATTAATTCATAATCTAGATAATAATGTTATATGCATGCAAAAAAAAAAAAAAGCCATTCCATCAAAGAGTTTTTTTTAAATCTTGGTGTTAGTCATCAAAAATCAAGTTTTGAGAAAACACTACTTAAAGTTGAAATTATATGGATGCGGCTATGAAAGTGTTGATACATAAATGCATATAACTCTGTTAAAAAATGCAAATATTTTTATGCAGTTTTTTGCATTGCATGATTTAAATGAATAATCAAATTAGATCCTTCTATAGTAAAAAAAAACTAGCCTTAAAAGGAATGACTCCTGGAATGATGCTGATGTGGAAGATTTCCGGAACTAACGAATCCGGGTTATCCACTCCTTCCATGAGTCGAATAGACCAATCGGGAAAGGGCTCCGTCTATGCATCGCCGTATGGGTTACCATAAAGAGAGGAAAGGATACCATCGCCAACAATCGCCAAGTTTGTCGCCAACTTGGCGATATATCGCCAAATTTGGCGACCAAAATTAGTTGTCAAAAGTGACGCCAACTTGGCGATAACTGTAATATTTCGCCAAATTTTTAATTTCTTTACAACACCAGTCGTTTGATACATCATTTGAGAGGTTTGCAACTGCTTATTCATATAATGGATGTCTTGTGTGTTATCCCACATTCTGCTCCCCAGGGGGGGACACAATTTTAATTTCTTTACAACACCAGTCGTGTTACACAAGATTTGAAAGGTCTGCAACTGCTTATTCATATTATGGATGTCTTTTGTGTCGCCCCCCACTCTGCCCCCCCAGGGGGGCACATTTTTAATTTCTTTACAATACCAGTCGTGTGACACATCATTTGAAAGGTCTGCAACTGCTTGTTCATACCATGGGGTATTGGCGAGCGCAGCAAGCAGGGGTAGCCAATAATTTGGAATCGCGAAGCGATTACACGGGGGGATAGCGAGCAGGGGGGCGGGGCCCCCCTAGTCTTTAAAAAAAAATAGATTTTTTTGAAAAGTTTTCAACCCCTGAGTCCCCTTAATGTATTTTGGAGGTTTTCATAATTGGCTCCCCCCCCCCCCTATTTTCACTGATTCTGGTTTCAAGGTTTTTTATTTATTTATTTATTTTTCTCTTTTGACATTTGCCATAGTTTGGTTATTGCATTTTAGATTGCAAATATGCTCTTATTTCCATTAATTTTTCTTTTTCTTTTAGTCATCCCTATGTATGATATTTCCTTATTTTCAATATTCAAAGCTTTAATTTTTTTTAATTCTAGCTGTTTGCAAATCTTTATACTTTTCAACATAGTTTCTTTTAAATAGGTAGAAGTTGGGTGTGATCAGAACTTGTTTTCCTAGTTTCTTTTTTATTTTTAATGATAACCCATCCACAAATGGAAGTGTATATATACTTGTGTTTTATTTTATATTTAGCCAGACTTAATGAAAAAAGCTTTATTAATACATAAATCTATTTAGGAAACAGGATTCACATTGGTCAGGGAATTGAAAAAATTGGGCAAAAAGTCAGGAAAATTTTTAAATATTTGACTTCCTCAGGGAATTTTTGATGTACTACTTTCTATCAGAATCTAGATTATCGTCATAGATGAAGAAATTTTGAATTGATTATTCATCCAATCTAAAATTTTTATGTAAAATGTATGTAAATTAAATAACAATAATAGCACAATATGTGAAATAATGATAGGAAATAATAGAAATAATTAATATAATTATAATAATAGGAAATTCATACAGCACATACTTTTCAAAAGATTTATCTAGATTTAAATTGTCTACTGTGGTGGATTTTACATTAATATATAAGCCAAATTTTTATTGAGAATGGTCAGAAAAAACATGAAAAAATAAATTACTTTTTCTTACCAGAATTGTGTAAGGAACTCTGTAAAAAGATTACGATTGTTACCAATATTTCTGCTAACTTGAATTAAAATATATATATATATATATATATATATATACTTTTATCATGAAAAAGCATTTATTTCATCATATTAATCAGAATTGCATATTAAGATGTGTATGGAATGATATAAAAATTTAAAAACCTTGTTTATTTACCTATATCTTACTGTAAATTTCAATGTTTATATCTCCAAAATTGTGCAGGTTTGAGAGAGTCTACATTCTGCTTTTAAAATAATATAAATGAATACATTTTATTTTTTGATGACTATTCATTTTTAATTATTTATTAATTATTTAATGAACATAAATTTTATATTTTATGACATGTGATATCTTACTACACATAGCACTGAAAAAAGAAAAAAATATATATAACTACATAAAATACATAATATGAACTTTAAAACATTCACTTTTTTATTTAAAAGGCAATTAAAATAATCAAAGATGTTAAATTTATTTAAAATATCTTAGTACTTTCAAGCCTTTTTCAGGCTGTTCACCAGAGAATATATTTATAACTACTAATTGTTGTTTGTTTACACAAATACATGATTTCATTTTGAAAATGAGTGAGCCAATAATTATTACAGTTGAAAGTAGAAGTAAGTTTCTTGGATTAAACTTAATGAGGAAAAATATATATTAATTGCAGTTCCATTTACAAAAGTCCTGGGTCCCGGGGACGCAGGACTTTTCAAGTCCAGAGGCATTACTGTGACATCAGACCCTTTAATTTCTATTTTTTGCAGACTAAAATTTGTCATTGATCAGTCTTCCATTGGCGGCTGGAATGACCTTTTAGCCCAGCTACAGATATTAAATCGAATAGTATATAAGAGAAAGAGACTAGCATTTTGTGTGAAGAAATCACAATATTAAGGATTGGTCTGTTTTTAAATGCATTGACAAAATAATTTAAAAGAATTCACCCCTTCCTATCATGAATTTTTGCATTCTTTAATTAATATTAATTTTAAATTCAGATCTTCAAAATAATATGCTGTAAAATACCGTTAATCTGCCCTTCCTGATCAAACACGCCCCCTTAACTTTATTTAAAAAAAATTGAAAATTTCAAAATATCTTGAGAAAGCAACCTTCCCTTAAAGATCACTGAAAAAAAAATTGCGTCAAAAGGTCGCTAACAAATGGAAAATTCGTCAAAGAACCGTGGAGGAAAAAAAGGAAATTTTATCTAATGATTGCTGAAAAAATGCCAATTTGTCACAAAATCGTTAAAATTCTTTAAATGATCATGAAAATTCATCAATTTTATCAAAGAATAGCCAAAAAAACAAGCATTTCATAAAAAGCAAATTACAGGAAGAAATGCAAATTATTAAAAAAACATAAATTTTGTCGAACATCGCAAAAAACTCTACAAATGTCATCAAATATTTGGAAAAACCCAAACAAATTGACTGGCTGTTTTTTATTTAGTACTTGCATATTTTTTTCTTTTCAGTTTGCATATGGTGAGTAATGGTTAAAAATTTTGAGATTTATTTTTATCTCAATATATAAAATTTTGAAAGTTATCTTTATAACATCAAAATAACTTTACTACTGCTTTTAAAGTTTGCATATAAAAGTTAATTTATCAATTAAATCTTAAAAAATATAGTGTATAAATGTTCATCATTCTCTATATTTTAGGGTTGTATTGTTCAAGTCCAAGTAAAAAATGGGGCAACCTTTGAGGGAGTATTAAGAACATTCTCCCACAAGGTAATTATTTTAATTATTAAAAAGAATGACAACATAGCTTGATAAATTTAAAATTTATTTCTTAAAGTCTATAAAGTTATTTTAAGTTCTGCATTATTGTTACAATCACTTTATACGTTTTATAAACAAATTATTATTTAATCATTATTATTTTTTTAATTATTAGTGATTAAATAAGTTTTTGTTTATAAAATGTAAGAAATGTCTGTAGCAATTAGGCTTAATTTAAAATAAATATTAGTATAGACATTTGAAAATAAAATTTTAATTTATCAAGCAATGTTCTTTTGTTATTTGGATAAATATTATAAGTCTTAAGTAATGTGGATAAATATTACCAATCATAAGTAAGAATTGATAATTGTGTTAAAAGTATAAATTACTCATATTCAATAAAGCTTATTTGAAACAATAACTTACAAAAATGGGAAACTATATTAAATTTATTCTATAAAAAAAGCAATTGGTTTAAATTGTGGTTTAATCGTGGATAATCAAAATAAGGTGATGAGATATAGATAACTCAAGCATTGAAGCAAAATGATATTAAAATGAAACACACGTATGATTGTGAAAAATATAAAATCAGCGAAGAACTCATTGATCAGCAGAAATGCTTCAAACATCATGATGCGAGTTGGACAGAGAGAGATGGCTGACATCATTCCTTTTTTTATTCATTACAAGAGTGGGGGAAAATATGACATATAATATTTGAAGAACATAAAATACATTTAATTTAATTTTGAAAAATTTGTTCTTCATTTTGTAAAATGCACAAAGAGAAAAATCTAAAAGCTGCACGAAAGAGCTAAGATGAATCAAACATTGCTTAGAGCTTTGCTTTTGTTGAAGTGCTTAGAACTTTTGAGATAGTCTTAAGCTTGCTACAGTGGTCGGTACAGTTTTTTGTGTTCCATAGGCATAGGGCGAGGGAATTTATCGGGTAAAAATGGTAGTTCATCTTTCATGGCAATATCTGCATAACATCATCAGTAGTATAAAAATATGCATAAGTACATTATACATAAGTCTTTGCAGCACAGAATATCCTGTCTTCACTTTTGTAGGGTACTGGGTGCAAAAATATAATGTTTGTAAGTTTCAGGGAAGTAGCAATGTTAATTCATTTTAAAGTTTAAAATTTGTTTCATTTTTAGCAGTCCTTTGTTAAACTCTGACAAGATGGAAATTTTTAGGATAATTCAAGGCCTGGTTCAGCATCATTATTTTTATAATGAAGACTTCTGGAAATTAGTTATTTTGGCATGAAGTAGTAGATAATTAGTGTTAACAAGTTCAGGTTTCGTCATTGATCTCTGAATTTTTAAGAAGATAAAAGAAGTAGCAGCAAGCATTAATGCCAAATTGTTTTATTTATTGTATAGACGAGCATATCAAAAACAATGCCAGAGAGCGATCTGATCTGGATGGAATGTTGCAAGCTGGATTTTCTCTGGCTTTTGACCAACATTACTGATTTGGTGAATAAAAAATAAAAACAGTAGCCAAATGGGGAAGAAAAAAAAAAAAGTTATCAAAATAGATATGGCGTGAAACACTGAAAAATCTACATTTAATCCCTTGTATTTTTCTTTCTTTTTTTCAATGTGTTCTAAAATATAAAAAAAAATTGTCATTGTTTAGAAAATAGGAATTCTGCTATACTCTACAGAAACTATTAAAAATAAGTACATTGTAAATGTCTCTTGAATTTGTTAATTTTGTAAACAAACATTCTTTTAGTAGAAATTGCTATGAGATTTTAAGTGTAACAGATAGAAAAAGAAATTGATTGGCCAATGAACTTTGCATGCAACTAATAAATAATATGGTTAATGGCAAATTCAACACCGCATTTTAACAAAATTTTTCTTGATTTAGTGATTAATGTGAATAATTTTGTTTGATTTTGTCAGTGCATTGATAGTGATAAACTGACATCAGAAAAATACTTATCATATAATCCTTTCTGTATTATTTTCTGTTGCTAAACTGAATTAGTATTCAGTCAGTATCTCTATAAATAATAATGTAAATGGCGTGGTGCAATTGAAGATGAAAAGTGACATCAATCATACAGTAGCATGGATAAAAATCTCAACTGTAACCACATACACAAAAAAAGAGCCGAAATTGAGCATTCGAAATTTGGCGAGTTTGATCATTCATTTACTTGCCAAATGAAGCATTTTATCGAGATTTTGTGTAATGGCAAGCACCAGCAAGAACTCTGGTTGCAAGGGTAAGGATCAGAGATTGAATGATAAGTTGTCACTAAGATTACTAGTGCATTGAGCCAAGAATTGAAACATTAGATTATTGTAAACCCCAAGATATATCTTAATGGAACTTTGAATTAAAAAGTAACCTAAAGGGCCGTTAATTTGTATCTCAAGATTTTAACATGCTAATACAAATGCCAAAGCTGAGTAATGAGAAATATTAAATTTGGAAGAAACATCACAAATGCTAGATGCCTTCTTTAATATAAACAGGATATTGATATACCTTTTGAGGTCGAAAGATCATTTGTATTTATTATCAAACTCAGAATTAACAGTTAGTGTTTAAATTACTGCTGCAAAGAATTACATGGTCCCAGTCACTGAAAATTCTCCAAGTGTTTGTGTAAAATACTTCAGGACAAAAAATAATCTGCAGGTAAAATAATTTACAATTGAAATATTAATCAACTATTTTCCTGTAGTGATTTTTAGGCATTTTATAAATTTTTATTAATAATAATCATAACTTTTTGTATTAAAAAAATAAAGGCTAATAAACTGATGAAGCCAAAATAATGGTTCAATGAAAAAGAATCGGCATGAGAAAAAAGAAAATCTGTGACACCTGTCTCTTGAAGTTTATGCTACTGGGCATATGGTAAAATAATATATTTCTTATGTATTGATTAATTGGAAGAAAATCAGGCACATATATTTAATGACTGAGTGGTGGCAGTACTGACAATCACCTCATCAAGTTAACAGTTTAAAATCTAGGATTAGTTAAATCTTGGTTCGCATATTAAAATTCAATTGATCTGCCAAGTCATATTTTGGTGGAAAACACCTGATAACCTGATTTTAGCAATTGATTTGTAGGTTTAGCATTGTGCTTTCCTACCACCAAAAGTATGAAATATGGAGGACTCGGAGCAGGAAAACATAATGGTAAATCTATGAGTCAGTTGTTAAAATCTCGTTTTTAAGTGTTTTCCACCAAGATATGACGTGGTAAACAGATTGCATTTTAATAGGCAAATCGAGATGTAACTAATCCTAGATTTTCATCTGTGAACTCGATGAGGTGATAGCTCTGCTGCTGCCTCCAAATGTATCAAGGATGAGAAAAAGATTGTTTTTATTTTATTACTGGCTTTGGCTTAACTTGAGAGTGTCAAAGTGAATATTGTTTAAAGCATAAAAGAAAAGAAATAGTTATATTTTCATAAAGGAAAGAAAATTTTTTATTCAGTTTATAATTGTGAAAGGTGAAATTAAATTTTAAAACGAAAGAAAATAACATGTGATGTTACTTTCATCATTACAACATCTTTGTCATGCTTAACACAAAATCCATAAAATTTTTCCATGAAAATTAATGACCTCCTTTTTTCTATCTTCCAGTACAACCCAACTCTGTTAAATTGTTGAAATATTACTGTAGAATAAAAAATGAAAATAACTTTTAAATATAATTAAGTTGTTTTAAATTTCAGTAACAACAGAAGAATACTTTTAAATTTAGATAACACATATTTTCTTTTAAAATGCTAACATGAATTTATTTGAATGCAGTTTGTATATTTAAAAGTGTTCAGAAAATAAAGTGAAGTCTAATTTTATTCTTATTGAGTATTATTTAATTTTTTGTTGTGATATTTTGTTGATTTAAAACAAATTTATTTTTATAAATATTTCTTTTACTTAAAATTTTTTCTACTGCTGTAATTATATAATAACTCTATTACTTTATAGGCTGATTTCGTTCTAGAAATGCCCCGTAAAATTGACTGTAAAAAGTCTAATAATGCTACATCTAATACTGTAACTAGTCTTGCTAATTCAGAAGAAGTCACAGAAAAAATGATTTTTCGATTTGATGATGTTGTAACTCTGAATGCACAAAATGTTGATCCAGATTATGCTACTAGAGGTAATTTTGTTATATTTTACTTAAATTTATCTTTAATTATTAAGATGGCTAAAGCTTGAATTTAACTCCTTTAGATTGAGCAGCTATGTCTTTTTATTTTTGAGTACCACTAATGCGGGGGGGATGCGAAATTTGATGATTGGTTGTGGGAAAATAGCGGGAATTCAATGATTTTTCGCAGCAAAAAACTCTCAAAATATGTCATCCAATCACACGAAAATGTCACAAAATTCACACAAAAAAAAAAAAAAAAAAACTTTTTTGGGTGGGATTTCAAAATTTCGGGCACGAATCCAGCCATCCCGCATTGAAATTCATGGCCTGTGATCCTTTATTGCATACATAAGTAGTTTAATTAGTATTTAAAAAAAAAATCTGAGTATGTCCAACAGGGTTGGAAAAAAACCAGGTTTTTTCGAAAAAAACCAAATAAACTGGTTTTTTTGGTTTAAACCAGGTTTTTTTGGTTTAAACCAAGTTTTTTGGTTTAAACCGGGTTTTTTTAGAACATACATTTTTATTAGAAATACATGCATATTTATTGATAAAAATAGACATTGTTGGATTATAAGTAGTATAACTTCATTTGAAATTAATTTAAATTAAATAATTATAGTGAATTATGTAAAAAATTGAAAAAAAATCATATTTTAAACAGTTATGGTAAACAGTCTTGTGTTCAAAGAATAAATTAATCTACACAGTCAAACATTGATACTTTGAAAAAATTTATAAACAATCTTTTGATAACTAAGAATAAACATTTGATGCAGTTTGATGACTATACTATTCTTTTCTACAATTTTTCAAAAAATAAATTTGAAATATTTCTTGTTTTTTTTTTTTTGAGTAGCAATTTGAAATCAACATTTTTGGTCATTAGATTCAGCATATAACAGAAGAAAAAATTAGATTGGTAATTTTAAAATGCTTTAACTAACACCAGATTTTTTAATACTCTCTTATTCAACTTTATATTTTAATTCTTAAAGATAATTTCCCCAATAAAAAAAAATCTGTTACAGTTTGAACAAAATCTTAAAGATCACAGAGTTATGTAGCTCCATATTCAAAATCATTGTGCATGTTATGATAGATTGCTTTAAATAATCTGCTTTTTTTATGAAAATATTTTATACTAAATATTGCATGTTTTTAATCTATTTTATATTTGATCAATTCAATTTTCTTTAGAGCAATAGAGTATGATCACCAGTGCATACTGATTTTTATCCTATATATAAAAAAATGACCTAGACCCACTATATCTAATACTTATTGCTGAAATAAAATGTTAAATGTAGAAAATACTTATATCCAATAATTTGTAGGCCTTAAATTATAAAGAAAAATGAAAAAATGTCACTTGATTTTTTTGAAAAAAAACCAATTGGTTTTTTTGAGAAAAAAACCAGTTGGTTTAAACCGTGGTTAAAACCAATTGGTTTAAACCGTGCCAACCCTGATGTCCAATGTGGAGATCTTCATTGTTAGCCTAATATAAGGGCAGAATTTTTGCAATTAAATAAGGCAAATAATGTGTACTCAAAAGTAGTGGCACTCTAAAATAAAGAAGATACTGTTGTGCTTTCTGTCATAACTATGTTTATCCTGACTATAAATCACTAAAGAAAAATTTTATTAAAAAAACTAATGAAAAGTAAACAATTTGAAATTTCACAATAAAAAGCAATAACTTAAATGCACATTTGACACATCCTGTTTAAGTTGTTAATGATTCATCAAAATTAATTTAACTTCTTAAATTTCATTACTTAAATAGAATTGTTAGGCTGATGATAAAAATATATACAGTAGACTCCCTCAAATCCGCACAGCTTGGGACCAGAGGTTTTGCGGATTTTAGAATTTTGCGGATTTCTGGTCATTGCTTTGTTCACATTAAAAAAAAAATAATTTGAATGTAATTAATAATGAAATCAAAAGTATAATGAATGCATACAATATACTAAAATATTAAAAAAAGTAATAAACTAAAATAATAAAAAAATAGATATTTTTTTAAAATGATTAAAATACTAAAAGGAAAGATAAAGTTAATAATCAGTAATGTACAATTAAATATTCACTATAAAAGAGGAAATGTGTTTTTCCCAAATTATTCAATGAAACTTGCCTCATAAAGGTACATTACTAATTCACATCAGGATCATAAAATAATGAAACTTTATTTCAGGTTTAGCCAGACTTAATAACTAAAAAAGCTTGATTAATACATAAATATACTTGGTAAGATTGTGATTATCAATGATATTAGCAAATCTTTATTTTTTCAGAAATAAATTATTCTTTCTTCATGAAAAAAATATGAATTCAATAACAGTAACAAAAATTATAAATTAAAAAATGTATGGAATTGATATAAAACTGAAAAAATCAATTTTTGCACCTACATCTGAACTGAAAGTTTCATTGTTTACATCCGTAAAATATGTGCGGATTTTAGAGAGTTGCGGATTTTAGGAGTGCGGATTTGAGGGAGTCTACTGTATAATGAAAAAAGAAAAAAAAAAAAAAAATAAGCATCCATACTAGAAAGTTTTGCTTAATATGTTTGCATTATCTGTTTGCTATGCAAGTGAAATCTACGGCACACAAAATACTGAAAACTTTTGAGACAGTTCTGGTGCACCTGAGTCTCAGAATTTTAATATTTTGTTAGTTGAGGTATCACAATACACCCTCATCAAAAATTTGCCTTATTCATTGTGAGCTTGAAAATTGCCCATGCTTATAAATCTTTTTATGTATTGGGAGAAAGCAAATATCATAGCAAAGAACCAACTGTTCAGTTAAGTGTAATTTTAATTGACCAAACCATTCGGTATAGTTTAAATTAAAAGATATATTTTGAGTTATATTAAGTCTCAAATCTCAATCATTTTTTTAATGATGCAGTTAACATTTTGAAACAGAAAAAAAAAATTCATAAAGGGTTGTTTTTCCAAAAAACATTTTCTTCTTTATGGCAATATCCCTACAGGGCACAATTTTCAGGGTTCCCCCTGACATGGAAGATCTGGAAAGTCAGGGAAATTAAAAAATATATAAAAAAAAAGTCAGGAAAATTTAAAATATAAGAAAAATCAGGAATTTTACAAATATTTTCTAAAACGCTATTTGGAAATCTGGGTAAAAGATAAATAATAAATAAAGCAATTCATAGAACTTTTTTTTTTTTTTTTTGGGGGGGGGGGGTAGAATTTTGAAATTTGTCAAATGACTGTTGAGAAATTCAGAGTGATTGCAGAAAAAAATAGTTACTTTGTCAAAGGATTTCAGAAATTAATACAAAATTTCATTGTTTGCTGTTTGGCCATAGGATTTTTTGAGATTTGATCAGGGAATTCCCAAACATGTTTTTCTGAAAATCCTGATTTTTATTAATGTTGTCAAATAAAAAATGGGCTATGTTAATTTTTGACTGTCTCCTTTTGCAGTATGCAGATTATTTTAACATACTTTACTGCATATTGGTTAAAATAGTTCATTTCTGGTTGTGTAGCAGTTAAAAAAATATGAGTGGATCTCAAATAGTCACTTTTAAAATAAATTAAACAGTTACAATTCTTACTAATAATTAATGAGGGACCGTTCAAGTATTACGTAAGCATATTTTTAGTCATTTTGTACCCCCCCCCCTTGTAAGAAAATATAAGCAAATGCTAGACCCCCGCCCCTTTGCTTACGTAAGATTTTATGACAGTTTATACATTAATACTTCTTGACTTATAAAAAGTTACCAATCAATTACATTATTAATCCTACAAATTTATATAGGCATATAGGGATCGTGATATCAAAATATATAAAATGGTTTTAATATATTGTTGCTTATTGCATTAAACAAACCACAGAATACAAAATAGTTTAAATATATTGTTATTTATCACATTGAACAATAAAACATGATATACAAGAAGTCTTAACTTACTTAGGCATCATAACTAAAATTTTTGACATGAATCATACAAATCTTGGAGTTCAATTTGGTGTTCATATTTTAATCTGATGTCCGGGATCCTTGAAGCCATGTTTCAACATTGTTTATTATAAAGTTTTCACTGGAACAGTGGACTGGGGTATTGCAGGTTTCTGGTCTTTGTTCTTCCATCTTTGTTCCTCCTTGTTGTTCCCATCATACTTTGTTTGCTTGTTGAATTTGAACTGCAGTTGCTTGTTTGTTTAATGCTTACATAAGAATTGTCGCACCCCCCCCCCCCCCTTGTCAGAAAAAATAACCAGACTCTGGATCCCCCCCTCCCCCTTTAGTGCTTACATAATACTTGAACGGTCCCTGAATTATTTATAAGAGTAATTGGTCAAAGTTTTATAAATGCTTATATAAAAAAATGAAAACTCTTAGTTTTAAAATTCTGAATTCTAAAATGCTACAATTATAATTGAGATAAGGGAATGGGTTGGGCAGGATAGTGCTCCTCATTGTATATCTAATAAAAATTTCACTGAAAATTAACCAAGTATTGGTGCATCTAATTTTTTTTTTGCTATTAAAACTTTAGTTAAAATCTTGCAAAATTACTTGCAGTAATATAATACAAAGGTAGCTATTTATCTATCCGAAATAGGCATCAGCGAAGCTGCTAGCCAAAAATCTGATATATGCATTGTAATGTTTAACATTTTTTACCACTGTATTTGCTTGTGTATACTGTGCATAATGTGTACTCCAAACTTTACAAGAAAAAAAGGCGTTTTTTAAAAATCTCGTATACAACACACCGTAAATTTGACATGCAAAAGAATGAATGAGCACATGAATTTCAGCAAAGAAAGTTGAAACAAACATTACATCAGGCCAACAAGACGAAAATACATTTTTAGACTTTGGGTAGGGAGTGAATGACAGGGGGGGGGGGGATAGGAGTGAGTGATGGCAATGAGAATTGCTAGTTAGCTTTTAAATACTGTTACTAGTTCTGTTGCATATAAAAGTGCAAAGAGTGAAATAAAGGTGTAGTAATACTTCAATTAAGAAAGATTTTCCAAATTTGTGTCTTCTTTGAATATGTTTCTTGATTCATATATATATTGTGTGATTGCATCCAGCAGTAAAAAAATTTTCTGCAAATAATGTGCACCTAGGAGTTTTGTCCTATTTTTTGGAGGGAAATTATGCGTTATACATGAGTAAATAAATACGGTATATATGTACTCAAAGTTTTGTCATATGAAAGTAATTTACATTGTTTAGTAACTTAAAAATTTCATCTCAGTGAAAAAGTATTAATTCATGAGAATTTTTCTGTGATGTTTTGATGTGGATTATATCAACAACAGTACATATATCAACTCACTTAAACTTTAGGCAAAGAAGCACCATTTAATACCATTGTGTGTCACTGGTTTAGTCGATTCATCATAGGCTGTTGTTTGCTCAAAAATGAATTTTAAAAAAGTAATCCAAAATCAATTGTTGCATCAGGAACCATCAATCCTGTGCACAAACTAATAAAGCAAGATTGTCATATGACATACCATATGATGGAGGGATTCCTTGGCATTTATATAGCAAGCATAGACAATATTTTTCATGAACATGTTGGTTTCTGCATAATTTGACAATTACTCAAAGCTCGTGTCGATTAGTGTAAAAAAAAAAAAAAAAAAAAAATGCTCAAAAAATTCAATTGTGGAGTGTCAAAAGCTGTGTACAATAGCTACACAAATGACGAATCTTGGATCAATACGTACGAGTCCAGATGTAAACAATAGTCAACTATATGAGTCTTTCAAGATAAGTCAAACTCTACAAAACTTTTTTGCATAAGAAACACTTTGAAACAAATAATCACCCCCCCCCCCCCCAATTTTTTTTTAGTAAATGTGGGCCTCTAGTAAATTGTAGAACAGTCAATTCTGAATGGTACACAACCATTTGTTTGCCAGAAGTCTGAAGAAATAAAAAAACAATCAGCGACACAGGATCATTCTTCATCAATGTGATTATAGCGTGAACTCCTGCACTTTGGTTCAAACAATACAGTATTTTACCAGGCCAAACATCAAATTGGTGGGTCATCCACTGTATTGTCCTGATTTGGCACCCAATAATTTTGTTGCTGTTTCCCTCCACGAAGACTAAACTACATGATCAACAATTTTCGACTTCAAAATGAATGTGTTGAAGTTGCTTTGCATTTGCACATTCAAAATGCATGTTTTGAAGATATCTTAATCAGAATGAAAAAATATAATCAGAAAGAAAATTGATTCAAATGTATGCAAAAGTGTAACGATTATCACATAGAATATTTTGAAAAATAACAAAACCATTTTCAACTGTAAATATTTATAAGTACATAAATAGTAGTCCCCATATGAACGAAAGAAACTGAGAGTTGAAAATTTCAAGTTATTAAAAGTTCAATGAAATTCAAATTAAAAATGTAACTTACGTTGGTTGCTGAGGCATCAAAATTACTAGTTATAATAGATATTTTTAATATTTCTTTATGTACAGAGGGTTTTTTTTTTTTTTCCCCTAGAGATAACTTATCAAGCATGGGAGACAAAATAATAGTTTTATAACAGTTGGTGTGGTTTAAAAGGAAAATTCATTTGAATGAGAAGTACTTGAGACTTCTAAATCCCTTCCTTACATTCCTGTTCATGTTCTTGAAAAAATATATAAAAATGAAACGTGTAAAGAATATCTTTTTGTAATTGTTTGATAAATTATGTTAAGACATGCTAATAAAAATATAATGGTTGTACCTCTAAGAAATTCCCCAGTACATTACGCTCTCTCTTTTTTAAATTTTATAGATAGTTTTACAGATACTGCTATAAGCAAATTTAATGGGCAAGTGGTTGAGAAAGAACTTGAACCTTGGGATGGTGGTTCCATATCTGCTGATAGTTTACCAGATCTTGGTGGTGGTGATGAAGAAGCAGTAAGTACTAGTACCTTCAAAATAATAATTGTACATTAAATTTTGTGTTATGATTTTTATTTTTCTTTCTGTTTATTTTAATACAACTTTTATTTTCTTCTATCTTTACAAGAAAAAAGTATTGGATTCGTGAAAATTTTCAAATTCTGTTTTTCGGCAGATTTACTTGTTTTAGGGGTCAGATATTTTTAAAAAAAAGAAAGTTTTTACAAAATGTCTGTCTGTGACTATCCATCTGTAACTAACATTTTGTGGGTGCTCTATCTCAAGAACTAATGCATGAAATTTAATAAAAATTTATATTAATGTAGTCGTAATATAAATAGACGCTGATTAGTTTATGACAGGAAATTTGTCAAAAACTAATTTGTAAAACTTATCATATAAAAATAAAAAAACTTGCACAAATTTAGATTGTTTTATCGTAAAAAATGACAAAATGTACTATATTATACTAAGTGTTTGAAATTGCCACAAAACGCAAAACATAATGTTTAACATTTTGATGTATTTACATTAGTGTGGAACTTCTGACGAATATATGTTTTATTTTAATGTAATTTCAGAGGTGTGACGTTTACAGTGAGAGCGGCACATATTCTCAAAAATATGGGGTTTATAATATGAACTTTATTATTTTGTTCTGTTTCATATCATGTTACTTGATATTTTACTACTTCATTCATATGTCGCAATATCAGTATACCAGAATATCATGAGTAAAAATGCAAATTTATCATAATATTTAATTCTAAATATCGCCCAGCCCTAACAGTGACTGGTGATTTTCAATCTTTGTGTCCAACTATATTTAATAATTTATTTAAAAAAAAGTCTGTAAAGTAATAGTTGGTCATATTTTGCTTTTTGTTTTTAATATTGCTACTGATATTGAATTTGTCTTTTTAGAATGGTTGGGATGCAAACGACATGTTTCGTACTAATGAAGAAAAGTATGGTGTCAAGTCTTCTTTTGACAGCAACTTACCTGGTTATACGTAAGTTTATTATTAGTAATGTAGAATAGAATCTGTTTTCATTTAAAATTAATAAATATGCATAAATAAAGCTCATACAGTCTGAAAGTTCTTAAAAGGCCTATTTTCATCTTTTTTTTTTTATATTACTGTGTTACATGTATGTATGCATGCGTATCTTTAATTTTCTCAACAACTGTTGTATTTGAATCTAATTCTTGTGCACTATAAATATAAAAGGTTTTGAGCTAAAAGGAATCATTGTATTGTGAATAACTTTTTTTTCAGGGATACATAAAATATTTTAATGCATTAATTTTACTGTGATTCAGATGTGTTTGGTGAACAATAGATTACTTTTATAAGAATGGTAGCATGTAAGGAATAAAATTTGATTAGTTGAAATGATTAGGTAGAAAGGAAGGTTCCATCAAAAGATGTACAACTTGCTTAGCTTTTAAATTAAATTTTTTTGAAAAATCATTTGAATTTGATTCAAATGAAAAACTTGATACTTGAAATTATTGCAGGTCTCATGTGATAAATTTTAGAATTTGACAAAAAATAACATAGCTATGCATTCTTTTTTTTTTTTTTAAATCTTTGTTTATTGTATGCAAAAAGATTTCAGTAGTTATGTATTTGATGCAGTTTTTCAATTATTCCTAATTTTAGGATACCACTCAACAAACAAAATACTGAAGAATATAGACAACAAGAAGCAAGAGCTAGTAAACTTGCTAGTGAAATTGAAAGTGGCTCACATCATAAATCGAGAGCTGCTCTTGAAAATGGTGATGAAGAAGATAGGTATAGTGCAGTTATAAGGCCAGCTGATAATTCAAACAACAACAATAATAACACCAATAATAACAACAATAACAATAATTTCAGGTATGAGCATAGAAATTTTTATAATTTTATTTCAGAGTTGGGCAAAATACACTGAAGTACTATTTTCTATACAAAATACATAACTTTAGAACTTCAAATACAAATCACAAAATACTTTTCAAAATTAAATTCTAAATGAAAAATACTTTGATTTAAACTCTACTGTATTAAATAACACAACTGCAACGAACTTATTCCAAGAGGGAATTTTGTAGCTTCGATGGAGGGGATTTCATCCCTGACCACCCCATTACTGATCGTGAATAAATTTATGGTTTAAAATTATTTAAACATTCATAACATATTGAATATCTTCATTATTGTTTATATTATACGTAAAACTGTACTTTAAATGTATACATACTGTGAGGGAGTGACCTTTTGTCATAAAGGCACTCTAGTGTTTCTGAGATCGTGACGTCAATAATTTAACATTTTGTAGGCGTAAAAGCGACATCTATCCTCTCTTTTACTTTAACTTTCTAGAGTGTGTGTGCTCTTTCGAATTCCGCAGTTAGCTCGCGGTTATTAGTAATATGTTAATGTGAAGTATCTCAGTTTGCAGCATATAAAAGCTTGGGGGTGAGTTTGGGTGTGTGTCTCTGGCATTAGCCAGCAGCCAGCGAGTGCGGACCTCTGCCATTAGACAACGAAGTGGATGATTGTTTAGCGAAGTGCTGACGAATAGAAAGTAGCAAAGGCCTCCAGTAAAGTGGAAAGGAGTTTGGATAGTGGATTTAAGAGTCAGCCGTGGTAAGAAAGTTTAATAGTAGTTCCATTTTAATTATTGGTGAAATAAAGAATTATCCACAGCCACGGGCTGTTTAACTAATCTTTGTTCAGCAGCTCAGCCAGGAGACAGTGTCAAGTGTTAGGCGGTGCCACGACTGAGCTAGGTTGGGGCCTGTGAGTATGATTTTAGCTGTTCTTAGTGTTCTCAGTGTGTAAAATTTTAGACTTGCTCCACTTCCCTTCGGCCATTATCACTTGAATAAACTTTGTTGTTTTAACCTAAACTACTGAGTATGTCTGCATATAACGTTACAAACGACACCCAGCATGCGTTTGCCGTTACAAATGGCGCCCAACGAAACATCGGACATTATGAGATTGTGCCACGTGTGTATTTCAGCGCTGAGGGTGATATTAGTGAATTTTTAGTTAAATTAGATGATTATATTTTGTTCAATAATATACCTGAAAAAAGTAGATACGTAGTGCTTAAATGCTCGTTAAAGGGCGAAGCACTTTTGTGGTTGGAAAATATAGGAAAGTTTTTGATTAATGAAGAAGCGAAAAGATTTGAACAAACTGTGATCGAGTTAAAGAAGGCATTTCCTCCCGTTAAAGATAAAAGTATTTTGGGAAAAGAGTTCTATTGTAATAAGCAGAATATTTATGAGTCGGCGTCAAAATTCTATCTACGTAAGCTTGAACTAAAAAATAAATTAGATTTAGATATCACATTTGAGGAATTGTTGGACATTGTTTTTCCTCTTTTTAATCCAAATATACAGGACTTTATTGAAGTTAGAGCACCGAAGAATTTTGCAGAAATGCATCAGATATTATCGAAGTACGAGACTCGGCATAGCTCGGATCAACGGGATTTGCGTAGCCCTCGGCAGAGACCTGTCACGGATAGTAATTTGAGAAATGAGGGGGAACGTAATTTTGTGAGAGGGGGACAGCGATTTCCGGATAATAATGTGCGTAATAGAAATGATGGATTTGGTCGTAATATGTCGAATACGAGTAATGGTAATAGGAATGGTGGTGGTGCTAATAATTTTAGAAGTGGTGAGAGAAATATGTATGGAAATAGACAGAATAGTGGTTATAATCGTAGTGGGGGAGTACGGGACAGGAATGTTTCTTCGCAAGTAAGGAGATTAACTTCGGATGAGAATGTTGAAAATAGGTCAATGCAAAACAAATGTGTTCAGAGGTCGGAAATGTCTTCGGTGAGTTTGAATAAAATTACTATTAATCCGGTTGAGTTACCTGAAGTGTTAATTGTGTTAGATGGTATTGTCGTTAAAAGTGTCTTCGATACAGGGGCAGATAAGTCGTTCATTTCTTTTGATTGTTATCGGAAATATTTTTCGTATAAGAAGTTGAAAAGGTCAAGTCTTGTGGTTCAGTCAGCACAGGGAGTAGCTTGCGATAATAAAGGTTCAGTAGAATTGGAAGTTGAAATTCGTACGGTTAAGACATGTTGGGAGTTTTGTGTGTTAGATGGGTTAACAGTGCATTGTATAGTTGGTGTGGATTATATGAAGGATGGAGGAATTAGTTTGGATTTCTTTAAAAAGTCGTTAATAGTGAATAATGATGAGAATGTGAGTAAGAAAGAGCCTGTTTTAGTGTCAGTTAATTTGGAGGAGTCGGGGTTAAGTGAAATGGAGAGGGAGGAATTTAATAAGTTTTTGAATGAATTTGGAGAGGTTTTTTCTGATAAACCAGGTTTAACGCATGTTGCGTGGCATGAGATTGATACTGGTTTAAAAGCACCTGTTGCTAGTAAACCATATCGTTATGATAAAGTTAAACAAGGTATAATTGATTATCATATTCAAAAAATGTTAGCGGACGATATTATAATGCCGATTGAGTCGCCTTTTGCATCTCCAGTAGTGTTATGTCGTAAAAATAATGGGAAAAGTTTAGATAATCCCGAGGCATATAGGTTTGCGGTAGATTATAGAAAGTTAAATGCGATAACGCAATACCCTCAGTATCCTATTCCAGTTATTGATGACATTTTGGCTAATATAACGAGTACGAATTATATGTCAACGTTAGATCTTACGTCGGGTTATTTTCAGATTGCAATGAAGCCGGAGGACATACCTAAGACTGCTTTTATTACTCGGGACGGTTGTTTTGCTTTTAAGAGAATGAGTTTTGGTTTATCGGGAGTGTGTCAACTAACTCTAAGTTAGTGACTTAAAAGTGAACTTAAACTAAGCAGAGGTATAAGCACAGTAAAAGCTGGTCTGGTAAAGGAGTGTAGAACTTGTTAAAATTAAAACAATTCAAGTTGACATCAAGACCTCTTTTATTTTATGACTTCAGATGAAATAACATGAAAGTGAACTTACACACTTTGACAGACTTCATGACAGCAGAAAAAGTAGCAGCGTTTTAACAAAGATGACATCAATAAAAGATTCGAAAAACACAATTAAAATAGGTTAAAATCATTCATACTAATTAAACTCAAACTCCATGAACCACGGTAACTTTCCATGCGTTCAAGTTTCCTGAAACATCGCGTCCTTCATAGCGAAGGAACGAAGAAAGGGGAAACTGTCTTGACATCGCACAGCATATATACTCTGGCCGAAACGGCACGTGCTAACGTGAGCCAATGAACGGCCGATATCGTTTTTGATATGCAAATATCAAAAACGATAAATCGATTAAGTTCGATTAAAAGAGACGTATGCTGCCATCTGGCGGGAAAAAGACTGCCGATCGATTAAAATAATCGTATCGTCCGATGTTACAAGAAAGCAAAACACGCGGACAAAGTACGGTGAAATTAACGAAGTTTACTTTGGATAAAACGTAAATTAAAAGATATTTAACAAGTGGAAATAAATTAGAAAAGGTAAGTAGATATTATATTTAAGTAATTTAATAAAAGTAAAAGTGAATTTTGAATACTATTGTAATAAATATTATGTAAACAAAGGAGCTAGGGAACTATTAATTTAGGTTGAAATGAAGTATGCAAAAGGTAAGTTTATGGAGGCAATGAGAACAAGTTTGATGTTCCCATCAATGCCCCCCCTCTCATTGCTTTATATAATAAGAGCTATCTGTATACAGAATAAAGCTCTTCAATAAAAGAAATCCCGAAGCCAAAAAAAAAAAAAAAAATTTATGTTACTATAAGTTAAAACATTAAAAAAAATTTTAAAAAAACACGAATAACTAATTTTTAAATTTAATTCTATCAAAATTTAACGATAAACAATTTAACTAACAAATTCTCAAAAAGATTCTAAAAGAATCAAAACTTTTAAATTTTCCTAACAAGATCAAAAATGATCCAAAAATTTAAATTTAAATTTCAAGAAGATCTCCTCGTCTCCACAATCACTCACAACTCTTTTCTTTCACACAGTATAAATTTTACAATACAATGTGAAGTACATTTTAGAATTACAAAAGTTTTAGTATTTAAATACGTACCAAAAATACATTGCAATTTCCAATTTGGAAAATTACATAACAAATCTTCCTCCATCGATGAATACCCTTGATCATCACAAAAAAAAAAAATTTATTAAGTCCATGAAAGCTTTGAAGACTATGACTTATGGCGAGAACACTTCCACTACAGCATCCAGAATTTGGAACATGACAAAAAGACGACGGCACATCCAAACTTGGTGATTACACCATACCTTGCTTCCATCACCTGTCTTACATATTCATCAAAAATGAATATAGATCTCAGTTATCCATCATCACTCAGTCTTCTGCCCGGAACAGAAAAACAAGCATACACAAAAATTGGTGATTCTAGATGCCTGGAAGTAAGAAAAATATATTAATAAAATGAAAATTAAAGATTTTTAAATAAACTGCATTAAATTTAATACCATCCGCAGGATGAACAAACCGTAGGTACCATAGGCTGAACAAGACTACGGAAATGGTTACCACAAAACTGATGATCAAGGATAAGGAGGGAAAATATATTGTTGGTTATGAAAATTGAAAAATATGCACATGCACATATGTATGCCATTTACAAAGTACAATATTTTAAAACAATGTACGATCAAAATTTAGCTAAAACAATGTGCAAGCAAATATTTAAAACAATGTGCAAGCAAATTTAGCTAAAACAATGTGCATTCAATAGTGACATAACAGTTAAAACAATGTGCAGTAATTTAAAAAAATACCAACAATACAAAGAGATTAACAAAGAAAAATGGTACGCATAAAAAGTTTACATGAAAAATGTAACTTAAGTTACAAAAATTGAATTTACAAACTTTAACAATTCGTATTTGGTCAAGGGTTTAGTGAAAACATCTGCAAGATTGGACTTACTGCGAACATGCCTCAAAGTAAATTCCCCTTTATAAAACAGGTCCCTAATGAAAAATAACTTGACGTCTATATGCTTAGATTTATAATTTTCTACAGGAGATTTTACGAAATCAATTGCAGCCTGGTTATCAACCAACATAATTGCTTTATTATCATTATCAAGAAAAATATTGAATTTCTGACATTCGCGGCGTATTCGATCGAACCAGACCAAGTTCTTGACGGCCTCAGTCATTGCGACAAATTCTGACTCCATGGTCGATAAGCTAACGCACTTTTCTTTAAAAGTGCGCCAGTCGACGGGAGCTTTGTCTATCATGACTATTTGGCCGCCGATCGAGGTCCGATCGTCACGATTAGCCACGAAGTCAGCATCTGAAAAAATAAAAAGAAAATTGGAACTGCAAGAAAGTTTTAATTTATAATGACTGGTATCTTTAACATAACCCAAAAGTCTTAAAAGGCCATCCCAATGAACAAGGCCAGGATTGGACTGAAATTGTGATAAGATATTTACTGTATAACATATGTCTGGTCGAGTCCGGTTAGCAATAAAAGAAAGACATCCTAAAATACTCCTGTAGGGAAGATGAGACATAAATTCTTTTTCGGAATCTGAAGTAGGGCAATTGGATCGAGAAAAGACAACACCCTTGCTAATTGGTAAAGAAGCATGCGGAATTTTAAAATTGCAAAACCTTTGACAAACTTCAGTAATGTAATTACTTTGATGTAGAAATAGACCTTGATTGGTCTCCTCAAATTCTACTCCTAAAAGTTTACGAGTTCTGCCCAAAACTTTAATGTCAAATTCCTTCTTTAGCAAGGATAAAGCCCTATCAATAAGATGCTGACGTTTTCCAAAAATCACTATATCGTCAACATATAAAAGCAAAACTACCTCAGATCCAAAAATATATACACAGTTACAAGACGACAATTTTCTGAAACCCAACTTTAAAAGAACCTCATGTATCTCATAAAACCATTCCCTTCCGCTTTGATGCAAGCCATAAAGAGCCCGATCTAGCTTGCAAACTTGGTGCTCTTTTCCAGGGATTACGAAACCGGGAGGTTGAAGCATATACACGTCTTCTCTCAAAGGTGCGTACAAGTAGGCGCAGGTTACGTCACACTGAGTGTGTGACCACCCGCTACATGAGACAAGAAGGGAGAAAAAGAACCGGATTACCCCGAAATTGACCACAGGGCTGAAGGTGTCTTCATAAGAGACTCCCTTCACTTGTTTAAAGCCCTGGGCAACAAGCCGCGCTTTATAACGGGCAATCCTTCCAAATTCATCCCTTTTTGCTGTGTAAACCCACCGGCAACCTACTGGAGTAACGTGGACAGGTAAATCAGTCAAATGCCACACCTTCCTGTTTCTCATCATCTGGATTTCCTGCTCCATTGCTTTCCGCCAGATCGCACTCTTTTCGGACCTACAAGCTTGATCATACGTTCTGGGAATATCATCCACAACGCCTAGTCATGCGGAAGGGTGTACATAATTTGAGGTTAAGGAATCAGATTCTGAGTCAGAATTATCAGAAAAACTATCAGAATTAAATGAAACGGATGGAACAGGGACTAAACCAGCATATTTATTAGAAGCAGAAAAATCAAAAAGTTCAGGTTTAAAAACAATATTATTATTTTTACAGTACTGCTCAACTTCGTTGTGAGACCTGAGACGCTGGGTGCTACCTTCTTCAAAATAATAAATGTCGGTCCTATTCCCAGTTTTGCGAGCAATAGGCCTCCTTTCCCATCTAACCTCTCTAAGTTGGGGGTTAGTGGAAGGCTGATCTAACACACTGGACTCCGATTCCATGTCCTCCTCTTCCTCACGAGGTAGTTCACTGGGAGGATCTGGAGTCAAACCAGATGCTACTCCACCAGTGCTTTCTGGATTTACTCCACCATCGTGAGAAAAGAGGGCATAATCGTCGGTGCCCAGTGCAGCTCCACTGCGCCCCAAGCCACAACGCGATTCATCAAAAGTTACGTTAGATGTTTCTATTATTTCATTAGTATCGGGAAGCCAGATCCTATATCCTCTGGTCCTGAAGGCATAGCCTACCATGTAGCCGCGCCTAGCCTTAGGATGTAACTTAAGTCTTTTCTGACTAGGCACGCCCACATATGCCACAATACCAAAAGGCCTGAGGTGTCGGACTGACGGCTTCCTTCCACCGTATAATTCAAATGGAGTTTTATTTAAAAGTTTAGGACATACCCTGTTCCAGTTGTAAACAAAATATTTTAAGGCTTCTGGCCAAAAACTCGGATCTAATTGGCTTTCAATTAATAAAGTTCTGATGCCATCTGCAGCGGTTGCCATAAAACGTTCCGCGACGCCGTTCTGCTGGGGGGTGTAAACGTTAGTAAATTCATGGTGAATGCCTTTACTCTCAAAAAAATTTTCAAATTCATAATTTTTAAATTCAGAACCGTTATCAGACCTAAAATTTTTAACTTTAAGATTAAGAAAATTTTCTGCTCTTAGAATATGATTTCTAGTAATATTAAAAACTTCTGACTTTAATTTAATTGGATATACAGAGACACGTCTAGAAAAATCATCAATGATTGAGAGAAAATAGCGTTCACCATTTCGACCCACCGAATGACACGGACCCCAGAGATCGGCGTATAAAAGTTCTAACGGCCTCGTGGAACGAATGGTCTTAAATGATTTGTGGGACACGCTGCGAAATTTGCCAAGTTTACAAGGTTCACAGACCAAGGATGTCTCTTTTAAATTAGGCATACCCCTAACACCCTGCAAGCGGCTGGTATTAGTTAGGATTGACTGGCTTATATGACCACAGCGGCGGTGCCACTGAACCATAGGGTCAATTTTATTGGCTGCAGAAATTTCAAAACTTACGGAATTAGATTTGGGAATTTTAGGAAAAAGTTTATACACCCTATTTTTAAGCGAGGCTCTAAATAAAAAGTCGTCCCCCCTGCAGATGTTCACCCCCTTTCTACCTCCATGAAAAGATAAACCACATAAGTCCAATTGGGGCCCAGATATCAAATTTCTACGTAATTGAGGAGAATACATTACATTCGTTAGAGTAAAAATTCTCTGACCAAATCTCAGCTTAATTTCACCCTTTCCAATTATTGGGAACAAGACATCTTTAACAGCTACTGACAATTTATCATTTAAAGGTTCAAATTTAGTGAACAGACTTCTGTCATGACTAAAATGGTGACTTGCACCGGTATCGAAAACCCAAGTTTTACTGTTTACACAAGTACTAATACTAGCTTGGGAAATGAAAAATGACTTACGTGAAGAGTCACTATAATTTGCATCATCAAAGTAGCTGTCAGGTGACTGAGCAGGTCTGGAGCGATGGCGATTCTGGAACCTCCTTCTGGACTTGCTGGACGAGGGCTCTCTTCGGCTCGGGTTCGGAACTTCACTGCTGCCGCTGCTACTCCGCCTTCGGTAGGAACCATCAGGGCTAGTTGATCTTGAAGATGTGCTACTGGAACGACGATGAGGAAATCTATCTCTGGACGATGAGGCACGACGAAAATGCGACTTCTTTCTTTCAAAACAGTTTGCATATAAGTGACCTGAACGGCCACAGAACCAGCATTTTTTACTTTTAAATTTACGTGATGACTGCTTCTTAAACGTAGAAGGGGAAACAGGAACTTCAGATTGAATATTTAATGCAGTTATTTTCTTACTGTTGTCCAAGTCGCACAATTTCAGTCTTGCCTCCTCGGCCACTACTTCTGTTACGATTAAATCAAACTTAAAAGACTTATCTTCCCTTCTCAAGAGATGCTGGACACAACTGTCAAAATAGGAAGGCAAATACCTTAGAAATTGATAAGATAAATAATTTTCAGAAAAGTTCTTATCAATTGCTTTGACGTTCAAAAAAATTTTCTTCATTCGTGTTGCAAAGAGATTTATACTCTCGCCGTTCTTGATTCTACTCTCCATTAACTCAGAAAACAAAGCCATATGGTGTGCTCTTGTATCCGGGTGAAAATTATCTTTTAACCGCTTCCAAGCTGTTATCGGATCCGTGCAATCATCAATTATTCGCTTAAACTCTGGTTCTATATTTAAGTAGATAAGGGACAGGACTTGGTTATGTTTAGCTTTAACCGTATTCACAGTGTCAATTGTGACAGTCGTGCTAACTTCTGGAATTGGAGTTTCGTTTTCAATTATCTCCCAAATTCCTTTTTCCAGTAACAAATATTTAATGTCACAAGACCAAGTTCCATAATTACTGGAATTCAACTTTTCAATTGCAATTGACGTTGTCGCCATTTTTCTTCAAAAGGGAAGAAAAAAATTTAAGAAAACACCAATTTTACACTTTTCTTCACCTGCCCCCCCTACTTTTTCAAAAAAAACGATCTTAATTGACGAACCTCATTCAAAGTTCAAATCATAAAGATATGGCTTGATCAAGTTCAAAAGTAAAAGTTCAAAAATATAAAGTTCAAAAATAAGAGTTCAAAAGTAAAAGTTCAAAAACGTAAATCAAATTCTTCATAAAGTCAAAATATATAGTCCAGCAACTCAAAAAGTTCAAATAAAATATGCAGAGAAAACTAATTATGTTCTGTAAATAAAGTTATAATTCAAATCATAAAACTAAATCAAAGTCCAACTTAAACTAAATCTTCAAAGAAAAATAAACTTGAAATGAAGCACATCAATTACTATCTTCAGTTATGGACACTCCTTATTTCGCCCATAACCCATAATTTGTCAACTAACTCTAAGTTAGTGACTTAAAAGTGAACTTAAACTAAGCAGAGGTATAAGCACAGTAAAAGCTGGTCTGGTAAAGGAGTGTAGAACTTGTTAAAATTAAAACAATTCAAGTTGACATCAAGACCTCTTTTATTTTATGACTTCAGATGAAATAACATGAAAGTGAACTTACACACTTTGACAGACTTCATGACAGCAGAAAAAGTAGCAGCGTTTTAACAAAGATGACATCAATAAAAGATTCGAAAAACACAATTAAAATAGGTTAAAATCATTCATACTAATTAAACTCAAACTCCATGAACCACGGTAACTTTCCATGCGTTCAAGTTTCCTGAAACATCGCGTCCTTCATAGCGAAGGAACGAAGAAAGGGGAAACTGTCTTGACATCGCACAGCATATATACTCTGGCCGAAACGGCACGTGCTAACGTGAGCCAATGAACGGCCGATATCGTTTTTGATATGCAAATATCAAAAACGATAAATCGATTAAGTTCGATTAAAAGAGACGTATGCTGCCATCTGGCGGGAAAAAGACTGCCGATCGATTAAAATAATCGTATCGTCCGATGTTACAAGAAAGCAAAACACGCGGACAAAGTACGGTGAAATTAACGAAGTTTACTTTGGATAAAACGTAAATTAAAAGATATTTAACAAGTGGAAATAAATTAGAAAAGGTAAGTAGATATTATATTTAAGTAATTTAATAAAAGTAAAAGTGAATTTTGAATACTATTGTAATAAATATTATGTAAACAAAGGAGCTAGGGAACTATTAATTTAGGTTGAAATGAAGTATGCAAAAGGTAAGTTTATGGAGGCAATGAGAACAAGTTTGATGTTCCCATCAATGTGCCCTCAACATTCCAGAAGGCCATGAATAATATCCTTAAACCTTTGCTTGGTAAGGGTGTCTTGGTCTACCTGGACGACATAATTATAATGGCAGCTACTTTTGAAGAGCATTTAAGATTGTTGAGGGAAGTATTTACGTTGTTAAGAGATGCTGGGTTAACAGTTAAGTTAGAAAAATGTAAATTTTTGAGAAAAGAGATAAAGTATTTAGGAGTTAAAATTACGCGTGATGGTATTAAAATAGATAATGAGAAAATTGAGGCAATTACGTCAATGAGTCCCCCCAAAAATAGTAAGGAAGTGGCGACATTTTTAGGGATGGTGGCTTGGTTTGCCAAGTTCATTCCACGTTTTTCGGAGTTATGTGAACCGTTGTATAATTTAAAAAGGAAAAGGGTGAAGTTTGTATGGTCATCAGCGGCTCAGAGATCGTTTGAATTATTAAAAGAGGCAGTAGTTTCCCCTCCTGTTTTGGCTCACCCCGATTATTCATCTCAGTTTGAAGTGTTTTGCGATGCGAGTGCAGTGGGGGTTGGAGCGATGTTAGCACAGAAAGGTCGACCTATAGCATTTGCGTCAAGAATTTTAAATGCAGCGGAAAGGAATTATTCGATTACGGAAAGGGAGTGTCTTGCAGTAATTTGGGCTTTGAATAAATTTCGTTGTTTTTTCACTAATATACCGGTTAAAGTCATTATGGATCATTCAGCTTTGACAAAGTTAACTAATGGAAAGGGTTTGTCGTCTCGTATGGTCAGATGGTGTTTGAAGTTAGCAGAGTATAATGTAGTTATAGAACATAGGGCTGGCAAGGAGAATGCGGTAGCGGACGCTCTGTCACGAAACCCGCATGGTGGTTTAGAGGTCATGGAGGAAGTTAAGTGTTGTGCATTGTCTTCATTGGTGTTAAGGTCGCGAGAGCAGTTGATAAGAGAACAGAAGCAAGATGAAGAGTTTGGTAGTTTGTATCGTTACTTGGAAAATCCTGATGATGTCCCGAGCGCAGATGTGCCTATGTTTGAGAAGTGGTCCCAATCTTTTAAGCTTATCGATGGTCTTCTTTTTTATTCTAAAATTGTAAATTCACGTGGTGAATTAAGAGTTTTTATTCCGGCTAGTCTTCGTAAGGCCATCTTGAAAGAATTTCATGATAATCCATTTGCAGGTCACTTAGGAATCAGGAAAACTTATGCTCGAGTTGGTGAATCCTGCTACTTCCCTAAAATGCGGGAAGCAGTGCGCGCTTATGTCTCCAGCTGTAGCACATGCCAACGTTATAATTATAAAAATGTAAGTCCAGCTGGCAAATTAATTCCTATTAAAGTAAATTTTCCTAATGAATGTGTAGGTGTAGATTTAATCGGTCCTTATCCATTGTCTAATCCTAAAAGATATAGATTTGTGCTAGTTATAGTTGATTATTTTAGTAAATGGGTAGAGTTAGTCCCCCTCAGGAAGGCTTCTGCACCTGCAGTTGCTGATGCATTTTTCGATAATTATATTTCTAAATATGGTGCACCAATTAGGGTAGTGAGCGATCATGGACCTTGTTTTATTTCTGATATATTTAAGGCCCTGTGTGAGAAGCTGGAGATCGATCATTCTTTTACTGTTCCGTATCGACCTCAGTCTAATATGGCTGAACGTGTAAATCGTACATTAATTCAAATGATTTCTTCATATGTTGGTTCTCATCATGCAAATTGGGACCAGTTTCTTCAGCATTTTGCGTACGCACTTCGTACAGCAGTTCACGAGTCAACAGGGAAAACGCCTGCTGAATTGTTTTTGGGTAGAAAAGTCATTACTCCATTCCAAAGGTTGTTATGGTGTCGGATGCGGAAAGTCAGTACATGTGTCAGGATATCGAGAGGTTGGTTAAGGAAGCTCAAGTTCAAATGGGAAAAGCGCAAGAAAAGCAAGCTCAGTATTATAATATGCGTAGGAGGGAGTTAGAAGTGAAAGTTGGAGATTTTGTGTTAGTAGAAAAGCATTAGTTAAGTTCAAGTCGTCAAAAGAGAGTAGCTAAGTTTGGTCCGAAGTTTGTAGGTCCGTTCGAGGTTTTAGAAGTTCGAAATAATAATTTGGTTGTTGATGTCAATGGTGAAAGAATGACGGTTAATTTGGATCAGGTTAGAGTTTATAAGTTTAGAGAAAATGGTAGTGAAGGTTCTCATGTGTCGAGTGGTGTTTCGCGAAATTCCCGATCCAATGAGTGTCCCGAGTCCGGCACTTCTTCATCTAATTCTTTTCATCAATATTCAAGAAGAAAATTTGGTCAAACAGCTCCAAAAACTGTTCTTGAAAGTAGAAAGCCTAGCAATCCGAGAGCAAAGTATGATAATAAAAATAAGAGAACTGTGTCAAATACATCGGACTCTGTGTGCCATAAAAGACAAAAAATTATAAACTGTCCAGTTCCTCCACCTATTAGACAGCAACCTCACAAACATACATTATCTAATAGTTCACCATCTTCAGTGATTAATCCCCGGAAAAGATTTCGTATGGACACTCGACAAACTGTTAAAAGGACTTTAAAGTCGGAATTTTTGCCCAATAAGAAACAGCGTAGGTCTGGAAAGAAACGTGGTCTAGGATCTTCGGTGACTTCGGGTGCATCTAGAAAGAGGAGACAACGCTCAGATTACCGGCATCAACAGTGTGAATCTCGCCATGGAGTGACCCCAGCAAACCGGCCAGAGCAGAGTCGTCGAGCGGAACCTACAAGAATCCCACGGCATCCATTCCGAACCAGGCTGCAGGCACGACAGTCAACTGTGGCGTCACCATACAGTTCCGATGACGAAAGATCCTTCGTACAAGGTTTCTGGGACAAGAGGAGAAAACCATCCTGTAGTATGAAGCCTGCCAGCAGCGAATCATCTCTATGATTGGGTGATAATGTTCTTTATTAAATTTCTATTAGAGTGCATATATGTGGTAGCAATGTGAAGGAATAGAAAGCAGAAAGACTGTTTGGTACTTTTGGCCATTTTTGGAATTTTTTGACGGACTCACGATTAGTGCTTAATTGTGTTCAAAATTTGTTTGCAAAATTGTTAGTTTTATGTATGTTTGAGATTTTGGTCTTAACTGCTTTTAAAAATTCTGGATCTATTGTTAAATTGTTGTGTTATTTGTTAAAAATGTTACTATATTGTTATATTGTTCATGTGTTATAAAATGTATGTTAATGTATGTTTAAATTTTCAGAAAGTACAGATAGTAATTTGGGTTATTTTGTACACGCGCCGCGGTTCAGACGCGCACGTGTTTTGCGGTCAAGAAGTCCTTGACACGCGTTTCTATCTCTTATACTAACATTTAATGAATTAACTTTCTTCTTATCGTTCGTGTTTTATGAGTTGCGTTTTGTACTTTAGTTGGGAATGGTTTCCGCAAGTTGCCAAGTTTTAAGCCGCGTTTGAATTTGAAATTGTATTGTATTAAAAATTGAATGTTAATGTGATTTTCTTGCAGGGAAGTATACCTGTGTTATGTATTGATTCTATTTTTCTTTTAGTTAATACAGATGAAGAGCATGATGACGTCATTTTGTAAATTTTTGATATTTGATTGTTGCATAAGCACAGCGATATGCCGCTGTACGTATGTGCCCCAATTATTGTTAAAGTGGAGTTAAGTTCTGAAGAATTTTGGGAGTTAGTTCATTGGCTAATGGGTTTGTAGGTATTACGTAGTAGCAGAGTTATTTTAGTATGAAGTAATTGTAATTCTAGATGAAGTCGGAATTTGGATGAGGAAAATGTTTGCGCATTGGGTTTTTTGGACTTGGTGCGAATTCTAGTATATTAAAAGTTGTGGAGAAATTTTTGGTAAAGTTATAGTTGTATTGCAATATTGAGGAAAATTTCGGAAGTTTAGTATTTTGAGAAATTTTAGCACTCCCAGTGGAGTGGGCGGTTTTGAAAGAAGTAATTAGTTTTGAAAGTTTTACGAGTTTTTGGAAGTTTTACGGGGGCTATTTGTAAGATAGAAGAATGATTGGATTGAATATGTGAATATTTGAGGCAAACTGAGTTTTTTTTTTTGGTTGTGATGGGTTAAAGTTAATATTTTAAAAGTTATGTTTCGGCGCTAAATTTCACCCATCACTGTGTTTTATTACGGCTCGAAATTTATAACAAGTAAAAGTTCTGGGCATGCATTTGGCCCAGCCCTTTTTCTCTGCAGAATCCGAGGGGGGGTTGTGAGAGAGTGACCTTTTGTCATAAAGGCACTCTAGTGTTTCTGAGATTGTGACGTCAATAATTTAACATTTTGTAGGCGTAAAAGCGACATCTATCCTCTCTTTTACTTTAACTTTCTAGAGTGTGTGTGCTCTTTCGAATTCCGCAGTTAGCTCGCGGTTATTAGTAATATGTTAATGTGAAGTATCTCAGTTTGCAGCATATAAAAGCTTGGGGGTGAGTTTGGGTGTGTGTCTCTGGCATTAGCCAGCAGCCAGCGAGTGCGGACCTCTGCCATTAGACAATGAAGTGGATGATTGTTTAGCGAAGTGCTGACGAATAGAAAGTAGCAACGGCCTCCAGTAAAGTGGAAAGGAGTTTGGATAGTGGATTTAAGAGTCGGCCGTGGTAAGAAAGTTTAATAGTAGTTCCATTTTAATTATTGGTGAAATAAAGAATTATCCACAGCCACGGGCTGTTTAACTAATCTTTGTTCAGCAGCTCAGCCAGGAGACAGTGTCAAGTGTTAGGCGGTGCCACGACTGAGCTAGGTTGGGGCCTGTGAGTATGATTTTAGCTGTTCTTAGTGTTCTCAGTGTGTAAAATTTTAGACTTGCTCCACTTCCCTTCGGCCATTATCACTTGAATAAACTTTGTTGTTTTAACCTAAACTACTGAGTATGTCTGCATATAACGTTACAAACGACACCCAGCATGCGTTTGCCGTTACAATACCATGTTTGTAAATTCCTGCTAAAAAATTAATTTTAAACTAAAAAAAAGGGGGGGGGAGTACATTATTACTGCAAAGAATTTTTTTCTTGGTATTTTTTATTTTAACATGAAAGCCAAATATTAAACATTTTAATAAATATTGCTCCCAATGTTGAAACTTTTAATACCTAAATAGCTATGTCAGTTCATAATAAATAAATGCCTTTTGATTATTAGTTATAAAACAATGCAAAATATAAGTTTAATGTGTTTTATTTTAAGCAAACACATGCACATACTGACAATAAAGAATCAACAGTGTCTTCGTAAGCTGGTAGGTGTCATGAGACATATGTTGCTCCTTTTGTTAGCTGTACCTACTCTGTTAAATAATATACTCATTCGTTTAGCTTTTTAATTTCTCCATTTCTTAAATGGCATATGTTTATATCTTATTTGTTGCATACCGTTACTTTAAGACGCAAGTTGTACATTTGTATTTGCGTGCAATACTAATCGGCACTTCTTTCTACTTTGGCATACTTTTGCTGCAGTGTTTATGGCAACCTCGTTTCGCCGCGCGTTTTTGAAAACCTCCTCTAGGAGAGTCAGTCAGTCGTATGCATCAGCCGTGCTAAACAGCGCTGGCTCAACTTTCTCCATCGCGGCTCTTAATATCTGCGTCTAGTGAATACCATGAAGGTCCATGTTGATGGACTTGTAAACTATTCCAACTCCTACAATAGTTGAGAACAATAGATTCATATAATTGTCATACTCATGGCAAGATTAAGATCTGAAAATGTGTTTCAGTCACCTATTTTTCATGAGATACCATATTCAGAATGATTAAGAGAACAGCAGGATACCCTACTCCCTGATGTGTACCAATAAAGAAACCTTCCAGTGTCATCTATACCAAGGTAAACCTTTTATTTCATATCTGCTTTAACACCAATGTATCCAGTGAGAGCTATAACCTTCACCATGTGTCTCACATGGCCTATCTACTCTTTAGAAAACAACTATTTGAAGTAATTTCTTTTAATGTTCCTAAGTTTCAAACCACTAAGTCAAAGTTTTCCTAAGAACGTTTATTACAGTAGGTCTTTGTAATTGATTTAATAAAAAAAAAGTGTGTATCTTACTACATTAATAAATTAAAATTTTCGTCTGAAAAAGTTTCACTTTTGGTTTATTTTTGAAAAACTTTACTTCTCCTAGTTTATATATTCACTGTGTCAATTATGTCATAAATAATATATATTATAAAGCAAAATTATGCTTGTGAATAACACTATCATACTAAGAATAAAAAAAATGTTTTTCTAATTATTCAGCAGAAATTCTTTGGCAGAAGCTGAAAATCTTATTCACTATATCATCCTTATTGTATCAAAAGTTGGCATTTTCCAGACACTATTCAAAACTTTTTAAAACGTCATCTTGAAATCCAGATGAATTTTGAGTGTTTTGTAAATATGAAATATTTAAAAAAAAACATTTAAGATTACATTACAAAAAAACGTTTGTTTTGTCAGTTCAATATACAAATTACAAATATAATTTGAATAACAAATACTTGTACTTTCAATGTTGCCCAACTCTGGTTTAGATCTGAAATATGGCATTGTGTTTGGAATACTATATCATATTTTCAAAACATTTTATAGATATGTTTCACATCGCAATCGAAAGCCAGTAACTCGTTCTGTTCGTAACAGTGCTCCACCTCCTCATCATGCCAATCGTAATTCACATCAACATCCTTCACTTTTTCGTGTATCTAGTCCAGCATCAGCGGTCACCAATTCTCAGGGCAATTATAAAATGGTTAGTCCTATGTCAGCCACATCATGTGTATCTGCTCTGTCAACGCGACCCACTCCAAATTCCACTCCAACATCCAGGCAGTCTCAAGTGCAACAAAATCAGTTGCCATTGCAGCCTCCTGCAGCAACACAATATCCATCGTCAGTACCAGTTACAAATACTAGCTCTTGTGTTACACCATTGGTTCCTCATTCTAACACTCCACTTACTCCAACAGTGCCTCAAGGAGATGAAAATCCTAAGATTAATGGGGGTGAGTATTATCTGTATATTGACGAGTGTTGTGGTGCTTGTTTACTTTCCTGTTGAGCATTTAAAGTAAAATCTGTCACCAACAATGAGATTTATAGTATAAGCATAATCGCATCACATTCACACAATGTTATTCGCATAATCGATTTGCAGGAGTCTGCCCAGACATTTTTACCATGGTCCTGTTTTTGTGAAATCTTGATTGGCTTTTTAAATTAAAAAAAAAAAAAATGTGAATTTGAAATGATTATATATTTTTATTTAGACATTTTTAAAGAAGATTACATATATGTGTAAAATGCATTTATTTTCTTTATATGTATAAAACTGACAGATCAGATTTTACTTTTAAATGCTTAATTTGTGAGAGGTTAAATTTAGAGATAGAAAAAAATTGTGAAAGTTTCCTTTTAAGATAAAGAATTTTGTGAAGGGTCCTGTTTTGAAATAATTTTTAAAAAGTGAAAGGTCTTTTAAAGGACCCAATTTCTTTTTAAATTGATCTCTAATTTGTTAGGTTAACTGAGCTATATCACTGCAAGGATCCTTATGGTGACAAATACAAATGTTTAATGAGAATAAAATATACAAATAAGTTTAAAAAATGATTACCAAAGTTTAAAAGGCAAAGAGAAGTTCATCCTCTTGGTGACTAATTTTTTTTATTTACTTATTAATTTTACTTACTTTTAGTTTAAATGAACTATCTTTAAAGATTTCAATCCTGAAAAACAATTAACAAATGAAATTTCAATTCAAAATCACAAAAACTGTTTTTAATTTATGTATATGATTTCTTATTAGGAATTAAAGGTAAAGATATTTATTTCTCTGCTGTTTTAATGTTTAATTCCATAGTTTGTTTCTATTTAATTTTTACAATGTAAAAGTAGTATTATCTTTAAATTTTTGCTCAATCTGTTTATTCTTTTTTAAATTGAATAGTTAACTTGTTTACTGCAAAATGACTCAAAAGTAACTGGATTAGATTATGAGTAGCCAGTGTTACATTTTGCAGTAAATATGTTAATGTTAGAGAAATGATTCTTCAAGTTGGCTCCTAAAAATTTTTTCTGGCGTCTAAGATTTTTCAACTTTTGTCAGTCTCTGTACACGTCCCATTCTTCCCTTAAAGAAGCATTAAAGGGGGGATAAAAGGTTTTGCAACAAACATGTGGCTTTTAGGATTAACTTAACTGTCTATTCATATAAAACATGTTGAGTTTACAAAATACTTCAAACAATTAAGTTAGTACAATTGTTGGTTCAATACCATTAAAGGATTGAAAATTTACATTAAAAATCTGAATAGTTACTTATTTTTCATATTGCAAAATAGTTTTTTTAAGTCACAAACTCATAAGTGCTTGCAACTAAAAAAACTGATCGCAACAAAAATGATTTCTCCATATGATGGAAGAATGAAAATTAAAAATAAAGCTTCTTTTTATTTGCAGGTACCCCATCTCTCCTCTATATTTTTCTGAATAGTGTGACTTCAAAAATCTGGCATCAAAATTATCTCCTCCATGTTATGGACATGCACTGTTTCATATTCTTTTCATAACATCTATCAAAAACATTTTATGTATTTTTTAAATATCTATTTTCTATTTTTTGCACATAAGCCACCACATTGCAAATTAATTTCATCACTAACATTTTGTTTACTTGTTTATAATTAAATTATGAATAAAGGCGACATTAAAAATACCAGAAATACTTTCGATATTCTTTCAAAAATCCAACTTGTTCTCAGTCCCATCGATACCAGATTTTCGAGGTTGTAAGATTTTTCTCATTACATTAAGGAGGAAAAAACATTTATAAAATCCTGTGAAAAATATCTAATATTGAAATAATTTTCTTCCGGAGAATGATTGAACCAATTTCAATATATTTTTAAAATACTTTTGGCAATTGTTATCTCAAAATTGGTTGTTTGGTAAGAATAAAAAAAATGTAGTAGTTTCATGATTTTACAATCAAAAGAATATTTTTTTATGACATTAACAAGCAATTGGTTCTTTTGAAATCAAAATTGTCAAAATATAGCTAATGCTTTAATATACATGTATATATATTGAAATTACCTTGATAATGTCAGCAGCAAAAATTGAAAAAGTAAAAATATGTTATCCAGTAAGACTTCAGATATAGATGTATCATGCAAAAAGTTACCTAAAAATATTGAAATGTAAACAAGAAATTTGTATAGAAAGCTGCCATTGGTTTAATATTGGCTTATGAGTAACTTAATATGATTGGTTTATGCTAATAATCATAATTACTACTGATTTCTTATTTTTTATTTAGTCTTTTTTGAACTTGTCTGTTAAAAATTCACTTTTCTATTTGATTATTGTGTATTATTTTTTCCAGAAGCTGAAAAAACTGAAATAAAGTTTACTCCAAAGCCACCCCGCTCTCTTAATCTTCAATCTGTTGCAAATAAAGAAATGAGAGAAGTAACAAATCAGCAAGGTAATAACAAGACTAATGATCGAAGAAAAGATGCTGATAAAAAACAACTAGGACAGAAAGGTATGTTAAAATTATTTCTTATGAAATGAGTAACAAACACATGAGTAATAGAGATGAAATTGGTTCATTTTTCGAAGCCTGTGCCTATTCGAGCCCAAAAGATTTTGTCATCTCTAAGCCCAAGCCCATTAATAAAAGTATGGAATAATATTAATATAAAAAAATTGCATAATATTTGAAAGTTATTCTCAATGTAATATCTCATTTTTAAAACAGTTCTTACATGGAAATATCTTAACAGCTTGCATATAATTAATTTTATGAAATTTATTTTCAGTCTAATCAACAGTTTAGTTGCAAATAAAAAAATATTTTTTAAATGATTCTCATTTTTTTTTTTTCTCTCAACAAGTAAATCTGATGGATGCATTGATAAAGTGAGTTTAATGAATAAATCAGTAAAATTTCCAGAAATTACTATTCATGTGACAAAGAATAGAAAAAAAGTTTTCTATTTCCTATAAATCACTTCAAAATTTTTTTTATACAATTATCTTTTCTTTGAAAAATCAGATTAAGTATTTGACACCATTATCTGAAAAGATCTGGTGCTTTTGTAGAAAATGAGGAAACACTACTCAATTGCTTTCTATTGAAATAACATTACATGCCAAGAGTAGAATTCTTCACAAAAATGGATAGAATAGAATCACTAACATTTATTTAATATACAAGAGCAATGATGCATACAATAGAAGACTACATATTTGCAAACTATAGTGGACACAATAGAAGTCTAAAAATTTGCAAACTTTAAGCTAATGCTGATTGTCTAAAACCAAAAGAAAATATTCATTTTGCATTAGATCTCTCAACTACAAATAATAAATGTTCCAATTAATAAAATATCTTAATTATGCCCCTCTAATTTTTCATAATATCAATACTATGTTACCCTGAACCCTTGGATTAAACTTAATAAGAGAAGATATATACGGTAGACTCCCTCAAATCCGCACAGCTTGGGACCAGAGGTTGTGCGGATTTTAGAATTTTGCAGATTTTTGGTGATTGCTTTGTTTACTTTTTTTTAAAACAGTAATTAGAGTACAATTAATAGTGCAATCGGAACTATAATGAATGCTTACTATATAATAAAATATTAAAATAAGTAATAAACTAAAATAATAAAAATTTAGATAAATCTTTAAAATGATTAAAGTACTAATAGAAAAGGTCAAGTTAATAATCAACAGTGTATGATTAAATATTCATTATAAAGATGAAATGTATTTTAACAAAATTATTTAACAAAACTTGCCTCATAAAGGTACATTACTAATTCACATCAAAATCATAAAATTAGGATTTTTTTTTTTTCTTTCAAGTTTAACCAGGCTTAATAACCAAAAAATCTTGATTAATGCATAAATATATTTGGTAAGAAGATTGTGATTACCAGTGGTATCAGAAATATCTTGAATTTTTTATTCCCTCCTCCCCCCCCCCCCCCCCCAGAAAAAAAAACTTCCTTTATGGGGGAAAAAAAAACACATGAATAGTGTATTATTAAGAAAATTACAAATAAAAAATATATATATATAGAATTGATACAAAACTAAAAAAATCAAATTTTGTCCCAATATCCAAACTGAAAGTTTCATTGTTTACATCCATAAAATGTGTGGATTTTAGAGTTGTGATTTTCTGGATTGCAGATTTGAGGGAATCTACTGTATTATTAATTGCAGTTCCATTTATATCTTCGCTCATTGAGTTTAATGCAAGAAACTATTACTCCTTTCAACTGTAATAATTATTGACTCACTCGTTTTCAAAACAAAATCATGCATTTGTATAAATAAATAAACAATTACTTATAAAAATATTCTTTGAAGAGCCTGGATAAGGCTTGAAAGTGCTAAGATATTTTAAATAAAATTAACTATTAGCATCTATGATTATTATTTTTCCATCACCTTTTATGTAAAACTGTGAACATTGTAAAGTTCGTATTATATATCTTATGTTTAAAACAAAATGAAATTTTCATTTTGTTATATGTTTTAATTGTATGTGCTCTACTTTTTATTGCCAGTACCAAATGTTCATCTTTAATAGATTTAAAAAAAAAAAAAGTTATGCAGAATAGCAATTATTTGATATTTATGCTTCATTTCTCTTTGAACTTTTATGGTATACACATTTATGTAGCTGCCAACTCTTCTTCTATTTGTTCCACAAAAATTTAATAGAATATATTATTTTATTGGCTGATTATAGCGATTTAAAATTGCACAATTCACTAAATATTTTTGTGGCATCTTTAAAAGCATAAATTCTGTCTCTTTTGTTCTACAAAATAAGATATCAGGATTCATTGATTTAAATCAGTTTGATTAAATATACTAATTTAAATCAATTGGTTTTTTAAAATAAATCTTTGATTTAAATCAGTTTTTCTTAAATTATTTTAAAACAAATTCAAGCTATAAACAAACATAATAATGTAATTCAATATATTTTAGTTTCATATAACACAGATAATCAAGCAGCTTTAAAAATAATAATAATAAAGCTTAATCTTCACAAAAATTAAAAAGTATAATGTAAAGTTCTTTAAAATTTCATTTGAATGAAATTATAAAATAATCTTGCAATAGTAAAGAAATCTAAGCAATAATATATTATACATTGAAATATTTGCTTGTTAGTATTTAGGAAAACTTCTGCAAATTGAAGTAAAGTTTCTTTTTTAATTTTTTTTTTTTTTTTTTTGCTTTATTGATGCTTTATATTAAAGTTTGAGCAAAATATGAACCATTCAATTAATTTTTGTTGGAATTAAATATAGTGGATGTTGGTCCTTTAGAATACTGGAAGTTACCTATTACACTTATCAAAAACACTGATAATAAAAAACTTATAGAATTCAGGATCAACTAACTTTTTACTGCAATAGCTTTATCTGCTTTAGTTGAACAAATACGAATGTTTTTTTCCTTTAGTTTGGTACAATTGAAAATTAGGAATTAATTGATAAAGCTGCTAAACTTATTTTTCTGTACCAGCATTTTGAGAAAACAAAACAAAAGTTTGCATGTTGTTTTCAAATTTGTTTAAAAATTTTATGTCCTGCTGTTATTTTTATTTTAGCTAAAATATTTAAGGTTAAAATTAATTTTTGATATCTGATTTGTAGTTTTCCATAATTTTTGTGTAATAAAGATTTTTTTGTAGCCTAAAATGTTACTTTTTTAATCATTTTATGTAAATTGTGTAATATTATATATTTTTTAGTATTTACTTATAATATACATGCACGTGTGTGTAATTTTTATTTTTAAAATTCTAAGAAATGTCATATAAAACAATAATGTTATAAGTTTTTTTAATTATTTTTTTATTTAATCACAAAATCTGATTTATTATTATTTTTTTAATATAAAAAATCGTGAACTCTGCAAGATACTTGCAATAACTTGTTTATTTAAATTCTGATAGAAAACATTTGTCTGTAAAAATAATGTGTATGTAAAGGGGGGGGGGGGGGAGCTATTTCAATAGGATGTTTAATAATTATAAATAAACTAGATTTATCAATAAGAAAAAGAAAGAAATGTTTATGTACAATGAAACTAGAAAACAGGAATTCTGCTTTTTCAGAATTGAGTGAAATGTAAAAATAAATAGTATAGAGAGAATGTTTGGTAAAATTTTGTACTGCATCCATTAAAAATCCACTTCCTGTGCATCCCAAAAATTGGTCAAACCCCTACAAATTATCTCTCATGCAGGACACATTAATTTCTAAACTTTTAAATCACTTCAACATCATATTTTACCATGAGGATAACTATAGAAACAGTTTAAATAAATTTTCCTTATCATGTTTATATGTAGAAGTTCACACAAAGGTTGGTTGTTTGTGTACCATTTGGCAACTTGTGCATTTTTATGAATTCATTCTTATTTATAAAATTTCATGGTGCCATTATCCTACATGTGTTTAAAAAAATTATTCTGCTTTGTGAATTCAGAATACAGTAGACTCCCTCAAATCCGCACTCCTAAAATCCACAACTCTCTAAAATCCGCACATATTTTACAGATGTAAACAATGAAACATTCAGTTTACATGTAGGTACAAAAATTGATTTTTTTCAGTTTAATATCAATTCCATACATTTTTTAGCTTATAATTTTTGTTAAGGTTATTGAATTCATGTTTTTTTATGAAAAAAGAATAATTTATTTCTGAAAAAATAAAGATATTGCTGATATTATTGGTAATCACAATCTTACCAAATATATTTATGTATTAATGAAGCTTTTATAGTTATTAAGTCTCGCTATAACTGAAATAAAGTTTCATTATTTTATGATCCTGATGTGAATTAGTAATGTACCTTTATTAGGCAAGTTTCATTGAATAATTTAGGAAAAACAGATTTCCTTTTTTTATAATGAATATTTAATTGTCCATTACTGATTATTAACTTGACCTTTCCTTTTAGTATTTTAATCATTTAAAAAAATAGCTAAATTTTTATAATTTTAGTTTACTTGTTTTGATATTTTAGTATATTGTATGCATCAATTATACTTTTAATTTCATTATTAATTACATTCAAATTATTTTTAAAAAAATGTAAACAAAGCAATGACCAGAAATCCACAAAATTCTAAAATCCGCAAAACATCTGGTCCCAAGTTGTGTGGATTTGAGGGAGTCTACTGTATATGTTTAGTAAATTAAAGAATTTTTTTTTACAATTATATGAAGCAGGGTAGTGGATGATATATGTTCCATATGTTCTCTATTTTTCAAATAAAACTATAGCATAAATTGCTGGCATTCATGACTTTAGTGTGAACACTCTGGTTTTTTAATGACTACAACACTGATATGATGTTCTGTTTTATGTTATAGGTTATGATGAATGATAAACCATATAATTTTTTACCATTGCCTATCCTTTTCATTGAAAATATTGCAGGAACTGATTTATTTAAACATTCTCAACAAAATTTTCTGTATACTTTTCTATAAACTGAAATGCAATAAGAGGCTCAGGTAATTGAGATCAGATTAGTTTCAAGTTTTGCAATTTGATTAGAGGAAAACACTTAATGGGTCATTCCATGTCAAATAAACAAACAAAATTCAATATTCAACCTGACCATTTCCAATTTCAATGAAAATGCTAGGGACCATTCTCTATGATGATATAAAGTAGAGCATATTTTTATTTTTTTGTTTATCGCTTTAAATTATTATAAAATTAATTATTTAAATTTTTTAAAATCATCATTTTTTGACTTGCATAAATATTTTCAATTTTGAATTTCTCAAGTTCCATCAAACATAGAAAATTCTAAAACCACTCATTTCAAAGAGGAGTTAATAAGGTTTAATTTGATATGCAAATCGACTATGTATAGTTAAAATAAATAAAATTAAATTTTTTTTAAAATTTTAAATTTGAAAATTTTTTAGATAGTCATTTTTAAAAATTTTGAAAAAATTGTATGTTTGTTATAATATTATAAGCTTTAAATTCTGAAATATTTAGAGCGGGATCTCAATGGGATCATTAGTTATGAAATAAAAGCTGAAAATTACCATACAAATCATAAATAAATAACAAAATAGACAAAATTAAATTGCTATTTTTATGGTAATTTTTGCTTTTATTTTACAACTCCTAATCCCATCGAGATCCCACTCTACAATTTTCAGAATTTAAAGCTTATAATAATACAACAAACATACAATTTTTTCAGAATTTTTAAAAATGACTGACTAAAAAATTTTCAAATTTAACATTTAAAAAAAATTAAAATTTTATTTAACTATACACAGTGCTGTAATTGGAAAAAAATATTTGTGGGAACTCAACTTTTCATAAATAATGATGCTACCGGATTTTTGCTAACCCAAAAGACTCAAAAGACAGTTTGGAACATTTAGCCAAAAGCCGACTTTTTTTTTTTTTTAAATTAACAATTGTACTTAGTATATTAAAGTTTTTATAGTAATGTAATTTGCTTTCATACAATAAGAATAGGGCAACTGATGTCAGTTCAGAACATCTGCTCTCTAAATATTAGGCCTCAGTGCTGAAAAAAAAAAAATGGCGGGGTTTTTTTTTTTTTAGCATGTGTAAGGTCCCTTCAGTTTTGATACCAATAATTCTTTTAAAGTTTTTTCACTTTCTTTTTCTGAGATTAAAGAAGTGTAAGAAATATTTTATAAAATACTTGATATTTGAGTCAAAACTTGGGGGACCGTACACACTTTTAAAAAATCAGTCTTCGACAGTCACCATTTTTGTGTCAGCATTCAGGCCTAACGTTCAAGGAGTGGTGCAAGCACGACGGCTGTCGAAATGTCGCTTTTCTTGATAAATGGAAAAGCATTTTCTTAAAATTAGAAAAAAAATAACGTTTTGCTTGAAAAAAAAAAAAAAAAAAAAAAAAAAAAATTGCGCTTGTACGCGATTTTTCTTTTTTTTTTCGCTTTTTACAGTAACAAACCAAATATTTCTGGGAACGGCGCTCCCACGCGTTCCCGCCCAATTACAGCACTGACTATACATAGTCGACTTGCATATCAAATTAAACCTAAACTCCTCTTTGAAATGAGTGGTCATAAAATTTTCTATGTTTGATAGAACTTGAGAAATTCAAAATTGAAAATATTTATGCAAGTCAAAAAATGATGATTTTTCAAAATTTAAATAATTGTATAAAAACTTAAAGCGATAAACAAAAAATAAAAATATGCTCTAATTTATATCATCATAGAGAATGATCCCTAGCAGTTTCCTTGAAATCGGAAAGGGTCAGGTTGAGTCACTGGTTGATTTGGCATGGAATGGCCCTAATACACCTTCTCCTCCAAATAATAATGGGAAAGAAAAAAAAAAAAAACTTTTGTCATTTATTAACATTAGTTGCTATTGCACGTGCTCTTCACATAATGTAGCCAGTGCCATATTTATTGTATCATGCTATGAATTTTGTCATGTATTTACAACATTTATCATTTTACTGTATGATTTTTGCCAGAAAACATAATTAGGTATAATAAACATAAAAATATTTTATTACAGTAAAAAATGCTAATTAAATTTGTATTACCTAATTAAATATTTACAAGTCTGCTAATTAAATGTTTTTTTAGTTACATTAGATATAAACAGATCAGGAAAAAATAAATGAAAAGCTTTAAATTCTTTTACTTCTATGTTGGAGAAATATACTTAAATTCTCACACAATCTTATTTAGATTCATTAGATAATATAGTATGAATAAATGTAATAATTGCTAAAAAGAAAGAAAAGGAGCAACACTTTTATTACATTGAACATATATTCTACCTTTAACTTTCGATCATTTTACAAAATTTTAGAAAATTGAATATCCCAATATCTGAATCTTTCTTTTTGAGTAGAAATGTAAGATTTGATTTCACTTACTTTTTTACATTTTTAATGTCTTTGTAATCTTTCTTTTAGCTCGAGAAGATAAAACTGAAGATTTGAAAAGATTTCATTCCAAATTCAAAGTATGTAATATTCATTATTTTAAGTTTTTATTTTAATTGCATAATCTTATTTAAGAAAACAAGTGTGAAATCTTATGGGAGAGGGGTAGGGGGAGAAGAGCACTTATTGATGTTTCCTTTTTCTTGGCACAGTTAAAACAAGTGTTTCAAGCCAGAAATTTTATTTAATAAATGAAGACAAATGTGCACAGCATTTGAGTAAATTATGTATCAATAATTCTGATTCCTAAAAATATAAAAATTTTTGTTTGATCTAGAGATTATATGCTGAATCCTACAATATTATAAATATACATATTTTTTTTTCTAGAAAATAAGTTTTTTTAGTAACATTATTTTTTTAAAAAAGATAGTTATTTCTTTGATAATTTTTCTTACTGAGCAATTACTTTATAGTTTAGTTACTGCTATAATTACTAGAGATGAGTTTGAAGTCAGATACTGATACAGAAAGTGTTTAAAAGAAAACTTTTAATAATATTAAAAAAAAAAAAAAAAAAAAAAAAAATCATTTAAGAATAATTGTATTGGTCCTAAATGCTCTCTCATGACAACTCTTATCATTGTATATATAGCAAAAGACCTTCCAGTAATTCTGGAAAAGGAATTCAAATAGAAATCGATATAATATCCCATGGTTTCTTTTGTTATTTATCTCTTACCGTGTAAAATCTTCAAGAACAGACAGAATATTTCTCCTTATATTCCAGATATAAGAATTCAGACTATTATTGATATTCAGAAGATTTTAAAACACTTTAAGAAATTTAGATTACATTCTTTTCTTGTATCTCAAATAAAAAGCTAAACTTTTTCTAATTTCCTCGTATTTGATATTTATGAGATTTAAAACATTTAGATCAAATTAAAATCATTATGTTAAAGGATAGATTCATAAGATAATTTTGCATGTATCCACTACTTCACACATAAGTCAATTTTCTCCAGAATTTATTTTAAATGAAATGTGACTCTGTGCTTAGCATTTATTTGACTCCTTTTTTACAATACAATTTCCAGTCTGAAAAAGATTTAACTGAGCCGCAGCGTATACATACGAAATTATGATAAATTTGAAAATAAGTACTTGATAGATTATAAATGCTAATTAAAATTTCTCTAGCTCACATTTATTATTTAATCTAACTTTTGTTGTGAACAGTATTAGATGTCGAAGTTGCCAAAGAATGATGTTCCTGAGTTAAATTATGCACTTATCATGTATGTTTTAGTAACACTCACCTTGACAACAACTCCATAAACTAGCATAACATATATACAGTATGTTTAGCACAGCAGTTACAACTTTTAGGACAGATAGAATACTGACGAAATGACATAGCAGCATGGTCGGAAACATGTTTCTTGCATGGTAGTGACAGCACAAAGAAAGGAAGAATTCAAACAGGGTGAGAAAACATGTTTTTGTTAATTCTTAGTATTGCAAAAAAGTAAGAACAAAAATAAACAACAATCGCCATCAAAGAAGGTGTCAGAACTTATGATCCCAGGTCACAGTGCAGGCCTCACATTTCTACCATGGAAGATCTAATGTTCTTGAAAATACAAGACATGTCCTAGACTTTCCCAGCAACTACCCCAATGCATGCAACAAGTTTCTCAGCAAGGATTTCTTGCATCAAAGTCTTGATGCCAAAGGCATCCCGGCATTTTTGCAGTATTAAGAATGAAGAATAATAATCATATTTTCTCACCCTGTTGATGACATTCTTTTCTTGTGTTTCTCATTACTACTTCCCAAGGAAACTGTTTCTGGCCATGCATTTCTATGTGATTTTCCATTGTCTAGGGGTACTCTATATCACCTAAAATTTTTACATCATGCATACACATACATATTGTTAGGATTATGTTGAGTAAATTAGTAATTTCACCACATCAAGGAAGTTCAAATACAAATGTTTAATAAAGTAATTAAATACACAGGTAAAAGTTAAAAATATTTCAAATAAATGAATGAACATTAAGGAATCCATAAAGACATTTTGTATATTCAGTTAAAGAATATACTATACAAACTTCTTAAAACCTTGTGTAGAAAAATCAATTAATAACTTTGGCTGAAATCTACAGAACTCGTTATTTGTCTATTATGCTTCCTTCATGTCTATCATACTTCATGCATATTATGCATTCATAATCATACTTGTATGAAGTTTATGCTGGTTATTATTTTATTATTTAGTTTGAATAAATGTGGTTGTTGATCCTCAAACATGTATATGTATGCACATATATCTGGAAAAGAATGACTATAGATGTAAACAAATAGAATTTTAGAATTTACTTTTGTTCTTCCTAAGTACATATAATATTGAAGTACATTTTGAAAAAAATATATAAAAAGTGTCATTTTATTATGACGAATTAGTTATTCATAATGATAGAGAGTGAATTTTAATTTAAACTGTTCTAGTCTTAATTTTATATGCATTATAAAATTGCCTACAATAGTTCCATAAGCTTGGGATTTAATTATAAATATTTCTCTGCAGTTACAATTTATATTGTGTTTACTTTGTCTGGTATTAATTTGGTATATTTTTAATATTAAGTTGTCAGAGGATCCCAAAGATGTACACGATACTAAAGATATGCCAAAATCTGATGTGCAGACACCATCCAGCACTCCATCTTCTATGCCTTCTTCTAAACCACATAAAGATAAGTCCAAGGAAGAGGAGAGAAAAATAGAAAGTATTCCTGAAAACCGAGGAAGTCCAGATAATCCTAAAAGCTCCACTTTAAATCCTAATGCAAAGGAGTTTGTATTCAATCCAAATGCTAAATCATTCACACCAGTAAGTTTTCAATTTTTATTTTTAATTTATAAGATGTGTAGTTATTTCTTCCATTTACTTCTTAACCTTTTTTTTTTTTTTTTTTCTTTTCTTTGCATCTGTGAGTTGTGTTTTTGTTCTAAGCTTCATTTAACCACTTAACCGGCGAAGGGTATGAGGAAATAATGCTTTTACCCCCGACTTTTCTCGGGGCAGACGGTTAAGGGGTTAATATGCTTTCTATAAGAAAAAGAAATTTACTCCAAGTACTACTTCTCACTTGCTGTCTTTACTTTTTCATGTTTATAAGTGTTGTCTTCCTTAATAATATGGATCTGATTAATATTTTTTATAATTTGTATTTAAATTAATGCCTGACTAAATAGTTTCCATTCTGTATAAGCATATTACTTCCAAAACTAAAATATTAAGTAGATTGTACTTTTACCCGTTTTAGCATTACTATAAAATTCCCCAAATCTTCAATATTCATATTCTAGTCAGTCAGATTGCCAAATATCTGGATTGATATAAGGAATTGAAATATTTAAAATGTATTGAAATGCAAAAATTATTTGTATTATTTCATAGAATTCATTTAAATTCATATTTAAATAAACATTAAAATTTGTCTTAGAATTTTTTAAAACTTGCATTTTGATAATTCTTTAAAAGCATAGGCTTTAAGCAATTTTAAGTTTGAATTTTTCCAATTTCAGAGAGAGGCAGCATAAGAAAATTCGAAGAAAGCGCTTGAAATTTATAAATTACAATTAGATTTTAAAATGGAAAACTAGTAAGGTTGAACATAGGGTCATTCCATTGTGACTAATATAACTTTAGAATGTTTTTAAAAACCTGTATTATATTATAATACTAAAATGAACTATCGGGAAAATGAATGGTCTTAGATATTATGTAATGCAAGTCATTTATTATCATATTTATTTAGATAACTTTTTTAAGTTAATTATTTTAATTAAAATTTGTACAGTGTTACTAATGTAACAACTTTTTTACCTCTTACAAAAATAGCTTAATTTTGAATTGTTCTGAATTTTAATAATAGAAAAATCTGCAATTCCAAAAATATATATGCATGTAAGGTTTTTTTAAAAAGTCTGTTTTAGTTGGAAAGCTGTTGTTCTAAAAATTGTATGCTAGATGGATGCTAAAGAACTTCCATAAATCTGGCCCTTGGACGACAAAATTTATAATTTGCAATTTTCCTGCAAATAATTGATTTTGGCTATTTTTTAAAAATTGCAACATATTTTTTAAATCCAAATTTTCAGTTTGATCAATGATTTTTTAATTTTCTGAAAATTAGAAACATGTGATCCTCTACCCCCTTCTAGCTATGGTCACCTTATCAAAAAGAATTTCTGTTTATAACACAGGTCAACATGTTTCATAGGATTTAGAACATTATGGAAATTTTAGTCAGCCCCTTCTCCTTCACTTAACAAAATCCTAGATATGCCATTGAAGATGTATAACTTTGCTTTGGGGATTAATTTTTCTGGCGTGGACACGGCACTAATTTAAAAATGTCATTAATTACATTGATAGGAAAAAATTGATTTTGGAAAAATAACTGAGAATTTTTTATTCCTTCTTCCCTGAAAACGAGCATAAATCCTGAAAAAGTATAGACTGTATACATGTAATTTTTGTTTTTTAAAGATAATGCATATAAATAGTGCTTTAAATACTAAAAATAATAAACTGATTTTCTTTTAATATCTATTGCTAATTTTGGTTTTAAAATGTAATTTATTTAACAATTATGTTTCTAAGCTTGAAGAAAAATTTGAGTTTAGGCAAAGTTTTTTATTAAAGCTTTAAAATTTTTAGTTTGCAGAGATCAGCTGTACCTTGGCATTGTTTCACTTAGCGTTAATATGTTTTATTTATGTATATATTAAAATTTAATATTATAGAGAGCTGGCATGCCCATGCAGAATGTTGTTCCACCACCTGTTCAACCTCCACCTCGACTCCACACTCAAAGTCCTATAATGGCTATGCCTCAACATCATATAATACCAGGGATGCCCCAGACAGTTTTCAATGTGGCACCTCATTATGTAGTATCAGCTACACCAGTGTCTCTTCCAATGGCACCCCCTTTTACCCCGGCTGCTTCTGTAACTCAAGCTCCAAGATTTAGAAAAGGTATTTATATATTAACTTTCTTTAACTTTTGCTCCCTATTATTTTAATAACCGAAGATCTTATAACCCCCTCCCATACACACACACATAATATTGTTTTAAACTTGTATGTCCATACAAGTTTAAAACAATAAGTTTTTTTAGTCCATTTTCTTGAAAATGTATATTATGTAATGAAATGCTAAAATATATCCTTCACACTTTTTGCAGCTCATGCAACTATTGATGGTTGGGGAAAACAAGGTAATTAACATTTGACTCCCTATTGTTTTTTTTTTTTCTCTTTTTTTTCTTTCTTTTTTGTTTTGTTTTTTTTACTGGTTTACATATGGATTAAACATTCTTTATTTTATTTATTTTTTTACATCCATGTTTTTATCTCGATTTTCATAAGCTTGAATAAAAAATAAAATAAATACCCCGAAGGAAAATAAAGTTATAATTATCTTCCTTGCACTTACAAAGTTTTTTTTTTTTTTTTTGGTAAATATATTGATTTTATTTCCCATTTTTTTAACTAACTTTTTAAGTATTTGTTTCTTTAATACAAAGCTTTCACTTAATATGTTTTTTAAAATATTTCTTTTATTAGCTGAAGTTTCTCAGATACTGTGTTGAGAACTAATGAATGTGAAAATGTTTTATAATCACTTTAAAAATACAGTGGATTCTCTCTATCTGAACACCCCAGTATTATGAACACTATTTGACGGTCCCAGTGAAACTCAATAGACTTAGAAAATATGAAATATCTGTATACTGTACACCCTCTAATCTGAATACCCTACTATTATGAACACAGCTTTTGGTCCAAATTTCGACTCCACCTCTCTGTAAACTCAACATGAATTCGAAATCTTAATTCCAATTCCCATCCTAAAAATTTGTAAAAACTGTTACAGAAGAATAAAAAGATTCAGAACTTGATTAAAAAATAAATAGGCAACTGCTAGATTTTAAGCAGCATGTTCTTGATGTTGTAATTTGTTTAAATACTTAAGATAAAATCTTTAATTAAATGTTTTGTTGTTACATTGTTATCAATTGTCTGCTGTTAAAAAAAGCCATTTTATGATTTTTAAAGATTAGAAAATGTGAACATTTAGTTTTTGATTAGTTTGAAGACAATTGCAGTAAGTTAAAATAATCCACTTCGATCTTGCTTTTTTCAAATAATAGATTTATATGTATTATTGTTAATCACAGCTTAACATCAGAATGCTGTAGGGTTTTTTTTGGATACTTGAGCACTTTCGTCCATTGATTACTTTTGTTTGGATGGAAGAAATAGTTTGAAAATTTTCAATGTTTGTTCAGATAATATATTTCAAAAAAATTCAGCATTCTGGATTTGTTAGTTTTTGAAAATTGACATGTATTCCTAGAATGGTGGTTGGAGGTCATCTTAACCCCTTTAGTAAAATACTTTGTATTCAAAGCATTGTGAACTCACAAAAAAAATTCAGTGACAAGTGTTTTTCGATTGCATTCAGACAGTCTTCCAGAGAGATCAAAACCGATATATTTTATAAATTAATTGTGGAATTTTTGACTAATTTCTTCAACTTATCAATTACTGGGAAAGTAGCAATTAACGAAAGTGTTTGCTTATAAATTTGTTATTTAAATTTAGCAGTTGATTGGACATTCATTAAGGTTTGTAAAAATCATGTTAAGCTACTTCTAAAAGTTAAGAAAATACATTAAAAACCCCATAGTATTGATCTTATTTGATCAACTACTAATCAACATCCTATATAGCAGTTGTAGTTATGTATTTCCAATCTCCCTCTATAATGAATACCCCCATAAACTGAACATTTTTGGTTGGTCCTGTGAGTGTTCAGAATAGAATCCACTGTATACATAAATAGTAAAATGTAAATTATGTGGCATTAATCAAAACCTGCATAATTTATTTTGTTCATATAGCCAAAATAATTTTTTTGCTGTTAAAGTTTAAGTGCTAGTCAGTATGTAAGCACATGTTTTAATCTTATTTTGAAAGTTTTATTTTATTTTATATTTTATTTTGAAAGTTTTATTTTATATTTTATTTTGAAAGTTTTATTTTATTTGAAATATTATTTTGAAAGCTTTATTTTCTTTGGCATCTTATTTTGACAGTTTTATTCTCTTTGGTTTACTTTTTGGTGGATAGGAGGGGAGAGAGAAGTAGAGGGGTTGCAGTATAGATCAGATGTAAAATTTCTGGAAATTTTGAAATGGCATGGGGGGAGGGAGGGGGGGGGGAATTATCTCTTTCTCGATAAAATTTTAAACTTTGGGGAAAAAATGATTCCTTACAAATAAAAGCATTTCTTGCAATTATTTTTCTATGAAAATATAAAGTAAATGAAAATTATTCTTACTGTGCACAAAATTGTTACAAAAAAAAGAAAAAAAAAATTGCTAAAAAATCAGAGAAACCACAAATTTTGTCTAATGATCTAAGGAAAATATATATATATATATCAAATGATTGTAGGAAAAACGGGGGTATCATCAAAGGATTGTGAGAAAAATGAAAATGTCATCAAAAAGTCGTAGAAAAAAAAAAATGCTGTCAAAAGATCATGGAAAAACAGAAATGTCATCAAAATATTGTGGAAAAATACACATTTTTTAAAAGATCATGAAAAAATGTGAATTTCTTAAAAAAAAATGTGATTTTTGTCAAAGGATCGTGGGACAAACAAATATATCAAAGGATCACGAAAAAAAAAGTATAATTAGAAAGTGTCTGTCGATCTGTTTGTGACAAAAATGTTATGGGTGCTCTGTCTAAAGAACTTATGCCTAGAATTTCACAAAACTTTAGGTTCAGTTGGACCTCAATATAAATTGGAGCTGATTAGTTTTTAGTGTATTATTATGCTGCTGTGCTGCATTATTCACAATTTTTACAATGGGCTCTATCTCAAAAACTAATGCACAAATTTTCATAAAATTTTAGGATCAGTTACTTTGATATAATTTGGTGCTGATTGCTTTTTAGTCTAAATTGCTCAAAAGGTGGCACTATTATACTCTATTTTTCATGATTATTGCTATACTCTATCTAAAGAACTAATGCACAAATTTTCATCAAACTTCAGACTCAGTCTGTTATAGATTATTGTTGTTTAGTTTTTAGTGTAAATCATCCTACAGATTGTGCTGCTATGCTGCATTTTTTCCAATTTTGCTCCATCTCAACAACTAATGCATAGATTATAATAAAACTTCAGATTCAGTGAGCACATGATAAAAATTGATACTGATTAGTTTTTGGGTATACATCACCCAACAGGTGGCACTGTAATGCATAATTTTTAAAGATTTTCACAATAGCTGTATCACAGAAACTAATGCACAGATTTTAATCAAATATCAGATTCAGTTAGACATTGATATAAGTTGTTGCTGAGTAAATTTAATATAAATTATATAACCAGTGACACTGCTATGCTCAGACATGCTACTTTTCCGTGGAAACGCGGAATTCCGCTTTTTCAGCAACGAATTTTATTATCCCTGGGATCAATGCAAATATGCATTAAAATTTGTTGACATTTATATGTATGGGGGGGGGGGGTAACAATGAAATACAACGAAAACGCGAGTCAAACGGCGCTAAATTAAGAAAATTTCTTCAGAGAATTGCAGAAACAATGCAAATTTCTCCAAAGGATCGAAAAAAACTATAAAATCATCAAACAATCGCAGACAAAAATACTATTTTCTTCAGAGGATCGCGATAAAAAACACGATTTTTGTTAAATGATCACGAACAAGACGCGATTTTCGTCAAAAAAGTGTGGGGAAAACACGATTTTTATGAACAGGTTGCGGAAAAATACTCCAATTTTGTCAAATAATCGTATTTTATCGAAAGATTGCGGAAAATGCTCCAATTTTGTAGAAAGATTGCAGAAAATACGAAAATTTTGACGAAAGATCGAGGAAAATACGGAATTTTAACGAAAGATCGTAGAAAATACACATGTTGACAAAAGATCGCAGAAAACATGCAAATTTTGGCGAAAGATCGCGGAGAATACGCAAATTTTGACGAAAGATCGTGGAAAATATGCAAATTTTGACGAAAGATCGTGGAAAATATGCAAATTTTGACGAAAGATCGTGGAAAATATGCAAATTTTGACGAAAGATCGCAGAAAATACGCAAATTTTGACGAAAGATCGAAAAAATATGCATATTTTGACAAGATCGCGGGAAATATGCATATTTTGACGAGCGATCGCGGGAAATACGTATATGTTGACGAAAGATCGCGGAAAATATGCATATGTTGATGAAAGATCACGGAAAATACGGAAATTTTAATAGAAGATCGCAGAAAATACACATATATTGACAAAAGATCGCAGGAAACAGATTTTGACGAAAGATCACGAAAATACGCAAATTTTGATGAAAAAGCACAGAAAATATGCAAATTTTGATGAAAAATTGCAGAAAATACGCAAATTTTGACGAAAAATCACTGAAAGTACGCATATTTGACGTAAGATCGGGGAAAATACGCAAATTTTGACGAAAAAGCACGAATTTTGCTAAAGGATTTTAGAGAAATGCAAACCTCATTAAAAAGGCTGTGGGAGAAAAAGTACAATTTTCGTCAATTGGTCGTGAAAAATGCTAATTTCGTTAAAAATTGCAGAAAAACGCAGATTTCGCCAAAAGTCAGTGAGGCCATGAAAGTTCGGCTTTTTTCTTGCTGAGCCTGTAGCATGTCTATATGCTGCATTTTTCAGGAAATATTGACATGTATGAGATAGAAAAAAAGTTTTTGGATTGCCACATCTGATTAGTTTAATTAGATATTCTGGGACCTGTAGAAGATTTTTTTTTCCCTTTCCAAAATTTCTGGGGTTTTTCTGAACAATCCCATAGAGTTAACCATAAAAATATTTACTTTAAATCTTGGAGACTTCATACCTACTTAGATGACTGAAAAAATTTTATATTCTGCCAAATTAATGAAAAAACAAAGTAATGACTTATGAATATTTTGCTGATCTTGTACCATTCTATCTTATTAAAAGGGCCTTTACATAACATTGGTTATGTTAAATTATGTAAGGTTTTAATATTTAATATGTATATATTTTTTGAAAATATATAATTAATACCCATTGTTTTATGCATGTCTATCTTTAATTTAAATATTCTAGCTGAATTTTAATTTAATGCATGTTATCTTCAAAATTGCATTTTAAAATTTACTGTCTAAAAATTTTCATTTAATAATTGAGCTACCTTACAATATTAAGTTCAGTACAATATTTTTAGATTAACTTTATAGTATGTGAAATTAGAGGAAAATGTATATATATGTGTATGAATGTAGTATGGGAAATTAGAGATCTTTGAAAAAACATGTTTTTACCACAGCTTTTTACCACTTATATGTAAAAGCTTATTAGTTTGACGGTTTTTTTCACTTTCATAAAAATTTATCAACTAAGGTTACAGTTTCCCTGGGGTGAAAATTTTCTGGTATTTAATAATTCCATATATGGTATTTATAATTTAGTTTCCGTTTAACAATTTAATTTCCATGATAGAGCATGTTCTAGAAATTATGTAGTTCAGAAAATCTGATTTTACACCAGAAAAATTCAATAACTAATTTAGTTTTATTTAAATGCAGAATGTTCTGTTATTAATTAAAGCAAATATAGCTATTTTAATTTTCTGGTGGGAATTAAGATACACAAATTAAAATATCTCAAAATATCTCGGGCAGTTTGGGATCCAGAGGGTTTAAAAAACACTATATGAAAATAGTGTTTTTTAATGAATATAAAAAGCCCAGAAAACATTCATGCATGTTTTTTTCGTACAAGAATTTAAAGATTGTACATTTATCATTATTATAACTATTATGAGAATGCACATTACAATATTTATTTTATTTATTTTAATGGACTAGTTGAGGGTCATTCCATGGTAACTTACGTTACATTTTGAACTATTTTCAGCAATTTTAGCAATATAACACATATAAAAGAATTATTCAAAATGTAAATTTGACATAGTTTGCTAATAAAACTTATTCAAAGTTCAATTTAGATGAAAGTTATCTAATTTTAATGTTAGTTCTAGTTTTTTGGTAGTTTTATTTACTATGGTAACAGCCATTACTGAAAAAGGAATGTAAAAAATATATATAAAAAAAATCTTGTAGTTTTCATTATAATTTTTTTGGTAATTTTCACCCAAGTTGACCTTTAGATAAGTTTTATCGACAAATAATGTTAATTTTACATTTGAATACTTTTTAGTGTTACTTTACTAAAATTACTGCAGTAAATTGTTCTATATGCAACATAAGTTACCATGGAATGGCCCTTTACTAATTTTTATTTAAACTAAATGAAAACAAAAAATTTTCCATACTTAAAAAACAGGGTTGTTAAATACCCGGGTTTTTTCAGAAAAAACCCGACCCACTGGGTTTTTTCAGGGTTTTGGGGGTTTTATCAGGGTTTTTCGGGTTTTATCAGGGTTTTTTTCCGGGTTTTAGGGAGTTATGGGAAGTGGTTCAAAATGCTTGAAAAAAAAAAAAAAAAAAAAAAAAAAAAATTACTTACTAAATTTAAAGTAGCTAATTGATTACAAATATATATAAATCAATGACAGTAATCAAAATTCAGCTTTGCTTTCAGATAAATTGATTATTAGTAATAATTTATAAAGTATTTTTTATTATTACAAAATAATAAAATAAGCCAAGTAATTCTACATGCCTACATAATTAAATTAGGATTCTAAGCATTATATAGTATTTTGTTATGAGTTTCTATTGTATAACATAGAACGGATTACACACCAAAGTATTTTTTTAATGGGAAAAAATTTGTTTGTGTTACTTACACATGCTACAGAGATTAACTAACAATTATTTCTTTTAAAAATTGTAATGGTATAATTATGACATTTCTTTGGGGTGGGGGGTGATGGTTATAAACTTTATGAGTGGTGTACTGATATTAAGAAATATATTACAATATATTATATATGAAATATAAATACATTATATATGTAATTTAAAGTTTAAATTTTGATAAAAAACCACTTGGGTTTTTTCCTGGGTTTTTTCAAGTGGATTTTTTCAGAAAAAATCCACCCGGGTTTTTTGGTCTAGGCAAAATCATAACAACCCTGTTAAAAAATGTAATCATTTTGGGAAAAAAAAAAAAAAAAAAAAAAAAAAACTTACAAATATTAATTGTTGCATGATATAGTTTGTACACATATTAGTATATTTTACCAATCTATGTCCTTGAAGCCTCTTAGCATTCTATAACAAAATACAAGCTTTGCATCTTTCTGATCCTAAGTTTATATCTTAAAATTTACGGTGCATATGTGAACAGTTAAAAAAAATTCCCTCTGTGGGTGAAAAACTAAAAGGTGAAAAGATTCGCCATTAATGTAGGAAATCGGGACTTATTTCTTTATTATTTAACACTTTCCACCAAATTTGGCTTTTTTTGTCTTTTGGTTTTAAAATTGAGCTCTTTGGAAATGAGTAGAAATGGAAAAATGTACAATTGAAAGGTAAAGTTGCTTTGTGAAACAGATAGTAAATGCTTATTGGAATAGAAAATATAAAAAATCTCCATGATTAAAGTATATCAGCTGCTTTAAAGAACCGACTAATTCTTTATTTACCATTGCTTTATAAATACATCAATTACATGAAAATAGAATTTTTATCAATAGTATTAAAATACACTTTTGTGGATTAAATGATCTTTTAGGTTTGATTGAAGGTTTATTGTTAGGTTTTTACCTCTAAAAACTTTTTTTATATTTTTACCATGTTCTTTTAAAAATCAATTTTTACGGTAAAAATACAATCCTGTTCCAAGATGGTGGGTCCACAAAATTTTTTTTACCGGTTCACGATTGGGCTGGCTGGACCGTTCGTTTTGGTCGAAGGTTTATCGTTAGGTTTTTACCACTAAAAACTTGTTTTTTACCATGTCCTTTTAAAAATCAGTTTTTACCGGTAAAAAGACAATCCTGTTCCAAGATGGTGGGTCCACAAATTTTTCTTTACCAGTTCACGATTGGGCTGGCTGGACCGTTCATTTTGGTCAAAGGTTTATCGTTAGGTTTTTACCACTAAAAATTTGTTTTTTACCATGTCCTTTTAAAAATCAATTTTTACCAGTAAAAAGACAATCCTGTTCCAAGATGGTGGGTCCACAAAATTTTACCGGTTCATGTTTGGGCTGGCTGGACCGTTCGTTTTGCTTTGTCGGCTTGGCCCATTTTGGAAATTTTCTGCATTCCTCCAGCCTGCAGACCCATACCTGACTTGTGCTGATCCTTATGCGAAATGCAATATATTGTTATAATTCATAAAATAATGTAAACTTTACTACTTTAAAGCAAACTTCCCTAATTCATTCTGCAATTGTTTAGTAACTGTACACCCAACAGTAAAATAATCACACCAATTTTAAGAATTAAACCTTATTTTTCTTTCTTTTGTCAAATTTAGATGTCACTTACCTTGCTTTCATTTAGTTATTTTAACTAAAGATTAAAAAAAAAATAACTAATTGCTTTAAAAAAAGTTTCTTTTATTTTAGCAGTTTAAGTGTATTTTAACAACTTTGTTGTGAAAATATTCATTTAAACTTTTCAAAAAGCAAGTCTTTATAAAATTTCCATTTATAACTCTATCTCGATGAGTGTATATTGCAAATTACTTATTACTGTGGAATTTTCATTAAAATTTGTACATTATATAATATAATTCCATTACTTTTTTATTGAATTGTTGATGGGACCCTTGTAACAGGTTTGTAACAATGCTTTATAATAGTGCTCGCGAAGATATGTCCAAAATCTTTAATGGTTACAATATGTTTTAAATGTATTAAACATATATTTGAACACTACTTTTTATAACAGCGATGCCATGTTTTTTGTATTTCTCTAAAATAAGCCTTTGTTTTAATCCTTTAAAAAGTGTTTACATTTTTAGAAAGAGGTATGAGTTACATATGAAGATTGAATGCAGCTGGGTCGTTTTACAGTACAGCTGGGCTTATTGTTTTTATTTTGTTTTATTTTTTATAGTTTGTTTTCTGTTATTTCATTTATTCGTTTGGTACACCTTGTTTATTTTAATTATTTGTCTCTTTTGTTTTCTTTTGGTTACTAATTTCTTTTCTTTTTCATTCTTCTGCCTTTATTTCTGTTTCTGCCTTTTGTCTTGGTTTATAAAAAAAAAAGACGATGACTATGGTTTAGATATGGGACTTAAGAATGAGCCCCTCTACTTTTCAGCTATGCCAATTATGCATCGTCAGGATTTATCTCAGCCGGTTCATGTTCAAGCAGCTACTGGACAACCAATCTTGGCGCAGCCTACACTTTCAGCTCCTCAGTTTGCCATTCAATATGCTCCATCTCCTGGTATGTTGCATCCACCAGGGCCACCACAACAACTTGCGTATGCTCAGGTATGATAAGATTTTCATGCTTAGTAAATAAAGATAAACTCTGTTATTCTTAGAAACTTAACTATAAAATGTATTTCTTTTTTTTCCTTGTGGTTTAACTTTTGCTGATTTTGTTTATTTAGTTTTCTCAAAAATTTCACTTTGTACTTCTTTTTTACTCCTTTTTCTCAACTCCATTATTAATCTAAAGTTCTTAGTAACATGAAAAGTCTGGGAGTTTACAAAAATAATCTAAAAAGCCGCAGGGGTGCATAATATGTCCAATCTGGCGATCTAGGATCAGGGGAAATTTTACAGAAACATATACACTTGATTTCGATTTTAATAACAAATTCAATAGTTCCCTGGGACAGAAATGTTCCACTACAAATAAATAGATCTATATGACAACCTTTACGAAATCAATCTCAGAATAATAATAACCTGTAATGTATATATTAGAGGTGATTCTGTTACAAATTTTCTGAAAATTTTAGACATTTATCACCCCCCCCCCCTCCTCCAAATAAAAAAAAAAGTTGGTTATTACTTCCTTGTCATATACACTCGCTTATAAGTTCAAAAATATTGGAAAATTGTCTATGCCTATAATAATACAACATTTACTTATAACATGCTGTAAAATTTTGGGGAAATTTCCACATGGAGTGGGAGAAATGTTGGGAGTAAAAACATTTTCTGCACCCCTGAAAAACCATGGAAATATCTGGGGGGGGGGGATAAATCCCAGGGGGTATGGGGGGTGCAGCATCCCCTTGAGAAAATCAGTTGGAAATTTTCGCGTTTAGTCGGTAAACAATACACTTAACTGGAAAAAATGGTACTTATCTATAAAAACCTATAAATTGGAAAAACAAAAAATTAGTCGGGAAAAAGTGCGTTTAGTCGGGAAAATGTTATTTACTATAAGGACTTACAAATTGAAAAAACGAAAAAATCAGTTGAAAAAATTCCCATTCGATATAGCTGTAAATTAACACTCGCCACGTGGCGATTAAAGTTGTAAAAGTGGCGATTAAAAATCGGCTATCGATCGCCACCCTAGTCACCACTTGGCGATTAAACATATATAAACATTGTCCTTGATATAACGCCGCTGGACTTTTTCCTTTGGGGATGAGGGATGAAATACAGCAAAAACGCGAGTACAAACCACACCAATATAAACAAATTTCTTCAAAAAATTGCATAAAAAAAATGCAAAATTCTTTAAAAAAAAAAAAAACTATAAATTCATCAAAAGATTGCAGAAAAAATGTTATTTCCTTCTGAGGATCGCGGAAAATAACGCAATTTCTGTCAAAGTATTGCAAAAAAAAAAAAAAAAAAAAAGCACTATTTCGGTCAAAAAATTGTGGGAAAATATGATTTTCGTAAACAATTTGGGAGAAAAAAATAGAGTTTTGTCAAAAAATCATGAAAAATATTCGAAATTTGTCTAAAGATCGTGGAAAATATTTGAATTTTGTCTAAAGATCGTGGAAAATATTCGAATTTTGTCAAAAGATTGTGAAAAATATTCGAATTTTGTTGAAAGATCGTGGAAAATATTTGAATTTTATATTAAAATTGTGCGAATGTTGTCGAAAAATCGGTAAAATGCTTGAATTTTGTCGAAAAGTTGCAGAAAATAGGCGAATTTTATGGAAAATATGCAAATTTCGTTAAAAGATTGCGGAAAATATGCAACTTTTGTCGAAAGATAGCAGAAAATACTGGAATTTTGACGAAAATTGAGAATAATAGACATATTTTGTAGAAAGATTGTGGAAAATATGCTAATTTTGTCGAAAGATCAGAAACAAAATCATGAATTTTGTTGAAAGATTAGGTAAAATACCCGAATTTTCTCGAAAGATAGAGGAAAATAAGCAAATTTTGTCAGAAAAGGGTTAAAAAATTCCGCAAATTTCGCTAAAGAATCATGGATAAATGCAAATTTCAGTGAAAAGATCGTGGAGGGAGGGGGAGAGAAAGTGTTATTTTCGTCAAATAATTGCGAAAAAAAAAAATGCTAATTTCATTAAAAATTGCTGAAAAAAACTAAATTTCATCAAAACACTGTGAAAAAAAAGGGAATTTCATCAGAAGTCCATTAGGCCGTCAAAGTTTAGCTTTTTTCTTGCTTTAGCCTGTACCATGTCTGACCAACTCATTCGCATTTTAGATTTCTTAGTGGTTGTTTATCTTCTAAGTGATTGTTTTCAGTGTTCTCGAGAAAGAGATGTCTAAGAGATACAGCAAAAAAAAAAAAAAAAAAAAATGGAAATTATTTTACTGAATCTGTATCAGATTTAAATGAAAAAGGCATGAAATTTTTAAAATACATATGCAAATTGTGCTCTTCAGATGTCAGGGATCCATAAAAACCAAATCCAACTTGAATCCACATGCAGGTAATTTTTTAAAAATTAGAAATATTGCACAGTTATATCTTGACTTCTTTAAATTTGTAGTGAAGGGAATTTTTTATATTGAATTTAACTATATAGTGTTTTTAATCATAAGTATAAAGTCTGTTTATTCAAAATTTGTATTTTAATATATCTGGATAAGTTAAACATATAGATAAGTTTTCTTACAAAAGCTCTAATAAAAGATTGTTTATGTATATATATATATATATGCTTATTTTATCAGAATCCCAAAGAAAACAGAAAGTAAGACTGGTTTGTCAATAAATATAGGACCGTAAATAGGAATTCGTTAAGGGGTGAAGGACAATTTTAATTGTACCTAGTTGTTGGTAAATTCTTTCAGCATATGCGCTGGCAAGTTCAATGACAACCCCCTGAATTTTGAAATGTAACCACCAAATTTTCTTTATCTCTGATTAACTAAATGAGTTAAAGTAAATAGTAGAAAAGAAAGGTTGCTAAGATTTTTTTTTTTTTTTTTTTTTTTCCCAGGAATGTTTGCCCCCCCCCCCCCCCTCCCAAATACACTCTTACCAAAAGACAGTATTTTATATTTTATTTTCCTGTTAATGTTTATTCTCAATTTTGTTTTAAATATGTGGTGTTGTGAAGGTTCAAGGGGACAGAGCCATTCAAATGAAATAAAGAATGAATTGTTTTAAGTCTCCCATTTCAAAAATTTTAATAGAAGCTTATTTTAAATATTTAATTTTGACAAAATGTGATATTTCTTAGTTAATAAGAATTTCTAAAGGTAAATGATCAAAATTCAATAAAACAAGAATTAGATTAGGGAGATTTTTTCAGACTAGTTTAATTGTTTTGAACTGTGAGCACAGTTAAATGATTGTAAAACGAGAGTAATATTGGATATATATAGTGAAAAAAGAATCCAAATTCCAAAGTAAGAGGTATTCGTAATAGTCCTGCAAAAGTCAGTTATACTTAATCCTAACCTTAAAATTTAGTAAACCCAAAATGTGACTCGAACCCAACATACTCCAACCTGAACCTGAAATTTATGAAAATTAGTCATTATCGTATGCATTTATTGAATATTAGTTTTAATTATATCTTTAATATCAATTTTATCATTTTCATAAAAGATTTATATGTATATATGTGACGATTTAAGGGAGAAACTCTAAAAATCTTCACTCGTTCCCCTTTTTTAAAACACACAGTCGTGGCAAGCGAGGGAAAAAAAGAAAATAAATGTAGAAGATTCATTAAATTACACATTGGCTGCTGCAAGTTAATTTATTAAACTGTAGTCATGAGAGAAAGAAAGGCTCTCTTTGCAAGCAGTCTTTAACCACTTAACCAGCGACGGGTATGGAGAAAGGGTGCTTTTACTCCCGACTAATTTCGAGGCAGACGGTGAATTGGTTAACCGAAACATCAAAAAGAATATTCCATCATTACTTCAGCAAGTCGTACTCATCGAAGAAAAAACCAAGAATCTATCTCACCACCTCCAGGCTTTCCTCTTAAATCTAAAAACAAAGTTCGAGAAAATTCTCTACTCTCTAACCTCTTCTTCCATGTAAACATAATTCATGGAGAGCGTCGAGATTTTTATTCTACAGACTATAATTTTATTTTTAAAAAATATTATTTAACTAATTTATAATAGACTCAAAATTTCGAATATATTAGGCAGACTATTAATTTTAAGAGAAAAAGAAAAGAAATGAATTTATTGTTATGCACAAATATCAAATGTTGAAGGAGGGAAAATAAATAAATAGATAAATAAAAATGATATTTTTTGAAAGGTATGGTTTTGGAATAAATTTAATAAGACTTTCTTAAAAAGGGTTGATAAAAGCATAGAAAAAATGAGTTTTATTTGGAATATTAAGAAATAAAGTATAATTAAGACTATTTTTAATTTAGAGCCATCTTTTTAAATTTACGCATATTGGAATAAATGTTTTTAAAGGCGAATTAAGAATTTATATCATTTCCATAAAGATTAATAGATTAGATCTAGAAATAAGATTTTAATTTAATAAGTTGAACTAAGTATGGAATATTGTTATAAGGAAATTAATATAGTATAAAGGTTAATCTTGATGAAAGAATTTTAAAATTTGTAATAGATATATATCCTATTTTATTGATATATATTGTTTTACAATTAATATGTATGTAATACTCATGTATATTCAAGAATGCAATTTTTTAGCTTTAAACTGAAATTAGCTTTTACCCGACACAAACTAATTTATCGGATTTGGATGAAAATCAATTTATATGACACATACAAGACTAGTTTGTAACATGTAGACTACGGAATCAGTGTAATTGAGCTGTAATTGTATTCATCTAGTTCAGTATCAAAAAAATATTAATCATAATCTAGAATTTAAAAAAAATGGATAATCAATTATGTAATTGTAATCAGGCTTGCATAAATATACATTATTGAATTTTTTTTTTTAATTGAAAATAATCATAATCGATTAGTCTTCTGCAATCAACATGAAATCTGCTTGTAAGGAATTTGATCTCCCCCCATCTCTCTTACATATGTAAGCAGGGTTGTCACATCACTTGGAAAAGTCAGGTAATTAGAAAATTGGCCAAATAAGTCAGTAAATTTCAATATTTTTTTCAAAATCTGGAAAAATTTGGGAATTTGATTGTGATATCCATGAAAGTAATGTCTCCGAGATATCAGAGATAAAAATCTTTCATAGTTTGACAAATTTCATAAAAAAAAAAAAAAAAAAGTACCTGTGCACTTTGCTATTACCCACTCTCATTATCCACCACAGCAGATACTTTACAATTTTTAATTATTAAAGATTTTAAAACTTTTTCCTAGCATTGGGGTTTTTTTTTTTTTTTTTCCAAGTTACAATAAATAATTATCCCAAGGTCCTATGTCTCCACTGAAGTGTCTGCGTCTTTTCTCGCTTTGCCTCTTCTTCGAATAGCAGTTTATCTGGACAGTAGTGATTTTGTGATACAATTTAAGTAAATGGGTAGTCCAGTGCGGAAATATTGTATAGCAAATTGTAATAATTTGTTGGAAGTCTTCAGAGCAATTTTGTGTGTGTTTGGGGGGAGGGGGTGGAGATTAAAAAAAAAAAAAAAAAGCTTTTACTTGTCATTCATGTTCATGAAGTTTGAGTGTTCGAGTGATGCAATATTCATTTTACCTTCAGCGTCTTCTACATACTACATCGCTAGACTAGAATTTTTGTGAAATGCACTTGGAAAAGTTGTGGAATTTCACTTCTCCTGTATGATTAGCAATCCTGTGTGAGCAAATTTTCACCATCCTTGGCACTGAGGACAGTAAGTTGTATGCTACAGAAACTGGTATGCTTACAATTTAAAGTAATTGGTACTTTAAGGGTGTATTTCAATCCAAACTGCTTATTTTTTAGTTTTATTTTTACATTCATTTTTGCTCTCAAATGCATCAAACTCTCTAATTTAGAAACTACATAATGCGTTGTACTTGTGAATTTTTTTATAAATGTAAAATATATTACAAAAAATGACATTTTTAACTGTCTAAAATGGCATTTTTAACTGAATTTTCTGAAGCAGGAAATCTGGAAATGAAAAAAAATGGTCATACTGAGAAAATAATTGTTTATAAACCAAATTTCTAATTAATTGAGCGAAAATAAAATCACACTTCTTCTCATACATCGCTTCAAAAATCACCTCAACAAGTTTCACATTTTTACTTTTAAAAATGGGTCTGAAAATTTTGAGCTGTTGAGGCTGAAAAAATCTTTTCAAATACATCCTTAACATTGATAGTTTTACATTTCCATTAAGAGATTATTATTTTTAGATTATATTAAAAATGGAGCAGGATATACACAGGTATTATAGAGTATATAGTTTAATTTTGATTCTAAACCTAGCCTAATGGTTCTTTTCTCCTATTTATATAGATGTACATGTATATAATTTGGATGTAATATTGTTTCACATATATGAAAAAATGATTGCTTTCATAATCTATTGGATTCAATTATTTAATTGAATATTGTAATTTTTCTCTTCAGATGTATTCCTTGATGCCTAGAGTTCTTACTCCCCAGCCTGTTGGTATGGTTCCAACATCTGCTGCGTATGGTGAAAATCCCCAAATACCTACTCATGTCTATAGTAAGTTATTGCTTTGTTCATTGTAAATATAGCAGTGTTTTAAAATTTGAAGAAATTAATTTTAAGTTGAAACTAAATTATGTCAGATGAATAGAATTTTAATTTTTTTTTTACTAAGTAGGGTATTTGAAATCACACTTCGCATGAAAAAATTGAGTTTTCAAGATTTATTATTTTTTTATGTTGTTCTAAAATTTATTTATCCTTTTAAGTCAATCAGATAACAAAAATAATGTATAACAGTACTGTCAGAGCCCCCCCCCCCCCCTAAGGATTGCTAAGGGGTATGCAACAGGTGCGGCTACACAGAGAAGGGTTTGCACCCGAGAGAGGGGAAAAAAATAAAAAATAGCTAAATATTTATTGTTATTTTTTTCAGTTATTTACTTTATAATAAAATTTATATTATAAATTTGTCAAATTATTTTCACCAGATCGTGACACTACAAGAATGAGGGGGGGGGGGTGATTTAATTTAATTGGTTAAAAAGGATCTGGGCATTGTGACTAGAAAGGTGTAAATATCTAGGCTCATTAGCTAAAACATAAGAAATGAGAATTGTGCTTAGGTCAGCTTTTTTATCTTAAAGAGCATCAAAAGATGATCACTGGAAGTAATAAGTATTGCTGGTATATATACACACAAGGTATCCCAGGATTATTGGAACAAACTTTAAGGGGACATCAGAAGGATTCAGATTTGCATAGCAAACTGGTGAGTAATGCTTTTCTGGCATAATAACGACATAAAAAGCAAGACAGGACACAATGAGAAAAGATAACATGTTTATTATCCTTAGTACAGCAAAACACTGAGTAAAAAGACCATTATAGGGACAACAATCATCATCAAACTAGGTGTTGTAAATTATGATCTCAGGCCATGATGCATGGAAGCACATCTCTGCTGCATGAAAGATTGGTAATACTCTAGGTGATATTGGGAGTGCCCGGATTTCCTCAGCAGCTGTCACGATATGAGTAACAAGTTCTTCAGCATTTTCAAGCATTGTCCTGGAATTTTTGCAGCACTAAGAATAATAACTATATTTTCTCTCCCTGTTTGAGTTCTTTCTTTCTTGTGCTTTGTGTTGTCACTACCATGTTAGAAAGGCATTTCGACTGTAAGTTGCTATACAAATTTGAATCATTATGATGTTACCTACCTTAATTTAAAGTTTGTTCCAATAATTCTGGGACATCCTATATAAGGAAACATTATATAATTTATTAAGCATTTTCAAAATTTGTTTTGCAATGGGAAAAAAAAAGCCTGAAACATCTTTGAGTCTAAGCATTGCATTAAAAAATAAACCTAATTCTTTGGAGAAGGTAATAAATTCAAGCATTTAACTGAATTGACATCCCCAAACTTCACCTAGTACTATGAAGATTTAGAAAAAATATGCAATAGGTGCCTTTTTTTACAGGCTACTGTGTTCAAAAGAATTAAAATGTAGTGTCAAAAGTGAGTGTTAGTATTGACAAAATTCAAAGTCAATATAATTTGAGAAAGAAAGAAAGGCTGCTTTAACATGATACAGCCAGAATGAATGTGCCCAACTCAGATCTGTAAAAGCAAATTGAACTATCCAACCAAAGTCCCAAGTATTATAAAATGAAAAAGCATAATTTTGGGTGCACACTGTATTTATCATGCAAGCTGTTTAAAAGAATTGTGTTGTAGGAGGTAGTGTTGTTGATTCAGCATATTTTTTCTAACTGAAAAAAATCTGCAAAATACATACCAGAATTTCCAGATAATCATATTTACTTTATTTAATCATGAAAATTTTGTGATTCAGTAAGGTAAAAATTACTAATAAAAATTTCTGATATACGAATAAAAAGCATTAGCTAGATTGGCAATATTGATGAGAGTGGAAGGAGATTAGTTTTGAAAAGTAATGTTTTTGCATTTTGCCCACTTTTGCTAAAAATAGCTCTGAATGCTGTACCAATATAATATACTAATTGTATGGTATAATGCGTAATAAGTAGTAAAACTTGTACAAAAATTTTTAAGTTTTTTGTGGGTGGTTGTAATATTTTTTAAAATTTTCAAGTAATGACATCTTATTTTTAAATTTGCATCTTCGTAAATAGTTATGGAGTTATTTTCCTTATTTTTATTTCTTTATTACTTAAATTCACTAACAAAAAAGTCTTAAGTTCATATAAATTTATGTGAATTTTCCACTTGTACTTTAATATTACAAGAATTGCAAATTTTTATTGAATATTTCATGTGCTGTTCTTTGATGGCATACTTGTAATTTTTTTTTTTTCATTTTGTACTGTAGTGCATCCTGGAACACCTAGTCTTCAGCATCCCATGGCTTCTAACAGTGGCCAACATTCAGCACCATCTACGCCTCAATCTCAAACACCTAATCTCCACCCTGCCCCTTCTCCAGTTCATCAACCTCCTCCTTCAGGAACCCATGGTCAGCCACCTACTCCAACAGGTCATCCTAGTAATGCTCCTACCCCACAACCTGTCATGTATGCACATGGGCATATGACAACTCAACATCCTTTGCATGCCAATCATTCATCCTCCAATCAAGGACACCCTTTTGCAGCTTCTTATGCAGGTACACCCCAGCCCATAGTAATTCTGCCACAGCAGCCTCATGCTCCACATCCTGCTACATTTGCAGCTGCTGCTTCGTCACTGCCTAATCATCATTTACATGGTCAAACTCCTGGCAGCCATGTTGGTACTCCAACTCATGTTTTGCCACATGCCCCAATGGCTATGATACCAACCAGTGCTGCTATGGTGCATACTCCAACAGCAGCTATCAGTACTGGTCATTATATACCACACTCTCAAGGTAAGTAATTTCATATGTTGTTTTTCACATCACACTATAAATGGAAATAGGCCACATTTTAAAATTTGAGACATTCCATAACATTTAGAATAGGGAAATATAAATATTCTTCCTAATTCTCAACTGACTTCTTTATTCCAGGAACATGAATGTGCAGATCTCCATTTTCTAGGTTCATTAGCTAGTTGGATCTCTTTTTTAGTTTATCTAACTTTTGTTAGAAATGTGAACATGATGCAAAATTTTGTCTCAGGATTGGATTTGTCTTAAAGAATTTTTTGATTGATAGTAAATTCAAATTTATATACCATGAAACCTGGTTGAGACTTATTTCAAGGAAGTGAACAAAAGCCATTGGATCACATATTAAATGTGTATGTGTGGAGGGGAGGGGGGCTATAACATGCGTTATAAAAAAAAAGTAGTCTTATACCATTTTTTAAAAGCTCTTTAACAACATTTGTAATTATCTCTAATCATAATAATTTTTACGATGCATCTAAGCAAGTTTTTCAGGGCATTTTTCATAGGGAATGTTTTAACAGGCATAAATAGATTTCTTTGAGAAACAGTCTGTATTTAATCACATCCAGATTGTACTTTGAAAATTTTTAGAAGCAGGTTGATTCGAGTACATCTTCGGTATTCATTGTAGCATCATCCACAAAAACATGCTTATATATGATTTATATATGCTTATATATGATTTTATCCATGAAGTCTTCTATTTCACTACTGATCACTTATATTCAAAGCTTGAGTATACCAGTCAAATTATAGCCTTTATATGCTATCGTTTCTTCGTTTGTACTTTTATTCTCTTGGACAAATAACTAATTAAAATTTTGTAGCTTGTTTCTAGATTTTTTTAGCAAGTTACATAACACTAATTCTGAATTTAAACAGGATTTTGCGAGTGACGTTTTGTTTACCATGGTCTTCAGAGTCATATTGAAGTATGTCTAACAAAATGAAAGTTATGAAAAATAGTAAGTTGTCAGCTATAAGTTTGCTGCTATGTAAAATGAATCATCTACTTATGTTTTGGATGCCCTTGTTCATAAAATTTAAAAAACTGTGTATTTACTTTTTCTTTTTGTATAAAAAGGTAGAATTAAGGCAGAAGAGGCTAATATGGCAATATTAGCTACTGTAATTCAGTGTCATCTGTCTCCTGTGCTTAAAACATTGTATTTGCAGAAAAGAAAAAAAAAACTTACTCACTGTAATAAGAATCCTTACTAATATTATAAATCGGAAAGTGAGTTTGTTTGTTTGTTTGTTCCGCTTTCACGCCGTAACTACTGAACCGATTGCTTTCAAATTTTGCAGACGTAAAGTTAGAAGTCCGGATTAAATAATAGGGTAATTTTTATTTATTTTATTCAAATATTTTCCTTAATAATTCACAATTTAATTATTTTTCATACAAAATCAATAGACATTTTTCAGATAAAATTTAACCATTTTCCTTTCCTGTTGCCAAGAAAATAAAAAATTGGAATACTAATTTTTCAGCGGCAATGAATTTTTAATAGAAAACTTCCACGCGAAAAACTATAATAAAATAATTTAAAAGAAAATAAATATGACGTCATGGTTGAAATAAAAATAAAAGGTGTATTTTTTATAATACATTTATCAAGGATATTTGTTTAGTTAATGGGAATTTTTGTGTAAAATATGGTAACATAAATTAAAAGTAAAAAGAATGAAAAAGAATTATATTTTTAATAAAATGGTTCACTCATGAAAATGTGACGTCATAGTTGAAATAAAACAGGTAACTTTATAGCAGTCGTTAAAAATACAAAGGGTATGAATATCATATAGCTAATGGAGCGAGATAATAAATGACGTCATATTTAAAATGAATCAGAAATATTTTTTACTTATACTAATTAATCTATATATATAAAAGAAAGTCTGGATTTCATATTAATCACAGCACAAAAAATCTGCCGAACCTAAAATCTTGAAAATTGGGGTAAAAAAAATTCTGATAACATCGAGTGCTGCTAAGAAGGGATTTTCGAAAATTCCACCCCTACGAGGGTTAAAAAAAGGAACGGACTTTTAAAAAATTCCTTAAAAATCGGCTTTTGTAGTAATTTTTCAACTCATAACATACTTTAGAGTATTTTTTCATGCTGAATCGAATGGTACCAAGCAATTTCTTTTAAGTTCAGTAGTTCGCGAGATAGATCACATTTTCCAGATTTGGCGGTGTCTTCGGTGCAAAAACCTGAAATTTTCAATTCTTATCTATATATATAAAAGAAAGTCTGGATTTCGTATTAATCACAGAACAAAAAAATCTGCCGAACCTAAAATCTTGAAAATTGGGGTAAAAATATTTCTGATAACATCGAGTGCTGCTAAGAAGGGATTTTCGAAAATTCCACCCCTACGAGGGTTAAAAAAAGGAACGAACTTTTAAAAAATTCTTTAAAAATCGGCTTTTGTAATAATTTTTCAACTCATAACATATTTTAGTGTATTTTTTCATGCTGAATCGAATGGTACCAAGCAAATTCTTTTAAGTTCATTAGTTCGCGAGATACTTCACATTTTCCTGATTTGGCGGTGACTTCGTCGCAAAAACCTGAAATTTTCAATCCTTATCTATATACAGTAGACTCCCTCAAATCCGCACAGCTCGGGACCAGAGGTTGTGCGGATTTTAGAATTTTGCGGATTTCTGGTCATTGCTTTGTTTACATTTTTTAAACAATAATTTGAGTGCAATTATTAATGCAATCGGAACTATAAGGAATGCTTACAATAAAATAAAATATTAAAATAAGTAATAAACTAAGATAATGAAAATTTAGAAATTTTTTTAAATGATAAAAATACTAATAGCAAAGGTCAAGTTTATAATCAATAGTGTATGATTAAATATTCATTATAAAGAATAGATGTATTTTTCCAAAATTATTCAACAAAACTTGCCTCATAAAAGTGCATTACTAATTCACATCAAAGTCATAAAATAAGGATTTTTTTTTTTTCAAGTTTAGCCAGGCTTAATGACCAAAAAATTTTGATTAATGCATAAATATATTTGGTAAGAAGATTGTGATTACCAGTGATATAAGCAATATCTTGAATTTTTTCCAAAAAAAATTATTCTTCCTTCATGAAAAAAACATGATTAGAGCATTATTAAGAAAATTATAAAATAAAAAATGCATAGAATTGATGCAAAATTAAAAAAAATAAAAATTTTGTCCCAATATCTGAACTGAAAGTTTCATTGTTTACATCCGTAAAATATGTGCGGATTTTAGAGAGTTGCGGATTTCTGGTTTGCGGATTTGAGGGAGTCTACTGTATATAAAAGAAAGTCTGGATTTCGTATTAATCACAGCACCAAAAAAATCTGCCGATCCTATAATCTTGAAAATTGAGGTAAGAATATTTCTGATAATATCGAGTAACGCTAAGAAGGGATTTTCGAAAATTCCATCCCTAAGGGGGTTAAAAAAAGGGACGAACTTTTAAAAAATTTCTTAAAAATCGACTTTTGTAGTAATTTTTCAACTCATAATATATTTTAGTGTATTTTTTCATGCTGAATTGAATGGTACCAAGCAAATTGTTTTAAGTTCAGTAGTTCGCGAGATACTTCACATTTTCCTGATTTGGCGGTGTCTTCGGCGCAAAAACTTGTAATTTTCAATCCCTAGAAAGTCTGGATTTCGTATTAATCACAGCACAAAAATATCTGCCGAACCTATAATCTTGAAAATTGGGGTAAAAATATTTCTGATAACATCGAGTGCCGCTAAGAAGGGATTTTCGAAAATTCCACCCCTAAGGGGGTTAAAAATAGGAACGAACTTTTAAAAAATTCCTTAAAAATCGGCTTTTGTAGTTAATTTTCAACTGATAGCATATTTTAGTGTATTTTTTCATGCTGAATCTAATGGTATCAAGCAAATTCTTTTAAGTTCAGTAGTTTGCGAGATACTTCACATTTTCCTGATTTGGCGGTGTCTTCGGCGCAAAAACCTGAAATTTTCAATCCTTATCTATATATATAAAAGAATGTCTGGATTTCGTATTAATTACAGAACAAAAAAATCTGCCGAACCTAAAATCTTGAAAATTGGGGTAAAAATACTTCTGATAACATCGAGTGCCGCTAAGAAGGGATTTTCGAAAATTCTACCCCTAAGGGTGTTAAAAAAAGGTACGAACTTTTAAAAAATTCCTTAAAAATCGACTTTTTTAGTTATTTTCCAACTGATAACATATTTTAGTTTATTTTTTCATGCTGAATCGAATGGTACCAAGCAAATTCTTTTAGGTTCAGTAGTTCGCGAGATACTTCACATTTTCCTGATTTGGCGGTGTCTTCGGCGCAAAAACCTGAAAATTTTCACCTTATCTATATATATAAAAGAAAGTCTGGATTTCTTTTATATATATAGAAACACATCAGACAACACTATATATAAAAGAAAGTTTGGATTTCGTATTAATCACAGCACAAAAATATCTATTGAACCTATAATTTTGAAAGAGAGTTCTATAATCAGGTTAACATGATTATTATATGAAAGCTATATTAAATTATCTCAATATATGTAAAACGCAAAGTGAAATTTCATCGGGGCCGCTTATAACTTAAGTTCTACAAGATAGATTTTATGGATTTTACATTGTTAGTTGGATAATTTTTCAGAAATTTTGTAACAAATGGAATATAGCATTCTACGTTGTTTAATTGAATGTTTAGGGAATGTTTTTTATCAGATGAACCCAATTACAAAAGTTTGGCTTTATTTTAAAAGTTCCGCTGAATGAATTTTTATGTGATTAAAATTGTTAACATGTTGAGCGCTATGTCATTCATTGGTGACTAACATTGAACTTTCCGTTTAGATGACTGATTTTTCACCGATGACAGACAGTCTAAAGTACGATATAAAACTAAAAATTACTATGATATAAAAATTTCGTTTGATTCAAAGTTTCTTAAAAAAAAAAAACTGACCAGCGTAGCGGGCGAAGGCTGCTAGTTTGTTTATAAAGAGAATTTTTTTCACATTCCTATTAAAATGTATGTTTAATTGGAATGTTGAAAGTTGGTAAATTACAGTTTGACACAACAATTATATTTGTTTGACAATACATGTAAAAATTTTTCACTTATTTGTATTTTTTTATCATTTAATATAATTAAACTCAATTGCCTTAACACCTGCCATTTGAATTGCCAAATACATGGATAAATATAATAAAATAAAACATTTTGTATTTGCAAAAAAGAAAAAAAAAACTTGCTGTAATAAGAATTTGTTTACAAAGAGATAATTTCTTTCACATTCCTATTAAAATGTATGTTTAATTTTGAAAGTTGGTAAATTAGTTTGACACAAAAATTATATTAGTTTGATATGTTGAACTAACGCATCTAAATGTATGTTAGTATTTTTTAATTGTTTGTAGTAAAAATAATCTTATTCAAAGTAGATCTAAAAGAAACTGAATATGTTAGGTGTACTTTTTTAAAGATTCAACACTAATATTATTGCATTTTACATACTTGTCAAATTCATAATTTGTTTATTTGTATTTTTTTTTTCTTTCTTTTTTTTTTTTTTAACATACTAGACGTGAAAATTAGCAACTTTATATTTTTACTTATTAATTTTTATTAGGCAAATTATTTTAATTTTAGTCGTTTATTTTCTTATCTATTTATTATTTTTTTACATCCTTTTTTAGCTTTTTATTTGTCAGAAATGGCCGCTTGAAAAGTAAATGGTTAGACATGAACTTTAATAATTTATGTAATTTTTTATGTAGTTTTCCTGTTTGACGTTTTTCAAAGGGCACAACGCCCTGTTTTGAAGGAGAATCCATCCTATCTCTTCTCAACTGATGAAAAAATAACAACTCTTCAGGTGAATCATGGTAGGAAAAACAAAATTGTCAAAAAAGTTCTTAAATAAATGACTCAATTTTATGCAAAAACAATTCCTTTTATTTAAGATTCAATTAATATATCAGGTTAATAAATTAACATCTTTTAAAACATTGGTTAAAAAATATTAATAAAAACTTTTATCATAGTAATGAACTTCACTGCCTGCTGTGTGGCAATTTGAAACTTGTAACAAACTTAAGCTAATAGCAGTATTCCCAACTACAACTGCTTCATCTATATTTAAGATGGAAAAATATAAGTTAATCACATTTAATTACATCCTTTTCACACATGGCAGTTTAATATTCAAACTTATTGCTTGAATTTATTTTCAACATAAATATTCAAAAGCTATCTGTTACAAGTAAGTACACTAGATACAGTCCATAATATGAAAATAAAAGTTAATATGTATCCATGTAAAATACCTTTGAATCAAAATTTATCTTAAGTTCATATAATGACGTTAACCAAAATTCTTAATGAAGGCAGCATGTAAAAATATAATCATTTATAAATAAATAAAGTTTATTGGTATTATAACATTTGATTTTTTATTTCTATTAATACATAATTTTTTACATTTTGAACTAGGTCAGCCGTCCAATGTTGCCCGGGCCCGTAATAATATTCTTAAATAAATCTGCAAATTTGTACTGCAAAATCTCATAAAAAGACCAAATCTTGAACTGGATCCCTGCTGCCTACGGTACCGTTTAGCATAAGTGCTGCACGCACGCAGCACCAAAAGAAAAAGAAGGAAAAAAATAATAAAATAAAATAAAAGCGTTGCCTGTGTTTATATTGCCTATGTCTTATTTGAACCTGAAATTTGTTCTGCAAAATCTCAAAAAAATAAAAATAATAATAATAATAAAAAAATCCTGATCTCAAACCGAACGAACCTCGAACCGAATCCCCATTGTCCACAGTATAGTTCAGCAAAATAGTGCAAAAAAATTACCTTGAGTCTTTTAATTTCACATTCCATTACAGGGAGGCGAAGTCTATTTTTAACAAAACTGTTTCTGGAGGAACTTTGTTAAATAATCTACCCCAGATATAATAGTCCATAGGTTGGTAGACTTAAGCAAGATATTTGATGAAATTATTATTTAAAGATAGGGGGTAAATACACTTTTGAAATTTTATATTAAATAAGTGTTATTTATCCCTGAGCTCTGAAAAACCCGTACTAAAACTTACGGTTTTAAATATTTCATCATATCCTCCCAAAAAAAGTTATTGCCACTCCCTATCCCATAATTTGATGTCTCCTACTTTTATATTATGCGTTATAAACTATCTGAAAATTTATATTAAGTATTATTTATTCCAGAGCTTTGTCAAAAGTCTGCATTTGAAATGGTGGAAAACAGTACAATTTTAATGCTGATTGTTTTTCATTACTTCTTTTTCTGCTGGTGGTCATCGGTAGCAAAAAAGACCAAATCTGTCCAATAACATTTTAATAAAAATTAATACTACTCTCAGATTAAAAGTTATTAGATAATTTATACAGAATAATATTGAATGCATTTCCAGCTTTAGCGATACTTTAACTTGCTTAAAATTGTGATTTATTTATTGATAGTTTATGATTTAAGCAGCCACGTCTATAATTATATTTGTCTGTTTTGTATAATTTGATAAATTCATTATATTATTCTTAAATGTTCAATTATTATGTACTATCTTTTTAATGTATTGTCATATTACAAAGTAAATTTTTTAGTAATGTTTTAAGTTTTATTTTGTTAATTTTATTTATTTATTTTTTTAATTTTCAGTGTGATGCCAATGTAGCTGCATAGTAAAAATGGGAATGTGCAAAAAATCAACTTGAGTTCTGTAAGTTATTGTACAATTCTAGTGATAGGAAAGCAAGAGTAGAAAATTACTTCTTATAGACTTAGAAAAAATATTACAATAGAATGTTTCTTTTGTTACAAGATTAAACATTTTCTAACAGATTGCTGTCTTAGATTGAACAACACTGTGGAACTAATAATAAAATTAAAATCCAATATTCATATTCTGTTGTTGTTATTTTGAGTTTATTTTACAGACCTGAATTTTGGTCAAAAGTTTACTGTACATTTTTCTAGTAATAAAATTCATTCTTCCCCTTCTTTACTATTATTTTTTATTTTAATTGAAAATTTTTAAATATTTATCAGTTTTCGTGATATTGTGCCTTTTTGTTCTCTTTGTTTGGTTAATCATTTGTTATATTATATTGAACTTTTATTTTTATAATTTTATTTATGTTGCATTTTATCTTTGTGAATTACATGTTTTCTCTATCTTTCAATTAGACTGATTTAATAAAATTTTCCATTAAAAAAAATAGTAATTAAAAAATAAATCGGAATGTCATTTTTTTATGTAACTATCTAACAAAAAATGGTTGAATTTTATGAATGTATAATTGTACAAATACAAATTTGTTAAACTTACTACACATTCATTCACATACATTCGTACATAACATAATTCATAAAGATGTTTCACAAATCTGAAAGTTTGTCTGAATACAAATTTAAATGGTTCTATTCATATTTAGGTTCTGCAAATTCAACAGATGAATTGCATAGAATCTACACAAACACTATCTTATGATGCAATAATAATAAAAAATGAAAAAGAAATTTAACAGTGGTGATCTTGGCAGATTTTTATTTTTAATATGGTTTAAATAGAATATACTTTTTTTTTAGATATGTTCTTTAAAAAATACAGAGGAACTAGAGATGGGAATGCTCGGAAAAAACCTGAAAAAGTTGGCAAAAAAGACAGAAAAGTTGGGGGAAAAAAGTTTTTTCTGAAGGCATACTTTTTCAAACCGGAAAAATTGAAATTTCATTTGTAAAACGATATATTGAAAATTTTGTAATAGCCACATTCTTATATATATATTTTTTATTTTATTTATGTTTATGTTGAGTGTTCCACATGAAAATTTTAATGTGGGTAATCTGATCTCTCAGCAGAAATGTGTTTCAGAAGACTTGAAAGAATCCTTCATTTTTTTTTTTTTTTTTTTTTTTTTTTTTTTTTTTTTTTTCCGACTTTGATACACAAGACCCTCCATAAAACTTCTCTTGAAAATTGACATTTCAGAAAAAAGCTTGATCTCCAAATTGAATCTTTCACAAATACAATAATTGAAGAAAAAAGATTTCATGCTATTTAGCCGCTGAATTTTATCAAGTTGTATATATCTATGAATAACCTTATTAAAAATGTCTAAATAGGAATCTAAATACAGTAATAATTTCTAATTTACAAGTTCCGACTATATTTTGTACAAGTACAGTAGACTCCCTCAAATCCGCACAGCTTGGGACCAGAGGTTGTGCGGATTTTAGAATTTTGCAGATTTCTGGTCATTGCTTTTACATTTTTTAAACAGTCATTTGAATGCAATTAATAGTGCGATTGGAACTATAATGAATGCTTACAATATAATAAAATATTAAAATAAGTAATAAACTAAAATAATAAAAATTTAGATAATTTTTAAAATTATTAAAGTACTAATAGCAAAGGTCAAGTTAATAATCAATAGTGTATGATTAAATATTCATTATAAAGATTAAATATATTTTTCCAAAATTGTTCAACAAAAGTACATTACTAATTTACATCAAAATCATAAGATAAGGATTTTTTTTCAAGTTTAGCCAGATTTAATAACCAAAAAATCTTAATGCATAAATATATTTGTTAAGAAGATTGTGATTACCAGTGATATCAGCAAATCTTGATTTTTTCCCCAAAAAAATTAATCTTTTATGAAAAAAAGAAATATTATTAAGAAATTTACAAATTTATTAAGAAAATTACAAATTAAAAAATGTATGGAATTGATACAAAACTAAAAAAAATCTAATTTTGTCCCAATATCTAAATTGAAAGTTTCATTGTTTACATCCGTAAAATATGTGCGGATTTTAGAGAGTTGCGGATTTCTGGTTTTCGGATTTGAGGGAGTCTACTGTATATACAAAAAGTTTACAATTTCACAAAAACAGGATTACATGATAAAATCTAGATATATAATTAAATGCAACTTCTTGTTAAAAATGAATTCATATGCAAAATTTTTTTCTATAATATGCTGATTAATAAAAATGGTAAAATTAAAAATTTCACATAAAATTTGAAGCATGCATTTATTATTTTCTTCAGTTTTTACAAGAAGTATTAACGTAATTAGTATTCGTGAAAAATTTGACTTCCTGTTTTTGTTGGATTTATGTATGGAAAATTGTCTTAATTTTGACGAAAATGGTGTCTTTGGGAAGATATCCTTGTGAGAAGTAAAAATCTCAATAAAATTACCTATCAGAAATGAGCCGTTTTCGAGATATCTGGCACTTTATGCAGGGCTGCCAGTTAGTCCCTATTTCCCTAAAAGGTCCCTATTTTTTAACTTGGTCCCTAAAAGTCCCTATTTTCACTAAGAGGTCCCTAAAAGTCCCTTTTTTACCTATACTGTGTCTAAGTTAATTTTTTTCCTTACATTTTACCAAAATTTATCAAGAAAATTTACTTTTTTAAAAAATTTAATATTGTAGATGATAGCACATAACTGATCATAGTGGAAGAAATGAAAAAATTGTAGTGAAAAAACCCTGCAATTTTAGTCAGAGTCCTGGAAAAAACCTGCAATTTTGTTTAAAAAAATCTCAAGAAAACGCCTTTATTGGCAAAAGTTCGTGAGGAAAATTTGATTTTTATCAAAAGATCGCTAGAAAAATGCGATTTTTGTCTTAAAATCGCAAGAAAACGCGAATTTTGCCAAAAAATTGCAAGGAAAACGCGAATTTCGTCAAAATATCTTGAGGTAAATGCAATTTTCATCAAAAGATCGCCAGGTAAAGGCGAATTCGTCAAAAGATCGCGAGAAAAATGGGATTTTCATCTAAATATCGCAAAAAAAAAAGCTGCAATTTTTATCTAAGGATTGCGAAATGAAACCCAATTTTTGTCTAAAGATTGCAGAAAAAAAACACTATTTTTGTCTAAAAATTGCAGAAAAAATTCAAATTTTATCAAAGAATTTAAAATAAAAAGTTTTAAAAAACTTTTGCATTAAAAGATCATGAGAAAGGTGGTATTTTACCTTAATTATCGAAGGAAAAATGCAAATTCCATCAAAGCATTACAAAAAAAAAAAAAAAAAAAAAAAAAAACCTTGTAATGCCGTTGAAAAAATGTATAATTAATGTAGGGAAGGATTTCCTCTCTCCATCTTTGCTGTAACTTTTCATAAAATTTGCCATGAATTTCAGGGTTTTTTAGAACTTTGAATTTCTTTTGCTACAGAAACTCATTTCATTTAAATTTATTACAAAAAAATCATTTATAACCTTTATTTCAATTATGTTTGTATTCGTAAATGCAAATTATATAAGTGATGATGATTCTGAAAATAATTGTAATAAGTGTTAAATATTGCTGGAAAAAACAAAAAGTGTACTATTCCTGAAACCAGTATTTTAATCCTAAAGTGTGCTAAAAATTTCTGAAATAGTCAGGAATGAACTTTAAATAGTTTACTTATGTTATAGTTTTTACAATATTGATGTCTGTGTTGATACATATGTTAATGTATTAAAACTTGTATCAATATATTTACATATAAATGAAATTTCCTATAAAATTCCTATATTTTCTTCAAAAAAATTTCTATATTTCCTATAATATTTTTGAAAAAAGTCACTTCTAGGCCTGATGGATGTGATGCATCTGATTTTATTATTTTAGTATATAATTATTATAATGACTGGCCGTCCAGGTGGGAAGAATTTAGTTTTATACAGGAAAAACTAGGTGTTCCTGCACATAGATTTACGAAACATGTGCCAAGCAGATGGTTAACTCTGGAACCTGCAGCAAATTGGTTGTTAGAACAATGGAATTGTCACCATATTTCTTAAAATATATTCCATCTAGAAAAGAACAAAGGACACTAAATACAGTCAGCTACAAAAAAAAAAAAAAAAAAAAAAAAAAAAAATGTTGTACATTTGAAGGAGAAAACAATGAAATGTCAGTTACACTGTTTATTGCTTCTAGTGCCAAACTATTTACCCAGTTTACTGCATTTTTCCAAAGGGAAGATCCTCTGATCCACTTAGTGTATGATGAAATAAAATGCCTTATCATTAAAGTCTCAGTACGTATTTGCAAACAGTCAGCCATTAAATCTTTCAAGAATGATGTCAGTCAAGATCCCTTTGATAGTGAAAATTCAATCTCTCCAAGAGATATTGTTTTTAATGAAGAATTGCAAAAAGAGTTTTTGCAATTATTTGAAAAAGATAAAGGGTTTTTTTTTAAGTGATGTGCAACGTCATTATATAGCTTCTTGTAAATATCTTTTAGAATAAGGATATATTGTAAAATTAAAATTTGAAATATCTCAGTTGCTTAAACCCAGAATTCAAAAGTACTCCAAAAAGTTAAAAAATATTGCTAAACTAGCACAAAATTGTCTATAAACATTGAAATTGATGCCCTCTTAGATGAATGGAAAATTTGCAAGCTCATTTAAGAAGAATCTGAAGTAAATAGGATTAATTCATTTTGGGCTACTTCTATTAACGCAAAAGAGGAAAATGGAGTATTAAAATATCCAAATCTCTCTTTATTTTGAAGAGTAGCTTCAGTTTGTACCATGGCAGTCCAGACGTAAAACGAGGATTTTTGCTTTCACATCAAATTCTTTCTGAAGACCGGGCCTCTATGAAAGAACGGATGCTAAATGCTAGGCTAAACATAGCAGATGCTTTAAGACATCATTATGAAAACCATGCAGCTCTAATAACAGTAACTAGTAAAATGATAAAAAAGGTTAATATTGCATATCAAAATTATCAAAGTTACCTAGAAAATGAAAAGAGAGAAAAAGGAAAATACAACTTAAAGTGGAAAAAGCTACAGAAGAGGAAGAAATCAGGAAAAAGAAGCTGAAAAAGATAAAGTACAATTGTAGTTCTTGAAAAAAAGTTGGAAGATTTAAACAAAAATGTGAATGTAGAAGTAACTGTATTGGACATATTGATCAATGAAAGCAATGAAAGGTTAAAAATTGCTTTAGAAAAAGGAAATTTAACTGAAGCTAAAGTGGTTAAAATTTGATTGCAGCTGGTATAACAGCTAACAAGGAACTGAAAATAAAAAAGGATAAAGCTGATAGCTTGTCTAGTGTTATAAATTAGAAAAAATAATTTAATTACAAATTTTATGAGTAACAAATCTAAAGAAGGTTAATTTAAGAAATTTGTAAATATTATATTTGATTAAATAAAAGTTAAAAAAAAATTGGCTTTTATTTGTTAAAAATTGTATTTGATTTGTATAAATATTATGTTTATTTTTTAGGTCCCTAAAAGGTCCCTATTTCAGACTTTTGGTCCCTAAAAAGTCCCTAATTTTTAATCATTAGGTCCCTAAGTCCCTACTATTTTGTACCAAAGTTGCTGGCAGCCCATTTTATGTCACTTAATGCAGTTTCTCAGTAAGTGTGCATTGGTATTGTTGAAAAGATATCATATGGATTAAAAAACTCAATTGAACCACCCGTCAGAAATGAGAAGTTTTCGAGATATCCGACAATTTGTGTCACCTAGCTAATTCTCAGTAAGTGTGCAATTGGTATTGTTGAAAAGATATCATCGTAAGGATTAAAAAACTCAATGGAACCACCTGTCAGAAATGAGAAGTTTTCGAGATATCCGACAATTTGTGTCACATAGCTAATGCACACTTACTGAGAAATTGCATTAAGTGACATAAATTGCCAGATATCCCGAAAATGGCTCATTTCCGATAGGTAATTCCATTGAAATTTCTACTTCTCACAATGATATCTTCCCAATCATTTTGGTCAAAATTAAGACAACAATTTTTTACAGTATCCCATTAAGTGTGCACTAGCCCAGTATGCACTAGCTACGTGACATAAATTATGGGATATCTCGAAAACGGCTCATTTCCAATGAATGGTTCCATTGAGTTTTTCAATCCTTGCAATGATATCTTTTTAAACATACCACTTTCGTTAAAATCGAGACTAAAATTTTTTGCAGTTTCCCATTAAGTGTGCACTAGTTACGTGACATAAATTGTCGGATATCTCAAACGACTCATTTCCTATGGGTGGTTCCATTGGGTTTTTTACTGCTCACGATGAGATCTTTTTAACGATACAACTTTCGTCAAAATCGGTGACTTACACTTCTTGCAGTTCCCTAGTTAGAAATATGAAATTACCATATGGAAACATTGAATATGGTTTCTTACTCAAAAATGTCATACCAGATTTCAGGATAAAAAGAGAAATTTTATGTTCAATTAAACTTTTTTAAAAAATATTTTCCTAGTTTCAGTGGGTAAAAATCTAACAGTCAGTAAATCCTATGCTGTTTTTTAGTTGCAGACCTGAGTAAGCCAAACTAAAACTTAGTTTTGTTTGAATTTAGATTATAAAACTAAATCAAAACTTTTTTGATTTGGTAATGGAAGGCTATATCAAAACTAAACATTTTTTAAAGGAAATAAAATTATAATTGTAAGAGAAAAAAATGTAATATTGTAAAAATATACATTTTTAAACAATGGAAGGTTTGAATACTGATATTGATGATGACAAAAACTGCAATAATTTGTTTCTTTAAACTAGTATCATTTACTTAAAAATAGGGATGCAACGGATATCCGGCTGATTTTTTAGTATCCGAATCACAATCACCGGATATCCGACTTCTCTATCGGATATCCGGTAGAATGCAGCAAAGCAAATATAGATGAATAACAGTAATCGTTTGATCCCAAACAATGCCTAAAAACTTTTGTTTGCAATGCAAAAAATGAAATGTTATAATAAGTTCCCTATCAATGAGTAAAAGGTAATTCTCAAAAGTTTAAAGAATTGCCAGCTTTCCTACGATTTATATTTAAACGCTGTAATAAATTCAAGAATTTACTTTTAAATCTTTTAGAAAATTGTATTTTTACTTTCAGATTGTAAGACAAAATTTGAAGTCAAAATAGCAAATAAACCTTTTTTGCAAAAATGTACAAAGATATAAAACCAACATTTAGAAATGCACAAATAATGCATGAAAAGATAGCAAACAGCCGTTTTCAATCTGCTATCGAGATTCTTCATCAGGACAAAACTCAGCATGCTAGAAAAAGCTAAGTTGAGCAAAGCGACAGAAGCGCAGGCCAAATTACGGGAGCGAATAATAGATTCAAAATGGCTATTTGCTACCTTTACATGCATTATTTATGCATTTCTAAATGTTGGTTTTCTGTCTTTAGTCTTTATAAAATTTGAAGTGGTTTATTAAACTATGATTTTATTAATTTTCTTTCTTTCTTTTAATTTAAACAATAGGTTAATTGGTTTTTAAGTTAAACAACTAAACAGACCTATTTTTACTTTTTTCCATCCTTGATAGAAGAAAGTAATGTTATCAATTTTTTACAACGAATTTACATGTTTTAGGGATCCAATATCCCAAAAACATGTTTATTCAAAACCTCTGTTTGTCCGAGTGTCGCCATCATATGATCATACCATCAAAATGTGTATGAAGTTATACATAGAATGAACCAAATATTCTGTTTTTGGCTGTAGCCAGCCCATCCATATTCATTATGGAAACATTTCCCTGTAAGGCAGTGCTGTAATCACAATTTTTGCGCCATTTTCATTATTCTACCAACAAACACTGTATGAAGTTATGCATTGAAATGAACCAAATTTCTTTGAATACGTTTCTGGGAAAGGCTGTCAGATCTTTCAATTCAAAAATATTTCGCCGGAAGATGGTACTATAATAATAATTTTTAGCTCGGAGGCTATCAAAACCTGTGAGCTTATGTGCCCGCCCGTTCTGCATGTATGTATGTAAATGCGTAATGATAAAAATATCCGATTCACTTGAAATTTTAAATATAGGTATATTCTGATAAGGTGTTTCCTTGATTAATTTTGGGAATTCATTCGACAAGTATAAGTGGGGGAATGGGGACTAATACTCTTCCTCTTAATTTATATCAATGGGTTTTACATCCAGAATTATCAATTTTCATTCAAAATTTAAGCATAGGATCATTCTGATGAGGCGCCTCTGTGATTAGTATTAGGTACTCATTTGATAAGTATAAAGAGATGAAACAGGGGGCTAATTCCCCACCGCTTATTTCGATAAATGGGTCTTTTATGCAGATTTATCAGATTTCCTTCAAATTTTAGACATAGGATTTTTCTGGTGAGGGCACCAACATGATTAGTTTTGGGAGTTCACTGTATAAGTATAAAGAGACGGAACTGGGAGCTAATTCTCCAATCTTAATTTCGATAAATGGGTTGTTCATACAGATTTATCAGATTTCATTCAAATTTTAGACATAGGATCATTCTGCTGAGGGCACGCCACGATTAGTTTTGGGAGTTCATTGGATAAGTATAAAGAGGGGGGATGGGGGCTAATCCCCCGCCTTTAATTTAGATAAATGAGTTTTTCATTTAAAATTCTCATATTTCATTCAAATTTTAGACATAGGATCATTCTGATGAGGACACCTCCATGATCAGTTTTGCGAGTTCATTGGATAAGTCTAATAGGGGGGAAATGGGAGGTGACTAGTTTAATCTAGTTTAATGGGTTTTTCATGCAGAATTTACAGATTTGCTTCAAAATTTCGATATAGATTCATTGTGATAAGGCACTTCCTTGATTTTTTTTCAGAGTTCATTGGATATGTATAAATGGGGGATTGGTGGGACTACCCCTCTTAATTTAGGTAAATGATTTTTCTTGCAAAATTAACAGATTTGCTTTAATTTTTGAATACAGGTTCACAGGTATAATATGCTTCCCTAATTAGCTGTGAAGTTCTTGTTAAGCATAAAAGGGATACAGGCAATTACCCAAACCCCTCTTAAATTTGGTAAATGAGTTTTTATGCAAAATTATCCGATTTGCTTTAAATTTTGGATGTACATTCTTTCTGATGAGGCGAATCTCAGAATAGTTTTGGAAGTTTATTGGTTAAGTATAAAGGGGGATAACTCCTCTTAAATTATATAAATGGGTTTTTATGAAGAATTATTCAATTTGCTATGAATTTGGATATAGGTTTTTTTATGTGATAAAGCATATCTCTGATTAGTTTAGGGAATCCAATGATTTAGTATAAAAAGGGGAAATGGGCGGGAGCTGTTCCCCCTCTTAATTTGTTTTTCGAACAGCATTAACCTTTGAAAATATGGGTCTGTAATATACAATTAGTATGCGTAGCCTGTGAGCTCAATGCCATCAGTTTAAGAGGGCAATATTCTTTTTATTGTAATTTCTTTTCATAATCATTTTATACAGTGAATTAACGGTTCGTGCAGCAATAGGAACTTCGTATCTATAATAGAATAACAAAAATACATTTTAATAAATATCATGATCAAGATTAACCCATTCTTAATCTAATTAATTGACTGCAGCAATAATTCTAGATTAAAATAAAAGTTGGTATAATATTGAAGAAGTATTAATATTTTGTAATATTTTTTTAAACATTGAGATCTACGAAATAGAAGAGAGTTTTGGGATTGGTGCATCCAACTAGTTATTTTCGTGACTTCATTATAAATATTTAAAAGTTTTTTATTATTATTATTATTATTATTTTTTTTTTTTTGCTTATAAATTTTAAACTGATTTAACTTAAAATAAAATTAAATGTAGCTTAAGGTAAACAGATAATGATAGATAAGATTAAAGAATTAAAACATGAAAAAAATTAAACCCATGTTTGGAGATAACTCTTCAACCATTGGTATATTAGCAAGACATTTTATGTTTGCATTATAAAAAATTGCTATGTATTTCTTTATGAAAATACTTTACAATTGTAGACATATTAATAAACATGTAAAATTTGTTCTAAAAATTATCAGCATTTCATTGTACAAATTATTAGCAATTATCAGCAGTAGTTCATTGACAAATAGGTAGAGTATTTAAATGTTTGAATTTCAGGAGGGAATGGCAAGATTCATGCCCTAAAAAATCTTGTGGGCAAGACATTCCTGTTTCTAAAAAAAAAAAATTACTTTTCAAATTTTTTTTCTTTGTGAAGTGGTCATCAAGTCTCAGGACTGACTGACTATTTTCATGATATTTTACACTATCTATTGAAAAATCTCACAGTTTGCTCTTACGACAATTATACAAAATTGTTTTTCTGCGTCTGACTGTAATTTTTCTCACAAATTTTTCTTGTTTGCTCGTCACACAAAATTTTGCTTTTTTTTTGGGGGGGGGGGGGGGAGATCAACTGGCAAATTTCACAATTTATTTCTCTCAACAGATTGACAAATTTAGTTATTTACTCTGCGACTGATTGGCAAATTTCCCTTTTTGTTTTTGTGACATTCTGATGAAATTAACGATTATTTTCCTGTGTTCAGCTGAAAAATTTGTGTTTTGTCTTTGTTATTGGCTGATGAATTTCATGATATTTCCTTGTGACAGATTAATAAATTTCACGATATTTTACTGTGATTGATTGACGAATTCCGCTATATTTTTCACTGTTCAAGTTCCCTCTAAGTTCAAATTTTTTCAGACAGGTCAACAATTTTTAAAAATTTACTTTTGCCATGGTGGACAAAATGAGCGATATTTTTTTTATGACTGATTTACATATTTTGCGATTTTTTTTCTTTGTTGAAGCAAGAAATAACTAAAAGGACAGTAATTGTCACTAGAGTCTGAGCTTCTGGAATTAGCACTAAACAAAATGAGATTAAATCTTGTGTTGTTGCTCATTGGAAAAAAAGAAAACATGTTTTTTTACAATCAATGGTTGAACATTAGATGTTTCATTTTTCAAAATCATCGCACATTTCCTCATCAGTGGGCTCAATAAGCATACCTCTTTTTTTTTATTTAAAAGACTATCTTTCATACAATGTTTCTGTTTGTATTTGGTTTTTTTCCATATCTTATAATTTGCACCTGCACATTTTGTAACTTTTCTACTCTCTTCTTTATTAACAATGAAATTTTGATTTCCTATTCAAATAAAAATTCTTCTAAATTTAAAGAAGTACGTAAAATAAATAAATAAAATATGGACATCCATTGCCCAAAGCAAAATGTTTAAATGTTTCCCAATGAGTTAAAAATGATTTATGTAATAAGAGTCAAATATTACGTATGTCATGGATTACACATTAATATCCCTGGACGAATCATAAACAAAATAAAATGCGGACACCACAAGGTCCATTCTCGAGCGATAACAACAACCGTTTTCCAAATGATTAAAAAAAAAATGATGAACTTCAAGGAAACCATTTAAATAGTTGATGTGTGTAGTTCACAGAAATTAGGGCATGACTTTTTTAAATAAACCATTTCTCATGTAATAGAAGAAATCTACTGACTATGCCATTTTCAGAATTCCTTATGGGTTTAAAATTCCAATGCATAGTTGAATATAATTCAATTAGCTCAAATGCCAGGGATTATGGAATTGACGAACTTCCACCGAGCGATGTACAATCACAGAAGGATATTGACGGTACAATCACCTACATGCATTATTCTCGCAAGCAAATTAAAAATGAATGCACACCAGATTTTACAAAATTAAGAAAAAAAAAAAAAAAGAAGAAAAAATCAAAAACAAGTATATCCAATAATTTAATGTATTAATAAAGTTGCTCTGTTCTGTTTGTCAAAAGTGTAACCTGTAAAAGATTCTAAACCACACAAAATCGAACAAAATCTAAGATTCATTTAGCAACTCGGTTATTAATTGTCCATAACACTGAGTAAAAAATGAAAAACAGATATGATATATATAAAGCTTGATTCTTTTCCTTTGTTTTAATTAAAATAAACAATTTGGATAATTATCTTGAGTTGTTGAGTTAAATTATTTCAATGGAAATTTGTCAGGTCGGTATAAATTGTAAATATTTAAGTGGCAGGTAAAAAATAATAGGGTTTAAAAAAATATTTTTTTCCCTCTTATATAGTTTAACTCCCCTGCATTTACAAATGTTATGAGGGAAACTCTCTCCTCCTGGGAAAACCTGAATTTCAAGCCCTGATAGTCAAAGATATATAGTTTCTGAAAAATATATTTCAATACATTTAGAATGTTATAATTGTGTGTGAAACATGTTTGCAATTTATTATTTGAGATGGCATTGGATAAAGAAATAAACAAACATTCACCATAACTAAAAACATATTTAGTACCGGATATCCGAATCCGGCAGGCAAATCGGATATCCGATATCCGGCAAAATCAGTATCCGGTGCATCCCTACTTAAAAACAATAATTATGTAATGGGATGTAAATTTTCATTTCATTCCAAACTGCAGAGATATTGGCTCAGGTTTTTACATTAGATCAATCGGTAATTAAACATGTAACTGAAAAATCATTTTAACAGAGACATGATATAAAAAACAATAGCGTTAAATAAAGCCTGAATGTTACTAAGAAAATTCTGAGACTGGGGTGGGGGGAGGAAGTAAACTTTTAAAAGCAGGTTTTGCTTCTTTTTATTTTGTAATACAGTCATATAAAGTGAAAATAATTTTCTTTTGATACAAGTAAATGAAAAAAATGTTTATTATTTAATATTATCTAAGAAAATATAATTTATTTGGGAGAAACAATTATGAAAAATCAATTTTTTCAACTTTTCTGTCTTTTCCACTACAATTTTTCCAGAAAATTTACATCTCTAAGAGGAATACAATTTTGGAAAAATATATAAACAAAGAGAAAATTTCTATTTTCCAATTTGTCCCATCTGATAGCCTTTTTTGTTGAACTACCATTAATGATGTCACTGGACTTGAAAAATCTTGGATCCCCGGAACCCAGGATTTCTAAAATTCTGGGTCCCTTTTTTACAAAAGTGGATCCAACTAAGTCATTTTTAGATGCAAAAATTGAATTTAATCATTTGCAAAAGAAAAATGAAATGCAAAAAATATTGTTTCAATAATAATAAATAAACAATTAAAATCAATATTAATACTTTAAAAAAATAAATATGCAAAATACAAATTTAATTATAAAATAATGCTTGTTTGAATGTAGAAAAAAAAAGTATTGCTGTTTGCACTTTCTTAAAAAAGGGGCAAGATGGTTTTATTGAAAAAGACATTTTTTGTTGGAAAAAATACTTTCATTGAGTAATGGGGTAGTTTTGTTCAATGAATGGGTGCTTTCAGGAGTCTCATTCACTCAAAGATTTGGAGCAGTCAAAAACAGATTGTGAAGGAAAATCTGTTTTTGGAGCAGCAAAAAAAAAAAAAACTATTTTGAAGCAGGAAAAATAATTTTTGGAACAGAAAAATTCACTCCTAGCATTGCCCCCCCCCCCTTTTTTTTTAATGAAAGTTGGATTTTTTGATAAAATTTCCTTTTTTTAATGTGAATTTTTTTTTTTCCTTTACAAAAATTGTTGTTTTTTGTGATCTTTTCATGAAATTTGCCATTTTTCATAAATATTTTGCCAAAATTTGTTTTATTGTGATTTTTGCACGAAAATTGTTTTTAATTTTGTTATCAAAATAACCATTTTTTCGCGAATCTTTTGACAAAATTTGTAGAAAAATTGTCGTTACTTTGAGATTTTTAAACAAAATTTGCTGCGTTTTACACAATCCTTTGACAAAATTATGCATCCCATGGGATGCATAAGAACTATTTTTTTGCATCTTGTCGCCAATATTTTGGTATAATTTATGTGCTATAACACATCTATGGCATCGCTGACCATATTACATCTTAATTTCCAAAATAATAGCTGTTCTTTAAATATCGGCTTATTTTGTTCACCCGTTGACTAGAATCTTCTTGAATCCATTCATTATTTTTGGATACCACATATCAGATGCTTGTTTGACATTGTACAGCAATTCATGAAAGATATGCCAGGAATTTTATGGGATACATTTAAATGAAATAACCTGAATTCTCGGTTTGTTTCTTGTTTTTTCTGATAAATATAGCAATAGATTTAAATATAGCCTTATCCTGATGGAACTTAACACAATGAAAAGGATAAAATGGTGTAATTTCTTCTTTTGAAAATAAGTATGAAAGCTTATTTTTTACAGTAATCTGAGTCAGTCTGACATTTTTTTATTCTACTTTATTTGTTTCCATTACAAAAGAATCCTGCAATAACTACAGGGCTTGAATTTCATGGCGGGATTCAGGCCCTAAACTTTGAAATCCTGCCTAAAAGAATATCATGATCTGAAGGCTCCTGCCCACATTTATTGTTCCTGCCTAAGTGAGTCATATAAAGTGAATACAGTCATATAAAGTGAAAAAATTTTCTTTTGATACAAATAAATGAAAAAAAGTTTATATTTTCTTAGATAATATTAAATAAGAGTTTATTTGGGAGAAACAATTATGAAAAATCAATTTTTTCAACTTTTCAGTTTTTTTCCACTACGTCAATTTTTCCTGAAAATTTACAGCAGATTTTACAAATTTATGAGGTGGTAGTTCAGACATGCTACTTTTCCACGGAAGTGCGGAATTCCGCTTTTTCGGCGATGAATTTTATCCCTGGGATCAATGCAAATATGCATTAAAATTTGCTGACATTTTTATCGGGGGTTGGTGATAACGGATAACAAAAACGCTAGTACAAACCGCCCTAACTAAGCAAATTTCTTCAAAGGATTGCAGAAAAAAGTGCAAATTTCTCCAAAGGATTAATTTTTTTTTTTTTTTTACTAAATTCATCAAACGATCATGGAAAAAATACAATTTTCTTCAGAGGATCGTGGATTCTGTCAAAAGATTACATTAAAAGACGTGATTTTTGTTAAAGGATCATGAACAAGATGCAATTTTTGTGAAAGAATCGCAAGGAAAATGTGATTTTCGTGAACAGGTCGCAGAAAAATATTCTAATTTCGTCAAAGAGTCATAAAAATACTCGAATTTTATCGAAAGATCGTGGAAAAAACACGAAATTTTGTAGAAAAAGCTTGAAAAAATATGCGAATTATGTCAAAATATCGTGAAAAATACAAGAACTTTGATGAAAGATCAGGGAAAATATGCGAATTTTCCCCGAAAGTTTGAGTAAAATACTCTAATTTTTTTAAACGATCAAAGAAAATATGCGAATTTTCACAAAAGATTGGGGGAAACATTCAAATTTTCTTGAAAGATCACGGAAAATACGCAAATTTTGACGAAAATCAAGGGAAATAAACATATTTTGTATAAATATTGCAGTAAATAAATCTACTTTGTAGGTAGATCACGGAAAATATGCGAATTTTGTCGAAAGATCAGGAAAAAGATGTGAATTTCGACAAAAGATCAGGAAAAATTCACGAATTTTGACAAGAGATAGCTGAAAATATGCTAAGTTTGACAAAAGAACACGGGAAACACGCTAATGTTGACAAAAAATAGCGGAAAATGCGTACATTTTGACAAAAAATCGAGGAAAATACGTAAGTTTTGACAAAAAATTACGGAAAATACGCAAATTTTGGCAAAAAATCGCGGACAATATGTAAATTTTGACGAAAGATCGCAGAAAATATGCTATTTTACCAAAAGATTGGGGGAAATATGCAAATTTTCTCAGAAAAATCTCAGAAAATATGCAAATTTTGTCCAAAAAGGGTGAGAAAAATCACGAATTTCATTAAAAGATCATGGATAAATGCAAATTACATTGAAAAGACCGTGGAAAAAATGAGATTTTCGTCAAATGATATAAAAAAAAAAGGCTGATTTTGTTAAGTTGCTGTAAAACCCAAATTTCATCAAAACGCTGCAAAAAAATTCAAATTTCATCAAAAGTCTGTGAGACCATGAAAGTTCAGCTCTTTTCTTGCTGAGCCTGTAGCATGTCTGTAGTTGCATGAGAATGGAATATAGATTGTGTAGAACCAGAGAATGTCACCATTTATTTATAACCATTACTTTTATAATCAATTTATTACTTCCTGAGCTTGCCTAGAAATTGTAATTTAGGAATTTTTTAGAATGCTTTTTGCTTTTCTTTGCTTTACAACTTTAAAATTTCAAATATACTTCTGACTGTTCTTTGTAGAAATTTATATTTTATTACCACAATGCCATATTTAATTAGACTAGTTAATGCCAGACGGCTTTAAATATGGCAATGTAAGTGCCTGTTACAAGAGTGGTTTATAGTTTAAAAATTATGAGACCTCTTTACCTCATTTTATCAAACTTAAAAATTACAAGATCTCTTTGGATAGCAGATAACCTATAATTAATTTGCCAGACACAAATTCGGATGAAAGTTAATTCCAGACGGCTTTAAATATGGCAATGAAAGTGCCTGTTCCAAGAGTGGTTTATAATTTAAAAATTATAATATATCGTTGCCATATTTAATGCCGTCTGGCAATAACTTTGCAACCGAGTTTGTGCCTGGCAAATTAAATATAGGTTGTTTGCTATCCAAAGAGTAATATCATGTAATTTTTAAGATTGATAAAATGACATAAAGAGGTCTTATAATTTTTAAATTATAAACCACTCTTGGAACAGGCACTTTCATTGCCATATTTAAAGCCGTCTAGCATTAACTTTGCAATTGAGTTTGTGTCTAGCAAATTAATTATAGGTTGTCTGGTATCTAAAGAGTAATATTTTGTAACTTTTAAGCTTGATATAATGACTTAAATATGACTTATAATTTTTAAACTATAAACCACTGTTAAAACAGGCATTTTCTTTGCCATGTTTAATGCTGTCTGGCATTAACTTTGCAACCAAAACTATGTTTTGCAAATTAATTATGAATTATCTGTTATCCAAAGAGCAATATGTTATCTATAAATGTAGATATGGCAGGGTCTTAGCGACATTGGTAACATCTAGCAATAGTGGATTAATATCACAAATAGTTAGTATAAACAAAAATCCTGCTAAAATCGCAGATTTTTGAAGTTTTTTGACCTGCATAACCCTTTCTGCCACAAGTAAACGCAACGTCTCCCGACTGTCAGACGCTTGCAAACGCATTCTACCATAAAAGGGAAAAACAGATAAAAAATGAGCCTTGATAAAATGACGTGATTTTGAAGTTTTTTGAACTGCATAATCGCTTCTACCACATGTAAACGCAACGTCTCCCGACTGCCAGACCGCTAGCAAATGTATTCTACCATAAAAGGGAAAAACATAAAAAATGAGCCTTGATAAAATCAGGTTACGAAAACATTGCTAGCTCTTAGACTAAATAGCAAAATAGTAATCTTTTTATTTCCTTTCTTTCCCTCTCCCCCAGGGACGTAGCTTTAGGGGGGGGGGAGCCTCCCCTCCCAATATGTTCAGGTAGTAGGGCGCCAGAGAAGGTTTAAGGGCGCCGTTAGGCGCCCTGAAAAAAGGCTTTGTTAGTAGTAATAAGTAATTATAAAATAACTTAATTTGAAATGCAAAATTACAAAATAAATTACTACAGTACAGAACCATTTATCCAGAATAGTTGGGGTCAGATGTATTCCAGATAACTGGTTTTTCCGGTTAACTGGTTGGGCATTAAAGCAGCATCTTTTTGATTAGTTTTGTGAAACATGTGTAGTTGTGGTATTACTTTTAATTTTAAATTGATTATTAGATTACTTGAACCAAGACTCTGATGCAAGTAAGATCAATTATTAGAGTTTGAAAAAAGATAATTTATGGGAACTCCTTGAACACAAATTCTTCTGTTTTCTCGGCATAAAAATGAAAACATCTATAATATGATTATATGCTTCTATTTCAAATACTAGATGCTGTTATCAAACTATACAATTGTTTCAAGCAATGTATATATCAAACTGATTGTGTATGACACTTTTTTCTAAAAATATTCTAACATCAGTCTATTAGAAATATCATTCCAGATAACTGGTTTTCCGGTTAACTGGTTTCCGGATAAATGGTTCCATACTGTATTCACTTACAAAACATGAAAAAGGCATTTAATTTTAGACTTGTTACTACCTCTATTCCCCCACTCCTATCCCGAAGAAAATTTATGCATCCAAAATAAAAAATTTCAAAAACAGGCTTGTAATGAATTCCAGGATAAATGTACAGTTATTTCCTTCATATAATAGTTGTTGGTCACTCTTAGAAATAGATAGAAAGAAAAAAGAAGTGTGGAAACAACTGTAGTGCGTTTGAATGTTTCTATAATATGCTTTAGTAGGGCACCACAAAAGGTTTAGAGGTGCAGTCAGGCACCAAAAAAAGAGGGTTTCAGAAAGGGCGCCGTGGAACATTTAAAGGCGCCATTAGGCACCTAAAATTTTCATTATTAATGTGGCATTCTTAGATTATTTTTTACACACACACACACACACACACACACAAGGAAAAAGAAAAAATAATGAAATAGCAGTAACATGATTTGGAATTAATATTATTGTAAATTTATAAGAAAATAAATCATGGTTTCAAAAAAATATAGGCAATCCATTACATTTGAGACATTTTAAGATTACTACTAGGCGCTATCCCCAGAACGAAAACAGGAACACATTCCGGAAATGGACATTGTTCGATCACTACATGTAATGTGATTTTTCGGATAAAAGCTCTCCCCTTATTCCAATTCAAGGTTGGTGGTCCTCGACAGGGTCATCTGACCTTAATTATTTTAACTCCCCTCTTATTTCCTTCCTTGTGTGAGGTTAAATAATTTCCGGGCGTCACCTACATACATCTTTGTTGTCCAGTGTCTAGTGTTGTCAGATTGTACTGAAGCTAATAACGTGACTTTTCAAAACTAGCGATTTTTTTCGTTCAATTTTTAAAATAAAAATAAAAAGCTGTCTTTTGTAGTCGTCCAGAGAGAAGAAATTCAGTCATGAATGATGACTGAAATAAAACATGAAAATAAAAAACCAGGAACAAAAGAGAGAAAGAAGTTATGAAGCAGAGAAATGACGCAAATTTATGAAAAAGTGGATGAAAAACGATGATGAAGTCGAAGGTAAAAAATGTACATATTTTCCTTTAATTAAGCATGTTCTTAAAGTACAATGTTTATATTTCAGACGCAATTGTGAGTTCATTTATCATCAATCATTGCTATTATTATAGGAAAAAAATCGAATAGCATCCTCAGTTTTCCGGTAAACTTAAGTTTTAATGATTTTTATTATTTATTTCCTAAACAGATAGCGATTTTTTGATTAATGGTGATTTCTAAAACTTTTACCTTATTAATAATCGACCTAGTTTTAACCCAGGACTGGGCAGGAATGAAGCTTTCCCCAAAATTAAAAGAAATATATGTTTAAGGGTGTACTCGAAAACATGCTTTTCTACATTCAACACCTGGAAATTTTCTGATAGAATTTCAAACTCATTTTTAAAAATAGAAACATGAAACTTGTTGGAGTGATTTTCGTAGAGATGTACAAGGTGCCGTATGATCTTATTTTTCGCTCCATTTATTAGAATTTGATTGATAAACAATCATTGCTTCAGCATGGTTCTTTTTTTCGTCTCCCAGGTCTTCCGCTTCGGAAAATTCGGTTCACAACGCCCACTTTGACAGCATTTTCCACACTATTTTCTGCCTTTATCAAAATATCGAGATTTACAGCACCTTGTATAGTTTCTTAATAAGAGAATCTGCCAGTCTGATGAATTTGAGAGCAAAAATGAATTTAAAATTAAATGCGAAAATAAGCAGTTTGGATCGGAATACACCATTACTTACAAATGTTTTTCGAAAAAACAATCGAACATAGTAAGATGCAATCGAATGGAACCAAACAAATATTCAGTTTTACATGATTTATTATTATTATTATTTAGGTTTTTAGTATCCACATATTGCATTTTCACAGATTTTATTTTATAAAACACTGTATTTAGAATTGTAACATTATAGTTAAAAATGCATTGTTTATGATCAAGTGGTGCTGACTTCATTCTTGCAAGGGTTACTGATCATGTGGTTAAAAAAAAAAAGTTTTTCAAAAACATTTTCAACTGAGCAATAGATTTTTTTTTTGGCTCTATTTTTGTTTTATAATATGATTCCTAAATATAATTTTGTTATGTTTTATCAATTGTACATACACATTTCAAGTTATTGTCACTCTTCTGATGGGTCTTTTTTCTGCCTTGCGGTGGACATTACAGCTTAAATTTGATTTATCTGAAAAATAAGTTTTCAATTAACTATATAAACATCACGATGTACCGACGTGCAAAGTGAACTCTTCTGTCTGAAATTCCAAAATATATGTGTATATGTCTTAATTTTAAATCCAGATTGAAATAGTCTATGCATCTGAGTTTTTTGAGTCGCTAATTGCTATTGTGATAAATTACTTTTGACGAAATGTAATGATATCGGTATTCAACATACTATTGCTAAATTGAACATGTTGCTTAAGGGGTTAAAATGTTTTTGTTCAAGTGATTGGATAAAGGGATTTGGAAATAATTGATTTTTGCTTTTAAAGTAGCCATTGTCAAAAGAGAGAATTAAATTGATTTTGAACGACTGTCTTTTAATGTTAAAAAGTGACAGGAAAAAAAGTATTCTTTAATGCATTGTATAATTAATAGAATAATCGTGCAACCGATTTAAAAAATGCACATTAGAAAAAAATAACTACTTTAAAGTTTTGTGTTACAATTGCAGTACAATACAGGTTTTTTTTTTTTTTTACTTATCTTTATTTACTGGGGAACTAAGATTATAAAAGGGAAAACATGTTATTTCACTTTACAGAAACTGGAATATTCAGTATGTTTGGTATATAGACCACCATTACTTTCTTGAAAAAGGGTCGAATGTTCATCCAGAGATTTAACATTCCTTTTTTACATAGTTCCTTTTTTACTACTATCACTGTTACTACTATCACTATTATCACTCCCACCACATTGGTGGGAGTGATAGTAGTGGGTCCGATCTCGGAGGATGTCACCAGAAAAAATTGAAGGCTAAATTCAATTATATTGACCAGTAAGTTTCGGGCGGAAGCTGTGGCTTTGAAACCACTATAACTCTATTGTAAATAACTCTGTGTTCTGTATTTTTATTTTTCTTCCAAATACAATTGTTCTTATCATGGCAGGAAAATGAATTTAAGGATCCAGGATTCGGATTCTCTTCAAACATTCTACATTGCCTGTTTTTTTTTTAAGGTCTAAAAACCTTAAAAAAACAAGAGCTGGGAGAGATATTTTATCAGCACATGTGCATGCACGATGGAAATGGAAATTTAATCATGGCTGCATCACTTACATCACCTAAATAGATGCCATTGCCATGAATAGTTAAATAAACATAAAAATTAGCATAACTACCCCCCCCTCTCCTAAAAAATGTGCAAATAATTCAAGGGCGCCAAATTTTGGTTCTCCCCCCCCCCCCCAATAAAAATTTCACGCTACGCCCCTGCTCTCCCCCCCAATCCCTTCTGTGTTTATTTTGAAGCAACATTAAATTAAAAAAATCAGTATTCTGAATTGCCACTTTCACAATCTGAAATCCTTTGCCTTCTCCCCCCCCCCCCTTCAACCCTTAATTGAATATTTAAAAGTTAGATATATAAAAATGAAACTATTTATTCAAAAATCATGCATGTTATTATTCATTAATTTATTTAATTTGTAGTTTTGTGTTTCTCAAAAGTCCTTGATTTCTATGTGTACAGTAGACTCCTTTAAATCTGCACCCTAAATTATGCAATTCTTTAAAATCTGCACATAATTTACAGATGAAAACAATGAAACTTTAACTTGTGATTTTGTGACAAAATTTGACTTTAATTTCATATCAATCCCATGTATATTTCTGCAATTTTTGTTAATATTACTGAATTCATGCTTTTTTATGAAGAACGAATAATTTATTTCTGAAAATATTTAAGATATTGCTGATATTACTGGTAATCAAAATCTTTTTACCAAATAATTTATGTACTAATCAAGCTTTTTTTGGTTATTAATTCTGGCTAAACCTGAAATAAAAACTCCAAGATTTTAATGCGAATTAGTAGTGTACCTTTATGAGGCAAGTTTCATTGAATAATTTAGGAAAAATGCATCTTATCTTTGTAATTAAATATTTATTTGACCTTTGCTTTTAATATTTTAAACATTTAAAAAAAATCTAAATTTTTATTATTTTAATTTATTAATTTACTCATCTTAATATTTTATTATATTGCAAGTATTCATTATAATTTTGATTGGATTATTAATTGCATTGAAATTACAGTTTAAAAACATAAACAAAGCAATGACCAAAAAATCTGCAAAATTCTAAAATCAGCACTAGCTCTGGTCCTAGTGAGGATTTGAAGGAGTCTACTGTATATACAAATCCTGTTTAAGACTTTTTTTTTTTTTTTTTTTTTTTTTTCCCAGGGTTTTTGATAATTATTCTTAAGTATGATTACAGAAAATCATCCTTAAAAATCACACTTGAAAATTTTATTTATAAATTTATCATTCTACAACAGTTTCAGTGCTTTTATTATTAGTATTATATTTTAGCAACTGTATTTTCATCTTTAAAGCTTGATGGTTGGAGATTTTTTTTACTACATAACCAATTATTATCTCAAACACTATAAAAATCATAAGAATAACATCTACCACTCTTTCCCAAGGTAAAACAATGAAATCTTTGCTAAAGGTGCACAAACTATGTAAGGGGAATTGTAAAAATGTTGTCAGCATCCAAAATCCTGCTAGTTCTGGAACCTAGAAGAATGAAAAATTTTAAAATCAGTAATACTAAATTAAACTATCACAAAAGTTAGAGGAGGAGAAGGGGTGTAATAAACAGAAAATTTAGAAATGGAAAAAAAAATAGTTATTGTACATAATTATAATTCATAGATTCTTTCTATGGTTATTGAAGTGAAAACAGAATTGTTGAAAAAGTCTTTTCACAATGTAATACTTAAATTTGTGCAATGTGAAATTCGCTGAATAAAATAATCATATTGCTTCTTAAAACAGTGCGCTATAATGCTGCTTCTTCTTCTTCTTTTTTTTTTTTTTAATATTAGACTGTCAGCAGTTTTAATATGTTCAAAGTCAGTGGTTTTAATTAAATGATTTTTTTATTAAATCATAAATTTTCTTAATCTTTAAAATAATAAAAATATATTGAAATAGAAAATGTACATAAATTATGCTGTTTCTAAAGATCTTTTGCCTATTAATAAAAGAATATCAATGTTTACTATCTTAATTTTTTAAGCTTGTAAACAATGTACAATAAGTTTGTAAATGCAATTTTTTATCTCGCATAAAAATTTCATTTAAAATTGCTATTTAATTAAATATATTTAATTACTTGAAAGTTATAATGACAATATGAATTATAATTATTCACCCTTATCGAAAATAAACTCAACAAACATAATTTTCTCTAAATAAAAAAATAACTTTTTTATTTTATTCTATTTTCATAAATAAGTATATAACTAATTTGAGCTGAAACTATTGCAAATTTCATGTTTTTGTTACTGAGTATAATGTTGACTCTTAAAAAAAAGGGGCCGCCAGGTGGGAATTTTTTAAAAAGGAACACTATTCTAAAAAAGGGTTACATTTGTTTTCAAAAAGAATACACCATTCTAAAAAGGGCATTTTTTTCCCTTAAAGGGCACACTTGTACCTTGTTTATTAAAAATATTTTGAACTGGTTTGTTTAGAATTTGCAATATTTTCCTGGTATCGATTGAATTACCATAGAAATTGTTAAAAAGGGCTGCTGGGTGCATCAAAAGGGTTTTAAAGAGCCATCAATCACTGCACCGTGTTAAAATGACCTAGAGCACTGCCTCCTCTACAATGCCTTCTCGCTTGTGACGTAATGTAGGCGGTTTCCCTGACAACGATTGCATTCCGAGCTTCATGGCGATTGTGGAACCAGCAGGGTTAGTGATTTCGCCTCCACTTTATGACGTTTCACGCTTGTCGTCTGCTCAGTGAATAGGCATTGTAGAGGGGGCAGTGCCTAGAGTCAACACTAGAGTGACGGGTATTCGCTTTAATACAAAGTACCAAATTGTTACTTTGGTATATGTTTCGTTCATCAACACACTGCAAAACTGCATTAAGAAACTTCAAACGCTACCTTCATTTTGTGATACATGAATGGAGCCACATACCTGATGTGGAAAGATGAGACTTAGTGTTCTGATTTTAGATCACACACAGGTGTTCATTCATTTCATTATTTTAGCACTCGTATTTACCGAAAATATCCTTGTAAATTTTGGAAGAAAATTTCTGAAGGTACATGATTTGATTACGGAACAAACTGTGTCTTAGATGAATGATTACTGTAAGACCAGTGATCCTTCAGGGATGCATCTTTCATTTGACAGATATGAAGTATTACATGCATTTTTCCAACAGCACAGAATAATTGATTTTTTTAAGCAAAAGATTAAAACATTTCCATGTATGAATTTCTAAAACAGAAGCATGAATCCAAACAATAAAGAGACATATTGTAGTCTTATTAAAATCTTTTAAGATTTTAATAAGACTAATTTTGTATTATTTATGTATTTAATATATTAAATTTGCTGATACTATAAAAATAATGGAAGCTCAATAAAATAAAATAACCATTATAGCTTAAAAATGATAACAACTCTTTTTTAAGTTATTGATTTTTTTATTTATACATGCATAAAATCAGCAGCTGCTCTTTATCAGAAATTAAGAAATTGTTTAGAATCTTTTTTCCCCCTTTAAACACTAAGGTTTTGTCTGAAGATGCTACGGTACTCAAAACAGGTGTTTAGAAACTAATTTCTGGATATGATAGTAATTGAAGGGTTTTCATATAAAAGCATTCAATTATATCTTGAACTGTAACACACTTATCAAAAGATGAAAAATGCTATTGGATTCTATATCATTGCCATTATGATGTCTGCTAATTTTAATTTTATGCATTACACTCTGAATATGTGATTTTAGTAAGCAGTGGACATTTCTTTTAAAATACCAAATTATTATTTTCTTTTTTATTATATATAATAATACTTGCCGAGGCCAAATCATGAGAAATAATAGAAAAAATTCCATTTTACACTGATTTTTCATCTTTGCAGATGAATTTGCATTCTATTAATTTCATGAAAATGGATCTTGAAATATTTTCATTCAAGGCAGAATTCTACTTTCACAGACTATATCTATTTATTAGTATATTGTAATTGTTTACCTTTTTACCCAAATTTCCGTTACATAAAGGCTTTGTACAAGATTCCTTTATGAGTTTAGATAATAGTTAAGAATTGATGTACAGTGTATAATTAGATTTGCTACAGTCTCGTGACCATATATCTCACATATATTATTTTAAACACAAAATTTTATACTTTATGAAATATCAAATCAGTGCAGATATAAAGATATACTTTATATTTTATTTTAATACATAGTTAAAACTAATTATAATCAAAACAACCCTTTGAAAAATAGAAAATATACTATATAAATGTGTAATGATACTTACAATGAGTTTTAATATTGATTTTCAAAAGAGTAATAAATAGTTAGTAACTGGTAAGGGAGTTTGAAAGTAACAAATACATATGGGTGTTTATATAGTAATTACTTTTACAACACTGATCGGAGTTAAAAGAGAATAAAATAATGATGTCTTTTCAACAGCTTTTGTAAATGTAAGGAAAAAAAAAAGCATTATTACTATCTAAACATTAAGCATAGCAAGAGCGACTTCATTATAAATTAAAAGAATATTTTCTACTTTTGGATATGTATTTGTACATAGAAAATAAAAGAAATAAATGGGATGGAAAAGGTTTTGAAGCATTAAATGCTCATTAAGTGTGTAGTAATATTAAAGTACAGCTGCAAAAAGAGGTGCCATATGTCATAAATTTATTTATTTGCAAGTTTTATTACAGTCCTCACTTAATTGGGTCATGGATAAGTGAATACTCACAAGGAAGGTCTCCATACCAAGCATACTCAGATTTTTTTTTTTTTTTTTTTTTTTTTTTTTTTTTTTTTTTTAATTACAAATTAAACTACTCATGTATCTAATAGATCAGTAAAATTTAGCAGCGGAATTACAGTACTAACTCTGTAAAAAAAAAAAAAAAATAATTTTGAGTATTTGGCGCAAAAACATGAAAGTATCACGGGATTTGGCGAGCAGCAATTTCCCTTGCCAAAAGCAAACGATTTTAATGCATCTGAAAATTTCTTGTCAATTAATTTTTAAAATGCGTGTAAATAGAAATTAATTTAAATTTGAACAATGAGAGAGTTTAATACTTGCATACATTTTGTATTGCATTTTTATGTCGCTTTAGCAGTAGTTATTTAATTTTATTACTTTAAAAACAACTTCATACATAAAAAATAAATCTTCATATATTTAAGCGTATGACAAAATAAAGGCCAGACGAAGAAGGATGCAGTAATGTATTTCAATATTGGAAAAGTTTTTGTTTCCATAGCAACGAAATAGACTCAACAGTGCTCAACTGGATTGAACTTAATTTTAAGGTTGAAACAATTTTTATTAATTTAAATTTTGTTGTAATTTATAAAATTTCATTGTTAATTTTCGTTATGAATATATTATAACAAAACTATAGTTAACACAAATTAAAATTGACAAAATTAAAGTTATTTAAATAAAAGTTCTTTAAACAAGTTCAATGTGAAACATTTTTACCTTAAAAAGTATTTGCATAAAAAAAGTATTTTTTGAAATTTTATTTTGTTGCCAAACGATGATAAATTGCCAAATAAAAGAAATGTCCATTATTTTTTTATGAATGTTCCATCGGGATTCTGCTGAAAATTTTTTTATAAACATATATAACCACATGAGAAGAACATTCTGTATTTTTTTCAAAATTTTCTGAGTATGCCCGTATGGAGACCTTCCTTGTCAGCTTATTGGAACAAAATCTTTTGGAACTGAATTTATTCCCATTGGGTTGTGTTATTTTTCCTGAATTAACCGAATATCTTTCACAAAATGTTCCTGTTTAATGGAATAATAATTGAGTCACTGAGTGAGACAGTTTGGAAAATGGGTGCGTAAAGCTTTAACTGGAATTTTCCCCTCACTTTTTGTAATTATTGCTTCTTATATTGAAAACAAATTTCCAGTGCTTTCTGCATGGATTTCAGCGGGCAAGTGTACAATGGACAGGTCATGTGAATTCCCCCACATCCTACTTTTTTATTTTTTATTTTTTTGGGGGGGGGGGGGGAGGAATTTAAAAAATGGTAAAATAAATTGGACAGTTTCAAATAAATTTGTATTTTGTTTGTCAAATGACATTTTTTTACTTTTTCGATCTTGTTTACAGGTATTTTTAATAAGGACACTTTGATTTTCGAAACTGGTTACAAAAGTGAAAGGAATTCAGAAAAGTGAATTTTGCCAGAGACTGGCCTTAAATTTAGTTGAAAATTTTGTATGATATAAGGTAAAAAACATTACAGAATTTTTCAAAATTAAAGAAAAAAATCACTATTTCTATCAATATGTGTTATTTTTGCAAAACTTACTAAACATGTTATACAGTATCCACAAATTTGCATTCTGCAGTGATAGAACACTCTGTGCATTTTAATGTACAGGGTGATTACAAATATTATTATTATTATTATTTAGTCAGCCTCTTAAATGTCCTTATCAAAAGGATATTGATAAATATGAGGTCAAACATATTCTTTATAATCCTCAAGTTCCAGAAGAATCCAACAAGTACATTTTTAAATATTCAACAAAATGTCTAAAATTGAAATATCCAGTGATTAATGGCCATATAGTGTAAATTAAGATTTTTTTTTTTTTTTTTTTTTTTTTTTTTAATTGTGTTAAACTTGATTTATTGATTTTTGCACAGGCCAGGACTATTTTCTCTGACTTTTTGTATGAGTTGGGGCATGAACTATAAAATTATAAACTGTCCAACCTGAATTTTTAATTTTTACAGTATAACATATTTATCTCCTGTAACACTGGGATAGATCTCCAATTCAAATAATCTAATTTTTGACACATTATCAAAGTCATTTTTGTTCATAAATGCATCAAATTGTGATATAGTCTTAGTCTAAGGAAATCTAATAACATTTCCAATTTTTCTATAAAGACAAAAGATCAGAAAATGGCATCAAAGTGAGCATTTTGAACTGATATTTAAGCCATGACGCTTGGAAAAAACTTAGGGAACAAAATACATTATAATATATATATCGAACAAAAAATGTTTTTTTCCCCCTAAATCATTTCAGTCAGGGTTCTATTTCTTCCAGGACAGTGGAAGAAACTGGAAAAAACCGGAAGAAACGGAAAAAACTGGAAGAAATGGAAGAAACCACCAGAAACCAAAACAAATGCTCAAAGTTAAAGTATATTAACTATATAAAAGAAATAAAGTATTATTACATGAAATCTAAATTGTAAAATTTAATATTAAATTTTTTTTTTTCAAAGATATGTTATTTTTTAATAACATACTTCAGGTTCAGCAGATATTTTCAGGTGATGTATTTATCTATTCTAAAGGTAGAGGGGTGTTTTTTCATTATTAATTACGCTATTTATGTAAAAAAGAGAGGAAAAAATAAACACCTACAAATTGTTTATTTTCATATAAAAATATTTTTTTACATAAAAATGCTTTATTTTAAACTGTGCAACACAGTAAATTAATAAATTTGTAATTATTTATACTAAAAACTAGTATGCATATCTCAATGCTGATTTTAAAAGATTAGTGTTCTAAAAATATCTATGGGTATGTCAAAATGTTTTTAAACTATCCTGAAATGTAGGGCTTGGGGGGAAAAAAATCATTTTTTTGCTATATTATCCTACATTGACCTAAGAAAAATTAGAATTTTAATGACTTTTTTTTTTAAACTAAGATTAACCAATACAGGTTTCTAAGGCCAAAACCAATTTTCAGAAAATTCAAAGATTCGACCAAAAATGAAAACATAACAAAAAAAAAAAAAATAAGTAATTAAATTGTATGTTTTAAAGTAATTAATACATACATAAATGTAAATTAATTATATGTACAGTATTTATTAATTATGCACAATTGTTAATTACCCAAAAACTTTATTTTCATATACAATAAAACATAATTCATCAATGACACAGATTTTTTAATTATACGAATTTCATTTAATTAAAAAATAGTTTAGTTTTAAGTATACACATCATTTTTCTTTTATAATGACTTTTGTAAATGATCATTTATTATTCTAGGACTTTCTCAAAGAATATTTGAAACACTAATGCAGTTTAAACAAAAAATTTTCTATAAGATGATTGTTAATTCATGACTGATAATTATAAACAATGAAGTTCATTGCAATACACTCATTAGAGCAGATACAGTTCAAATCAATGACTAATGTTGAAAATTTCTGAAGGAAGAAACAAGAATTTTGGAATACTGAGAGTTTCAGTCAAGCTGAATTTTTAGCCATACTTTTGGCAAAACTTTTGATTTTGGCCTGAAAATGAAACTATATTTTTGATCAATTACTGTTTAATACAGTAATATTAAAAATTTAATATTAAGCTTTTAATATTACAATAATTATTGCATATACATACATTAATAAGATTGATGTAAATTAAAAGCTTTTATTTAAATGGGTTTCATTCTACCATTAGTAAAGAATCCCTACTAATTACTACTAGTTTCAGAGACTTAAATAATTAAAAAAAAATTGTTGGTTAAAGTGAAATGAATAACATCTAATTAATTTTGTGTATTTTAATTTTGGATAAATTTTCATTTAGCCAATGATTGAAGATCTTTAGACAGGGTTGTGTGTGATCTTGGCTAAAAAACTGATGTAATTATTAATTTAGCATATATATTTAATTGAATTTGTTTTGGTCCAATGGAATTAATTTATATAAGTTTATAGGAAGAAGATATTTATTATATTCTACAAAATTGAAAGCATATGGTAAATTCTAGAAGAACAGTTTCTTCCATTTCTTCCGGCCGGTTTTTTCCATGGTTTTTTCCGCGGTTTTTTGCACTGCGGAAGAAACTTGCCAACCCTGATTTCAGTTGTTATGCCTGCAAATTTCCATGCACTTATGCAATGCCAGTGTATAGTGCTGTGAGAAAATGTCAAAATTTAGTATACATTTTTTTTTTCTCCTGACAATAGTCCAGCTTGAAAACAATCAAAAAAAGAAAATATATCTTGAATTAAAAATTTCTTGCTTACCTTTTCCTGTAGATTCCCTGCATATCCCAGATACAGTCTTGATATTTCAATTAAAAACATAACAATCATAATAGCAGTAAGTAGTATTCTATACAGTTGCATGAGATCTGCAAACTAAAAAGAAAAAATCAGGTTTCTTTTTTTTAATAACTATTTATTTATTTTCAATAAATAGCTCAAAATTTTTTTTTACCATTAATTATGTATAGATGTGTATGTTTTTTTAAGAGTCGTTAAATATTTTCTACGAATGTAAATACTAATTCAAGAAAAAAAAATAAATATAGTTTTTAAAGTAATTTCACTGATGCTATTTTGTTTCAGATGAAGTCTAACCAAAATTAGTATTAAAAGCCAGTTGGAATCCCTATACCTGCTATGTTAAATTACTATATCTTTTCTTATAAACTACTTAAGGTATGCACATGAATTTTTTTATTTTTTTTATTTTTTTTTTTTTTTTTATGCATAAAATAAACAATTCTTAATAATCTGAAATTAAGTTTATAATTAAATAAAGCTTAAATATATACAGTAGACTCCCTCAAATCCGCACAGCTTGGGACCAGAGGTTGTGCAGATTTTAGAATTTTGCGAATTTCTGGTCATTGCTTTGTTTACATTTTTTAAACAATAATTTGAGTGCAATTAATAGAGCAATTGGAATTATAATGAATGCTTACAATATAATAAAATATTAAAATAAGTAATAAACTAAAATGATAATAATCTAGATAATTTTTAAAATGATAATAGTACTAATAGCAAAGGTCAAGTTAATAATCAATAGTGTATGATTAAATATTCATTATAAAGATTAGATGTATTTTTTCAAAATTATTCAGTAAAACTTGCCTCATAAAAGTACATTACTAATTCACATCAAAATCAGGTACTTCTAGGTTATCCCGTCGACCAAAAAAATATCGCCAAACTATAAGATTAAATGCCAATAATGGATGATCGTGAATGTCACATTCAATGACATTAAAAGCGATTCACGTGTTTAAAATGTCATTAAGTGATTTTTATTTTGACTTTTTTTGTATTTTTATTAATATTCTTCTAATTATTTGTTTGTTCATTATTTAAAATAAAAATTATGTCAACATGTATAATTTGGCGAAATTGGTCGACGGGATAACCTAGAAGTACCCAAAATCATAAAATAACCTTTTTTTTTTTTTTCCAAGTTTAGCCAGGCTTAATAATCAAAAAAAAAATCTTGATTAATGCATAAATATATTTGATAAAAAAAAATGTGAATACCAGTGATATCAGCAATATCTTGAATTTTTTCAAAAAAAAAAAAAAAAATCTTCTTTCATGACAAAAACATGAATAGAGTATTATTAAGAAAATTACAAAAAAAAAAAAAAAAAATACATGGAATTGATGCAAAACTAAAAAAAATCAAATTTTGTCTCAATATCTGAACTGAAAGTTTCATTGTTTACATCCATAAAATATGTGTGGATTTTAAAGAGTTGCAGATTTCTGGTTTGCGGATTTGAGGGAGTCTACTGTACTTAAATAATAGCAATTTTACTATAAAGAACTTTTAATTATTTTCTTTTAATGTAAAAGAGCGATTTTTAGTCATAATGCAAAACATAGAAAGATACATTAGGCTTTTTCCATTTTGTTATACTTAAATACTTAGGAAAGTTTTCAATCAGTTTGGATGAACTTCTTGCACCCACATTTCGACTTCTTGTAAAAAATTATACATTAAACTTTTATAAATAAAAAAAAGCAAACCTTATAAATAAGGCATCCCACTCGTATTATGAACCACAAAGGTGAGTAATTAACATTAAAATATAAGCACATTTGAAGTGGCAGACTTGATATAATTTCATCTATAAGATAAGGGAGTAAAAAATTAGTATTAAAAAAATGTCATTTTCATTATAAAAATAACTATCAATAAATAAGAATTTTAGTTAACTGGTAAAAAAGAATGGATAACCCAGGGCTCAAAAAATAGCATTCCCGAGGAACCCAGAAATAATTTCTTGGAAAGTATATCTTTTCACTCAAGTTCCCGGCCGGGAACCTAACAAGTCGCCATGACCGCTAGCAATGCAGTGAATGTGTTATAAGGCAAAAAATGGGAGACGGGACGTAAAAAAATGCTCTTAAGCGGCTCGTGAGATGCATAATTTCATCAAAATATTATGGAAAAAACTTGAATTTGGTCAAAGGATGAGAAAAAAATGCACATTTCATCAAAAGATCGCAAAAAAAGGCAAATGTCGTAAAAAAAATTATTATTTCATCAAAAAATCATGAAAACAGCCAGAATTTTGTCAAAAAATGCGGGTAGCAATACGAATTTCATTAAAAATTGCAAAAAAAATGGCAAATTTCATAACAAAAATCCTGAAAATACGGCAAATTTCATTAACAGATTGCGAAAAAACCCAGCAAATTTTGTTAAAAATTCACAAAAAAATAGCTAATTTCATCAAAAGATTGCGCGAAGCAATGAAAATTTCATTACAAGATTGTGAAAAACGGCAAATTTTGTCAAAAAATTATGAAAAAATGGCAAATTTCATTAAAACATCGCGATAAGCGACATATTTTGTCAAAATACTCACACATAATTTTTTCTGGGAATCTTAAAATTTTTAGAATTTTCATGCCCTGAATAAAATGATCTTTTAAAATAATGTTGCAGTGGGAGAAATTTTTTATTACACAGTACTTTGAAAACAAACATATAATATATATATATTTTTGTTATCATTCTGTGATACATAATTTAACTAATGATTTTTTTCTTGGAATTTTGCTAAGTGAAAGAAACTACTTCTGAGTGATTTCTGATTTTAAGTAATTGTTTTCTTCTTTATAATATTAGGAATTTTAAAATACACAAATTCTTAAATATACATATATTGTAAAATACAGTTAATCCGCCCTTCCCAAACTTTATAAAAAAAATTGAAATTTTCAAAAAAACCCGAGGAAGCAACCCACTCCTTAAAGATTGACAAAAAACTTAAATTACATCTAAAAGATTGCTAAAAATAGAAAATATGTCAAAAAATTGAGAAAAAAGAAAATTTTATCTATTAATATCTAAAGGAAAAAAAAAAAAAAAACGTTAATTTTGTCAAAGAATTGTAAAAAAAAAAACCCCACTAATTTCTTCTAGTGATTGTGAAAATTCGTGAAATTTATCGAATGATAGCCAAAGAATGAGCAATTCATCGAAAGATTGCAAGAAAAAATGTGAATACTATCAGATCTGAAAAAAATGTTATCAAGGAATATAGGTGTAAATTAATGGTTGCCACTCACTACATGGTGTATAAAGTTGTAAAAGTGGCGATTAAAAATCGGCCATTGATCGCCACTCGGCAATTAAAAAATCTTATTCATTTGCTTTGTGAAATGCAGCTTTTTTCATGGATATATGCATCTCTACTTTGTTTACACTTAATTAGTGATGTGGTTAATTCTTTCTTTCTAACAGATGCAAGCAGATTTAGCAACTTTGTTGTATTTTCCGTATTTTGGCTTTTTATTATGAACTCTTTATTTGGATTATGTTTTCAAGAAATAATTTTTTTCCTGCAAAATAGTCATCAATTTTGATTCCACATGCATCTCAAATAAATTATATAATTTTAACATCTGGATGCAAGGAGATTTTAACAATATTGCTGTATCTTATATTTTTCACTCTTGCCATATGCTCACTAATTGTACCAGTAACAGTTGGCTGGTATATATTTTTTTTATATTTATGATTAAAGTTTATGTAGATGTCAAGAAAGATTGAAACATTATAGCCAGTTATTTTAAAAATATAGGACAAAATTAGCACTTGCCACTAGGAGAGTAATACTGCAAATTTTGCATCTGACTTTACTGCCAGCAAGCAGACTTCCTCCACTTCACCAACACATTGTCACTCTCTGATTGCCTCAAAACTGCATATATTTCAAGCGTTCCAACTCCTATGGAAGAGGTGTCCGCAAGATTAAAGGCGGGGTCAAAACTGCATATATGTTAAGCGTTCCAAGATAATGCTGGAATCCGTCGTAAATTAACATGCTGCGCTAGCTGGTGGCAGGAGTGCAAATGAATGTGCAGTTTTGACGTGCACAGATGTTTATTATCTCCGCCATTGATAGATATTGGGAGATAAAAGGCAGGCGTCAAATGACGACTACTGTAAAAATCTTAGGCGTCAAATTAAGATTTTTAGTTGCAGTTTCTAAAATTCATATTAATATTATTGTAATACTGTATATAATTTAGGGGTGATTCTGAGTAAAAAAAGAAAAAAAATGAAATTCACATCGAATTTTTTGAAAGGTTACAACAGAGACGGGAGAGAAATTCATTCCCAGTACTGTTTTTTTTTTTTTTGTTTTTTTTTGGGGGGGGGGGGGGGGGGAGGGTTGCACTCTTTTTAGGAAATTTGCGTATTTTGCTATCTTTTGATGAAATTTTTGTTTTTTTTCACTATCTATTGACAAAATTTGTTTCTTCGTGACCTTTAGACAAAACTTGCTGTCTTTATCTTTTGACAAGTTTTCTCATGTTTTTTCGCCATTTGTTGACGAAACTTATTTTTTTTTCGTTATCTTTTGACGAAACTTACTGTGTTTTTCGCGATCTTTTGACGACAATTGCCATGTTTTTTGCAATCTCTTAACGGCAGTTGCCGTGTTTTTTGCGATCTCTTGACGACACTTGCTGTGTTTTCCTCGATCTGTTGATGACACTTGCCGTGTTTTTCGCGATCTCTTGATAACACTGGCCGTGTTTTTCATTATCTCTTGACGAAACTTGTCGTTTTTTTCGCAACCTTTTGATGAAACTTGCCGTGTTTTTTTTTTTACGATACTATGAGGAAGTCCACGTTTCTCCTGGGATTTTTTTTGATAAAATTCACGTTTTTCCAGCGATTTTTTTTTTGACGGAATTTTCATTTTTCCAGCAATTGTTTAATGAGATTAGCATTTCTGTTTGCGATCTTTTGTAGAAATTTGCGTTTTTTTCCCACTTTCATGTATTATTATTATTATTTTTTTTTTTTTTGAAAAAATTCGAGGTTTTTTTTTTTGCGATCTTTTGCCATAATTGCCGATTTTTTATGCAAACAATTGATGAATTTGATTTTTTTCGTGACTATTTGTCAAAATTCACGATGTTTTCTTAATTCCAAATTTTTAGACTAGACTTTTTTTTTTAATTTTCGGAACGGAATATCTAATATATATTTTTAAAGCTATGCGTCAAATTTGACGACCGAGAATAATCTTGTAGTCGTCAAATTCAATTCTTTTGTTGTATTTGACGACTAATGACAGCTAATTTCGAACACTGATCTCAGCATCTCTTGCACATATTTTCTGAATTTCCTCTCAATCATGGCAGATTAATCAAGTCTACGAGGTTTATTGCAAAATATTTTTGTTACAGTTTGTTACAATAAAATCATGTACATTTAAAAAAATAGTCACAATATCATTTTAATTTTGGGAGAAAAAGTATTAACTAGTACTCATAAGTACCCTATGAAAAATATTGACTTTTACCCTAAAATTAAAATGACAATGCGACTTTTTTTAAATACAAGATTTTTTTTAATAAAAAATATGTATACTTAAAAAAAGTCGCATTGTTATTTTAGGGTAAAAGTCAATATTTTTCGTAGCATTATATGATATTTATGAGTACTAATTAGTACTTTTTCTCCCGAAATTAAAATGATATTATGACTATTTTTTTAAATGTACATGATTTTATCGAAACAAACTGCAACAAAAATATTTTGCAATAAATCTCGTAGACTTGATTAATCTGTCATGATTGAGAGAATAGCTTGAAATTTATGATTGAATTTTTAATATGAATTCTCAAAATAGCTTTGTCTGTAGAGAGAGAGAGTCTAATCTATAATTTTAGGAAAATTATTGTCTAGAACGTTAAATATTTAAACAAATAAATTAACAATATTTCTTTGTTTAATAAAACAACATTTAATACATGCATTTAAAATTAAAGTTATTCCGAATATACGTATAATGAAATAGGTTTTTAAATTAAATGTGAATGAAATGTGTGCAAGTTAAATAATAAAAGTCGATATGACCAAAAAAACATTTAATGTTCATCGTCTGCAATTGATAAATGAAAAATGGAGCTAATGTTGAATGTTTTATTTATTAAATTCTATACATTTCTAAATATTGATAAATATTACATTATCATAGGAAATACTACTGTGTATACCATTTTGTATAATTTAGCTCATCAAGAATTTAGTGTGACACTATTTCAAAATTCTATACTTATGTAAGTACTACTTACTAAATTTAATGAGTCATCTTTCATTACATTAAAAACATAATTAAAATCGAACATATTTTAATCAGTGATATTTGTATCGCATAGTTAAATGATATTTCATCTTAGTATATGTACGGAGGTGTACTAAATTAAAAAGAAAAACTAAAAAGAAAAAGCAAGTAGACTGTAAATTTAATGGAATGTTTATTTTTCTAAGAGTCGCTGCTTGATGCAGCATTAGAGCTTGTTGCTAAGAGACTGTTTCTCTCAATCCACTGCGTCACACAACACGTGAGCAGGGTTACAGTAAATTGCCGATTGGCGTATAATTGGCGTGGGCTGTGTTTGTCGCCAAGGCGATGTTACAAGAACACAATACAGAAGCGGAACATCCCGCCCGGCGTTGAAATATTTTTATATTTCAAGATACATATGCAATACAAGTAATAATACAATATGATACAGATTATAAGCAAAAATAAATAAATAAAATAAATAAACACAAATAATACATGAAAAATTAATACATAATAAAGCACATTTAAAGTTTAGGATCTATGATGTTGTCCTCAATGGGTAATATACTTATTTTTGAAATAGGTCGTTTAAAATTACCCTTAGCGGTACGAACTTCAACTACCCTGACTATCCCGTCCGCGCCTGGGAAAACCTTATTAATGCGGCCTAGTGACCAAGTGCAAATGGGTAATTGTGAGTCCTTAAGCAAAACTAGCATTCCTGGCAGAATATTAGGCCTTTTAAATAGCCACTTGTTTCTTTCTTGTAACTGGCTCAGATAATTATTCTGCCAACGTTTCCATATTAACTGCGTTAATTTTTGAGTCCTTTGCCATTTATTTAGCAAATTATCTTTGACCTCACTTAAATTGGGTTCTGGAATTAAATTAAGAGGCTTTCCTATGAGGAAGTGACCAGGAGTCAACACCTGAAGATCGTCAGGATCTGTTGACAAAGGTCAAAGTGGTCGCGAATTTAAAATAGCCTCTATTTGTGTGATAACTGTCAGGAATTCCTCGATCGTGAGATGAGCTGAACCCACAGCTCTTTTTAAGTGGTATTTGAAAGATTTGACTCCTGCCTCCCAAAGGCCACCAAAATTTGGCGCCCTAGGAGGGGAGAACTTCCAGTTAATACCTTCAGAAGCTAAAAAGTTCGAAACTTCATCACTCGTAACAAGTCTACGTAAATGTTTTAGTTCTGCTGAAGCCCCAACGAAATTTGTAGCATTGTCGCTAAAGATTACAGAGCTTTTCCCACAACGAGCGAAGAATCTTTTTAGAGTCGCTATTATAGCCTCGGATGTCAAATCTGAGACAAAATCCAAGTGCACAGCTTTAGTGACCATACATACAAATATGGCAACATAGATTTTCTGAAAAGTACCCTTTCTTTGACCTTTATATTTTCTTTCAAAAGGCCCACTTAAATCTAATCCCACATTTGAAAATGGGGAACTGGGCACTATTCTTTCAGGAGGGAGATCCCCCATCATTTGACTAGCCGTTATAGGTTTAATTTTAAAGCATTGTAAACACTCATGTACAATTTTACGCGCAATATTTCTGCCACCGAGAGGCCAATATTTTTGACGCACAGTGTTCAAAAGAGCTTGGGGTCCTACATGAAAATCTCGTTTATGATAATATTGAAAAATTAGTTTCGTCAAGCGACAGCTCGCCGGAAGTATAATGGGGTGTTTATGATCAAAATTCAAATTTGATTTTGCTAGTCTTCCTCCCACCCTCAATAAGCTATCTCCATCTAAAAAGGGATTTAAGAATTTTAACTTACTTGCGCGATGAACCGAAGATCCCGCTTGGAGGGCCGAAATTTCATTTTTGAAATACTTTACCTGTTCATTTTTTATTAAATAAACCTCTGCCTTTCTTAATTCCTCCAGCAACAGAGGGCCGGTTGCAGATGTTGCTTTTTTACATTTATGTATGAATCTGAAAATATAAGCTAAAATTCTAATTAATTTTTGGAAATTATTGCTAAGATTAATTAAATTATCACAGAAATTAGAGTCATTATGAATAGCGAATGTCAAGTTGCTGGGAGCTTTAAGCTCACTAGAATAATGTTCATCTTTAATGTCACTTATATTAGAGTCAGTTTTTGCTATTGTTTCTTCAAGAATTGAAAGAGGCGGGCCATGCCACCACAACTGGTTAGAAGACAGGTTTTCCACACTTGCACCTCTTGATATCAAGTCAGCTGGATTGTGTTCTGACGGAATATGAAACCATGGAAAGTTCTTAGTTTGTTCCTTAATTTGCACAACGCGGTTTCCCACAAACGTTTTCAGGAGATGAGGAGCAGTGTCTATCCAAGCTAAAGCAATAGTTGAATCAGAAAACAAATTGACTGAAGCTACTTGTTTGTCTAATGAATTTAAGACCTTGTTAGTGAGTTTAGCCAGAAGAAGACATGCTGACAGTTCGAGACGTGGCACTGTTATTACTTTGGTTGGACACACGCGGGATTTACTACATAATAAGTAACTGATGGTTTCACCAGAATTAGATGTTTGCATGTATATCACTGCGCCATAAGCCTTGGAAGACGCATCTGCGAAACCATTTAGCACCACTGATTGGTTCACAGCTAGGAAGCATCTTGGCACTTCAATGGATTCCAGTTCTTTAAGACTTTCGAGGAAGGTTCCCCATTGTTTGGCAACATGAGAGGGCAGCTTCTCATTCCACTCTATTTTAAGAAGCCATACCTCCTGCATGAATATTTTTGCTTTAGCAATCACTGGCCCTAAGAGACCGAGAGGATAAAAAATGCGGGCAATTTGTGAAAGTACATCTCTTTTTGTGAAATCACCTTTACATAATAAATCGTTCAAAGATTTTCCGTTGGTTGACTTGGCACTAGCATCAAAAACGACGCGTAGTTTTGTGGTTTTACTAGAGGGTCGTAAAACGCCGTGATATAGTAAGTAATAGCCATCATTAAAGTTCGTGTTTTCTTTTATTTCATGCATGTGATTTAAATCTCTATATTCTTTAATAAATTCTGTGTATAAATTTTTCATAACAGGATCTCGATCTAAACGTTGCCACAGAGAGTTTAATCTTTTCAAAGCAAGATTTTTGGAATTTCCCAAATCGGGTTCTAAAACCTGTGGTTTAAACGGCATCGTGACCACAAACCTACCATCCGGTTTTCTGAAGTGCGTTTTATCGAAGTGATCATTACAATATTCTAATTCCTCACTGTTACAGGGTTTTAAATTTTGCACTTCTTCAATTTCCCAAAAAGACTTCAAAGTGTCATTAAGTAAATCAAGATTTTTTGTTAAGAAACAATAATTAGTATTATTATTATTTACTGTTTTGTCATAAATACAACCAGATACAATGTAACCGAAAATACTTGATTGCAAATATAAATTATTGCCTAACTTTATTTTTTCTTCATTTAAAAGAGAAAAATACAGTTCAGCACCGATAATTATCTCCACACTGCTTGGAATGTTAAATTTTTTATCCGCTAAACAAATATTTGCTGGAATTTTTAAATCTGATATGTTTATCTTTTTCGAGGGCGTGAAGTCACAAATGTTTGGAACGATTAATAACTCAATATCATAACTGGCACTATTCATTTTATTTGACAACTTTGATTTGATTCTAGATTTAATGTAAATAGGCAATTTATTTATTCCCCTTACAGGAATATTTATTTTCTCCTTTTTCAAGCCTAATATTTGTGCTGCTTTAAATGTACAAAAACAATTCTGAGATGCGGAATCCAATATTGCCCTGAAAGGAATTCTGATGCCATTTACATCTGTCAAATAAATTATTGCAGTGCTAATTAAAACAGATTTATTATTATCATTTTCATATGAAAAAAATGAATGAGCAGTAGTTTCGTTTTGTGATAAATCTTCCGAAACAAAATTGCTATTTATTGTTTCATGTATTGGGAGATTGTTTATAGGATTGTTTACTGGTGTTGTATGATTATGTAATGATGAATGATGGCTTGCGCTCTTGCAAACATGACAAGTGCTTTTTGAATTACAATAATTAATGAGGTGGGCTGAACTTAAACAATTGAAGCAAAGTTTATTTTTCTTAACAAGGTTAATTCGCTCACTTAACTCCATATTTTTATATTTAACACAATGATATAAGGGGTGGTTTTCGGTTTTACAAATTATGCAACATTTACTTTGAGGTTTGTTTGTTTTTATGAATAAGGATTTTGCAGTATATTTAGAGGATACATTAGAACTTATACTATTTAAGATTTGACATCTTCGCTCAAGAAATTCTAAAAATTCATCAAAATTAGGCACTTCATTATCCTTTAATGTTAGTTCATATTGTTTACGAGTTTCGTTATCTAGTTTATTTAGAATAATATTCAGCAAAATTGCGTTCGAGAAATTATCTCTATTATACTTTAAGATCTTTAAAGCCCTTAAATTTTTCTTCACGTTATCCAATAAAATGCGGAGATCCTTAGCGGATTCCTGTTTAATTACACAAAGATTTAAAATATTCTTTATATGACAATCTACCATAACTCTTTTATTCTCGTATCTTTGTTCTAACGCATTGAAAAGTGAAACATAATTTTCATCTGGTGTAAGCAAACTCCTCGCTTCACCAGTCAAAGCAGAACGCAAATAAAATAATTTTTCATTATCTTTTAAATTTGAATTATCATTAATAAGCTCGTTAAATGTACTTTTAAATACGGACCATTCTTCAATTCTGCCACTAAAAACCGGCAATATGACCCTAGGTAGCTTAATGCTAGACGTTTTAGCTTGGTCCTGTTCAATAGATTTTTTATTAGAATCAGTATTTTCATAATAAGCATTAATAGAGGATTTTAAGCTTACCTCTAGTTTTAGAATATCCTCGTCCAGTTGACTGAGTGCTTTTTCAGTTTCTTCCAACTTTTCTTCCTCTATTATTCTATAATATTCCAGTTTAAGAGCTTCAAACTTTTCTCCAGTTTTCGACAGTAAATCCAGGTGGGCTTTCCATTCGGATAAACTAAATGTTTTTCCATCCGTTGCGTTAAATATCCTGGTGACTTGGGCCTTGATATTCCCTCGCCTTCTGTTCAATGCTTTTATCTCAGTTTCTGACATTATTCATCTTGTTGACGAAATTCGATAAATTCAATATTTAATTCAATAGAAAAGACACTGATTCGTTCATACCTCCGGGTCGCTAGGACCAAATGTACGGAGGTGTACTAAATTAAAAAGAAAAACTAAAAAGAAAAAGCAAGTAGACTGTAAATTTAATGGAATGTTTATTTTTCTAAGAGTCGCTGCTTGATGCAGCATTAGAGCTTTTTGCTAAGAGACTGTTTCTCTCAATCCACTGTGTCACACAACACGTGAGCAGGGTTACAGTAAATTGCCGATTGGCGTATAATTGGCGTGGGCTGTGTTTGTCGCCAAGGCGATGTTACAAGAACACAATACAGAAGCGGAACAGTATATTTTATGTTAATATAGGTGTAAATTAACGGTCACCACTCGCCACGTGGCGATTAAAAATCGGCCATCGATCGCCACCCTAGTCGCCACTCGGCGATTAAAAAATCTTATTAATTTGCTTTGTGAAATACAGATTTTTTTCATGGATACATTCATCTCTACTTTGTTTGCTTCTAATTAGTAAATTGGTTAATTCTTCAAATTTAAAATCGGCCATCGATCGCCACCCTATTCGCCACTCGGCGATTGAAAAATATTTTTAATTTGCTTTGTGAAATACAGATTTTTTCATGGATACATTCATCTCTACTTTGTTTGCTTCTAATTAGTGAATTGGTTAATTCTTTAAATTAAAAATCGGCCATCGATCGCCACCCTAGTCGCCACTCAGCGATTAAAAAATCTTATTAATTTGCCTTGTGAAATACAGCTTTTTTCATGAATATATGCATCTCTTCTTTGTTTGTATCTAATTAGTGAATTGGTTAATTCTTTCTTTCTGTCGGATGCAAGCATATTTAGCAACTTTGTTGTATTTTCTATATTTTGGCTTTTTACTATGAACTCTTTATTTGGATTATGTTTTCAAGACATACTTTTTTTCCTACATAATATAGTCATCAATTTTAATTCCACATGCATTTCAAATAAATTATACCATTTTTACCTCTGGATGCAAGGAGATTTTAAGGACATTGCTGTATCTTAAATCTTTCACTTTTGCCATATGCTCATTAATTGTACCAGTAATAGTTGGCTGGTATAATTTTTTTTTTAAATTTATGATTAAAGTTTATGTAGGTGTCAAGAAAGATTGAAACATTATAGCCAACTACTTTAAAAATATAGGACAAAATTAGCACTCGCCACTTAGGCGAGTAATACTGCAAATTTAGCATCTGACTTTACTGCTACCAAGCAGACTTCCTCCACCTCACCAACACATTGGCACTCTCTGATTTTGCCTTAATAAGACATCTGGAGTTTTGAAATCTCAGCTAAAGCAAAGAATATTTATATTTATTTGTACACTCGCCAAATTTAATCATTACCACCAATTTTAAGTAAGAATAAAATATCCAAGAAAGATATGAAATTATTTTTAAATTTAAAATTTAAAAATACAATTTCCTTGTTTGTTTTATACAATGTATTAATATATATTTAAATATAGTTTATCACTTATAATTTTATCTGCAGTATTAATCACCAATTCATATTTTTCCATTCAGTGGAATGACAGTTTTATTTTTAACCAAATATGTGTAACTTTGTAACTTACTAGCCACTAAATAAATAATAGCCATTTTGACCTATTTTTAAAAAGTGGCTACTAACTTTTAAAAAGTGGCCACTAATGAAACTGGATCTACCGGCCACTGGCTACTAATCAAATTTCCCAGTTTTCACCTATATATGTTAATATTTAGTCATACACTTATTTATTCTATATTTATTTACAACATTTCAAACCTACAACTTATTCTACGCAATATTTTAAAGTAACATTTTATAGAAACAAAAAAGTTTTGTTGCCAATCACACAAAAGAAACTGCAATCTACTTAATAATCCTCTTGTTATGCACCCCTGCCACTAGATGGCGTATGCCTTGACCCCACCTTTAATCTTGCAGACACCTCTTCCATAGGAGTTGGAACGCTTAAAATATATGCAGTTTTGGATTGCCTTAATAAGACATCCAGAGTTTTAAAATCTCAGCCAAAACAAAGAACATTGATATTTATTTGAACACTCGCCAAACTTAATAATTACCACTTGCCAATCTTAAAGATATTAGATCTTATTAAGTTTTAAGTAAAAAAAAATATATACAGTAGACTCCCTCTAATCCGCACAGCTTCGGACCAGAGGTTTTGCGGATTTTAGAATTTTGCAGATTTCTGGTCATTGCATTGTTTACATTTTTTAAAAAGTAATTTAAGTGCAATTAATAATGCATTCGGAATTATAATGAATGCTTACAATATAATAAAATATTAAAATAAGTAATAAACGAAAATAATAAAAAAATAGATAATTTTTTAAATGATTAAAGCATTAATAGCAAAGTTCAAGTTAACAATCATTAGTATATGATTAAATATTCATTATAAAGATTAAATATATTTTTCCAAAATTATTCAACAAAACTTGCCTTATAAAAGTACATTACTAATTTACATCAGAATCATAAAATAAGGACTTTTTTTTCAAGTTTAGTCAGGCTTAATAACCAAAAAATCTTGATTAATGCATAAATATATTTGGTAAGAAGATTATGATTACCAGTGATATCAGCAATATCTTGAATTTTTTTCAAAATAATATTATTCTTCCTACATGAATAGAATATTATTATGAAAATTACAAATAAAAAAATCTATGGAATTGATACAAAACTAAAAAAATCAAATTTTGTCCCAATATGTGAATTGAAAGTTTCATTGTTTACATCCATAAAATATGTGCGGATTTTAGAGAGTTGTGGATTTCTGGTTTGCGGATTTGAGGGAGTCTACTGTATGTCCAAGAAAGATGTGAAAATTTTTTTTAAATTTTAAATTAAAAAATACAATTTCCTTGTTTGTTTTGTATAATGCATTAATATATATTTAAATATAGATTATCACATATAATTTTATCTGCAGCATTAATTACTAATTCATATTTTTTCATTCAGTGGAATGCTAGTTTTATTTTTAATCAAATATTTGTAACTTTGTTACTCACTAGCTGCTAAATAAAGAAAAAAAATCATTTTGATCAATATATATATTTAAAAAGTGGCCACTAATGAAACTGGGTCTACCAGCCACTGGCTACTAATCGAATTTCCCAGTTTTCACCTATATCAAGGAATTGCCGAAAACACACAAATTACGTAAAACAAATCACTAAAAAACATGAATTATGTCAAAAGATCATGGAAAAATCATTAATTTCTTGAAGGATTGCCAAAAAACACACATTTTGTCAAAAGACTGCAGGAAAAAAATGTGTGTATGTCAGATTTACAAAGAAAACACAGTCAAAGGATCACAGAAAAAGTGCAAATTTTGTCAAGGGATTGCATTAAAAAATGTGAATGTCATCGAAAGATCGAAATATGCAAATTCAGTCAAACGATTGCAGAAGTTCTCAAAGCAAGGGCATAGCTAGAAATTAATTAAGGAGGGGAAGAAAATATAGGAGAAGGGGCTCATATTTTCTCTATCTTCCTGATGCAGAAAGATAAATAAGTGCATATTCACACTGTAGGTACCATGTTTCTTATTAAGCTGTTGTAATAACTTCATTTTATGCTACAAAAAGAATATGATGATGAAAAATTTGAGTTGAAACACTTATTTTGGCCACAATTTAATTTTTCTGCAAAATTCTGATTTAGTTATCTTGTAATCTTTTTTAAAGGAAGGCTCAAAATGTTTTAGGAGGGGCTGAACCACCCTCCAGCACCCCTTTAGCTACGACCCTGTCTCAAAGCCAAAATTTTACCAGCTTGTATCTCTCTGAGTACCTTTTCTTGCGACATTTTAAAATTTATTGATTTTCATAGTTCTAAACAATAACATGTAACAACATGTTATAGTTTTAAATTAATTCATACTTTATTAATTATAACGATTATAGATTAAACAAGATAAACTTCAACATGCTCCTTAGCTTCAACTAGCAAATCATACATATTCAACAACACACATTGTTGCCTTCCATACTAAAACAAATTAGTTTTCTTGATATTTATTTTTATTTTTTATTTTTTTTTTTTTTTGCATTTTCAATAGTTGGCAATTTTTATGTTATCAGGGCTCGAAAATTAAAAAAATATTAAGGTTTCCAGTTGGAAACCTACATAAAAAGTATAGGTTCCCAATAAAATTTATCTGTGAGTATGTTGACAAAATTTGCCGTATTTGCGATCTTTTGACAAAATCTGCCATTTCATTGTGATGTTTTGACGAAACCTGCCAATTTATCACAATATTTTAACAAAACTTGTCGTTTTTCTATATTTTTTTAACGACATTTGCCATTTTTTTTGCAGTTTTTTATGAAATCTGCTGTTTTTTGTGATCTTTTGATGAAATTTGTGTTCTTTCCCACGATCTTTTGACAAAATTCAGACTTTTTTTGCAATCTTTTGTCGAAATCTGTTGATTTCTCAGTATTTTTTTAAAAATTTGCCATTTTTATGTGATTTTTTGATGAATTTTGCTGGGTTTTTTTAATTTTTTAAAACAAAATTTGCCGTTTTTTCCAGTTTTTTGACGAAATTCAGGATTTTTCCGTAATATTTTAACAAAATTACGCATCCCACAGACTGCTCAAGAGCTATATTTTTGCGTAATTTATGCAATATAATGCGTGCGCAGCATCGTTCCCGATTTTTTAGGTTCCCAGTGTGACCTGAGTGAAAAAATATATGTTCCCAGAAATGATTTCTGGGTTCCCCGGAAACGCTATTTTTTGAGCCCTGGTTATTTAAAATAAATATTAATGTATTCGCAGGAAAGAAATTGTAAGAATATAATTTAATAAATTCTTTAGTAATTTATAATAATTTTATATTTTAATTAGAAAATCCATAATTTCACATAAAATCTTTTGTCATTCGCTTCTCACCCACAGTTCTATCCACAAATGCACTCAGGGGCGTGCAAAGAAAAAACTGCGCCCGGGGCAAAGTCTCAATTTGGCACTCCCCACCCATTTTTTTTCTTGTGAAGGCTAAAAATGACGTTTTTAGTATAAATTTGGCGCCCTCTAAATTTCTGCACCTGGAGCAACCGCCCCCTTTGCCCCCCATTTCACACGGCGCTGCATGCACAAGGAGAAAAAATTTGTATTCAAAAACACAACTTGTATGTGTATTGCTCAAACATTTTAGAGCCCACCCAATATTTTACAAAAATTCATGCCACTGCTTGTTATTACAGGTCTGTCTTCTATAACTGAATCTCTATAAATTTTCATTTTGAGAAGGACAGAGAGTTTTGCTATTTTTGTTCAAGAATGGGCCACCATTTATCAGTTGTCTTGATAATGATAAATAAAATGAAATATTGCTTTCAAAATTAATTAATTTGATTTCAATTTTCTAAATACTAAAACTGAACTTAATTCTTTCTCTGAAGTTCTAGGTTAAACAGTTTTATATCATTAAAAAAAAAATAATGACTAAGCATTTTTATGTGCGATAAATTGTAATTAATACTAACAAATCAGGAACTAAGTTAAGAAGAAAGAAGATTATTTCTACACATAACTAGATAAAAAATTTAAGTAAATTTTATCTAAAAAAACATCAGTTACATTTAGCATGAATACAAGTGTCTTAAAATCAAACATAGAGTTTATAAAATTACCTCTTCTTTGAATCATGGATTGTTTATAGGCAACTTTGATTCCAGGAAAAACCACTTCTGATACCTTTCCAACAGCTGATTTCATAGTATCCATAGTTTAACAAAAATTTCGGATCAAAGATCTTTTACATCAATATAACATTATCAAAGCTAAAAGGCCTGTTAAAATCTAGATTTATCACTATAAAAATATTTCTTTTAGGTATTTACATACATACATACTCTCATGTAAATGTATTAATAAATATCTATTATTTTTGAATTAATTTTATCAAATTTGAATCTAATTTTTCAAGTTTGAATTCTCATTACAAAATGATTATTCATTTTAAAGAATTATTAAGTTTTAAACTATTGATTAAATAACTAACATGAATCTATATTTTATAGAACTTTTTTAACATTAAGTTTTCGTAAACATCACCATTTTTATACGTACAAGAAAAAAACAAGAGCTATTTGTTACGGTAACCATGGCAATTATTTAAATTTCAGATTCGATTTCAAAGTCGATTGATTGTTCATGTTATTTTCTACCGACTATGTTTTAGCTCGATATTAATTCGAAGTACGAGTCCATTTATTTAATTTTCATGGTATTTTTTTCTTAAACTTTACTACGATTGATTTTAATTAATAGGAAGCCCTATAAAATATTGAAATTTCAATAATCGGTATCCCGGAGAAATTTTCAATTGTAGAGAAATAACATTAACCAATCAAAAGACTGCATTTTTGCAGATTTCGCAAAGTTCTCAAAAATTCAGACGTCTGATTTCGATTTCGTCTTGCTAAAAGCGAAAAATCTATTATCTATTTGCATCGTTCATAGATTCATTATTCGATTTGATTTGGATCGAATATCGTAGATGCAGTTCCTCATCTTCTTCAATCAACCCACCAACCAATAAACACTGGATTGATAAATGTGTTAAATATCTTTGAAATGGAAATACATTTTAAGTAAAATTTATATTTTAGTTGCATATGATCATTTTTTCTTTTCTTTAAAATTATGTCAGTTTATAAAGCCATTAAATTCGTTTTCATTCATTTAAAATATTAAACAAATTGTATTCTGTCTTTTGGTTTATTTATAAAATATATATTTACTGATATCTGTGTTTAATATGTTACTCAGATTTCATGTCAGTTTAGTTGCAAATCAATTTACTCCAAGTTATTCAAGAACATTTTGTAGTAATTCACGTAAAATGAGAGTTGTAGTTACTGGCTTAGGAATAATATGCCCTCTTGGGACTGGTGTTAGTAATGTTTGGAGAAAGCTACTATCATCAGAAATCGGCACAGTAGCACTTAAATCGCAGGAATATAAAGATATACCTTGCAAAGTTGCTGCTCTTGTGCCTAATGATGATAACAGTGGAGAATTTGACATGAAATCCTATTTTAAAACATCAGATCTTAATATGATGTCAAAAACTACACTTTATGCACTGATTGCTGCAAAAGAAGCTGTTGAAGATGCAAACTGGTTTCCAAAAAGCACTGAAGAAAGTGAAGAAACAGGTGTTGCTGTTGGAACTGGAATGGTTGATTTAATGGACATAGTCAATACTGGAAATTTATTAAGAGATAAAGGTTATAATAAGGTTTCACCATTTTTTATTCCTAGAATATTAGCAAATATGGCAGCCGGAAATATAGCAATAAAATATGGTTTTAAAGGTCCAAATCATGCTGTTTCAACTGCATGCACCACTGGTCTCCATGCTGTAGGTGATGGGTATAATTTCATACGTAATAACCAAGCATCTGTTATGATTTGTGGTAGTTCAGAAGCTGTAATTAGTCCATTATCTGTTGCTGCATTTTCCCGAATTAGAGCCTTATCAAGAAATTTTAATCAGGAACCAAATAAAGCATCTAGGCCATTTGATAAAAACAGGGATGGTTTTGTAATGGGAGAGGGTGCAGGAATTTTAGTTTTAGAATCACTTGATCATGCTCAAAAAAGAGGTGCTAAAATTTATGCTGAAGTTTTAGGTTATGGTTTGTCTGGAGATGCTCATCATATTACATCGCCCAGTATGAATGGTAGTGGTGCATATAATTGTATGCAGCAAGCAATATTGCAGAGTGGTCTAAACATAACAGATATTGGTTATATTAATGCTCATGCTACATCTACTCCAATAGGAGATGATGTAGAACTAAAAGCCATAAAAGATTTATTTGGTGATCATTCTAAAGTATTGACAATATCATCAACGAAAGGTGCTACTGGGCATTTATTAGGTGCAGCTGGTAGTATAGAGGCAATTTTTACGGTACTTTCTTGTTACACAAAACAGATTCCTCCTAATGTAAATTTAGATAATCCAGATAATCCATATTCTGTTAATTTAGCAGGAAAAAAGTCAATACTTTGGCCAGAAAAAAACTTTAAAGAACTAGTAGGTATGAGTAATTCATTTGGTTTTGGAGGAACAAATGCTTCAGTAATATTTAAAAATTTCTGTAATTAAAATTGTTAACTTTGAAAATGTTAATTATAAATATTTTCATACAGTAAACTTTTATCGCCAAACAATGTGATTTCTTATTTATAGAATGTGAATATTTTTTTATTATTATTTAATTCCAGACTTGCCAAGTCTCCTGATTTTTGACATATTTCTCCTGATTTTTTCACACATTTTTACATAATTCTATTTTACAATAAACTTCTGTGATTTAGAGATAAAAACTCTTCAGTTTTAAATTCTGACACTTTTCTTCGGGAGGGACTTCAGTGGAATTCTGGTGGGGGGGGGGGGGGATTACACTTTTTTACCATTGAAAAAACAGAATCTCAAATTTTCTGGGGGAGACATTGATAGTGGGAGGGGGGGATGTCCCCCAGGGCCACCCCCTGAATTCAAAACTGAAACTCTTGTACAGGTATAGTTGTTCTTTAGTATGATTGATTGGTAGTATTTTATGCAATACATTACATTCAGATTCATTATAAATGATGACTCGTGATTTTTTTACTCTTAACTATGGATATGTTTTGGATTGTTAATTTATCTTTATTAAGACTTACTTAAGATCTTTAGTATAGTTGTACATAAATTTATGTAGAATAAAACATCTCCCTCCTCTCTTCTGTAAGATGTAGTTAATTTAAAAGTATGAACATCCTACATCATATGCTTAAATGCATTCTATTTCTAATGAATACATATTTCTTTTATTTGAGTAAGAGTGACATTTCATTTTAATTTTCAGTAATGACCAAGCCCTGCTTAAAGTCAAACTTGCACTAAACTTGTTTGCATTTAAAATTTATTAAGTTTTCACTGGCAAAAATATCTCCTGATTTCTGAAAGGAAATCTTCTGATTTTTGGCTTTCAGAACTTGGCAAATCTGTTTAATTGTTTCCTGTAGAAAAATAAAATTTTTCAAGACAAATGGTATCATTTTTAGAAATTTACTACTAACTGCAAATAAAAAGCAGCAATGGCCATACTACATTATATTTATTTCTTTTGAGAAACAGTCCTCTTTATTAGCATCATTCACGCAGATGAGCTTTATGCTACAGTTATGCTTCTATAGTGAAACAAAACATAAGAAAAAATTATTTATTCTCTATTAGATATTATAACTAAAGATCAATTCTATATCAGAATGCATATAAAATTTATTTGTAGTGAATACATACAACACAAAAAATCTCTTCTCTCATCTAGAGCTTCTTTTCGACACCTATCTTATATATGTTATTCAATTCTTCTCTTTTAAAGTTTTGAAATTATCTTTATGGTAGGTTTCGTATAAAATACCACCTATTGCATTCTCCTTTATGTTGGAATTTCTGAAAATTTTTGCAGATCTACACCGATTATGACCCCTAGGCCTCAAAACAACAATCTGTAAAAAAAAACTATGTCTATATACCATGAAGAATTGATAATCCACATTACTTTACGAATATAAACAGTTACAAAAATTTACAAATTTGCAATCTAAAATAATTTTTAAAACAAATAATAAAAAATAAAAAAAAATAAAATCTTAATAAAACATCTTTTTTTTTTTTTTTTTTTTTTTTTTTTTTTTTTTAACATAACTCTTTTATTTTATCAATAGTAAAAAACAAGCTGTATTATGGAACATATGTGATTATTTTTATTTAAATGCACATATAAATCAAATTTTTAATAAAATAACTTTAAAAGGCATTTTTTGAGATTGCATATTAGATTTCATATTTATCTTTTCATATTGCATTGATAGGTTATCAATGCTGTCTAGAAATAATAAAATGACATATAATCCATAATACTCTATAATCCATAATATTCCATAATCCATTCAACCTTTGGCCCGAACTTGTTCGTATTATCGTACTTTGACTGTATATCACTTTTTTATGGGCACAGTGACTTCCTTAATTCTGCTTAAATCTCTTCCAAACTGATATATAAAATCAAGGGGCATAAAATCTCTGTCAAGTTCGTTATGAGCAAAGGCAGGCCAAGAGGATGAAAATAGGGAGGGGCTTGTGAAAACAGAAAAAAACATATACAAAAAAAAAAAAAAAAAAAAAAAAAGATTTTTGAGAGAAAAAAATCCACAACTTCGTCAATTTTTAAGATATCAAATCCAATTAAATTTTTTATAAATGTTTTTAACATTATCTAAAACTTATTTGTGTTTACAAGTTTTTGATAGGTAAATTCTTATCACAAAAATAAATAAAATGAAAACAAAAAAGGGGAGAGGTAGAAAATGAAAAAATCCATAAATCCATCTATCAGATCTGATTAAATTTATTTTACATCTTCCCAATAATATCTACAATTTTTATATTGATAAGTTTTTTATAAGACTATTTCTTATAGCAAAAATAAATTAAACAAAAATAGGAGTTGAAGAAAAAATCATATTTAAGAGTGTACTCAAATTCAAAATGCTTATATTCTCACTTATTTTTGCTTTTAACTGCATTCAATTGGCAGGTTCTCTTATTTAGAAACTGTGTAATGTGTCCTATTAGTCAATTTTTTGATAAAGGTAGAATATATTTCAAAAAATGTTATCAAAGTGGGCATTTTGAACAAATTTTTACCGAAGCAATAATGCTGGAGGAATATAAGCATGTCACATAAATGCTGTGCATCTTGATAAAACCCCCATGAGGCCAAAAGAGATACCTGTAATGATTCAGTATTACAATGAAAGGAAATATGGAGTAGATACTAGCTTTCCGCCCGCGGCTTCACCCACGTGGAATTTGGTTATATTCCGGTATAAAGCACAACTATAAGAAAACTTCTCATTTCCATGGAAAAATGTAAGAAGCGTGATGTAACGCTGGATACGATTAGTTGTTAAACTAAAACTGAATGGTACACTATATTATATGTTTTCCCTTGTGGAGCAAAAACATGCAGATTTTGGGCACTGGAAACCCGGGAACACACTACATAGAGCTGACCATGCTGACGTTGAGCCTGTTGCGATAAACAGACTTGAGTACGAATATCATTCTCAGAAGCCCTCAAACAAGCTTGGCGAGCGGCTTGCTCCTCAAGTCTTTGCTGGCACTGAGATGGTAGCTCAGCAGCTCTCGAAGCAGCATGACGCTCTGCTTGTTCGCGTCTTCTTAATTCAGCATGGAGAGACGATTCTTGAGATTGGGCAATTTTCATTGCCCGAGCTTTAGATGAGGTGCTCGACAAATTAGATTTACGTTTGCGAGGCATTGTGAAAATATGAGTAAACTATAAAACTAAACTAAAAACCCAAACTAAACTATAATAATCTAAACTACGAACAAAGCGACGTAATTACCTATCAAAAAAACAATAACTACTTTAGATATCTCCTAGAAAAAAAGCACTAAACTAACCTAACCTAACTATTATACAGCTAATGCACATCGTTACCACGTTTTAAAAACACCCAGTGCCATCTATCGCATACCTCAAGAACTAAATAACGTAACTAATACTCATACCAATTAGTAATTCGTTGACTTATAGTTATTTCAGGATAAGTAGATGTAAAAAAAACATTTTAGACGATAAAACAAATAGTACTTCATCCCTCGGGAATTCCTCATTTTCGAGGATTCATTATCGTATCATTTAGCTTCTAAATTTACATGTTCATATTCGTTTGCAATATATAAGTAGATGTAAAAAAACAGTTTAGACGATAAAACAAATTGTACGTCATCCCTCGGGAATTCCTCATTATCGTATCATTTAGCTTCTAAATTTACATGTTTATATTCGTTTGCAATATTTTATCTTGTTTTAAACGACACACAGTGCCATCTCCAATCTATCCATCAATCAAACTATATTTTTGTTTTCCCTCGGGAATATCAATTTTTTCCGGGATAAAAAGTACCCCATTATTTAATCCGGACTTCTAACTTTACATCTGCAAAATTTTAAAGCAATCGGTTCAGTAGTTATGGCGTGAAAGCGGAACAAACAAACAAACTCACTTTCCGATTTATAATATTAGTAAGGATAATGGTTAAATTATTCAGACAATATACTACACATAAGTGACTACTTGAATTATTTTTCAATCAGAGGCGTAGCTACAGATATTTTTTGGGGGAGAAGAATTAAAAAATTTCCCAACTTGAAAAATATTGTTCTAATTTCCAATTAAAATTATACAATGCAATGTACGTATAATGATAACAATACTTATGCATTAAAAATAATTCCTTTTCAAAAAAAAAAAAAAAAAAAACTAGATTTATTGCTATTTTTTCAGCTTGAAAATAAAGATCAGAAGAAAAAGAGACAAAGATTATAATTTTACCCTAAAGGTTAAAGAAACAATTTTAAATAATGCAATAAATGTAAGATTCAAAGTTACAGACATTGCATACATTTAAAGAAAATTATATAAATATATAAAATAAGGAACAAAAAATGTTACATAAAGAAAAATTGTAACGATTGCTAATGCACACTTAACATTGTAATTTTTTTCATTTAACATTGATCCTTCTGTTCTTCAAAGAAGCCCACCTAATGATCACACCGTCCAGTTTAAGTAAATCCGCTATTTCATTTTCACATTTCAAAAGCATTAAGCTATCCAGTCTGTCATCGCTCATGGTAGTTCGTAACTCATTTTTTATAATTTTTAGCTGACTAAATGTCCTTTCATTTGAGAACCACCTCAAAGTATATTTCCGATGATTCCCTTACCAGAAGTTTGTCATCATTATTACCTTTTTTGCAAAGCAAAACTGTCTGCCCGACACATGCCAAGAACAACCAAGTCCAGTTCTGCCCCGACTCAACTATGTAGAAAAAAAATAATCCTTACCTTGGCCTAGCCCGAGTCCAGGGGTGCCATTTGGGGGACGACAGGGGGGACATTACCCCCCCCCCCCCCCCCAAGAAAACAGACATTTTTTATCGCAGCCTCTATTACAAGGAAAAAATTTCCGGAAGAAAATGTGTGAGAATAATGAAGATATTATATGACTATGAACAAGGCAATAAACAATTTGGAAAGCCATTTTGGGGGACATAGCGATGTGAGGGGAATCCCCCGCCCCCTGCAGGTATTTGATGTTGCACAGTGTTCTTCTTTCATACTCATACTCCTGACGAAAAAATAGCTTGAAAATTTCCCTCCAAAGATAAAAAACTGTCTAAAGTGAAACTTTTCATCAGTCCTTTATGACTTCATATTCGAAATTTTTACTGTTTTTGCATCTATGATTCGATATTTTTTCTGGTTCGAGGATTAAAAGGGTAGGGGTAAATAACTGACGCTTGATTACTCCATGCTTTACTACACCACTGCCATCAAAGAAAATTCCCCCCCTCCCCCCCCCCCCCCCTCCAAGAAAATTCTGAAGTGTGCTCCTGCATGAGTCTGCAAAAGTCTAAGCTCAGGCTCAAACATGATTAACTATCCGATGACGTTCTCTACATATTGGACTTAATATATTTCTATATTAATGTTGTCAAAATAAAATCGGCTCATGCAGCACATTTATACGTATTCTTGTGAAACTCATATTTATTGAAAATAATTCAAATTTTATGAGCTTCTTTTAAATTTTTATATCAGACTGCGGGACGTATTCTGAAAGTTTGCCTTTCATTTTGCCTGCTCGGTCCACGGGCCATGCCAGTACCTTGGACCAAGCCCAGACCCAAACAGACTTCTAGTATATGAGCTATTATGGCTTTTCATACAAAAATGACATAAAAGTCATGGACTATAATTTGAAATTTTTCAGAAATGAACAAAGTTTTGGAGGAAACATGGGACCGGAAAAGGCTGTTTAGAGTTGATATTGATACACAGGAGCAGAGACATTTAGGTCTAAGAAGTGTATGATGTTTTCGTAGAACAGAGAAATACAATGACAAATTGAGTCTGGTTGATTTCTTTTGATTATTTAACTTGTTTGCTAAACCATAGTCGCCAAAAGAATAAAAAGTTCATATATTTCTTACAATTATTTAAAAAAAGAAATTCTTTCAAAAATCTAGATTTTCCCAACTCTAAGCTCAAATTTCCCAACTTCACACATATTGGGGGGAGGCTCCCCCCCCCCCATGGCGACACCCCTGTTTTCAATATTGTGGATATAGCATGACTTCTTGCTTACATTATACACACTACCAATAATGATATTAGCCATAAATGAGACAATCATGGCCTGTTTTTGCAGGAATAAGGTGAGGTTTTAAGTCTTCCAGCAATTTGAGATTAATTGGAAAATTTACAGGCTATCCGATATTGTTTGACCGAACCAGGAATTTACCATATATTGAAAAAAAATTGCTTGTATTTGAAGCGCTGCCACATGTTCAGAATCCAGCACAGAGAGCTTAAAGCAAGATGAAACAGGAAAAATAAAGTATTTGGTGTCACATGTTCTTGTTAGAGCCTCAAAAATAGTGCAGAAAATCATAAAAACTATGTGGAATGCCAGTAAGTGATGTACATTCATACACCTTTTATTATTGTAAAGTTTGTCCACAAAATTTCACATAGATGAAATATTTTTTTACCTTAAAATATTTATGTAACTCTTTTCAAGTTAGTTTAAAGTTTTATTGGAAGTTTTAAAGAAGTTATAAAATTTGTGTTGTTTCCACAGAAAATTTGCTTGGGTATCAGTCAGTGGTGCAGTCTTTAAAAAAAACAGAGGGTATAACCACTAAGCAGAAAATATACGTTCAAGGCAGAGGTTACACCCTACAGTGTATATACTATAGCTTTTTTGAGAAACAGAAGGTATGGTGTTCCTTAAAAAAATCCAAAAGATATACCACATATATTCTCCATTACATCCCTGGTAACAGGCCATGATACCAATGATAAAAGATATAAAACAAAATTAAAAGTTTTAAAGCAACTATACTAATGGACAATAAATACTGCAATAATGGGGATCTAAATTCATTTTAGTTCTTATCTGTATTAACAGCCTGAAATTGGGATGAAAAAAGAAAAAAAAGGTATCTGTTCATTGACATTATGTTTAAACATTTTGATTTGATTTTTTTTTTAATTCATCAAAAGAAACTTTCCATTTATTTTTAATTTTGCATGTTTTGCTTTTATTTTATTTATTTTATCTAAAACATTACTTTTCTAATAATAATAATAATAATAATAATAAACTACTGTGAATGGGAATTAATATTGCCCCCTGGTGGGCATTGCTTATTTTTTTTTTTCTTTTGAAAAAAAAAACTTAATTTGCATATTTTTTCTTTTTTTAGGGGGAAATTGGTTTTTTACAATAAAATATGCAATGATATTACATTATTGTATACTACATTATTTATATACTATTTATACAATACATCAAAGCAAATATGTTGCACACTTGTATACAATTTAATTGTAACACTATTTTACAAACTATACACTATATGAATTCAAATTAATTAAATGTGAGTGTTTCATACACATTAATTTTAAACATAAATTAAGATGAAAAATGTTAATTTGCTTTAAAATCGAAATGAATATAATTTTTTTAGTTTAAAATATATAAATAGGGAGGAAAAAAAAAAGGGGGGTAAATCAGTTGGATGTGCTAATCCCAAAAAATTTCTTCTATCTCATACATGTGATTCATAAATTGCTATCACAGTATCAAAATTAAAGGACAATCTATGCCCATTATGAAGATTGTAAAATATAAGTTCTTTGAATTGGATGCATTTAACAAAGAGGTTTAAGCATCACATTTTTCAGACAAATGATTAAATTTCAGAACTCACTCTTTTAGATGTCTGCAACCAAAATTTCCAACCCAAAGAGTATAAAATCAGCTTCAGTTCTGTATACACTCAAGTCTTATAAAGAACTACTTACATGAAAATGTAATATAATATTAAGTTTGATTAAATTGCATGCATTAGTTTTTAAGACATAGATTTTGTGAAAATCGTGAAAAATTCAGCATACCAACATCATTTGTTGTGCGACTTACACCAAAACCTAATCACTAATGGTTTATCTGAAGTTAGATGAAATTTCATATATTAGTTTTTGAGATAAAGATGAAAATAAACAGTCGTCACTTGGCGACTGAAAATATGGAAAGTACTGGCCAAATTCAGGATTTTCCAAAGGCTATTTCATCAAAGAATTGCGAATTTAAAAAAATCCTGCAAAAATCGTATAAAAAATTGTAAAAAACCCAAATTTTGTGAAAAAATCGTGCAAAAAAATACAAATATTGTCAATAGATTATAGAAAAACACGAAGTTTATCAATGGACTGCAGAAAAAAAAACATAAATTTTGTGTAAGGATTGCAAATTAACACAAATATTGTCAAAGAATTGCAAAAAAACACAAATATCATTAAAAAACGTGAATATTGTGAAAAAAATCGCAAAAAAACACAAATTTCGTCAAATACACTGGTTTCCAAAAATTAAGGAAAAATCACAAAAATAACGATAACTCGTTCAAAATCGTTCAAAAAGAAAGCAATCGGTATGAAATTTGGATATATTGTTAAATAAAAGATGCTGAATAAAAATACCAAATGCAAATTAGTGGCACTGCAATTGCATTGCGTCATCCATGAGGCACATAAAAATGCACGTTAGAGAATAAGGCTGCAGTTGTCGCTGTGATTATGATATTATAAATCTAGGATAGCCAATTCATTACAATGACCTCGAGATATCATTTGCCAGCAGAACTGAGATTTAGAGTTATTGGGAGATTGGAGGCAGGACAAAGTTAGGCAGAGGTGGCTAGATGGCTAAATGCGAGTCCTTCGGTGGTTCATTGGCTTTGGTAACAATTTCAAACCACTGATTCGTGTTCAAGAAGGTTCAGCCAAGAACGGCCAAGGGTTTCGACAAGCGCCGATGACCGATATTTGCGGTTATGTGTACGAAGGAATAGAACCGAAACCCCATCTCACATTAGATCCTGCCTTGCTGCAGCCACTAGAAGGTTGGTGTCAATGTCTACTGTGCGTAGAAGACTTCACGAAGGTGGATTTTACGCGAGGTGACCAGCAATTTGTGTGCTGCTCACCTCACGTTACCAGAGGGAATGTTTGATGTGGGTACGTCAACATGTCCACTGGACGGTTGATCAATGGAGGCGTGTTCTCTTCACGGATGAGTCCCGGTTTAGCCTCCAAAGCGATAGTAGGCTTTGTTTGATTTGGAGAGAACAGGGAACGCGCTATCATCCATCAAATATTCGTGAAAGAGATTCATCCGGAGGAGGCAGTGTCTGCTTTTTGGGGTGGTATCTCTTTGGGTGGACTCACAGACCTCCATGTCTTTCCACATCGAACCGTGAATGCTCATGTCTATAAAGATGACATCCTTGATGCTTATGTGCGACCTTATGCCGGTGCAATAGGTAGTGATTTCCTGTTGCAGGACGACAACGCTAGACCGCACAGGGCTCGCATCGTGGAAGATTATCTTCAGCACTAGACAATTCAGTACATGGAATGGCCAGCTCGATCACCGAATTTGAATGCCATCGAGCATGCTTGGGATGCTTTAGGGAGACGTGTCGCTGCTCTCAATCCCCCTCCTCTGACCCTTGCCACGCTTACAACTGCTTTGGAAAAGCAATGGCTCTTACTTCCCAGTGAACTCATTGACCCCATAATTGACAGTATGACACATCGCTGTATGTGCTGTATTGCTACTAGGGGTGATCATACAGCATATTAAAGGTACTTTTCCTATACCAAACTGGCAAATTGAGTTTGTTAATTTTACAATTATGCTATTTTTTGAAACACCATAATTGGCTTGTAATTTCTCTTCATGTTATTTTATACCTTACTATGCGTTGTATATTGTGTCTGAGTTTCATTAAAATCTACATGTAATATTTTGAATTATCGCTATTTTTGTGATTTTTCCTTAATTTTTGGAAACCAGTGTAATCATGAAAAAACAAGAATATTGTAAAACAGTGCAGGAAAGAATAATAATTTCATCAAAAAATCACAGAAACAAACACCAATTTTGTCAAAAAATTGCAGAAAGAGCACAAATTTTGTCAAAAAATGTGAGTTTTGTCATAAAATTGCAAAAAAAAAAAAAAAAAACATGAATTTTTTCAAAGAAATGCAAAAAATGCATGTTTTGTCAAAAAAACTCATAAAAAACACAAATTTCGTCAAAAAAACGTGAAAGAAATGCAAATTTCGTTAAAGAATTGGAAAAAATCGAAAATTTCGTCAAAAATCGTGAAATGAAAACAAATGCAAAATACGTGAATTATGTCAAAGAATCTCAAAAAAAAAAAAAATAAAAAAAAATAAAAAAATAATAATAAAATGCACATTTTATCAAAAAATTGCAAGTTTCGTCAAAAATCTGAGAAAAATGCGAATAGCGTCAAGAAATCACGATAATGAACTCAAATTTCATTAAAAAGCCATGAAAACAAACACAAATTATATGACTGGATTGTAGAAAAAAGTATAATGTTAGTATCAGAAGGGACCCCCCCCCCCCCCCCCCCCCCCGCTTTATCTTTTAAAAAAGTTGTTGTGAATTTCAGTTTTTCTGAAATCACACTTGATAGTCATTGGATAAACATTCTTCTGTTATATCTTACATCAGGCAAATAATTATAAAAAAGAGGCTAGGGGTTTATTTATGTCATTGGCTACACAAATACCGTAAACATAATTGGACTTATGTAGTTTACTACATAAGCATGTGTCATATAGCTTTGTTGTTAACTTCACTTCATTTAAAATAGATAGGAAATTAATATCTCAAGTTTATTCCAAACAATATAATTAAAGTATTTTTATCTAGTTCATATATTACTTATTTACTCTAAACTCGTCTATATTTTGTAATTAAATGTTCAGTGACATAAATGTATTTATTGGCTACCAAAAAAAAAAAAAAAAAAATCAAACTACCAACCAGTGGCTACTGAGCAAAATTCCTTATTTTCATCTTTATCTTAAGATAGATCTATTGCAAAAATCATACAAAATGTAGTACAACAGTGCTGCTGTTGGACACAAAAACTAATTAGGACCAGTTTGTATCAAAGTCTAACCGAATCTTAATTTTATTAAATTCTGTACATTAGTTCTTGAGAAGAGTTATTGCTGAAATAGTGAAAAATGCACCATAGCAGCCCCACCACTTGGGTTATATGCACGAAAACATAACCTCCTCAGTCCTGACACAAATTTTATGAGGCACTACAAAAGTCTGTTTAAAATTATTATAAAACATATCCAAAGATGCATCAGTCTTTATATTGCTGCATCTAACATGTATACATCTATTAAAAAAGTCTAGATTTAATTTTAACAATTCTAAAAGCATTTAAATTAATTTAAAGGTTGTTTTTTAGTGTCGACTACAGGCGACATCAGGCCTGAGGAGGTTAATATTTAAGACAACTTGTAACTAAATCTGAAATTTGGTGAGAATCTGTGCATTAGACTTTAAGATAAAACTATTGTAAATATCAAGAAAAATGTAGCATTAAAGCACAATCTGTTGAGTGATACACACAAAAATTAATCATCAGTAGTTTATATCAAGAAGATCTAATTGAATCTAAAGTTTTCTGAAATTTATGCATTAATTCTTGAAATAGAGCACCTATAAAAATTTTACCACTCACAGACAGACATTTTCTAAAAATCATCAAAATGTGTTAAATAATTTTAAAACAAATCAATTGTAAACTAGAAGTTAAAATCTTTCACGAATCCAATACTTTCTTATATAGACAGAAGAAAATAATAATACATATCTCTTATTCTCATGAATTTAATTGAAAGAATAAGTTGATTTGAATTTCTTATATTAAGGCATTCTAATGCTATGCCTTTACCTATAATAACAGTGGTGGTCAAAAGTTTCCTGCCAGTTAATTTCTTTGATCTGTTTACTAGAAGGTTTCAGAGAAGTGCAATTGCTTCAAAAGTTAGGAATATGTGAACAATATCTGACCATGTGATCCTTTTGATTGGATATTGAAGACATTTGATGCAAAGGGACAGAATTCGAAATTCACATGTCCTAAAGTTTCTGGCCATTCATCATTTCTTTGTTTTTTTCATTCGGTAAATTGTTTTTTGTCTATGTTTATGAATGAATCAACTCGAAAAGTGTAGTTTAAATTAAAAAAAGAAAAGTTCAACAATTATTGTTCATAAATGAGCGATCAGTTTGTCGAGAAGATTGGCCAATCTTCTCATGAGATTGTGTCAAAGTTATCGATCGGAAAATCTACTGTGAACGATATTAAAAAAATTACATAAAAACCAGCATATAATCCCCGTCAAAAATGACGGAATTTTAATCTGCATTTCATTTTCATAAGACTCCATCCAAACAAACAGAATGAAGCTATTATTATTCAAAGGTTTGTATTGTAGAAAAGCACATTTTAAAAATAACAATAAATTTCTACAAATACAAATGATGAGTTTTTTTGTTGTTGTTTGTTTGTTTTTTATTCAATTCCTGAAATAGCTCAATAATTGTGCAAAACAAAAAGCAGCATTTATTACAACAATAATAATAATTATCAAAGTGGAACACAATTTCTGAAGATTTCACAAAACTTTAAAATGAAATATTGAATTTTTTTTATTTTAAAATGTATAATTTTTATAAATAAATTATGAGTCTCAATAATGAAAGTTATATATATAGGATGAATATAAGATAGATTCATAGTCCTAGTTCGATGGTTTTAGTCATCTATTACTGAAGCTTTGTGTTTTGTTACACAATTACACCCCAAAATGCCTTCCAGAAATTCTTCAAGAGGTAAATATTAGTGAACTCATGCTTCACCATGAAAATGCATATTTTAATTCAGCAAGGATTGTAACCAAATGTTTTGAACTAGTCGTTGGGGGGGCCACCATAATACTTACCCATCATGGAAATGCATAGTATAATATATGAAAATAAAAAATGTGTAAACTATTTATAAAATGCACTGCAATTGCAAAATAAAATTAAATGTATACAGTAGACTCCCTCAAATCCGTACTCCTAAAATCTGCAACTCTCTAAAATCTGCACATAGTTTACGGATGTAAACAATGAAATATTCAGTTCAGATGTAGGTGCATATTTGACTATTTTAGCTTTATATCAATTCCATACATTTATTAATTTGTAATTTTTTGCTAAGGTTATTGAATTCATGTTTTTTCATGAAGAAAGAATAATTTATTTATATAAAAAAAAAAAAAATGAAGATATTGGTGATATCATTGGTAATCATAGCCTTACCAAATATATTTATGTATTAATCAAGCATTTTTAGTTATCAACTATGGCTAAACCTGAAATAAAGCTTTGATATTTTATGATCATGATGACAATTAGAAATGTATCTTTATGAGACACGTTTTATTGACTAATTTAGGAAAAACACATTTCATCTTTATAATGAATATTTAATTGTATATTATTGATTATTAACTTGGCCTTTGCTTTTTGTACTTTAATCATTTTAAAAACTATCTAAATTTTTATTATTTTAGTTTATTTCTTATTTTAATATTTTAGTATTTTGTAAGCATTCATTATACTTTCTATTTCATTATTAATTACATTCAAATTACTTTTTAAAAAATGTAAACAAAGCAATGACCAGAAATCCGCAAAACCTCTGGTTCCAAGCTGTGCGGATTTGAGGGAATGTACTGTATTTAAATATTTTTAATATACATAGTAACACTATTAATGAATTGTTGATGAACCAATTTTGACAAATTATATAAAACGCCATACTACACTACACAAGTTGTACAGAATTGCGTAAAAGAAACATTCTTATAACTCCAAAAATAATAATCCTATTAACTGTTTACTGCTTCGGATTAAGCATCTCATTTCCAATTAATTTATGTCTTTGAATTGAAAATTTGAATAAAGTACAGGGGCATGAAAAATCGAAGAATGTGGAAAACAGGCAGGGGCGTAAATTCTGGGGGGGGGGGGAGGGGTATGGAAAACATATGTTTAGGTGGAAAAAAATGGTATTTATCTATAAAAAAAATATAAACGAAAAAAATAAGTCGGGAAAATGTCTGTTTAGTCGGAAAAATGTTATGTACTATAAAGACTTAGAAACTGGAAAATTGAAAAAATCAATCTGAAAAATTCCCGTTTCGATAGGGAAAATGTACGTTTAGTCTTAAAAATAGTATTCAATATAAGGACTTGGAAAAATGTTCTTTTAGTTGGAAAAAAGTTATTTACTATAATGACTTACAAATTGGAAAAATGAAAAAATCAGTCGGAAAATTTCCTGTTCGATAAGGAAAATGGTATTTACCTATAAGGACTTACAAACTGAAAAAATGAAAAAGTCAGTCAGAAAAATTCCCTTTGATCAGAAAAATGTACGTTTAGTTAAAAACAATATATATATTAAATTGTAAAAACTTATTAATTTGAGAAATTTTTTTATTGTAATTTTTAATTAGAAGAAAAAGATTGAACAAAGAAAACTTATATAAATTTGTTCTTAGTTGGAAATATTTCAGATTTCCTTTTTTTTTTTTTTTTGATAAAACTATACAGATAAACTTTGATTTGTCGAATATTGTGAAATAAAAAACTTTGATATGATGAAAAAATACTTAGACACATATCCCAGCGATGTTAATATTATACAAAACCTGCATCTTTTGATCAAAAACCTTGTTATTTCAAAATTTTTTTTGTGCACTTTGAAATATTGAGATTCTGCTGTATTGTCGGAAATTTTTTACTTTAGTGTGGAAATTTTAAGATATGCTGATTGAAGTGATAAAACTTCTACTTTTTCTCTAACTTTAAATTTAGGTAGAAATCTCTGCATTTTGGTTTAATTTTCTTCTAATAAAATTTCAAAAATGAATTGCAAATATTTAGTGCTTTTCCTTATCACTCTGGATATTTTCCAAGCTACATGAATTTAATTTTAATCGAAAATAAGCATGGTTTTATTTTTTCTTCTAACTATTTTTTAATGTAAATTTTGTTTACTTTGTGTAATTTTAATTGATGGATGAAAATTGAAAATACCCAAATACTTTAAATTTTTAACTCAAATTAATCTGGATATTTCTCAATCTGTATGACGTTATTTCTATCAGAAAAAAATCATTCTTTTTTTTTGTTAATTGTATTCAAATGTTTTTTCATATTATTATAACTACATTTTGTTTAGTCGAAGAAAACGGAGATGACACCAAATTTTTAAGCAGATAGAAAGTATGTCATTAGAAAGAATTATAAACTTAAAAAAAACATTGACAAATGTTTGTCTTTAAAGTAGTCCTCAAGCAATCAAATTTCAATTTTACTCATAAAAGATACTTACTCATAAAAATACTCGCTAAAAAGATTTTAACTCATCGCTAAAAATTAAAGAGATAGAACATTGTTTTCTTTTCCAGATAATGCTTCGGCTCACTCAGACGACTGGAACCCTTTCCAAGTATCAGTTACAAAACAAAACGACGCTTGTGCCACGATGGGCATTCCCATGAATCCCCTACAACCAATCTTCTTAATATTTAACTCTATTCAGCTTAAACCATTAGTATTCTAGCTTATAATCATATAGCATGAAATCGTTAAGACCATTAATCGTTATATGTTGCTAGTGCTACTGCTGAGAATATTTTTGTATACATTTAATAATTCAATATTTTCTGTATCAATTATGCCACCTCCTAAATGCAAAAAACAAAAGATGCAATGCGAATTGTGTAATTCGATTTTTTAAATACATTGTTGTATAGATCAATTAGCCATATTTCTATAGTCGCTTTTAGGTAGGAACATGAAATTAAAGAAAGTAAATCTGCTAAACAAATAATTAATAACGTATTTTAGTATATTAGAAATTCTTCCCTTATAAAGGTAAAGGAGGTCAAAAATTTTTGAATATTTGGTACATCTCATCAGCTGTTTTAGGTAGAAGTGTGGTATTAATGAAAATAAAACCACTAAAAAAATAAGTACGTATTTCAAAACTTCAGAAATTGCCCTCTAAGTGAGTTAAAGAGAGTCAAAAATTCTAAAATATTTGGCCATATCCTGGCAGCAGTTTTAGGTAGGGGCATGAAATTCAAGATAACAAGCTAATTTAAATAAATATAATAAAAAGTATCATACATTTCAGAGACTTTAGAAATTCTCCTGCCTTTAAGAGAATTAAAGACAAAGGCTGCCAGTATATATATGTGTGTATGTATATTACATTTCATTTCGCAATATTCATCTAAATTATTCTAAATTTCTGGCATATTATTTATTTTCCCATTTCTTAATAATACCTAATAGTTGTTTCGATTGAGTTTCCCTTTAATTATAAAATGCGTATATTAATAAATATCTTATTTAATCTAAAGTTTTTAGTCCTTTATAAATTTTATCAGTTGCCTAATCTATAATATTCTGAGAGAAGCTAGTTTTTATTTTCGAATGTTTGAAAAGCCATTTTGCTAATTTTATTTCCAATCTTAATTTTAGGGGTTTATATTCCCACGTCTTTTCAATGCGAGACCTTTTACTTCAAAAACACCTCGCTATGAGATATGGGCTCCTTAAGTCGCTTTCCTCTCGAGTCATTAACTTAGCTGCCCATCTCTAAAAGTGCTCCTTTCACTGATTAGCTCGTTTCTGTAGTACATTGATATCTGTCACCGTCTTCAAATCTAACAAAAAGCAGATGCAGTGACTTTGGAGTTTAGATTTCTGTCTTATTTTAAGTATTTCAACATATATTATTTCCTGTCTATGACTCTTGTATTTTTTTAAATTTCTTTTGAAAATCATATAGTATGCATAGAGATTCATCCCAAAGAATGAAGGCTTAACGAATTTTTTCATATGTAAGACTCATTTTAATGTTTCATGTTTGATGAATAAACGACTTAGAACAACAAACTGGCTTCGTTTCTGATGGAGAAATCATAGAATTATCAAATCCACTGATTTGCTACATTTACGCTCTGACCGTATAGATTAGTAGTACGACTTCAAAACAACCACCTTGTGTTTTCAATTTAAATTCTCTGATATCAGCTATTATTAAGAATTTCACGCAAGTTGACTGGATTTAGCTACTACAAAAAATACAATCTTTCATAAACTGCCAAGATTCCATGAATTTAATGCATGACATTATATATATGTATGTGTATATACACATACATACATATATACATATAATAGTCAGAAATTTATGAGTCTACACCCCCCTATGCAACAAGGATGGTTTATGCCCCTGAAAACAGGAATACAAATATCTTGGCAACTTATAATCTGATCAACTTAATTCTTTATGCAAAACTTGTGTTATTTTATTGCCTTTTACATCCATTCCTTAGGCCCGCCACACACTATAGAGACATGCGTCAAAAATCGTGCAACATGATGCAGTCAAACCGGTTTTTTCTTTGTTATTAGGGTGAAATTGTCGCATGTTTTTTCGTTCAATGTTTCACAGGTGTGAGGCGGGCCTTAAAATAAAAATTTTTTTATATTTCCTTTATATATACCATTTATCAGAACGAACTTTTCGAGAATCCGAAAAAAATACTTTAGGATAATCGAGGTTACTGATATTATATAGGCTTTGTCCCATTCTTACATACTACATACATACCAAATTTCAAGTCTATCTCAAATTGTTCTGGAGATAGAGCAATTACAGACAGATGGATGGCAAATTTTGTTTTCTAAAAATTTTGGTAATCTCCAGTGTCTAAAAATTTTTTATATACCTTTCATCAGAATGAATTTTTTGAGAATCCGAAAAAAATACTTTAGGATGATCGAGGTTACTGGTATTAAATAAGCTTCGTCCCGTTCTTACATACTACATTCATACAAATTTCAAGTCTATCTCAAATTGTTCTGGAGATAGAGCAATTACAGACATATGGACGGCAAATTTCGTTTTCTAAAAATATGTATTTGGGAATCTCCAGTGTCTAAAACATGTAAATTCGTTAAAAAAGAAAAAAAATTCCAATTTTCAAAACAATTGCAAGATTTACATTATACTACGTATGATGGGTAAGTAAAAATAGCTAAATTATGATTTCTATGGTATCTCAGGATATAATAAACTAATTATAAAAGTAATGGTTGCAAATCAATGGTGACAATCTCTGATCCTACACAGGCTATATATTAAGCTGGTGCAACTGCCACTTGGGATTGAGAGGAACATCGAGCTTTAAATAAAGTCTTTTAAATTTTTTTAACCTTTTTGGACCTGGTGTACTATTAACAATACATGATTTTCACCAAGTATTATTTTGCCTAAACAATTAGTTACTGTATTTACTTGTGTATAACACACATTTTTTTCCCTAAAATTTACAGCAAAAACCCTGGGTGCACATTATACACAGAATATTTTTTCACTGCTTGATGCAATCATACGATATACCTATGAATCAAGAAATGTATTCATAGAAGAAATTAAAACTGGAATTTTACTGAATAGAAGTACTCCTGCATCTTTATTTCACTCTTCATACTTTTTTTATACAAAAGCAGTAGTAACATTATTTAAATGCTACTTAGCAATCTCATTGCTGCTACTCAGTGGCGTAGCTAGTGGGTGGGGGGGTAAGGGGGGGGGGGGGTCCACCCGGAGCATCACTCTCTATGGGTTGACACCCAATCTTTATTTGTAAATAAAGAATATAAACTTATAAGATTTTGGAAAGGAATTTTGAAATAAAATGAAATTTTTAGCGTATGACACAATAGAGTTAATTTTCTTTTCTTTGAGAATGTGAAATTTTATACAGAATGGTGCATCTAAATAATACATGTACTGGGGAACAAAAACCTACCTATCAAACAAGTGGATATCAAAAGAAAGTTTTAAAAGAAAGAATTTTCTTCTACATTATAGACACCACATTGACTTATGCAGACTATGGGTCAAGTGATGAATCGCTCCTGTGGTTTTTTTTTTTATGCTGGAGGACAAAAGGTAAACAAGGAATGATATGGTCATTTGCTATAACGTAGAATTGTGATTGAAAAAATATGACGGATCGAAAGTGGCGGGAAGGAGGATACCATTTGCAACCGCCCCGGGTGTCACCCATCCTAGCTACGTTTAATATGTATTAAAAGCAGCAAATAGGAATAATTACACCATATTTAAAATGACCAAAAAATAATTTGTGTAGTCTGCAATAACCGATATATATGAGTGCTTTGCATGTATGAAAACAAACAAAATCGCTGGATGCACCAACCTTGTTGTGTAACAGGAGTGGTCGCTATAATGATTATTATAAAATAAAGCAATAAATATAAGATGCTAATGTGTTTCAGGGTTTTTTTATAACTTGATTAATTATTAAAAAATAGAAACTTTACATTTTTGTTCTATAAATTTATATCACATAACTACTACTATGCACTCACTTTGAAATAGCTTAAAACAAAATTTTAAACTGCTGACCACTGCTTCTAATTACAAAACAATCAAAATCTGTCTGGATCTTTGAATCTCAATCTGGCCAGCCAATCAAAAGGGTTTGGAATCTGAACTGAGTAGGTATTGTGAACATGCTTGCAACAAAAGTTTTGTAAATTGTGTTTATTATTGTTTTATCATTTCAGACAAAAAACAGTTTTAAATTAAGGACTTTAATGAGGCATGTTTATGTTAAATAAAAAATACAAAACATAATGCTTATTAATTTATATTTAAATATATAACATAAATTTAAGATACTGAAAAAAAAAAAAAAAAAAAAAAAAAAAAAAAAAAAAAAAAGAGGGGAGATAATATACATTTTTCTTTTTAGCATATATATATATATATTTGTACATACATAAAAAACTAATAAATTAATTTACTAATAAATACAACAGCCATAAAATGCTTATTTCATCATCATTATTGTTAAAATGAGGTACAAATTTTGATTTAGCAGAAACATGATTGACAATTTTCTTTGTATGTCATGTGTGTGTTATGAATTATTTACTTCATAATATATGGATGCATTTGATATAAATACATAAATAATAAAAAAAAATTAATAATTACAAAAAAGAAAATAAAAAATAAAGAAAAAAAAAATCATTAAAATTTTTTAGATCAATTATTTTTTTATAGAAGCAATACCACACTTCAAAGAAATTCATCAAAAGAAATACCTTGCAATATATAAATGATGTAACTGATTAAAAAAACAAATGAAGAGTTTTATTATTTCTACAAATATTTAAAAAATAAAAAGATAACAATTAATTAAAAAATATATTATGAAGCAAAAGTATATTGTACATTTAAAATTGTGTTAAAAATATTATATTTCAATCAAATGTGCTTTCTTAAAGCATCTACATAATAATAATACAGAAACATAGAAAATAGTCACAACATTTATAATTTATCCCTTTTAATGTATTCATATTTCATAAATGCATCCACAGTAAGAAAAAGAAAAAAGTTAATTGCTGTTAAACACATAATAAATTTACTTTATAATATATAGACAACACAATATAAAAAACAAATAAATATGATGAGCTGATCATACCAAATGTCAGAAGAACAGTTAAAAATATATAATTTGTATGCACTAGGTCCAAAATGAAATAATAAACATTTTTTTGGATGTTTGATGGAAAAATATCAGGAACAAAATTAAAACAACAATAATAATAATAAGAATCATTATGAAAACTAAGAAAAGAAATACAAGGTCTTCAATATAAAATAATTTACAACTTAACAAAGGCAGTAAGTAACACGTCTATACTTATCATAAAATCATATATACAAAACATACACATAAATAAATATAAATTTATTAAATATATTGATAAAATATACATTCAAATGAATGTATTATAAATGCAGCACAGCAAAACTTTCAGATATTTACATTTCCCTCCATTTCTTTTATTTTGAATATGGAATTTTATTTAATAATTTAAGTAAGAGATGTGCTTGTCTTTATTTCATTGATTTTTAGAATTATCTTTGAATAAAGATTGAAGAAATTATAATTATTAAAATTTTTTACATGAATAATATTGATTTTTATTCGTTACATTTTGTAAAGAAATCTGATCAAGAACAGAAATCAGCAAGAAATTTAATTCAAGCATGAATCCAAATGGGATAAAATATTTTAAACTTTCAGAAAGAATATATTCATTATTATTAATTAGCATTATTGTAATAATAGTAATAAAAATCTGTATATTAATCATAAAATAAGGCTAAATGTTTACAAAAACACATTTATACATTATTAAACATTGTGAAATAAAGGCCACCATTTATTTATTTCCTAATGCTTCTATTACAAATTAATATGTAAAATATAATAATTTAATTTAGTAATTAATAGTAAATTGATATGAAAAATCTTGAAATACATAGTCAATAAATTAGTTTTTACAATTTTTAATATACAGTGGGTGATTGGTTAACAAACACTTTCGCAAGAGATTTTCATGTTCAGGTAACGAACAACTCACAAACCAAAGCCAAGAAATTTCTGTGTTTCAGATTTACAAAGCTGTATTTAATTGCACCAACCATCAATTTAGAAAGCAAATTTAATAATTTGTATAAATATAGCTTAAATAATTCAAACATTACCTGGGGTACAAGACCTACATTTTAGGCCCTCCAGAGTAGAATTAACAAATTAGAAACAAATTCCTATAGTTTGTGTCCCATTTTAAAGAAATAGTTTACAGTTTTATAAATTACAGTTATTTTATTTGGAATTTAATTCAAATTTATTAATAGGTTTTCGGCTTTACTTACACTGTATCAGGTCTTGCAGTAAACATAATTTTTTAGAGAACTGAGTTTCTGAAAGATCAAAGTAGCAAATGGATACGATTTAATGCTGTAGTAAGTGAAAGTAATCCTGAATGTCTTACAAAAGACATTATTATTATTATTATTATTTTAACAGACAAAGACGTCAAAATACAATGTGCCCATATTAAATAATCAGGTATGGAAATATTAAGCTATTATAAGAGAATATTTATATTATTTTTTATACATAATCTAGCTTTTAAGAATGGATGAATTAAATTTTCATGCAATTGAATACAAAATTTATGATTGGTTAATGAACAATTCGGTTAGCAAACACAGTTAGTCAACACTATTTTGGAAAGAATTAAGTTCATTAATCGATCAGCCACTGTACTTCTTTAAAGCTTTAAAAAAATTAAGGAATATTTTATATTTAAAAAGATCATATTCAATAAATTATAGAAATCTCTCACTTATATGTTGGAGCAAGGGACTGATAAAAAAAAAGGCTTTTAAACAAGGGAGACACATAAATGAGTTGAAATAACATTACTTATTTATGTCTGTGACTTTCCAAAATCAACATATAACAGATTGAAACACGTAAGCGAAAGATTATTATAAGTGCAGGAAAAATCTGATTATTAAGGGGAAAAAAATAATGATAGCAGAAACAACTTTGTTGTTATTTGCTTCTCACTTTAAAAATTATTTAAAATTCATTTTATACAAATTGTATCATTTACAATTCTCTTAAGTTACAATAAACAGATGAAGTAAAATCTAGCAAAGAAAAGCAAAATTATGCAAAAAAACAGACAGCATACACCAGTTTGGTCATAAAAAAAATGGTAGAAAACTCATGTAAGTATACAAGTGGTGATTTCAGAAATCAGTGTCGAAATAGTTATTTTTTTTTTTTTTTCCCACTCATTTTCCCACTTAGCACTAAAGAATAATTAATTTATGACTCTGACATTACTGTTTCTCTTTTGCTTATTACAGCTTTCCTTTATATCAAGTTTAACCATGTATATTTATACAATACACCTTTTATTTTTAACTAGATTACTGTTTTGTGTGGCTGCATCAAAAATCAATATAAAAAACCTATGTACTTATCACAGATGAATTTAAACCACTTTACTCTAACATAGCTATTTAAACTCATATTTCTAATAAAGATTACCCCCAATCATAAGACAGAATCAACTTACTGATCAGTAAAAGTATATATAAGCAGCTATTTTCTTTAAAAGAAACAAAAAGTTTTGGCACATGCAAAATACAAACACTTAAGAGATAATTTAAACTGTAAAAAATTATATCCAAATTCAAAATATAGTTCTTTAAATACAGATATTTTTGACAGATTTAAAAAGAGGCATGAAAAGTTATCACAGTAGATATATTTTAACTGAGATTACAAGAGTTTTTAGATCCAAGTGTTTAAAAGAGTTTTGCTTTTTTTCTTTATATGTAAAATTTCAGATAGCAATTATTTGCATAATTGCAAAAACAAAAATTACAAGATCACTTTGAAAGATAACTGACATGAAATTTGAATTAAATTTAGGAGCATCTAGCTGTTTTGATTTTAAAAATAAATATTTTATGAATTGACATTGCTACAAAATTCAAAGAAAGATGTTTTTGACAGATTTAAAAAAAGACATGAAAAGTTATCACAGCAGATATATTTTAAACGAGATTGTAAGTTTTCAGATTCAGGTGTTAAAAAAAGTTTTGCTTTTTCTTTATATGTAAAATTTCAGGTAGCAATTATTTGTATGATTACAAAAACTAAAATTACAAGATCACTTTGAAAGATAACTGGCATGAAATTTGGATAAAATTTAAGAGCATCTAGTTGTTTTGATTTTAAAAGTAAATATTTAATGAATTGACAATGCTACAAACTGTCTCTATCTGTACTTTGCAGTATTATATCAGGCATTATCTTCTTTGTTCCTGAAGCTAAAAAAATACTGCAAACATTTATTAGTTTTAAACAAACAAAATGTTATCATAGATGACAAAAACTTTTCAGAAATTAATACTTTAGGAGACAAATAATTTAGGTTCATAAATAATGATATAAAATTACAAATCTCCTTAAAACATCAATTTAATTATCACTAATCTAAATCCACACAATTAAAAATTTAAGGCTTTTAAACAAGTGAATTATATATAAATCATCAAACCATTTTATTATAAAGGATTTAATAAATAAAAGTGTAATTTTTAGATTTTCAATGTTCATAATTCTAAATAAAAAAGAAGGCGAGGAAAGAACAAGCAATGAAAAACAAAGATGATTAATAATTTTCATAACATTTATAATATCAATGGCTAGGTAGACTTTAACAGTGTTTTTATTCATAAATTAATATTTTCTGTTTTATATTATTCATAAATTAATATTTTTTAAAGGTAAATATACCACTCAATAACAAGTTCCCAATAGCTGTTCTTTTAACTCTAACTGTAATAAACAGAAACTATCTTTTGTTTTATAAAACAAGACTTTTATAAATAGTGTCAATTACATCACATTTAAATACTGCATACTCATAACAAAGTAGAGAGATTAAGATAAAATTGAGTAATTTAGTATTTTATTCAAATATCAAAAATTGAAAAAAAAAAAGTTTAAAAAATTAAAAACTAATACAGTAGACTCCCTCAAATCCGCACTCCTAAAATCCGCAACTCTCTAAAATCCGCACATATTTTACGGATGTAAACAATGAAACATTCAGTTCAGATGTTGGTGCAAAAATTGATTTTTTCAGTTTTATATCGATTCCATACATTTTTTAATTTATAATTTTTGTTAAGGTTATTGAATTCATGTTTTTTCATGAAGAAAGAATAATTTATTTCTGAAAAAATAAAGATATTGCTAATATCATTGGTAATCACAATCTTACCAAATATATTTATGTATTAATCAAGCTTTTTTGGTTATTAAGTCTGGCTAAACTGGAAATAAAGTTTCATTATTTTATGATCCTGGTGTGAATTAGATATGTACCTTTATGATGCAAGTTTCATTGAATAATTTAGGAAAAACACATTTCGTCTTTTATAATGAGTATTTAATTGTACATTATTGATTATTAACTTGATCTTTCCTTTTAGTATTTTAATCATTTTTAAAAATATCTACATTTTTATTATCTTAGTTTATTATTTATTTTAATATTTTAGTATATTGTATGCATTCATTATACTTTTGATTTCATTATTAATTACATTCCTAAATTTTCCTTATTATTTTTAAAAAAATGTAAACAAAGCAATGACCAGAAATCCGCAAAATTCTAAAATCCGCAAAACCTCTGGTCCCAAGCTGTGCGGATTTAAGGGAGTCTACTGTATATATAAATTGATAATGAAATATGTAAATGAATAAGTAAAAAAATTAGTTTTAATAAAACTTCATAAATTTAACATAACTTTTAAGTACCAGTATTCATGTTATTAGTATAGAATTAGTGTCAGGAATTTCAGCATCCATGCTTCTAATAAGACATACTGCAATTTTTTTGTTTGAATTCTATACAAAACAACTTAAATTTCATTTTGCACAAACAAATAGATGTATGAATTTACAAAATTTGTGTACAAAAATTTTCTCATCAGTTAAATAGTTACATTTAGAAATTCGTAGCAATTGGAAGAGATATTTTAAAATGTCTTTTTAGTGGCATTTAGTACATTAATAACTTATCAAAAATATACATACAAAAATTCTATATCTCCTGTGGTAGGTTAACTCAAAAAATTATTATGGAAAAGTTCATAGTTATAAAGACATGCAGAGAAAAAAAAATGTTTTATTTAAACAGAATAAGATTTAATATCTTACCTAAAAAAATTAAGTTAATTGTAACAACATAATTAAAGTTATGAATTTTACTTATGATCAGACTAAAGATAAATAAATGTACTTGAAATTCGGAGCAAATTTAAAAATAAAAATGTTCTATAATATGCATAACATCATATGTCATACTTTTATGGAATACACATAAACAGATTAGGACACCATAAGTTGCAAATGTAGACTGTTATTATTTAACAAAGTTAAATAATCATAATTCTATAAAATAGAATAAAAAGAAATGTAAAAATTTAAATATGAAGATTTGAGGATTATCGTTTTTGCTAAGCATTACAAACAATTTATCCAGTACAAAATTCTTTTTGTATAAAAGGCAGAAATCAAAGATAATTTTCATTACAGAATTATATTTTGAAAGTAAAACCAATTTCAACAAATATTTTTGTTGATGTATTTTCAACTTTGAAAGAATAAAATATTATAAATGACCAACACAGTGTTTCTTTAGTGCTATAACACAATCATGCTGATTTGTGAATAAATCATATGAGTTGTAAATTTTCCAGCTGAGTGAACAAATATTTACTATAGTAGTTAAACTCAGAACATCTAGCTTAACCCGCCAATGCCCTCCAAGTTGAGCTACCTGAATAATTTACCCAGACAACTTTTTGGCAATAATATCTAGTCTAATATCTGAAGACAATGAGATAAAATAACTGTCTTTATACAATTTTTATTATTATTTTTTTTAATACAGCCTGGGTGGGTTTAATTAAATAAGTTATTTTTACAAATTAATTAATATGTAATACATACATATTTTCAATGTTTTTTCATTTGACAAAATCCTATTCATTTCTTTCTTCTCTCTGTCTGTCATAGAATTTGTTCTCAGAAACTGTATAAATTAGGGCTAGAAATTTTGTATATTTATAGCTGAATACTTTCAGTCACACAATAAATCTTAAAATTTTTAAGTCATATTATAATTAAATGAATGAATTTAATGACAAAAAGTAATTTTTGCAATTTAAATTTTAAAGCAGAACCTTAAACAGAAAGTCTTTTGGTGCAGGCCAGATGGCCCTCTAATTGCTTATTTGCCTTTCTTTTAGGTCCATAATCATTTAGCAGCATAATTCTTTAGCTCTATTAATTTAAGTTGATTAAAAAAAAAAAAAAAATCAAAATTTGAACCATTTTATGCTGCATGTACCCTTAATAAAAGAAAATATTAACAGTGGAGAGTATCATTTCAATAAGGAAATACGTTATAAAGTAAAAATGATTTTGGAATGGAAATTTTACTAACAAATTTATTTTATGTTTAAAAAGTAAACAATGTTAATGAAATATGTATGTATATAAATAAAATGTATAGGGGAGACTGGGTCACATGTGAACAGTCTACATAAACATAGCTTTTTCTTTTAGCTGGGTTAATTTCTATAAACTAAAACTCCTTAATCTAGTAAACGGAACTTTTTTTAAGTGTGGTATTTTTTTTAAATTAACTTTATAGTTCTTACATTTTTTAAAGAGTTTTATAAATTCAAAAAATTGTTCACATGTGCCCCAATGGTGGGGCAATTGTGAACACACATGTGAATAAAAAGGAAAATTATCCTTTGATATTTTTTTTATTATCTTATTCATATGTTACTATAATCACTAGTTATATTATGCGTTAAATTTACCACAAAGAAAAAAAATACGTGTCTATTTCTCTTATTTCTGTGTGATGTATTTGAGCAAAAGATTATAAAATGAAAATATGTAGATTGGAGGGGGGGGGGGGGGGAGCTTAGACGATTGATAAAATATTATTGCAATCAAATGAAAAAATAAAGAAGTTAACTTGAAAAAATAAATTAAAGCATTTAAATTTTGCTTAAGGGTTTTTATTTGAGGGGATTTTGGGGAGAAGTTATTTAGATAATATTTACAGAAATCTGCCAAAATGCAAAAGATTTTCACCGCTATATTTGCCTTATTTACCTCCAAATTAAAGATGATGTGTTTTCTGATTATAGGCTCCCTCCAAATTTATTTATTTATTTATTTATTTGCTTTTGAAAGAGGAGGGAGGAGCCATAATCAAGATTTTATGGTATTTATAGGTTTAAAAAATTTACTTCCTTAATATATATATATATTCAAAGCATCAAATAACATAGCTGTTTTAGAATGGAAGTAAACTAATACTGCTAGTTTGGAATAAATGAAATAGAAAAATTTGCTAAGTTGCTTAACTTAATACTTTTTGTATTACCGATACATAAAAAATAGCATTGAAACCTTTACATAAAATAACGCATAACACTTATTACATTTTAGAAAACATTAAATTTATTTAAATTACCATTGAACCTAAACAAGCTTATCACTTTTTATGTATTTGCTGACAGATGTGTTTGTAGAAGTCTCAATACAAAATGAGCTTCGTATGACGGAAATGTCTTGTATTTCAAGAAAATAGCAGATATTGGAGCTGATATTATTTCTCATGAAGTTAACTGAGAGGAACATAATCGCAGAATGATTATTGAGGAACTTATGAACTGTTCATATCTGCCCTAACTAAGCTCTTCACAAATGCCCCACATTCCCCCCTAGAGTTAAAAATGACAAATTATTAATATTTCTCAATTTTAGAACTTTTTTTTTCTTTTATTCAAAAATATTAATAATATTCATAGTATATGTCAAAGTTTTAGGATTAAAAAAAAAAAAAAAAGAATAAATAAATAAAGTTATTATCTTAGCAATTTGGAATGGAGATTTTGAGATCAATAAACAGTGTTTTGGCTCCTGAGGACAAACAAAATGTTCGAAGAACTTCAAAAAAATTTTAGCATCTCTCTATAGGTGGTACCATCTTATGATAATTTTTTTAAACAAAAAAACTAATGAAAATATGATGATAATAACTAATGAATAATAATGAATAATAACTAATGAAAAATGGCAATGATCATGTCTGACCCATGTTCACATGTGCCCCAATCTCCCCTATGTATGAATCTGTATGCAAATATATTTTTTTAAACAATTCAGAATGAGTACTTTATAATTGTACTTAAGAAATATTTTACTATTGCATCTCATCTTTAAAAAATATTTAAAGAAAATGCAATGTGCTGTTTTAAAAGATAAAAACCTGTTACAAAAACATTTATCAATTAACAGACTCGTAAAGAAAGTGAAGCAAATCTGATAACACTGACTGATACTGCACAGCAGTTTGACACCAGGTTTTAGTGGCAAAAGGTTAAGTGAGCTGTGTTGGCAAGATGCTGCCGTAATTGGTAGAGCACTGGCAATTCAAAAGGAGCTTCACTCTTGACAAGACACTTTTCTCATTCGATGGGAAAAATTACAATTCATATTGTGGTTTTTTCTTTGAAAATTTTCTTGGGAAACTATTTTATAAACACTTATTTTCAGTATGGAGGTTGATGATATGGATGATGTTGTTGTTGAGGATGAGGAGGTCCTTGATTGCCAGAGTTCATATGTCTTAAGTGTGCTACAAGAGCAGCAGTCTGCTGATGTTGTTGCTGCTGCTGCTGTTGTTGTTGGTGCTGCTGCTGCTGCTGTTGTTTTTGCATAGCCATCAGCTGCTGCTGTTGCTGATGACACAGCTGCTGCATGTGCATTTGATTAGAAGGTCCACTAGACATAGCTGACATTGACTGAGGGTTAGACTGGCTGCCGTAATTTGTTCCACTATTCTGCACCATTTGAGAACCAGATAAATGGGTACCTCCAGCCATCTGATTAACAGTGACATTGGGAGCTTGCATGTTACCCTGACTCATACCGTACTGGGGCCTAAAAGCACAAAGGAAACAATAAAAAAGGCATATTGTAAATAATCCAGAAAATAACAATGGTAGAATGAAACATACTGACATAAAATCAAAATTTATTTATAATGTCATCAAAAATAATATTAAAATGGAGTACATTTCCACCAATATTCAAATCGTTGATACGCTAACAAAATTGTTGCATCATATACTATCATATTGTTATGTAATATAATGCAATATTTTCTATTCTAAATAATAAAAAATCATTTATTTCTCCCAACTTAAGATATGTGTCTACATTCGAGGCACTAAAAAAAACATTGAAATTTTTATCAAACATGTGTTTTCTGTGAAATTATAAAAGTAATTTTTAATGGAATTTTAATTAACTTTTCAAATTTAGGTAATATTTAGTCAAGTTTTAGTAAAAAATTGTGTTTATGCCAAATCTTTTACAATGAAATCTATTCAATATAGTTCACTTTTTTTCTCAGCAATATATACAGTCAAACCTCATTAACATGAACCTCAAGAGGAATCAAAATGTTGTTCATGTTAACAGTAATTCATGTTAAGCGTGTTCATGTTGATGAGGTTTGACTGTATTAGCAAACCACCAAGACTGTATTAGCAAAATATTTGCAATACCTCTTAAATTTACTAACATGTACCAAATTTTGTACACAAAGTATCTTAAAAAAAATATGTATTTTTCAATAAAAATGGCTCTTAAATTAATATATACAAACTTACAAGCTATATTTTAGTTCATATCATACATATAGATGGGCAGAAACTTGTCACAAAATGTTATTTCAATATCTTAAAAACTTTTTAAGAAATATTGTTTTATGTAACTTATACAATGAAAAATGCAGTTTTCAAGAAAACACAAATTAAGATTTTGATAAAGCAAAAAAAAAAAAAAAAAAATATTATGTATAAAGTTTACAATTTTAAAATACATCCTACTTGTAGGTGTTTATATATTTGTGCATTAAACGTATTTCCCTTTCTATGGCTTTTTAAACACTCACTTCGGGTTTCAAAAACTTCATTTCTGGTTTATATTTTGGGCTATAACTTTGCATTTTATTATTGCTGAATCAAAAGTAAAGCATTTTGGAATCTTAAATGTTTAAATTTAAATTTAAAAAAAAAATGCAAAACAGCAATTTGAGGGTAGGCTCATACTTTAAGTTATTATTAATCTTCAAAATTCAATTTCAAATTATAAATTTATCTTTCAATTATAAAATAAGTATGGAATAATTTCTAATATTTAAATTTAAATTCTATCACACATTAATAGTTATATTAAATCAAACAATAATAATAATCTGTTTCAACAATTTAAGTTTTAAATTTAATTTTCAAAATCTTGCAATCTCTTGTAAACATAAATTTCTTCTTTGTGTTTCGATATTAAAAAAAAAAAAAAAATATTTATCAATATTTTGGTTTTATAATATATTCAATAGATAAAAATATTTTTTCTCATTTCACTAAAAAAATTTCAGTGCATTTTAGCAATAGCTCTGGCAGAAAAGCGAAATAATATATTTTCTATATTTCTTAAAATATTTAAAGAACTGATTTATTTTCTTACCTATTGGGTTGAGGTATATACTGCCCCTGCTGATTGCGAATAGAGCTTGGTCCCATCATTCCTGGACCGGTTTGAGGATTTGGATAGGACTGGTTAAAACTATTAGGAAGCATAGATGAATTTCTAGACTCCATAATGCCAGAATTTGCTTGCATATTAGAGCCACTATAATTACCATAACTTTGATTTATGCCTGCATAAAAGAATATTTCATGTAAGAAAAATAACAATACTACAATTATGAGATTCTACAATATTAATCAACAATCTATGATAGTTTATGCTTAAGTATAATAAATCACAATACCCTGAGGTGCTAAGTGATGCAATGGAGCAGTTTGAGCTGTATTTCCTTGCATGCCATGGGGATACATAGGCCCACCAGGTGCACCCTGAAATCACAAACACAAAAACAAAGTTTTTATAAAGGAATTTCAAGTTATACAAGAAATGAGGTAGACTTTGAGAATTTTGATTTTACCCTTTGTAAAAAAAAAAGAGTTATATTAAATGAAAATTAACTAAACTATTTTGAAATTTAATTAGAAAATTTTAAATTGCCTTTTTTTTGTTTTTCCTATTATATTAAAAAAAAAAAAAAAAAAGAAAGAAAGACATTATTATTATACTGCCAAGTATTTTCAAATGGTATTCAATAATTTTCATTAAAATAATAATATGGAAAATAATATTTGAAAATGATACATTTTAAATATTTATTCTATAAGTTCAAATTTTAAACTTGATTTAAGTTTGTTGATTAAAAATGAAATTACAACATTCAAATAACTTAAGTGTAGTACAGTAGACTCCCTCAAATCTGTACTCCTAAAATCTGCAACTCTCTAAAATCCGCACATATTTTACGGATGTAAACAATGAAACATTCAGTTCAGATGTAGATGCAAAATTTGACTTTTTTAGTTTTATATCAATTCCATATACTTTTTAATTTGTAATTTTTGTTAAGGTTATTGAATTCATGTTTTTTCATGAAGAAAGAATAAATTATTTCAGAAAAAAATAAAGATATTGCTGATATCATTGGTAATCACAATCTTACCAAATATATTTATTTATTATCAAGCTTTTTTAATTATTAAGTTTGGCTAAACCTGAAATAAAACTTCATTATTTTATGATCTTGATGTGAATTAGTAATGCACCTTTATGAGGCAAGTTTCATTGAAGAATTTAGGAACAACACATTTCATCTTTATAATGAATATTTAGTTGTATACATTATTGATTATTAATTTGACGTTTGCTTTTACTATTTTTATCATTTTAAAAACTATCTAAATTTCACCTTATTTTTTTAAATCAAAATTCAAAATCAATTAAATAAGAATTCCCTATGCTGAGAATTAGAATTTAGGAGAAAAATAAAAACAAATAGATAAAATACAAAACTTCAAAAATTAAAGTAAAAACAGAGAACATACAACATATTTTGAAGATGAAAATCCTTCTTTATCTGACTAAAATACATTCAACCAATACAAAAGCTGAAACAGATTTTTTTTCCAGCACTTGTAGTAGTTGCATAAATTTCAAAATGAAGAAGGAGAATTGGCTATTTTAAAAATTACTATGCATCCAATGTTTTTATTTTATGATGTAAATTTGTATTTTAAGAAACACCAGAAGTGTAATTTTCCCAATTGAAAATGACATAAAATTTTTGAAAGCTTTAATTAAATGCAGACCTGCCAACCTTTGAAAAGGTGAAATTGTAGCACACAAAACTCAAATTAATCTGGCAATTGGTTGGTTGGTTTTGCAGGACTTGCCTTTTTTGTATGCAAATCACTTGATTTTGTACACTATTTCAAACATTGCCCCTATAAAATCCTTCATCTGCCTTGAAGAAATTCTAGAAATGATGCCCCTGTTTCTAAGGAAGGGAATTCCTAATATAAATATATACAGATGCACAATTCACTGGTAGTTAATATCCATTAAGAGGGTTTATGTTAAGAAGTTTGGTTTATAGCCTAATTTTTTTCGCCCCTTGAGCATTTGTTAATGTCTGAATTTTTGGTCTAATGACTGATTTTTTAAAACTTTCATAACCGAATGCTTTAATATTTCAGAACAGAATCACTCCTGAAAAATATTCTGCATGAACTAAAATTCACAACTGGAGAAAAAAAAAAAAAAAAAAAAAAAAAAAAAAAGTATGTTTTTGTAAAAAAATTGTAGTTTAAAACCTATTTTCGTAGCATCATAGTTTATAATTCCAAATCATAGCAACTACATTTGTTTTCATAACAGTTGGCAGGTCTGTAAAGGTATTAATTTTAAATATAATTTTCTTTTCTATTTATTCTACTTTTACGTTTAGTAATTGACAATATTATTTTTTTTTTCATGAAATAGAAGTTTTCATCATAGATTGCATTTTAAATAAAATTATAACCAAATTAAACAAAAGATGAAATAGTTTTACATAGTGAGAAACATATTTGTGAAATAATTTCAAGTAAATAAAAACTAAAAAACTGTTGTGAAAAATATTCACATTACTATAACATGGAAACATAGACTAAAAGGTACCAAGTTAAACATAAATTCTAGTATATCTAGAGAATTAATAAACATAATTAGTAATTTCCATGATAGAAACAAGGAATTTCATAAGATATCACAAATGATTAGGAAATCAATTAAAAATTGACAAAGGGAAGTGTCTGAATATACAAATAAATAAATGAAAAACTCTTGAATGAATTTAAATAAATTTGCCTGTTATATTTTAGCCCTAATTGCAATTTATAATTTTTGCTATATGCCCAATGCAGTATGACTAAAAATCAATTACATCTGAAATAAGCAACAAATATCTATTTATTTATTTTCCAAAGAGAGTAGTTAGATCTTTCCACATTCATAAAATTTTTTGATATGTACATATATTTCATGAAGTGAATGTTTTTAGAGTTGCAACCATATCTCAAAGAGCTTTTTGATATTTCATCCTTTAGAATAAAATTCCTAAAATTTTAGACTGGTACACCAGTAAGTTTGAACTTTAATTTTAATCTCCAGCAGATAACAATGTTACCGAGAACTGGTTTACACATGTCTTGAATACCTAATCTCAAAGAGGTTAAATAAAAACCTCTAAAATGTAACTAATAAAAAAATGATCAAAAGTTTTCTTGGAGGCACCCCCATAAAGCTAAAATGCCCAGATCACCTATTTAATAAATCTGTTTCCAAATGTTAAAATTTAAATCTTCCTGATTATATAGGTAAAATAAAACTTAAATTATTATCTTTTATTGACATTTAAACAAGGAGTAGCACCATGATTTTATATTGATATGCAAAATATAAAAAGTTTACTGTTTGGCTCAGCCAAGAAAGACACTAAAACTGGTCTTGGCTCAGTTCTACTGTTAGGGTAACTGTCCATTCAACTTTATTTTAGTAAAATTCAATTTTTTTTTTTTTTTTTTTTTCCCATTTAGTTGATCATTCGGAGAATTATGTCTTCCTGCTCCTATGGACGGTGTTCCTTTCTATAAATTTTGGAACCTTCAAAAGAAGGAAATCTATCCAGCCACACAGTAGTAGATGAGAACTACAAATACTTCTGACTTATTGTCATATATGCACACACACACATATATATTATTAGTTGAATTTGCTAATGATTAACTTGAATTGTACTACTGGTGTGAAAAGAAGCCTCGCAACAAATATGTTCCTTATATCCAGTTAAATATTTATTTATTTACTTATTTTCAAATTTTGTTTTTATCTAGGAAGAAAGAAGCAGTGTGTTAAATACAAGCAGAATTTTTAGTTTTTTTCAACATTTTTGAAATTCTCTCCAAAGATTCCAACATAGAATAGCAAAACAAATTATTTTTTCTCCCCTGTCAATGATAGTTAGAGAAATGAAAAAGAGATTTTTGATTTAAAAAAAAAAAATCTTAAATGTTTTTCAAAGTAGTATTGAAATTTGCTATGCTATTGATTTGTTCTACTCATCAATTCAGGGTGTAATTTTACTATTTTACTTTCTAAAAAAAAAAAAATGTACAAGAGCACAACTGATGATAATTTCTTCCATCCAGAAGTCTACAGACAAGGAAATATTGTGTTTGGTCATGGATTGGGGAAAATTTTTGGAGATTCTAAAAACTTTTATTCGACACCATTCAATACAGAATAGAATGTTTTCATACTATAGCTGATATGTGTATGTAAAATGACTTGGAAAACCCTGGCATAAAGTTTGGAATCTTCCAAATTTAAGTAAAGACAGTCTTATATTATTGTAAAAAGAATATACTAATCTAGAAATCAAATGGTCATTCTAGACAAACATTATAAAACTAACCTAAAGCACATTTGACACTCTAATCTTGAAAAAAATTTCCTTATACTACAATGTGTTTATTACTATGCTGAGTGTGAAAAAATATATGCATGTATGTATATTAGTTAGTCATAATTTATCACTATCCAATTAACTGACCAAATAGAATACATTATGTGATATGAGCAAATGAAAAAACTCTAAATTGTTGCACTTATTATTAAATCCCACATTTTACATTAATGGTAATAAAAATAGTAAAGCAACAGTCAAACATTCTACTAAAAAATATTTTGAAATATTTGTAAATGAATGTTAGAATATGTAAAATCTTCTACTTATTTAAAGAATCTTACCTAAAAACCAATTTACTCTAACATAATATCACAAAAATTGCAGGGGAAAAAAAGGGTTACTTATTTAATGCATTTAAATTAGTGTTGACATTGAAATATGGACCCAGGACACATAAAATATAAGACAAATTTGATACACAACACTAATTTATTTTTTACTTTAAAAATTATATAATAATATTAGCTATTTTTTTTTGAGGGGGGGGGGGAGGGGATAATTGACTTCAAATTGACCTATTTGCAAATTATTTTTTGCAACTTCTACAGATTCTTCAGCTATTAGTTTTATTTTTTATTCTGCAACAATTTAATTTGCTGTGATGCTAGATTTGACCTATTTGCACATTAATTTCTGCAACTTCTACAGATTCTTCAGCTATTAGTTTTATTTTTTTATTCTGCAACAATTTAATTTGCTGTAATGCTTTTCATTTGCTTCTTTTTTTCCTTTTCTAATCTGACTGTCTTTGTTTTTCTGAAACTTCACCATATCTCATGCATGATAATTTTGCTTATTGAAGCACATGAGATACATCATTGAACAAATTAAATGAAGAATGTGCTACAAGAAGCTTCACTGCCCACAAAATTTCAGCTTTGAGAGTACTTTCCTGCATCACGAAATGGGATAGATTTTTTTTTATTTTCATTAATAACAGATCCTAATATTTTCTAAGAAACCAAAATCAAACATTTTAGATGAAGTTGATCGTGAAGTTAGTTTTTTACTCTTAGTATGACTTATAACAAACAGCTAGCTTTCTCATGTTGCTCAGGTTGAAAGTCCTCTTTCAAAATTTACAATATGCAGCAAATAGATTTTTTAGAACTTCAGCAATCCAACCAGAAAAATCAGGATATACTTGTGAATCCATTCAATCCATATTAAATACAGACTTTGAAGAACTCATTACAAGAAATTTAATTGATGAAAAGGCACCCCTTATTAAGTCAAACAAAATGGAACTCCAATATTCATGAATTACGCATGTGCCTGTTGCATCAACATTGTTTTGATTTTGATGGTACCAGGTCATGCATGCTGAAAGGGCTTTGCACTGAAGAGAGAAAACAAAAAGAAAGAATTTATGCACATTCACAGATGGATGGGATGAGAACAGGTGCTTTGTGGATTTAGTCATACGCAAGAAAAGGGGTATACATGCTTTTGCGAAGTGTAGTAGAAAAAAAAAATATTTCACCACTTTTTTTTTTTTTTTTTTTTTTTTCTTCTTTCCTGAGGAGCGATTTAAGATTAAAAAGTAATTTCTGTTTGAAAATACCACAAACAAACAAAAATTCCTGTGTTTTCCCTGTTTTTGTAAGGGAAATTAAAATCTTCTGTGTTTTATAGTGGCGTGGCAACTCTGTAAAGATTGTAGGCATAGGATGACTATGTAAGGTAAACAGTAAATAAATCTTGAATCTGGGCTTAAATTCACACATACAAAAAACTGTCATTTAAACAATTTTTCTTCGCAAAAAACATATTAAATGAAATTTAGTCAGTCAGAGGAAGTCTTTAGGCAGTTAAATTTTTTATAATTTGATTCTAAAAAATAGCTTGTTTAAACTTCTAATATTTAAAAAAGAAACATTGCATAGTAAAGATCTTAAAATATACATTTAATGGTAAATGAAACTATTAATCTAAGAAATGAATCTCATGGATGGAAATCATCCATCCAATAGGATATGATTAAATTCATTGAAATCCAGTAATTGTTTAAAGCTACTTGCTCTTTATTATAGGCTGATTTAAATAACTGGAGAAAAATAAGAAAACAACAAATGGAAAACATAATTTTAACGTTTTTCTGCATTGAGTCCATTGAAAAAGTTTTCAAGATTTAAGGTCTTGCACATATAAAGTATTTTAAAGATGACATTTTTTTTTTTTTATTGAAAATTTTGTGAGGTTGTTTTCATTTTTCAAAGTTTCATTAACCTTGCGAAAACATTTTTTAGAGGGTTTAGGAAGTTAAACATATTTTATCTTACAATTTCTCAATTCTTTTAAGAAATTATAATATTATTTTATAATAATTACAATTTAATTACCATTTAATAAAAATGCAACAAGCTATTCAATAATTTAAAAAATAAATTATGAAATACTTTTTTTAGCTATGAATATTCAATGTTAAATGCAATGTTACAGTAACATTAATTGATTTGCATGTTTCTCTTTTCATATTCATTTAACAGAATATTTAATCATAAAATTGTAACTGCGCATTAATTCATAATAAAAATTATTTTAATTTAAAAAAGAATGAAAATAATTAGTGAAAAGTTGACAATAAAAAATATTTATCCAGATAATCTTTCCTAAGAGGTATCTCAAAATAATATCATTACATATATATCTAAATGAATAATACAGTTAAGCACAATTATAAGAACAAAGTTACACTCTCAATGAAAGGATGTGAAAAATACAATACTAAAAGTGCTACCTTAACACAAGAGATATTTGATTTTTTTCTTTTAATTACCGGCATTCCTTGAGGTCTTAATTGCTGCCGTATCATCATTTGCCGCTTTTGCATCATTTCCATGGAGAACCCTGAAGGTGCTGAACTTCCAGAGTGAGTGCCAGGATGTCCAGGCATAGGACCACCAGCTCCAGGCCCACCCAGGTGACTTCCACCCATATTTCCAGGCATAGCTCCTCCAGGACCTGCTCCACCACTAACTCCACCCCCTTGATGCTGGGTGTTACTCCCAGGACCCTGGAGGAACTGGGCAGAAGGATGTCGGGCCCGTAGCATAGTGCTGAGAGCTTGCTTGGACTGCGAAAGCGGACGTTCATACCTTGGACCACCTGCTTTAGATGGAAATCACAAATTATAACTTAAGTAATTAGTCCAAAATTATAAAGCAAAGAACATAAACCTAAGTAAACTGGATTGTTTTTAATAATCATCCATGCATTTAATTCAGTAAAAAAGTTATTTTAAAATTGCAAGAAAACCACTGAACCAATTAGTACATTTCATAGTTTAATAGAAAGGACTTGAACATCACAAGGTCAGGAATAATATGAATTTTCTTTTCTATCCTTTTCTATTTTTGTAGGCTTAATTTTCAATGCAAACAAAAATTTCAATTTTTTGAATTGATAGATATCTTGTCCATTATTAATGTGGAAATCCTTAAAAAATTCTAATACTAATCATAAAATGTTAAGAATAAAAATGCAAAGGTTTTTCCATTTTCTAATTTTGAGGAATTTTTCATGATGCATAAAAGAGTATGTTTTACTTTAACTAATGATGATAGCAGGAATTATGGTTGTGAAAAAAATCACAAAGCTCTTCATTGTTCTGCATTTTTTTTTTTTTTTTTTTTTTTTTTTCGGACTTTCGAAAAATTCATTCAGATGAAAGGTATATAAAAAATTTCGAAATTTTTTATTTTGAGGAAAGGATGTAAAAGGCAATAAAGTAACAAAAATTTTGCATAAAAAAGAAGTCGATCGGATAGTTAATTACTGAGATATTTCTAATCCTGTTTTTCACATTCTTTGATTTTTCATGACCCTATATTTCACTCAAATTTCAATTCAAAGACATATTCTAATTGGAAATGAGATGCTTAATCTGATGCACTAAACTGTTAGTTAATATGATAATTATTTTTGGAGTTATAAGAATGTTTCTTTTACGCAATTCGGTAGTAATTGAGTAGTTAGGCGTTTTATATAATTTGTCGAAATTAGTTCATCGGAAATTCATTAATAGAGCATTACTATGTTTATTAAAAATATTTAAATATAGGTTTAAATTTTGCTTTGAAATTGCAATGCATTTTATAAATAGTTTCCACATGTTTTATTTTCATGTGTTATGGTATGCATATCCATGATGGGTAAGTATTATGGTGGTGTAATGTGCCATTTTGAAACACTCCATAAAGTGGCCATCTGTATATAGTGACCATTTTAGCTGATCCCAAAGATTTTCACCTTAGACAGGTTCCACTGTGCATTAGAAAACATAATAGCACAACAGCATTCACTTCATTTTTAGCAATGTCCAAATGTTTTAAATTGAAAGGTCAAACTGTGTAGATTTGCATGAGAAATTATATTTTTAGACTAAAACACAAAACACTTTAAAAAATAATGATTAAATAATATTTTTGCTTTTATTGAAAAACACATGTATGTAGATTAGTACATATGTAAAACTATGTGTATATTTGAGAATAATTAATATTTTAGTGTATACATGCATAAAATTAACAGCTTAAAATTTGATGCAAGAGGTAGAATATCATTTTCATTTATGGCTATAACTTGAGAAAGGACTGAAATTAGTTAAAAGCAAGATTGTAATTGTGAATATTAATTAATAAAATAATAATAAACATTGTGAATATCAACGTTAAAAAAAAAAAAAAAAAAAAAAAAAAAAAAAAAAAAAAAAAAAAAACCTGCAGATGGATGTCAGGCAAGAAATCAATACATTTAATATTAAAGATTTAATTTTGGTTTGAAAATGATAATAATTTGTACACTGACAACATTGATGATTTATGAAATCTTAAAAAGAAATGATTCACATTAAGCAGTTTCATTTTTTTACATAACAAATAAATAAATTAGAAACTGAAGATTTAGAAAGTTGAGCAAAGAACACTGCAGAAAATTTGTTAATTATTTAGATCAGAGAAATTAAGGATTAAAGATCTTTAAAATAAAAAAACTGATTTGACTTTGACATTTGAATTATAGCAATGTTAATATAATAATGTTTAACCAATGAAGAGGTCCTTTAAAATTCTGTCCTTTTGAATCACAAAAATCTCAGATTAAATAAAACAAAATTTTCCAAAACAGAATACTGAAATCCAAAAAGCCAGAAACATGATAGGTCTGGAATCTAGCCACCACACATTTTATCTTAAATAAGACACATTTTGCAAATAAATCAAAAATTGAAACCATTTTCATTTTAATGATAGATTCATTTATTTCATTTTGGTAAACATATCCTCTGGAGGAATCACTTAAAAATCTAATCATTTGTAACATTTGGGAGTCCAGACAGCTGACCTTTGTCCTTAAGAGAAGTAGAATCCCCGCCCCCCCACCTGGCTTATTAATTTTTTTTACAAATATTGTGTTTAGAGATTTATAATTAATAACTCTGTAATTTTCGTTAAAATATTCTCAGAGGATCTCCAATTATCAAATAAAAATCAAATTTAATTTCCTTCTCCCCAACAACATTTATAGGACCTGCAGATATAACTACAGATAATTTTTGGACTAGGATTCTTTTGGAGTTGTAACATTGATACATATATTGCATTTATAGATTTCAAAGGTATGCATCTATTAATATTTTTTATGCTCTTTCCAAATACAGTAGAGTCCCTCAAATCCGCCCAGCTTGGGACCAGAGGTTGTGCAGATTTTAGAATATTGCGGATTTCTGGACATTGCTTTGTTTATATTTTTTAAAAAGTAATTTCAATGTAATTAATAATGAAATCAAAAGTACAATGTATAATCAAAAGTATAATTAAAATATACTAAAATATTATAATAAGTAATAAACTAAAATAATAAATATTTAGATATTTTTTTAAATGATTAAAATACTAAAAGCAAAGGTCAAGTTAATAATCAATAATGTACAATTAAATATTTATTATAAAGATGAAATGTGTTTCTCCTAAATTATTCAATGAAACTGGCTTCATAAAAGTACATTACTAATTCACATCAGGATAATAAAATAACAAAGCTTTATTTCAGGTTGAGCCAGACTCAACAACTAAAAAAGTTTGATTAATAGATAAATATATTTGGTAAGATTGTGATTACTTATAATATCAGCAATATCTTGATTTTTTTAGAAATAAATTATTTTTTTTTCATGTAAAAACATGAATTCAATAACCTTAACAAAAATTACAAATTAAAAAAATGTATGAATCGATATAAAACTAAAATAATAAAATTTTGCACTTGTATCTGAATTGAATATTTCCAGGGATGCCACTCAAAAAATAGCAAAAAAGAGGAAATTATGCGCAAGGTAAAATTTGCGACATTTTCACAACTTTATGTGTGAATTTTGAAAATTATACTGTTTATAATAAACTAAATAAAGAATTACAGCTTTTCTTTTGTTGTAAACTTTTAATTTATAAGAGCAAGTTAAAATGATTTTTCTTTAGTTCACAGTATTTTAAACCAATTCAAATAACCCAGCAATAGATTCAATGATTATTCCACGAGTGAATAGCAAAATTTTGAGGGTTGTTTTTTTTATTTGATGAAAATAACTGTTTTATTTCATGATCGTTTGGCGAAAATCGCCGTTTTGTTTAGCGATCGTTCGACAAAAATCGCCGTTTCACATCATGATCGTTTGATGAAAATCATCGTTCCACATCGTGATCTTTTGACAAAAATCGTCGTTTCACATTGCGATCGTTTCAGAAAAATCACCGCTTCATTTCGCGATCGTTTGACGAATATCGCAGTTTCATATCGCGATCTTTTGACGAAAATCGTCGTTTTACATTGCGATTGTTTGACGAAAATCGCCGTTTTATTTAGCGATCGTTTGACGAAAATCGCCGTTTTATTTAGCGATCGTTTGACGAAAATCGCCGTTTTATTTAGCGATCGTTTGACGAATATCGCAGTTTCATATCGCGATCTTTTGACGAAAATAGCCGTTTCACATCATGATCGCTTGACGAAAATCACCGTTCCACATTGCGATCGTTTGGCGAAAATTGCCGTTTCACATCATGATCGTTTGACAAAAATCATAGTTTCACATCGCGATCGTTTGACGAAAATCGCCGTTTCACATTGCGATCGTTTCAAGAAAATCACCGTTTCACATTGCGATCGTTTCAAGAAAATCACCGTTTCGTTTCGCGATCGTTTGATGAAAATTGCTGCTTTATATCGCGACCGTTTGATGAAAATTGCTGCTTTATATCGCGACTGTTTGAAGATAATAGCCGGTTTTTTTCAATCTTTTAACGAAAATCGATGTTATATTTCGCGATCACTTGACGAAAAGGGCTATTGTAATTCGCGATCGTTTGATGGAAAAGGTTATTTTATTTCGCGATAGTTCGACGAAAATCGTTATTTTATCTCGTGATCACTTAACGAAAATCGCGAATTCTTAAAAATAAAGAAAAGCGGAAATCCGCCAAAAGGCGGAAAAGTGGCATCCCTGATATTTCATTGTTTACATCTGTAAATTATGAACGGATTTGAGAGAGTTGCGGATTTTAGGAGTGCGGATTTGAGGGAGTCTACTGTATGTAATTTTTTTTTTAAATCAATTAAAGCCTTTTTATTTTACCATAAAATTGATATAAAAAGAAAATCTTGCCTATAGCACATTATTTAAATCAAAGCTTCCTCTATACCACTAATTATCCTTATTTTACTTGCAATTTTTTGGATAGATTTAAAATTTTCAGATGTTTGATAACACTTAATTTTAAAGAAAGAAGCAGAGTTGAATTTTAAAAAAAAGAAGCTAATTTTTTTTTAAAAAACCATACAGTTTTGTACAAAAGCATCTATAAACTAAGTATTTTACATCTGATAACACTTTAAAATTTTAACCACTTCACCAGTTGCCCCGAGATAAGTCGGGGGTTAACGCACTGTTTCCCCATACCCGTCGCCGGTTAAGTGGTTAAAGAAGGTGGGAGAATTGAATTTTGGGTGAGGAAGGGGGGAATTTTTCTTATAATCGTCTCATTTTCTGCAGTAAATATTCTTTATGTATTTTTATTTTTATTTATTTTTTTTTTTTTTCTGATAGAGACCTTTGATAAATTTATCTATTAAATACAAAGATTTCAAAGAGGGGGATGTGTAAATTCTGGAAGGAACATCTTCCTTTTAACAATTTTTTGAGCGCAAGAGCAAAACCATGGGAAAGGAGGGGGTAGGGGTGAAATCAATTTTATAAACTTTTTCAGAAACCCTCATATGATATATTATCGGAAAGGGCTTCAACTACTCTTTCATACTAATTTGCATATACAGGGAGTAATTTTCTAACTCAGCTGTTACAGCAAGATTCAATCTCATTTGAAGGATTGACTGAAAGTGAAACTCCTCATGGGCCTCTGATAGATGGGTCTATTTTGACCCCAGACAAATTAGGAGGCTTTCCAATTTTTTTTTTTTTTTTTTTTTTTTTGGGGGGGGGGGAAGTGACAATATATATATATACATATTTTTTTTTTTTTTAATGTGACATATTATTTTAAAGTTTTTGGCCTGTACATTACTAAGCACTCACTCACCCTTCTCTAATTTAACCTTTTCTTTCTTTTTTTTTAATAACTAGAGGGCATTTTAAAATTCTAATTTATTTATTACTACCACATAATTTTTTTTCAATATATATATATATATGTATATATATATATATATGTATATATATATATATACATATATATATATATATATATATACATATATATATATATATATATATATAAGAAATCTTAAAAATAGCAGCTTTTTCCCTATCTTCTTACAATGAGCAGGCATGAAATTCAGACAAAATATAATTAAAGATATAAAGTCATACAAATTTAAGGTTCATTAAAGAATATTATCATGGGCATAAGTAATGACAGGCAGATCAGATAGTTTCCTAATAGCATATCAGGGTTGGTAAAAAACCGGGTTTTTTTGAAAAAAACCAAAAACCATGGTTTTTTTGGTTTAAACCAGGTTTTTTTGGTTTAAACCGGGTTTTTTTAAATATGTTTTCCTGTTACATATGCATGGAAATTTATGAACAAAAGTAAACATTTTTTAATATATAAGTAATAATTTGATTTAAAGGTAATTCTAATCAATATAATTATTTAATATACAATCAATTATGTAGAAAATTGAAATTCTTTAAAATCTAAACATTTTTAGAAAAAGCTGTGTCTTATATTTCATAAATAAAATGTGCTACATAATGAAACATTGATACCCTGAAAATCTTAATGAACAATCTTTTGATTACTAGCACTAGAAATAAATATATGATATAGATTCATATATAAAACTTCATATATATTATTTTCAAATGGTTATTCAAAATAATTAATTTGAAATACTTGTTATATGTGATGTCTGATTTTTTTGTTAGAAGACTGCATGAGTTAATTATCTTTTATTGAAAAATAAAGCTTTTTATAAAGAATTTTTGGAAGGATTTGAATTTAGCTGTAGAGTCTTTACACACTTCAAGCATTGTGTTTTCTAAAACTACCAATTAAAGGATGACTGTTAAATAAACAAAAATATCTATTTAACAGCTTTTTAGACTATTGAAAAACATTGATGTTAAAATATACAGTAGCTTTATAAATGCTGTCATCTACCAAAGAATTTAAACAGCCATCAGACTGCATGCTCTATTATAACAATTAGTATTTTCAAACATCTAAACTAAAAATTGCATTTTTAGGCATTTTTATGAGACTTTTTTTCTATTACGTCTCAAGCAAACCTTGTCTTCCCCCCCCCTCCCCCTCCACCCTTTCTGCCAATTTTCTTAACTGATCTAAGTAATGTGTTTGGTTATGCAATAGAAGATTTAAATATATCTTTTGCATATTTTAATCAATGTAAATAGGTGCTTTACTAATGCCTAATTTTTCAGTGTCTTCTTATTCGACTTCATATCTTGAGTTTTTTTTTTTTTTTATTATTATTCTTAAAAAATAATTCCTCCAATCAAGAAAAATTTCTTTTAGAGCTTGACTGAAATTTTAAAGATCATTTATGTCATTATCTGTACATCTGCGTTTCTCAAAGGAAAATATTTTTTAAATCTAAATATTGCATATTTTTCATCTATTTTATTTTTGCTAAATTTACATGATTTAAGTGTTTTCTGTAGAGTTTCAGATATGTTCATCAGTGCATGAAATATGCATTCTACATGTATACTAACATGACCTTGACTAGACTCACTATGTCTTATGGTGACTATTGAGATAAGACTTAAAAATAGAAATTACTTTCATCCAATATTTTGAAACACTTAAATTACAAAAATGAGAAAATATTATATTAAATTTGTTCTAAAAAACTAATTGGTTTGAACTTACCAACCTGGCTGGCAAAAAAATAAAATTATAATGCAAAAAACCCAATCCCAATGTAAGAATGCAAAAAAAAAAAAAAAAAAAAAAACAAAGGCTTGTTATATAGGTGTAAATTAACGGTCGCCACTCGCCACGTGGCGATTAAAGTTGTAAAAGTGGCGATTAAAAATCGGCTATCGATCGCCACCCTAGTCGCCACTTGGCGATTAAAAAATTTTATTAATTTGCTTTGTGAAAGACAACTTTTTCATGGATATATGTATGTCTACTTTGTTTGCATCTAATTAGTGAATTGGTTAATTCTTTAAATTCAGAAGCGGCCATCGATCGCCACCCTAGTCGCCACTCGGCGATTGAAAAATCTTATTAATTTGCTTTGTGAAATACAGATTTTTTTTTTTCATGGGTATATTCATCTCTACTTTGTTTGCATCTAATTAGTGAATTGGTTAATTCTTTAAATTAAAAATCGGCCATCGATCGCCACCCTTGTCGCCACTCGGCGATTAAAAAATCTTAATAATTTGCTTTGAGAAATACGGCTTTTTTCCTGAATATATGCATCTCTACTTTGTTTGCATCTAATTTGTGAATTGGTTAATTCTTTCTTTCTATCGGATGCAAGCATATTTAGCAACTTTGTTGTATTTTCTGTATTTTGGCTTTTTACCATGAACTCTTTATTTGGATTATGTTTTCAAGAAATAATTTTTTTCCTACAAAATATAGTCATCAATTTCAATTCCTCATGCATTTCAAATAAATTATACCATTTTTACTTCTGGATGCAAGGAGATTTTAAGGACATTGCTGTATCTTAAATCTTTCACTTTTGCCTTATGCTCACTAATTGTACCAGTAATAGTTGGCTGATACAATTTTTTTTAAATTTATGATTAACATTTATGTAGGTGTCAAGAAAGACAAACATTATAGCCAATTACTTAAAAAATATAGGACAAAATTAGCACTCGCCACTTAGGCGAATAATACTGCAAATTTATCATCTGACTTTACTGCTACCAAGCAGACTTCCTCCACCTCACCAACACATTGTGCACTCTCCGATTTTGCCTTAATAAAACATCCAGAGTTTTGAAATCTCAGCCAAAACAAAGAATATTTATATTTATCTGTACACTCGCCAAACTTAATAATTACCACCAATTTTAAGTAAGAATAGAATATCCAAGAAAGATGTGAAATTATTTTTAAATTTAAAATTTAAAAATACAATTTCCTTGTTTGTTTTATACAATGCATTAATATATATTTAAATATAGTTTATCACTTATAATTTTATCTGCAGTATTAATCACCAATTCATATTTTTCCATTCAGTGGAATGACAGTTTTATTTTTAACCAAATATGTGTAACTTTGTAACTCACTAGCCGCTAAATAAATATAAAAAAGCTTTTTTGACCTATTTTTAAAAAGTGGCTACTAACTTTTAAAAAGTGGCCACTAATGAAACTGGGTCTACCAGCCACTGGCTACTAATCGAATTTCCCAGTTTTCACCTATAGCTTGTTAAAATCACTAATCACAGAGCAAATAAAAAGCTCATTGCCAATTAATTATTCAATAGCATACATAACAAAAAGAATTTCTGAAATGATGAAATCCTTAGTAAATCTTAACTAATTGCTGCAATTTAAATAATAAAAGTGCATTTTTAACTCGAGTCTGCCCTTCTGGCTATATATATATGTTTTACAAATAATGGCTATATATATATATACATATAGGCCTTTAAAAAAAAAGAAAGAAAGAAAACTGGTTAGTTTTTTTCTAACCAGCTAATTAAAAAAAAATAGTTATTCTGCCATATACATTTACAGCTTACAAGAAAAGTTGAGTTGATTAAAATTTTTTGTCCTTTTAGAAACTTATTAATTCATCATTTTTCTACAGCTTTGCTTGTAGCTTCTTCATAATTTGGATTTTGCATTTTTCAATAATGTATAAAATAAAACATTTGGGTAAAAGAATAAAAAAAACCAGGTGAAAAAAAACCAGCATGGTTTTTTTAAAAAAACCACTTGGTTTAAACCATGGTTTTAACCACGGTTTAAACCAACTTGGTTTAAACCAAACAACCCTGTAGCATATTAATTCCAAATTTTGCTATTGTTATCGAGAATCAATAGATATTTTTCTTATAAAATTTGGCATTTTATTTCTCTATTATGGATAAAAAATGAACGGCTATAATAGTAATAATAATAATTATTATTTGCGAACAATAATTAATTTTCAGTTAAAAGATTTTCATATGGAAAATGAAATTGAAATATATATTTTTTTAAAGAATTAAGAAAATCAATATGGTATCACACTGGAAATGAAAATGACATTTTCAAACATTTTTTAGTTATGAAAGAAATATTAATATGAATAAATACAGAAAGCCAAATAATTTACCTGTAAAAAAAGAGATTACTCTGAAATTTGCTAACTAAAATCTTCTTTAAATCAAGTAAAAACAAAATGAACAAGAGTATTAACTAATTTTAAAAACTGCAAGCGAATCACCTAAAAATTAGATTTCAATAAAATTGTTTGAAACTTTTATAACCTACCTATAAGAGTAACCATATTGAAATTTAATTTTCATCAAAAATCTTCATTAATTGCAATAAAAATAATTTTCCCCCTTCAGCACAAAAGTCATTGGTATAGAGAGATGTCTCAGATAGACTGGGTTACCTATTTAATTCTAAAATGGCAATTTTATACCCTGATAAACTGATGATTTAGGCAAGATTTTGCTTTGAATGGTAATCAAATAGAACAAATAGATGTGTTTAATATTAAATTAAACATTGCGTGTTTTATAATGAAATATTTGTTTAATTATTATAAAATAAAAGTAACATGCTTTTTTTTATAAAGCTAAGAGTTTTCTTGGCAAAATGGTTAAAAATTTTTTTTGCAACAACCCTAGTGCATCTGAGATATCTGTTCCAGATCCCTTAAAAACTTTAAATTTAAATATACAGTTTTATTTTAAAAATAAAGGAAAAGCGTAAAGATAGACAAATAATCACCAGGTGGTAAAGGCTGTTGTGGTGAATAATAGGATGGCTGTTGTATTGGAGGTTGCTGTCCATACCACGGTTGTGGTGGACCTTGTTGATACATCATTTGGTCTGGGAAGCCCATACCAGGACGAATACCATGTGCTTGCTGCAAACAAAAGAAGAAAGATTAGCAATAGTTACCACAATAATAGTAAAAGAGTATATATATATATGTGTAGGAATTACATACTTGACCATTAACCATCTTAGCAGCTCTACGTCTTCGCTGTTGTTGTTTGGGTTTCTTGGCATTGGCTCGGGGAGATTGTTCAAGGGGAGTGTCTCGACCTCTTTTAATGTCTTCAATCTTTGGAAAAGAAAGAAAGAAAAATTAATAACTTTTAAACATTAAAAACTCTACATCAAGAAAATTCCTGCAAAGAAAAATAACTGGACATTGCATACACACAATTTGTAGTTGCTAATACTTTGAAAAATCATTAGTAATTGCTAAGCAATTTACACAATGAATTAAAATATTTCGAAATTCTGAGGTGCAAAATAAATAAATATGCATACATTGTAGGTTAGCAAGAAAAAAATCTTTTTAAAAGTCAAAATTTAAATTAAATTACAAAATCTTTTACTAATTTTTTCAAACTTTAAAATCTAAAGCTCAAAGTTAAATTTGCTCCTGATAATTATTTTCTCAGCCCAGCAATTATTTCCAAATTGCATATTCTAAATAACTTTAAGATAAAAAGAAATGAAATAAGGGAAATTTTCCTTTTCTATGGTCCTATGTGCAAGAGCTAATCCTGTGCAATCATTGCAGGAATTGGCACACATAACAACAACAAAAAATCTTAATCCAATTATTAATAATTTAAAGCCTACACTTCACCTTAGTCCTCTTATTTAGAAAAATTAAGAATATATTAATAAAAATGAATAGCATGAGCAGAAGAGTTTCTTTTCGATAAAAATAACTTAATAAATAGTTGATGTGACTCTGAATACGAGATATGATTAAAAAGGGGTGACTATGTAACTGAAGAAATAATAAGGTCCCCAAATAAACTTTCTGTTATTATTTGTTTACAATAATTTCCATACAAAAAGATGATGTAAGAAAAAAAAAAAAAAAGATGGTAATTTATTATAGAAAACTGGTAGTGGGTTATACTATGCTGTTTCGAAATCCTAATGAAGTTGCAAAAGAGATTCTTTTTTAATCTACTTCTTACATTATTAATGATTGAATTAATAAATAAACTTCCTTCTTGTGTGACCTACAATGTAATAAGGAATGCGCATGCAAGTCACATAACAAAAAGTAAACATACTTCTCAACTGGGTGTAGACTAATGTAACAACTCTTGCAAAGCTAATAATTTATAGTGTATTATTTCTAACAAATAACATGATACATTACAACTACTTGAAAATCAAGAGCATTTTAGCAAAAATTTGAGCAATTTAACTCAACATTTTGCCTATGTTAAGTTGAGGAGACATAGACAAGCAATGCACATTATCTATAGCAAAAGAATGTTAAATAAAATAATAATTAAACTAGCATAATCTTTTTTTTTTTTTTTTTTTTTTTTTACACATTTGTATTTTTTATTTAAAAATAAAACCTCAAGGTCTGAAAATCATTGTGCTTTATGAAAAAAAGTTTCAACTAGCAGTCAAATGTTTTGGAAATATTTTTCTTTTTCCATTCATAGCCTTTTGTTTATGCTTTGAACAAAAAATTTTGCAAATTGAATTAATGTGAGAAAAGAAAAAATGGATTATATTATGTTTTAACAGCGAAATTATAGAACAAATTAAAACACATATGTTACTTGCCTGGTTGTTCACTGCATAACAAACATAGTGAGATAATACATCATCCATTGACATAACGGCATTTACGGATAAGGTAAAGAACAATTTTTATTTTAACAGATGCTCTAAAATTGGGCTCTTTATGAAATATGAACAAAGTATCATACGTTTCTAATATTTGTATTTGGTTTATTTTAATGAACTTTTCCACATGGTTTGTCATCACATCTGCTACTTGATTTGCAGCATTCACATACTTTATTAAAATATTTTTCTCTTCCACTAATTCTCTTATATGATGATACAAGTAGAACCCTGCTAATTCGGACCCCATCAATCCGGATCTTCATATAATTTGGATCGGTTTGGTCATTTTTTTTTTTTTTTTTTCAAGTTTGAGAAGCGATTGACTAATTTCTATAACATTAACTTGTTTCATCGTCGTATTCTGAATTTAAAAAAAAAAAAAAAAAAAAAAAAAAAAAAAAATTTTGAAATTTTTTTGGTAGAATTAAACAAAGTAAAATTTTTTATTGTCTATAAATATTCAATGAGTTTCATATAAAGGTGATTTTCTGTAAGAATGTTTTATTTTATTTTTTTCTAATACTCCAGATAATCTGGATTTTCGTTAATGCAGATTGGGTCTGGTCCCAATTAATCCGAATTATCGGGGTTTTACTGTGTTAATTTTCAACAGTAAAGCTGTTGCAAACCGTACGTATTCGTTACTAAGAAACGGGTATTCCCTAAGATACAAAATACTGAATCGTTATTTAAAAATACTACTCGTTAGCCGTTACCGGAGTCCATATGCAACCGAACAAACTGGAACTAACTTTAAATGCTGCTTACAATTGTATAATTCATGCTTTCTCGTGAGTCTGCCTCAACAAGTATATTAAGGTACATATTAAAAAGAAAAATATTAATTGTGTATTTGAATAGAAATGTCTACTACTTAGAGTGAAACCAATGAAATATGTGATAACGAAACCTGTCGATAACGGAAAGTAGCATTAAGCGAGTTTTCAAAAACATTTTACCCCGCTTAACATTGCAAAAATTTTCTAACATATTCATAGACGCAATCTAATGCATGAAATCATAATAAGACACTGAGGTAATAGAAGTGATATCAAATCGAATAACATTATGTATTGAAGATCAAGTAATAATCTAATACATTTATATGGTGACCAGGGGTGTGCAAATAGGAAATTGTGCTTGGGGCAAACTTAGAATTTGGCGCCCTCCCCCTCCTAAATGTTTCTTGTAATAGGCCAAAAATGACGTTAGTATTATAAATTTTGTGCTCCCTAAATCTCCGTATCCGGGGAGGCCATCCCCTTCGCTCCCCTTTCGCACAGTGCTGATGGTGACCCTTCAAACATAAATCTTTCCAGAAATACTTCATCATTCCTTAATTACAACTATAACGAATTCTACTATAAGCTTCACTTTTTTTTACAGGGAAATTATAAGGAAATTTTAATAGATTAAATGAATAGAATTTAACACAAAATTAGTTTAATTAAACTCTTAAATGATAAACATGCATTGTTTTTCTATTGCTTAGATCGATGGCTCTTTTTTAAATCGAAATATTAATACATAATATGTCTTCTAAAAAAAAAAACAATTATTTATATTATAAAGGCCAAACGTATCTGTGCGTAACGCATACATCATTTTGCGCATGGCAACACTCTCAAATTTTAAATGAATTTCAGTATTGCAATTTTTGCTACTAAAAGTTTTTAAATTTCTTAATGTCACACATTTTCAATTTTTACACCATCGTATAGGAAAAAAAATGTACTTTTAAATGAAATTTGTTTGAAAGCTGTATCTTAATTTGTTTTTGAAATATTAATTCTTTTTGTAGCTTTTAATACCTCTTTTCTAATCGTGGCAACAGGAGTACTCCAATTCTATTATAAGCAATGGAAAAAATTGAGTGCTGTATCTTTATGTTGCCATTTTCTCATTAAAAGGGAAAACATGTAAATTTAAATATCTTCTGTTATAAAACCCAGTGAATTTTGACTTCATTTAAAAAATTTGATTTACACGTAAAAGAATATCAACAGTTTAATATCTATTTCGCTAATAGCATTGAGACTTCAAGTTTTGAATCAAAATTATCAAATTAAAATGCCAATTTTTTTTAAACGTGAATACAGATGTGATATTCTGATTTAGGATCTCTTATACACAAGTCAATAAAAAAAGGAAAAACAACAGTTTAGAATACTGAAAAATTCTGGCTTTTTAGGTGTATGAATTATAAAGTAATATATAAAAAATACAAATAATAATAATTTGTTTTATTTGTGTTTTCTTACTACTTTTTTGCATTGGCAAGTAAAATCTTGATTTGATTTTGTGTAAAATTAAAGTAAAAAGTAAGGGGATCGACTTATATGCAGGTTTTTTAATTTTACCATTCAAAAGTTATTAATTCTACTTATATGTGAGTATACATGATATATGTATATATATTTAATCAAATCATGGATACAATTTGAATAATTTTTATCAATAGATGCAGGGTCTGATTACTGCACAAGCCAATTAGGCCGTGGCCTTGGGCTCACAGATGCTGAGGGCCCAAATCTGAATGGAAGGATTTAAAGAAAGAAGTCTTAAAATTACAGTTTCCACAATTGTTTTCTCAAAAACCAAAATATATTTTGGTTAACTCTGTAACTGTAGCTTAAAGTGTAATAATGTCACACCCTAAGCTCCCCCTCCCCTCCAAAAATATAGCAACAATTTCGTCGTGAGGGGCGACTAAAACGTGCTTGGCCTTGGGCCCCGCACAACCTTTATCAGGCTCTGAATAGATAATGATTTTTACATATACAAATTTCATAAGAGTTCCTGCAAATAAACTGCAATAAATAAATAAATAGAAAATGAAAAAACACATCTGTTACAAATTGATAAATAAATGAAGGTATAAAATATTGATGACCAGTATTTTTAATTGCTTTTAGATTTGGAATGTCATGTGCTGATCATAGAAGTTAAAACTGAATGGATATGACTTACAAGGATTTGAGGCTGTTTTTCTGGGGGAGGTTCTAGATCTTCAGCTGGCAAAGGTGGTGGCTCCAAATAATAACTACTAGGTTTTTTTAAAGAATGAGTATGCCAAAGTAAGAGACGATGGCTTTCTTCATGACGTAGAGGTTTTCGCTCCATTCGCACAGCCCAGAACCATGACCATGATAAAGGAGCTGGATTCTTGTGACCTTCTAGAAGATCCCAAGGACTAACTTTCTGTTTTTCTGATACTTGTAAACCCTAATAACGGAAAAATCATTAAAAATTAGAAAAAAGTATATGAACATTAATTTTAATATAATTTTATAATAATAAACATTAAAAGTAAAAAATAAAAATGCACTTTTAATTGCTTTTAATGCTTTAGATATATATGTGTGTCTGACAACTTTCCCCCCATAACATTTGTCATATGAAAATATACAATTATGCTATTGTTTTAGATATAAACACACACAAATAAAAGGAGGGGGAAAGGATGAAAAATGTATGATTAATAATTATAACCATATATTTAAATGCAATTTTCTTTTTATATAACAAATTTTTACAACATATTAACACTTAACAAAATAACTTTTGATTAATACATTCAAAACTAACCTTTTTCCCCATAGCTTTTCAGAAAGTGAAAATCAAACAAACATAAATCAGAGCTCACACAGCCTTGAGAAGAAAAAAAAAAATCCAACGAATTCATAAATTAAAAAAAACTGATTATATTTGATCATTCATGTTGTGTCCTCGAGTAACAACAACATCCACTGTAATTTTTAATGCCTCATTTGGAAAGTAAACAGTTATTTATTGTATTGAAATCTAATAGTTAGAGCTCAAATTGCCCTTTATTCACAATGCATTGTTAAACATTTTAATAACTTTGAATACAAAATTGCCACCTAACTATTTTATACAGTGATCAACAGTCACGTATACAGATAGAAGCCAAATATCAAATACTCATCTGGTAATGAGTGCACTTTTATTTTTAAATTTTTAATTAAAAAAAAACAAACATATGATACAATATTAAAAAGCAAAAACTAAACTTCATTTCGTCCAAATAGCAATATTCATTTTAACCTTTTATAAACATAAGAATTTTATTTTACTCCTTTTATAGGTGAATCTCTTTCATCGTTAAGAAAGATGATTGTACAAGCATATTATTCACTGTGTTAGATACAAATCTTCCTTTTCTATTCCTGCATATTTCAATGAAATCAGTGATTAACACTTAATTTTGCTTTGAGATAATTTAAAGATAATTTGGTTTATTTAAGAAGTTCTAAGTAATCCCAGAGAACTTTCTCATTTCTAAGAAATCTGTATGCACTCTTCTTGAACATATGCACACACCAGTCTGGTATGTTATATACTGTAGTGCAATTTATTCCTAGTAAAGAAGGAAATAACTTTTTTTTCTTCTTTTTTTTTGGGGGGGGGGGGATTAAAAAGCAATTTTTAAATCAAAAATAATATTTTATAAATTATAACTAGCAAAAGCCATGCTTTGTTTATATTCACGAAGTATTATTTCATTAGATAACTATTTGAAAGTAACAATATCTTTTTTTATATTATTTGAACTACTTGATTTACCCCATCAACCAAAAAAAAGGTATCACCAAACTAAAAGATTAAATGTCAATAATGATGATAAAAGCATTCACATAACTTTAAACTTGTATCATGTGTTCGTTACACCATCATACAGTAGCAAAGTTATAAGAGAAACTGAGGGTATACCCTAGAATAGTGATGCACAACCTTTTTGCCAGAAAATCGTTTGCCACCAGAATATTTGAAAAGTGACGTTTGTTTTATTTCATAGCAAAGTTTCTGTCATTATTATAAGGAAAGTTAATCTGCATAAAATTACTGGTATCAGTTTGGCCCGCGACCCACAGGTTGTGCATCCCTACCCTAGAACATATGTACTAAAGCTTTCTTGAGAGGCAGAGGATATACGGTGTTCCTTTAAAAAATCCAGAAGGTATACGGTTGATACCCTCGTACATCTTCCAGTACATCCCTGGCCATCAAGTGATTTTTAATATGAAGTTTTATTTGTATTCTTATTAATGTTTTATTAATTTATTTGTTCTTTCATTATTTAAAATAAAAATTATGCCAATTTGTATAATTTAGCAAATAGTTAGGTGAAATCTGTTGACAAGATAACCAAGTAGTACCAACCAATTGTAGATAACCAGTTGATACTGTTTGGTTATCACATCGACCAAAAAATTAATGATTCTATTTCGACTTTTTATTTCTATTTTTATTAATATTCTACTAATTATTTGCTTTTTCGTTATTTAAAATAAAAATTTTCTCAATATGTATAATTTGGCTATTAGTTTTACGATTTGTATAATTTGGTGCAATTGGTCGACGGTATAACCAAGTAGTACCTTGGAATTTAATCCTGAAATTTGGTGTTAGATTTTTGGTCAACGGGATAACCAAGTAGTACCCAAAAATGTTCTGTGATATAGTATCAATGGAATGAGGTAATAAAGTACAAAATTCTATAATATCTTAATTAAATGCCAACTGTATTCAAGTTGACGAATTTAATGCGATAAACAGTAATAACTGGATGAAATTGGGCAGTTAATTTCTCCTCAATGAAAGTTAAAATCTTCAATATTTAGGGATGTGGACCAGGATCCATATACCATATTCTTAGTTACAGAAAGAATATTTAGTTCATTATTTACTATACATTTATGGCAAGTCAAGATCCGGCAGATTGAATATGTATGCAAAACTAACAACAAATTTCGACTGATGACAAATTTTACAAAAATATAATTTTAAATTTCTTTGTACATTTTCGAAATTTAAAGCATTTTTCTGAGCACATGCATTCCCTGTCAAAATAGATTAGTCATGTCGTCGTTTTGGCACAGATGTCATATACGCACCACACAGCTGCTACTTTCTTTTCAGATGTCAATGACATATACGCACCGGGGTATTTAACTGGCAACAAAATGTCATTATTTTGCTTCACATGGTAACCCGAACGTTGCTTATTTATTAAAAAATTGTTTCTTTTCTTTTCTTTTTTCAAATTATATAAATTGTTTTGTTCTATAGATATAAATTAAACTTTTTAAAATTTATTGTTATTCACTTTTTAAAAATATGTATGTTAACTTGTATTTTAAAATGAAGTTTTTGCCAAATTGGCATCGGAAAAAATTGCACCAATGTGATGTGTATATGACATCTGTGCCGCCATTTTTTACGCTGATATTTAGCCTCTTGCCTTAAAGATCTATCATATTCGCATTCTTTTCAACCAGTGAGTGTACGTTTTCTTGGCATTTTTTTAAATAACAGAGCTAATATATTCCACAGATTGTTTAAAACGGCAAATTGTTTAATATAAAATGGTAAATTATTTAAAAATAATACTACATGTACCAAAATAATAATATATGTTTCATTTGGTTCAAATTTCAACCTTCGAAATTTAAACAACTCTTTATATAATGAATTTATCATTTAATTTTATTTGTTTACTATTCTTTTGTTGCCACTTTACAAAAAAAATCATAACATAATTCTTTTAATATGCGTAAGTGTCATCAACACAAACAATTTTGCCGGAATAAAGAAAATATAGTTTATTTATTTAATTAATCATGATTCTACCTGTAATTGCAAACTCCATGACTTATTTTCTTCTGAAAACATACGTTAATTTTTTATTTTCAAAATTTCGTCCGTAATGGAAAAACATGCATAATAAATTAATTAAAATAATTTTTTTAAAGGTTATTCTGTAAAAAAAAAAAAAAAAAAAAAAAGTGCAAATTTAGATATTGTAATTTATTTTTGTGTTTAATTTCAAGTCAAAATATTGAATAGTTTTTTGTTAAGTGTACGACAAAATGTAATTTGAGTGGCCTAGTAGAGGATTCGCTTCGCTCATCCTAATAAGCCTTATATTATAAGCTCTCTCCCACTTTTTCATTAAAATGAATGTTGCATTTGAAAAGAAAAGGACATTTTAATTCTTAATTTTTGCAACTTGCATTAAAAAAACTTATGTTCCAAACAAATAATGGCCCAATATACTGCTTATTAAAAAAAAGATTTAACAAGAATCAATTTGCGATTTCTATTACAATTCATATGAAAGGAAAGAAATGGGAACAATATTTCTCTTTATCTGCTTAATGAAGGCTTTACTAAAATTCATTTAATACCTGATGCATTTGCTTACTGACTTTTATTGATATAACCTTGAGTTGATGTTAATAAAAAGTGTAATTAGAAATTTGGGGATCAGCATAATAGTTTTCCCAGTTCTTGTGATTAAACTTATCCCATGTGATATATTTAAGAGGCAAGTAAAATCACAACCGTGAAAAGGATTACAGAAAAAATGAACACATTTCTAAAATCATTTTTTAAAAAGTTAGTCAAGAATATAAATATCAGTAAATGAGACAAGCAGTGTTTGAGAGCAACACAAAGCTGAAATCTGATACAATCACTACCATTAAACATCAAAATGTACCATATATATTTTTAACAACATCATTTAGACAATTAAGTGACACTTTATTTAACTACTCTCACTCAGATATTGTTAAAATAAAATAAAAAAAGAGAATGGTGTATCATGCCAATTGGTTGTTTGGCTAAATTAATATTTTATCATTTACTAATAATTCAAGTGTTACAAAAGTCCTATAATTGCACTTAGCCTTCATCTTATACAATTAAGGTATACGATATTTTCAGCGTCCCATGCCTTCAGTAAAACTAAAAAGTTTTGGCTGGTTCTTTAAAAATAACATACTATGCTTATATATTATCAAAAATGCATGCAATTGAACATATTTAATACAATAGGAATGATTGTATGCACATTTAAATCATTCTGGAAAGTTTCTACCACATAAGAATCATTGACATATACAACACAGACAAGAATATGGTGGATATCACAATACTTAACTATATAAAAATATACAGCTCTTTTGTGAGATTTTTTATGAAAAAATAATAGTTTACACACCACTTATACACAAAAACAGTAGCTATATCAGAAACAGTGAACATGATTTTAACAACAAACTAGTTATATTCTATCCATATAAAGCACCTTACCAACCTCAGAACATTCTACAGTTAAAGGGGCAAAATACACTTCGTTTTTCTTTTTGGTCAAGTTATGGACTTTAAAGACAAAAGAATCATTAAAAAATAAAATAAAATTTATGAATCAATAGCAAGACTGCAGAGAATAAGTTAAGATTATTCTCAGATTTTTTTCTTATAATGGCATATTATGGATTATTACAGTCAATCAATTATTAACATTTTATTTTTGCCCCAAAAATTAGTTAAAAATAGATATTTTCACAAAGCCTAAAAGGTGCTTTAGTTTTAAAAAAATCATTTTTAAGAACTAGAAAGAACAGGCCTAAAACATAAATGTGTGTAAAAAATATTCTGTGATATTATGCTAAAAAGTAGTTAATTTAGGATTGGAAAGTAACTTTAAGTATAATTCACGTATTGAAATCATGTTTTAAAGGTGATATTTTCCAAGGGTATTTTCTAAGGGAATGTGATTTAAAATGTAACCACTTCCTATATGTTCCAAGAATTTTAAATTTAAGAACTTCAACAATTATCTTGAAAAGCATTCAAAACAAAATTCTCTAATTTGCTTTGAAATTTTTAATCCAATTTCATCAAAGTAAGCATATTACCATAAAAAATTGGAACAAGTAAGAAAAAACATGCATTAAGCATAGATTATGAAACACTTTCCAACCCTTCTTGAAATCTTTTATGAAACTTCATTATTTAGAAAAATAAGGTGTTATTGTTCACTACAAGTATAGATATCGATAATTCTGAAGGGCACTGTATTTTTTCTGTAGGTTGATATATATACTATATAAATGGAAAATTTAATTTTGCAAGAAAACACATAACAGGTTGAAAGTTCTCTTTCTGCAAGTTATACTAATAGATAGAAACATGCTTGAATACTGTTGAGCCCTGCAATTTACATAGCACTTTTACCGATTTCCAGAAATTATTATCCATAAATGGTTGTGTATAAAATTCTTTGCATGGCCTTAGATCATTTCATCTATATTCTGCAAATTTTTCTAAGAAAACTAAATGCAGTTCAACGTAAAACTATATTGTGTATTTTAAACCCACCTTTAATTAATTTACTCTCTTACTCAGTAACCTTAACCAACTCTTTTATGTAGCCTTGTATATCAACTATAGCATTTATACTCACCATATAGTTTGCATAAATATAATGAAATTTAAAATTAAAAGCACATATAGTTAAAAATACATTTCCTGCCACCTTCACTAATATACAATACTTTGGATGCAATATACTATTTAAAATCTTAACTATTATTTTCCCCACATGTTCTACAGAATGCATATTTTAATGCACTTCATAAATGCATATCATTTTCATTATGTTTGAAAAGGTTGATGTCTTTAAATTCATTTAAAATTATTTTTTCCTATTGACCGTAATGTAACGGAATACTTTTCACTGCCTCTGTAAATAAACTAAACATGCAAGAGACTTCAGTTGAAATAAGGTTTGTGCTAGGGTAAACATCAAAACTTTCTGAAAATTTCAGAGCAATCTTTTTTTGCAATTTCTGAGAGTTATAGCACCAGATGGCTAGACAAATTGAAGTCATAAACATTTTTCAATTTTGTTGGAAAGTGTTAAAAATGTATACAGTGTAATCAATATTGTAAAATTTTTATATTGAACAATTTCACATAAATATATAATGAATTGTACTCACAGTTCAATCAATATTGTAAAATCTCTATGTCAAATTAGAGATGCACCGGATGTGGATTTTTGCCGGATACCGAATAACGGATATCCGGCACAAAATTTTACCGAATATCCGGTATCCGGCCGAATAATTTCTCATTTTTAATTTTAATAATATTTCAATTTTATGCTTGTTTAAAGAAAAAAAAATTATTGAAATTTTATATTATGCAAGTATTAATAGATTTCAATTCACTTATTAAGTCAAAGTTACTTAAAAACATAGTAATAATTAAATATTGAAATGTAATAATATTTTGCCTTTTCAATATTACTTATAAAACTTCTAACTTTACATGCATATTTTTTTCTACCCTTTCTTTAGTCTCTATCATCAGATTTAGGTAGTGTCTTGATGTTTTTATAGATGCATTGTATCGATTAACTAACAGAAAAAAATATTTTTACCCTGTTGACACATAATTAACAAAAATGGGATAGTTATGTATGTTACTCCTCTTGACTCTGAGTGAGCATTACAGTTTTCCTATTAAGCTCTTTTTGCATTGTAGAGCAAGTTTCAGAATGAATTTTATTTAAAACATCACTTGCAATTTTAACATGAGCGGGTGACTTATATAACAAGGCATAGTTCAATTGTTTTGGAAATTTTTACTAAAATATGTTTTGTTTAAAAATGCAATTTGTATATTTAATGATTTTTTTTCTTTTGTTTTTACCACATTTTTTTCTATTGTTGACTGCTTAACTTGTGCAATTGATGTTCCAACAAAAATTGAATGGTTTCTTTATTATCAGCACCATTTTGTTCTTGATTTTCGAAAGAAACACACTTTGAATCTGGAGTATGAATATTCATAAATAAACTCTTTAGTTTGTTGGAAACTTTATTTTTCTACATAGTTTTTAATCCTCAATACTTTAGCACTTATAAGATGGCCCCATTGTACACATTTCAGACTCGGATTTTTGACGTATTAACAGCAACTTCATAAAACTTTTAGATTAGATATTTATACCTTTCTCTTTTGTTGATATTAATAATTCAAATTAATAATAAAGTTATTAACAAAACACTTGAGAAGAACTATAAAAGTCTACTACTTCATTAGAAAAAAAAAAAAAAAATGAAAGCAAAACAAAGTTGAAATTGTAGTTGATATTCTAGTTTTGGTTTTACAATTACAGTTATGACAGAATTATTGAACACTGCAGTTAAATTTTGACTGGTGAAAATTACAATAAAACTTTTGAGAGGTGTAAAATTACTTCATTACTGAAATTTAAGAACAATTTTTAAGAGAAATAAAAAATGTGAAGTTGAAGTACATATTCTAGTTTTGTTTTTACAATTGCTGTTATAGGTTATGACAAAATATTGTCATACTTTAAATATATCTTCATTTACATATAAACATTATAATTTCATAATTGTGAAAATATACAAGTATTTATTTTTGTTAACATTGCTTTTTAATAAGATAAGGTATGCAAGGAGCAAATTAGTTTTACATTTGTTTTTAAATATAAAAAACAGAATTAAAAAAATGTTTTACTATCCGGCAACCGGATATTAAAATATTCGGCCGGAACGAATATCCGGTTCGAGTGCCGAATAAGCAGTATATCCGGCAGGAGCCGGATATCCGGTGCATCCCTATGTCAAATAAACTCACATAAATAAATATATAATAAAGCAGGAACACATCTTTTAGTGTAGATTAAATTTTTGAAAAAGAAAAAAGAAGGAATTATGAACATTTCATACATTTTGGTATAAAGCAATTATAAAATTGAACAAACCTGTTTTTTGTCAATAGAATCAAATCCAGCAATTTTGTTGCCTTTAGTATCAATTAAGCTGCCCATGGCTTCACATGTAATTACCTCACAACCTTGTTTTGGAAATGGTAAAAGCTGCCAAACCATGAGAACAGCCTTGCTATTTTTATCAGCTAATTCTTTCTGCAATGAAAGAAAATACATTATTGTGTTATTTATGATTATAAATATTATGATTATAAATATTATTATATTCAAAAATTATTACAGTAAAACCTGTGAATAATAGATACCCTCGGACTGTGGAAATATCTATCATTATGAAGTAGAAATGAAAAAACATAAAAATGTTCATAAAATAGAGGTGTTCACTATTTAGGAATATTTGTTATTGGCAGGGGTGGGGAAATACATAATTTTGCTCGCCAGTGGCGAGTGGATTTTCTGGCAAGGCGAGTGCATTATTAGTTTTTGAAAAACTGTGAGCAACAGACACATTATCAGAGACACATTTTCAATCTAGATATTTTAACTTTCCAAATTATTACAGTCTAAATATGGTACTAAGTTCTATCTTATATTAAGCTTACCTCTGTTGCATATATTTCTTAGTTTTGTAGGAAAAAAAGAGTTACGAAAGTGGTTGTAGCAATAGTAATTTCGTGTGCGATTTTGTCGTAACTATTTTCAACTTTGAGCGTGTTGCATTTTGCAGGCTGGTGAAGTAAATCCTTGGCTGGTAAGATTTTTAAAAAATTCCCCACCCCTGGTTATTGGTATTTTACTGTACTATCATCATTAAAATTGACTGAAAATTCTCTACCAAACTATTTACATCAAAAACAATTATTTTGTCAATTTTTCCAGTAAATTCATTTCATTGAATATAGAAATTAAAATTATACTTGAAAGTTCAGTAAAAATAGAGGAAATTTTAATAACATATAAAAATATTAATCAATACTGCGAAAGACAATTCATTTTGCATTAAAAGTACAAGCATGTTTTAAATGGTTCACTGATTTATAAAGCTAGGCAGAAAGAAATCAACAGCTCAACATTGATTCAGAGATAATTCTCATTATTGAAAATTTTTTTAATGATCAAATGTCATTTTATGGATAACCTTCAACAAAGATGCCTCAAAGGTAAAACAGATAGCATTCAGCCTTTTAGAGAATTAATTGTCGAAATTTTTAGACATTAGGCAGTTACAGCTCCTAAAAGACATCCCTCTATATAAGAGACATTCTATAAAAGATATTTTGACTTTTCATGGAAAAAAATGCTTAGGGCTTTTGAAATATATGTCACATTGCAAAGTCAATGACACAAAATGCTTATTTTTTGCAACCAGCAAAAACAGTTTTGAAACTCTTTTAATTTTCTTTCTGTGGATCAAGTTTCAGATTATAAATCATCCCTTATGTGCAAAGCTGCACTACTTCCGGTTGAGCTTGATTGATTTCAAGATGCCATATGTCTTTTTCCGAAAAACATACAAGCTGAAGAACACAATCAAAAAGAACTTTTTAAATCAAAATGGCCAATTCTGGGAATATTAGCAAACTTTAAATATAAGGGATGTTCAAAAAGAAATGAGCTGGAGTATGGAATGGGAAAAATGGTGATTGAATGGTAATATCATTGCATTAGTAACAAAGAAGGTTTCCGACAAGTGTTTGAAAGTCCACATGCCTGCTGCTAAAGGGTCATGAGTGCAAATCACATGACTACAAAGATAGCAGAAGCATGAATCAGTCATCCAACAGTCATTCATGTTGTAAGCAGTGAAATGAAGGTGTCAAATGAAGACATGGGTGCAAGAACTTCATTCAAGCCAAGACTGAAAACTTTTCTGATTATAAGGAATATTCAAATAGGAAAGGCCTAGAAGATTTCTATGCCTTGTATTACGGCTAAAAATTGATATTTTACATCAAAGGAAAGTGATTAATAGTTCTACATTGCAAAATTGGTATTATTTAAATAAATAAAGTAGAATTTACTATTAATCAAGAATATCTTCAAGACTGAAATCAGTCCTGGGACTGAAGGTCTTACACCCATGAATGAAGAGCGAAGAAGTGTTGTTCATTTTCTGATAGCAGAAGGAATAAAAGGAAGAATGTGACAAGTGTATAGTGAACACTGCATGTCCGTTACAAGGATCAAGGCATGGTACAAGTGCTTCAGGGAAGGATAGGTCTGCTTAGCTGATGATGGAAGTCTGGAACACTAAAATGCATTACCGATAACATCATCCAGCTGGTTGATGGACTCTTATGCAGGATGCTGAGTTACAGTGAAAGCCGTAGCTGCTGAAGTTAGAAGTGTTCATAAAATCATGACAGAAAGACTGAACTGGCATGAAGTGTGTGCCGAACGGGTGCCCCACAGTCTTCAACCACAACAGAAAGCATCTCAAATGGCCCACTGTCTTGATCATCTGCAGTGCTACCCCAGGGAAGGGAATGAGTTCCTGGCACGAGTGGTGACTGGACATGAGTCTCAGTGTCATCACTTCAAACCAGAATCGAAATGACAAAGTCACCAGTGGAAAGATTGAGGATCACCACCACCAAGAAAATCTAAAGCTATCCACACAAGTGCAGAAAAGGTTATGCTGACATTCTTCTTTGACCAAGATGGTCGCCTTCTGATAGACTTCCTGCAGCACAGGAAAACAGTGAATGTCCAGCAATACTTGAAAACTTTGAAAATCTTTCGCCAAGCGATCAAATCAAAATGACCAGGCAAGCTCACCTGTGGATTCATTCTGCTTCAGGACAATGTAAGGACTCATATGGCCAACATGATTATGGCATTCATACAGAAATTCAAGTGGGAGGTTTTCGGTCACCCTCCATACACAGCCCAGATCTCTCTCCCTGCAATTATGTCATTTTTGGACTCCTAAAATTCTGAAAGGCAAAATATCACCTCAGACGACAATGTCAAGCAGCATGTGCAGAATTGGTTCACATTGCAGCCCAGGAATTTTATGAGACAGCCATTCATAGGCTTGTTCTCACTGGGACAAGTGCCTCAACAGTCAGGGCCAATATTTCTGAAATACATGTGCTAGTTTCTGTTCCTAGGCCTGGTTACTTTTTGAGCATTCATAATATTAAATAGCAAGATGAACTGTAGATGTTCATGCATCTGGACTTCAGAATTAAATTTATGCAGCATTTGGATGTTATGTTATATACCAATATCTGGACGGAGTAAGGATAGGTAAATGATGCACTTAATACTGTAAAAGATTCCATCTATGGCCCAAGATTTCAGCTTCTAAATTCAGCATAGGCTGTAATGATGCATTTTGATGATTATCATGGACTATTTCTAACTGCAAGATTTTTCCTTATGAAACTTATTTGTTGGAAAGAAGAAAAGGCCTCATGCTCACGAAGCCTTTAACAATTGCATACTCTCCCACTATAGACAAAGCTCTTTATTAAAAACTACTGTGGACATTGGTCTAAAGGAGTTGTCAAACAAAATATCTTCTGTCACTTTTAGTATAGTTAGCCATTTAGAGAAGTTTTCATTGAAGTGCTTCTCACTAAGGATGGATTTGATCAACTTAGAAAAATGAAAGTACTAATAATGAAAATAAAACATTTTTTCATTTAAAATAATATCTTATAAATTTATGTGACTCCATGCTTCAATATTTTAGTTTGAGGGATGCTAGTTATATTTACTTAATAAGCCTCTATAAGCATTGAAAAGATATCTGTCCACTATAAATTTTTAATTCAAATGTTATGTCTAACATCACAAGCTATGACACTGAAAAAAGTTAAATGAAAGTTTGATTTTTGCTTTTATAGAAATAAGAGAAAATTCTTACTTTTAACTTTTTAACTAGGTTTAAATACTGTTTGCGATTTTCTTCTCCTCTGTCACTGCTAGAAGTATCTGATACTTGAGTAGTGTGAATCAGAGCAGCTAGCATGTCAAGCACTGTAGTAAATAATTCACTGGGGAAAAAAAAAATATATATATATCTATACATATGAATAATCTTTAACAATAAAATTCCTAAAATCTTTATACTTTAAAATAGTACACATATGAACATCACTACATTTTTCAAAAAAAAGTTTAATTATTAAAATTTACTGAAAAAAAAATACATCAAGTTATAAAAAATTAGTATCGTAAAATAGTATTTTTTGATGGTGAATAAATTTACTTCAGTTTCAAATAAAAAATCTAATGTATTTTGAGGGTGCAGTTAATTATTATTTTATTTATTTTAGTCAGGGAATATAAATTTTAATTGTATCAATATCAATCAGATCATACAAGTATATTATTTGTTGCAGTATGACTTAATATTGATGTACAGCCACAAACAACAACATGCCAAAGTTATTCTTTAGCGTGCCACTTTTGGCACGCGTGCCATAGGTTCGCCGACCCTGGAATGTACCATTTGAAATCTGTTGTGTGTCCCTGCAAATGCTATGCGCTTTGTATTATGCTTGAAATAACTCATATTAAGTCTCAGCGATGTATATCAATTTGATTTCATACAAAACTGTTTACCATCAATAAAGTATGTCGCAAACAATCTCCTTCTTTATTATTATGTATTAGAATTCTTTTGTGTGGCCCTGTAAATGAATAATAACTATTCTTTTAACTGCATATTTTACAGAATGCATATTTTTGTGCACTTCGTAGATGCATATAAATTTGAATATGTTTGACCGGGTGTAACATCTTTAAAATTCATTTGAAACGATTTTTCCCAATAGGCCCAAAAGTAATGGAAAACTTTTGACAGTCCCTGTAAACAAACTAATCATGGTAGAAACCTCATTTTCAATAGGGTTTGTGCTAGGATAAATGTCAATAACGTCCAAAAATTTCATGGCAATCTGACTATATTTACAAGAATTAGAGCACAGTCAGACAACCAGACGGCCAGACAGACCGAATTCATAAACACTTTTCAACTTTGTTGGAAAGTGTTAAAAACTGGGGCTTCTATCAAAGGTATGTTTAACTAAAAATAAAGGTGAGTATAGACCTAAAGTTAGTTTAGTAGCGGAATTTAGTAACAGAAGATTTAGACTATAAAAAATATTGGATTGCCCCATTAAGCATGATGAATGCTTTTGATTCATAAATGGACCACATATTATATAATGTAAAGACTGAGCAGTTCAAATTAGATGGACTCTTAGAAAAGTTCAAGGAAGTTTTCCCACTAGAATTGGAATTAGTTAAAGGAGTGAGAGTTCATCTTACCTGTAAGAAAGGCAAAATTCCAAAGTCTTTTAAGGCTTGGTCAGTACCATATGCCTACTGTGGATGTGCCTCAACTTCTACCAATACTTTTTATTCAAATTTCATCATGACAAGTTAATTTTTAAACAGAACTGAAATAGCTGAGAAGAAGAGGGGCTGATTCAAGATTTTAGGTTTATTTAACACTTTCCTCATCAATCTAATGACATTATTTCCAACAGGCTTTAAACAATCAATACCAAATCATTTTAAAAAGAATAGAAGACAAAAAGAAAATTCAACCGAGAATATAATAGTTAATTCATTTTGTTAAAACATAAAAAAAGCATTCTTACTAATTAATTTGGGGGTCAACAACACCATAACTAATAAGTTGCACAAGCAATATGGCCCAATCAGTGGTAAAAGTTGTACTGCGCTGAATCATGTCAAACATGCCACCTACTAAACTGAGCCTTAACTGAAGAGCTTCTTGCATCGCTTGCTTGGCCTTGATTTCTTCTAAACCATGTTTATCCTATAAAAATGAAAAAGTAAACAAACATATTTTTTAAGGGTGCACCAAATAGTACTTTTGGCTGAATACTGAGTATTTGACTTACAGATAAAATAAATACCAAATATTCAGCTTGCCAACAAGACTGGGTGCAATCTCATGGGAAATTTGCAAGCTTTAAGACTTGTTTCCTTTGAAAATACCAAACCAATTTTGATGAAATTTGTAATCCATATTCACTGGATTATGCTAAAGACTTATGCCAGAGTTTTTTTCTGTGACTAAAACTTTTTATTTTAAAACAATGGTAATTTTTCAGAAATTCTCTACTTTTCAGTAAAAAAAAATCTGAAACTAATTCAAGTTTTTTAAAACTCTTTGTCACATATAATCTCACATTCATACTCTACAACCAATTTTTTAAAAGTATTTTAGGAGTTAATGAGATTTTTAGCTGAAAAGTACAATTTTTTTGTAGAACTAAAAAATTTAGACATTTCTAACTTCTATGAAATTTTTGCATAGTTTTATCAAACAAATGAATTAAGTACATATAAACACTTGGATAAAATTTAGATACATATAATAAATGAGTATAAAATATAGAGTAAAATTAATGTGAGTGGGCCTGGCATTCCAGTCTTTAATTCCTTTAATGGCATTAAAAAATTTAATTTTAAGCAATTTTACCCCATACTTGGAACAAAAACTTCCACTTAAAGTAACATTTAAGAAGAAGACGGTTAAAAATTCAATAAACAAAACTCGAATTTTATGTCTTCTGTGAATTCAAACAAACGAATAAAAGTTTCTTAAAATTGAATAAGAAACAACATGTCAATCCATCCATTCCATCAAAAAGAAAATGCAGGGTATATCACAAGCCATAACCTATAATTGAATTTCTATTCAGAACTTTAGCAGAAATGAAGATGTTAGCAAGATTTACATTGTATTAATTTTGTTTGCATAAAATGTGATGATATCCTTAGAAGTTACTGAATTTTGGCCAGTCTATAGTATAAGAACAGTAAACTGTATTTACATCTACTTAAGTATTTATGAAAACTTTGTTTTTGCAGCTTATAATTGATGCTTATATAAAACTGCTTATTTTGATGGAATCTACACTATTAGATAGACAACGTTTCAGGGAAGGTTTTACTATATAACACATTATTCTATGCATATTAGTTATAGAATTAAAATCAAATCTAATATAAAGTCAAATATAGAATTAAATCAAAGTTTTGCAATTTTGGATAGCAAGGAATTTGTTATTTTTTGGCAATTAATAAACATTAAAAGAATTGAAATGGCTATATGTCTTGGAGAATAAAAGATTATTTCTTTTATTAAAAAACATTAAATAAAAAAAAAAAAAAAAAAGAAAAGAAAAAGAAAAATAGTTTTGAAGAGTGATAATATAAGGTAATATAATAAAAGGAATGAGCAATATTTAGGGATGGGACGAATAGTGATTTGGCCGAATAGCCGAATACCGAATATTCGGCGGCCGAATACTAACTTTTTTCCCCAATAAAGAAAAAAAATTTTTATTATATATAATTTAAAAAATAGGCACTCATTAATAATTATTACTCTTAAATGTGCTTTTAAATGTATTCTTAAATTTGAAACACTTATTTCAACACAAAAAAATTATAAAATTGCATTATATTCTTTTATCTTAACGTACATCAAATTGATTTTCAGTAAGTCAGGATGGTAAAATATTTCCATTAAAATATGAACAATGTATTTTACTTTTACTATCAAATGATACTTTTATCTTTTCTTGCATCCAAAATTAATAATATTCTTAACCTCTCTCTCTCAGAATTCACAAGGAAATACTTTCTGAAGTAACCTTTAATGAAGTAAATTTGATCATTAATAGTTTGTGTCCCTAATAATAAGCAAATTCGTAAGAATGAGACTGTTTGGAAATCAGTTGTCAATCTTTAAATTACAAATTACGTTAAAGCAAAAGGTTATGCTTAAAGTAGAATGCATATTTAACAAAATCTTTGACATTTGAATCGGCGCATACAATATTCCACTTACTCAACAAGCATTAAAAGGATAAACAGAAATTGATAACAACATGAATGAAGGAAGATGTAAATTAAAAATATATACATAATAATGTTACATATTTAAGCCAGTAATTATGCAAATAATTATTTAAAAGTGAAAACTATAGAATAAAAAAATTATTTTGTTCAGCATTTAGAATTTATGTTTAAATATTTATAAAACCATCTTCATAAAGCAAATTGTGTCATCTAATGTATATCTAGTTTGACACCAGTTTTGTTTTCAGATGTACCGTTGTATTTGGAATAGTAATATTTGATATTTAATTTTGAAAATGAATCTTCGTTAATATACCTAGTGAATGAATTTTTTTCATTTCTCACTTCATAGAAAATAAGTTATGAATTTCATAAGAGCCTTTTTTACATGTGCATAGAATTTGCAGACATTAATAAATATTCGAGTGTTTTAAAATAAGGTAGTGTTTCTTTTTTTTTCGATAACCGTTTTTATATCTTGAATTGTAACATATTCTCTAATGAAGACATTTCCTGAACAATTAAATCTCCCACTTGGGCAGCATTTTCTAAAATATCACCAACCTTTATAGGAAATACAGAAAGGCTATATATTTTTTAGTATCTGAATAACTGTATGTTTTGCAAGTAAGAATGAGAAGGACTTCATAAATGAAGTAACCAATTTGGATTAGAGGAAAAAAAATTGCAAGAAATGAAATTCTTCAAATCTTAAATTTATTTGGCAAGATATCTTTCACTATTCGGCAAGATTTCAGCAATATTCGGCGAGATATCTCTAAATATTCGGCTATAGGTATTCGGCCGAAGTATTCGGTCAACAAGCCTTCAATATTCGGCCAACCGAATATTCGGCAAAAGGGCCGAATACCGAATAGTGGCCGAATATTCGTCCCATCTCTAAATATAATAAAAAGAAAATATTTAATTTAAACATAAACGGGAATGTTTGTACTAATTAAAAAATTATTCAATATGAAATTGCAACTTAAATATTTGGCAGCTTATCTTTTGCATCAGATTAAAAAAATGTATATGTATTAAAAAATTTAATAAAATATTATCTGAGTAACATTCTTCTTTTTTTTTCTCCTCTCTTAACTCATCCATTGTGTAACGTATAGAAAAATCTAACAGATGTAATTATAAACATGGCTGTAGTTGAAAGTTACATATTGTTTGTTTATTTATGATTTTGATGCCAAGCAATTTGATTTTAAGCCAAAAAGGTATAAGCACAGACTCGGCCTCAGCTATGCTTATATGCATACACAGAGCTTAATTTCTAACAAAAAAAAGCACTGGAGCCCTAATACTTTCCGTAAAATCATAATTATTCCCCATCATCATCACTCTAATCCACACATTTATATATGGTAAGAAATACATATAATACAAATGAGAATTTTGCTCCAGATTAAGCTCTGGTGAACCTGCATTGTTAGATTAGTGATTTTTTTTTGAAAAATTTTAGCACATAACATGTCATTCTACGGTGCTTACATACTGAATTATGGTTGAAAGTTCTTTAATAAGATGACCTGATTATAAAAAAATAACCTCAATTGAAAGATTCTGTCAAATGTATTTTGATAAAAATTGTAGTGTTAATTAGATAATTTTACAGGGAGGATTTCTGTATATAATACATTCTTCTACATTGTTCACCTATAGAGTTATGGGAAGAATTCCATAATCTAGTGACCCCAATTATCAAAAATTAGTTTTTTTTAAAAGTTCAAATGAACTATTTTTGATATGATTTGCAATTTTAGTTTAGTAATTTTTCAAAGACAATTTTAGTATATAACATATTGCTCTACAATGCATAGTCATACAGCAATTGGAGAAAATGTGGTAATTTTTCAATATAGAACCCTCAGCAAAATGGAGAAAATGGGCTTGGCAAAGCAAAGTTTCAATGTGTATTTTCTGCTAAATAATTACAAAATTTATTTGCTATAAAAAACCTATTTATCTCTTTTTATATAAAAACAGAGGTAAATAGTACATAAATAACAACAACAATAAAACAAAAGTATAATAAAATACTAAAATTTAAAAGAAAAAAATGTTTTATAAAAATCAAAATTTTCAAGAAATATTCGATAATAAAACCAAAAGATATTTATGTATATAAATATATTTTATTATTATGATTCAATGATGCACATCTGTTTCATCACTCAATTTAAAATAACATTTAAATCGAAAAGTACCTGGGCACAATGCAAAACTCTACAGTAGTTAGCCATGGGTATAGTGGCAAGTTTTTGTTCATTTTCCTTCTGAGCAAAGAGGTTCAATTTCTTCAAATTTAATATGGATCTTTTCTTATATTATTGTTTGTTCTATAAAGGGTTTTTTCTTTTTTAAATGCCTGTTTTACAGCAAAAATCTGCAATTAATCTATTTACATCATCACAAGAAAAACTTAGTTTAGTGATAATACACTAGCAGAGCAATTACATTAGAAAATCTAGTTGTTTTGATGGCATGATTACCATTTACTTTATGACACATGGGCCAAGGTTAAAATAACATCAAAACAAAAACAGATATCAAAATAGGGAGCAGGAATTGAACCAAGTATCAGTCAACTATTGGCTAACCATACATGGTAATTCAAAATATATTTTAAGCTAAAAATTCAAATTCTTGCCAGTAAAATTCGCTATAGCTCTAACAAACAATAATATAAGAGGAACAGATTCATATTAAATTCACAGAAATCGAACCACCTTGCTTAGAGGGAGAATAAACAAAAACTCTCCACTATATCCATGGCTATACAGCTTTGCATCGTGCCCAGTTACTTTTCATTTTAAATGTTATTTTAAATTGAGTGCACTATTGGATCATAATAATAATATATATATACATTAGGGTGGAGCGAAAAAAATTTTTTTTTGAAAATCAAAAACGGGTAGGTGCCAAAAGTTGCCTTTATACTAGTACATCAACTGTGTGAAATTTTACCGCTGAAAAAAAATGGCTTGAGTCTGCGCTTTTGCTCCAAAAATCAAAATTTTGGGTAAAATTTGTCATTTTTTGACATTTTTTCAAAAAAATTTAAAAATTCCTACAGAGCTGGTTAGTATTTAAAAGTGTTGCTTAGAACTTTATATTTATCTGCTTAACATATTTAAACTATAAAACAATATGTTTATTCCCTATAGCTGGAGCAAAACAGACAACTTTTAGTAAGAAAACAGCATTACCACTCTATTGGGTCATACAACGAATTATTGTTTTTAATACAGCTCTTGTTTTCAAAACTACCTTGGACATGCGACGTGGAGGTGGCTATATTTCCTATACCACCCGGCCCAACTATTCGATCATCTTAGTACAGTTTTATTTATACATTGATTTGTGATTTTCTTTATAAAAATTTGGCATGTTTTCGATGCTTCTACCTTGTTCATCTGTTCTTTGCATCCACATGCTGCTGTAACTATCTTCATGTATATTTTTACAGTTTATACAAAAAGATGACAAGCAGAGTATTGCACAGGAATATTATTAAAGGGATCTATTCGGCCATCTATTATATTTATCAAACTTACATTCAGTTGATGAATAGTGATTGGAAGTTCTGTTACCACAGCATTTTTTCAGTCAATTGTATTTTTTTTTACGTAAGGATTTGCTTCAAAGATGATTTCAGATATTTCAACTATAAGTATGCCATCATTTATTCTACTTTTACATTTTTTATATGCTGAGAAGCGAGCTGATTCATGTGATGGTGATCGTCAGAGAGAATTGCAATGAAAGTTTGTTCTCCATGTGTAAAGCAACCGCTGTTGTAAATAACTTTTTTTTGCATTCTTTTTATGCCGTTTTCTAAGTGTTTTCGTATCTAAGTAATTTCCTATTAACTTTTAGATCCCCTTTTTATGAGCGGACAACATTTGATGGTGAAATGTCCTGGGCATAAACTTATAATGCATAGTACTTTATGAGGAATGTACGGATTCTAATCGACTATAAGTGCTCATTTAAAATTAGGAGAATTTTATTTGTCACTGTGAACCATTTTGCATGGGGTAAGCTTAGAATTGTGTATAATATTGAATCATTCGCTACTTCAACTGCAGTGAATTTCCTCTGCGTCAATTATTTGAGAAGTCGATATAAAAAGTTCTAAGCTACACGGATTCACCGGATCAATAAGGAAAATCTTTGTCTGCGTACTATTCACTTCCTATTGCAATTTTTTTTTTTTTTTTTTTTTTTTTAATAAAATAGAGAATAATTTTGAAAAATTATTTTCTCAAATTGAGAAAAAGATACTCAGAACAGACTAGAAATTTCTGTCGGAGATTGCAAAGCTAATTCATAAGGAAAGCTATTTCTCAGAAAGAATGGGGAATAGGAATTTAGAAAACATCTCACACAAAAGACAGCTCATAAAATTAATAAAATTTTCCGCTTTATATAAGCACAGATTGTCAATCAGCGTTTATATGTTCACTTACAAAATGTATAATCCAAGTTTATACCGCGGGATGTTTTATACCAAATGTACTACACACCTAAATAATAGATCTAAAATCTTATTAGAAATTACTAGACTACGGAACAACACAGGAAACGACATAAAGCATACTAAAACTTCTTTAGAAATATTGTTGTTTTACAACAAGTAGTTTTTGCAAATTTTGTTTGCAATCCTCTGTGACAATCGTTATAATATTAAACAGCTAGCTTCTCACCATATATTCAATGTAATAGGTTCAATAAATGATGACATACTAGAAATTAAATTCATACAATCAATTTTTAGGCAAATCATTGCATATAAAATGTAATTGATTGAAAGAATGCTGTGATAATAAAACTTCCAATCATAATGTACTAATTGCATGAAATTTTAATGAAGATAATAGACTGCTGAATAGGTTCAATTAAGTACATACCCAATACATTGCTCAACTTCTCTTCTGTTATACATGGTATAAAAATATACGTGCAGCAGGTCACACCAGCATGATCCAAATCATCCAAAGTCAGTGAATATAAAGAAGAGATAAATTACTTTGATATATAGAAATCTTATACTCGTCTTCGGGAAAAAAATAACAATTCAATACATAAATAAAACACTGGGCCTAGATGATTGGATGGTTGAGACGGGTGGGATAATGCAACCACCTCTATGAGCTATATACACAGTAGTTTTGAAAGCAACTAGGTAAGAAATGCATCCAAAACAACATTTCGTTGTATGCTCCAATAGAGAGGTTAACGCTGATTTTTCACAAAAAGTTGTCAGATTTGCTCCAATTATACAGACTACAGATATTGTTTTATAGTTTAAATATGTTAAGCAGATAAATATAAAGATCTAAGCAACACTTTTAAATACTAACCAGCTCTGTAGGAATTTTTTAATTTTTTTGAAAAAATGTCAAAAAATGACAAATTTTACCAAAAATTTCGATTTTTGGAGCAAAAGCGCAGACTCAAGCCATTTTTTTTCAGCGGTAAAATTTCACACAGTTAATGTACTAGTATAAAGGCAACTTTTGGCACCTACCCGTTTTTGATTTTCAAAAAAAAAATTTTTTCGCTCCACCCTAATATACATATATATATATATACATAAATATCTTTTGATTTAATTATAGAATATTTCTTCCAGAAAATAATTAACTTGCTTTAAAACTAGGAAAAAACCTCCCACACTTTCAGCAAAAGATAATATAATTTACACAATAAATGAATAACAAAATGGAAAACTTACATCTTTCGCTACATATATGCTCTGAGATAGTTGAGAATGCAAGGAATTTAGAAGCCCTTCTCTTTGATCATCTTGGCCTTTTAAACACATCAATACCAGTGACAAGAAAGGTTGATGACTCAATAAAGAGGAACTAAAGATAAATAATATATATATTCCAGTAAATGTTAAGGCTTTTATTAATTAAAAAAAAAAAAAAAAAAAAAATTAAAACGCACATATTTAAATAATGTAGCAGTGTATATAATAAACAAAATTTATTCAAAAACCTTTTTAGAACTAATTAAAATAAATATTTTTTATGGTACTATAAATGCTAATTTTGAATAGATTCTATTAAAAAAAAAAGGTATTCTTAAAGTGCAGCATTAAAAAAAAAAAAATCATAGACAACTTAAATTTAAAGAAATACAGTAAAGCTTGAATAAACACAGCTAAAGTATAAAAGATGGAATAAAAAAAATATTGAATTTCAAACAAGATATTATTTATTATTATTATTTTAAGATTACATTTGTGAGTGGATGTTTTTGTGTGAATGAAGTACTATTATAAAATTTGGCAATCAAGTTAAAAATAAAAATGCACTTTAATTAACTTGTTACATCACAGCTCATAACATCCTTTCAATAAAAATAATTTCAAATAAATTTTTAAATATTTAATTTTCATCAATATTTTTTTTAATCAAAAATTCCCATTTAAAATATTTATTAATTTTCATAGAATTTGCCATTAGTTAATTTCAATTTAAAAGCAATTTTATTTTATTAATCTAAAAAAGATTGTTTTAATATAACAAGATTGTTGAAAATAATTTTAAATAAAATATGCATCTTAATTCTAATATTTCCCTAATAATATATTACTTTTATTCTTAATTTACAAAAATAAAATTCACATTTATAATTTTAACAATCTGTTATTCAAAATCTTTCATTCTTGTGGCTTTCATTCATGTCATTTCATCTTTCATTCATGTTGATGTTTTCGAGAGTGTAGCGTCATCTCTCTCTTTCCCTCTGGAGTCAGCAAAGAGCAGATGGCTTGGCAAGCTTGTGTATAATGACACATCAACACTGGGCTAAACGGGCCCCTTGCTTGATATTGCCGATATAATTTCCTATATTTTTTGAAATAATATGGAATAAAGTGTTTCCTTGAGTGAATTTTTAATTAATATAATAATTTTGACCATAAAGTCTAACATAACTGCTATAAATCGGATGATGTGTTAGATACTGTTGGATGTCATTCCAAATGTGAAATAGATATGAAGTAAACTTTAAATAATAAAGCAGGGCTTGAATTTCAGGATGAGATGGCGGGATTTGCGCCCAAAATTTTGAAATCCCGCCCAATAAAAATCAAAAATTTTCTGAAATATTTTGCATCTTGAAACTACGATCAATTCCCACGACCTCTTTGCAAATTTTGTGATTTTTTTCATGCGACTGAATGACATATTTTGTGAGCTTTTTACAGCAAAAAATCACTGAAATTCACGATTTTTTTCTGCAACCGATCGGCAAATTTCTCAATATTTTCCCTACAGCTACGATTTATATGTTTTTCCGCAACAAGAATGGAGTTATTACGTTCTGAATTTTTCAAAAAATTAACGCATTCGATTCCAAAAGTTATGAAACATCGGTTATCAGCCTGAAAATTCAGATAGTCATGTCTGAATTCCCGGGCTGTTAACCGACTTTTCATAATTTGAACTGAGCTAAGTCGCGTATTTTCACAGTCAATTTTGACAAACGTTCACAGAAAATTTTGTTAGAGGATCGCGATAGAAATGGCAATTTTGTTGAAACATAGCGCAAAAAACTCGAACTTTCTCAAAGAATTGCAAAAAAAAAAAAAAAAAAAAGTGACTTTCTTCAAAAGATTGCTATAACACGCGAATTTCGTGAAATAGTCGCGGAATAAACGCGAATTTCATGAAATAATTGTGGAATAAACACGAATTTCCTAAAATGATTGCAGAATAAATGTGAATTTCGGGAAAGGATCCTCGTATAAACCTGAATGGCTTTATCAAAATGTCACTTAAAAAAATGCGAATTTCATTAAAGGATCTCGAAATAAACGTGTGAATTTGATTAAAAAATCTTCAAAAAATGACAATTTTGTTAAATGAGTGCAAAAAAGCACAAATTTTGTTGGAGAATGAAAAAAAAAAAGCTAATTTAATTTAAGGATCGTGGGAAAACGTCATATTTCTCAAAGGGTTCTTCAAAAATGATTCTGAGAAAAAAAAAAAAAAATCGAGATTCATAGCAAATTTCTAAAAGATTACAGCAGAGTGTGTAAAAGAGGTGTGTGTGTGTGTGTGGGGGGGGGATACTTTTGACATTGTTTTTTCCGCAACCTTTTGATGAAATTTGCAGATTTTGCACGATGTTTTGAAGAAATCGTCGACCTTTTTAGATGAAATTTGCAGATTTTTCACAATCCTTTGATGTAATTTTAGGATTTTTCACTCTCCTTTTACTAAATTTGTGGAATTTTCACGATTCTTTGACTATTTGTGGAATTTTCACGATTCTTTGACTAAATTCACAGATTTCTCGTGATATTTTGACGAAATTTGTGATATTTGCATTTTTATGCTTTTTTTTTTTTTACAATATTTTCGTTTTTTCTGTGACATCAGGCCAAACTTTTGGTTTTCTTACGAATTTTTGATGAAATTTGCATTTTTCTGTCACTATTTTTTGAGAAAATTTGTGGGTTTTTTAATTTTTTTTTTTTTTTTTGGTTCTTTTGCTGAAATTTATGTTTTCCCGTGAACCTCTGGTGACATTTACGATGTTTCTGCAAACGATTTACAAAATTGATTTTTTGGGGCAACCATTGTCAAAATACGTAGTATGTGTTTTCCGGATTGATGACAATTTTAAAAAAAAATTTCTAACGAAATACCTTACATTTTTAGAAAATACAGCACAGAATTGCTTCTGGATCACTTAATAAATGCAAAATTCGGGAAAGAATCGCTTAATAAACGCGAATTGTGTCACAGAATCACGGAAATAGATACAAATTTCGACAATATATAGCAGAAGAAAATATGAATTATTAATTATTTGAAAAGTATATGTTAAACAATAATAATGCAATAAAGTTATGTTAGCAATATTGTTCAAACTTATCTAATAATTTTAATATCATTATTTGCGAAATATAATTCTTTATTGTTTTATATGTATATTCACAAAAAATCTGTGCAGATTAAGTGAAGGAGTTTATATAAATGTGTGATCAGTGTTCTCGCTGTCGCTCGCCATTTCGCCAAATTACGACTAAATTCTTCATTTGGCGAGTAAACAAGCAATTACTTTCGTCAAATTGCTAGCACTCAATTTTTGATTTTTCTTTTTTTTCTTTTTCATTTTTCATATACATGCATACATACATATTTCTAATATATTTGTGGAAGATATTTGAAATTAGATTAATAACAATCGTTGTCGCAGTTATAAAAACTTAGGTTATTTTAGAACATATTGAAAAAAAGGGGGTACATTAAAGATAATTTTTTTGTGCTACAAGGCGAATCTATTTGGCTAATACTTTTTTCATTTGGCGAATGTTTTTTATTTTTAATTAGCCAAATTGCTAACGTTGATCAAATGTCAGTGAGAACACTGTGTGTGATTAAATAAAAATTTCTTAATGTATATATTATTGATTATTTTGCGTGGTAATATATGTCTCTTTATTCTATTTATTTAATCATATTAAAATATTTGATTATTTTGCATGGTAATATATGTCTCTTTATTCTATTTATTTAATCATATTAAAATATTTGAAGATTGGACTTTATAATAAGAGACAATAATGCTAATTCATAAAATAATTAAAATAAAAATACAGGAGATAAATCTACTTTCTCGGATTTATTTTGTTTGCAGCTTTGTAATATACTGGTTCAGGTAAGTGAATTGCTTGTTATCATTTTACCGTGAAGATTTTTTTCAATATCATCTTTGACATTTTACTTAACTTTTACAATGACATTTGTACTTAATACTTCCACTAATACAATTTTCCAGCCATTATTTTTATTACCATTAAATTTTAAATAAATATTTTATTTCTTCCCCTTTTTTAAAATTAAATTCCCATTATTTTCATTTTTCCTTTTTAATTTTTTTCCTAACATAACATAACTGATGCTGAAGAAATTATTGTATAAAGGATAACTTTAAAAAATTTTTAAATTAAAGAAATTTAAATATATCTCCATCAAGATGAAATCTTTCATCAATAGTTTAAATTTTTCATAAGACATAATTACTTGATTTTTAATGTTAATTAAACAGTCTATACAAAATTTGATGTACAAAACTGCTGATTCATATTAAAGAAAATAACAGTATCCTTATGTAACATGAAATATACTCGTACATTCATAGTTTAAGGTAAATTAAAGTAACTAAACTAGTATAACATAAAATATAATTAAGGAAATCTAATAATTTTTAAAACATTATAAAAATTAAATAATTGTTTTTGTATTATACTTTATTCAAAATATTGTATGTATGATTACGGATACTTATTATTTTTTTTAAGTAAAGTTATTAATGTTACAAGGATACCAAACAAATAAAGTTCAGACATTTATGAATTCTATTTAGCTTTGACATAGGTAGTTTAGAGTGAATTAAGTTTATTAAGACGTACGTTTTGTGTGACTGTTTATCCTTGTCTTTATTTTTTGATGATGATGATGATGATGTGCTAGAAGACGATGATGAGGACCAAAAAGAACCACTCTCTAAAACTTGACCGGCAGCACGCAGCATTTTACCTTGCACAGCAGCTGGCAATTTTGCAATGAGAGGAGCAACCAACCATATTCGACTGGGTTTGTCAATTTCAAATCTAAAATAACAAATGAGAATACAGTTTATTTAACACACATACATAAAATTTTACGGAAAGATTATTTTTCATAAAATACATCTTTACAGAGAATAATTTAATAAAATTGAAAAAGAAAGATAAGTTTGTTGTTTTCTGGTATAAAATTAAACTTATTTGTTGAAAAGAATTGTATTTATTTATTTAATATATCATTATTTAAAATATTGATTTACATAAAAATATAAATGACAAATGTATCTTGTCTACGTAATTGAAGTCATTACAGAAGATTTCAGTTTATTCTACTTATAAGTGAAAATCACATAACTTCAACCTTGTAAGTGGTTTACTAATACTTTTATGTTTCCCCAAAACAACTTAAATTGAACTAATGATACAAATATTTTTTATAGAATTGTACTTTAAAATAGATGTAAAATAAAGAGATATGAAGACAATTTTAGAAACAAACAGGAAAAAAAAAATTAACTTGAACATTAATTTTATTAACATTTGTATGAAAATGAAGGAAAATCCTTAGACAATCAAAAGGTTAATTAAAATAATTATCAATTTTTAAAGTAATTTATTATTTTAATAATAATAATAATATTAAATAAAAAAAAAATTCAGGCAAGTTATACAAATGAATTAACCCTTTCCAGTGTAGTGGTCACACTAAGTCTTTAAAAGGCGTGGTTACACAATCATGACCACCTAATTTTAATTCCAAACTACCAAGTATATTTTAATGAAATCTTGCTTTTATATTAAAGGTTAAGAAAAACTAGTTTTTATTTTCTAAGAAATTAGTTTTCAAATTCTGGTGTCAATAAGTTATTTTATCATTTTACAAACAGAATTACTGTGTGCTTGAAAAGATTGAGACATGTCAAGCAACAAGAATGTCTCACTGAAGTGGTTAAATGGAAAGAAAAAGTATTAAAAAGTTATTTAGAATAAAAAGTTACAGAAACAGCAACAAAAATATTATGTTCAGCAATTAAATAAATGTATTTAACCTAGAGGTGCACAACCTTTTCAAGTGAAGGGCCACTTACAAATATGTCCGGGTGGTCAAGGACCACATCAATAACAAGGAGATAATTTGATTTAAAGTAGGTGATCTGTGGCCTATAATCGGATAAAAAATATGATTTCAGAGGGGAGTGGCGGTGGTTGTTACCCCTTTAAGTTTGTTTACCCAGTCAAAATATTCAATTCACTTGGTAAGGATATATCAGCAGATTTTAGTTTATGTATCACAGATGTAACAAGGATTATTTTCAAGATGTAAAAATGTTCTGTGACTTTTTTTCAGGAAAGTAAGTTTAGTTTTATTAAAAGTGCTAGAAAACAAGCATAAATTGTTGGTACCGAAAAAAATGTGAATTTTATAAACGAAACAGAGAGAAGGAGCCGATCAACAAGAATCTGAATGCCTGATCAACAAAATTCCGGATTTTCTGTGCCCGATCAATGAAATTTGTAATTCTTCCACGCATGATCGACCAAATTTACACATTTTACAAAACCAATCGACAAAATTTTCAATTTTTATGAAGCTGATCGAGTAAATTTGCATCATTTCCTCGCCTGATCAACAAAATGCGCAATTCTTATGAAACCGATCGAGAAAATGCAGGATTTTTCCACACTTGATATACAAAATTCAATATTTTTACAAAGCTGATTGACGAAATTAGTGATATTTTCCTCACATGATCAACGAAATTCGCGATTCTTTTTCCGCACATGATCGATGAGATTCGCGATTTTTCCGCATATCAACAACAAAATTCGAATTTTTATGACCTTGATCAACAAAATTCACGATTATTACTAAGCAAATATACAAAATTCTCGATTTTTCTTCACATGATCGGCAAAATTCGCGATTTTTCTGCACCTGATCGGTGCAATTCGCGATTTTTCCGAATCTTGACGGCGAAATTTGCGATTTTTCCAAACTGGTCGACGGAATTCGAGAATTTTACGAAACCAATCGATGAAATTCACGATTTTCCTTCGCAGAATAGACAAAATAGGTGACTTCTCTTCGCATGATTGGCAAAATTCAAAACGTTTTCGAGCCTGATCTACAAAATTCAGAATTTTTACGAATCCTATCAAAAAAATTCAGGATCTTTCCACTCCTGATCAACAAAATTCGAAATTTTTACGAAGCTGATCGAGAAAATTTACGATTTTTCCTCGTCTGATTAACAAAGTTCCTTTTTTTACGAAGCTGATCAACAATATTCGCGATTTTTCAAAGCTGACTGACGAAATTCGCGATTTTTCCTAGCATGATCAATAAAATTCATGTTTTTTTTCCGAGTCTAATCAACAAAATTCGTAAATGTCCTGCACCTGACAGACAAAATTCCGCAATTTTTACACAGACGATCGACGAAATTAGCAATTTTTTTTCGCTTGATCGACAAATTTCACGACTTTCCACAGCCGATCGAGGAAATTAGCGATTTTATTAGTTGCCTCATCGACGTAATCAGCGATTTTTACGCTAGTGATCAACAAAATTCACAATATTCCCGTCTCCGATCAACGAAATTTGCGATTTTCCGGAATTCGATCTATAACACTCGCGATTTTTTGGTGTCGAATCGATGAAATGTACTTTTTCCACCCTGAATTTGTTGACTATATATTCATATTTTCAACTCCTTTATTCTTATCATCTTATAACCTGATTAAATAGCTCTCTTATCTTTATTTCCTTAAGTTAGAGGTCTGCACGGGCCCGGGCCGAGAAACAAAAAAAACGGGCCGGGCTGGGCCGGCAAAAAAATTGAACGGGCCGTACGGGCCAGGCCGATATAAAAATTTTCGGGCCTGACGGCCCGTTTTGAAGATTTAAATATAAACGATGAAATATAAACCTATTTTCAACGAAAATGGTTTTAACGAGAATAAATATAAATGTGCGTCACGAGCCATACTAGTTTGACAGCATCAATATAAAAATGTAATTTGTGCAGTGTAGGGATCGGCATCGGACAGTTACCTTATGTGTAACCCGTTTTAATATTTTTTAAACTGACTCGTGCAGGGCCAAGATCAAAATTGGAGATCAAGTCATTATTTTTCTACATATAGACTTGCCGGACCGAAAGAAGACTTAATTGTTCTCAAGATCTATAGGGCAGACAACATAATTTGTAAAATTATGAACAGCGATAAAGAACTTATGTTAGCTTAAACTTTGGATATATACTTCTTGATGGTTTTTAAATTAATTTTTCAATAACGTGAAAGTTTGACACATTTTTACTAATTTTTAATTGTAAAAATATAAAAGTGATAAGCCTGACTATTGAAGGGATTTGGAATCGAATAGCGTTTTTCATTTTTGGTAAATAAAATACTTATATAACCTTATTGAGATACAATAGTTTCTCAAATGGCTGCAGGTTTTTCTCCCTTCCCATGCTATCGCTTCCGGAAATTCTATTCAAAACGCTAACTATGACAATATTTTATTTGCTTGCAGTGTTCTTAAATTGCTTGTATCAAAAAATGGATAACGCCATTCGATTATATAGTTTCTAAATAAAGACACCTGCTAATCTTATGCATTTCTGAGAAAAAAATGAATTTAGAAATGTATCAGAAAGGAGCTTCTTTGAATTAACGTATGAATTTGGATTTAAAATCTTTAATAAAATGATATAGAAATATTTTTATCAATCTTCCTTTATTAAACAGCTTCAAAAGTTACGATGTTTTTTAATTTCTTTCTTTTTCTTTTATTCTAAGCCATATTAATTTTTTAATGAATCTTTATTTGAATGTTGAAAGCCTAAGAATCTTAGTAATCATTAATGTTACTAATGTGTATTTCCTGTAAAATATATTGTAAAATCATTCCATAGATATGTATGCAGTTCTCTTTAAAAAAATCTTAATTATATGATAAAAATCTGAATTTTTTAGAAATCGTAGAAATTCTAACGGGCCAAAACGGGCCGGGCCTGTTTTCCCTGATTTCTCTACGGGCCGGGCCTAAAATATAAAAATTTGAACGGGCCGGGCTCGGGCCGAACTTTTGAGTTTTACAACGGGCCGGGTCGAAAATTTTTTCCTACGGGCCGGGCCTGGAAATTCTGGCCCGTGCAGACCTCTACCTTAAGTCTCACTTCTTTTATCAATCTCCATAGTTTAAAAATAAATTAAAATAATAGATTAATTTATCTGAACATCTAATTTAAATTTTAAGTCTAAAAGTAAAAGCTAATATTTAAATAGTCTTTAATTTCTACCTATGATTCAATTACTTAAAATATATTTTTCCTTTCTGTTTCTTGCCTCAAACGTCTGTTTACTTGTGAATCTCGCTAGCATGTTTATCTCGTACAAAAACAATAGCGAATCGCTGTTTTTCCGATCGTCCTACGTCCGTGCGTTTCATCTTTGAACAGAGGAAGGTTGACAACTGGCGATAGAGGGCGCTGCCTGTCCGTCAGCATTTGCATTTCTCCCTTGTGATAGACACGGCGCATCGGAGATTGTTCTGGAGCCGATGACGTGGTAAGCTGAGCGTGTGTAGTAGATTAGCCCGGCAGTCGGCACGATGTATTTAAAGTGATGACAGCTGTTTGCTTTTAGTTTCGGTTGTTGTTTTTATGTATGATGGCTGGTCACAAGCAAGCCTCGTTTACTGACAGCTGATGGTTTTCAAATGTGTTAAAGAAGAATGCCATCGTCTACTATATGGAGTAGTGTCAGAGTTTTTAAAGTAGATAAAGATGGAAGATTTCTTTTGGTGTTTTTCAACTTAAATATTTGGAAATAGTTACGGTATCGGCACACGCTCTTGTTTCCTTTTTTTTTTAATGGTTTTAATATATTTCCTATTGAAATTGCCTTTCCTCCTCTTTTATCTAAAATGAAGATGGTTTAACTTTGTTTTCTTATCTCCCTCTTTTACTTATAAGGTCATTCATGTCAAAAGGTAAAGTGTTACGGAACTTTAGCTTTTTAAAGGTTTGGGCAAAGTTTTTCTGTTGGTTACCGGATGTGTTTGACACTTGCTTGGTTTTACCATGATGCAGGGTATGAGGTGGAGTTATGTCATACTTGTTTTATTTGGATTTCGACGATGTTTTAATGACGGTATCGCGTGAAGTGTCTGAGGTTTCCTGTAAGGCAATGTATAATAAATATTTGAATTAGCATCTGTTTAAAGTTTAGTTATTGAGGGGGGAAGTCAATCTTAAATATTAAAGCTATTTCTAATGGAGTTATTAAGTTTAAGATAATTGAATTAAATATGAATTAATTAATCTTTTTGAAATATAATAGTTTTTTTTAAGTTAATTTAAATTAGATATACAAATTAATTTAATTCTTTGGTGCTCCAATCCTTATTTAAATACATGAGAAAATAGATGTCAAATATTTCTGATTTTATTTTTAAAGTTTTTATTTTTTGTTAAATAAAATATAATTTGGTTTTAAATCTAGTTTGTTCTTATTTTTGCATAGATTACATTTTTCTTTTTCAGCTCATTTTTTATTTAAACTGATTTAAACTTTGAATATAATTCACTCTTTTTACATAATTTACTGGGCTCAACTTCTCAGCGTGATACGGTTCCACTTGTGCACTTATTATTGCTCTGCTAATTCAGTTTATAACCGTAATTACACATTGCAATTACTTCATGGTTATGGGCCATTAGTTGTGCCTAGTTTTTTTAGCAGAGTGCAGTTTTTCTCATTTGGAATTTTAACTGAAAGTTTTCATGTTTTATCCTTCAGCCTTTATCGTAAGTAGGAAGCTTTGAGACGAGGGGGCTGATGGAATTTTTGATAACTTTTCAGTATTGGCTGTGTAGTATTTACCCTAGTAAAAGATTTTTCTAAATTGGTTTTATTTTTGAGCTTTTTGAAAAATTTAAAATTTTTGAGGAACTTGAGCGTGTTGCCTTATAGTGCTGTGATATCAATCTAAATATGAAGTTATCCCTCTATGATGAAGAGTGGTTAAAGTGTGACTGACACCTTTTTCTACTAGTGAAATTAGTGCCTCTTCAGATATTCATGTGTGTTGGCAAGTCTTCAATAGTGGCTGCATATTTTTATCAGTGTAGTTGCAATTTTTATCATTTGTGTGAAATTGCACTGATGGTGATGAATAATCATATATGCCATACTAAGGAAGACTATTTGGAATTGAAAGGATGATGCATTTCTTTTGAAGGAGCCTACCTGGTATGATGTTTGACAGCATATTGTGTGTTATTATGGAATCTACACTGACAGTGCTGAGCATGTTCCTGATTCTCCTAGTTTTTGTGAAGTATGGTGGAAGACGTACTGGACCGCTTTTGATGTGAAACCTGAATCAGCAGATGTTGATAAGTGAAAGTGGTTTGAGTTTCGCCACATTCCGAGCTTGCTTTTGTGTGACACTGACTTTTAATAACTTTTATTTTAATGGACACCAATCTTTCTGCAATAGTTTTTGAGATGCCAGTCTTCATGTGTTATTGTACCAAGGGACTAACTGCCAATCGTCTGTAAAAAGTTTATGATAAGTTTTGACGATATCTATAGGGAATTATCTATGATGCTTTACATTTGTTTTGAAATATGTAGATTACTTTTGAATTGAATGGTTTCTTGCTATAAGTTTTTAAAATATGTAAGAGTTTAACATTTTTTTTTATAAGGATTTTAAATTGAAAGTAATTTATTGTTTTAAGGAACTTTTATTAAATTGCCTTTTGGAGTTAACTATGTTCACTATGTTATTAGTAAATTTAATTTATTAATTTAAATAAAATGTTTAACTGAACTTTTCAATTTTTTCAATTTAAATTTGCTAGTTAAATTAAATGTAAAGCTTGAATAACTGAATTTTTGAAAATGGTTTTTAAATGAACTTATTATTGAATGATTTAATAGAAATTGATTTATTTTGAAGTAGAGATATGATCAGATTGTGTAATTAAACTGCTTTAATAGCAATAGCTGGGTTTAAACTTGTTTTGAAATAGTTCCTGAGAATTTAATATACTTGAATTTGATAGTGATTTTTTAAAATCTAGAAAATGATATTTATATTGATAAATTATGCTTTTAAGTTTATAATAAAATTAAGATGTTTTAATATATGTTTTGTTACTGCTGCATACATTTTTTTGAAGAATTTTTCTAATGATCTTATTAAATAAATTATAGGTTAACAGTTCTATTTTTAAAGTTTTAAATAAAAAATTGGAATGATTTATGAATATGAAAAAAGGGGTCAATTTTTAAGGGTTAAAGAATTAGTGTTAAATATTCAATGAATTGAAAATTGATTTAGGTTAAAATTAAGATTGAATCTGGGGTTCAAATTTGAGACTCTTGAACTTTGGGTAGTTTATTTGTGTAAGGATTATGTTAGACTTGCCCTGTTAAGAGATTTCTGTTTTCACTGAGGTGAAATGTTATTTGAACCTGATTAGATGGATTCAATCGTTTTACTTGCATTTAAACTTTGACCTCCCTCTTACATGTTTTTGCAGATATTGTCATTGATTTTTGTGAAAAATTTAAGCTGATTGAATTAATGGCTGGAATTTTCGTTATGGTTGGAATTATTTCTGGTGGTTTAGAGAAGTTTTTTAATCCTGCTTGGTGGATTGGTTTGAGGTATCCTTTAATATATTTCTCCCAGGAACTGAACGAATGTGTAAGGTTATCTTCGTTGATATAGTGATATTCTGAGGAGATTGTGTAGTATAGAAAAGTGATGCCGTGCCAATTGAGTAGGATTTATGTAAAATTTTCAGTCAAAGAATCAAATCGGGTGCTTTCAGTTATCTAATTGAATATAGTGATTATTGAGGGATAATGGAAGATTGTAATGACCCAGTTAGTGCATGGAATAGACTAAATTTTTTTTATACCGATTCGAGGTCCAATCATGTGAAAGTACTTAGTGATTTGATGTTATATAGAATAGCTGAAAATGATGGTATTAAGTTATTTTGCTTCTCGCCTGTTTTTGTATTTTAAGTGAAATAAAAATCCTATAGATTCGTCATTTAATGAAATATATGTTTTTTTAATTGCTCTAATATTTATTGAGAAAATTTGGATAGTATTATGTCAATATTTTACAATAGGAAGAAATTAATTTTTGATAAATTTGTTGCTAAAGAAAACTAAAATTAGATTTCAATAGTGGAAAATTGGTTTCAGAAATCTGGCCAAATATCTTTTACTAGACGAAAGGCGATTAGGTGTTTAAAATCTTCCATACCATTGCATTCTGAAGCTAACTTGTAAATTTTTTTAAATATTTCCTCCCTATTACATAGGAATTGGTGTTGTGTTAGATTAAAGATGACCATTGTTAAGAGGAAATATGGAAGCTATTGTGTAAGGTTAGGTTTTGGGAGTCAGGCAATGCAATGGGAAGAATAGGTTACATTGTGTAATACTTCAGGTTGGTAGCTGTGTTAGAATCATTTGCTGAATAGTCATTGATGAAATGGAGAAGGTTTGCAGGTATTTAAGGAATCATTTGGGGAATGAAATATTCCTGTTTTTATGAACCTGTTGAGCAAGTTTAGATTGTCCTGAATATTAAGTGTGGATAATCAGGAATAGCGAGGAAAGTTTAGTTTTCCCATATTAGCATATGTTGTATTGGATAAGAATTAAAAGTTCTTGTGTGACTATGCTGGGAATAATGGATAGGAATACTTGCTGTATGAATGTTTCTCCTGGAATTCTTTTTTCGGTGTGGTGCTAAGGTTAAGTTGAGGTGGTGTTAAGGTCAAGCTGATGTGGTGCTGGGGTCACTGCAGCTAGATGAACTCTATCATTGACGGATATTGTAGATTTACGAGAAATGTGATTTTCATTAGATGAGATAATTTTTTGGTCAATTATCTGGAGCTACGTATGTCTATGTGTCTTTTATGTGGATGATAGATAGATGGATGGATGGAGACTAGGGCCCTAGAAATTGTTTGTTTTTAGAATAAGTGAATGCCTGGTGCATATTTTTGCTGAATGGAGAAGAATGTGTGAAATGTACCATTTAAATGTATTTATTATATTTCTGGATTCTTAGACATTATGTAGCATAAATGTTAGTTTCTATGAATTTCTTTTTGTATAGTCGTATTTGATAAAGCAGTGTTAAATTTTGTTTTTGATTGACCTATTGATTAACTCTGTAAAAGTAGCACTTACATTGAAAAGATTGGAGGACTCTATTTTCAAATGATTGCAAATTGTTTCAAATGTGTTAGATTTAAATTTTTAATCACTGCTATCTTAAAATTTGGTAGTAAAGGCTTACCTGACCTGGAGTAGTATTTTTAACTTAAAGTGTTACCTTTGTTATATCTACTTCTATGAGAAATTTTGAAGAAATATGCTGCATTAATTGTGTTAGACTATTTGTAGATTGATAATTGTTTTGGTGTTCATGATTTTTAAGTCAATGTTTTTAGCCATCTGTATATGTATGTGAATTTGCTTTATTTTTATATATTGATTTATTTATAGTATGTTTTGTTTTTGCAGTGGGGACTGGAGCCCAGAGAATTTTAAATTTTCAGCTGTGCTGGCCATTAGTAGAAATGCTTGTGAATTTTCGTTTGAGGTTGTTACAGATATTTTGAATTGATGTTTAATTGAAGTTAATTTTAACTATTTAGATAACTTGAGGAATTTGATAGAGAATTTTTTTTTTTTTTTTGAAGGGTTAGGTAGAGAACTTGGTGATTGAGGCTGTTTACTGATAGTGCTGAATTAGTGTTAGGTAGCCTGGTCGGTATGCTTTGGGATCACCTGTAAAATTTTTATAAAGATGATAAGAAGGGGGGCTTTGTTGACTATATATTCATATTTTCAACTCCTTTATTCTTATCATCTTATAACCTGATTAAATAGCTCTCTTATCTTTATTTCCTTAAGTCTCATTTCTTTTATAAATCTCCATAGTTTAAAAATAAATTAAAATAATAGATTAATTTATCTGAACATCTAATTTAAATTTTAAGTCTAAAAGTAAAAGCTAATATTTAAATAGTCTTTAATTTCTACCTATGATTCAATTACTTAAAATATATTTTTCCTTTCTGTTTCTTGCCTCAAACGTCTGTTTACTTGTGAATCTCACTAGCATGTTTATCTCGTACAAAAACAATAGCGAATCGCTGTTTTTCCAATCGTCCTACGTCCGTGCGTTTCATCTTTGAACAGAGGAAGGTTGACAACTGGCAATAGAGGGCGCTGCCTGTCCGTCAGCATTTGCATTTCTCCCTTGTGATAGACACGGCGCATCGGAGATTGTTCTGGAGCCGATGACGTGGTAAGCTGAGCGTGTGTAGTAGATTAGCCTGGCAGTCGGCACGATGTATTTAAAGTGATGACAGCTGTTTGCTTTTAGTTTCGGTTGTTGTTTTTATGTATGATGGCTGGTCACAAACAAGCCTCGTTTACTGACAGCTGATGGTTTTCAAATGTGTTAAAGAAGAATGCCATCGTCTACTATATGGAGTAGTGTCAGAGTTTTTAAAGTAGATAAAGATGGAAGATTTCTTTTGGTGTTTTTCAACTTAAATATTTGGAAATAGTTACGGTATCGGCACACGCTCTTGTTTCCTTTTTTTTTTAATGGTTTTAATATATTTCCTATTGAAATTGCCTTTCCTCCTCTTTTATCTAAAATGAAGATGGTTTAACTTTGTTTTCTTATCTCCCTCTTTTACTTATAAGGTCATTCATGTCAAAAGGTAAAGTGTTACGGAACTTTGGCTTTTTAAAGGTTTGGGCAAAGTTTTTCTGTTGGTTACCGGATGTGTTTGACACTTGCTTGGTTTTACCATGATGCAGGGTATGAGGTGGAGTTATGTCATACTTGTTTTATTTAGATTTCGACGATGTTTTAATGACGGTATCGCGTGAAGTGTCTGAGGTTTCCTGTAAGGCAATGTATAATAAATATTTGAATTAGCATCTGTTTAAAGTTTAATTATTGAGGGGGGAAGTCAATCTTAAATATTAAAGCTATTTCTAATGGAGTTATTAAGTTTAAGATAATTGAATTAAATATGAATTAATTAATCTTTTTGAAATATAATAGTTTTTTTTTTTTAAGTTAATTTAAATTAGATATACAAATTAATTTAGTTCTTTGGTGCTCCAATCCTTATTTAAATATATGAGAAAATAGATGTCAAATATTTCTGATTTTATTTTTAAAGTTTTTATTTTTTGTTAAATAAAATATAATTTGGTTTTAAATCTAGTTTGTTCTTATTTTTGCATAGATTACATTTTTCTTTTTCAGCTATTTAAACTGATTTAAACTTTGAATATAATTCACTCTTTTTACATAATTTACTGGGCTCAACTTCTCAGCGTGATACGGTTCCACTTGTGCACTTATTATTGCTCTGCTAATTCAGTTTATAACCGTAATTACACATTGCAATTACTTCATGGTTATGGGCCATTAGTTGTGCCTAGTTTTTATAGCAGAGTGCAGTTTTTCTCATTTGGAATTTTAACTGAAAGTTTTCATGTTTTATCCTTCAGCCTTTATCGTAAGTAGGAAGCTTTGAGACGGGGGGGCTGATGGAATTTTTGATAACTTTTCAGTATTGGCTGTGTAGTATTTACCCTAGTAAAAGATTTTTCTAAATTGGTTTTATTTTTGAGCTTTTTGAAAAATTTAAAATTTTTGAGGAACTTGAGCGTGTTGCCTTATAGTGCTGTGATATCAATCTAAATATGAAGTTATCCCTCTATGATGAAGAGTGGTTAAAGTGTGACTGACACCTTTTTCTACTAGTGAAATTAGTGCCTCTTCAGATATTCATGTGTGTTGGCAAGTCTTCAATAGTGGCTGCATATTTTTATCAGTGTAGTTGCAATTTTTATCATTTGTGTGAAATTGCACTGATGGTGATGAATAATCATATATGCCATACTAAGGAAGACTATTTGGAATTGAAAGGATGATGCATTTCTTTTGAAGGAGCCTACCTGGTATGATGTTTGACAGCATATTGTGTGTTATTATGGAATCTACACTGACAGTGCTGAGCATGTTCCTGATTCTCCTAGTTTTTGTGAAGTATGGTGGAAGACGTACTGGACCGCTTTTGATGTGAAACACGAATCAGCAGATGTTGATAAGTGAAAGTGGTTTGAGTTTCGCCACATTCCGAGCTTGCTTTTGTGTGACACTGACTTTTAATAACTTTTATTTTAATGGACACCAATCTTTCTGCAATAGTTTTTGAGATGCCAGTCTTCATGTGTTATTGTACCAAGGGACTAACTGCCAATCGTCTGTAAAAAGTTTATGATAAGTTTTGACGATATCTATAGGGAATTATCTATGATGCTTTACATTTGTTTTGAAATATGTAGATTACTTTTGAATTGAATGGTTTCTTGCTATAAGTTTTTAAAATATGTAAGAGTTTAACATTTTTTTTATAAGGATTTTAAATTGAAAGTAATTTATTGTTTTAAGGAACTTTTATTAAATTGCCTTTTGGAGTTAACTATGTTCACTATGTTATTAGTAAATTTAATTTATTAATTTAAATAAAATGTTTAACTGAACTTTTCAATTTTTTCAATTTAAATTTGCTAGTTAAATTAAATGTAAAGCTTGAATAACTGAATTTTTGAAAATGGTTTTTAAATGAACTTATTATTGAATGATTTAATAGAAATTGATTTATTTTGAAGTAGAGATATGATCAGATTGTGTAATTAAACTGCTTTAATAGCAATAGCTGGGTTTAAACTTGTTTTGAAATAGTTCCTGAGAATTTAATATACTTGAATTTGATAGTGATATTTTAAAATCTAGAGAATGATATTTATATTGATAAATTATGCTTTTAAGTTTATAATAAAATTAAGATGTTGTAATCTATGTTTTGTTACTGCTGCATACATTTTTTTGAAGAATTTTTCTAATGATCTTATTAAATAAATTATAGATTAACAGTTCTATTTTTAAAGTTTTAAATGAAAAATTGGAATGATTTATGAATATGAAAAAAGGGGTCAATTTTTAAGGGTTAAAGAATTAGTGTTAAATATTCAATGAATTGAAAATTGATTTAGGTTAAAATTAAGATTGAATCTGGGGTTCAAATTTGAGACTCTTGAACTTTGGGTAGTTTATTTGTGTAAGGATTATGTTAGACTTGCCCTGTTAAGAGATTTCTGTTTTCACTGAGGTGAAATGTTATTTGAACCTGATTAGATGGATTCAATCGTTTTACTTGCATTTAAACTTTGACCTCCCTCTTACATGTTTTTGCAGATATTGTCATTGATTTTTGTGAAAAATTTAAGCTGATTGAATTAATGGCTGGAATTTTCGTTATGGTTGGAATTATTTCTGGTGGTTTAGAGAAGTTTTTTAATCCTGCTTGGTGGATTGGTTTGAGGTATCCTTTAATATATTTCTCCCAGGAACTGAACGAATGTGTAAGGTTATCTTCGTTGATATAGTGATATTCTGAGGAGATTGTGTAGTATAGAAAAGTGATGCCGTGCCAATTGAGTAGGATTTATGTAAAATTTTCAGTCAAAGAATCAAATCGGGTGCTTTCAGTTATCTAATTGAATATAGTGATTATTGAGGGATAATGGAAGATTGTAATGACCCAGTTAGTGCATGGAATAGACTAAATTTTTTTTATACCGATTCGAGGTCCAATCATGTGAAAGTACTTAGTGATTTGATGTTATATAGAATAGCTGAAAATGATGGTATTAAGTTATTTTGCTTCTCGCCTGTTTTTGTATTTTAAGTGAAATAAAAATCCTATAGATTCGTCATTTAATGAAATATATGTTTTTTTAATTGCTCTAATATTTATTGAGAAAATTTGGATAGTATTATGTCAATATTTTACAATAGGAAGAAATTAATTTTTGATAAATTTGTTGCTAAAGAAAACTAAAATTAGATTTCAATAGTGGAAAATTGGTTTCAGAAATCTGGCCAAATATCTTTTACTAGACGAAAGGCGATTAGGTGTTTAAAATCTTCCATACCATTCCATTCTGAAGCTAACTTGTAAATTTTTTTAAATATTTCCTCCCTATTACATATGAATTGGTGTTGTGTTAGATTAAAGATGACCATTGTTAAGAGGAAATATGGAAGCTATTGTGTAAGGTTAGGTTTTGGGAGTCAGGCAATGCAATGGGAAGAATAGGTTACATTGTGTAATACTTCAGGTTGGTAGCTGTGTTAGAATCATTTGCTGAATAGTCATTGATGAAATGGAGAAGGTTTGCAGGTATTTAAGGAATCATTTGGGGAATGAAATATTCCTGTTTTTATGAACCTGTTGAGCAAGTTTAAATTGTCCTGAATATTAAGTGTGGATAATCAGGAATAGCGAGGAAAGTTTAGTTTTCCCATATTAGCATATGTTGTATTGGATAAGAATTAAAAGTTCTTGTGTGACTATGCTGGGAATAATGGATAGGAATACTTGCTGTATGAATGTTTCTCCTGGAATTCTTTTTTCGGTGTGGTGCTAAGGTTAAGTTGAGGTGGTGTTAAGGTCAAGCTGATGTGGTGCTGGGGTCACTGCAGCTAGATGAGCTCTATCAATGTTGGATATTGTAGATTTACGAGAAATGTGATTTTCATTAGATGAGATAATTTTTTGGTCAATTATCTGGAGCTACGTATGTCTATGTGTCTTTTATGTGGATGATAGATAGATGGATGGAGACTAGGGCCCTAGCAAATGTTTGTTTTTAGAATAAGTGAATGCCTGGTGCATATTTTTGCTGAATGGAGAAGAATGTGTGAAATGTACCATTTAAATGTATTTATTATATTTCTGGATTCTTAGACATTATGTAGCATAAATGTTAGTTTCTATGAATTTCTTTTTGTATAGTCGTATTTGATAGAGCAGTGTTAAATTTTGTTTTTGATTGACCTATTGATTAACTCTGTAAAAGTAGCACTTACATTGAAAAGATTGGAGGACTCTATTTTCAAATGATTGCAAATTGTTTCAAATGTGTTAGATTTAAATTTTTAATCACTGCTATCTTAAAATTTGGTAGTAAAGGCTTACCTGACCTGGAGTAGTATTTTTAACTTAAAGTGTTACCCTTGTTATATCTACTTCTATGAGAAATTTTGAAGAAATATGCTGCATTAATTGTGTTAGACTATTTGTAGATTGATAATTGTTTTGGTGTTCATGATTTTTAAGTCAATGTTTTTAGCCATCTGTATATGTATGTGAATTTGCTTTATTTTTATATATTGATTTATTTATAGTATGTTTTGTTTTTGCAGCGGGGACTGGAGCCCAGAGAATTTTAAATTTTCAGCTGTGCTGGCCATTAGTAGAAATGCTTGTGAATTTTCGTTTGAGGTTGTTACAGATATTTTGAATTGATGTTTAATTGAAGTTAATTTTAACTATTTAGATAACTTGAGGAATTTGATAGAGAATTTTTTTTTTTTTTTTTGAATGGTTAGGTAGAGAACTTGGTGACTGAGGCTGTTTACTGATAGTGCTGAATTAGTGTTAGGTAGCCTGGTCGGTATGCTTTGGGATCACCTGTAAAATTTTTATAAAGATGATAAGAGGGGGGGCTTTGTTGACTATATATTCATATTTTCAACTCCTTTATTCTTATCATCTTATAACCTGATTAAATAGCTCTCTTATCTTTATTTCCTTAAGTCTCACTTCTTTTATAAATCTCCATAGTTTAAAAATAAAATAATAGATTAATTTATCTGAACATCTAATTTAAATTTTAAGTCTAAAAGTAAAAGCTAATATTTAAATAGTCTTTAATTTCTACCTATGATTCAATTACTTAAAATATATTTTTCCTTTCTGTTTCTTGCCTCAAACGTCTGTTTACTTGTGAATCTCGCTAGCATGCTTATCTCGTACAAAAACAATAGCGAATCGCTGTTTTTCCGATCGTCCTACGTCCGTGCGTTTCATCTTTGAACAGAGGAAGGTTGACAACTGGCGATAGAGGGCGCTGCCTGTCCGTCAGCATTTGCATTTCTCCCTTGTGATAGACACGTCGCATCGGAGATTGTTCTGGAGCCGATGACGTGGTAAGCTGAGCATGTGTAGTAGATTAGCCCGGCAGTCGGCATGATGTATTTAAAGTGATGACAGCTGTTTGCTTTTAGTTTCGGTTGTTGTTTTTATGTATGATGGCTGGTCACAAGCAAGCCTCGTTTACTGACAGCTGATGGTTTTCAAATGTGTTAAATAAGAATGCCATCGTCTACTATATGGAGTAGTGTCAGAGTTTTTAAAGTAGATAAAGATGGAAGATTTCTTTTGGTGTTTTTCAACTTAAATATTTGGAAATAGTTACGGTATCGGCACACGCTCTTGTTTCCTTTTTTTTTAATGGTTTTAATATATTTCCTATTGAAATTGCCTTTCCTCCTCTTTTATCTAAAATGAAGATGGTTTAACTTTGTTTTCTTATCTCCCTCTTTTACTTATAAGGTCATTCATGTCAAAAGGTAAAGTGTTACGGAACTTTAGCTTTTTAAAGGTTTGGGCAAAGTTTTTCTGTTGGTTACCGGATGTGTTTGACACTTGCTTGGTTTTACCATGATGCAGGGTATGAGGTGGAGTTATGTCATACTTGTTTTATTTGGATTTCGACGATGTTTTAATGACAGTATCGCGTGAAGTGTCTGAGGTTTCCTGTAAGGCAATGTATAATAAATATTTGAATTAGCATCTGTTTAAAGTTTAGTTATTGAGGGGGGAAGTCAATCTTAAATATTAAAGCTATTTCTAATGGAGTTATTAAGTTTAAGATAATTGAATTAAATATGAATTAATTAATATTTTTGAAATATAATAGTTTTTTTTTTTAAGTTAATTTAAATTAGATATACAAATTAATTTAATTCTTTGGTGCTCCAATCCTTATTTAAATATATGAGAAAATAGATGTCAAATATTTCTGATTTTATTTTTAAAGTTTTTATTTTTTGTTAAATAAAATATAATTTGGTTTTAAATCTAGTTTGTTCTTATTTTTGCATAGATTACATTTTTCTTTTTCAGCTCATTTTTTATTTAAACTGATTTAAACTTTGAATATAATTCACTCTTTTTACATAATTTACTGGGCTCAACTTCTCAGCGTGATACGGTTCCACTTGTGCACTTATTATTGCTCTGCTAATTCAGTTTATAACCGTAATTACACATTGTAATTACTTCAGAATTCACGAAATCTGCATTTTTTGCATGGTAAGATAAAACTCGCGATTTTTTTTTCTCTGGATAAATTGATGAAATTCACGATTGTTTCGCAGCCGATTAATGAAATTTCCTTTTTTTCCTCGCGTCTTCGATAAATTCGTAATTTTTTCGTGCCTTATCAACGAAATTTGCAATTTTTTCGTCCATGCCCGATCAATGATATTTGCGTTTTTTTTTTTTTTTTTTTTTTCCCATGCAATAAACCAAGAAAAAATGCCTTCTTTTTTTTTTTTTTTTTTTTTTTTTCCAACTGATGAGTATAATTTGCAATTTTTACATCATCTACAAAATTGACGAGTTTTTCTTGTCTGATCAATGAAATGCGTGATTTTTTGCATAAGACCGACAAAATTAGCGATTTTTCTATGACTTATCGACAAAACTCGCGATTTTTCTGTACCCGATCGGAGAAATTAACTATTTTTTTCCAAACTTCATGGATAAAATTCGCGATTTTTCAATATCTGATGAGTGAAACTTCCAATTTTTGCAAGCTTCATCGACAAAATTTCCTTTTTTTCCACATTTAATCAATGAAATTCGTGATTTTTTCGGTGCCGATCAATGAAATTTGTGTGGTGGTTACTCGATAACCCCCCCATATTTTTTAGTTTAATTCAATTTTATTAACTATTTTATTTCATATCATCTCCTTTTTATTCATGTTCTTAATTTAAATATTATTTCGATTTCGTTTCTTTTGATATTGTCGCCTGTAATGTTTTCTTCTTTTCCTAGCTTTCGAATGTTCCAAACCGGTAAAATCTTGTTTTGAATTCATTCCTTCCGGTTTAAAAAAGCTTCTAGAACAATCTTGTTTGTTCTATGGGTGGTATTTCCGGTTAATCTGGCCCGCCCCTTGGCCTATCAAATTAAATTCCGCAGGTGACGTGTTTTAAGCCGTTGAGTGCCTGGCCACCTGCTTTGGCCTTCCTTCTTTAAGTGCTTATCAATTCTTTCCTTATTAAATTCATTTTTCACCATACTTGGTATCATAACTTGGCTTAATTTTCCTCGCTCCCCTCTTTCGTGCGTCGCCAACTTGGCGTATGCCTGGTTTACAGTAACCCTAATTCTTTTCCCTCCTGACTCTCCGCCGAGAGAGCGGTCGCACTGTTAGACCCCAGCCGTGATGGTTGCTGTTGGATGATCGAAAAATATCGGAAAAGTTTAGCGGAGTTCGGGGCAGGTGTGCGCCCCGGGGACCGTTGAATGCGTCCGTTTTCGTTCGTCAATGTCCACGCCAGGGCTTATCGAGGTTGATTTTTTAAGGCTGCAAGGAGTAAGTCCATCTTCAACCGCATCCTGAATCATTTGTTTGTTGCTTCTTTCTGGATATACAACAATAAGTTAACTGACGTCATGGTAATTCTCAAATATTTTATTTCGTAAATCTCTCATCGAAAATCTTTCTAACCGAATTATTTCTCATTTCTTCAATGCCCTTTTTTGTAAGCTCACTTTTCCTCTGAAAAAAATGCCGAGGTGGTGAATCTTATTTTCAAGAAGTGAGGATATATTTTTCATAAAGTTTTTCTCAATATCTCTCTTCATCATATCGTCATTTGGCCATAAAGTTTTATAAATTTTGAATATGGAACGGCGCCCCAGGAGTAAATATTGATATATCTCTGTGAGAAGTTTTTCAAACATATATTTTGAATATATATATATATAATTGATATTTCAAAAAAATGATATTGTCTTTGTTTTTTTCGATCAAGAAAAAATGTTTAATTCATGATATAAAGATACGTATAAGGATACCTTGTGAAGAAGAATTGTATTTCGAATATGTCAACTCGTAAAATAATACCATTGTGAAAAATTTGCAACAAAGTAAATAATCGATGTACACGAAAACAAAATATGTTTATATACATATATAGAAATATTCAAAGCTCATAATGAAATACGCAAGTTATCATAAATAAAAAATATTTATCTTCATCAATTTGTGTCTTGATTCCTGTGCACTTGTCTGACTGGATTTTTGTTCCTCAACACCCAAAAAATCACAGGTAACTTTATTTTTATCATTTTTTATTCTTACAACTTTGCTTTGAATTTTTATTCTTCATGGTTAAAGATTGTTATAATTTAAGAGTACTATAATTGGTAGCATTTTTGGGTCGTTTGCTGGCCTGCATTCAACGCAATGTCCTTCACAAAATTAGTACGATCACTTAGCCTACTTATGAAATGAAACAATAAATGTTTCTCTTGTCTCTCCAAACACAACAGTAAAATCTTTCCTTTGGTGCAATGACGAACGCTTGACCATTTATTTTCCTTTGCTACCATTGTGTTTTCGTTATATATACAGATTTCCAACAAAAAAAAAAAAAAAAAAAAAAATCTTCAATTATCTTTCATTATCTTCAATAATATCTTCATTATCTTCAATTATATCTTCATTATTTTTCAAATTATATCTTCATGCAGTGATCAATATTTATATTCCTATTTTATTGAGTGTGGTGTAATAAATGAATGCATAATATATTTTGATTTTATGCTGAGATAATATTTTCTTTTGGAGCAGTACAGTATATATAACATAATTTATTGACATATATTTTTTTTTCTTGCCATGATATAATTTATAACTAATTTATGTATTATTTAACGGAGGTGCTGGTAAATATAATTGATTATTCTAATATAAATTATTCCTCTTGTCATAAATATAAGAATATTTGTTTTGAGCCATATGATATATATATTTACATAAAATTTTTGGGCCATGTTATTTTTGATCGGATGCTAACAAAGATATGTTGGTATTTTTCTTCTCTTCATCACATAATTATTCTTCTTCTTAATATATATAAAAATGATGTATAACGTAAATGAAATTTGTCAATATTTTTAAATAATGGGTTGATTTATATATCATTTATTATAAGACCAGTCTATGTCCAAATCTAACCTGTCATTTATTGAGCTCTCACTTTAATTATCTCATAATGCCTCCCAAGTCTAAATTAAATATTGCCATTCAGCCATTCGACGGCAACCCTCAGACTGTGGAATTCTTCTTTGATCAATTATCTGATATACAAGAGTTAAATAATTTCACAGATAAAGAACTTTTTGTTCTTTTCAAATCGAAACTGGAGGGTAACGCCTTACTCTTCTTTCTTGAAACTCTGTCTCAGCTCAAGAACTCTAATTTCCAGGACATTCGAAAAACTTTTATAGACTATTTCTTACCCTCAAAGAAGACTGTTTCTCTTAAATCCTTGCAGAATTTAAGCTTAGATTCTAATGAATCAGTCAAAAATTTTGCTTTTCGGCTGGATAAACAACTTCGGCTGGCTTACCCTAAATTGGATCCTCCTGCTCTCAATTCATTAAAATTCACTCATTTTCTTGAGGCTTTGCCTAAACAAATTAAACGAAAAATTCTTGAAGAAAATATTTCATCTTTTGAGTTAGCTCTTGAACGAGCAAATTTTCTTCAAGATATTTACGACTCTCCCCCTAAAAAATCGTATGAAAATTATAATCAAGCATATTGTTTGGATACTGAAAAAAAACCATGATAATTCTATTGCTTCTAGTAATGTGCTCCATAAGTCTCCTATAAAACATACGAAGGACAAAGTTTATGTTAATTCTCAAACTACCTTCTCACCTTTGCAAACTCCAAAAGACAACTCTCATGCTTCTCGTAATTTTAAAAGAAAACCGAGAACATATTCTCCTTCTCCAAATAAACAAGAGGCTACAGATAAACATAAAAATAATTTTCGTCAACAGAATTTTTATCGGAAACGTCCTTATCATCAACCCACCTTCGACAAATTTTCTCACAAAAAAAACTCTGCTTCCTTTTATCATAAACGAGATGTTGTGCAGTGTGCGTTCTGTGGAAAATTCAATCATCGTATGGATACGTGCTACAAATTTAAGAACATTATCAGTTCTTCAAATCAAAATTCTTCATCTCAATTTGCGTCGTACCCTCACAGAAGGAAAAACTATACCTCTTCTTCTAATAATAAAAACAATCTCTATCATTTAAACATGTAAGGGAGACTGGTTCTACTGACCGCCTTCTCTCCCGTAATTCTCATTCAGGGTCAGTACACTTTATTAACAAACATAAACAACAATGTGACAAAAGCTCTTCAGTCACTTTAGTATCGTCCACAGCTGTCCAAACTTCCCCAGTGACACCTAAATTTAACAAACCTTCATATCCCTATAAGTCTTTGACATCCAAACAAAATCTTGAAATTGATGATGATGTACAAGAAAGACATGTCATTTGCAGTTCTTTTAATAACTCGTATGTTCTTCCATGCATACTCATAAACATTCAACATAATGAAATTTCAACGTTAATTGATACGGGATCAAGTTTGTCACTCTTGGATCAGGAATGCTTTAATAGCATTAAATCCAGGCTTCACTATAAATTCTTATCCCGTAATGTATCTGTGTCTACCATAAATTCCAAAGTTTTTTTCAAGGGATGCATAGAGATTGCGTTTAAAATTGATAAATTCTTCTTTCATCATGTCTTTTACCTTACAAAGATACAAAATGTTCATTTTCAAGCCATACTTGGATTTGAGTTTATCAACAAACATTCTATTACCATATCACCCAGCTTTAAGTCTATTTTAATTAAAGATAAACATATTCCTTTTCACAGTTATAACGAATCTCCTACTTGCTATTTCATGAATTCTGAATATAATTATGATAATTCAAATGTACCATATTCTTTAGATGTACACAAAATGCCTTGTTATGAAGATTCTGTATCAAATAATCTAAGTAATGGTACTTATACTGGTAATATATGTGCAAATTATGATGATACAAATTTACAATTAGTCAACAATTATACAACCTATCCTTACAATTATAATTTTCAAAATAGTGGTTTGTTTACAAATAATGTTGCTAGTACTGCTATGAATTTTCATAACCCTTATATTGATGGTAATTTTACTTATTTTTCTAACTATTTTCCAACTGATTATGGTAATGTTGTCAACTATGTATCTACTAATGATAATATACCTGGCAAGAATTTTTCATCTGAAAATACTAATGATCTTAGTTATGTTGGTGAAAAGCAAACCCATTTAAATATTGGTAATAAAATTTTGGTGAATTCCAATATGGTACAATTACTCAATAGAGAATTAATCCCTCCTAATTCTTTTGTTTATTTACATGTTAAGTACTTGAATCCTCCATCTGAATATTTTATTTTCAAACCCAATTTAAAAAATAAAGGCCTTGTGTTACATGAATCTTTGCATTCCAAATCTGCAATTCAAAATGATCTATTTTTGGTTGTATGTCAGAATATATCAAAGCTGGATATTCATTTAAATAAAAATTCAATTATTGGCGAATGTATCAATGTAGATGAGAAAGATATTGAGGAATACTCTTTTGATTTAGACTTTGAAACCGAATATTGTAATTTAATTTTACCATCTGAAGAGATTAAGAGAAAACGAATTCAAGAACTGTCTCCAAATGACTTTGATTTAAAACATTTACCTCCTCATGAAAGAGAATCTTTAACAAAATTATTATGTAGTAAAGCTCTTGCTTTTTCAAAATCTCTTGACACTTTAGGTCATACGAACCTGGTCAATCCTCAATTCACTATGCTAAATTCTCATCCAGTCAAAACGCTACCTTTTCCTGTGCCACAGGCACTTGAGCAAGAAGCTCTTGACCAAATTAATCAAATGTTAAATGCTGGCATTATTGAGAGATCAAATTCATCTTGGACGTGTCCCATGCTTCTTGTTAAAAAGAAGAGAACTGATATGTCCAAGCCTCAAAAGTATCGTTTGGCTCTAGATTTAAGATTGCTAAATTCGATTATTATTCCATCTTCATATCCTCTTCCTAGAATTCAAAATCTATTGGTGCAGTTATCAAAATTTAAGTATTATACTACTCTTGACTTGCCCTCTGCATACTGGCAGATAGCTGTACCTAAAGATATGCAGGATAAGCTCAGTTTTACTACTCCATGGGGAATCTTTACCTACTTACGTCTCGTATTTGGCTTGAAGACGGCTGCAAGCACCTTCCAACAATTAATTGACTCAGTTATTCAATTATCCAAATTGATTCATGTTATGCATACCAAGACGATATTGTAGTTGGTGCTAATTCATTTGAAGAAATGTCTATGAAACTCACAAAGCTGTTAGACACCCTTATTGCTAATAACATTACTCTGTCTCCTGAAAAATGTACCTTTATGCAAACAAGCATTAACTTTTTAGGATTCCAACTCACAGATCATAAAATTCTTCCTATTACAAGTAACATTTTAAAAATTACCTCTTTTCCAACGCCTAAAACCAAGAGGCAAACGAAAAGTTTTATAGGTTTGTGTTCATTTTATAGGTCAATTATTCCTAATTTTGCTAAATTGATTACTCCTCTCATCGAAGTCACCAAACCTAAAAATAAATTTTCTTGGAAATCTGAACAAGAAAATGCATTTAAAAAATTACAAGACATTTTCTTCCAAAAACCTATGCTCAATCTCCCAAACTGGAATGAAACTTTCTATGTTAATACAGATGCATCAAAGACAGCAATATCAGCTGTTCTTATGCAGAAATTTGATGGTGAACTCAGACCAATCTCCTATTATTCCAAAACTCTATCTCAGTCAGAAAGACAGTATCCTGCCATCAAATTGGAACTTTATGCCATTTACAAAGGCATAACAGCTTTTAAATATTATATTTTTGGTCGACCCTTTATTCTATTATCTGATGCTAAACCTCTTAATAATTATAAAAAGGCTACTTCACCAGCTGATATTACTACTCGATGGATGTTAGAACTGTCAGAATATTCGTACACATTCCAGCATGTACCACGCAAAGAGAATGTGTTAGCAGATTTTCTGAGTAGAACACCTCACATTCCTACTGAAGATCTCCATAATAATCCAGATCTTATTTCTACACAAGAACCTTTACCCATTGTTGATAATCAAAAAGATTTACATAATGAAATTCCTCACTTTCCATGTGGTTTAGTTGACAAAACACACCACACATGTCATCTTCAAAGTGACTCTTCGCCTCCAAATAATGATAATAATCAAGATCCATTATTAGAAATTCTTGATCACACCATATTCTCTGAACAACAAAAAGACCCAAAAATTAAACAAATTTATGAAGATCTTAAAAATAACAAAAAGTCTAAAAGTTTAAATGGCTATTATATTAATCCAAGTAATGATTTACTTTGCTACAATGGACATTTTTCTTCAGAAGATATTGAGCTACATAAAGCTGTTTTACCTTTGTCACTTAGAGCAAAAGCCTTAAGAATTGCTCATGTTACTCATACTGGCATTCATAAAACTATTGTTAATTTAAAGAAAATATTTACCTGGAAAACCCTTGTTTCTGATACCATTAATTATGTTAACTCATGTGAAATTTGTTTAGTAAACAAAAATCATAAAAAAAATACTGCTCCATACTTACCAGCACCACTTCCAACAGCTCCCAATCAAAAAGTCTCTATGGATTTACTGGGCCCATTAAGAAATCGTCAATATGTGATGACCATCATAGATCACTTTTCTCGTCATTTAGAATTATATGCCTTGAATAATATCAGCGCTGAGTCTGTTACAAAAGCTTTATTACATTACATTTCCACTCATGGTAAACCCGAATTAACCCTCACTGATCATGGCTCTCAGTTCACTAGTGATATGTTTTCTTTCTTTAATAAAAAGCTTGGCATTAAATTGGAACACAGTTCTGTAGCCCATCCCCAGGCTAACGGGTTAAGTGAACGAGTTAATTCTCAAATAAAATCGTCTGTGAACACAATGGCTTCACAAGGATGTGATGTACCAACTGCTCTAAAAATTCATCAATCCATATATAATGCTACTCCTCATCCAGCCACAAAATTCACTCCAAATCTTCTTCATTTTGGAAGAGAAATAAATGACATTTATTCCAATTACAAATCTCAAGTTTCCTGGAAAATTCTCAATACTGCCTATGAAATTCATAAATTAATGGATGTTATTGAGAAAATATACTATCAAGCTTACAAGAATAATGAATCTTCTAGACAAAAAGTGTACCAAAAATCGAGAGAAAATTAAAATTTGCCAACATCAATGTTAATGACATTGTTTACGTAAAATTTCCTACTGTGTTTAACAAAAAAGTACAAGGCCCATACCTGGTGAAGAAAATAATTTCTCCTGTACTTATTCAAATTCAAGATTCTAATAATAGTCACGCTTCACCCATGTTGATTCACACTAACAGAATCTTGAAGCTTCAAAAGAGAAATGAAGCATTGCAATATCCTTCAGTTTCTTCTAAAAGTGTATCACATGATCAAGCTCCTGTTGATAATGCATCTTCTACTCCTGTGAGACAACACTCTCCTACTCAAATTTCAAATCATGATGCTGCTTGTAATACATCTCCTCAAATTCTTTCTTCTTCTAAGTGTCAACAAACATCTTCATGTTCAAGTAAATCAGTACTGTCACAAGCTCCTCCTGATAGCACTCACACTGGTGTTAAAAACAAGTCTACTCAATTTAAAAATTATGATCTTCGCCCTCGCAATCATAAATTGTATAAAAAATAAACTAATCTTCTTTTTCCTTTTTCAGGATGACTCTTGATTTGTAGTATAGTCAGTTAATACTAGTTAGACTGATATTCCAGTAAGAAGAATGACTGTGTAATTTTTTTTATTTTCCCTCCAAGCTGCAGGCAGCTGTTGTTATTTTTTTTTTTTCTTCTTTATTTAAGTCTTCTTCTCCTTGGAGCAATACAACAGTCATCCTCCTGATGTATGTATGGCTTTAAATATCTTTATCATTCTCTATATTCATTTTCAAACCTTAATTATTGTAATAAGTATATATGATCTCAAATATGCCATACGCTACTATTTTTAACCTTACAAAGTCTTTAATTGCAATAGTTGGTGCTAAAGTTGAGAAAGAATTTATCCTTTTATTTGCTTGTTATAATATTATGTCATTATTTAAAGTTATTTTTTTGTGACAAATGTTTATTCTAATAAGAAAGGTGGAATTGTAATTGATGTAAGATAAACATGAATAAGAGTACTCTTAAAATTATTTTCCCTATTGTGACTTCTCTTTACAATGCATGCATGCTCTAACATTTAACCTCATTTAACAAAAATAAAAGTGCATGATAAACTTATGCATATTAATATATTTTTTCTCTTATTGTTCAACTATAGAAAATGAATGACTCACAATAAGTATTATATTTTTTTTTTGTATACTTATGAGTATTTATACTTTGGATCCAAAGATGTTGGTTGAGTCATTATATATTTATATAAAATAAAATACTTGTTATATAACAATTACAAAAGTGATCACTTGTTTTTTTTTTTTAAAGTGTTTGAAAAATTGCATTTAAACATATTCAAAAGGTCTTATATAAATTCTTTGACATAATTGATTTTGTTGTTTGTAAGTTGACATTATCAAGGTTATATATATAAAATTGACATATTCATATAAGCTCTTTTTTTTCAGAATATAAATAACCTTTATTTTATGTTTATTTTGAATGAAGTATAATATTAAAAGCATTTATGCAACTATTGTCAAATTTATGTTGAAAGTGTTCAAGAATATTCCTTTTATGAGAGTATCAACATTTGCTATTTGAAAATTGATATATTCATTTTCATGATGTTTTCATTGGAAAATAACATTACTTTTTCTACCAATTTACATATGCCTTTTATTTGGAATTTGTTATATTTTCTTATTTGAAAATGTTGTTTTTGAATGATGCTAAGATTAATCAGTTAAGATTAATTAAAAGCTTAAACAGTTATATGTTGATATAAGTAAATTTTTTTTTTATGAGAGCCTAAATAATCTCTCTGCACCATTTACATGTAGTTTTCTTTTTCAAATCTTCAACTTACAAATTTATTCCATTTTATCATGTGGTATTTGAAACCATCCATTTTTATATTCAATTATAGTATGATTCATATACAATTATACTATGTTTCATTTTGTTGCTAACTGAAAATATAAATATACATGTTGTTGTATAATCAAATATTTTTTTTACATACGCTAAAGCATTTAGTTATCATATTGTATTTTGCACAGCTTAACAAGAGACTCTTCATAGTTAAGGACTGTTGTTTCTACACATAGATATAGACTGTAATAATTTTTTTTTGATACATGATAAGATACCTCTGGAAGAACATTTTTGTATACCTTCCATTTTAATATTTGCTATATTTGGTGTATTTACATAAGGATTACTACCATAATAGTAATTATTTTTATTATTTAAATATCATGTAAAGCAATTATTTATATTCATATAACTATTTCTGATACATTTATTTTGTGTAATTATTTTATATCTTTGTACATGTGTTAGAAAATATTGTCTCGATGAAAAAATTGTTACATTTTTGTCATCTCACCAATATTTTCTTTTGGGGAGCCCCGGGTAGATATGTGGTGGTTACTCGATAACCCCCCCCATATTTTTTAGTTTAATTCAATTTTATTAACTATTTTATTTCATATCATCTCCTTTTTATTCATGTTCTTAATTTAAATATTATTTCGATTTCGTTTCTTTTGATATTGTCGCCTGTAATGTTTTCTTCTTTTCCTAGCTTTCGTATGTTCCAAACCGGTAAAATCTTGTTTTGAATTCATTCCTTCCGGTTTAAAAAACCTTCTAGAACAATCTAGTTTGTTCTATGGGTGGTATTTCCGGTTAATCTGGCCCGCCCCTTGGCCTATCAAATTAAATTCCGCAGGTGACGTGTTTTAAGCCGTTGAGTGCCTGGCCACCTGCTTTGGCCTTCCTTCTTTAAGTGCTTATCAATTCTTTCCTTATTAAATTCATTTTTCACCATACTTGGTATCATAACTTGGCTTAATTTTCCTCGCTCCCCTCTTTCGTGCGTCGCCAACTTGGCGTATGCCTGGTTTACAGTAACCCTAATTCTTTTCCCTCCTGACTCTCCGCCGAGAGAGCGGTCGCACTGTTAGACCCCAGCCGTGATGGTTGCTGTTGGATGATCGAAAAATACCGGAAAAGTTTAGCGGAGTTCGGGGCAGGTGTGCGCCCCGGGGACCGTTGAATGCGTCCGTTTTCGTTCGTCAATGTCCACGCCAGGGCTTATCGAGGTTGATTTTTTAAGGCTGCAAGGAGTAAGTCCATCTTCAACCGCATCCTGAATCATTTGTTTGTTGCTTCTTTCTGGATATACAACAATAAGTTAACTGACGTCATGGTAATTCTCAAATATTTTATTTCGTCAATCTCTCATCGAAAATCTTTCTAACCGAATTATTTCTCATTTCTTCAATGCCTTTTTTGTAAGCTCACTTTTCCTCTGAAAAAAATGCCGAGGTGGTGAATCTTATTTTCAAGAAGTGAGGATATATTTTTCATAAAGTTTTTCTCAATATCTCTCTTCATCATATCGTCATTTGGCCATTAAGTTTTATAAATTTTGAATATGGAACGGCGCCCCAGGAGTAAATATTGATATATCTCTGTGAGAAGTTTTTCAAACATATATTTTGAATATATATATATATAATTGATATTTCAAAAAAATGATATTGTCTTTGTTTTTTTGATCAAGAAAAAATGTTTAATTCATGATATAAAGATACGTATAAGGATACCTTGTGAAGAAGAATTGTATTTCGAATATGTCAACTCGTAAAATAATACCATTGTGAAAAATTTGCAACAAAGTAAATAATCGATGTACACGAAAACAAAATATGTTTATATACATATATAGAAATATTCAAAGCTCATAATGAAATACGCAAGTTATCATAAATAAAAAATATTTCTCTTCATCAATTTGTGTCTTGATTCCTGTGCACTTGTCTGACTGGATTTTTGTTCCTCAACACCCAAAAAATCACAGGTAACTTTATTTTTATCATTTTTTATTCTTACAACTTTGCTTTGAATTTTTATTCTTCATGGTTAAAGATTGTTATAATTTAAGGGTACTATAATTGGTAGCATTTTTGGGTCGTTTGCTGGCCTGCATTCAACGCAATGTCCTTCACAAAATTAGTACGATCACTTAGCCTACTTATGAAATGAAACAATAAATGTTTCTCTTGTCTCTCCAAACACAACAATTTGCGATTCTTAAGTGACGAAATTTTTAATTTTCCCGCAGAAAATTGACAAAATTTACGATTTTTTCTGTCACATATGCACAAAAATTGTAATTTTTTCCAGTTGTAAATTGACAGAACTCGTGGGCCACACGTTAACCCGTCGCAGGCCACAGGTTGTGCATCCCTAATTTAACCTATCAATATTTTAAGGGGGTGGGGGAGATTAAATTGCTCATGAAACAGTCTTATTTTTAAGTCAAAATAGAAAATAAAAAAAGCAGGCATGTGTCAGCATTTATTTAAATAACAATGAATTGAATAAATAACGATGGTTTATAATGATAAATACATGTAGTAACTAAAATCTTATATTCAAAATTTTACACAATAATAATAAAACTAAATAAATAATCTAATAAAATTTAAATATCAATTACAACTATTCTAAAGATAAAAACCATACTAAAAAATATAACAGAAAAAAATTCCTACAATCTTAGAATATCTATTAAAATTTCCTTAGCAAATAATATGTTTCACAACTGCTAATGATATGACCAAAGATTCTATTAACAGTCAATGGGAGCTTACTTAGAAGGTGAACAGTTTTTCAAAGCTTCTCCTTTGATTGGATTTTGGTTTTCTTCACTCATCATCTGAAAGACATCAATTGTAGCCTTTGCAACACTATCCAGCCATGTATTGATCTGTGGAGGGGATTGATTTTCACATTGCTTGTACATAAATTCTAATTCTAACCAAGAAACTCTGAGGGTCCATAAATCTAAATTCTGGGATGAAAAATTACAATTGCAATCAGATAGAATAATTTATTATTATTATTTGACAAAAAATATGCTTAAAAATAATAAAAGTAAATATAATAAAATAATAAAACATAATTTTAATTAAACTAAGGAAAAGATAAAAATTAAAACATAAAATTTAACAACATAAATTAATTTACACCTTCAGAATTTATACTTAAGATGCATTATTTTATAAACCATAATACTTTCATTAAAAAATTATTTTAAATTACATATATATAAATGTGTGTGTGTATCACAGTGACAAAAGATCATTTGTAAAAAAGCACAGTAAAAAAGTTTTTAATTGGAATTTTATCTAGTAAAAAAGGAAATTTATGCTAAAATATCATGCTATAAATAATTCTTTCTTAAAGTCAAAATAAAATTAATGCTAGAAAACTACAAAACAATCTTTCAAGTAATTTTTGCTTTAAGATTATATTAATTATTATTTTCTGACAGGAATGAAAAAAAAAAATATTTTTATTTTATTACTTTTTAGTACCATTATTTAATACTTTTACTTTAATTATTTTTCTTGCTAATGGTGTAAGTATGGTCAGGTAGATATTTTTAAATCAATTTAATAGATACTATGGCCTACTAGATTCAATCGATACTATAACTTTTTTAATCAATGTTCCAAAGGTAATATCATTATTCAGTCATATGTGCAAAACTTTTTTCTATCACATGCATGACAAAACTTCAAAATTCACTACCACAGTGTCAAATTGATAACCTATCAGCAAATTGTCTACCTACCATTATTCTTAGACCTGTTTGAACTTTTGTGATTCAGTATTGTGTGTAGTCTCATATACTTTCTTATGCTTTGTAGAGCAAGAAAAAGTGATAGTAGGCATCCAGGATCGGCAAATGGGGAGAGGGAGTGGATGGGAAAACTAGTCGTTGGGGGCCACCGTAATACTTACCCATCATATATATGCATATATAACATATGAAAATAAAACATTTGTAAACTATTTATAAAATGCATTGCAATTCCAAAACAAAATTTAAACGTGTATTTAAATATTTTTATTATCCATAGTAATGCTCTGTTAATGAGTTGCTGTCAAATTATACAACACGTCAAACTACTCAAGTAGTACTGAATTGCGAGAAAGAAACATCCTTATAAATCCAAAAATAATAATCTTATTAACTAACAGTTAACTGCGTCAGATTAAGCGTCTCATATATCTCTCAGAAATATACCTTTGAATTGAAATTTCAATGAAATACAGGGTCATGAAAAATCGAAGAATGTGGAAAGCAGGATCACAGATATCTCAGCAACTAATAGTTTGATCGACTTCGTTCTTTATGCAAAATTTATGTTATTTTATTGCCTTTTAGGATCACTCCTTAAAATAAAAAAATTCGAAAATTTTTATATGTTTTTCATCAGAATGAATTTTTTGAGAGTCTGAAAAAAATAGTTCCGGATAATCGAGGTTACTGATAGTAAATAGGCTTCGTCCCATTCTTACATACTAATTACATACAAAATTTCAAGTTTGTATCTCAATTTGTTCGAGAGATAGAGCGTTTACAGACACACAGACAGACAGATGGCAAAATTTTTTTTCTAAAAATATGTTTTTCAAAATTTCCAGTGTCAAAAACGTGTAAATCCGTCAAATTTTTTTTTTCGTTTTCAAAAATGATACATCATCATAATATAAAGAATAACACTTTCAGTTCAAATGTAAGGGCAAAATTACAGAATTTTTTAGTTTAAAATCCCTCCATATGTATTTTAATATATAATTCTCAATAATATTATTGAACTTGGAGGGGGAGGGGGGGGGGTTGAGGAAGAGCATAATTAATTCCTGGAAAATAAATTAAAAAAAAAAACATTGTATATTATACAGTTAATAACAATCTTTTTACAAAATATTAATAAAGCCTTTTTTAATTATGAAAACTGGCTAAATCTGAAATAAAACTTCTTTACTTTATGATTTTTATATGAGTTAATAAGGTATCTTTATGAGGAAAGTATTGTTCAATAATTCAAGGAAAAAGCATCTCATCTTTTATTATTCATATTTAACCCTTTGACGGTTAAAGCACTTCTATTCATAAAATACTAAAATGATTGAATGACATTGGAATTTAAAAAGAAATTTATTTCATAATATATAAATGTTTTTTTACGTTCTTTGTAAAATTAAAATTTTCATTTAAAAATTCCGATGTCAGTATGGCATTTCGCAATTCAAATTAAGTGGTATTCTGGGCGCATATACGCGCTTATAACCACGAAAGGGTTAATTATGCATTATTGATTATTTACTTACCTTTATTTTTAATAATGTTTTAAAAATTGTCTTGCTTTTCACTACTTAAGTTTATTACTTACATTAATATTTTACTGTATTGCAAGCATTCATTGTAATTTTAATTGCATCATTACATTCAAATTACTATTTAAAAAGTATAAAAGCAATAGCTGGAAATCTGCAAAATTCTAAAATCAGCACAACTTTTGGTCCAGAGCTGTGCAGATTTGAGAGAGTTTATTGTATCTGTATATACATATATTAATATTTAAAATTTGTATAAAATGAAAAAAAGAAATGGTGAGTATGCTGGATCCTCTACAGGGATTGATAAGGAGGGAATGGGGGAGGGGGGGGGGTGAAAAAATAATTTCTATGGAAGGAGCGTAGAAAATGAGAAAAAAAATCAACTTTTTCTTCAAATTTTTTTTTTTTTTTTTTTTTTTTTTTTTTTTTTTGTTTGTTCATTTGAAATCTTTATAGAGTTATAATCATGGGGCTGTTGTTAACTCATACTTTCCAATACATTCTTTAAAATTTAGATTAGAAAATAAACAAGATGGTTAAAGAACTGTATCATCCTTTATTTCTATCATACCTTCTGTAGTTGTAATTTCCACTTTTTTTTTAACCATTGTTTTAGACAATTCAAAAAATTTTTTAAATGAAAATGGGTGCCAGAAATTCTTTTTTTCATTGAAAATATCTTCATCAACAGACTTTTGGTGTTCTTTTACATCAATATCTGGTATTCTAGACAAATCATGTTTCACATCAGGCGGTGCATTAGTCATTTTGATAATATTAAGTAGTTCCTTTTCATCATGGGTAAGAAAAATTAGCATCATTTTGGAGACATTATACCATATCAATGAAATTTGTTTTATAATAAGTTGATGCAGCACAATTTGCTTCATGGTAGTTTTCAGTTTTTCTCAATTCATTTGGTTTGATGTTGAGAATACATTTTTGTTAGTTCTGGACATGTTAGAAAAAACTTCTTTAGAACTTTTATATTTCGAATCATTCTGAAAATCCCACATCTAATTTTTATTTGCCGGTTTTCCTGCTCAAGAGATTCATCCACTCTAAGATAACAAAATGGTATACCAGATTAGAAGCCACTTTCCTGTTTTAAGATCTATCCATACTTCACAATCAGTTTTGGCTAGTACATTCATTTCTGCAATATGATAGGTACAAAACACTCTGTAATAAGAGAAGTTCATTGTAAAGAAATACCTAATAAAATCTTATAATGAGGACATTGCCAATCCCAGCTTGCATTTTGCACTGTTGCATAAATGATTTCAAAATGAAAAACATCTTCATATTGTTTAAAGCCATTTTAAAAGGAGATTCTTCTCTCTTCTCTTTTCACAGAATTCCTTAAGATTTTCCTTGTTTCCACTTCCTTGGTTGCAGCTTGGTTGGCTAATATTACCATAGTTATTAAATGAAACTTTGTTTTCTTAATTATACATGAAGCATTCCTTTTACCTATTTCAAATAAATTTGTTCTTAAATCCTGGTATGATCAATTGATTACCATACATTGATTACATTTTATAGAGGTAAGTCTGTGTTGTTTTAAAAATATTTTTTTTTACTTAAAGTATTATTTTGTGATCTGTTTTTTCATTCTTTGTTTGTTCATTTTAGCACATAAAAGAAAATAGTAATACTCAAATGTTTAGTGAAGCATATTAAAAGAGATATCATAAATAACACATATATATATAAATGCATGTAAAATAAGAAGTACCTGAAGAATACTAGTAATTAAAGTTTTCTGATCAGCTGGATCGAAAATATTTGGAGGAATGTCAACCTCTCTGGGACGACAAATCATTCTAAGAAGTTGCTGAGACTGTAAAACAAAAGATAAAATTAAAGGACTTGAATAATATTATGCATGAACAGCTGCTTACGGAAAAATATACTTCCCCATTCAATCCGAAAAACTAATAATTTTATAGTAAAGAGGGGGGATGGTACATTTCAAGTTTTGCAGCTAAAAGCAAAATAGCACAAATTATCATACTGTTCTTTGCAGGAAATATTAAGAAAAATAAAAATATATAGTATTTCTAAAAAAAATATTTTTTGTAACTTTTTCCATAAATTAAAAAGTTATCTAGTGTACAAACTTATAAAGGAATATTACATGTGTGTGTCTGTGTGTATGTATCATTAGATTAATTTAAAATAAATGTTTCACAAACAAAATTAAGATGCTATTTTCAAAACTTCAAATGGAATTTATAAATGATTAAATGGATTAATTTTCACTTTGAATAAAAATGAGACACATAAAATCAGTCTATAAATGCATTATCAATAAAATTCAACTGCTTACTGATGATGAATCCATATAATATTTTATAACAATTAAAGAAGCCACTAAATGAAAAATTTTAAATTAAATGAGCAAAAATGCTGGAAATTTAAAAGAAGCATTTTCTTAAATATATAAAAAATAATTCACAGGAAGCATTACTTTTAATTAATTTATATATTTTATGGAAGAATGATATAGCAAGTGATAAAGAAAATAATATGCATGGCAGTTGTTAAGTTCCTTTTGTAGAATTTAATAACTTAAAAAATATAAAGAATAAATGTAATTATGGCTTTTCAGCCCTTGCAAAAAAGGAAGGCTTAGTTTAAATTAGTAACAAAAAGTTATTTCTAATTATCATTTCAAGAAAATGAAATATTATTAAATAGTTGAATTAATAGAACAATGCAAATTGCTTGAAATGCATAATTTATTAATTTAATAAATATACAGAATAAATGAAAATATTGCTTTTCAACCCTTAGAGAAAAAAAAAAAAAAAAGTTAAATTTAAATTAGTATTAAAAAGTTATTTCGGTACTTTTCAATTAGCTGGGTGCCAGTATTAGATATACATACACATAAAACTGGCATCCAGCAATACAACAAGTACTGTTATTTCTAATTATAATTTTCTAGGAAAAACAATGTATTAAATAGTTGAACAAATGAACAAATACAGATTACTTGAAATGCCTACATAATGCTTGTGTTTACTTTCCACTATGTTATAGGGAATTGATGCATAGAAAAATTTAGTGAGGATGGAATCTGACGAGCAAATTCCTGAACACCGAGAATAGTCTATTTTGACAAGAAAACACTGAGAGAAGGGAAAAAACTTCCAGGGCTACATTTTTTTTTTTTTTTTGGTACTAGTACAACTGCAAATCAGGGATCGAAATGTCAGCTCTGCAAGTCATTGTTTTTTTATCTTACTTTGCATGATATTCAACATCCTTCATGTCACATTTCATGACTTTTTAATTTCATAAATATTTGTAAGAAACAAAATTCTTGAAAAGTTTAGAAAATTAGAAGCACTAAATTATACAAGTTGTGTTAATGATATTCTGAAATTGTGATAAATTTATTATTTTGATATTTTTTTAGATGGAGAAGTACTTTTCTTCAACAAAAATAAATAGAAATATTTAGGTTCTAACATAAACAAAAGCCTCTTTAAAATTAATAAAATTTTTGGTCCAAAGTGAGAACTTACTTTTGATATTTTGTGGTAGTTTAGTAGGGTTTGAAAAATAAGGGTAGTGTAATAAAATCAAAGCAAATTAGTGTTGTTGTTTTTTTTAAACCTTTTATTTATTAGATAAATCTCACAATAAAATCCTAACAGCCTATTAATTTTCTTATTTACAAAGAGATTTATCTAGAGGCAATTATACATTGATAGTTTAAAAATGACAATTTTAAGATTTAAAAAAAAAAAAAAAAAAACCTTAAATAGAAAGATATTGGAATATCACAAAAATAACATTTTTTGGCTAGAGCCACTCTTTTGAAAAATCTATGACACTTTAATAAGTCATATCATGCACAGCCTTTCATTTCTACATAACATTTTCTTTATTAGCTTTAACTTGCTATACGATTTCTTTTGAATTAAGACTATAATGTTATATTTATATTTAAATTTTGAAAACAGATTTTAAATTAGAAAAGGATCTGCCATATAACAAAGGTCAACATTAAACTTAAATCTGTAAATAAATTTCTTTTATAATGTATCTGCTATAAATTGTATAATTATATTACTTATGCATTTTTTGCATAAGTCATGTTTTTAATAGGAATTATTTTTTGAGAAATATATTTTATCGTTTTCAAAAAATAATGTACATAAAAGTGAATTTCTGATAAAAATTCATTTTATGAATGGTAAGAATCAATATCAAGGTACAGTATAGAATGATTTAACCAAAATAGTCAGAACCAAATGTATTCTGGATAACTGTTTTTCTTAGATAAATGGTTGGACAACAAAACAGCCCCCTTTGGATCAGATTTGGAGAATTTATCATTGCTTCTGATTCCAAATTATATTATAATGAAATAAAGAATTAGATTAACATCTAATCAAGATAAAATAAAAAATAATGAGTTTGAAAGAAAACAATTTATAAAAGTTAAAATGTAGCTTATATATAATTTTTCATTCTTAGATCCTTTAGTTTTATATCTTAAGTGTTTTATTCGTATTTGGCGAATTTTTTTTAAAAAGAGAGGAAAAGATAATCATACTATCATTTTTCAAACAATAAAAGAATTGCCATACTTAGAAATAAAAACAACAAACTACACAATGACATGTCTGCTTTAAAAAAATTCGGCATGTTTTAATTAGCTGAGAGCTAGTGTTATATAACACAGGCACCTGGCTAACCAAAAAATACCAAAATAATTTAAGATCTGCTTTCCTTTTGTTGAAAATTTTACTTTCTTATATTTTAAATTAAAATCAGCAGTCCAAAAGTACAAAAAATAACATTCACTTGAAATGAATGTTCCAATAACAGATGAAAGATACATTTATTACATTTAATTTTTATATATATAAAAAAAGAACTCTCTATAAATACAGAATATAATGTAAATTTTTAATTTAAAAAAAAATCAAAAATAGTTATACAATGAAAGTTTCTTAACTTTAATAACAAACGTACTTGTTGGTGAGATAATACTGCATCCCTTATAACTTCTTCGGAACACAGCACTTCAGGATACCGCAGACATCTTTCATGAACCCATTCTTGACAACAAATTTGTTTTAGCACATGCTTGGCTAATTCATTAAGACCTATCATTTCACTTTTGTTTCCAGAAGCATTGTTGCCAGCATTTTGGTTCTGTGGTCGTCCTAGAGAGGGGCTGTAAGGGATAAATTAGTTAAAATGTCAGTTGAATCTCATTTAAAATAGTTGATTAAATAAAAATAAGAGACGTCTATAAGAAAATTTTTTCATAACACACATGTTAATTTAACTCTAAATTGCAAAGTTCAAATACCAATAGCAAATAACTTTGATTTCAAGTATTTTAACTCGTGGCAAAGTAATCTAGAAATATTGATCAGTGATAACTGTTGTAGTCATTATACTCTTGGTAATTGGCTTGATGAATATATACTATAAAATGCACGATGAAATTTAAGAATAGAACCTAGTACACTACAAAATGATTGTTTAATTATATAGGAGTATGTAAAAAATGTCATAATCAAAAGACTTGAACTTCCTTTTCTTGAAGCTTTAAAAGTGCAACCAATAAAACATTTGAATGTTTTGCAGTAACATAATTAGTCTGACCTTCTGGTAAATGAAATTAATACAAACATCGTTAATTATTAAAAAAGAGAGGAAAAAAGAGAGTAAATGTGATCAAATGATTTCAAAACCCTTTATGCTTTATTTAATAAATCCAAATGATCAATTTATAATTATTAAATCATAGCACCAATAATTTTAATATTAAGAGAATATGTACAGCAAAATCTGTTAGTTCCATTTTCCACCACTTGGGCCGCATTCTTTAAAAACAATCCACCTTCCAAATAACACTCCGTTATACCAGTTTTAGTTTAGGAGTCATTAGTTTGGGAAAATTGGTAGACTGAAATAACAATTAAAAAAATTGTTAAAATTAATATTTGTTAATAATAGTAACTACCACTCAAGAATTAAAGGAAATATATTCTATATAAACATTCAATATGTATCCCTTCTGCCTGCAATATGATATAGCAGCACATGCTGCAAAATCTGTTAATTTCATATTCCACCATGAGAAGGCACACTCTAAACAAACTTCTGTCCGATTGACATTCTGTTATGCAACCTATATGTAAATATATTAGTAGAGGGGGTGGATAATTAAAATAATTTAAGAAATCTGCTGAAATTACTATTTAGAAAAAGAAGTAACTACTGCTCATACATTATGGGGCAATAAGTTAATTTTATACAACATATACTAAAAAAATCAGATTTAAAATAACAATTTGTGGAGGAAAATTAAAATCTTAATAAAGTAACATTCGAAAGTACTTGTTTTTCTTTTTAAAAATAATTTTTTTAATAAAAAAAAAAAAAAAGTTCTAAATCAATTTTTACAAAAATTACATGCTTGAAATCACGTTAAAAAATAGGCATAAATTTTAACTCTATAAATGAAGTACAATAATACCCCCCCCCCCCCCAATCTTATGTCCCCTCGACTTATGTCAGCCAGAATTTACATCGCCTGGCCTGGAAAAAAAAAAAAAAAAAAAAAAAAAAAAATACTTAATTAACAAGCACTTTGAACTTTTTTGAAGACTTTTGGTTACAGGAAGGGAGATTTTCTTGCGACAATCAAATGACAGTGGCAAGCAAATTCAAAAATGTCACTAGAAAAAGCTTAGAAAACTCACTCTGCTACTACAAAGGGTTTCTAAAAATAAAAAATGAGAATTTATCAGTTTAAACTTCACTGTAAGATTTTTGCTAATGTTAAATTGCTGGTGTTAAATCTCTAAAAATATAACAGAATACATTCATTAGATTTTGATGAATTTTGATTATCTTTTTTAGCTTATCTAAATGTACTTTGATTTACATCGTTTTCAATTTAAGTCGCTAATCTTGGAACAAATTGCTGACCTAAGTTGAGGTATTACTGCATTAATGAAAATTTTATGTCCCATAAAAAAAAAAAAAAAAAAAAAATTGTAAAAATGATCTGAGGTTTTTATTTTGAACCAGGGATCTATCTTTTAAATTGAGTTGTTCAAAGAAATTATGTTTCCTTGAAAGAAAACAAAATCATTTATTAAATGAAATTTTTCATATTTCAAATAATGAAAACTGCATATTTGGAATCAATAAAAAAAAAAAAAAAAAAAAAAAAAAGACTATATGCATAGATGCATAAATATTAAATCTATAAATGGAATATTTGTAAAAATTTAACCCAGGAAACAATGTCACTACCCGTGGTAACAGCTGTCTTGCTTGGAAATGTTTCTCAAACATCTTAAGTTGTCTTTAAAACAAAGTTAAATAATTTATATAAATCGATTTTTAAAGGATGTTTTGACTTTTAATTGAATTTTTTGAAAAATATTTAGAAATTCTGAAAGAAAACACTTTATTTGAAAGTGAGAATGAAATTTCAAGTTTTTAGGTCTTGTAGTTTTTAAGATACGGCTGTCCCACTTAACTTTATTTAACAGTCAACCAAATTGTGTTTGTCACTTGTCAACCTTTTTGAGTTTCTGAAAGAAAATCTTTGATGTCTGATTAAAACTAATGGTTTAATTGAATTATGAATATTTTTCAATCTTTTAATTGGGGTTTTAATATATTTAAATCTGAGATCTTAGTTATATATGCCGATGTTGTATTATACAGCTATCTGAATGACATTTAGCCTGACACAATTCACTCATTTTTGGCATCATCAGATCTGCAAAGCCAGAAACTACCTCTTATAAAGAATCTGGTATGTTAAATTGAAATCTCATAATGAGACAATAATGAGAGGAAAAGAAGTATTTAAAAATCCAGAATGACTTAAACAAGAATGCATACAACATTTAACCTTAGAAAAAAAACATTATAATATAAACAACATTTCAGTTCTTAAACTTATGAAATAAAGATACTTTCATGAAAATTCTTTGAAATGCATTTGTTTAAACAATAAAAAAGAAAAATAAAAGAAAACTAAGCATTTTTTTTTTTTTTTTTTTTTTTTTTTTGGAAAGAGCATAACAAACATTTTACACAAAATGCACACCCTTTTTCTTTTCTTTTTTAACTGAACATAGTAGCCATTAAAAAAAGAGAATAGCATTTCACATTTACAACTTTTAGCAAATGATTAAATTAATATTTTAAAAATAAACACATAAACAATAAAATTTTTCTCTTGAAGACTACATTTAATGAACATATCATAATAAACGCTTACGGTAATCCAAGATCAAATTCATTATCGTCCATTGATCCTAACAGATCTGACAAATTTAATTCACCACCTTGATTTTCTTTGGGCTTAAAATCACTTATAGGTAATGAGTCACCTAAAGAAAAGAAATATTAAAAGTAAAAATACTAAAGGATAAAAAAAAAGGAAAAAAAGATCAATTTAGGTTTACAATTTTTCTTTTACATTTTAAAGATGATATATTGAAAGCTTATAATAAATGCAAATAAACTTAATTAATGGTATTATTCAGAAGTATTTTTTAGGGGTAAGAATGGGAGGGAGAAACATAAAAATCATGTTTGCAATATCAAACTTTTGCTAGCTTATTTGAATTACAAAAGTTATTAAATATTTAGATCAAAATATTTCATATATGAAATGAGTGGGTTTTTAATTAGTATAAATAAAGTTTAAAATATACATAGATATTTTTAATTTCATATAAAAAAAAAATAGTAACAACAATAACTTGTAACTGCTTTTGTGATAATATTAATTCTCTTCTTAAATTCAGACTCTAACATTTCTTAAAAATAGTGTTTTAATAACTTAAGTCAGTAAATAAATTCACTGTTAAATATATATATATATATTAAAGAATATGTAACAAGGTTCCTACATAATTCTGAAAAAAAAAAAAAAAAAATCTTTGACTTTTTTTAGTTTAAGATTGACTTTTCCCAGCAAAAATTTGGCTTATGCATTGTAATAATTAGTAAAACCCTTCACAATGAACAACTTTAATCTAGATAAATGCTAGAAAAAAATTATGCAATGTATGAATTTCCAATTTTTAATTATTCTTTATATTTTTATATAATTTGCATAAATTTTATATAATTTTTTAAAACCAGATGAATATTTAATCCAAAATTTATTCATTTATGACAATAATAGAGATTTTGATGGAAGTAGTACATCAAAATTTTCCTACTTTTTCAAATATTAAAAAAATATATATCTGACTGTTTGCTTAAATTTTCAAATTCCCTGTCTGTTCCCTATATTCCAGGTTTTCCCTGACCCGTAGGAACCTTGCATAAATCTCAAAAGCAGTAATCATCCATAGGTTAATAAAATAGATTGTTTTTATTAAAGAAATGACTGGATAAAATACATCCGCTATGTTATTATTTTTGTTATTTAATAAAAAAATCTCTTAAAAAAAGTAAAATTGCGATATACAAATGTGATTTAACTAAAGGAATGACAAATGCAACTTACCTATAACCAAGAATCCTTTAAGAACTGCTAAGATGGCTTCCACCCTCATTCCTGAGTGAATGGCAGAAAGCAAATGGCGGTCACAGGGATATTTAATGTAATACATATTTCTTCTAGTAGCACTATTGGCAGGAACAGCAGGTGGGTTTCCAATATGATAGACACCAGGAGGTGAGTAAGCCTTTTTAAATAAACGTCGAATTAAATGACAAGTAAGACGAGCTCCTGGTTCAGCATCAGGATCCCCTCCAGCTGAAACAAAAATCAGTAGTTACAATGGCATTATGATGATACTCTTTCAGTTTTTGCATTAAAAACATTTTACATTTAAAAATGACAGCCAAAATTTCTAAAAAATATATTTCAAGAATATATATATGGCACAACTTACAATTAACAAGAGTCATTTTGTAGAATGATAGATTTAGTGTCAAATCAAACCACATCAAGTATTCGAAATAAAATTTTGAACATGTTTATTTCAAACATTTAGTATTTGAAATAAAGGCATTTAGTTAGATTAGGGGTGCATAATCTTTTCAAGAGAAGGGCCACATCAATAACATGGTGAGAATTCAATTTTGAGAAAGTGATCTGTGGCCTATAATCATAAAAAAAGATTTCAGAAGGGAGTGGGGAGAGGGGGGGGGGGTTACCCTTTAAAGTTTGCTTACTCAGTCAAAATATCCAAATCAGATGGTAAGGATATATCAGCAGTTTTTATGTCTGTATATATAACAGATATAGCAAAGACTATTTTTATTATGTAATAATATTCCTTGACTTTATTCAGGAGAGCAAATTTTCGTTTATTACAAGTGCTAAAAAACAAATATAAATGGCTAGTACAAAAGAAAAAAAAAAAAGAATGTGAATTTTATGAATGAAGGAGAGAGAAGGAACCAATCAGGAAGATTTTTCCATATCTGATTGACCAAATCTGCACTTTTTACAAAATGGATCAAGAAAATTCACGATCTTTCCGACGAAATTCAAAATTTTTATGAAACTGATTGACAAAATTCGGAATTTTTAACAAAGCCAATTGACAAAAATTGTGATTTTTACAAAGCCGATTAACAAAAATCATGATTTTTACAAAGCCAATCAACGAAATTCATAATTTTTACAAAGCTGACTGACAAAATTCGTGACTTTTACAAAGCCGATTGACGAAGTTTGTGATTTTTCCTCACATGATCAATAAAATTTATAAATTTTACAAGGTTGATCAACAAAATTATTGATTTTTTTGTGCCTGAACAACACAATCATGGGTGCAAGTTTGAAATTTTGCCAGGACTAAAAATATTTTGAACCCCCCCCCCCCCCCCCCCCCCTGCATGATTCAGATTTTTTCCATGACCGCTTGACGAAATTAGCTTTTTTCCACAATCTTTTGACAGAAATCCTTTTAGTTTAGCAACAATTTGATAGAAATCACGTCTCTATCATGATCCTTTGATCAAAAATCACGTTTTTTGCGATCCTTTGACAAAAATTCCTGACTTTTTCGCGATCTCTGAACAAAAACTTGCGACATTTTCACGATCCTTTGATAAAAGTTCTTGAGTTTTTCATGATCCTTGACAAAAATTTGAGAGTTTTTCGCGATCCTTTCACAAAAATTCACGTCTTTTCCACGATCTTTTGACAAAAATCGCGTCTTTTTCTCACTCCTTTGACAAAAAATCACGTTTTCTGCGCAATTCTGACAAAAATAGCCTTTTTTTCATTACCATTTGACGAAAATTGTACCTTTTTCGCGATTCTTTGAAAGAGACAACGTCATTTTCGCGATCCTTCAACAGGAATCGAGTTTATTTTACTAGCTTTGACAAAAAACGCGTCTTTTTTTTTCGATCTTTTGTCAGAAATAGTGCTTTTTTCCGCGATATTTCGACAAAAATCATGTCTTATCTGTGACCTTAATCTTTTGAAAAAAATAGTGTCTTGTTTCACGATCTTATGACAAAAAACGCCTTTTCCTCGATCTTTTGACAAAAATTGCATTTTCTCTGCAATTCTGACAGAAATAGCGTTTTTTCCATGATCATTTGAGGAAAATCATGTCTTTTCTGCGATTCCTTGACACAGACTGCGCCTTTTTTGCGATTCTTTGACGGAAAGAACTTTTTTCTTGTGTTCTGTCGACAGGAATCACTTTATTCTGCAATTTTTTGATGAAAACGCCTTTTTTTTTGCGATTTTCTGAATGAATTAGTGCTTCTTTCTGCGATTTTTTGACATAAATAATGCCTTTTTCCGCGATCATTTGACAAAAATCAAGTTTTATTCATAATCTTTTCACGAAAAATCGTATCTTTTTTCTCGATCTTTTGGCAAAAAAAGGCGTCATTTTCGTGATCATTTTTTGTTGTCGGAGATTTTCCTGTCCTGCTTCCATCCTCGGGAACTTTTAAAAGACGGAATTCCATCTTGTGGACGGAAAACTTGCCTGAACCCAATTCACAATTTTTACAAAATCAATGACAAAATGCATGAATTTTACAAAGCCGATCAACAAAATTTGCAATTTTTATGAAGTCTATCTACAAAATTCACAATTTAATTTTTACAAAGCTGAGCGATGAAATTCGGGACTTTTCTTCCCACAATCGACAAAAATCAGGATTTTTACAAAACAGATCGAGAGCATTCACTATCTTTTTGTGCCTGGTCAACAAAATTTGTGATTTTTAGGAAATCGTTTCATTTCATGAAATTCATCATTTTTACGAAGCCAGTCGACAAAATTCCTGATTTTTGCAAAGCCGATTAATGAAATTTGTGATTTTTTTTCACACCATCGATAAAATTTGCAATTTTTCCACGGTTGATCGATAAAACTTTCGATTTTTCTGTGCCAAAACAACAAAATGATTAGTTTTTTTTTTGCATGATCAACCTAATTTGCAACTTTTCTTTGCATGACCAACATATTTCGCAAATTTTATGAAGTTGATCGAGAAAATTCACTATTTTTCCACACTTGATCAACAAAAAGAAAGATTTTTTACAAAGACGAAAAGGCAAGATTAGCAATTTTTATGAAGCTGATCGACAAAATTTGCAATTTTTATGAAGCTGATTGATAAATTCACGATTTTTATGAAGCTGATCTCATCTACACTTTATTTATTAAATTATTTAGACTCATAACATTAGCCTATTATAAAACTAGTTCATTATAGAAGTCTTACTCGACATATGCAACACCACATAGAAAACATCAAATATTGTAGTGAAAGAAGGAAAATATTTTCCCATAACTCATATTATTTTTAATGGCTTCTTTTTTATAGTTTACAGTAATTTTTAAAAACATAGAATAATCTTGCTTTCTAATCACAAATTTTTAAGCACATATATTATGGGGTGAAACAGAGTATTTTCTTTCTTTACATCAATACATATGTGCTTTTTATATGATTATATACACACATAATATAAAAATAAATGCATTATTATATATAATGCACACACTGCTATGATTTTCAGAGCTGATTGTTACTATCTCATTGATAATACTCATGTTGATTTTAAAACTTAATTATGAGAAATAACAGATCAAAATATATTTATTAACAGCTAAAACTTCTATTATTTACTTAGAAAATAGAAATTAAACTTACGACAAGCAGCAAGAATAGATGGAAGAGCAACTTGAGCTGCAAAGTCCTGAAGTAAAAAACAACGACGGGCAACAAGGATGGATGTTAAAACTGCCAAATTATCATGAATAGATATATCTCGAACCTATAACAAAATTTTATTCATAAAGAAATAATGGTTTACATATACTTAAAATACTGACAATAATTTATGTTGTTACAAAAACCTATAGTATACATCTATATTATAAAGGCCAAACATATCTTTGCATAACACATACATCATTTTGTGAATGGCAGCACTTTCCCTTGCAATTTCGATTTTTCAATTTTCACTACTGCAAATTTTACATTTCTAAACATTGCATATTTTAAATTTTTACACTGCCATATAGAGAAAAAAAAAATGTACTTTTGAATGCAATTTGTTTGAAAGCTGTATTTTAATTTATTTTTGAGATATTATCTTTTTTTTATATATAGTTTTTAGTACCAATTTTGTAATTGTGGCGACAGAATCGCTCCATTTTCTCTTAAAATGAAAAATAAATAAATAAATAAATAAAGTGAAATGCAAAACACTTTCCCATGCAATTTCAGTTTTATAATTTTCGATACTGCAAATTTTACACTTTTAAGCATCGTACATTTTTAATTTTTACGCCATCATATTTAAAAAAAAAAAAATGAATCTAAATGCAATTTGATTCAAAGCTGTATTTAAATTTATTTTTAAGATATTAATTTTTTTTAATCATTTTTAGTACCAATTTTGTAATTGTGGCAATAGAATCGCTTCATTTTCTCTTAAATAAAAGGGTAGGAATTAAAATGCATACACTAATTCAAAAATATCATGTTATAAAATACGGTGAATTCCAATTTTATTTCATTTAATAATTTAGATAATTGAGTTTTATAGTATTTTGTTAACTTTAGCTTAAAATAATATTTGTTTGAGAGTTAGACTGACCAATAAGGATGTAATTTTTACTGTAACTAATTCTGTAGATTTATCATAAATCAATGAAACAGTTCTTTCTAAAAGATTTTTTTTCGTCGAATTTCGATGGGTTCCACCTCGTATATTTAAAGAAAATGGATATAGCATATACAATTATTGTACAAGATTGCACAAAAGAATTCAACACATTACCATCTAGGGTCAGTAATAAATTAAAATATACTTTAGTGCACAGAAAAAAAAAAAAAAAAAAAAAAAATCTTCCCTGATTTTTTTTCTTGATTATATTTATTAAACCTTCTTAATTTTCATAATTAACAATACACATATGTATTTTTTAATATATGCTGCTTTCTCATACAAAATGGAAAACAAAACAAGAGAAAAACATAAAAATTGTGTATTACTCACAAAGTATTCACAAAAACAAACTAGTCGTTGGGAGCCACCGTAATACTTACCCATCATGGATATGTATATGGAAATAAAACATGTGAAAACTATTTAAAAAATGCATTGCAATTCATAAACAAAATTTAAATATTGTTAATATACATAGTAATGATATATTAAAGAACTGCTGATTACCAATTTTGACAAATTATATAAAACTCCAAACTACTCAAGTAGTACCGAACTGCGTAAAAGAAACATCCTTATAACTCCAAAAATAATAATTCTATTAACTAACTATTGACTGCGTCGGATTAAGCGTCTCATTTCCAATTAAAACATACCTCTGAATTGAAATTTGAATGAAATACACGGTCATGAAAAATCGAAGAATGTGGAAAACAGGATTACAAATATCTCGGCAACTAATAATCCGATCGACTTCGTTCTATATGCAAAATGTGTATTATTTTATTGCCTTTTACGTCCATGCCTTAGAACAAAAAAATGTGAAAATTTTTATATACCTTTCATCAGAACGAATTTTTCGAGAGTCCGAAAAAAATAGTTCTGGATAATCGAGGTTGCTGATATTAATAGACTTCGTCCCATTCTTAGATACTAACTACATACAAAATTTCAAGTCTCTATCACAATTTTTTCGGGAGATAGAGCGTTTACAGACAGACAGACTGACAGACAGACAGACGGACGGCAATTTTTTTTTTTCTAAAAATATGTTTTTCGGAATCTCCACTATCTGAAACATGTAAATCCGTCAAAAAATTTTTTTCGATTTTCAAAACAATTGCAAGACTTACCCTATACTACGTATGATGTGTAAGTAATAAAATAAGTGAAAACTATTTATACAATGTATTTCAATTCCAAAACTAAATATAAATGTTGTTAATACACATAGTAATACTCTATTAATGAATTGCTGATGCACCAATTTCAACAAATTATATAAAATGCCAAACTACTCAAGAAGTACCAAACTACGTAAAAGAAACATCCTTATAACTCCAAAAATAATAATCATATTAACTAACAGTTTGCTGCGTCGGATTAAGCGTCTCATTTTCAATTAAAATATACCTCTGAATTGAAATTTGAATGAAATACAGGATCATGAAAAATCGAAGAATGTGGAAAACAGGATTACAGATATCTCGACAACTAATAATCCGATCGACTTCGTTCTTTATGCAAAATTTGTGTTTTTTTATTGCCCTTTACATGCATTCTTTAAAATAAAAAAATTCGAAAATTTTTTATATACCTTTCATCAGAACGAATTTTTCGAGAATCCGGAAAAAACAGTTCCGGATAATCGAGGTTGCTGATATTGAATAGGCTTCGTCCCATTCTTACATACTAAGTACATACAAAATTTCAAGTCTCTATCTCAATTTGTTCGTGAGATAGAGCGTTTACAGACAGACAGACTGACAGACAGACAGACAGCAAATTTTTTTTTCTAAAAATATGTTTTTTGGAATCTTCAGTGTCCGAAACGTGTAAATCCGTCAAATTTTTTTTTTTGATTTTCAAAACGATTGCAAGACTTACCCTATACTATGTATGATGGGTAAGTAAAAAGAAGAGAAACAGGCCTGAAGCTGGAAGGGACATGAATATCCAGTCCTGATTTTGGGATAGGTACAATTAACGCCTTTTTCCAGCAATTGGGAAACATACTAAAGTTAAGTATAATATTGATTAGGAGAGTTATGAAAAATATGAAATTTAATGGAAGATGTATTAACATGTTAGTTAATTAAATATAGTCAGAATGATAATATAATTTAGATTTTCTTACAAAGGCTGTTAATAAGGACAAATTGGTATAGTCCATAAAAAACATTTTAGTAATTTCTTAATTTGATACTTATAATTTTGTTGATATTGTGTTTGTTTGTAGAGTGTTTGCTTTAAAAAAAAAAAAAAAAAAAAAAAAAAAAAAAAAATGTATATCTTGCAGGAGGGATGTCGAGTTTGAAGCAAGTGAGTCATTTTTATGCACACACCTATTTAGTTTTGGATCTGTGCACTGCCGGGTTTTTTTTTTTAGGGCAATCAATAGAATCACTATATGCAATGCTAAATGATAAATTACTTAAGTAGAAATTAAGTTCATTAGCAACATAATACAGTAAACTCTCGTTACAACGATATCCGATACAACAATAACTCCCTGTACTACAATAATATTTCTTGGTCCCGGTGAACTTGCATATAAACTAATGTTAACCTCCCCTCAATATTACGATATTCTTAGAACAATAAACCCCTGTAAAACGATTTTTCTTTTAAAATTTCAATGTTATTTTCCCCCTTTATAACGATATTTTGGTTTTTGAATACTGAAAATAAAACTTTGTCATTCATCATCTTTAGCATTTTGTTCCGTCTATTCTGTTAACAGCAAACTCACTCTTGATTTTCAACATATCTCATGGAGATTGACTATTGTTCAGATTTAGATGGTGGAGACCATCTAAAGCCCTTCTAGAAAATGGATGGGGAAAAACATAACCCTTGTCATGGAACATGTGCCAAATCGTTTGGTTTGTCATTTTTTCATTGCTAAAGGAAGAAGAAAAGCGATGTATTTATAAGTGACATTCTAAAAGAAAAAAGGATTTGGAGCTTTTAGAAGGTGTGTAGAGTTGGACGACTGTAGAGTCTTTAATAATTTTGAATTCTAAAAGAAAAAATTGGTTTTTGATTTTCTTCCTTACATCAGTGTATTATCCCTTAAGATGGCAGAACAAAAGCAACTATCCTTTCGAGATAAAATGAATATTATCAACTTGATGAGGGAATGAAACAGATTGATGCAGTTAAAAAATGCGGATTATCGAAATCTATAATTTAATGTCCCAAAGAAGAGGAAACAGATCAAAAAAGTTAAAAATTCAAATAAAATTAACGCACAGCGAAAACGACTGAAAGTTGTGACAAATGAAAAGATTGGTGCTGCTGTTATAATATGGTACCAAGAGGTGGGTGCAACAAATATTTCAATAAATGGATCCTTGTTATGTGCGCAAGCACATAAATTTACAGTAACGCTAAAGAACGAAAATTTTAAAAGTATTAATGGGTGGCTGATGCATTTCGGGATGGTCACGGAATAATTTTCCAGGAAGATCACAGAGAGAAAATATCTGCCCCGATTAATGACACATTTAAATAGCGACAAAACAATATGAAAAAAAAATCTTATAAAAAGTATGCTCCAGAAGAAGTTTCTAACGCAGATGAACTTGGACTGATTTTCCAACTCCTACACGATTGGACACTGGAGTTCAAAGGTGAAAATTGTTATGGGGTGAAGAAATCGAAACAGAAACTTACTGTTCTTCTGTGTACAAAAAGCACAAGCACACATAGTATCCAAGGTGCTTTTAGAAGTTGAAAAGATTTTCCGTAGAATATAAAGCTAATAAAAAGTCTTGGATAAATTCTAATTTTTTTTCTGAATGGTTACAAAAGTTAGAGAAAGGAATGAAGAAGAGAAAGAAAAAAATCGTTTCGTTGATAGATGATTGCTGCACTCATGCCTCATTTTCAAAATTGTAAAATGTAGAAATTAATTTTTTTTTCCTGCCTACTGTACTTCAGTTTTGCAGACTCAAGATATGAGTATAATGAAGTGTTTCAGAGGATATTACAGAAAACGGTTGACAAAGTTGATACTTATACATTTTGAAAATAAAATAGAAGACCCTTTTAAAACTGTAAAGGTGAAGAAAGCATCTGACAATAATGCTGGAAGTTGGTGAGAAGTAACAGAGAAAAACATCCGTAAATGTTGGAAAAAGACCAGTTTTTGTCATGGAAGATAAAAAATTTGATTGTGATGAAAATTTCATTAATAGAGATCTTTCCGATGATCAAGAATGTTTTTTGAACATCCAAAAATCTTTATCCTAACTTGATAAAAGAAGTGGCAAAAAGTCTGGAATTAGCGTGGAAGACTATTAAACAAAAGATGACGACCTTATGGCTTTCACAAAAGATGCTGATGAAGACATTATCTCTGAAACTATAGACGACATAGAAAACAACAGGATGGTGTGGTGATAGCAGAGGATAATGATGATTATGCTATAGGTTCATTAAAATCATATTGTCATCCCAGGAAGCTCTTTAATATGTGAAGTCTCTACAGACATATTTTTCAAGCCTTTAAATCGATAAATTAAGTTCATTTTCGTGTACTAGACTCAATGCATACCTTATTCATTGACTTAATTGTTAAAAAGTGAATAAACACACCAAAATATTGGAAAAGTAGTTTTCAAGTACGTGAATATTTCTTTGCTCATTTTCTGAATTTATTTAAATTTATTTTGCATTGTTTAACTATTACTATTAACACTATGCTAACTAATTTCTTCTAAATATAAATATTTTAAGTAGTATATATCATAAAGTAAAAAGAAATCCTTATTAAATTCTTATTATATATCCTAATTAAATCCTTATTATCCGAGGGCCCAAAATATATAGACCCTCGATATAGCAATAACCCCTCTACAACAATATATTTATTTGGTCCCTAAAATATTGTTATAACGAGGTTTTACTGTACGTGTTTTTGTGCTTGTCTAATGAAAATTTTTGCTACAAGACTGAAAGATTATGAAAGTAATAACTGTAACTATCTTTTAAGATTATGATATTGATAGATTTCTATTTGTACGATATCCCCCCCCCCCCCTTCAAAAAGTGTTCTCATGGTGTTTTGAAAAATCTAATTTGAGTATGTGACTGCTTAGATATTTAATTGTCTGCTACATTTAGTGACTTTTAGGTTACACTTATTTTATCTTTTATATGTTCAGTTTAATTACATTGATGAATTTTATTTGCTTAGTTTATTTAAATTTAAATACACTTAGGATCGCCTTTAAAACTTTTTGTTTTTCATTGGAACTATATCTCTAAGAGTAATATAAGTAATCTCTGAGTATGATCAATTGTAGTTATGTAAATGCAATTTATAATATTTTAAAGTAAATAAACAAAAGTTTTGCAATGCTTAACCTGAACTTGATTAAGGACATCTGAAAATCCATAGGCATGATTTGAAGAACAACACAATGCTTTCAAAACTCCAAGCCAATCTGCAGTTAGTGGTGCGCAGCGAGCAGTCAGTTCTGCGCAAAGAACAGCAATTTCATTTAACCTAGATAACAATATATTTTTTTAAAAGTTGAATAGGATTTGTTTAAAAACATTTATAAGTTAATAAATAACAAAGAAAACTACTTTGAATGTTTCGAAAATATTTAAGAAATAGCATTAAAACTAATGACAGAAAAATTCATTTATTTTAGTTCAAAGTCATAGAAATGATGAATAAAAGCATTATTTAATAGATGATATTTTGTTTAAAGATTGATAGGAAAATATAATCAAATTTCTTCTAATGCAAGCAAGTGACATTAATAAACCATACAAAATTATAACTGGAAGGATTTCTTTTTGTAGCATGAGCAGATAGATTTGTTCTAACGCAATTTAAACTTTAATCAGATTAATCTATAAGGTTTTGGAAGATTGCTTATAGAACTCAAGATTTTTTTAAAAGGATGTATAACTGAAGAATTATTTTTTGTAACAGTATTTTGCGGGGAAACAATGACATTTTTTTATGAGATTCAAGGGGGAATTTAAGTATTAAACAAAGACATACTGTAGAACTTCAGTTGTCGAATAATTCAGCTCTCGAATAATAATATTAAAGTGCATTTTGATTTGGTTTTTGTCTTTGACCTGTGAAAGTCCCAAAATAAAATTGTGTGAATAAAACTGTTATATAGATTTCAAGTGCTGTTATTTATGAACCTAAGTGATCATGGGTATTTTTACTATAGACATCAAATATGATAGAACCTCAAATGTGATAAAATTCTCAAAACTGTTATGCAATAAACATATATGGCAGCTCTCTAATTCATTGAGAACAGTGAAATAAGTCGCAGCTACTTAGTGATTGCTTTTCTCCAATTTTCAAAGAAGAGCTTACATCTAATGTTCTTCCACTCACACTTACTGATTTTTTCTCAATTATATCTACAAAAATTTTTTTAATTCCACAATGAATATAAAAAACACCTATTTGTTCAGTCACAATTAGTTCCTATTACAAATGTATGGATACACTTTGAAAAATTTCAAAAAATCATCCCAACAATCTTTTTATGTTTGTTTAAAAAACAATATTAAACCAAATTTGTAACAATTAGAATTCATGGATATAATAGAAATATTTAAAATTGTAAGAATAAGGAAAATAAGTCTAGAACAAACTAAGTAAAAACATACCTGTCAGGATCTCTGGTCGCACAAATACTATGTATAGCATTGCAAACAAAACTATAGCGAAACGGTGGTTGTTCATTCAGTTGTTTTATAAGTTCTCTATCCACTTTCATTCTATAAAAGAAAAAAAAATTCAATATTTAAATAGCTGGTAATTAAAAGTTACAACCAATAAAAATATAAAGATTATTAATTATGTAAAAATATACTTCTAATGATGATATGATCTGGTGATGATACTATATGGCTGAGCATATCTATGGATTTATTTTGACTTGTAACATTTTTAGATCAGAAAAAATTATCTCTGTAGCTCCATGTATTATTGTAGTGTTTTATGACTATCTATCTATACTATATTATTATTAAAAAATAAATGATCAATTGTTTTTAATATCTATGAGTATACTGATAAAAGATGTCTGTGAGTCTGTCTGTATTTGATGGCTAGGAAAATCTACTATGGATAGAGGTCTGAAAATTTGGATGAAGGTAGTTCAAGGAAGATCCTGATGCACCTGGAGTTCAGATTTTTCTTTTTTGATAATTAGCCAAGATATTAATTAAAAACCACAAACAAAGACTCATTAAAAATATATTATTTTTATCAAAATGGTATTCAGTGCCCATTTTGAAAGATTTTTACTAGTGACAATAAAAACTATGGAAATATTTACTTTCAAGCATCATCTGAAAGTCTCTATTGGTCAAACCTTTTGAAATATAGAAAAACAAAAATATATGCTTAAATGTCACACTTTTTGCTTTTGAACATGAAAACCCACGGTAAAAATACAAAATTTAATCCCTTAAAATTTTATTGAAGTTACATTTTGCAGATTTTCCCTACTTTTTATTTAAGCTTATCTGCCATATTCTGCTTTTTACCATAATATTAGAAAAACAAAAATATTTAATTCATATACTTTCTTCTATATGATGATGCATTTCGTTTACAAAAATACTAATAAAAAAAAGTTCATGTCTATATATTCTCCTAGAGACAATTTTTTTATACAGTAGAAGTAATTAAATGTTAGTATTTAAACATGTTCTTTGTACATTCGATTTAGATTCATATAAAAATAATAAAACATTTGGAAAACTAGAAATTAAAAAAAAAAAAAAATAATAATAATAAATTTTTAAAATTTTCACTCATAATGATGTGAATGTGTAAGGCTGATGCTTATATTTTTACCAGAAAAAAAAATGAAGGCTTTTGAAACATCAGATTTAAAACATATAAAGTTTTTAAAGAGTTTGGATAAGAGCTATTTTAATATTAAACGACCTGAAATGAGGGGGAAAAAAAAAAGAGGAAGAAAATACAGCCTTTCTTACAACTAAATCGGAATATTTTTCATTTTTACAGAGTTTTTAAAATCATTATATTTATAACTGATAAGAATTTCAAAGAGTTTGAATAATGATTTTTTTTTCAAGAATGTGGGAAAAAAAAGAAAAAAAAACTTAAAAGCATCTTTGCCAATCAATATTTTTTCCTTAATTTTTTTTATACAAGCTTCAAAATCATTATATTTATGACTCAGAGTCAAAATCATTATATTTATGACTTCAGAGTCTGGAAAATGAGAACTACTTCTTTTCTTTTATTTCTTTCATTAATTTTAATATTAATAATTTAGTAAGAAAAAAAATTCTTCATTGGTTATTTTTTGTTGAAATTTGGGACAGCATATAATACTTACTTATAGAGAATACATTTTACTTTAAAACAATGCATATGGTTTTATAATAATAAATATTGTTGGATCCCTCAACATGAGGTTCATTTAAAACTAACAAAATCAAGTTAAAGATACAAAGTCATACGAATTTGAGGTTATTATCATGGTCCCATTCAACACCAATTTGTCATTTAATTTGCTAAATAAAGTTATAAAAACATAAAATTAGATTCTCACATTGGTTAGAAAGCATACCAAAAGCATTTACATACTCTTTTTAAAGAAAGTAATTTTTTCTATGATGGATGATCCTAATAAAAAGTTGATAATGAAATGTCATATCTGACAAATATCCCAAAAGAGATAACAACATGTAAAATTTCATAATGAAAATAAGTATGAGACCAAAACTTTGGCATACATTTTTTACAAACTAATAGAATAACTAATAGAAAGGACACTTTCGAATTTGATAAAAAATATGTATTTGTGTAAATTCTACAGCAATTTCATTTTTCTTTCATGCAACATTTTACATTTATTGTTATTTAACATTTGTTGTCACAAAATTAAATATATACTTAAAAAGTGCTTATTATTACTATTTCAAATACCTGGGATCATTAATATGTTCAATCATAACTTTAACAGCCCATGGGGAATTTGCTTGTGTAGCAGTTACAGTATTATATATAGCACCTTTTAATTTGGGATATATACTGCCAAAATGCTCAGAATGTCGAAGCTAGAATAAGAAAAAATACCAATATATAATATTAGATAAGAAAAAGTTATTCATATAAATTAGAAAAAATAAACAATATTGTTAATAAAATATAATTTTAAAAATATAAGTAAGTAAAATAAATTTATAGAAAAAAATTATCTCCCCCCCCCCCACAAAAAAAAACAAAAAAAAAAACTGATGTTTTGTGTTTATGAACTAAAAATGAAACCATTTTGCTAAATTACTTATTGAAAGATTGTGACAAATGAAAGAGCATATAACTTAACAAATAAATTATTTGAAAATATAGACCATAGATATCAAACCTTTTTACATCTATGTGCCAATTTGTTTAGAGAAATTCTTTGTATAGGGGAGATCAGGGCAGAATGGGGGTTAGGGTGGGAAGAAAAACTTTTATTGCCAAAACGTCAGTGAAGGCTTACTTTGGAGACACAATTTTTTTAAAATTCTGTCTGTCTGTCTGTTCCGCGATACCTTATGCAAAAAGCATTCGATTCGCTTGAAATTAGGTGGGTATGTTGGTGAGGCACTGGGATTAAGCTGTATAGTTTTCTGTTAGATTTGATTCATTCGTTTGGAAAATATAGAATATTTTATTTTGCGCAATAATGCTTTTATACGGCAAATCCAATGATTTTCAATTCTTTTTTTTCCTTGAGAAAAAATGACACATTTGATTAATGGAATTCAATGATAAATGAATACTAAAATTTACCAGTTAAATTATTTGTTTTGTTTTGAAATTTTTTCTACGCATTTATCAGATTTTTAAAATTATTACTGTAAATTTTGGAGATTTTTTATAAATGTGTTCCAATAATATAAACTAATTTGTTTTAGAGATTTACTTATTTCAAATATATTTATTTCATTTTCTTTATTTTCTATTAATGGTTCCTAAGCAACCATTCATCTTAATCCTTATCCTTATTTGAAAACGTGTACGAAAATTTAAATGAAGTCAACATCAAAACAGATGAATTAATCAATGTTTTTGTATCTTTGCATATAACACAGCCCAGAAAAGAACATAGGCTACATTTTATTAATTTTATTCAAATATTTTCCGTAATAATTCAAAATTTCCTTCTTTTTCATACAGAATCAATAGGGATTTTTAGATAAAATTTAACCAATTTCCTTTATCGTTGCCAAAAAAAAAAAAATCAAAATTTGGAATAATAATTTTTCAACGGCAATAAGTTACAATTGAGCAGTTTCCATTCGAAAAATTAAACTAAGAAAAAATAAATAAATATGACGTCAGAATTAAAATAAAAATAGATATAGTACTTTTTGTTAAATATTAAACATGAATATTTAGTTCGTTAATAAGAATTTTTCTGACAAAAATGGGGACATAATTAGAAGTAAAAGAAATAAAAAAGAATTATATTTTTAACAATATTTCACTTGGTAAAATATGACGTCATAGTTGAACAAAAACAGGTATTTTATAGTAGTCATTAAAGATACAAGAAACATGGATATCAATAACTCATGAATGACGTCATTGCCGAAAATTCTAGATTACTGAGTTTACACTTACAAAAGTTCCTGATATTTTAGATTTAGGTGTTTGTGGTTGGCAGGTATGTAGAAATATGAGGATAATGAAAAATGTTTGTTTAAACTGTTACTTATCCTTATAAATCAAAATGTATAAAGAAATGCAAGATATACAATAACCATTAGCACAATTAATAGAAAGTTACGAATTTAAATTTAATGAGACTATGGAGGTTCAGTGGGGGCGGAGCCCCCCTGAAGAAATCTACTATGTTATAATAAAAAAAGAAAAATAATAGATAATGAAAATTTCAGAATATCCTAACATAACTAAATTTTTAATTTAACGCTTTTAATGGCTGAAAACTTCTTATTATTTTTTTATTCTTATAAATAATTACGCAATTTGAAAATTTTAAATTACAGTTTCCAGGAAGTTGAATATTACCCAAAGTGTGTTTAAAAAAATATGGGCAAAGCTGACGTTGAGGCTCCTGATCTGCAGATTTACTAGTTAGAAATTGATTTTGGCACAGTATGTAAAAGTTGTGTAATGGGTCAGTTAGAACTAGAGGTGGGACGAATAGTGATTTGGCCGAATAGCCTAATACCGAATATTCGGTGGCCAAATATCAACATTTTTTTTTCAATAAAGAAAGTAAATTTTGATTATATGTAATTTAAAAAATAGGAGCCCATTAACAATTATTAATCTTAATTGTGCTTTTAAATGTATTTTTAAATTTGAAAAACTTATTTTAACACATGAAAATTATGAAATTGCATTCTTAATATATTCTTTTATCCTAATGTACATCAAATTGATTTTCTTAAGTCAGGATGGTAAGATATTTCCATTAAAATATGAAGAATGTATTTCACTTTTACTAATAAATACTTTTATGCTTTCTTCCATCCAAAATTAATAATATTCTTAATCTCTCTCTCTCTCAGAACTCACAAGGAGATATTTTCTGAAATAACCTTTAATGAAGTAAATTTGATCATTTAGAGTTTGTGTCCCTAATGATAAGCAAATTCGTAAGAATGAGACCGTTCTGAAATCAGTTGCCAAGCTTTTAAGTTACAAATTACCTTAAAGCAAAAGGTTATGCTTAAAGTAGAATGCATATGTTAACAAAATCTGACATTTGAATCTGCGCACACAATATTCAACAAGCATTAAGAAGATAAACAGAAATTGATAACAACATGAATAAAGGAAGATGTAAATTCATAATATATACATAATAATGTTACATATTTAAGTCAGTAATTATGCAAATAATTATTTAAAAGTGGAAACTATAGAATAAAAAAATATATTTTGTTCAGTATTTAGAATTTATATTTAAATATTTAAAAAACCAACTTCATAACGCAAGTTGAGTCATCTAATGTATATCTAGTTTGACACCAGTTCTGTTTTCAGATATACCGCTGTATTTACAATAGTGATATTTAATTTTGAAAATGAATCTTCATTAATACACTAAGTGAATGAATTTTTTCGTTTCTTACTTCATAGAAAATAAGTTATGAATTTCATAAGAGCCTCTTTTATATATGCATGGAATTTGCAGACATTAATAAATATTAGAGTGTTATAGAATAAGGCAGTGTTTTTTTCTTTCCTATAAGTATTTTTATATCTTGAATTGTAATATATCATTCTCTAATGAAGACATTTCCCGTTTAATTAAATCTCCAATTTGGGCTGCATTTTCTAAAATATCACTAACTTTTATAGGAAACACAGAAAGGCTACATACTTTTTAGTATCTGAATAACTGTATATTTTGTAAGAATGAAAATGACTTCATGAATGAAGAAGCCAATTTGGATTAGAGAAAAAATTTTGCAAGAAATGAAATTCTTTAAATCCTAAATTTATTTGGCAAGATATCATTCCTTATTCGATGAGATTTTAGCAATATTCGGTGAGATATCTCTGAATATTCGGCTGAAGTATTCGGTTAAAAGGCCTTCAATATTCGGCCGAATACTGAATAGTGGCCGAATATTCGTCCCATCCCTAGTTAGAACTCACAAGAATTTTTATCAATATTGCTCAATATTTAACCACACATATCTAACATTAAAAAACAGAAAAAAAAGACAATTGTGTTGTCATCATAATGAGAAAAAGTTTGTTTTTTAACCATTGAAAAATGGTTGTTTTCGGTGGAGGATTGACAAAATGATGTGGTCATATTTGAATTTCAATTAAATTCTTTGCTTTTAGAAGAATTTTTATTTGAATAGAAAATTAAAATGTTTAAAATCATTGTAATAAAGGAGAAAACTAAGAAATTTAAAAATGGGTAGATGGAAATTAACAGATACGGGAAAAGCCGAAGCCAAAGAAATGAATGACCGTGAATGTCGCATTCAATGACATTAAACACAATACGCGTACTTAAACAATCATAAAATAATTTTTATTTCGACTTTTTATTAATGTTTTACTAATTTATTTGTTCTTTTGTTATTTAAAATAAAAATTTAGTCAACATGTATAAGTTGCTTATTAGTTTGGCGATTCGTATCATTTAGCGAAACTGGCCGACGGGATAACTAAGTAGTACTGTATTTGGTTTGGCGCAAAAACGTCTTTCAATGCAGAAAACGAGAAAATCAAAAGATTATTGAGCCGCTGAAAACCAATTATGTGTTGAAAGGCGATCACGAGAAAGAAAGCAATTTTATGCCGAACCGATTAATTGTAAAACATCATGTCTCGATGGCTACCAATCCACTAGCCATGGCGTTTTACAATCGGTCGGTTCTAACCAAGAAAATTTGAGTGCCAATAGTGATTCTAACGAGCCGGAAAATATTATAGCTATTACTCTTGACTTTCCACCACCTAAAAAGAAAACTAAAAAGCAATCGGCTCGGGAAAAATTGGAAAAAAACTTTTTTGATTCAATGTCTGATGGACCCATTCACAGATGCATGGGCTGCAATCGACTTTGGTTTAAAACCTTCATCACTAAAATTCTGCTCTGTAATATCAAACAGTATATGCCAAAGTCTTACAAGTATAACTGTATATGCCAAAGTTGTATTTTAGCAATGATTACTTTCGCACCAACAATGTTATATAGTTTGAAATGTTTCTTTCGTTGCCAACTTTTATGCTTGGGGACAATGGAGTGAAGTAACTTAAACTAACCGTACCTTCAAATTGCAGCATGTATAAAGTCATTTATAGCAGTGGCAGGGATAATACACAATAAAACAACTGGTATTTAGCTTAAAATGATAGATGAATGTTTCAAGTAAATATTTTTCAAATGGTTGGTGTAATTTCTTAAATTACAATTATTTATTTTTTTTTAATTTTATTATTATTATTATTATTATTATTATTATTATGTAAGCTCTCAGAGCAACTGTGGTGACCATGATGATATGCAATATCTAGTTCAATTGTTCTATTAGAATGAATAATTAAATTTTACTATGCCGTGAAGTTTGAAAGAACAGCTACTCTATGATCTGCATACTGAATGGCATTGAAACTAGCTTCAGCAGAATCATCTTTTCTTTGAAAAATGTATCTCACTTCGATATGAATTAAGTTGCTATGTGATACAGAAACTTTTGTTTGTATTATGGGATTTATGAAAGAGTGTTAAAGCTGCAATGATGTTTAGATAGGGCATTTTCCTTTCAGATTAGTTAATATATTTTGCGAATGAATTTATGTTGTCCTTTTTGTTTCTTAAAAGCTAATCAATATAAATATTTTAAATTTTAATCAAAGTTTCAAAATCAGCAATAATATTTCCTAAATACTTAAAGTAATTCAGATAATTCCTTTCAAACTCTCAAAGTATCTCCTAACTTGTTTGATATTTTTGATATTTTTTTTTTTTTTTTTTTTTTTTTTTTTACAAATGTCTTGACGAAATTCATGATTTTATTCTGCAATCATTTGGCGAAATTCACAATTTCATTTAGTGATTGTTTGATGAAATTCTTGATTAATTTCTACAGTTATTTGACAAAATTCACAGTTAATTTTTTGTAACAGTTAGACAGTATTTGTGATTTTATTCTCAAGATAATGTGGATTTTGGAGATTTTTTTTTCCCCATGATTCATCAATGAAATTTACAATTTTTTCCATGACCAATTGGTCAAATTAACATTCCCCCCCCCCCCCCCCCTGGACCAATAGACGAAATTTGCAATTTTATTTGCTGAGTGATTAACTTTTTCTTTTTTCCCCCATGACTGATAGATGAAATTTGAGGCTTTTTTTCCCCCCATGACTTCTTGATGAAATTCATGCGTTCTCATGCAACCATTTGACGAAAGTTGTGATTTTTTGCTGTAGTGAGTGACCTAAATTTGTGCTTTTATTTATAAAAAAATAACAAAATTCTGTTTAAGGGAATACATTATTACATATTTTTTCTCCAGTTCTTGAGTTTTTTTTTTTTTTTCCTAATTTTTTTTCTGCCTTTGAGCCTTTTTAAAAGAAGGATTTCTGCCCAGTAGAACGGAAACTTGCTTGTGAGTTTAACTCTTGATGGGCAAGGTTCACTTAATCTTTCATCCCCTCATTGTGGATAAATGAGTATCAAGCTTGTTTGGGACTATACACCAAGGATCTTGTATTAGGTTGACAAACTAAGTGTGACATACACTGTATCTAGGGGCATATGAGCCTGCGAAATCTAAGCACCTGATGGTTCAGGATTAACCTCCTCAGTACTGAGACAAATTTTATGTTACAGTACAAAAACCAGTTTAAAATTATTATAAAACATCTCCAAAGATGCATCAATCTATATATTGATGCTTCTAACATGCATATATCTATTTAAATAGTCAAGATGTAATTTTAACGATTCTAGAAGCATTTAAATTAATTTAAAGGGTGTTTTTTAGTGTCACTCTCCAGGCGACATCAGGACCAAGGAGGTTAAGTAAACAAGGTTGCACACTATAGGCCTTGATTCTTCATGTATCATACAGCCATATATATAATTTTTCACTTAAGCCAGAAAAACTAAAAAAATAAAATAATAATAATAATAATAATAAATAAATAAATGAAATAGAAAAAAAAAGTTTTTATACACACTTTGACATAACTGCAGGAAGAATTCAAGTCATATAGATATCCAAGAGTACATCTCTCAGCTGAAGAACAATCATTTAAACTAGTAATGTGCTTCACGATTTTACATAATCTGAAATAATATATGGTTACTAAAATATTATCTCACTAAAGTAACAAATATAAAAAAGTTAATTTTCATATAAAAATTTAAACACAGGAGCTAATTCTAATAAATAAATTTATTGAAATTCAAACAATCTTATTAAAAGTGTCATTAAAAAAGAAGTAATATACACGATTCTCAAATTCCTTCAAGAATGCAAAACTTTCTGTCACATTTTCAGGCATAAAAGTATAAAATTCAAAGGTCTGATTTTGAAGCGATTTTGAATTGCAATGATTTTTACATATCCTTGATAAACAAATTATAAAATTATAAGCGATTTTGGGTGATGACTAGTTTTCCCCTTCTCTCATAATATACCATCCAAGAATTCCGTTCAAAATTATAACTTTGATAGTATTTTTTGAACGATCTTCTGTCTTTACCAAAAAACAAGAAAATGACTTTCAATTACACAGTTTTTCATTTGATTACATTTGCTAATTTCATTTGTTTTTGAACAAAAATGAATTTTAAAATGTGTCAGAAAGCAGTCTCTTTAGATTTGAGAACAACCTTAAAAAAGAATTTTAAAAAAGCACTATGCATGATAAAATGTACAAAAAGCAATGAAAAATAAAGGAAATTTACACAAAATCTACAATATGAACTTTTAAAAAGTTCACTGTTTTACTTCAAAGGTAATTAAAATAAACAGCAATTGGGTCATTCCATGTCAAATCAACCAAAAAAAATTCAATATTCAACCTGACCATTTCCGATTTCAATGAAACTGCTAGGGATCATTCTCTATGATGATATAAATTAGAGCATATTTTTATTTTTTGTTTATTGCTTTAAATTTTTATACAATTGATTATTTAAATTTTGAAAAATCATCATTTTTTGACTTGCATAAATATTTTCAATTTTGAATTTCTCAAGTTCTATCAAACATAGAAAATTTTATGACCACTCATTTCAAAGAGGAGTTTATAAGGTTTAATTTGATATGCAAGTCGACTATGTGTAGTTAAAATAAATACAATTTAAAATTTTTAAAAATTTTAAATTTGAAAATTTTTTAGATAGTCATTTTTAAAAATTTTGAAAAAATTGTATGTTTGTTGTAATATTATAAGCTTGGGATCAGGAGTTATGAAATAAAAGCTGAAAATTACCATACAAATCGTAAATAAATAACAAAATAGACAGAATTAAGTTGCTATTTTAATGGTAATTTTTGCTTTTATTTAATAACTCCTGATCCCATTGAGATCCCACTCTAAAAATTTCAGAATTTAAAGCTTATAATATTGCAACAAACATACAATTTTTTCAAAATTTTTAAAAATGACTATCTAAAAAATTTTCAAATTTAAAATTAAATTTTTTTTTAATTTTATTTATTTTAAATACACATAGTCGACTGGCATATCAAACTAAACCTTATGAACTCCTCTTTGAAATGAGTGGTCATAAAATTTTCTAAGTTTAATAGAACTTGAGAAATTCAAAATTGAATATATTTATGCAAGTCAAAAAATGATAATTTTTCAAAATTTAAATAATTAATTGTATAAAAATTTAAAGCGATAAACAAAAAATAAAAATATGCTCTAATTTATATCATCATAGAGAATGATCCCTAGCAGTTTCATTGAAATCGGAAAGGGTCAGGTTGAGTCACTGGTTGATTTGGCATGGAATGACCCAATTAGTTATTAAAATATTTTCTGATGAAGGATTTGGAAAAGCATGAAAGTACTAAGAAGTTTTAAATAAAATGTATTTTAACTTGTAACTTTTCATCGATCATTTTAATCACCTTTTAAGTAAACTAGTGACCTTTTTTAAGTTAGTATTTTGTTGCATATTCTGTATTTGAATCAATGCAAGATATTACATTTTTTCTTATGAGTTTGTTCTCAATGCATCAGTATTTTGGCGGAGTACCAACGCCATCGCTGTACAGAACTTCAATACAAATTTCAGGTTCCTTAAATTATTACGGTCCTGGACAACTAATAATAGATAAATTAATAAAATCACAAACCCATCAAAAACAGCTACAGTCTGTTCTTGTGACACCAGCAAACAACAGTGATATGTATATAAAACTCCAACAATATTCAGAGCAACAGAAGTAGCATAAGTTCCAGCAATTGTTGAATTCTTCTGGGCTAACTGAGTCTCAACATCAACAAGCTCTTTCAGTAACTTCATAAGAAGAAAAAGAAATAATATTTTATAAAATCTGTGATGACAATGTATTTTTGTTTGAAAAATTTTCATAAACATAAAAATATAGCAGTTACAACTTAAAAAAGCTTAACTTACATTTTTAACAACTTTCTTATACAAATAAAAACATGGGAGAAGGAAGAGAGCAAAGACTGCACACAATATTAAACATACATATGTTAACACAACCAAAAAATTGTACAGATTTATTCATTCGATGAAAACAACAACAATAAAAAACTGAACTTTTATCGATTAATTTACATATGTGTCCAGGGGTGTGTAATTTTCTGAAAATTTTACCACTCAAGGATTTGTTTTACCAGTCAACAAGATGCAACATAAAATTGAAAATTGTTATAACATAGTGTACACAACTTCAAAAAGAATTAATTACTAATTTTTTGTATATGGGTGATTCTCAAAATAGGGGACAATTTCAAAAGTGAAATCTTAAAAAAATTACTGTTAGCAAAATTTCTGAAAAAAAAAAAAAATAGCTGTTGTTAATATAGTATTAGGTATACTTTACATGTAGTCAGCAGAGCTAAATATTTAAAAATTAACTTAAAAAAAAATAATTATTTTTTGAGCCATGCTAATGACAAAACAAATTGCATGGAATAAATATATTAAGAAATTTTTATTTTCTTCCTGTTTAAATAATTTTTTTTTTATATTTATTAGCCTTCCTTTTCAGCAAATGGTTGCCATTTTTACATATATACATATAAGGAGAATAAAAACATTACCAAAGAGCAAACTTTGTTTACAACATGAGCAACATTCTGACACTAACAATGTAAGAAGCTGACTTAGTGATTTTCTGACAGATTTAATGCATATTTTAGGGATAATAAATGTAATACCTAAATTTATATGTAAAATTAAACTTTATAAAGGATACAATATAAGCACCGGTTACATTTATGCACATAGGAGTCTTTAGCATGGACAGAAAGACCATGCTAATGACACTGATATTTGTCCATGCTAATGACAAATTTTAATTTAAATAAGATTATGAGCCATAATATAATCACAATGCAATAGTCCTTTCTGGGGCTTTTTAAAACACAAAAGTTCTATGCAAATAAGTAAAATAAAAATTTTAACTATAAAATAAACATGAAAATTATTATCCATTCTAATGACATACAATTGATGTACGCCCCTAATATTCAACTTCTTTTCTTAAAATACAATACATGCTTCTATTTTCAGGCTGGAATAAAATGGCTATTTGTTGCCATGGAGAAACTTTGTATTTTCAAACTATTGTCATATGTGAAAATGAAATTTTGATTAATAACTAGCTGTTATAGTATGTGTCAGGGTTGTTATGTTTAAAACATTTTGTTTAAAACAGCTGTTTAAAACGCGTTTAAAACATTACATTTAAAACAATGTTTAAAACATGATTATTGCTAATAATGTCACAAATTAAAATTTATGAAATAAAATTGTATTAAAAATGTCTAATTAGCTGTATGTACTAAAAGATATTCAAATTTTATTAAAATTATAAATTGGTTATTTCATTTTAATTAAGTATTTAAAATAAATTTATTTCCTCTAAAACTGGAAATACATAATTTGTTTTTTTAAATATCTCGATTATGATTTTTTATATACAGTAGAACCCCGCTAATTCGGACCCCGATAATCCGGATCTCCGGATAATTCGGATCGGTTTAGTCATTTTTTTTTCAAGTTTGAGAAGCGATTGGCTAATTTCCATAACGTTAACTTGTTTCATCGTCGTATTCTAAAAAAAAAAAAAAAAAAAACTTTTTCTGACATGCTTTCGGAATAATTAAGCAAAGTAAACATTATTACTATCTGCAAATATTCAATAAGTTTAACATAAAGGTGATTTTCTGTTAATATGTTATATTTTATTTCATTTATTTTCTAATTCTCCGGATAATCCGGATTTTCGATAATTCGGATTGGGTCCGGTCCCAATTAATCCGAATTATCGGGGTTTTACTGTAATATCAAAGTTCTATAATATATTAATTTTTGAAGATTAAAAGTAAGACTGAAAGAGCATTTTTTGGATATACAATACAACAAGCCTAGTACAGCCTTATCTAGAATGCAACGAAAAGAAAATATTTTGATAAATTTCGACGAAGCTAAAATAATCTTTTCAAAATCAGACCATTGCTCTTCAACTATCCGTGAATCCCTTGAAATTTTGCTTAACAATAATACTGTTTCTAATGATGTCATTTCTTAATATTCGGCACTCTGGTACAATATCCTTGGTGTTTTGATTAATTCATCGTGACTTTGTTTGTATATGGGGACTGTTTTTGTTTTGTTGTTACGTTTTCTATTTCTAATGAATTATCTTCTTTTATACTCCTTTGAAAATGGATGCGAGGACATCCAAAAGATCTAAGGTAAATAATATCTATTTTTACAACAGTTTTTCAGTATTTATTTGTATATTTTGAGAGATCTATTTCTCCATTTTAGTGAATAAATTTGGCAGTTAGTGCACAGAGAACATAATATTGAGTAAAAAATCCTTCTTAATATACTATAAATAATACTTTCTCCCATCAATAGATAATGCTATAATACTTTATAGATATTTGTTTAGTAGTTGAAAAAGATTTTTTATTGTTTTTTTTTTCTCTTTCTTTATTGAAATTAGAATGACTTCAGTTTAAAATATTCATATATAAAAAAATTCAACATTAATTTAAATTTCTTTTAATAGTATTTCCTTTTTAATAATTCATTTATAAAAATAAAATGAAATGGAAAAAAAAAAAAAAAAAAAAAAAAAAACTTATCTACTTTCAGTTCTTTTTAACCCCTTAACGCGCAGTGTTGCCCCTGTTTAGAGACACAAAAACTCTGTGAATATTTCAAAAACTACTCTAATGGCTACTTTAAATCTTTCTTATGAGTTCTAGATGGCAGCACCACAGAGACCAAACTCTACTGTTTTTAAATAATAGGTAAAATGTTTTACTGTAATACGCGCTTCACGGCAATGCTCTTCTCACTGTGCTTATCAATGCTTTAGTTATGGGAGGTTACCGCTTCGGAAGCAGCTGTATAATTAAAATGGTTAGTGCAATCTTTACAAAACAATACCTGTGTACTCCTCTAGGCCTAAATAGATTGCCTAAATCTTTTCTTCTTTAAATTCCAATTTTAAAGAGTAGTGCGCCGGAAAGGGTTAAATTCTAATTGTTTAAATTTGCTTTTCTGTCCTCAGAGTTATAAAAGTATGCTACCTACCAACCAATCTATCTATTTTGATTTTCAGTTTGAATATGTTCTCAAAATAATAATAATAATAATAATTTAATAATAAAAAATGGACATGTTTAAAAAATATTTATTTCTTAACTAATTTTTTACGTACTTCATATTTTTTTACACATTTATTACATATTTCATTACGCTTTAAAGGAGAATCACTTGCAATTGATGAGACTGAAAAAGGCATGAACCTTGCAGCCAAATTATGTCCTGAATTCCAATAATTATAAATTATAAAGCTAACAAGGAAGGTCTCCATACGGGCATACTCAGAAAAATCTGAAAAAATTACAGAAAGTTCTTCTCATATAGTTATATATGTTTATAAAAATTTTTTTGGCGGAACCTCCTTATAACGTCCGTAAAAAAATAACAAAAATTTCGTTTATTTGGCGATTTATCTCCGGTTGGCGAAAAAACGAAATTTTGAAAAATACGCTTTTACGCTTAGAATACTTTTTAAAGAAAAAACTTTCTATGTTCAATTTATTTAAATAAGTTTAGTTTAAGTAATTTTAGTTTTGCATTTTTAATTTACTTTAAGTGTAATTTTGTCATATACGTTTATATGTACTTATAACAAAATGAAATTAATATATTTTATCATTTAAGACACAATTTAAATTGATTAAAATTGTTCCAAATTGAAAAATACACTGTTAAAAATCTGCTGCATCTTGTTGCAACGCACTCCTTTGCTTGTATAGAAAACGGTTACTTGGCCGTGAAATAGAGCTTTCTCATTGGTTGGAATTGAGATATTATATACAAGCGGTGGAGTGCGTTGCAACAAAATGCAGCAGATTTTTAACAGTGGTCAATTTACGGTGCTATGGAGCATTCTCATTGGTCAGAAGAGAGATATTCTATAAAAGTAGTGGAGTGACGTTGCAGTAAATGCTGCAGATTTTTAACTGTGAAGTCAATTAAAATCAATTTTCAGATTCGTTAAAATCGTCTGCTTTTGGCGAGGAAATGCACTACTCGCCAAATCCCGCGTCTCTTTCAGCTTTTCACGCCAATTATTCCAAACTATTTTATTTCTTTACATATCTAATAATGTAATTCCGCCGCTAATTTTCACTGATCCTTTATTACCTACATGAGTAGTTTAATTCGTATTTTTTTCAAAAAATTCTGAGTATGCCCCTTCCTTGTAAGTCAGCTCCATCTCTGATTATATGTTTGATGCAGTTACCAATCATAAATTTGCCATTGGAGAATCAAATAAAGTGGAAATAACACATTTATTGTAGTGGTTAAGCCTTGAAAAACACATTGATAAAAATGCCATGAATATCATAAAGCAGTTACATACAGCTGTATGTTCTATTGCTGGATTAGAAAGAGTTTTCTCTACTTTTGGTTTTGTGCAAAGCAAAGCCAGAAATTGTTTGGGTGTTGATAAGGCTGTTGTAAGGGTATTGACAAACTTGTTACCATTTTTAAAGAACTGAACAATTCAATGTTTTAGTTTAGAATAAAAATAAAATTGCTAATTAATGTTTGGTATTTGTTATATAATTTTTTTCTTCCTTACTGCTGTTTGAAAATATTTTCATTCTTTATATTTAATTTTTGTTCACTTTAATCAAAATTGTGCTGTGTGAGAAAAAAAACGTTTTAAACGTTTAAAACATGTTTTAAACAAAAAAAACATGTTTTTTGTTTTTTTTAATAAAAAACATGTTTTTTTCCAACCCTTATGTGTCAGGTGGCCTTTGCCTGACTGCGTTGTGCCGCAAAATAATTTAAATTAATTGAATTAAAGTTTAATTTATAGATAGGTAAAATAATTATAATATTAAAAGTTAAGCTTCATGAAAAATAATTATAGTTCTGAAATTGCAGATCTGAAAAATAAAGACATATAAATAACAGTAGAGTACTCACCCCAAACATGTAGAAAAACACACTAAGCGAAATTAAATTCTAACAAATATTTATTTGACTTAGACATATCATGAAAATTTAGTTTCAGGATCCTGAAAATCGATGACAATAAAGCCAAATACTTTCATTATGTATAATATACAGTTGCATTCCAGACTTTATTCAGTGGGAGTATTATATAAAAAAAAAAATAAAGAAACTATTGTAATAACAAAAGTTTCAATGCTGCATCACACATTTGATAAAGATGATTTAAGAATGTTCTTTCGTCTATTGTTCATATTAGTCACTATGTGAGATAGTCCTTAAAAATATATTGAAGATATTACTTTGAGTCCGCAGAGAGTTCTTGTAGATGGATGGAATTAGTCTCTATAGTAGGATTATTATTGATAATGACAAAGGATAATTGATGAGCGTCAAACACTGTTGATGTTGCAATGCAGATAACATCAGCAATTTCTCTTTGAGACAAAAATCGACGGGTGCAAAAAATAGCAATATCCTTTTAAATTGGACAAACCTGATGTGTTTTCTGACATTGCAGCAGATGCAAAACATATACCGGCAAGCGAAGATGGTTGAGAAGAAAATAAAAGCTAAAGATGCGGTTACGCAGGCACTACTCTTCCGAGACTACATCGTTAGGTTCAAAAGCACTGGATGTTGTTTAAATTTTATCAAAAATGATGTACTGCTGATTTTACTGTAGATCTCTTCTGCAGATTACGAGGCATAATTTTTAGAAGAACTGTTGTCTCCGAGAGATTTTCCGGAACTCAAGTCCCTACGCTACGGGAAAAAATTCCCGAGCGAGGAAGTCGAAAAGACTGCGTTCTACTTCCTCTAAGAGCCAGGCAAGAATGAGAGAGAATTGAATGAGACGCGGGCGAAAGTTGGTACGATTGCTCCACGCTCAGCCAATCAAAAAAAAGGAGAAGAGGTTGTTAGCTGAATTTAGAGAAATTCTTAAGGGGAGTTAGGTGAAAAGTATTGTTTAGTGGCAACAAGAAATACGCGGGATTTTAAGTGACGCTACAATTTCGTGGAAAAGGGTGAATCATGAGATTGGAATTTCCGTTTCTCCACAAGATTCACTAAAAATGTGCGCGGGTGTCTAATGGCGATGTTGGAAGTAAAAAAAAATGGCGCGCGTAATTTTAAAAGGAGAGAAAGCTAGAAAAATACTATGACACATATCTGGCTAAATAATGGCTTAATCTTGCTGAAATTTAACCAGAGTATTAAGAAAAAAAAGATTTATTGAATGAATAAAGATTTAAAGATGAATATTAAAAATAAAGGTTTTAGAATTTATATAGGACTTAGTAAATATTGCAAAGAGAAAACAACATCGCGAATCTTTAAAAATAAAAACAAGTTAGCATATTGCTAAAAGTAAATATTATTGATTAAATTGATGGCTATTAATGGGATTATTAAATAGAAATAAAATTTTAAAAGCAAATTAGATTAAATTTTAAATCGGAAATGTTATGGAAAGTTGTTATAACATAACAGTATGATAGTTTTTTTTTGAAAATCATTATTATAAAATTTTTTTGATCTTGTTTTGAAAATAGAATATGGAGGACAAACTTTAATTCTTTTTTTATATACTATAATTTTATTTTTAAAAAGAAATTTATTGAATAAATCCTCTCCTTGATTAATTTAAAGAAAGAATAACATTTGTTTTATTTTATAAACATGATGTTAACTCTTGAAAAATGCTAGTATACACAAGGCACAGCTGCTGTGGACATCCATGCTAATGACATTTTGAACATTTATTCTGTTATTTTAATGTGTTTTTAACTAAAAAATGAGTAATTCTTGAGTGCAAATAATGAGTAATATTAAGACAAACATATCTAAATATAAAAACATGACAGAAAACCTCAATTTTTTTTTTGTATGCCAAAAGACAAATTGTCTCCTATTTTGAGAATCACCCATATATATTTTTATTACATTTATATTTTTTTCATTAACATTTTCACATTTTTTAAACACAATAATAAAGAAGAGCTGAGTAAAGGATAAATATTATCCAATCATAATATTATCAAATTTTTAGCATCAATCATGATTATAAAATTTTTCTTTTTCTGATTATTAAAAATAACCATAAAAATTCAAGAGAATACACCGACTCAAACACCATGCCTATTCACAGCAATTTTATACTAACATTTCATACTTATTTTTATTTTTAAATTCTACTATAACTATTATATTTTAAAAATAGTTTTTGTAGTATGAGCATATTGTCAAAATACAAGTAAAAGAATTTAATTTTTTTTAAATCGTAATAGCAACCTGATGCTAGTTAATCTTCAAGTCAGATATGCTTTTCAGACAGAAAAATGACATAAACTGATTATCTGTAATTTTCCAGAAAGCACCAAGGTATAAGACGAATGTAGTGCTAAAAGATTATGCAGACAACTGATAGATATGTGATTAACTTCATTTGGAATATTTATTAAACAATAGAAGAATTTTTTTTTTTTTTTTGACTATTTTCTATGTTAAGCTATCAGAGAACCAATGCTATCACCAAACTTCGCATCTCAGAGAAAGAGGCCAAAGCGCTGGTCTAATGTCTATTATTTATGCTGTTATCTAAAAAAGCAATGACTGACAAAAAACAGCAGGTAAAAATCCATTGAAAGCAACGTTCAATCCAAATGGACCAATAAACCTCCCCCAAACCTGCATTCATACACTTAATTATGTCAAACAAATCAGCAATATCAAGAATAGAGACAACGATAAAAATTTTCATCATAATTGTATATCTGCATGTCCTTGAGTTTCACATCGGCACAAAATATCATGAAATGTGTTCTATTTGAGGATAGAGGATTTTGTGATATCTAATTGTTGTTTTTTGCATTTTTTAAATTTAAAAATGGTACAGAAGGACTTTTAAAAAGAAGTGAAATTAAATAAATATTGTATTACAGATAACTTGTGAAATGATGGACAAACTTTTGGCTATTGCTTGAAAATAATTATTAGAATCGAATAAATCTAGTTCAGAAATGAAATAAATAATATTTAAAACTTTTGAAAAACTATTTTTTAAAAGTTAGTTAATATTAGCTAGATTATTGAGTTATTTTTTTAGAATATTTCACTACATTTACATTTTAAAAATGATATTTTAATCGATATTTTAATGGATATTTCTATAAATAAATATTAATTTTAAATTTATAACTAAAATATAAAATGATTTAAAAAGATTAGAACTTTTTTGCTCTTACACCCTCTTCTAGTTAGGGGCATCAACATGATTTGGGGCAAAAACCATCATTTTGCCACCATTACTTTTGAAATTGGTTCAATAGTTCCAAAGATTAGCCCTACAAATAAATAAGCTTTTATTCTTTATAATATAGGCATAGATTAATGTATGTCTTCTTCATTCCAGCATATCTGATATAGCAAGGAACTACAACAATATATATTATTTTCTTTTTTAATCATAATTATTTTCTTAATATTAATTATGGTACTTCTGAGATTTACCATTCAAAGATTTTTTAATTAATCTTAATGCTTGATTAGCAAATCATTAGCTGAATATAACAAAATGAACCAAAAATTATAAATTATCTTACCTGAATACAAAATTCTATCAAACCATGAATATTCAAGGCAATTTCCATGAGCTCAAAAAGAAAAGCAATATGTTCTACAAGAGGAAGATAATTTGAATTTCCTGAAGCAAAAGCCATCAGCATTTCCATCACAGATGAAACACCCTGTTGAGTCACCACATGCTGATCAAAATAGGATAAACTCTGAAATCGGCTAACTGCAGCTTCAAAGTTAAAGCCTTCTTTAACATTTTTCTTCACTTTAGCTCCATCAGCTATATCCATGGAAGTTTTTTTACTGAAGAGCTTTGTAATTTCTTTTCCAACTTTTTTCACAGTGTGCCGAGCTTCATCTCTCACTTTTCCAACACCATATAATAGAATGTATCGTTGATTACAGTCATGTGATACTCCTTCTTCTTGAGGCAAAGGGAAATGAGAAGTATATAACAAATGACGAGCAGTATTACTCAGAGTAGGTGCAGATGTTGAAGCATTGGTTGAAGATGCATTTTCAACACTTGGTGTGCAAAGTGAAGGATGAGCTAGAGGCGTTGAAGCACTGAGGGGAATGGACTCATCCTTGTCTGAACCAACTGAATCTATAATTTAAAAATAAGAAACTATGATAAATAACAATAATAAAAAAAAATTATATACTAGTATATAATATATTAGTAATATTATATACATTACATAGCCAGAAATCATCTAAGACTTTCAAACTTAGATGTTTTATTGAATATTTAGAGAAATACTTGACAAATTCTTCTGAATCTTTCAGACTTCAACTTCACATTTATCAGTGAGGGTTTTTACATGAGAGCAATTAGAAATATTAACAAATTAGGGAGGGGGAGGGGAAGGATCATTTTGCAAAATAAAATGTACAAAATGATCTGTCACACAACATTTGTAATCATTTGTGCATGAATAGCATGTTACATGTATATTTATGAAAATACAGTGTAGCACATTGATTATCTGATCCTTGTTTAATTGGAACTCCCCATAAACTAACATCAATTTTCTGATTTTTTTTTTCTTTCAGTGTTTTTATTTATTTTCACATTTTTTGTATATATAAGTGGTTCTTTCAGAATCAAGAGTCTATATAAATATCTCGATTCCTCTTCTTTAGAATTCCTTTGAAATTAGCTAGAGCTCTTGTAAGCTTTGATAATGGTATAATAAATATACTCTTCCCTCTTATCTATGTGTATACATCCCTATTCTGAACAAAAACATTCTCCATTTCGAAATTTTAAAGGCAGTACTGAGTACCACATTTGAATGTTATTGAATCATGAAGCACAGGGAACAAAACTCATTTAGTCATGTTTTCACGAACAGAAATTTCCACAGCTGCAGAAGTTCAAAATGGAGAGATGAGGAGGAGAAATCAATGTCATATTTTCACTACCCAGTGGCTTACTGTTCATTTAGAATTGCCACATTTACCTTTTATGAATGATTCTGCTACAGAAATGGGCGATATGTTTAGATAAGCATTTTCCAAAATTCTAGCATGTATCTTATTTGTTCTATTTTTCTAATATTTGCTGCTGTTATATCAGATAAGAATTTTGTTAGTGTAATTTGTGAAGTTAGTATTTTAGACCAGCCAGAAGATCTGATGGTGATTAAATTAAAGAAAAACTATCATAAAACTTGCAAAGGAATTTAATGTTGCCGTGTCAATTGATGGTTACATGAAAAGGAACTGAGAAAAAGACATTCTTTTATTTCACTGAATTAAATAGTAGAATAACTGCCAAATTCTGAAAAACCATAGAAAACAATGTAAAAATAAAGGAAAAAGTCGAAAACGAATGCTAAATACTACAAGAAAGATTTTTTTAAATAATAATATTAATATTTTTCAAAAACGAAGATGCTTCCAGAACCAAAAAATTATGCTTAATATGTGAGTTTTTAATTTCTTTATATTGCTATCTGAGAAACAGATGAGGTAGATCTAAAATGTAGAAAACAGAAAAAACTTGAAACTAAATCAGAAAGCACAAAAATCAATATAGAATTGAAATTTGGGAAATATTTTTAAAAACAATAGTAAAGTGTATATAGCAATGCAAATTCTAACACATGTCAGTTAAATTAACTCATTATGTCTAAACCACCATTGCATCAATGCTTTCATAGATTGTTGTGGAAAGCGATGAATGGCACTCCATCTATCAGGGATGCCACTCAGAAAATAGCCAAAAAGAGGAAATTATGCGTAAAGTAAAATTACGACATTTTTTAGAACATTTATGCATGAATTTTGTAAACTATATTGTTTATAATAAATTTTTTAAAAAATTGCAGCTCTTTTTTTTTTTTTTTTTTTTGTAAATTTAATTTATAAGAGTAAATAAAAATATTTGTCTTTAGTTTACAGTATTTTATATGAATTAATTTAATCCAGCAACAAATTCAGTGAGGAATTTTATGTAACACATCATTTTAAATCAATTTAAGTAACCCAGTAATAGATTCGACGATTATTCCAAGAGTAAATAGCAAAAATTTGCAAGTTTTTTTTTTTAAATTTTTTTTTTGTTTTTGTTTTTCCCGCGATTTTTTTTTTTCATTTGACGAAAATAACTGTTTTATTTCATGATCGTTTGACGGAAAATGCCGTTTTATTTCGCGATCGTTTGGCGAAACTCGCCGTTTTACAACGCGATCGTTTGACAAAAATCGTCGTTTTACAACGCGATCGTTTGACGAAAATAGCCGTTTTACAACGTGATCTTTTGAAGAAAATAGCCGTTTTACAACCCGATCGTTTGACGAAAATAGCCGTTTTACTTTGCGATCGTTTGATGCAAATTGCCGTTTTACATCACGATCGTTTGACGAAAATCGCCGTTTTACATCATGATCGTTCGACGAAAATCGCCGTTTTACATCGCGATCTTTTGACGAAAAACGTCGTTTTACATCGCGATCGTTTGACGAAAATCGTCGTTTTACATTACAATCGTTTCACGAAAATTACCGTTTCGTTTCGAGATCGTTTGATGAAAATTGCTGTTTTATATCGCGACCGTTTGATGAAAATATGACCGTTTTATTTTGCGATCTTTTGACAAAAATCAGTGCTATATTTCGTGATCGTTTAACAAAAATCGCTGTTATATTTCACGATCTTTTAACGAAAATTGCTGCTATATTTCGCGATCACTTGACGAAAAAAAGCTGTTGTATTTCGCGATCGTTTGATGAAAATAACAGTTTTATTTTGCGATCTTTTGACAAAAATCACCGTTATATTTCGCGATTTTTTAACGAAAATAGCTGTTATATTTCAAGATCTTTTAACGAAAATCGTTGCTATATTTCGCGATCACTTGACGAAAAAAGCTGTTGTATTTCTCGATCGCTTCACGAAAATTGCTGTGTAATTTCGCTGTCGTTTGACGAAAATTCCCGTTTTATGTCGGGATCGTTCGACGAAAATCGCTATTTTTTTCGCGATCGTTGCACGAAAATCGCTATTTTACTTCGTGATCGCTTAACGAAAATCGACAATTCTTAAAAATTAAAAAAAGCGGAAATCCGCCTTTCGGCGGAAAAGTGGCATCCCTGATCTATATACAGTTTGTTGCATTAATGTTTCACAGTTTGTTAATGGATTGTTAGTTGGCCATATTTCATAAAAAGAAAGCTAGTCTTTGTCTATGAGAAATATAGCACAGTGTTCCTTCAAAAAGGATAATCAGTAAATACATATTTTAATTTTAATAAGGTTAGAATTAATAAATATATTATGATAACAGTTAGTTCCAAACAAATAGAATCAGTAATGAGTGAAAACAGTATCAAACAATATATTGATTTCAACATTGTTAAAGAACTTATTCTATCAAAGGAACTGTACTTATCCTATTTTCTTTTGCAAGAAAATTATCCTGTTCATTTTTTTAAAATTAATAAATGCTTTTGCTTTTTGTCAATAAAGCTAAGAAACATTTTTTTTTACAACAGCATAAACTTTTTTTAATATCATTACAATTTTATATAATGGATATTCGGTACTACTTGGTTATCCCGTCGACCAATTTCGTCAAATTATACAAATTGCCAAACTATCAGCCAAATTATATATGCTGGCATAATTTTTATTTTTAATAAAGATAAAACAATTAATTAGTTTAATACTAATAAAAATACAAATGAAAAGTCGAAAAAAAATCATTTAATGACGTTTTAAACACATATATCATATTTAATGTCATTGAATGTGACATTCACGATCTTCCATTATTGGCATTTAATCTTACAGTTTGGCGATAGTTTTTTGGTCGACGGGATAACCTAGTAGTATTGGATATTCTTTTAAAAAATAGAAGATATAAAGGGTTCCAATTAAAAACTAGCATAGAAACTTTATATTAACTAAAATATACACAACAGGGTGTCCACTCTCAACAGTAGATGATGGCTAGTTCCTAAACTTGTCTTATACCATTTTCCTGTATCTAAAAAAGTCCAACTATGATTTGAGTGATTATATACCAAGTGCTTACAGTATTAAAATAATTTATTTCATGTGTATCTGAGCTTTGAAGAAATTGTACAAATATTATGAATAAATTAACTTTTATTAATTTTCAGATTGTCCAAAATAATTGCATTTTAACAAATTTTTGTTTTGTAAGGATTTGAGACTGCTTCTTTTCATGATTTCTTTTAACAAAAATTATGTTTTTTTATAAGTTTTATTTAACTTCAATGATTGTATGTTTTTTCAGATCAAAATTTGTATTCGAACTTTAAATTACTTTCAAATATCCATTCGAGATTAAATTTTACATACTGACGTAAATCTGATGACAATTTAATATTATTATGAATTTCTGTGATTACCATTTATACTTTTTACAGAATAACACACACACACACACAAAAGAAAAAAATATATAATTACAGCCAAGAAGTTTAAAAAATAGTTTTAGATCAGATACCACAACAAGATTATGATGTTTGTGTTTTTTGACTTTTATGTATTTTTTATCGCTGAAACCAAAAATTACCTTAAAATATTAACCATCATATTAGGATTTTTCATAAATCATAAATTGTCAGTTAAAAAATAAAAAAGTCAGATACTATAAAATAGAATAGATGGCTGCATTTTTTAACATTTGATAATTGATTTTTGTGTACTTTTTAGTACTAAATCTGAAAATGACCTTCATTTTTAACTACCACATTAGAATTATTTGTAAATTGCAAATGTCAAAGTTAAAATATAAGAAAAATTTAATATCATAATAAAGTTGTAAAACTTTTTAAATTAAATTAATTTTATTTAATTCAATAATTTATTTTTTTTTTTTTTAACTTATACTGGGAGTCTTACAGCTAACCAGCTGAAGGGTCTGATGGGGGAGGGAGGGGCTGAGGTTTAATTTTTAACTTCAAAATTTATAATTTGTAAAAATCCTGGTATGATACTTAGAGATGAAGGTCATTTTCAGTTTTAGAAATAAAAAATATATAAAAAATAATTATCAAAAGTTGAAAACACATTTATTTTATAGTATAAAATTTTTATTATTATTTTTCTTTTTTTAACTTTAAAATTTACATTTCGCAAAAAATCTTCAACTGATGGTAAAAAATGAAAATCAATTTTGGATTCAGCAATACAGAATACATAAGATTCAATTATCAAAAGCTAAAAAACCTGCTGTAACCCAACTTTTGCAGGCTAGTGTTACCTAATAACATTAAAATATGTATCATTTTGTAGGCAGTTAATTTTCATGATTTTATTTAACAAAAATTCTTCCCCCCCCCCTTATATATTTATTACGAATTGTATATTTTTTCATTTATATGTCAGAATGATTAAAGATTTCAAATTTTCATTACAATGTTAATTTTACTCTCAACCATTTTTTTAATATATCTCATGAAATTATATTTCTACTAAATTTGTGAATGATCCCCAATTAGAAACAAAAAATATGCTCCAACTTTAAACAGCTATTATTTGCTATTTCTTTTTTCTTTTCGTCTTACTTGTGTGACAAGAAAATTTTACTAAATATAACTTATAGGACTAGGGAGCCTGTATAAATATTTAAATTTCGTATTTTTTTTTTTAAAGAAATGTCTTTATTTACTCAAACTGCTTTTAAAATATTTCTTTATCTCATTAAAAAAAATTTGTAATTGGAAATGTATATCTATGACTAACAGTTTGGGAATTAACCATTAACCACCGTTTAGAATGGATGCCCTATATATACACATATAATTTTTTTATTTTTGAAAATCATATCAATGTATATTTCTACAAACTTTTTCAAATTTGGCTTAAAAATTTTCTTATTTACAAAATCTGCAATTGTAATAAATAAGTTTGATAATAACTTACAAAAATTCCAATAGCAATATTTATTTCAGCCAAAATAACAATTTTATTATTCATTTTTATTATTCTATATAAAGTAATCATCAATCAATACGCAAAACACAAACCTGGCTGATCACTCATATTTTGCTGTCCTTCTTTGATGTGTTGTAAAAGCTTTCCAAGATCAGCATCAATTCTAGCTTCATCCATATCCATTTCAGATTCCCATGAAGGCTAAATACAATTTTTTAATAAATGGATTTAAATAATATCAAAAAATATATACTGAACATAGTAAAAAATTATGAAACTTTTTAACGATAATAATTAAATAACCCATCATTACAAGGATATACGTAAAATCCTGTGTAGAATAAGTTCAAAATGTAAAATTTAAACTTTAAGTGATAAGTTGAAAATTATCCAGGACAGCAAAAAAGTATAACTGCACTAAAAAAAAATGAATTATTCACTGAAATTAGCTGAAATGTACAATTGCGAAAAGATCCAAAAAGATGACATCCTGAAAAGAAAAAGGAAAAAAAAAGATTTTTATTTAGAAAAGATGTTTTAAGGTGTAAAGTTGGAATAAAAAATTAAATGTCAAAGAAGTGTTTATGATGAGATTGATGAGTTGCTTTTGAATGGCTTCAAACTGTTGAGCATAAAATATTCCAATTTCTGAGCATATGTTGCAGGAAAGTGCCCCAGAAATTGCTGAGAAATTGGAAAATTAAAAACTCACTCAAAATGATAATAAAATATGTGCAAATGATTATGCATTTAGAGAAAAAGCTATGCTTAAAAAAAAAGAGAAATAATAATTTTTGTAAAGTGTATAATAATAGTATATGTTAATTAATCTAGAAGTAAAATAATTTTGGCTAATTATTTTGATTTTAATGTAATTTGATTTTGAGCTTTTAAAATGTGGAACCTCTGAACAATGGTAACATCTGAAGTACGATCACTTTATCTTGCTCCCTGAAAAAAAAGGGGGGTAGGTGGAGGAAGACATATCTTTTAAGAAAACTACACAGAAAAAAGAAGTCAAAATTATTAATTTCCTTATGACATATTTTTAACATAAAAATGTTCTCTGTTTCCATCTGTTTAACATTAGTGAGGGGAATTTGAGACTTAATGAACTTCTTTAAATAAAAAAACTTACTCTTATTCTTAAATAAAAACTTAAATGAAGTTTATGATTTTTCTGCACATCATTTAAAACAGTGCTTAAAGTTGATCAACCAACCAATTTTTATTCTTTTTGGAAATAAAGACTGTTTATTCTGTGGGGCCATGAAACATCCCAATATATATATATATACATATATAAGAAGAATAACAGTATACATAGTTGCCAACCTCCAGCTTTTTTTTAATTAAAAATATACACTTTGAACTAGAAAAAAATATTTCAGTAAATATGTCTGGCAATAAATGACATAGTCTTTTAAAATTAATTTAAATTAGTTGATTATGTGAATTTCTAATTTGAAGTTAAAAAAAAAAAAAATTGGAGGTTGGCAAGCACAAATATGTTTTAAGCCACGGTACAATTAAAAAAAAAAAGGCACTTTTTTCAAACAATTATTATTTTGCCAAATTTTGTTCAATTTCATTAAAATTAGGTTCATGCGCCTCCTCCCACCCACATGTACATCATTAAAGGGAAAAGAATTATGGTTTCCAAAAATTTTGAATTTGCTTATTTAAGATGGTTTTTACAAGTTATGAACTACTCAGCACAGAATGATGCACATATAACATATGTAACCAATATATCCAGCAATTTTAGTAATTACTATATAGAAAAACTATATATAATTGGTGGGTAAATTCAGTTTTGTGTGACTTTTGTCTTTCTCTCTCTCACATTCTCTTAATACAATCAAATTTTATTGTACAGAACCTGGTATATAATGAACTTATGGATATAATGAACAAAAATTTGGGTTCTGTCATTTTCCTAAAGTATTTTATGCTAATTTATCTTTTTATAGTGAACTTCTGAAATCTTAAGAATCTTCTATAACAAACAGAACATTTTTTTTTTCCATCGACCACTGTTTTTACTTTTCCACAGTTGTGGTAACAGAATGTTGACTCTTAATTGCATACGAAAATTCATGCGGACAGTGAAAATTAAATTAAAATTAAATTAATCATTCAGAAACAGAAGATTCTGCATCTAATGCTGATGTAAGAAGCACATAAATGACAAAATCTACACCATCTCATATTCTATAGCAGCTATTCATGTAATAAAATAAAATTTTGTCTACATAAACAGTGGAAGAAAGAGTGTTGAAGTCATTTAATGTATTGGACAAATAAACTTGTAATATATTTTTGAATTTAGCATCCCATCAACAGAAGATTACCAATTATTGCTGTATGAAAATAGTTAGTAAGAATTAAAAATAAATTTATTTCCACTTATCTTCAGTTTTAGTAAATTTAATTAATATTGTGTCAGTTTAATGTAATCATTTCTGCTCAATTCATTAATGATCATTTTTAATAGATTTTATTGAATACGCTTAGCAACTAATGAGGTAAACATTTTATGTGTTATAATATTTTTATTAACAATTCAGATATAACAAACAAAAACTTCAGACAGGCCTATAGTCAGAATTTCCCTTCGGAGGGGGCTGAATCTTGATTTTTTTTCTGATCTGACAACAGTAATTTGTATAAATTAAATCATAATTAAAAAAGTAAACAAGACGTAACTTAAGATAGGTACCTGCATAGGATATGTGATGTCATTTTCAAAAATTGTTATTTTATATTTTTTAGAGTTCTGAGAGAACTCATATTTTTTTGTGGTAGATACGAATAAAGAACAATATATTTGAATGAGTGATATAATGAGGAATTACTATAACTTTAATTAAAGAAATTCATATTTTTCCTGTTGAAAATTTGCGTAGTTTTAATGCAACGGAAGATTTTAAAAATATATAAAATTTTATTATCATTAGCTAAATCATTATTATATTTATTTTCATTAACTTTATAAAATCATTTTAAACTTTCGGGAGAGGCTTCAACCCCCTTAGCCCCCTCCCTGGCTATGTGCCTGCTTCAGACCTTTGAAGTTCATTACCACAGGGTTCGGCTGTAATTTAAAAGTTTACTTATTTCTTATTTAAAAAATGGTAATCATTTGTAACAACAAATAATTTATGGGGAAGTTACCAAGAGTTTGTACTCAAATGGGTATGTGTATTTTATTACTATATACCATCTTAATTTCATATAAACATTACACCTTATTGTTTAAATGAACATCAAATGACAATCAATCAGGGTGGGTGGAAAGATTGTTAATGATTTTTTTTTTCCTTTTCATGTGAAAAACAAAAGTTCTCTCTTTACTTATATATCCCTACTTTATATCATTTACAAATATTAATAATCGGTTCTTCAATATTTTTTTTTTTTCTAGTTCAACATATGAATAATATCAACTACAAATTATTGCTATGTATAAATAAGTAACATACTTCTACAAAAGAAAATAATGCACATTTTTGCAATTAAATAATCTTATACACAGAGAAAAAAAAAAGTATTTTAAATTGTAGGTAAAAAACTGCTCTTTTTAAAATTTTTCAATATAAAAAAGAAAATCTACCTCATGTTTCACAGATCCAGGTCGATTATCAGGAGGTTCAAACATTGGAAGTGATTCCTGACGGCCATCACCAATCGATGGTATGCCCAATCCTGACATTCCACCAATTCCCATACAGCCAGCACTACCAGGCCCAGGAGACAAACCATGTGAAGGATCAGGCATAAAGCCTGTTAGAGATGGTTCTGGGGTTGACATTGATTTATTTGATTGCGGTATTCCGGCAGCTGATCCAACCTGTGAGCCAACAGCATTAACAAAGCTCCCGCGGGATATAAGTGTACACATATAAGCATCATGAGAGAAGACATCATACCGAATGAGTTCAGCAAACAGCAAAACAAGGTTCGCAAATGCAGCTTTGCTATCAGGGGAAGGTTTCTCATCTAAACAAAAAGAATGTGATAAAATCAAATATTATATTACTTAAATTCAAAATTCATAATTGTAAATTTTGAGAAACTTCATGCATTTTATAATTGTTTTTAAGATGAAGAAATATTTATTATGCACAGTAGAACTCTCCATATCTAACTTTTCTACATCTAACTAAGATAAAAGAAAAATAAATTAACTTTAAAACCACACTACTATGAATATTTTGTGACATATTCTTAAAAATACTTCTACTTATGCGGCTAGTTAAACATTTACTCTACTGGTTTTCATACAAGACATATGCATTTATCTTTTCCCTAGCCCTTGCATGGAAGTATAGATTCTTGACTCATTAATGTAAATATGTTTGCCAAACAGAAGATTGTGCATGCATCAGCAACCAGCGATCCACCACACAGTGCAAAATTTAAAAAGTTAACAAGAATAAAGAATCAAAACCATCACATTGTATCTATAGATTAAATCAATAAAGCTAATAGAGGAAGAGAAAAGCTATATTTAAAAATCTGCAAAGTTTGATATGTAAAATAACACTATAAGACATACATGACAGCACAGAATGGACAATTTAACATTTATTTTTATTATAAGGATGAAATTAAGTTACAGAGCAATTATTTTAAGAAAAAAAAAAAAAAAAAAAAAAAAAGACAAACACAGCACAGAAAAAGGGAGGGGAGAGGGACTTTGGCCCTATGATATTCAAAATGACATCAGTTCCAAAAAGGATTCATGTTCAGGCATGGATGATAAGACCATCTTTAAAGGGCATCAATGTTATTGGAGGTAGAGATGGGAAATATAGTAGTTTTTGATTAATAGGTTGCATTGTTCCTTATTTATACAGATGAGATAACAGGTTCCAACAACCTGCTATACAACCTGTTATTTATGAAATGAATAACTAATCGCTGTCATGGATGCTTTAATTAGAGGGCATGTAAACAAAAAATAATTTTGCGACGTAAGTAAACAACAACAACAAAAAAAAAAGTGTGTAAAGATGAATCCAAACCATTAAAATCAGTCTATGGTTAAAAACAGTTACAGTTAAATTTTTGCTGGACCAAAAAGTTATTTAGTAATGATACTTTGAATTTCATGCTTTTATGGCACTGTTGAAAATTCATAAAATTCAGAGCATCATAAATCAGTAAATATTAGTCCCCCCCCCCCAAAAAAAAAAAAACAAAAAAAAAAACAGCTATTTTAAGGAAAATTGATTTTTAAATTATACAAAACAAAATTTCAGACATTTTTGCAACTAGAACTATACATCAAAAACTGATGGTTTAGGGCTTAAATTTTGGTAAATGAAAAGAAGAGACACCTTGTATAAAAATAAACACAGACATAACAACACGATTAGTAAAAAATGAAATTTTGCTCCCAACCTCATTGTGGTCATATCTATCAACACATATTCATAATAAACCCTGCAAGAGCATGAAAATAAAAAACACATTTTTCCTTTTTTAGTAATTAGAACACTGAAAATTCTTTAAATTCAAATCTCAGTTATGGAAGATTTTGTGATAGAACAATAAATTTTTATTATTTTAGATTTTAAAATATGGAAAAGCTTATAAAAAATCAGATATTATAATTTATTTTTTTAACTATCTTAACCACTTAAAAAGAAGCTATTTTGACATAAATCAATTTTTATATGAAACAAAACAAAATTTGAAACATTTTTACAATTGGATTTAGAGTCCTGCACAGGTTGGTTGTACCCGACTTGCAAATTTCATTTTAAATCAACACGCAACCCGACCATTTCCTTAATCGCAACCTGACAAGCAACTTGCAAAAATAATTTTCTATAACTCTAACCTGTAATATTTCAACCCACAACCCGACCCCAACCCGCAATGAAATGAAAATAAATCATGTTTTAATGCTATTATGAAAAATAATCTACAATTGTATCTCTAATACCATTTTATGTTTTACATAGAAGAATGAACATATTTATATTTTTCTAATATTTAAATATAGTAAAACCTCTGAATAGCAGACACTTCAGGACCATTAAATAGAGTCGGATTACCCCCAAATTATGTTTTTTCGGCTCAGAATGAATCTAATTTTCTTTCTGCAGTTTGGGTTTACACTAGAAATATTCTTGCAGGTCATGTATAGGTTTTTTGCCACTCAGCAATCAGGTTGTTGGGATTTTCACGAAAAGCTTAAGCTCAACTATGTTTCAGATGAAAATAAATATTTGAAAATGTGTAATTATACATTTTTATATTTGTATTTTCATACATTTTTCAATTTAATGCATGAAAAATAAAATGTGCAAAAGAAACGCAATCACAGAAGTTTCTTTCTTTAAGAACTATCTCTTCTTTATTCAGAATATGAATAGTATCAACATTTTGTTTCTGATATACACAAAAACACATGCATAATATTTTTGATACTTTACACATACATATACTATGTGTGTGTATATTGAGAGATGCCTGTTATTTGGAGATATAAGCATTCACATATGTCATGATAGATATCATGACATGTTTTTGTTTCCTCATCTTTCCACAGATTTTATCTAAATATGATGTTTAAAATACATATTTTTACGTAATCTTTATTTTCCGTACAATATTTTTCTGTCTTCAATAATATTTTATTTATAGTTCCTTCTTTTGTACTTAACGAGCGCATAGTGTATTTGTCTTATTCTTTGCATTTCAGAGTTTTATTATCGTTCAGATTTGCCCGACTCATCGCATCATTCATGCTGTACATCGGCACTTGTTTTGCGGGAGATTTTTTCCTCCTTACGGCGGATGCCGTACGCGCGCTTTCTTTTTTTTTTTTTTTTTGTTCCTTTATCGCTTTTTTTGGCGAGAGCGTTCCTCCTAGTTGGCCAGCTTCTTGACGGGTTTTTGTTTTCTCCGCGTGCCGATTGTGCCCGAGAATTTGAAGGGGCAGTGCGGGGATAATCGTCATAGAGAAAGTAGCGCTACGGCATGATTCCTCGTTACTCCCGGGGAGCACATTCTGCATATGATTTCTAGTCCCCGGATATTCTTTCAACCATAATGGCCTTACATTTATTCTACCAACAAAATGTTTAATATTCATTTAATTTTTTTTTTTTTATGATGAAGCCACACAGAAGACATAGTACATTTGTTCTTATCAAGATAACACGGGAACGCCCTGTTCTAATTGCCAGAATAAAGAAATGTTTCATTATTATTTTTTGAAAGCTTACATGACGTCCATCTTTATTTGTTTTCATTTAATGGATATAATTTTTCATAGCAAGGTAAGAATTTTGCATTTTCTTTGTGTGCCCAATAAGAACCTGGTATGTGATATCAACTATTACGATCGCTGACCGAACTTTAATCTTCTCAACTTTTGCAACACAACGCATCAAGAACTTTGCTAAACTTTTTCAATAACTCACAATAACTAAGCCATCATCCAAAATAAAATTTAAAATAAACATTATGACAAATGGTGCCTAAGTCCAGAGCACAGTTAGTGCATTTTCTTTTTGTTCTCGTCATTCACGGACTGCTTTACGGCACACGTGCGCGACGTCTATAACGGATTTATAACGGATTTTTTTTACAATAGCTTCATATTCTATCAAAATAAGATTTCGTTATGGAAAATATAAAGCATCAGCATAATTTCTGTTTTTTTTTTTTTTTGTTTTTTTTTTTTTTTGTTTTAAGAAAAATAAAGATGTATGGAAGAAGATAGAGAAATTATGTTCTTGAACACCGGAAAATTCAAAATGCTCCATCCGAATTCGTTGTATGTTCTTGAACATCGGGAAATTCAAAATGCTCCATCCGAATTCGTTCTTTTTTAATGCAATATATGCAGTAGACATCTAACCACATTTTTAATCTCGAAAAGAAAATGCTGTGAAAAACACTTCTCATTAATAATTGATTAGGCTGTATTAGTTTTTCAAACAAAGAATGGATATAATAGCAAGTGCAAATGTTAATATTGACATCTTTTCATCAACTCTAGTAGACTTTGGTCAATGGTTCCCAGAAGAAATAAAATATATTTTAAAAGAGAATAAGGCAGAGCACACATTTAATAGTCAAGTCATACAAGAAATTATTAAAGTGTTTAAATTTAAATTAGAAAATATGATTGACATGCACAAACTATTTTTAAAGGATTCATGAACAAATGCAGTTAATGAAGTCAATAATCTTAAAGAAGTAAACAAAAAAATATTACAGAAATTAAAAACATATAAAAATAATACAGACACTGCTCAGCATAGAAGAAAGTATGCATACACAAGACACATGCACACAAACAGATGAAGTAATGCCGAATCAGGAAAATAATACAAGCTTTGACCAGTCATTATTAGATAATTCATGTGTTTTCTCAGTCTTAGATAATTCAATTAACCTTTTACACGATCAAAAGAAAAAAAAATGTTAAAGTGATAATCTACCATGTTCCTGAGAACATTGCTACGAAAGACATCATAAATGCAATAATAAACAACCAAGACGAATCCAAAGTCCAGTTCCTAAAAACGTTTAAAGTTAAAGAAGAAAATAAATTAAATTACATATTGGAAGTGCCAGCTGACATCGCAGGTAGTTTGATCAAAGCCAGATTCATCAACATTAATAATATAAAATGTTCTATTAAAAGATTCGTTAGAGTCTTGCGCTGTTTTAATTGCCAAGCCTTTCACCGGGCAAAGGATTGTGTTAGGCCTAGAATATGTCCATGGTGTGCTGAACACCACGTCGAAGGACATTGTGATAAACAGGTAAAATGCAGGAATTGTGTACGCAACAATTCTCGCAATCACAATTTTGACATAAACCCTGCTTTTTCAAAAAAATGTGAATCCTTAAAATATTTCATCAAGAAAGTGCGATTTCGACTAAATACAAAATATGCATAAAACAAAGAAAAATTCATATTATGCCATATATGTTTTCTTTTTTCTTTTTTGTGCGTCTTTAAAAAAATGTTTTCCCTCTCAATATCAGTATACATGTTATGTAGTGTATTCCTTTTAGAGGAGAGCTATTTTAGTGCCCTATGGAGAGGTACTGTCAATTTCTTGACATCTTTGCTCTCTTCTGAAATTAATTACTTAAGCATGTGTTATAATTGTAATAGCAAGATTTCTCAACTTACCTTTGTTCCTCAGTATTTCTATTTCAGATAATGTGTTGCTTCTAAAACAGTGAACTATGTAAATGCTAAAATATGGAACTGTTCTTCAATACATAAGTTGTTTTTTATTTTGATATAGTCAGTATTCCAGTCAATCACATGTAACATGTTCTGTATTGTTGAATATTTAGGTATTTACGTGATCTGGAAAATTTCTGCTTACATAGCTTTTCTAACTTTTTGCTTAATATATTTTTGATATTCTTATTATATGTAATAAAAATCTGTCAATAGGTGCTACACATGTAAAAGTTTAATTTTATTGAATTTTCATATTTCTATTTTTAATTACAGTTGTCAAGGTTATTCATAAATAATGTGGTATAATTATAATGAATTTGTGATTTTTTTTTCAACTTTTCTATATGTATGCAACAGTTATTGTAATTGAATCTTACTTAATTTTGGCTCATTACTTACTAATAATAATAATAATAATAATAATAATAATAATAATAATAATAATAATAATAATAATCACCTTTTTACTATACTTTTCTTTTGATTTGTTATAATTCATAGAATTTAATTTTTTTTTACAGCTAATATGTCATAAATTATGTTTTATATAAAGGATCAGCTTTAAAGTTTATTTTATTTAGTGAATTATCCTTTTTATGGTTGTAAAAATTAATAGAATTGTTCTTCAGGATGTTCAATGCTTGATAATATATAAAAATATTTTTTTTTATTTTAATACTTGAAATTTTGTTGTAATGGTGTAGTATGTTTACAATATTCCCTTAAAGTCAAGTTTGCAAGATGATAGTACATATAATTCAGGCTTTTTATAGTCTATTATTTAATATCAAACTGCATTTCACTTTCATTTAATATTTTCTCTGGTATTATATGATTTGTTTTTATTATGGTTCATTTGCTATTGCAGTGAGGTTGTATGTTTTACCTAAGTTTTAACCATATTTATTCAGACATATTTTTGAAATATTTTAATCTAATGGTAAATAAATAAATATAACTTAAAAAAAAACCTACATATTAATATTTCAAGCTTGATAACTATGAATTATCACTGAAATAAATCCAACTGTGAACTAATTTTTCATAAATTATAAAATAGTAAGGAATTAAAATTACTGTGATAAAATTGAACATTTTCATAGCAGAATAAAATATTGATGGCATACCTATAACAGGAGCAAGGGTATCAAGAAAGTTAACTAAAAGATTTTGATATAAAGGAAGACCAAGAGGAAGGATGCTTGCTGAATCCTGAGAATCTTTTTCATCTGGTGCATCATTGTCACCAAATTTCTGAAAGATAAAAACACATTTTATTTTTATTTCTTAATAAACAGCCACATGCAAGTACTACTCACACTCAGAGGATTTCTTTACAATAAATATATGAATTGACGATAAAAATATGATTGCATTATTAAAAAAATCTTTGCTTTAAAAAAAAATAGGATGCCATGACTGATAAAGCCATCTTTGCCAAAAGGTCGAATAAAATGATTTTTAAAGCATCCAATCCTATTTTTTTGCTTGCATTAAATCAATAGGTAGAAATTTCAAAAATCCGGGGAACCATATGAAATGCAAAATACTTTAAGGCAAAATATGCTTAATATGTCATTTTAGAAGCATTCGTAGAGGAACTGAAAAAATTTTGTCCTAAGGGCACTATGACTATCAATGGTACCTCTCTCTAAATAGGTCAAATAAAATGATTTTTTCATGCATTCAATCCTATTTTATTGCTTGCATTAGCTTAATAGGCAGAGATTCTATGCAAAAACCTTCCAATTAATAAATTTTTAATTTATTACCATCTTTTAAGTAGGAATGCCTTCTAGCTAATATTTAAACATGTGCAGGCCAGTATGAGTCATTTTTGTGGGTGAGAAGATAGAAAAAAAAAAAAAAAACTAAAACCTTTTACTTTATAAAAAAGAACAATAAGCTAAATTAGTCAATATTAAGAATAAAACTTTCAGATAATAAATTAGTTACCTCAGTCGTCAGATCGGTCTGTCTTTTTTCAAGAAGTTTAGCTACAACAAGAGCTCTATGTTCCCCACAACGTTTCGTAGTCACAGCCCATTCACACAGTAGTCGAACAATAGCTTCATCTTGTACCAGTATTTCACTCAAGCTATTGTAACTAGAACATTTCTCTTTGTTGGCAAGAGAAGGGAATACTTTAGTATATAAGCTGTCAAGTGAATTGTTACTATCCACCCTGTCAAAGTTGTGTCGGTCAAGAGCATCTAATGCATTTAACACTTGTTGAATAGTTGAACCTAGAAAATACACATATATATAAGACACATTGATAGTGGTGAAATATTTTAAGTGATTTTCTATAGCTTAAAATATATTTAAAATCTCATAGGCAAACAGAAAAAAGTTTTATGGACAAACTGATTGTAGCCTTAAATACACTTATTTCATATTTAACAAACAATTAGAATGAAAATTAACTTTTATGAATGAATGTACAAGGAAACACCTAGATAATCACTGATTTTTGCCCCTCGTTCTCTTTCCATAGGATATTTATTTTAAATCTTTTTTTTCTAAAATGTTTTGATTGTCTTAAAATATTTTAGAATCTGTAATTATTGCTGTTCTGATTATTATTATTTTTTTTTTTCAAACAAAAATCATTCATACAAGCAGTGAATATAATTCTTAAATTATACAAAAACAACAAAATCATCAACTAACTTTAGAACTATTCTGCCTTTTACTTTATCACCTTCAAATAATTCCAATTCTGGAAAGAAAACTTCCTTGAATTTTTCTAAAGATCCATCTAATGTGAGCTTATCAGTACTTAAATTATGTTAAAGTGTGGTTTATATTTGAGCCAAATGCATTTAAAATGAATTTGTGTTTCCCTGAGAAACCACCAGTAAAAGTAAATGTATTGTTCTTGACTAGAATACTACACCCATATTTGTAATTTGCCAAAATACTAATGAAATGATCAGCATATGACAGAAGCTTGATTCTTGTTTGTTCCAAAGGAGGGCAAAATCTTCTAATTTGTTCAAACAGTTTTACAGGCATTTGAAAAAATGAAGCTCTAGAATCAGTTTTAGAAATAACAAGCTGTCCCTACACTTTACACAGGATTTTACGTAGAGGGTAATCTTTTTTACCATTACTTAAATGAAAAATTGTGTATCCTTTATATGCTGAATCTTCTTTAGATTCTGCTACTAGATTAACTTTAGGCCTGTAATCACCTTTGTTTTTAGACAAAATATTTTTGATAGGTACCCCAGTTTTTTTTTTTTTTTTACAGCTATGACATGTAGTGTTTTTATGCTTGCACTCTGAAAACTGGTGTTGGATCACCATAATGAAAAAAAGTGTTCTTACATGTACATTACTTGAAGTGCATGCCAATTTAGTGGTCTTTATTTTCCTTTCTGCAATAATTTGTAAATCTTTTCTCTTCTGAAACTGCAGATATTTTCAAATCTACAGCATCCCTTGCTGCTGCTTCCGTGAAAATGGCTATTTTCATTGCTGATAAAAAGGTTAATTTTGATTCAGGTAACAGTTTTCTCTGAGTTCTCTTATCCTATATACCACAGACAATTCTATAACATAGCATCATGTCCAATGAGTCTCCATGATTGCAATATTTTATAAATTTTTGAAGTTTGCGATGTAATTGGCCACTAATTTATCTCTGGCAGTTAAATTTGATATTTTCAACATTTTCCGAGGGCGCTGGATCATAATGTCCATTCAGAATCACAATTAATTTTGCTAGTGTCTTAAAGATTGATGCAGCAGATAATAACATGTTCTTGAGTAATTCATAAGTGGTAGGTTTAACTGCTGTTAAGAAAACATTCTTTGTATTGTCATCTTCGATTGTGTTAAAAAAATGAAGAATTATTTAAGTATTTCTGCATATTCACACTACATTCTGCTAATTTCATAATTTCATTAAAAATACATGAAAAAAATGTTACATTTTTGTGAAATACATCAATAATCTTTATCCTCATTGCCACAGAAGTAACCCTAGCTGATTAGTTTAACAACAAAACTGAGATGGATACAAAAAGATTAACATATTTATTCAAGATCTGACCTTCATACAATGTCCAACATCCTACAAAGAAATTACAAATCATGGCCAGATAATATTTTGCAGATGCTGATCATGTCATCTAGTGTAAATCAGAACAAATTACAATTAGTTCTTTTAATAATGTTTCTCTTTAAAACAAAACTTCATGATGGAAATCAAGATTGTAAGCATCTAGAAAATGACACTATTTTTATGTAATCATTATAGATTAAGATTTTATGAGTGAAAAGGTATACTACGATATTTAATTGAATTTTTTTGCATTTATTTTTTGGTACTGTCAGAGAAATTGAAGATTTTTCTGTTATGTTGTTATGAAAAAAAAACCATTATTTTGACAACAGAATTAAAAACAAATTATTCCAATATATTGAAGGAAAAAAAAGCACAATTTTAATAACAATGAAAAACTTTGAGTTGCCTAGTTCTGGTCATTGTTTTTGACAACGAAGATTTCATCAGAGTTATTGTAGGTACATTGTTGTTGTCAGTATGTTAATTTACATTAAAAAATTAGACATAATCAGTGTCTGTTTCACAATATGAAATAAATGTTTCCTACCTCAGCCCGATTTGCGATGGCCACACACGCATCTCCCAAGTAATATTTTGAAGAAGAGAATGTTAGTATTTTTATTATTAAAAATAAATAAATAAATAAAATAAAATAAATTGTAATGTTTATATTTAAGCATGAAAAAAAGTACCCCAAAAATAGAATTTCATCTTTTTTAAGCATTTTTGGACATTGTCTAATTTAAAAAATGGAAAGAAAGTATTGAGAACATCCCCAGCTTTATAAATGCAAATTAACATATTCTTTAACCCACGTAACAGAAAAATTATGATTTCTTTGATAACATTGAATATAAATGTGAAAAATTTAATGATATATCATAGCAATTAGTGAAATACTATTCTGAATAGCATTATTTAAAAATGAAGCTTAGTGTTTCACTCATAAAAACCCAGTCTACAATAATTACATGTTAATGACATCACTTTCTATACGCTTACAGTAGTACTAAAGTTTAAATAAAAAAACATTGGCAAAGATTTTAATATTTAACAATACTACTTTCTTGATTCTGATTATTTTAGAATTTAAGCACTATGTTTGAGTACATATCTGTTAAATTTGTGTTTTATTAATATTATCCTTTTAATTATTTATTGGGGATGATTTAATTTTGTAATCTGTTATTAGTGAAAAATAAATTCTTAACTATTTATATTGTTTTAAGTGCAAATGCATCAATCTTACATAAGCATCTAAAATAAATAAATAAATGAATAAAATTTCATGCTTAACAATGTTTTTAAAGCCAATAAAATATCAGTCCATTGAGAAAGTTTTTAAACAACTGAATTTAAAGGTACCCCCCCCCCCCCAATCAACAGTGTAAAAATTGAAATTGTGTGTTATTTAAAAGTTTATAAATTTACAAAAAAGCAAAATTTGTTACTCAGGTAGTTGCATCATCAATATGATATAATTGCACACAGACACATTTCTATGTTAAAATATAAATGTTGTCCATCTATATACAATTTCATTTTGTGACAACAGGAAAAAAAATTACACTTGGAAATTAAAAAGAAAAAAAAAAGAGAGTAACTTTTAACATAAATTTTATGGGCATGTACAATTTATAATTATTCTTCTAAGACCTTTTTTTTTTTTTTAATTACAAATATTACAATGCCCATAGCACTTATCATCACTATGTTGAATGAGATGGTCATTGACACAATAATTTAGGAAGAACAGAGTCACAAAGAAATCGTTGGAGTCTGCAAAAAATCTTACAAATAAAAGCTGAACTCAATAAAAATGTCATAATTAAAAAAACTTTAAATATGATGTTTATTACATTATGTGTTTCACTCAACAAAAAAGAGATAATAGTAAACTTACAATGTACCTTTAATTGGGGTTACTTGACAAAAATGTAAAACAATCTTTTAAAAATTAGTCTTGGATTTACTGTGTTGAGGATAGTGATGTCATTGACCAGTACTCCATAAGTAACAGCACTAGTAACATAGTACACCCAAAAATGATTAAAAGCATTTTTATTTGGTCCAAATGGCCCTTTCCTGCATCCAAGTAATCCCATGTTACATTGTACAAATTAAATTTATGTAAATTTGGAATTTCATCATTATATTGAACTACTTTTTTTTTTCCCCTGGTTTACTCTTTAAAAAAATTACCTAATGCTGTCTGTTGCCATTTATCACAAGACCATCTAACTTCAGCAGCACGTCCTCTTTGTCGAATTTGTTCCTCTGCTTGCCTTAATTCTGCACGAATCTAGTTTTTGCCCAAAATAGAAATAAAAATAAATTAAAAATGTCAAATTAATAAATATACATTGACAGGTTTAAACAGGGTTGCCACTCATATTGGAGAATGAAATTCCCTGACATTTCCAGGTGTATTTCAAGAAAATTCTAGTTTAGCTGAGTAGCACATAGTGGACATGCTGAGGGTTAAAAAACGATATTACTCAAAAAATACTAAAATTTTTTTAATAGAGTTGCTAATAACCTCTGAGCTAAAGCTCTTTATCCCAATTTCCCTACCATATCAATTCCAATCTTTCTTTGAAGTTTACAATTGGAATCGCTCTCTTTAATAATTTATGATTGCAAGTTTTCAAATAAAGTTTCCTACAAACTGTATAAACTTGCTACAAAATATTTGTACACTGAGTTCACAAATATTGATTTCGTTAACTATATCCCAAAATCACTGTCTAGTTAAAATTTATTTTCAACAAGGGAAGGGGAAACAACATGGCGAAATGGAGGCTTGTGATAGTTACTTATTGTTACATGACAATAAATGCTGGAAAAAGTTTTAAAATCTGTAATAATGAGTATTCAAATTATAAAATGTAGAGGATAAAAGAGAAAATCTTTGAAGAAAAAAAAAAAAAGGGGGGGGGGAGATGATTTTCCTTGTATTTTTAAATATGCAGTTTGCTAAATCATGGACTATTCTTACTTTTGGCCGCACAATGATCAAACTCTTTTAGAGATTACAATTAAAATTTATCATATTCCCTGATTTTTTCAGGTTTTAGGAAAAAATATTGAAATTCCGCGATTATTTAGCTAATTTCCCAATTCCCTGACTTTTCCAGGTTCTCCAGGTTTTCCAGGTTGTGTAGCAACCCTGTTTAAATAACATTAACAAAGTATAAAAATATAATAAAAGTAAATCAGTTAATTAACTTAGAGAAAAAGATCAGTGTAAAAGTAAACTTTATAATTCTTCCAAAAACATTTTTATGATGATAGAATTGGAATTAGAAGCAGCAGTTCCTTTGTTCAATTCTAATAATTATTGGCTCTATCATTTCAAAAATGAAATGATATATTTGTATAAATAAACAGCAATTAGTAATTAAAATACTCTCCAATGAAGGCATTGGAAAAACCTGAAAGTATTAAGAAGTTTTAAATAAATAAAATGTATTTTAAATTGTAGCATCTCTATTATTTTAGTTGCCTTTTAAGAGAACAAGTGAGCTCTTTAAAGTTCATATTGTACATTTTATGTTTGAATCAAGGTGAAATGTTGTATTTTGTCTTATGATTTTACTTATAAAAAACACAATTTTTCCATTTTCAGTAACTAGAACACTGAAAATTCTTTAAATTCCAAGTATCATAACTCAGTAAGCTTTGGTCATAGAAGAAAAAAATTGTTACTATTTTACATGTCAAAATATGAAGAAATTTGTAAGAACAAGGTAGTGTAAAAAAATTTTCGTTTGTTATTTAAAAAGAAGCTGTACAATGTAAACAAAAATTGAATTTTTTTTTTTTTTTTTTTTTTTTTTTGACATTTGCAAGAACTATCAGCACAAATTTCTTTTTTGAGATCTTTTACAGGAATTTAAAAAAAAGTAATTTTTTGTTTCCAAATAAGAAAAAAAAACTAAAAATTTTGGAAATTTGTACATAGGTAAGACAGAAAAATTGATCAGATTGGAGCTCATATCAGACATAGAAAGCATTATTTTTCCATTCCTTAAGTCATACATGTAGCCACAGAAAGTAGGGATTGTTATATAAATGATTGATTATAAACAGTAGTCAAGTAAATATTTATTTCAGCAAAATCTGCATTATGAATATCTCTAGAATATACATACTTATATTTTGTATAGCTTGATGATACAAAAAATTAGTTACATAAATATTCTTTGAAAATATTATAGTCTTTCTACTTATAAAAACAAATGCAAATATCATAAAGATTATAAATTATAAATGGTTAAAAATAATAATAATAAATTCTTACAGGCTGTTCAGCATTCAGAACCAGAACAATTTCCATCAATATATTTCAGTTCTACATACACCTTTTGTTTTACTTATTATTACTAGAAAGAATAAAGATTTTTTCTTCTTGTTGTTATTACTAACTGCTTCAATGTTAGTAATAATAACATACTATCTGAATCAATAATGATTAATCGCATGAATGATAAATATTTGAAGGCACTATGAACTGTGCCTTCATGAAAAGTTGGTTTTCCTGCTTTTTTCCTGGGTATTACACATTAAAGATATGGAATTCTGGACATTTTTGTATTAAGATTTAAATGGATAATACAATACCAGGGGTGATTCTGAGTTTTAAAAATGTATTTGAAATTCACAGCAACTTTTCTGAAAAATTACACAGAGAGAGAGAGAGGGGGGGGGGGACACCACGAGGTTCTGAATATGTTTTTTTACTGTGATCCTTTCACAAAATTTGTGTTTTCCAGTGACATTTTGATGAAAATATATATATTTTTTAATCTTTTGTAAATTTTGTGCTGTTTTTCATAACCTTTGAACAAAATTTGTGTTTATTATAAGACATAATCTGATGGTTATGTTTTATTTTGGAATTCTTTGACAAAATTTGCATTTTTTTTGACAATCTTTCAGCAAATTTTACAATTTTTTTAATGACATTTGAATTTTTTTCATGAAGTTTTGACAGTATCTCCATTCTTTCCGCGATATTTTGATGAAAATCGTGTTTATTTCACAATCTTTTAATAACAAACACTAAAATCACATTTTCCCCACAATCCTTTGGCAATTTTTTTTTTTTTTTTTTTTTTTGCAACTCTTTGATGAAATTCACGTTTTTTTTCTGCAATCCTTTGATGAAATTGTCAATTTTTTTTCTGCAAACAATTGACGAATTAATTTTTTCGGTGACTATTTGTCAAAATTTGCGATATACTTTAATGTTGGAATATTTTATTAAATGGAATGATCATATAAACCCAGAAGAATCTATCGAAAAACCCAGAAATGTGGGACACATTTAGAGCACAATCACCCATGATATATAGACAATAATGAAACACTTCTAATTTCACAATAAAAAGATAATTTTTAACAAAAAAACAGTTTGATTTACCTTTTCCTCGGTGGGAATACTGTTTGTAATGGATTTTAAATGGATTTTAAATATTTGGATACCAAAATGAAACAAAGAAATCTAAGAGGAAAAAGTGCAATTTTCTTTTTGCAGAGACAAAAAAAAAAAGTTTTAAATAAACAAATATTTTTTAAAGATTTTATAAAAATAATTTTACTAGTGTTCAGATCTAATGTTATTAATTTCACTTAGATGACAGAATGCTCACTTATAGCCTGATCAGATGTTGAATTAGTCTGAGTTACTTGCTAATAAGAAAACTAATTTCTTTGATGGACTGATGCTTGTGTGCAAGTGTGTTTGAAAAAACTATAATGTCATACTCTGCTTTGTTAAACATACTGCAGCTGAGATTTGTCGTTGCATTTCACAAATTGCCACAGAACATATTTTGCACCAAAGAAACAAGTTATGATAAAATGATTCAAAGAATGATTTGTAGTGTCAGTGTTCATTAGAAACTACTGATTTTTTATATTATGCTACTTGTTGTACACCCCAAAGATAATAACAATAATAATAAAGTAGTGATTGTGAAAACTATTGTAATTTTGCTACTGCCAAAAAAAAAAAAAAAAAAAAAAAAAAAAAAAAAAAAAAAAAAGAGGCTATATTAAAATACCTGTGCATTAAAGGGTCGCTGTGGCATGGGAAGACTAGAAGGAGCACAAGGTAGCATATCTAAAGGAGAGCCATTGAGAACAGAAAGGTTCTTTCCTTCTCCAATGTTATTCCACACAAGGGCACTGGGACATTCTAAAGTGATAACCTAGAATACAAACAGCATAATTTTATACAATGCATGTAAAACACTATTACAATTTTTAAACTTTAATTTTTCCAGGACAACATGTTATTATACTTTTAACACAATAAATAAATAAATATGTAACATTCTAATCGCCTGATTTAATCATCCTTTTTTTTTTTGGACAATAGAAAGAATATCCATCATTTTATTGGCTTCCCTACAAACCAAAAACAATTGTGCAGTATCTCCCAATGCAGATTAAACAAAGTTAATTCTCACATCAACAGCAAATTTGAATTCATATCTAAATAAAAATCAAAATTCTTAAAATTTTTTTTTTTGAATGGATTAAGTACTGTCATAAGCTACATATATTTAAACAAGAGGCACACTATCTTTTTTGTTTTATTACTTTCTTCGATTTTAAAAGAAAGTAGTAGATTTATGAGAATTTTTGACTTCCAGTTTTCAATGGATTTATATATTTTAAAGTGTCCTGAACATGATCTGATGGCTTTGTCTGCCTGTGATAAAGATTTTGTGAGCACTTTATCTCAAGAACTAATGCACACAATTTCACGAAATTTTAGATTCAGTTAGACTTTGATATAAATGGTGCTGATTAGTTTTTGGGGTATTCATTCAACAGGTGGTGCTGTCATGCTGAATTTTCTATGATTTCTGCAACAGCTCAGTATCCAGAACTAATGCACGGCTTTTTATCAAACTTCAAATCCTTGATATGAAATAGTGTGGATTACATTTTGGTGTAAATCACCCAACATGTGGCACTGCCATGCTGCATTTTTATGATTTCTGCAATAACTATCTCAAAAACAATCTGCTACATTTAATCAAAATTTACACCATTTTAGCGATAGTCATATCTCAAGAACTAATGCACATAATTTCTGTGTAAAGGTAGAAAAGAGAATATAATATATTACAGGGAGGTCAAATTACATAATATATAAATTTTAATCTTATTTTATGAATTTAACTATCAGAAAAACCAGAAATTTAGCACTGTAAATTTTAAAAATATCTGAATTCAAGTATATAACCTGAACACAATCACCCCTGATTATATACATCGTCCATACATAGAAAAAAAAATTAAAAATTTTTTATAATGTAACATACTAAATTCGTGAATAACAATATTAATTAAAAAGTTAAATTATTTCAACTGTTCCAATGCATTTTTAAGGGAACTAAAACAAAAAAAAAAATAGAATGTTTAAAAAAAACACCAAAATTTATCATCCAATTGCACCGTGAGAGTTTTGAATGTTAGGTATCCTATGGTGTTTTGTTTTTAGGTAAATATTTTTCATAAAAAGACAGTAAATATAAACTTTCGTTAATAAAACAAGCAGTATCAATATATTATGTTTGTGTATTTTTAAGATCCTCAACAAAAGTTTAAATGTGAACATATTAAGCATTCAATTATAAAACTAAAAAAACTCCATTATAAGTGGGGGGAAAAAAACATACCTGAAGAATTCCAGACAGCCAAAAAATAACACTACGATGATGTGGACAATTTAAATATTCAACTATACTTGCTGTTATCGGGTTAAAAGAAGGCTGAGCGGGAGGAGCAGCCATGGGTAAACTATAAAACAAATTTATTTAAAAAGTTATAATTAAGAGTTCCTTTTTTCATATAATATTTAAAAAATAAGTCATTAATATACTGTTCTGAAACAAAAATATGTCAAATTAATAGAAATTAACTTACTTTGATGTATTGTTTAAAACAGGACTTTGGCACCTAGGAGTTTCAGAATTGGGCTCACATAGTAAATAACTTAATTTCTTTGCACAATGATGAGCGAGTCGTCTTGAAAGAAGCTGTGAATTTACAAATTCGTCCACATACTAAAAAAAGGTAAAAGTAAATTCCATTGAAGCAGTTTGATATTCATATATTTTTTCTTCAATTAAGGACAGAACAAGAGACAAGAATAAACACAATTAATAAAACAGGATTTTACTTTAATAAATTAATTTCAACATAAATATTACATCAAAGTGCAGCAAATTTCTACATTGTCCATTACATTTTACTTAATAGTGAAATCGAACATTTTCATTATAACGATAATTGATGATTTGAAGAAATTGCTAAATCTTCAATTACACCAGCCACCAAAAGAACTGGCTGGTGATTTCATCATTGTTTTGTAGCTTTTATGATTAATATGTCAGGATAACTCACAAAATTTTAAGTAAAATACAAGCTCTATCAAATAGTTACTTTACAATTTAGAATTTTATTAAATGGCGATTTGCACTTAATAAAAAAAAACTTAAAACTATTCAATTTTGATATTTGAAGATATGATTGAATATAATGTATGACAATATAGTTAAACGACAATTTTTTAAAAATATCAGAATTAATTTTAAAATAAATAAAAATAATTACAGCATGAATTTTTGAAAAATTTTATTCCACAATATTTTTTACTTATTGCCATAACATCAATTAAAATATAAATTCATTTTCACACCTTAATTAAAAAGTGAACAACCATATGGCATATGTAAATAAATTTGATAATTAAAAAACAATGATTTAATAAAATTATTAAAAGGCAGTAATTTTTTTAACAAAAATAACACACCGAAAATAGATTTTATCATTTTAAATTAAAAATCAATTAAGGAAATCATTTTAAAATGCAATGTATGAGTAACATATCTAGACTTGCAAAAGTTGAAATTCAAAAAGAAAATAGAAAAAAAACTGTAAAAAATTCCTGCAATAATGCAAAAAACAGCAGTTGAACAAATCAGGAGAAAAGAGAAAAAAAGCATGCTTCAAGATACAAAGGAAAAAGGACTAATAAATGTATGTTTTTTCAACATAGAAATTTAAATGACATAAATTTAATTAAATACAAAAACATAGATACCTGTAAAACTAATGGTAAAACAATTTTTATAATAGGGTCATCAGGTGATTTTGTCTTTTCTAATAAATCTAATATCCAAGTAAGAAAATCTTGTCGGTCAAGTAAACCTTCCTGAAATAAATTTAAAATTTTCAAATTAACTTTAGCTAGATAAAATCTAGTAAATAAATAAACAATAACAAAAAAGCATATGAGCATGCAATAAAAGGATTTTTCAGTTTTTCATTCATAATACCAGATATATTTCACAAAGATTTTTTTATTGTAAAGACAATTTTCATACAAGAATTAGTCAGTATTAGAGATGGGAATGCTCAGGAAAATAATAATAATAATAATAATAATAAACTGAAAAATTGGGGAAAAAACTGGTTTTTTTCAATTTTTTTCCAAAAGCTTTTTTTTTTTCAATTTTTCTAAACTGGAAAAATTGAAATTTCATTTGTGAAACAATGCATTAAAAATTTTGTAGTAGCAACATTCTCATACTTTTAATTTTATTTATTTTTATGTTGAGTGTCCCACATGAAAACTTTATCTGATCTCTCAGCAGAAATCTATTTGAGAAGACTTGAAAGAATCCCTCACATTTTTTTTCTAGTTTGAAACACAAGAACCTTCGCAAAATTTCTCTTGAAAAATAGACATGTTAGTAAAAAGTTTGATCTCCAAATTGAATTTTTTACAAATGCAGTGATTGAAGAAAAAAAATCTCGTGCAGCTGAATCTTATCAAGTTGTATATATGTATGAATAACCTTACTAAAAATGTCTAAATAAGAACCTAAATACTGTCACAATTTCTGAATCATAAATTCTGATTATATTTTGTATAAGTATATACAAGAAGTTTACAATTTCGCAAAAACAGGATTACATGAAAAGAAATCTAGATACATAATTAAATGCAAGTTCTCTTTTTAAAAATTAATTCATGTGCAAAATTATTTCGATAATATGCCGATTAATGGGAATGATAAAATTAAAAATTTAACATAAAATTTGAAGCATGCATTTATTACTTTCTTCTCTCTTTACAAGAAGTAAGTATTGAATTCGTGAAAAATTTGATTTCCTGCTTTTGGTGTATTTAAACATTTTAGAAGATCCTGAACACGATTTGGTGGTTTTTGGAAAATATCTGTCAATCTGTGAGTCTGAATGTGACAAAAATTTTACGGGCTCAGAATTGATGCACATAATTTTACAAAACTTTAGATTCAGTTATACCTTCATAAAAAACTCGATGTTTAGTTATTAGAGTATACTGCCCAACAATGGCGCTGCTATGCTGCATTATTCATGATTTCCACAATAGTTCTATCTTGAGAACTAAAAGACGATTTTTTATCAAACTACAAATTCAGTCAGTTCCTGATATATATTAATGTTTAGTTTTTGGTGTAAATTGCCCTATAGGTGGCACTACTATTCTGCATTTTTTAAGATTTCATTATACCTGATTATTGAATGTTTTTTTAAGGTGTTGAATCTAAAACTGACCTCTACTTTATCTCCATAATATACAGTAATGTTGAAAAACATGGGCAGTAGCATTAGAAAAGTACAACTGCGATGAAAAAAAAATCTATATTTAATTACAAGTAAATACGTTCCAAACTATACTTTAATTCTTGGTTAAACTTTGAATTTTAATAGTTTTCTAAATCACAGAAGAAGTTTATGTCTGTGTGTAAATGCTTTTGTTAATTCCTCAAATAGCGAGTATTTTCTATTTTAGTGGTCTGTTTTCATAACTTTTGAGTTCTACTCTTAGAAATATGAAATTACCATATGGAAATATTATTGAATATGGTTTCTTATTCAAGAATGAGATACCAGATTTCAGGATAAAAAGAAAAAAAAAATTGTTTAATTTAACTTATATTTTCCTGGTTTTGGTGAGTAAAAATATAACAGTCAATAAATCCTATACAGTTTTTTAGTTGCAGACCTGAGTAAGCCAAACTAAAATTTAGTTTTGTTTGAATTTAGATTATGAAACTAAATCAAAACTTTTTTGACTTGAGATTGGAAAGCTATACCAAACTTAAACATATTTTTTAAAGGAAATAAAATTATAATTGTAAGAAAAAAAGTAATATTGTAAAAATATACATTTTTTAAACCAGTAATGGAGTTTTTGAATACTGATATTCATAATAATGACAAAACTGCAATAATTTATTTCATTAAACTAGTATAATTTACATAAAAACTATACTTATGTAAATGGGATGCATAATTTATTTCATTCCAAACTGTAGGCATATTGGCTCAGGTTTTTACATTAGGTCAATTGGTAGTTAAACATGTAACTGAAAAATCATTTCAACAGAGATATGATATAACAAGCAATAGCATTTAATAAAAATTCTTAGGCTGTAAAAAAAAAAAAAAAAAAAAAAAAAAAAAAAAAAAAAAACTAAATTTTGATAAGCAGGCTTTGCTTCTTTCTTTTTATTTTGTAATATAAAGTGAAAATAATTTTCTTTATGGGAAAAAATGTTTATTATTTAATATTCTCTAAGAAAATATAATTTACTTGGAAGAAACAATCATGAGAAATCAGTTTTTCCAACTTTTCTGAGGTTTCTTTGCAAAAATTGCTGGGTCAGGCTAAAATTTTGTTGATTTTTGCAAGTACCAAAGATTTTCATACAGAATGCATTGGGACTGCCTGTGCTGACCTCTAGAGAAAATGTAACCCAGGTCTGGCTAGATCTAGAAAAAAGAAGTCAGGCCTGTTCTGGCTTCGAATCTGCAGAAAAAGTAATGCCTAGGTGAAGTTTGGAAAGAACAGTGAACAGGGGTGAGGAAATACATCATTTTATTCACCACTGGCAAGTGAATTTTTTGATAGTTTTTACTTTTAAAAATAAGTCTGAAAATTTCGAGCTGTTAAGAGTAGAAAAACATTTGCTTGAATACATTCTTATGAAAAATTCACAGAGTATTTCTGACAATGTAATTGGCCTTTTTAGAATTCAGGTTGTGCACCTGATTTGAAAAGATCAAACAACAATTTTATAATTCATGTTTTTCTAAAGTGATATCATGATTAATTCTAAATTCTAACTACTGCATTTCAACAGTTAAACACAGAATAAAAGCTCAAAATTATAAACGGAATTTTATTTGTCAAGAAATTTTTTACCGAATCTTATAAAATATAAATTTTTTTATCCCAATTTAAAGTAACATTAGTCTAAATTTTTAGAACATCTTTTTAGTTTACAAAAAGAATCAATGTATAAAAACAAAAAATCAATGTTGAAAAATTTATGATAAGGGTTCTATATGTTCTTAGCAAACAAAAATTAACAAGATGTTCAATTGTTAAATAAAATAAGAAAATGAAAACATTGAACATGCCATGAAACAGAGAAATTTGGGCCAAAGTTACCCCAGGTGACGGTAATAAAAAAATAAAATAAAATAAAAAAATAAGCAAATAAATGAAATATTTTGAACATGCTAAAAAAATGCATTATATTCATAAAACCACACAAAATATTTAATCTTTTATTATTTAATAAAAAAAAGATTTGTGATAAGATTTTCAAGATATCAATGTTTTACTGTATACAACAGTTTATTTTTTTAATATAATGCATAGCTGTTACTAACAATGTTTAAATTGCAAATACAGGATTCCCAGCAAAACATGAGTGGCAAATTCCCTAACTTTCCATAACCAAATCTCAAAACATTCTCTGACTAAATGAGGATACATTGAAATTTGCTACTTATTTTTGCAATCCTTTGTCAAAATTAGTGATTTTTTTTCTGCAGTTGTTCTTGAAATTTCTCTTTTTTTTTTTTTTTTTTTTTGAAAAAGTATGTGTTTACCCCCCCCCCCTCCCCCCAAAATGTATATATATATATATATATATATATATCACTAATTATGCATCATTAAAAAAAAAAAAAATTTCGAAGACTTTTCTATGACTTTCCATTTCCAAAATATTTGTAAATTCTGACATTCCTTTAAATATTTTGAAGTTTACCTGACTTTTCATGATGCTGGGAATCCTGAAATAATTTCTTTTTCTACATCACTGATTGTAATGATTTAATTGTAATATATTCAAATGAAATTATAATACTTATATAAAATCCAACAGCATTTATTTTTATCAATAAATATGCATTTATATGCAATAGAAAGCGATACTAAAAATAAATAAATAGAAAAAACATCTGTTTTAAAACAAAGAAAAAAAAAGTTTAGTATTATTATTTTTTTTTTTTCCCCCTTAAACTACAGTTTTTAGCCAATCTATTAATGAGTTAAATAAAATCATTGAACTATGCCTTTTCATGTTATTCAGAATATACATAATGTTTTTAAAATATAAGTAAGCCTCTTATAATAAATGTCTCTTTTACAAATTTATTTCTATAATGAATTTTTGGGGGATGAAACATCACTTTGAGTGAGATTTTCAATAAACTTCTAAATTTAAAATTTGTAAAATACTTTATTTACAAACAAAATGAAACTTTTTTAAAAAGTTATTTTCAGTCTAAATATTTAGCGAATTACTTTATTTATTATGTCCCTAACACAATATTTTTATTTTATTTTAGTTTTTTATTCTTATTATTTTTTATTCTTATTCTTTTTTTTTTTTTTTTTTTACTGGGACAATGCAACTAGTTAAACAATGCATCATTTAAAATTTTTTGTCTAATTAAATCAAATGAAGAACATAATTTATGAAATAATGTTTACCTCATACAAGTGGCGTGCTAGCTGTGTGCAATATTGCCATTGTTTATAAGCCACTTCAACAGTTACACCATTTAAAGAATTTGTTCCTAAGCCTGAACTTGTGCCAGATGAGCCACTTGAAGTAAGAGGACTAATTGAACTACTTGTATTTCCACTTAATGATGATGAAGATGATGATGAAGAGGAACCACCTGTTGAACCTCCTGAATTTAATGAAATGGAACTATGATGATGTTCAGCCAATTTTTGCAGTTGTTCTCTTAAGAACTTGCAAAGAGCTTGAGTCCACTCTATTAAAATATAAATGTATATAAGTATAATTCAGAAAACTGTTTTTAAGATCAATTAAAAACCTGATAGAAAAAAATTGAAAAGCATTAAAGTTGATCACAAAACTGTAAGTCATACTTTAAAAATAACAGTTCAAAATTTAAATTAAACAGTAAAGAAGTAGAAATAAACAGGGTTCATACAGAGTTCGGAAGAAAAAATCCAAGGAGTCCAAAAAATTTTAAGGACTTGCCACTTTTGTTGTTATTTATGTGGCATGCACTTGCACGGCCCCTATTCCGCAGGGATTCTGCGAGTTACCCCCCGCAAAGAGGGGGGGGGGCAGGTTATCTGCGATCTTCAGACAAAATCAGCGATTTATCTGCGATATTTTAGCAAAATCGGCGATTGTTTGCAATCTTTTGTTGAAATCGGCAGTTTTTGCAATCTTTTGATGAAATCGGCGTTATCCTGTGTTTCTTTTTTATGAAATCGACATTTTTTAGACAAAATTTGCATTTTTACGCAATCTTTTCTCGAAAACACCGGTTTATCCCTGCAATCTTTTGACAAAATTGGCGTTTTTTCCCGCAATCTTTTAACGAAATCGGCATTATATCCGCAAACAGTGTTCTCGCTGTCGCTCGCCAATGCGCCAAATTGCAACTAAATTCTTCATTTGGCGAGTAAACAAGCGAATAGATTCGCCAAATTGCTAGTGCTCAATTTTTGCTTTTTTTTCGTTTTTTATACATATGCATATATACATATATTTAATATATACATATTTTTTATATTTTTAGCGGATAGTTGAAATTAGATTAATAACAATCACTGTCACAGTTATAAAAACTTTATTGAAAAAAAGGGGGGTACATTAAAGGATTAAAGATAATTTTTTTCGTGCTACGCGGCGAATCTATTTTGCTAATACTTTTTTTCATTTGGCGAATGATTTTTATTTTTAATTAGCCAAATTAAAAACGTTGGTCAAAAGTCAGCGAGAACACTGTCCGCAATGTTTAGACGAAATCGTTTTCCAGCGGTCTTCAGATGAACTTAGAGTTTTATCTGCGATATTTGGTGAAATTGCCGTTTCAACTGCGATTCGCACAGGAAATTTGCATTTTCAGCGATCTTTTGACAAAGTTTGTTGACAAAAACATTGACAAAATTGTCGTTTTTCCACGCAATATTGACGAAATGTATGTTTTTTCGGCAATCCTTTCACGAAATTTGCATTTGTCCACGATTGTTTTTTCTGCTCGCAAAACCGTACAAGTTGACTATGCAGAACTGATAACAGAATTTCAAATTTTCGGAAGAGGATGCCTTAAATTTTCGGACGAGAATCACCCCTAAATCCACCGTTATCATCAAAATTGAGGATGATGAATCATATTATGAAGAAGAAATCAAAGTTGTATATCTAGCTGTCAAGGAATTAAACAGTGTAATCACTTTTTTAAATTAAAAGCTTAGAGGTGTCTGGATTATTCTTTTCACTTTTTCCGTGAAAAGTAAATCACTTTGGTGGCTATTAGTATGATCCCAACCAATCACTGCTGTGCTTCTGATGAATGACGTGCATAAAGGGTTTATCGTGTGTTTTACAATCCCGATTTTTTTTTTTTTGGGGAGCAATATTGCTTGCATGCAAAACCGCAGTATAATTTAAGGAGTTTCTAAGGACTATTTTGGTTATCTAAGTAGTTCTAAGCACTACTTGGGAATGTTTTCATTTCTAAGTAGTTTCTAAGGAGTCCAAGGAGTCTGTACGAACCCTGAATAAAGCATATTTCAACATATAAAGAACTATGTGCTTATATAGTAGAATGCCAATTATCTGGACCAGTTGGGACAAAGTCTGATCCAGTTAGTGAAAAATCTGGATAATTGGACAACTTTAAAAAAATATATGGCAGTGTGTTTTACATATCTTTCCTTTACTTTTTTCAGGCATAAGGCTACCAATTTTAGAAGTGCACATTTTAGCATATTACAAATGGTATGTTTAGAAGTTATTTTTTTAAACGCTTTTTTAATTTTTTTTTTCTATAAAATTTGTACAAAGTTATACACAGATAGGAATATACATAGAAATTATTAAATATACATATACTGTACTAACAAGTATGAGCGGGGGGAGGGAGCTTTCTCTTTTCGAGTGTATTGAGGGACAAAATAACAATTTTTTGACTACTTTCAGAGAATCTGAAAATAAAGAAAGATTTTTGGAGGAAAATATATGTGTGGAACTCTCACATGTTAAAAGGGAAACTTCTTATATTCTAGAAACAGTTAATTTTATGATTGCTTTCTTTGCATTTGTTCGAGATTTTATTATTTGAGGATTAGGAACGTTTATTTAACAGTTAAATTTCCTAACATTCAGTTCAATTTATCTTATTGTGCTTAAAGAATTTCACTTAAAAAAATTTGGAGAAGACAGAAAAAAAAAGTATCATCGTTGATCGATCCGGTTAATCAGCATCCAGATAATCGGCGCTTTTACTGTATACATAAATACCTTGTGAAGGATCCGGAAGTAGACGCTTTTTAATTTTGGCCTCTGATATAGCAGCAATATAAGCTGAAGACATTTTAATAAACCAAGCAGCTCTTAACATTGGAACAGAAAATTCATAGAGTGTCATAAATATTTCTTCTTTTTTATTGAAGATCGGCACCTGCAAAAGTTAATTATTAATAATATAGGAATATCCAATAGAACATACATAAAATTAGCATAAATAGAATGATATGGAAAACAAAGTATACTTACATGCTATATTATAACAAAAAAGAAAAAAAAAAATCCTGGTAGATTGGTGTACCATAGATGGCTAAGATTAAAAAGCATTTTTTTTTTCTTAATTTTATTTTAAAAAAGACATTTTTTCTTTTGGTACAGAAGTAAAATTTTACATGTTAAAATTTTAATATCTGATCTTTAATGACCTTTAAAAATTTGTAATTTAATATCTTCATAATTTAAAAGCATAATAGATAAAGAAATTGTCAACCTTTTTTGGCAACCATGCTTTAACATTAACAACATTAGAAAAACAAAAGAATGAGCATTACTAAAACATAGTATCATCAATATATTTTTATAAATTGAATTAACATTTAAATATTTATATAGATCATCTCACACAGAAGATGGGCCCACTTTTAACTAAACTACATGTCAATTCCAAAACATTACTTAAGTAAAATACATTTATATTTAATTTTGAACATCTGCCCATAAGTAAATGAACTGAAATATTCTCCCCATAACAATTAATTAAAAAATATTTTCCTTTGCATTTATTATATCCAACATCATTTAATATCTTACAATATGCACAAAATGAACACATCATGTATTTTATTTCAACTTAACAGCCACAGTCTTTTTTTCCAACATGTATTTATTTTATATTATTAACCAGTCTACAGAATTGGAAAGTATAAATAATACAAAAAAAATTTACAATCACTGTAGATTTTATAATGAATACCTTTAAAGGTGGGGTTGTGCATATTACAGAATTTTGCATTATAAAGATCACATTTCACACATAATTAAACTTACCTTTCAACAAAGCAAATATTGTTGTTGCTAAATTTAAATTAGTAAATTTTATAAAAATTTAAAAGACTGCCCAAAAATATTTTTTTTAAAAGTAAGTTTGTATACTTTACAATTTTGTAATAGAAAATTGACATTATTTAAGAGAAATGTGTAATTTTCTGTTTGTTTCAGACATAAAAAAGCATCTTTTAGTCAATATTTTTTTATTTTTAGGTTCTCAATTTTTTAAATTATTTTTATGAGATTAAAATGGTATTTTTTAAAATCTAAATTGGAGTGGGTGAGTTAGAAAGGGTTAACCTCCATAATAATAATAATAAAATCTTTTTTGAATCATACAAACTAATTTCTCACTATGAGTAATTATTTTGTTTCTTTTTTTTTCTTTTAATAATAGAACTTAATATTTGTGATATTTGAATACAGGGGTAGATTTTGAAAAAGAAAGTTGCATAGCAGTAACTGCTATACAAAGTCAGTTTTGAATAGCAGTTAGACACTTTTGTATAGCAAGTAAAAAATAGCTAACTGTTCGATTTCTGTGCTGTCTGTTTCGATGCATAAATAAAGTAAAAGGATCGTAACAGTGAGTGTTCATTTTACAAGCACGTTAAATTTCTATGAGCAAACGCCGTGATTAGCTAGTAACAGTGATTCAGTAATCAATCACAGCGTCAGGGCGGGAACAAATCATGTGTTTACTGGGAAAACTGCACCCAGCAATGGCGTCTCGCTGTATTTCCATTGTAAATAAATACTTGGGGAGACTGAAAACATAACGTATGTTGTGTAAAAACATCTTTAAATTTTAACTTTAAGTGTACATGACATAACAAAGGGTGTGGGAAATATACATCGCAATGATTGCAATTTAATGCATTTCTTGGATCACATTTTAGTTAAATTTGAATCGCAAATTGCGATGCAATACCGCTTAAATCGAACCCTGTTTGAATAAAAATTTACAGAATTTTATGCATTATAATTGCTTGAAATTTAAATTTAGCAAAATAAATAAATAAAAGAAAGAAAGGGGGGGGGGAGATGTATAGCTGTACACAGTTGAAAAAAATAAAACAAAATTTCAAAGCAGGAATATCACCGATTATCTATCTAACCGCAAGATCTTACGCAGAATAGTGGCTTAAATAGCACCAAACAGTTGCACTATTTTAATACTCACATTCATTTATTGGTGCAGTGAGAGCAAAACTGGATCTATAATAATAGAAAACCACAGTTTTTGCTGATGATGTAAATGAGAAGCAGCTTATATTCTAATACTCTGATTCATGACTATTTGAGAACTTGGCTGAATTGAGACTAAAAAGACATTTTGAATGCATACTTTTCATATTAAAGCTTATACCTATAATAATAAACACAGATGTGTGTGTGTGTGAACTATTTTCTAAAGAGACCACTATGTTTTTTATGTGAAAGAACATTCATGGGTTTTCCACGATTTTTTGATGAAATTCGTGCTATTTTCATGATTTTTTGAGGAAAGGTATCTTTTTGTGCAATTTTTTGTCAAAATTTACATTTCTTCTGTGATCATTTGGCAAAATTTGCATTTTTTTCACGACTCTTACAAAATTCGCTTTTTTCATCAATCATTTGTTGAGACCCATGTTTCTTTCACGACCATCTGTCAAAAATCATGTTTCTTCCACAATCCTTTAACAAAATTCACATTTTTTTCTCTGATTCTTCAGCAAAAATTGCATTATTTTCAAGATCATTTGACAAAATTTGCATTTTTTCAGTATACTTTACAAAATTCACTTTTCTTCGACAATCATTTTATGCAATTCGTGTTTCTTCTCGGATCCTTTATTAAAATTTATGTTTCTTCTATGTTTCTTTGACGAAATTCATAGTTTTATCTGCGATCATTTGACAATAATCACATTTTTGTTATGATATTTTGACGAAAATCACATTTTATGCTTAACCATATGACGAAATTTGAATTTTTTCTCAAGCTCCTTTGATAAAATCTACATTTTTCAAGATTTTTTAGCAAAATTCTCATTTTTCCATGATCTTGAAATGAAATTTATTTTTCTCACTAAACTTTGACAAAATCGGCTTTTTTTTCTAGCAATCATTTAAAGAAAATCAAATTTTTTCTCCAATCCTTTGACAAAATGGCTTTGTAGGGAAAAAAAATCCCTTCAAAAGGAATAAACCATAATTTTTAACTGATATCTGTAATGCTGTAATTTTTATGGGTTATCCATAATAATTAAACATAATACACTTTACACAATTTACACTTTAGTTTGGTAAAAATATCCGTGATATTTTTCCATATTTTGATTACAAATCCAAATGTACCTGATGAAGTTATGTGAAGTAGAGATTAATTTTTCAAAATAAATAATGATTGGTTGGACTGTTTCATTACTAAAATTATCATAATGTACAACACATTGGGAATTTGTTGAATAAGTAAAGCAAAATATACTATTTCAAGCAAAATTTTATGGAAGCTTCTTTCCCTTTTAAGAAATATTGAAAAACTTCGTTTACATGATTTTCAGATGCTTATTATAAAGCTTGCTTTTGATTTAATGACTCTTCTGTACAGCAATTCAGAAATAAGCTCCAAGGATTTGAGTAAACAAAATGTAAATGTCTGATTATTAAGTTTTTCAGCCCCCCTCCCCTACACCTCTTCCACCATATGCTTCCAATATTTTCTTTGCATAATTGCATTAATCCAGAGAATGGCCAAAAATGCTTTAAAATAGTGGAATTCCTCCTTTAGGAGGAACTCTCTCATGCATGTTTATTATATAGCCATCAGGGGGTGCCATTTCATAGCAAAATTAAGAACATTATCTTTAATAGTTTTTATAATAATTAGATGGAGAAGATTTTAAATCAGGAATTACCCTGGGCTCTATGTGGCAATTTGAACATATTACAAGAGTCAGAACATGGCCAGATGACAGACAAAACTAAAGTCATAAATACTTTCAAACTAAGTTGGAAAATGTTAAAAAGAGAACCCACTTTTGTAAAATTGAACTTACAAGGAAGGTCTCCATACTGGGCATACTCAGAATTTTTTGAAAAAAAAAAAAAAAAATACTGATTAAACTACTCATGTATGTAATAAAGGATTAGTCAAATTTAGCGGCAGAATTACAGAAGAAACTCTGTAAAAAAAATAAAATACTTTCGAGTATTTGGTGCGAAAAGACAAAAGCATCACACGATTTGGTGAGCAGCATTTTCCCTCACCAAAAGCAAACGATTTTAATGCACCTGAAAGTATCTTGTCAATTTTTTTAATACATGTAAATAGTATTTAATGAATTTAAATTTGAACAATGAGAGAGTTTGACATATAGATATATTTTGTATTACATATTTCTGTTGCTTTTGCTACAGTTATTTAATTTTATCATTTTTAAAATAATTTGTTATTTCTTATATAAAAAGAATGTTTTCACATTGAAACATATTTTTTTATACATTTAAGCGTATGACAAAATAAAGGCCAGATGAAGAAAGCTGTAATGCATTTCAATATCGAAGTTTTTGTTTCCATAACAACAAAATTGAATCGACAGAGCTCAATTAGATTGGAGTTAATTTTGAGATTGAAACAACTTTAATTAAGTTAAATTTTGTTTTAATTCATAAAATTTCACAGTTATTTTCATTCTAAACACATTATGACAAAAATATAGTTAAAACAAACTAAAGCTGACAAAACTAACGTTATATAAATAAAACTTCTTCAAACGAGTTCAACATGAAGCATTTTTACCTTTAACAGAATTTGACTGAAAAAAGTATTTTTTGAAATTTTATTTTGTCACCAACCGATGATAAATCGGCAAATAAAAGACATGTTCATTATTTTTTTTTTACTAATGTTCTATTGGGGTTCCGCCAAAATTTTTTTTACAAGCATATATATCCTCATGAGAAGAACATTCTGTAATTTTTTCAGAATTTTCTGAGTATGCCCGTATGGAGACCTTCCTTGTTAGATTTATGGAAGTGGCCAAGATCTATGTGAATCCGGATTCCAAAAAGCCTAGCAGCATACCTGGCTGGAAATAAATTAAAGACTAGATATTATCTAATAAATTTACCTTCTTTGCAAGAACAGTGAGTGATTTTGATCCAGCCAAATCTTTAAACCAATTTTCAATTGCATTTTTTGAGCGAGCAGTTACCTATATTTTAAAAAAGAAAAAAAATATGTCAATATTAGAATTATGTATTTTTAAATGAATTTATCATTTGTAAAAAATTGACAAAGATAATTTCCTTTTAACTCAATAAAAGGTTGTTTTGATGATGATGGCCCCAAAAAAACACTACCCTTTTAAAAATAGATAAATAAATAAATTTGAAATGAACATTTTTCAAAATAATAGCAATATCATTGCTCAAGAATATATATAAATACAAACAATTTTAAATGATCAAAATTAAAATGTATCATACAAATAATAAATGTATAAAAATCCTAACAAGTGTAAAAAAATCATTATTATTATAATTTTTTTTTTTTTTTTTTTTTTTTTTTTTTAGGAAAAAAAATCTAACATTTTTTATTTAAATCAAATAAATATATATATATATATATATATATATATATATATACATATATATATATATATATATATATATATATATTTCCCCAAGGGTTCAAATACTGAATAGTGACCAAGAGTTTTAGGTTTCTAAAACAATTAAATCTCTAATTGCTAACACAATCTATGTTTTTATACTTTAATTAAAATAATTGTAATTATTAGTAATTACAGAAATTTTAATAATTTCAAATTAGTAGTTTCATTAGTAGTATACAATAATGTTATACACATTGATATTTTGTAATAATTATGTAAAACTATAATGCAAAAAAATATGTACATTTATTAAAATTAATAACTAATTTAATTCCAAATTGTTAACACCATTTAAAATTAATGATTACTAACAATTAACTCCATAATTAGGAACATAATGTACATTTTTATGCTTTAATTACTAAAATGGTAATTAATAATCTAGCATTTATTCTAGAAAGGTTCTTTAATGGTTTTATATATATATTCAAGTAAATTTTTCTGATTATAAAAAGATAAAAATAAGCGCAACGGAATTAGCAATTCATAAAATAATGACTTAAATGTTAAAAAAAAAAAAAAAAAAAAAAAAAAAAAATCAAAATCAAAATATCAAAAAATTAAGAAAGAGTCAATTTTTACAGGCCAAAAATTATCTTTAGGATTGATTTGTTGCCTTTTCCGGCCACTGTCTTGAAATCTATTCAATTCTTGTTTTAATCCTAGTACAGCACTGAAGAATGACCCAAACTGAAAAAAAGAGGAAAAAGAATATTAACAGAAAGTAGAAATAACAGTAAAAATAACAATAACAAAGAATATTCATGGTCTCTAACACTTACTTTAGTAGCAGTAATATTTGAATTTCTAGCTGAGCCATACTAAAAGGAAAAAAAAAAATAAAAAAAAAATAAGTAAAGTAATATACATACACACACACACATATATATATATTAATTTAAACGTTTAATAATGATTTGAAGGCTATACTATGCAAAATAAAATAATAAAAAATGTTTCTTTTTCCCTGACTATCAATATACCCAAAATTAAAATTTATAGTGTGCATAAAAAGTAGATTCTCTCTTCCTAAAAGCATCTGGCAATACCATTATATGTAGTGTAAGTGTCTTTGTCATTCTTCACAAATTTCCCAAGTAGATAGCGTTTCAAATTCTCACTTAATCGGGCACTGAGAACAGTGTCATAACATGTGTGATAATATGTGATTAGGTCTTAATAGGTCTCTTCTATATGACAGGCATAAAGCAGGCTTACATTTTGATGAATTATAGAATGTGTTCGCGATGCCCCTGTCAATATACACTATTTTGGAAGCATTAAACATAATTTCAAGAAGTCTATTATAATGTTAGAATAGAATGCTCTAATTTAAAAGCAGCATATAGTTAATTTAAATTAGAAAGTAACAATTTCTTTTGAACAATTACATTTTTTGAAATATTGAGTATATTTTTTTCCCGGTATAATTCTTGAATATTCATCATTTTGGTAAAAGTTTTTTTACAAGTTCAACTGTTTTTATACTAAGTTTATTGCCTTTTCTTGCCTCAAGTAGAGCTAAAATTTCCTATTTGTTTAAGAAGCTCTCTTACTTGACCTGAGCCATATCTAGAAGTGAGTAATAAGGGAGGGGGGGGGGGCTAAAATAATGTAGGAGGGCTCGTCAGAGTTAGAAATTAGTAGTTGTTAGATCACCAAATGCAACTAAACTACTGCATTTGACGACCACAAAATTATATCCAGCAAACGTTCTTATTCTGAATGTAGCTTATGTTTTTCCCTTGCCGCACATACTTTAAGAATCCTGTTTTCCATAAAATATTGGACAGTATCATGTGTTTAAGACAACCCTTGTCGTTTGTCAATCACCTTTAAGCTGACTTTACATTGACCAATGACTGATAAAATTGACCTAGGGCCATGTGTCCCTAAAACTCTCACACGTCTTGATCAGAAAGCATGGTTTAAAACTTTTAAGTACCTGTCAATCAAATCTAAGCTAACTTCACTTTAACTAATGACAGATAAAACTGAACTTAATGCCACATTTCTAAAATTATATAGACCACAATTGAAAGATTTTAATACTGAAAAAGCTTTTAATTTTGGTATTCCGGTGTAATGCATGATGAAGTTAAGATACCTGATATAAAAAAATAAATATCATGATTTGAATTTTTGTATTGTTTGTTTGTATTTTCATATTTTGTATTATTAATTCTTGTATTCATATTAACTTCATAAAAAGAATTAAACCTTTTTTCTAGAATCCATACATTGTAAATTAATCATGTTTTACAGTTTTATAGAAAGCCAATTTTTATTTTGATTTAGTAATTAAGACAAGGATATAGTATTTAATATATACCCCTTGCCTTAGCATATAAAAATAGAAACATTGTTATTGTCATCATGGTTGCAAAAAGAAATGAGAAAATATAATGTAACATGAAATTGTAATCATAAAATGCTGTTTGGCATTTGCAAAAAATTTGTAGGCATCATTTGATGCCTACATTAAAATTCCCAATTTTTAATTCTGGGACTGATATTTTCTCTCTCTTTCTATCTGTGAAGCAGAAAGATAAATTACTGCATATCCACACGGTAGTTACTGTGTCTCTCATTAAACTGCTGTAATAACTTCATTTTCTGCTAAGAAAAGAATAGGATGATGAAAAAATTTGAATGTATAACTAATGCAATATTAAACATCATGTTAGCTTCATACGTGCAAATAGGATGAGCAAGTGTTGAAACACTTATTTTAATTACAATGTAGTATTTTTGCAAAACTGTGAAAGGTCTTCAAAACTAAGTAAGATTTTTAAAGAGAATTTCATTTGGATTTTTGGAACATAAATTCATTTTGTGATCTTGGAATCTTTTCCAGGGGAGGCTCAAAATGTTTTAGGAGGGGCTGTAGCACTCCTTTAGCTCCAGCCCCATGTTTGACGAATTGCATACTCGTTCACATTAAATGTCATGTTTCCATAACTTTTTCCCTACTTTATGAACTAAGAGCTAAAGACAAATCTTGTATTTGTTCTCTTTGTGCCACCAATGTCAAAAGCTTTGCTTTAATTAATTTTACAAGTTCATCCATATCATTTGCTTTTTGTTGTAAATCATCTGGATATTTTTGGTAGTCCTTCTATGGAGAAATTTCTTTGTCCTTTGACTTTGACCTTTCTTTAAGCATATAAAACTTTGCCATGTATGCAATTGCATGAAATTTCAAAGGTGATTCGCTAAATTTTGTGAACAATGTTTTGATTTGTTCCAGAGTTTTATTTTTTGGAAATTGATGTTTCTAAAGCAGATATACTTTGGTCGCTGTTTAAATCCACATTTTCAATGTCCTGTTCCAGAGTTCTATATTCTGGAAGTCTGTTTACCTTTTCTTGACATGCTTCACATATTTTCTGTTAAGGAACCAATTTAACAAGTCCTGGGATTTTACTTACTTTTTCTGCAAAATCAAAATCTATAAATCCAAAATGCATTTCTTATTTTTTTCTTGTGAACTCGAAATGGGTCAAAACAAAAGTGTATGTACTATATTTGTTCAGATAGTACATTTTGTGATGCCACAAACTTTTAATAGAATAGAATTTATTTCACTTCTGAGGTACAAAAGTTCTTTTTCTCAAACACATAATGTTTTAAATAAATTCAGTTTCGCCACTTTTGTGTTGTTGGTCTTGTGGGACCCATTTCCAGTAGTGTAGGGAACTACACTACTTTTCAAGAAGCTTTTCAATTTCAAACATTTCTCAAAAATTTAGAATTTTATTTTAAAAAAAGTCCTTTAAAGTTTTTCCCTCTAAAATTTTGTTTGTTTCAAATCAAGCTCATTCGCATATTAAACATAAGTTCTGGCCAGAAACTGATAAAATTTTGCATATAAAGAGAGGATTTGTTTTATATGCATTAGATAGGCTTATTTCAAGGGACCAAAGAAAATTTGCATATTATGTGGTTTCGCATATTAAGTGGGGTGTATATTAACAGGGTTTGGTTGTATTGTGAATGTTTTTTAATAAAGAAACTTATTCAAATTAAAATTATGAATAAACCACTATTATAATATATGTCATTTTTCCCTCTGGCAATCAAAAAAGCAGTGTTATAATATTTATTTTTTGATAAATAACTTATTTGAGTGTACAAATTAATATAGTATTATAGTATGTTTGCAAAAATTTATATATTTCTTCCTTTAATATTTATCTATCAGAATTTTTTTATAAATTGCTTAAGAATTTTGTAGTGACATTTAAATGCTAAAAAAAAAAAAAAAAAAAAAAAAAAAAAAAAAAAAAAACTGTTGATCATGTCAAACTTAAAATCTTAATAAAGTACAAATTTCTTAAATATGTATAGAAAAAGTAGGTAATTTAAGAAATTAGTCATTTTTAAGGCAAAAAACATTTTAATCATTACCACAGTGGAAGTTGGAAATAAATTTGGAGAAATAGAACTACATTTTCGTGCAGAATCATTCTATGGTAACTTATGTTACATTTAAATCAATTTACTTTAGTAAATTTTAGGGATGCATCGAATATTCGGTATTTATTCTGTATTCGGCCATGTTACCGAATATTTGGTTTGGCCGAATCCAATACTTAATAAAATCTTTTAAAACACATTTTTAAAAAAATTTCTCAATTTCTACTTTTATCTGTCAATTTACACATATATTTAAAATAATTAGAAAGAAAATCATATTTAAATAAAATAGAATGTTTTTACATTATTTATTTGTTGTTTGTAAAGTATAACTTAGGAAAATTAACCATGAGAAGGATTAAAATTGTGATTTTTTAGGATTCTCCTTTGCTTTTCTGAAATAAAAATCCTTAAACAAGAAAGAAAAACTTTTGAGAATAGTAATAGCTATCAAGACAATTTTTGTTCATGAAACCATAATATAATAATTAACTTACTGAGTCATAAATACATTGTATTTCATCTCATTCTAGATTAAACTTGTGTTTACGTTTGTTACATTAACAATAAATATAATATCCTAACTACATTTTCCACTCACATGCTTTGATTTCTGTAAAATATAATATGAGGAGAAGGATGGAAATGCCATCATTCATAAGAAAAGAACTATGAGCTAGATATTCCTTTATTTGGAATTAAGTTGGAAATATTTGTACTAGCTTTATATTGAAAAAAATCTGCCTAGAGTTATTGAAAAAGGACAATTAAGAGATTGTGAAGTTTTTCTTCAATCATTTTTTAATTATTTCTCTTTGATTTTAAAATATTTGTTTTAATTTGTAGAAGAAACCATGAAATTTAAAATTTTATTAATTAAAAAAAGTCTCATAATTGTGCTTCTTAAATAACTCAAGGCAGATTTTTTTTCAATACTAAATGTTCTTATAAAAACTCTTGTTTATGGAAATGCAAATTTCTTTTATTAAATACTATGTAAAATTGTTTTAAAAAGTAACATTTTAATACCTTTAAACTTTGAAATATAAAAAGAATTTGGAAAGTCGAATATTCGGTATTCAGCCGAATAGTTACTATTCGGCTGGCTGAATATTCGGTATTCGGCCAACATCTCTATTCGGTGCATCCCTAATAAATTTAGTAATATAACACCAAAAATAGAACTACATTTTGATGGAGAATCATTCTATGGTAACTTATGCTACATTTAAATCAATTTACTTCAGTAATTTTAGTTATACAGCACCAAAAAATATTCAAAATGAAAATATGACATATGTTAAATAAACTTATTCAAACTCAATTTACATTTTAAAAAATTACCTAATTTTAGTGTTATTTCTTGAACTCTGGCTCTGGCAGTTATATTTATTATGATAACTGACATTATCGAAAAATATATATATAAGTCACTATAAAAAAAAAAAAAAAAAAAAAAAAAAAAAAAAAAAAAAATCATTTAAAATAATTTTGATTTTTCAGATAGATTTAATAAAGAAATCATGTCAACTTTATGTTTCAGTATTTCTTGGCATTTACATTACTAAAGTTACAGCAGTAAATTGTTAAATGTAGCATAAGTTATCATAGAATGATCCTGGAAATAAAACAACAACAAAGGAGTCACTGAGAAAGAGAGATAACAACCAATAGTACAATAAGAAAGAATGAAGATTAATAATTATAACACAAAATAAGGCAAAAGATAGGAAAAAAGTAAGAAAAATATCAATAACTTAAAAATAGGACACATTTAAATAATGTCTTAATTTAATATGTAAAATATAAAAAACAAAAATATAAGATATTAAAAATATAAATAACAAATATAATTACAATTGGTAAAAAGAAAATAAATAATGCAGAAATGGAAAACAAATTGAACATATCACAGATTAAATATACAAAGGGTTACAAAATAATATGTATTATTAACACATGAGGAAAATCATTTTTTAAAACAAGAAAATATATCATTGGAGTCATCAGCAATGTCCAAAAACTTAATATATATATATTTTTTACAAACATCAAAAATGATTTTAAAAGCATACCTCGTCAGGAATTTGAGGAGAACTGTTGAATCCTTGTTTTACATTGATAGCTGTAAGTTCATCCTAAGGGAAGAGGGGAGAGGAAAGTTTTTAAGTAAAAGGATTTTTACATCTTTAAAATAGTGTTATCTTTTATCTTACACTATTAAAAAAAGCCTACATTACAGTTGCCAAATTTTGAGTTTCATGAACCATTAAATTCATAATCTAAAATCCTGTGGACCATTAACAGAATTAGCTTTAAAAACATAAATATATTTATACAACAGGGCTTGAAATTCAATTTTTCAAAGGAGGGGAGTCTCCCTACCAACATTTACAAATGGAGGGGAGTTTAGCTGTTTGGGAGGGAGAAATTTTTTTTTTTTAAAACCCACTATTATTTTATCTTCTATTTAAAGAATTACCAGAACACAGACATGACAAAATATCACTGAAGCAATTTTTATCAACAATTCAGAATAATCATGCAAAATGTGTAAAAAAAAAACAAAAAAAAAAAAAAAAAAAAAACCTTTTATACTGTCTAGTTTTTACCAGGGGGTAAATCTTTTCCCGGTGCTAATTATTTTTGTAGCAGGTCTAATTATTGTTTTAACAATAATTAATGCTAATTATTGTTTCAAAAATAATTAAAACTTCTAATTTGATAAATTTGTATTTATAATTGTTATAATTGAAACCAATATTATTTTCTGTATATTAAATGTTCAAAATACAAATTTAATTATAAAATAATGCTTATTTGAGTGTTGAAGATAAGTATCACTACTGTTCGCATTTCTTTTAAAATGGGGCAAGTCAAATTTATTGAAAAATATTTTTTCTTAAAGAACGAATACTTTCGTTAAGTAAAGGGGTGCTTTTTGTTTAATGAATGGCTACTTTCAGGAATTGCATTAACCCAGAAAGATTTGGAGCTGCCAGAAACTGATTTTAGAGCAGCAAAGAAAGATATAAAAAAAAAAAAATTGAAACAAGAAAATTAACTTATTCAACAGAAAAATGCACTCCAGGCAATATTTTTTTAGGGAGGCCAGGGTGAGAGGTTCCCTTTGTTGGAATTTGCATATTAGCTATCTTTTAAAGAAATTCGTCTTTTTTTACGATCATTTCAGGAAAATCTGCCATTTTTCCAGGATTTTTTTGACAAAAATTGCCGTTTTTTCGCGAATTTTCTGAGGAAATTTGCCGTTTTTTTCGCGATCTTTTGATGAAATCTGCCGTTTTATCGGGATTTTTTGATGAAAGTTGCCATTTTTCGTGATTTTTTGGAGAAATTTGTCGTTTATAGTGAATTTTGTCAAAATTTGTTGTTTTTCGAGATTTTGGGACGAAATTTGACGTTTTTCATCGACTTTTTTGACGAAAACTACCGTTAAACTACCACCTTTTTCCCGCGATGTTTTGGAGAAATTTGTCGTTTATAGTGAATCTTTTGTCGAAATTTGTTGTTTCTCGTGATTTTTGGACGAAATTTGACGTTTTTCATCGACTTTTTTGACGAAAACTATCGTTCTTTCGCGAATCTGTTGACGAAATTTGCGGGATATTAGGCCTTTTTTTCACGATTTTTTAACAATAGTTGCCATTTTTTCACAAACCTGTACGAAATCACGCATCCTGTGGGACGCATAATAGCTGTTTTTTTGTGTGCCATCTCCGATTTTTTGCGTAATTTATGCGCTATTACGCATCCGTGAGATCACTGTTTCATAATTTTTTTAATTAAATGCGTTAAGTTTAATTGTTTTAATTTAAATTTTTTATTTGTTTATTTATTTATTTATTGAAAATTCTGAACAGAATCACCTTTTTTACGCCGCGGAAAATAGAACGAAACTCGTCAATTGATTCCAGGAAAAAAAGTTTGTCGATCGGTCACGGAAAAAATCGTGATTTTCAATGATTTTTCGCGGTAAAAAAACTAGCAAGACGCGTCGATCAGTCGTACAAAAATATCACAAACTTCGCAAAATGGTCATGGAAGTTGATCACAGTTTGAAAATGTATAATTTTTTGGGCAGGAGCCTCCCGTCCACGTTATTCTTTTGGGCGGGATTTCAAAATTTTGGGCGCGAATCCCGCCATCCCGCCCTGAAATTCAAGCTCTGTACAATATTGATTAATAAACTTTCATTTTACTTATTTGAAATCATACATATACAAAGAAAAGCATTAACAATTTGAAAAGTCAAGATAAAAGTTTTATTTAAGTTAGAAAAAATTAAACAAAATTTTCATTTAAGCATGATTATCAGAAATATTGAAGCATAGAACAAATCCTTTGTTCTCTAATGTTTAATCTGCTGATTACATTCTTAAGAACATTTTCCATTTGAGTTAACAGATAAAATAGAAAGCTAAGGCATGTTGTCCTTTTAATAATAATACATAAAAAAGTCTTTTTTTCAAATAAATAGAAGTAATATTTATCACTATAAAAGAACCCCAACAATGAACAATCTGAATAAATCAGTTAAATTGCATGATCACACTACAGTGTAGCACTGTCAAGTTCATATTCAGTAATTTTTCAATCTTGTTTAAAATATTGGCTTTGGTGAATGACTGTCATTTATTTATAAGTAAATATATAATTGTATTTTTTATTTCAGTTGTAAGTTAAAGATGTCAACAAGACTTCAAACATTTTTTGCAGAACCATATTCTAAAGGCAAAACTAGTACTAGCCTCTGGCCACACAGCCAGTGAATAGGAGAAAGTGGCTATTTAAAAAAATTGAATTGACTGTTGTTTTCTTTATGCTACTTAATATGTTTAGGGTGTTCTGACACCTCATGCCCGTTGTGGTATTATATTTCACAGTGCCCATCCTGCTGGATTAAACACTGTCTAAAGATTAATTCGCCCTGTCAGAAAATCTATTTGCTTGTGAAGAGTAAAATTAAATATTCTTCCCACTCCACCCTTAAATATAATAAAAAACTTCACTAGAAATATAGCATATATAATATCATTAATAATGCTAAACAGATTTTCTTCTTTTCTTTTTTTTAATAAATGCAACTAGATTAAACATAAATAAAGAGATATGTAGTAACATTCAGCTGATCACATTAACAGTAAGGTTAATTAAATGAATAAATTTTAAAATATCTGACTAATTTAGCCGTTTATTAGAAAATACAGCTTTGCAATCTAAAAATAACCGCATACATAAAATCAAAAGAAACCATATCAAATCATTGTATAATAATGAGTTCAAAATTATAGATTGACTGTATCTCAACTAACAATATTTAATCACAGCAGAATGTCTTATGTGTCATCTTATGTTTGATACTCCCAAAAAAGTTTTATGATACGTAATTCATAATAAAGTTTATTATGATTGAAATTGCAACTGACGACTTGTGCAAATATATTATTGGATAAAGTTGTGATCAATATAAACTTGCTATGATTCATTTGTGCTAAGCATATTCAATTAAAGTATTTAGGGTGCATTTTAAATGAGACGATATTTCTGCGGCTTTTCAATAATAAACATAGCAGAATGTGTGTTGTAAACAAATGCTTGTGACACTTTTAATTTTATTATAAAACTTTAAATACCTCTTTTTGTTTAGGATCTTGGGGATAGACGTCCGGCGGTCCCAACTTGGCTCTTTTCAAAGGTCGTTTTTCAAAAAGCCAAGAAGACACAGCCATTCTGTCAGAATTTTAATTTGGGGAAAATCTATTATTTACGTTTACAACCGATCATCGGAGGCCATTTTCATTCATACAGTTAAGCAAACAGTCAATCATAATAGTACTTTTGCACTCAAAACAACACGGAGTTGAGTTTGGCTGTGTTCGAGGATTATGCTCGTAGCGCGCGAGCTCAGGGTGCAGGGAGATGGAGTGGGTTCTTTTCGCGGACGGGATATCCGTTCAGTACTCGCTACTTCGCTACAGGTACTCTAACTATGAGCTCAATAACAGGTTGAGAACAGATCACGGATTTGATTAATTACGGTGCTAATTATAAATTTAATAAGCTACAAACGAAGCTAAACTCGATGACTGAATGGTTGGAGCGATGAGCTAGCAATCAATCTTCGAATCCTTTGCGGATCGAAAGTCGGTTTATGATTTCTTTTTATTATTATTGGTTGTTTTTTATTAATAAATAAGAAATTTTTATTAAAGATAAATTTTATATCAATAATACAGAAGCACATGTATTTCTATTATAATAATAAAATACTTATTTAAATACGAGAAAATGAGATGTTTTGCGGAGAAAGTTTTATATTTGAACCCTTTTAATATTCTAAGTATCGTTCCAAAGAGATTTATATACATAATAAGCAAATGAAAAAAAGTATTCTGCGAACATATCCGTATAAACGTATTTTATTATTATTATTATTTATTTATTTATTGAAAATTTTAGAAGTGAGTTTTTATTGAGATTAGGACGCAAATATAATGCATGCGTAATGCGTAGATCAAAATGGAAAATACAAGTTGAATGTAAATTCTGCCATTGCAGAATTCAGTTTCGCCTCCAATTAAAAAAAAAAAAAAAAAAAAAAAAAAAAATTGATACAGGTCTTTTAGAAGGGCGACCCCGTTTAGAATGCAATGAACTAATTTCATTTCTCTTGTGTTTATCAATATAATAGCAAACAGAACGACGTGAAATACCCAATTGATTAGCAATTTCTCTCTGAGACATTGGAATTGCGGAATAATAAAGAGATACAATTTGACGTGCTACTTCTTCATTGACTATATTCATCAAAAACGAATTTTTTCTTTAGTTTAAATGCTTTTTATAGACTCTGAGAAAAAAGAAATGCATTTTAACAATAAAATTGTATGAATGTCTCGTTTTAACGGCCAGATTACGAAACTAGTCGTTGGGGGCCACCGTAATACTTACCCATCATGGATATGCATTGTATAATATGTGAAAACAAAATATGTGAAAACTATTTATAAAATGCATTGCAATTCCAAGACAAAATTTAAATGTATATTTAAATATTCTTAATATACATAGTAATGCTCCATTAATGAGTTGCCCCATTTCGACAAATTATGTAAAATACCAAACTACACAATTAGTACCGGATTCCGTAAAAGAAACATCCTTATAACTCCAAAAACAATAATCATATTAACTAACAGTTTACTGCGTCAGATAAAGCGTCTCATTTTCAATTAAAACATATCTTTGAATTGAAATTTGAAGAAAATACAGGGTCATGAAAAATCGAAGAATGTGGAAAACAGGATTACAAAGATCTCGGCAACTATTAATCCGACCGACTTCGTTCTTGATGTAAAATTTGTGTTATCTTATTACCTTTTACGTCCTTTTGTTAAAATTAAAAAAAAAAGAAAATTTTATATACATTTCATCGGAACGAATTTTTCGAGAGTCCGAAAAAAAATAATTCCGTATAATTAAGGTTACTGATATTAAATAAGCTTTGTCCCATTCTTACATACTAAGTAAATACAAAATTTGAGGTCTCTATCTCAATTAGTTTGACAACATAGACACACAGACGGACGGACGGCAATTTTTTTTCTAAAAATATGTTTTTCGGAATTTCCAGTATCTGAAACGTGTAAATCCGTCAATTTTTTTTTTCGATTTTCAAAAAGATTGCAAGACTTACCCTATACTGCGTATGATAGATAAGTAAAAGTGGGCCACAATTTTTGACACGACACTTTTTAGCTTGTATGAAAGAAATAGCATCGGAGGCTAAAAAAAAAAAAAAACTAATTTCATTTTTACTATGACATTTTTTTCACTAACTAACGTCATCCGAAAGTAAAATCTCAATCTGAGTGTCCATACTGAAAAGAAATATTGAAATGTAATATCGTTATGAGTAAAAATGCGATGTTTTAAATAGTGAAGTCATTTTCTCTTCAAATGTTTTTTAAAAGTTACTGTTATTAGTAATATGAAAAAGGCGTCCGTACTAATATTGTAAATCCCATTTATCTGGTTGCTGAATGACATAATTTTCCTCATTTGAAATTTTTCTTATTTTGCTTTAGACATTAATTTGTATCATAAATTATTTTCTGTTTTTTTTTTTTTTTTTTTTTACACTATTAATATTATTTCTTAGTAAATATATTTTTTTTTACCTCAATTAGTGCATAATTATACGCAATCTTTTTATTGTGGTTAAATTTTACAAAAACAATTAACTTTTTTCTTTTAAATGCGAGGACATGTTCACTGATGAGATCAAGCTTCTGATAATGGAAAATAAATTTTTATTATCGAGAGAAAAGCTAAACTGAGTTGCCACCATTTGAAGAAATATCGTAAAAAAGCATTTAAAATTAAAAATAAAATATAAAAATGGAAATAAAATAAAAAATAGCTAAAATGGACACAACTGCAAATAAATAGCTTTCATAAAAAAAATAATTATCAAAATCGGTTGAGTAGAAAATTCAGGGATGATGACACGACATTTTTAGCTTGTCTGAAAGAAATAGCATCGGAGGCTAATAAAAGCAAAATGTAAAAGATATACATTTTTTAAACTAAAAATATCTGGACACATATTTTTTAAAGAGGTGAAATATTTCGTATTTACTTTCTAGTTTTGTAATGAATAAAGTATGATTAGAATGTTTATAAATTTTCTATTGAAAGTATAAATAAATATTTTGCTTATACTAACATGATTTCGGATGTCGTTTGTCTCTCATATTTTATGATATATTTTGGCCTGTAATCCACACGGTATTAAAATATACAATCATTAAATAAGAAATATATACATACTAAAACTTTCTCTGAAAAATTGTCTAACTAACAGTGCAAATTCCATTGAAATCTTGTAATATGCGGATATTTTAACCTTGGTTTATTAGCAGGATTCTATGTAACACGAAAAATATAAAGCAACTGATAAATGATTTTTAAATAAATGAAAAGAAAATTATTAAAAAAATTAATTCACCAATTGAATAGTTAAATTGTATCAGTCAACCTACCAAACAAAGCGCCACGTGATCAAATCGCACAGCAGTTTTTTTTTCGTCGCGCGCGTGAGCTTTGACCAGGGTTGGTGGTCAAATTTTAAACGCTGATCGGGCTTAATTAGATGAAATAGGTCACGTGGTATTTTCCGGAATATTTTAGATTTTATTAGAGTGACCACGGGTATGTATTTCTGATACGAGAATCATGTTTTGGAAGGATAAAGAAATATACTATTTGTATTTACCAATTTTGAACCATAAAAATAATGCAATAATTGAATAACTTTAAAATTCCCTTCTTTGATTATACCTACTCCATACAGAATCTTCTAAGAGCGCGCGCAAAAAGGGTGTCCCTCGAACACGCCCTTTGTGAGATTCTTAGTTGGTTGGCTGGTTTTTATATTCTTTTGGATAATCGGGGCAGGGATTCAGATGTCCGCTAAGAATCCTTAAATGTGTCGAAAATTCTAATACTCTGTTCACACCACAAACATAAGATGTCTTATGATTGCCGTGTTTGAAGTGGACCCTCCCGGAATTGGATGCCTGTTTACATTGAAAAACTTGCGTAATTTTTTTTTCCAACCACCTTCGTCGTTTCAAGCCCAAGCTCGCACTCTGATTGGTTGTTGCTCTCGGCACTGTTTTCATGTAACTTGGCGATAATCATACTTGGCGTAGCGATAGATGCTTCCGTCGAGGAGTTTGATTTCCTTCCGAACCGAGTACAAAGTAACTTTTCTCTTGCAGCATTGAATTGGATGGAACGTGTCTTACTGAAAGCTGTACTCTTTAAAAGTTTTTACACACAACTTTTTACTTTGTACTCGGTTTACTTCGTACTCGGTTCGGAAGGAAATCAAACACGACGGAAGCGTCTATCGCTACGCCAAGTATGATTATCGCCAAGTTACGTGAAAACAGTCCCAAGAGCAACAATCAATCAGAGTGCGAGCTTGGCCTTGGAACGACGAAGGTGGTTGAAAAAAAAATACGCGAAAAACTTACCTAAGATATCTCAGCGAATATCACGGTATCTCTGAACTGAACAAATGTAACGTATGCGCATGCGCTTGAAATAAAGACGGCCACAACAGCCAATCAGTAAAAGCAAAGCTTTATAGCCAATGTGAGTGAGTGGTTGGTTGTTCCTGTATCTAGCCCGACCAAGTTGAAACTCTCTGAGAGAGTTTGAGGAACTCTCTGAGAGAGTTCCAGGCCTGAGATATCTTAACTATCCTGGTGTTAACAGGGTATTAAAACCGAGTGAAATCTCAAAATAGCTATTCAGATGTCCGCTCTGAGATCCTTAAATAAGGTTCCTAGCGTGCTTAATTTTTTTTTCCAACCACCTTCGTCGTTCCATGGCCAAGCTCGCACTCTGATTGGTTGTTGCTCTCGGCACGTTTTTCACGTAACTTGGCGATAATTCTACTTGGCGTGGCAATAGACTCTTCCGTCGAGTTTGATTTCCTTCCGAACCGAATACGAAGTAAACCGAGTACAAAGTAAAAAGTTGTGTGTAAAAACTTTTAAAGAGTACAGCTTTTAGTAAGACACGTTCCATCCAATCCAATGCTGCAAGAGAAAAGTTACTTTGTACTCGGTTCGGAAGGAAACCAAACTTCTCGACGGAAGCATTTATCGCTACGCCAAGTATGATTATCGCCAAATTACATGAAAACAGTGCCGAGAGCAACAACCAATCAGAGTGCGAGCTTGGGCTTGGAACGACGAAGGTGGTTGGAAAAAAAAATCCTAGCGTTAAAAACGCAAGGATTTAAGGAAAGCTAAAGTGTGTTGCACAAATAACGAAAGATTAACAGAAGACATATTTTTATTCCCAACCATCATTTGCCATCAAAACTGTATCTTGCAATTTGATTGAACTACACTGTAGAAAATTTGACCTTTTTGCTGCATCGTCACTCCCACGCTTTTATAGAATATCTCTCTTTTGACCCGTGAGACTGCTCCATAATAGGATGAAATAATCGTTTTCTATAAAAGCGGTGGAGTGACGTTGCAGCAAAAGGGTCAATTTTTTTACAGTGTATGGCATGAATTTGACGTTTCTTGCCAGGAATCGCGTTTAGGGAAAAACATTTCTTTGTTTTAATTTTCTGTTTCTTGTGGTGTAAGAATTTTTCGTTCACAAATTATTCTTAATTTCAGGGCCAAGTCCGAAAATAACCTCTTTTTTCGTTCATAAATTATTTTTATTTAAGGGTGTTCTTAAATGAAAAAGGGCAACATTGTGACACATCTCTTTGATTTATTTTTGTTCAGAAATGCATGAAAATAGCATGTGTTATTATTCAGAAATTGTCTAATTGCACTTATTTTTCTGTTTTTTAAAAAAACACAATACATTTTTCATAACAAGCCTTCAAAGTTGACACTTTTGAGCCTATTTCCCGACGAAAGCAGAAAAACCAGTCGAAAACTAGGAGAAAAACGGGATATTACGTCATCGAAATAGCTTATAACTCGATAAGTAATTTAATTATCAAAAAATGGAAAAATAAGTTCAATTCGAAATCGCTTCCATAGTCAGGCATTAAAATGTTATATCTTTTTGTTAAAAAAATGAACTTGTTAATGTGTCAAAACGTTTTTCGCTTATTGAGCGGATCAGTTAAGAACACCCTTTATGATTTATTAGTTATGCCACAATTAACAAAAAATGTGGTCCTTCTCTGAAAACAACCTCTCCAAAGGAATCTCGGCAAATTATGTTTATCTTTTAAAAATAATGTATTACAATTAGAATAATACAGCTGTTCCCAAATGCCTTTTATTGTTCAATAGAAAACTGCTAATTCTAATATATTTTCTGAATCTGGGAGCAAGGCAGTTCCTTTGCCAAGTCGAGAAAGCACTGCCGTAAGTATCTTTTTCTAGAAGCAATTCGGGGTACTTTTGACACTCCCATATCATTGTGCTGAAATTTCGAACTTGAAACTTTTTTTGACGTGACAACGTCTTGTAAATTGGTTTGCCGGGAGACACTTCAAGAAACTGCGTTACGTTACGTTACGCTCCGCTCACGATACGCGCTCACTTTTCTCTTAACTTTTTCCGGTCACTTGTGGGACCATTTTCTGAACGTGAATGTGAATTCGCTGCAAGGAAGGGGCGGTGCTTAATAGGAATTTTAGATAGTATCAAACTAAGACGAAATACGTTATGTATTAGTTATTAGTATAAAGTACAAAGAAAATAAGTGTAGTTTATTTCGTAATTCGGTGGTATATTATGGAAAACTAATGATATGTGATTAGTGAAAGCCATTTTACTTTAGTTATATTCTGCTCATTGAAAAATTCTTTAATATGCTGTTTACAAAATTCAACATTTGACATCAATAAACATGAAGTAAAATGTGTTTAACAAACACAGTGTATTGCAAGTTATTGTATGTATATTTGTATATAAATACGTATGTATGTGTAAAGGTAAAAATAAAATTTTGTTAATATGAAATTCAGTGCGAGATTCTTTGTATAAATTAATGTTTTAAATATAATTCTTTGTATAAATAAATGTTTTAAATTGTTACTATTATTTCATCCTTCTTCCTACTATACGAATGAATATTCACATTAAAATTATTTTACAACTCAAAGTCGTTGTCACGTAAAACTTTCGCCCGTATACCGACTTTACAGGCAACCAATTTTTTTATTTTAAGTACTCATCAAATGGATCCAAATAATTAAATTTTCACGTTTCTATCTATCTTTCTTTCTTTCTAACCGATGACCAGACCCCTACCTGCCGAGTTATCTCAGCATAACGGGTTAGATACCTGATATCGGGGCGGATGACCGCCTAATTGCCGCGTAGTGGCAATAAACCTGATTTCTTTGCTTCGCATGCCATTATTTCTGAAGTACCTGCTTCTCGTTGAGCATACTTTGTTTCGCCTGTTTAATGTTACATCCTGTTGTTTGAACTGCAAATGGCTACTCAAGATGGTCTCGTAATTTAGAACCTTGATCAGATGACGAGACCTTCACCTGGCAAGGCACCCCCAGAGGTATAATTCAAGGTAACTTGGAAGACTTTGCACCCACGACGGATTTTACATGCACCAGGCGCCATTAGCGTACATGGTGGAATTTTAGCTGGCAGAGTGGCGAACCACAAAGACAAGTACCCGGGTCGGCTGTTTAGGTTAATTGCTTTGTTGGTAATCTTTGTGGTTTATTGCACATTGGGTTAATTATGTGATTTGTTGCCGCACACCTTGTACTCATCATACCAAGCGAAATGGGACTGGATGTTTTTGAGCCTAAATGATGGTACTAAACTTAGCTGAAAGTGGGGGCAATTTTGAGGGAATTAAAAAGAACAGAGAATAGCCGAAAAGCTAAGTCGTACCGCTGAAGGAAAAAAAAAATTGCGCTGAGTAGCAAGGTAAACGAGAACGTTGCAGAGGGAAACAAGAACCCGCTTTTCCACCGAACCCCACCGAGAAAAACTGCCTCCGTGGGCTGCCCCATTAGAGCGGGTCCGGTATCTCATGCGTGCAGAGTCCTATTGCCCCTAATAAAGAGGCGAGCTGTTACAAATAAATAAAAAAATTAATGATAATAAATAATAAAATACCAAAAATATAATTAAATTAAAAAAAAAATCTTCCCACACCCCTTTCACTGCCGACCTAAGTCGACCGCAAAAAAAGGGGCGGAGGAGGGAAGTCTGAAAGGGAACAGCATTAATTGCATGATTATACAATTTTTATCACTACTTGGAGATAATACTACTATTGCTAACTGTTATGCTAATTACTAAAGACTATATTAGGATGCTATCTAATATTACTAGGTGTATTGCAGACATTTTAATTACCACCAGGTCCTAAATTACTGTAATTATAACTAGTTGCTTAGTAGCGTTACTCGTATGAACGTGGCTGTGTAGGTTAAGTGGTTAACACTGCAGATTATTTAATTAATAAATAATTGCATAGTAACATGAATAGCTACACCATTTAAACTTACTGGATTTTAAGTTGTTATTTATAATAATACCTATGGATATTCTATTTGGAAAGTTGAAAGTTTATTTCGAGTGGCTATGAAAGGGGCATCATTCTATTATGGACCTGAGCGAGTACGATTTTAATGAATATCCCGATGATTGATAACCTAAGTGCTTTATAAAAATAGTCACTTCCAGTAGTTGACATAGCTGGGTAGTTGATAGAATCAGTTGTTTGTCATATCCAGTGGTTAGTCATATCCGGTGGTTCTCTCAGTTGGTGGGTGTCACATCCTATGTTATGGTCACTTGGGCTGTTTTTGCTTATATTAGCTCTGTAAAGAATTGCAATGATAACCAGATGCCTCAAAAAAAAAAAAAAAAAAAAAAAAAAAGAGAGATAGAGATGGAGGGAGATGGTCAAAAACTAGGGATAGTGGCTATAGGTGATCAAATTGAGCTTTAAGGATTAAATAATAATAATAATAATAATAATAATAATGATGATGATGATGATGAAGAACCCAATAGTAGGGGCAGTAAAAATATTTAAATATATTTTTTATATAAAATAAAAGAATAATAATAGATTACAAGAAGATTAACTTACTGTTAAGCCTAAGGGAGGTAGTGGTTAGCAATGCAACTTGTTGCCTTTTTGTGTGACTCCATTGACTCTGTTTCATGAGAGTTTGTCTTATTTATGATGACTGCCGTCAGGGGTACTATGTTTTCAGTATCGGCAGGTTCTTTGACTCTGTTCTAGGCTTATGTATAGGCTAGGATTTACTACTATTGTTAATTACAGCTATGCGTACATCCATTAGCTAATTTAATACCTCACGTTTCTATCTTATCTATCAGAAAACACAGGAACTCAAAATTTCGCTTTTTTGACACTGATCAGGGTCATACTATAGGGCAGTCGCAATTGACGTCATACTGGAGGTCACACACTAAGAATAGACAGTTTTGATTGGTGGAACTATCCTGACCTCCACTTGAAAGACAATGGCTATCAGCTGATTGCAAGTTCCCTATTACATAGGTATGACCCAGCGGAAATTTAATATCAGACGTAAAGAACATATAACGGATATAAAATATAACAGGAAGAAAACTGCTTTATCTAGTAGTCCAAGAGCCGACAGCACAAAACCCTATGTCATCGAGCACATGGAAAAATCCTTTATTTTATGGAAGAACTGTAATAGAGAAATCTAATGATACATGTCTGCCGGAAGTGAAGCGGTGCATAAGCCAAAAATTGATACCACTAGTTGTTGACTCGTAGGCTTAGCATTGTGTTTTCCTGCACCCAGTTTTCCGCGTTTTCCTATTTTTGATTGTATTTCAAACACAATGGTAAAAAAAAAAAAAAAAAATCAACTACTAGGGGTATCAATTTTCGGCTTATGCACCACTTCACTTCCGGCTGAAGTGGATCATTAGATTCCTCTATTACACTGTAAAATATGTGACCCTTTTGCTGCATCGTCATTCCCCCACTTTTATAGAATATCTCTCTTTCGATCCATGAGAATGCTCCATAATAGGCTGAAGTAATCGTTTTCTATAAAAGCGGTGGAGTGACGATGCAGCAAAAGGGTCAAATTTTTTACAGTGTATAACTCTTCCATAAAATAAAGGATTATTATAGCATAGCACGGTAGTGCTATGCTATATTTATTTCCAATGCGACTCCGTAATGTTATTTTAATAGGGAATTTAACATTGAACGAGTTATTTACTAGACATTTTCCCACCTTTTGTACGCGCTGCCACAGATTTTCTTCGAAGCACCTAATTGAGTAAAAAAAATTCCTCCAATCAAAAAAAAAAAAAAAAAAAAAAAAAAAAAAAAAGAAAGAAAAAGAAAATGAAAATCTTAGTGATCAATGGACATATTTCCTGTAGCATTTAATAATTTTTACGTGATTTAAAAAGAAATTTTTTTTTGTAAGAATTAAAAACGGCATATTTAAGACTTCATATTGGAAGTGAAACGGAGATTTTTAAACATTTGGTATCAGGAAAAAGAATTATTTTCAGAAAATAATAAATATGAAGCATGATTTTTGTAATAAAGAGATATTTTCTAATATTAATTGATGGATCAAGGCGATTTTTAATGGAAGAAATATAGAAAATTAGTAAATTAAGCTTTTTTCTATTTATTGTTTTTTCAAAATAATAGAAAATAACTTAAAAATATATATGTAAATAATGGTATTTGAAAGTGGGGTTTCTGACACATTGGCATCTGAAAAAAATCGCGCCAAAGCCAGTATATGATATTTGTGCTGGAATTTTGTACCTATACCACAATTTTTATAATGTCTTCGCCTTATACGTTCGAAGAAAATCAAAATAAATTAAGGTAAATAAAAGTCTCCAAAAATAATAGTATTAAAAAATAATAGTAAAAAATAATAGTATATCATCCTTGGTACGTAATGAAATTAGTAAATCTGCAGAACTAGGCCTTCAAACTCAATTCCTGGCAATTTTTTTAAGGCTAAACCGCAGAATTAACGACTAATTGGCGTAAGACTTTTCGGCACTGCAATAAATTAGCCAATTCTATCAACCTAATCATTCAAATATTTTTTTTAATTTCCAATTTGGCGATTTTTTAAAATCGCTCCTCAACTTGTAACATTACAAATAATTAATCATTGAATAAAATTTAATTTTGAATTAATTTGTATTAAATTTATTATTCCTATGATTGTTAAAATGATAAGAAACTTACACGATTTAATTTTTAAAACATCACAAAGAGTTTCTGTTGAAAAGTAGCTGTTTTTTTTATATTTCAAGTTAATATTTTTATAAAACTCTTTTGATGCATTATTGGTATGAAATTATAAAATGTAAACTCATTTGAAATATTCATAACGCTCTGTCCTTTGGCACCAGTGATGTGGGGCGGGTAAATACCCAGTGGGTAGGTAAATATTTTTTGGGTATTTACCTGGGTATTTACCCAAGCCTCGGGTAAATACCCAAAAACTGGGTATTTTCATATTTCAGCTTGAAAAAGCATATTTAAAGTAAAATTTATTTTTATTTGAAACTTAAATATTTATGAAGTCCAAAATCATAGAATGAGATATTCAAATTATGAAAGTTGTATGGCTTCAGCCACAAATAAAGAGAAGTCGAAACTTACATCGCAAAATTGCTTAGTTTTACTGCTAGTGTGCTTCAGCTGCAAAGTAAGTGAATTGAATTTGTAGGAAATTTTCAAAGTAAATAATGTGAAGCTCTATTACATTTTTTAAAAAGAAAATATAAGACTACCTATCTGCACAGTTTATTGCAGAGCATTATACAGATTACATGTCACATCTATTTATTAAGAAAATAATAATAATAATCCATACTTAAGAGAAATTTAGATTGCTAATAATAAAAAAAAAGATAAATTACACAATCAAGCATTTAAATAAATAATTTAACAAACAATTTATTGATTTATGTTTATTAAACAATTTTTATTATTTTACAGTCTATAAATATTCACAATTGTCAGCTGAACTACAAAATTTTGGTTTTAGAAATTTAATTATCTTTTCCTAATATTGCAGACATGTATAAAGATTAAATAGGAATTTACTGATTTTCTCTAAATATTAACAGTAGTTTAAAGGGATTGCAATTTCAAAGTATTCACTTTCTAAATAAATATTTTCATTTCCAATTTTATGAGTTGTGATTATTTCTTGCTGAATTAAAAAGCTACCCAAAATTTTTAATATTTTGCCTCAATACAAAACACTATTCAAATATTATGTGTTTGATCATCAACTTAATTATAAACCTCTATGAATCATCTTTTAAGTTTTAAAATATCATTCCCATTTTCTAAAAAATTAGTAATACACACTCTTTTCTTGCTTTGTTTATAATCTGCAATTCCTTTAAATTTCAATTAGAAATTTCCACCAGAAGCAATAGATGGCATCCAATCATTGCATAAGTATGAACCAAAACTAAACTAGATTTTACAAAGTAAAACTATGCTATATTTTACAAACCAAAACCATGCTAGTTTTGGTTTGGATTTTGATTCTATAAACTGTTCTTCACTTGCTTTTAGATGTCTATGGTGTGCGTTTGAAAGAGTTAGAAGTAAAAATGGGAGGAAAAAAAGGACTTGCATGGAATTTTTTTAATGTGAAAGGAAAAAGTGTGCAGTGCAAATATTGTAATAAGGATTACAAGCATGCTAATGTAAACAAAATGGAAAATCATATTAAGAAATGTTTCAAATGTCCTGCAGGTTTGAAAAAGGTTTTTGACAGTGATTCTAAATGCAAAAAATATCATAAGGAATCTATTTCTACTATGCCTTCAACTTCAAATGTAGAAGAAAATACAACAATTAGTGATACAGATGAACCTAATACTGGTCAAATGTCCAGTACATCTTCTAACACTTCATCGATACCGATAACAAGTGTACCTTCGCTTCTAAAAAATGCTGGAGATGGAACATCTACTTTTTTGACAAATAAAAAAATTTCGAAGTCACAGATATCTATGACGGCATTTTTGGATCAGATGGATGAAATAACAAATGTAAGTACATTTACATATTAATAAACAAAAATAAATACAATTTTGTTCTTTTAAAAGTAAATATTAAATTAGAACCGATATTAATTGAAATAAATTATTTGAAGCTTTTCTCTAGTATATGTCTCTGATTTTTAATATTACAATTTTTAATAAATTAATAAATTGTTTATTTTAAAATTTAAAAGATTCATTGAAATAAGCCTTTGCATTTTAATATATTTTTTCTTTTAATAAAAAAAAATCGTTTAATTTGTTTTGAAGTGTAGATAAAGAAACACTGTTAAACACTGATGTGAAAAATATATAATTTAAAAGCAAGAATTCATTTTGTGATTGAAGTCCAGTGGCATGGAATGAGTGTATGTGTTCAGGGGGGGGGGGGCAGTTGGGGAAAATCTTCATATCCCCAAGGAACCCATTCCCTTGCCATTATACAATTTTATAAGACAAATATTTTTTGGCAGTTTCAATGTAATCCTATTTTTATATAGAATAGCAAAGCAAAAATAGATTGCTTAAAGCCACAAGTTTATAAATTCATTTGTAATGAAAACAGTCTGCTTTCAAGATTCATAGTTTCTATAGGCTTTCAAAAAACATTCCATATAAAAAATAACGTTACAGGATATATGCATTTATTATTTAAAGAACATTTTGGATAAAAGTCAAATACTACATTTTAATTAAATGTAAATTTGACTTAAAAAGGAAATTAATTGAAAATATTGTTTATTCTAAAAGATAGTTATAGACACATAAATTCTTGAAAAATTAATTTAACTTACAAATAATAAGTATAATAAATATTGTTAATACCTTCTAAAATCCCCTTCCCTTATGTAAATCCATATAAAGGTATCCCCCATTTTTTAACTTTATCCTTAGCTGCCGAAGTTTTTAAAGTATAAATCGGTTGCTTTGCAGTATTGCAATTCAAAACAATTAAATAATGTAATTAAATATCATATACCTGACAAAATATCATATGCTGAATCTTATATCTTTAATCCGGAATCATTTGAACCACGGCAATAGCGAATTAGAGAAAATTTGAAACTAGAATGCATTTAGGTAAATGATAATAACATCAGGCATTATTATGATAATACAAAACACTAAGGCAATTTATAAATAAATAATACTAAGGAGTTCCACTTAAAAATATCTCAAAATTCAAAAATATGTATATTTTGTATGGTGTCGCCATCTGTTGTTAGTTGTGGGAAACAATAAGATTTTTTTCTTTTTAACTTAGAATTTTATATTATTGAATAATAAATAACACAAATCACGAAACTGATAAATATAAATTTAAAAAATAAAACAATATAAAACATTTAAATAAGATTTACAGTTAAATAATTAAAATAGGACTTGCCATTAATAAATAAATAAAAAAATATTATTACTTTACCATACTGAACAATGGTTAAACACGCAAAGCGGAAGGAATTAGGAGAAACTAAGTAATTAATACTTAAAAATATCAATTTCAAGCATAAATTCAAAATTTTGAAAAAGGAAAATATATATAGCTGCATAAAATAGTGTTTTCTGAAATGTATTCTTGTATGCTAGTGGTGGCATCTATTATCATTTCATGAAAGAAAAGAAATAATAAAATAATAATAAAAGGTTTTGGAATATCTGAATTACAAGATTACAGATGCTATAGAAGTCTGAATTAAAAATGTAAAAATTCTATGCCTTGTATATTTTTATTTTGGAAAAATGAAACTACAAATGCTTCTTTTTTTGTTTTAGGAAACACTCAATCAACATTTGGCTAAAGCCATTTTCATCAGTGGAAGTCCATTGTCATTGGTTGAACATCCTTTGCGGATTGAATTTTTTAAGAAAATTCGACCTTCTTACAATTTACCTTCACGTTTTCGTCTTGCCTCAACTTACTTAGATTCTCATAATTCTGAAATGCAATGTGAAGTTAAGAGACAACTAACTGAATCAAAACACCTCCATTTGCAATGTGATGGTTGGAGTAACATAAGAAATGAGTCAATAATAAATTTTGTGATTTCAAAACCACAACCTCTATTTGTTGATTTTAGCATGTCAAAGGAAAACAAGCATGATGCTTGTTATTTGGCTGAGCAAATTGAAAAAGTTATGAAAGATCATGATCCTGAAAAATTTTTTGTGATTATAGGTGACAATGCTAAAAATATGATAGCAGCGTTTAGATTAGTAAAAGAAAAATATCCGCATGTTGTTCCATTAGGTTGCCTTGCCCATCTTTTACACTTATTGTGTTCTGATATTTCAGGATGCAAGTCAGTTAAACAATTTTTTACAAATGTAATTGATATAGTGAAAACTATCAAACGTAGCAACCGTTTAAGTGCATTGTTTAACCGGATTCAAGATCAAGAAAGCAAGAAAAATATTTCCTTGAAATTGCCAGGTAAAACTAGGTGGGGAAGCTACTTACACAGTCTTAAAAGCTTAAAAGATAACAAGTTTACGCTGCAAACTATGGCAGTTTGTGAAGAAGCTTAATTGTCTTCTCAGTTAAAAAAAAACTCTTAGATGATACTTTTTGGATTCGTATTGAAAATATGATTGATATCTTCACTCCGATTGTAGAACTTACAGAATCTTTTGAATCAAATGAACCTCAGATTCATTTGGTGTATAACAAAATAAACAACTTAGAAAAAGTATTGCTAGAATTACTTCCTGTATCTTTATTGGAAAAAAATGAAGAAAAGCATATTATGGAGCAATTTAGAAAAAGAAAAGAATGTGGTATTGGTCATCTCCATCTTGCAGCAGACATTTTAAATCCTATAATGCAAGGAAGTACCTTAGAACTTTCAGATTTGCTTGATGGTTTAACATTCATTTATGATGTTGGCCATCACATGAAATTAGAGAGCACACAACTTAAAATGGATCTTGTTCATTACAGAGAAAAAGAAGATCTCTGGGAAAGAAAAATCTTGTGGGAAGGGCTAGAGAATATGCCTCCTCTACTATGGTGGAAGAGCTTACGGGGCACTAATATATTAGCTGAAGTAGCTTTGCGCATATTAAGTGCACCTATTACGTCTGCCGCGACGGAAAGAACCTTTAGCACCTTTAGCTGGATTCACAGTAAAAAAAGAAACCGCTTGACATCAGAAAGAGCAGCTAAGCTAACCTACCTATCGTATAATTGGAAACTGCTACACAATGAAGTAAATAAACAGAATACACCCAAAATAAAGAAACAGGAAACAAATGAAAATGTTTCAGAAACAATAAATCATATAGAAGAATTACTTTCAAGTGACGACAGCTTAGAAATTGAGGACTTTGAAAATTCAGATTCCGAAGTTGTTGTGTCTGAAGTCTGACTGATTTTAAACTGAGAGAAAAATTTTGTCGATATGATAAAATTATATTTTTCATTTTCTATTTTATTATCTATATCTATAGTTTTGTATATTATTTATATATAAATGTTAAATTGTGTTTAATATTAGGCTGCTTTCTCAATCCAAAATTACTGAGTTTTATTTCCTTAAAGTCAAGCTATTGCTGATGCTAAATGGTTCTCTTCAACATACGAATATTGAATTAAGAAAATTATATTTTTCACTTTTATATTATATCTTTGCATAATTTGTATATTTTTTATTTATATTTTTCACTTTTATATTTAATATGTGCGTAGTTTGTGTATTATATATTTGAATATTATTTTTATATCAATATTATCCCTTAAATTTATTGAAAAAACAATTCTCTATAACCTCCTCAGTCCTGAGACAAATTTTACGTGGCACTACAAAAACCAGTTTAAAATTATTATAAAACATATCCAAACATACATTAGTTTGTATATTGATTCTTCTAACATGCACACATCTATTAAAAGAGTCTGTATGTAATTTTAACAATTCTAAAAGAAATTAAATTAATTTAAAGGGTGATTTTTAATGTCGCCTCCAGGCGACATCAGGACTGAGTAGGATAAACACATTAACTTTTTTATATGCTTCATTTTTGATTTTTTATAATTAAAGGATTGTAAGAGGTCTAAAGTTCTATAATTTTTTTTCTTTTATACTCTTTTATCATAACTAAAAGTAAAATTAATGTAATTTCCCAAATATATATAATTGAAAATAAATACCCAGGTAAATACCCAAATTGGGTATTTACCCGGGTATTTACCCTGGTTATTAACCTTAAAAAATAAATACCCGGGTATTTTACATCACTGTTTGGCACAGATGTCTAATACTTATCACGTTGGCGCAATTTTTGCGAAAATTGATGGTGAAAATTTCGTTTTCAATAGAACAAAACAATTTATATCATTTTAAGGTACTTCTAGGTTATCCCGTCGACCAATTTCGCCAAATTATACAAATCGCCAAACTATAATAGTTAAAATTATACATGTTGACATAATTTTTATTTTAAATAACGAAAAAATAAATAATTAGTAGAATATTAATAAAAATATTAATAAAAAGTCGAAATAAAAATCAATGACATTTTAAACACGTGAATCGCATTAATGTCATTGAATGTGACATTCACGATCATCCATTATTGGCATTTAATCTTATAGTTTGGCGATAATTTTTTGGTCGACGGGATAACCTAGAAGTACCCATTTTAAAAAAGAAAGTACAAGAAAATAATTTATTAATAAGTATACAATGATAGCCGGGTTAGCATGTGAGAGCATCCGGGTTAGCATCGCCATTTTGTTCCAATCATGCCAACGTGTTGCATGCACAGTGTATGCCGCTGAATGCCCCTTAGGCATTCTCTTGAGCTCACCCAGCCCTCCACCCCCATAGTTCACTTCTAGCTATGGCCCTGGGTGAATTACATGAGTGTGTTGTGACACGATACCGCATAAAGAAGTCCTGAAGATGATACCCTCAGTTAATTTTGAAATGAGTTCACCTGAATGCAATAGTTATTAAAAAACTTGAAATATTAAACAAAAACATAATTTGCAGAACAAATTAAAAAAACCAAGATTTATTTCCTACACTCTTTAAGCCCGAGAAGGGACAGATATTAAGATAATTGATTTATTCATTTCGACATTTAATATTAAATTTTGGTAACAAATAAGTTAAACCAAGTGAACATGAAAAAATAAAAATGCAATTCAAACAATATGATACTTAACCACCCTAAATCTTAGATTCCGTTCAAATGAAATCGAAATAAATCTAAGACTTTTTTTCCAAACTCAACTTGCAAATTTGTATTGCAGATTTTGTATTATGTTTACGGTAAGTGTAAACAAAATGAATAGGCAATCAAAAAAGCAAATGTTCAGAAAAAGTCGGAGATTTATTTCGATTTCATTTGAACGGAATCTAAGATTTAGGGTGGTTAAGTATCATATTGTTTGAATTGCATTTTTATTTTTTCATGTTCACTTGGTTTAACTTATTTGTTACCAAAATTTAATATTAAATGTCGAAATGAATAAATCAATTATCTTAATATCTGTCCCTTCTCGGGCTTAAAGAGTGTAGGAAATAAATCTTGGTTTTTTTTAATTTGTTCTGCAAATTATGTTTTTGTTTAATTTCTTGTACTTGATGACATCGGATTTTGTGCTGTCGGCTCTTAGACCATAGATTGAATAAAAACGAGAACACTAACATACTTTTTAACGAGAGTATATTAATTTACAGATCTAATTTTTATTTAAAATTTCATGAGAGCCAGCCCATCGAAATTTATTTTAAAAGTTCATTGTCTGTAACGATTCGCTATCTTTTCGCATCCCAGGGCGAAATTTGACTTTCCATAAGACTTTTACCATTTCTTGCAAAATCCTGCAATTTCATTGGCTATCACGCTATCGGTGAACCGAACTTCTTTCCTTAAAAAGAGAAAATCTGCAGAATGTATTTTGGTGAAGACAGAGTATGAATGATCTAATCCAGTGGTTAAGAGTGGGGCTGGTTAAGAAATTTTGCATTTGTGAACTTTAATTTGCGTGTTCTGTCCTCTTTAGAGTTTTGATTTAATCTTTATTAAACCAGTTAATAAAGATCAGCCGATCTTTATTATCAGTACCTTTGTAATTATTTTATTGTCAATTAGATTTTTTAAAATAATTAATTAAAATAGTAACTAGGACTTCCCTCAAAGGGATGAGATTATGATATTGCTTACGATATTGCTGAGCGATATTGCTTACAACAGAGTTTTAATAATAATATGCTAAAAAAAATAAAAGATGCTATCTTTGATTATATATTGTCATAAATTGAAATGACAAAAAATAACTAAGTGAATGGTACAATTGCAAAATATTACATAAAATTTCCTGTACTCGATTAAAAAAAAATGGTATATCAAACTATACAAAACAGCCATGCTTGGGTATAAAATTCTAAGTACGTAATACATTAAAAGTAATATAGATAATAAAGCATTAAAATATCATGTATCGGAATTTGAACTCTTTGAAATGACGCCAAGAATATACATACCAATTTTAGTATCTAAAAGTGGCGCAAATCATGATGGTTGAGTAGAATGAGGGAATTTTTTATATGGTGTGTGTTGTCCTTAAATAGTTAGAACAAAATAGTTAATATGCGATGAGGTTTTAGATAAAAATTTAGGGTATTCTCTCTTTAAAAAATGATACATAAAAATTTCTAAAACGCAAACAAAGGAATACAATGTGTCCTTTCGAGCGTGTTCCAGATATGCTCATTCTGATTTAAATGGGTCGTGCATGCTCACCACTACATACGCTGTTTTGTTTTCTTTTCAAACTCATTCTCATGAAATTTAGCTGTTTTTCACTTTAGCATGTATAAAATATAACGAATTGGTAATTATGAATGTGGTAAAGTGTTTACAGAGGTATACGCCGTATATTTCCTAAATTTTTAAAGAACCACTGTATACCCCCTATTTCTCAAAAAGCTGCAGTATATAAATTCTAGCGTATATTCTCTAACTTGAGCGTATACTCTCTGATTAGAGCGTATATTCTGTTTTTTTGCGATTATTCCACTGTTGACATTGTCAATAATATAAGGTACGAACGAGATCTGAATATCTCGTCTGCATAAGCTTTGAGCCGTCAAGTGTCATCACAAGTGATTTACAAATCTGAACATATTTTTTCAGTATAACATGCTGGCTCAGATATGTGAACTCGATTAGGTAGTTTTACCCGAAAAAGTCATTTAAAAGACCTGTTAGTAAAATTGAGAAAATGACTCTATGATTAAAATCCATAGATTAGTAAAGCTGAAAAGTTAATGTCCCCCCCCCCCCCCCATACTAATTTGTAATGGTATTCTTTTGTGGTGACGTGTAAAAGAAAATAAACATTTTTTGCGCGTCATGTTCTACAAAATATGTATTTTAGTTCTCTTCATAAATGCATATCAATTTCATTATGTTTCTAAGGGTTTAACATCCTTAAAAAGTATTTGGAACTATTTCATCCCGTCGGTCGTAATGTAACGGAATACTTTTGACTGTCCCTGTATTCGAACTATTTATACGTTTTATTAAAATTTGCAATGACTCAACAAAATTAAGCAACAAATAGATATTTAAAATTTCAAACGATTCGGTAGGATAGTTTTTGTGCTGTTATAGATAAACAGACGGATTAGACGACGACTATAGGTACTAAATATTTATATTAATTAGGGACACACCTAAAAAAACAGTTAAATTTAAAAGCGCATGTGGAAATTGAAAACGCATTTCCAGAAATTATTGCTCAAAGACAGTATTGTAACAGATTTATTTTGTGTTTCCCTGTAATTGGATTAAAAATGCTATGAATGCCCTGCTTTAACGTAGTCGTAATGAAATTCAGTGGTTTATATAAGTTTCACACATTTGCAATAGCGCAATTTCATTAAAATACTCTCTCTGCAAAGGATTTCCCCCAATAGACCATAATGTAATAAAATTCTTTTGGGTGCCCCTGTAGTTAAACTATTAATACCATATACTTCATATACAATACCAAACATGTCTAGGTTTACCAATAAGGTTTACCAATTGCATATAAATCGGTGTATATTTACGGATGTTAGAGCGTGGACAGACGGATAGACAAACCGAATGCATCAACGCTTTTCAGCTTTGTTGGAAAGAGTAAAAAAAGCAACCTCACAGGCTGAAGATCGTAACCACATCAATTCATTTAATGCCAAAAAGAACAAAAAATCTCGCCAAAAAATTTGGAACAGGATATGGTACACTTTTTTATATAATTGGCGCCAAAATATCGTTATTTACATTGCACAGTAACCCGGCTATTGTTGTTTGTTTATTAATAAATTGTTTATTTATTTTTTTCTATATTCATTCAATCTAGATTTAACTGTTTTTTTTTAAATGCTACATCCTTTTAATCTGCATTACTTTTAATGGATTGCGTATTTCCAATTTTATACCCATACATGGCTGATTTGCATAGTTTGCTTTCCCATTTATTAACCGTGTATAGGAATTTTTATATAATATTTTGCATTTTTACCGTTTATTTTGCTCATTTTTGTCATTTAAATTTATGGCACTATATAATCAATTAAAAATAACATCTCATTTTTTGTTAACTATTTGGAAAATAGTTGTCGTTCTCGGTTGAGAATTAAGAAATCTGAAGTATCTCTGGATGTTTTTATTGGTTGAATTCTGCAACTTATTTCGTTTTATTTGTTTTCTGATTGATCTATGTTTAATGTCCAAAAATGGAATACTTCTGCTTAGCGTTGCAAAGGTTAGAAAAAACCCGGGAATAAACCGGGTTTTTAGGAATAAACCTGGAAAAAACCCGGGATTTTTTGGAATAATTCGGTTTCTTGGGAATAAACCGGGTCTATTGGAAATAAACCCGGGAATAAACCGACTTTTTGCAACTCTACTTCTGCTTTTTATTTTATTCGTTTTCCGATGGATGTCTAGAAATGGAATACTTCTGTTGTCACAATGACAAAAAAAGTATTTAAAACTAAAAAAAAAAAAAAAAAAAAAAAAAAAAAATTAATAACTCAATAATAAATTGAGATACAGGTTTCAGACAAGTTGCATTTAAAAGTAAATTTTTTCTTTATACAACGGTGTAAAAATTGAAAATGTGCAACGTTTAGAAATTTAAAAATTTACAGTAGTGAAAATTGTTAAACTGAAATTTCATTTAATATTTGTTTATGATTAGCTCAGGAATATTAACGGGACTCTAAATGTCCAGGCATAGTAATAGGACTCATTTCATTATTACGTAAGCTACATTTTGATCATCCTAAAAACGATTTTTTTTAAATTAAATATAGAAATGATTTATAAGCCTAAAATTATAGTCTTTGAAAATATTATTTTCGAAATAGTCCAAATGTAATTTGTTAAGTTACATTTTTTTTTTAATGTGGTATTTTTTTCTTTCTTTTTTTTATTACTTTTTTGAAAATTATTATTAAATGTATGTTCTCAGCAATATCGTTCGGACTAATCCCTCTGAGGGAAGTCCTAGTAATTAAATAATATATATATGTTGGTTCTTTACATTTGTCATCACACCGACAATCTAAATTTTTGATCAGTTCCGACCCTTGATTAGACTTTTCATCAATGAGTACCCACCCTGATATAAATTTAGCCCCACCGATCTATCCTGTTTTGTTAGTAAGGTTTTTTACTAGCTGCAGTTTATTTAATATGTGTATTTTTTAGTCGTATATCTATTTTTAAGGCAAAAATCAATGATGAAATTAAGTTTCTTTCAATATATTTAATAACTAAATATTTCAAATAAAACATCCAAAAAGGGTAAGCGATGCTGCACCTAATAATGTAGGTTACAGATTTGCTACACCCAGTCAAACACTAAAATGATAATCTGATTCTTAATGTATTAAAAAAATGGTTCAAAAGAAGTTACTCAGACTTGATTCGTTTTCGTTGCATGTTTAGACGTACTAGAAACATAAAGAAGAACAAGAAAAGAATTCGTAATTGTATTATTATATCACGTGTGGGCGGGGCTAGCAAAAATGAGGGGCTGGGCGACTGGGCCTACGCATTTTCTTTCTCTTCTTGAGAAGAATATTGGGATTATACAGAAGTCTGTCTTTGAAAACGAAAACTATACAACTCACCTCTTTTGTGTGTGTGTGTGGTGGGGAGGAGTTAATAAATAATAAAAGTTTCACATAAGCACCAATGCAATGCATGATCCAGACAGCGTTAGCATTTTCATCTTTAATTCAGAGTTCGTATTGGAAATCCCGATATAATATTTTTTATTTTAAAGATAGATGTCATTACCTTCTTAACAATATTACTCAAACGTCGCTCGAATAAGAACTGTTCGTTTTCTTTGATACTAAACGCTTTCAGAAACCACAAATTTTTACCTAAATTTTCGCTTGTCGGAGATATCTCGATGATACTAGGCAGATAGATATTTTAACATAAAAAAGCAGTTTTTAGTCCTTATTTTTAATTTATTGTATCCAATAATTGTAATATTAAATAAAACTGTTTAGAATGGTAAATAATAGAAAATTTTAATTTCAAAATTTCTAGTATGAATTCAGAATTTCTGCATCAAGAAAAAGTCCAAACTGCAAATTTTGGCTATATGTTGGGAACTACTGGATCGGACTTTTATCCAGCAGATCTTTCTCTATAGTCGGTTTTCTAATTACATCCCGTTTGCAATTTTATGATTAAGTATCGTGAGTGGTCTCATTTTGTTTTTTATGTATTGTACACTAAGAAAAGTGATGGTGGACATCCGGGACCCGCGACTGGGGAAGAGGAGGGGGAGGGGAAGGGTTGAAAAGTGCAAGGAAAAAAATTCCATTTCATAAAAAAAGGAAAATTATATATAAATATTAATGTTTAAAACATTTATAGATTAGGAAAAACATTTGTGGACATACAGGACCCGCAACTGGGGAGGGGTATTCGGAAGGGTTGAAACGTGCAAGGGAAAAAAATTCCATTTCATAAAAAATAAAGAAAATTATATATAAATATTAATGTTTAAAACATTTATAGATTAGGAAAAATATTTGTGGACATCCGGGACCCGCGACTCCGGAGGGGGAGGGTTGAAAAGTGCAATGGAAAAAAATTCCATTTCATAAAAAATAAAGAAAATTATGTATAAATATTAATGTTTAAAACATTTATAGATTAGGAAAAACATTTGTGGATATCCGGGACTCGCGACTGGGGAGGGGGAGGGGAGGAAAAAGGGTTAAAAGCGAAAAAGTAAAAAATTTCTGTTAATTAAAAATATTTGTTCACCTAATTTTAAAATGCATAATTTAAAAACTGTACAAGAAACTGCTATAAGATATGGTTATCCTTTACATTTGGTTAAAAAAATATTATCTGTATAAACATTTATTTAGTATTAACTGTCTATTTTCTCCTCAACCAAATATTGCAAACATTAAAATGCTAATTTATGCAGCACCATATGATGTTATTGATAAGAACTCCTATAATCTTTAATATATAATAAGTTATTACATGATCTTAAAAATAATCAACACATTGCGTAAAAAAATGTTAAAAAAATTATATAAAAAATAAAAATAATACAAAAAATATAAAAAATTAAAAAATATGTATAATAGGATGGTTGGGTGGGTTAGATGTTAGATTACGGAGGAGGGCGGTGTTGTCTGGATAATACGCAATGGTTAATTATTATATATTTAAACAAAAAAAATTAACTTTACACATAGTATTAAAGTTTATATTTACTTAAAAACTAATATGCATAACTTAAAAATGATCAAGTTATTGAGATAAGATATGGTTGTCTATTGTATTTGTCTAAAAGAAATTATTTGTAAAATATTAGAATAGAAATTATTCTTGGAAATTCTTAGCTATTAAATAATTTTTTTCCTATAATAGATGGCAGCACCATAAGTATATAATTTAATTAATATATTAATCATATAGATGGCAGCACAAAAACATTTTTTCTACTAGAAGTTGTAGTAACATATTCTAGTTAAATAATTAATATAGTAATATTAATAATTGTTTAAAAATAAAAATATAATACTTCTAACAGTAGCATTTATTTTTTTCTAAATATATTATGAATTATATAGTATAATAATATATGTTCTACTAATTTTTATAATTATTGTTACAACTTTGTTTTATTATCTATATGATTTATACTATGATCATAACCTTAACTGTTAGAAAGTCACATGTAGTTTGTATCTAATGTGGATTCACTTGAACTACAAATCTTGCTAGGATTTGGGTATGGTAAATATTTTAGTATATATATGTTTTTTAAGGAATATTATATTATTGTTGTTTTGTCATATTGTTTTTATTTTCTTTAATGAGTATGTTTTTACTAATTTGTCATAGTGAATAGCTTCCAGCCAGTCGGGTGTATTGTGAGTCGAATTCTTAGCTTTTAGCACGACTCATAACAAAAACTGGTTGGATGTTTTTGCTTTTTTGTTGAACTATGCACCCCTGAAGAAGCAGTTTAATAAAAAAGCTTTCTACTGTCTTTTTATCCATTTACCTTTCATTATTTTGGTAATCTGCCTTCTATTTCACTTCAAACTTCAACTGTTTCAATAAGATTGCTGAGACAAAGTCCAGCAAATTTCAGTCCTTCGAAGATAAATTTAGATAAATGGAATGGAATCTTTCAAGGAATATGGGGAGGTGGATACAGTAATATTTTAGGTTCGGATGGCGCACGGAAAAATCATTTATTTAAAGAATCAAAGCGATGCCGCGTTGAGAAACCACAATACAAAGTATTTTGCCAAAGGCATTTTTGTTATGCACAGATTTTAGCTGAAAGAAGGGCATTTTAGACCCCATACAGATACATCTATTGACGAGAGTATCCCTAGTCCTTGTAACCTAGATCAGGTGAAATAAAAATTTTAAGCAAAAGAGAGAAAGGGTCTCTAGTATTGTCGAGACATTTACCTATAACTGCGTCAATTCGAAAGTTTATTTATTGCACGGGAACAAATTTCAAAGCAGATATCCGTACATTTTTCCGACACCGCACAAATATCTGTAAAGATCAAAGGGTATGCCGCAACGGGGGCGAGCAATGGTATTTTACCTTCTAATAATAATAAAGGGGTAATATTAAAAGATGTTGAATATAGAAGTATTAGGGAATTCATGAATGAATATGGAGGTATCCAATAGAAGAAATATTTAGAAGAAACGAAAGAAATTGGTTGAATAATGTTAATATTAGGGTGGAAAAGGGTGTCTTTATGTTAATACCAGAGAGATAGAAATTGCGGGAGCAGAGAGTTAGGGGACTGGAGGTTTTGGAAAAAGAGTTAGTGAGTACTTGAGATTAGAGTAAAAGAGTTAGTGAAATATTGCGGAAAGATAAATTCTACCAGAGGAGTGTGAGCAGAGAAAGCGATGGTGTCCAGGATCTGGTTATTGGGTAAGCGAGCTCATGCTTTTCCGAGCACTTAATATTTTACAATTATTTTCTAAATTGCATTGATATATTTTGAGGCTTTCCATCTTTTCATTTTTAGCAATAAACATTTTTATTGCAATGCAAACTTAATAAGATAGTTTCGTAGTAGTATTTTGGATATGTGTCTATTAATATTCTTCTTTCAATAAATAATATTCTTGATAATTTCTGTTTGTTTATTAAGTGTATAGTTTCTATTTCTTTGTTTCGGGTAAATTGACGAACCTGGTTTTACTTCTTTAACACGTTACGGCCTTATGTAATACGAATATGTGTAAATAGCGAGTATATCATTTAAGTAATATGTGGTAATGTAGAAATAATGAGTTTCGTAATAATCAATTAACAAGATAAAGTAAGAGAATCTGACGCCCGAACAAGATGACTGTAAAAATACTGGTTTCATTGGTTTATTGTATGGTAATATATGAATTACTCTGGTTATATAATGTCCATTTATCCATATATTTTTTAGTAATTTGGTAATCTGCCTTTTATTTCTCTTCAAACTTCAACTGTTTTTAATAATATGATTGTAAAAATACTGGTTTCATTAGTTTATTTAATGGTATTGTCTGAATAACTTTGGATGTATTTATAAAAGTATTTATATATATATATATATATATATATGCATAAATATTAATGTTTAAGTTTGGGAACCGCTGCTCTAGAGAATCGCAATAAAAGAAGAAAAACTAAGATACAGACATAAACGAAGAAAAGGTAAAGGATCAAGAAAGTTAAAAAGGGTAAAAATAAATAAATAAATAAATAAAAATAAATGGAAACACTACAAGGTCTATTCTCGACCGAAAACAACAACATCATCCAAATGATTAATAAAATAAAAAATACGGCTTATGTTGCGAATCTCTGAGACTTTTCTTCGAACTCTTGTCTCTCCCTGAACTTTGTTCGGTCGGCGTCAATGGTTTTTAATTAAAAATTTTAAAGTCAACAACAATTCAGGCTTTATTTTTAAAACGTAAATATTTTTATCCTTTAAATGCAGTCGAAACAGTTTTAGAAAAGAGTATCCCCTCTCAATCTTCTCCTCGTCATATAACCACGCCAGTGCGCTTGTAAGAGCGTGGCAGCCGCATCTTGCTTTCCGAGACGTTCTTCGCGATCTTCCTCTCTTTTGATATCCAAATATATCGCCTGCTTTTCGGCGTATATTTTCCCTAAATTCCTGCTGATTTCCATCTCACTCGAAAATGCACTCCATTCTTCTTTTACTTGCACCTAAAATGAAATTTTCTTTATTAAAACCAAAGATTTTCAATCGACCAGCAGAAGCACACTGGTGTGCCATTGTATCTTAGGTGTGTCATAAAAATATTCTTACACCTTATTTCAAACTTTTACGAAATAATTGTATCTATATCACACACACAAACGCATATGTGTATATTATATATGGGTGATTCTACGATAAGAGGTTTCAAGTACATAGAGGATACGGCCAAAAAGAAAAAATTGAGTTTTATCAAAAACCTTTAAATTATGATTTTTGTCCCGTTTATTTACCTTTTCATGTAAGAGCAAGTCACTTTATACATATTTTACAACTTTTTCTGGTCAGTGATTCTCTCCCCTGACAGTTATCTTGGCAGGGGAAATACGGCAGGGGAGAGACATTTTCATGATAAATTCAATTCTTTTAAATGACTGAATTAGTTTTTGGGTTAATTGTATATTTCACTTTAATTATTACTGTATTGTTTAAAAAGGGCAGTAAATGCAATTGAATTAAATGAATATGATAAGTTTTATAACTTAGGAGGGGAGATACACGATCACCTTGCGAAACTACTACACCGCACGGTCGCGTCACAACAACTAAAAATGGCGACGCTTAAATGGCTTGCGCATTTAGTATTGCTAACTTCAAGCCGATAGATGTCCTTAAGCGCTACTTCCAATATTGCCATCCTTGAATTTATGTTTGTTTCAGCGGAACGAAATTTGACAGGGTAGATACACAAAAAAAGCAGGACGAAAGTTGATTTTAAAAGTTATTTGAAATTAACAAAATTATTTTATTTGTTATTTTATAATGCGTAAGTATAATTACTTAAATTCTAATTAAACATACTTTAGTTAAACACCTGATGGAAAAAATATATTTATTGTTTGAAAGTTAAATTGAAACCAGCAAGGGGACATGCCAGGATAGAGGCATTTTTAGACTTTGTAAGAAATTTCAGAAAAATGTATTTTAATTAGGCATTCAATCGTGATGTTATTTAATAAAGTATATTATGATGATGCGATTCATTGCAAAAAATAGCAACATATAGAATAAAAAGTCTGTTTTAAACGGATTGCCGTACAAATTACCTCTTATCGTAGAATCACCCATATATATATAATATGAAACTTATTTTGTAAATGATTTTGTGAAAGGAATTTATAATGCGCTTAAATATGGAGTTTGTAGAATACTGGAGGTAATGTAATTTTTGAATATTGTTACAGTCACCTACAGGATTCTTTTTCTTGAAGATGGGGATACATAGCATTAATAATTATTGTACAGGATCACACAAAAGAGTTTCATCATACTATCGTCTGTGTGCGGTAACTACTTAAAATGCACTTCAGTGCAATTATGTTATTTGAAACTCTACGCAGGGGCGTAAACCACCCTAGTCGCGTAGGGGGGTGTAGGCTCATAAATTTCCGACTCCAAGAAGAAAAATTTCCAAGTACTACGGCCAACATGAGGACTAATGTATATATATATGTATGTATGTGTGTGTGTGTGTGTGTGCGTGTTATATACATATACAGTGTCTCACATAAGTAATGGGACACTTGTGCTTTACAAAAAGAAACTAATCAAATAAATTAAAAAAAAAATGTACACATTTTTTTGTGGGTGTGTTTCATACTTAAATTTAGTAAAGATTATTGCATAACATACATTTTGTCAAAATATTAAAATATTAATTTAATAAAAATACAAATGTTTAGAACGGAGCAAAAAATAGCTCACATAAGTGATGGGACACCATTATATATTCAATAAAAATCGTCTGAAATAAGCAATAAAAATATTTTTGGGGGTTTTATTTTTACTTAAAAGCAATTGGCAATAATTTATAAAATCGTCTGCAGTATTTCTCCCCAGTTTGTTTTGGAATTTTAGTGTTTTTTAGCTCTGTGTAGCCATGAATGCTAAACGAAAAGAAACTTCGCCTGAAATTCGAAAATTAGTTATGAATTTGCATATTGAACGTGGAAAATCTATTAGAAAAACTGCTGAAACAGTTAACTTGAGTCATTCAACAGTTTTCAATATCATTAAACGGTATAAAAAGAATCATATGATTCAGGATAAAAGAAGACCATCAAAGCTATCCAATGGAATAAATCGAATTATTGTTCGAAATATTAAAAAAATCCAAGAAATAGTGCTTCAAAAGTTGCTGCTGAGGAAGCAGGACGTTTCGGTCCCGCCATTTCGGTCCTGCCATTTCGGTCCCGCCGTTTCGGTCCCAAGACATTTCGGTCCCGAGACACTTCGGTCCCAAGACATTTCGGTCCCTAGCCGTTTCGGTCCCAAGACATTTCGGTCCCGAGCCATTTCAGTCCCTTCTCCTGCACACTGAAATTTTATGAAATAAGACATAATTTTAAAGGGAACATTGCAGAGTTTTTAAATTGAAAGCCATAAAATTTTAGTATAATGCGATTATAAGTGCCGAAAGCCGCAAACACGTAATCCAAAATATTATAATTCACACAAATTTTGTATGGTAATCCTAATGACAATTGGTAATCCTAATTCTCAAAACAGTTTGTAATTTTAATATAAAAATTAAATTAATATTTTATTAAATACATTTATTAATTAACAACATTATTAATTTACATAATGATTTTTACCTTAAAATAAACCCAATACATAATTAATTTTATATTCAATACATCATTATATTTCCTAGTAGTTCTAAACTGAAATTTATCTTTTACTTGCTTATTTATTGTATACTAGCTGTTACCCGTGACGTCGTTCACGTAGCATTAAAAAAAAGGTAAACTCTTTAGTTAAACAAAACGTTTCATTAATAATAATTTAAAATATATATAACACATATCTTATAGGAGGCTATGCAGTAGTTTTTTTATGGGGGACTTAAAGAACTCGGTCAAATAAAATGGAAATGTGTTAGATAATATGAGCAATCGCGAAAATGAAATTGCAACCACTTATACTGTAGAACAGCTGTAACGCACCCCAATTGTACACAAATCATGTTGTAGTGTATTTTAGAATTCCATATCAAAGAAAGAAAAATCATATGTTAAACCTAGGTAATAAAAAAAATCCAACATTTCCATAATACATAACTTCGCCGGCCCATTCTTTTCTTCAGCTGTGTATATGATCTATGTGTTTGTAAATATTCTAAATACAATGTTAAAATTTTGCTTAGTTAGAAAAAGTGTAACGAAGATTAAAATTCGCCTTTAGCAATTTCTAATAATAGACAGAAACTTACTTGGATTCTTTTTTACAGTCCTGTATACTACGTGCAAATATTTATACGACCGCATATTTAGCTTAAATTATTCAAGCAAAAACCCGATTAAAATTATTGAATTCATATTTCCGGGAACCGCTATTGCACAGGTGACCATATATCCAGTTTATTGTATAGTCCGATACATGATTTATTCAAATTCTACAAACATCTCTTATTATACTAAATGTAGCTGAACTTCAGGATGCATTAGTTTTCCTTAAAATATATACGATAATTGTAAAAGCTCTTCAGCATTCTTTTCTAATAGACCATACTTTAAATACAATATCTGAGATCTGGACACAGGTCCAAAATCTTTTATGCGTCTGTGTAAATGAACAACAAATGTGATGCAAATCATACTTAACTGCAAGCATATTGTAGTAAATTTCAGTATTTATCATTGTATTGATTAATCTCAGTATATTAATTTCATCATGTTTGAAATAGTGCAACGCAATTAAAATACGCTGAGAATATTTTTCCCCTTGGACTATTATATTACCGAACATTTTTCTGTGATCTTGTAAATGAATGTTAAATCTTTTCATCCCATTTTCTATAGAAATCCTGTTTTAGTGCATTTCAGAAATTGATATCAATTTCAATATTATTAAAATAATCTTAATAAAATAACATTATTAAAATGCGCTGCAAATGGTTTTTCTTCACAGACCATTATATATTGAAATACTTTTGAGCTCCCTGTACGCACACTATAAGTACTACACTTAACATATTCAATGGTAACCATGTTCTTGTGAACCTTAAAAATGCATGTAAATTTCCATTACATTTAAAATTATGTAACATTATCTAAACACACCAGAAATGATTTTTCCTCCTTAAACCATAATGTAAAGTCTCCTTATGAGTGCTCCTGTGATTCAGCTATAATTGCTACCTGGCGCATTTTCAATGCCGCACATGCTATGGCAAAACTCAATAACGTAAGTTATTTTCGTATGAATCCTACTATATTTACTCAAGTTGAAACACGGACAAACAGACTGCAGACCCCAGGCACTCGGCATCCGGTATACAGACAGGCTGAAGTCGTAAACACTTTTAGACCATGTTAGATGTTAGAAAGTGTCAAAATGAAGGTAGTTTCCGTAAAACGAAAAAAAAAAAAAAAAAAAAAAAAACAGTGTTAGGAAAAATCTACTTCAAAACTGTGTTTTAGGTGGCATTTTTGTATAATTTGTACATATATGTTTTGCATACCATAAAAATTTATAGAAATTTATTGTAAAAAAATATTCTTAAAAGTGACAACATATTTTTACTTTTTAAGAGCCAAAAAAAAGTGGAATTAATATCCATTTACAAACCTGTTTCCAGCACACTTCGAGCGCATTATGCGAAATTGAGATATTGACTGAGGGAATGTATTTTCTCACAATTACATTAAATCTTTAGATTTTAAGCCCGATAGTACATTTTTAAAGTGATTTTTATTTATATTTGAAGAATTGAACAATTTTAAGAATTAACACACAAAAATATATTTTTTTAATTATTAGTTGAGTTTTTCTTACTTTCTAAGAATGGTAAAAAGTATTTTTCATTGATCATTACGTTATTTACGATATGTATAAATTATTAACATTTTCTAATCATTTAATACTTAATCTTTAAAAAACTTATTTCATTTTAAAATTAAATATTTATACTAACCACGCTCAGACGATAAACTTAATTTTCTTTAAATAATAACTTTTGATATCATAATTCAATCTCTTTTCATTACAACATCAGAGCATATTTATTTTATTTTTAATATGTGACGTACAGTCGTCTCTTTTTAGCACTTACTCTAAATTACATTGTGTTATTAAAATGAAAACTTGAAAACTTATACTTTGTTTCAGATATGACGTTACATTGATAAGTTTAAAATTCTTAATGGAAAGTAATCCTGTGACGTCACAATTGGTAAAAAAATTGAATTGTATAGCCTCGAACCGAAAGAAAGAAAAAGGTTCATTTTGATTACGGATTAATACCTGGAAAAACTACTAAAATATTTATTTTCTTGTAAAGTGTGAAGTTATATTCTTGTGAAGTCTTCTAAGTGTAAAAGAAATTTTACATAATCGTCTGCCTGATATAAGAAGAAAAACAGTATTCCTCTGACGTCACAATTGGTAAAATTGCGGTTTTTAACCTCGAACCGAAAAACAGAATAGGGTCCATTTATTTAATTCATTTTGTTATATCACGTGAAAATCTTTCAGTTGAAAATTAATTACAGAAGATAAATAATTATTCCGGTTTTTTTATTTTTTGGCAACAAAAAAAGAAAGATGATTAAATATTATGGAAATTTTTTCAATTTATTCTGTATGAAAAATAGTGAAATTTTGAATTATTAAGAAAAATATTTGAATAAAATAAATAAAAATTAGCCTATGTTCATTTCAAGCCAATAATCTATCTATATACAAAAATTCAAAGACATTAATCCCTCCGTTTTGAGGCCAAGTTCATTCCAATTTTCGGACACACTTTCACATTTATAATATATATATAAGGATTTAAAACTACAGAAATTTAAAACAATTAGTATAGTTAAAAATTAAACTAAAATAAGTATTATTATTGTTTTTTCTGGGAAAGTAGGAGCGAAAAGGTGATACAAATAAATAAATAAATAAAAGCTTAGTTTTGACACTTAAAAATTGAAAATAAAATTATTTAAAGTAACAATATATTACATTTTAATATATTTTATTAAATTATACACTATATTTTATATATAACATTTATATTATTATTTTTTAAAATATTATTATATTTTATATAAATAAAAAAAATAATCATCTGTTTAGAGGTCCAGTTTCAATAAAATTAACTCAGAAAAATTGTCTTCATGGCATGAGAAGACTGTTAAACAATGCAATCATTAAATACTATTATTATTAGTAAAAAAAAGTGGCGGAGGCAAATTTCTAAAAACAATTTTTTTTCATAGCATACCCAGTTACTAGATCACTATTGCTTTCGCAATGTTAATAATGGAAAGTAACTTATGAAAACAAATTTATAAGATGCAACATTGTATTATAAAAATAATAAAACAAATAAGAAATTTGTTCTTCAATAAATATATCTCATTTCTGAATTATCAAAGGAGAGGGTGTAGGTGGGTGATTTGAGGAAATACGTATATATTATAACTTATAACTGTCTAATTGAATTATTAAAGACATTTATTATTAAACTAATTCGAAGAAAAAAATAAGCACTGTTTTTTTTAATTATTTAATTAATGCTAATTTAAAGGTTCTAAAAAAATGTACGTAAACAGCCAAAAAAATATTTATGGCAGTTTATATAAAATACGTTTTAGTTTATAGTAGTTTATAGAAGTTTATATAAAATACTGATACTAATAATTAATAATAAAATTTAAAATAATTATTCTGATTAATAATAATCTATATAATAAAGGCCAAACGTATCTGTGCGTAACGCATACGTCATGTTTTGAATGGCAACACTTTCCGATGAAATTTCGGTTTTGCAATTTTCGCTATTGTAAATTTTTAAACTTCTAGACATTGCACGTTTTCAATCTTTATACCATCGTTTAGAGAAAAAAATGCACTTTTAAATGCCGTTTGTTAGAAAACTGTATCTAAAATTGTTTTTGAGATAGTAATTTTTTTGTAGTTTTTGGTTCAATTTCTCTAATGGTGGCAACTTGAGTATCGCATTTATGTGGGAAAAGAGAAAAAATAGCCATAGAGTAAAAGAGAAAAAAAATAGAGATGCAGTTTAGTGGCTGGAGGTGACGCCAAAAATGTAACTCTAAAATTCGCTGCATTGCATCACTGCACAACGGCGTGCTTTCACAAAAAAGAAAAACTTTTAGCGATGCAATTTTAATTCATAATACAATGAAATGCTATTTTATAATGCTAAAATATATGCAGATCTTTTTCATTTAGAGAAAAAATGATGTTGAAAAATTCGGTCTCTGTTCCATGTGATTGTTTTGTTTAGGTCGAATGAGATACTTATATCGGAAGAATAACGCCCATCAAACCGTTTTAATCGCATACTGCACCTCCATCTATCTCTTTTCTCCATGGAAAATAACAGATCACTGTATATTTTAGTTGTCATTTTTTTCATAGCAACTGAAAAAAAAAAAAAAAAAAAAAAGGGTAATTAAAAACCTGTTATGTCAATATATCGTCGGCTATAAAACCCGGTGAATGTTATTGGTTTTATTTCGTTTTTATCCATGAATTTAGTGACTTTTAGTTCGTTGTAAACTTACTTTACAAAAGATATATCAATTAACCTTTACAAAAATGTATTTTAAAGAATATCTGGGTGTCATATTTTCTTAGTTGTTTTTAAAAACTGAGAATGCAATTTTATTCTTTGGCGAAATCTTTGGCTAATAACTGCTATCTTGCGTCTAATACGCAGGGCCGTAGTGAACAGTAGGGAGGGCTCAAGAGAATGTAGGGGGCTCATAGTTTTTTTTTCTTCTCTCTGATGCAGAAAGATAAATTAGTGCATATTCATCTTGTAGGTACTCTGTTTCTTATTAAACTGTTAAAATAACTTCATTTTATGCTTAGAAAAGTATATGATGATGAAGTTTTGAGTGTATAACTGGTGCAAAATAGCCCATCATGTTAGCTTCATATGTACAAATAGGATGAGGGAGTGTTGAAACACTTATTTTAGATACAATTTAGTAATTCTGCAAAACTGTGAAAGGGTCTCAAAACTAAATTAGATTTTTGAACAGAACTTCATTTGAGTTTTCGGAACAATAATTCATTGAGTGACTTTGGAATCTTTTCCAGGGGGGGGGGGGGCTGAGTCGCCCATAGCACCCCCTTAGCTACGGCCCCGCTAATACGGAAGTACCGATAATTTTTAAGGCTGTATATGATTACATAAATAATATGTTTCATATAAAATTGCTATTTGGAATTAGTTGGCAGTTTAAAAAGCCTATTACGCAGAAAAAATTTATTAGACTTTCCAATTTTAAAATTTAAAAAAGTTTTTCACCTTTACTTTGTAACCTGGGAACCCCGGGTTCGGTATACTAGTACTACTAAAAACCAAAGACAATATCCCCTAAACTTATATCACATTGTTTAATCAAAGAAATTTTTCAGCTCGCTGTGATTTTATTATCACGAATTATAAAAGTTTAAATTTATTGGACTCTTATATTTAACTTTTTATAAAACTTGGGGGGAGGGAGAGAATTAAAAAAATTAAAAAAGGCCCGAATAATATTGAATTTATACCATTTTGCAGGCCCACAACAATTAGAATTTGACTTATCATGTAGGGAGCAAAGAAATAACAAAGGACCAAAGTTGCTGGGACCGAAATGTCTTGGGACCGAATTGTCTCGGGACCGAAATGTCTTGGGACCGAATTGTCTCGGGACCGAAATGTCTCGGGACCGAAATGGCGGGACCGAAATGTCGTGTACCCTGCTGCTGATTTACAAGCATTATGTGGAATAATTGTTAATCCTGAGAATATTAGAAGGGTAATTCGATCTGCTGGATATCACGGTAGAGTAGTCAGGAAAAAATTCTTCGTAAGTGAAAAGAATAGAAAACTCAGACTAGCTTTCGCAAAATCCAACATAAATAAGAATTCTGATTACTGGAATAAAGTTATATTTGCTGATGAGAGTAAATTTAATATATTTGGTTCTGACGGTAGAATCTTGGTGTGGAGAAAACCCAGGGAAAAATTTCGCAAACAGAACTTGGTACCAACAGTAAAACATGGTGGAGGAGGAGTTATGGTATGGGGGTGTATGTCGTCCGCTGGAGTTGGTAATCTTGTTTTTATTGACAGTATAATCGATCAGTACAAGTAATTGATATTTTAAAGCAAAATTTGAAATCTTCAGCACGAAAATTGAACCTTCATAACGATTTTAAATTCTACCAGGACAATGACCCCAAGCACACTGCTCTGAACGTTAGACTCTGGCTGCTATATAACTGTCCTGAAATAATAAAAATACCACCACAATCTCCAGACTTAAATCCCATAGAGAATATTTGGCAAGAATTGGAATCAAGAATTCGCAAACATACCATTTCTTCAAAACAACAACTAAATTCGGTGCTTCAAGAAGAATGGGGGTAAAATCACTCCAGAAATCACAAAAAAATTAGTCGAATCCATCCCAAAAAGATTAAATCATGTTTTAAAAGTAAAAGGGAATTCAACAAAATATTAAAACCTTTTAAAAAGTAAAATTTTTGGATAAATATTTGATGGAAATGTAAGTGTCCCATCACTTATGTGAGCCATTTTTTGCTCCGTTCTGAACAATTGTATTTTTACTAAATCAATATTTTAATATTTTGACAAAATGTATGTTATGTAATAATTATTACTAACTTTAAATATGAAACACACCCAAAATTTTTTTGCACATGTTAGTTTATTTATTTTATTGCAGTTTCTTTTTATAAAGCACAAGTGTCCCATCTCTTTTGTGAGACACTGTATATCTATCATAATTCTCAAGATAATTATGACTTAGTGTATCGAGATGGTCAAATAATCTTATATCATGTTATTATTAATCTTATATAACAATATATTTTCCCCATTATTAGAAGATCTGCTGATGGAATACAATAACCGTACCACCCGAGAGGGGCATGAGTAATGCATAATACGAATAAACAGTCACATGACTTTTCAACGATACATCACATGAAAGGTGTCGGTTAAGTTTAGAAAAGATGTCGCCCGTGAGGGTAAAGTAGGTATCCAATGATATGTCACAAGAGAGATGTAGGCCAAATTTTGGAAATTGTCCTCTCTCCCAGAATAGACTCTTCCTTTAACTGTGAATTTTTCTTATATGATAAATAATTTTATGGGAGGGTCCCGTAAAAAAATCCGATCTAAAATGATAAAGCGCTACAATTTCAAAAAAGATCGAAAATTGTCTCCGGTAGGGAAATATGAGGAGGTCAGAAGGAAGGGAGAAAAGCTTATAATATGAAAGAGTGATATGAGGGTTTTCTTATGATATGCCACATGATAGGTCCAAAAAAGTATGGAATTTTTCGCCCCCCCCCACATTAATCCTCTCGGGAGTAGAAATTTTAAAATATCGCGGAAGCACGTATTTAATTAGTTTTTAATACTTTTATTTTCTGCCGTTTCATGCTCTTATTTTAAAAAAAACTGCTGAAATGCGCCAAATGTTCTAAATTTTTCGATAGCCCACCCTTTTAACCCCGTTAGCAAGAAGATTTTTAAAATCGTTGCATTATGCGTTTAATATATTTTTGATAAATGAAGTTTCTGAAATTTCACGCTCTTACCTTAAATGTTTGCTGAGTTGTTCCAGAATTTTTGACTCCCTCCCCCCTCTTGTCCCTCTTAGGGGGGTGATTTCAAAAAGTCCATCTTAGTGCACGCTTATATCATAAGAAGTGTTTTCTCTCCAATTTTCATGGTTCTAGATTCAGTAGTTTGGGCTGAGCATTGATTATCTGTCAGTCAGGACAAACTATTCTATATATTTATAGATACCTCTACTAACTGACCCGCCCGCCGTTGCCCTGGCATTTGATAAAATATATAGTTAGATACATCACATAAATATATTAGGTGCAATGTATAGATATATAGCAAATAAAGTATTAAAACAAAATATGTAAGTTTTCAGGTGCGAATTCATTAAATTTTCAAATTATACTCAAATTATTCTCTTTTTTTTTTTTAATAAATAAGGCAATTAAATAGAGTACATAGATTTGCTGTCTCTGTGTGAAAACATGCACCAAATACCAAACAAATAAACGAAATACATTAAGTCAGATGTAAAATTCTGGTTTTTTTTTTTTTTTTTTGTCTACCCCCCCCCCTTCCCCCCAAACACATGGGCATGCACATCAGTCACAAAAAAAAAAGTACTCGTAAAGTTGAAATGCCTTTTGAAGATCGATTTAATCATCAATTAGCTTTAATCAGTCAAAAGTTGCGCTGTTTCATCCTCCCCCCCCCCCCCCCCAAGGCCGAAATTTTTTTAAAGCTTCAAATGATTAAATTTTTATTCTTATCTATACACACACACACACACACAAAAAAAAAAAAAAAAAAAAAAAAAAAAAAAAAAATCTATCCATAAAATAATCAAAATATTTTTTATGCAGTGAGACAAAATTATATCTGTACTGTAACAAAATTTTTAAAATATAGAATATTTTACATTCATTGACATTTGAACTTCAAAAAATAAATTTACTTTCTTAGTTGTTGAACCTTGAGATAATAAAAATAAAAAGTCATGTAGACAAAATTTATTAAAATACTACATTACTCTTAAATATTAATGAAATAAAACTAATTAAATATAAAAAGATCTATAGTAGAGATATATAGAGAGTAGATTTTTTAGAGCTCCAGCAATTCAAAATGGTATATGTATATGGGCTGAAATTTTATCAGTATGCTTTTTATTATGTGTGTTCCTGTAATCACTGTCGAAAATAGAATTACATAACCCACATTGCACTTTTTGTCTCTTACATTTAGGTGGGGGTGTAAATAATACAAAAAATATTGAATTATAAACCAAAATATTCTCATATCAATACTTTTTAATTGAATATTTTCGTACTATGAGTCAGAATACTAACGGTTTAAATAAAGAGTTAATGTAGGTTCAGTTTGTTTTGTAAGTGACACATAGGGTGGGAGATTCGGCGTCCAGTCGTCTAGGTTTCCAAGTTTTACGTTGAAGAGAAAACAATGTTCTGTCTCTCTATTTTTTAGCAATCAGTTAAAATCTCTTTGGCATTTTTATGTAAAATTAAAATCTCTTGCTTGAGGAATATTTCAGAGACAAAAATTTCTCAAAAATACGAGATTTCTTAATATAAGTTTTAACTAGCAGGGGAGACCGAGCTTAGCTCGGTCAAAATTAACTTTGTGTTCAACTCGATATAGTATTTTCACTGTATCATTAACTCTGTATTATTACTGTAAAACATATTTATAATAGTATTATTTAGAAAAACAATCAATAAGAAAATTATGTTTTTATGCGCATATTTATAAATTTTATTTTATTTTAAATTTTACAACGAAAGGACATCGATCTAAATCATTTTTTTAGCTCGACTCTGATTGGTTTAACCATGCATCTCGAATCCTCTTAAGAATGTATAAAAAAATTCTTTACATTCTGAAAGACAATATTTTTTGCTAGATATAGCCAAATTTGGAGGCATTCTTTCATTTGGCTTCAAATACGTGTTTTGGTTTTCGTAATTTTTATAGTCGATTTTTTGGCCATATGTCGCCAATATTTTGTCAAATATCACCAAGTTATTGGCTTTTGCCATATTCTCGTGACTCTGACCCGTATTACCCAAAATGAGCCACTAATCAAATTTGATCAAGCATGTGACATAGCTCAATCGTCTTCAGGTAATCAAAAACAGTAGAATATAAAATGGAATCAAAATCGTTTAAGCCATTTTTTAGGTAAAATTAGCTTGGCAGCATTCAGCAATGAAGCGAAATGACCCACTAATATAATTTTGTTTAACATGCGACTCAGCCCAATAGTCTTCACGTGACAAAAAACGTTTTGTTTCAAAATTTAGGTAAAATTGATTGAGTCGTTGTTATATATAATTAGAATGACCCTAGCTCATTGAGATCCAAAATGACCCACTAATAGAATTTTCGCGAGCATGTGTCCAAGCCAAATGGTTTTCTCTTGCTCAAAAACGATATAATACAAAGTATAGTCAAAATGGTGAATACCATTTTCTATATAAAATTAGCATGACCCATCATGACCGACAAATGACCCTTATAATCGAAATCTCTCGAACGTGTGGCCTAGCTCATTAGTTTTAGCATGCCGAAAAACATTAGATACAAAATTTAGATAAAATCGATTGAGCCGTTTTTTAGATATAGTTAGCTTGACCCTGACCCCTTATGATCCAAAATGACCCATTGATCGAATTTTTTCAAAAATCTGTCATAACCCAATGATTTTCTTGTGCCCGACAACGATAAAATACAAAATTTAATCAAAATTGCGCGAAACGTTGTCTAGATAAAATTAGAATGACCCAAAAGTGGCCCACTAATCGAAATTTCTCGAACATGTGACCTACCCCAATGATTTTCTCATGCCAAAAATATGTTGTATACAAAATTTCGTTAAAATCGACCCACCCATTCTTTAGATATAGCTTGACCTTGACCCATTAAGACCCACAAATGACCCTTATAATCGAAAGCGCTCGAATATGTGACTTAGTCCATTAGTTTTCTCGTTTCTAAAAATTGTTACATACAGAATTTCGTTAAAATTAATCCTGCCGTTCTTTAATTATATATAGCTTGACCCAGACCCTTTATTATCCAAAATGACCCATTAATCGAAATTTTTCGAACATGTAACCTAGTCCAGTGATTTTATCATGCCAAAAAAATGTTGCATACAAAATTTCATTAAAATCGATCCACCTGTTCTTTAGCTATAGCTTGACAATGACCCATTATGACCCATCATGACCCACAAATGACCCTCATAGTCGAAATTTCTCAAACATGTGATTTAGCCCATTAGTTTTCTCATGTCAAAAAACTGTTACATACAAAATTTCGTTATAATCCATCACGCCGTTCTTTAAATATAAATAGCTTGACCCAGATTCTTAATGACCCAATATGACCCATTAAAATTTTTTCTCGAACATGTAACCTAGCCCAATATTTTTCTCGTGCCCGAAAACCATAGAATGCAATTTTTAGTCAAAATTGCGTGAGAAAATCTCTAGATAAAAATAGCATGACCCACAATGACCCCAAAAATGACCCACTAACCGAATTTTCTCGAACATGTTACCTAACCCAATTGTCTTTTTGTAATCTTAAACGATACAATATAAAATTTGGTCAAAATCGTTAGAGCCGTTTTTTAGATAAAAATGGCTTGACCCATAATGACCCAAAAATGACCCACTAATCGAAATTTTTCGAACATGTGACCCAGCCCAATAGTTTTCTCGTGCCAAAAAACGATTGGATAGTAAATTTCCTTAAAATCGATCCAGCCGTTCTCCAGATATATATAGCTTGATCTTGACCCATTATGACCCAAAATGACCCAATAATCGAATTTTCTCGAACATGTGACCTAGCCCAATGGTCTTCTCGTGCCCGAAAATGGTAAAATCCAAATTTTTGCGAAAATCGTTAGAGCCGTTTTTGAGATAAAATTTACCCCCCCCCCCCCCCACACACACACACACAATTTTTGCTCGCATTATAGTATAAGATTCTTTCTAACGATAAATTTTAAAGCAGCATAACAATTCGGTATTACCCCTCACTTTTTGGACTAAACAAAATGTAGGAGAATAATAAAAATATTTAAAAAATTGAATAGAATTGGTTCAGGAAAAAGAAAACGAACGTATTATTTCTGAGAGAAGTAATCTCGTATAGACTGTAAAATATCCAGATTATTTCGAGATAAAAGCTCAAAGTATTTGGGTATATTCAATTTCCATCCTGTATCATATAAATTTCTTAGCACTTTTTAAATCAATCAAAAATTATGTAAAAAAAGTAAATAAAAACAATTTCTCATTTTTAATTTAATTTTTTTAAATAAAAAATCAAAATAAAACACAAAATTAGTTAGGAAAAAAATAAAACCATAATTATTTTCAATTAAAGGTAAAATTTGTATAGAGTGGAAAATATCCAGATTTTGATATGGAAAAATACCAAATATTTGTATGTCAGTTTTGAATTTTTATCGAATACCACCTAAATTCCGTGATACATATTTTTAACTAAATTTAAAGTTTAGATATATGTATGTTGCGGCCAATACCCGGAGCCTGGCCAATTCTAGAACTGGCCGGCCAATACCCGAACTGGCCAAGCTTCCTGGCCAAAACCGGAAATACATGAAATGAATAGCGTATATCGGGTTTTGGCCGGCCAATTCGCGAATTGGCCGGGAAGTCTTGGCCAACATCCGAACTATGATGCATAGGTACCAATTTTTTTGTAATTAAAATAATGTAACATTAAAATGTATAGTAAAAAAGATTCCCATTGATTATATTGAAACGAAATATTTTTGTATACCTAACTAAATTAACCAAAAATAGTGCACAATTCCCTTTCAATATCGAAATTAATTGATAAACCAAATACGAAGACAATTACAAGTTAACCGGAAACTTTACTCGAGTAAGATCACGCAGTGGCGTAGCTATGTTTTTTGGCGCCAGGGGCCAGCAAGAAATTTTGCGCCCCCACCACAATATAGATATATAACAATTTCTCTCAATTTGGCGCCCCTAGGCCTCGGCGCCCGGGGCGGACGCCCCCCTTGCCCCCCCTTAGCTACGCCACTGAGATCACGGACAGGCTGACGTCTAGACTATTTGAATTCATAGCCACTTCCAACTATGTTATAAAGTATTAAGCCGAGTGCTTACATCTATTTCGCGAATTGGCCAATTGCATCTGGCCAGTTCGCGAATTGGCTGGCCAATTCTAGATTTGGCCAGTCATTTTTTTTAACGTTGCCGGCCAATTCGGGAATTGGCCGGCCAGTTCTAGAATTGGCCATTTTCGGGTATTGGCTGCAACATATTTATAAGAAGAGGTTTCTTTATTTTAATCAGTATATTTTAAAATTTCGAGACACAATTAAAAACTTTCCGACAGTAAATAAATACAGGTAGATTTCGATATCTCGAAATCAGAAGGCACAGGAAAAAAAATCGGAATTTCAAGGTTTCATTCAAAATATCACGGTTACAAATAACAGTAACATTGCTAGAATAGGTACATAAATATTTTTTTTTTTGTCATACCGAGGTTTCCGATTACACAATATTTGATAAATCAAAATTTTTCTGAATAGTTTTATCAGAATTTTTTTTTATATATTAATAAGTTATATTAATCAATTAGTAAATTAAAGTAATTTGTAAATTACCAATTAGTTAATTAATAATAGTTCCGGCTAAGGATAAATTTATGTTCTATTCGTTCTAAATAAACTTTATAGATTAATACTTTTTTTTTTCGGCTAAATTTAATTTTTCGATCGAACAATTATTTTTTCCCGACTGACGTTTCCATTTTTCCAATTTATAAATTTTTATAGATTAATGCGTAAATACTATTTTTCCGACTAAACATGCCTTTTCCACTGGAAAGGAAAAATTTCCGAATGATATTTTATTTTTTCCAATTTATAAGTTTTTATAGGTTAACCCCTTAACTGGTTAATTCTTTTCGGTTCAATAAATTGAAAATAGCGGACTCACGCCACTATTATTTAAATAAAATATTCGCAAAATTCAGGCTAAACATTTCCGCATTTCAATAGTATGAAAATTTTATTAAAAATAATAGTGGTGTCAAAAAGCTTTAAACGATGCAAAAAGCAAATTCGTCTCACCCGAACGGCGTTCGGGCAAACCAGTTAAGGGGTTAAGACTATTTTGTCTTATCGAACAATAATTTTTCCGAATTGACTTTTTCGTTTTTCCAATTTATAAATTTTTATAGGTTAATGCGTAATACTATTTTTTACGACTAAACATGTGTTTTTCGATGGATCAGAAATTTCGGATTCCAAATGATATTTTCATTTTTCCAGTTTATAAGTTTTTATAGATTAATACTATTTTTTCCGATCGAACAAGAATTTTTCCGACGGTTTTTTCTGTTTTTCCAATTAATAAGTTTTTATAGTAATACTATTTTTTCCGACTAAACATGTCTTCTCCGATGAAGCGGGAAATTTTCCGAATGATTTTTCGTTTTTCCAATTGATAAGCTTTTATAGGTTAATACCATTTTTTTCCGATCGAACAAGAATTTTTCCGATTGACTTTTCCGTTTTTCCAATTTATAAATTTTTATAGGTAAATACTATTTTATACCTAATACTATTTTTTCCGACTAAACACGCCTTTTCCGATGGAACGGGAAATTTTCCGAGTGATATTTCCGTTTTTCCAGTTTATCAGTTTTTATATGTTAATACCATTTTTTTCCCGACTAAACATACTTTTCCCGATTGATCTGGGAATTTTCCGACTGATTTCTTCTTGGGGGGGGGGGGTGTAGCACCCCCCCAAACCCCCCCCGGATTTACGCCCCTGACTCTACGAAATTTGGTAGATGCTAATCAGACTTACTGCGGTATATTGTTCATTGAAAATATCTAGAATAACTTTTACAAATTTTTTACAAGACAAGAATGAAAATCGGATTGATTATACTTTTTACCAATTACTGTTGAAAAACTAATTTCTATTAATATTTATTTAATGTTGCTTCAAGTATCTCTATGTGTGCATTTAACCTATGATGCTTCATATGTTTTTATGTATACATCTGTGTCTGTAACAAACTTTTCGAATGAATTCTAAACTCTCTTCCCAATAACTATGATTTCGTACAAATCTTCAGAAGAAATTTCTTTTACTGTTAATTTTTGGACTGATAAAATTTTTTCATTGGTCTTTTTTTTACGGCCCTTGGCGAGAAATTGTATATTGGATTTTTCTTTTCAACAATCCTGCTGAAATGTCTTGAATTTTAGCTACAGGTCATAAATATAAGTCTGAAATGAAAATATTTGTAACGTTTACAAAGAGTTTTTAATATTGCTATGCCTGTGTATTTAGAGGCTGCGAATTGCACTCTTTGCTGATACAGTAAAACCTCCATGACGGACACTCCCGAATAGCGGACACTTCTATTTAACGGACAGTTTTCCAATCCCCACTCCCCAAAACTACATTTTTGTATGTTTAACCTCTGAATAACGGACATTCCGAATTGCGGACACTTTATTCTCCGATAAAGGATGAAAAAGTATTTTTTAAAAGAAAAAAAAAGGGTAAAAAAAATAGAAAAATAGTTAAAAGGCCTCATAATTTATCAGGACAATGTGTCACAAATTTTGCGATCACAGATAAATGTAGATAAAGAGCTGGGGGAAATTCCTCCCCCCCCCCCCCACACACACGTTCAATGCTAAATTCAGGGGATTGCCCGGAAGGATTATTTCTCTGAGCATTGAAATGTCATCCAAGAATATTATGAGATTTTATGCTTTTGGAAATCAAAAAGTGCTATCCCCATTCGGAACTCTACAATGTCCAATAACGTCACATAGAAAAACAAATTACATGTAATTTCAAGCAAAAGTGAACTTTTGTAATAGATTTTTTTGACGAGAATATAATAAGCAGTGGATAAAAGTGAGCTGTTTTATTACCTTTGTGTAAACTGTTTTATTTCATTTTTATTGCTTACGAAATAATTTTGCTTTCTGATCAATTATATAATATAGGTTTTAGGACATATAAAAGTAAATTAATAAAACATTAAGCATTTCATAGTTATTTTTGAATCTCTGAGGTTTTCCCAAAGCGGACACCTCCGAATAGCGGACAATTTCTGCGTCCCCGAGGTGTCCGTTATTTGGAGGTTTTACTGTATTATGTGTCGTTTTTAAGACTCTTATAGAGTAAAATGTAAAAAATAAGCGGTTATTTTCAAGTATTTATGAATAAATCGTTTTATTTTTTCTTTTAAAAATGATTAATAAAAACTACAACTTACTTTTTATAAATTTTAACTTTCCCACTTTTCCACATTAATATTGAATTATATGACACGAAAGACGATTACTTACCTCCAGCTCATTCAAAGTCTTATAGTTCTTTTCTTCGATCCATTCAATGAAAGATTTTGTTTCTATAGATTCCTACAATTCATAAAAAAAAAGAAAAGAAATAAATTAGAAAGTAATAAGTAGTATTGTAACAATATCGATCAATTGAGAGCATTAAGAGAAGATTTACAATCTTTGGTCATGGAAAAGAAGGCCTTAATTTGGAAATGTGATTTCTTGAACTAGGATAAATACAGGATGATTATAATTAAAATTGCGATTTAAAAAATCGATATTTTCAAAACTAGTGATCAGAATGACTTAATATTTTAGCAGAACAATTGCAAGGCAATTGAATTTTGTTTGGCGAAGAAAAAAAAAATAGTTATCTAAAATGTACCAATGGATAGGGTTTTCAGGCTAATGTCATTCAGGCCTGCATAATACATTTCAGGCTAATGTATTATGCAGGAAAATACCAAAAATGCATTCATTTAACACAAGAATGTTGCTAGCCAAAAGAAAAAAAAATAGAGTTCAGGGATATACTACAAATTTATTAGCGAAAATGCAAGAATATGTGTTTACATCGACAACAGCGGTATATGAAAAAAAAAAACTTCATGGAACAAACACCTTACTGATGATTAAGACAAAAGTTGTTCGATATGCTCTCCGCCTTTTCCGCTACTTATTGAGTGAGCAAAACGCCATAATCGATAACAGATCGGAGAATACCTGTACTGATGCAATGGGTGTGGTGTGTGATGCTTGCATTCAAGTCGGCTAGATTATTAATCCGCCGCTGTAAATAACATTCTTCAGATAGCCCCAATGCCAGAAATCAAATGGGTTTAAGTCGGAGGGAACATGGTGACCACGTTGTTGGAAAATGGCGGCTTATGATCCTATCATCTCCGAAATGAGCACTCAGTATCTGCTTCACAGGAATAGCAATGTGCAAAGGAGCGCCATCTTGCATGGATATTCTGAGATCTGCACACTGACGCTTCTGAACTGCCGGAAGGACACGTTACACAAACGTACTTCATACTGATTGCCAGTAACGGGGTAAGTAAGGGTATCAGCAGGTGTGACCTCCTTCAAGTAAAGCGGAGCGACGATAAACGCTGCCGTTATTCCTCACCACACAGTGACCTTTTCAGACTGAAGAAGTAATAGTTGTCGCTGAGACAGATTCTCGATCGCGCATATCCTGCAATTTTGCATACTTACAGAATGTTGCAAATAAAAATGGACTTCGTCAGTTCACAGAATATTTAGTAGCCATCAGTTATCCCCTTCCATCCGGGCAAGAAATTGTATAGTGCAAAAGATTGACATGCTTTCAGGTTTGCAGGTAGCAAATCCTGCACATGAGTTATCTTGTACGGATAATAATGCAAGATGTTCGGTAGGACTTTACGCACCGTGCTGTTCTGCATATCCAGCATTCGACCAATTCCACATGCACTGCTGATTCTAGCATTACTGTTAGTCTGTTCTTGTAATACTGTCCCCATATATTCCACCGCCGCAGCCCAAATTAATTTCCTTCCTTTATCCCATTTAGCGTCAAATTAACCGGCCTCTTCAAATTTAGAAATAATTTTTCCCAGACCATTTGTGGTTATTGGTCCCCCCTTTTATGGATTTTAATGTTCGAAATTTCGTAATACCTGTAAGTGCAAATCATCGTTCTTATTAAAAAAAAAAAGCTTCAAGAGCAGAGAGCGATCCTTTATAATCTTTGCCTGCCTCTTTTATAGTCTCTGTCGATCCTTTATGATGTAGCACTTAACCAAAGAGCTGGTGGTCTGCATTTTTATGCCAGCTATTTCTGCGGTGCGCAAGTGCACGTCAAGTATTATTAATTGTTATATTTCCTGATAATGTGAACCCTGACAATATCCCTGACTATCGGCAAAATCTGGAACTTTTTTTTCCTTCGCTAAACAAAATTGCATTGTCTCATGATTGTTCTGCTAAAATATCAAGCTATTCTGACCAGCAGTTTTAAAATTATCGATTTTTGAAGTTGTAATTTTAATTATAATCACGGTATATCAATTCAGAGATTTTTGAACTATATTTACTGAAGTTAAGTTTAAAGAATTTTTTCAACCGGAAATACTTAAAACTTTCCTTCATATACCAAAAAATATATCTGAGTATTTTCAAACTGGGTGGTCAGTTTTCTATGAAACTACTCATCTGACTGTCGCAATATGCGTCCTTTCAAAAGGTAGCTATTTTTTTATTCTATGTTAATTCTAAAATATAGCTCTCCACCCCACCCCACCCCCCCCCAAATGACCGCCATTGTATCAATCAAGAACTTTTAAAACTAAATACCGGTAAAAGATCCAGAGAATGTCATAATCTGAAAAATCTGAAAAATTAGTTTCAGATGTTTGAATGTTGTGAGAAAATGATTGTCCGATTTGAGGCTATTTGGGCATAAACTCCTTCATGAAGAGAATTTCATATATTTTCGACTAAAGAAATTCATGGAGCTTGTCTAAATTTCGAGAACACAATGAAAAAAAAGTATCTTGAGTCGATATTTTTATCCTGGTTCAAGTTCAAGAAAGAAAACTATTCATCAAATACATGTTGTACTTCCTCCGTCCTTAACAAGAAATAGTAACCTTTTTCATTAATAATATAAATTACACTATTTATTTAATCTGATATCCTATCAGTCTTACAAAATACAGCTCATATTCAAAATATTAGAATAATTACCTTTTTTTTAGAAATTGAAAATATCGTTTGGTAATTTAATGTCTTTTAATGAAAATATGCAAAAGATATTTTTATTAAGAACTTATTGTTGATTAAACTTACTTGTTATCTTAAATTTAATATCATTTTTGAAAAGATTAATTGCAAAAAAAAATTATTTTGAAAAGTCAAAATATTAGGATATTTATTCAAGTGGTTCAAAATATTAGAATATTTCACATTAATTCTCCTTTAATTATTACCAATTCTTAACTGGTGGCATCATTGATTAAATTCAGACTATTTTATTTAAAACTAGCTGACCCGCCCGGCGTTGCCCGGGTCCGTATTAACAATATTAAACGAACTTGAAATTTGTATGATTTTATCAATAACTGGAAGCATGCAGAAATGCATTGTCTGAAATACGTCGCAGCTGACTTTGTGAAAAATCGGTTTTAAAAACAACAACTAATATTAAGCTCTAGAAATACTTAAAATGAGCAATGAGAAACACGGGAGGGAACATGTATCCAACGATTGCGTTAGTTTCGTGTTAAAGTGTTGATATTTACCCGTAAAAATCACTGTTAAATCACGTAACTAATTATTTTTTTCGCATAGAAATCCCAAGTGAAAAATTTTGAATTTCAAACTAATTATATCATTCTTAAATCCGACTATACCGTGAATGAATCGATACGCGATGATAAAAGATTGGTATATAGTATTATAATTTCAGAGCCATTTAACAAAAGTGTATATTTTTAATCAAAGCATGCGTAATGTTGACTCTGTGGACAAATTCCTAACCGTAAACTTTTGTACCATAACCATAATCTGTCTGTAACCTAACTGCGACTTAACATTACCCTACCGTAACTTAAATATAACATAAATGTAACCTAGCCGTCACTTTGAAATATCAATATAGAAGCATCATTTAAGATTTTGCTTGAAAAGTTAACATTCTTTCGTTAATGTCTTAAAATCGTCTGCACTCTGAAATCTATATTTTAGACTAATATTTGTTATTTAAGTTTTCGCGCATGATTTTAAAAGAATGTTTTCATAAATATATTTTATATATTGACATAGAGTTATTAATATGTTGTTAAATTAAAAACATATTTTCATCTACGTTATAAAGTATTAAAAAGTTCTGAAAAAAAAGAAAGCTTTTAGTAATACAATTTTTAGTTCAAATCAAATGTTTTCAATATTTTATTTAATTTTATTTTGACATTTAAATTATTTCGAATTTATCAATTTCAATTATTTTAAAAGCAAACATTTTTTAAAAATAAATAATATAATAGAAAAAAGACCATTTTAAAAAATTACTATTTCTTCATAAAATACGCTTCAGCTGTTATTCAATTCTTTCAATTCGTCTTATTAATACAAAATCCCTTACACATGCTTTTGTTTGGGACATTAATATTTGAGCGATAAATGGTTTAATATTGCAACTCTTTTTTCGGTTTACTTCACCACCACCTATCTTTTTCCTCCATGGTTTGCAACCGCTGTGATAAAAAATCATTATTTAAACTGACAGTTTGCCAGTCTATGAATTTTAAAGGTCTGTTCCAGCTTTTTAAATTATTTATGCGAAAATTTTATGCAACCAACCAACCATAACTAAATGAAGAGAGAAAAAAAGAAGAAAAAAGACGATTTTTTATGAGAGTGATCTTTGGAATTTAATTAATTACTCAGTTAATAAATAGAATTTCGAAATTCTGAAGCTCAGGTGCATCAGGAGAGATATTGGGCTACTCTCATAAAAATTTTGAGCTTCGTACGTCCCATAGATTTTGCTAGCCATCGCAGACACACACACACACACACACACACACACACACACACACACACACACACACACACACACACACGCAGACAGAGCGATTTGTTATTTTATTAGTATAGATAAGTATTCTTTTTTGCAATTTGTTTCTTTTTCGTCTTAAAATGGGCCGTGTGAGTGATATTCCTGAATCTACTAAACTTCGTATGGTTGATTTGTATCGGCACGGTAAAAATCAATGTTTTATAGCGAATTATTTACATTGTTCGCAATCGAGCGTTAGTAAAATACTAACACAATATTCAAAAATTGGAAAATTTCAAAATAATCGCCGAAAACCAAAAACATCTGCTAGAGATGACAGGAAACTGAAGCGTATAGTTAAGAAAAACCGTTTTAAAAGTGTGCGATTCTTGCACCGAAAATGGAAAGAAGAAGGAGTTGAAGTTTCTACATCGACAACATTAAGACGTCTCCATAAATTTAAATTTGAATCTCGTGTACCGAAAACAAAACCTCTCATGACTGCAAGACAAAAGCGTATAAGATTGAATTGGTGTAAATCAAGACGTTTATGGAGCAATGAAGATTGGAAAAATATATTATTTAGTGATGAAAGTATGTTTTGTGTTTCATATGGTAATCAAGGTATTCGAGTTTGGAGAATGAAGCAAGAAGCATTTGATAATGAATGCCTTAAACGTTCCGTAAAATTTGCTGCTAGTGTCATGGTTTGGGGTTGTATGAGTGCAGAAGGACCTGGAAAGTTATGCATCGTCTACGAAAAGGTTAACTCTCTGATATATCAAGAAATTTTAGAATATTACATGATTCCATCATCAGAAGATTTATTTGAAGATGATTTCATCTTTCAACAAGATTTAGCGTCCCCGCATACCTCGGTGTCAACTAAGAATTGGTTCCGCCAACGCAACATTAAGGTACTTCCTTGGCCACCAAATTCACCAGATCTTAATCCCATCGAAAACTTATGGTGTATAATGAAGAAAAAACTTCAAGAAAATCCTCCTTCAAGTAAAAATAAGTTAGTGGCACGTATAAAGTCTATTTGGGCTAATATTGATAGAAATGTTTGTAAACACCTTGTATATAGTATGCAAGATCGATTGTACGCTGTTATGAAAGCTAAAGGGGATGCTACAAAATATTAACTACCATTTACTTCATATTCATAAGGTAATATTGTTGCGTAAAATAAAATATTCTAATATTTTGAACCAATCTAAATTTTATTTTCCAATATCCAATATTCTGGTGTGTTTAAGGAAGCTGTATACCTAATTTATTGTGCTGTATTTTATATTTTATAAATGTTAAAATCTTATCTAAACATTCCAGATTTAATTTATAAGAAATTTAATTGCATTTACTTAGTATAAAAAATAAATAAATGACAAATAATTTTTCTTATTACTTTTTCTCAATTATTCTAATATTTTGAATATGAGCTGTATTATGTAACAGTTTTGTTTACTATCTTGTGTAAAATACCTTTAGTAAAATATTTACCCGAACCCTTCAATACTCCGCTCTAATATAAAGGTATGCTATCAAATGCATAGCTACTCCTTTATATAAAATTTAAAAATATATTTAGTTAAAATTTTACTATAAACTAGTCGTTGGGGGTCACCGTAACACTTACCCATCATGGATATGTATATGAAAATAAAACATGTGAAAACTATTTATACAATGCATTGAAATTCATAAACAAAATTTAAATATTCTTAATATACATAGTAATGCTTTATTAAAGAACTGCTGATGTACCAATTTCGACAAATTATATAAAACGCCAAACTACTCAAGTAGTACCGAACTGCTTAAAAGAAACATCCTTATAACTCCAAAAATAATAATTCTATTAACTAACAGTTAACTGTGTCGAATTAAGTGTCTCATTTCCAATTAAAATATACCTCTGAATTGAAATTTGAAGGAAATACAGGGTCATGAAAAATCGAAGAATGTGGAAAACAGGATTACAAATATCTCGGCAACTAATAATCCGATCAACTTCGTTCTATATGCAAAATATGTGTTATTTTATTGCCTTTTACGTCCATTTCTTAAAACAAAAAAATTCGAAAAATTTTATATACCTTTCATCAGAACAAATTTTTCGAGAGTCAGAAAAAAATAGTTCCGGATAATCGAGGTTGCTGATATTAAATAGGCTTCGTGCCATTCTTACATACTAACTACATACAAAATTTCAAGTCTCTATCTCAATTTGTTCAGGAGATAGAGCGTTTACAGATAGACAGACAGACGGACGGCAAAATTTTTTTTTCTAAAAATATGTTTTTCGGAATCTCCACTATCTAAAACGTGTAAATCCGTCAAAATTTTTTTTTCGATTTTCAAAACGATTACAAGACTTACCCTATACTACGTATGATGGGTAAGTAAACTAGTCGTTGGGGTCCACCGTAATACTTACCCATCATAGATATGTATATGAAAATAAAACATGTGAAAACTATTTATACAATGCATTGAAATTCATAAACAAAATTTAAATATTGTTAATATGCATAGTAATGCTCTATTAAAGAACTGCTGATTACCGATTTCGACAAATTATATAAAACGCCAAACTACTCAAGTAGTACCGAACTGCGTAAAAGAAACATCCTTATAACTCCAAAAATAATAACTCTATTAACTAACAATTAACTGCGTCGGATTAAACGTCTCATTTCCAATTAAAATGTACTTCTGAATTGAAATTTGGATGAAATACAGGGTCATGAAAAGTCGAAGAATGTGGAAAACAGGATTACAAATATCTCGGCAACTAATAATCCGATCGGCTTCGTTCTATATGCAAAATGTGTGTTATTTTATTGTCTTTTACGTCCATTCCTTAGAAAAAAAAATTCGAAAATTTTTATATACCTTTCATCAGAACGAAATTTTCGAGAGTCCGAAAAAAATAGTTCCGGATAATCGAGGTTGCTGATATTAAATAGGCTTCGTTCCATTCTTACATACTAACTACATACAAAATTTCAAGTCTCTATCTCAATTCGTTCGGGAGATAGAGCGTTTACAGACAGACAGACACACAGACAGACAGACGGACGGCAAAATTTTTTTTCTAAAAAAATGTTTTTCGGAATCTCCACTATCTAAAACGTGTAAATCCGTCAAATTTTTTTTTTTTTCGATTTTCAAAACGATTGCAAGACTTACCCTATACTACGTATGATGGGTAAGTAAAATGAGAAACTTTGCGATAAATATTCGTCTAAAGAAAGTGTTATGGAACTCCATGTAAATATTTTACTAAAACTAAACTTAATACGAGATTAATCAGTCAGAAATGGCACATTTTCGAAAATTTTGCCCTTTCCTGAAATTTTTCGAAATGCAAGCTTGCAACTTGTCAGTCTGGTTCTGACAGTAGTAAATAAATAAATAAACAAAATTGTAATTTAACAAATTACAACGACGATTTGGAAAATGATATTTTCAAAGACTAAAATTTTAGACTTATAAATAAATTCTATATTTAAATTAATATTAATAATAAACATCATTTTATGATGATCTTAACGAGTCATATATTATGCACGCCGTGCATTAATATATAATATTCCTAGATCAATGTTAAAAAAAAAAAAAAAAAAAACACAGTAGTTCATAGATATACAATTTTAATTGTTTAAAATGTGCATTCTTCTTTCATGGAGTTAGAGACTGACTTTAGAACGCTTCATATTACGTACGAAATGGATTGAATATTAATATTCCTGGACCCATCATAAACAAATTTTAAATGAAATATCAGTTTTACAATTTTCGGAACTGCAAATTTTTAAACTTCTAAACATCGCACATTTTTAATTTTTTACACCGTTGCGTAGAGAAAAAAAATACATTTTTAAGTGAAATTTGCTTGAAATCATTATCACAATTTGTTTTCAAATTATTGTTATTATTTTAAAGTTTTTATTACTTTTTTTGTCATCTTGGCAATAGAAGTATTCCATTTTTGGACATTAAACATGAACCAATGAGAAAACGAATAAAATAAAATAAGTTGCGGAATTCAACCAATAGAAAGATTCAGATAAACTTCAGATTTCCCATTTCTCTAACGAGAACAGCAACTATTTTTCAAATAGTTCATAAATAAATAAATAATAATGATCTATATACCTATCAGAATGTCAATGCGTCAGATTTAGGTTTTTCATGTATTTCATATCATGCATGGTACGAAGAAAGTGACGCAAAACTTTTCCAAATGACGTAGTTTTATTCAATGAAACCGTTACAAAATTATATGAATGCAAGCTTTATAGATCATTTTGCCGAAGGTCTACCAACAGCTGAATATTAAGACCTCGATTTTCGGTAACACCACAATTTAAACTTAATTTTAAAATATAAATTATCCTTGTATTCGATAACGTAGGTAAACATTAAAAATTGTCGGGATTTGGAACTTATTTTATATTCCTTTCATCCACCACCTGTCAGGGAAAAAACTATTGCGCAATTTAAAAACAAAGGCCGTGTTCAGCTGTTACGCGCGCTGCACGCGCACGCTAGGAGCCACGGACATGGAGTGGATACTTATACTTGGTGGGATGTGCGTTCAGTCCTCGCTACTGTGCCACCAGTTACTGTAACTGTTCGCTCAGTAACAGATGGAGAACAGATCAAAGAGGTAATTACTTGTAGTGCCAATTATAAAGATAATCTGTTACAAATGAAAGTGAGCTGGCTGGTCGAATGGTCAGAGTGCTGAGCTTGAACCCAGACGATACGGGTTCGAAACCTGCTCGTGCCAAAAGTTGGTTTGTGTTTTTTTTTTTTTTTTTTTTTGTTGCTTTTTATTAATAAATAAGACATTTTTATTAAAGGTAAATTTTATATTAATAATACAGAAGCACATGTATTTCTATTATAATAATAAAATACTTATTTAAATATGAGAAAATGAGATTTTTGCGGAGAAAGTTTTAATATTCCAAATTTAGAATATTAAAAGGATAATTAGAACGATATTAATATCGTTCCAAAGTGATTTATATATATATTAAGAAAATGAAAAAAAAAAAGTTTTCTGCAAAAATATCCGTTTTTTTTTTTTTTTTTTTTTTTTTTTTTTTTTTTTTTTTTAATTTTAGAAGTAATTTTTTATTGAGATTAGGATGCAAATATAATGCATGCGTGGATATTTTACGGTGTTAAAATCAAAATGGAAAATATTATAAAAGCAAAATGTAAAAGATATACATTTTTTTAAATTAAGAATATCTGCATACATATATTTTAAAGAAGTGAAATATTGGGAGTTTGCCTTCTAGTTTTATAATGAATAAAGTATGATTAGGATGTTTATAATTTTTCTATTAAAAGTATAAATAAGTGTTTTGCTTATACTAACATAATTTCGGATGTCGTTTGTTTTTCATATTTTATGACATATTTTGGCCTGTTATCCACACGGTATTAAAATATACAATCATTAAATAAGAAATATATACATACTAAAACTTCTTCTGAAAAATTATCTAACTAACAATGCAAATTCCATTGAAATCAATCCAGTATTGTAGATTACAAATCAATCTTGTAATATATGGATACAGGGCCATCGCTAAGACTTTTTATTGGTGGGGGAGAAAACCTTAATATTGTCAAGTCAAATTTTTATATTCGCCAACTCGTTTTATAATTTTGCCAAGTTAACGCACTTTGAAATTGTAATACAATTCTTATTTGTAAAAAAAATTAATAATATTCCCAATTAGAGTTGTAACTTTTGCAAATTCTATCAAAAATAACAAATGTATTGCAGTTTTTATTAAAATTTTAATTAAATTTGACATAAAAGTTTTAAATTTGCAAAGTGTAACAACATTTGTCAATGTTTTGGGAGGGTAGCCCCCCCCCCCCCCTTAGCTAGTCCCCCGTGTGGATATCTCAACCTTAGTTTATCAACAGCATTCTATTAATTACAACAATAGAATCAACAGTATTCTATTATTTAATACGAAAAGTATAAAGCAACTGATAAATGATTTTTAAATAAATAAAAATAAAATTAATTAAAAAAATTAAATCACCAACTGTTAAATTGTATCAGTCAACCTACCAACTTTGACAACAAACAACGTGCAACCAATAACAGATAAGCACAAAACGCACAATCACGTGATCAAATCGCCCATCATTTTTTTTGCGTCGCGCGCGTCAAGGTTTGAGCAGGGTTGATTGTCATTTTTTAAATGCTAATCGGGCTTAATTACATGAAATAGGTCACGTGATACTTTTCCGGAATACTTTTAATTTTATTTGAGTGGTCACAGGTATGTATTTCTGTTACGAAAATCATATTTTGAAAGGATAAAGAGATATGGTATTTGTATTTACCAATTCTGAACCATAAAAATAATACAATAATTGAATAAGTTTAAAATTCTCTTCTTCGATAGCACCTACTCCAAGCAGAATCTTCTGAGCGCGCGCGCACAAAAAAAGCCGCTTTTGAACACGGCCAAACTCTGTTTTTTATCTTACGTAAAGGTGCTGCGCATGCGCCGAAATGTTTTATTCCGTCCAAATTTTTTTATTAGACTAAGAACTTTTTTGTTTATTAATTTTTATTCTCTTTTTTTTTCTGTTTTGTAGTTAGAAGTTAGAAGTTTTTGAACCAAGATGTAATAGTGAAAGTGTCACGGCCATTTGTAAATATTATTGTTGTGTGTGCTATTTTTTGTGAACTGTGATCGTCCTTATTAAAATATGAAAATGAAGACGGACTTTTGTTTTTTGAGTGAAAATAGTCTTTAATATTTATGCTGCAGAAGAAGGCATTCGAACATTCTGAGCCCCGATACCCGAAGAATTGGAATTTTGGAGGTAAGCCTTTTTTATGTCTTACCTAATTTTCATGATATGATTTTTTCTTAGAATCAACGTGTAAGTTTGATGATTCTTTTGTGGCAGCTCTTGCTGTGATTATCTAATTTAGGCAGTCGGAGTTGTCACATAAAAGTGGCATCCCCTGCTGGGATCGGGTGCTCCATAGTTTAGTGAATAAGAAGTTAGAAAAAATTTTGATTTAGAATTATGGAAAAATTACGAAAGTTAAGAACGCCAGTGCGTTCAAATTTCACGAAATTAACTAAAGAAATTGAAGACCTTATACAGGCTAATTGTGATGAATTAGATAGCTTGTCTTCAATTCTAATTCGATTAGAAGCAAAACAAAACGAACTTGTGAATTTAGATAAACAAATTCTTGATAATTTGTCTGAAGACCCAACCTGTAAGCAAGATGCTTTTGATACAGAATATGATTCTATCGATAAGTATAATACGATATTTTATGAAACCAAAAATAAATTATCGCGTTTTATACAAAAATTAGAAAAAAGTCTTAATCCAGATAATTGCTTAACATTAGATAGCATGGCAACAAGAAGAAAATTTAAGTTACCTAAATTAGAGCTCCAGCCTTTCAACGGTGAAATTAAAAACTGGTTAACTTTTTGGGGGCAATTTGAGAAAATTCATTAAGATAGGGACATAACAAATGAAGACAAAATTCAGTATCTAATAATGGCTACACAGAAAGGATCGCGAGCCAGAGAAATAGTGGATTCTTTCCCCCCCACAGCCGAGAGCTATCCAGAAGCGGTGCAATCGTTGAAGGCACGGTTTGGTAGGGCAGATGTTTTAATTGAAGTATATATACGCGAAGTCTTAGGATTAGTTATTAATAATTCCTTGGGACAAGGGCAAAAACTGTCTCTTGTTAAATTATACGATAAAATCGAAACTTATCTTCGGTCATTGAAAATGTTAGGAGTATCGAGCGAAAATTATTCGTCGATTTTATATCCACTGGTCGAATCGGCATTGCCTTCAGATATTCTTAAATTATGGGACAGACATCTTGGTACTTTAACTGTTAAGGATAAAGATAAAAATCAGGGAATTAATAAATTAGATGTTTTAATGCAATTTTTACAGATTGAAGTTGAGATGGAGCAAAAGGTTAAATTAGCTAAGAGTGGGTTTTCTTTCGATAAAGATGTTTCAGTAAACAGAGAAACAAAATTCGATCGAAAATATAAACATTTTTCTCTTCCTACGGCGGCCGAACTGTATAATGCGGATGAAAAAAAATCGGAAGAACAGTGCGTTTTTTGCTAAAACAAACACCGTAGTCAAAATTGTAGAGCGGTATGGAAAATGACACTGGCGAAAAGAAAAGATGCTTTATTAAGAAAAGGAGCATGCTTTCGTTGCTTCAATGTCAACCACTTAGCAAAAGTTTGTAAAAGTAAAATTAACTGTTCTCATTGCGGGAAAAATCACCACCAGTTCATGTGCATAGAAAAGAGTAAAATTAATTTAGGCGAAAATTCTAAACAGGATTCAACTGCTAATAAAGATTGTATGCTTGCAAATACAACTTCTAGAAAACGAGTTTTGCTCCAAACATTGGTTGTACGTATATACAATGGGGATATCGTACGAAATGTTAGAATTTTATATGATACGGGTTCGCAGCGATCGTACATATCGAAATTTGCTGCTAAAATGTTAGGATATAGTAGCATAAGTAAAGAAAGAATAGTGCATAGCTTATTTGGAGGGCGACAATGTGAAGAACTACACGATAGATATTTGATTAATTTGGAAAATTTGGATAATAGTTTCCGATGTAAATTTGAGGTATTAGACCAACAAAAAATTTGCTCTGAAATTTCACCTATACCGGAAGGACCCTTTATTAAGGAAATAAAGCGGTACGGAATAGTTTTGACTGATAGAGTAACTAAAGTTAATGATTTATTATATGAATTTTCTCCTGATGAGATACATGTGTTAATTGGTGCAGATGTCGCCGGGAAATTATTTACCGGACATTTAAAACAATTACAGGGCGGATTGGCTTGCATGGATACTCGTTTAGGTTGGACAATTCTTGGGAAAACTGAAGGTTATGAAAATAAGAATATGAACAATTTAATTTTTTCGCTGCATGTCAAAGAGGCAAAAATTACCGAGTTATGGCAACTTGACACTTTAGGAATTCGCGATCCTGGGGAGAAAAAGAGTAGAGAGGAAATAGAATTAGCCACTAAAGAACATTTTCTCAGTAACATTAGAGTAGATGACGAGGGTAGGTATGAGGTTAGTCTTCCATGGATACAGGGCCACCCTCGTTTACCCAGCTACGAAAATATCGCTCGGCGTAGATTAAAAACATGCGTCGATTCGTTAAAAAGAGTAGGAAAATTAAGTGATTATAATCAAGTATTCGATGACTGGTTAGATGAGAAAATAATAGAAAAGGTTGATCAGAGAAAAACATTAGGTAGTGAGCATTTCCTTCCTCATAGAGCGGTGTTTAAAGAAAACTCCACTACTAAGGTGCGGCCAGTTTTCGATGATTCAGCTCGGGAAAAGGATTCGCCGTCTATAAATGACTGTATTGAAAAGGGGCCTAACCTCGTAGAACTGATTCCTTCTATATTAAATAGATTTAGATTAGGAAAAATTGGGGTAATTGCTGACATAAAAAAGGCTTTTTTGCAAATTGGAATTACAGAAAAAGATCGCTCATTCTTGAAATTCCTGTGGTATGAAGAAGGGGACCCTCAAAAAATGATAATGCTTCAACATAGAAGAGTAGTATTTGGCATTTCTTGTAGCCCCTATCTTTTAGGTGCCACATTAGAATATCATTTAAAAAACGCACCGGAGCAATTTAAAAACACTGCGCTTAAATTGTTAGAATCATTTTATGTAGACAACTGTGTTACGAGTGTTGATAGTAAGGAACAACTGAACAGATTTATCGAAGAGTCAAAAACCCTTCTTAGCGATGCAAAATTCGAGCTTCGCGGGTGGGAGCATAGTTTTCGGGAAGTTTTGACAAGGGAAAAAGTCCCTGTTTTGGGCCTAATGTGGGATTTTAGTAGGGACAACTTAGCAGTTGATTTAAAGGAAATTTCCGAAGATGAACGCAAAGTAACCAAAAGAAACATTTTATCGGCTGTACACAAAATATTTGACCCTATTGGATACACGTGTCCTGTAACATTAGAACCTAAAATATTATTACAGGAGTGTTGGAAAGCTAAGGTGACATGGGATACGGAATTACCTATTTCTATCAAGAGAAAATTTGAAAAATGGAAAAAACAATTAGAAAAATTAGGGACTATTGAAATACCAAGGTGTTTTTCTCGGGATGCAGATAAACTGCATTCTTTGCAAGTTTTTTGTGACGCTAGCAAAATAGCGTATGCTACGTGTATATTTATACGGTTTGAAGGTGAGAATGACAATTTCTGTCAATTGGTTCAAGCAAAAAGCCGAGTTGCTCCTATGAAAACAATTTCCATTCCGAGGTTGGAATTGTTGGCTTGCAATATTGGGGCTAGATTAGCAAATAGTGTTAAAACGGATTTAAAATTAGATGATATTGACATTTTTTATTGGACTGATTCGGCCAATGCACTTTATTGGATAAAAAGAAATGAAAATTGGGCGCCTTTTGTTTATAACCGTGTATCAGAAATCCGGTCTTTAAGTGATTCTTCAAAATGGCATTTTATTCCTGGCCATTTAAATCCTGCGGACCTGCCTTCAAGGGGTTGTGCCGCTGAGGTTTTAGCCCGAGACAAATGGTGGGAGGGACCACAGTGGCTAAAGAAACCAATTAACGAGTGGCCAAAATCTGAAATATTTCCAAATTTTGAAATTATAGATGCCGAAAGAAGAAAAACAATAATTAGCGCGAACAATATAGATATTCCCAATGAACAAATTTTTACAAAATTTTCATCGTATGAAAAATTAGTTAACATAGTTAGTTGGATATACAGATTTTACCAAAACTGCAGGAAAGCTAAAGAAGATAGAGAATATAGTATTTTAACTGTAAAAGAGAAGAATGAAGCTGAAAATAAATTATTGAAATTAGTTCAAGAACAATCGTTTAGTGGTCCCCTAGATAATCGATTAAAATCGTTCCAGATTATCACGGATTCCGCTGGAGTTCTAAGGTTGAAATCACGTATAGAATTGAGAGAAGATACAATGAATTTTCGATACCCTGTCATACTTCCCCATGACCATCCCGTAGTTGAAAAAATTATTAGATCTAGACACCTAAAACTAGGACATGCCGGGGTACAAACTTTAATGTCTAATCTGAGGGAAGATTTTTGGATCTTAAAATTTCGAAAAACTATAAGAAAAATTATTAGAAACTGTGTAATATGCAGAAGATACGATTTTAAGCCACAAGAAATATCCACTCCTCCCTTACCTGTAGATAGAGTTCGAGAAGCTGCCATTTTTGAAATCGTTGGTCTGGATTATGCCGGCCCGCTTATTCTTAAAGAAAATAGGAAAATATGGCTAGTAATTTACACATGTGCAATTTTCAGAGCAGTTCATTTTGAGTTAGCCACCTCTTTATCAACCGAAAACTTTCTATTAACTTTGAGAAGATTTATCGCACGTAGAGGCAGGCCTTCTATTATCTACACAGACAATGGGTCAAATTTCGTAGGGGCCGAAAATTTGTTGAAAGAAATAGATTGGAATTCAGTACAAAATCATAGTATATCCAGAAAAATTATTTCGAAATTCATTCCACCTTCAGCTCCATGGTGGGGAGGGTGGTGGGAGCGACTAATAGGAATGACAAAAAGAATACTCAGAAAAGTTTTAGGAAAAAGTTCGCTAAATTATGAAGAGATGCAAACCGTAATGTGTGACATCGAAAGTATAATCAACAGCCTCCCTCTTACCTACGTTTCCGAAGACAACAATGATCTTGTACCCCTCACTCCATCAATGTTTCTGCAAGAAGTAAAAGGTAGTGGAACACCTGATCATAGCAAACGCGGTAGCGTTTGGTATAATATGTTTAAGAAATAGAAAATGCGAACGTCTTTTCGAAATTTCTAGCGAACCAGTTGACGTACGACAGTGATTTTAGTTTCAAAAGATAGAACTCGACGAGACGAATAAAATGATAGCATTCAAAAAATTATCGCAGTTTACTGTAGTTTTTTATTTAACTTTTAACGAGAAAATAAAGGCGAAAAGTTCAACAAGCAATAGCTAACGTTATTATGGATGGATTAACTTCGTTTCTGGTTTATTTTTATCGTCTTGATAAAACTTAGAACAGTTTTTTTTTTCATCTTTGTATGTTTGACGGTTTCTGAGAAAATCGAATTTATGTCTTAAACATCCAGTTGAATATTGTCTTTTGCTGTTGCGATTGTAGTTTCTTTTATTCATTGCCACCAAGTTTAATATAAAAATTGTCATGTATGTATCATAATTCATTCAAATTAAACAAATCACGTGAAAAACATAGTTATTTGTTTTTATTGCAAATCTTTTAGTTTCACTTCTTTAAATAATAAAGTTGTGAACGCAATGTTATTATTTTTTTGGTCGAATACATAATTATTTTTTCAAATAACATGCATTTATATGACCATGGGATGATTTTCTCGAGTGTCCTAACATTTTGAATTTTAGGGTACTTCTAGGTTATCCCGTATACGAAAAAATTATCGCCAAATTTTAAGATTAAATGCTAATAATGGATGATTGTGAATGTCACATTCAATGACATTAAATACGATTCACGTGTTTAGAATGTCATTAAGCGATTTTTATTTCGGCTTTTTGTTTGTATTTTTATTAATATTTTACTAATTATTTCTTTTTCCGTTATTTAAAATAAAAAATTATGTCAATGTGTATAATTTGGCTAGTTTGGCGATTTGTATAATTTGGCGAAATTGGTCGACGGGATAACAGAGAAGTAATGTTTTACTAGTAGAAAAAAATGGGGAAAAAACAAGTACATCGGAAAAAAGTATCTGGGAAAACCAAAATTTCTCCTCAGGAACTAAATGTAAGATTTTTTAATTATGATCATATAACATCCTCATTTACACAAGGAAAAGATATAGAGTAAAACAAAAACTTCATTCTGTCCATATCTTAAATAGCATTCAATTGATTTTAAATAGGGATTTAATGTCAAATATGCATTAGGGTTCTTAGTTGGCACGAAAATTTTGTTATTTTGTCTGATAAGATAACCGGGCTAATGTTTATTAAATATATATATATATATTTACCTTTATTTAATTTTGTTAAATTTTATAAATCGTTTCATTCTGTAGTTACTAATTAAACTTTTCAATACTACTTGATTATCCCGTCGACCAATTTCGCCAAATTTTACAAATCATCAATTTATTCACCATGTAATTCATATTGACATAATTTTTATTTTAAATAACGAAAGAAGAAATAAATTAGTAAAACATCAATAAAAGTACAAATTAAAAGTTGAATTCAAAATCATATTATGGCATAACAAACATGGGTAACCTATTTAATGTAAACTGAATGTAACCTTTATGATAATCCGTTATTGGCATTTAATTTTATAATTTGGCGATAATTTTTTGGTCGAAGGGATAATCAATTATCACCAGCTTTTATTCATTATTTTCTTTTGAAAATAATAGAAAATAGTTAATAGTAGTACTACTTATCCCGTCGACCAAAAAACCAAAAACCATCGCCAAACTATAATATTATATGCCAATAATGGATGATCGTGAATGTCGAATCCAATGACATTAAATAGGATGCACGTGTTTAAAACGCCATTAAGGGATTTTTATTTGGACTTTGTATTTTTTATTAAGATTCTACAAATTATTTTTTTGTGTTATTTAAAATGAAAATTATGTCTATATGTATAATTTCGCTATGAGTTTGGCAATTTGTATAGTTTGGCGAAATTGATCGACGGGATAACTAATTAGTACCTTAATATATGTATGCAATTGAAATTTGAAAACTAAGCTTTTGCGAAATTGGCGTTAGAAGAATATCGCACAATGTCGTGTATATAGCATCTGTGCATCAAAGGAAAGCATCAAATGAAAAAAACACATGGTCATGTAAAAAACTTTTGTGATGGTGTGAAGTGAATGTAACATTTGCGATCAGCAATTATTGGCATTTAAAAGTATTTTTGTTTGAGATATTGTCGAAAAAGCATTGCAAAGATATACTTTCCCTCTCCCTTCCATTTCCAAATGAACTAAATTTCAAATTATGAAAAAAAATCAGAGTTTTCTTAAAACCGTGCATAAAAATTATAGTAATTATCCTAATTTTTCTAATAGAAATTCTCAATTTTCCGTTATTAACAAACGCTACTTTAAAATCGCAAATTTAATCGGCTAAATCGCCAAGTTGCATAATGATCATCGCCACTGAATATATAAATAATGCCATATTTGCAAACTTATCGGTCAAAAAACTTGGTTTACGGCCCCCTCTGTTTTTGACAAGTTCGGTTTATGACCAACTTCAGTGATCAAAATTTTACTCTTTCGGCATAGGATAACTCGATTCGCGACCAAAGCTGTCGAATAGTTCAGTTGGCAACCCTCGCATAACTCTTGTTATAGGTCAAGTTTGGAGTAAAGTGCGCGTATCAGAGTGCTTTGTGACCTTCAGTACAGTAAAAAATTTAACTTATTGTTTTAATTTTAATCAGTTTCGCGAAAATTTTAGCTTTTATTATGACTTCTAAGAATGAAAAAGCGTTTAGTGATAGCAGTAGTAAGAAGCTTAATCGAATTACTGATCAATTATGAAAAGAAATAGTGACAAAACTTAAGAACGATGATAGTGGTCGATGATAACTAAACAATACGGTGTAGATGAACCGTCGATTACTCTGATGATAAAGAACTAGTCGGATATGGTAACCCCAAAACTATTTTCTATCTCATGCATTTAATGCGTCAAAATTCATTATTACAGTGCCAAAATCAAATGACAGTCATATGTTCACCGTGAGGATTCTAAAGACATGAAATTCCGAACATTAGTTTTTGAAATAGGACTGTTGCAGATATCGGGAAAAATACAGCATATATGCGACACTTGTTGGGAGATTTACCCAAAACACGCAATGAGCACTAATATAAATCAAAGTGTGCCTAAATCTCAAGTTTGATGAAAATTTGTGCATTAATTCCTGCGATAGAGATATTTTGGTAATCGGAACAATCAGCATAGCTGTGCCATGTATTCGGTTATTGAAACCAAAACGTAAACAAAGCCAATTCATATAAAGATTAACTGAATTTGATATTTGATGAAAATCCGTGCTTTAATTCTCGAGATAGAACTACTGCGAAAATAATGAAAAATGCAACACGATTAAGCCATCTGTTGAACGATTTAAATCAAAATATAAACAGCATCAATTTATATCAAGGATTACCTGAATCATGGCCCACTAGAACTAAAGGCCTGTCTATTTGAGATTAATGTAGGAAGCTGATACTTTGCCTAAGTTATTCAGACCAATCATGTAAACCCTGAACCAAAACAATGACACGTGTGCAAACATGTGCACAGAACAGAAAGCAGCTTATTCAATGCTAATTTGGGCAGAGTTTGCGTCACGTGGACTTACACGTGGTTCAATGAAATGGTTCAAGGTTCGAAGCTAAATCCAGCTTCACTTTTTCGGTGGTTTTTCTCGAAATGGCTTGGCCGGTACTATATAGTCGGCGTTGCCTGAATATAATTTTTTTTAATCCCATGCATTAGTTCTTGAGATAGAGCGCCCAAAAATTTTATATCACATACAGAAATTCAGATACAAGAATGGATCGTGAACTGAGGTTCTACTGTATATTATATAAAAATTTAATTACAGCTGGTGATTTCAATGTCAATTTTACAAATAATATTAGAAATGAATTTTCAATATATTTTCATCCTTGGTTTGACATAAATCTATTAAGGCTGTATTTCGAGCGACTTTCTCCAAGGAAGATAACTTAACCTATAATTTCCCTGAAAATGTTCTAGAATATTATTCAATAATTGGAATAAGCTATTCCAATAGATATCAGGAAGGAGAAATAGAAATATTTTATTTTATTTTATTTATTTTATTTTTTTTTTTTTTTTATTTAAATGGGAAAACTCGTTTTTATGTGCATTTACTATAAAGTTATGTTTAGGGACCTTTGGGTGTCATGATCACAAAAATCGCGCTAATGGCGGAAATATTTCATATTTATAACAAGTAAATAAGAATGCCATAAATCCTATGCGAAATGAATAAAAATTTATATTCGCATTATTTTTCTACAAAATATGTATTATCTAAAATTAATTGAATTTGTCAATTTCTGTACGAATAAATTTAAATTAATTTCGTTTTTTCACGTTTTTTGCCCATTGATTAAATAGTTTAATATTGAGCGAAATGAGAAAAAGTACTGGAAATATTTAAAAGCAACTGAGGTTTTCTTATATTCAATATATAATTATCAAAAAATTTAAATGACTAGTATTAAAAAATGCTCTGACGAGCACCAAAAAAGGTTAATATGTTTTTAAAGTATGAAAAAGTGTTTGACAAGAGCTTCTAATTGAAAAAGAGAAAGGACAAAGGGTCCCTTCTTGGCTGCAATTCACTGTCAATGCCAAATTTGAAAAAATCATATTTGCGCTTTTTCCATATAAAAGAAATCTGCGTAAAACTTTCAATCATGCTTTACATGTTAACTGCTTTGTTGACTCTGCATCAACTGCACTACAAATCAGTTTTCTGTGCTGTTTTACACTGCGACAGTTTATGGTGTGACTACGTGAATGTGATACGCTGCAGGCAGTGTTGAATGCAGGAGGTGGGACGGGGGGACATTCCCTCCCGAAGGTATCAAATGCCCCCCCCCCTTCCAATAAAATTTGAGATTTTGTGTTTTTATTGGTAAAAAAGTATGATCCCCTTAGAACTCTATTCTATTGAAGCCACAGAAAACCCTCCCGGAGAAAAGTATCTGAATTCAACACTGGCTGCGGGAACTATGGTTTTTGGCCCTGTTTTGCTTTACATTCATGTTTAATCACCCTTCGTCTTTTCTAATTATGCCTTTACACTATATAATTTTATCGTAACAATGACTGATTTCTTTTATATGGAAAAAGCGCAAATATGATTTTTTCAAATTTGGCATCGACAGTGAATTGCAGCCAAGAAGAGACCCTTTGTCCTTTCTCTTTTTCAATTAGAAGCTCGTCAAACACTTTTTCATACTTTAAAAACATATTAACCTTTTTTGGTGCTCGTCAGAGCATTTTTTAATACTAGTATAGATATTTTGGATGCTGAATCGTTGAATAAAAGGCATGCCTACCAACAAAAACTAAGAGAAGACCTTCGTAAAAGATTTCGATCTGAATATTTAGGTCAATTGCGTCAACCAAATAAAAATAACAAAAAGGAGAAACCTTTTGCAATAGGCGACGTAGTGATTGTAACTAGTGACAATAACAAAAGACTCGATTGGCCTCTGGCCAAAATAACTGAAATTTTCCCATCTAAGGATGGACAAGTACGACTTGTCAAGGTAAAGATGAAAAGTGGTGAATTCATCAGAACAACAAGTAGACTAATACCTTTAGAGGTATCGCAAAATAATGATCTCATGAGAAATCATTTCAACGACATGAAAAATTCACGTTCTTAGGACGAAAACAAAGAACATTAAAGTGATCCTCCCAGTGGTTCGATCAAGAACCGAAATTCTGACTCTTTAGTTCATCGTTCAAGATATGGACGCATTATCAAACCGATAGTTAAGTGGAAAATTTGAGTTCCAGCTGAACCCTTGAAACTCAAAGGTGGGAGGATGTCGGGATTTGGAGCTTATTTTATATTCCTTTCATCCACCACCTGTCAGGGAAAAAACTATTGCGCAATTTAAAAACTGAAACTCTGTTTTTTATCTTACGTAAAGGTGCGGCGTATGCGCCGAAATGTTTTATTCCGTCGAACTTTTTTATTAGACTAAGAACTTTTTTGTTTATTAATTTTTATTCTCTTTTTTTTCTGTTTTGTAGTTAGAAGTTAGAAGTTTTAGAACCAAGATGTAATAGTGAAAGTGTCACGGCCATTTGTAAATATTATTGTTGTGTGTGCTATTTTTTGTGAACTGTGATCGTCCTTATTAAAATATGAAAATGAAGACGGACTTTTGTTTTTTGAGTGAAAATAGCCTTTAATATTTATGCTGCAGAAGAAGGCATTCGAACATTCTGAGCCCCGATACCCGAAGAATTGGAATTTTGGAGGTAAGCCTTTTTTATGTCTTACCTAATTTTCATGATATGATTTTTTCTTAGAATCACTGTGTATGTTGATAATTTCTTTTGAGACAGCTCTGGCTGTGATTATCTAATTTAGGCAGTCGGAGTTGTCACAAAAATAATTGCAATTAAAATTCGTCTGCCGCATGTATTACATCGGTTGCGACAAGGTAGAGAGACCAAGATATTAATTTACTACTAAAGGAATTCAACATTTTCTATATTTTTTTTTCTCGCATAATAAACAACGGGTAGTAAAAAGAGAACTGAAGGGGGGGGGGGGGAAACATCTGCTAAATTGCAATACATTTTATACTGGATGTTCAATATGTATGAGTAATTTTATAGTTATATTAATTAAATCTATTAATATAATTTAATAATTAATATTAAAGATTTAATTGGAATATAATTTTTAACAATTTGGACAGTACCTAAAATATTTTTTCTAAGTGCATAAAAATGCATATATGGGGAACTGGGGAACATTGATACTTGGGGCACATTGATACATGGGGCACATTGATACACCCCCTCTACTGCTCACAGTGTCATTACAGGAAGTTTCACAATAGCTTCAAAAGGTGATGCTAGTGCACTCAACTACATACAGAAAGTCTTGGAATGATTCTGTAGTTTGGTGAAATGGGATGGGTGATTTATTGTTTTTGTAGGTCAAAAGTAAATATGAGTTGTACAAATGAAATGGTATTATACAACTGTTCCAGTATTTTCTACCAAAAAGAATGCTCTTTCTGGCAAGTAGAGCTACTCTTTATCACTAAAAGAATGTATATATTTACTCTTTATCAGTTCCTCATTCTTTATTGTTAGAGAAATTGTGAAGTGTTGGATTTGAGACTCATTTTATTCAAAATGGCTGTATGGGGCATATTGATACAGTCTATGTCGGGGCACATTGATACAACCTAAATCCTTTTCTAGTTCATTTTTTCATTACCTTTTATTATTTTTTTTTTTTACCATACACTCCTTAATCCAAACATTTTTCGCCAAAAATTTCTAATATTAGTTTTTATTGAAGTGAAATAGCTCTAATTTCTTTATATTAGAATATTTTATAATATTTTTGCAAATAGAAGACATACCCAACATCTAGTGCTATTAGAATTAGCAAAAGAAAAGGACGGCAGCTTGGAAAATCTCAAATTTATATCGATTCGCCAGAGAAAAAAGTATTTTCGACGAGAAATGTTAAGTAAGAGAAACAAGCTGCAGAACAGCACAAGATAATTATATTATAAACAGAATTTTTAACATAATTATCCTTTATTTTTTGTTTATAAACCGTTTTATAAACAGAAAACCTGGTAATTTTTTCATCTTTCTTAAGAAAGAAGATAATGCTGGGGTTTAAGTGCCAGATATGTCAAAGTTACCATAGCCAACAATCAGACAAGGAACAGTCAGAATATTAGGTCATTATAAATTTCATTTTGATTGTTTTAATATTACTTTATAAATAAATTATGGGTGATTTGAATTTCTATAAATAAACATAAAATGGTTTGGTATCTATTTTTCTATGAAAAATATGCATTGGTGTTATTTTATCTCCATTTTTTCCAGACGTATCTAATTGCCCCATGATGTGTATCAATCTGCCCCGGGGATAAGGCACATTGATACAATTGGCTTTTTTTGATTTTTTTAAAAATTACATGCAAAAATAATGTATAAAACAACGATTGTACATTTTTATATCACACTATACAAGTTTTGCTGACACCATATGGAAAAAAAAACGTGAAATTTATGCTTGCTGAACACCGAAAAAATTCTTAGAAAAAAGCTGTATCAATGTGCCCCAGTTTCCCCTACTAATTATCTATTTTATTCCCTTTCTTATCTTATATTAAGATATTGAGCTTAGGTCAGTATTGTCAAATAAAATGATCGTTTGCTACATCATTTTAGGGGTAACTATAAGTGTCTGGTAGAGGTCTGCACGGGCCGAAATTTCCAGGCCCGAGCCCAACTCGGTCCAAACGAGGGAAATATTGGCCCGGTCCGGTCGAACAAAAAAATATTGGCCCGACCCGGCCCGGCCCGAAAGTTAAAATTTCGGCCCGAGCTCGGTCCGGGCCGGAAAAAAGTTTAAAATTCGGCCCGAACCGGGTGAATTTCTACAGAACATTGATCTTTACTCTAATAGAAGAGTTCAGACCAAAAAAAACTTCTCTTCGTTTTTTTTTCTTTCATGTTTATAATCTCTATTTAAGCAGAAGTGCCATAGGCTGCGATATTTACGCTTTTAATGAACCTTTGTTTGTTGTATGTAAATATTTCAGTTATCATTAGTATTATTAATACATAAAAAAAAATCTAAAAAATGGTATATGGTAAAAATAAAATCTTCTAAGACATTGGAACGAAAAAAAATACGTTTCCTTCTTAGCAGATGTAAATGTTTAATATTTTTTTTCTCGCGTATTGTTGTATTCATTTTGCATGAATGAACAGTTTAAAAGAAATTTGCAGTTTTCAGTTTAAACGAAAATTCCGTCATAATCATGTTTTTTTTTTTTTTTTTTTTTTTCTTTTTATGTGTTTAATTCTATTTTAAGACGCCTAGTGATCTACGATTCTTTAAAAAGAATAATTTCTAATGTTTAATTGTAGAATAATGACGACTTAAAAATATATGCCTATTTTGCAAAACATTTTGGACCACTTTACTGATTTATGAGCAGACTTAAACGGTAAGATACGGTAAGTACTTCATACGATAAGATTCAAAAGGGACTGATTATTTTGGTCCGTGAAGACTAGAAAGAACGAAATCAGTCTCGACTTCGAACGGAAAAAATAAGTTAGGCTCGGCTCGGCCCGGTCCGATACTACAGGGAAAAAAATTAAGGCCCGGTCCGAAAAGATTAGTGAGAAGGCCCGTCCGGCCCGGCCCGGCCCGAATGTCGTTGATGGAAATCGGCCCGAACCCGGACCGCAGGCCGGCCCGTGCAGATTTCTAGTGTCTGGTATGTTTTTTTCTCCTTTTCTATCCATTTTAATAATGTTATTATGATTTATTTCATGTTCCTTTCCTTTTTTTGGGGGGTCTTATATGTTTGATAGCCCCAAATTCGTGTTATTTTGCTTTTTCATGGCTAATATAAAGTTGGAACCACACACGTTATTTGTAGTTCCAGAGTATTTGTGGGTCTGACGATTTTGTTTTGGTTCTACAAATTTCGATTACATTCATTTTGTTTTTTCACATCTTTCAAAGTGGTAATTTTGCATTAAATTCAATTTTTTGTATATTGTTTTACAATTAATAGTTTACATATATAGATATTGTATCTGATAATATATTGTTTTATGTCGTCGTCTCCTGGACTACACCATTGGGACCGGAAAAGTACCGATAAACAAATGGGTATCTTTTTTCGAATCTCGATCTGAAAAACAAATAAGGCAAAAATGAAAAAAAAAAAAAATAGAAACTTTTTTTTGACAGTTTCCTAGCTGAGAATTACGACAGCACGCCATTTAAAGATGTTCATTAAAGTTTTTTATTAATATTTTGGATAAATCTGAGCTGTGGGTGCATTCGGTTTTGCCTTCATCTACCCATATTCAAAATTTTAAAACCTCTAAGTGAGGCAGATTTTTCTAGTGATCACCAATAAACACACAGACAAGCATCTATTTTAACCCTTTATCTACCGACGGTATTTATAAGTACCATTAAAATTACTTATTATAAAAAAATTTTAATACGTCGATTAGTTGTAATACTGTTTAGAATGAGTTACAAATACATTACTTTATTTTGGTTCAAAAGCATTATTGGTTACACAAAACAAAAATATTTTTAAAAGGATGATTTCTTTTGTCTTTGTATCTTTTCAGCTTTTTTGATGCTAAGAAAGGGGGGATGGGGATTTTTGAATTCGGAAATATTTCTATATTTACATTGTAAGAACATCATGTTTGTACATTTTATTATTCTACAAAATTCTAAGAAACAATTTAAAATAAAAGATTTGAGTGGGGGTTATAAATATTGCACAAAATCGATGTAAATTCAAATTTAACGAATCCTAAATCCTTCAATCCTTCAAAAATTTATTAAATGACTATGTAAATATTTTAATTTAGTTTAAACAATTTACGTAAAATGCTTTAGAATGGAAAAACTTTATGAATGCCTGATTCGGTAGATAAAGGGTTAAAACAATATTATTCGTAGTATGGTTAGATTTTCTACAGTGCCAAATATCACCACCGTTTTCAAATATATTTTCATTCTAATTATCTGCTTAGATATAAGCATAATATATTTAAATATTAGAACGGATTAGAACCTAAATCAATTCATTATTTAATTATCATCAAAATAATAATAATATTAGGTTTCTAAAACATGACTCTTAAATTCAGTCTGTACCTCGATAATGGTTTGTATTTCTTTTTTATTTGCAGTAACAGTCTTTTTCAAATCTTGTTCAGCTGCCTTTAGCCTGTCTCTAAAAGATTCTAACTTTTTTTCTCTAAAAGCTGAAATTCTATCCATATGTTCTTCGGAATTAGCTCTGAAATTTCAATGAAACAGTCATTTATCAAACATAGATAATTACATTTACAAATTTTATGAACGTAAGAGTTGAAGTAGTTCAATGCATTTTCCCGGCACGGCGGGATTTTTTACATTTTGAATGTTATTTATTTCTTTTATTAAAGTAAAGCACATATAGAAAAAAAAAACCCCCATCTGTTCGGCCTAGAGGCACAGATAGGTTTCGAAGTTAAGCACTAATTTCAGAAACAAAAACGGAATCGAGATTAGAAATAAACCCAATTCAACATTCCTATCTGGCCGCTGACGAATTTTTAACTCTATTTTTCTATAAGATCTGATTTTACAGAAATTATATTAATGTGTTTTTTTTTTCTTTTACAACTTCTCCCTTTTTTAAAATTGTTATTTATTTATTATTACTATTCTTATTTGCTGTAATAATTGGTCTTTTCAAAAAATTTGCCGATATAAAATTTGTAGATGATGTTAATAAGATTCATAATGAATTTAAGGAGATTTGAAATCGTGTTAATTGATGAAGTTGAATTTTTTAAATCCCCTCTTTTTTTGTTTTAATTTAATTATTTTATTTTATTTTATTCATTAATTTATTCTTAATTTGTTTCTTTTATTTCCATTTTTCCCCTTATCAGTTTCTATTCTACCTTTTGACAACACTTCAGTCTTCTGCTTGTACTCATAGAGTAAACAGAAATAATAGAGATGACGTATATTAGCTGGGGGTACATAACCTTAAAATCCGCTACATTAGGTCCAACACAACCACGTGCCTTCGCAAAAAAAGAAGAAAACTTTTAGTAATACAGTTTTTAATTTATAATATAATGAAGTGCTACTTTAATTTAGCGAAAAAAAAATACACGGTTGATGTTAAAAAAATCGGTCCTTGTTTTACGTTATTGTTTTGTTTGGGTCAAATGAGGGCATTTAAATTTAAGAGACAACGCGCATCATATTGCAAACCCATTTTTTGGCATACTGCACCTCCAATTATTTCTTTCCTCCATGATATGTATTCCTTTCTGATAGAGTCACTTGTCTGTCGCAGTCTTTGTAAAAGTGCTATTACAAGTAAAAATTGCAAGCGACAAAAATCGCCTGCGTTTTTCCGTTTTCTTAGCATTTAATTGGCTGTTCGAGAAGAGTCTTTACCATCATTTGGATTTCCAAGCATTTGATTGTCTCTTACTGGCGACTCGCTTCGTTCCAGGCGTCAAAGACGCTCCGACACAAGAGAGTAGCGCGCTAACCAAGCGACTCTCCTGGTCCCATAGGATAACATGGAGACGCCTGCAATTTGACGCCTGCAGCACGACACGTGTAATAGCACTTTAAGCTTTACTCTCCATCTTTAATCACCTAATTGTTGATACTTATCGCCATTTTTCGATATTGTTTCTACAACATTTCCACATGATAGTTTCATTTTAGATAAATTTTGTTTAGCATTGAGAAACGATTTAACATTCGTAAGTAGTAGGAAAATAACAGTTTAAGCTCAGCCGCAGGCGGTACTGCGGCACCGTGCCGCCTGCGGTCCCTCCTGCGCCCACCGTGACACCGCCACTCTCCTGCCCCCACTATGCATCCCCCTCCACAAACGCCCCCTAGTGGAAAAAAGGAACATTCTATTATAACATGAGAGGTGAACGACCTTCCCTATTCAAATATATTATCAATCACATCTTAACTCGGAATCATACTATAAGATGAAGATTAAATTTATATTTGAATTTTGAAGAACCGTAATTTTAATGAGTATTATTAATTAAGCGAAACAATTAAAATCTCAGTTTTTAACCATTTTATTTAGATTTCTTCAACTACAAGATGAGATTATCAATTTAACACGAGAAAGTTAAACATATATTTGAATTTTGCTTGATAAACATCTTAATGAGTATCGTTAATTAAGTAAAAACGATAGAAAATATCAAGTTTTATAGAAAAAGACTGATTTCTTATGATTTTTATCAACTATATGATCAATGTAACGACTTAAAAGTTGAAAGTTAAACGTACATCCTAGTTTTTCAACTGCTATAACCCTTATGAGTATCGTTAATTAAGTAAAAAACAATGGAAAATATCAAGTTTTATAGAAAAAGACTGATTTCTTACGATTTTTATCAACTGCAACATCAGTGTATCGACTTACAAGTTGAAAGTTAAACATGCATTCTACTTTTTCAACAGCTATAATCTTAATGAGTATCGTTAATTAAGTAAAAAACAATGGAAAATATCAAGTTTTATAGAAAAAGACTTATTTCTTACGATTTTTTCAACTCAAACTTCAGAATATCAATTTGATAGAAAGAAATTTAAGCATGCATTCCAGTTTTGGGCAACCATTTCCTTCATGAACATTATTTATTAAGCAAAACAACGGAAAATATTAAATTTTTAACTGATTTCTTCATATTTTTTTTTTACTATAAAATCAGGATACACAACTTAAAATAGAAATTTAAACATATTTTTTAGTTTTTGAACAGTCGTTACCTCAAAGAATTTCGATAATTGAACAATTAACAAAGGAAACTAATGATTTTTTAACGAAAAAAGACGAATTAAACGAATTTGGTTAACTTTTACTCTAAATGGAAATTTCATCATACTTTTATATACTAACTAAGTAGAATTTTAATGCATAAACGAACACATTTCAGTAAATATTCAACGCACACACAAATATGAAAACAACACCTGCTTCTTGTGACGTCATATTGAAACCAAAACTTATTCCTTGGAAGTCCCTCACCGTGCCTTTTCACCCCCACCTCCCCCAATTTTTTACCACAGGTAGGGAAATGCACAAAGCAATGACCTCTCTATCTTGTATATTTAGAAGTCTGGGAGAAAAAAAGAGACATTTTATGCACTCCAATTTCATAACAGTTACCGCAATATCCCAAAATTTGAATTTTGGAAGACATAATCAGTATAATTAATTAAACAAAATAATAGAAATATTATTTTTTAAGGGGTAAAGGTGAATTTAAGCGAATTTGATTAGTTTTACAATAGTCTTTTGAATCGCAACTTGGAAATATGGATTTCTAACAGAAGAGTTAAACGTATATTTTAACAACAAAAACTTAACAAGTATCATTAATTAAACAAAAATAAATATAAATTTTAAAGAAAAGACGAATTTGAATAATTTTACACTAGTATTTTCAAAAGCAACATTTAAATATCAATACTTATTCACATATTTCACTTATTCACTGTATTCAATACTATATTTAATAAATTTGGATACACTTTAAGAATTTTCTAATCTATAATTAAATATTAGCTGTATATTTAATGTTACCCATGTTTTCAACATTAGTTCATAATCGTGAATTTTGTATTTTAAATACCATGTTATTCAGGTTCAGTTTATTTTCACTTGAAATCATACAGAATTTTTTAACAGAGTTTGTTTTTGAAATCATTGAAGTATTTAATATTTTTAACACCAATTTTCTAACATTTTCTAACATTTTCCGATTATACATTCTTCAGAAGTACATTTCTAAATGCTACAATCACTTTACATATCGAAAAGATATCATTGAAGCAACTGTATGTAATATTTTTAATACCAGTTTTCTAAGATTTTTTAACATTTTCCGGTTATACGTTCCTCAAAAGTTATTATTACGTATTCTAAACAATAGAAAATATTAATTTTAAGAATAAAAAGACGAATTTAAACAAATTTTATTAGTTTTACACTATTTTTTCTCATCTCCAACACGGATATATCAATTTTAACAGAAGAATTAAACGTATATTTTAATTTTTAACAACAAAAATGTATTAAGTATCATTGATTAAACAAAAATAAATATCAATTTTCAAGAAAAGACAATTTTTTACACAAATTTTCAACTTTGAAATACATTTGTTTACATATATTGTTTCAGTATATTACTAAACTTAAACTTTTTAAAAAGTTTGAATGTCTTTACAAAGGGTTCATACTTATATTTTTCACGTCTTGACTGCATTTGAAATCTTACAACAAAAGTATACTTTTATTATTATTATTATTATTATTCTAGAAAACCTAAAAAATCATTTCTTGCTGCTTTAGACACTTGACATATTAAAACTACTCTACCCATATAATTAATCAAATTAGGACATGATTCATCTTACACTTCAAAATTTCTGAATTTTTACAATACTTATTTTCATCAAACTTTATTCTTGATCCTATATATTTTAATAGCACAGAATTTTAACATCTGTTTTTATCTACTTATCAGAAAATTATTAAAACACCCAACACCATTTTCCAAATATGAATATTATCTTTACAGTTTAATAATGCAAAACATACACGAATACAAAGTTAAATTTTTACAAACATTTCATATTTCAAACCAAACTATTCGAAATTTTCACAACATAAGAGCAAACATTAGACGAACTTTTTAACATTAATATTGCTTAGATCTTTTCATTATAACCTTTAACTATGATAATTATCCAATTTTAGGTTGATTGTCGAAAAACTGTAACTGAAATTACATAAACTTAATGTAAAAAAACATGTTCTCACACAATTTCTTGAAATTCAACAAAGAATGGACTATTACTCTAATACTTATCTACATCAATCTCGACTCTCGATAGTATATAGATATTTCATCATTACATACTTACCAACTCTTTTCAAACGTTTATCAGAAAATCAAGTCAATCAAAGTCTAGTAATTATCACACCTGTTCCTCAGAAATATTACTATCATATGAAACAGTAAAGAAAATTAATAAATATTTAATATTTAATAACCTCATACGTGAAATTACTGCCGAATGAGAATACTGATAATCAATAAAATCAACTGTTAGACAAAAAATAGTACAGATTACTGAAAATCCAAATCATTTTTTCTACAAAAATTACAAAAATTAACAAATGAATGACAAGTTAGAGAAATAACTAAAAAAATTAATGAACATATTTACAAATTTATTAAAATCACACCTTTTTCTGGATTACAAACCACAATTTCTTGAAAAATTTAACACCGAATTTGCAAGATTTTAATCCTAATATTACATACACTCAACAAATATTCAAAATTAACAAAAAAATATTTTTTTAGTCTCATCAATAAGCAGAAATTCTATATTAAAAGAATATTTTCATAGTAGTACTTATAAAAATGAGAGTTTACAAACTGATTTTCATAATTTTATCACATTTAAACTTAATTTTTATACATAAAACATTATTTAACCAAATTTTATACTTTCTAATTCAGTAAAATTCAATACTTTTTTAGTTTTTAAACCAATACCACAATATTTATTTACATCAAACTTGATTATTTACCTTTTATATTTCCACATTACACAAGTGAGATAAATACTAACTTGGAACGAGAGTTGAAGTCGATTGATTCTATTCGATTTTCATCGTATACGCATGTTGAAGTCAATTGATTCTATTCGATTTTCATCGTATACGCATTGCTACTACACGAAATTTCTTACTTCTATAAGCATCTAATGTATTAAAACTAATCTACTCATATTTTTAATCAATTCATCAGATGTTTCATCTCGCACTTCTGAATTATCATCCATCAAGTTGCTTAAAATATAAATACTATCTTTATAGTTTTAATGTAGTATACATGACTAATCTTGAGTTAGACCTTCCATAGTATTAATCAAATTATCATATGTTTCATCTTACAGTTAACGATTTCTGAATTATCGTCCATCTAGTTGTTTAAAATATTAATAAAATGTTTATAGTTTTTGATTATACAAAGTATGTATGAATACAATCTTTAATTTTTAACAGTTCATATTTCAAATAACCTATTTTCGAAACCAAACTATGTGAATTTTACCACAATGGTTATCATCATACAGAGATTTGTGTTTCATACTTTTTCTAAAAATTATCAGATATGTACTCCTCAGAGGAATTTCTATCATATGAGTAAAAAAAATAAAAATAATTTATATTAAACGTACAACGAAAATTGATTGCAATATACATGTATTTAATAAAAATAAATAAATAAGCGATTATTTATACATTAAACCTTTACTAAATATATATTTCTTGCGTTATACAGATGTTTCAACAAGATGAACTAAAACAGCAGCAAACTTCAGAAATTAATGATCTGAATGATTCATCCCTAGCACATGTAGCGTTAATGAATAATACATATGTAAGTACTTATATGAAAAATACTAGAATTCGTATATGTAACGTAATTAGAGTAATATAAAATGATTTGTCTTACTGCCTACACTTTAACAAATACCTTTTTACCTATATTGTTGAAGATAATCCTAATTGTTTGCATTTATTTCTATTACAGATGTGTTCTATTTGCTACAAACACTTCTTAAGTAAATGAAATTTAACAGAACATACAAAAATCCATACAGGTGAAAAACCTTACATTTGGGAAGATTACCAAATGCGGTTTTCAAGAAGACGTGAATCAAAAATGCACACATCATCATGTAAAGCGTCGTCAGTTATATGCAAACTTAGTGAAGATATTCAAAAATTAGTCAGACGTTTGAAGAATTTAGACATAAAGGAAGATATTTAGACTATATATCCATCATATTTTCATAACACTTACCACAATATCTCAAACTTAAAATTTGGAAGACACACACTGCTGAAAAGTAATTTTGTTACCCGTGATTCTTCTAACCAGCATGAATGTATAGATATTATTTTGCAATGTATTATGTAAATGCTCACAATAAATATTCTTTTATATGCGTATATCGTTGTGTTTATTTTTTTAAAACCTATTACATTAATAAAATAGGTTACACACACATACATACACATAACATTTTAAGTGAAACAACACTCTCACAACTTAAAAAATGCATAAGAACAAACAAAAATAAGCAGATGTATGAAAAAATATGCAAGTTTACAAAATAATTTCACTGTTTTATAGAAATACCAACAAAAAATATTTACAATATAAAAAAATTACAAAAGTGAAAAGAAAAAACACAAATGTAAAACAAAAAAATCACAAAGTGAAAAACTCACAACAAAGTTTAAAAAAAAAAATTTACAACAAAATTTTTTTTTACAAAAACCGAAACTTCAAAAAATATTTTTACAAAAAAAATTTTTTTCAAAAACATTTTTCACAAATTTTTTTTTTTCAAAATAAGTTTTTACAAAAGTAAAAAATAAAAAATCACAACGTTAAAAAAATGAAAAATTTTAGTTAAAAAAAGTGTAAAAAAAATTGCAAAAAAAGTAGCAAAAATTTCAAAAAAAGTTATGAAAAAAGTATCAAAAATTTTGTTCTTTTTAATAGCAAATACAATGGTTTCGCCATTGCATACTGTATTAAAAAGAACAAAATTTTTGATACTTTTTTCATAACTTTTTTTGAAAATTTTTTACACTTTTTTTAACTAAAATTTTTCATTTTTTTAACGTTGTGATTTTTTATTTTTTACGTTTGTAAAAACTTATTTTGAAAAAAAAAAATTTTGTGAAAAATGTTTTTGAAAAAAATTTTTTTTTGTAAAAATATTTTTTGAAGTTTCGGTTTTTGTAAAAAAAATTTTTGTTGTAAATTTTTTTTTTTTAAACTTTGTTGTGAGTTTTTCACTTTGTGATTTTTTTGTTTTACATTTGTGTTTTTTCTTTTCACTTTTGTAATTTTTTTATATTGTAAATATTTTTTGTTGGTATTTCTATAAAACAGTGAAATTATTTTGTAAACTTGCATATTTTTTCATACATCTGCTTATTTTTGTTTGTTCTTATGCATTTTTTAAGTTGTGAGAGTGTTGTTTCACTTAAAATGTTATGTGTATGTATGTGTGTGTAACCTATTTTATTAATGTAATAGGTTTTAAAAAAATAAACACAACGATATACGCATATAAAAGAATATTTATTGTGAGCATTTAAATAATACATTGCAAAATAATATCTATACATTCATGCTGGTTAGAAGAATCACGGGTAACAAAATTACTTTTCAGCAGTGTGTGTCTTCCAAATTTTAAGTTTGAGATATTGTGGTAAGTGTTATGAAAATATGATGGATATATAGTCTAAATATCTTCCTTTATGTCTAAATTCTTCAAACGTCTGACTAATTTTTGAATATCTTCACTAAGTTTGCATATAACTGACGACGCTTTACATGATGATGTGTGCATTTTTGATTCACGTCTTCTTGAAAACCGCATTTGGTAATCTTCCCAAGTGTAAGGTTTTTCACCTGTATGGATTTTTGTATGTTCTGTTAAATTTCATTTACTTAAGAAGTGTTTGTAGCAAATAGAACACATCTGTAATAGAAATAAATGCAAACAATTAGGATTATCTTCAACAATATAGGTAAAAAGGTATTTGTTAAAGTGTAGGCAGTAAGACAAATCATTTTATATTACTATAATTACGTTACATATACGAATTCTAGTATTTTTCATATAAGTACTTACATATGTATTATTCATTAACGCTACATGTGTTAGGGATGAATCATTCAGATAATTAATTTCTGAAGTTTGCTGCTGTTTTAGTTCATCTTGTTGAAACATCTGTATAACGCAAGAAATATATATTTAGTAAAGGTTTAATGTATAAATAATCGCTTATTTATTTATTTTTATTAAATACATGTATATTGCAATCAATTTTCGTTGTACGTTTAATATAAATTATTTTTTTTTTATTTACTCATATGATAGAAATTCCTCTGAGGAGTACATATCTGATAATTTTTAGAAAAAGTATGAAACACAAATCTCTGTATGATGATAAACATTGTGGTAAAATTCACATAGTTTGGTTTCGAAAATAGGTTATTTGAAATATGAACTGTTAAAAATTAAAGATTGTATTCATACATACTTTGTATAATCAAAAACTATAAACATTTTATTAATATTTTAAACAACTAGATGGACGATAATTCAGAAATCGTTAACTGTAAGATGAAACATATGATAATTTGATTAATACTATGGAAGGTCTAACTCAAGATTAGTCATGTATACTACATTAAAACTATAAAGATAGTATTTATATTTTAAGCAACTTGATGGATGATAATTCAGAAGTGCGAGATGAAACATCTGATGAATTGATTAAAAATATGAGTAGATTAGTTTTAATACATTAGATGCTTATAGGAGTAAGAAATTTCGTGTAGTAGCAATGCGTATACGATGAAAATCGAATAGAATCAATTGACTTCAACATGCGTATACGATGAAAATCGAATAGAATCAATCGACTTCAACTCTCGTTCCAAGTTAGTATTTATCTCACTTGTGTAATGTGGAAATATAAAAGGTAAATAATCAAGTTTGATGTAAATAAATATTGTGGTATTGGTTTAAAAACTAAAAAAGTATTGAATTTTACTGAATTAGAAAGTATAAAATTTGGTTAAATAATGTTTTATGTATAAAAATTAATTTTAAATGTGATAAAATTATGAAAATCAGTTTGTAAACTCTCATTTTTATAAGTACTACTATGAAAATATTCTTTTAATATAGAATTTCTGCTTATTGATGAGACTAAAAAAATATTTTTTTGTTAATTTTGAATATTTGTTGAGTGTATGTAATACTAGGATTAAAATCTTGCAAATTCGGTGTTAAATTTTTCAAGAAATTGTGGTTTGTAATCCAGAAAAAGGTGTGATTTTAATAAATTTGTAAATATGTTCATTAATTTTTTTAGTTATTTCTCTAACTTGTCATTCATTTGTTAATTTTTGTAATTTTTGTAGAAAAAATGATTTGGATTTTCAGTAATCTGTACTATTTTTTGTCCAACAGTTGATTTTATTGATTATCAGTATTCTCATTCGGCAGTAATTTCACGTATGAGGTTATTAAATATTAAATATTTATTAATTTTCTTTACTGTTTCATATGATAGTAATATTTCTGAGGAACAGGTGTGATAATTACTAGACTTTGATTGACTTGATTTTCTGATAAACGTTTGAAAAGAGTTGGTAAGTATGTAATGATGAAATATCTATATACTATCGAGAGTCGAGATTGATGTAGATAAGTATTAGAGTAATAGTCCATTCTTTGTTGAATTTCAAGAAATTGTGTGAGAACATGTTTTTTTACATTAAGTTTATGTAATTTCAGTTACAGTTTTTCGACAATCAACCTAAAATTGGATAATTATCATAGTTAAAGGTTATAATGAAAAGATCTAAGCAATATTAATGTTAAAAAGTTCGTCTAATGTTTGCTCTTATGTTGTGAAAATTTCGAATAGTTTGGTTTGAAATATGAAATGTTTGTAAAAATTTAACTTTGTATTCGTGTATGTTTTGCATTATTAAACTGTAAAGATAATATTCATATTTGGAAAATGGTGTTGGGTGTTTTAATAATTTTCTGATAAGTAGATAAAAACAGATGTTAAAATTCTGTGCTATTAAAATATATAGGATCAAGAATAAAGTTTGATGAAAATAAGTATTGTAAAAATTCAGAAATTTTGAAGTGTAAGATGAATCATGTCCTAATTTGATTAATTATATGGGTAGAGTAGTTTTAATATGTCAAGTGTCTAAAGCAGCAAGAAATGATTTTTTAGGTTTTCTAGAATAATAATAATAATAATAATAAAAGTATACTTTTGTTGTAAGATTTCAAATGCAGTCAAGACGTGAAAAATATAAGTATGAACCCTTTGTAAAGACATTCAAACTTTTTAAAAAGTTTAAGTTTAGTAATATACTGAAACAATATATGTAAACAAATGTATTTCAAAGTTGAAAATTTGTGTAAAAAATTGTCTTTTCTTGAAAATTGATATTTATTTTTGTTTAATCAATGATACTTAATACATTTTTGTTGTTAAAAACTAAAATATACGTTTAATTCTTCTGTTAAAATTGATATATCCGTGTTGGAGATGAGAAAAAATAGTGTAAAACTAATAAAATTTGTTTAAATTCGTCTTTTTATTCTTAAAATTAATATTTTCTATTGTTTAGAATACGTAATAATAACTTTTGAGGAACGTATAACCGGAAAATGTTAAAAAATCTTAGAAAACTGGTATTAAAAATATTACATACAGTTGCTTCAATGATATCTTTTCGATATGTAAAGTGATTGTAGCATTTAGAAATGTACTTCTGAAGAATGTATAATCGGAAAATGTTAGAAAATGTTAGAAAATTGGTGTTAAAAATATTAAATACTTCAATGATTTCAAAAACAAACTCTGTTAAAAAATTCTGTATGATTTCAAGTGAAAATAAACTGAACCTGAATAACATGGTATTTAAAATACAAAATTCACGATTATGAACTAATGTTGAAAACATGGGTAACATTAAATATACAGCTAATATTTAATTATAGATTAGAAAATTCTTAAAGTGTATCCAAATTTATTAAATATAGTATTGAATACAGTGAATAAGTGAAATATGTGAATAAGTATTGATATTTAAATGTTGCTTTTGAAAATACTAGTGTAAAATTATTCAAATTCGTCTTTTCTTTAAAATTTATATTTATTTTTGTTTAATTAATGATACTTGTTAAGTTTTTGTTGTTAAAATATACGTTTAACTCTTCTGTTAGAAATCCATATTTCCAAGTTGCGATTCAAAAGACTATTGTAAAACTAATCAAATTCGCTTAAATTCACCTTTACCCCTTAAAAAATAATATTTCTATTATTTTGTTTAATTAATTATACTGATTATGTCTTCCAAAATTCAAATTTTGGGATATTGCGGTAACTGTTATGAAATTGGAGTGCATAAAATGTCTCTTTTTTTCTCCCAGACTTCTAAATATACAAGATAGAGAGGTCATTGCTTTGTGCATTTCCCTACCTGTGGTAAAAAATTGGGGGAGGTGGGGGTGAAAAGGCACGGTGAGGGACTTCCAAGGAATAAGTTTTGGTTTCAATATGACGTCACAAGAAGCAGGTGTTGTTTTCATATTTGTGTGTGCGTTGAATATTTACTGAAATGTGTTCGTTTATGCATTAAAATTCTACTTAGTTAGTATATAAAAGTATGATGAAATTTCCATTTAGAGTAAAAGTTAACCAAATTCGTTTAATTCGTCTTTTTTCGTTAAAAAATCATTAGTTTCCTTTGTTAATTGTTCAATTATCGAAATTCTTTGAGGTAACGACTGTTCAAAAACTAAAAAATATGTTTAAATTTCTATTTTAAGTTGTGTATCCTGATTTTATAGTAAAAAAAAAATATGAAGAAATCAGTTAAAAATTTAATATTTTCCGTTGTTTTGCTTAATAAATAATGTTCATGAAGGAAATGGTTGCCCAAAACTGGAATGCATGCTTAAATTTCTTTCTATCAAATTGATATTCTGAAGTTTGAGTTGAAAAAATCGTAAGAAATAAGTCTTTTTCTATAAAACTTGATATTTTCCATTGTTTTTTACTTAATTAACGATACTCATTAAGATTATAGCTGTTGAAAAAGTAGAATGCATGTTTAACTTTCAACTTGTAAGTCGATACACTGATGTTGCAGTTGATAAAAATCGTAAGAAATCAGTCTTTTTCTATAAAACTTGATATTTTCCATTGTTTTTTACTTAATTAACGATACTCATAAGGGTTATAGCAGTTGAAAAACTAGGATGTACGTTTAACTTTCAACTTTTAAGTCGTTACATTGATCATATAGTTGATAAAAATCATAAGAAATCAGTCTTTTTCTATAAAACTTGATATTTTCTATCGTTTTTACTTAATTAACGATACTCATTAAGATGTTTATCAAGCAAAATTCAAATATATGTTTAACTTTCTCGTGTTAAATTGATAATCTCATCTTGTAGTTGAAGAAATCTAAATAAAATGGTTAAAAACTGAGATTTTAATTGTTTCGCTTAATTAATAATACTCATTAAAATTACGGTTCTTCAAAATTCAAATATAAATTTAATCTTCATCTTATAGTATGATTCCGAGTTAAGATGTGATTGATAATATATTTGAATAGGGAAGGTCGTTCACCTCTCATGTTATAATAGAATGTTCCTTTTTTCCACTAGGGGGCGTTTGTGGAGGGGGATGCATAGTGGGGGCAGGAGAGTGGCGGTGTCACGGTGGGCGCAGGAGGGACCGCAGGCGGGACAGCCGGAGGCATGGAGGTACCGCAGGCGGCACCGCAGGCGGCACGGTGCCGCAGTACCGCCTGCGGCTGAGCTTAAACTGTTATTTTCCTACTACTTTCGTAGATAGATTCAGGGCTGTATCTAGAAGTGAACAATAGGCAGCGGGGGAAGTTGGTCAAGAAAATGTAGGGGGGCTCATATTTTCTCTCTCTGATGCAGAAAGCTAAATTAATGCATATTCACTCTGTAAGTACTATGTTTCTTATTAAACTGTTTGTAATAACTTCATTTTATATGAAAAGAAAAAATAGAATGGTGAAAAATTCGAGTGTATAACTAGTGCAGAATTAAACATTATGTCAGCAAATAGGACGAGTGATTGTTGAAACATTTATTTTAGTTACAATTTAGTATTTTTGCAAAACTGTGAAAGGACCTCAAAACTAAAACAGAATTTCATTCGGATTTTCGGAACAGAAATTCATTTAATGACCTTGGAAACTTCTTTGAGCAAGTGAGGCTCAAAATGTTTTAAGAAGGTCTGAGCCCCCCCCCCTCCCTAGCACCCCCTTAGCTACGGCTCTGGATATATTTAGCATTTTCCAGGCATGATTAAAAATGCACATACATATATATGTGACGATTTCAGGAGAACTCGAATTATTTCCACTGGTTAAACAGAAACACGCAGTCATGGCAAGCGAGGGAAAAAACAAAAATAATAAATAAATGTAGAAGATCCAATAATTAGTCATGGGCTGCTGTAAATTCATTTATTAAATTCGTGATAATGAGGAAGGAAAAGCTCCTTGTTGCAAAAATTCCATCATTATTTCAGCGAGCTGTCCTCATCGAAGAAGCAACCCAAGAAATCTTCAGAATCTTCCTTTCATCTCGAGACTTCCCCCTTTTAAACTGAAAAGAAAAGTTCTGGAACATTCGGTAACCTCAAACCATCATTCTTTTATGTAAACAGAATTCTTGTCCAGTTACGAGGCTATTTTAAACAGACGATAAATTTATTTTAAAAAAAATATTATTTAACCAATTTATAATTGACTCCGAATTTTAAATATCTTAGGCAGACGATTTTTATACATGATTAATTTTAAGAGAAAAAGAAAAGAAATGAATTTATTAATATGCACATTATCGTTGACGGCGGAAAAATAAATAAATAGATAAAATAAAATAATGATATTTTTTGAAAGGTATGGTTTTGGAATAAATTTAATAAGAATTTCTTAAAAAGGGTTGATAAAAACATAGAAGAAATCAGTTTTATTTGGAATATTAAGAAATAAAGTTTTAATTAAGAATATTTTTAATTTAGAGCCATCTTTTTAAATTTACGCATACTGGAATAATGTTTTTTAAGGCAAATTAAGAATTTATATCGTCTGCACACAGATTAACAGATTAGATCTAGAAATAAGATTTTAATTTAATAATTTGAAGTAAGTACGGAATATTATTATAAGAAAATTAAGATAGTATAAAGGTTAGTTTTGGCGAAAAAAAAAATTTAAATTTGTAATATTATCCCCCCTCCCCAAGACTTTGTATGAAATTGATAGTTAAATAAAACTACAAGTTCAGACAACAGAAATATAATAATTTAGAAAAGTTAAATTTTGGAATAAAACTGTCAAATCCAGGAAGCCAAGAGATGGAAGAAAAGAAAATTAACGCAATATAAAAAATATTAGCGATTAAAATAAAATAGTTAACAGAAAATAATTCTGAATTGAATTTAGGTAGGAGCATTTCCCTGAAAGAAATACAATAATGTTACAACATCACTTACCATTTGTAAGTGCATAGGAGATAATACATATAATGACAGTAAATAAGTTATGAATATTATTAAGCAAGAGATAAAAATATAATAAAAACAATAAAAATTCGTTCTCATGGAAGTTTAAATAATTACAATGACTTAATGCATAGTTTATTTTAAAATAAGTCCTTTAAATGAAAAAAGTCTTTCAAGAATATCTAAAAGAGTCTTTTTCAATGTCCAGTGAATACAGTCTCTTTAATTAAAAATCTTCAAACTTAGTTTAATCTTTGGTTTTAATGTTATGTTGGATCCAACATCTTTCAGTAATATATTTATTTTTCAATAATAAATAGCATCACTCTCAATATCAATAATAAATAATATAGAAAAATTTAAATAATAACAATAACAACAATAATAAGTAATAGTATAATAAGACTCCATATCCTAATATTTTTCAATAAGAGTATAATTAATACTAAACTTCATTATAGAAATCATAATAATAATAATAATAGTAAAACAAGAGTATAATCAAAAGAAAATATCACTATTTGTTTATTATTGATAGGGAAAATATTGGTTGAGGATAAAAATAATTACATAGCAACTAAATAATTTTCTTATCTTCTAATAGCATAAGAAAGTATTTTTTGCTAGCCGAAAGCATAAATAAAAAAAAATCATAATAATTCCAAAATCCAAATAAAATTAAATCTAACTATTTAGAAAATGGACTCTCAACCAGTATTTCCTTACAATAATTCCTCTCTGATACTCTTTTACAAAATTGTCAAATTTGGTTATAAGTTTTCAATGCCAAATGTAGAATAATGTTTTATCCACACATGGTTTATAAACTTTAATAATAAAATGCAATAGGAATGAAAGTTGTCATTCTTAATTGAGAAATGGAAATAAAAAAAAAGTGTGCTTTTTTGAAAAACTTTTAATCTGTAGTTTTCACAATCACTGAAAATCACATATTATGTTATAGGTTTGAGTAGAATCATTAGATTTTATAACTATTATCATATAATATCTGCTGAATAAATAGAGTAATACTAATGTCAAATAAATGAGTAAATATAGTTAGACTTAAACACCCTTAAAATTAATTTATCAACATCAATTTGAAAGCTTTTACAATCAAAGTGTTCACCTTATGCCTGCATAAGGAGCCCAATTTAATCCCAAAAACTCCCAAAAACAAGTAATATTCTTGTAGCGCTCCAAGAACATACCCGCTGATGTTGAAAATTATGGTTTTTTTATGGTAAATGGGTTTAATGGTTTAATGGTATTTGGTAAATGGTTATGGTAAAAGTTTTTTTATAGCATTTTTTTTATGGTTGTTTATGGTAAATTTAATCTATTGTCTTGACTTTAGTTTGATCTAGTGATTGTATCTGAGGTTTTGTTTGTTTTTTGGATTGCTCATGAAACAGTTTAAAATCTTCGGGTGAAAAATAGGGTCTTAATTTAGAAACATGCACAATAACGGAATTCTGTCCTGTCTCATAATTAAATTTATCTATTTCATAAGTTACATCAGAAAGTTTATTTATAATTTTATATGGTCCAGAGAAAGTAGGTTCTAATTTTCGAGTGTTAGGGTATTTAAATTCTTCATAAATTACAGAGTCTTGTATTTTTAATGGGCATTCAACAAAATTTCGATCATAGAGTCTTTTACTTTTAAGGTGAAATTCATGAGTTCGCGCTTTCGCAATTTTGAGGGCTTTGTCTACTGATGTTGTATACATTTTAACTGCCTCACACAAAACCATTACCCACCATTTTTTTTTTTTTTTTTTTTTTTTTTTTTTTTTTTTTTAAATCTGAATCAGAATTATCGAGAAATTGTGACTATTTTTAGCTGTTAACATTAACCAGAAATTTTATCTAATAAAAATAGAAATTGTAAATATCATAGTTATACCTTAAATTGGGATCAACTTTTAATTCTATTATTTTATACATCATAAACAGATTCAAAAATTTTAATTATAGGTAATTTCTTACTTAAAATCACAAAATTTACTGAAAAAATTAATCATATTTATCGTCAAAATTCTAGCAACAGCCTTGCACAGTTCCATCTTTCTTACTGAATTTAAATAAATTATAAGAATCCGGGAACCAAAGCTCACTGTAACCAGAAATTCTAACAAATAACAGGAAAAACATAAATATTAACTTAATTTTCAGCTCAAATGTTTAGTTGTAGGAACATTATCATGAAAACACTGTATTCTGAGAATAGTTCTTGATAACAAACAATATCAATAAAATAGAAAATGTATCTTTTTTTAAAAAAAATAACTTGAGCTTCTAAGTTCTTTTATACTTCACTCTTATTACGAACTTATCTTTAAACGTGCATAAAAATATCATAATAATCTTAATAAGTAACAGTAAATATCTTAGAACATCATACTCCTCAATTAAATTTTTAAGAACAAGCATGTTTTCACTCCAACAAGTAATAATAATAATAGTAATAATAATAATAAGACTCATAACTAGATAAAAAGATAAATAAATAAGGCTCACAGAAAAATAAACAAACAAATAAATAAACCTTACAAACAAAGAACTATCTACACAAATACAGTAAAAAGGATACACATAATAATTAAATACATCTAAAAATAACTCACGGATAAGGAGAAATTTTCAAGCTGATCCTAGGGGAGACAGGAATAACGAAAATTATGAAAGTAAGTAGTAATCTGCGTTCAGTTGTCTCTAAAAGTTTTTTTTTTTTTTTTTTTTCTTGTCATTATGACCATGATTATCTTGAGTCATCAGTTACACATAAACAGCAAAAAGGTGGAATATCAGGCCTCAGGAATTCACGAGATATTTAGAAGAAATCTTTCAAACCACTCGGACAGAAAGCTGTTTAACATTAAAATCTCCTCTGTTACATTCACTCGAGGAATCAAAAGGTAATGGCAATTCTTGCTTAATAACACTTTCAACCATGGCGAGAAAAATTTTCGGCGATTCATATTTTTGTCATCACTTCGTTTCAGTAGATTCATTAGATTCATTTACATAGCATTTTACTTCTTCAGTAGATTCATTTCAAAATCCGAAACAGGCACTAGCACAGGCATTACCTATCCTGTCGACTTTTCGATTAGTTGTGACGATTTCAGGAGAACTCGAATTATTTCCACTGGTTAAACAGAAACACGCAGTCATGGCAAGCGAGGGAAAAAACAAAAATAATAAATAAATGTAGAAGATCCAATAATTAGTCATGGGCTGCTGTAAATTCATTTATTAAATTCGTGATAATGAGGAAGGAAAAGCTCCTTGTTGCAAAAATTCCATCATTATTTCAGCGAGCTGTCCTCATCGAAGAAGCAACCCAAGAAATCTTCAGAATCTTCCTTTCATCTCGAGACTTCCCCCTTTTAAACTGAAAAGAAAAGTTCTGGAACATTCGGTAACCTCAAACCATCATTCTTTTATGTAAACAGAATTCTTGTCCAGTTACGAGGCTATTTTAAACAGACGATAAATTTATTTAAAAAAAAATATTATTTAACCAATTTATAATTGACTCCGAATTTTAAATATCTTAGGCAGACGATTTTTATACATGATTAATTTTAAGAGAAAAAGAAAAGAAATGAATTTATTAATATGCACATTATCGTTGACGGCGGAAAAATAAATAAATAGATAAAATAAAATAATGATATTTTTTGAAAGGTATGGTTTTGGAATAAATTTAATAAGAATTTCTTAAAAAGGGTTGATAAAAACATAGAAGAAATCAGTTTTATTTGGAATATTAAGAAATAAAGTTTTAATTAAGAATATTTTTAATTTAGAGCCATCTTTTTAAATTTACGCATACTGGCATAATGTTTTTTAAGGCAAATTAAGAATTTATATCGTCTGCACACAGATTAACAGATTAGATCTAGAAATAAGATTTTAATTTAATAATTTGAAGTAAGTACGGAATATTATTATAAGAAAATTAAGATAGTATAAAGGTTAGTTTTGGCGAAAAAAAAAATTTAAATTTGTAATATATATGTATTAAAAGTAAAATAATTTCGCCTTAATTCTAAATTAATTTTTTCCAAATTCTTATAATATTTAATTTTTCTCCTTTCTTTTATAATTACTTAACATATTTATTTTTATTCCATACCTTTACTCAACGTTTTATTTTATTTTATTTTATTCTAAAAAACATTAATCTGTCAAATCATTCCCCCCCCCCTCCTAAAATCAAATTACTTAAATTTATTTTTTATTTGTTGCATAATATCTTTGTATTTAGATCTTCTAAAAAATCATTCGATTGCCCACAATTCCTTTCATGTGACGCTTGAGGACCAGATTGCATTTTAACTTTACTACAATCTGAAAGAACTCTTTTTCTTTTTCACGGGAAAAAAATTTCGTATTGGTTAAAAACACTATTTCTAAATTTCTAATTGGCAAATTAGGTGTTGCTCATGAAATCCTGTATTCTTTCGCGGGGTTTGATAAAATCTGATTATATTGCCGAGGAGCGAGAATTCCACATTTTTTCTTGTGCTAATAAAATGAATGTCAGCTAGTGAGAAGAATTTTTCTGGTGAAGATGTTAGGTAACAACTTTTACTTATTGTAGTGGTATTTATGTTAATGGAATTGTTTCCCTGTGAAATGAAGTATGAATAAACGTGATTAAATTTATTCGACGCTTCTTATTACTTAACTGGGAAACATCTGAAAGGATTATCATTATTATTATTACTACTAAACCCTGTGCCATACGATTGCGAATCTACGAGTGTTCCTAATGGAATTGTATCAACAACTGGTATGGTTGAGAGCCGAAATTGCATTTCGATCGATAAGATTCTATGTACTTACGATAGATGTTTCATATATATTACTACTACGGGACTGAACAATAACTCATTGCTTCCAGGGATGTAGTGGAGGGTATACATGGGTATATGCCGTATGCAGTGTTCTCGCTGTCGCTCGCCAATGCGCCAAATTGCGACTAAATTCTTAATTTGGCGAGTAAACAAGGGATTAGATTCGCCAAATTGCTAGTGCTCAATTTTTGCTTTTTCTTTTTTTTCTTTTTCGCTTTTCGTACATATGCATATATATTTAATGTATACATTTTTTTTTTAATGTTTGTAGCGGATTAGTTGAAATTAGATTAATAACAATCGCTGTCACGGTTATAAAAACTTGGGTTATTTTAGAACATATTGAAAAAAAGGGAATACATTAAAGAATTAAATGTTTTTTTTTTTTTTTTTGTGTGTGCACAACATGGCGAATCTATTTTGCTAATACTTTTTCATTTGGCGAATGTTTTTCATTTTTAATTAGCCAAATTACTAACGTTGGTCAAATGTCAGCAAGAACACTGGCCGTATGCCTTCTGGATTTTTTAAAGGAACATCATACCCCCTCTGTTTCCCAATAAAGCTATAGTGTGTACACTCTAGGGTATACGCTTGGCTTTAAGCATATACCCTCTGCTTGGAGCGTATACCACTTGCTTTTTTACGACTACACCACTGGTTGTTTCTTAGAATAATGGAATACAATACTTGCAGTAATAGTAAAAATATTTTCCCTTCCCTTTGTCACATCTTAAAAGAAAAACTAAGCAAAAAATAATATAGTTTGGTAATAATCTACTAATTTTGAATCTTTCTATGGGAAGCAACGTGTTACACAGAGAGTAAATTTTCATTTATAAAACATGAATTCGTACTTTAGTAAACGTGTGCTTTATATTAAATCTATTTTTACTTTATATTACTATTTTTTATATTATTATTATTATTATTATTTATATTACTAGGGGCTCCGAATCCTGCTCACTATGAATCAGCTATCTTACAGTATCTTAAAGTTTAAAACAGATTGCCTTGTTAAATTTCAAATTTTTAACCAAATCTCGGGAAAATTTTTTCCGTCTGGTTGTCTAAGTTTCGAGATTTTACGCTCCTTAAATTCTTACAAGGGCACCACCAAACATGGTGCACACAGATTTTGATGATTTCAAAGTATGTTGTAGGGGTCATACCACTAATTATTCAGCTGAAAGGATTCTTTCAAATGGGCCTTAATTTTTGAGAAATTGGGGGTCAAAGTTCAGCGTATATTTCAAATACTTATTAGTACGAACGCCGCATGTGAATCAGTGGTGTCGTGGTAACGCACGAGCCTGCAAGTTGAAAGGTTGCGGGTTCGAATCAGTCCTCGGCCTTTTATTTATTTTTATGTTTTTTTACACTTCGCAAATTATAAGCAGAATTGAAAATTCTACAGCTTTGAACCTTTTGATAGTTTCTGAAGAGGACAGTTTACTTTGTCAACGTTTTATTATTATTATTTTTTCAAAATATGGTGAACTGACTGCACTTCAGGGTTCAACTAAAAGTACATTTTGCAACAAATAAATAAAAATTTGTATTTAATTAAAATTTTGAAAAAGTATAAGAAAATTTCAATATTTAAAAATCTCCACTACTTTAAATATTAATATTTTTAGATTAATCAGTCACTTTTTTTTCTTTTCAAATGTGTATTACACAATATTGTGCTTCGATTTTTAGATAATTTAATACTGCATTTAATATAATTTATATTACTAAAATACTCAATTCGTGATAAATATGTTTAAAAATATATTAAAAGTAAAAAAAAAAAAAAAAAAAAGGTTTAATCATCATTTGTAAAAGTGAAAAAATAAGACCAATAAAAAGAAATCTTCATTTATTCTGATAATTACGGAGGAAAGCAGACGATTAAAAAAAGTATTTTTATATGTATTATAAATTTTATCTCATTAAACAGAATATAAAAAATTACACGCTTCTGCTAGGAAAAAAATTTTTGATATGGAAATTTGAATATTCTGGGAAAATCTAATATTTATACATTTTTCATAACACAGACACACGTTTGACATCCTATCTGTTTCTAAGCAATTATATTATTTTTTATAATTTCTCGTTTCAAAATCTACAAAGGATTTAAACCCATATGAATGTAAATAAAATATGCTTATTTAGCTCAGAATTAATATCTTTTTGGACACAATATAAAATAAAAAGGCATGTATTGTGATTTATAAGTCGTTTTGTTGTATTTTTGTTTCTTTTTAATGGATTTTGGTGGCGCCATCTAGTGCCGATTCTAAAAATGGCTGCAAAGTGGTTAAAAGATATAGTTTCGAGTATATTTCTGTATTTTATAGTAATGTGCAAGTTTCAATGTGGGAACATTGCTATTTTCGATAAAATATGGATGTTAAAATATTTTAACAACAAATTTACGTAGTCCTATGAGATGGCAAACGGAATCTCATTTTTAAGCATATTTTGAGGCTTCGTCCCATCGTCTTTTTCGTATTTCAGTTGAATTACGGAACGCGTGTTTTGATTTGATAAAAAAATAGATGTAATCTGTCATTTCTTATTTGTGCAAACGATAACTTATGTTCATGTTGAACTTTGGAGATAAATGTATTTAAAGAAAATTGAAAACTTGAATAATTGGTAACAACTTGCATTTTAACATTACTGCATTAATATTTTATTACTTTTTCGAAGATACGCATTACTTGAATAATCTAATCCTAAAGACGTTTAAAAAATTGCACCCGAAAATTATTTTGTATTATTTATACATATACAAAAAAAAGGCAAGTTTTCATTTAGAATGCTATAAAATAAAAAAGCGAGAGGGAAAAAAAAATCATTATTTCAGGATTGTGCTTAAAATAAAAAACGCGAATAATAATTAATAAAAAAAAGTTCTAGGCGTAAACTAGTTTTGTAGTTTTGTCAATAGAAATATTCGTTTAAAAATTGCAGAAAAAAAATAAATTTTCATGAAAAAATTTAAAAATGTAAATGTAATTTATTAAGAAAATATCAAAAGCTGTAGCAATTTTGTAATAAAAATACTTAAAATTTGTAACGTGTAAAAATACAAAAGTAAATAAATAAACGCTGATGACCGATTCGAACCCGCAACCTTTCGACTTGCAGGCTTGTACGTTACCACAACGCCACTGATTCACATACGGCGTCTGTACTAATAAGTATTTGAAATATACGCTGAACTTTGACCCCCAATTTCTCAAAAACCAAGGCCCATTTGAAAGAATCCTTTCAGCTGAATAATTAGTAGTATGACCTCTACAACATACTTTGAAATCATCAAAATCTGTGCGCACCATGTTTGGTGGTGCCCTTGTTAGAGGGGAGCTCCTTTTAAAACTCCCAGTACACTTTAATGCTTGATATACGCATCTGGAAGCTCTATCTTTCTCATTCTGGTGAATCATGGGCATGAAAAAAAAGGAATTTTTTATCGATCAATTTTTATCCGAATTTTTTTTACCGTACGCATCAGAATAAATTTTTGAATTTCTGAAAGTAGATTTTTTTTCTGCGTACGATTTTTGATTCTTTCTGCCCTGTAGTTTCTGACATGCGAGTCGATTTAAAAAGTCCCAGTTTACTTGTTCGATGCGGTTTCGCAGTATTTCACACAGATTTCTATTGGTCCATTTCCAAATTGTTAATTTTTTGGCATATATACAAGAACTATTAAACATGTTGCACTATTATAATGATCATTTTACTTTAAAAAAATAATTGCTACATATTTTTTGTATTGAAAATTGCATTAAAGGTAAAAGAATATTACAATCTACTCATTGTTAATCTTGTAATTCAAACCATCACATTTTATTCCGCTTTTCGTGGCAAAATGGACGTTTTATTAATCTAAATACCTCTTCTTCTTCCCCAAAGTAATTTCGCCGGAGTATGAAAAAATTAAATAAAATTAACTTAAATTATAAAATGCTTTAAAACTTACATAATCGACAAAGGCTGCAGAGATTTGAAATCTTCGGAAGCTAAATCCATTTTCTTCTCGCGTTCCTCTTTTGTTGCTTGTTCGAATAGCTTTTCATAAAATTAAAAGATTCAGTTATCATTAAAACATATTTTGTGAACTAATCACACTAGCATAAAAAATATTTTTAAATCATAATTATATATAAACATAATCTACAAAAGGAATTGAACCACAAAAGATTATATTTTTTTAAATCAACATAAACAGATAGCGGTACGAAGAATCGCCTTGCGTCCCAGGGCTATGTTTTTCACGGCGACGGCGACGGCTGCGGATGAGGCAAGGCCATCTTGATATATTCATGACAGTTTCCACCCCCATGACAGTATACTTTTTCGGAGCTTTCATTTTCGAAACCAATTCTGATAGTGAAAGTATCCCAATTAAAAATGCTTTAAAAAATAAAAAAGCAATAAACGGCCGATGTAGAGATCGATTTCAGTTATCCAATATATATATATATCATCATCATCATCATCAAATAACTTCATTCTATATTAAGAAAATTTTGAGTGTATAACTGGTGCAAAATTGAACATCATGTTAGCTTCATATGTACAAATAGGATGAGGAGTGTTGAATTTCTTATTTTAGATACAATTTAGTAATTCTGCAAAACTGAAAAAGGATCTCAAAACAAAATTAGATTTTTGAACAGAATTTTAGTTGCATTTTCGGAACAGAAATTCATTTAGTATGACCTTGGAATCTTTTCCAGGGAGCTCAAAATATTTTAGGGGGGCTGAGCCGTCCATAGCGCCCCCTTAGCTATGGCCCTGCTTGGTACACTGTTAAAAATCTTGTCCTTAGTTTGAATCAAATTTTGGTGCTCCAAAGCTGCCACTGTACGATGGTGAAATCTTGAACAGATGATTGGAACTCCTGTTGAAGCATAAATTCCAATAGACGGAACGAGGTTGAAATAGAAAGCCTCCAATACTAGTACGACATTTAGCCATCTTATTTTGGCAACTACTGAGCGCCAAAATTTGGTTCAAACTGGGGCAAAATTTTTAACAGTGTATTAGTATATTTCTACTAAAAAAGTTATTTTTTGGAGCTAGTGATTAAAAAAAATTGCATATGCAGAGGTGTCATTGTCGACCATTTTGATCATCAGTATTTGAAAGGAAAAATATTTCTCATACATTTCGACAACATACGCAGGGAAAATCTACCATAAAAGTATTATTCAGAAATACGGATAGCCGAAATTGGCGCTAGAGGCATCCCCTCAAAGGACCTATTATAACCCATGTCCGGCTTGGCCTATAGGCGGAGGTAGATTTCGAAGAGTACTCATTTCAACAACAACAACAACAACAAAAAATATGATTAGAGATAAACCCAGTTTAACAACTGTATTTAACCACTTTTGAAAATTTTTTCATTTTTCTGTAAAGAAATGGTTTTATCAGAATCATCTTAAGCGAAATTCGGCTTAAATGCACATTTTGACAGCATATTTTGAAATATATTCTGACTCTAGGAATTATATAATGCGTGTATTGGTCGATTTTTAATAAATAACAAAAAACTGTCAATTGAATGTGTTTGAGAGCAAAATTGAATTGAGTCATAAAATAGCCAATTTGTTATTTGAATACATCCTCAATTCTTTAATCATGATCGCTTAGGGAAGTTTTGGGCGAAGTGCCCACTTTGACAGCCTTTTTAAAAAATATATTTAGCCTTCATCAAAAAACTGACCAATACGGCACATTATACAGTTCCCAAATAACAGAACCTGACAAATGGATACGTTTGAGAACAAAACTGATTTTAAAAATGAGTCAGGAAAACACAATTTTATTATTTGAATACCTGTATTTTTTCTTCACGATCGCTTCGGGATATTAAGTTCAAAGTACCCATTTTGGCAGCCATTTTTGAAATACATTCTGCCTTTATAAAAAAAAAAAAAAAAAAAAAACTGGCCAATCTGTCACATTATATAGCTTTTAAATAAGAGGATATGTATATTGGTTACGTTTGAGAGCAAAAATGGATTTAAAAATGAGTCAGAAAAAACGCAATTTGTTATAACTTCCTCAATTTTTGATCACGATCACTTCGGGACATTCTGTTCAAAATACCCTTTTTGGCAGCCTTTTTTGAAATATATCCTGCCTTTATGAAAGAACTGGCCAATACGTCACATTATATAGTTCCTAAATAAGAGGATCTGCCATTTGGATGCGTTTAAAATTTAAAAATGAATTTAAAAATGAGTCAAAATATAAGCAGTTTGGATTTGAGGTTTTTTTGTCCAACTCCTATTATTGTTTAATTTATTTTTGCTATAAGAATTGGTCCTATGAAAAACTTGTTAGTATAAAAGTTGTAGATATTATTGAGAAGATGTAAAATAAATTTAATTAGGTTTGATAGCTTAAGAATTGACTAAGTTATGGATATTTTTCTTTTTCCACCCCACCCCCCTTTTTCTTTTCGGTTTTTTTTTCTTTTTTTTCCATCGATAAAAGTTGGTCTTATCAAAAACTTGTAAATACAATATTTTTAGATAATTTTGAGTAAATTTATAAAAAATTTAGTTCGATTTGATATTTTGAGAATTGACAAAATTATAATTTTTTTTTCTCCCAAAAACCCTGTTATTTTTTTTCGCTCTTTGAGCCCATTTTTTTACTTTATCAAAAATATATCATACCCAAACTTTTAGTCCATTCTTTGGAAGTAATATAAACTTTAAACTGATTGGATATCTATTTTAACTAAGAAGTTATCGCATTTGTCGGTTTTCACAAAAACCCTCCCTATTTCCACCCCCTTGGTCCGATTATGTCCATTAACGAACTCGACCGAGATTTTATATCCCTTGATTTTATGTATTAGTTCGAAGAAGACTGGAGCAGAATTATAGAAGTTATCGTGTTCAGAATAATATATAGAGCAATCTATATACTAATAAAATAACAAATCGCTCTGTCTGCGTGTGTGTGTGTGTGTGTGTGTGTGTGTGTGTGTGTGTGTGTCTGCGATGGCTAGCAAAATCTATGGGACGTACGAAGCTCAAAATTTTTATGAGAGTAGCCCAATATCTCTCCTGATGCACCTGAGCTTCAGAATTTCGAAATTCTATTTATTAACTGAGTAATTAATTAAATTCCAAAGATCACTCTCATAAAAAATCGCCTTTTTTCTTCTTTTTTTTCTCTTCATTTAGTTATGGTTGGTTGGTTGCATAAAATTTTCGCATAAATAATTTAAAAAGCTGGAACAGACCTTTAAAATTCATAGACTGGCAAACTGTCAGTTTAAATAATGATTTTTTATCACAGCGGTTGCAAACCATGGAGGAAAAAGATAGGTGGTGGTGAAGTAAACCGAAAAAAGAGTTGCAATATTAAACCATTTATCGCTCAAATATTAATGTCCCAAACAAAAGCATGTGGAAGGGATTTTGTATTAATAAGACGAATTGAAAGAATTGAATAACAGCTGAAGCGTATTTTATGAAGAAATAGTAATTTTTTAAAATGGTCTTTTTTCTATTATATTATTTATTTTTAAAAAATGTTTGCTTTTAAAATAATTGAAATTGATAAATTCGAAATAATTTAAATGTCAAAATAAAATTAAATAAAATATTGAAAACATTTGATTTGAACTAAAAATTGTATTACTAAAAGCTTTCTTTTTTTTCAGAACTTTTTAATACTTTATAACGTAGATGAAAATATGTTTTTAATTTAACAACATATTAATAACTCTATGTCAATATATAAAATATATTTATGAAAACATTCTTTTAAAATCATGCGCGAAAACTTAAATAACAAATATTAGTCTAAAATATAGATTTCAGAGTGCAGACGATTTTAAGACATTAACGAAAGAATGTTAACTTTTCAAGCAAAATCTTAAATGATGCTTCTATATTGATACTTCAAAGTGACGGCTAGGTTACATTTATGTTATATTTAAGTTACGGTAGGGTAATGTTAAGTCGCAGTTAGGTTACAGACAGATTATGGTTATGGTACAAAAGTTTACGGTTAGGAATTTGTCCACAGAGTCAACATTACGCATGCTTTGATTAAAAATATACACTTTTGTTAAATGGCTCTGAAATTATAATACTATATACCAATCTTTTATCATCGCGTATCGATTCATTCACGGTATAGTCGGATTTAAGAATGATATAATTAGTTTGAAATTCAAAATTTTTCACTTGGGATTTCTATGCGAAAAAAATAATTAGTTACGTGATTTAACAGTGATTTTTACGGGTAAATATCAACACTTTAACACGAAACTAACGCAATCGTTGGATACATGTTCCCTCCCGTGTTTCTCATTGCTCATTTTAAGTATTTCTAGAGCTTAATATTAGTTGTTGTTTTTAAAACCGATTTTTCACAAAGTCAGCTGCGACGTATTTCAGACAATGCATTTCTGCATGCTTCCAGTTATTGATAAAATCATACAAATTTCAAGTTCGTTTAATATTGTTAATACGGACCCGGGCAACGCCGGGCGGGTCAGCTAGTATATATATAAAATTTTTTACTAATAGTAAGTTTTGGGGTCTAGAGGTCATGATCGGTGTAGATCTGCAAAATTCTTCAGAAATTACAGGAGGTAATATTTCATACACTATTTACCTAAAAATATCGTAACAAATTCCAGAACTAAATCATAAGTTAACTAAATCGTAAATGATCGTTTTTTACCCTCTTAGATTACAATTAAATTATCTCTCAAGCAGAAAGATAAACAAAAATTATAATGCGTTAAGCGGGTAAGAAAATAGAGTAGCATATTTTATAATAATAAAAATGCGTATTAGATTTTATAAAGTATATATAATTCTTTAGTATTTCATAGTTTGTTTTATAATAATTTGTGAAGATGAAAATAAAATTTTTACAAATGTTTTAAAACATAAATACTGTTGCAAAAATAATTTAATTACATTTCTTATTTTGATACTGCGGTATAAGAAAATTAATCTTTTAACATTTTATTTTTAATCATTAGAAATTTATATATTTTTTATATTAATAAAAAAAAAATTTCTGCATTAGAATATGACTATTTAGAAAACATTAAGTTAGTAAATTTTATTGTTTTTAATCAATTAATTAATCAATCCAGTATATTCTTATATATGCTGAAAAAACATTTTAACACTAATTTTTAAATTTAGCAAAATTTTATTAAAAATTGTATGGAACCAAATATTTGCCTCTTTATGATTGATCATTCTTGTTTTCTCTACCGATTTCCTAACGTCCTGTAATTCTTGCTGCAATTTCTCGTAAGTTTTAGAAAAGTGCATCAAATCCCATTTGATGTCTTTCCACTCTTGTAGAGGCAATGTCATCTTTCTCTCTACTAGATCTCGAAATTTTTGAAAATTCTGATAAAAATCTGCAAGGAAAGAAATAATTTTTTTAAAAAGCATTATGCTACATACTTAATCTTGCGATATATTGAGTGCTTTTTTTTTTATAATTTATGCTCAACGTTTATTTTACGTGAAACATTTGTGTTATTATCTTACTTTGAATGTATCAAAAATTACTTATGTGCATGTGTAGTTTATTTTTTATTTTTTGAAATATAATGCATTAATTTCACTTAAAATAAAACCTATAACTTATTTCATTTAAAAACTACGAGGTGGAACCCGTCGAAATTTTACAAAAGAAAATGTTTAAGAAGGAACTGCATCATTGATTTATAATAAATCTACAAAATTACTTACAGTAAAAAATGCATCGTATATTGATCAGTCTATCTCCCAAACAAATATTATAAAAAATACATCTTATTTTGATCAGTCTAACTCTAAAACAAATATTATTTTAAGTTAAGATTTACAAAATACTATAAAACTCAGTTGTCCAAATTTTTAAAATCAAACTTCAATCACATACTTTAATCAGTAAAATATTGGGTTGGGGAATAAGTAATCCTATCAAAAACATGAATGTGAAAAAATGCCAAGTTCTTTAAAGGTTTCGGTAATAAAAGAAGTGAGATCTAACTGCAAACCAAGTTCTTTCGGAGCTCCTTAAATCATAACTCCTGTCATGCATAATATTATTCAATTGCTTAAAATGATTTGTTATGTTACTTGTTATTCAATAGAGTGACTTAGCAAGTTTTCTCTTATTCAATTTTTTCTATTTAGTTGATCAGAAATTAAAGTTGATCCCTTCCTTAACTTATCAGTACCTTAACTTCAATATACTTACTTATTCGAACACTCGATTGACTAGATCTTTGCCAATCAGATTCTAGATTAATATACTCCGACTCAAAGATTAAAGTTGGCAGCAGAAAACTTGCCAAGTCGCTCTATTGAATAACAAGTAACATAACAAATCATTTTAAGCAATTGAATAATATTATGCATGACAGGAGTTATGATTTAAGGAGCTCCGAAAGAACTTGGTTTGCAGTCAGATCTCACTTCTTTTATTACCGAAACCTTTAAAGAACTTGGCATTTTTTCACATTCATGTTTTTGATAGGATATCATTATTTTTTGTCAAATAAGTAGGTATTTGTTTCCTTTTTGAAATAAATAGGTTAAATTAATTAAATTAGTTTTATTTAATATAAATTAATCTTTCAGCTTTTTCCTGCATTTATTCACTGTTTTTTTCAGTCAAATTAAAACATTTAACATTAGGACTGATTATGTTCCTTTAAATTTCACTAATAAGGATGTTTCTTTTACGTGATTGGGTACTACTTGATTATTTCTTCGACCAAAAACGTTTGTAGCCAACTTGCCAATATATTGCTATATTGACGACAAAAATTACGCACCAAAAGTCATGCTAACATGGCGCTATTTCTGGTATTTTGCCAAATTCCCATAGATTCCCATTGTAATCTGGTAATTTATCCAATAATTTTGTTAGAGCAAGGACTGTCGCCATCATTTTGGCATCTTTTTTTTCCTTAAATCGGTTCACTAACTACCCAAGATTGCTTAAATATTGCTATTTAGAAAGTTTTTAGAACGCTTTTCGCGCATTTTTACCCTTTTTAAATTTTGTATTTGTTAACAAAATGTTCTTAGTGATCATTTATGTCTTATAATTAATGAACAAGCCAAATTTTATGTTTTTAGGCCCTTAACATAGAGACATCGCATTTTTAGAACGCTTTTTGCTCTTTTACCCCCTTTGGATTAGTGGAAACGACATAAGATATAGCCTATATTCGAGCAAGGACTGTCACCATCATTTTGATATCATTACTTTTAAGATCGGTTTGTTGTTTGCTGAAATTGCTTAAAAATCCTAATTTAGAACATTTTTAGAACACTTTTCGCACATTTTCACTCCTTTTGAATTCCGTATTTTTTATCAAATGCCATTAGAGATCATTTATATCTTATAAATAATTAACATGTCAAATCTTATAGTTCTAGGTCCTTCAGTAACACAAAAATTGCATTTTTAGAATGTTTTTTGCTTCTCCACCCTCTTGTGGTTAATAGTATACGCATAAAATGTAGCCTATGTTTGAACCGGGGCGAATACCATCATTTTGGTATCATTAATTTTGAAATCAGTTCGGTGGTTTCAGAGATTAGCCCCGATACTCGCCAAAAGTGTCGCCAACTTGGCACTATTTCTGATGTTTTGCGCAATTCCCATAAACTCTAAAATGCCAAACTTTATGTTTCCAGTCCAGCCCCTTAATATACAGACATCACATTTTTAGAATGATTTTTTCACTTTTACCTCCTTTGGGTTAGTGTAATCGACATAAGATATATCCTATGTTGGAGCAAAGACTGCCATCATCATTTTTCTATCATTACTTTTAAGATCTGTTTGTTGTTTGCTGAGATTGTTTTAAAACTGGTATTTCGAACTTTTTTAGAACGCTCTTCGCGGATTTTCACCCATTTAAATTTGATATTTTTTATCAAATGTCATTAGTGATCATTTATATCTGATAAATAATTAACATGCCAAATTTTGTGCTTCTAGGCCCTTCAATAAAACAAAAATCACATTTTTAGAATGTTTTTCGCTTCTGAATCCTCTTTTGGTTAGTGGCAGAGGCATAAGATATAGTCTATATTTCAACCGGGGCGAATACCATCATTTTGGTACCATTATTTTTGAAATCGGTTCGGTAGTTTCAGAGATTAGCCCTGATCCTCGCCGAAAATGACGCCAACTTGGCAGTATTTCTGGTATTTTGTGAAATTCTCAAACTTCCATTGTAATCCAATAATTTATCCTCTAACCTACCATTAATGTTTAATTAATGGTGATTTCTGATTTTTTCCTGTTTATAGATCCAATAACCTACCTCCACACCAAATTTCAACTTCCTAAGTCACCTGGAAGTAGTCAAACATTTCTATGAGTGAGTCAGTGAGTCAGTGAGTCAGTGGTAAAAACAGTGATTTTCAGACGTCACTTTCTCGTGAACGGTAAAAGATTTTTTTTTTTTAATTTAGGATTCGGAAATTAGAAGATGGTCTTACACGACACGAAAAATTGCAAGTGTGTAGGTCAAATAGAATTTAAGTTATTGAGGGGTCAAAAGTGGCTTGAAATGGTTCGGGTAATATAACCCACGGCCGGTGTGTCGCCTTTTACTTTGTGAACTTGGCTGACACACTGCCGTGTGTCTAGATTTCGTTTTCTCCCAATAGATAGCTTTAAAGTCGCATATCTCGAGTAATACTTACTCAAATAAGCCATACTATACAGCATTTGAAAGGTAACAGTCTCTAAAAAATTCTGGATATAAAGGTAGCGTTATCCCTTTAATAAGTAAAAATACATTAGATATTGCGTTTTAAAAGCATAAAAAGATATTGCGTTTTAAAAGCAGAGATTCCAGAAGATAATTTTCGTCAAATTTTAATTTTTTTACTTACAAAAAGGGCAAAATGCGGCGCAGGCTCATCGAAAATTGTGTTACGTTTATGGTGTTCAGTGCTTAAGTAAACGCCAAAGTCAGAATCGGTTTGCTCGTTTTCGTTCCGAAAATTTCGATATTAAAGATGAACCTTTCCTTAGCCGGCCAATACTTGAAAAAATCGATGAAATTTAAAAACAAAATCGAGATAGACTGGCATATTTCTTCCTGCAACATTGCTACGGAACGAAACATCGACCATAAACCACTTTTGAACCATTTATCTAAAATTGGATGCCAAAAGAAACTCGATACTTGGGTTCTCTATGAACTTACAGTAAGAAATTTAATGGACAGAGTTTCCATTAGTGAATTGCTAATGAAACGGAATAAAATCGAACCATTTTTGAAACAAATGATTATGGGTGATGAAAAGTGAATCACGTATGACAACAATGTGCTAAAAAGATCGTGGTCGAAGCTTCACAAACTGTAGCAAAGCCCAGATTGACGCCAAGGAAGATGATGATGAGTGTTTGGTTAGATTGGAAAAGAATTGTCTATCATGAGCTGCTCGAACCTGGCCAAAACATTAATTCAACTATCTACTGTGAACAACTAATGCGATTGAAGCAGGCGATTAAAAAAACCCGGTCAAAATTGATCAATAGGAAAGGTGTTGTCTTCCATCACGACAACGCTAAACCATACATATCTTTAGTCACTCGCCAGAAACTGAGAGAGCTTGGCTGGGAGATTTTGACGCACCTACCGTATAGTCCGGACCTAGATCCTACCGATTACTATTTGTTCCGTCCTCTGAGGAACTTTTTTAATGGTGTTACTTCAAAAGAGGCTTGTAAAAATCACCTAGCTCAGTTTTTTGTCCATAACTTTCAGAAGTTCTACAGTGACGGAATTATGGTTTCACTAGAAAATTGCAAAAGGTCATCGAACAAAACAGCACATATATTATTGATTAGTTTGTTGATATTATGAACTTCAATTATTATACTGTTTAAATTCTTACTCATGCTCCTTGTATTTAATGTGCTTTTTATATGTAGTTTTCTTCTGTTAACTTTTGTGGCAATTGTTGGTTATTGGTTTAAAAATAAGTTTTTTCAGTTTGTTCCATAGCGGAAGCCTGTTACCTTTCTTTTCTAAATTAAAATTATCTTCGTAATGTTTATTTCATATTTTTTTATATGAATTAAGTTAATTAAATCTTGTTTACCCGTTATCTGCTAAAATATTTTCAAGTGGTTATGGGCCCAGACTTGCTTCGTGCTGCGCGATAGTTACGGTAACGAGAATTAGTCCTAACCAACGGTAAAACGCATTTCAAATTTGTGTGTTTGGTTAGTTAATAAAGATGAAAATATGGAACTTTTTACGTCTGAAAAACTTCTTGGCTCTGAGAATTGGGTCAGATGGAAATGGATGGTGGAAGGCTTGCTAATGGAAAAAAGAAATGCTTTCGAGGTGTGCTCTGGAGAAATTGTACAGCCAGAGCCGGTTCCCGAAGGCGCTGCTACTGCAGATAGGAACAAATATAACAGTGACTTAGCCAACTTCAATAAAGGCAATAGAGCTGCCAGAGGTATTTTTTCAAGAACTCTAGATAGCAGAATATGTGACCTCGTATCGATGTGCAAAACTGCAAGAGAAATATGGGTGAAACTACATGAACTGTTTGAGCAGAAAAATACTCAAGCTCAATATGCCTGCCAAATGCAGTTCTCATCTTTTGTGCGAGATCCGACGGATTCAATGGCTATGCACATAGCAAAACTAGATCGCCTAGTGTCACGGATGTCTGATTTGGATATCAAACCAAATGATTTTGTGGCAATGAGTAAGCTTTTGGAGACTTTATCTAGTGACTTTGAGCCACTGAAAATGGCTTGGTGTGCAAGACCTGAAGAGACACAGACACTAGTGGAGCTTAAGAAATTACTTGTTGCAGAAGAGCAAAGAAGAATGTTAGACTCTTCCAAAGAAAATGAATTAAATGTCTTACTTGCCAAGTCTAGTTTGAGAAAGGTTCACAGTGCTGCAGAAAAGTATGGCAACCATGCAAACAAGCAGGGGAAACAGTTTAAATGTTTTAGATGTGGGAAAAGAGGTCACATGAAACGTGATTGTATTGTTAAAAAAAGTTAATAATGTGCATGAGAGAAAATCAAAGGATAAAGTTTTTATTAGTGAATGCCTTGCAGCCAATTGTGATGACACATGGGTCATTGATACAGGAGCCACGCAACACATAACGAACAGACACGATGTCTTTCAAAGCTTTACACAGTACAAGTGCCCAATAGAAGTAAGGGTTGGTAATAATTCCACAATGAAAGCATATGGCCATGGTGAAATCTTTGTGAAAATGTTAGTTAATGGTAACTGGAAAGCCAGTGTAATGGAAAATGTATTATATGCTCCAGATGCTTCGAGAAATTTATTTTCTGTAATTCAAGCTCTAGACCATGGGTCCACATTTAAGATGTGTAACAATAAGTGTGAATTTGTAAAACCTAAAGGAGTTGTTGCTGTGGGAATACGCCAAGGTAACTTATTCAGATTGCTATGCAAAGTAATAGTACCTGCTGTAAACAGTGCAATTAACATTGTTACAGTGCCCTCTACTAAAGCTCAACTTACTGAATCAAACTCGCTTCAACTTTGGCATGAGAGACTTGGACATTTGAATAAACAGCATGATCGAAATCTAAGGGACAGGACGCAGTTAAAGGCACCAGAACGTCTTATTGAATGCTGTATTGCAGAAGAGAGTGAACCAGAACACTACTACCAAGCAGTAAAATCGGAAAAGGTAAATGAATGGCAAGCTGCAATGGATGAGGAAATTAAATCGTTATTAGAAAACAATACTTGGTATTTAACAGACCTACCAGAAGGAAGACGAGCCATTACAAACAGATGGGTATATAAATTGAAGCGTCATGCTAATGGTGACATTGATCGGTTCAAAGCTAGGCTTGTAGTTAAAGGATTTTCTCAAAGAAAAGGTATAGATTATTCAGAAACCTTCAGCCCAGTTTGACTTTTTGAAACTATTCGAGCTTTAATAAGTGTTGCAGCAAATGAAAATTTAGACCTGGTACAGTTTGATGTTAAAACTGCATTCCTGTATGGGACGTTAGAAGAAGAAATCTATATGAAACAACCCGAAGGATATGATGACAACTCAGGCCGTGTTTGTCGACTAGTTAAAAGCCTCTACGGATTGAAACAGTCACCAAGGTGTTGGAACAAGCGATTTAAAGAGTCCCTGGAAAAATATGGTCTTACAGAGAGTGCTGCTGATCCATATTTGTTTTGCAGTAACGAGAAACAACAGAAATCGTTATTAGCATTACATATAGATGATGGACTTGTTGCCACAACTCCTGAAATCAAGAATAATTTCCTTGAAGAATTACAGCGTGAATTCAAGGTAACATACAAAGATGCTGTATACTATCTTGGTGTAGAGATAAAAAAGCTGACAAGTGGAGATATTGCTATTAGTCAGCAAAATTATGCTAATAAAGTTTTGGAAAAATTCAACATGAAAGATGCTAATCCAGTTTCTACTCCCATAGAAAAGGATAATCTTTCAGGGGAAGATAATGAAGAGATTGTTTCTGAAAAAGTTCCTTACAGACAACCTGTAGGCAGTTTGATGTACATGGCAGTTGCTACCCGTCCCGATATTTCCTTTGCTGTGTCATATTGTTCTCAGTTCTTGGATAAAGCAAAACAAAAACATTGGTCAATGGTAAAACGAATACTAAAGTACATCAAGGGAACATCTAATTTTGCATTAGTGTTTAAGTCTGGTTTTCACCCTGGTACCTTAGAAGTATATAGTGATGCAGATTATGCCAGTGACACAAGAACCAGAAAATCAGTTTCCGGTATTGTATTTAAATACAGTGGAGGAGCCATTGACTGGGCAAGTCGTCGACAGCAGTGTGTGTCATTAAGCACCACAGTAGCAGAGTATATAGCTGCAAGTGAGGCAACCAAAGAAATTGTTTGGCTGAAACGTCTGTTTGATGACATTGCCCCATTAACATCAACGCCTATTCTGCAAGTTGATAATGCGAGTGCAGTTCGTTTGGCTAAAAATCCTGAGTTCCATCAGCGAACTAAACATATAGATACTAGCATTAAAAAATGCTCTGACGAGCACCAAAAAAGGTTAATATGTTAAGTATGAAAAAGTGTTTGACAAGAGCTTCTAATTGAGAATGAGAAAGGACAAGGGGTCCCTTCTTGGCTGCAATTCACTGTCAATGCCAAATTTGAAAAAATCATATTTGCGCTTTTTCCATATAAAAGAAATTTGCGTAAAACTTTCTATCTTTACTTTTTAGTAAAACTTTCAATCGTGCTTTACATGTTAACTGCATTGTTGACTCTGCATTGCAACTGCACTACAAATCAGATTTCTGTGCTGTTTTAAACTGCGACAGTTTGTGGTGGGACTGCGTGAATGTGATACGCTGCAGGCAGTGTTGAATGCAGGAGGTGGGCCGGGGGGGGGCATTCCCTCCCGAAGGTATCAAATGCTCACCCCCCCAATAAAATTTAGATTTTGGGTTTTTAATGGTAAAAAAGTATAATTTCCTTAGAACTTTATTGTGTCTCCTCCCCCGAAACCACAGAAGAGCCCTCCTGGAGAAAAGTGTCTGAATTCAACACTGGCTGCGGGAACTATGGTTTTTGGCCCTATTTTGCTTTACATTCATGTTTAATCACGTGGTGTCTTTTCTAATTATGCCTTTACACTACACAATTTTATCGTAACAGTGACTGATTTCTTTTATATGGAAAAAGCGCAAATATGATTTTTTCAAATTTGGCATTGACAGTGAATTGCAGCCAAGAAGGGACCCCTTGTCCTTTCTCATTCTCAATTAGAAGCTCTTGTCAAACACTTTTTCATACTTTAAAACATATTAACCTTTTTTGGTGCTCGTCAGAGCATTTTTTAATGCTAGTCATTTAAATTTTTTGATAAATATATATTGAATATAAGAAAACCTCAGTTGCTTTTAAATATTCCCAGTACTTTTTCTTATTTCGCTCAATATTGAACTATTTAATCAATGGACAAAAAAGGTGAAAAAACGAAATTAATTTTAATTTGTTCGTACAGAAATTGACAGATTCAATTAATTTTAGATAATACATATTTTATAGAAAAACATTTTCAAAACAATATTCAGGACATTATTTGGACATTTTCAGGAAAATTATTGGTTAAATTATCTTCTTTGGAGAAAGTCGCTCGAAATACAGACTTAATAGATTTGCGCCAAACCAAGGATGAAAATATACTGAAAATTCATTTTTAGTATTATTTGTAAAATTGACATTGAAATCACCAGCTGTAATTAAATTTTTATATAATATACAGTGGAACCTCAGTTCACGATCATAATCCATTCTTGTACCTGACTTTTTGTATGTGATATAAATTTTTTGGGCGCTCTATCCAGGAACTAATGCATGGGATTAAAAAAATTATATTCAGGTAATCTCTGATATAAATTGATGCTGTTTGCTGTTTACATTTTGATTCAAATCGTTCAACAGATGGCTTAACCGTGTTGCATTTTTCATTATTTTCGCAATAGTTCTATCTCGAGAATTAACGCACGGATTTTCATCAAACTTCAAATCAGTTAATCTTTATATGAATTGGCTTTGTTTACGTTTTGGTTTCAATAACCAAACACATGGCGCTGCTATGCTGAATTGTTCCGATTACCACAATATCTCTATCACAGGAATAAATGCACAAATTTTCATCAAACTTGAGATTTTGGCACACTTTGATTTATATTATTGCTGATTGCGTGTTTTGGGTAAATCTTCCAACAAGTGTCGCATATATGCCGTATTTTTTCCGATATCCGCAACAGTCCTATTCCAAATTTCAAAAACTAATGTTTGGAATTTCATGCCTTTAGAATCCTCACGGTGAGCATATGATTGTCATTTGATTTTGACACTGTAATAATGAATTTTGACTCATTTAATGCATGAGATAGAAAATAGTTTTGGGGTTGCCACATCCGACTAGTTCTTTATAATCGGAGTAATCGATGGTTCATCTACACAGTATTCTTTAGCTATTTTGATTACACTATCATCGTTCTTAAGTTTTGTCACTATTTCTTTTCATAATTGATCAGTAATTCGCTTAAGCTTCTTACTACTGCTATCACTAAACGCTTTTTCCTTCTTAGAAGTCATAATAAAGGCTAAAAATTTCGCAAAACTGATTAAAATTAAAACAATAAGTTAAATTTTTTTCTGTACTGAAGGTCACAAAGCACTCTGATACGCGCACTTTACTCCAAACTTGACTTATAACAAGAGTTATGTGAGGGTTGCCAACTAAACTATTCGACAGCTTTGGTCGCGAATCGAGTTATCCTACCCCGAAAGAGTAAAATTTTGAACATTGAAGTTGGTCATAAACCGAACTTGTCAAAAACAGAGGCGGCCGTAAACCAAGGTTCCACTGTTTTTTGACCGATAAATTTGCAAATATAGCATTATTTATATATTCAGTGGCGATGATCATTATGCAACTTGGCGATTTAGCCGATTAAATTTTAATTTTAAAATAGCGTTTGTTAAAATCGGAAAATTGAGAATTTTTATTAGAAAAATTTGGATAAGTACTATAATTTGTATGCACAGTTTTAAGTAAACACTGATTTTTTTTCCATAATTTTTAATTTAGTACATTTGGAAATGGAAAGGAGAGGGAAAGTATATCTTTTCAATGCTTTTTCGACAATATCTCAAGCAAAATACTTTTAAATGCCAATAATTGCTGATCGTAAATGTTACATTCACTTCACACCATCACAAAAGTTTTTTGCATCACCATGTGTTTTTTCATTTGATGCTTTCTTGGCACAGATGCCATACATGCACGACATTGTGCGATATTCTTCTGACGCCAATTTCGCAAAAGCTTAGTTTTCAAACTTCAATTACATGCATATATATTAAGGTACTACTTAGTTAGCCCGTCGACCAATTTCGCCAAACTATACAAATTGTCAAACTCACAACGAAATTATACATATAGACATAATTTTCATTTTAAATAACACAAAAAATAATTTGTAGAATCTTAATAAAAAATACAAATAAAAAGTCGAAATAAAAATCCCTTAATGGCGTTTTAAACACGTGCGTCGTATTTAATGTCATTGGATGCGACATTCACGATCATCCATTATTGGCATATAATAATATAGTTTGGCGATGGTTTTTTGGTCCACGGGATAACCAAGTAGTACCTCTATTAACTATTTTCTATTATTATCAAAAGAAAATAATAATGACTAAAAACCGGTGATAATTGTTTACCCTTCGACCAAAAAATTTTCGCCAAATTATAAAATTAAATGCCAATAACGGATTATCATAAATTTTACATTCAGTTTACATTAAATAGGTTACCCATGTTTGTTATGCCATAATGTGATTTTGAATTCAACTTTTTATTTGTACTGTTATTGATGTTTTACTAATTTATTTCTTCTTTCGTTATTTAAAATAAAACTTATGCCAAAATGAATTACATGGTGAATAAATTGATGATTTGTACAATTTGGAGAAATTGGTTGACAGGATAATCAAGTAGTATTGAAAAGTTTAATTAATAACAACAGAATGAAATGATTTATAAAATTTAACAAAATTAAATAAAGGTAAATAAATATATATTTTTAATAAACATTAGCCCGGCTATCATATCAGACAAAATAACAAAATTTTCGTGCCAATTAGGTACCCTAATGCGTATTTGACATCACATCCCAATTTAAAATCAATTGAATGCTATTTAAGATATGGACAGAATGTGAAGTTTTTTTTTTACTCTATATCTTTTCCTTATGTAAATTAGGACGTTATATAATCATAATTAAAAAATCTTACATTTAATTCCTGAAAAGAAATTTTGGTTTTCCCAGATACTTTTTTTCCGATGTACTTGTTTTTTCCCATTTTTTTTCTACTACTAAAATTCAAAATGTTAGGATACTCGAGAAAATTACCCCATGGTCATATAAAATGCATGTTATTTGAAAAATTAACTATGAATTAAAAAAAAACAAAAATTGTTATTTAAAGAACTGAAACTAAAAGCTTCGCAATAAAAACAAATAACCATGTTTTTCACGTGATTTGTTTAATTTGAATGAATTATTATACATACAGGACACTTTTTACATTAAATTTGGTGGCAATGAATAAAAAAAACTACAATCGCAACAGCAAAAGACAATATCCAACTGGAGGTTAAAGACATAAATTCGATTTTCTCAGAAACCATCAAACATACAAAGATGAAAAAAAAAAAAAAAAACTGTTCTAAGTTTTATCAAGACGATAAAAATAAACCAAAAACGAAGTTAATCCATCCATAATAACGTTAACTATTGCTTGTTGAATTTTTCGTCTTCATTTTTACGTTAAAAGTTAAATAAAAAACTACAGTAAACTGCGATATTTTTTTTAATGCTAACATTTTATTCGTCTCGTCGAGTTCTATCTTTTGAAAACAAAATCACTGTCGTACGTCAACTGGTTCGCCAGAAATTTCAAAAAGACTTCCGCATTTTCTATTTCTTAAACATATTATACCAAACGCTAGCGCGTTTGCTATGATATATATATGTTACAGGCCAAACCCGATTTTAGGCCAAACTAGATTGGCCTAGTCCGAACTAGTCTATCCTAACGTCCATCGGATAAACTAGTTTTTCCTAGGCCAAACTAGTCTATCCTAACGCCCATCGGATAAACTAGTTTTTCCTAGGCCAAACTAGTCTATCCGAACGCCCATCGGATAAACTAGTTTTTCCTAGGCCAAACTAGTCTATCCGAACGCCCATCGGATAAATTAGATTTTCCTAGGCCAAACTAGTTTGGCCGAACGGTCATTAGGATGAACTAGTTTAGCCTGCTATTCATTGGTTTGAACTAATTTATCCTAGGCCGAACTAGATTGTCCTAGGCCAATTCAATTTGGCGTGATTTTATTGAATTTAAAGACCGCCACGGCGCCAACTTTCTTGTTTTGATCTAATTTAGCCTAGGCCCCGGTGCAATTCGACGCGATTTTAGCTCACAGACTATCAAAGCCTGAGAGCTAATGTGCTCGCAGATTCTGTGTGTGTGTATGTAACCATGTACGTACGTATGTACATACTTATGTACGTACGTATGTATGTACGTACATACTTATGTATGTACGTACTAATATAACGGACTAATGTGTAACTAATATAACGCGAGCACTCTGGTGTTGGAATTTGGACGCGATTTAGTTCAAGCCAGCCGGCTTCGCCCGCTATCGGGCCCCTTCTTTTATATAAAATCTTGAAACGGACGTACGTTGAGGCGAACGAACTGTGAAGTGAAAAAAAAACATGATGATAAATATTTAAGAAAAAGGATTTTGCATCGAAATACCACTATTTTCTAATAGTAATTTTTGTAAAAATGTTATATTTTTGCTGGAACTTTTTGAAACTTTGTGATAGTTTATCGCATATGATATAATTTTATAAAAAAAAAAAGAGTTACATTTCGGCGTGAAAGAGGATGTGGTTGCGAACAAAATCAGGAAATATAACGGAAATTCTATGTTTTAAAGCACCGCGACCTCAAGTAACACATCTACTAATAGGTTGTTTAAAGGAGTTTCATTCAAATACAGTTTTGTTAATAATAGAGTACGCTCCCTGGTGTTGGAATGAGGAACAAATATAACGTGGCTTAGTTAAAACATGGAAGAAGAAATATGAACGGGAAGGAAAACGAAGCCTCTTTCCCCTTAGGAGCAGGGTGATCGCCGATGCCACCGGATTTCTGTGAGGTTCACCCATATCCCAGCATTCCCTGAGGAAAGGCAACTGTTTAGCGCATTTATCGCTTATTTGGCCTTTCTTACACTCAAAGCGAACAGGGACGGGTGGGTGCTGATTTCTAGGGCGGCGAGAGGTAAAACACATGCCAAATTATCGCCAATCGAAAAATTCGCCAAGATTGCCGGCAGTTCAGGGTCACACTTGTCCCAGAATTCTCGGCTCGCCTCCGTTGACCGGTTTTCCTTCCCGTTTATATTCTTTGTTCCATGAGTTAAAACTTGCTGGCTTCGCCCGCTATCGGACTGGCGTGGGCAGCGGGGATATGGTTCGACTTTCGTTCGCTTCGAGGTTCTTTCTAAAAGGAGGGTTACATTCGGTGGTGCGTGCTCAGCATGCTTGCTACGATTTAAATTTTGTTCGCTTCGAAGTTCATTCGAAAAGGAAGAGCGCATTCGGCAGTACGCTTGCAGCACACCTGCTATACGCTGCCGCAGTCTGTGGGGACGCGGCTGAAGAACTAATGCACGAAATTTAATAAAAAATTATATTCAGGCAGTCTCTGATCTAAATTGATGCTGATTAGTTTTTGGTGTAAATCGTTCATCAGGTGGAGTACTATTTGGCATTTTTTACGATTTACGCATGAGCTTTATCTTAATAGCTAATACAATGAAATTTCCATCGAACTTTAGATACAGTTCGTCCATGACACGAGTTGGTGTTGTTTATATTTCGAAGTAAATCACTCAACATGGCTATGGTATGCTGCATTTTTCACAATTTTCACAATAGCTGTATCTCAAGAACTAATAGACGGAATTTAATAAAAATTTATATTCAGATAGTCCCTGATATAAATCGATACTGATTACTTTTTCATGTAAATAGTTCAACATATGGCGCCTCTAAAGTGCGTTTTTACTGATTTGCATTAACACTATTTCAATAACTAATTTACGGATTTTCATCAAACTTCCGAATCAGTAAATCCGTGATATGAACTAAATCTTTTACGTATTCGTGTTAATTGATTGTGTAATTGATTCGTGTTAGATTCAGTAAGTCCCTGATATAAATTAGTATTCTGTAGTTTTGGAGTAAATCTTTTGAAAGGTAGCGCCGCTATACGGTATTATTCGTGATTATTGCAATAGCTCTATCTCAGGGTCTAATGCATGGATTTTCATGAAACTCCAGATTCTGTTAGTCCTTGATATAAAAAAGTATAAAAGTACTTTTTAGTTTTTGGAGTAAATCGTGCAACAGGTGGCGCTGCTATGTGGCATTATTCATGATTATCGCAATATCTCAAGAAGAAATGCACGGATTTTCATCAAACTTCAAATTCAGTTAGTCCCTGATATAAATTATTGTTCTTTTGTTTTTAGAGTAAATGGCTCAATAAGTAGCGCTTCTATCCAGTTTTTTTATGACTTCTGCGATAATTCAAATATCTGAAATAGTACTAATACACAGATTTTCATCAAATTTCAGCTTGAATTAGAATTTGAAAGACGTTGTTACGGATTTTTCAAAAAGTTCCAGCAAGAATTTAATATTTTTACAAAAATTGCTATTAGAAAATAGTGGTATTTCGATACGGAATCCTTTTTCTTAAGTATTTATCATCATATTTCTTTCTTTTCGATTCAACATTCGTAAATACCTAAATCGCGTTGTATTAATTCCAAATTCCAACACCAGGGTGCTCGCATTAGTTCCACATTCCATCACCAGGGAGCGTACCTTATTACTAACAAAACTGTATCTTAAGAAAACTCCGTTAAAGAATCTATCAGTAGATATCTTACTCGATGTCGCGGTGCTTCAAAACAAGAATTTGAAATTTTTGAAAAAATCACTATTCTTCAATAGTGGCATTAAATGCGAAATATATTTTTATAAATTTATATCATATGTCATAAACTATCTTAAAGTTTCAAATAGATCAACCTAGAATTTCCGTTATATTTCCTGATTTTGTTTGCCCCCCCCCTCTTTCCCTTTCGTAATGGGATTTTTTATACAATTTTTTATCACATGTTATAAACTATCACAAAGTTTCAACAATTCCAACAAGAATTTAACATTTTTACAAAAATTACTAATAAAAAATAGTGGTATTTGACGCGGCATCTTTTTTCTTAAATATTTAACATGATGTTATATTATGTTTCAAAAAGTTTCACAAAATTGGTAATATTTAATTAGCAGCTAAAACTTAAAAAAAAACGCTGAGCTTTTTAAAAAAAATCTAGCGTCCCCTTACTCTACCTCCCCGCCGTATTCTAAATTTCAAGTGTCATGCTTTATTTAAGCTTTTTCTTATTTTTAAAAGGATTCGGATATTTATTTTTTTAATACGAACAATTTCACGTTAAGTGATGTGTGTGAAAACCAATATCTGTTACGAATTAAAAATCTTTTCATAAAACCAAAAGTTTCTATCCGATTGAAAAAATAATCCGCTCTATTTAAACTCAGAACCCCCAAAATTAATCAGGTAAACGCCTTATCAGAAGAAACCTACATCCAAAATTTGAAACAAATCGGTAAATTATCCCTGAAAAATCTATTTACATAAATTAAGAATGTTACCTCCCATTCCTCCTTTCTTTATATGTAAACAATGAACACCCACAACGCCACAACTAATCATGGATGTACCTTATCAAACTGATATTGTACCTAAATTTTTAATAAAATCTGATACTTTTGCATGAAAACTGACCTAACGAAATTAAGGAGTGGAGGGGGGGGGGGGTTGCGGTTTAGCTTTTTGTTCCCCTTCCCTTATTCTTATCCAATGAACTCCTGAAACTAATCAGGAAAGTTCGTTATCAGGATAAATCTATGTCCAAATTTTGAAGTAAATTGGACATTTCTATCAGGAGTTATCGCATTACGTACATACGTACGTACATACGTACATACATACGTACATGGTTACATACACACACACAGAATCTGCGAGCACATTAGCTCTCATACTTTGATAGTCTGTGAGCTAAAATCGCATCACACTAGATTGGCCTAGGCTAAATTAGATCAAAACTAGAAAGTTGGCGCCGTGACGGTCTTTAGATTAAAAAAAATCATGCCAAATTGAATTGGCCTAGGACAATCTAGTTCGGCCTAGGATAAACTAATTCAAACCAATGAATAGCAGGCTAAACTAGTTCATCCTAATGACCGTTCGGCCAAACTAGTTTGGCCTAGGAAAATCTAGTTTATCCGATGGGCGTTCGGATAGACTAGTTTGGCCTAGGAAAAACTAGTTTATCCGATGGGCGTTCGGATAGACTAGTTTGGCCTAGGATAAATTAGTTTATCCGATGGGCGTTAGGATAGACTAGTTTGGCCTAGGAAAAACTAGTTTATCCGATGGGCGTTAGCATAGACTAGTTTGGACTAGGCCAATCTAGTTTGGCCTAAAATCGGGTTTGGCCTGTAACATATATACTTCATAGGTTCATGTCAATTCTATTATCTTCGAAAGAGTTTAACAGCATTAAAATGTACTTGAAACTATTTTTTCCTATTAACCGTCATGTAATGGAATACTTTTGATTGTCCCTGTAATTGATCTATGTATCCGATTTTCATAAGATTTGAAATGACACGACAAAATTATCTAAAAATTTTATATTTGAAATTTCAAACGATAAAAATTTATTTGAAACTTTTTTCCCCATTGACCATAATGTAACAGAATACTTTTGATTTCCCTATAATTGATCTATGCATCCGATTTTCATAAACTTTGAAATGACTCGACAAAATTATGCAATAAATATATTTTTTAAATTTCAAAAGATTCGGTTTGGCAGTTTTTGCGTTGTTATATGCGGATAGACGGGCAGACGGACGGCCTGAACGACAACTGTAGGTGCTACGTATTTACATAATTACGAACGCAAATAAAAACTAATAATTAGTAGAATATTAATAAAACATACAAATAAAAAGTCGAAATAAAAATCCCTTAATGGCGTTTTAAACACGTGCATCGTATTTAATGTCATTGGATGCGATATTCACAATCGTCCATTATTGGCATTTAATCTTATAGTTTGGCGATGGTTTTTTGGTGGACGGGATAACCAAGTAGTACATATATCAACTATTTTCTAGTATTTTAAAAAGTAAATAATAATGAATAAAAGCGGGTACTAATTGATTATCCTGTCGACCAAAAAATTATCGCCAGATTATAAAATCAAATGCCAATAACGGATTATCATAAATGTTGCATTCAGTTTACATTAAATAGGTTACCCATGTGTGTTATGTCACAATGTGATTTTGAATTCGACTTTTTAATTGTACTTTTATTGATGTTTTACTAATTTATTTCTTCTTTCGTTAATTAAAATAAAAATTATGCCAATATGCATAACTTGGTGATTAAATGGATGATTTGTACAATTTGGTGAAATTGGTCTACGGGATAATCAAGTGGTACTGAAAAGTTTAAGTAATAACTATAGAATGAAATAATTTATAAAATTTAACAATATTAAATAAAGGTAAATAAAAGTTATTTTTTAATTAACAACAATAACCCGGCTATCATATCAGTTAGGTACCCTGATACGTATTTGACATCACATCGTTATTTAAAATCAATTGAATGGTATTTAAGATATGGACAGAATGTGAAGTTTTTGATTTACTAATTTAAAAACCTTACATTTAGTTCCTGAATAGAAATTTTGGTTCTCCTAGGTAGTTTTTTCCGATGTGTTTGTGTTTTTCCCATTTTCTTTTTTTTCCTGCTAGTAAAATTCAAAATGTTAGGGTACTCGAGAAAATCATTCCTTGTCATGTAAAATGCATGCTATTTGAAAAATAATCATGGAGTCGAAAAAAAAAAATGACAGTGCGTTTACAACTTTATTATTTAAAGAACTGAAATTGAAGGCTTCGCAATAAAAACAAATAACCATGTTTTTCACGTGATTTGTTTAATTTCAATGAATTATGATACATACATTACAATTTTTATGTTAAATTTAGTGGCAATGAATTAAAAAAAACTACAATCGCAACAGCAAAAAGTAATATTCAACTGGAGGTTTAAGACAAAAATTCGATTTTCTCAGGTACCGTCAAAAATACAAAGATGAAAAAAAAAAAAAACTGTTCTAAGTTTTATCAAGACGATAAAAATAAGCCAAAAACGAAGTTAATCCATCCATAAGATCGCTAGCTATCGCTTGTTGAACTTTTCGTCTTAATTTTTTCGTTAAAAGTTAAATAAAAAACTACAGTAAACTGCAATAATTTTTTGAATGCTATCATTTTCTTCGTCTCGTCGAGTTCTATTGTTTTAAAAAAAATCACTGTCGTACGTCAACTGGTTCGCCAGAAATTTAAAAAAGACGTTCGCACTTTCTATTTCTTAAACATATTATACCAAACGCTACCGCGTTTGCTATGATTAGATATCATTTTGTTCGAGAAAAGTGTTTAATTGGTGAAGTCAGTGTCCAGCATATTGATGGTGAATACCAAATTGCGGATATTTTTACAAAAGCCTTACCTAGAAAACGTTTTGAAATGTTAAGGACTCTCTTGGGTATGGTAAGAATGCCATAATTGCAAGTTCAAGGGGAAGTGTTGATATTATGAACTTCAATTATTATACTGTTTAAATTCTTACTCATGCTCCTTGTATTTAATGTGCTTTTTATATGTAGTTTTCTTCTGTTAACTTTTGTGGCAATTGTTGGTTATTGGTTTAAAAATAAGTTTTTTCAGTTTGTTCCATAGCGGAAGCCTGTTACCTTTCTTTTCTAAATTAAAATTATCTTCGTAATGTTTATTTCATATCTTTATATATAAAAATCTTCTGTGCGTGTGTATGTAATTGAACTCCTCCTAAACGACTGGACCGATTTTGATGAAATTTTGTGTGTGCGTTCCAGTAGATTCGAGAATGGTTTAGATTCACATTTCGTCGAATTTGATTCAGTACTTTTTTAGTAATTAGGTAAAAACTAATAGTTAGTGATTTTTTGTTTATTAAAAGTGCTATACATCTTAAAGAAAGTCAGGATTTCGTATTAATCATAGCACAAAAAAATCTACCGATCCAAAAATCTTGAAATTTGGGGTAAAAATACTTCTTATAACATCGAGTGCCGCTAAAAATGGATTTTCGAAATTTTCATCCTTAAGATGAGTAGAAAAAAGAACGAACTTTTAAAAAATTCCATAAAAATCGGCTTTTGTAGTTATTTTTCAACAGATAACATATTTTAGCGCATTTTTTCATTTTGAATCGAATGGTATTAAGCAAATTCATTTAAATCCAGTAGTTCGTGAGATAATTCACATTTTCTTAATTTGGCGATGTCTTCTGCGCAAAAACCTGAAATTTTCAATGCTCATCTTGATATATAAAAATCTTCTGTGCGTGTGTATGTAATTGAACTCCTCCTAAACGACTGGACCGATTTTGATGGAATTTTGTGTGTGCGTTCCAGTAGATTCGAAAATGGTTTAGATTCACATTTCGTCGAAATCGATTCAGTACTTTTTTAGTAACTAGGCAAAAACTAATAGTTAGTGATTTTTCGCTAATTAAGAGTGTTGAATAAGTTCGATGAATAGAGTACGAACGGATTGCCCGAGCGGTCTAAGGCGCCAGATATAAGCTCTGCTTCTCGAAGAAAAAAGATCGCGTGTTCGAACCCCGCCTCCTGTCAACGTGTATGCTTTAGAGTAATATAGCCTGTATTATAATTTTGATTTACTGACTTCAGAAAATCGTTAACTTTTAACAAAAAAGAGAAAAATAAACTTTTCTATCAAAAATTGAACCGACTTCAAAAAATACTGAAGAGTGAAAAATAATTTCCTTACATAATTGAAAAAAGAAATTAAATTAAGAGAGTAGTGTTTATCGTGCGTATTACTATATTTAAGAATATTTATTTGATTTTCTGTTGTCGGTGTCGGGAAGGACAATGTCTGTCGGTGACAGGACAGCGTCTGTCGGTGACAGGACAACGTCTGTCGGGTCCGCTAGTTTTTTTATATGAATTAAGTTAATTAATTCTTGTTTACCCGTTATCTGCTAAAATATTTTCAAGTTAGTTGTTTAATTTATATAAGTAAATTCAGTTTGAAAAATACGAAAAAAAGCAAAATTACTTTTTCCTCAACCCAATATAATAAAGATCAGCTATTATGATGAATTTATCGATTGAGACTCTTATGTTTGGTATAAATGCGAATGAAAAAACAAAATTTATTCCAAATTGACACGATCATAGAATTTCACGCGAAATTAAAACCCGTCATAATTTTCATCTTCTCAAAATTTAAACACTTCCTTCTTATATCCGTATTCACTAAGTTTAAAAAAATGGTACTTTAATTTTATCATTTAAAAATCACATTAACTCAAAACTTGAAGTTATTTAACTGATGACTAAAAACGAAATTACGGAATTTTATAACAGAGATATTTTTTTGAAAAATATACGCATTTTAATTTTTTTTCAATTTTAAGAGAAAATGGAATGATTCTGTTGCCACAATTTTAAAATTGGTATTAAAAACTACAAAAAAATTAATATCTCAAAAACAAATTGAGATACAGCTTTCAAACAAATTGCATTTAAAAGTACATTTTTTTTCTCTATACAACGGTCTAAAAATCGGAAATATACGATGTTTAGAAGTATAAAATTTGCAGTAGCGAAAATGCAAAACTTAAATTCATGGGAAAGTGTTGCCATTCGCAAAATGACGTATGCGTTACGCACAGATACGTTTGGCCTTTTTTAATACCTGTATAGGTAGATATTTCTTATTTAAAATACTTTCATTCAAAATATAAATATTGTGTACAACTAAAATATGTGTCTTTCACTTTTTTTCTTTAAAATGCTTAACAATAATAAATACCATAGCATATGATTTCAACTTCAAAGAATTGCTCCTAAATCCAATTGTTCCAGTCCCAAAAATAGTTACTTTTGGCGAAAACAAATCCGTTATTGGCGAGATTCGCCGCTAGATAACTTAAAAGTACTGAAAATAGAGTTGGTTTTTCCAATACTTTGCTTTTAAATTTAAAACTATTTCTTTTGATGAAAAGGAGAATGACGTGAAAAGCATATTTACACTAGAAAGACGGGGATTTTTACTCAAGTTCAGGGGAAAAAAACATTTAGCACCAGAATTTTTATTTTAAAATGTTTATCTTATTTAATTAAACCTATTTTACTCTGTGGCTTTTAAATTTATTTTATAAAGAAATTTCTGATTCGAACAGAAAGAGATTCAATTGGTAAGGGCCAAAATGACCTTTTGCCGTCTTTCTAGTGTTAATACGATATGACTTAAAATATTCAATGTGAGAAAGGTTTTTGATTTTAATCATTCAATTTTCAAAAATGAATCATTTACAAAACATTATTTACAGTTATAAAATTAATCATAATATCTGAAATGTTCGTTTGTTGGTATGGTTTACATTGGTAATATATTGTTGGTTTCAAACCAAAGATCTCATGATCGGGAGGCAAGAACGTTATCATCGAACAGGAGGCTAAGCCAGTTATTCTAAGCTAGTAACTCGTTTTATTCTGATCAAGTCAGATGAGATCGTTACATACAGACTCCATTCTCAGTGAGAAAGACGTATTGCCGACGTCTGACGAGTGGCGTGCACTCGTGAATGATGTCGTACGCATGTGTGATACATGGAGTCTGGAATGGCTTTGTGCTGTGAGCGTTTAGCAGGCTTTCGATGCAAAGAATCATATTGTAGGTTCTGCCACCTGTTGGTTATTAGAAGAGATTATTGCTATTGAATGTTGATGAAGTTGCATGTTTGTTCAGGTCGCCAATGAGGAGGGTGAGTGGATTGGGGCCGTATGTATTCGAACTTATATCCCATGATCAGCAGACGAGAACGTTAGCGTCAAGCAAAAAGCCAAGGCAGTTACTCTAAGCTAGTAACTCACTTTATACTGATCAAGTGAGATGAGATCGCTACGTATGAAACCCATATGAGACGAACATTCTGTACTTTTTTCAGATTTTTTTGAGTATGCATGTATGGAGATCTTCCTTGTTAGATGGTTTACAGTGCAGGTGCAAACAATATTCTGGGGAGGAGAGGCGGCTTCTATTTATCGATAAAAATTGTCGGTACTACTTGGTTACTGTCGCCAAATGATAAGATTAAATGTCAATAATGGATGACTGTGAATGTCACATTCAATGACATTAAACACGATACGCATGTTTAAAACGTCATTAAGTGGTTTTTAATTCCACTTTTTATTTATGCTATTATTTATGTTTTACTAATTTATTTGTTTTTCCGCTATTTAAAATAAAAATTATGTCAACATCTATAACTTGGCTATTAATTTGGCGATTTATATAATTAGGTGAAAATGGTCGACGGGATAACCAAGTAGTACCAAATTGTCAATAAATTATGCTGAAAATTTTAGTACTAAACTTAGTTTACCTTTTATATGTAAATATAATTTTCCTATCAAGTTTAATTCACATCGTTTTACAAGGTATCACAAGACAGATGATCACAACTTTTATGAGATGACAGAATACACTACTTTTTTTTTGCACAGGAATACAGAGGCTCATGCGAGCTTTTAAAATGTGAGTACAAATCTTTTATTCCCTCTTGGTAACGATCCAGGGGCTGCAGGATGCACTCTCTTCCTAAATCTTTGAATGTTAAAGAATCACGATTCCTTTTTAGCAAATTTCAACCATTTCGCATCTTTTTAACAAAAATCCTGACTATGCTCATGGCGGCTCTTTTCAAAGGTGGCTCCTTTTTGCGGCTGCCCAATGTGCACTTGCATTTGTCGGGGCCAGTTAGACAGTTGTAAATAACTATTTGACGATTTGTATAATTTGGCCAAATTGGTCGACGGGATACCTAAGTGGTTACAAAAAATCAAATTGACGACTTAAAAACAATACTAAGCTTAATATAAAATATAATCAAACAAAAACTGGTACTACTAGGTTATCCCGTCGACCAAAAAATTATCGCCAAACTATAAGATTAAATGCCAATAATGGATGATCGTGAATGTCACATTCAATGACATTAAATGGGATTCACGTGTTTAAAATGTCATTAACTGATTTTTATTTTGACTTTTTATTAATATTCTGCTAATTATTTGTTTTTTCGTTATTTAAAATAAAAATTATGTCAATATGTATAATTTGGCGAAATTGGTCGACGGGATAACAGAGTAGTACCCAAAAACTATATATATATAATATGTGTATGCATATTATATAGAAAGTTTACAAACGAATATTCCCAACAGAATTCTTACCTTTAATAGCCGTCTCTTTGTCACTTTTTGCAACCGATTCTTCTTTTATTGAAAAATTTTTCAGCATCTTAATCATTTTAAAACATTCGTCTTTTGTTGAATTTTCTGTAATTTCACTATACATGTGAAATATTTCTTTATATTCTGAAGGAAATTCTTCTCTTGTCTGATGCATATAACTAACCAACAATAGATTATGTATGTCTTTGAGTATTTCATCGAACGCTGAAACGACACCCTTTCCAATAGGTAGTTGAAAATTCATTTTTTTTTAAAGTCTTTTTCCCTTTTATGAGATGTTGAAATGTTATTTTAACCAAAATATCTGCATTTTCTTTTTTCTTTATTTGTGTACTATATATTGCCAGACATGAAATAACAATAATGGAGTAAAATGAAATCAGAACATGGAGAACATTATTTTAATTTACTAGAATCTTATAACGAAAATCTTTCACCGAAAATAACCACATCATTTTTAAAGTGCTATTACACGTGTCGTGCCGCAGGCGTCAAATTGCAGGCGTCTCCATGTTATCCTATGGGACCAAGGGAGTCGCTTGGTAGCGCGCGATTCTCTTTTGTCGGAGCGTCTTTGACGCCTGGAACGAAGCGAGTCGCCAGTAAGAGCCAATCAAATGCTTGGAAATCCAAATGATGGTAAAGACTCTTCTCGAACAGCCAATGAAATGCTAAGAAAACGAAAAAACGCAGGCGATTTTTGTCGCTTGCATTTTTAAAAGTGCTATTACACGTAAAAATTGCAAGCGACAAAAATCGCCTGCGTTTTTTCGTGTTCTTAGCATTTAATTGGCTGTTCGAGAAGAGTCTTTACCATCATTTGGATTTCCAAGCATTTAATTGGCTCTTACTGGCGACTCGCTTGATTCCAGGCGTCAAAGACGCTCCGACACAAGAGAATCGCGCGCTAACCAAGCGACTCCTCTGGGCCCATAGGATAACATGGAAACGCCTGCGATTTGACGCCTGCAGCAGCGCACGTGTAATAGCACCTTTACGTGTAATAGCACTTTTACAAAGACTGCGACAGACAAGTGACTCTATCAGAAAGGAATACATATCATGGAGGAAAGAAATAATTGGAGGTGCAGTATGCCAAAAAATGGGTTTGCAATATGATGCGCGTTGTCTCTTAAATTTAAATGCCCTCATTTGACCCAAACAAAACAATAACGTAAAACAAGGACCGATTTTTTTAACATCAACCGTGTATTTTTTTTTTTTTTTTCGCTAAATTAAAGTAGCACTTCATTATATTATAAATTAAAAACTGTAGTCCTAAAATTACAACTGTACCTAAATTACAGTGTTAAAAACTAGTAGGACACTTGTAGTCCAAGAGCAAACAGAACAAAACCTTAAGTCATCGAGCACAAGAAAAAATCCTTTATTTTACGGAAGAATAGTCATAGAGAAATCTAATGATTCATGTCTGTCGGAAGCAAAGTGGTGCATAAGCCAAAAATTAATACCACTAGTGGTTGACTCGTAGGATTAGCATTGTTTTCCTGCACCCAGTTTTCTATGTTTTCCTACTTTTGATTGTACGGTAAACACAATGCTAAACCTACGAGTCAACCACTAGTGTGGTATCAATTTTTGGCTTATGCACCACTTCACTTCCGGCCACGGCCGTAGCTAAGGGGGCGCTATGGGCGGCTCAGTCCCCTCCTTAAAATATTTTGAGTCCCCTCCCCCTGGAAAAGGTTCCAAAGTCACTCAATGAATTTCTATTCCGAAAATTCAAACGAAATTCTGTTCAAAAATGTAATTTAGTTTTGAGACCGTTTCACAGTTTTGCAGAATTACTAAATTGTATCTAAAATAAGTAATTCAATCTTCCCTCATCCTCTTTTATATATGAAGTTAATATGATGTTTAATTTTGCTCCAGTTATACACTCAAAATTTTCATCCTCCTACACTTTTTTTAGTATAAAAGAAGTTATTACAACAGTTTAATTCCTGGCAAACATGAATCATTACATTTCCTTTATTTCTACTCATCCATATAATATACCGGGTGTCCCAAAAATGACTGATGGATTTTAAAATTCAATAACTTGCAAACGGTGACAGCTATTTAAAAATTTTTTGCAGAAGGTTATGTATAATGTCAGGCGTTTATTTACCGTAATTTTTTCATTTCAGTTCGAATTTCAAACAATAGGTGGCGCTGACGGCGATTGAAGGCCAGGTGATCAGTGCTGAGTGAAGCGTCAACTTGGCCTTTAATCGCCGTCAGCGCCACCTATTGTTTGAAATTCGAACTGAAATGAAAAAATTATGCTAAATAAACGCCTGACATTATACATAACCCTCCTGCAAATTTTCTTAAAATAGCTGTCACCGTTTGTAAGTTATTGAATTTTAAAATCCATCAGTCATTTTTGGGACACCCGGTAAGTTTGTTTCTTGTGCTTGATAACATAGGTTTTTGTGATGTCGGCTTTTGTACTATTACATTTGAATTAATAACATTGAAATATTTTTTTGATATACCGTATTTACTCGTGTATAACGCCCACCCAGTGTTTTAGAATGAAAAATAGCGATTTTTTGTATCTCGTATATAACGCGCACCATAAATTTGACATGCAAGGCAATGAATGATCAAATGAATTTCAGTAAAGAAAATCGAAATAAATGTTGTGTCAGGCCAGAAAAGAAGTAGAAATTCTTTTCTCGAGAATTCGTGTAGGGAGTGAGTGTTGTGATGTGGTGACGTCACGTGCGAACGAAATATTTAAAAAAAGTCTGCATTGAAAATATATATATATATATATATACACTGGTGCCCAAAAGTTAAGCATAACTGGTAATTAAGTAAGTAATGAAAGATATATAAATCGAAATGTGGCGAAACTCCAGGTGTGTAAACAAAATAGTACGCGTCATATATTTTCGCGAAGAGTTTTCCTCGAAATCGAACAGGGGACCGTCAACAAATTGAAAAAGAACGAAGATCTTTTGGATAACCCTGTCAAAACTAATGTAGCAAAAGCGTTCAAACTGCACATTATGATTAAGTGGCTTATTGTAATGTACTGTGTTTATTTTTATAAGGATAGCATTCATACTCGTAAAGAAATTAATGTTTTTATAAAAACAGTCCTAAGTTTTTTGCTTATAATTTGCAGAGTTCTTAATATAAAATAATGTTCTTTTCTGAAGATATGACAAACATAATTGTACACAATACCCTGTCATCAGAATTTAAAAATAATAAAAATTGTATGAAAAATGAGTAGGTTTAGTAAATAATTTTTCATTGCGCATGCGTCAACGATATCAAAATTTCATTTGCATATTGTGTTAGCTAAATGTATAGAGCAACTTCTGTAAAAGTTTCAAAAACATAGCTTGAAAATTCTGAAAATTATCATCAATAGAATCAACTCAAAATCCGTTATTCCTAAAAAGAAGCAAAATATCAGGGGTTTTATCCAAATACAGTTGTACGTGCAATATTGTCTAGGCACGAAACAATGGAATATGGATACAGCCCCTCATCTTTTTGCTTCATTAGGGAATAAAATATTTTGATCTCATTCTATCAACGATAATTTTCAGAATTTTTAATCTATGTTTTTGAGACTTTCACAAAAGTTGCATTACACATTTAACTAACATAATATGCAAATGAAATTTTAATAGCGTTCACGCATGCGTAGTAAAAAAATTATTTAGTAAACCTGCTCATTTGTCATACAATTTTTATTATTTTTAAATTCTGATGACAGGGTATTGTGTACCATGATGTTTGTCATATTTTCAGAAAAGAACATTATTTTATATTAAGAACTCTGCAAATTATAAGCAAAAAACTTAGGACTGTTTTTATAAAAACCTTAATTTCTCTACGAGTATTCATGCTATCCTTATAAAAATAAACACCGTACATTACAATAAGCTACTTAATCATAATGTGCAGTTTGAACGCTTTTGCTACATTAGTTTTGACAGGGTTATCCAAAAGATCTTCGTTCTTTTTCAATTTCTTGACGGTCCTCTGTTTCATTTCGGGGAAAACTCTTCGCGAAAATATATGACGCGTACTATTTTGTTTACACACCTGGAGTTTCACCACATTTCGATTTCTATTTCTTTCATTACTTACTTGATTACCAATTATGCTTAACTTTTGGACACCAGTGTATATATCTGTAATTCTACAAAGTTGCAGAAATCTGTATTCTTGCTAAAATTTTATCTGTACACTGTACAAAAAAAAAAAAAAAAAAAAAAAAAAACAGAGAGAGAGAGAGAGAATCAGAAAGAGATAAATCTACAAAACTAGTTTTTGTAAATCTATAGAAATCTGTAGCTTTACAAATGAATGTAGTAAAATTATACTAATCTTACTAAAAAATTATCTGTTACTTTTGTCGCAGTTAGATAAAAAGTTCTACGTTTCCCAGTTTCCTAAAAAAAATCTTAAGAATTTTTTAACCTTACAGATCTTTTTATTTATAGTGAAAATCTATATCTATTACATGAATTTTTGCTGTTAAAGCTACATAAAACCAGTAGCAGCAATGAGGACTGCTAAATAATGTTTAAATAATATTACTACTGCTTTTGTATAAAAAAGTGCAAGGAGTGAAATAAAGATGCAGGAATGCTTCTATACAGTAAGATTCCAGGTTTAATTCCTTCTATAAATGCATTTCTTGATTAATAGGTATATCGTGTGATTACATAAAGCAGTAAAAAAATATTCCGTGTATAACGCGCACCCAGGTTTTTTGCCCTAAATTTAGGGAGAAAAAGTGGGCGTTATACAAAGTAAATACGGTAATACTTACTGACAAACCATTTGACTGACAGAAACATTCCGTATTTAATTATATGGAGGTTTTCACCGTCTTTAATCTCAGAACTGGCGAAAAGAAATGTCATGGAGAAACATATAGTATTTTTACTTTCTTCTATCTTTACAAGAAGAAAGTATTGGATTCATGAAAATTTTCGACTTCCGGTTTTCGACGGATTTATACGTTTTAGAAGGTCCTGAACACGTTTTGACTATTTTTAGAAAATGTCTGTCTGTGAGTCTGTCCGTCTGTCTGTCTGTCTGTCTGTATGTGACAAAAAATTTGTGGGCGCTCTATCTCAAGAACTAATGCTCGAAATTTAATAAAATTTTATATTCTGTTAGACATTGATATGAATTAGTGCCTATTGGTTTTTGGTGAAAATTGGCCTGCAGGTGGCGCTGCTATACTACGTTTTTCGTGATTTTCAAGATTGCTATATCTCAAGAACTAAAGCGCAGAATTTCACCAAACTTCAGATTCTGTGACCCCTTGATATAAATAGACGCTGATTAAGTTTTGGTGTAACTTGGCCAGCAGGTGGCGCTGCTGTGCCACGTTTTTCATGATTTTCATGATAGCTATATCTCAAGAACTAATGCACAGAATTTCACCAAACTTCAGATTCTGCGATACCTTGAGATACATAGCCACTGATAAGGTTTTGGTGTGAACTGACCTATAGGTGGCGCTGCTATGCTACATTTTGCACGATTTTTGCGATAGCTATATCTCAAGAACTAATGCAGAGAACTTCATCAAATTTTAGATTATGTTACACTAGAATATATAACATAATTAGACGTTGATTAAATTTTGGTATTAACCTTGCAACAGGTGGTGCAGCTATGCTGCATTTTGCACGATTTTTCCGATAGCTATATCTCAACAACCAACGCACAGAATTTCATTCAACTTCAGATTTTGTTACAAAATGACATATAACATAATTACACCATGATTACGTTTTGTTATAAATCCTTCAACTGATGGTGCTGTTGTGCTATATTTTACACGTTTTTTTTAACTAGCTATATCTCAAGAATTAAAGCACATAATTTCATCAAACTTCAGATTCTTTTACACCATAACATAATTAGACGCTTTTTTACGTTTTGGCATAAATTGTCCAAGATATGGTGTTGCTGTGCTACGTTTTGCAAATTTTTTGTTATAATTATATCTCAAGAACTAATGAACGAAATTCCATCAAATTTCAGATTTTGTTAGGTTTTGACATAAATAGATGCTTATTAGGTTTTAGTATAAATTACCCAACATGAGACACTACTAAGCTCATTTTCTCAGAATATTAATAAAATTTTGCGTTTTAGGCTTTTCGAATACCAGAATCTCATTAGGCTAGGTCAAATGTTCGAGGAAATTCGATAGTGGGTAACTTTGGGGTCACCACGTTTTTTTTTAAATATTAAAATGTACTTATGAGATAGAAGAAAGTTTTGGGATTGACACATCCAACTAGTTTTTTTCAGCTTTATAAATGCGTGTTTTTGACATCATTATCCACAGTTTTTGTTCCGCCTAATATAGTGTCTATAATCTATTCAAGATTAAGAAAAAGGTAAAACTAATCGTTGGGATGGGGGGGGGGGCACCGTTATACTTACCCATCATGGTTATGCATAATATAACATATGAAAATAAAAGATGTGTAAACTGCTTATAAAATGCATCGCAATTCCAAAATAAAATTTAAATGTATATTTAAATATTTTTAACGCATATACTAAGACTTCCCTCAGAGGGATTAGTCTGAGCGATATTGCTTAAAACAGAGTTGTGGGGAATCATGTTTTAACGCCAAAAGGGCGATGAATCCTGATCTTAGTTACGCGTGGCAACCCCTCCCCTGGGCTCAAGATATTTTTTGTTTTGTTTATGTTTTCAGAGAGAGAAAAGAATTAATACGCGATGGTGTTATGACAGTCTTGATAGAAGAATAATTCTAAAGTATATCGAATTTCATGTAAATAATTGTAACATATGTGTAAATAAGATGTACAGTTATGTATAATGTGTATAGAAGATGTAAATATTTCTTCCAATTAAAAAGAAATAAGAAGATGCCCGTTTTGGAAATTATTGAATATGAATCGCCTAAATTAATTTTGTGTTTCGAAATCCACTGAACCAGCCGACGCGACAATGGTGCATCGACCGGGAAATAATAGAATGAGAATAAGAGTAGGACGATTGCATATATTAAACGGGTAAGTTTTTTATTGTTATTTCTTTGAATTTATGATTTGGAAGAAACAGTACTATACAAAATGAGTACCGGTGAAAATTTGAAAAGAAATATTACTAAACGCGGATCAATTAGATCCACAATAACAAAATTGATAAAAAAATTGATAATGAAATTTTGAAAGAAAGTGATTTGAAACCGGAAATTGTGGAGGATTGTTTAGCAACATTGCTGGAACATAAGATTTCTCTAGAAAACCTAGACGATTTAATACAATCTGAAATTGAAACTTCTAATTTAGAAACCGAAATTGAAGCTTGTTTAGAATATAAAGAGTCTATTATCACGTGTAAATCGAGAGCAAATAGATTTTTGCATAGTTTAAAGAAAACTTCTGATATTACAAGTGAACCAAAAGTAGTTACGCCCCCCATATCAGATACTCAGTTAAAGTGTAACACTAAATTGCCGCGAATTTCTTTAAACAAATTCACCGGCGACATTTGCGAATTCCAAGAATTTTGGCCGCAGTTTAAAGTCGCTGTTCACGAAAATGAAGCCCTTGATAGAAAAATTTACTTATTTGAAATCTTTGATTTCGGGATCAGCAGCTGCTGCTATTAACGGGCTTCCATTAAGTGGTGAAAATTACGCAACGGCAGTAAATATATTAAAGGATCGTTTTGGAAAAAGAGAAGTTTTAATATCTGCACACACAAATAAATTATTAAATTTAGAAGCAGTGCGAAGATCAAATGATATTTATTCATTAAGAAAATTATATGATGAAATAGCGATACAAATAAGAAGTTTAGAATCATTGGATGTGAAATCAGACCAATATGGTTGTTTATTGTTACCTATTATTTATAAATGTATACCTAATGACCTTTTATTGCAATTTCATAGAGAACAGTGCGAGAAAAAAGATGTTTGCGTAAATGATTTATTATTGTTCCTTAAGCGCGAAATCGAAGCGCGGGAAAAGGTTGTTAATGTTGCATCTGTCAGTTTTGAGATTAAATCTCATGAAAATAAATTTAAACAAAATCCTTCTAAACATTTTCTTCAAGGGAAAAATAAAAATCCTTCAGCATTTACATTAAATACAATTACAGAAAACCTTTGTCCTTTTTGTTCTCAGAAACATGAAGCAAATTTGTGTAACTTAAATTTGGAAGAAAGAAAACAATCTTTATCGAAACAAGCGAAATGCTTTCGATGCTACAAACGATTTCATAAGAGTAAATTTTGTAAAATTTCTAATATTCGTTGCACTCTTTGTAATTCTAAAGCTCATCAAAATTCTCTTTGTAATAAAAAGGTAAAAGAAAGATCATCAAAGGAAAATAAAATTGACCTTGTTTCAACTGAAGGGGATGAAATAGGGGGAAAGCAAAATACGCAGTATGAAAAAATAACTGTTTCTTCACTTAGTTGTAAGCCAGATGAATATGTTTATTTTCAAACTTTAAAGGGAATAATGATTGGGAAAGATAAAAATATTAATGTTCGTATCTTGCTAGACAGTGCGTCGCAGCGTACGTTTGTCGGAAAGAATTTGTCAAGGCATTTAAATTTAGAGGTGACAGGACAGGAATCATTAAAAATCCATACATTTGCTGGTACGAAACCTATTGTTAATAATCATAACAGAGTTAAGATTTTCTTAAAGGATAAATTTTCTGACAATGTAATTTCTCTGGAAGCATTAGAAACAGAGAAAATTTGTTCAGATATAATACGTGCCCCAAGTTCAGAGTTAAATGAAAAAATAAAAGAAATGGGTATACAGTTGTCAGATGTTTCAAATGAATTAAGTGATGGGGAGAATAAAATAGATTTGTTGATTGGTAGCGACTACTATTGGTCAATTATGACAGGAAAATATAAACGTATTTCACCAACTCTTGTTTTGAATGAAACTAAACTAGGTTGGACACTTCATGGGAAGTTTTCAGATGAAGTTAATGAAAATAATTTAGTGGGTGCAATGTATATATCTATTTGGGATAATAATGAAGTTGATAAAATGTCAATTCAACTTGAAAAATTTTGGACTATAGAAGGGTTAGGGATTCAGGAAGATAATACAAATAAAGATTTGTGTAATAATCAAATATTAGAACAATTTGAAAATTCTATTCAGTTTAAGAACAATAGGTACGAAGTTAAACTACCTATGAAATATGACAATGTTGATCTTCCGAATAATTATGATGTTGCCAAAAAGAGATTTAATAGTCTAATTAAACGATTTGTAAATAATCCTGCATTATTTAAGGAATATAAAGAAATTATTGATGAATATAAGGCTTTAGGAATAGTAGAAATTGTTGAACCGCAAGAAATAAATTCATCGAATGGTAATTTGACCTATTATTTACCCCACCACCCTGTAATTCGAAGGGATAAACAAACAACCAAACTACGCATTGTTTTTGATGCCTCATCTCACTCTCCTTCTGAACCTTCTCTAAATGATGTACTCTTCCCAGGTCCCAATTTGAACTCAGATTTATTTGATTTAATTTTGCAATTTCGAAGCAATAAAATTGCCGTAGTAGCAGACATTGAAAAGGCTTTCTTACAGATAAGTCTTGCTGAAAGTGACAGAGATATAACGCGTTTCCTGTGGATCGAAGAACTCCCTCAAGATAAAAATTCCCCAATTAATTTTATAATTATGAAAATGTGTCGTGTATTATTTGGCGTCACTTCGAGTCCATTTCTGTTAGGAGCTGTAATTAAACATCATTTGAAGAGGTATGCAACTTTATATCCGGAAACTTGCTCTAAAATTGACTCTTCCATGTATGTGGACGATTTATTGTTAGGAGCACATACGGTTAATGAAGCTTTAAAAATTTCAAAGGAATCTTTATCTATTTTTCAGCAAGCAAATATGTTTTTACGTAAATGGCAAAGTAATTCTACCATTTTAAAGGAAAAATTAAAATCTTTAGGTATGAATGTTTGCGCTGATACATCAACTGACACAACCCCATTTAAAATTTTAGGGTTAATATGGGACACTGAAGAAGACATTTTTAGATTAGATAATCAAGGTCTATTAGAATTTGTTCATTGTCAAGATAAGACCAAAAGAACCATAATTCTAGCAGCTGGAAGAATTTTTGACCCTGTTGGGTTTTTATCACCATTTACGATTTTAATTAAAATGATTTTTCAATCATTATGGGAACATGGTATCGATTGGGATCAGAATTTGCCAGAACATTTAGAGAAAAAATGGGATAACTGGTGTGCACAGATTCCATACATTAGTAAAATAAAAATTCCAAGATATTATTTTCAGGAAATAGACATTTACGACAATGTAGAAATTCACTGTTTTAGTGATGCAAGTATTAAGGCCTATGGAAGTGTTATATATCTGAGATATAACAACAATAATAGTATAAAGACAAGTTTTGTTACATCAAAAAGCAGGCTAGCTCCCATAAAGAAGTTAACCTTGCCCCGCCTCGAATTGATGGGTGCTCTGATTGGAGCTAGACTTGGAAAGCGGGTAATGTCTGTTCTCAAAATAAGTGAAGACAAAGTACATTATTGGAGCGATTCAAATATCGTGCTTCACTGGATCAAAAGTTCGTCAAGTACTTGGAAGCCATTCGTAAGCAACCGAACATCAGAAATACAAAGTTTAACAGATCCGAAGAACTGGCGACATTGTCCTGGTAGCTCAAATCCTGCTGATCGACTCACAAGGGGACTCTCACTTTTCGACCTCGAAAAGGATGATCTGTGGTGGTCAGGGCCTCCATGGTTAGTTAAAGATTCAAAATTATGGCCCAAAGAAGACAGAGAAATAGATGAAGATATGAAACAACTAGAAGCTAAAAGAAATGTGATTTTCCAAAATGTTTGTTCATCAGAACATCAGAAGCCACTTATAGAAATTGAGCGCTTCAGTTCCTTCTTGAAGGCAGTTAGAACATTGGCAAGAGTTAGAAGATTTATTTTCAATTTAAGAAATTCAATCAAGCGTAAAGATACATTATCTGCTGAAGAATTGAAAGAAGCTGAAGAATTATTAATCAAAGAAGTACAAATGAAGAATTATAAGGAAGAAATTGAGTCATTAGAAAAAGGAAACTCTATTAAGAAAACATCACGAATTTATTCCCTGTGTCCATATTTGGATGAAAATAAAATTTTGCGAATAAAAACCAGACTTAACGAAGGCCCCTTTGATTCGAATGAGACCAACCCAATCATATTGCCGAAGAATGAAAAATTAACAGAATTGCTAATTATGCAAGAACATAGAAATTTGCTGCATAGTGGAGTTTCTTTAACGCTTGCACAAATCCGGAAGAAATTTTGGATTCCACAAGGAAGACAATCTATCAGAAAGAATCTAAGAAAATGTCTAATTTGTAGAAGATACAATGCAAGGGCAGCTGACCAGCTAACTGGGCAACTTCCGAAAGAAAGGATCTCACAATCCCCTGCGTTTACCGTTATAGGATTGGATTTTGCCGGCCCAATAATCATCAAAACAGATAGTAAAGAGACGTCAAAATCCTACATTGTACTGTTCACCTGTGCCGCAACAAGAGCAATACATTTGGAAGCAGTCAGGGATATGACTACAAAGTCCTTTATATTGAGTTTTCGTAGATTTATTTCAAGACGTGGAAACTGTAAAATAATTTTTTCTGATAATGCATTAAGTTTTAAAGCTGCCGACAAAGAACTACAACAATTTGAAAAAATCATTAAAGATCAAGAACTTCAAGACTTCATATCAAACAAAGGCATTATATGGAAATTTATCATCGAGCGTGCCCCATGGTGGGGAGGATTTTACGAACGACTCGTAAAAAGTGTAAAAGAACCCCTAAGAAAAATTTTGGGAAGAGCTCTCATCACATTTGAAGAATTGGCTACAATTTTGACAGAAATAGAAGCCGTAATAAACATGAGACCGCTTACGTATACAACAAGTGATTTCGGCGAGCCAGAGCCACTTACACCAGCTCACTTTCTTCAACTCGGAAGAGAAAATATTAGTTTTCCACTACATTTTGCCGAATTAGAGAATAAAATCTCTACCCGAGAGACATTATTAAGAAGAAAAAGATATCAAACCACCTTGTTGAAACAACTGTGGACTAAATGGAAGGAACAATACTTGCTGAACTTAAGATCGATCCATCAATTTAAAACTCCTGAGAGACACAAAAATCTAAAGATTGGAGATGTTGTCTTAGTGGACGGTAATGCTAAATCTAAACTGTTGTGGGACTTAGGAGTAGTTCAAGAAGTGATTCTTGGCAGAGATCAGCTCATTCGAGCTTGCATGGTAAAGACTGCGAAAGGCCTGCTAAGAAAACCAGTACAACTGTTGTATCCTTTTGAACTAGATGTTGAATGTTAATTGATTTCAGTATTTGAAATTTAAATTAATTACTTTTTTTTTCTACTATTGTTTGAATATATAAATGTGATTTATTTCTTATTATAAATTCATAGTTGAAATATGTTTTTTTTTATGTGTAATTTGCAATTGTTAATTTATCCATTTTGAAAAAGAAAAAAAAAATGTTTTTCATTTGTGTATAATTATGCTTTATTTTAAATTGAAAGGATTATTGAGATATTAATAATAGTATTTAATTTGTTTATATTATGTATATATATTTAGTTTATTTTATTCAGGTAAATATCTGGCCAGATAGGTTCATGTAGCTACATGTTATTGAAGTGTCATTTTTATTCATATTATTCATGATATTATTTTATTGTTTAATGCTTTATATGTCAGTATCTGAAGATTGAAATTTTTTTTCTGTTTTATGATTTGAGTTATGATTTAAATTAATGTTTATTGTAAGAATTTAGTTTTATTGATTTATCATTATGTACTCTCATGAGTCCAGGTGGGGAGTGTGTGGGGAATCATGTTTTAACGCCAAAAGGGCGATGAATCCTGATCTTAGTTACGCGTGGCAACCCCTCCCCTGGGCTCAAGATATTTTTTGTTTTGTTTATGTTTTCAGAGAGAGAAAAGAATTAATACGCGATGGTGTTATGACAGTCTTGATAGAAGAATAATTCTAAAGTATATCGAATTTCATGTAAATAATTGTAACATATGTGTAAATAAGATGTACAGTTATGTATAATGTGTATAGAAGATGTAAATATTTCTTCCAATTAAAAAGAAATAAGAAGATGCCCGTTTTGGAAATTATTGAATATGAATCGCCTAAATTAATTTTGTGTTTCGAAATCCACTGAACCAGCCGACGCGACAAGAGTTTTAATAATAGTATGCTAAAAGTAGAAAAAAAAAAAGAAGATGCTATCTTTAATTGATTATATATTGTCACAAATCGAAATGACAAAAAATAGCAAAGTGAATGGTACAATTACAAAATATTACATCAAAATTCCTATGCGCGGTTGAAAAAATGGGAAATCAAACTATACAAAACAGTCATGTATGGGTATAAAATTCGAAATACGCGATACATTAAAAGTAATATAGATAATGAAGCATTAAAATATCTTGTATCGGAATTTTAACTCTTTGAAATGACGTCAAGAACATACACACCAATTTTAGTATCTAAAAGTGGCGCAAATTATGATCGTTAAGTAGAATGAGGAAATATTTTAATTGGTGTGTGGTGCTTTTAAATAATTAGAACAAAATAGTTAATATATAAAATAATATAATGTCTACATCTGTTTTCTATCCATGCGATGAAGTTTTCGATAAAAATTTATTGTATTCTCTCTTTAAAAAATTTTGTATAAAAATGTGTATATTTCTTTATAAATTATGTATATTCTGTTTTTTTGTACGACTATGCCACTGTTGGAAATGTCTATAGTATAAGGTACTAACGAGATCTGAATACCTCGTCTGCATAAGCTTTGAGCCGTCAAGTGTCATCATAAGTGATTTACAAATCTAAACATATTTTTTCAGTATAACATACTGACTCAAATACGCCAATGTGAACTCGATTGTGCAGTTTTACCCGAAAAAGTTATTATTTAAAACACCTGCTAGCGAAATTGAGAAAATGACTAGAATAGTAAATCTGAAAAGTTAATATCAATCCCTCCCTAATTTCTAACTAATTTGTAATGGAATTCTTATGTGGTGACGTGTAAATGAAAATAAATATTTTTTTTTGCTCGGCATGTTATACAAAATATATATTCTAGTGCTCTTGATAAATGGATATCAGTTTCATTATGTTTCTAACATCATTAAAAAATAATCGGAACTCTTTCATCCCATCGGCCGTAATGTAACGGAATACTTTTGACTGTCCCTATATTCGAAATATTTATCCGATTTTATTAAAATTTGCAATGACTCAACAAAATTCGGCAACAAATAGATATTTAAAATTTCAAACGATTTGGTAGGCTAGTTTTTGTGCTGTTATATGCGGACAGACAGACGGACGGATCAAACGATGGCTATAGGAACTAAATATTTATATTAATTAGAACACCTAAAAAAATAGTTATTTAAAAGCGCATGCAGAAATTGAAAACGCATTTCCAGAAATTATTGCTCAAAGACAGTATTGTAACCAATTTTTATTGTGTTTCTCTGTAATTGGATTTAAAATACTATGAATATCCTGTAAAAACGTAATCGTCATGAAATTCAGTGATTTATACAAGTTTCACACATTTGCAATAGCGTAATTTCATTAAAATACTCTTCAAAGGATTTCCCCCGATAGACCATAAATTAATGAAATTCTTTTGGGTATCCCAGTAGATAAACTATTAATCCCGCATACTTCATCTACAATACCAAACATGCCTAAGGGACCCTAAATATGGTTTACCTTGCAACCACATCAATTCATTTAATGCCATAAAGAAAAAGAAGCTAGCCAAAAAATTTAGAACAGGATATGGTACACTATTTTTATTTAATTGGTGCCAAAATATCGTTATTTACATTGCATGGTAACCCGGCTGCTGTTTTTTTATTAAAAATTGTTTATTTATTTTTTCTATATTAATTTAATCTAGATTTAATCGTGTTTTTTAATTGTTACTTTCTTTTTAAAATAACAGAAATTAATTAAAAAATAATTTGCGCCAAACCCGATGCGTATATGATATCTCTACCCTAATTTCATGGTACTTTTCCAATACCTACACCTTGGCGTTTTTATAAATCATGGACCAGTTTGGGTTTCAGAAATTGGGATTTCAAACCTGATGATCGTTTATGTTTATTTTTACTCATAAATATGGCACAGATGTCATATTTATGTGTAAAATATAAGCTCACGTTAGCGCGATTTTTTCTCGGCCAAATTGACGTGAAACTGTTGTTTTTGAAAATTGCTAAAAGTATTTTACGATTTACGATTTATTGTGATACTTATATTTTTTATTATATTTATTATTATGTTTATTATTTATAACTGTTTATTCATCGCTTTAACTATTGTTTCTTTTTCCTCTCTTTCTTTCTTTTATTTATTTATTTATTTATTTTATTACTTGATTATTTTGTCGACCGAAAAAGTATCGCCAAACAATAAGATAAAATGCCAATAATGAATGATCGTGAATGTCGCATTCAATCGCATTAAATACGATACATGTGTGTTTATGATCGTGAATGTCGCATTCAATACGATACATGTGTTTAAAACATCATCAAAGGATTTTTTATCCCACTTTTTATATGTATTTTTATCAATATTTCACTATTTTATTTCTTCTTTCGTTACTTAAAATAAAAAATATGTCAATATATATAATTTGGCGAAATTGATCAACGAGCTAACCAAGTAGTACCAATATTTTATTTAAACACGCATTTTATTTAAACACGGCAGAATTGTTTCCAATTCGCATGTGCGAAACATAAAAGAAGCTAATAGCGTTATAAAGTGCTATTATAAAGAATATCATTAATTTTCAAGTACTAAGTTACTAAGAATTAAGGCTATTTTTCTTTAGAATTAACAACAACAACAAAATTATTTTCCAGTTTGTTTCTTAAATTTAAGTATAATTTATTGTACTTAAAAATTGTTTGCGTATTTTTCTTGCTCCATGTGCTTAAATTTGGGAGTTTAACGAAAACATCCAGCCAGTGAAAAGTGACGCACACCAAATTCCTGTGACGTATCATATATATTATAAAGCAGAAGTTCTGAAACTTCCAAACGAGTGTTTTCAAAAACTACCCGATGGATCTTTTTGCAGATTATATCATTCGATAGGAAATATTTTTGCGGAGGTTTATGATACAAATATACAAGGATAACTCTGATTTTTAGTACTAAATTTCGTATTTTTCGGTTATTTTTGACGGAAGGGTTGCAACAACTAATTTTTTGGCGATAATTATATTTCAAAAAAGAAATGAAAAGCTTTCTTTAATGGAAAATAACATAAACATTTCGAAAAAAAAAACCCTCTTAATTCATTGATTTAAAATAAAGTAACTCAATGTGAAAGAAAGTTTTGAAGTGACACAATATTTGGCTATTTATTTCTTTCGAGCCAGATTAAAAGAAAACAACATATCAAAAATTTTATTAGGTAAAACATAAGTATCTTTTTTTCTTTCTTTTTTTTAAAAAAAATTTTAATCTAATTTTCCCGTTGTGTGTTTTACAGAAGAAACTCGTAGAATTAATTTTTTTAAAAAAGGCTCTAATTGTTTATTTGTATGTTGTTTGTTCAATTGGGTGTTTCAATCTACTTTTGTCGCCAATCAGTGCAATTCTAAAAAAAAAAAAAAAAAAAAAAAAAACCAAAAAAAAAACAAGACGGAGCGCTGTTCGCAAGAACTATTTTCTCTCTCTCTCTCTTTTAATGAGTGAGAGCAATTTTAGGAAAAAAATTTACATTTAACTAAAATACATGTATAGCAGTTAATACCACAAAAATGAATAATATTTAAATTTTAGGGTAAATTTCTTTCCACATACATAGATATTGTAAAATAATTTAACTGCAACTTTTAAAAATTTTTTGGCACAGATATTTCATACGCACTACATTGGTGCGATTTGTCTCTTACGCCAATACCATATATACATCTGGGTAATTAACTGACGCCAAAGTGTCATTATTTTGCTTGATATGGCAACCCGGATGTTATTGTCTATTTATTAATAAATTGTCTATTTACAATTTTTTTCTTTTTTTTCCCCAATTATATAAACTATTTTAATCTAGGCACATTTGTCATACATGTGCCACATTTGCGCGACTGCAATAAAATGGCGATTTTATGCCTCACTTGGTAACCTGGCTGTTGTTTATTTATTAATAAATTTTTATTTTATTTTACTTTATTTTTTAAAGGATATAAATAGTTTTGTTTTATTTTCAAAATTTTCTTCAAATCGGCATCAGAAGACAAACAAGTTGAATGTAGATTCTGCCATTGCAGAATTCCGTTTCGCCTCCGATTAGGAAAAAAAAAATCGACAGAGGTTTTTTAGAAGGGCGACCCCGTTTAGATTGCAATGAACTAACTTCATTTTTCTTGTGTTTTTCAATATAATAGCAAACAGAACGGCGTGAAATACCCAATTGAATAGCAATTTCTCTCTGAGACATTGGAATTGCGGAATAATAAAGAGATACAATTTGACGTGCTACTTCTTCATTGACTAGATTCATCAAAAACGGATTCTTTCTTTAGTTTAAACGCTTTTTTATAGACTCTGAGTAAAAGGAAATGCAATTTAACAATAAAACGAGTGGAATCCCGTCGAATTCGACAAATGAAATGTTTAAAAGGCCCGATCGATTTGGTTTAAAAAAAGCAAAATTAATTACATTATTGAATCAATATATAAACCAACCGAACCCGATCGATTTGGTTTAAAAAAAGCAAAATTAATTACATTATTGAATCAATATATAATAAATATATTTACAAAGTAAATGTCAAGTGTGCCAGTTACAATTTTGCATGCAAATACTTGCACATCTTCAGTTAAAATTGTAATCTGAGTGCCGCCGAAATCCAGAAATTTTATTTTATATGCACTCACAGAAAAATAGTTTTATTTAAAGGGAAAAAAAAAAAAAAAAAAAAACTAATTTCATTTTTACTGTGACATTATTTTCACTAACTGAAGTCATCTGAAAGTAAAATCTCAATCCTGGTCCATAATGAAAAGAAATATTGAAATATAATATCGGGTACTACTAAGTTATCCCGTCGACCAAAAAATTATCGCCAAACTATAAGATTAAATGCCAATAATGGATGATCGTGAATGTCACATTCAATGATATTAAATACGATTCATGTGTTTAAAATGTCATTAAGTGATTTTTATTTCGACTTTTTATTAATATTTTTATTAATATTCTACTAATTATTTGTTTTTTCGTTATTTAACCCATTTTCGGCCAAAGGTTCGTATACGAAACATTTCGATAAATATTTTTTCTTTAACACTCTGACACATTTTTTTCAAGAATTTTATTTTTCTTCTATTTTTTAAGGCTTTTGAAGACATCCATAAAATATTAGTAATTCAATTGGAGTAAACACTTTCTCTTAAAAAATTTTCAAAATACGCTAGAGTTTTAATTTGAAACGCCTTTGACAAATTCGACTTTTTAAAAATATATTATTATTCCAATTGAAATGAATTATATGTTTTTAAAATAGATTAAAGTTGCAAATTCTGTATATGAAATAAGAATAAAACAAAAGTCATAAAAATATTATTCATATTCATATTATTCATTATAAGAAATAATATTTTATATTATTATATAAAATATTATTTCTTATATAAAATATTATTTTTCATGCACGAATCTTTTTTTGTGTCTTAATGTATGTAATTTAAGCATATTTCAATAAAAATAATGCTACATTTTATAAAATTTCTGTGCTTGGCCTAAAATGGGTTAAAATAAAAATTATGTCAATATGTATAATTTGGCTATTAGTTTGGCGATTTGTATAATTTGGCGAAATTGGTCGACGGGATAACAGAGTAGTACCTAATATCGTTATGAGTAAAAATGCGATGTTTTAAATAGTGACGTCATTTATTCTTCAAATGCTTTTTAAGAGTTACTGTTATTAGTAATAAGGAAAAGGTATCCGTAATAATATTGTAATTCCCAATTATCTAGTTGCTGAATGACACCATTTTCCTCATTTGAAATTTCTCTTATTTTGATTTAGACATTAATTTTTATCATAAATTATTTTCTGTTATTTTATTTACATTATTAATATTATTTCTCGGTAAATATGTTTTTTTTACCTCAATTAGTGCATAATTATACGCAATCATTTTTGAAAATAAATTTTTATTATCGAGAGAAAAGCTAAACTGTGTTGCCACCATTTTGAAGAAATGTCATGAAAAAGCTTTTAAAATTAAAAATATAATATAAAAATGGAAATAAATTAAAAAATAACTAAAATGGGCACAACTACAAATAAATAGCTTTCATTTAAAAAAATAATTATCAAAATCGGTTGAATAGAAAATTCAGGGCTGATGACACGACATTTTTGGCTTGTCTGAAAGAAATAGCATCGGATGCTAAAAACGCGCCAATGTGGTGCGTATATTTTATGTATACATTTTTTTCACTATAATACAGTATTTAAACATGCTGTATAAATAACGATTATTGTTTTTTCCAAACATGTTTGGCACAGATATTATATACACACTGAGGTATTTGACTATCGCCAAAACGGTGTTATTATCCTGATATGGTAACCCAGCAATAGTTGTTTCTGTATTAATAAATTGTTTATTTACTTTCAATTTCTTTTTAGAAATTCTATAAATTGTTTTGTGCTATAGTAACTTTTTTTTATTTATTAATATTTTCGTTTTAAAATAACGAAACTAATTTTTAAAAATGTACATTTCTTCGCTATTCTAAAACGACGATTTTGCCGCATTTGTCCGGGATTGTACTGGAGTTTTTTGTGAAATATGATATTTTCAAATGTAAATTGAGTGCTACTTGATTAACACGTCGCCAGTTTCGCCAAACTATTCAAATTTACATAAATTCATTTTAAATAACGAAAGAACAATAAACATAAATAAAAAATACAAATTAAAAGTCGAATTAAAAAGCACTTATGACGCAAAAAAATACGTGTATCATGTGTAATATCAATTGTTATCATACTTACGATCATCGATTATTGACATTTATTCCTATAATCTGCTATTAATTTTTTTTCTCGACAGACTAATCAAGTAGTACCGTACATTGTACAAACTCCAGTTAATACTACAAAAATAGAGCTAAATAACTAAATTTAGGTGCAAATGCACACACTCATGTTGTAAGAAAGAGGCACAAATGTCATATATGCACCACGTTGGAGTGATACATTTCTGGCGCCACTTTAAAGGAAACTTCGTTTCCAAATGACAGATACATTTCTATTTTCTATTTTACTTTTCTATGTATAGAGCATAACATTTTGTATCATTTTAAAATGCAAATGAAAGTAAATAAATAGTTCATTAATAAATTAAAATCAAAGCTGGATTACCATAAGAGGTGTAGCCTCCATGAACTTGTAAAGATTCCGTTCATTTGTTGGCAACAAAAAGGCAGACGATATTGTTGTTATTAAAAGAATAAAAATGTTTTTTGTTGTTGATATGCTGAAGGCGTTCTATTTATTATTATTTAACAAGTAATTTAATATAGTAAAATTATTTTAATTAGTTTTTTTATATTAAGTAAAATATAATGATTTTAATCAATTAATAATTTGATACGCGTAAAAAGAAATAAGCGCAATACCGGGCTCTCTCTTACAAATTCTGGTGACCCTGCTTTGGACATTAACGCATTGAAAAATGACTCAAGAATCAACGAAAACGTCTACAAATTCCATTTTTGAAGCAAACAAGGTTCCTGAAGCAAACAAGGTAAGCGTCAAATTTCCTCCATTCTGGGAAGATAATCCTAAAATATGGTTTTTTCAAATTGATACTCAGTTTTCCCTTGTAAATATTATAAATGAAGAAACAAAATTCAATTATCTAGTGGCTCAATTAGACCCTAAATACATTGAAAATATATGGGATATTATCCAAAGTAATCGGGATGATAAATATACCGTCGCTAAAGAAAGACTTTTAAATGCATTTAAAGAGAGTGAGGAAAAATCACTAAAGAAATTGCTTAAGGGAATTTCATTGGGTGATATGAAGCCAAGCCAACTACTGCTTAAAATGAAATCGCTCAGTGGAAATAACATACCAGAAAAGGTTTTGAAAACTTTATTTCTTGATAAATTACCAGAGTCAATAAAAAATATTCTAATTGTAAGCAGTGAAAATTTAGATAATTTATCACTAATGGCAGATAAAATTTTTGAAATGAGCTCTTCAACAGAAATTTATTCTGCGAGCTCAGATTCTTCTGTTATGAGTAAAATACTTGAGAAAATTTCTATGTTGGAAAACCAGATTTCGGCATTAAAAATTGAGAGGCAATCCAGAAGTAAAATTCGGATATCTGGTAATAAACGAAATAAAAGTAGAAGTCAATCGAGAAAACGATTTAATCCAAATGGGAAATATTGTTACTACCATTTTAAATTTGGTAATCAGTGTTATCCTAATAAATGTAAAAGTCCGTGCAGCTGGAAAAAATCGGGAAACTCCGATCAGCAGTAGTTTTAGCGGCAAATTCTGCTGCTGAAGAATTTAAAGATTGCCGTAATTACTGTTTATTTGTTAAAGATAAAAAAACCGGTTTACGTTTTCTTGTTGATAGTGGAGCTGATTTATCAATTATTCCTGCTTCATCCAAACATAAAATATGTAACTCTTTCAAATTGTATGCAGCAAATGGTTCAATAATTCCTACATTTGGTTTCAAAATTTTAACACTAGATTTGGGCTTACGTAGACAATTTCAATTTCCTTTTGTAACAGCGAAAGTAGACAAAGCAATTTTAGGTGCAGATTTCCTTAATAAGTTTAAATTGCTTATTGATATACATAATAAAAAATTAATAGATGGTGTTACTAAAATTTTTGTTAAAAGCGATGTTATGTGTGTATCAAGTGCTGATAGCATAAGTACAACTGACAAAAATTCTCAATATGCACATCTGTTATTACAATATCCTAATTTAACGAAGCCAAATCTTTTAATATGCAATTCCAAACACAATGTAAAGCATTATATTGATACTAAAGGTTCTCCTGTCTATTCAAAACCTCGCCCATTAGACTAAAAAAAATTAAATTTAGCAAAACAAGAATTCAAGTTTATGTTGGATAATGATATAATTAGACCATCCAAATCACCATGGGCTAGTCCACTTCATTTAGTTAACAAAAAAGATGGAAGTTTAAGACCGTGCGGGGATTACAGACGCCTTAATGCTCGAACCATTCCCGACCGTTACCCTATTCCCAGAATAGAAGATTTTCAGCATATATTAAAAAAAAAGAAAATATTTTGAAAAATTGACTTATTTAAGGCCTATTTTCAGATCCCCATTGCAGAAGAGGATAAGCAAAAAACAGCGATAATAACGCCGTTTGGATTATTTGAATATAATGTGATGAATTTTGGATTACGGAATGCTCCATCTACGTTTCAGCGTTTCATTAATGAAGTATTTTTCGGATTGGACTTCGTTTTCCCATATTTAGATGATATTTTAATAGCTTCTTCAACGGAAGATGAACACTCAGAACATCTAAAATTAGTTTTTTCAAGATTGGATCAATATGGTCTTCGTTTAAATATTGCAAAATCAGTTTTTGGAGTAAACCAGTTACAATTTTTAGGATACGTGATTACTCCTGAAGGTTCAAAACCTCTTCCCGAAAAAGTAGAAGTAATTAAAAATTATAAATTACCGGAAACAATCCACGAATTACGAACTTTCTATGGTCTGGTGAATTTTTATAGAAGATACGTAAAAAATGCTGCTGAAAATCAAGCACCACTTCATTAGTATTTAAAAGGGGCGAAAAAGAAAGACAAAAGAAAAATTCCGTGGACAGATGAAACAAAAGAAAAATTTGAAAAATGTAAAGAAGACCTAGCAAATGCTGCTTTATTGACCTATCCTAATCCTGATCTTCCATTATCTCTCTTTTGTGATGCTTCTGATTTTGCTATTAGTGCAGTTTTACAACAATTTGAAGCAGGCTGCTGGAAACCATTAGCCTTTTTTTCAAAAAAATTAAGTAATGCTCAGAAAAGTTATAGTACCTATGATCGAGAATTACTGGGAATATATCTTTCTGTAAAGCAATTTAAACATATGTTAGAAGGAAGACAATTTATAATTTATACAGACCATAAACCCTTAACATTCGCCTTTCAGCAAAAAAATGAAAAAGCTTCGCCTAGACAGCTGCGTCATTTACAATATATATCACAATTTTCAACAGATATTCGACATATTAGTGGAGTAGAAAATACAGTTGCAGACACATTATCCAGAATATAATCGATTTCTACAATAGATTATGACAAAATTTCTGATGGGCAGATTAATAATGAAGAACTTACAAAATTACGTTTAAATCCATCTTTAAATTTCAAACAATATCCTTTGGATTCAGGTAAACTTCTTTGGTGTGATATTTCAACTTTCAAAATCCGACCATTTATTCCTGAAGCTTTTAGAGAACAAGTTTTTAGGAAAATCCACAATTTAGCTCATTCTGGAGTGAAAAATACAGTAAAACAAGTAGCTTCAAGGTTTATTTGGACAAATATTAGGAAAGATGTTAATCAGTGGGCGAAATCCTGCATTGATTGTCAGAAAAACAAAATTGGCAGACATACGCATTCTTCATTTGCCACTTTTGAAGAAACAGATGAACGATTTAGTGTCGTTCATATTGACATCATAGGTCCACTAACACCGTCTGAAGGAAAATTATACTGCCTAACCTGTATTGACCGCTTCACATGTTGGATAGAAGTAGTTCCTCTAGAAAATGTGACGGCTCCAACAGTTGCTCGAGCATTTTATGATCAATGGATTTCTCGCTTTGGCATTCCACATCGTGTAATCACGGATCGAGGAAAACAATTTAGATCAGAATTATTCCACAATTTAAGTATTATTTGTGGTTTTAAATTGAGCCCAACAACAACCTATCATCCACAGTGTAATGGGAAGATAGAACGAATCCATCGTACTTTAAAAGCTGCAATTAGAGCTCAAAATAGAATTAAGTGGACTCAATCATTACCTACAGTACTATTGGGATTGAGATCAGCTTTACGTGGTGATACAAATTTTACCATTGCACAAATGGTCTACGGAAAACCTCTCAGGCTACCAGGAGAATTTTTTGAACAACCGAAAACTATTATCGACACAGAAACCTTTGCTAAAGAATTGCAGAAACAAATGGAAGAATTAAAACCTTTTAAAACTCGCCGACAGTCTTCTCAAAAAACTTTTGTACATAAATACTTGCACAATTCTAGTCATGTATTCATACGCATTGATCGGGTTAAAAAACCACTCGAACCTGCTTATGGTGGACCCTTTCCAGTTGTCAAAAGACATGAAAAGTATTACACAGTAAAAATCAAGGACAGAAATATTAACATATCCATAGATAGATTGAAACCTGCTTATTTATTAACAAATGATGAGAACACTCCTTATCACGAGTTACCGGATAACCAACTACCTCTGCCTGTGCCATCAATAACCAAAAATGAACATTCAGATTTGCCTAATAAAAATGTTCGTGAGAAAACTACACGCTCTGGTAGACATGTAAGGTTTCCGAAACGTTACAGAGACTAATTATGTACTTTTTTATAGTTTATTTAATATATTATATTTATATTTTATATTTCTGTATATATTATATTTGTCTCGTAACTATGTTACTGGGGAGGGAGTAATGTAGCCTCCATGAACTTGTAAAGATTCCGTTCATTTGTTGGCAACAAAAAGGCAGACGATATTGTTGTTATTAAAAGAATAAAAATGTTTTTTGTTGTTGATAGGCTGAAGGCGTTCTATTTATTATTATTTAACAAGTAATTTAATGTAGTAAAATTATTTTAATTAGTTTTTTTATATTAAGTAAAATATAATGATTTTAATCAATTAATAATTTGATACGCGTAAAAAGAAATAAGCGCAATACCGGGCTCTCTCTTACAGAGGCATAAAATGTTCATTTTGTTTCAATCACGCCAAAGTTATGCGTATATGACATCCGTATCGAAAAATGAATTTCACACATTCAAAAAACATTCGCCTTATTTTTCTAAGGAAAACTTTATTTAACTTTATTTATTCTGCTGCATTCCAAAAACGGAACACTGTAATAGATTTGTCAAGAGCAGATGTACGTTGCGAAGTATAATATAATATTGATAGAGGATGTATTAAGGTTTCCATAGATACCCATATCCTCAAGTTCAGAGGTTTACAGTTCAATAACTATCAAATGAAAATGAATCACTTGAAAATTGTTTAAAGTCAATGGTCAATCTCTGCGATCATAATGCTCGTTATTTTAGAAGTATGGTGAATAGACAATATTTAAATTGCTCTTTTCATAATTGCCTCATTTATCTATCAAACTCTACAATAAATGGTCAACTGAAATATTTTTTTCTTAAAAGCCCGAATTTTATCGAATGCATAAGCTGATACAACAACATATTTTATTATTATTTTAATATATTTTGGCGTCAACGGGCCTTGATTCCATTGTTGTTGTTTTTATTTTTGGCTCAGTTTTGTTTTTTCCAGCTCGCTGAGGTTTGCACTGATGAAGAAACTCAACAGTAGATTCGAAACAGCTGTTTGCTAACTTTTAATGTATTTTTGGTGCATTTATAATCGTTGTTTTTCTATCTTTGAATACAATGGCGTTTTGTATGATTTTCAGAAATGTGAAAGAGCATTCGAGGTGAAGTTGCTTTAGAAAACACAATCATATTCAATATTTTGTTTGATTCATGTTTTGTTTTGAAAAATAGACCAGCGCAGCGGGCTTAGCTTGCTAGTTGCAAATAAATTATACTTTTTTATCAGTTTTTTAAATATAATTTTTAAACTATTTGGAACTAATTTTTGAAAGTAGGTGCATTCACGAGGTTACCTTCATAGGTACCTTCTGGTACAAACAGAATCGAAATCCGACAAGTATTTTTTGAGATTTTCTTGACGAAAAATTTTTTTTAGACTTTTAATATCGTTATGTACTCTGAGTATAAGACTTCGCTACGCTCAGACAATTAATGAATTGCTGAAGAATCAGTCTCGACAAATTATATAAATCGTCAAACTACACAAGTAGTACCGAATTGTGTGAAAGAAACATCCTTATAGCTCCAAAAATATTAATAATCATCTATATAATAAAAGCCTAAGTCATGTGACTGTCATCAATACTTCTGGTCTTACCCACTTCAGTCTTTATATGCTATGCAGCCAATTTCATGTTAGCCAGCGCTGGTGATAAGTCGCCAAATTATTGTACAGATTATTGTTATTATAAGCGCATTTGGCTGTCAACAACATTTTGTCGTGATGACCACTCCGCTTTTCATAGGCCAAGCGGCGCCAGTTTTAATCAAAATATTTTTTCCGGATAAAGCTTAGAAGATCTCTTGAAAAAAATAATATTTGAGAGATGAATTACATTGAAGTGCATGTATATTTTGAGATAACTTCAGTGAAATTTAAATAAACATCCCAAAATCTGTTTCCACCAAAGTTGTCCCGTTGGTTGTCGTACAATAACATGCAAATGTTTTAACTTAATTCTATTTATTTTCACAGAACTATGAGTGCAAATTCTGACTCCATTTATCATAGAACTTCTAGCTAATTAAAAAAACGAAAACAATTTACCGTCAGTGATCGCTATGGTAACCGCTCAAGGACTGCCATTCTAAACTGCGAAATATTTCCGACCTTCCATAGCAATCACCATAGAGTATCCCCTCAGTGACGAAGGGTACCGAAGAAACGATATAATTTATAATTATTTTTAACCTTTTTTTGAGGTCAGAATTTACACTGGCTGGGAAAAAATACAAAGAGATATATATATACATTGAAATAAATTTGAAATACAACAAAAATAAAAAATATAATCAAATATAGAAATAATATTTAGATATGCAAAATGGACAGTTTTAACAATAATTTCAGAAAGTAATATAAGATGCCAGTTTTTTAGGAAAATGGTCATGTCTGCCCGAACGTGTGACAGTTTTTGTTTGATCTGGATTACTGTCCGACTTAACACAGAGTTTTAACACTAGAACTACCAAGACCGTCATTTTGACGGTTTTCAAATTTCATGCTTAAAAATTTGATATAATTTCTGTATTGATCTAGAATTTTATAACACGACTTTTAATGAAATAAAAGAATATTTAAATATTCAGTTTCAATTTCTACTCACCCACTTTAATTTCTATAATCAGTATGACCTATACCTATTTATACCAAGACCCGTCAAAATGACGGCTTTGGCAATTAACAAACTCATCCCGAAATTGGACGGACTTCCCCATTTTCGACATCGACTAGGACTTTTCGCCCATGCGCAGTTCGCTCCAGGTTTCTGTCAAATGTGGTACAACTGTAATTGGTAAATCTAATTAGGACATAAACGTTATCAGTTGTACTTCTAACGTAATAAAGTTCTTAGTGAAATTGTAATCTGTCCAAAGTGTAATCTGTGAAAAAAACTATTCTCGATAAATAATATGAATATATTTTGATAAAAAAGTTTTGGTCAACAATAAAACGATTTCCAGGAAAAAAAATATTCGAAGAATTCAAAGAATTCACTAGTATAAATGGAGGCTATTCGTATACTAATTCAAGTAATAATAATTTGAACATATTTCGCATGGAAAATAAAACTAACTTTTTAGACTCTGAAGAAGCTGAAGATAAGATTGAAGTACATGATATTGAAGAAAGTGAAAAAGGTTAAAATGAAAGTGAAGATGAAATTCTCCAAAATAGCCACAAGCACAGAAAGAGATTGCGAATAAGTTCATATACCGGATCAGATAGCCAAACAGAAACTGAAAAAAGGCAGAAGAACGAATGTTTTTCTCTACGGTACTGAAAACGAAGAATTAGGGAATAATTGTATTGGTACTTACGCTTGGTAATGTTAGCAGTGTCTTTAGACTCATTATTGATAATCCAATGATGAATCGCATAAAAATTTGCACTGAGTTCGAGAACTGAAATGTTTTACAGAAGGACGATTGGAAAACTACTAGTGAATAATTTTATGCGTTTGTAGCAATTTTATATGCTCGAGGACCCTACAAAGCGAGAAATTTGAAATTATAATATTTTTGGTAAAAAAAATGGGACTTTCTTTCTTTCACGAAACTATGAGTAAAAACAAATTTTCAGAAATTATAAGATAAATTCATTTCGACAAAAAAAAGCGAGAGGATTGTTTGCTTTCGAATTGACAACTTTGAATTAACTTGTCCTTTATGGATAACAGCCAAGCTTGTTAGAAACAAGATGAGAATATAAGCGTAGATGAACAACTGTATCACAGAAAGGAAAAATGTAGACTTATACAATATATGGCGAATAAACTGGACAAATTCAGAATTAAGTTTTGGTTAGCTGTAGATGTTCGATTTAAATATTTTATAATTGGCTTTCCCTTTTAGACAAAGTTGAACTTAGACCATCAAAAGTACCATTGAATGAATTACTAGTTTTAAATCTTGTAAAAAAATTATGTAAATTGTTGGAAAAATATAATAACGGATATATTTTTTTAAAGTTTACAACTCACAAAAAAGTTGCGGGCGAAAAGAAAAGACTTGTTAGAACTATGCGAGCAACTAAAGACAATTTCCAAAAATAGATAAAGTTAGAAAGATTACATGAATCGTTTCTCCACTAAACTACACAAATCTAATAATATTGTCCTAAAAATTTTCAAAATTCAGCCTTGTGAAAAAGTACTACTCCTTAGCATAAAACAAAAATCTGTAAAAATTGCTTCTTATCGAAAACGAATTTCTGCAACTGAGTCATTTTACTATGACACTAAGTTTGGAGTACATGTAGTTGGACATATGGACCGAAAATATGTCATAAAAGCAGGGTCAAGTAGATGGCACGTAGATGGTATTTTATAGTATTTAGTTTCTCAGCAATCAGTGCGTAGATTTTATATAAAGAGACCTGAAAGAATATAACAAGAAAATATTTTTTATTTCAATTATCTGAAGAAGTCTCCTTTGAATATAGGTGTTGCAGAATAGAAGCCTCCTCCCAAAAACAAGAACGGAAAGCAATGGATTTTATTTAAAACTAGCGGACCCGACAGACGTTGTCATGTCACCGGCAGACGTTTTCCTTCTTGACACCGACTCCAGAAAATCAAATAAATGTACGTAAATATGGTAATACACACGATAAACACTAAGCTCTTAATTTAATTTCTTATTACAATTATGTAAGGAAATTATATTTCACTCTTCAGTATTTTTTGAAGTCGGTTCAATTTTTGATAGAAAAGTTTTTTCTTTCTCTTTTTATTTAAAAGTTAACGACTGTCTGAAGTCGGTTAATCAAAATTATAATACAGGAAATATTATTGTAAATAATACACGTTTGTCAGGAGTGGGGTTCGAACACGCGATCTCTTTCTTCAAGAAGCTGAGCTTAAATCTGGCGCCTTAGACCTCTCGGACATTCCGTCTGCACTCTATTCATCGAACTTATTCAACACTTTTAATTAGCGAAAAATCACTAACTATTAGTTTTTGCCTAATTACTAAAAAAGTACTGAATCAATTTCGACAAAATAAATCTAAACCATTCTCGAATCCACTGGAACGCACACACAAAATTTCATTAAAATCGGTCCAATCGTTTAGGAGGAGTTCAGTGACATACACACGCACAGAAGATTTATATATATAAAGATAAGCATTGAAATTTTCAGGTTTTTGCGTCGAAGACATCGCCAAATTAGGAAAATGTGAATTATCTCATGAACTACTGGATTTAAACGAATTTGCTTAGTACCATTCGATTCAGAATGAAAAAATGCACTAAAATATGTTATCAGTTGAAAAATAACTACAAAAGCCGATTTTTAAGGAATTTTTTTTAATTGCTTTCTTTTTTCTACTCATCTTAGGGGTAGAATTTTCGAAAATCCATTTTTAGCGACACTCGATGTTATAAGAAATATTTTTACTCCAATTTTCAAGATTTTTGGTTCGATAGAATTTTTTGTGATTTGATTAAAACGAAATCCTGACATTCTTTTATATTTATAGATAAGGATTGAAATTTTCAGGTTTTTGCGCCGAAGACATCGCCAAATTAGGAAAATGTGAACTATCTCACGAACTACTGGATTTAAACGAATTTGCTTTGTACCATTCGATTCAGAATGTAAAAATGCATTAAAATATGTTATAAGTTGAAAAATATCTACAAAAGCCGATTTTAAAGGAATTTTTTTTTTTTAAGTTAGTTCTTTTTTTTTTACATTCCTTAGGGGTGGAATTTTCGAAAATTCCTTTTTAGCGGCACTCGATGTTATAAGAAGTATTTTTACCCCAATTTTCAAGATTTTTGGTTCGGTAGATTTTTTTGTGCTGTGATTAATACGAAATCCAGACTTTCTTTTATATTTATAGCACTTTTAATTAGCGAAAAATCACTAACTATTAGGTTTTGCCTAATTACTAAAAAAGTACTGAATGAATTTCGATGAAATGTGAATCTAAACCATTCTCGAATCCACTGGAACGCACACACAAAATTTCATTAAAATTGGTCCAGTCATTTAGGAGGAGTTCAATTACATACACACGCACAGAAGATTTTTATATATAAAGACTAGTCGTTGGGGACTACCGTAATACTTACCCATCATGGATATGTATATGAAAATAAAACATGTGAAAACTATTTATACAATGCATTGCAATTCATAAACAAAATTCATATATTGTTAATATCGATAGTAATGCTATATTAAAGAATTGCTAAATACAAATTTCGACAAATTATATAAAACGCCAAACTACTTAAGTAGTACCGAACTGCGTAAAAGAAACATCCTTATAACTCCAAAAATAATAATTCTATTAACTAACAATTAACTGTGTCGGATTAAGCGTCTCATTTCCAATTAAAATATACTTCTGAATTGAAATTTGAATGAAATACAGGGTCATGAAAAATCGAAGAATGTGGAAAACAAGATTACAAATATCTCGGCAACTAATAATCCGATCAACTTCGTTCTATATACAAAATGTGTGTTATTTTATTGCCTTTTACGTCCATTCCTTAGAAAAAAAATTCGAAAATTTTTATATACCTTTCATCAGAACGAATTTTTCGAGAGTACGAAAAAAATAGTTCCGGATAATCGAGGTTGCTGATATTAAATAGGGTTCGTCGCATTCTTACATACTAACTACATACAAAATTTCAAGTCTCTATCTCAATTTGTTCGGGAGATAGAGCGTTTACAGGCAGACAGACAGACAGACAGATAGACAGACAGACGGATGGACGGCAAAAAAAATTTTCTAAAAATATGTTTTTCGGAATCTCCACTATCTAAAACGTGTAAATCCGTCAAAAAAAATTTCGATTTTCAAAACGATTGCAAGACTTACCCTATACTACGTATGATGGGTAAGTAAAACTAAAACAAAAGTCTTTGTAAACACAAATCTTGCCAAATTCAACTGTGCAATTATTTATACCTGCAATATAAGCAACAAATATGTGTGGCAAGGATTCATCTAAGATAACATGTACTTGTAATGTATGTGCTTCGTAGTTATTTCATCCATACCAAATGGGCTATACTAATCAATGCAAATAGAAGCTGTCTTTGTTTGTTTTTTACAAACTATTAATGAATTTTTATATTAAATATTACTTCTCTTGTATTATATTCTATTATTATCAGTAACTAAGTTACATATATTTCTGGCAAGGATTCATCTAAGACAACATGTACTTGTAAAATATATGCATCATAGTTATTTCATATATATCAAATGTTCTATGCTATTAAAGGCAAATAGAAACTGTTTTTAATTAATAATTAATGACATATTATATTAAATGTTATTTTTGTTAAATTATATTCTTTTATTTACACAAACTAAGTCAGAAGTTATAATGAAAGCCATGATCGAAAATCCGTCAATTTGACGGGTGCGGTAAAACTAGGTATACATGTAACAGCGGTAGTTCTAGTGTTAAATTAGAGTTCTCTAGGACAGTTTTCGTTGACAAGTCTGATTGAGGAATCAAATGAGCTGGCTTCACACGATCTATTGATACCGTGGACTTACGACCATTAAGTTCGATTGTTATGGTTTTTCCAGTTCTACTTAGAACTTTGTGAGGACCAGAATATGGTTGACACAGTGGAGGTTGTACAACATGATCCACTCTTAGAAAGATGTGTGAACAAGATGTCAAGGAAGGGTGTATATAGAACTTCTCGTGGCAGAGAGCGGATATAGCAACTGGATTTATCTGCCACATGGTGTTTCTTAGTTGAGTGACGAAGTTCTCGTTGCATGGTTGGATTATGGATTCATCCAGCACGTCACATGGCAGTCTCAACGTAGTACCGAAAACAAGTTCAGCGCAAGAAGCTTGTATATCTTCCTTCACTGCTGTGCGAATGTCTAGTAAAACTATCGGCAATACTTCAGACCATCTATTGGTTTCGTGAACTTTGATGGATGACTTTAAATGTCGATGAAATCTTTCGATAATGTCATTGGATATAGGATGATAAGCTGTGGTTCGGATCTTCTTTGTTCCCAACATTTTTGTAAGTTTATCAAAAATCGCTGATCGCATTTGGGGGGGGCCTTGATCCATGGTTATGAGCAGAGGTGGGGAAATGCATCATTTTGCTCATCAGTGGCGAGTGGATTTTCTGGCAAGGCGAGTGCATTTTTAGCTTTTGAAAAACTATAGGCAATAGAGACGTTATCAGAGACACTTTTTCAATCGAGATATTTTAACTTTCCAAATTATTACAATGTAAATATGGTACTAACTAGGAAAGTCTCCATACGGGCATACTCAGAAAAATCTGAAAAAATTACAGAATGTGCTTCTCATATAGTTATATATGTTTATAAAAAAAAATTCGGCGGAACCTCTTTATAACGTCCGTAAAAAAATAAAAAAAATTTCGTTTATTTGGCGATTTATCTCCGGTTGGCGAAAAAACGAAATTTTGAAAAATACGATTTTACGCTTCGAATAATTTTTAAAGAGAAAACTTTCTATGTTCAATTTATTTAAATAAGTTTAGTTTAAGTAATTTTAGTTTTGCATTTTTACTTTACTTTAAGTTTAATTTTGTCATATACGTTTATATGTACTTATAACAAATGAAATTAATATATTTTAACATTTAAAACACAATTTAAATTGATTAAAATTGTTCCAAATTGAAAAATACACTGTTAAAAATCTGCTGCATTTTGTTGCAACCAGTGTGACCGTTTTTTCAAGCTAAAATCAGGCTAGATTTGGACTGACGACAAGCTAAAAATAAATTCGATGGTCCTGCCATCTATTGAGGGCCAGTACATCAATAGACTGACAACTATCTTTTAGCCTGAGTTTTTAGTTTGATTTAGCTTGTTGTAAGTCCTACAACAGTCCAGATTTCTTACAACAATCCAGAAACGGTCACACTGGTTGCAACGCACTTCCTTGCTTGTATAGAAAACGGTTACTTGGCCGTGAAATGGAGCTTTCTCATTGGTTGGAATAGAGATATTATATACAAGCGGTGGAGTGCGTTGCAGCAAAATGCAGCAGATTTTTAACAGTGTTGCACAAGCTACAACACCGCTAAAAATCTGTACCATTTTCTGCAGCGTCACTCCACCGCTTTTATAGAAAACGGTCAATTCACCGTGCTATGGAGCATTCTCATTGGTCAGAAGAGAGATATTCTATAAAAGTAGTGGAGTGACGTTGCAGTAAATGCTACAGATTTTTAACAGTGAAGTCAATTAAAATCAATTTTCAGATTCGTTAAAATCGTCTGCTTTTGGCGAGGAAATGCACTGCTCGCCAAATCCCGCCTCGCTTTCAGCTTTTCACGCCAATTATTCCAAACTATTTTATTTTTTTACATATCTAATAATGTAATTCCGCCGCTAATTTTCACTGATCCTTTATTACCTACATGAATAGTTTAATTCGTATTTTTTTCAAAAAATTCTGAGTATGCCCCCAATGGAGACCTTCCTTATAAGTTCTATCTTATATTAAGTTTACCTCTGTTGCATATGTTTCTTAAATTTTATAGGAAAAAAAGAACTACGAAAATGTATTAGTAATTTCGTGTGCGATTTTGTCATAACTATTTCAACTGCGTGCGTGATCTTGCAGGCTGGTAAAATAAATCCTTGGCTGGTAAGATTTTTGAAAAATTCCCCACCCTTGGTTATGAGTGAAGGACAACCAAATATTGAAATCCAATGCTTGAATATGGCATTGCAAACTGTTTTGGCTAGTTTATCAGATATGCGTATAGCTTTTGGCCATCTGATAAATCGGTCGATGATCGTTAAAAGATAGCTGAAACCGTCAAATGGAGGCAAGGGACCCACAATATCTATGTGAATCTGGGAAAAACGTGCATCAGGAAGAGAGAACGTGCCAAACGGTGCCTTGATGTGCCTTTGTATTTTTGATCTTTGACATGACTAACAACAACGAACCCAGTTTTTGATGTCTCGTTTCATATTTGGCCATACGTATCTGGAACAAACTAACTTTGTGGTGGCTACCATGCCAGAATGAGATAGGTTGTGCAAATGCTCGTATATCAGTCGACGAAAGGAACTAGGAACAAAAGGTCGAGGCGTAGCTGTGGAAATATCACATAGTAGGTTACGATCAGAAATAAGGCAAGGTTTCAGTTCCAATTTTAGCGATGAACTATGTAGCAGGTTTTGTAGCTCTGAATCATTTTTCTGAGCTTCTGCAAAATCATCGAAATTTAAGATTGAAGATTTTGAAATAGAATCTATTTCAATTCTTGAGAGACAATCTGCAACAGTGTTTTTGGAACCTGGTACATGTCTAATGTCAGTGGAATATTGGGAAATAAAATCTGGATGGCGTAATTGCCGAGGCGAACATTTATGGGGATTTTGCTTAAATGCATAAATTATTGGTTTCTGATCAGTATAAATTTTAAAATTTCTCCCCTCTAACATGTGCCAAAATTTATTGCTGAATAAATAGAAAATAATTCCCGGTCATAAGTTGACCAATTGCGCTTACTCTTGTTTAATTTCATGGAAAAAATGCTAAAGGTTCATAATGTTCCTGAAAAAATTGCATAAGAGTGCCGCCGATGGCGACATCTGAGGCGTCAACCCATATACTTAACTGAGCACCTGGAATGGGATGCCGTAAAAGAGCTGCTTGAGCTATGGCATTTTTGGCATCTGTGAAAGCCTTTTCAGCATCTTCGTTCCATTTAATCGGTTCGGAAGTTTTAGGAACACGGGGACGAGATTTTCTTTTGTTTGGATGGCCTTCTAATAATTGCACTAAAGCCGCAAGTACAAATATGTGTGCAGCTTTATATATAAAAGATCTTTAAAATTAAACATTCCCCAAAATCATCGAAGTTGAGATAAAGTTGTGGGCTCTGGAAAATCAATTATACATTTAACTTTATCAAGAAATGGCTGAATACCGTGTTCAGATATTCGAAATCCTAAGAAATCGATGGTAGGTTTACCAAATGTGCACTTGGAAACATTTATGCACAAACTATATTCTTCTAATTTGGAAAATAAGGCTTTTAAATGATGATAATGCTCCTCTTCATTTTTAGAGGCAGTAAGTATATCATCAACAAAAGCATAGACGCCAACAAATCACGTATTATTTCGTCGATGAATCTCTGAAATGTGGCAGATGCACTGCAAAAGCCAAACTGCATGCGTGTGCTTTTCAATAATCTGAAAGGTGTGCATATTGCTGTTTTAGGAATATCATCAGGATTGATTGGTATTTGATGATACGCTTTGATTAAGTCAATTTGGCTAAAAATTTTAGTGTTGCGTAAATTAGCAGTAAAATCAGCTATACACGGAATCGGATATCTGTCTTTTACAGTCTGCGCATTCAAGGCACGATAATCACCTACAGGTCTCCACTCCAATGTTCCTTTTTTTGGAACCATGTGCAAAAGTGATGCATAATTGCTTCGTGAAGGTCTTAAATGTCCGAGTTGTATCATATTTTGAAATTCCGTTTTAGCGATTTTCAGGCGATCCGGAGCTAACCTTCGAGGTTTTGCCACAACTAGAGGTCCTTTTGTAGAAATAAAATGCATTGTGTTGTGTTTAACTGGCTGATTAGGATCTGGTAATTTTGTTATAGATGGAAATTTTTTTAGAAGTTCATTATATATACTATCAATAAAATTGTCAATTTCAATCAATTGTTTCAAATTTTGTTTTTAAGTCCCTTAGACATTTGTGACGAAGATCTGGGACTAATTCGAAATTATGGAGAAAATCTGCTCCCAATATTGGTGTACAAACATTTGCCACTAGAAAAGTCCAATTAAATTTCCACCTTAACTTAAAGTCTAGACTCTAGAGGAAGGGTTGTTGACCGTAAACATTTATAGTTGAAGAATTAGCAGCCAAAAGTGTTTGTACGGGTGGATTCTGTTTTTGTAAATTATTGTCAGGAAGGATTGGCACATCCGACCCTGCGTCGATCAGAAAAGGAAACATTTGTTGTCGGGTCTTTAATGAACAGGCGACGTGACTGCTGAGGCAAAGAATAAGTCGCCTCTACTCTTTGCTTGTTTCGTTTCCCGACCAAGAACATGGTTTTATGCATTTTTTTTCTACATTTTGTTCCAAATCGTCGGTCGCTGGTACCAACAAATAGATAAATCTCGCTTAGCACTGTAACTTCATTCGCGAGGTTTACTTGAATTTCTACGATATGACGATCGACCACGTGAAAATGCAATTTGATCGATGCGCTTATTTAGTTTTTCAATTTCTTTCATTAATTTATTTTCTATTGACTGTTCATTCGCGCTGGACACGGTGAATGCAGAAAGAAAGGACGGAGTAACCTTCGAAATCCGATCCGAAATTTCCGCAGTCTTTTCAAGGGTGAAATCAGAAACAGCCGCTAAAATTGTTTGAACAGAATTTGGTAAACGCGTCAAAAATAACTCTAACATGAAATTGTCAGGAACATTTAGGGATTCCGCGCGACGTTTCATGCTACGTAATAAATCTGAAGGTTTCCGATTCCCCAGTTCTTCCCCAGACAATAGCTGCCGTATTTCTTGATGGGATGACTCTCCCGAACGCGCAATTAATTTCTTTTTTAAGATGCCATAAGGATCGGTAGCACCCGGTTGCATTAATATGTCACGAACAATTGATGCAATATCGGGTGTAAGATGCGACACAATATAGTTATATTTTGTAACAGATTCTGTTATTGCTTTGGGGGTAGCTAAAGCAAATGTACTTTCGCACATTAAAAAACAAAGCGCAGGATCCGATCTGTTATATAAGGGAATTTGAACAGCATCGACATTAGACATGATTTATAGTTATTAATATAAAAAAGCACAGTTAAATCAAAATAAAATTTGCGAGTTAAAATTTTACTGTAAAATATTAGAAGAAATATCAGAAAAATGCGAATTGAATATTTCCAACTGAGCGAAAAATTGACCAGTCTAAATGACAGACCAGATGTTATGACTAATAAGGTTATCTGAGCGAGAAATCCCAGCTGGCTATCGCCCAGGTAGCTTAACAGGTAAAGGATTGGTCTTGTAAGCCAAGTATCTGGATTCGATTCCCAGCCTGGTCAATTTTTCGCTCAGTTGGAAATATTCAATTCGTATGATTACTTTACCAATTAGTTAGATTGTGTTGAAAATAATAATATATCAGAAAAATGATTCAGAAGCACTTATCTGTTTTCCAGCAAAGATATCCATCTTAATTTTACATGATTTACTTCATCACAATGGAACAAAGTTTCTTTAAAAATCTGCAAACATCTTATTTTTCGATTGCTGATGGTATTTTTGTGTTGTCCAGAGTCACCAATGTCCCGTTGGTTGTCATAAAATAACACGCAAATGTTTTAACTTAATTCTATTTATTTTCACAGAACTATGAGTGCAAATTTTGACTCCATTTATCATAGAACTTCTAGCTAATTAAAAAAACGAAAACAATTTACCGTCAGTGATCGTTATGGTAACCGCTCAAGGCACTGCCATTCTGAACTGCGAAATATTTCCGACCTTCCGGTGGTAATCATAGCAATCACCATAAAGTAAATAAAAAAAGATTCATTCACCAATGATTGAAAAAAATAATTTAATGAGGTAATAATTCATATAGCAAGTTCTCCAACCATCAATTTTGCCATGCAAAAATAATTCGAGGATGTAATCCAATCAGGGCCGTAGCTAAGGGGGCGCTATGGGCGGCTCAGCCCCCCCTAAAATATTTTGAGCCCCCCCTGGAAAAGATTCCAAGGTCACTCAATGAATTTCTGTTCTGAAAATCCAAATGAGCTCAAAAATCTAATTTAGTTTTGAGTCCCTTTCAAAGTTTCGTAAAATTACTAAATTGTATCTGAAATAAGTAATTCAACACTTACTGTTCCTATTTGTACATATGAAGCTAATATGATGTTTAATTTTGCACCAGTTATGCACTCAAAATTTTCATCATCCTATACTATTCTTAGTATAAAATGAAGTTATTAGAGCAGTTTAATGAGAAACACAATACCTACAGTGTAAATATGCACTAATTTATCTTTCTGTGTCAGAGAAAGAGAAAAAAAGTTATGAGCCCCCCCTACAATCTCTTGAGCCCCCTCTATAGATCACTTCTAGCTACGGCCCTGAATCCAATCAAACATCAGTTTCATTCTGCCTGGTGAAATACTATACAACTCAACGTTCAAAACTTTTTTTGACTAAGTGAAATGAAAATAAGCCAACTCACATAATAATTAATATACAAATTTCATATCTCATTGTAAGTTAATTTGATATCCACGTACCATTTATTTAGATCACCTTAAATTATTGTTAATCACCAATTATACTTAAGATTGTAAAAACCAGTCGCATTCAGAACTGTAATTTAATACATATTTATTAAATACAAAACACGGGAAGAATTCTAGGCACAGATATCAGATGCACACCACATTGGTGAAATTTTTTTCTGACGCTAATTCAGCGAAAATTTAGTTTTCAAATACCAGCTACATCTATATTTTTAAATTATTTTCTATTATTTTAAAAAGGAAATAATAATAAATAAAAAAAGTTTAGTTAATAATTATAGACCAAAACTATTTATAACCTTTAAAAAAACAAGGTAGAACCCGTCGAATTTCGACGAAAGAAAATGTTATAAAAGGAACTGTTTCATTGATTTATAATAAATCTACAAATTTAGTTATAGTAAAAAATATATTTTATATGGTAAATCTAACTTTTAAACAAACGATTTTTAACGTCAAATTAACAAAATTCTAATTCTATAAAACTCAGTTGTAGAAATTATTAAAATTAAACTTTAATCGTACGTGTAAGCAGTAAAAAACAATAAAGATCTGTTATTATGATAAAGTTACCAATTTAGGTTCTTAGGCTAGTATTTCAAAATGAAAAAAGGCAAAATTTATTCAACTTTGACTCAATCATAGAATTTTTTCCCGTGAAATCTAAACCCGGCATCATTTTCATCATTTCAAAAATTTCAAATGCACATTTCGTATCTGTATTTACCTTTTCAGAAAAAAAAACGGCATTTTAATTTGATCATTTTGATTCAAAACTTGAAGTCTCAATGTTAATAGCTGAAACAGATATTAAACTGTTGATATTCTTTTGTGTACAAATCAAATTTTGTAAATGAAATCAAAATTCACCGGGTTTCATAACAGAAGATATTTAAATTTCATTTTTTCCCCTTTAAATGAGAAAATGGCAACATAAAGATACAGTAATCAATTTCTTCCCTTTTTTCCTTTGCTTTTAATAAAAATGGAGTGCTCCTGTTGCCACAATTAGAAAAGCGGTATTAAAAACTATAAAAAAAACTAATATTTCAAAAACAAATTAAGATACAACTTTCAAACAAATTTCATTTAAAAGTACTTTATTTTCCCTACACGATGGTGTAAAAATTGAAAATGTGCGACATTTAGAAATTTAAAAATTTGTAGAAGCAAAAATTGCAATACCGAAAATTCATTTAAAATTTGAAACTGTTGCCATTTGCAAAATGACGTATGCGTTACGCACAGATACGTTTGGCCTTTATAATATAGATAAAAGTAAATAAACACTTTATTAATAAATGAACAAGAACCGCCGGGTTACCATTATAGGTCTGCACGGGTCCGGGCCGGCGGAATCGTTTCGAATTTCGTAACGGGCCGGGCCGAGCTGACAAACAAAATAAACGAGCCGGGTCGGGCCGGCAAAAAAATTGAACAGGCCATACGGCCGGGCCAGGTCGATAAAAAATTTTACAGGCCTGAAGATTTAAGCGGAAACGATAAAATATGACCTATTTTCAACGAAAATGGTTCCAACGAGAATAAAAATAAATGTGCGTCACGAGCCATACTAGTTTGACAGCATCAATATAAAAATGTAACTTGTACAGTGTAGAGATCGGCATCGGACAGTACATTGTGTGTAACCCGTTTTAATATATTTTTAGCTGACTCGTACCGGGCCGAGATCAAGCTTGCATTATTTGTCTACTTATAGGCTTGCCGGACCTGAAGAAGACTTAATTGTTCTCAAGATCTGTAGGGCAGACAACATGATTTGTAAAATAATGAACAGTGATAAAGAACTTATGTTAGCTTAATCTTTGGATCTTGATAGTTTTTAAATTAATTTCTCAATAACGTGAAAGTTTCATACATTTTCAGTTTAATTTTTAATTGCAAAAATATAAAAGTGATAAGCCTGACTATTGAAGGGATTTGGAATCGAATAGCGTTTTTCATATTTGGTAAATAAAAAACTTGTATAACCTTGTTGAGATATAATAATTTCTCAAATGGTTGCAAGTTTTTCTCCCTTCCCATGCTATCGCTTCCGTAAATTCTTTTCAAAACGCTAACTATGACAATATTTGCTTGCAGTATTCTGAAATTGCTTGAATCAAAAAATGGATAACGCCATTTGATTATATAGTTTCTGAATAAAGGCACCTGCTAATCTTATGCGTTTCTGAGAAAAAAATGAATTTCGATTTAAAATCTTTAATAAAATAATATAGAAATATTTTTATAAATTTTCTTTTATTAAACAGCTTCAAAAGTTACTATGTTTTTAACTTTCTTTCTTTTTTCTTTTATTCTAAGCCATATAATTTTTTTAATGAATCTTTATTTGAATGTTGAAAGCCTAAGAATCTTAGTAATCATTAAGGTTGCTAATTTGTATTTTCTGTAAAACATACTGCAAAATCATTCCATAGACATGTATGCAGTATTCTTTAAAAGAATCTTAATTATAATTTAAAAATCTGAATTTTTTAGAAATCGTAGAAATTGTAACGGGCCAAAACGGGCCGGGCCTGGAAATTCCGCCCGTGCAGACCTCTAGTTACCATGCAAAGCATAAAATCGACATTTTTTTGCAGCCGTGCAAATGTGGTGCGTTTATATATTTATTTTTTAGTGATAAATGTTTTGATATGATTTTTGCGGTCTTCAGTAAAGGTTGCTTTTTTTATTATTTTAATGCTACTGGTGGAAATGCAATAATGTTGCATGAATATATTTTTTTTATTTATGATTTTGCGTCTTTTTTAAACGATATTTTTCTGCAGATATAATATTTTGATGCTTAAAAAGGCACATAAAATTAGTTTTAAAAAATACATTTACGTGTATAGTATTTATTTATATGCGTGTATAATAAGTATTGGAACTACCTGATTATTCTGTCGACCAAAAAATGATCGCCAAACTATAAGATTAAATGATAATAATGGATGATCATGAATGCCACATTTAATGACATTAAATACAGTACACGTGTTTAAAACATCATTAAATGATTTATTGATGCCAAATTGGTCGCCAGGGCGGCTAGTATTAACTAAAAGTCCTTCCGGCAATGCCGGGAGGAAGAGGTAGCTTTCATATACTTATAAATTTATTTATTTATTTTAAGGTAAGTTACATTGTTCAAAAATACTAAGCTCAAATTAGCGGAAATAATCTTATAAAATTAGTGATTTTATAAGATTGAAACTAGTTTTTGTCAAGACTGAATATTAATAGGAATTTTTAGAAAATAGTCATCTTTTATTCAACCTGGTTTTATTTTAAGCGATTTAGAGAGTCACCAAATTCCATGATATCATAAAGTGTATGCCATTTTAAAGCAACATTGTGGATCGTTCAGATCAGACCGTTTCAAAATCTCAGCCATAAGCAAAATTCAAAGTGCTATAACTCAGTCATTTTTTAAGATATAAACAAAATAAAAAATGTTCTGGAATCGTTGTTTTAAGTTCTAACACGTAAAAGAAAAATATTTTTCAATTTTTAATTTTTTCACATTTAATTTTAAATTTAAATTTTTTTTAAAAATTTAAAATGACCACAATTTTGAAACAAAATGGTGGATGATGCTGGCCAACGAACTCGGTTGAGACATTTGTATGTACTATGTACATCCCAAGTTTCATTGAAATCGGTTTATAAATACGCGTGTTATCACGTGACAAAAATCAGATCGTTTCAAAATGTCAGACATAAGAAAAATTCAAAGTGCTATAACTCAATCATTTTGTAAAATATAGACAAAATAAAAAGTGTTCTGGAATCGTTGTTTTAAGTTCTAACACGTAAAAGAAAAATATTTTTCAAATTTTGATTTTTTCGCATTTAACTTTAAATTTTAAAATTTTTTTAAATTTTAAAATGGCCACCATTTTGAAACAAAATGGCGGATGATGCTGGCCAACGAACTCGGTCGAGATATTTGTATGTACTATGTACATACCAAGTTTCATTAAAATCGGTTCATAAATACGCGTGTTATCACGTGACAAAAATCAGATCGTTTCAAAATGTCAGCCATAAGAAAAATTCAAAGTGCTATAACTCAGTCATTTTTTAAGATATAGACAAAATAAAAAGTGTTCTGGAATCTTTGTTTTAAGTTCTAACACGTAAAAGGAAAATATTTTTCAACTTTTAATTTTTTCGCATTTAATTTTAAATTTTAAATTTTTTTAAAAATTTAAAATGGCCGCCATTTTGAAACAAAATGGAGGATGATGCTGACCAACGAACTCGGTCGAGACATTTGTATGTACTATGTACATACCAAGTTTCATTCAAATCGGTTCATAAATACGTTAGTTATCGCATGACAAAAATCAGATATATATATATATATATATATGGTTATATATATATATATATATATATATATGTCAACATATAAACGGAGGGTGGTTTTGGGGTCTGGGGGTCATGATCGGTGAAAATATACCAAAATTTTCCGGAAGTGCTTTCCCCCGGACGGCTGCAATAGGTAGCTTTTTACTTTTTGTAATGAAAGCTACCTAAAAGTTTACTGCGCCTGATCAAGAAAGACGACGGATTTTGAAAGATAGCCAAAAAGAGTTTGTATATATGTCTTTGAATTAAATTTTCTAGAAAGATATACAAGTGGTTCCATGTCACTGAACAAAAAGTAGCCCCATGTCGCAATTAATCCGTCAACTAGTTTTGAGATATTTTTTCTTCTTTCTAACTGTCACAATAATATTTCCTGCCATCGGACCACTTAAGTTTAATTTATTTTCATCAAAGAAAATAACCTGCTGCGTTTTGTCATCACTTTTATGGCTGGAACAGTTAGGTGGCGGATTCATTGCTACATGGATCTGCCTTTTTGTTCAAAGATGTAGTGTCACTTGTATATCTTTCGGGAAAATTTAATTCAAAGACACATATACTGAGCATTTTTCATTTTTTGTAACACTTATGGCAGGAAAAAAATTCATATAACAGGGAAGTAATGCGCCTATACACACAAGCTGCTTTAGCTCCATAGGAAAAAAATAGAAGTTTTGCAATGGCCGCTCTGAAATCCAGATTTAAATCCCATCGATAGCTTATGGGGATATCTAGCAAGACGAGCAAAAATTAATGATGTTGAGGAATGATGGAATATTTACAATCATTAAACTCAGAGGTGTGTGTATAATATATTAAATATTTGTTTCTTTGGTTAATATATCGAATTTATTTTGCTGCCCTTATAGTTTTTATACAGGCAAAAATAGTGATTTTTTGTACAATTACTTTATTTTCGTAATAAAATACTCACAATTGATTTTTTTTTAACCTTTTTATTAGCATTTTCAACATGATGATACATATTCTAAAGAAAAAAGTTTTATTTGTTTCGAAATTTATTACAAAAAATAACTTGTTTTGCTGTCCTTAAAGTTTTTACACGCGCTGTATTCATAAAAAGTATATACATATGAATTTTTTAGATGTGGGTGGTATTGGGTTCATAGAGTCATATAATGAAAAAGACCTGAAGAAATTTTTCAAAAGTTGTACTATCGTAACAACTGCAATAGGTAGCATTTCTTACAAAATCTACCTAAAAATTGTAGTTTAAAAAAAATCACGAAATATACATTGGAAGAGGAAATTTTCATAAATTAAAATTTTGAGATATGGGTGATTCTACGAAAAGACGTTTCAAAAACATGGAGGATTCGGCCAAAAAGAAAAGTTTGAGTTTGATCAAAAACCTTTAAATTATGATTTTTGTCCCGTTTATTTACTTTTTCATATAAGGGCAAGTCACTTTATACATATTTTATAACTTTTTCTGGTCAATGACTCGCTTTCCAGGCAGTTATCTTGCCAGGGGAAATACGGCAGCAAAAAATTCAAATTTTTTAACTGACTGAATTAGTTTTTGGGTTAATTGTGCATTTCATTTTAAGTATTACCGCATTGTTTAATTAGGGCAGTAAATGCAATTGAATTAAATGAATATTATAAGTTTTATGACTTACCAGGGGAGATACACGATCACCGTGCGAAACCGCTACACCGGACGGTCGCGTCGCAACAACTAAAAATGGCGACGCTTAAATGGCTTGCGCGTTTAGTATTGCTAACTTCAAGCCGATAGATGTCCTTAAGCGCTACTTCCGATATAGCCAGCCTAGAATTTATATTTGTTTCAGCGGAACGAAATTTGACAGGATAGATACACATAAAAGCGTGACAAAAGTTAATTTTAAAAATTATTTGAAATTAACAAAATTATTTTATTTTTTATTTTATAATGCGTAAGCATAATTACTTAAATTCTAATTAAACATGCTTTAGTTAAGCATCTGATGGAAAAAATATATTTATTGTTTGAAAGTTAAATTGAAACCGGCAAGGGAACATGCCAGGGGAGAGACTTTTTTAGACTTTGTAATAAATTTCAGAAAAATGTGTTTTAATTAGGCATTCAATCGTGATGTCATTTAATAAAGTATATTAAGATGATGCGATTCATTGCAAAAAATAGCAACTTATAGAATAAAACATCTGTTTTAAACGGATTGCCTTACAAATGAACTCTTATCGTAGAATCACCCATATAAAGAGTTAATTTGTTCGAGTTTTCCCTGCGGTTTATGCATCATATTTTCAACAACATGATTTCAACAATCTGAATGGTATGCTAATAGAAAAGCTAATAAATTTAAGGGTGTTTTCCAATCCAAACTGCTTATTTTCTGATTTATCTTTAAACTCATTTTTGCTCTCAAATGCATTAAACTGACAAATTCTTTTATTAAGAAACCACATAATGTGTCGTGCTTGCCAATTTTTGATAATTGCAAAAAGTATTGTAAAAAAAATGCGGTCGAACTTGACGTTTTGAATCGTATTTTCCGAAGCGGGATTTCTGGAAATGAAAAAAAAAATGGTCATATTGAGAAAATTATTGTTTATAAATGAAATTCTAATGAATTGACCAAAAAATGAAATCACACGGCCTCTTCAAAAATCACCTCACACGTTAAGTGTTTTTATTTTTAAAAATGAGTCTGAAAATGTCTCAGAAAATTTCAAGCTGTTGATGGATGAACAAACATTTTTTTCGAATACACCCTTAAGCCGTTTTTCAAAGTTTTCCGATTCACTTGAACATTAAACAGATGGGGAAACTATTTCTGAATAAACTATAAAACGTTTTCAACAGCCTTATCTGGTCAGAAATACGACTGAAATAAATCCAAAATGAAAATGAGCGCTAATAATTTAAGTACTACGTACTGAAGAGACTAAAATTATTCTAATCTAGATAAAAATTCTTCGCACTCGATTATCGTTAGTTTGCTGTGGATATAGGGTTATCAAACGATAATTGTTATCGGCGTTAAAAAGTTACCTTTAAAACAATCCAGTCTGATCTTTGATCGAAGTCTTGCCTGCCTTTGCGATAATTAAAAACGTCTTTTTTCGGTCAATTTTATCAACATACTGCGAATTCAATGGCATACTTGGGATTATGTTTTGGAATAGTTTGATGCAGTTACTAGTATTGGTGTTTACAGATTTTAGAAAAAGTGTTTATGTTTTTTTATTATAACTGTATTTAACATACTGTTTTATGAAATTATTTGTTCTTTTATTAATTTAACATGTCACGGATAAAATCCGCCAGTGATCCTGAGGTAAGTTTTGAAAAAATGTTTACTTTAAATGTCTTGAAATTATGCAGTTTTTTTTTCTATATTTCGTTAGAAACAAAAATATTATTCATCGTATATCGCTGTAATCAGAATGATAGAGTAGTTTTAACCTTTAACTGATGATACCGGGCCTCACAAACCTGTTTTATCCATTTTTATAGTTTAACTTGTAACTTTCAGTTTAACTACAAAAACTATCGAAATTTTGTTTTGTTTGGAACTTTAGTACAATCCAGGGCCGTAGCTAAGGGGGCGCTATGGGCGGCTCAGCCCCCCCTAAAATATTTTGAGCCCCCCCTGGAAAAGATTTCAAGGTCGCCAAATGAATTTCTGTTCTGAAAATTCAAATGAAATTCTGTTCAAAAATCTAATTTAGTTTTGAGACCCTTTTATAGTTTTGCATGCAGAATTACTAAATTGTATCTAAAATAAGCGTTTCAACACTCTCTTATCCTATTTGTACATATGAAGCTAACATGATGTTTAATTTTGCACCAGTTATATACTGAAAATTTTCATTATCCTATACTTTTCTAAGCATAAAATGAAGTTCTTGTAACAGTTTAATAAGAAACATAGTACCTAAAATGTGAATATGCACTCATTTATCTTTTTGCGTCTGAGAGAGAGAGAGAAAATAAAAATATGAGCCCCCCCCCTACAATCTGTTGAGCCCCCCCCCTTTTGTTCACTTCTAGCTACGGCCCTGGTACAATCACCAGAGACTTTTTTTAATAGGTAAATTTTAACAGTCTTGTTCAAAAAGTTTAGTAGAACAAAAACACGATCATTCATGTTTCGATGGAGTGGTCTCACAGATAGCTTCACAGTAATGCTGTGATAAGTTCTATCACATCAATTTAAGGTTAAATATAATTAATGTATTGAAATTGTACTTTATGTGCAGTCCTAAATAAAAGAAAATTCTATCCGTTACTAACCGAGCCAAAAGTTGCTTTATAAAATTGTGACTAGTAGCAATTGATTAGTAATAAAGTCTTTTAATTAATTTCATGCTTGCATTTTGCTTATGAGATCGTATTCATAAAGAAATGGTACCAAGCTTAAACAAATTTCAATACAAACATATAATTTTGACATTTTTTTCTGTTTTATTTTTGAATATCAAATACAAAGTCACTCATTCGAATAGTTCAGTAATAAGTCAGGTTTAAGGTTTAAAACTTCTAATTGTTTGAATCAAAACTTAATTAATATGAGCTGTATTCTTTTTATTATTTGAATATTTGAAGCTTCTAGAAATATATTTCTGTTAACAAAGTTATAGGTTACAATTCGTATTTTTTTTTCAAAAATTAATTAAGAAATTATGTGTATTTTCGAAATTAAATAACAAAGCAGTGTTTGAGTTATGCTTAAACCACGAATTTAACATTAGGGTTCACAAAATTTAATCCGCATAGTAACTCAATTATTCAACCGAATAACCGAAGTTATCTGAAGTTAAATTTATCTGAAATTTAAAGCATGGCGTCAAAATTAGATGTTTAGTATTAAAAAAATTGTTAAGTTTGGTACGATTTTTATGTATGAACGATACTCTAAGCAAAAATTAAGTATACCATAGATTAAAAAACGTCATTACTAATTGTTTGGTACCAGTCACATTTAGTATACGGCAGAATTAGTGGGGGTGGTGCATGCATATATTTTTTACAACTTTCTATGTAAACATAACTCCCGTAGCCCGATTCAGCCTGTAACAGGTAGGGGAGAGTGGTGTGGTGTGAGACACTTTACAAAAATAAGAAAATCAACTTTGTTTGACACAAAAACAAAAATTTCAATTTATAGAATGCAAGGTAAAACACTTTTTAATCGCCCTGAACAATGTAGAAACATAACATGTAAAAGCTATTTTATAATGAAAGAAATTGTAAATTTCAAAATGTGCTCCGTACCTCGCCACTAACAGGGAGTTATAGGACAGCAATAAAACAAATCTATAAAAACACAAATAGTCCAGTTTCGGTTAGAAACAGAGATCAAACAAAGATTGTAGGTTGATAATGTATGAGCTACAATATAAAATTCCAGCATTTTCATGACTGGAATGAAAATTCAGGATTGTCAGTCATAGATGACATTAAAAAATCCAAATTTTTTTTACATTTTGAAGTAAGTGTATATATAATTAATGTTATGTTTAATATATTATCCTTTCTAATACAGGTCCTCTAAAAATGCTTGCATGTTAGCAATTTATATTCACCTTATTTAAGAAAAGGAATTGGACATGTCCCATTCCTCCCCAATTCCTTGTTTTGTGTTGAACTTTTTATACGTATAAGGGTGATTCTACGATAAGAGGTAATTTGTACGGCAATCCGTTTAAAACAGATTTTTTATTCTATATGTTGCTAGTTTTTGCAATGAATCGCATCGTCTTAATATACTTTATTAAATAACATCACGATTGAATGTCTAATTAAAACACATTTTTCTGAAATTTCTTACAAAGTTTAAAAAAGTCTCTACCCTGGCAAGTCCCCTTGCTGGTTTCCATTTAAGTTTCAAACAATACGCATATTTTTTTTCCATCAGATGCTTGACTGAAGTATGTTTAATTGGAATTTAAGTAATTATACTTACGTATTATAAAATAAAAAATAAAATAACTTTGTTAATTTCAAATAATTTTTAAAATTAACTTTTGTCCCGCTTTTTTTGTGTATCTACCCTGTCAAATTTCGTTCCACTGAAACAAATATAAATTCAAGGATGGCTATATTGGAAGTAGCGCTTCGGACATCTATCGTCTTGAAGTTAGCAATACTAAACGCGCAAGCCATTTAAGCGTCGCCATTTTTAGTTGTTGGGACGCGACCGTGCGGTGAAGTGGTTTCGCAAGGTGATCGTGTATCTCCCCTCGTAAGTCATAAAACTTATAATATTCATTTAATTCAATTGCATTTACTGACCTAATTAAACAATACAGTAATAATTAAAGTGAAATATACAATTAACCCAAAAACTAATACAGTCATTTAAAAGAATTGAATTTATCATGAAAATGTCTCTTCCCTGTCAAGATAACTGCCAGGGGAGAGAGTCACTGACCAGAAAAAGTTATAAAATATGTATAAAGTGACTTGGCCTTACATGAAAAGGTAAATAAACGGGACAAAAATCATAATTTAAAAATTTTTGATCAAACTCAAACTTTTCTTTTTGGCCGTATCCTCTATGTACTTGAAACCTCTTATCGTAGAATCACCCATAAACAAAAATGCTGCTTTTAGGCGTAGTTGAAATTGTGGATTATATACATTATAATATTTCATAAATAGGGAAAATATTATATTTATGCATAAAAAAGTCATTAATACATAGATAGCATAAAAAATATATAAATAATTTTTTTTTTAATTCTTGAAAGAATCTTTTCCTTCTTACAATTGTAAGCTTATTTGAATCAAAAATGTTTTTCAACTAAAGTTTAGGCTTCATCTTGTGTGTGATTGATGAAATTTTTAGAATGATACAAAAGAAAAAAAAACTTACTATCCCACTCTACACCACTCTCCCCTAAATGAAATGTGCTATTTTTGGTTTTAAGTAGAATAATATTTTATAAAACTTATTCAAAAAACCATTGTCATGGTCAATATCATGCTTAATATCATAGTATATTTGTAAAATGAAAAATACATAAATTAAATGTCTGTGGGGAGAAGAGGGGGATCTGTTTAAGAACTAACTTTTCTTCATGAAAAAAAAAAAAAAAAAAAGAATAAGCTGCATAAAAAACTCATTGTAGCGAAAATCAAAGAACCATAACTGCTTACTCTAACAATAACCAAGATCTACTGTTTAAAAAGAAGAAAATTAATTTAATTTTAACTAAATTACAAAATATCAATGTATTATCGCAGAACGGAAAAAGATTTTGCATTCTTAACATTCTGAACAGGGGATAAATTTAACCCAGATCAAATATTGGATTTAGTGTTTTTTGGCAGAATATGTTTATTTATAATATTTTATATCATAAAGCATAATGTTTAAACTTATTTTGAGGGAGTGAATAGATAAACAAGTTGGAAATTGCACATGAAGCGTAGCAAATGAGGTGCGTTCGTACGATAACAAAGTTTTAAATATATTCAGATCTTGCTGTTATAATAGATAGTATTTTTTAAATAGAATATAGTGGTCGATTTTTTTTTTTTTTTTTTTTTTTTTTTTTTTTGCGTTATTGTAAATACACAGGAAGTAACTTTTATTATACCTCAGCAACGTATATCATACGCTATACTATATGCTTTCTTTTATACAGGAAATAATTTGTAGTATTCCTCAGCAACGTAATATCAATCTCGTTAAATAGTTAATTACAATTAAAACGTGCAACAAAAAATGTTCTCCCTATACCATTATGTAATGGAATACTTCTGTGTGACCTTGTAAATCAATAAAAAATGTTTTTTGCACCACAGATTGTGCAAAATGTATATTATAATATGTATATTCATAGAGGCATAACAATTTTATTGTGTTCGAATAAGTGTAACACCATTAAAATGCATTTGAAACTTTTCCCCCCATTGACCGTAATGTAACGGAATACTTTTGATTGTCCCTGTAATTGATTTACGCATCCAATTTTCATAAAATTTGAAATGACTCGACAAAAGTATGTAATAATCATATATTTTAAATTTCAAACGATAAAAATGCATTTGAAACTTTTTTCCCCATTGACCGTAATGTAAAAGAATACTTTTGATTGTCCCTGTAATTGATCTATTTATTCGATTTTCATAAAATTTGAAATGACTCGACAAAATTATATAATAATAATATATTTTAAATTTCAAACGATTCAGTTGGGTAGTTTTTGCGTTGTTATATTCGGACAGACAGACGGACGGACTGAGCGACAACAATGGGTGCTACGTATTTACATAATTACGAACGCACCTAAAAAGGGATTTTTAAATCAAATACATTGGACATCCAAAATCATTTAATTATTTCGTAGACTAAAAATTGCAGATTCATTTTTTTTTTTTTTTTTTTTTTTTATCAAATTGCAAAATTTTTAAAATCGTGTATTTTATGGCTTTAGGGTGTGAGAAATTTGGTTTGAAACTTTTTTTTTAATTGTTTACAATGTTAAGAATGTAGATGTAAAGCGATTTTTTGCAATTCAAATTATTACAAAAATTACAGCGACAAACATGTCGCTAAACTAAACCTTAATCACATTATTTTCAATAAGACTTGAAGAAAATAAAAGACTCTGAGTGTTTGAATTGCTCGAGATCTTACTCGACTAATTTCCGAAGAAAATGGAATTCACCGGAGAGATGGAAAATCAAACGAGAAATTGGCAACTCCAATACGTTTTAAAGAGAAACAGCGGAAATAGAAATGAAAGTAATTTGAAAAAATCCTTAAACCAGCAATAGGCAACTAAACATTATGCTTCGTGGTATAGTGATATGGTATTGGCGTCCCTTCGTGCAGTAGCAAAAATTAGGCTGTAAGAGTAGAGTTGAAAATATAGAATATCAAATATAGAATCAGTGAAGAAAATGATTATAAAGGTATTGTAGTTTTAAAAATAATTTTATTGATAATTTTTCAAGTTTTTTAACCCGTCAGCATATGCGCCTACATTTGTAGATTGGCTGCACAGTGTAATTGTGGTAATTTTTTTAACAGTGCATCTGCTACCGGGTTAACACATTCGCTGCCGATCACGTGCCAGCGCGTAATATGGCGCCAACGTCATGGGGCCATTCACGCGCCAGCGCGTGATATGGGGTGATGTCCAATAGCCAGTCACGCGCTGGCGCGGGAAAATCTTTCACTGATCCTTTGTTATAAAAAGTAAATCGGTTTCTGGGAAAAAACACTTCTACAGTGCGGCATTAACTATAATCACATCTTCACCTAAGCGGCAGCGAACGTGTTAAATAAATTTGCATTTACCCGCGAGAGTATATTTTGTTTGTTTGGTTACGATATCTAGAATCCAATTAAAAAAAAATGATTATTGTTTTGCAATCTTCAAATGTGATTCTAAGTTTAAACCACTGCTGTAGTTAGTAAATTTGTTTTGGCGGTTGTGGCTTGGATTGGAACTAGTAGTAAATTAGCAATGATTGACAGAATTCTTTATTTTAAAAAATTGATTGATATTGTACGAGATCATTTGTTTGAAAATTACTTAAATTCAGGAATTAAATTCAGGAATCGGAGTATAGAGAAGATAGCAAAGCTATAGTACAACAATCGAATCATGCGAATAGCAAAATACTTATTTTATGTAAGTTTTATCGGATGCTTCAAATATCTGTCAAGTCACAAGACTTTAATTGATAATTTATAACCTTGTTGAATCAAGACGTTATGGGTTTATTATTAAAATTATTATTGAATTTCAAACACTGTTTAGAGAAGAGGTAATAGGTATTTTTATTATAAATAGATTACATTAATTTGGAAGGACCTCTTTTTTTTTGGATATCATGTGATTTCAAATTAACAACGAGGTAAGGAATTATTTCACTTACCTGCTTTCCATGATCGGATAAGCCGTAAGCTTTGGAGTTGAGTCTCAGGGATAATCCATCATTGTTGACGATGAGAATTTTATTTAAAAGAAAATATGATAGGTATTGATTTAATTTTCATTCGTTCCTCCATTGCTGTTGGATGATGCAGTAAATTAGGATATTCACAAACCTATATTTAATTCTTAATTATATATCTAGTTTTAATTAAAAACGGGACAAAGATTACATATCACCAAGGCCGTATCTAGAACTGAATGATTGGGGGAGGGGGGAGGAGGACTTATATTTTCTCTCTCTAAAGCAGAAAGTTAAATTAATGCATATTGACACTCTAGGTACTATATTGTTTCTTATTAAACTGTTGTAATAACTTCATTTATGCTAAGAAATGAATGTGATGATGAAAAATTCGAGAGTATAACCGGTCCTGCAATATTAAACATAATGTTCACTTCCTGTGTGCAAATAGAATGATCGAATGCGGAAACATTTTAATTACAATTTAGTTTCATTGCAAAACTATGAAAGGACTTCAAAACTAAATTAGATTTTTGAACGGAATTTCAATTGGTTTTTTGGAAAATAAATTCGTTTAGGGACTTGGGATCTTTTCCAGGGAAGGCTGAAAATATTTTAGGGGGAGGGGGTGAGACCCCCCTAGCATTCCCTTTGCTATGGTCCTGCATCCGCCATAACTTACAAGATTAGAATAGCAATGGAAACACAATTTCACAAAAAGAAAAATGGGAGGGCGAAAACATGCCTTTACACATTAAAACCGCATTTAAAATAAAAATTAGCTGAGCTTATATTACTGCACTAGCATTTAGTTTCGAGTTCAAGATAACATTTATCTTCAGTCCTAATCATTTAAGAGGAGCTTTTTATGCATAAAAAGTTTTTGCTTCGAGGTTTCGCACAGTCCAACAATTTTAAAATTTGACCACAAAAAATAACAAAAATCTGGAGAGAACCACTTGACTTTCAGAACACTTTATAAAATATTGATATAAATTAGAAATCTATAGAAATAAACATTTAGATCCTAATTTCTCAGATTTGAAATGTTTCTATTCGTCAAAACGTCAGTGATATTCATAAAGCTGTTTTCTTTATATATATATATATATATATATATATATATATATATAACGTAATTTTCAAAGAGTTTTCTTTAAACTCGTGCTAAAATTAAGGCCTATTACTTAAAATAAATATTGAAATTAGAATTATTTAATATACCAATAGGAGTTACATTTTAAATAAAGATATTTCGGCATTAATATCCAATAACATACAGTACTTATGAAATTCTACTTCTTTGTATCGAGATTTTCAATTTTTTACATTTTTGCATCTTTTAAAAAATGTTAGACATGCACAAAAAAAACTAATTTAAACTTACATTTAATTTTTTAAAAAATAGTAAAGTTCACGCTCAAATTCAAAAAATTTCAAACGAACTCGCACTATTCAAACTCATCTACAGTTAGTAACAAAAGTCTACAGACGCTTAAAAAATTACAACAATCTAACAAACAGCTGATATTTTAGAAAGAAAAATTATTTTAGTAAACATTTCAGACTTTAACTGATGTCCATTAAAGAAAATTCAAAAAATACTCATTAATATTTAGAGAAATTGTTCAAAAATCGATATTATAGAATCACAAAAGTCTACATACAAGTAACATATTCTATATTTATGCAAAACTAGGGGTTCAAACTTAAAAACTAATACTTTGTAGGACATCCCTTGGTATTTATAACTGCTTGCATTCCTTTTGGCATTGGCTAAACGAGATTTTTCGTCATATAAGGAATAATGTCCGACCATGCATGGTGGTGAACATTGTATGGCGATCATCAAGGAATCATCATCAGTTCAATTACTTGCAATTCCGTGTTGTTGAATTCGACGATCGATGACATCCCATATATGCTCAATGGGGTTTAACTCTTTATCTACCGACGGTACTTAAAAGATCCATTAAAATTATTTATTATAAAATTCTTTTAATGCTTCAATTAGTCGTAAAACTGTATAGAATGGGTTACAGATACATTACTTTATCTTGTTCCAAAAGCATTGTTGGTTACATAAAACAAAAAATATTTTTAAGAGGATGATTTCTTTTGCTTTTGTACCTTTTCAGCTTTCTTGGCGCTGTGGCAGGAGGATGGGGATTTTTCAATTAGGAAATATTTCTATATTTATAGTGTAAGAACATCACATTTGTACATTTTATAATTCTACAAAATACTAAGAAAACAATTTAAAATAAAAGATTTGAGTGCGGGCTATAAATATTGCACAAAATCCCTGTAAATTGAAATTTAATTAATCCTTCTAAATCCTTCAATCTTTCTAAAATCTTTCAAAAATGTATTAAATGACTATGTAAATCTTTTAATTTAGTTTGAACAGTTTACGTAAAATGCTTTAGAATGTAAAATTTTCATGGATAAAAGGTTTGAATATGGTGACTGTGGTGGAGAATAGAGTTGCTTGGGGTCTTTGTAAAGTAACCATTCGTTTAAGATCTTAGCAGCATGCTTCAGGTCAGGTCATTATCTTGTTGGAAGATCCAGCTATTTCCCAGCCCTAAATTCTGAACTGATGAGTGTACATTGCTCTCCAGCATTTTAAAATATCGAATTCGATACAATAGTACCATCGATAAACAATAAATTACCTACCTCAGCCGCCGCCATTGATCTCATATCATTACACTCCCTCCACATTGCGTTTAACTGTCGGTGTCACATTTTCTGGTTTCGTTTGGGTGTGTGTGTGGGGGGGAGGAGGTCGACAAATTTTTTCATGCCCATCACAGCCAAAAATGTTATATTTACTCTCATCAGTAAATTGGATCACTGATCAGTAAATAACACTTTCCAAAACTCAAAGTGCTTGTCAATTTCTTTAAATGCAAAATATACGTAGCCTTTTTTGTTGGTTTGCAGATGAAATGAGAGGTTTACCATTGGAGACTGCCGATCGAAGAATTCTACAAACAGTTTCTAGATGCACTTTCTTCCCACTTGCCATCGCAATGTGCTTGGTTAATTGTGGGGACTAACTTCGGATTTTTTAAAAATTACTTACAATAATTCTTGCAACACGATCTTTAAATTTCCTTGGACGACCACATCGAGGTTTGGTTAATATATTTCCATGTAAATTATAATTATAGTTTCTATCGTTGTACAGTTTCTGCCTATAATTCCTGCGATTTTGCCATAAGATTTACTATTATTTCTTATTGTACGACCAGATTACACAGTTCAAGGACTTTTCTGTTCCCTTACTCATATATCACATACTATCGTATACACCTGTTTACACATAAATTAAATACCCCGACTATCTTGAATGATGACGATCAGCGTAACTAAACTTCATGCTTGGTAAAAATGAAAAGCGGAAACGAAAGAGGTTCTTATACGCAAATTTTGTTAACAGCGAATCAAGTGTATGTAGATATTTGTGACATGCTGATTACAGTAATTATGAAAGTTTCACTAGTAATTATCGTTTTTAAAAGGTTTTACAAAGTATTCGGAAGCATTTTTTAGCTTAGAATAGTAGACTAATGTTCTTTTTTGCTTGTAAATTCGAGTAATTTTGGTTAAAATTCTATTTTGAGGGATCTATTAGACTTTTGTGACTAACTGTATAAAAGTGAACAAATCTCACAAAAGAAATTTTTTTTCTTTTATACATTGAACTTTATCATCCAAACTAGGACTTCCCTCTGAGGGATTAGTCTGAACGATATTACTAAGAACATAGATTTAATAATAACTTGTGATCGTTAAATAAAATGAGAAAATGAATCTTCAATGGATCATATATTAACAACATGCATTCCAAAATTTAGTTCACTTAAGCGATGCACCATACTTCAATTGGAAATTCCTTTCAGCAATTTCCTCCAATAAGAAGAATAGTACGCGAATACTTTTGTGCAGCCCTGTATATGAGGTATAGTAGTTGTATATAACGAATAATATGCAAAAAACTAATTAAATTTAAAAGCGCATACCGAATCTTAAAATGTATTCTCCAGCAATTATTGCAAAGACGATAGTGTAACTGATTTTTTTTTTTTTTTTGTGTTCCTGTTAATGAATAAAAAGTGTTATAAATGCTGTGTTTAAATATAATCGCAGGGGGCTTCAGTGATTGCTATCAATTTCGATATATTTGAAACAGTGCAATCTCATTAAAATACTCAGCAAAAAGTTTTTCCCTGTATATCACAATGTAATCGAATTATTTTGAGTATCCTTGTGAATGAACCATTAAGCGTACACACTTCATGTGCAATACGGAACATACTTTGGTGATCTTAAATAAACTTTATCAATTGTATGAAAATCCAAGAACAGTTACAAGAGTTAGAGCGTGGACATACGGCCAGACAAACGGAATGCATAAGCACTTTTCAACTTTGCTGGAAAGTGCTAAAGAAGGGACCGGCGCATTAAAGGTTAAAGATAAAATTTTAGATGTTTCAGGACGAACTTAATTTGCTAAACATTTTTTTCCCATTTGACAATGTTTTTTATTTCTGATTAGCCAAATTGCTAACGTTAGTAAAAAGTCAGCGAGCATCCTGATGTTAATCCATTCATTGAAAATTTTATCGGATAACAATAGATATCCCAGAATTCTGCGAAATATCATCAGTTCAAAATATTGTAGAGATAATAACATTATTGTTTAGACTTCAGTTCAATGATCAAGGAATGATGGATGTGCTTTCTTTAGAAAAGGTAGGATTGATATTTAATTTATCTATTATCAATGTAGATAGAAAATTATTTGGGAATTGATTTTTTAAAATTCTTTTTACTTTAGATTCACTACATAGTTGAAAGTATCCGGATCCTTTCGATTATATGCAATTAGTTGAATATTTACAGTGGCGTAACCAGGATGGGAGCCCAAAACCAGTAATATTGTAAGGCAGGGCTGTCCAACCTTTTAGTGAGCAGGGGCGCACCTCAGGTATTGGCATTAAACGAAGGGCGCCATTAACTACCTGACTGAAAACATCCGGCAATATTATCGCACAGTCTTAGTATACACACACATCTCAACATAATGTAAAAGAATTTTAAAGCAATAAGGAAAAGACCCTTATAATCCTGGAGCTACGTGTATTCAAATTATGCATTTTCTATGAGAGACCTATCTAAAAATGTTTGTAAGGTAAGGTGCCAGAAACTTTAATCGCGAATATAATAAGAATAACAAGACAATAAATAAACATGGAAATGAGAGATACTGCTTGGTTTCTTTTAAGGTATTAAAACAAGCTTTGACTTATTTTGAAGGCTTGAATTTAGTTTTATAAGATGTAAAAAAACAAATCAGACATGATAGTGACAAATCCGTATTGGAAATTTCATAGAGATAGTCTGAAAGAGCTTTCATAAATGAAAATTGTGAAATTTTCTAAGCAAATTGAAAAAAAAGAACTTAAAAAAAATCAAGAGGAAAAATTAAACCCCATTTAATATTCGTATAAAACAGCCAATGGCTCAATAATGTGACAATAGAAGAAAGAAAGAAGCTAAACATTCATGAAAACCTTCAGAGGAGCGAAAGGGGGGAGGGGAGACGAAAAACGTTTCTTTCTCTGTTACTCCTTAAGTATTGAAAAGAGGCATTTTTAATTCTAATCAAATTTAATAATCATAATTACAATTTACAAAAAACTGCAAATCTTGAAAATATGCATGATTAAATTTTCAAAATATGCTTTTGGCTTTTAATGTCTTTTCACAGATTTTGAAAATATCTCTGGTGCAAACAAATTATTTTAAACAAAGAAGTCTCTATACTGTAATTTTACTTCTAAAAATTTTAATAATAGGATTCCTTCAAAAGGGCGCCAAAAAAATCATCAAAGGGCGCCATGGCGCCCGCGGGCGCCGCGTTGGACAGCCCTGTTGTAAGGTATTCTTCTCCTTGATTCGTCGAAGAAAATTTTCTGGTTAGATCATGCTAACAGAATGTTAAAAAATTTGCAGTATTCAGAGTACTTGGGCAACCCCCCCCCCCCCCCACTCCCCTGGTTACGCCACTGATTTAGAAAAATAATGAATAACTTTCAACTTCTGGAATGTAAAGGATATGTTTGACTTCATGTATTAGGGTTTCGTACTTAAAAAAGTGAAAACGGAACGGTTATAAGATTCTGTTGTGTCTGACCGTCTGCCATAGCTGTTTTTCTTGTAAACTATAACACGTGTAAAGTTCAAATTTTTCTAGAACTAATAAAGAAGGCTATTGACTCACATATTTATAGATTACTAACCATTTACAAATATATTTAGGGAAAATATAGGGGTAGGCCGTAGCTAGAAGTGAATAACCGGGGGGGGGGGGGTGTTCAAGAAAATATATAGAAGAGAGAGAGAAAATATAATTTTCTCTCTCCCTCTCTGACGTAGAAGGATAAATTACTGCATATTATAGGTACTATGTTTCGTATTAAACTCTTGTAATAACTTCATTTTACGAAAAGAAAAGAATATGATGATGAAAAATTCGCGTGTGTAATTAGTGCAATATTAAACATCATGTTGGCTACATATGTACAAATATGATGCGCAAGTATTGAAATATTTATTTTAGTTGCAATTTAGTATTTCTGCAAAATGGTGAAAGAGCCTCAAAACAAGGGCGATTTGGATAGTCCTCAAGAAGGGGGGGGGGGCGATTTTTGAAATTTGGAAACTCCAATCTGATGCACGGGTCGGGGCTCTTCTTTTTTAACGCGGGTCGTGTTACGTCTACTTTTTTTGCTGTGGGTCGGGTTTGGGTCCGGTTGGCTTCTACTTTTTGATGCGGTTCGAGTTAATTTCTGCTTTTTTTCTTTGGGTCCGGTCGACCACTACATTTTGTTTTATCGGGTTGGCTTTTACTTTTTAGCTATACTTAGCGCATTTGGGGCAGTTCGAAATACATTTCTGGTTTGGGTCAGTTTAGGATCGGGTTTCTACTCTTGCGAGAAGGGTTCGATTTGACCCGATTTTGATCAGGTTGAATCCTTTAATAAAATTTTCGTTCTTTTTCGCAATCTTTTGGTGAAATTTGCGTCTGTTCCGCAATCCTTTGAAGAAATTCGCGTTTTCTCCGCGATCATTTTACAAAATTGGATGACCGTGCCAGGCCGCGACGGGCTCGAGCTTCGCCCCAAGTCATTTCTCGTGAGGATGCATGATGTCACTTTGTAAACCCCTTATTAGTCCAAAGGGGGGATTGCTTATTTCAGATATCAAAGTTTTGTTAAAGATTTCATGAAGTGTTGGAAAGTACTTCATAATCTATGCTTAACGCATGATTTTTCTTACTTGTTTTTATTCTGCAGTGCCATCTAAACAGTTACTGATTCATAGCCATCAACCTCAGACATAATCTACAAATATCACAAATCTTTTTTTATTATTATAAAGCTACTAAACTTTTTCTAGGAAACTGGGATTCCAAGAACTTTTTATGTAACGGTAACAACAGAAAATCAAGTAAAAGAATTGTTTACATGAATTTTTGCTGTTATCGTTTAATAAAAAGTTCTAAGAATCCCAGATTCCTAGAAAAAGATTAGTAGCTTTACAGATTTTTTTTCTCTTTACAGAGAATGAAAGGAAAATTTAAATTACTTTTACACGAATAAAAATTTTTAAAGAGATGAAAACAAGGATTTCTAAATGTTTTTTTAAAATATATAAAAAGATTTTAGATATTGACATACCGTAAAAAGCATTAATAGAATAATATACAAAACACAATAAATTTTTATCATTCTATATTAATATATGGTTACTTCTTATATTTTTTTAATTTTTTATCTAAATTGTTTAAACTAAATTAAATGATTTACATAATAATTTAATAAATTTTTAGAAGTATTGAAGGATTTAAAAGGAATAATTAAATTTATATTTACAGGGATTTTGTACAATTTTTATATATTTATTTATATTTATTTACAATATATATTTTTCACTCAAATCTTTTATTTTCTTAGTATTTGTAGAATTATAAATGTACAAATATGATGTATTTACAATATAAATATAGAAATATTTCAGCATTGAAAAATCCCCATCCCCCTCCCTCAGCGCCAAGAAAGCTGAAAAGATGCAAAGGCAAAAGAATTCATTCTTTTAAAACTATTTTTGTTTTGCGTAACCAATAATGCTTTTGGAACAAGATAAAGTAATGTGTCTGTAACTCATTCTAAACAGTATAAGAAGCAACAAAGTAGTCTTTTTAATTTGTATCGGAAAATAAAGGCATTTTCACTTTTTTTTTTTTTTTTTTTTTTTTTTTTTTCTAAGGATTTGGCCAATTTTACGCAAACACACTAAATGCATGGAGCCGAATTGCAGAAGATTTCTCGTTTTCACCAATACATACTTTTAATGTGGGTTTAAAAAAACTTAGGTACTTCACGGATATTTTATGTTGATTTAAACGTGTGAGAGTAGAGACAAAAAAAAAAAAAAAAAAAAAAATTTGCAAAATTTCCAAAACTATGATAAATCCGATTATGGTAATAAAATTGTCTGATTCAAAGCTGCAGCCACCCTAGAATTTCAAATAGCTATACTCATTAATTTTTAAAGATAGATGAGAAAGCAAAAAAAAAGAGTCTTTAATTCTTATGGTAGATCAAGGTGTCTAACGAATTTGTTTGGAATCTTAATAAATCTTTAACATATTGTCAATCACACCCAAATCTGTTTATAAACACAACCTAAGTAGCATGACAATGACCAGATATATCTGTAGAGAGATACATTCTACATAAACAGTGTGTTAAGAAATTATAAGACTACTTTGATTTTGAAAATTATAAAGAAAATAAAGGTTCTAATTATAGTTTAAACACATGAGATATCAAAATGTAATATATTTGTTAAAATTAATTCGGAATAGTTTTGAATGTTAACAAAAATATAAGCAATGATTGAAAAATACACTGCTAACAAATTATAATAACACTTGTCTAAAAACAAAAATAATATGTAAATTGACACGATATTCGTCCTCCATTTTTCCTTATAACCTCAAACACTCTGTTTTTCATAGATCAGATGATTAAGTACAGATTCAGAAATATTGTGTCTTTACTTTACAATAGCTACTTCTGGTTCATTGACAAATAAAAATGGTTTATTATTAGCATAAATTTTGCGATTTAATGCGCCCTAAAGAATTTTCATTGGGTTTTACTCTGAACTTCGTCTTGGCCATGGCAAAATATGTTATTTTTCTCTTTTAAATTGATGCTGAGTGGATTTAGAACATGGCAAGAAAAATTGTCCTGCTGAAACATCCTGCTATAGCATCGCCTAAAAAAGGTCCAAACGGTATCAAACAATTATATAACATAGCCTGACATTGCGCAGAGCTCATACGTCCCGAAATTTGGGCAAAATCACATAATTCATCATAATTAAAACTCTTCAAACTATTACTGATCCTCCTCCCATTTGTCGACTAAAGCATTGCTTTGGTTCCTTCCTCAAATTATATATATATAATGTTTATAGCAATCCGAAATGCCAAGATTATTTTTTTTCTTCTGAAAATATCACTTGCTTCCATTTCTTGTTCCATGACATGACATTTTTAGTCTATTCCAGTCTTTATTCTTTATGAATTTGCATTAACCTAGTTTTTTAACAATTTCATATATTTAGCAATATTATTTGCTTTCAGACTCTTCCAAACTGTAATGTGTGAGGCTCTTTTGCTAAAACGGTTCAAATTTTCCCGAGTTAAACTACCTTTTCGAGTTAATAATTGAAACATTTGTTGATCGTCGCGTGCTATCAAAATTCTTTTTTGTTCTAAATCGTTTCATTTTATTTGTATTTATTTTTCTAATTATTTCATTGTGAATAGCAATTTTTCTAACGCTTTATTAACCAAGCTATTTCTCGTTTAGATATACCAGCACCCTTATAAAACACTTCAGTCGCAGACAACTCTTTACCTTGCAGCATCTTCAAATGTATATCTTAAATAATACTGTATAAACCGCTATATAATAGTACTATACACTGCACCTTTGCTGCTTGGGAATATTTTCACAATATAAAAACGCGTACTTTTTATAATGATTCTGATGTGACGTATAATATGCTAACTTCCTCAATTGATCTTATAAATTTTTAACAATCACCTCTAAAAAACAAGTTGTAAATTGCACATGAAGCGTAGCAAATGAGGTGCGTTCGTACGATAACGAAGTTTTAAAAATATTCTGATCTTGCTGTTATAGTAGACAGTATTTCGGATATAGTATAGTAGTCGAAATCTTTTGTGTGTTCCTGTAAATATATAGGAAGAAACTTTTTTTGCACCTCAACAACGTATATCATATTCATAAAATGTGAAATAGTTTGATATAATTAACACACTTCCCAAACAATGTTTTCCCGTATAACATTATGTAGTGGAATAATTTTGTATGGCCCTGTAATTCAATAATAAATATTCTTTGCATCACAGATTGTACAGAATGTATAAGTTAATACATATATACTTCATAGGTTCATGTAGTCTATTATATTCGAATAAGTGTAACATCATTAAAATGCATTTGAAAAATTTTCCCCATTGACCGTAATGTAACGGAATTTTGGATTGCCCCTGTAATTGAACTATGCATCCGATTTCATGAAATTTGAAATGACTCGACAAAATTATTGCATAATTATATATTTTAAATTCCAAACGATTAAAATGCATTTGAAACATTTTTTCCCATTGACCGTAATGTAACGGAATACTCTTGATTGTCCCTGTAATTGAACTATGCATCCGATTTTCCGAAAATTTGAAATGACTCGACAAAATTATGAAATAATTATGTATTTTAAGTTTCAAACGATTCGGTCAGGTAGTTTTTGCGTTGTTATATGAGGACGGACGGACTGACTGAACGACAACTATAGGTGCTACGTATTTACATAATTACGAACGCACCTAATTAGAAGATTTTAATAAAATGCAATTTAAATTTTAATGTAACTATTACGATCAATTTTAAATATATTCGTTAAAAATTTGCAATTATGAAGAAGTACACCAATTCTTTTAAGGTCTTTTAATTTCTTAATGCACTGTATAGATGAAAATAATAAGAACTAAATTTCTTTTGAAATTCAAAAATTTAAATTAATATCCTTAAAGTTTTGTTTTTAAAATCCGTTTTACTCCTTGAATTCTGTTTTTCAGAATTATATTTATTATGTTCATCATTAAAATCAGAGAGTAAATTAAAATGGAAAATGATGACGTTTAGACAAATATTTTTCGTTTGTGGCTAAATCTTTGTATGTCCCAGATCCCAAGAATTGTAAGTGTATTGTGAGGGAGTTGACCATATGTCAATCAAGAGCTAATTAACCAATTAAAGTAAATGTTCCTCGCAAATTGTCATCTTCGCCCACCTGCTGGAAAATATCACAAGCCTCAACATATTCGTAAGAGCTGTAATAAAAAAGATTATATTTTGAAATTCTGATAAGCTTGCATAACCTACGAAACATGTTGGTCCCAAAATTGGTGTAAATAAGTCGTAAAATCTCTGATCGAATTCACAGAGATGATTGTAAAATGCAGAGACGAAATAAACGATTTCGGTCCAAAGAGGTTTCCGAGTCAAATTATTTTATCCCACTAATCTCCCAGTTACTCTTTATATAGATAGATGTAGTTTTTTTTAATGATTTTAAATTGAATTTAAGTACATGTACAGTAAATTTAATTTTTAAAACGATGAAAAAAATCGTTTGTACTGGTCATACTAGGGAGACTGATAAGTACTACTTGTTTTTTTTTATACAATTTAAGTATAGAAAATTTTGGGTAGGTCACCCTCATTGTATTATTTGGTTTTCTCAATGACAATTTGACGACATAATGGAATTTCCAACATAGAAGAAATAATATTTTTACTTGTTTTTCTTCCAGCTAAAAAGTTTTGCATTGATTCATAGAATCTCTCATTTTTAAATATTTATATGGAACGCTAAGAACATAAAAAACAGCATGAAAACCAATCTATGTGCGTCCGTGTATGACGGAGAGGACTAGGAATATCTGTATACATAGAATTCTGAAATTTTGGGTGAGGGTAGTATAAGGCACATCCTAATGCATTGAGACTATGAAATCTCATTTTCTTTTTTCTTATAGTCGAAAATATCAATTAAAAATTCATCAAAAATGAGATTTTTTTTTTTTTTTTGGACAAAAAGGCAAAAAGCGTCTGAATCTGAATCAATTTTCAGTTAAAAAAAATTTAAAAAATTTCACTAATAAGATTCATTTTGAAAGAGATAAATTTGAATTCCGATTTTTAATGGTTAGAGATGCGTGCATAGTACATCCGTTCTATGCTGCCGACTGAATACCCATCCCGGTGGGTCGTTTTAAAAGATCTTTTATTTTCTTAATTTAAATACTAAAAGAGATTTTAATCATTTACTGTTCATTTGGAGAAATCGGCGGACGGGTCAGCTGGATACAATGAAAAATGTATTTGTTACCAGAAATGCGATTTCAAGTCTTCAATAGGTTTTTTCATTTATTTACTTTAGGCTAGATAGTTAAAAGCCTCCATCAGCGCTTGGCAATTATGAATCTCCCCATTCCTCTCACCCTCACCGAATTTCTTTAAAATATTCACACACAGAAAAGGAAAAGTCAACAATTCTTATTCATTTACAAATTATGTGAAATAATTTCGGTTTAAAGTCCCTCTGAAATTAGCGCCCCTATTTAATCATCTTGCACCTCAATTCAGAAACATAATTATCTTTAGTACTGATTGTGTTGAGCCATTTCTAGTAATATTTAAAGAAATTTTTCCTTTTTTCATCATTTGGCTATAACAAAATATTTTACCCAAAAAAAAAAAAAAAAAAAAAAAATAACATACTCACATACACACACAAAAATAAAATAAAAGTCAACAATTTCTGTTTATTGTTAAAATGTTTAAGAAAATTTCGGTTTAAACCTCCTTCAATTTGGCGCCCCTTAGCCTCGACGCCCGGGGCGGACGCCCCCCTTGACCCCCCGTAACTACGCCACTGCACAGATGTTCCGTATGGATTCAAGTCTGGTGATTGTGGTGGAGTTACTAATCTTTGCGGAGCATTATATAAAAGCCGCTGTTTGGGACACACAAAAGTACTCTCATGTCCATAAATTAAAGATAATGCCAGTTTTAGCAAATAAAGGCACAGAAACAAAACAAATGTGACTTCTTCGTCAAGCCCATACATTAAACAAAAGAAAAAGACCAAAAACGATGTTATATGTATGATAACATTAATAAAATCTACAATTGTTGCTCCCTAGATCAATTACAAAAATTACCCCCCCTTAAAAAACTTAAAATTATAGGGTTGGTATAATGATTAATAAATTGTATGCCTCCCAGAGAATGAAATACAGTACAAGCAATGCCCAGGCATGCTGAGTATCAAATTATCAAGCTGATTTTGGGGGAGATTACTCCAATCAGTAAACAATGCCCTCCGATGTTCCTGCACACATTTAGGAGGTGGTTGGCGGGCTGCAACCCGTAGGCTAAGCATATCCCATACATGCTCTATCGGATTCAAGTCAGGCAAAAATGCTGGCCAATCCATACGGGTGATATCCTCAGCTTTAAGGCATTCATTTACGATGTTTGCTCGGTGAGGACGGCCATTTGTGATATACGCTCTTCCTATTTCTTCATAAATTTCTTCGGAACACCTGTGTATGTTGAAATAATCCAAAAGAATCCAGCTTGACAAAAAACACGAAAGTTTATTTAACACACGGAACACAAAAGAGGGACTAAACAGCAAGACTTGAAAAACACGAACAATTAAATACAGAGCTTCGGATTACACATTCTCAAGACTTCTATACAACTCTACTTTCAATAAAAAATAAAAAACCGTGCCCGTAGCACACCCGTATTTCAATAAGAGAATCTTTTTAAAATCTTTCCACCTGCATCAAACATTCGCAGGTCTACCGCTTACCTCTGGCACACACACCTCTTTCTGTCTTCGTACCCCTTCCTCTCCCCACACTCTCGTCCGTTCGTCACGTGACTAAAGAGCGGCGCCGATAAATAAAACAAAAAAACACATCATCAGTCATTACACCCCCCCACGCAAGATTGAAAATATGGTACACACTTATTTTAAATCTGAAATTCGACTGATGATGTTACACTATTTAACAATGATTTCCCAAATTATAATATGTATATATAAAAAATAACACAACAAATACAACCGTATCCGGAGAAGGCACATCTTCCGGGGTTCTTCCTATCTGCTAATATAAAATAGAATTAAATTAATACTTCATATACACAATATAACATCCAATTAACACAAGGCAATACACAAACACTTAGTAAACATTAAACAGGACACTAATAGCTGCTGAAAAAAAATGTATATAGTTCATAATGTTCAAGGAATGTTCAAACACTGGGTGCTTCAAAAGTTTTGAATGTTCTAAATAGTGTCCAAGCGAGATAATGCATCAGCATTAATTAGTTTGGCACCCGGGCGATGCGAGATCGTAATATCATACTTCTGTAAGGCTAATGCCCATCGCTGCAGCTTTGAAGATTGAGGGGCATTTTTGGTGATAAAAGTTAATGGATTATGGTCCGTAATAAGTTCCACAGGTGAACCGAAAATCCAAGTTTCAAATTTTTTCAAACTCCAGATCACTGCATAGGCATTCTTTCAATCGTTGGCCATGCCTGTTGAGTTTTGGTTAGTTTTTGACTGGCGTAACTTACCGGATACACTACTCCATCTCTTCTCTGCGATAAACAAGCTCCGATGCCGATTGCAGATGCATCACACTCTATGATGAAAGGTAACCCGATAATAGGAGTATTCAGACTGGGCGCTTCGATGAGACCTCTTTTTAACGCGTTGAACGCCTGGTCATGCTCTACTGACCAGCACAAATTCTCTGGGCAGTCCTTTTTTGTCAGTTCAGTGAGAGGATATGCTGTTTCAGCATATTTTGGTATGTAGTCTCTGTAATAATTGCACAATCCTAAGACACTTTTTAGTTGCTTCTTAGTTTGAGGCACAGCTAACTGACGGATGGCCTCTACTTTTTCCGGATCGGTCCGATGGCTGCCGGACCCAATGATATGGCCTAAGTATTTTATTTGGGGTTTTGCAAATTCACATTTTTTCAAATTAACGGAGAATTGTAACTGTGATAGTTTGGAAAATACCTTCTCTAAATGCACCAGGTGTTCCGCGAACGTTTCGGAAAATACTGCTATATCGTCGATATATGCTCTAGCAAAGTCCTGGTATTCAGAAAGCGCTCTGTTGATTTCTCGTTGAAACGTCGCAGCAGTATTCCTGAGCCCAAAAGCCATGACCTTGAAACGATATTGAGCTCTGTGCGTCTTAAAACAAGCTAATTTTTGACTCTCTTCTTCTAATGGTATGGCCCAGTAGCCTTTGAGTAAGTCCAAAGTGGAAATGACGTTGGCCCTGCCAATATTAAATAGTAGATCAGTAGAATTTTCCATAGGAAAATCATCAACCTTGGTGATTGCGTTCAGTGCCCGAAAATCTACGCAAAGTCGCAGCGTTCCATCTTTCTTCATCACGCACACTACCGGATGCGGTGCTTCTTCATCACTTACCTCAATCAAACCTAATTCTAGTAATTCTTGAATTTATTTGTCTACTTGAGGTTTTAGGGCCTCTGGAATTCGATAAACATAAGGTTTCTTCTTCTCATTATCATTTAATCTTATTTTGTGTGCACCAACTTTTGCTATTTGTATTTTCTTTGAAAATAATTCTTTATATCTAAACAATAAATCTGACATCTTTTCTCTTTCTACGTTTTCTAAATGATTTAAATTTACTTCTTCGATTTTGAAATAGTTCGAGTTATCCCTTGTACTAGGGGTGGGATGGACTTCCCCTATTTCTTCTTCGTTCTCAAACATTACCCCCACTGCTTGTACCCTAGGAGTAAATTTCCTTATCTTATTCACGTGAACATTTTTAATGTTTCCGTTCGTTAACCTGACTTTGTAAGAGTCGGGATGACACCGCGCCACTATTTCGGCTGGCCCTGTCCATCTAGCGTAAAGTTTATTACTAGAGTCTGGGATTAATAAATATACCTGCTCCCCCGGTCTAAATTCCTTATAAATTGCCCTTCGATTCGCATACTTACATACGCGCCCTGTTTAACCTCCGCTACTAGCGAAGCTTGTTCCGCCGCCTTTTCTAAGTTAATTTTTAAATCCTGAAGGTATTCGGTGGCACTTTTCCCGAGATTTATAGGTAGTGGGATTTCGCCCGACCATGTAGATTTTAATACCGCCAATGGCCCCCTGGCCTCCCTTCCATACATCAACTTAAATTGCGACACCCCCGTCGTACAATTAGGAATCTCTCTATACGCAAATAGTAAATAAGGGATGTGTTTATCCCAATTTTTAGGATCGCTCCGAATGATATGGTGCAACATGCGTTTCAATACCTGATTATACCGTTCAACCAATCCCGAACTTTGTGGATGTCCCGGTGTTGCAAATCTAGGAGCCGCCCCTAGCCTAGCATGAAATTCCTGCATTAAACCTGATACAAAATTTCCCCCTTCATCACTTGCTATTACGCGGAGTATCCCTGTCCGCATAAATATTTCTAACAGCGCGTCAGAAGTAGCCTTAGCCGAAATTGTTCTTAACGGAATCGCTTCGGGCCACCTACTGTGTTGGTCAACCAAAGTAAGTACATATTGATGTCTACGCGCCGAAGGTGGTTCAATTTTCCCAATTATATCAATATTTACAACGTCAAATGGGAGCTCCGGTCTTTCAATCGGAAGAATCGGTATCTGATCACTGGCCCTCTCCCGGCTTCGCAATTGGCAGTCCTTGCACGATTTACAATACTCCTCTACATCCCGTGACACGCCTGGCCAAAAAAATGAATACCGAATTCTTTCTTTCGTTTTCCTTATACCGAGATGGTTCACAAAAATTGATTCATGTGCAACCCTTAAAATTTCCTCCCTCCTAATTTTAGGCACTACTAATTGCATGACTTGATCTCCAGAAACCTTTTCCCTATGATAAAGTAAATTATCCACCATAACAAACCCATTTTCCCCTTGTTTAGCATCTTTAAATGCCCCCTGTAAAGATTCGCAATTCTTTTGTTGCTTCCTGTACATGGTCGTTTCCGAATACTGATTCGAATTTAAATCCTCACAATCATTTTTCGTTCCAATACAATTAATAATCAAATTCTCTTCAAAAGATTCATTTTCAACCCGCAAACATAAATCTTTATCACTCATATTTTGTTCTTTATTCTTTTCCCCCGATATATTTTCATACCCCCTTTCCGATTTCGTCTCATTTGTTGGTGGCACACTGTCGGCTGATCTTTTCCTTTCTCCAATTTGCACCGATTGTAATAATTCATAAACCTTCGGAGTAATAATACATGAACCACATAATTTATCTGTCACTGCAAATAATACATCCACACTGTTAAATAAACAATTTGATTCACTCATGTTTAGAGAAACCGGTAATGTTACAAGATCAGCAGTAATTTGCTCGCCAAAAGCTGAAATCAACTGAATTGATGAATTTTCATTATTTTTAAATGATTCTGGTACTTCATTCGAATTTATAACGGGAATCTCAGCAGCGCTGTCAATTAATGTTTTTATTTTTTGTTTCCCCACCCAAATTTCATCGTATTGCAACGGTTGAGTACTTATTGCGTCATTTTCAAAGCATAAAGCTGTCACTTTCGCAATCAACCTTTCGTCTTTATTTTTTCCGGTAGAATCTTTTTTCATTTGATAATGAGAATTTCCCGACCTGTCTTTTTCTTTATTATTATTATTAGGACAAAAACGTAAATGAACGATTTCACAGCACAATTTACACACAGACTTTTTCCTATCATTACGCAAATTAAAATTATTTCTTAGATGCGGTGGAATATATTTGCCAGATGCAGAATCATCAGAACCGCGACAATTTGTCGATTTATCATATAACTCAGAAAATGTTCTACCTTTTGAAGTAAACCAGTTATCGCATAATTCCACTATCTCCCGCGCTTTCAACTAATTATCTAATTGTTTTATTTTGACATAGCTTCGCGCTTCTGCGTCTAAGGCGTCCATTAATCTATCACTAACTATTAATTCATTAAGTGCATCAAAATCATTTACCTTTCTAAGCTCGCAATAAAAATTCCAATTCGCCCTTAACCTAGATGCAAATTGCATATGATTTTCATTTTTCGCCCTCTTTGCCGAAAGAAAATTTTGAAGACAAGCTTCAGGAGTGGGTTGAAATTCTTTTAAAATTGAAGCTTTAACCTTTTGATAATCCTTCATTTCATCTGAATTTGCATATACTAATAAATGCGCAGCTTTTTCCCCTACTAAATTAAACAGTATTTCAACTTTCAAATCTTCCGCGACGTTCTTTAATTCAAACGCCCTTTCGAGCGAAGAAAAAAATAAATTCCACGATTCAGGTTTGGTAGGAATCGCAATAGTTAAAGTTTTAACGCTTTTAATTAGAGCTTCTAACGAATTAGTTTTGGGATTTTGTCCATCCCCCCCACTATCAGAATGTTTGTTCTCAGACTGCAGTTTAGCCATTTCTAATTGGTGTTTGATAACTTCTAATTTCGTTTTTTCTAATTCTAACGCTGTTTTCTGTTCAAAATTAATATATTCTTTCTCATTTTTAAGGGCCTCTGCCTCTTGTTTTTCTTTTGAAATGCGGTCTGATACCGTTGTAACAAGGAATTCTTTTACGAAATCGAAATCCTTGTCATATTGTTCACTCCCTTCGATTAATGCCTTTAAATCCACTATTCTATGATCTGGCTCTACTTTTAAGCCTAATTCTGTGGCCACAATGACCAGGTCCTCTTTCTTTAACCCTTTAACGGTAAACATATTCTTTTTCTTAACTATTACTATCTTTATCAATAATTATAATCACTAAATACTATAATCATTCACTATAATCATACACTAGAATACACTTACAAGGAAGGTCTCCATACGGGCATACTCAGAAAAATCTGAAAAAATTACAGAATGTACTTCTCATATAGTTATATATGTTTATAAAAAAAATTTCGGCGGAACCTCCTTATAACGTCCGTAAAAAAATAATAAAAATTTCGTTTATTTGGCGATTTATCTCCGGTTGGCGAAAAAACGAAATTTTGAAAAATACGCTTTTACGCTTCGAATACTTTTAAAAGAAAAAACTTTCTATGTTCAATTTATTTAAATAACTTTAGTTTAAGTAATTTTAGTTTTGCATTTTTACTTTACTTTAAGTGTAATTTTGTCATATACGTTTATATGTACTTATAACAAAATGAAATTAATATATTTTATCATTTAAAACACAATTTAAATTGATTAAAATTGCTCCAAATTGAAAAATACACTGTCAAAAATCTGCTGCATTTTGTTGCAACGCACTCCCTTACTTGTATAGAAAACGGTTACTTGGCCGTGAAATGGAGCTTTCTCATTGGTTGGAATAGATATATTATATACAAGCGGTGGAGTGCGTTGCAACAAAATGCAGCAGATTTTTAACAGTGTATGACATGGTCAATTCACAGTGCTAGGGAGCATTCTCATTGGTCAAAAGAGAGATATTCTATAAAAGTAGTGGAGTGACGTTGCAGTAAATGCTGCAGATTTTTAACAGTGAAGTCAATTAAAATCAATTTTCAGATTCGTTAAAATCGTCTGCTTTTGGCGAGGAAATGCACTGCCCCGCCAAATCCCGCGTCGCTTTCAGCTTTTCACGCCAATTATTCCAAACTATTTTATTTTTTTACATATCTAATAATGTAATTCCGCCGCTAATTTTCACTGATCCTTTATTACCTACATGAGTAGTTTAATTCGTATTTTTTTCAAAAAATTCTGAGTATGCCCCCAATGGAGACCTTCCTTGTTAGAACAATACTTGTTTTCAATTCTAATACGATTATCTCTTTAGAATCATTGTAACATATTCATTAATCTAATATTTATGTTTCTTCAGTTAATGCACAAAAGTTATCTTTCAACTTTATTTCCAGAACTATAAAAGTAAATATTCCACTTACTCGATCGCGTCTCTTGTTCTCGTATGCAGAGCGTGTGATATACGCTCTTCCTATTTCTTCATAAATTTCTTCGGAACACCTGTGTATGTTGAAATAATCCAAAAGAATCCAGCTTGACAAAAAACACGAAAGTTTATTTAACAAACGGAACACAAAAGAGGGACTAAACAGCAAGACTTGAAAAACACAAACAATTAAATATAGAGCTTCGGATTACACATTCTCAAGACTTCTACACAACTCTACTTTCAGTAAAAAATAAAAAACTGTGCCCGTAGCACACCCGTATTCCAATAAGAGAATCTTTTTAAAATCTTTCCACCTGCATCAAACATTCGCAGGTCTACCTCTTACCTCTGGCACACACACCTCTCTCTGTCTTCGTACCCCTTCCTCTCCCCGCACTCTCGTCCGCTCGTCACGTGACTAAAGAGCGGCGCCGATAAATAAAACAAAAAACACATTATCAGTCATTACACCATTATCATCCATAAACACAAATTATGAGCTCGTAGCACCTCTAAACAGACGTACATGTTGTTCCAGAATGATGTCCCGATACGTTTGGACTGATATGTTTCCGGTTTGAACATGTAGATCTGTTCTGGAGCCCAGTATAATTCCACCCCAAACGAGCAATCCTGCACCATAGCAATGTCGTTTAATTATGTTGTCTTGGTGGTAATAGGTGCCTGGCGTTCTCCATATGAAAGTCAGACGTGAATCAGACTGCAAGCTAAACTTGGACTCGTCGGAAAACTTTACACAAGCCTTCTGTGACGATGTCCACATTGCATGTTCTCTACTCCAGGCTAACCGCAGGCGACAGCGAGTTGCTGTGAGCGGAACACATCTTACAGGCCTGCTAGCATATAGACCAATACTTCCCAAACATCTGTACACGGTATGCCTTGAAACAGTCGTACCCGTGGCAAAAGAAAGCTGACAAAACACGTCTGATGTTGTGTTCCGTCTTTTTCTTTTGGCAGTTACTGCCAAATAACGGTCTTCATTCGTGGTTGTAACTAGGGGACGACCTGTATAGTGACGTCTATTGACATTTCCATCATCATGGAATCGTTTGCAAAGTCTAGATGTTACACTTTGGGCAATTCTAACAAGGAAGGTCTCCATTGGGGACATATTCAGAATTTTTTGAACAAAATACGAATTAAACTACTCATGTAGGTAATAAAGGATCAGTGAAAATTAGCGGCGGAATTACATTATTAGATATGTAAAAAAATAAAATAGTTTGGAATAATTGGCGTGAAAAGCTGAAAGCGACGCGGAGTTTGGCGAGCAGTGCATTTCCTTGCCAAAAGCAGACGATTTTAACGAATCTGAAAATTGATTTTAATTGACTTCACTGTTAAAAATCTGCAGCTTTTACTGCAACGTCACTCCACTACTTTTATAGAATATCTCTCTTGAGACCAATGAGAATGCTCCATAGCACGGTGAATTGACCGTTTTCTATTAAAGCGGTGGAGTGACGCTGCAGAAATTGGTACAGATTTTTAGCGGCGTTATAGCTTGTGCAACACTGTTAAAAATCTGCTGCATTTTGCTGCAACGCACTCCACCACTTGTATATAATATTTCTATTCCAACCAATAAGAAAGCTCCATTTCACGGCCAAGTAACCGTTTTCTATACAAGCAAGGGAGTGCGTTGCAACAAAATGCAGCAGATTTTTAACAGTGTATTTTTCAATTTGGAACAATTTTAATCAATTTAAATTGTGTTTTAAATGATAAAATATATTAATTTCATTTTGTTATAAATACATATAAACGTATATGACAAAATTACACTTAAAGTAAAGTAAAAATGCAAAACTAAAATTACTTAAACTAAACTTATTTAAATAAATTGAACATAGAAAGTTTTTTCTTTAAAAAGTATTCGAAGCGTAAAAGCGTATTTTTCAAAATTTCGTTTTTTCGCCAACCGGAGATAAATCGCCAAATAAACGAAATATTTATTATTTTTTTACGGACGTTATAAGGAGGTTCCGCCGAAATTTTTTTTATAAACATATATAATTATATGAGAAGAACATTCTGTAATTTTTTCAGATTTTTCTGAGTATGCCCATATGGAGACCTTCCTTGTAAGTTCCTCGGATACTCCCATCTGAGTACGCCCACATTTCAAATGGCCGACATTTCTACCACGTAAAATATCATCCACATGTGTTCTCTGTGTCATAACTGTTCGGTTTTGGCTTTGAGAGGCTTAGAAAATGATTGTTAAATGTTTTACTTCTTTGCCACCTTTCCTTATATACGACTCTCTCATACTTTCGTCATTGTGACGTACTATCGGCGCCATCTGTTGGCTTTCTGAAATTTGCATATTAGTCTTGAAGATGTATGTGATAATTCTGCAAGTGAAATTTTTACTTTAGAGTTTGATTTCTATGTGATTTTGAATTATCCTTAATTTATGGACATGAGCGTATTTGGTTACATTACTGTCTGTGAAGAATTATTTTCGAAGTGCGTTTTCAGTTGTAATTTACGTTGTATAACTAGTTTTTTTATTATTCCTTTTCCCATATTTATTGATGTAGATAAATTTTATAGATCATATAAGGCTTGCACAAAGATCTCCAGTGCATTTCCGTTTATTGATGGAAATTGCCGAATGGAAAATTTAATTGTGCTATACGTTTATTTAAACTAACTTATAACATATGTGATAGACTGGCAGGTGGCAACACAGACAATCAGCTCATCGAGTTTATGGATGGAAATCTGGAATTAGTTATAGTCTAGAATCGCATACTCAAGCGCAATTAGTCTACCAAGTCACATCTTGTTGGAAAACACCTAAAAACCTGATTTCAGCAGTTGACAAACAGGTTTATCATTATGTTTTCCTGCTCCCACCATGTTTTCATACTTTTAGGTTCAGAAAAGCACAATGTTAAATCAACGAGTCAACCGCTAAAATCGGATATTTAGGTGTTTTCCACCAAGATATGACTTGGCACACCGATTGTGCTTTAATATGCGAATGGATATTTAACTATTCCTAGATTTTCTCCCGTGAACGCGTTGAGATAATTGTCTGTGCTACCGCCTCACGGTCTATAATATAGTACGAATCTATTGATCACATACACGGCTGCAGAAAAAGAAATCGGTTATTTTCCGGACTAATCATGATAATTGCAGAAATAGGTTTTTAAAATGTGTTATGAATTTTTTTAATTGTTTATATAGACATCTTTCACCCTAATAAATTGTAAAGTTTTGTTGAAATATTCTGAATGTGTTGGAAAGTGTTTCATAATCTGTGCTGGATGCATGATTTTTTTGTTTTTGTAACGCCCGTGAATACAAATTTTTAACTGATGATGACATACTCGATTATTATTATTATTATTAACATTTTATATCGCTTTTATTTTTACTCATTTGACAATGAACTTGAGATAAAAGATTTTATAACTTTTTGTTCACGAATTATCTTGTAATCAGATAGATAATTTCAGATGCGCACAAAACTTTTTACAGATATTTTTAGGAGAAGTAAATAAACAAACAAAAGTGTAAATTGAGCGATATCAGAACTTGTAGAAATAGTACTACCTTTTATTTTATCAATTATATATAACGATATGCGTAATTATTTTCAGTTTTATGATTTGGAAATGATGATAATAGTCTACTCAGCCGACAGAACAAAAACCTCAGGTATTAATTACAAGAAAAAAAAAACCTTTATTTTATGGAAGAGTGGTAATAGGGGAATCTAATGATTCATCTCTTCCGGAAGGTAAATGGTGCACAATTCAAAAATTAATACCACTAATAGTTTGTAGCTTTATCATTGCGTTTTCAAGTTCCCAGCCTTCAATGTTTTCATACCTTTGATTATAAGGCAAACATAGTGATAAACTTACGAATCAACCACTGTTGGTATTAATTTTTGGTTTATGCAGACATGGATCATTACATTTCTTTTTTTCTATACTTCCATAAAATTGCTTTTTATTATTAGCACTTTCCAACATGGCCGTCTGTCCGCGCTCTAACTCACGTAAATATACTCGGATTGCCATGAAATTTTAGGACGTTATTGACGTTTACCCTAGCACGAACCCTATTGAAAATGAAGTTTCTACCATGATTAGTTTATCTACTGGGAGAATCAAAAGTTTCCCATTACATTACGGCCTTTGGGGAAAAATCGTTTCAAAGGAATTTTAATGGTGTTGCACCCTGTCAAACATATTAAAATTTATATGCTTTTACGAGGTGCATTAAAATATGCATTCTATAAAATATGAGGTGAAAATGTAGCTATTATTCATTTACAGGGCCACACAAAAGAATTCCATTAGATAATGGTAAAAGGGGGAATTGTGTGTGACATATTTTAAATTTATTAAACTTTTTCATGTATAATAAAATTGATGTATGTCATTGTCAATGAGGCTTAGTATAAATTATACGATACAGCCTTTTCTATGATAAAGTACATAGTATCTACAGGGACGCACAAAAGATTTCAAATAGTACATTCTTTCCGAAGTACTGTATATGTATCCGATGATAGCTGATGGATGGATGAAATGCATTTTAATAATGATATGTGCGTATAAGTTTCACTAAATTTATGCATGATAAATGGTGTGTATAAATGCTATAGTTAATATATGGGTGATTCTCAAAATAGGGGACTATTTCAAAAATGAAATCTTAAAAAAATTACTGTTAGCAAAATTTCTGAAAAAAAATAGGTGTTGTTAATATAGTATTAGGTATACTTTCCATGTAGTCAGCAGAGCTAAATATTTAAAAATTAACTTTAAAAAAAATTAGTATTTTTTGAGCCATGCTAATGACAAAACAAATTGCATGGAATAAATATATTATGAAATTTTTATTTTCTTCCTGTTTAAATTTTTTTTTTAATATTTATTAGCCTACCTTTTCAGCAAATGGTTCCCATTTTTACATATATACATATAAGGAGAATAAAAACATTAGCAAACTTTGTTACATGAGCAACATTCTGACACTAACAATGTAAGAAGCTGTCTTAGTGATTTTCCTACAGATTTAGTGCGTATTTTTGGGATAATAAATGTAATACCTAAATTTATACGTAAAATTAAACTTTATAAAGGATACAATATAATCACTGGTTACATTTATGCACATAGGAATCTTTAGCATGGACAGAAAAACCATGCTAATGACACTGATATCTGTCCATGCTAATGACAAATTTTAATTTAAATAAGATTATGAGCCATAATATAATCACGATGCAATAGTCCTTTATGGGGCTTTTTAAAACACAAAAGTTCTATGCAAATAAATAAAATAAAAATTTTAACTATAAAATAAACATGAAAATTATTATCCATTCTAATGACTTACAATTGATGTACGCCCCTAATATTCAACTTATATTCTTAAAATACAATACATGCTTCTATTTTCAGGCTGGGATAAAATGGCTATTTGTTGCCATGGAGAAACTTTATATTTTCAAACTATTGTCATATGTGAAAATGAAATTTTGATTAATAACCAGCTGTTATAGTATGATCTTGTTTTGAAAATAGAATATGGAGGACAAACTTTAATTCTTTTTTTATATACTATAATTTTATTTTTAAAAAGAAATTTATTGGATAAATCCTCTCCTTGATTAATTTAAAGAAAGAATAACATTTGTTTTATTTTATAAACATGATATTAACTCTTGAAAAATGCTAGTATACACAAGGCACAGCTGCTGTGGACATCCATGCTAATGACATTTTGAACATTTATTCTGTTATTTTAATGTGTTTTTAACTATGAGTAATTCTTGAGTGCAAATAATGAATAATATTAAGACAGACATATCTAAATATAAAAACATGACAGAAAACCTCTCAATTTTTTTTGTATGCCGAAAGACATAAATTGTCCCCTATTTTGAGAATCACCCATATAGGGCTACCCAAAAGAGCTCGCCAACGTTACTGAATATGTGCATGAATTGCTAAAAGATTATTCTTAAATAAATTATGCATTTTTACGCTGAACTGCATTAAATTTACTAAGAAATGTTTTCAGCATATAGATAAAATGATATACAGGGCCACGCAAAGAATTGGCTACATGGAGCCTATGATTGATAATTTATGAGAAAGTGATTTCAGTTATTTTAAGAATGTTTTAGTTTAAAATAAATTTTATCTTAACACTGATGTGTAATAAAGGTACCAGGCAAACTATAAGGTTGAACAAGGTATTCAAGTATATTTCCATCTATTAGTATAAATTGCTGAAGGAGAAATTTCAAGCTACTAGATTTTTTTTGCTAAACTAAATTTTCCCATTATATAGTATGTATATTAGCTGATAGATCAAATACAGAACTGTTCAATAGTACTGGAATACATATTTGGCTTTATACCCTTATTTACCTAAATAACGAAGGTTTGTTAAAGATTTCATGAAGCGTTTGAAAGTGCTTCATAATCTATGCATAACGCACGATTTTTCTTACTTGTTTTTTTGTGGGTTTGATATTTTAGGGTTTTGTGCTACTGGCTTTTGGACTATAAACAGGTGCTACATAGGACTTTTTAACTACTTTTACTGTAATATTTACTTCATATCGTTATTTACCCCTTTTCCAGTTGGTTTGTGAAAGATCCAGCCCACCTGTTCCGGGATCAAACTTTCAGGAGCGTATTTTGAACTCTTTAACGTATGAGGACGACTACCACCGCCGGACAGGCACCTATGGCAGCATCCAAGAGCAGAAAAGAGTGTCCTGTTGCGCTGCAGGGGAACACTTCATGACATCAACCAGCCAAGAATTCATCAGGAGGAGTCTTAGCATGGACACGGACAGTGCCGTGCATGTAGACGTAAGTTTCCTCTTATTAAATGGCGTCAACTTATACGGGCTCGTGGGGCCCAAGCCCACCCAATTATTTTGAATTCTAGCGTGCCCTATTTTCATTGTTCTAATTAGTTATTTATTTCATTATTATTTTACTATTCATTTTTCTTCCTAGAATAAAACTTATTTTGGCAATAACCTTGCGTTTTAATTTCCCGACTGACCCTCGAAATGTAAATGTTTAATTTTCTGCTGTTTCATTTTGTTGTCATGTTCATAATATGATATTACAATAAATATTACTGTTTTTATAAGGTAAAACGCATGAGAATATGATTTTTTTTTTTTAATTGCAAGTATCTTAAAACGTGACATAAAAGTCTAAAAGATAAGATTTAAAAGTATTATCTTTTACCAGCTGTCCATCTTTCAAAGAAAAACAAACTGGTTGTACTATTTTACCAAAATATCTTTGAGCTCACCCAATATTTTTGGGCCAACCAATATTTTTCTAAAGTTGGCGCCACTACTCTTATTTATACCATTGTGGCGTCGCCATCTTGCGCGGTCAGTAAAACGAGTTTCTCGCAGGAAGCGATCGAGCTAGCCTTTTGCTCGGCACATAAGATCTCGCTTACTGACCGTGGGTTCTCCGGTTCGATCCCTGTCTGGGCACATAACCTGCATTGGTGACCTTGGACAAACGAACACGCACTTCACCATCTTCGCTCTAATTCAACAGATGGCAGCACTGAAAACACCTCCAGCATCCAAAGTCTGCGAAACGCTCGCAGCAAGCAAAGCCTGTGAAACGCTCACAGCACGCAACCAAACTGTGAAACGCTCACAGCACGCAACCAAAGCCTGTGAAACGCTCACAGCACGCAACCAAAGCCTGTGAAACGCTCACAGCACGCAAGCCTATGACAACTCTCATAGCACAGCGAGCCATGCCGCGCATCATCGAGGGGGCACACTTGCGCTCGGCGGCAGCACGATAACGACACATCACTCTCGCAACCGCCAGTTCAACACGAGTGCACATCGCTCGTCCATCGTCAACGTGACGTTCTTCTCACTGGGGGTGGAATACTGTGGCGACGCCATCTTGCGCAATCAGTAAAACGAGTTTCTCGCAGGAAGCGATAGAACTAGCCTTTTGCTCGGCACATAAGATCTCGCTAATAGCCATATCACACGGGAGGCTTTCGCTCAACTTTCCCCCCAACAGAACATTTCAATGAGCAAAACTTGATTGACCTTGATGAAGGAGAGAATTTTGGTAGTTATTTTAGCTCACCGAGTATTTTCCGTGTCCCCCGGAAAATGTTGAACGTTCAGTCAGCGCTGATCATTTGAACCAATAGGAGCGAAGCGAGAGTTACGAAGAACCTGTTTACCGAGTACGCAGTGGTTGGGAGCAGTGTGACCGTTTTTGGATTGTTGTAAGAAATCTGGACTGTTGTAGGACTTACAACAAGCTAAATCAAGCTAAAAACTCAGGCTAAAAATAATTGTCAGTCTGTTGATTCGAAATTAACAGATTCTCGTATAGATGGCAGGGCCATCGAATTTATTTTTAGCTTATTGTCAGTCCAAATCTAGCCTGCTTTTAGCTTCAAAAAAAGGTCGCACTGGTTGGGAGAACATGTTGTGTCAAATGATTTCTGAAATGTTTGTTGTTTATCATTCTACGTGTGATACCGCTATTACTGACTGTGAGTTCTCCGGTTCGATCCCTGCCTGGGCACATCACCTGCACCATGATATCTAGTAAGCAAAAAGTTGAAAGAATGTCTACTTTTAATGCATCCCTTTGGAGGATTTTCGAAAACATAAAACTTTTATTTGGATACTTTAGATCAGTCATACTCAACCTCCGGCCCACGGGCCACATGTGGCCGGCGACATTTTAAGTGCAGCCCAAGGCACATAATCATTAATCCGTATTTATACAATTAATTGAGATGCGTATAAAAAAGTATTTATGATTTTTCAGCGTAGTTTTATGTACTTTCTTGGGAAGATAATTATACATAATGGGACAGATTTTAATTGAATATTGTTTAAAAACCGTTTCCTTTGTCAAAATTTCTTTTTGCTCCTATTTGTCCTACACTGATGTACATATTTCTTAATCTTCAACAATAATGTAACATCATTCCAAATTAAAATTTCACTAGATACTTTTACAATTATCATTTTTTTTTTCATTGAGCAAAATATGGATTTATTGGAAAAAATTTCCTTGGACATGCTGATGCTGCGTTTTTATAAGATGTTTCATATCTATTATATAGCTAAAACTATTGAATCGAATTTTTGTCGCGGAAAAAATTTTCATCTAAAACATTTTACAGTACTAATTTCAAACAGCAAAGTTTATTATTTGGAAAGAGTGATATTAAAATTTTTGATGATATTTCTTCTGTGACAAATGTTCATAGTAAGTAATATTAACTTTGTTATATTGCATTGTTTTAATTTTTACTTTCTTCTATCTACAATAGAAGAAAGTATTGTAATCGAAATTTTTTTAGACTTCCGGTTTTCGACGGTTTTACAAGTTTCAGGGTCAGAGATTCCAAAAAACATGTTTTTACAAAATGTCTGTCTGTCCGTGTGTCTGTGTGTGTGTGTCTGTCTGTGTGTATGTCGCCATTCTACCATCGAAAAGTGTATGAAGATATGCATAGAATTGAACCAAATTTTTTGTGAATGTTTTTGGCTATGGCAAGCAGGTCCTCCTTGAATTTTGAGATATTCCGCCCGAAGGGGGCGCTGCAATCGCGATTTTTGTGCCATTTTCAATATTGTACCGGCCAAAAGTATATGAAGTTATGCATCGAATTGAACCAATTTTTTTGTGTAAGTGTATGGCTATGGCTAGTTGGTCCTCCCTGAATTTGAAAAAAATCCGCCAGAAGAAGGCGCTGTAATAGCGAATTTTATGCCATTTTCAATATTGTACCAGCTAAAAGTGTATGAAGTTAGGCCTAGAACTGAAGTAAAATTTTTGTATATAATTATTTTTTGGTAAGGCAAGTAGGTCCTCCCTGAATTAATATATATATATATATATATATATATATGCCTATCATTCTATTGTTCATCGGCTCGTGCAGAGACGGAAATTCGTTTTTACTCCGATTAATTGACTGAAGCAGAAATTTAAGATGAAAACCAAAGTTCGTATGGTATCGAATTAAAATTATTAAAGCATTAAAATGAGTAACTATTTTTTTAAAATATTAAAATGTACGTATGAGATAGAAGAAAGTTTTGTTATTGGCACATCCAACTAGTTTAAAAACTTTTCGTAAGTCTCTTGCGGCCCGCCAAAAGTCTGAACCTTATGTTTGCGGCATGCAAGAAAAAAAGGTTGAGTATGAGTGCTTTAGATCATTTAAATAGTGATGTTTATTATGCCTTAGGTTGCTTTATTGGAGTTTAAGTTGATTTTCAGATTTACTAATTATATATAGAGCATTTAGGGTACTTGGGGGGGGGGGGGGTAATTTCTCGACAAAAAAAGCTAGTGTAATTAAGACAGTCAGTGGTGTAGTCTCAAAAAATACAGAGGATATACGCTCAAAGCAGAGGGTATACGATCAAGGCAGAGTGTTTATCCTAGAGCGAACATACTAATAGCTTTTTGAAAAACAGAGAGTATACGGTGTTCCCTAAAAAATTCAGAAGGTATACAGCGTATACCCACGTATTCCCTCCACTACATCCCTGCAGCCAGTCATAATAATTGTATGTAATTGCAGTCTGGCCAAAATGTTTCATTTTAAATTAAATCGACTATCTTCAATTTTAATTAGCTTTTTTCTTTGTAAGAAATATTTTTTTTCTCTCTTGTACTAATTTCATTTCCTAAATGCTATTAAGAATGACTGCATAACTTTTTCCTTCACTGATTTCAAATTTCAACTTCACGTGGGTAGCAACTAGCAACGCTTGCACAAGTACTACTTCTTGTTTGGATATTAGAATATGTTATCTTTCTGAGAACAGAAGTAACATTGTTTGGATGCCCATCTGGCAGAAAAAAGAACTCTTAAAAAAGTGAACTTTTTCAGGAACACCGGGGTAATTATCCGACAATCTTCGGGGGTAATTTTCAGACGTTAGTTTGTGTTACAAAATGTCTTTTGAGTGGTTCTATATGGCAAATTGATTTGAACCAGAGATTTATGGATTATTCCATATTAAAATATGACTTCCAAACGTCATTTGTAAGTTAAATGTAAATACCGGATGAAGTGTAAGCAAAAATATTATTGATATATGTTTTCAAAATCTTATTGTTGAAATTGGATATGAATAATATTTTATCTGAATTCCATTTGATAATAAATTGCCAAACATTCTATCTGGGATAGGTCAGAAAGTTATTTCACAAATATAGCCATGAGAAAATCAAATACAAAAAGCGTTCAAAATTATATTGTACTAAACAGTTTAGAAACTCTAAATATGACAGTCCTTTTTTCAACATAGGTAAAGCATTTTATGTTAGTGCCACTACCCCTAGAGAAATGGTAGACACTTAGGAAAAAAACTTGGAATTTCACATGATGATTAATTTTAAAATGTAAATGCATACTGTTGGAATGTTATTCCATAAGGCGTGAGTAAGTAAGTTCCTCAATAATAAAAAAGAGTTAAAAGCTTTACCTTTTTGTTGACACACTTTTATTTGATGAAAATAAAGTAGAATAATGATGAACACAATACTTAGAACACTTCACAACACAAAAAGAACAAATGCACAGTCTTCATACTATTTACATAAACACAAAAATAAAGAAAAATAACTTGAAAACATATATTAGTTTAAGTTTGGAGCAGTTATTGATGAACAGTTATTACTCCTTTGGAATAATATTGTATATTATAGGATTTTTAATCCTTGGCAACATTGTGCAGACTTCTACTACCAGAGTTACTTGTCAACTAATTATTCTAATAGTTCTGTTCCAGTGAAAACAGAAGAATGTCTGGTGCTGCCATCTGGAGACAGGTTCTGGTAACAATTGTCTAACATCTCTCCCGTTTTGTGATAGAATCTGACATCAGATGAATAAGGTTCTGCAAAGTTCAAATTTGAACTTTGGCAGTGGCTTTGTCATTATGTCTGCTATCATTTCATTTGTTGATAGATATTTGACATCTATAACATTTTCATTTTCAAATCTCGTATGTAATGATACTTTGTATCGATGTGTTTAGTTCGCGACTTGAACTTTTCATTTTCAACCAATTTAATTGTTGATTGATTATCTTCAAAAATTTTAATTGGATAATGTTGTTGTAATTTGAGATCTTTACATAGTTTTAAAATCCACAACACTTCTTGAGTTCCTTATGCTAGTGCCACATATTCGGCTTCGGCTGACAATAATGTCACACATGTTTGTTTTCTTGAGAACCAAGAAATGTAGCTATTGCCTAAGAAGATTACATTTTCTGAGGTGGACTTTCTATCTGTAGTATCTTGACCCGAGTCAGCATCTGAGTATGCAACTATATTAGGGTAACCTTCTGAAGAAATATGAAGTGCAAGAATTTTTGTTGTTTTTAGGTACCTTATTACCCTCTTAATAACATTCCAGTCCTTTTGTCTTGGATTATTGTATCTTCGACTTAGTATATGCGTAGGAGCTGTAATGTCAGGTCTTGTGCATGGAGAAATATATAAAAGACATCCGATAGCTTGTCTATAGTTATCATTTGATGATAAAATATTTTCTTCTTTGTCTAAACTATAATAGTTTGTTTCCATTGGGATATAAGTTAGTTTGGCTTCTTCAAGCTGAAAATCTTTAATTAATTGATTTATTTTATTTGTTTGTGACAGGAGATAACTTCCATCTTCTTTTCTGTGAATTTCTATGCCTAAGAAGTATTTTGCTTCTCCCAATGATGTTATGGGATAAGACTTCTTTAAATAGTTTATTACTTCATCGACTTCATTTTCATCTTCTTAGCTTATCAACATATCATCTACATATAGTATGAGATGAATCATCTTCTTTGATTTTTCTTTTGTAAACAAACATGGATCTGCCTCACTTTGTTTAAATCCATGTGCCTTTAGAGTATTTTCTATTTCTTCATTCCAGCATTTGGCGGCTTGCTTGAGATGGCCTTTTTCAACTTGTAGACTTCGTCTTTATTTTCTTCATCTTGAAAGCATTCTGGTTGAAGCATGTATAATTCTTCATTGTCTAATTTACCATGTCGAAAGGCTGTTTTAACATCTACTTGGAATATTTTGGCTTTACGATAAGCTGCACAGGTCAGAAAAGCTCTAATAGTTGCATGTTTAACGACATGAGAGAAGGTTTCATCATAATCAGTGCCTAGTTTTTAAGTGAAACCTTTGGCAACTAATCGTGCTTTGCATTTTATTTCTTCTCCATTTTCATCACATTTTGTTTTATAAACCCATTTACAGCCAATTGCACGCTTACCTTTTGGTAAAGTAACAAGCTCAAATACTTCATTTTCCTTTAAAGAGTTAAATTCTTCTTTCATAGCTTCAAACCATTTCTGTTGAACTTTTACAGGTAATTTTAGAACACCTTTAAAATTTTCGGGATCTTGATTTTTAGAATAATTGTCTTCAGTTTTGTAAGAAAATCTTTCTGGTGGAATTAATTTTGTCTCTCTGCTAGAAATTCTTCTTTGTGAATTATCTTCACTTTCTTCTGTTGTTGGGCTATCTACTGATTTTCCATCAGTTTATATTTCTTCTACAGTATTTTCTATTGGAATAGATTCACAATCATTTTCAAGATTTTCTTCTGAAAAATTGAAATGTATTAAATCAGAAGTTCGCTCTTCAAGATTTTCTGTGAAAAAATCTTCACAGTTCATATTTTCAAAAAACTTTACTGTTCTGCTTATCACAATATTTCTTCCGCCTGTATAAATTCGATGTCCCTTGCTTCTTAAATCGTAACCAACAAAAATTCCTTCTGTGACTTTTTCATCAAATTTTTGTCTCTTCTGTTTATGAACATACACATATGCTTTGCATCCAAATACTTTAAGGTGACTCAAATTTGGCTTATGCCCATTCCACAGTTCATATGGTGTCTTTTCAGTTGATTTTGTTGGTAATCGATTTTGTAAGTAAGCGGCTGTAGCTATGGCTTCTGCCCAGAATGTTTTTGGTAATTTAGCGTTTATAAGCATGGCTTTACACATTTCAATTAGTGAGAGATTCTTTCTTTTCGCGACTCCATTTTCAGACGGCGAATATGGCGTTGTTGTTTCATGATGTATTCCTAAGTCCTTTAGGTAGTCACTAACATATTCATTGCAATATTCTGCTCCATTGTCAGTACGCAAGGATTTAATCTTCAATATAAATTTGTTTGTCATTGATGAAACTTATTCTTTTAATTTATCAAATACTTCATCTTTAGAGGAAATAAAATACACTTGTGTATAACGAGAATTATCATCAATAAATGTAACGAAATGTCTTTTGGATCCCATACTATTTCTTTCTGCAGGACCGCAAACGTCACTGTATATCAGATCAAGTGGTTTTTTACTTCTATATTGCATTTCTTTTGGAAATGATTTTTCTGTTAGCTTAGCTTTTATACAACTTGAATATTCAGTATTATGAGAAAAATTATTCACAGTAATACCTAAGGCTAAATCATCCTTTTGAATTTTCTTGATGGATTCCAAATTTCTATGACCCAGCCTTTGGTGCCATTTTAAAATGCAATTGACATTAGAACAAACAGATAATATTTCTGAAGCGCTGTATACTTTTCCATTTGTGGGTTATATTTTTAATCTATATAACCCCCTCATCAGCTTTTGCATCTGCAACTAATATGTTACCCTTTTTAATTAAACACATATCATCCTTAAATGTTACAACAAAACCTTTCTCAGTGCAAGACTGTACATACAATAAATTACTGTCTAACTCCGGAACATAAAGCACATGATCTAATGTAATTTTATTTGTTTGACCATTAAGTGTTTCAATATTAAAAGTACATTTACCCTTTCCTTTTACAGTTAATTTAGTTCCATTAGCAATTGTATCTTTACTTGAATTCTTTAATTCTGAGAACAATTCTAAAGAATTAGCTAAATGAACAGATGCACCTGAATCAATAACAAGAGTTAACTTTTAGTTTTGATTTCCATTTTGTTGAGATTTCATAACAAAACTTGAAGAATTTGATTCTTTCATTAATTCATTAGAGTTTTGAGAATTTGATAGATTTTCATTTTGACTAGCAATAGAAGCAGAGAAATGGTTTTGTTTTTTAAACTGTTGACGTGATCTATCTCGAGTAAAATTTGATTTTGTTTTGTTATTGTTATTACTCTTTAAGTGAAAACAATCTTCACGGTTGTGATTGGTTCTTTTACAATGAGAACATAATTTTTGTTTATTCAAATGTTTTAGTTTATCCCTATTACCCTTTAAAGCAACAGTTCAAATTTTGTTGAAATTTGTTTAGTTTCGACTCTTCTAAGGTATTCATCAATTAATTTGTTTTGAAAATATTTTAATGATAAATCTGTTTCATATTTGCTTTCAATAGCAGTTATAAAGGTAGTATAAGTATTTGGCAAAGAACAGGGCAAAATAGCTATTAAATTATCATCTTGTATTACTTCACCTATACTTCTTAATTTTTCTTCCAATTCTAAAACAAAATTTATATGTTCCTGCATTTTAATACTTTCATTATATTTAATGGAATACAACTTCCTAAGAAGATAAAGTTTATTTGTAAGATTTACCCTTTCATGAACCGATTTCAATTGATCATATGTTTCTTTAGCACTATTAGCATGTCTGGCATGAACAATTTGAAAATCTGAGATATTTAAACAAATTAATACTCTAGCATTTCTATCATTTTTCACCCAATTGTCATCATTTTCTTTTTTTAGGTTCAAATACAACATCATATAGACCTTCTTTGATTAACAATTGCTCTATTTTGAATTTCCATACTGAATAATTATCATCAGTTAACTTATCAATATAATGAGATACTTTAAGACTAGACATTATTCTATAATAATATTTGCATATTTCACAGAAAATAAGTGTTTATCTTATTAATTTACAACAATAAAAAATTATAAACTTATATATAGTGCTAAAGATGAAATAAGAACATAATAGAATTCTTGAGAGCAATTTTTAAAGTTACTTCTGGTTTCAGAAAATTTTTCTTAAATATTCAAAATACTTTGTTTAAAAATATAAATTTGTATTTTCAACAAATAAATAATAAAATTTCAATAAGAAACAAGCAAAAGAGTTTCTTTTCATATCAACACATAATAGTTTTGGTTTCAAAACAAGAACAATTCTTTGAATTTTCTTTTCTATCATTCACTTGTAAAAAATACAATATTCAGAAAATAATTATTTCAAATTATTTCTTTTGAATTTAAATATAATATTTTCTGTTTTGATATTAATATATTTAAATTTTCAGAAAATGATGTCAGTCTCTTAATCAAAAATGTTGGAATGTTATTCCATAAGCCGTGGAGTAAGTAAGTTCCTCAATAATAAAAAAGAGTTAAAAAGCTTTGCTTTTTTGTTGACACACTTTTATTTAATGAAAATAAAGTAGAATAATGATGAACACAATACTTAGAACACTTCACAACACAAAAAGAACAGATGCACAGTCTTCATACTATTTACATAAATACAAAAAATAAAGAAAAATATCTTGAAAACCTATATTAGTTTCAATTTGAAGCAGTTCTTGATGAAAAGTTATTACTCCTTTGGAGTAATATTGTATATGATAGGATTTTTTATCCTTGGCAACATTGTGCAGCCTTCTACAACCAGAGTCACTTGTCAACTAACTGTTCTAAAAGTTCTGTTCCAGTGAAAACAGAAGAATGTCTGGTGCTGCCATCTGGAGGCAGGTTCTAGTAACAAAAGAAGCAATTGTCTAACTCATACTATAATGGTTGTTTCTAAATTAATTACTTCAATTAATACTTCAAAAATTAAATGCTTCAAATTAATGCTGAAAGGAACGTATGAATTGAGCATAAAAGTTTCGAAATATTTTCTAAATTATCGTTTATTTAGAATTAGTTTTAGTTCTTATTATTATTTTAAGTTTCATTTCGGAATAATGCAGTGTAATAATGAAATTTGGTCAAACTGTGGCTTAAATGGAAAATTTTGAATTATTCCTAAATATTTCATTACTTCTAATAAAAATCAGACATACAAATATCACTTGGCATATTTCAATAGTTAGAGCAAAGCCGCGGAGTTTGCCAGCATGAAATATAAACAAAATCGACTGTCAGAGAATTATAATTATACTGATATGTGTATTTTGTTTAAAATAGATATTAAATTAATTAGAGCTTTTAACATGAAACTTAATAAATAAACATTTAGAATGGTAAAAATATATTTCATTAAGAGAGATATTGATTAAAATAAGCCCATTGATTGTTACATATACAATATTTCACCGGTAGTCTTTAAATCAAAACAAACAAGACCAACGCAAATAAATATATATAAATGTGTCATGGCCTGGTCTTATATTTTTGCTAAAATAATTTCCATTCACTTATGTATATTTTCCTAAAATAATATATTGAAATTTATTTCTAACATCTGTATTAATCGACTGTATGAATTATTAGAACGCGTTAAACTGTGAATATATCTGTTTATGTTATTTCAGATATCAGATATTAATGGAGAAGGCGATGTATCTTACGTTCCTCTAACTCTTAGAAGATGCAAGAGGACGATCATAGCTCCACACTCTTGTCTTTTGTCATTTGTAAGTTAGTATGTTTCAAATCACCTTTTTTATTACTTCCTGTTTAGTGGGGGGGGGGGGAATCCAGCTCCAACATCGTACGATCGAACCCAAACAGATAATTTAAAGTAACCTAGAACAGGCCAGGATAGTAACTAATATTATAAAAATAATAGCGATACAGCCACAATCAGGTAGAAACTCAGTGACAGTGAAACTCAGCTTGTGGTGACAATCAAGCGGCTTCTGCCCTGCAGTCAGGTAAAAAACTCGTTAAGCTAGGCATATTGCCCGGCTGGCAGGGGCCTGGTCTGCGGTATAATAATAATAATAATAACGAGTTGAAAATAACTGAGACAGATAAAAAAGTGCATAAATTAAATTATGAAATCTTATTGGAAATTTGCTAATATTCTTTTGCTGATTCAATTGCGTATTACGAAATAAAAACAATTGCTTTGACTCTTACAATAAACTAGCTGAAAAGTAAGGAATCTGTGTATAATTTTTTTTTCGATGAAGTCATATCTATTCATATATATACAAAAAGAAAGGGTTGCTTTAATCCAGCCTTAATCAACTTTTTTTTCTCGCGGTCTGCAAACATATAGTGATTTTAGAGCTATTATGTCTCGAACATCGATTCTGAAACGGATAATGTGAGATTTTACGAATAAGAAAACAATCATGACTATTTGATTAGATATTTTTTTTAAAATCTTTTTTAGATGCATTTCGTTTGATTCAAGATTCTTTTAAAGAAACCGACAAGCGTAGTGGGCGAAAGCTGCTAGTTAAACATACTTATCTGTCAAAAACCGTTAACTAAACATTTTTATCTAACTTTATTGTGGGCATCTCTATGATTACTTTAGTTTCCGAAGAAAGTCCACGAGATTTATTGTTACATTAAAGATAATAAAAGAATTGTGAAGCGTATAAGATGTCGTTGAACCGATAGTTACAATGTATTTGATGCCACTTTGATTAAAGTTTCTAACAGTGGCGCCACAAGTGAAGGTATAGCGGCACTCCCTATTTTTACTCGATATCATCGATAACATTTAATATAATCAGTCTTTTTCTATTTAGGTATGTCTTAAGTACTTGTACATTATAAAATCCTTAAGGTACCGTTCAAAACCCGAAACAGGGCATCTTTATAGATTTTTGTACAATTCGTCATCGTTACTTTCTTATTATAAACAGCCTGAACAGATAAACAGGCCTGCCTAGTAGTTTTAATCTTAGGTATTGACTCCACAAACTGATATCTATGAGAAAATCCTTCATAAGAAACTTCTTAGTTGATTCCATCTAAATGGTTAGGTTCAGGTCCCCAAATGACGTAGACACTAGCGACCTTATAATACAGGTTTAGTATAATAATAAAAAAATAATAATAATAAACCTATTCTGTTACGAGTTTTTAGCTATCATACTATTCTCAAAAAGTGAATGAAATTTTGATTTAAAGTATTTTGAGGTTTGCGCTCAAAAATGATTTGGAAAACAACAATTAAGCTCTAATAATTACAGTTTGGAATGTGATCTTTATAGTGAAAAACCATAAAAGTGTTGGAACGGTTCCTGTGGCCGCCGTTATATAGATTAAAAAGAAAACAGAAAACAACTGGAACACTCACTAGAACACGATTACCTTTTTTTAATAACATCACATTTCACACTGTGTCTTCGGCTCTTATCCTAGCCTACTGAACTTCTCTTGAAACGGGAAGAAGTGACCAAAGTACGCAGATTTGCTGGTTCGATGTAAGACACTGGAACACATCTGGACACGCTGAAAGTGATATGAAAATATGTGGGGAACGGGGAACAAAGCGCAGAATATATCGGACCGCATAATTTGGTGACTGCAGAACGCATGAACTTGCCAGAGGAAGTTCGTTTATCGTCTTATGGACTTCTGCAACAATTTTGACAAAAACTGAAGGTCGTCCAAACCGAGCTCGATCGCATGTGAAGCTAGTTTCTTCAAATTTGCATATCAGATCCCGTACAGGTTTTACTGTACACGGGCCCGCAAAAGTAATAAATCTTTACAATTTCCTCACGTTCTTTCCCTGTAAGTGGCATGTTGTTCAGAATGCAATAAAACAAGATACACGGCATGCGTTTCACAGTGTTTTTTCTTTCACTTAGTGCGAAAAAGTAAATCATGATATTGAGCCGAAATTGATATTATATTATTTTTGTGCCGTATGTAAGATAAAGAAACATGTAAGGTAATCATAAACATATCCTCATGCAAATACTTTTCATAACAATTATAACTATTATAGCTATTATTTTAGAGATCATTAGACATACATGAGAAATTTTGCAGGATGCTAAAAGGGATAGTATGCATAGATCTTTGCATTTGCTTATTTATTTCACAATACATCAACGAAGTTTTTATAAATGTATCTATCACTATAGCGCACGCGTGGCGGTCAGATGAGCTGTTTATTCGTGCGTACTCTATATTTTTTTTTCATCTCATAAACTTGATCATGTGATTGTGAAATAATTAATTAATTTACGTATGATAGTGAGGTCTTCATGTGCAAATTATTTTTGGAAATATTATTTATATATATATTTATTTATTTATTACTCAGATTGGCTGGAGACCTTGGTTTCAAGAATCTTTAAGTCGTCGTTCTTCCTTCTGGAAATATTTTAACTGTTTCTACCCAGCCGTTATCATGGCGCTCATCATCTGTCATTATATTTTTCAAGTATTAAACTGTCAGGGAAAATTTAACATTCACGTAGATGTAGAGGTAAGTAAGCTTAAATTTTGTACTAATAAAAGAATATATATATATATATAATAATTTTTAAACTGTTTAATTTACACCAATATATGGATATTTGTCTAGTTATATCTATTGTTAAATAGCTATATTTTAATTATCAAATTATTTTTAATGTTATTGATATACTTTTTGGTATTATTATTAATAATATTATTACTATTATTATTTTTTTATTTTATTTTTTTAATTTTTATTCTTTAATTTTTATTTTATTTTATTTTTTAATTTTTATTATCCTATATTAAGATAATGAGTTTTTACCATGTAAAGTCAATAAATGTTACTGATTAAAGTAACAATAATGTATTTTAAGTTATATGTTAATATGAATGTTATCTCTTAATTCTAATTTTAATCAATTTAATTTTATGTTAATATCGATTATTAATTATTTTCTCCTGTTCAATTATATTTCCATTCAGCTTTATCTTTTTTGTTTGTTATGGATAACTATTATTTTTACTTACTTTCAACTCCTTTTTGTAAAATATCTTTGTTCCTTGTTTAATAATTTGGTTTTTGTGTGATGGTAGTCCCAAATTCGTATTGTTTTGCTTTTTCATGGCAAATACGAAGATGAAACCACACACTCCATCTGTAGTTCCAAAGTATTTGGGACCTGAAGATTCTGCTTTGGTTCTACAAATTTCATTTGGATTCATATTGTTCTTTTTTCCTTCCATGTTCAATGTGCTATAAGTTATTAAATTCAATGGTTAATTTCAAATGGTTAATATTGTTTATTATAATTCAATTTAATTCTTCGTATTGGTTTATTGTTTTGTTGATAGAATCCATTGGTGAATCTTGTCTACTTATAATGGTATTATATATATATATATATATATATATATATAAAGAGTGAATACTGAATTAATTCGTACAAAATATTCAATCCTTTAAAATTAACGAGATGGAACCCGTCGAAATTCGACGTTAAAAAAGATGTTTTGAAATGCCCATATCAGTCATTCTAAATTTCAATTTCATTTCTTCTAAAATGCATCCATTGTTTTAAGCTAATTAATGCTTATGTAAAAATGGAGAAAATATTTTTCAATAATATTAGGGCAATTTGCAGATGAAACAAAATTTTAATGCTTTCGGCTAATAATTTCTTTGCATGGCTTCCTCGTTCCCTTTTCATGGCCGGAATTTCAGCCCCATTTCCACAAACAGAGGGTACTTTCCTTGTTATAAAGTAACATATCCAATGAATCCTTAAAAATTAACGAAATATAATTCCTATCAAGGATTCCTATCTGATTCAAAGCATATTTCAAGAAATTTGACATGATATTAATTTAAAGTTCTATTTAAAATGAATATCTGTCTTTTTGCTTAATATATTTCACTTTAGTGACGACAAAATGCTGCATTACATGGATAATCTAATCTTATGACTTATTTTTTATTATATCTTTTTTTTCTGGTTTCTGCTTTTTAAGTTCGTAGAAACAGATTTAAAAATAATTTAAAATGTCGCTGAATTGAGAGTCATTTTTCAAATAAAATTTATCCTAAAGTTAATTTTATTCCTGTTTTATCATTAACAATTGAAATTGTACAATATTTAAATTTAGAAGTAATGTAAGTACGATAAAAGTGAAAATGGTACCGCTGTTCATTGTCACCATTGTTATACATTTCTAAAAATTGTAATTTATTTCTTTTTGGTTGCCGTTCAAAAGTAGACTATTATTTTTTGACGACAACAGAGAATTCCACAATGAAAGATATAGGACTTTGTCGATAATAAAGAAATGTTAAATGAGTCAGATCAATTTTTTTACGTGGATCAAGGCAAAAATACTCTTTGAACTAAGGATGTAGCCACTTTCACCGAAACAAACTTTTCATATGTACTTTATATACGTATTTTTATATTTAACCAGTATGTACACTTGTATAGGTGATTTTGGGTGCAGTTATATTGGCCGCTAGTAAGAGCTCCTTTTTAGACGACAGGATTCGGATAAACATGAGGAAGAAACACAGGTTTACCGAAGCAATGAGGGACACCAGCAAAAACTCTTCTTGGATTTTTATTAAGAGGTGCAGTAATGCGCAAAGCTACAGTCCTCAGGGAGTGACCCCTTGGAAACACAGTTTACAGTGCTACATAATAGAAGTACGTCCTTTTTTGACGACTGACAAAATCCAACTGAAATTACAATTAGTACAGATGTTGATTAGCGATTTGGCTTGCGGTTTTCGCCAAAACCCTTTGTATAATTGCCGACCTTGGCGATAATTATGCAGAGAGAGACAGAACGCGTTGTTAAATACTCAGCCAATTGATAATCTGTAAATTATGGGAGCAGGCACAAAAGAGTTAATAGAGTAAATTCGTGAGAACTGCATCAGCTCTCAACAAACGATGCAAAACATCTGCTTACATTCACATATTATGCCCTAAATCAATGCGACGCACCCACGAAATAATTTGCAGGACAAAATGTTTATGAAGAGAAAGGAACTCGTTAGCAACTGAACAAAGATTAGATTTTATTTTAGCTATTGAAATCGCAAAGATAGCTTTCAACGGAACTAGAAAAAGCGCAAATTGAAAATAATTGTTTTTTTTTTTTTTTTTTTTTTTTTTTTAAATTAGTCATAACATCAGAAAAATTCATGTAAGAGAAAAGAATTAATGAAAGCTTTTCCATACTTAATAGAATATTAAACTGTGGGAAAAGGGCGCAATGAATACCTACTTCCTAAATTATAAAGATTAACTGAAATGCAATTTTATAAAAGGAATAAATTTTGACCAAAAACTATATGTAATGGAATCTCCATTATAACGCTCACTTCCAAAAGTTAATCACAAAGATGTAAAATGAAAAAAATAAAATAAAAAATCAACAAATACTGTTTTGATTGACACAAAAGTCGGCAGGAAAGTAGCATATATATTTGTGCATAAACAAAATCAATAATTATATACAGAAATGAAAACAATATTAAATTTTTATAAGTTATCAGATAATGACATACTGGAGACTTAAACAGAATTATGTATAAAGTGAAAATAAACAGCATAAAATGAAAAAAAAACAGACATTAATAGGGTATGTGACCCCCCTCATCTGTATACAAAGTTTATACCTTGTGACCATGCTTTCAATTAGGTGGTCAACCACTGCAGAATTAAGCAATCGCCATTCTTCTTGTAGAGACGTTTCCAGCTCAATAAGAGTGGCTGAAGGTGGAAAACGTAAACATACAGCACGGCTGACTTTATGGCTTTGGGAGTATTGTTAATTGTCTGAAAATTTTATGGTGAGAAAATCCCAAATCATCACATGTGATCTTTTTACAGATCTATTTTTCTTTTTCATTACCCCAATTATTATAAATGAATAAAGCTTGCAGATTTTATAAAATTAGCTTTTATCTTTTCCTAATAATTAAAATTATTATTATTATTACTTGGTTATTGTTACTAAATAAAATAAATTCAAAATTTTACTTCAATTCTTATATATATATTTATATATTTTAGATTGTGCTGTTCCTTTATTATTATTATTATTATTATTTTAAGCGATGTCGTAATATTATCTCTACGATAAGTGGTCCGTCCTGGAACCGTTCCTACACTTGTCTCAAGGCGCTTTTTATTATAAGTAGATTTTTTATTTTATTTTTTTTATTTATTGTGAAATGACAATAAGGGAATTGTAAACAAATAAATTAATTAATATTTTGTATAATTTTGCTTTGGAAATATTTTTTATTTGTACTAGTCTTACATAATAAATAAAAAATTTCGTGGAAATTCTTAGTTATTTGGTTGAATTTACATTTCTAAAATTAAAATACGCTGAAACATAAAATAACGTTTTTGCTTCATAAAGATGCAAAAGTAATTTAATATATATATTGCTACTTTCAAATATTTATCTTATGAAATAATACTTCGCGAATCCAAACAAAGCATAACTTTCTCTAGTTTATAAGTTAATTTTTAAAATTTATTTCACAGAAATAGGCAACGAAGTAAATTTCATCTGTAACTTCTGAATAAGCTTTGTGTATTAACATTAACCAATAAATTGTAATTTTTCTTTTTTATGCAGCCTTCTCCTAAGGCCTCGATTCCACAAGTGGTGAACATGACGGGTAATTGTTCCTGGGGCATTATCACTTTCGTCTGCCATGCCAGGTACATCGTAGATGCCGTGGAGAGGAATACGGCCAGGGAAGAGAGCGGCTTTTGTCAGCACATCATCCCCACCTACGTCATTCCGAGCTTCGTCCACTTTCTGGCGTTTGCCTACGGATTCTACCACTTCAGGCTGGTGGCGTGCGAGCAGCTATTCTCCCTCATGGAAAGAGTGAGTGTTAAATCAGTAGCATTCTATTAAAAGTTTGAATAAAATAAATTAAGAGAGGCCTTGAATACATTTAAAAAAATTAAAATTTATATGCAAAAATTATAAATACTAAAAGACATGTAAAATACAAAAAATAAACGTTTCGTCAAGCTATCCGCAAGGCATCTTCAGTACAAATAATTATCCATTGTATAACAAATCAAGAACAGTTACAATTAGTTATTTTTTAGAAATAGATAATATTGACTGGGGAGTCGGAGATCATAAATATGTGAACCAACCTTCCAGGAGTAATCTACTGTGATAACTGCTAGAACCCGATTTTAAAATGCTGGCGTTCGCAAACTGCGGGATGTGTTTCGTTTTTAAACGATGCTGGACACTTTTAGAATTTAAATTACCACTCTTCAGAGCACCGGTGTGTTGCTTCAGGCGAATTTCAAAAGATCTGCCTGTTTCACCACTTTGTATACATTGAATGTATATGCATTGCAAATTAGCATTCAGTGATACAAATGTTTATTAGATAATACTCGCCAAAACTGGAGATTAAATAACTTAAGGGAAGACAAGATGGGTGCAATTGTATGGGAAATATGAAACCCCTTTCATCGAAAACTACCCAACCGATTTTGATGAAAGTTGGAATCCATATTCACTGGATTATGCTCAAAATTTGTGGCAGACGATAATTGTCTGCGACTAAACATTTTTATTTTAGAACACCGGCGATTTTTCAGAAATTTTCCTTTTAAAATAAAATCTAAAATTTATTTGTTTTTTAACTGTCCGCTATATATTATCTTATATTTAAACTTTACCATAAAAAATTATTGAAATTGCTCGAGTAATTTAGGGAGTTGATAGGATTTTTAGCTGAAAAAAAGTTTTGGAGAGCTAAACAACTTGCTCAGTTCTAACTTGTGTGAAGTTATAGCACAGTTTTATCAAACACATGAATTCAGGTATTTATAAATTCTTGGATAAAATTTAGTTACATATAATAAATGAGTATAAAATATTACATATAAAACTAAAGTGAATGGTCGTGGCGTTCCAGACGTGCCTTCCTTTAAAAGCTCCACAGAAAAGGGTAAATAACTTCATTGAAATGTCAGATTTTTTACAGAAAACGTGTTTAGTTAAAAGAAATAAAATTTTCGCCTTTTATGACCGTGCTAGGAACCTAATGCCTATTAACTTATCTTTACACGATTACAGGCAACAGAGCATTTTCCATAAATTCAATTTTCAGAAACAAAACATATAACTTCCTCTTTTTTCTTGAAAGTTTTACAATGAAAGATTTTTTGAAGTTAAAATTTTATTAGTTTTTTTCAAATACAAACATTTAACCGCACTGCGATACTAATCGCGCAATTTTTTTATTTTACTCACGTATTTTTTTTTTTTTTTTTTTTTCTTTTTACAAAAAATAATCACGTACTTTTCTTAGTAATATGTGTTAGCCATCAATCGTAATAAAAACTAGTTGGATGTGCCAATCCCAAAACTTTCTTCTATCTCATACGTACATTTTAATATTAAAAAAAAAAATAGTTATTCATTTTAATGCTTTAATAATTTTAATTCAATACCATACCAACTTTGATTTTCATCTTAAATTTCTGCTTCAATCAATTAATTGGAGTAAAAACGAATTTCCGTCCTTGCACGAGCCGATGGACAGTAGAATGATAGGCATTTTTTTTTCAAATTCAGGGAGGACCTGCTTGCTTTACTAAAAAATAATCATGTACAAAAAATTTAGTTCAGTTCTAAAACTAACTTCATACACTTTTATGTGGTGCAATATTGAAAATGGCATAAAATTCACCATTGCAGTGCCCCCTTCCGGTGGATTTTTTTCAGATTCAGGGCGATCGAACTAGCCATAGCCACACACTTACACAAAAAATTTCGTTCAATTCGATGCATAACTTTATGTACTTTTGGTCGGTACAATATTAAAAATGGCATAAAAATAGCTATTGCAGCGCCCCCTTGCGACGGATTTTTTTCAAATTCAGGGAGGACCAACTAGTCATAGTCGTACACTTACACAAAAAATTTGGTTAAATTCGATGCATAACTTCATATACTTTTAGTTCGTACAATATTGAAAATGGCACAAAAATCGCGATTGCAGCGCCCCCTTCCGGCAGATTATTTTCAAATTCAGGGAGGACTAACTAGCTATAGTCGTACACTTACACAAAAAATTTGCTTAAATTCTATGCATAACTTCATATACTTTTGGTCGGTACAATATTGAAAATGGCACAAAAATCGTGATTGCAGCGCTCCCTTCCAACGGATTTTTTTCAAATTCAGGGAGGACCAACTAGCCATAGTCATACACATACACAAAAAATTTGGTTCAATTCGATGCATAACTTCCAATACTTTTGGTCGGTAGAATATTGAAAATTGCACAAAAATCGCGATTGCAGCGCCCCCTTCCGGCGGAATATTTCAAAACTGAAGAAGGACCTGCTTGCCACAGCCAGAAACATTCACAAAAAATTTGTTCCAATTCTATGCATAACTCCATACACTTTTTGATGGTAGAATGGCGACATACACACAGACACACGGACAGACAGACATTTTGTAAAAACATGTTTTTTGGAATCTCTGACCCCTAAAACGTAAAATCCGTCGAAAACCGAAAGTCGAAAAAAAAAATTCGATTACAATACTTTTTCCTATTGAAGTTAGAAAAAAGTAAAAATGCACCTAAAATTTTAGATATTTACAATCTATTTAATCGATATGCCAACACTTTTAACTTTTTAAATTCAGAATGATTAATTTAAAAATTATTGGGTATGATAAAATTTTTCTTATTAAAAGTGCTATTACATGTGTCGTGCTGCAGGCGTCAAATTGCAGGCGTTTCCATGTTATCCTATGGGACCAGGGGAATCGCTTGGTTAGCGCGCGATTCTCTTGTGTCGGAGCGTCTTTGACGCCTGGAACGAAGCGACTCGCCAGTAAGAGCCAATCAAATGCTTGGAAATCCAAATGATGGCAAAGACTCTTCTCGAATAGCCAATGAAATGCTAAGAAAACGAAAAAACGCAGGCGATTTTTGTCGCTTGCAATTTTTACGTGTAATAGCACTTTAAAAGTGCTATTACACGTGTTGTGCTGCAGGCGTCTCCATGTTATCCTATGGGACCAGGGGAGCAAGGGCGGCGCCAGAGTTTGCCCGACGTGGGGGCACTGTATCCCCGACAGGGGGGCCAAGTTTATAATACATATTAGAGGTACCAGCGTATTGGTCCGGGTTCTAAAAAATGCGCGGCAAAAATTTTAGGCCCAGGACCGATCCGGTTTGTGCTAAATAGATTAACGTTCCGGTCGACATAAAATTTAGAAAATCTGCCTGATTATACGGTCTAGGAAATACAAATACATACAAACATGATATAACCTAACCAAAAAAAAAGGTTAAAATCTCGGCCCGCCCGACTCCATTTCTACAAAACGTGAATTTTTACTTCGATACGGTTATAAAATATTTTGGATGAGGGGTGTCTGATAAAAAATAGTCCTTTCAAGAAGTGTTCTAGGCGGCAATACTTATTTATTTTGAATGAATATCTATTTGCATGTAAATGTTTCAATTATCATTCAGTTATCGTTAATACTTATATCATGTATTGGAGACTAAAAAATCAGAAAAATGCCACACAGTAAAATTTTCCAAGACAAAGTCGCATAATAACCAAAAAAAAAAAAAAAAAAAGAGCGAGTTATGGTCGAGTTGCCCTCGTAGCAGGTGTAATGTATTATATTCTTTTCACATGTATTATTATATTCATTTTGAATCAATATATTTTGCGTTTAAGGGCACTCTTCACTCACTTGAGAACACACGCATTGTCATGTTAAACGCAGATTATTTTCAAATTTCTCGTTTTAATTAGAATATTTTTAAACAATTTTTTTTCTTGCATGAGACACCTGAAGTTGCTCTTTAAGATGACTTTTTTTCGCTTTTTCGATTTCGGTAGCAGATTTTTAAGATACTTTCATTTTTAGGTACGGATTTGAAACTGAAAGTATTTTTGGGGGGGTCATTGGCAGGTTTTACTGTATTTTAATTTTATTGCCTAAAAATCTACTATTCTTTAAAAATAATAAATTCTAAAGTTTAATTATAGAATAATGGGGTATTAAACTTATAAAAATAATGTTTGGAACGGGCGAAACTTTACAGATTTTTGCACGGCCAAAGTCGTTTCGTGAGGTTGATTTTCATATGGGCTGAATCGAAACAGAGACTGAAAATTTCGACCCGTGCAGTCCTAGGAAGAATAAAGTCAGTCCCAGCTCGGTATCGAAAAAGTTAGTTAAGGATGTTCTCAACTGCTCCGCTCAACAAGCGCAAAACGTTTTGACACATCTAGAAATTCATCTAGTTTCTGAATAACAATATCTGCTAGCTTCATGCATGTCCGAACAAAAATAAATTAAAGCATGTGTCACAAAGTTGCCCTTTTTGATTTAAGAACACCTTTAAGCCATGAAAAGAGTGAAAACCAGGCATGAACCGGTTCCAGTGTCGTAAAAGAAAATGGACCCGGACCCGGCCAATGCAGACCTCTATAGAGGTTTATCAGGAACTGGAGCTCAGTGAAAATTTCTTTCCTAACTTGGGTTATTCACTAGGAATAAATAATATGGCAAACCATGCTCGCTAATCTACGTCAATTGATTCTGGATGGGATAAGGAAACCAGCGCAGCCTATTGAGTGAGTACAAAATAGAGACAATATTGCTGCTTTTTTTTTACGCATAAAATGTTTTGTGCAATTCTATATTCAATAGGTGCAGAGATAAAAAAAAATTCGGGAAAAAACACAGCATAAGAACACCATCTGTAGGGCGATATACACCAAAATGTCATTAATACTAACTGAATATGATGAAGCTTGATAAAATTCTGTGTTTAACTTTTTGAGAAATAATTCCCCCGGTCTCACGGCACACCTGCCAACTTAAGCTTTTTAACAATCAAATAAATGTATTACAAAACAGAGAATTATTTAGAAAGGTAAGCTTTTACGTGGTACTTATTTCATTTTAATTTGATTTGTAAATATGATCATTTTGATTTTTGGAAAAAAAAGTGTATTTTAATTAAAATTATTAAAATTATTAAAATTATTTAAATTGTAAATTTTAATTATTAAAAACAAAGCATAACAAAACCACTGTTTAGTGTTACATGACAAATTTTATTTGCATTAATTTATTTGAAGATCTAAAAAAAGTATGAAATTGGATTAAATTTTGTGCTTTAGTTGCTTATACATAATTATATCGGAAATCATGAAGTTTCTATGTGTACTTCTATATATAATTTTGTACCAATTCTGCAGAAAATAAAATTGTAAATTTTATTTAAAAAAAAATAGGTAAATAAAATAAAAACCCCTAAATACGCCATTTTCAATTTGCTAAAATAGGCATTACCACAATTGCCAGTTTTAAACTGGAAAAAACGTGAAGGGAAGTTACCTAAAAACATATGCATATGCGTTTTTTAAAGTTGTCCTATTTTCCGTATTTTTTATTAACCGGATCGGACTAGATCTCGACAGGTCCGAATAATCGAAGCTCTACTGTATTTATTGCTGAATGCAAAAACATAAGTGAAAAACTTCTATAAACATTAGTTAAATTATTATTATCAACAAAAGTATGAATTCTGAGTATAAAGCAGTTTTAAAATTAAAACACTCGGGTAAAAATAGCAAATCACATATAAACGCAAATAAATTAGAAATCATTTGGACTTACTCTTATAAAAGTCTTGAAACTTTTTATATACAGCAGAGACAAATTAAAGTTGATATCTTCGTAAAAAGACAGAACTCATAAAATATTTATAACTACAGTGGAGCATCGTTTATACGACGCCGAAGGGACTACAGAAAACGTCGTATAAACGATAACGACGTATAATCGATTTTCACTTCCAAAACTAGAATTAATTTTGTTTTCATTTAATTTTAATGTTTAACGCGATGATTTGCATGAATTTGTAAAATAAACAAACCAAAATAAAAAATAAAAAATAAACGGGGAGGGGATTAGAAAGCAATTTAAATATGCTTACCTTTATTTATGTTTCACCGAAAGGTTCCTCATTTGCAGTACATAATTTCCTTTCCATTTAAAGTCAAAGCTCAAAAACCCCGCGTGGCCAACTAAAAGTCACCAATACTGATAAGAGTTAGAAGGATAGTCTATTTGCAACTTAAAACAGGTCGGGAAAGCTGACCATCCCTGAAAAAAGAATGACCCCTCCAAGTGTAATCTGTTACACGTAAGCTGATTTTTCAGACTAATCGAACACAGCCCACATTTTTATAACGTAGAGTGCATTTAAACACGCTCTTTGGTGTCATTCACAGCTGCCAACTTCCGCTCGTTCGTAAAATACACAAGAAAAATAAACAAAAAATAAACCTATACAAAATCGAAAAATCGACGTATAAACGATTTTAGGCGTCGTATAAAAGATATATTTTTACATTAAAATGAATAGGAATGAGTCGGGACCACATTAAAACGTCGTATAAATGTAAACGTCGTATAAATGATCGTCGTATAAACGATGCTTTACTGTAGTAGAAATGATAATTATAATGCAAAATTTGCAAAGTCATAAATTCTATTTTTTCACAAACAAATTTTTTCTGTGAAACTTCATTGTAGCATTGTTCTTACGATTACTGTCTGATTAATTATATGAATTTTGTAAAAAAAATGCATTAAACAGATGAATAATGATTTTAAAAATCTTATTTCTATATATTAAAAAAATATATATACTAGATCAGGAAAAAATAACTCCTTATATCTGTGGTCAATGGACAATTCACGAAAATTGAGTACTGCACCTTTGTAAATCTGAAATGTCCTTCCGGTCTATCACAATGCAGGTGTTTTTTGGTTTACAACCATTCAGCAAGAATACGTCTGCTGAAGCTAAACAATATTATTTATCAATTTCTTTATTCTGGTTGTCGAAAAGTTTGTTTTATATTGACATCAGAATTTGAAAACAAGTCAAAAGAGAAGGTATGTATTTCCTTTTAGTGAATCGCAGCAGTTATCTGCGGTGTAAAAATCCTAGATTGAAATCTAAGTAAGAATACAAGTATAAAGAAACAGCATACTTACTAAGAACAAAACTTGTATAAAATTGAAATATCTTCATATCCTTTTTCGTTCATCTGAACACGTTTCTGTGAAATATTAGTTTTCTTTGTTTGAATTGAATATATTTGCTGGAGTGAAATTAATTAGTCAAACTACAATTTTTGAATTATGCACCTTGTATTACTTTATAAATACCGCGTTTTACTTTTTTCATTATTTTCTATTTTTGATACTTTTGAGAAAATGTAATTATTATTTCATAATTCTCAAAAAACATTTCGCCAAAAATAAAATATACAGACAATAAGTTGCCGGAACGCACATGTTATTGGAATGGGTTTTTCTATTACTTGAAGAAATGTTGGTGTTTTCATTGTAGAATTTCAAAAATTTTTGAGATTCGGTTCACGAACTTTTCATTATTTTAAGAGAAATTAGAGATACGTAAACAATCAGTTTCTAGTCGAAAAATCTAGTGCAAAGTGTTACTGCTCAGTTAACTGAACAATCTTTTGATTTAACAAAAATGTAACTGTAGATATTGGAGGATTTCAGGTAGTTTTAGCATTAGATTGATGAATTTTCTGTATTTTCGAGAAAATGTGTAAATTAAAACAGAATTTTTAACCTATAGTAGTAATAATAAAAACAATGGGGAAAACACCTTCAATTTCCATTTTGTTTTAGACTGTACACTAATCGAATGCAGAAAGTGCGATGTATCAAATTTTGATAAGATACAAAACTCAAATCTGAAACAAAAACTTAAATACAAAATTCCCAAATTAAAAACAAAAGATAAATGTAAATGAAGTGAAAACTTGTAAATAGTTGGAAATCTAAAGGTGCGTTATTTTAATATCAGCAAAAAGCGACCCGCAATTAAAAATATATCACTGATCCGAACCACGTGTTATACAGGAGGTCTAACTGCAGGTTAGAAAGTGTGCGCGGGCCAAAATTTCTCGCTCGAGTCCTTGGCGACAATGCCGAAATAGCCCTGTGATTTGAAGAGACTTTTCTATTATTTTACGCAATTTCTGCCTTCTTATTGGACATTTTTTGAAAATTTTGATCTTAGATTTTTGTTTTTTTTTACGTATATTTAGATAAATCGGATTTATAAATTCCGTTCTAATACGAAAAAGTACTAAACAGCATAGCTGCCAGAACAGCCATGTAAATTGACGAATATATTGCTTTAGATGTGAGTATTTCAGGTAATTGGTGATTTTTATGTATTTTCTGCGGGAGGAGAGGGGTAAAAATAGTAAAATTAAAGCACTTGAAAGCAAAATTTAAAGCAAATTTTTCTGTTTTAACGGAGTATCAAGGGAAAAAATAGTTTCATTCACGGATTATTTTGCGAGCATAGAGTCCTCCTGGGATTGGGTTATACCCGAGCTGAACTGATTAATTCTATATCCATTCAATCTAAACCAATTTTTAAAAAGTAAATGACCCGAACTCGACAAACTTCAACCTAAAAGTATTCAATTTGAACTTAATCCAACTCGAAATGCAAGAGAAAATTGAAAAAGAAAATTCGAACTTATAAAGCAATAATGGAAAAATAGTCTACAATAATACCTCCAATATCAGTTATATATTTTATGTAGAAAAATTAATGTATCTATATATGCACTCATTGACATTCAAATAATATAATTTTATATTTTAAAGTATATTTCAGCGATACTTTTGAGAAATCGTATCAAACAGAATCGAACACATACGCTAAAACAATTAAAACTAACCCGACTCGAAAAATAGAAGTCAATCCGAACCTCTCCGAAAAAATATTAACATTAGCCAGATCCGACTCAAATCGCCAGTCGAGTTGGGTTTAATTTTCCAAGGTGATGCAGGACTCTACTCGAAACGCAATCTAAGCCCGAAATCTCCAAATTCCTATCTGAACCCGAAATATTTCAACCTCAACTAGACCCCAACCATAACTGATGAAAAAATATAACTATACTGTAATGCAATTATGTAAAAATATATCTACAACTATACCTCCAGTATCAGTTTTAACTGTAAAAACTGGTAAAGTATATACAGTTGGCAAAAAAAGTATTTGTACACTTCATTTTTTAAAATTATAATGAAATTAAACAAAAGATTTAAGCAAAAAATACTGTAATACATTAATTTAATGCATTATAATATTATAGAAGCAAAAACAAAATTAAAAGAATCGATTTTTTACATTATAATAAACAAATATACAAAAATATAATGCAAAAAAAGTATTTGTACACTATATTAATGTAATATAATTAATGAAAATTTAGTAAAATGATACAAATTAATATTTTGTGTGAATTCATTTAGCGTTTATGACTACTTCTAGATGGTGTGACATAGATTCCACCAACTTTTTTGTAGCGGTCTGGTTAATGTTATTCCATGACACAATAAGAGCTTCTTTAAAACTGTTTTTTACTGATACATATTTTTTTTCGGATTTTTGCATCCAATAGCATCCACAAATTTTCTATTGGATTCAAGTCTTGAGACTTTAGAGGAGTTACCAGTCGTCTTCGAGTATTGTCGTAAGCATGTGCTGGTGATCACAGCAGTATGCTTTGGTCGTTATCCTGCAGAAAGTGAAAAGCTTCCTCTATGCATAATTTCTTGGCACAGTTTAATAAAATATGGCGCGACACATCAATGTATGTTAAAACTGTCCTTCCATTGTCAATAAATTTTAAATGTCCTGCTCCATTAGAAGCTATACACCCCAAAAGGATAATATTCCCCCCAACATGCTTGATAGTTTGATGTAGTGATGGGCGATTTCGATTTTTTAAATCGATTTAATCGATACTACGGCCAACTCGATTTAATCGATACTTAAAAATTTTTAATCGATTTCTCTGAAGGTAATATAATTTTCATTTTCCTCCAAAAGTCGAAGATAAAATAGACGGATGTGCCAATTCCAAAATTTTAGTGTATTAGTTTCAAGATAGAAGAATTAAAGAAACCTCAGAACCCCCTCCCCCCCCCCTGCAAAATAGCGTTTTTTGTTGAGTGATGTACACCAAAAATTGATCAGGATAAATTTTTATTAGGTACCAGCTGAATCGGAATTTTGATGAATATCCATGAAAGCACGAGATACAGCTATTGCGAAATCATAAAAAATGCAGCATATCAGCGCCACCTGTAGGGCAATTTACACCAAGAATTAAATAACACTAATCTATGTCAGAGATTTACTGAATCTCAATTTTGATGAAAATTCGTTCTTGAGATAGCGCTATTGCGTTAATCATGAATAATGCAGTATAGCAGCGCCATCTCTTAAGCGATTTCCACCAAAATGTAATTAGCATCAAATAATATCAAGGACTAATTGAATCTAAATTTTTATGAAAGTCCGTGCATTAGTTCTTGAGATAAAGCTAAAATAAAAACAGGGGCGTGCGAAAAGAGAACTGCGCCCGGTTCAAAATTCCAATTTAGCCCCCCCCCCTATTAACTTTTTCTTGTGATAGGCTAGAAGTGATGTTAGTAGTAAAAATTTGGCGCCCCCTAAATTTCCGTGCTCAGAACGACCGCTTCCTTTCGCCCCCCCCCCCTTTCACATGGCGCTGAGTGGAAATTGTGAAAAATTAAGTATAGCAGCGCCATCTGGGAAGCTATATACATCAAAATGCAAAAAGCATCAATTCATGTAAAGGACTAACTGGATCTAAAATGTGATGAAAATCCGTTCATTCGTTATTCAGATATAGCTGTTGCGCAAATCGCAAAAAATGCAGCATAGCAGCGCCACCTGTTAGGCTATATACACCAAAAATTAATAAGATTCAGTTTATATCAAGGTCAAACTAAATCTAAAGTTTTGTGGAATTCCGTGCATTTGTTCTTGAGATAGAACGGTCAGAAATTTTTGTCGTATACAGACTCAAAGAGTGACAGACACACACACACACAGACAGATATTTCTTAAAAACCATGAAATCGTGTTAAAGACCTTCTAAAATACATAAATCCATCGAAAACGGGAAATCAAAATTTTTCACGTTTCTAATACTCTCTTCTTGTAAAGTTACAAAAGAAAGTAAAAATGTAAAATCGATTCTGCCCGTAAGATCGATCTTTAGATTCGATTTCGATCTTTAGATTCGATGTCGATCTTTAGATTCGATGTCGATCTTTAGATTCGATGTCGATCTTTAGATTCGATGTCGATCTTTAGATTCGATGTCGATCTTCAGATTCGATGTCGATCTCTAGATTCGATTTCGATCTTTAGATTCGATTTCGACTTTTTTTTCTTTTTCTAGGCTAAATCAGTGTTGAATGCAGGTATCAGAGTTTCCCCCAGGTTTAAAAAAGGGCAGGGCGCTACTGTTCTGAAAAGGGCACTTTTTACATTTTTCAGGGCGCTACTGTTCTGAAAAGGGCACTTTTTACATTTTTCAGGGCACTTTTTCATTTTTAAGGGCACTTTTATAGAGTTGAATCTAGTGGTTCAAAAAGTCGTGAAAAAACAGAAATTTCATCAAAAATTTGAAAAAAAGAAGAAAAAGGTAAATTTTGTTAAAAGATCGTAAAAAAACGGCAAATATTGTTAAAAGATCATTTAAAAACGGCCAGTTTTGTTAAAAGATCGCAAAAACAGCAGATTTTGTTAAAAGATCGCAAATAACGGAATATTTTGCTAAAAAAATCGCGAAAAAACGTCAAATTTTACTTCGAGTTGCCGGTTTTTGCGACTCATTTGACAAAATTTTCCGTTTAATCGCGATTTTTGGAAGAAATTTGTCATTTTTCCACAATCTTTTGAGGAAATCTACCGTTTTGTGAAATTTCGTGACGAAATTAGCCATTTTCTTTGCGAATCTCGCCGGAAATTAGTCGTTATTTCGCGATTTTTAACGAAACATGCCGTTTTTTAGTGATTTTTTGATGAAATTACCCGTCTCACGGGACGCGTATGAAGATATTTTTTGCGTTCCGTTGCCGATTTTTTGCGTAATTTTACGCGCCCTAGCGCGTTCGGATCATCGCTGGAGGGCTGCGTATTTCAAATGTGGGGCAAGAAGGGCGCTATTTTTTTGTTGAATGAATGACAAGAGGGGCGCTAGTTTTTGGATGAGGGACGAGAGGGGCGCTATTTTTCAAACTAAAGGGCAGGAGGGGCGGAGCGCCCCCCTGAAACCCTCTGGGGGAAACTCTGCACGTATTTTTCTGCGACTCCGGAGGAAGGCATCATGTTTTACAGCTTTGTAAGAGAGGGGGAATCGCAATTTGTGCATTAAAAAGCATAAAATCTCATAACTTCTGGGGGGGGGGGGTAATCCCTTGCGGGCCACCCCATTAATTCGACACTAGGTTAAATCGCTATATTTTTGTTTAGAAGTCCAGTTATTTGAAGTATTAGTTTATTATGTTTTATTTTTCACGCTCGTCTCTTCTAATCCCCCCCTTCCGCGTCAGTTTTAACTTACAGGGCCGTTCGAAATATGCATACAGTTTTTAAAATGTCCAATTCTCGATCTATTTTATTTTAGATCCGCATTTTAAATCCTTGACAAAGATAAATAAAGGGTCGCCCTTCCGCCCGTTTGGGGTTTATCTGCGCCCCGCCGGGGGGCATATTTTTTTGTTTCTTCTAAAGAAACAAAAAAATTTTTGAGGGGGGGGGGAGGCTTGCACCCTCCCCCAATATACATCTTAAAATTTCGCTCATTTAATTCTCTACCATTTTTAACTTAAAAGTTTAAGCTACATGGCACCCCCAGAGCTGTGGACCCCTCCCCCCCCTGTCGATCACTCATCTAATTTTGCTTATTTCTTCACTTCATTTCAATCTTTAAAAGGCTATAACTTTGCTTCCATAGGAGTTACAGTGATGAGAAAAATTCTAGTATAGCTAACCATTTCTCGCCGTTCTTTTTGCTATTCCAGTTTCCCGGTTTCCCCTATAGGACCTTTGGGGGGGGGGGCAGAGGGGTTTTTTCTCATTTCTTGATACAATATGTCTATTGAAAGCTTATGCTTCATACATTACAAATCTAGCATAAGAAATTTTCTCCCATCATTTCAGGTCACGTTACGGACCCATAATGTGTTAAAATTTTAATTTTTCAAACTTCAAAAAAAAAAAAAAAAAAAAAAAAAAAAAAAAAACATTGATACATATTAGTGAAACTGGGGTTCGAATCCGCAATCGTTTGATTGCACACGTAATCCCTAAGCTTATTGGCCACCGAGTACTCAGCAGCGCTATTATTTCTTTAGATTGTCATCTTTAAATTCGTAATATTTTTTGAATGGAATGTCCGATTTGAATAGTTCAAAAAGTAATCTACAGATATTGTAACAGGCATTAATACAAAATGATTTATTTGGATAAGGATTAAGGTATCGATAGTATGGTCTAATTTTGGTTGGTGTATTTATCGCGTTTTAAAATGTAAGAAAGTAGTTATAGTGAGTTAACTACAATAGCTGGACATATGATATCGCGCGTTTTTTTTTATAGAGATTAATATATTCTTTAATATTATAGAAACTTTCTTATTCATTTAAAAGTATTTCCTGACGATTCAAAATTATATATCCTAATGATTCAAAAAATACACAGGTAATTGTTCAAGGTTTCACTTCTATCGGCACCCTCAGAGTGCCACAATTTTTTTTTTTCATGTTCGCCGGTCCTACCGCCCCCCCCCCCCTTTCCTCACCAATCTTAACTTACAGGTTCGTTCAAATTATGACTGCGATTTTAAAAAAGTCTAATCCTCGTTCTATTTTGTTATAAATCCATATTTTGAAACCTCAACAAAAGATACATTTGGGCCGGGGTCGCCCTTCTGTCCGTTTGGGATTTACCTTGCCCGCCTGGGTGGGGGGCATATTTTTTGTTTTTTCCACACCATCTCATGTAACATCTCGTTATAAAACTTTCATTTCCTCGTTTTTTTCTGTTACTACCCCTCTCTCCTCCTAGTTACATGCTCTTGGCACTTTTTATAGTTTCAAAGAGTGCATGTTCCCCGCAGGCCACCCCATGAATTCCACACTACGTTAAACACCATATTTCTGTTTAGGATGGGTTATTAGTTAATTATGTTTTTTTTTTTCAAGTTCGTCCGTTCTAATCCCACGTCCCCCCCCCCTCCTTCCTCGCCAATCTTTACTAAATGGGCCGTTCAAAGTATGCATGCAATTGTTTAAATGTCCAACTCTCGTTCTATTTTATTGTAAATCCTCATTTTGAAACTTCGAGAAAAGATACATTTGGGCTATGGTCGCCCTTCCGTCAAGAGTGGGGTTTACCTGCCCCCTTGGGAATGGGGCATATTTTTTGTTCTTCCAAACTATCTCGTGTAACATTTGTTTGGCATTAGAAGAAAAAAAAAAGTTTTTTTTGTCTATACTCCTTGTTCCCCATCCTAGTTACACGCTCTTGGCACTCTTTATCCTCGGTTTAATGCCAAGTTACTCAGTGTTGTTATTAGTTGAGTTATGTCTCTCAAATTTGTCAAAGTTTTTGTGTAAGTGACAACCATAAGTGACAATCATTTTAAAATTTAAAATTCTTACTATCCGACTCTAAAATCTGCAATAGCTTAATTCTATGCTTCCCTAAATGGTGATGGGGGGTGGGAGGCGGTAATTACTGTCCTGCTGATTGTCTAAGTTTTGGAATTAGTAATTTGGATCTTCTCTGTGTGAACCTGAATATCGAAATATCGATTCTAGTATCGATTCTAGAACTGAGAAATCGATTCTTATTATGATCGATGTTGTTTTATACGATATCGATTTTAATCGATTTTCAAAATTTCCAGAATCGCCCATCACTAGTTTGATGTATACGTTTTGGATCTAGAACAGTTTTATTTTTACGCCAATTTTTTCGAATGCTTGATGGTAAGAAAATTCCAAATTTTTCCTCATCAGAAAAAATTACTGTTTTCCAAAAATCCAATGATTTACTTTTGTATGCGAAAGCGAATACTATGCGTTTTCGCCTATTTGTTTCGCTGATGAATGGATTTTTCCTTGAGGTTCTTCCTTTTAAATCTGCATTGAGAAGAATATTTTTTATTGTTTGAGGTATTACTCTGATGCGAGAAGATGTTGCAAGGTCTCCAGCAATTTTTTGAACCTAACGCATAGGATTTTTTAAAGCTTTTTTAACAACACTCCCTTTTTCCCTCATTGTTAGTTTGCTAAGAAATCCTGGTTTTCATTGAATTTCGATGCTTTTAATTTATTCATAGTTTTTCACTATACATCCAATAGTTGTAAATGGTAATTTAATAGCTTTTACAAATTCTTGTTGCGAATTTAAATTTTTATTATGCTCAATCATAGGGTTTCATATATCTAGAGGTGCCTCTCTAGTTTTAGGTTCTATACTCAATTACTTCAAGAGCAAATTAGATTAAATGTCAGACAAATATAATATGAACTTAAAAATTTTAACAGCTTCTGTAAAAGTAGTCCTTTGAACCATAAACACTATAAAACACAGTAGATATCAGGATGGAGAAATTTACAAATACTTTTTTTGCAAGAAATTTTTAAACTTTTCCTATTAGAAAATTATTTTACATCTTTATCGAAATTTTCTGCTGTGTTATTTAAAACGCACGGTAAACAGACTGTATTAAAATTATTTTTGACAAAATATCTGTTTTTATTTAGTTAAAAATTAAAAATTTTAGAGTGTACAAATACTTTTTTTGCTAACTGTATAAACTCATTAACATTCAATACATAATTTTTCAATTTAAAATAAGTTTTGCAGTGAAACAATTAAACACTAATATGGTTAACCCAAATGGAATTCGATCCACAGCGACAAAAGATTAAATTCAACCCGATCCGATACAGATTGCGAGTCGTGTCAAGTTCAGTTTGCCCGACCCGATGCAGCATTCTAATTGTCATCCAAGACTGCCCGACAAAACTTTAGTGTAAATTTTATCTTTTTTGTTAAAAAAATATACATGCGTTGAGTCATTCATATATCACCCTGTGCAGTCATATATATAGATTTTTATTTTAAGAAATTCGATATTTTTTTGGAAAGATCGGGTTTATCTGAATTTAATCTGCAAGAATCAAAATTCATTCAGAAATCGACTTGTACCTAGAATAATTACTTTATTCAATCTGTGTTTAATTAAAAAAAAAAAAAAAAAAAAAAAAAAAAAACTTTATATGTTGACCCAATTTGACGGGGTCGAATTTCAAAAGTCAAAATATTTTCCCCGACGAAATCGAATTTTGACCCCGATGGGGGGGCCAGGTATGCCCGACGGGGGGGGCATATGCCCCCCGCCCCCCCCCCCTCTGGCGCCGCCCTTGCAGGGGAGTCGCTTGGTTAGCGCGCGATTCTCTTGTGTCGGAGCGTCTTTGACGCCTGGAACGAAGCGAGTCGCCAGTAAGAGCCAATGAAATGCTTGGGAATTCAAATGAAGGTAAAGACTCTTCTCGAACAGCCAATGAAATGCTAAGAAAACAAAAAAACGCAGGCGATTTTTGTCGCTTGCAATTTTTACGTATAATAGCACTTTAAGAAGGAAACAAATTCTTTAACTTTTCTTCCTGAAAAATTTGTTGAAATTATTGAACTGGTGCTATCATAACACTAACACTATCCTAGAAAAATCTTATATCGGGAGAATAGTTGCTTCTCCTGGATTTTGAAATTTATCTAAATTTCCTTTCATTGTCATGATTTTCGAAAAATATAATTTATTTTTCTTCAGTGATTTAAAACAAGAGGGAATATAAAATTTTCATCAGGGTGGAGACGGAGAGCCTTTGTTTTTCTGGAAAATAAAATCGTGTCCCTGTCTGTATTTAGTTTTGCTAGCACTCATTCCACAGCGTATGAGATTTTAAAGTTTGCACGCTTTTATGGTTTATATGAAAAGATTGCGATTTTTTGCCACATTCTACTTTTTTCATTGGTTTATGCATCTTTTTTTTTTTTTTTTTTTTCTAAATCAAAAGACAATTTTCGCAGTAGAAGTCTAATAAATCTGTAAATACAAATAGAGAAAATATAAAAAATAGTTCCGCATTCGAGAAAAAGTAAAAATCGAACAGTATGCCCAGAGTTGACAAAGAAAAATAACACTAATGTCCATTGATATCAGAGATGGGCAGTATCGAAAATACATGTATTTGAAATACATTTTCAAAATACATTTGTATTTTGTATTTTGTATTTTAACCTGACTAAACGAAAGTATTTTGGTAATGTATTTTGAAATGATTTTTTCAAGTATTTTGTATTTTGAAAATACATTTCATACTCAAAATACATTTCTGTAGATTTCTAGCTTAGACATCTGCTTCGTTAAAACCGCAGGTGTAAAATTCAAAAAAGAATAATACGAGCCTGTCTGTTTTGTTTTGTCTTATAGGGTTTGTTTCTGAAAGCTAATGCAAACATACTTTACAACTACTGATACGATAAGGATTAAAATGAATGGTTCTGTTTTACTTGGGCATTTTTGCTGAACTGTTACAATTCTAAAGTTCTAGGTTTTATAATTATAGCGTTTCTTAGAGAACGACAAAAACTACTGTGTGATAAACAGGAAGAATTATTTATAATTTTGCTGTGTGTAGTGGTTTTTAAAGAAACATAGAAAAAAAAGTAATGTAGATGTAGAAAGAAATAAAATTTAATGTTTGTGTCGAGAAAGAACGCCTGATATTTTTCCAGCTTCAAATGATAATGTATCAAAAGAATTACTAAATTGCGACAAAACACGTTGTGCTATACTATATGGGAAAATTTTTAAAAATAATTTCTGTCGATAATAATGGCAGTTGTTAAAGAAGCATGACAGATGTGAAAAACAAGATGTATCATTACAAGTGGAACTTTTGAAGCAAGAATCAACTTTAAAACAAATCTAATGGTAAGATTTTTAATTTTATACTATTATAAATTGATCGAAACATTATTTTTTTAATCCTTTTGTATCTATTTTAACAAAGTTCGGCTAAATTTTAAGTTACCCGTGATGTTCATTTGCGAACGAAATTTATTATACAAGTAGTTCTATTTATTGATATACAGTTCAGATTTTCATTAATTGTATTTTCGATTGAGTACATCAAATATTGGATTTTTGATTATAGACCTGATATTTATTTAGCGTGAATTAAACTCGCAATTAAACTTTTTTTTTACTCATTTTATGTTTCACTTTATATTGTTTAAAATAAAATAGCACACTGAAAATATAAACTGGTGATGGAAAAAAAAAAAAAAAAAAAAAAATGAAGTACGAAACCTAAGTATGATTCTTTTTTGAGTTTCTATTGTAAACGGAAATTTTACAGATGAAAGTTTTAATATCAATGAGAATGTTAATTCGGTTAATTACAAAATTATCCCCCTTTAGAAGAATATTTAAGATTTTCAATATGCGGGCATGTACATATATTTGTTTAGACTAAAATTTACAAAAGATTAATGAAACATCATTTTGTATATTGAACAGATTTATAAGCATAGAAATTTATTCATTACTAATTGTGAAGTTATTTATGTATCCTGAGTATCCCGAAATTATTTTTGTATCAACCGAAATAAATGTTCATTGTGCAGAGATTTTCAAAGCGTTTAACATTTAACCTGCAAATTAATCAAAAGAATATCAGTAAAAGATTCTTTCAGAGATAGTAGTGCATTCATATTTAAATAAAAATAGCAATTTTTAATTTGCAATCATTATTACAAATATAGCATGCTTATGTTTAAATACATCTTTACAATAAAAGTGACGGAAAATTACATTATGAGTATTTAAAATATTTTTAATAGCGCCGTGAGAAAGGGGGGAGATGAGAGTGTCGCCCTGGGCGCGGAAATTGAGGGGCGACAAATTTATATTACCAATGTTATTTTTGGTCTATTACAAGGAGAAGTTGGGTAGGGGGGTACGCCAAATTGAAACTACCTCGGGCGCAGTTTTTTATTCGCACGTGATTTGCGTGATATATTTTTTTTTCATTCAAGTGGGCTCTTTTTTCAAATAAACTACTTTAAATGTTTCAGATTTTGGAAATTTTGAATATTTAACAGGTTATATCTGCTAACAGCAACAATATCTCCTTTCAGTACTATATTATTTAGCTTGTCTTAATAGTGTACTTCATATTATATAAGAAAAACTTTGGGATATTATAGCTTAAATAAGATATTAAGTGGGGAAAATGGACAAAAACGTCATTTTGACTTACTTTGTGGCAACATAACAATGGAAAATAACAATGTCCCATGAAAACAAATAAATCTTAATAAGCAGGTAGTATTATACTAATAGTTTATGCCAAAAGAATTTTGGGATGTTTTTGCTTGCCAGAGATGTACCACTCCAAACATACTGGCATTTCATTTTTCGTGAAAATGATATTCACAGCCTCGAACTTTGATATTTTCTATTTAAAAAAAGCAATTTTTTCAGTGGTTCAAAATTGCACATTATTCATTAAAATATGATCTGCTTCAATATATAAAAAAAATCAAGCAGATTAAAAAATACAACTATCATATTTTGTCTGATTTTCAAAAAAAGGGCTTTTAAAAATCATATTGTAGAGGAATTTTGATCAAAAATACTTATTTTTTTTCTATATTTATAGATTTTCTTTTTAAAAAGCACTTTGGACTGCGATATTTATTTTAAAATGAATCTTTATTTTTATGTAAATGTTTTTGTTATAATTAAGGCTGTTCTTAGTCAAAAAGGGCAACTTTATGACCTATACTTTAATTTATTTTTGTTTGGAAATGCTTGAAACTAGCAGATGCAGAAATTATTTAATGGCACTCATTTTCCCATAATTTGCGAATACAATATATTTTTCAGAAGAAAGTGTCAAAGTTGGAGTTTTGAACCGAATTTCCTCACAAAAGGAGAATAACCACTCAAACAGTGTTGAAAATCGTGCTTGTCACGTGATCAAAATCATTTATAACTCAACATATAATTTATTGATAAAAAAAATGGAAAATTCAGCTCGATACCAAATCGCTTCCATAGTCAAGCCTTCCAATTTTATATCTTTCCGTTAAAAAATGGATTTGTAAATGTGTCAAAACATTTTGCTCTTGTTGAGCAGAGCAGATAGGAGCAGCTGTAATATCATTTTATCCCTTGGAAACTTAAAAGTTGAAAAATTCTATACAGTAAAATCTTCTAAGACGCATTCGCACAGGATAGGAGAAAAAATACATTATAGACAGGTTTATTTCTTAGCAGGAACATAGCTTGTTCTAAATGTATTATATTCCTTTTTCTTGTTATTGTTATTATTATTATTATTATTATTATTATTATTTTGTATGAATCGATACATTTCCCGTTTAAGATAGGATTTATAGACTTATTCATTTTCAGAGTTCTTTTGCTGTGCTTTAATTTTATTATCCAGAAATATGCTTACTATTCATAAAAAAATAATAATTTTAATGGTAAAATTACAGCAATTTAAAAATAAGTACTTTTTTTTTTTTTTTTGAAAAAAAAAATTGTTGGGTCGGGCCAGATTTTACTAATTTTTCCCATAAGTCGACCGAGAGGGAATGAGCCAATGATTTCCATATGGGCTGGATCGAGACCTATACAAATATTTTTGACTATTGCAACTAATGCTCTAGGAGGAATGAAGCCCAATCCCAGCCCGATCTGGAAAGAATAAGTCAGGCCCGGCCCGAATCTGCAGAAAAGAAAAATAAAGCTCGGGATCCGAAAGAGTGATGACGAGGCCCATCTGAGTCTACCTTTCTGGAAAAAAAAAACAATGTCCGGCCCGAACAGGCCCGGAACGACTGAAGAGCAGGTCCGGCCAGGTCCGACTCGAGTGTCGTGAATTAAAATTGGCCAGCTAACTGTGCCGGACACGGCCCATGTAAACCTCTTATCTCATAGACATTTTTTTTTTTTAATTTTCAAATGTATTTTGTATTTTGAATGTATTTTGAAAATACATGTATTTTGTATTTTGAACTTTTTAAATTTGAAAAGTATTTTGTATTTTGTATTTTAGGTTGTAAAACTAATGTATCTTGTATTTTGTATCGAAAATGATTTTTTGATGTATTTTGCCCAACTCTGATTGATATGCATTCTAAATAGGAGACATTGATTACATCTAAACATTGATAGGTATTCTAAACAGTTTATTTAATGTGTTGCATTCTTTTTTCCAGGTGTTTTTGCAGTGCCATTCTACTCCATCTCTTCAAAACTCTTTAATTCGAAACTCCAGGTAAGATGTCCTTCATTATCACACTTTCATACAAGGACAAGGTGAGTCAAAAAAGTTCTGTCGATGCGTGCATCAGTAAATGATTCTTACATTTAGTGACGAAAATTTTTTATACTCCTTGAAAATAATATCCGTCGTTTAAAATCCTTTTGACATTAGTTGTGTAGTGTTTCAGTTCCTGAAAACTGCGGGCATAAGTCTTATTTTGATATGGCATCGAGAAATTTTATCGTACCGGTTTGGATTGTGGGAATATTGAATATTGCTTTTGTTCTCTTTTTAGAACCACTTTAATGGTTTAAATTTGAAACCTTACACATATCTGTCGTGGACCACGCATGTTTTGCCGTGTATATTTCGTAATATTTAACAGGCATATAAGGTTCCTTGTGACATTAAAAATGACTTTCAAAGCACCATAACAGTGTAAATATCTTTTACTTACCCATCATACGTAGTATAAGAAATCTTGCAATCGTTTTGAAAATCGAAAAATTTTTTCTGACGGATTTACACGTTTTAGATAGTGGCGATTCCGAAAAACATATTTTTAGAAAAAAAAAATTGCCTTCCGTCTGTCTGTCTGTAAACGCTCTATATCCCGAAAAATTGAGATAGACTTGAAATTTTGTATGTAGTTAGTATGTAAGAATGGGACGAAGCCTATTTAATACCAGCAACCTCGATCATCTGGAACTATTTTTTTCGGACTCTCGAAAAATTCGCTCTGGTGAAAGGCATGTAAAAATTTTCGAATGTTTTTGCTCTAAGGAATGGTCGTAAAAGGCAATAAAATAACACACATTTTGCATGCAGAACGAAGTCGATCGGATTATTAGTTGCCGAGATATTTGTAATCCTGTTTTCCACATTCTTCGATTTTTCATGACCCTGTATTTCATTCAAATTTCAATTCAGAGGTATATTTTAATTGAAAATGAGACGCTTAATCCAACGCAGTAAACTGTTAGTTTTTATTATTATTATTATTTTTTTTTTTTGGAGTTATAAGGATGTTTCTTTTACGCAGTTCGGTATTACTTGAGTAGTTTGGCGTTTTATATAATTTGTCGAAATTGGTACATCAGCAGTCCTTTAATAGAGCATTACTATGCATGTTAACACTATTTAAATTTTGTTTTTGAATTGCAATGCATTGTATAAATAGTTTTCAGATGTTTTATTTTCATATGCCTATCCATGATGGGTAAGTATTACGGTGGCCCCCCAACGACTATTATATTATGGAGTGGCCAAAAAAGCAAGCATAGATAGATCCAATGAACACACTTTAATGAATCGCATAACGAACAAAATGTTTTGATTATTAGCGCAGATCTGTGCTGCCGCCTCTCGGTCTATGTTATTAAAAATAATGATATTTACTATTTCCCGCTGCCTTTTAACGTAGATTTATGAACTTACTGTTTTATTACAGTCCTTTTCGATTTTATTTTTCTATTACAGGTTATTTTTCATTGCAGCACTCGTATGGCTTCTATTCCAAGTGGCATTAGAAGTTTTGTACTGTGTTTCATTTCCACAAGAGAGGTTGGAAATGTGAGTATTTTTTTTTTCTCTGCATATCAGTACTATAATATGGGAAAATTATTCATGTATCACAGTAGCTTATGTTCAAGCGGTTTTCAAAAAGATGAAATATATTTTAAAAGCGTGAAAAAAAAAATCCAACTTTTTTTTGTTGTACATATAGATCTATTGTAACAAATCTATTTAGTGTATTAAAACTAGAGTCGCATGTCATTCATTCAGTTAAAAAAAAAAAAAAAAAATGGTGTCTTGCAAGTGAGTATGCACAAAAGAATGAAATCAATCACAGCACTCTCTAGCTTTTTATTGGTTGAATTCCGCAATAAAGTTGGTTTATTTTATTCATTTCCTGATTGGTCCAAATTAAATGTCCAAAAATGGAATACTTCTGTTTTTTTATTTTACTCGTTTTCTGGTAGCAGGTCCAAGTTTAATGGCCAAAAATGGCATACTTCTGTTGCCACGATGACAAAAAGAGTAATTAAAACTTAAAAGAAAAAATAATAATAATTTAACAACAAATTGTGATGGAGATTTTAAACAAATTTCATTAAAAAATTCATTTTTTCCTCTAAACAACGGTGTAAAAATTAAAAATTTGCGATTTTTTGAAGTTGAAAAATTTGCACTTCCGAAAATCGTAAAACTGAAATTTCATTTAAAATTTGTTTGTGATGGGTCCAGGAATATTGATGTTTAATCCATGTCGTATGTAATATGAGGCGTTCAGAAGTCAGTCTGATTAACTCCATCCAATAAAAATGCACATTTTAACCAGTTAAAGTTGTATATCTATAAACTACTGTTTTTTAATCATTGGTCTTAGAATATTAATATTTAATGCATGGTTACGTATAATATAAGACTCGTTATGATCATCCTAAAAATAATGTTTAATATTATTATTATTAATTTAAATGCAGAATTTATTTATAAATCTTTAAAATTTTAGTCTTTGAAAATATCATTTTCCAAATAGTCGTTGTAATTTATTAAATTACAATTAGGTTTTATTATTATTATTATTATTTTCCAAAGCAATTTGTATCATTTAGTAACAGATCTTATTTTTTAACATCCGAATTGCTCCAAGCTTCTTTTAATAGAAACCGAAATCCTTATAGGGGAAAAGGACCAACTTATAGCTCGTTAAAACACATTGTTTGATTAAAAACTGCAGTTAATTATAAATTAATGAAAAATGTCTCCGGACAAAAGTCTCGCACCGGTCGGCTGGTTATAAATATTTTACAAAATCCCTATAAATACCGAAATACTTTATAAATTTTAATAGACTATATCTTTCTAAAACATACTGAATAAACACAGAAATTTTCTAATGTATATCGTAAAAGAAAAAAGAAAAAATAGAAACCGTACCAAGGTGAAATTTTGATTAATTTCTGATTTGGGACATCACAGAAGATTGATGTTTGTGTTCTATTTTGCAGCTTTGGAGAGAGATGTAAATATGTGTTTATGGCGATCAAGATGCTTGGTTTAATTTTGGTTCAAGGCGTGAATGTTGCTGTGATCATCAATTACTGTGTGCAGTGTGAAACCCTCATTCTATACATCAAAGGCATTTGCTTGAAACTCCATGAAAAGTCGATGGAAATAAAATCAGCCATGCATGTATGTTTCTGTCTTTTCCTTCATTTAACTTAACTGATTTTTTGCATGTAAAGAATGAATTTTGTAATCGATATTTCACTCGCTTTCAAATAGGCTAGAATTATAATAAATAAATAAATAATCTAAATAAATAAATAATCAAAATAAATAAATAAATAAATAAACAAATAAATAAATAAGAAAAAAATTATAAACAAATATGTAAGGCTGAATACAATGCAACAGTTTAATAGTACTAAAAAAAGTTTTTAATATTAAAATATGTTTTGTAGGATCAAAAACTGTGCATAGCAATTTAATCATCTTTTTGGAGACATATACTATTTTGGACTCGAATGTGCAGTATCTAATCACAATTTTTTAAAGTTTTATTTTTAATTTTTATTCGAAGTTTTATTGTTTGAATACAGAATTAATTGAAATTTTGAAAATCAATTTTTACCTTACCGTTACCAGATTTAAAAAGTCCAAATAATAATGTTTACAAACACATATCAATAGAAAAATATTTGTATTCGTGAATTTTAAAAAAGAAAAAAAAAACTTTAAAGTAATTAAAAAAGCATTAAATGGGAGGGAGTAGGGGGATTGTGTATATATTTAAAAACATTTTTTTACAGAATTTCCATACATTACATTTTTAATTAACACTATAATGATCACAAAGCTGCCATGACCGTCCGACGTATTAATTGTGCCCGTCCACCCGAAGCCCACTTATCGATGCCTTAAACATATTAAATTTGTCTTATAATTTTATTCTTAAAAATTTCTTCTAAATTTATATATTTTCGGTATAAATGCTCAAAACTACCTTCTAGTTAATGCACAGGTAAAGCGTGTTATCTTACAAGGAAGGTCACCACATTGCCATACCCAGAAAGTTCTGAAAAAAATAGCAGAATGTTCTTCTCATGTTGTTAGATATGTTTCTAAAAGAAAATTCGGCGAAAACCCGGCAGAATGTTCGTAAAAAAATAAACATTTCGTTTATTTGGCGATTTATCGTCGGTTGGTGAAAAAATAAAATTTCAAAGTATTTTTTATGTCAAATTTTTTTTAAAGGTGTTTCATGTTGAAGTTGTTTAAGGAAATTTAATATAAATAACTTTAGTTTTGTCAATTTTAGTTTGTTTTAACTATAATTTCGTCATAATATACTTATAATGAAAAATTAACTATGAAATTTTATGAATTAAATTTAAATTAATTAATAATTCTTCAATCACAAAATTAAGTCTAATCCATTTGAGCACTGTCGATTAAATTTTGTTGCTATGGAAACGAAAACTTCTCTGATATTTAAATGCATTACTGCGGCATTCTTCATCTGGATTTTATTTTGTCACGCGCTTAAATATATGAAAATATATTTTTCAATATGAAAATATTTTTTATACATGAAATTATTTTTAAAATAATAAAATTAAATAACTGCAGCTAAAGCAACATAATTATGTATAGTACAATAGCTATATGTGTCAAGCTCTCTCATTGCTCAAATTTAAATTCATTAAATACGTGCGTGTAAATATTATTTACAGCATTCTAAAAATTGATTAACAAGCAATTTTCAGGAACATTAAAATCGTTTTGCTTTTGGCGAGGAAAAATACTGCTCGCCAAATTGCATGACGCTTTTGCCTTTTCGCGCCAAATATTCGAAAGTATTTTATTTTTTTATGGACTTTTTACTGTGATTCTGCCGCTAAATTTTCCTGATCCCTTATAACATACATAAATAGTTTAATTAGTTTTTAATATCACACATCCAATGCAATGTAAAATGTATAATATTTCAATTAGCAATGATACCAGGCAGATTGTGCAATGTTGCTATGAGACACTAGTAGTTGATGGGCTAGATGCCCAGTAGTTTCGCTATCTGTACCACCTAATCTGTTATGTACCAAAATCATCAACGCTGAAATTAGAAAAAATGTGAAGGTGACTTTCGGACTATTAACAAATAATGATAGTATTTGAACTGCGTTTTATAAGTGCTTTGTTTTTCTACCGTTTGTGAAATTTACTTTCATGGATCTGATAAAACTGAAATAAGACTTTCAAATGTATTTGTAAGCATTCAGATTTCTGAATAAAACTTCTACTTCATATATATATATGACATTGCATTTAAACTTTTTTTTCCAGGAAATTCTGGGCGTCCGAGAATACATAAGTTCATTAAATGGAAATGTAGCTAAGATGATGGCACTTTTGATAGTTAATTTTGCAGAACTCACTATATTAGGTACCTATTTCATTCATTTCTGCATTTTTTTTCTAAAATAATTAAAATATTTCAGTAGTATATGGTACCTACTATGGAACACTTTTTATATTCCACTAAACGCAAATATTTAACGATTTTTGTAAGATTTTCATCAAAAAGTTTGTCTGTCTAAATATAGAGGATGTAACTATTTTAGTACGATTTATCGAGTAAATGATGATAAAAAATGCATGATTTGCATTGGTTGGATATTTTATTTTTTCTACTAAATTATGTAAAGACGAAGTTTTAAGAAAGGGTTATGGAATAAAGAATCATGATTATAAATAATAACGTAATCAATTGAGATGAAATATTTATCAATTTTAAATGCTAATATTTAATTATTGTAGTGATGAAAAAATTTTGCCTGACGCCCTTAGTTTACGAAATGCTAATAAACAATCTTCCTCTAGGATAATCTTGATAGGAAAAGCAAAGAGCTGCATTGTATAATATTATTATCAATTGCATTACATTGAAGTCTGAAATAAAAGTTAAATGCTTTTTATCCTATGTTTTAATAGATAACCAATTCTTTTTACTTATAGTTATAAATACTAATCTGGTAGTTTGATATTTTCATAGTTCGATAAAATTAAAAAAAATAGTTTGTGTCGAAATGAACACATCTTTGACAGCAAGAAATTTATTTTGAATTTCAGTAAATTTTATTTAGGGGTTTGAAATTTTCATAGATCGATAAATGGCCCATTCGATTATTGTAAGATTTATCGTGCAAAAGGTTATAGAATAATTGCATGATTAGCATTAGTTGGATATTTTTTTATTGTTTCTATTATTTTCGATTAATATTTTAAAGTTTAATTAGCCTCCCCTCAGCTTTTTGTGGGCTTGGGACCACCGGAAATAGTGCGGCAGCTTTAGAGGATAATTAAACTTTAATTTTTGAAAATTAAATAAATATTTTATCCTCTGTAATTCCCACCGCGGTTGAGTCGCGATAGGAATTACCAGTCCATTTTCTAGAAATCTAGTCCATATTCAAGTCAAGTCCGTGATCTATTTAAAATAATATTTCCAGAAATCGAGTCCATTGTCAAGTCCATGATTTTAAATCATCTTTACATTAATCGAATTGTATTTCCATTTTTCTTTTTCATGAGGATACAGTTCGAAGGCTGCTAATATCTTAGGAAGGAGCCTTCTTAATTCTGTATAAGATTCTCCAGTGAATAATAATTTCTGATATTCACCAACATCTTTACAAAACTTTCTTAAATTTTGTTCGCAAGTGCTTTTCATCTTTTTTATATTGTTTTGTTCCAAAAACTTCTCAAGAAAAATCTGCCAGTTTTCTCTTTTTTTTAACTTTCTGTGTTTTTCTTTTAGATCGCATAATATATATCCCATTTCAAAGCATTTCCAAACGGTAATTTGCTTAGAAAAATAATAATTCAAGAAAGCATTTTTGGCATTTTCTAAAGTATCATTCCATGACAAATTATCAGGTAGATCAAACTTCACATTATAATTAAAACGATTATAATTCTCTTCAAGTTTTCGTAATAATTCTTTCAATTCATCTGGATCAAAACTTGATCCAATTTTTTTTCTTTCTTTCATCAATTGATTATAAATCAAAACGACTTTACCTTCAGTTAGGAAATATGATTCTTCGTAGACGGGTATATCCTCTCTGCATCTTACACATTCTTCTATGTAATTTTTAATTATACTATTGAAATCTCTTATTAAAGCGGACATCTTTCTTCGGCAGTGGTCAGCTCGCAAATAACGAAAAACATGATGAAAACAGGAAACGACTAATCCGCAAATAACGAAAAACATGATGAAAACAGGAAACGACTAATCCGCCTACGCTTTACTCTAGAATGTTCTTCAGAAACAAAATGGCAGCGGTTTGACATTTCCTAGAAAAGAAATGAGGGCGATCTCAGACAGGAAATGCGCTGCCGACATTGACCTTCGCCAGTGATTGTCATAAAACCAGAGCGCTGAATAGAGAAAGAAAACGGAAATTTGAAAGATACTTGCAAATAATAATAGCATTCGGAGATTTTAAATTTATCATAAGTATTTTAATACTCTTAAAGTATGTTTGAAAAAGGAAGGCTATTTAAGAAATGGTTAGAGTAATTGAAAGATTTATAAACCTTTTTATTTTTCGTCTTTATTCAAAAGTACTCTCAATTCATTAATAAATCGTATTAAAATATTTTTTAATTCGAAAATTTCATCCATTAATTTTTCTCTGTTCGGTAGTTCTTCTTCATAATAATGACCAAATTTTTTATTTAATTCACCCAGTTGAACGGAAAGAATTTTTTTCCATTTATCGTTGTAAAAATTATCTGGTAATTGATCAAACTTATATTCAATGAGATTACAAAAATCTAGTTTATGCATATACTTTTCTAAAAATCTTTCACCAAATGTTTGAAAACGGGTTATTAATAGCCAATTAAGTCCTTCTTCCAATGTGCACATAGTATTTTCTGCCAACTGTTGAAATTGAGATACTTTATGTAAATCTAATTTTTCATGATAGGTTTGAATAAATTCGTCACTTAAGGTTTGATATTGAGATATAACAACCCAATTTATATAATTCGAATGTTTTAATATAAATTCCTCAGACAGCTTCTGATTTTTACAAACTAAATTCCAGTCTAATTCTTCTTTATATTTTTCTATAAATTTTTCCGAAAGTTTTTGAAAAATGCATATAACATTCCATTCGATATAATCTATGAGTTCTTCCATAAAACATTCGGATAATACGGAATATCTACAAACTAACTTCCAATTGAGTTTATCCTTCAAATTTCGAAGGACATCTTCGGATAAATTTTTCGTCTTAGAAAATTCGTCCCAGTTGATATCCATTTAATAATGAAATATTTTTAAAAAGGAATTTTTTCAATATGCATCCAAGGTTTTAAGGTAACTGGAAAATTACTTTTGGATTTTATCAAAAATGTAATCATGTCACCACTTTTTCCATAATCAAAACGAGTTAAGGAATAATCATCAAACATTTCTCCGCTTAAAATTATTTTATCTTCGATTTTTAGTTCTAACTCTGTAGCCCTATTTTTGCCGATTAAACTATTATATATTAAATATATAGTAATTTTCATATGCATATCTGTAGATAATCGCATATCTTGATCCAGTAATTTAGAACTCATCATATCGAAATTTACTTTGGTAAATTCTTTTCCTGTAAAAGTCTGAAAATCCTTCACTGTAACCCAGATATCTTTACTGTCTACATATATTTTATTGACTATGTCTTTATCGTTTTCGGGTTCTGGAATGTTGGTAATTATTTTATTTTTTGCATCAAATTTATCATTCTTTAATACTAATGCATTTTTTTCTAAATATCGTTTATTCACAACATTTTTATCATCTTTTGGATCTGCGACGTTTCCTATTCTTTTTCCTTTGGCGTCGTAAGCTTTTCCTTCGATAAGATGTAAAGTGTTTTCATCCAATTCTTTAATTCTCTTACCCGTTTCTTCGGTGAAGGTTAAAAAATTACTATCGTAATTAATATTATTTTTCTCTATAAAATCTTTTAGTTCAAAATGATTGTTTTCTATTTTATTCAAAACAAAACTTTTAGTGGTTAAATCTAAATCATCGATTGGATTTGAAGCATTTTTTAATATCTTATTATCCATATCGAAATTTCCATCCGGCGTTAATTTAAAACCGATACCTGGAGGTCCTACAGCGCCTTTTTGTACAGGATTATCATACGGTGGATAATAAACAGCCATTTATAAAGACTAAAAAATGTTATTCTCCTAACGTTTTAATCATAGTAATTTCTTTTTTATTCATATTTAATATACATTTCTTCCTTACTTCTAAAATATAGTAAAATACATATTCTTTGGTTGTTTCATTTTCTAATTTCCAATTGAATTCTATTCTCAAATTTTCAAGAGTGGTATAGTTGACATGATTTGACAAATCAAAATGAATTATGGGATATAATTTACCAAAATCTGAGTAGTTTACCATACAACCGGTTTCTGTGTTTAGATTATTGAGCCTGATTCCAGAAAAGATTCATATAATCTATTATATTCTTTTTTACCAAAATCCATAGTATATCGCTCTGCTGGTAATGGCGATCTGTTAATCATCAACCAACATTCGATCATATTCAAATTATCAAATATCATATTATTTTTTTAGGATTTTCATTTCTTTCGAAATATTGCGGTATGACGAATAATCTTAAAACTTCATCGGATGTAGCCGATATAGAATCGGAACCGCTTTTATATTTATTAATAGGACTAGATCTGTTAATTTCATACTGATTCCAGTTTATTTCTATATCCGTATTAGATAATTTTAATTCATTATAGAGAATCTCCGCTCCATTTTTAAAGTCGACGTATCTCACCCACAGAGCTATGTCTTCAATTTCTACTTTATAATCTGGATTTGCAACGTCTGTGTAAATCATATTTCTACTATCGTCTCTTTGGAATTCCAGTCTTATTATGAAACCAGAAATGGCTTTTTTATATTCTGCGACGAAATCAAAAATTTCCTTTAAAGGCGTCCATGTTGTAACTGAATTACTATTTTTCGACAATTCCCATCTTTTTTTAAATCCTTTATTGTAGTTTTCATTTTTTACAATTTTTAATTTATTGACGATATCTGTTACAGGGGTGGTAGCCGTTATCGTACCATCGCTTTCAAGTAAACTTTTATTTCTATCAGCACTATCACTGGTATCTGGATAAAATCCTATATTGGTGGCTTCTGATGTTGAATAATCTCTGGTATAATCCTTCAGTCTCTTAACCTGCAGAATGTAAGAGTGATAGTCTCCAACTGATTCGATTATTTGTTTACCTATCTGAAGTTTTACGCCTTTCATAGAACATACAGCTGCGACATTATCGTCGTTTATAGAATCGCCATTGGATTTTATAATTTTCCACTTTGTCTCCAGATAACTCTCCGATAATGAAATAGGATCATTGGTATCAGTAATTTCGAAATGAAACGTCGTATTTTCTTTTTTGTCATTATGGCTTGTACTAGGCAATCTTATTTTTTTTAATTCGCTACTTTTTATATCGTTATTATAATAATAATGAGTATCTCTCAGATCATAAATTTTTTCCATTTATTTAGGAAGAATTTTTAGACCTGTTCCTTTCATCTTTTTTGAAAATATTTCTTTCAATATGTCAGCATCAGTCAATTTGTCAACAACTGCTTTTTCATTCAAATCTACTTTTTTAGATTTAAAAAATACTTTTCCTTGAATTCTTTTACTTTTCCTATATAATCTGTGTTGATTCATTTATTTATTGTGAAAATTTAGTTAATATCAATTGATATATTTTTTCAACATAGTCTTCTTTTTCCTCTACGACTCTAAAATTATACTCAATTAAACCTTTATTTAAATCAATTAATTCGCCATTTTGATTCGTAACTGTCATCCTTATTCTACGAATTGAATCCCTATTTTTCACAGGATAATATATTAAATTATTGAATTCTTTCGAAATGATAACACCCGGTACATCCCTCGGTGTAAAAGAATAAATAACTTCTGAATTATTCTGGTTGATTAAAGATCCATTCACTACATCACAATGGATATATATAATGTCGTTTCCGTTTGTTATATCCGCTATAATTTTCACCTTCTATTACAGTCTCTTCATCTAGACTTTTATAAACTTTTTTTTCAAAGCCTATTAACTTATGAAAATCGCTTTTTGTTAAGTCGATATTCCAACCTTTAGTTAATTTAATAAGCATTTTTAGTCTAGATTGTATTCTACCAAATTTTACCGGAGGATCGTCTGAAGCAAACGCTTTCATTACATCTATATTTAAATCTTCAACATTTTTATTACCATAAGGAATAGTGATAGATTTAACATTATTCTCATCTGTGTACACGTCAAACGTATTAGTTTTATCTGTTATGTTAAACCATGAAACTGTCATAGTAAAAGATTGCAATGCTAATTTTTTTAATTTAAGAGGTTTAGGAAATTCAACAGTGAAATCCTCTGATTTTTCATGACTTTTTGGTTTCAATTTGATCATTTATTAGACAGAAAAAAAGCTGGCGATTTAAAGATGAAAAACAAGCTCTTCGTTATAATCGCTAGGCTGTTGAGTAAATGAATTAAGTACACATTCTGGGCATTTACCTTTATTTCTTTCCTTTATATATTTCATACAAAATAATCCACAGTTTACAGATGTAGGTTTTTGTAAAAAGCTGTCATTGTGAGCTATATTAATTTTTTTATTGGAATGTTTAAGAAATTTCATAATATTTTCAGGAATATATTTTTCTTTGAGTTTAATATTTTTATATATATATTCCCCAAAAGGATCGAAATATTCTACATAATTATATTTCGGGTCATTATAGTAACAAACCCAATGTGTTCCAGGACCCGTCGAAATATCTAAATTAATAATCCCACTTTCAAAATTTCCAATCTTTTTAGGAAGTAAATCGGAAGAGAAAACACCTCTGAATCCTTTTTCATCTTTCATATTTTCTTTAATCGTTTTATCCGATATACCCAATTTTGTTATCGGGATTTTTTTTTTTAGACAGGAAAGCTGGCCTTTTTTTAAGACCAGATCCTTTGTTTTCCCAAGGTTGAAAAACTCCAGATCCTGAAATTTTATCCAGGATTTTTTTAGTTCCCCAACCCGCCGCACCACTCGCAGCACCGAGTCCTAGTGATGTTAATATAGGAATTAAAAAGGGTAAAAATCCACCGTTTTTATCTAATTGAGTTTTGCTTATATTTATTCTTTTACCTTTACGAATCTGATTAATCTGTGTTTTAGTTAAATACATCTCAAAATTAGGAGTTTTAGAATTGTCTATCTGCAGTGTCAGTTCTTCTTTTTTTCTGAGAGCTGATTTCAATTTACTAATCTGCCCGTCACTCAAATGAATCTTCTTTTTTACATAACTCATTTATTAGGCAGCAAAAAGCTGACGCTTTCAAAGAAGAAATTGGTTGTGTAATCGTTCTTTATCTCCGTTAGTTATTTTTTTAGCTTTAATGAGTTTGTCTATTAGTAGTTTGATTTCATTTCTTAATTTTTTCGACTTGCTACCTTGACAAACTTTATCCAATAATTCAGACAGTAAACCTAATCCTTTCCCCACTTTCATTACTTCGCTACCTCGAATTGTAGTTAATCTAGCCATATATTTTTGTAGCTCCCCTTCGTTTAATTTAACAGCGTTTAATTCATCCTTTTTCTGACTTAATTCCTCCTCTGAAAGATTTCTAGCCCTATTAATTGTACTTTGTAAGTTGCCTTTTTTCCTCGATAATTCTTCTTTTAACTGCTTTGCCTTTGTATACATTTCATCTAATTTTTCTTGATTGTCTAGGAGTTTCGAAGGTCTGTATAATTGTACAGATTTTAAATAATCTGTATCTAAATATTGATCAACATTATAAGTAAATAGCGGTTCTTTATATAATCCTTGGACATCTTCGATCGCTTCAGGAATAATTCTAGAAGATTCTGCAATGGGCTGTAAAGATATATTTAATTCGTCCAATTTATCATTGATAGCTTTAATATTTTCTTTTCTACTTTTATCCTGTTCTTCTAATTTTTTAGTGACAGGTTTATGAAATTCAGTTAAACTTTTGTCTATGCCTAGCTTTCTGTCACGCTGTGCTTCATTATTTTTTCTAATATCTGCTTGTAATTTGACCAGTTTTATTGCATTTTTTAATTCTTCTTTTTGTTTCTTATTTCGATCTTTTTCTAAATCGTTTATTTTATCCATTTATAGACAGCGAAAAGCTGTCGCTTTCTAGTTTAAATTTTTTACTGACAGCTAATTAGAAGCGATAGCTTAGACGCCTATTTTTACTGTCAGCTAATATGTTTTTACTGGTAGCAATTTTATTTTTTACTAGCTGTAAATTTTAACAGTAAATAAATGATAAAAATTAAAAATTATACAGAACCGGAAGAATTGCCGGATCCCAAACAAAACTGTTTTTTACCCAGACATCCTTTCAGATTATTAATAATCGGCCCATCAGGTTGTGGAAAGACAAATTTACTAATAAATTTATTAAACGGTTTTGAGAATCCAAGTAATTTAAGATTAGATTTCGATGCTTTATATTTATGCGCAAAAGACATTTTCGAGCCAAAGTATTCTAAATTACAAGAAAATTACACACTGTTTGAAGGCTTTGAAAGAGACGATATTTTAAAATGTAAAAAAATAAAAAAAAATAAAAAAACGGAATTATTAAAATTGTATGATAAATATAAAAAGAAAGTATTATTTTCTTCAGATTTGAGTGAATTTATTACTGTCGATGATTTAGATTCCTCAGAAAAAAACCTCGTTGTGTTCGACGATTGTGTTACAGAAAAAGATCAGAAAGTTATAGAGGATTTGTTTATAAGAGGTCGAAAGAAAAATGCATCCATTATTTATTTAACGCAGTCTTATTACTCAACTCCTAAAGACATTAGAAAAAATTGCAATTATTTCATATTTTTTAAGCTACAGCCTAGAGAAATCAGTCAGATAATCAGAGAAATAGACGGAAATCTAACGAAAAAGGAATTTCTAGAAAAATATAAATCTTGTACGGGTAATTTCTTTATGTTAGACTTAGTAAATTCTGAAATGAGATACAGAAGAAATTTTGAACCTCTATAAATGGAAGAATATTTAGAAAAGAGATTATATGTTTATCGGAAAAGTTACAATTTGTATCAAAAGATAAGTGTTTCCTTATCTGTTAGCAAATTTATGCTGAGTGCCTCGAGTCTAACAGCATTTGCTTTCATACCACTGGCTGCTTTGAGTTTGAGTGCTGGAATTGTAGAAGTTATTGAGAAATCTTTAAATATTTTAGAACGAAAAGAAGAATACAAGCAATGTTATAATTTTTATAAACAACAATTAAATTTGTTGAAAGCTAAAAAAATTTCAGAAGAAGAAGTGTATGTTAGAGAACAAGATTTTATAAATAATTTAGTATACTTCCCAATCGAAAAGTATGTGAAAAAAGTACAGTTGAATGGATATAAATATTCTTCTTAGAAAGCTTCAACTTTTTGCTGTCTAATAAATGAGTTGTAAATGTAAAAAATTTGTTATTACGTCTTTAACTAAAAAGGGTAATTTTAAAGGCGGTTGTTTAAAATGCGGACAAACGGGATCGGGTTTTCTGAATAAAGTCATTAGTAATTTACCTTTCGAAATGCATTTACCAGGCCATAATTTTACAGGCCCAGGAACCCAATTATTATGGGGAAAACACGATTAAATCCAGATTTAACGTATAAAAATTCGTCTAAACCTGTTAACAGAGTGGATGAAATTGCATATAAACATGACAAATGTTATTTAGAAAATAAAGATACAAAAAGTAGAAATGAAGTATGCGATAAGAATATGATTGATGAACTAGATAATCTTGAAAATCCTACTCTTAGAGAAAGAATTGAAAGAGGAATTGTAAAACCGATTATTAAAGCTAAAAAATCTTTTGGTATGGGAAATACACAGATCTATTGTTTAAAATGTAAAAACCATACAGAAACAAAAGATATTAAAAATACAATGTCTAAAAATAACAGGCCAATGATGAAAGGTATTTGTCTAGATTGTGGTTCTAAAAAGAGTGTTTTTTTAGGAAAACCTTAGGGATGAAAGATCCTAAAAATATCTTAGAAAAAATATATTATCATCCTGAAAGTGGTTACTGTGGGATCAATGAATTAAAACGGAAAACAGGTTTCAGTCAAAAGCAAATTACAGATTTTTTACACAGTCAAGATGTTTATACCAGACATAAGCCTTTAATTCGTAAATTTAAAAGAAGACGCATTTATGTCAGTCATATCGATGACCAATGGCAAGCAGATTTATTGTTTATCAGACCTTTTAGTAAATATAATAACGGAACTAATTACTTATTGACAGTGATAGATGTATTTAGTAAATATGCTTGGGCTATTCCGATAAAAAGAAAAACTGGACAAGAAGTAACGGAAGCATTTAAAAAGATATTTAAAGAAAGAATTCCTGAAAGATTACAATGTGACAAAGGAACCGAATTTTTAAATAAATGGACTTTAAAATTATTTAAAGATCATGATATTCAATGGTTTACAACTGAAAATGTTGAAATAAAATGTTCTGTAGTCGAACGATTTAACAGGACAATTAATAAAAAAATTAGAACCTATCTAGCGGCCAACAATACTAAAAGATATATAGATGTTTTGGATCAATTAGTTAAAAATTATAATAATACCAGGCATAGGTCTATCAAAATGACACCTACCGAGGCGAGTAGAGAAGAAAACGAATCTGAAGTTTATAAAAATTTATACGAAGAAAAAATAATAAGAAAACCGAAATTCAAGGTTGGCGATAGAATAAGAATTTCGAAATACCAGACTGCTTTCACCCGCGGATACCAGCCTACTTTTACTGAAGAAATTTTCATCGTTTCAGAAATATTAAACACTGACCCAATTACTTACAGAATAAAGGATTTGAATGGAAACGAAATAAAAGGAACTTATTATGAACCAGAATTAGTTAAATATAATAAGGAAGATAAGATGTTTAAAATTGAAAAAATAATAAAAAAGAAAGGAAAGAAATGTCTAGTTAAATGGTTAAATTATTCCGACGAATTTAACTCTTGGGTTGACGAAAAAGATATCAAGTCAATTTAATTTTTCCGCTATAATATCAATACTCCCGCCTAGACGGGACTCTTTCAAATATTAAAATATAAACAAGCTATAATGTCAAAACTCCCGTCTAGATGGGACTTTCAAATATTATTATGTTATTAAAATAATTCATCAAAACTCCCGTCTAGATGGGTCTTTTTTCAAATATTAAAATATAAACAAGCTATAATGTCAAAACTCCCGTCTAGATGGGACTTTCAAATATTATTATGTTATTAAAATAATTCATCAAAACTCCCGTCTAGATGGGTCTTTTTTCAAATATTAAAATATAAACAAGCTATAATGTCAAAACTCCCGTCTAGATGGGACTTTCAAATATTATTATGTTATTAAAATAATTCATCAAAACTCCCGTCTAGATGGGTCTTTTTTCAAATATTAAAATATAAACAAGCTATAATGTCAAAACTCCCGTCTAGACGGGACTTTTTCAAATATTATTATGTTATTAAAATAATTCATCAAAACACCCGTCTAGATGGGTCTTTTTTCAAATATTAAAATATAAACAAGCTATAATGTCAAAACTCCCGTCTAGACGGGACTTTTTCAAATATTATTATGTTATTAAAATAATTCATCAAAACTCCCGTCTAGATGGGACTTTTTTCAAATATTATTATGTTATTAAAATAACTCATCAAAACTCCCGTCTAGACGGGACTTTTTCAAATATTATTATGTTATTAAAATAACTCATCAAAACTCCCGTCTAGACGGGACTTTTTCAAATATTAAAATATAAACAAGCTATAATGTCAAAACTCCCGCCTAGACGGGACTTTTTCAAATATTATTATGTTATTAAAATAATTCATCAAAACTCCCGTCTAGATGGGACTTTTTTCAAGAAAGCAATGTCAAAACTCCCGTCTAGACGGGACTTTTTCAAATATTATTATGTTATTAAAATAACTCATCAAAACTCAAAATAAGTTTAAATAAATGAATTGTGACTTTTTTAACGACATTTTAATAGATGATTCTGATTCTAACTTAATGGATTCTTTTAAAAAAGAAAACAAATGTCAAATACCCGAAAAATATCTCAAAATTTATGACCAGATGAAAAAATGTGAAATAATGTACGATTCGGATGGTGAATATTTTACATATAAAAATATAGATGGTTTTTTAAGCGAAAGACGCAAATCCCGAATAAGTCGTTTTAAAGCATTGAAATGGAAATTGAAGTTAAATATTCCATATAAAGCTGAAGAAATGTTTATTCAGTTTTTAGATTTAGTGTACTATAAAAAGTCGATAAATTACCTATATTTCATAAAGAAAATATTAGATTATTATAATATTGATAATAATTTGAAAGTAAAATCTAATAAGAAAAACGAAGACATTTGGAATAGCTTTCTAAAAATTATTTCTTAATAAATGGAGCTGTCTAAAGTTTGCAAGCATTGTCAGATGACTAAACCTTTAGACCAATTTTATACTCGATTTCGTTACGGCAAAACAGAACATTACGCTAATTGCAAAAGTTGTCATTTAGCTATGAAAAATAAAAAAATTGATTGCGAATGTGGCAAAACATACACTCTAGCTCATAAAAAACGACATTTAAAAAGCAATTATCATATCAAACGAACATCAAAATAAATTTATGATATTGTACTCGTTTCAAAAATAGAACACGATGTAGTTTTTTTACTCGTTTCAAAAATAGAACACGATGTAGTTTTTTTACTCGTTTCAAAAATAGAACACGATGTAGTTTTTTTACTCGTTTCAAAAATAGAACACGATGTAGTTTTTTTACTCGTTTCAAAAATAGAACACGATATAGTTTTTTCTTGTTTAAAATATTATATTGAATGTTGCATTTTCAGAAATATTATTCAATTGGATCTTGATAGTTTCAAAATTAGAATTGTGGGGGGAAAAGTGCTCATAAAATTGCTATCAGAACCATTTATAGAAAAGTTCCAAGACAGAGTAGATTGGCATTTTATATTCAAATCTATCAGAAAAATTTTATTTAGAATTTAAAGGTAAAATAGAAGTGCCTGATTATGACAGTGATTTTTAGGCTAAATAAATGGGTAATTCAAAAAGTACAAAGATTTTGACAGGTAACTGTACAACTGAAAGAATAAATGTTGATTGGAATCATACCTTTAATGTTCATCCCAATGTTCATATAACACCTGTATGTAAATACAGCGAACCATTTTTCGTTAGAATAACAGAAATAGATAAAAACGGATTTCGATTTGAATGTTTAAAATTGAATGGCGAACCTGTAGAAAAAAATTTAGATTTCTTTCAATGGACTGCAATTAGTCCTTTTGAGTAAACGATCTTATTTTTGAAATATATTTTTTAATAGTCGTTTTCAGAAATTCTTCAATTCATTTTAAATCGCTTAATCTAAAATTACCTGCTACCGAATTTGGATTTATAGATAGCTATTAAAAATGTGTAGCAAAAAGTATTCATAAAATTTCTTCTATATAAATGGAGGAAACTCTAAGATTGATATCTGTTTCAAAATTGAGACACACTGCAAAAGTTTTAAATATAAAACAACCCAAAGGTTGTAAAAAAGATGAATTAATTAGATTGATAATGAGATACATAAAAAGAACAGGCGAATATAAATATGTTTTGGTAGATTTATTAAATTTAGACGTCACAGATTATTTAAATGAAATGAAGAGAGAATTTATCAAAAATCCTAAGAAAAGAAATAAGTTGAAAAAAATATTCGATTCTTTTGATTTAAAATTTAACAATAACACAGCAGAATTTAATCCAAAAAATAACGAAGAAAAAAAGATAAAAACAGTGGTAAACCTTAAAAAATTATTTCCTGATTTGAATGAAAAATTGAAACAATTTATAAATGAACCGAAAAACCGTCCAAAACTTAAAAAACTCTTTGATTATTACGGCTTGAAATATAAAGATGAAAAATTGATCAAAAAGACAGAAAAAAAAGTCAAATTACAAGCAAATTTGGAAAATCTGTTTAGACCCGATTATGAAATTGTTGAGAAAGATAAAAAATTTGTAAAAAAATTTAATACTTATAGATATGTTTATAAAATAAGACAAATAAACAAACTCACACCTGGCCAGTATTATAGTATCTTAAAAGATTTATTCAGGAGAGCAATTGGAAAAATCGAAGGAAAGGTAGATATAATTGTATTCAATCCCTATTTGACACAGCCCTTTCACCCTAAAATGATGTCAACAAAAGAAGCCTATGAGACCTATTTAGATGTTTTAACGCATAAAATTGAATACAAAGAGTTGGATATTAAAGACTGTGAATTTATTTTTACAGTCGTTGATTTGCCTAAAGGTGGTAAACATTTGAAATTACTGAACGATAACGATGTTGTCGATAAAAGAAGTATAATTCAAATTAAAAATGACGATAATATCTGTTTGGCTAGATCCATCGTTACAGCCCTGGCTATTCAAAATCGTAAAATTTTATGCGAAAAATTGAATCTAGAAAAACTTACAGATTTAGATGTTAAATACATAAGAATGGGTAGAAAATTACAAAAAAGTTTAGCGATAAAATTGCATGAAATGTGTGATATTCCGTTAGAAATGTGTAATTTAGAGCATGTTAAACAATTCGAAATTTTTTTAGATATTCAAATAACTATATTTTGCAGAGAAAATTTTAACGAAAGAATATACAGCGGAGCCTATAAATCTAATTGTGTTTACATTTTAAAAAATAGAAATCATTTTGATGTCATTACAACGGTAACAGGATTTTTAGGAAAAAAACATTTTTGTGAATATTGTAAAGTAAGTTATAGTAGAAGTGATCAACATAAATGTTCTTTAAAATGCAATAGATGTTTTAGGAAAGAGAGTAATTGCGAAGGCGATGATATTCAGTGTAATGATTGTTTTAGATCTTTTAAAGGAAAAAACTGCTTCGAAAATCATAAAAATAAAGCAGTCTGTGAAACACTGTGGAAATGTTTAAAATGTAAGAGAAATATCAGTAGAAGCCAAAGAGAACCGAAAGATCATAAATGCGGAGAAAAACAATGTAAAAACTGCAGAAAGTGGGTTTTGGAAGATCATAAATGTTTTATACGTAGGAAAGAATCTAAGGGGGGAACTTGTAAAAATATCTGTCCCAAAAATATAAAAGATAGAAAGGAATGGTGTGAGAAATGTAAAAGATCAGAATTTACAGAAAAATATATGTTTTTTGACGTTGAAACGAATCAAGAGACAGGAAATCACCAAGTCAATCTAGTTATAAATCATGATTTTAAAGGAAATGAAAAAATATTTCAGAATGAAAATGAATATTGTAAATGGTTATTCCAAAAGAAACATTGCGGTTATACTGTATTAGCGCATTATGGAAAAGGATTCGATTTTCAATTTCTAGCTAAATACTGCTTTAAAAATAAAATTAAAGTGTTTACAATATATCAAGGAAATAAACTCATATATATGCAAGCAACCGCATTTAATATAAGGTTTATCGATTCTATAAATTTTACATTGATTCCGTTAAGAAAATTTCCTAAAACGTTTGGACTAACGGAATTAGCAAAAGGGTATTTTCCTCATTTGTTTAACACTATGGAAAATCAAAATTATGTAGGAAAATATCCTGAAAAATACCATTATGGTTATGATACTATGACTTTAGATCAAAGAAAAACGTTTGATAAATGGTATAAATCGGTAAAAAACGAAACATTTGATTTTCAAAAAGAAATTATAAAATATTGCAGATCTGATGTTGATATTTTAAGAAAAGGATGTTTAGAATTGCGAAGATTATTTCTAAATATTGCTGATATTGATCCTTTTAAATATATCACTTTAGCTGGCGTTTGTATGGCTATATACAGAGATAAATTCATTCCAGTGAATACAATAGCGATAGATGAGGAGTGTATTCAAAAGGATCAATACAGTAAGAAATCGATCATTTGGTTAGACTATCTGTCCAAAAAACACAATATCAAAATACAGCATGCTTTAAACGGTGGTGAGAAAAAACTGAAATTAGGTGATAAAACTTATAAAGTAGACGGTTTTTATAAAAATACCGTTTATCAGTTTCAAGGATGTCATTGGCACGGTTGTCCTCGCTGTTTTACAGAATCCACTGTCAATCTTCAAAATCAGATATGTATGAAAGATTTGTATGAAAGAACTCAAAAAATAAATAAAAAAATAAAAGATAAAGGATTTGAATTGATTGAAATATGGGAATGTGATTTTGATAGTGACAAAGAAATTAAAAAATATATGAAAAATGAATGGAAAAGAGATTTTGTAGAACCATTAAATCCTAGAAACGCATTCAGCGGAGGTAGGTGTGAACCTACCAAATTAATATACGAAATGAAAGAAAACGAAAAGGGTAGATATATCGATGTTTGTTCACTTTATCCAACAGTGAATTACTTTGATTACTATCCTGTTGGTCATCCGATAAAAATTTATAATCCGGAAAAATATGATAAGAATTGGTATGGCTTGATACAATGCAAAGTACTTCCACCTAGAAAGCTCTATCATCCTGTTTTACCTTATAAAGGAGAAAAATTAATATTTAGTTTGTGTAAATTATGTTCAAAACCTATAAAATGCGAAAAGAAACAATGTTATGAAATACAGAATAAAGAATGTAATCATACGGATGAGGAGAGAAGTCTTACAGGTACGTGGACAACTACCGAAGTTGAACTGGCTATTGAAAAAGGTTATAAGATTTTAAATATCTATGAAGTTTGGCATTTTGAAAAAAAATCTAATACATTATTTAAGGATTATGTTAAAATGTTTTTGAAAATCAAATTAGAAACAGATGATAAATGGTCTGAAAATTTCAAAACTGAAAAAGAATATAAAACTTGCGTAGAAAAGAAATTGGGTATAAAGTTAGAAGAAATCAAAGAAAACCCAGGAATGAGATTTATATCCAAAATTTGTTTAAACTCTTTATGGGGTAAGTTCGGACAGAGAAAAAATATGTAACAAACAGAGAATGTAACAGAATTGGCAGATTTTTATAGAATTATACTGAACGACCGCATTAAAGACTTGAATATGATATTTTTAAATGATGAGTGTGTGCAAATGGATTATAAGATGAAAGATGAATATGCCAAGAATAACTTTAATACGAATATTTATATAGCGGCTTTTACTACCAGTTCGGCTAGAATAAGATTATATAAAATGCTAGATAAATTAGGAGATAAAGTAATGTATTACGATACAGATAGTATTGTTTATATCGATGATGGATCTAATAAAGTAAAAACAGGTTGTATGTTAGGGGAATGGACTGATGAATTAGGAGAAGATAAATATATGAAATCATGGATATCTGGAGCAAGTAAAGATTATGGTTATATTCTGAACGACGGTTCTGTAAAAGGAAAAGTAAAAGGATTTAAAATGAGTTATGAGAGTGAAACTAAGCTGAATTTTGACGAGAGAATGAAAATAATAACTGGGGAAATTGACCATATACATGTAGAAATAAATCAATTTCAGATACAAAAAGACAGAAATATTAAGGTGAATAAAATGAATAAAAGATATATGTTTGGATATGATAAAAGAAGAATTTTAGATAACTTTGATACTGTACCATTTGGATTTTAAGCCGAATTTTTTAGTTTATAAAAATTGTTTTCTAATAAAATGGACGATGTCACCCTTATCATAAATGTTCAAGGTTTTATACTTCCGTTCAAATCTATAGCGAGAGAAATAAGCTGGGTTCATTTAAAAGAAGGAATAGGTGAAACTATTTCTGTATTTACACCTAACTATGAATTAAGTGATCAAGACCATGGAATAGTTCGTAGATGTACTAACGATATCCATGGTTTAAGATTTAAAAGATATTCAGATAATACAGGCTTATGGATTAGTAGTGACAATGTAAAAGATTATCTCTTACAATTGCATCAGATATACGGCGGCACATTTGCTTTTAAAGGAGGAGTTTTTCCGAAAAGTACCTTTGAAGAATGGGGAATTCCTATAAAAATATTAGAAGTACCGAGATGCGTAAGAATCCTAGGACCTGGCTGCTCTATGTACAGATGTCTGTACTATAAAAATTGTCTTTCAAAAATTCTTTCTTAATAAATGGAAGAATTCAACAGTCTCAGATCATTCCCTGTAACTCATAAGCTAAAAGATTTAGAGACAGGGAAATACAAGCTGATTTCGTTGAAGAAAATTCAAACTAAATTTGGAAATACGACTATTGCAAGATTAGAAGTTAATGATGTAGAAAAAGATTATTTTCTTAAAAAGAGTCATGGAAAAATATCTGAAAATGCAATAACAAAACTGAATGAAGGTGGTTATATCTTTCATTTTAAAGGAAAAAATAATGATGGCTTTTATGATTATGAATTAGAAAAAGCTTAATCCTAAAATTTGTTTTAAATCTTACAATAATCGAATGGGCCATTTATCGATCTATGAAAATTTCAAACCCCTAAATAAAATTTACTGAAATTCAAAATAAATTTCTTGCTGTCAAAGATGTGTTCATTTCGACACAAACTATTTTTTTTAATTTTATCGAACTATGAAAATATCAAACTACCAGATTAGTATTTATAACTATAAGTAAAAAGAATTGGTTATCTATTAAAACATAGGATAAAAAGCATTTAACTTTTATTTCAGACTTCAATGTAATGCAATTGATAATAATATTATACAATGCAGCTCTTTGCTTTTCCTATCAAGATTATCCTAGAGGAAGATTGTTTATTAGCATTTCGTAAACTAAGGGCGTCAGGCAAAATTTTTTCATCACTACAATAATTAAATATTAGCATTTAAAATTGATAAATATTTCATCTCAATTGATTACGTTATTATTTATAATCATGATTCTTTATTCCATAACCCTTTCTTAAAACTTCGTCTTTACATAATTTAGTAGAAAAAATAAAATATCCAACCAATGCAAATCATGCATTTTTTATCATCATTTACTCGATAAATCGTACTAAAATAGTTACATCCTCTATATTTAGACAGACAAACTTTTTGATGAAAATCTTACAAAAATCGTTAAATATTTGCGTTTAGTGGAATATAAAAAGTGTTCCATAGTAGGTACCATATACTACTTATTTCTTAGCCGTATTTTTTAAAAAAATGGTATTTTATTAAGTAATATAATACACTATTTTATATAAAATGTATCCAAAAATGCAAGAGTTTTTCATTAATGAATATAATCAAAAAATGATGGAAAAAAATAGGTTTTTTTATAGATAAATAATTTTGGATGTTTAAAATGAGCATTTTTATTTGATAGAGTTAATCGGATTGACTTCTAAACGCTTCATACACTATACGGCCAAAGGTGACCTGCCATTTGCGATTTTAGACATTTTGTTAAATATGTAGAAAAATACGTGGAAAATTTTCCTAAAACTCTCCAGGTGTGTAAGCATAATAGTAAAGGAAATATATTACCGTGAAGATTTTTCCTGAAACTCCGTAGGGGACCGTCAACAAATTGAAAAAGAACGAATATCTGTTGGATAACCCTGTCAAAAACTAATGTAGCGAAAACGTTCAAACTGTAGATTATGATTAAGTGGCTTATTATAATACATTGTGTTTATTTTTATGTGGATATAGCATGTATACTCGTAGAGAAATTGAAGGTTATTTTTTTATAAAAATAGTCCAATATTTTTCCTCGTTTTATGCTTATAATTTGCCGAGTTCTTAAATATGTTCTTTTCCGAAAACATGACGAACAACATTGTACACAATATCCTGTAGTCGGAAGTAAAAAAATATTCAAAATAGTATGAAAAATGAGTAGGTTTATTAAATATTATTTCACTGCGCGTGCGTGAAGACTATCAAAATTTTATTTGCATATTGTGTTAGCTAAATGAATAGAGCAACTTTTGTAAAAGTCTCAAATATAATAATAATAATATAATAAATCTCAATATCAGCTTAAAAATTCTGAAAGTGATCGTCGATAGAATCAACTCAAAACCCGCTGTTCACAAAATACAGTAAAAAACTGAGGGGTTGTATCCAAATATAATAGTATTTTATATTTTAAATTGACACTAATCAATGGATAGATGGATACATCCTCTTATCTTTTTGCTTTATATTGGAAATAACGGATTTTAAGCTTATTCTATCGACGATCATTTTCAGAATGTTCAAGCTATGTATTTGAGACTTTTACAAAGGTTGCTCTATACTTTTAGCTAATACAATATGCAAATGAAATTTTGATAGCCTTCACGCATGTGCAGTGAAAAATTATTTAGTAAACCTACCCATTTTTCATACAATTTTTATCATATTTTAATTCTGATTACAGAGTATTATGTACAATTTTGTTTGTCATATATTTGAAAAAGAAGGTTCTTTTATATTAAGAACTCTGCAAACTATAAGCAAAATACTTGGAAAAATTTGGGACTGTTTTTATAAAAATCTTAATATTTCTACGAATATACATGCTATTCACTAAAAATGAACGCAGTGTATTACAATAAACCACGCAATCATAATCTACAGTTTGAACGCTTTTTCTACATTAGTTTTGACGAGGTAATCGTAAGATATTCGTTCAAGATGATCAAGATATTTGTTCTTTTTCATTTGTTGACGGTCCCCTATTGAGTTTCGGAAGAAAAAAAAAATCACGGAAATGTATGACCCGTACTATTATGTTTTTACACTTAGAGTTAAAGGATAATTCCTCATGTATTTTTCAAGATATTTAACAAAATGTCTAAAATCGTAAGTGGCCGATTGGCCGTATGCTGTATAGTGTATATATATAGCATGTTAAAATTTATTTCATTTAGAAAATTCGCTTTTAGCGATTTTCGTCCATGCAATTCTTTTGTACGATCTTAAAACTTTAAAGACTTTTGTAAGCACCACACATCAAGTTAAAATTAAATTCAGGAAAAAAAAAAAAAACGCTTGACATAATTAAAAACGCATTTCCAGCAATTATCAATCATAAACAGCAATGTGGTTTGTTCTTTGCATATCCTGCGTATATGGTTTTATTTATGTTCCAAAAACTTCTTTTATCATACTAGAGATAATTCAACATGATAACATAATTAAATGAGCCAATCTCAAAAATTTCTACTATCTCATACATGCTGATACACTTCCTATACACACTTTATCAGATTGCCAAAAATAAATGGCAATTTATACTCATCATGTGATTCTAAAGATATAGGCTCACTGAAAAGTATGCATTTAAAAAGGAGGTATATGCTAATACCTTTCAAACAATGCGCATCTTTCAAACAAATCATTGAATTTAGACACCCACCTATCGAATGTTTAAAACCAAAGTTTCTAAGCCAAAGAGCGTAAAAACGACAGTATTCGACAGTACATATCCAACCTAATAAGGGTGTATGTATGTGAAAGATTGAATAAGTTGTTTTCGCCAGGTTCATACGCTTGATGGACCTGAACACGATTTAACTGCTTTTTGAAAATTTCTGCCTGTGAGTATGCTTGTCTATATGGACATAATTTTTGTGGGCGCTCTATCTCAAGAATTTATGCACTGAATTTAATAAAACTTTAGATTCAGTTGCATCTTTTGATATGAATTGGTGCCGATTGAGTATGCACTTTTTTTTTTTTTAAATCAAACTAAAGATTCTGTTAGACAATAACAAACGTTGTTGCTGATTAGGTTTTAGTAAATCGCCCGACAGGCGCCGCTTCTATGCTACTTTTTTTCAGGATTTAGATTTTTTTAGCAATAGTCATAGCTCAAGAACTAATGCACTGAATTTAATCCAACTTCATATTCTGTTACACTTTCACATAAATAGATTCTTACTAGACTTTGGTGTATAATGCGCGACAGATGTCGCTTTTATGCTGTTTGGATGGGGAATTTGGGTTGTAGACATTCAGGAGAGTGAGTATTCAAATTCAGTGATTTGTTTGAAAGGTGCATTGCTTATGTATCTTTTTTAAATGCACACAATTGAAAGAACCTGTAATTTTAGAATCCTCAAATTGTCATTTAAATTTGCTTTGCGATTTTGCGAATATTTAAGTATTTATGTGTATGAGATAGAATAATTTTTTGGAATTGACGCATCCGACTAGTGCAGTGCAGACTTTTTTGTAGTGTATATTTTTGTGCCAGCAACACTCTTTAATTCCTTTGTTTAGCCTTATATATCATGAAGATAATTTATACATTCTACTTACAATGCAAAAGTTTAATTAAACTTAAAAACATAAATTAAGTTTGAAAACACACTTCCAGCAATCGACTTCTAACCTCCTTAGTCATGCAAATAAATTTTCTTATGTTTGAAACAGTGTATGTAACGTCATTAAAATATACGGCAAACAATTTTTGGTTAGACATGTTACAAAATTATTTGTTGTGATCTCTAAAATATAAGAAATGGTTTGCAATCTATATTCTACAGGAAGCATATTTTAATGCACTTCATAGATGCATATCTATTTCATTATGTTTGAAATGGCGTAATATAATCAAAATGCTTTTAAAGCGAATCTTTCCCATTGAGCGCAATGTAACGTAAAACTTTTGACTTCCCTGTAAATGAACTATAAATGTTTATTTCCGATTGCAATATGGTGCTAAAGTAAAAATCAATAAGGTATAAAAATTGCAGGGAAATCTGAATATATTTACAAAAGTTGGAGTACGGAGTTATGAACACTTTCATAGATATTTTGGGAAGTAACAATGGTCCTCGTTTGCATGAAGGGTATTACTGATGCTGATAAACAGCTAAGAAAACATTTAACAATAATTTGTTCGACCAGATCCGAAACAAACGAGGAGCGAATGGAGCATAAAAGGGGCAGGGGCACAATGGGACAATATTTGTTATTGTACTATTTGAATAAATAAAAATTATTTATTTAATTTTTAGTTTGTTTTATGGATTTAAAGATTACCGAGACTACAAAATAGTAGAATTATAGTTTTTTTAAATTAAATATAATACGAACTTAAATATATGAAAGCAATTAAAAAATGTTTCTGAATTTCTTTGTGGTAGTGAAGTTTTTTTAAGCTGCCTCTCTGTTAATTAAAGACCACTCATAAGCGATTCCTTATAGTCCAAAAGAAGATAGCACAAAAATCTATGTTATCAAGTACAAAAGAAAAAAAAAACTTTATTTTACGGAAGAGTAGAAATATGGAAATTTAATTATTCTTGTTTACCGGAAGTGAAGTGGTGCATAAGCCAAAAATTAACATTACCAATAGTTGACTCGTAGATTTATCATGGTTTTTTCTTGCTCTCGGTCCTTCATATTTTATAGTGAAAGACAAACACAATAATAAACGTACAAGTCAATCACTAGTAGTGTTATCATGTGTTGACTTATATATAAATATGTATATGTATGTATATATAAGTCAACATTTGGACGGAAGGCGGTTTTGGGGTCATATGACCGGTGAAAATATACCAAAATTTTCTGGAAGTGCTTTCCTCCAGACGACTTCAACAGGTAGCTTTTTAATTTTTGTAATGAAATCTACTTAATAGAGACTTTTGTTGATGAAAAATTACATACGCAGCGTTTCTAAACAACTGATTAGAAAAATTAAATAACAAAATCATAAATTTTGACATCTGTTACGGTATGGTGTAAGCAATAAAATATGCTAAATTGTATTTAAAAATATACAATGCTAGAATATACGCATCATTAAATCAACCCTTATTTTTAACGCGTGACATACTTATAGAGCTATTAAAAACATCTCTAAATGCAGATGAAATTTTCATTCTGTGTACCAAAAAAAAAAAAAAAAAACGAAAATCGCAAGAAATTACATGTAAATTCTGTGTTTAAATCATTAATAGAATGTATAGTAATTCATAGTTTTATTTTTTGCATGCGCGAACAGCTGTAAACCAGCCATTCTTCTCGTGCTAAATTCTACTATTCCTTTTAAATGTAGGTACAGCCTTGCTCTTCCTCAACAAAAATACAAGTAAAAATGTGATAAGTTACAGAGTAATATTTCCTATGTTATGGTTCACAGCCTTGATTTTACCACTTATACAGGTAATTTTTTTTTTCATTTAGCGCAAAGTTCTATTAGAATTTTTTGCAAATTTTTCAGTTTGTTTAAGGGGGTAGATCACATTGACGGTTTAAAGAAAAAAAAAAAAAAAAAAAGATTTTTCACAAATTTCAGAAGACACCTTAAAAGTTATAAATCCATTGCGAAAAGAATTTTTCAAAAATACCAATTAGCGCAGAAGTTATGGCTAAAAATATATTGCATAAAAGCATTTGCTGTAATGTTATTAGGCAACTTTGAAGCCGTTTTTCTAAAAATTGATACTTTTGGTATTGCGTACTCTATCATTAACCTTTTCCGGCACGGGCTAAATCGTTAGTAAAATGAGAAATAATCAACTGACACCGGAATTCACAAACGAATTTTTTTAGATATTTTGAATTTCTTAATTTAAGCTGTTATAGTAAAAGCAAAATTTCATTAAAATATTATTGGTGCCGTTTGCAAGTTTGGAATTAAAATTAGGTATGCCAGTCCGGGCACAGTGTGCCGGAAAAAGTTAAAAAAACCTAATTATCATAGAACCTTAAAATTATGTATATTCTTAGTGTTAGTTTATTCTGAACCTCAATTTAATCTGATTTTTATCACAGAAAATTGGAAATTAAAAAATGATACTTTTTTTTGGCAAAATTTAATGAACATGATTAGAAAAGTCAATAATTATGCTAAAAAATTGAATATACTTTCAAATTTAGGTTCAGTGTAAAGCGTAATATTATAAGCAACAAAATATGAAACATTAAACATAATATATGCAGTGAAATTTGTAAAATCATGTGCACAAAATGCATATTTCAATATCATATTTTTCAAACGCCACTTTGTCATTATCATTTAATATATATATACTTTTGCAAGTAAAACCAAAGTAACTCGGATATTACCATAATAATAAGCCAATGAAATCAGTATTTATACTGTCATCCTATTAAAATCATTTGAAGTTCAATATGACATAGAAAGCAGATTACCAAAATTATGAAAGGCAAATGGATAAATGGACAGTAGAAGGCTTTTTTATTAAACTACTCATCAGGGGTGCATAGTTCAATAAAAAAGCAAAACATCCAACCAGTTTCTGTTATAGGTCATGCAATAAGCTAAGAAATTCGACCCATAATGCAACCGACTGGTTGGTTTTAATTTACTATTTCAAATTAGGAAAAAAGGAATGGAGTCCCATTCTCAAATTTAAAAGTAAACCCGTAGTAAATAAATTATACAATACACACAAACATAATTTCTAATAAATTAAGCCTCATTTTAAATTCAGATTAGTATATTATTAACTAAATACTTCAATAAGTAGATATCATAAACAATACCAACTAAAATCCAATTTTGGTAGATCCGAAGTTATAACAATGGTAAATATTATAATATATATATGCGTTTTATTTATAAAGAAACTACAGAGTTTTTCGTGCTTCTTTAAATACGATCATTTTCCGGCTGCTCAGCGTGTCTGCCCCCGTTTACTACATAAGAATATTACAAATTCTGTGAATAAACGAGGTGATTACGAATTCTCTAATTTAAAAATGAAATAGAAATTTCTTTATCATGAACAGTGCAAGTAGAGTCTCATCGATTTCCAAAGAGTGTAAGCCTCTTATTTAATCAATTGAAATTCTGTTGAAAAAACGAAATTTTCTTATTCGAAAACAGTGGTATGCAAATATTAAAAGAAAAATTTAGAACATTCGTCACAATGGGTTATAGTGCTGTAATGATATTTCTTGTTTTAACGAACATATTGAACTCTTGTTATAAAATATTTGAACTGTGGGAGCAACAGGAAGGAACAACAATAAAAGGAGCATTAAAAGGAACAACAATACGTTATGAAGTTAAAAATGCCTGTAAAATAAAAAGAGTGGAAAAATATGTAAACATACTCCCATGTTATATTTAATGTAAAATCTTATATATATATTTTTTTTAATTATAAAGTTATAGATTTTATCCCGAATCGTAATTTTTTTTCATGTAGGATTTTAAAAAAGAATCACTCAATATTATTTTGCGCAGATGACAAAATAATAAATCACACACACACACGCACAAGGAAAAAAACATGCGTTATTGATTGTGAAAATGTTCATAACTATAAAAACTATTAGTGCGTAACAAAGCGTAAAATACCATAACTATAAAAGCGCGATAATATTTGCATTTGACCGTTATATACATATATATAAATTAGATCAAATAAGTACTACATAGAAACAAGAAACAATTTATTAAATAATTTCTAGTGATTATTAGAACTTTACGATACCTTCTATTTTACTGTCGAATTCTGACGGGTGTTTAGGTGTTATTATAAGATAAGGGCTTATCTCAAAAATCTTACTTTCTTAGATTTTATTATGCACAATTTTGACAATTCTAACATATTTGTTTTATAACCGCAGTATGCATATATATTTTTTTAATGATTTACCTTTCAGGCTGCAAGACTGACTCGCATCGGAAGTAAGCTGAGGCAAATATCATTTGAAACACGTGTGTTTGGATATCAAAACTGCTCTATGTTGGAATTAGACTCTTTTGTGCTGTTTGTGAATGGAGCCACTCTACGAGTAAGTTTTTCGTCTGTATTTGCCATATGTCGTCGACAGAATTAGAGTTACCAGTTTAAAATGAGTTGCTGTAACACAGACCCCAGCTCTCCTAGAATTTTGAAATTTAATTCATTAAATTCTATGTTTAATGATTTAAAAAAATGTTTTAAAATTTGTTCAGCCGAACTGATTTAAAACAAAACATCAAGAAAAAGAAGAAAAGAACAATTATTCGACAGGGGCTCTGTGTCACTGAATACTCTGTGGAAGGCACTTTTATTTTATTTTATTTATTTATTTTCTTTTACGTTTATCTGCTTAACATCTATCTGATTCAGGGGGGAGATGCATTTTGGGAAGAAAAAGGGGATAAAAAAATTTCAGTTCGCCGTTTTGAAAAATGCTGATTGAAATTTATTTTTCAATATCTGATAGTTCTTCAATAGTTAAATTAAATAACTGTATTCCTTTTTGCGTTGATATGTAGAAACATTTCCTTTCGTTGGAAATTCTGAAAAAATTCTTAGCTTATATTTTTAATTTTTACTACCCTATTTAAAAAAAAAAAACATAATTTAGATTGCGATTTATAAGTTCATCTGCTCCAAAATCTTGCTCTTCCCTGGATATCACTCTGTTGATACCAAATTGTACAGACAACGTGTGTCTTAGTAAAAAGGATTTAAATAGGAATGTCCCCCTCTCGAACCTCAAGCTGTATGCGGCATAGGTCCTCTTCCCCCCTGAGGGATTGAAATTAACATTGCTTAGTTTGTGAGTTCCATAAAACATATCCCATAAGATAAGTCAGATGTTTATTATTGAAAGGATGCAATTTTCTTGCATTGAATGATGTGGTATCAATTTCTCAATCCCCCCCCCCCCCCATTCCTCTAGAGCAGGGTCGGCGAATCTTTTTGCATCCGCGTGCCCAATTTTTCTCAAAAAAGATTTTACATGACGTGGCGTGCCAAGAACTAATAAAATAATTTTATGGATCAAAATTATTTAATCAAAATTTTTGGATTTTTTTTTCCTACTGAAATTTCAAAATATGGGCTAATACACATGGAATAATTGGACTAAATATTTTTTACATTAATAAAATGGTGAATACGATTTCGGTTTTGCCAAATATTAATATGGGCTTCAACCTTTTAACGGAATGCAAGCAGAATTCGAGTCATCAGTCCAGTGGCTTCTAATATTTAAAATTTTCGTATCATTCTTTTCCGAAATTAATGATTTGCAAGAATAAATAGATGGAACAATCGTTTTTTTTAATACCGAATCGTTATAGTTATTTTACTTACAATGCATGATATTTTCCATTTTGATATTCTCCAAAATTTCTCTAAATTTAATAAGTTATTTGAGCCCACATTGAAATAGTTCAGAAATTCGATTATTTACTTTCCAATAAAAAAATAAAAGTCCCTCTTCTATAAATCGTGTGTTTTGTTTAACTTCATTATTTTTAAGATCTCAATCAACGCCGTGCCTAAAATATTCTATTGTGTGCCAATTTCCGCACGCTTGCCATAGGTTCGCCATCTCTGCTCTAGAGAGTCGTATCTTTGGGATGTGGCGAGGGACCTGTCGAATTGGCTTCCGCTAGAGTTGGGTATTCGCATCGAACGTAGAATCGCGAATGTCAAGTGACTTTTAATTTTTCAAATTGCTTTAGATCCGTTTCTCCGGCGATTTTTATTTTGATCCTTTTAAGCGACGACATTTTAAATTGTTGAATTGTCATCAGTTCTCAGTAAGTGTGCAAAATTTCAACTTGATCTGATGTCTTAAAGTGGTTGAAAATAACGTTCAAAGATTCCGTTACATACATATATACAGGTGCAGCTAATAAAAGCACATGTTAAAAAAGTTGTAGTTTTCGAAATGATTAACTCAACTTCGACTACAGTTGTCACCCTATATGGTATTTTTAAACTAATGTTTAACCCTTTCCGGCGCAGTGTGTTCGGTCTGGACACACCTAATTTTAATTCCAAACTTGCAATTGGCACCAATAATATTTTAATAAAATCTTGCTTTTACAATAAAAGCTTAAGTTAAGGAATTTTTGATTTCTTAAAAAGTCGTTCGTAAATTCCGGTGTCATTCGATGATTCCTCATTTTACAAACAGAATTTTTCCGCGCCGGAAAGGGTTAACCAATGGAGATTTCATTTACTAATTTCACGACGTTAGCATTTCAGTATTATTATTTCTTTCTTTTTTCTTTTTTTTTTTTTTTTTTTTTTTTTGTATGTTATGTCATATGTTAATGTACGAAATTCGCGTTTTTTTACAAGAATCATGCACGAAATTTGCGTTCTTTACGTGATTCTCGGATGGAATTTACATTTTTAGCTCGACATTTGGATGAAATACACTCTTTTCGCGTGGTATTTTGTCAAAATGTGTTTTTTACACGATTCTTTCTTGAAATGGACGTTTTTTACGCGATTCTTTGACGAAATGCATGTTTTTTACGCGATTCTTTGTTAAAATTCGCGATTTTTATTTTATTTTTAGATATTCGCGTTAACAGTAAATAATTCGTTCATAAAATTAAGGGAATATTTTTTTTGGTAGTAAAAAAAGTTACAAATATAAAAATTGTTTCTTTCTTAAAATTTTCTGCAAACTTCATAAAGTTTTCTGCGCACGGCGTGCGTCTATATTATACGACTCTGTATATGTATATATATACATATATAAAACACAAATGCAAATGATATATTTTAAAAAAACGCTTCCATTGATGTAACATTAGCTTACAAATGTCGAAACGTGAGTGAAAAAGACTTTTAATGACACATTAATACAATGTATGCATATTTTAAAATCATTATTCTAATTCTCTTTTTTATGTTTCAGTCGAAGTTATTTGGAATAACTATACGATCCTCAACTGTGATAATGACTCTAGGACTATCAGTATTCATTCTTCTCACTTTGATGGTAGTGGACATTTTGACAGTGTCGGGATATTCAAAAATGTTTTAAAAGTTTGTAAAAAAATAATTTAAAATATATAGTTATATCGAAATAAAAAAGGAAAAGAATGTGTGTATTATTGTTTTATTTGTATAGAAATGTGTATACAGTAAATTATTCAAACTCCCAGGACCCGACATGAAAACTTTAGGCCCTGAGGAAAGAAATTCTTTAACTTCTAATTATAATGTTATCGAACTTTTAAAAAGAATGTGTATGAAAACAGCATGGATATGCTACTATGTATTACTAGTGCAAAAATATAAATGAAAAACTTAAATCATTGTGCATACAAATTGAATTATTTTCATCTTTTTTTTTTTTTTTTTTTTTTTTTTTTTTTTTTTTTTTAAATACGCATCTTAACAGATTAATACAATGTAATATAAATATGAAAATATAAAGATCTATCACGCCACCTAGAGAACCTAAAAAACCGGGAAAACACAGGGAATTTTAAAATCCCCTCCCAAAACAGAGAAAATCCGGGGAATTAAAAAAAAAAAAAAATCCTAAAAAATCTGGAAAACACAGGGAATTTTTTTCCTACTATATCCGAACATAATTTTTTTTTTTCGGCTTTCATTGTGGAAGCCAAATATTATCTTATTATATTTTTTAAGATAAAAAATAAACTAGTGTTGTGTATCAAAGTTATCCTATATTTTATGTGTCCTGTATTTTAATATAAATATTAGTTTGAATGCATAAAGTAAGTAGCTTTTCCTCCTTTCTTTTCTTTTTTATTTCTGCAATTTTTGTGATATTATGTTCTAGATACAGTCGACTCTCGTTAATTCGAACTCGTCGGGACCACAAGAAATGTTCGAATTATCCGAAGTTTGAATTATGGAAAACATGCTTAATATGGTACTATTACAAAGGAATTAATGTTATAGTGTTTTTTAAACTTATTTCGTCTGTTATCATTAGAATATGACTTAATATTAAATTAGAATGGATAAATACATAAACTAATTAAAAGATTAGAAACAAGCACGAAGGAAGAAAAATTTATAGCGTCACTGATGGACTGACGGGGCTCTAAGTAAGTGGACATCAAAGGCATTGTATTATATGTATACTCGTTCGGAACGATTTTCACAAAAATTAAAGAAAGAAAATTATTCAAATGATCTGAAATTCGTGAAAAAGAAAAGAAAAATCTGAATTCTCGTTAGTTCGAATTAAACGAAGTCAAGAGAAAATGAAATCGAATTAATGAAAATTTTTAACGTTATTCTGCCTTTGAAAATTTCGGGACTTCATGTTTAGTTCGCATTAAGCGAAGATTTGAATTATCCGATTTCGAATTAACGAGAGTAGACTGTAATTGATTTTAAAGTCAGATTTTTCAAAATTTTATATTCTTTAAATTATTAGATACTAAGATTTTAGGTATTTTAGCATTCATTTACAAATATTTCAAAGTATTTTTTAGCAGAATGTTTGAGTATCGCTTTACTGTTTTTATTATTATTAATGTAAAATGTGGGATTCAATAATAAGTGTAACAAAGAAGAGTTTTTAAAGAGTTTTAAATTCTCTTTATAGAGTTTTTTCATCTGTTCATATCATATAATGTATTATGTTTGTTCAATTAATTGGATAATGGTAAATTATAAGGGTACTACTAGGTTATCCCGTCGACCAAAAAATTTTCGCCAAACCATAAGATTAAATGCCAATAATGGATGATCGTAAATGTCACATCCAATGACATTAAGTTAGAGGTCTGCACGGGCCCGGGCCGGCGGAATCGTTTCGGATTTTCTAATGGGCCGGGCCGGCAGATTTTGAATAGTTTTTTCAACGGGCCGGGCCGGGCCGGCAAAAAAATTGAACGGGCCAGACGGGCCGGGCCGGGCCGATTAAAAAAATTTCGGGCCTGCCGGCCCGTTCTGAAGATTTAAGCAGAAACGATAAAATATGAGCTATTTTCAACGAAAATGGTTTTAACGAGAATAAGTATAAATGTGGCCATACTAGTTTGACAGCGTCAGTATAAAAATGCACAGTGTATCGGCATCGGAGAATTACATTATGTGTAACCCGTTTTAATATTTTTTTAGCTGACTCATGCCGGTCCGAGATCACGCTTACATTATTTTTCTACAAATAGACTGGCCGAACCGGTGCTAGACTTAATTATTGGCAGAAAATATGATTTGTAAAATTATTAACAGCCATAAAGAACTTATGTTAGCTTAGTCTTCGGATATATAGTTCTTGGTGATTTTTAAATTAATTTCTCAATAATGCGAAAGTTTGACACATTTTCTGATTAATTTTAAATTGTAAAAGTATAAAAGTGACAAGCCTAACTATTGAAGGGATTTGGAATCGAATAGCGTTTTTCATTTTTGGTAAATAAAATACTTGTATAACCTTGTTGAGATATTAGTTTCTCAAATGATTGCAGGTTTTTCTCCCTTCCCTTGCTATTGCTTCCGGAAATTCTATTCAAAACGCTAATTAAGACAGTATTTTATTTGTTTACAGTATTCTTAAATTGTTTGTATCAAAAATTGGATAACGCCATTCGATTATATAGTTTCTGAATAAAGATATCTGCTAATCTTATGCGTTTCTGAGGGAAAAAAAAATGAATTTAGAAATGTATCAGAAAGGAGCTTCTTTGAATTTAAGAGTGAATTTGGATTTGAAATCTATAATAAAATAATATAGAAATATATTTATAAATCTTCTTTAATTAAACAGCTTCAAAATTAACGATGTTTTTAGCTTTCTTTCTTTTTTCTTTTATTCTAAGCCATATTAATTTTTTAATGAATCTTTCTTTATTCGAATGTTGAAAGCCTAAGAATCTAAGTAATCATTAATGTTGTTAATGTGTATTTGCTGTAAAATATACTGTAAAATCATTCCATAGATATGTATGCAGTATTCTTTAAAGAAATCTTTGTTATATGATAAAAATCTGAATTTTTTAGAAATCGTAGAAATTGTAACGGGCCAAAACGGGCCGGACCTGTTTTCGCTGATTTTTGTACGGGCCGGGCCTAAAATACAAAAATTTAAACGGGCTGGGCCGGGCCTGGGCCGAACTTTTGAGTTTTACAACGGGCCGGGCCGAAATAACTTTCCTACGGGCCGGGCCGGGCCTGAAAATTCCGGCCCGTGCAGACCTCTACATTAAGTACGATTCATGTGTTTAAATTTTAAAATGTCATTTTTATTTCGAATTTTTATTAATATTTTTATTAATATTCTACTAATTATTTGTTTTTTCGTTATGTAAAATAAAAATTATGTCAATACGTATAATTTGGTTATTAGTTTGGCGATTTGTATAATTTGACGAAATTGGTCGACGGGATAACAGAGTAGTACCATTATAAGATGTCTAATTAGCCTACATACACGCATATATTTTTGCGCACTCAACATAAATACTCACTCAACATAACAAACTTGCAAACGGCACCAGTAATATTTTAATATAATTTTGCTTTTACAATGAAAGCTTAAATTAAGGAATTCGTAATATCTAGACAAGTCCTTTATAAATTCCGGTGTCAATCGACAATTTCTCATTTTACCATTGACACCAGAAATATTGCTGTCGGGTCCAATGGACCCGTCTGGTAGACGGAAGGTTAAGACAAAGCTGTTCGAGAGAGTTGTAGTTTTTAATACTTTATATGGCCGCGGAAGCTTCAAATTTATTCATAGCTCTTTTTAATTATCCGGATTTCTGTCTATCGCGATGTTCAGAACACATCAACCTGGATAGCTGGAATTTCACTGTACCAGTCAACTTTTAAATAAATTTTAAAGTTTTATTAATAATTTAGATGAAAAATTGTCTTGAGCTCGAAACATCGACTTGCGGGGCAAAAATAATTGAGAAATCACATGTAAAACAGTTGGTATTGGTGCGCCTTTTCTAGAGAACTACGGAAGAGATTTCGATGCAGTTTTTTAGCAATAACTTTGGCAGTAAGTAAACTATATGCTGGTAGTAAAAAAAAAAGAAAAAAAGGAAAAAAAAAAGAAAAAAAAGAAAGAAAAAGCTTAGTTATTTACCCCCCCCCCCAAAAAAAAAAAACCTCTAAATTTATTTTGTTTGCGAAATTGTGCTTTGTGTGTCCATGGTGTGATTGGGTGTTGTGGTGTGATTAATTGTCACCCTCTAATGGGTGACACCCAATCGCTTTTTGCAAATCTATATATATAATTTTAATAATAATAATTTTATAAGATTTCGGAAAATTCTTTAAAAAAAAATGAAAATTCTAGCACACGATGAAACAGAGTTAATTTTATTTTCTTTGAGAATGTGAAATCTTTCTAAATAAGATATGCACCAGAGAACAAAAACCAACCTATCCAGCGAATGGGTAGCGAAAGCAAACTTTAAAAGAAAGACTTATCTTCTACACATAGACACCGCATTGACTTATGCGGACTATGGGTTGAGTGGCGAGTGGCTCATGTGTATGTTTCTATGCAGGAGGACAAAAGATAAATAAGGAATGGTATGGTCATTTGTTATAATAACATAAAATTGTGATTGAAAAAATATGACGGATGGGACAAGGGGGGAGGGGTAACACCATTTATATCCGCCCCGGGTGTCACCCATTCTAGCTATGCCATTGAACATACTGCTTGCTTTTGCAAAAAAAAAAAAAAAAAAAAAAAAAAAAACTTTTAGTAGTAGTTTTTTATTCATAATACAATGAAATGCTACTTTAGAATGCTTAAATCTAAACAGAGCATTTTTATTTAGAGAAAAAAATGCACTTCTGATGTCAAAGAATTCGGCCCAGTTCCACGTGATTCTTTAGTTCGAGCTGAAATAAAGCATTAAAAAATTTGAGCGCTAACGCATACCATATTTAATTTCAAACCGTTTTTACAGCATATTGTACCTCCCTCTAATCGCTTTCCTCCATGACTTTTTTTCCCCTTTTGTTGCTAAACGATAAGCAAGTTGGAAATTACACGTCAAATGGGGATGTAGTGGAGGGTATAGGCCGTATGCCTTCTGGATTTTTTTAAGGAACACCATATACCCTCTGTTTTTCCAAGAAAGCTAATAGTACCTACAATCTAGAGGTATGCCCTCTGCTCAGAGGGTATACCTTCTGTATTTTTTTTATGATTACATCACTGGCGTCAAACGTAGCAAATGAGGTGCATTCATATTATAACAAAGTTTTAAAAATATTCAGATCTTCATGCAATAGTATACAGTACATCGGACAGAATATAGTGGTTGAAATCTTTTGTGTGTACTATTTGCTTTACATTATACAGGAAGTAACTTTTAGTAAGCCTCAGCAACAGCAACGTACATCAATTTCATAAAATCTAAAATAGTTCAATATTAAAACGCGCTCCCAGCAGTGTTTCCCTCTATACCATTATGTAATGGAATACTTTTGTGTGGCCCTGTAAGTTAATAACAAATATTCTTAGCACCAGATTGTGCAAAATGTATTTTTTAGTATATACTTTATAAATTCATATCAATTCTATTATGTTCGAAAGAGTAATAATATCATTAAATTGCACTTGAAACTATTTCCAATTAGCCATAATGCTTTTGATTGTCCCTGTAGTTCCAAATTTTCAAAAAATTTGAAATGGCTCGACAAAATTATGAACAATTATATATTTTCAATTTCAAAAGATTGGTTTGGATAGTTTTTGCTTTTGTTATATGCAGACAGACGGATTGAACGATGTCTATAGGTGCTGCATATTTATATAATTACGAATGCACCTAAAAAACAATACGTATTACAAAAATATTAATGTCTCAAATATAAATTAAGATAATGTTTTCAAACAAATTGCATTTAAATGTACATAATTTTTCTCTGCATGAAGGTGTAAAAATTGAAAATATGTGATGTTTAAAAATTTGTAGTAGCAAAAATTGAAACTGAAATTTCATTTCAAATTTCAAAGTGTTGCCATTCGCAAAATGACTTATGCATTATGCACAGATATATTTGACCTTTATAATATACACCATATGGTCAAAGGTGATTGGTCACTTGTGATTTTAGACATTTTGTTAAATATCAAGAAAAATACATGAGGAATTATTCTAAAACTCTTAAGTATGTAAACATAATAATACAATTCATAACCTGTCAACATATTGAAAAAGAACAAATGAATATCTTTTGGATAACCCAGTCAAAACTAATGTAGCAAAATCATTCGAACTGTAGATTATGATTAAGTGGTTTATTGTAATAAACCGTGTTCATTTTTGTGTGGATAGCATGCATACTCGTAGAAAAATTAAGATTTTTATAAAAACAGTCCCACCATTTTTTTGCTTATAATTTGCAGAGTTCTAAACATAAAATGCTCTTTTCTGAAAATATGACAAATAACATTGTACACAATACCCTGTAGTCAGAATTAAAAAATAATAAAAATTGTATGCAAAATGAGCAGGTTTACTAAATTATTTTTCATTGTGCATATGTGAATGCTATCAAAATTTCATTTGTATAATGTGTTAGCTAAATGTATAGAGCAACTTTTGAGAGTTTCAAAAACATAGCTTGAAAATTCTGAAAGTGAATGCCGATAGAATAAGCTCAAAATCCGTTATTCTCATAATGAAGCAAAACAAATGAGGGGCTGTGTCTACTTATCTAAGGCTCCTGTAATACAAGAAGTTTCAGGAGCCCTACATTTATCCATTGATTTGTGTCAATTTAGAGTACACAATATGGCAACCTCTCTTTGTAAAATCGCATAGCTCATTTTTAGTGTATTTTACAAAAATATTTTAACTTTGAAAAAATATATACATATATATATGTGTGTGTCTATATGCTGTAAGTATATATACATTGCTCAAAACAATTAAAGGATATTGCAGTTTTAGGTGGATTTTGTATCTGGGAAACTTTTTAGTTGATTGATACATGGTCGACAGACATAGTAGGTTGTATGAGAATAAATTACATGTGTTTGGCAGAAAAAAATGCATTTTATTGCACATTTGTGTACAAAAGGAAAAAAACACAATTTGTGCATATGAGAAAAAAAGAATAAGAAAAGGTGTTTTCTTCAAAGAAAATCATTCAATCCTCCACCAGGTTTGCACGATGTGGCCTGCAGTTATCGTCCATTAAAATGAAGTTATCTCCGATTGCTGCAGCGTAAGGGACTACAATAGGTCTGAGGATCTCATTCATAATTCGGCGACCAGTCAGAGCTCCATCTCGAATGATGTAGAGGTCAGTGCGCCCGTCAATGGAGATGCCACCATACACCAACACTCCTCCACCGCCAAATCTGACACTTTCGTGCATGAACGCAGGATTATTCCTACTGCCACGATCCCTCCAGATGAAAATACGCCTATTATCCGGATGCACAGAAAAACGGGACTCGTCAGAAAACAGAATATTGCTCCATTCATTTCTCCTCCAGTTGACATGCTCGGTTGCCCACTCTCTGCGGTCGCGACGATGCCTTGATGTTAATCTAACACATACCATCGGTGGGCGAGCATACAGACCTACAGCATGGAGCCGGTTTCGGATAGTCTGAGTTGAAATCGTGGTGCCTGTAGCCGAGCGAAGGTGTTGTTGGAGAAGAGCAGCGTTCATGTTTCGGTGTCTCCGAGCTGTTAACGCTAAATACCGATCTTCATTGGGCATTGTTGCCCGTCTACGACCTTGCCCTGGTCTTCGGCCTGCACATCCACTCTCCAAAAAACGGTTCCAGATCCTGGAAATGACACTTTGTGACACTCCAATGGCTTGTGCTACTTTGGCTTGAGTTTGGCCTCCTTCTAACCTACCAACAATTCTCCAAGCTTCTGAATCTGTCAAATGACTTCGCTGAGACATCGTACTCATCAAAACAAAGCAATCGCTGAATGCCGATCATCCTTGTCTTCATTCTCTTTTATCCAGTTGAAAGTCAAATTTCATTCGCTGCCGCTGAAGCAACGTTTTTGACGTCGAACTCAAAATTTGCATACTCCACAGTTTGAAAAACAGAAAAATTTGCATTTGTGATTCTCTTCATCTATTTGCGGCAAAAAAAATTTTGTTTATATCTTTATTTTATATAAAACTTCAAATATCCTTTAATTGTTTTGAGCAGTGTATATATACTAGCAGAACTATACGGCTTTGCTCATATCAATTATAAGGGGTCTTCCATTTAAATTGGAATAATATGGCAATCACAATAACCGAGATTTGTGCATTCTAATCCACAAATTGTTAAAAGGCAGTCAGAAAATGTAAAATTGTCTTGCAACCATAGTAAAATCCTTGAGCTTTCATTTCAGAATGTGTATTTTCTTTGGTGAGTGTCACAGAAGAATATAAGATTTCCCTGACAATACAAAAACAAATCCACCAAAAAACATAGCGATATATATTACGACACTCTGATTTGTATGGAATTTACATGCTAAAGTTATAATATATCGGTGAACAAAGCTGACATATTGATGATGGCAACGACTAACCCATAGATTATGCCTTTAATGATATTTATCTTAATTTCTAAACATTACACAATTTCGTTTTTTACAATGTCTGGATGGAAAAGATTTCTTTCATATGAAATTTATTTGAAAAATCTCAATTTTCTGGATTTTAAAGTAATTTTCAGATATGGATATTTTTAAATGTACCTGCAACCCAAAATAAAAGATATAGCAATTTTCTCTTAATTCAATATTTATATTAACATTATACTGTTTGGGGCAACAATTTTACCTAACCATAAACATAGCTTTTACTGCAATTTGATTTCTAAACATCTCGCATTTGATTATTTCGACATCTAATAGAAAACTAAATCCCGTCAAAATCATCTCATGTAAAACACAAGTTGGAATTTGCACATGAAGCGTAGCAAATGAGGTGCGTTCGTACAATAACGAAGTTTAAAAAATATTCAGATCTTGCTGTTCTAATAGACAGTACTTCAGATGTAATATTAGTGGTCGAAATCTTGTTTGTGTTCCTGTAAATATACAGGAAGAAACTTTTATTAGACCTCAGCAATGTATATCATGTTCATAAAATGGAAAATAGTTTAATATAATTAACACACGACCTTAACAATGTTTTCCCATATAGCATTATGTAGTGGAATACTTTTGTGTGGTCTTGTAACTTAATAATAAATATTCTTTGCATCACAGATTGTACAGAATGTATATTTTAATATACATATATACTTCATAGGTTCATGTATTCTACTATATTCGAATGAGTATAACACCATTAAAATGCATTTGAAACATTTTTCGCCATTGACCGTAATGTAACGGAATACTTTTGATTGTCCCTGTAATTGATCTATGCATCCAATTTTCATAAAATTTGAAATGACTCGACAAAATTATGTAATAATTATATATTTAAAATTTCAAATGATTAAAATGCATTTAAAACTTTTTTCCCCCATTGACCGTAGTAACTGAATACTTTTGATTGTCCCTGTAATTGATCTATGTATTCGATTTTCATAAAATTTGAAACGACTCACCAAAATTATGTGATAATTATATATTTTAAATTTCAAACGATTCGGTTGGGTAGTTTTTACTCTGTTATATGCCGATGGATGAACTGAACGACAACTATAGGTGCTATATATTTACATAATTACGAATGCACCTAATAAGCCAAGTCTCATGATTCTTTGACCTAAAATGTTCTGAGACCATATATAGAACAAAATTTAGCTTTCTTGTTAACTCTGACATTTTAATACACAAATTACTCCTAGTCTCTGCACCTTTAGTTTATGTTTATTGTACTATTTGACAATTACTAGAGACAAGGAATTTATTACGTAAACACTTTACTATGTTTTTTTAAAGTTGGTTGATATTATTTGACTAAAGCTGAATATGAACGTGAGAGATAGAAACCTGAAGGAGAGATTCACCAGTTGGGAGTCTTTGTAAACAAGAGAGTGGCTTGTATTCACATTACATAAGGAGAAAATCGCCCAAAACTCTGAACATGGAGCTCAAACACAACACAGAATTTTTGCACTCAGGCTTATAATGTTATCAAAAATTATGTCTGTACTACAAATACACATATATTCAATGCTCTTATAAATGTTATTTTATGAATACTTTATAAATAAACATTAATATTAAAATGTAAACAACAGTTTTCACATTTTCGTGTTTTTAATTCCCAAGTCACATAATATAATCCTAAACTAAAGGTGTAGAGACTAGGAATAATTCATGAATTAAAAATATCAGAGTTAATAAGAAAGTTAAACTTGGCTCTACACATGATCTCAGAACTTTTTAGGGTAAAAGAGTCATGAGACTTGGCTTATTTTTTATATAAGATGTTTATGACATTTGCATGTTCTTAGCGATCCTTGGATGAAATTTGTTAATAATACTACTGTGCATTTTCTGTCTTGGGAACACATCGCAATTTAAAAGTAAACTGTAAATTTATCTTATAAATATGTATGCAGTATTGTTTAAAGTAATTTTAATTGCATGGTAAGTAAAATCTGAATTTTTCATAGAAATTGAGTCGGGCCAGGCCAGAGCAGACCTCTAACATAATACATAAAAAATTATTTTCTGGCATTTAAAAAACATTTATCATATAAAAATATATATAAATAATTTTCTCATAGTGAAAGTTTTGCATACTGAAAATTAGCTTTAAAAATGTAGAACAGCAAAATAAAGCCACTCCTACTGACATGCTTTTTAAGCATTGGCTAGATATGTCTAATAAGATAATGTGTTAAAGCAGCAAAAAAATTACTTTTTTTTTAATTGTAGAATGATGCATCATTGCAAAAGGAATAAAGGTATGTACATTCTTTGTCATTCTAAATGAGTAAAATTATAATCAGTACATGAATTTTCCACTTTTTCTAAAAAAAAAAAAAAAAAATGGTTTTTTTAGAAGAAATCTAATGACATTTTCTTTTTTTTCTTTATAATTTACGTGTTTCAGATTATTGGACATAAATAATTTCTACTTTTAACACTTCATTTAAGTAATAAGTATTATATATAGTGGGTTTAGGTCTTTTTTTAAGCATAGGATTAAACTAATTGGTTTTCTCTTTAAAAAAAAAAAAAAAAAAAAAAAAAAAAAAAAGAAAGTCGTTTTTTAGAAGAAATCTAATAACATTTTCTTTTTTTCTTTATAATTTATGAGTTTCAGATTATTAGATATAAATAATTTAGAAGAAACCTAATGACATTTTCTTTCTTTATAATTTACGAGTTTCAGATAATTGAATATAAATAATTTCTACTTTTAACACTTTATTTCAGCAATAAGCATTAGATAAATTAGGTTTGTCTTTTTTATGCATGGGATTAAAATCAGTATGCATTGGTGTGCTCTAAAGAAAAAACTTGTGAATTGATCAAAGATAAGATTCAATATTTAGTATAAAATATTTCAATTTTTTTTAATAATGCAGATTATTTAATGCAATTAATAATGTAACACTATGATTTTTTAAGATTTTGCACAAGAAATTTTTCTTTTGGGAGATTATCTTGAAGAATTAAAAGCAAAGACTGGTTGCTAGTTGTAGCATTTTAATAATAATTTTTTCCCTCTGCTCTCTGCTGAATCTAATGACTAAAAATGTTAACTTCAAATTGTCACTCAGAAAGAAAAAATCCTAAGAAGTATTTGTAATTTATTATTTGAATAATTGTGGAAAAGAATATTTATCAAACTACATCCAAATGTTTATTATTAGTAATCAAAAGATTGTTTATAAAGATTTACAGGGCATCAATGGTTCACTGTGTTAAACAATTAAAACTTTTAACATAAGGCTGTTTGCTAAAAGTGTTTAAATTGAAAACTGATTTTTTTCAATTTTCAGCATAAATTCAGTTTAATTATTAAATTTAAATTATTTTAAATGAAGTTACACTACTTATAAACCAATAATGCCTGTTTTTATCATAAAATTTGCATGTATATATAATAAGAAAGGATGTTTTTAAAAAAAACCCGGTTTAAACCAAAAAAACCTGGTTTAAACCAGAAAAACTTTTTTTTGGTTTTTTTAAAAAAAACCTGTTTATTTTTCAACCCTGGTAAGTAGCACAGTCAGTGAAAGACAGACCACAGTACTCTAGTATTGCCAGCTGCTTTTCCGGATATCTTGAGGATAGTTCTTAAACTGGCAGAAAGTAGCTTATATTTATCATATAACAGCCAAAAAGTGTTAGAAGTATCAAGGCTCGACTTTTGTAGGGTGTGGTAATTATGTACTGACATCAGTATAAACGGTGATAAAGCTCAAGATACATTTTATATAAATGTAGAAGCACTTTTAGTCAAATTTTATGATTGAAAAAGGTTGAGGGTTAAGCTCACAAACTTTTGGTCACTCTATCCTTATTATTTAGGACTTCTTAAAAAATAATGATACACTTGCATTGCAGAATTCTCACTAAGTTTGCAATATCAGGAGATATATCATCAAATCTGGAGACAAAAATAGTTGTCATAAATGAAGCCAACTTGGCAATACAGGACTAGTTTTGTTAAATTACCATTCAATTTCAATATTGTCAAAAGCTGGGAATCTTCTTATAATCAGATTCCACACATTTTAGAGTATTTGAATAAAATTAGCTGAATTCCTGAAAACTATTCTTGATTTTTCTCTACAGAGCTCTAAAGTTCCTGCCTGGAAAAGTCAGAGAATCCAAACTCAATGGATATTTTTTCAATTTCCATTATGCCAATTTCAATTACATATATAAATATTATAGGAGAGGTATCTTTTCCAGGGGTGACTCTGGGTGAAAAAATTTTGGAAATTCACATCACATTTTTTTAATTCGGCGGCAGCGGGGGGAATTCCACGATCTTCAGATGAAATCGGCATTTTTCTGTAATCTTCAGACAAAATCAGCAATTTATCTGCAATATTTTAGCAAAAATCGGCGATTTGTTACGATCTTTTGTCGAAATCAGTGGTTTTTCAGCGATTTTTTGATGAAATTGCCGTTGTGCCATGTTTTTTTAAATAAAATCAGAGATATATCAGAGGATTTATAATCGGAGGATTTAGGAGATAACCGAGGGTGGATTTTTCTCTATAGAGCTCTAAAATTCTTGCCTGGAAAATGTCAGAGAACCCAAACTTAATGGGTACTCTTCCAATTTCAATTACATATACATATTTCAGGATAAAGATCTCAGGTTCAAATGAGTAATTTGTTTGTAAAATTTCCATAAAATATTCTATTTAATATTTATTAATCTGAAACACAATATACTTCCTTTCATTGTATTTTAAGATCTGTGACCAAATGTTAAGATTATGTATCTTTTATTTTGGTTTCAAAAATTAAAATATTTTATTTACTAACAAAAAATTTACTATATCTCTGATTTAGATTAATAATGTCTATTTTTTTTATTTCATAACATATATGAAATAATGAATGGGCTTGTTAGGACTTTAATAATTTCTTTTGTCAAAGCTATTTGCTCTATGTTACTACAACTAAAAAATAAATAAAAATAAAGGCAGTAGTTGAATGCAAATTTGTGTATAAAATAAATGAAGACAGCAGATATACAAAAGGGAGTAAAATTTTATGTAGAAGATGAAACAGTATCACATGGCAAGAACAATGAAGGAAAGACAAGGTATATATATACATATATTTATACATATAAAATTTCAGAAAATTCTGAAAAATAGTTCTCCGAGAAAAACAACAAAAAATAAATAAAAACAACATGACTTTAAAAGTGTTTCTAAGCACCAAAACAAAATAGTAAATTAATACTGCCAACATTCAACATTCCGGTATTTGGGTAAAATGTCTCAAAAAGGCAGGAGCTTTTTGTTAAGCAGGCTTGTGAAGTTCTATGGGCTCACTAAGTAAGTTTTGAACCATAAAAAAATGGTTTGTTTAATATAAGCGCTTCATCTGTTCATACATAATAAAAAACTAAAAGAATGTTAAGGAAATAAACATAACAATTACATCACATGCAGTTAAAAAGTAAACATTTCACAATCAATAATTTTCTAGATATTAAATTTATCAATATGAAATTTAAAAGGTGACAATTTGCTTAAAAACAAAATTTAATATGTATTGTGATACATACTTTTAACACTGTTTGCACCAGGGTCATAACAAGAGGAGGGTTGTAGCAGGATTAGCTGAGCTCCCCTGCCCCCTTTAGTAACTTCTTAAGCACTCTAGATTTCATACTACTTTAAATAAAAATAGCCTTTATATTATATTTAAAATTTCCAAACTTTTTAATGGAAAATTTTAAGACAAAAGGATTTGCCTGATATGTCTATGTTTATTATTACAATGAAGGAAAAGATAGATGTGAATTGACCCACACAATAGCCTTCAGAGCCAAGCCCCCCCCCCCCTCCCTCCGACTCTGCATGTTAATTATGTCATTTGTTTGCACAAAAATGAATTTGCAGACTAGTTATGGCATTTGTTTATATGTAATAACTATACAATTGATTTTTTCTCTACATACTTATTTTTCCGACTTAACAAGCAATTGGATTATTGTAACTGTCATAAGTTGTTGCTATTAATACACAGAGATAAAATTATCTAGAATAATCTTAAAATTAGAAAAGTTTAACAGAGTTTATTCATGAAATAACATAAGAAAATGCACAAGAAATATAGAAAAACTGGTGAACAGAAAACACAAACTGTCAAAAAAAAAAAATGAAGAATAAAGGAAATAAAAATTTAGTTAAATAAGCAGAAAAATTAACTTTATTTTTATCTTTATATCAATAATAAAATGATGCAAAAGGGTGATAGACAAATTAAAAATAGTATTTTTATTGTCTGCAATTACTTTAACATTTTTGCAATCGAAAAAAGTTCAGTGAAATATTTAAAATACTAGACTAAAAAAAAAAATCCTCTAACTAAAAGAATAAACTGAATTTGTTAAAGATGCAGTCTACTGAGCTTATTTCATTTAATTCTTCATTTTGTTATAGACCAGGAGATGGCAGCACAGACAATCACCTTATCAAGTTCACGGCTGAAATTCCAGAATTAGTTAAAACTCAATCAGTCTTCCAACTCACATCTTGCTAGAAAGTACTTGAAAACTGATTTTAGCAGTTAACTCTCAGGCTTTACTATTTTTTTTTTAATTTTTTTTTTTTTTTTTTTTTTTTTTGGGGGGGGGGGGGGGGGGGGGTCCACCGAAAGGTATGAAAACATGGAGGACTGGGAGTAGGTAAACACAATGCTAAACCTACAAGTAAACTGCTAAAATCTGATTTTCAGATGTTTTCCACCAAGATATGACTTGACAGACAAATTGCATTTTAACATGCAAATTGAGTTTCAATTATTACTAGAATTTCAGCCATGTTCTTGATGAGGTGATTGTCTGTGCTGCCACCTTTCGGTCTATTACTGTTTTCAGCCAAAACTTCAAAATACATACAAAAATGATAATCTTAATTTGAAGATAAATATCTTAAAAAAAAAAAAAATTAAACTTAAAGGAAAACTTTCTGTGCATTAACATTAAATATATATATATATATAAATACTTTTATAAATACATCCAAAGTTATTCAGACAATACCATTAAATAAACCAATGAAACCAGTATTTTTACAATCATATTATTAAAAACAGTTGAAGTTTGAAGAGAAATAGAAGGCAGATTACCAAATTACTAAGAAATATATGGATAAATAGACATTATATAACCATATATATACAAGAAATGATCTGGGGATCCCTGTTTATTATCTGGCATGACTAATAATATAATGGGAACTTTTATGGCAAGTCATGTTCTGGAAGTTTAGCTTCTGTTATAGGAAGTAGTCGTGATTGAATAGGGATTTAGAGATGACATGTTAAAGTTCTTGGGACCTGGTTTATTATAATTTTTATATATAGCTTCGTTTGAAATATGGTCCAGCTGGGTTGTTGAAAATATTCTTGAAACCACTCACTAGGGAACTGCAAGAAGTGTAAGTCACCGATTTTGACGAATGTGATATCTTTGGAAAGATCTCATCAATAGCAGTAAAAAACTCAATGGAACTATCCGTCACAAATCAGACATTTTCGAGATATCCGACAATTTATGTCACGTAACTAGAGCATACTTAATGGGGGACCGCAAAAACATTAGTCTCGATTTTAATGAAAGTGGTATTATTAAAAAGATATCATCAAGAGGGAGAAAAAACTCAATACAGCTACCCGTCAGAAATGAGCCGTTTTCGAGATATCCTATAATTTATGTCACGTAGCTAATGTATACTGTTCTAGTGCACACTTAATGGGGGACCGCAAAAATTTGTTTTGTCGATTTTGATGAAAATGGTGTCGTTGCATAGATAGCATTGTGAGAAATAAAAAACTCAATGGAACTACCCATCTGAAATGAGCCGTTTTCGAGATATCTGACAATTTATGTCACTTAATGCAGTTTCCCAGCAGTGTGCATTAGCAATGTGACACAGATATCTCAAAAACATCTCATTTCCAAAGGGTGATTCCATTGAGTTTTTTAATCCCCACAATATCTTTTCAACGATACCACTTTCGTTAAAATCTAGACTAAAATTTTTAGCGGTTTCTCATTAAGTGTGCACTAGCTACGTGACATAAATTGTTGAATATCCTGAAAACGGCTGATTTGCGACGGGTAGTTCTATTGAGTTTTTAACTGCTCATGATGAGATCTTTCTAACGATACCACTTTCGTCAAAATCGGTGACTTACACTTCTTGCAGTTCCCTAGTCTGTTGAATGACATAGGTTTGGTTAACAAGACATGACAGTAAAAGCCATGCAAAAAAGCTGCTCCCATATACATACAATGTAATTAAGATTATTTCCAACAGAGGGCATTCTTGTTCAAATAGGAGAAACTTTAATTTTACTTAAGTTGAGCAGTTGACTGACATGTGGTTAAAAAAAGTACGATTCCTGGGATTTTCAGGCTCACTGACATACTAATCTTAACCAGGACTGCTAACAAAAATCTCTTAGACAACATTTTTACTCAAGATTGATCAAAAATAAAATCTGAAAGTAGTAAGATGTATCTCTGGGGGGGGGGGGGGGAAGTTGCCAGGGGCAAAAAGCTTTAAGCACCAAATGTTTTTTAAAAAAAAATAAATAAAAATTAGTTGAGACTTAAAATTTTTGAATTTAAATTTTGTTTTTAAATGGAATTGTTCTTTATTGTTTCATATAATTAAATGAAAATACAATATCTTAAAAATGTGGCAATCGTGATAATGGATTTTTACCATTAATTACTAAAATAAGAAATTATTTTGACACAATCTTACTAAAATCCCTTTGCTCTGAATTTGATAATAGTACACATTTCTTCGGTGTAAAAAAAATACAAGAAAAAAAATTCCACCAAATGGCATAGCACTTAAATGAAATTCTATTTTATATGCCTTCAAAGTACTGTGTTTATTTTATAGCCTCCACTGATGATGAAACAATATTTTTAAATACAAACATACATTTTCATTCATAAAAATTAAATTTACAATGATTCATTTTCTAGACACTAGTTGTGACATTATGAAATTTCCTTTGAAAAGAAAAAACACTCTGAAAACAACTGCCATATTTCATTTCTTATATGTTAGCACTGCATCTAAAGTATTAAAACACTTAGCTATAAGATAAGCTATAAAATATAATTGTAATATACAAGAAAAATAAGAAATAAAAAGACAACAGTTTGATGTCACACTGTCACTCTTAAAAGGATATCATATCTAGAACATTACTATTTTTTTCCCTTAAGTATTTTTTCATGAATTATTTTCTTAAAATTTAAATATCTATTACAACAGATGTTTTCACTCCAAATACATTTAAATAAAAGTCTAAGTCATTTTAACGTACTTGAAGTAAAAAATTTTTATTTTATATTTGAAGAATGTGTATTATCTGTTCAGAATGATGGCAATTTCAGATATAAATACATAGCTAGTTGACAGATGTGAAAATATAGCTAGAAACTTTATTAGTTTTTAAAAGTAAAATAAATTTTTTTTTTAAATTTTTGTAGTGATTTTTACAAAGTAATAATAAGAAATAAAAGGATTAGAAAATTAAAATATTTGCATAAACTAAGGCATGTAGTTGAAAAAAAAAAATAAATAAATAAAGAATACTGCCCAGTTAAACTGATGGCATTGAGCTCACAGGCTACAAATGCTAATTGTACATTAAAGCCCTTTATTTTCAAGGGTTAAATCCGTTCGAAAAAAAAATTAAGAAGGGGAAACAGCTCTCCCCTTTCCTCTTTTTTTATACTTAATCATTGAACCTCCTATACTATCAAAGACATGCTTTATCATATAAAAAATCTATATCCAAAATTCAGAGCAAATTAGATAATTCTTAATAAAAACCCATTTAGCATTTATATAATTTAAAAGGAGTTATCCCCTTCTTTTATACTTAACCATTAAACTTCCAAAACGATTCAGAGATTTGAACGAAATCTGAAAATTCTGCTTGAAAAACCTATTTATATAAATTAAGAGGGGGGGGAGGCATTAGAACCCCTGTTGCCCCTATTTATACTTATTCAATGAACACCTAATAGCAGTCACGGAATCGCCTCATCAGAATGATCCTAATCTAAATTTTGAACGAAAACTTAATTCTGCATGAAAATCCCATTTATATCAACTAACGGGGGGGGGGGGGGGGGGGGGGGGGGGGGCATTAGAACCCCTGTTCCCCCTATTTATACTTATTCAATGAACACCTAATAACAGCCACGGAATCGCCTCATCAGAATGATCCTAATCTAAATTTTGAACGAAAACTTAATTCTGCATGAAAATCCCATTTATATCAACTAACGGGGGGGGGGGGGGGGGGGGGGGGATTAGAACCCCTGTTCCCCCTATTTATACTTATTCAATGAACACCTAATAACAGTCACGGAATCGCCTCATCAGAATGATCCTAATCTAAATTTTGAAAACTTAATTCTGCATGAAAATCCCATTTATATCAACTAACGGGGGGCATGAGCCCCCCGTTCCCCCTCTTATACATATCGAATGAACTCCAAAAACTAATCAGGGAAGCGCCTTATCAGGATATACCTATATACAAAATTTCAAGTGGATCCGATATTTTTATCATGGGTTATCGCGTTACGCACATACGCACATACATACAGAACGGACGGGCACATAAGCTCTCAGGCTATGATAGCCTGTGAGCTAAAAAGCATAAAATCTGCGAAATTTGTAAAGTAGCCAATAGTTTTACTTGGGTTTGCATATCAAGTTCCACACAAATTGTCAAAAAATGTACATTTATGTACGGAATACACATAAAATACACAGATATACATATATAAATTATGTAGTTTGAAAACCAGTGACTAGATGAATTGCTGAGAAGCTACCTCAGAAATACATAAATTGCTGCAGTATGGACGCCATTTCATTTGTCCTAAATAATTATTTATTCAATGCATGCAATGTAATGTTGAAATTTCATTTCCTTAATTTCTTATCACTGCATGTTGTATTTATCCCACATTCTTCTATTTTCCTAATCATTTTTGAAACTATTACTTTTTACACAAAAGTAGCATATTTTTAGCTTTATGCTCGTATAGTACTGATATACAGCCACATCATAAAAAAGGTGTGTGTTTCCAGAGCCAATTAAGGCAGTTTGGTATGTTTAATTCTGCTATAATTCATTGCATCATTTAAATTTTGCTAATAATTGTAAAGCTAATTTGACTAAATTTTTGCAACAAAATTAGTAATTTTTTACTGCAATCATTCTTCAAATTTCCTGTTGTATTTATTTATTTATTTATTTTTTTTTTTTGGGGGGGGGGGGGGTTGTTTGATGCATTTTTTTTTTTTAAATTCTTCTGCAAGACTATTTGATGAATTTCATGTCTTTATTTTCCACTTTTTTTTTTTTTTTTTTTTAATATTTGTAAATCTTCTCACTTTTTCTATATATTTTGAAATTCCCTGACTTTCTAAAGTGCTGGGAACCATGTTGTAGTGTAGTTGAAGAAAGATTCTCCCTACATATAATTCAACTATCAATGTACACATTATAAATATTTTGTTTAATAAAATTATAAAAAAGGATACTATGACATTCCATGGGCCTAACCTTACCCAAGTTGGTATAAAGCCTTTGTAAAGAGCTAAAAATCCTTCTGTCTGAATAGTCTGCAAAAATAGAAATTTACGCAAATTAAATATTTTAGCAATATTCCATTATGTATATAGTAATACACATAATGTAGCAGATCATGAATAGTTGGTGCCAAATGTCATAAATCAAAAATTTGCCAAAACTTTTGTACACCATATTTTGTACCAGGTGTCCCAAAAATGACTGATGGATTTTAAAATTCAATAACTTGCAAACGGTGACAGCTATTTAAAAAATTTTCGCATGAGGGTTATGTATAATGTCAGGAGTTTTTTTAACCGTAATTTTTTATTTTAGTTCGAATTTCAATAGAGGGTGCTGACAGCGATTGAAGACCAGGTGGTCAGTGCTGAGTAAGACCAGTTTCGGTGTCGAACTGGCCTTCAATTGCCATCAGCATCCTCTATTGTTTGAAATTCAAATTAAAATCAAAAGTTACGGTAAAAAAACTCCTGACATTATACATAACCCTCCTGCAAAAATTTTTTAAATAGCTGTCACCATTTGAAAGTTATTGAATTTTAAAATCCATCAGTCATTTTTGGGACACCCGGTATAAATAATCCTAAGGTAAACTGCAAACAACATGTCTTGCATTTCAGGAGAAGAAACAAGCTTTTAACTTTGTTCCAACCTGCTTCTTTACCTCAGATGTGAGACATGTTATCTCAGTATAAAGACTGCCTAAAAATAAACAGTTCTGCTTGTTTATAACAGTTATTATAAATTAGTAAAATTGAAACACTCTTGACAAAAGAATATAAATACTATAACTTAATATGTGCAATGATACCTATACTTAACACCAAAAGATTATGCGATATACAGGGTTTACAAGTATGTCACTTAAAAACTGAAGAGTCAGCTTGATTTGTTAATCATAAAACTATGATTCAAATGCGAAAATTTACAAATTAGTTTTTAATAATAAAAAACACCTATATATCTATTAGACATTCAAAATATCAGATACATATTCATGGCTGCTTGTTGTGTGAAAAGTTCGCAAGCAACTATCATTAATAATAAGAATAAATAAATAAATATTACTTTAATCTGTTCCACATTAACTTATATTCATATGAAATGTTTTGCTATTATTAAATTTCTATTATATACTATTATAATAAGATTAAAATTTAAAAAGAAATTTAATTAGTTGGCATACATGATTGATTTTTAGAATGTTTCTTGTAGCATGAATGAGCAGTTTAATCACTGCTATTAAGGGCGTATTTGAAAAAATAATTTTCCACCCTCAATGGCTCAAGATTTTCAGACATTTCATTTTTCAAACTCATTTTTAAAAGTAGAAACAAACTTGCCGAGATGATATTTGAAAAGATGTATAAGATGCCATGCAATTTCCCTTTTTGCTCAATTCATTAGTACCGTATTTACTCGTGTATATAACACACATTTTTTTTCTTCAAAAAATCTGGTCAAAACTCCTAGGGACGCGTTATACACAGAATAAATTTTTACTGCTGGATGTAATCACACGATATACACATGAATCAAGAAATGTATTCAAAGAAGACATTAAAACTCGGAAAAACTAATTAACTGAAGTTGAACTATGCCTGCATCTTTATTCCACTCCTTGCACTTTTTTTATACAACAGAGCTAGTAATATTATTTAAACACAAAGTAGCAATTCACATTGCCGTCACTCACTGCTTTGCTCTCCCCCCGTCATTCACTCCCTACTTGAAGTCTAAAAATGTATTTTCCCCTTGTTTTATGGCATGATTTTGACTTTCTTTACTAATATTCATTTAGTCATTCATTCCCCTCCATATGAAATTTATCGTGCACATTATAAAAAAATAGTCATTATTTCTTGCAAAGTACGAGGTGTGCGGTATACACAAGTAAATACGGTATTTGATTTATAAACAGTTATTTTCTCAGTAAAAGCCTTTTTTTTTTTTGTCCTCAGATCTCACGCTTCAGGAAATTTGGTTCAAAACAACATTTCTGTATTTATCAAATTTCTTTGCATTTATCAAAATCTCATATTTTTTGCATTTATCAAAAAATCAACAAACATGGCACCTTGAGTAGTTTCTAAATAAGAGAATTTACCAGTTTGATACATTTGACAGCAAAAGTGAATTTAAAAATAAATCAGAAAAAGAGCAGTTTGGATTGGAATACACCTTTAAACCAATGCTATTTTTTGAAAAACATTTTCTTCACGATAAGTAGAAATATCAAGGATTAATTTTAGAAAACAGGCTTTGATGTGACTTTTTGGCAGTAATTTTTTCCTCTAGTCTGAAATTTTAGGGCACTTTTAATCCAAGCATTATAATCCAAATAAATAATTTTTTATGTATTATTAGTGTTCCACCAAAACTGAATTTTTGGCCATTTTCTCAATCTCGGATGAAAGTAAAAACATCTTTAAAATAAATTTAAAATCATTAAATGTACACATACACACAAACATACATAAAGTTTCTTTAAGATTCAAATAAAAACAGAACATAAATAATAACACAACTTTTATATTTTGTTACTTGATAACAATCAACCATACACATTTATCAATAATAGTTAAAAATAAATGGAACAAATTTGATAATTGTGCTACATTTTTGTCTTTCTTTATTGTGACTATATAATTAATATTGCTTTCTAAAGAAAAATATTTTAGATTCAATTTAGATGGTAAAAAATGAGGCAAGAAAATACATTCCAAAATACTTACATGTATCGCACAGTGAAATGACCCTGTATATAAAACTTTAACATGGGGTCCATCAACAAGAGCAGTTCGTAACTTCCTTTGGTTCATTAATCTTGTCTAAAAATAATAAAATAAAAATGCAGATTAAAAAAAACTATTAAATTGGAAAATCCCTTAATTTAAAATCACTAAGTAATTAATGTTAACCAATATATACAAATATATTAAAAGAAAATACTGTTTGTATAATATGTTTTCAACTAATGGCAAGAGAAAATACAATCATATAAAAGAAGAATCGTGGATTTTAGACAATATATATATAAACCTTAAAGATCAACAATTTTTAAGAATCTAAAAGTAGGCAAAATTAAATACAGAATCATTTTTTAAATGCACAAAATGAAATTCCATTTAATTGTGAAACAAATAAAAACTTTCAAACTATACAGAACTAATATAATAAATATTAAATTTCACATAATAAATATTACAGAACTTTTTTTTTTCTGGGGTGATGAAAGATAAACTCAACATGCATTGAAGCATTAGGCACTTCACATACTGAACACACATGCGACAAAAAAGCATGAGTCAAGAGACATTTCTCCCGGTTAACAAGGAAATATTAATTTGAAACTGATTTGCCTCCTGTCTTATGCTTTTATCACCTTTGTCTGCTCAATGTATGTATGCCTTAGTTTCATTTTTCTAAAAATTCTAATCTGAATTTGATTAAAATAAGAGAAAGCAAAATGCTGTCACAACAGTAATAACAGAGCCACCACTTTCTTGATTTGGCAGTTCCTCACAGACTTAATGAACTGACAAATCAAGAAAGAGGAAAAGAGAGGGGGTAATCGTGCTGTTTCTTCTTTCACATGCTATAACATAACAGTATCAAACTGTCACATACAAGTTAACAAAGCTTCACATCTTCATTGTCTTAAACAGGGATCACCCTTCTTATTAAACTGATGTTCTAATAGTAAGAAATATTAAAATTTCTTCTTCTTAGGGGAAAAAAAAAAACCGCATTAAACTTTATTTGGTTTTACTGGTTTAGTAAACAAGATTTCTATTTTAAAACATAACAAACAATTTTACTTATTTCTCAGAAAGAAAATGTTAAAAATTGCAAAGTCATTCCTTTCTCTCCCCCCCCTCCCCTTTCATACAGTCCCTTCAAAAGTTTGGATGCTATCTTCATTTAAAAATGCAAAATACACACTTGGAAGGGAAAAAAAAAATCTTCTAGCAAAAAATGAGTGAAATAAAAAAAATAATAAATGGTATCTGCAAATCGGGAACTTTTAATGTATAAAATGATCTAAAAATGTTTAAATTCTTATGTATAGTTTTTGCTCCTATAAAACTTTATCAGGACAATTTTGACCAACTGTAACATTAAATATCCCTTTAAATAATTATTCGATTTAAAAAAGTCTGCACGAGCGTGTTTATAAAACATTTCTCTAAAATACCACTAGTTTCAAATTTTGTTTTTCCTTGTTAACCAGGAGAAATGTCTCTTGACACATGCTTTTTTATCGCATGTGTGTTCAGTAACCATTCATATTTTTGAGCTCTTAATGTTAACGAAGACAGACTTTTGGTCAGTAAAAGTTCATTGTCAGCAGCAGTTACAGCCTTAGTGACTTTTTTTTTAGAACAGAGAGATTCTTTTATTTACTAACTAATGAAGTTTTAATTTTGTTATGGAATATTAGCCTTATATTTTTGAATTATGTTGAAAATAGTTGGATAACCAATTTAAAAGAATAAAAAAAAATAATTAATACAATTTAAAAAAAAAAAGAGAAAAAGGCATTTGAAAGGGTTTTTGTTTGGTTTATTCAATTGTGTAAAAATTAAAATTATACAATGCTTAGAATTTATTAAATTCACAAAAAATTAAAATTTGGTTGCTACTATCATCTATATGCCATCAGGATTATTCACAGACATGTTTTTTCTTTAAAATATACGTTATACATATTTACTTATGTATTTTGCACACTTTTTTCACAATCACTTCAGTTCTAAATAAAAGTGAAGGGTTAAAAAATATACAATTTTATATAGCACTCTCAAAGAGTGACTTAGAATAAAAACTAACTTTGTATAACATAATTATAATATTTTAAATAATGAATAATTAAGATAAAGAAATTTTGTTTTTGAACTGGAGTATTTTTTCCCCATTTTCTGTAGCAAAATATGGGTAACGCTTTTATGCTTCCAAGCATGAAAAAAAAACCTCATCACTTTTTTAATATGCATTTTCCAGATTTGCAGCTAAAAACTTTCCTTTAATTATTATTAGCAGATATTACTGTTTATACTAGCATCAAATAAGTCTTTCATTGAATCTGAAGTCTCCTTTATATGCCCTCATTTTAATATTCTATTTAACAAACACTACTCCAAAAATTTCTTATTTATAGTAGAAACAAATTCGCACTTATGTAGTACAGTATTGATATTTCTTTATCAGTTATAATAACTTCTTCAGACAGTGTGCTGCAGTATAAGGAAGGAGATTGTGTTGAAATAAATTTTATTCTTTATAATCAAACTGAAAAAAAAAAAAAATGAAATTTATGAAAATACATGTGGTTTATTATCTCAAGTTATGATCTTGATGCAAAAAATTAAGTAAATTTCATTTTAATCCAAACCTTCTTTCAAAAGTATAGGATGTGTACCATTCATAAGGGTGCAAATCATACAAAGAAACACAAAGTAATTCTTAAATTCTTAAGAAAACAGGAAAAATGTTTAAATGTAGGGTTTAGAAAGATTGTCACAAAATAAGTTTTCTTTAACACTTAACTACTACCCTCAAAATACTTTTTACTTCATTAACACTTTTGCATCTGTGAGATCATGACAAAATTTCCATATTTATACACTTCGTACAGCAATATTTCAGGGTGCAGTAGTAATTAATGAAAAATGTATGTTCTTTAACCTTTAATCAGAAAAATAAACTAAAAAATATATACAAAATTGGCATCTTCAAAGATATCTTTTAAATTTGAAAAAAGAAATCACTATCTTATGAATAGAAGGATAGTAATCAAGTGTTAAGAAAACAGGAAAGTAGATGTGAAATCATTTTGTTTTAATTCCTCAAAATTTTACAAAAAATGTCGCATTTCGTTTTTTTTTTTTTTTTCCCCTTATGTTTATCTAATACACTCATCTTGCTGTTTTAATAAATCAATATAAAAAAGTATGACTTTTACATACCCTAACAACATCAATTGGTGTTGAGGCAATTGCACCTGTGAGACCAGCTGTTAAACTTGATCTATACAAAATGAAAGAGGTAATAATTTAAAATAAGCTAACAAATATTTAAGAAAAAAAAACTATGGTATTCAAATGTTTTATGTAAATGATTTACTACTCACATAAGATGATTAAAGACATTATCTTCAACAGCACCTGATAATATGAGATTCCTTTTTGTAATGTCATATACAGGGAGTTCTACACCAGCACAAACAGCTGCTCTTTGAGCTGTGGGACACACACCCTTAAAAAAAAAAAATCTGTATTATAGTAAATTATTAAGGAAGAACTAAAGACATTAATACATATCATAATAAAATTTCAATTGTTAGTATAACCTCGAATTTTAACAAAATTTTGTCTTTGTCTACATGTGTTCACACGCTAACAAATGATCATGAAATTTAAGTGGCCTAGGAAAAATATGCATGAAAATAGAAATTCTAAGAATAGAACAGTAAATTACTTAAATGTACTTTTATATGTAAAACATCAAATCTATCATTTTTATGGCAATTTATCACGTTACATTACATATAGAAATAGTTTACTACATAATAATAAATGAATTACATGCAAAGAGCCTTAAATGATGCAAAAAATGGATGTTTCTGGACACAATTACATGTGCATTTCATTAACTTTTTCATGGTTTTCAATGTGCAACATGGTTTTCAATGTTGCACTATTTTAAAACTTTAAATTAGTTTTCCTCATAACATGTTTTTCAAAGTGGGTGACCAGAAGTAAGTTCCCCCTTTAACAGGCAGAAAATTTTAATGATTTTAAAAAGGACTTGGGAAAGGGGAAGATGTGCTTGTTTGTGGGGGTGAGGGGCTATACTGAAATTTCGCAGAATATTAACAATTTGCAAAAAAAAAAAAAATCAGATCAAATATTTAGTTTTTTAAATATCAAAGAAATATGAAAAAAATTAATAAAATGAACTTAACATAATTATGTATAAAAATTTAAGAAAATAATATTAAAAAAAATAAATATGTATCCTTTGAAAGGAACATTCCTTTCTGATGAAATGATATGTACAGACATTAGATAAAAATAAATTCCATAAAATTCCATCATTTAAGGGGGGGGGGGGGATTCCCAGAAAAGGAATTTTCAGAAAAAACAGAAGGATTGAAAGCTTCAGAAATAAAACTTGACGGGAAAGGCACTTTATCAAAATAGTAAATATTCACATATATGAGGGGCTTACTTTTAATACTTTACAGTATTCAATTTTTGTTTACAGAGGTGCCAAGTTTGAATTAAAGTTAGCAGTAACCGAAATTCAAGGGATCCTCTCATGGTACTAATGAGTTTTACGGATTAACATTGCTATCTGTTTATTTGATTTTAGGCTGGCATACATTCCTGCAAGCTGGATTTGGATAAAACCAATTTTTCAAAAGTTAGTTCATGTGATTTTTTTTGCACTTTTTTGTAAAAATCCTCATTTTTGCAATTTTTAATGAAATTCTATTTTTTTACTTGAACCTTTGACTATATTTGCAATTTTTCTTGACAATTGGACTAGACTTGCATTTTTTTTTTTTTTTTTTTTTGGCAATCGTTTGGCAAAATTTGCAATTTTTTTTTTACACAACTTTGATGAAATTTGCACTTTTAATAAGATATTTTGGCTACATTTTCAATTATAAAGCAATCCCTTGGTGAAATTGCCTTTTTTTTTCCTGATCCTTTGACGAAATTTGATTTTTTTCTCGACTTTGACAAAATTCATACTTTTTGGCAATCAATTTATAAAATTCGTTCATTTTTGTGATCAATTGATTAATATGTATTATGATATTTTGAAGAAATATGTGCATTCTCCAAGATTTCTTGAGTAAATTCTTGTTTTCTTTGCAACCATTTGACGAAATTTGCTCTTTTTCTGCAATCTTTTGGCTAAGTTTTCACTGATTTTGATATTTTTTGACAAGATTTCTGCTTTTTTTGCAACCCTTTGACAAAATTTCGTGTTTTTTTTAAGAGATCCTTTGGTGAAATTTGGGATTTTTTTTTTTTCTACTGTAATTTTTTTACCAATGCCTTTAATACCATAATTTTTGTTGCATATCTGCAATAATTACCCACATATCATAATACTTGGCACTCTGTGTTTAACATTACTTTAAGTTAACCAATAAGTACTAAGGAAAATTATCTTTCAATATAATCCTACATAAAATAATAGAATAGACTTAGATTTTATTTGATGATCAAAATTACAGACTACAGAAAAATGTGTAAGACAATAAAAACAAAATCATGTAAAAATCAGAAACATAGGAAAATGTAAAAATCAGAAGGATTGGCAAGTAAGCTTCAGAGAATTTGATGTCCTTTTATAATTTGGCAATCAAATTTATCTTAGATGCTTGAGAATGGAGAAAAATGGTTATCCAATAAGAAGTTCATTACAGGCATGTCTAAATAATCTCTGACACACAAGCATACTTTGTATGCTTGTATCAACATGTCAATTTTGAAAACTTTACAGTTTTTACAATTATTCTTACATGTTTAAAAATGCGTAACATGTGTATATGCAATGAAAAAAAATAATATTTCATAACAACACTTTCCATACCCTGTTCATATATAATCAGTTTTTTTTTTTTTTTTTTTTTTTTTGGGGGGGGGGGCAAAATAAAAATACGAGATTGCACAAGATTTTCAGTTTTACACTTTGGAAACATGTTTTTGAAAGCTGTCCTGCATGTCTGCAATGGATAGTAATAGATTCTGTTCTACAATGAATTTCACAAATAAACATTCTGCATTTGTGATTGCACTAACGGGACCTTCGGAATTTATAAAATCGACAAGCTTTATAGTTAAATTCGGTTTTTTTCAGAAGATATTACTGTTTTTTCAAACTAAGATGGTCCTTTATGGTAACTATATGACCTATTTTAGACCAATAAACAATAATTAACATTTTATAACTGGAAGAGAAAAACGCTGGACCCAGAATACTTTTACAATAATAACACAGCATGCAGCAACTTTTATATTTGAGAAATATTTGAATTAGAATAAAAGTTAGTTTCAATGTAGCAAGTAATTACAGTCAGAAGAAAATTTTACAATAACTTACTTTCCACAAGCCCTTGAGACCTTCACTTTGGTAAATATGTAAAAAACATCTTATCATACCCTTCTGTGCATATGCTTCCTTTTCTGCTTGTAATCTAACCTAATAATGAAAATAAAATAGAATCAATTAAATCAAGGTAAAATTTATTCCATAGAAAATATACATATAAGAGTTAACTATAAAATTAAGTCTTTGTCATGGTTTAGAGTTGATGTTTTCAAGCAGTGTGCCACAAAAATATTCAGCACATTTTATCAAAATTTGATGAATGGAAGCATTATTCTTTTAACAAAACATTCTTAAACTTCAGCATTTAATTTGCGATAAGATTTAGTGTAACAAAATCAGAGTTGTAAAAAGTCCAAACCTCTGGCGAGAGTTGGGCAGGTACTTAGGCAGTTATTCACAACAACCCTAAGGGTTGCAAAAAACAAAACCATAGCTCGGAATTAGTAGGAAAAATAGCTGACTTTAACTCCAGAAATTTTAACGACTTTGACTCTGATTCCAAGTTGGTTAATATACTAGCACTGCTGTTCATGAAATTTATGAAGGAACAAAAGAAAAATAAGGCGAAAATTTTACTATTTCGGTATTAATTCAATTCCTAGAGCTTTGAAAGAAAAAAGAAAATTCCGTTTTACTAATTTTTATCTCACAAACCTGAAAAATATAGCTATCTAAATTTGAAGAAGAAAACAAAAGAGAAATTTTACTATTTTGGATCCATGGACTTGAAAAGTAAATAGTTACAATTTTGATGTTAATTCATATCCTCCAGAGCAGAAAAAATTCGATAGGAAGGGAAAAAAAAGTAATAAAAATGAAAATTTTACTAGTTCGGAAATAATTAAGCATCTACTAGAGTTTTTAATTAAAAGCAGTTTTCATCTACAAAATATGCTGAGCAGTATATTGAGAATCTAACTTGGTAAGTCTTAGTCCAATATAATCCAAAAGGTAACAATAATTCTTTTTATGGATTTAAAATTGCATATAATTAGTTTAATTTCACTTCTAACTGTCTAACAAAAAGCTGAAGTCAGTGTTTTTTAGTGACTCAGACTCATTAAAAAATAAGCTTGATACAATGCCCAGTAATATATTCGGTCCAGGTGGGTACCTGACAGCACAACAAAGTAAAATTTCATATATATTTCAGTGTTTGAATATTTCTTAAGAAAAGTATTTGAAATATTCAGATACAGCGAAAAAACACCAAATACACTGGTGATAATTAATAATAAAAATAATACACTTTGTAAAAATCACATAAAATAAACAAAGGACGCATTTCAAGCTAAAACAATAACGGACCCTCATCAGCTGAAGCATACATGTGTCCATAAGGGGACAATATCAGAGATGAACTGAAAGAAAGAGGGTGGAGATTACCCAGAGTGTGACCTATCACACTCTTTGTGGTCCCCAACCTCTTTCTTTCAGTTCATCTCTGACATTGTCCACTTACGGACACATGTATTCTTCAGCTGATGAGGGATACAGTTTATCATTTCTAAGAAAAAATAAATCTCTGGGAAAAAGAGTTAAAAATACAGTCTAAACATCTGAACTTACAATTTTTATCTAGTGTAAATTTGATAAAAATATTTTTCAGTGAATTTTAAAAACTTTAAAACTATTGTACAAGCATTTTAAAGAAATTTCAGCAGAAATACACTTCTTTGGAAAAAAAATTTATTAGTACAGTTATCTGCACATTTGATATTGCAAAATAACTGCATAATAATATTAATAAGTGGTCACAGGGTTTTTTAATGAGATATGTTACATATCATATAATGGGGTGTCAGCAAAATTTAGAAAAGTGCCTTCTGGAGCTGCCTCCTATTTAAAATTCAATACACCCGCACTTAAAAATTTTTGTTTTGTGTTTTAAATATCAATTTGTTAGCTTGTTTCCTGAATTTTAATAAATTTATATTAATTCTCTATTCAAAAAAAAAATTTCTTTTTCTTTAAAAAATTTTATATATATATATATATATATATATATATATATATATATATATATAAAACAAAAAGATCTGAATTAATTTTTCTGAAATTTAGATATATTTAATTAGATGCATAAATTTTAAAACCTCTAAATATTGCATTTTTAAAATTTTTAAAACTGAAAAAGAATGCTAGTCCAAAAATTATCTATGCTTTTTTATTTGGGATCATGTGTTACAAACATCTGGCACTGCTTGTGAAACATTTCTACAAAATCTGCATTTCTTTTGAAGGAAGTAAAAACAATTTTTATTAATGGAGTTTTCGTGGATTTTTTGACATTTTAAACCAATACAGACTTTTTTTTTTTTTAATTTCTGAAAGTGATTTTTTTCTTCCCCCATCAGAGCAATTTCCTAGTCTTTAGGTAATACAGATTACAAGATACAACTCTCTTTAAAAGATCCAGCACATTTATCACACTATCAGGCTATCAGCTTTGTACTTCTATTAATCCTCCCCCCTCCCTTCGAGGTTTTCAAAGAAATTATCTGCAGTTTGATAAAAAAATCTATTTTATTGAATTATGAATATTTATCCATTCTTTTAAATTGAACTTTTTAATTATTTTCACTTATTAGAATTTTAAAATTCTGAATCTCAGGAGACCTTTTGGTCTAGTTTTTAAAAAAAATCTTGAGCCTCATATGTGACTTAGATTTTGCTAGTCTTTGCAGGCAGACACACACATTGAAAAGCTTTTTTTTTAATTGATATCATTTTGTTAGTAAAATATTTATTTCAGTAATGCCATGCTATTAAATAATAAAAGCATTGACAAAATATTAAGATGCATAGTTATATACAATCAGTGTCAACTGATGTTACAAACATTTACCAACTAAGAAGGATAATTAAGAAAAATATCAAATATATATTTACCATTATTTTTTTCTGTGTTTATTATTATATGGTGAAATTTCCATTTAAGAAAGTCTCATCATCACTCTTTAATATTTTTTAGGAAAAAATTTTACTAAATAGAAATGAACTTAAATTCATGAAATTTGTGTAATATATGCATTCATAAAATTAAAAATGCACATAAAATGAAAATATTAGAAGAATATTTTTTAATTTGGGCAGTAAATTTTTTTGAATGCTATGTAAACATACGAGAAAAGCTTAATTAGTATAAAAATGTAATGCATAAAAAACGCATTTTATTATACTTTGCAATATGTCATCTCCAGCACGGTATTCAATTGCAGGGTTGCTACTCATATTCGAGAATGAAATTCCCTGACCTTTTCCAGGTGTAATTCAAGAAAATTCTAGTCTAGCAGTGTAGCGTGTAGTAGACATGCTGAGGGTAAAAAAATGTTACAATACTCAAAAAACACAAAAATTTCTTTAACAGAGATGCTAATAATCTCTGAGGTAAAGCTCTTTATCCCAATTCCCCTCCCAATAACAATCTTGCTTTGAGGTTTGCAATTGTAATCTCTCTCTTCAATAATTTATGATTGCAAGCTTTCAAATAAAGTTTCCTACAAACTGTTCAAACTTGCTACAAAATATTTGTGCACAGAGTTTACAAATATCCATTTCGTTAACTATATTCCAAAATTATTGTCTAGTTAAAATTTATTTTCAACAGGAGTCAAAGAGGAACGAGAAATAGAGTGGGGAGATAGAAGCTTGAAATAATTGCTTACTGTTACATGAAAATAACTGCTGTAAAAAGTTTTAAAGTCTGTAATAATGAGTACTAAAAATATAAAATGTTGAGGATGAAAGAGGAAACTTTTTTTTATGATTTTTCTTCTATTTTTAAATAAGCAGTTTGCCAAATCATGGAAGATTCTCACTTCTGACTGCACAATGATCAAACTCTTACAGATCACAATGAAAGTTTATCAAATTCAATGATTTTTCCAGGTTTTAGGAAAAAATATTGAAATTCCTTGACTTTTCCCTGATTATTTGGCTAATTTCCCAATTCCCTGACTTTTCCAGGTTGTGTAGCAACCCTGAATTGTCTTAAGTGGTTCAGTAGTTTCTTCATTACATTTTATTATACTTCCCAATATGTCATCTCCAGTAGGATATTCAATTACCTTTAGTGGTTCAGCTCACCATAGTTTCTTCATTACATTTAGGGATGGGACAAATATTCGGCCACTATTCGGTATTCGGCCCTTTTGCCGAATATTCGGTTGGCCGAATATTGAAGGCTTGTTGACCGAATACTTAGGCCGAATAGTTGTAGCCGAATATTTAGAGGTATTGTGCCGAATATTGCTAAAATCTCGCCGAATAGTGAAAGATATCTTGCCAAATAAATTTCGGATTTAAAGAATTTCATTCTTGCAAGTTTTTTTCTGTAATTCAAATTGGCTACTTCATTTATAAAGTCATTCTCACTCTTACTTATCAACTATAGTATATATATTTAGTAAATATATATTAAAAAATATACAGCCTTTCTGTATTTCCTATAAAAGTTGGTGATATCCTAAAAAATGCTGCACAAGTTGGAGATTTAATTGTATGGGAAATGTCATCATTAGAGAATGATATATTACAATTAAAGATATAAAAACACTGCCTTATTCTAAAATGCTCAAATATTTATTAATGTCTGCAAATTCCATGCACATATGAAAAAGGCTCTTATGAAATTCATAACTTATTTTCTTTAAAGTAAGAAATGAAAATTTTTTTTCACTAGGTGTGTTAATGAAGATTCATTTTCAAAATTAAATAAAATATATATCACCATTCCAAATACAATGGTACATCTGAAAGCAGAACTGGTGTCAAACTCGATATACATTAGATGACACAACTTGCTTTATGAAGACGGTTTTATAAATATTTTAATATGAATTCTAAATACTCAACAAAATAATTTTTTCATTCTATAGTTTTCACTTTTAAATAATTATTTGCATAATTACCGACTTAAATATGTAACATTATTATGTATATATTTTTAATTTAATCTTCCTTCCTTCATGTTGTTATCAGTTTCTGTTTATAGTTTAATGCTTGTTGAATAAGTGAAATATTGAAGTTGAATATTGTATGTGCCGATTCAAATGTCAAAGATTTTGTTAATATAAGCATTCTACTTTAAGCATAACCTTTTGCTTTAACGTAATTTGCAATTTAAAGCTTGGCATCTGATTTCGGAACAGTCTCATTCTTACAAATTTGCTTATCACTAGGGACACAAACTCTAAATGATCAAATTTACTTCATTAAAGGTCAGGGTCAGAAAATATGTCCTTGTGAGTTCTGAGAGAGAGATTAAGAATATTATTGATTTTGGTTGCAAGAAGTATCAATTGATAGTAAAAGTGAAGTACATTCTTCAAATTTTAATGGAAATATTTTTCCATCTTGACTTACTGAAAATCAATTTGATGTACATTAAAATAAAAGATATAATGCAATTTCATAATTTTTTTGTATTTAAAATAAGTTTTTCAAATTTAAAAATACATTTAAAAGCACATTTCAGAGTAATAATTATTAATGAGCTCCTATTTTTTAAATTATATATAATCAAAATTTATTTTCTTTATTGGAAAAAAAATTTTACTATTCGGCCTAAAGTTTGGCCGAATATTCGGTATTCGGCTATTCGGCCAAATCACTATTCGTCCCATCCCTACATTTTATTATACTTTGGAATAAGTTATCAATAGCATATTCAATTGTCTTAAGCAGTTCAGTTATGTTAATTTAAATAAACTTTGTTGCGTAAAATATATATTTTGTAATAGGAAAACTAATTTACACTTTAATGATGTTCAAAGTCAAAGTTCAAAAGAAAAAACTTCCATAATCCTTTGAATTCTGGCTGGTAAATTTCTTCAAAACTCCAAATGTCACACTGGTAGCAGTATTTTGCGAAGAAAAAATTGACACATAAAAAAATGCATTAAATTTTTTTCAAATAAATTTAGTCAAATATTCTGGCACCATTGTGCCATTTTAGAATTAAGATTTAGTGATAAAAAATTCAACCATCAGAGCATAAAAGATTAAATAGGGACTTTGTTAAGGGGAAGTTGCACCATACTGTAAAAATTTGCTGTTTATAATTACAGATAGTTCACACTGTTTTGTGAGTGGGGCTTTTCCAAATTCCTAGTATTTTTAAAGATTTCGAAAGCAACATTCTTCCATTTGTTTATTGTACATTAAAGTTTGCTAAACAGTTCAACTATTTTTTTTTCTCAAAATTAGTCAATGGGATAGTGGAGAAGCACCTAATTTTACCAATAGCAGCAAAAGTTAAATATAAAAATAATATTATTAAAATAAAGTTTCAACTTACTATTTTGACAATTTAATGAAATCAGCTTTACATGAGTTCATGAGACAAAAATCATTAAAATAATGAAGAGCATATATTATATGACAACAAACAAGAAAACTCACTTTAAGTACATCAGTAGGATTAGCTATTGAGGAAGCTATTACCCCAGCTGATATCCCACAAAGTACACTTGTAAATAGAGTTTCATCTAATAAGAAAAAAAGAAAAAAGAATATTTAGATAAAAATAGCTTTAAATAATTAAAAAAAATGAACTACAGTAAAAACTACAATCTCTGATAAGGGAACTTACCGTGAGGATTTTTTATAAGTGCATTTTTTAAAGAGTAATAAATGCCAATTTTGATTGTACCATATGTAGCTTGCCTAAGTAATGCTGGTTTTATTCTGAAAAATAAAAATGAACAAAAATAAGAATATTAAATAGAAAATTTAAAAACATACTAAATAAATAAACATATGAAAACAATCTAAAATTTTTAAAAATGAAGCAAATATAATTGAAACATTCAATACTCTGCATGGTAAAATCATCATTATTTATTACAACAAAACTTATAATGTAGAATTGCATGATTGCGATGACATACTCTACACAATTAAAATTAAATTTGATTTGGGAAGGAGATAAAGGAAAATACAATGAATTACTTATGAAATGATACAGATTTTATTATAACAATTTATTAGATTTAATTATTCAAAAAATTAATAGTAAAAAAGAAAACACAAATATAATAGAGAGAAAAAGAAACAGAAAACATCCCATACATTTAAATCATCAAACTGTCTACTTTTCCCCCTTTAATTATGTTAGAAAAATATGAATAGAAGCTATCTTTAGTTTTCAATACAAAATCCCATATTGAATCAAACTTGTTTTTCACAATAAATTTTACCTAGCAATATCAAATTGGAAATCATTTAAGCAAATGGTTTAGAAATTATGAATGCTAAATTCATTTGTAAGCATTGCAAAACAGATTGTGATATGGGTAGTTTTTTTTTAAGCATATTTTTAAACTACTTGCTAAACTTAAAGATGGTTATTTAAATAACAGATACTATGAAATAACAAGAGAAAAAAAAAATGAAATTACAGTTTTAAAGATTTTAAAATTTGTATACCGAGAAAAAGGATGACAAAAGTGAAAATTGTGATTTCAGGAAGGGAGGGGGGGGGATTCAGATGGCGGTTTATTTATTAAACAGTTTAAAGAATAGAGCAGAAACCAAACAATTGAAAAGTTTAACGACTGTGTATTGTTGGCAGAAAAAATTTATTTTTTTTCTTTTTCTTTTCAATAAAGATTGGAAAAAAAAAAAAAAAAAAAAAAAAAAAACCAGAAATTTAGACTATTGTCACAACAAATAAAGCAATGGAAATAGTATGGTACAATAAGCAACGACAAACGGTTTAGCAATGTATGCAAGAAAAAAAATTAACTCGCAAAATTTTTATCATCCTTTACCTTCCCAAATGATGCAATCTGTCGCAATGCTGAATGAAAATTTCATTCATTTAAAAAATATATGAAAATTTACAAAAACATCATTTTCATATATATATTTTTTTCTTTTGAGAATTTTAACTGTCATGGCTTAGAGAAACTTACATAAAAAGCAAAAAATACATACCTTTTGTCAGTACTTTTAGAGTACTGATAGTATTTTTCCTTAAAAAAGAATATAAACTAATTTAAAAAATATTCTCTGAAGGTCATTTTCATACTTTGTTTTTGCTAATTTTTTTAACTGCAATTGCTGTGGTTAACATGGGATTAAAAAAAACATGTCAGCATTCTTGTGGAAGTGATGGTTTTCTTATTTAAAATATACATAGATATGAAAATTTACTATTTATTTTATTATTATTATTTCCTTTCTGGAGGTTTGATTTCTCAATGGTCTGTTGCATTTTCCCAATTCTTATCATCATCAGATGAAAAAGACAAAAAGTACATATATAGATGGTATTATTCATCAATAGTACTTTTCATTTTTTTTTTAAATATAAATATTTAATGTTTTTCAAAAAGCATTTCCTAAAGGTTATTTGTATATTTGCCAATTTTTCTGCAGTTTAAAATTGCCATCTGTATGGCTTGGATGGAAAACAAAAAATACTTGCAAATAGAAGATGCCTTTCTGTGGGCTAGTGTTTGCTAATATTTTATAAAACATAGAATAATCTAAAACAATTCAGAAAAATCAAATTGAAATCTTTTAAAAACACAATCATGCAACTGTATCAATTACTTTTGAAAATTCATGCAAATATGTCAGTTATTTTTGGTATTTATTCTAAAGAAACTTTGAAATAGTGAGAAAAAACAAAAAGTAAGAGAAAAAAAATTAAATTTTTAAGAAAATATTAAACATTAAAATAATAAGAACTGTTATACATTTTATTAAAAACTGAACTGTTTTAAATTTTTTTTTTTTTCAGCCACTACTGAAGAATCTTTTAATAACAGAATATACTAGTGATATCTGAGATGAAAAATAACACATTTTCAGATATTATACAATGAAATATTTCCATTCACTAAAAACCTATTTATAATACAAGAATTTTTCAACACTACCAATTTAAAGAGGTTCAAGGCTTAACTGAATTTATTCTATAATAGCAGTGTCATCAAACTGTTAACAGTATTACTAAAATATAACCTGTCATAAAAAAAAAACAGAAAACATTATGCATGCACAAAGAATGTTGAGCTGATACATATTTACAGAAGAAAAATTAATTATAAAAATTCCACGCAGCCTTGCTCTACCAAATGTATGCATATTGACTAAACGTGAAATGAAAATTTGAAATACCATAATATAGATATACATTTACACATTTTTTATGTTTGAATTTTCCTTTTTTTTTTTGTAAAAGTAGCATAATAGATTAAAATATATATATATATGCATGATGCAATGCAATGTTAGAATGTACAAATATTAAAACATGCACTAAACTACTAGCACAGTATATCTGTCATAGTTTACAAACATTCAAATAATTTACTTTTTTAAAGTAATAAATACGTGCACATGGAAGTGTAAAATATCACTAATTTTATGTTTCAAGTAAATTTAAAGTGATATTTAATGTAAAAACTCTTGTACTTTGAACTTAAAGAAATATATGTATTTCTCGAATCTGTATCTCTAAGAAAAATAAAAACTATTTTTAAAAAAAAAGTGTGACATTTGTTTATTTTCAGATTCTGTAATTAGTATACCACATACACAAACACACAAAACAAGCAGAAATTGAGCACTCACAATTTGGCGAATTTGATTGTTTACTCGCTAAATGAAGAATTTTCTCGCAATGGCAAGCAGCAGTGAGTATCTGGTTATACCCTTTCTTTACATTATTCTTAAAAGTTAGTACTACACATTTTTCATCCCTCTTCCATTGTTCCATATTCGTAATTGAAAATCCCTTTGTAGACTTATTTGCAGTGCTTTCGCTGTCGCTGGCCAATGCGCCAAATTGCGACTAAATTCTTCATTTGGCGAATAACCAAGCGATTAGATTCTTCAAATTGCTAGTTCTCAATTTTTGCTTTTTCTTTCTTTTCTTTTTTGTCTTTCATACATATGCATGCACACATATTTTTAATATATTTTTAGCGGATGGTGGAAATTAGATTAATAACAATTGTTGTCGCAGTTATAAACACTTTGGTTATTTTAAAACATATTGAAAAAAAGGGGGGTACATTAAAGGATTAAAAATGATTTCTTTAGTGCTACACGGCGAATCTATTTTGCTAATACTTTTTTCATTTGGCGAATGTTTTTTATTTTTAATTAGCCAAATTACTAACTTCGGTCAAATGTCAGCGAGAACACTGCTTATTTGTACCTGTTTGAATAGGTGCACACTGCTCTGTCTGATGAAAAAAGTTAAATAATTTCTCTGAAAAGTACAGCGATTGTTTTTCTCTATTTTATGGAGTAAAGAGATCTTTTTTATATTCACTCATTTAGCTGCAATTATGGAAAAAATATGCTATTTTCTTTGACTTATTCGAAAGTTTTTTTTTATTATAGTTGGATTTTACACTGGCAATTCTTTTCAATCGAATTTTATTTCAAGTTGATTCAACAAAATATAACTTTTAATAAAAATTTCTACGTATCTAAAAAATAATAATATAAATACAAGATTTATTCCCATTGAGTGTGCTGTTTTAACGATTAAGGCATGCTACTTAAAGCCGTGGAGGCCTTTAACGTTAGGTTTCCTTAAATAGATTTTCATTTGAAAATCATACAAGTTTGGGGGATAGTTTACCAAACAGATGTATGCATGGGAGTATGCTGCTGGAGGCAGAAGTATGCCAACACTATAATAATTTGGAAAGAAATTTAATTCATTCAAGATTTGTTCGATTCAAAGTGTTTCATTTGAAGGTCATTTAGGAATAACATTCAACTGAGTTGAGATTTGAAAAACCAGCCAGCAAAGACTGTTGATTTTATATATGTACATATATTCTATTGGTGAAATAAAGCCTATTTTCCAGAGAGAATTACATAATTAATTTGGTAATAAAATTTATTTTTTAAAGAGCTAATTTAAAAAGATTGGATGAAATCTTGAATTCTATATTGAAAATCTTTAAAATGTGAAAAATTAAATTAAATAACAAATACTTATTAATAAAATTAACATTCTTCAAAGATATGCTACTAAATTTTAAAAAAAATGAAGAATATTTCAGAGAGTAAAACATCTTTAAAATAATAATAGAAAAGAAAAGGGAAAATAGATTTAAAACAGTTGAACACAGACAGTTGGGGTTAGAGCCGTGGGTTACAAAATATAAATAAAAATTTTTGGAGATCAAATATCATGATTTAATAAAATTGAATTGCAACAATCAAACCAATGATTTTTATTTATCTAATACTTATATGATATTTATTTAACATGGACAATTACAAAAGTGAAATATCTTCTACTTAAGTTTTACTCGAGTTATTTCATAATCAGTATCGTGTAAATTAAATATATATTCATATCTTTTAAGGCAGAAATAGATTTTTAAATCTATTTCTGCCTTACTAAAAGATTTTTTAAAAACTTTTTCTTCTTCAACTTGGAAAAATAGGTTTTGAGATTTCAAAAATGTAGCTTATTTAATTTAAAGATTTTAAATATGAGCTTTATAAATCAGAAATGTATTTAATACCTATCCATTATAAATTTGCATGCAAGTTTCCTCATGAAATTTAATATTAGAGATTGTAAAATAATTAACATACATCTTAAAATTTAATCCAATAAGAATTTTTAAAAAGTATCAAAATACAGATTTTTAAAACCAAGCGAATCATAAAATAAAGGTTATAATTCAGCTGTTATTTTTTAAAGGTTGAATTACTATTTACAGTTGTAGTTTTGTAGTAAATTCGTTTATCAAATGATATCACATGATAAAATTTTCTTTCTGGTACCAATTTAATGAAAGTACCAAAAAATATTTTAAAATGTACAAAAATTCATGAAACTTTTTTTTTATATATATATGTGGCAAAAATATTGTTGGCACAGAAAATATACAGATATTATTAGAATTAAAATAACTTAAAATTCAGATCAAGATTTGTTAGACTTTTTTTATATACCTATAAATATATAATGGATTAATAAGACAAAACTAAATTCATACATTTTTAAACTGAATAGCTCATAAAACATAGTACGTTATAACTCATTCATTTTTTTTTTATAATTAAAACTTTAAGCTGCACTCATATTCATAGTATATCATATGAAATTACATGGAAAAAAATTGCCTTTTGGAATCCAATTTAAGAACACTATAAATGACTTCATTTATTTTAAAATGCAAAAAAATTTCTGAAACAAGTTTTTTTCAATGTGTCAAAAATATTGTTAAGGAGAGAAAATATCAGACTTTAAAAATGACATTAAATTACCCTAGCACAATGTTATGAGAAAAATGTTGATGTTGTCACTTAACTGGAAGTTTTCTCCACGTTCAGGTAACACAAGGCAAACGGTACTCAGACCCCCTTTGAGGACCTAACCTAGCAGATAAGACAGCACTAGGAGGTAATATACAAGTAAACAAGAGGAACCGTAGCGTAGTTTAAGCAAAATAAACACTCATTTTTATAAACCGATACAGAGCAAACTTAAAAGCTGTAGCAAATATGCTGGTACCTGTTTGCTAATAAATAACACTGAATTAAGGACTAATTACAGAAGTAAAAAAAGAAGTATTTTTAATGAAGACTGTTTTTATCACTAAAAATAAGTAACTAGCAATTTAAAAATATTTTTTGATTTTTAACCTTTCTCACACATCTGTTACAAAAGTTTTTTTTTTTTTTTTTTTTTTTTAATATCTTTTAAACATTTACTCCTTCTTAGAGGATGTTCATTACTAAGAATTGAAAACGCTTAATCTATAAAATGTGTACATTTTAATGGCTCTTGTAAAAAGTCCTTATTTGATGACTGTTTACAAAAAAGAGAAAAGTTTATAATAGGAGGAAAAAATTATTCTCGAAATAGATAAGTTGAAACAATATTAGGTCAGAGAAATATCCGATTTTACAAAAATAAAATTATTTAATTATTTCATAGTTAAAAACCAAATGAAACAAAAATGGTAACAAGAGCGACAAAGTGTTAAAAAAATTTAATTAGTAATATGTGAAAAATATGTGCAAGCTTAAATGAAGAGATTTACAAATATTTAATTAGTTATGGGATCTTTTATCAATAGAAATTTAAAAAACAGTCAGCAAAACTTCATAGCAAACAGGTTCCACCATTCAGAATATAATAATTTTTAAACTTTCACTTAACATTTCAACCCTTTGTTTCAAGTGTCTTAAAGCATAGTTGCCACAAACATGAGGATGGGTGAGGAGAAAGCCAAAACAAAATAGATAAAATAAATCATTAATAAAATAAAACAGTGATTTGAAAATAATGAAAAGCAAATTTCATAGTTAAATAATAAAGATTCCTTAAATATATACAGTAGACTCCCTCAAATCCGCACAGCTTGGGAGCAGAGGTTGTGCGGATTTTAGAATTTTGTGGATGTCTGGTCATTGCTTTGTTTATAATTTTTAAACAGTAATTTGAATATGATTGACAATGAAATTGAAACTATAAGGAATGTTTGCAATATAATAAAATATTAAAATAAGCAATAAACTAAAATAAAAATTTTGATAATTTTTAAAATGATTAAAGTACTAATAGCAAAGATCAAGTTAATAATCAATAGTGTATGATTAAATATTCATTGTAAAGATTGAATGTATTTTCCCAAAATTATTCAACAAAACTTGCCTCATAAAAGTACATTACTAATTCATATCAAAATCATAAAATAAGGATTTTTTTCAAAGTTTAACCAGGCTTAATAACCAAAAAATCTTGATTGATGCATAAATATATTTGGTAAGAAGATTGTGATTACCAGTGATATCAGCAATATCTTGAATTTTTTCCCCAAAAAAATTATTCTTCCTTCATGAAAAAACATGAATAGAGCAAGCATTATTGAGAAAATTACAAACTAAAAAATATATGAAATTGATACAAAACAAAAAAAAATCAAATTTTGTCCCAATATTCGATCTGAAAGTTTCATTGTTTACATCCATAAAATATGTGCGGATTTTAGAGAGTTGTGGATTTCTGGTTTGCAGATTTGAGGGAGTCTACTGTAATAATTTTCATATAAATGCAGTACAAAGCATCGTTCATAGCATTTGCAGCTACTGTCAAAATAAGAATTAAGCACAATTTTATGTTTTAAATTTCCATTACATATGTGCAAAGGTGGCAACTATGCACAAAATACTTACCAAAGAAAATTTATCACAATGCTTAATTTAACGGAATATATTTTATCAAAGGGTAAAAACAATGACTAGAATTTTTTCTATATATAAAGAACCTCAGAATCTAGGACTAACATAACACAAAATATAACTTGCCAGCATTCTCATAAAAGACATAATTAAAAATTTTTATTCAGATAGTAATAGATATTTTTAATGCATTGCATTTGACCAATTATATTAAAAGAAAAATAGTCCCCTACCCGCTTACTCTTAAGAAAAAAAGGTTTTATTTTCAAATCAAAAAACAACAGGGAAACATGTATCAAATTTTGGTACCATTTGATTATTCCATAGACTGATTTCACCAAATTATGTAATATGCCAAGCCAAGCTGTACAAATTCACATAATTTTTATTTCAAATAATGAAAGAACAAATAAATTAGTAAAACATTAATAAATATACAAATAAGATGTTGAAGTAGAAATCATTTGATCATATAAATATGTGCAACGTGTTTAATATCAAGTGAATGTGATATTTACAATTCGCAATTACTGAGACTTAATCTTATAATTTAGCATTTTTTTTTTTTTTTTTTTTGGTCGACAGGATAGTCATGTACTATCCAAATTTTAAACAGAATTAAATTTTCAAGGTTAAAATCAGAAGAAAAGTTTACATTGATCCTGAGCTTTAGTTTTACTAGTAATAGGAAAAAGAATAAGTAAAATTTTATGTCGTCAATCGAAAGCTAATTCTTTTTAATACAATTATTTTAATCAGCAATCCAAAAAAGATAATTTCACAGTAATTTTACATTTTAAGTACATTAGGAAAAAAAAATTATTAAATATGCAACAGAACTTCGCTAATCCAGACATACTGGGATTGTCAATTGCTGTTCAAATTAACAAAATTCAGGACTGTTTGAAAATTTCGGCAAAAATAGAAAAACAAGATAAAGTAAAAGGGATAAAATGAGTGAGATACATGCTTAAAATTTTTCTGTTACAAATTAATTCAACAACATAAAAACTAAAAAATAGTTTTATGTTTTAATGTTATTTTTACTTTTGTAATTAAGATTCATGCAATTCAAACTTGCATATAAAATTTCAGTTAAATTTTAGTTTGGGCTATTGAATATTCTGACTAATGGAGTGTAATTCAACTGTACATGCAACCTTTTTTTTTTTTTTTTTTTTTTTTTAATGAAAATACAGAGGTTCTGTATACATAGGTAAAATACAGCCACAAGATAAACTTAGAATAAAGCTACAGCGCATAAACGGCAATGTTTAATAGGAAGCAATTAATGCATTAATATGATTTTTAAGATATTAGTAATATTAGGATTTCACATGTAAGATTTGAAAATATGAAAGAAAAGAATTAAAATAATTTATTACCTACTATTTAAATTTTATATGCTATTTTTAATTTAATGTTTGCCAAATAAAATTTTATATTTTACAATTTTTTTAGTTTTTATTTTAAAACTCTGCTTACTTTGTTTCCATCTTAATTTAAAAATCATAATTTGTAGCATGCATGCAATATGAAGTTCAAGTCATCAAGTGGAGAAAAAAATAATAAAAGCAAAAGATTAATACCAATGAGTAAATACGCAAGTACAAAATGTTAGAAATTAGAATGCATATTGTTGTCTAGATATTAAAAAATGTTTGTCTAATGCTTGTAAAAAGTATTAGTATTAGTTGGTAAATTACACTAAAAAAGTATATCGTTATTGTTAAATGGAAAAAGTGTTTAAACAAAATTATATCTAAAGCATATCAAGACAAATTGTTTTTGTTCTAAACTCTGAAATAAACAACTGTTAATAATACTAATCAAATTGAATTTTTAATCAAAAACTCACAGAACAAGAAAGACAGGTACTACTCTGTTATCCCGTCAACCAATTTCGCCAAATTATACAAATCGCCAAACTAATAGCCAAATTATACATATTGGCATAATTTTTATTTTAAATAACGAAAAAACAAATAATTAACAGAATAATCATAAAAAATCTAAATAAAAATCACTTATTAACAATTTTAAACACGTGAATCGTATATAATGTCATTAAATGTGACATTCACGATCATTTATTATTGGCATTTAATCTTATAGTTTGGCGATAATTTTTTGGTCGACGGGTTAGTACCGAAAGATATTAACAGTTGTAATTTAGAGACTAAACAAGAAGGCAAATATATTTCATCTATAAATTTTAAAATACAGATTTATTGATATGTTCAGGCTTCTGTAAACCATAAACCAAAAATATTTTTTTTCATAGAAAAAAAAAACAAAAAAAAACTTATTCCATATTGAATTAGTTAATAGAAGAAAACATAAATGAATATAAAATATAAACTGTTAAATATGAAACATAGAACATTAAATGTTTTTATACAACAATTTAAAACATGTATGCAGCAAATCCAGAACAACAAAATTTAAGTTGCAAAATGGTATTGAAAATCAATTAAAATAATGAAAAGAAGACACTAACTTTACATTTGGGCAGAAATATTAAAGGAGATGAACTGATAGATAGCTAGTGAAATGCATAGCAGAAATATTTTAAAGAAAGAACTAGTAAATCAAAGTATAATAATTTCTAAACAAGAAATAGGCAATAATTATTCTTTAAACAATGAAATGTTAACAAAATATAACTGCACTGCCAAAATAATTTGTATTCTTTTAATAAAAAATTGGAATGCTACTAACCCTGAATATAGAGCTTGTACACCTTCTTCTTTGGAAATTCTGAGTATAGCATGGATCATTCCATTGTACTTTACTTCTCTAAATTTTGCATCAGAAACTTGTCCTTGAACCTGAAGTCGTGTCTTGGTTGTATCAATTGGGAATGTTCCTAATTACAAATTTTATACATAAAATAATGTGCAGAAAAATAAAATATAAACAATGTACTAGCAAAAACACTGATAAAAACATTAGAACAGTTTGCAACCAATGAAATTTTGGACAAGCTCAGTATTCTGATTCAAAATCTCTACCCAGGAACCAGCACAAAGTAGTATGGGATGCAGACTGATCAGTTAAAGGGGCCCAACATATGCCAATACCATACTACAGTACAGAATCATTTATCCGGAATGGTTGGGGTCAGATGTATTCCGGATAACTGGTTTTTCCAGATAACTGGTTGGGCGTTAAAGCAGCATCCATTTGAAAACTTTTTGGAATATAAGTGGTTGTGCGATTATGTCTGATTTTAAATTAATTATTAGATTACTTGAACTAAGAGTCAGATGCAAATAAGATCAAATGTTAGAGTTTGAAAGGAGGTAATTTATGAGAATTCCTTGGAAACAAAAAAATTTTCTGTTTTCTTCGCGTAAAAATAAAAACATCTATAATATAACACTATATGCTTTTATTTCAAATACTAGATGCTGTTATCAAACTATGCAATTGTTTCAAGCAATGTATATGTCAAACTGGCAGCATATGACACTTTTTTGTACAAAGATTCTAATATAACTATTAGAAATATCATTCCGGATAACTGGTTTTCCAGTTAACTGGTTTCCAGATAAATGGTTCCATACTGTAGTAACATTTATTTTTAAACTGCAAATATTGCAGGAAAAAAAATGCACAAAAGTTATTCCTACTTTCACATTAAATATGCATAATTACTTTAAATTTTTTTTAATTTTTCTTTTCTTTACAATATTTTAAATATTTATTTTTTGCATTCACTGTTACTTTCAGGATCATCAAATCTATATATATCTTGAAAAATGAAAAGTATATCAACTTTAACTGAAAGGAATAAAATTAATAATAGGTACTTTCTTTTTTACAAATAAAAATTTAAAAACAAATCTAGATGTAAAAAATTTAATTTCATATAGAAGAAACATTTTTTAAAATTGTACAATATATTAACAAAGTGCCAATCGACATGGGGCCATGGGCAGCCACTTTGTTTGGCTGATGGTTGTAAAAAGCCATGGCTCAATCAATGCCTTGCTGAAAATATTCTACTGCATGCTACCTATGACAACACTACTGAAAATAGAAACAGACTGAAAATTTCTTTCAGTTTTTGGCAGGGTTGCCGGCTTTAAGCCAGGCCAAAAAAAGCCGGCCGGGTTTTTTTGGTTTTATCCACTTAAAAAAAGCCGGCTAAAATTGAAAAAAGCCGGCTTTTATTTTTAAAGTGTTATTTTGTATCAAATCCATATTAAATTTGGATTGATTTATTTTTAATTATTTACTACTAAAAAAGTTATAAATTTCTATTTAATTTTTCAAATAAGTAAGTCTTTATAGAAAAAAGAAAGTTGTTAGAAGTCAACTGTGAAGGCATTATGTGCAAAAAAATATATAAATCTTGGAAACAAGAAAATATAACAAAAAATGTGTTTTAAACTTCTACATTTCATAGTTCTACTTATATTACACATCCTTAAGAATTATATTTAATTGAATTATGACAAAATATAACATATCAAAGCATTCATGGAAATATTTTTCAAGTCAATATGTAAAGATTACGTCATAGATGAACAATGTTGAAAGACAAATAAGGAAGGATTCAGTATTTGAGGCGAGTTTATACATAATTATATATACTTAAACAACAACAAAAAATGTTTGAATAAAATTTGTTGAATTAAAATTTTGAATAGCTCTTTGTTATTTAAAAGTGCTTATATGCTGTTTTGCATGAATATATTCATGCATATGCTAATTGAGAATACTGAAATAAATTGTGGAATATAATTTATTATGAAATATGCATAATTCATAATATTTTCAATAGCGAGAAATTATGATTTTTTTTATATGTATGATTTTAAATGTTTATAGGGAATAAAACATGACATTTTGATAACTCTTAAAATTAGTTGAGTAATAAAACATATAACTAAGTACCCATTGTCCTATTTAATTTTATAAAGAAATAAAAATGGAAAAACAAGGTTGGATTAAAGATTAATGTAAATCGAAAAAAGCACTTGGTATGGGCATTTTATAATTTAGCTGACATATTTGCAATTCTGACTATAAATTACTAGCAACTCCATCAATATGTTATTCTAGTATTAATGTCTTCATTATTGAAAAATTGGGTTATAACCCAATTTCTCATAATAAATCATAATTAAAATCCCAATTTTTTATTTTAATAAATTTATTAAACTCAAACTAAATTAAACATCATTAAAACTAGTTAAAGGACACTTAAAAAATGTGTAGCTTATAATAAAAACGCTTCTCTGTATAAAAGCCAATTTTGGCCAAAAAAGGCCAATTTTGGTATTCAGTAATGACTGACTCAAGACTTGGATGCTAAATATAAAACAAGCAATGCATATATAACTAGAAACTTTTTCATATGTATACAGAATCCATACATTAAGGTTATATTTATATTCAAAATTAATCCTTTGTACTAAATTTATTTTCATTTCCTCTGTTAAGAACTAGCATTCAAAAAATATATCGCTTATTTCTAATTTAAGTGCAATTGCCATCCATACAAAAATTTTCTTAAATTGACATTTTATTAGGAAAACGCTACTCCTTACAAATTTGTTAACATAATTCAAATTCAGACATTTAAGCTGTCTAGTGCTTACTATAACCATTAAAATGCAAATTACATTTCACATTTGACTGCAAATAGATATTTGTCATTAATTATGCAAGCTGTTAGACTTTACGTAAGCAACAAAGTTTGCCCTTTTTATTTCACTTTTTAGTAGATAGCCAAACGTGGATTTACTACTTGGAGATACATCTTGTTCAAATTTTAATATAGCTCCCAGTTCAATCATTATTTTGTGATTAGCATATTGGCTTAACACATCTGTATTCTTGCCATTATTAACTTATGCAGATAAACACACTTCGTCTCTGATCTTGCTACTAGAAACATTTAAAAAAGTTTTGCCGAGTATGAAGCACCCATCACCATATTTTGCATCAATTGCCCACTTCTGAAAAATAAAAGTTTTTCAATGGAAGGATTTTTTCTTTAATTATTGCCAGATGGACTACACAGGAAATGGATAAAAGACTAAAGTTTGCTTTTGATTTGCGACATGTTGTACCTTTCAAATTATACTAATGATCATGAGCCCATAACTCCAATTATAGCTTCATAATGTGTTCATTAAAAGCAGAGGACATAATATAACAAAAATTTTTTTATTTTAAATCGCTGAAATGTTCATCTGTTTATTTGAGAAATTTCTAGTACAACAGATTGTCATTTACAAAAATCATTATAAAAGGATAAATCGGGGTGTGTATATGTATAAAACAAATATTTTTAAATTAAATTAAATTCATATAATTAGAAAATCTTTCAATGAAGTTGCTGAATTAGGTTTTATTTTACATGAAAATAAAAAATTTACAGTCTAAGGCACAGAGAGACAATTTGGGCCACACATATAATTTATAATTATGCATATTTAATAAATACATGTAATTCATTGATAATTATGTATATTTATGTATGTGTTAATTATTTTAATGCATACAGTTTAGTTACTTTAAAATTTTTTGGATATTTTTGTTTTCAGCTGAAAATTACAAAACCACTGAAATTCAGTTTTGGCCTTTAAAGCCTGTTTTGGCTGTCCTTATTGAAAATATTCTATTGCATGATACCTATGACACAGATTATGCCGCCCTATTGAAGTTATAAATGTTATTAAGTATCACAAAAGTGCAACAACAGGATTCTAACTTTCTCCTCATCCACATAATAGAAAAGTTTTCATTGAAAATAAGGAGTACTGGAATATCAGTACAGTACAGAACCATTTATCCGGAATGGTTGGGGTCAGATGTATTCTGGATAACTGATTTTTCCAGTTAATTGGTTGGGATTAAAACAGCACCCATTTGATAAGTTTTATGGAATATATGTGGTTGTGGCATTATATATCTGACTTTAAATTATTAGATTACTTGAACTAAGAATCAGATGCAATTAAGATTAAATATTAGAGTTTGAATGTAGGTAATTTATGGGAATTTCTTGGGAGCAAAAATTCTTCTGCTTTCTTTGCATAAAAATGAAAACATCTATAATATAAACATATATGCTATGTCAAAAACTAGATGCTGTTATCAAAGTATACAATTGTTTCAAGAAGGTATATGTCAAACTGGCAGTGTATGACATTTTTTTTCTACAAAGATTCTAACACAAGTTTATTAGAAATGTCATTCCGAATAACTGGTTTTCCAGATAAATGGTTCTATACTGTATTTTCTTTTCCATAAACTTTATCTACAATGTAACAAATTATAGACCAAGCATAATAAAACAAAATCAGTCTGCCAATTCATATCTTGGAGGAAAACATCCAAAACCCAGATTTTAGCGATCAACTCATACGTTTACTATTTTGTTTTCCTGCTCCCAATCCTCCATGTTTTCATACTTTTGGGTGCAAGAAAACAATGTAAACTCACGATTCATTTGCTAAAATCAGGGCTTTTAGGTGTTTTCCACCAAGATATGACTTGGTAGACCGATTGCATTATAATATGTAAATCGAGATTAACTAATCCCAGATTTTCACACACATGAACTTGAGGCGATTGTCTGTGCTGTCCTTCCCGGTTTATAAGTAAATAAATACTAATGTAAAATCTTCAAAAGTATAATACTTTACAGCAATAAGAAATCATGGGAATTATTGTAAATGTTAACAATTATCGAAGATAAATACCATACCAAACAACTGGATTTTGATAAAAATCAGAAGATATTGGATTTAAAAAAAAAAAAAAAAAAAAAAAAAATTGAACACCTACAAAATTTTATGGAAACTTTCAATCCAGATCAAAATACAATCAAAGCATTATGAAATTTGAAAGACAAGCTATAATGCTGACTCTAGAAGAAGAATAAAAAAGGGCTACCAGGTGAGAATTTTTCAAAAAAAAGAACACTATTCTAAAAAAAAAAGGGCACACTTATACTTGTTCACCAAAAATATTTTGAACTGGTTTGTTTCCACCTAAGAGTCTCTTAGAATGTATTTTACCAGGAATCAATTGAATTGCCATGGGGGTAAAGATAGTGTTAGAAAGGGCCGTCCATCATGTGCAATAGAAGGGTTTTAAAAAGCCACCGGGCACATAAAAGAAATTAAAAGGGTCACCGGGCACATAAAAGAAATAAAAAAAGGTCGCCGGGTGCTGCAACCAGCTAAAATAGCTTAGAGTCAACACTAAGCTATGTTCACTAACTTGCAATCAAACAATTTACATTACAATAGAAAATAATAACTTGAAACATATAAGAAGAATTACAGTATAAATTGGATAACATTGATTTCTATTTTTTTATAGACAAAATAATTTATGTTATCTAACTTTTTTTTTTACATTAAATATTTTGTACAGTTTTAGCCATCATAAATAAGCATCAGTGAGCAAGAAAATTTGGTACTACTTGTTTATCTCGTCAACCACTTTCGCTAAACTAGTAGCAAGTAGCCAAATTTTAAGTTTAAATAATGAAAAAGCAAATAATTAGTAGAATATTAAAATAAAAAGTCAAAATAAAAATTACTTAATGTTTTAAACATGTGTATCATATGATCTATAATGTCAATGAGGGTGACATTCATGATCATTCATTATTGGCATTAAATCTTACAGTTGCCGATCGTTTTTTGATCATTGGGATAACTAAGTAGTACCGAATATTAAAATTTTTCAACATGTAAAACAATTAAAAACAAGTATGTTGAAACATTTACAAATTTGCTACAAAACAATCTACCAACTTTTGTGCTTTTTCTCATACCAGAAAAAGTTAATAGTAAATTTTTGCTTTATTTAATTTCCAAAACCTACGTTAAAATGGGGCAAAAATTTCTGTGAAATAATAGAAGTGGTAGCAAGGAAAAAAAATAACACATCAAATCAGTTAAAACAAATAAGAAATCAGATGATTTTATTAAAATACAAGAGAATAATTATAGAAGATAATTACCGAATTCTGCAGCAATTGATGCAAGTCCACCATAAGCAAAAGGGCGCCAATCTTTATTAACCATAACTTTAAATCACCCAACTCTTGTGTGAAAAGATCCTCTTTAATATATATTTTACTTTTGTATGTATATATATTCAGTAAATAGTGATTCAAGTTGATTACCAAAATAACTCTGAAATAGAATTTCAAATTTATCAAAAGTTATAAAACAACTGGTATAAGATAATTATAAATTAAAAAGTTATTTTAAAAAGAAACTCCTTAAGGATATTCATTACTGGCAAATCTACTACTACTGGCCTTACATTCTCCCCAATAGTGATAGATTTTTCACATGGCTAATATAAAAGCACCTCCAAACAATTGTAGCTATGTTAAATTGCAGGATATATCACAAATTTTGTAATAAAATATGTTAACATTATTTTCCATAAATTAGAAGCAACATTTATAAAAACATTAACACATATTCCATACTCTGCAGACTTGTTTATTGACTAAGTGAATGACATTAAAGATGTGTTTAGACCTAGAATAAGTGAGACACTTTAACATATATCTTAATTTAACTTTATACATAAACATAGAATCAATATGACAGATCTTCACAGTGATTATAGCACTGTAATAAAGATACGGATATTGGTATTTAAAATCAGTGGTAGATTGTTCATGCAATTACTACAAATATTCAGCAAAAAAGTTCTGTGGTATGAAAACAAAAATTAAATAAATTCTTTAAAAAATCCTACAAGTAGCTTATAATTAAAAAAAATTATAGTCTGTATTACTATTTCTTAAAGGGATTTAAAGAGGAAACAAACAATCAATTTACAGAAGATTACACTGTTTTTTACAAGACTTGGGAACAATTTTATTCAAATTACAAATTTGAATTAAAAAATTTACAAAATTAGCATAAAATGTTAAATTTTACACTTCCTTATGATTTAAACATGAAATGTACATAAAATTTATTTTTTATTTTTATTTAAATATGAAAGTGTGCTGGATCTGACACACTAATATTATCTCAAAAGCCATCAATTTCATTTTATAAACAATAAGCTGTCTATCAAAAATTTTATTTATCATGTGAAATAGAATACTTAACGAAATATAATTCTATGCAACAACATACTGTCTATCACAGATGTATTATTAATTGCTACTTCATAATAAAATTTTTGAATATGTATATAGATATATATATGTTTTTTTAATTCAATAGTATACAAAAGTTAGATAAGGGATGAATTACTTAGTGAATATTTACCAAACATTTTATATGCAGTAACAGAAAAAAAAAAACTAAATTAAAAATTCAATAAAAATGAATTTAAACTGTTCAAGCGGGAAAAAACTTTCAGCATCGATCAGAATTTTTTCTCCTATTTTTCAATCATCAGATACTGATAAAATAATTTTATTTACTTAATTAAACAAACTCTTAATTTTTTTTACAATTTTCATATAAAAAATTAGCGTACAAAAATACTTGCACCATTTCGATTCAAATTACATTAAAAACTACCGGCAAGACGAGACTAGACAAGTTAAACATCTAGAGTAAGATTTTGCACATGTCAAGCTTATTAGTAATTGAAATGAAATTTCTTTACCTTTATACTATTAAGTTCAATGTTATGAAGTGACAGGCATCTTTCTTAATTTCGTTTTTCAAATTACGTAAATTAGGAAATCTAGAAAACTACGCTAAAAAGTCATCCGATGCCTGCGGAGGTCACTGCGCAGTCTCTGAATTCATTTCCGTCTGCTTCCACCGTGAATGAAGTAAACAATATCGTAAGCCGTAGCCTCGCATAGCCTACGAAGATGCCACTAGAATGTCATGCCTCATTCCACTGTTATCTAATCGCCATAAAAGGAAAATTTTGCTTGTTCTTTTTATAAGATTAGATTTTTGATGTCATGAAAATCGATAAAAAAGAGTTATCTATATAAATTAAGTTTCTTAAAAGATGAACTCGCTTTTCTATATTCATGTCCTTTTTTTAATTCTTCAAACAAACTAAATTAAATTTAACACTTGTAAACTACATTAATTACGACCTAAAATAATAATAATACATTTGATTAAATTAGTGTTTTCAATTGTAAATTTCCCGAATTTTATCTGATTTCTCACACAAAATTGCTAACAAGTAAAAAAGTAAAACAATTTTTCCTCAAAAAATTGTTTTCCTTACGAAGTACTAAAGTAACCGTGTTTTTTAATTACCTTTTGTTGAAACGATAAATTAGTTCGACGCTTCCCAACTTTTTTAACTCAGTGCTAACCCCTTACTCTTTTCATCTCGGAGTACCGCCATTTCTAAAAATGATGCCCCCTCCCCCCTTCCTCCTTGGTGGATGCCCCAGATGGGTGATCCTCCGCCCCCCCCCCCTCCCTCTCTACATCACTACATGACACAAACATTTTTTTTTTTTTTCAATTTTATTAGTAATCTCAGGGCATAAAATAACATAGAAAGTAGGCGACACTAGTGTCGCCCAGTATCAGGATATTGTCGCCCAGTGAAAGGTGATGGTGCCGGCAGTTTTTTAAAATATAAAACATGGGAATAACATAAGGGTTGATTGTGTGACTCGGTGTTGATATGAATGGCAACATTCGTCATTGCAGTAAAATAAAACACGATAAATAGCACGGTTACAAAATGCTGATTGTTTTGCTATCCAAGTAGATGGTTTTACTGAGCATTATGGAGTTTATATAAAGTTTGTCACAGCACATTTTTTTTTCAGAAGAACAAGAATCAAATGTTCTAAGATAATTTAAATGAAGTAAGCGTAGAACAGAAGTCCTGATGGATTCTGCCATGATTGTATTTGCTAAATTTGTTCTTGAGAATGACGCAAAAATTATGTTGTCAGACTTAATTAGAAATGGGAGAACTGTAAGCAGAGGCAAGAACAGCGGCATCTAGATTCGAATGAAACAATATTTGGATAAAGACTTGCTTTGGGTGTCGTGCGTTGCTCACAGGTCCAATTTATCAGTTATCAAAGTTCAGCGTTGGCAAATTAAATAGCTTACCCTTTATTGAGTTTCTGCCCCACGCTTTGAAGAATTTGAAAAAATAGAAGGAACAGAAAACTAAAGTACTTTTCGTTTCCCTACATTTTTTGAAGTTCGTGAAATGCTTAAAAATCTCGTGACACAAGAATTCTCTCACCCAAAGCATTATGATACCTCAACCTGTGTTCATTTGATTATAAAGAGAAAATAATGAACAAGAAGCCTGATTTGCCTAATGCCTGGATTAAATCAGTGCCGCCCTTACGAGTGTGCGAGAGGTGCGGTTGCACATGGTTTCGCGCACAGAGAGGCCTTGCGCCTGGACAAAAATTATTTTTTCTTTAATAAAAATACTTTATAATAGAACATTTTTAATATAAATTTATGATTTTAGTTAAGAAAAAATAAACATTTGACATAAAATATAGCCTATATTGGAAGATGGACTATCACCATCTTTGAAATTGGTTCAGTACTTTCAGAAATTACCCATGCAAACACGCAAATAACATTACTCCTTTATAATAGCTAAGAGATTGAAACCTGGCTTCCTGGGTCACAGTATATAGGTGAAAACCATTCTTTTTTATTAATAGTATGGATTAGATTATATTAAAAGTCTAAAACTAAAGGGCCTCGCAAAATCCTTGCACCGGACCTCGCTTTAAGTCATCCTCCATAAGGACGACTATGAAAAACTTTTTTAAAAACTTTAAAAAGACAAACAGAGATATTTTATTATGCTGCCTGATTACATAAACGCAAAGAAAAAAAATACATTTTAGCCACCACGCATTTTGAATAACAATCACCTTCTTGGGGCCCTTGGTGCAGCCTTTTTAACAAATAATTCGAATTGCATGCAGTTTTCTTTAACATCATTTTAGAGTTTTCTGATTATTTTGAAAACTACTAAAATATATCTTTAAAATCATCTACATGCCAGTTAAGTCTCTAGTTCCTCAAAGATGGCTGGCACCTTAAAGTTTTTGCACCATAAATTGTTAATAATTTGCTCCCTCTTAAACCGATCTTCATTTTTGGAACTCTTTTTTCATTTAATTATTTTAATGTTTCTACATTCCAATTAAAAATCTGGGGAACCCTATAAAATCCTATAAGATCCGATCCGGGGTCCCTTGAACTTTTTGTGCGGCATTACTTTTTCATGTCCTTATTGTCTCGCATTCTGAACTAAAAGTTTTAAAGTTGAGTTTTGTAATCCTGTCCGCAAACCAACAGTTTTATATTTTCACTGTGACACTAAGTCCCTGTTCTAAGCATTTCCCTCCATTTTTTGTGCATTTCTTTAAAATTCCATTCTAATGATTAATTTATACTTATATTTAATTTTAGTTAATTGAAGATCTAGAGTGCTAAGAACTAAAACCATTTAACATGTTTTCATATTAAGGTCCTACTCTTAACCATCAGCTGGCCCCCTTAAGGTCCTTTGTCACAACTTCCTTTAAAATGATCTGACTCACTAGCTTTTTTTTTTCCAACAGCTTTTTAAGTCCTCCAGCTATTGCATAAATGACAGAAATATTTCTCAGACTTCAGGTATCACCAATTTTGAACATTAATCTCCTTTTTTGGGCCTTTTTTGCAACTGTTTGAAGAATGATCCGATTATATTATAGTTTTCTGTAACATAATTTTAGCGTCCTCTAGCTACTCTAAAACTACCAACTATATTTCAGATACGATCCTGTCCGCAAAAACCTGGTCCTTTTTCTTACCACGGCTACCACCTTTTCGAACATTAGTCTTCTTTTTAGCTGTAAATTAAAAATCGCGTTACTTTAAAATTAACTTTAGTTAAAAGTTTTCATTCATTTATTAAATGTCGTGTTAATGTTAAAATTAATTTTTGAAAATTATAGGGGTAAGCATCTTCAATCGCTTGAGGAAGCATTTTTTAATTGAAATGTAAAAAGAAATCCGCTAAATTTACGGTAAAAACTGCTGGCAGCAATGTTGCCAGCAGTTTTTGCCGTAAATTTAGCGGATTTTGTTTTACAGTGTGGGTCTAAGGGCATTATTTAATTGGGATTTGATTCAATCAACTTAGATGACAAAGCGGCTCCTTTCTGCACTATGGAATTTTCTCTTATACTTCAGCAACTAACATTTTCGAACATTATTGGTGCAATCTTTTTTTCGGGTATTATAGGCTTTATTATTACTTCCAGTGCATGTTACTTTAGTTGTGAGGACCTAGATCCCAGGTTTGTTTGGAAATGGGGTAGTTGTAAACGTTGCGGAAATCAATAAGGTCCCCCAAAACTAGGTTCATTTAAAAGATTTTCAAAACTTATAAAATCATACAAAATTTAATGTTGTTTAAGGTTATTATAAGGGATCCCGTGCAACATCGGGCGGATCAGCTAGTAACTAAGGTACAAAAAATTGCCAGTTATTCGGTATTCTTATAATTAAATTTTCTGCTACCACAGACGAAGAGAGAATTTGTCAACATTTGTTTGGGACAAAAGACTAGGGATGCACCGAATAGTGATTTTTGTCGAATGCCGAATATTCGTCCGACAGGTGAACCGAATACCGAATATTCAGCTAGCCAAATAGTAAATGTTGAGCCGAATACCGAATATTCAGCTAGCCAAATAGCAATTTTTGGTCCGAATACCGAATATTCGGTCAGTCGAATAGTAATTATTCGACTATACCAAATATTCGGCTTTCCAAATACTTTTTATATTTCAAGGTTTAAAAGTATTAAAATGTTACTTTTTAAAATAATTTTACATAATATTTAATAAAAGAAAGTTACATTTTGATAAAAAAGAGTTTTTTTTTTTTTATAAAAACATTTAGTATTGGAAAAAAATCTGCCTTGAGTAATTAAGAAGAACAATTATGAAACTTTTTTAATTAATAAAATTTTAAATTTCATGGTTTCGTCTACGAATTAAAACAAACATTTTAAAATAAAAGAGAAATAATGAAGAAAATGGTCGAAGAAAAACTTTACAGTCTCTTAATTGTCCTTTTTCAATAATTCAAGTCATATTTTTTTTCAATATAAAGTACAAATACTTTCAACTTAATTCTGAATAAAGGAATATCTAGCTCATAGTTCTTTTCTTATGTTTCTATCCTTCCCATCGTATAATATTTTACAGAAACCAAAGTATGTGAGTTGAAAATACAGTTATGAGGTCTTATTTATTGTTAATGAAAATAAATGAAAACACAAGTTTGACCTAGAGTGTGATGAAATTTAATGTATTTATGACTCAATATGTTGATTATGATTATGGTTTCATAACAAAAATTGCCTTGATAGCTATTACTATTCTCAAAAGTTTTTCTTTCTTGTTTAAGGACTTTAAGAAAAGCAAGAACCAGATTATTTACTAAACAAAATTTAGGAACTTTCATTTGCACACATCCTTTATTCCTAAGGAGCATCCTAATAAATCACCATTTTAATCCTTCTAGTGGTTAATTTTCTTAAGTTATATTTTATAAACAACAAATAAATAACGTAAAAACAAGCTATTTTAATTTAAATATGATCTTCTTTCTTATTACTTTAAATGTATTTATAAATTGACAGTTAAAAGTAGAAATTATGAAAAGTTTTTAAAAATGTGTTTTAAAAGGTTTTAATAAGTATTGGATTCGGCTGAATACTTTGATATTCGGCCAAACCGAATATTCAACAGGCCGAATGATTTCATATTCGGCCAAGCCAAATATTCGGCTTAACCGATTATTTTGATATTCGGTCGAACCGAATATTAGGTAACATGGCCGAATACCGAATAGATACCGAATATTCGATGTATCCCTACAAAAGATCAAACCGATTGTCGCCCAGTGAAAATTTCTTAAAATATGCTCTGAGTAATCTTATTAGTTTTTTATTAGTTTTCAATTTTATTAGTTTTCTTATCACAACCATATAACAAATCAGTACAAATTTCATTGTCATTTCTAGCATTTTTGTGACTTTACTAACCATTTTTGTGAGTTTCGATATTACCGATATTATTTTTCACGTATCCCCAGTAGACGTGCCACATACCCCATACCACAGCAGAAACCCTTGGCCTTGGTCCTCGCCTTGAAAAAATAACGAGAAATATGTATGGACCGCGTTCTCCAAGTATAAAAGCAAAGCTTTTGTCTCTAGTTCATGTTTATTCCAATGGCGGATCTAAGAGGGGGGGGGGGGGGGCTCTTGCGCCCAATAAAGGATCTGCAGAACGACATTAGATGCACGTACGGATAAGTTGTAGTGTAAAAGCGCCCCAATTGGGGGGGCCGTGTATAGTGGTTATTAAAGAAGTAGAGAAATTTGGACTAAATTGGTTTATTAATTAAACGTATACTAATAAAATAAAACATCTACAATTTACAATAAAAGAGAGAGATGGAGATATATCAGTATGGACTTACCCAGGAGTATGTTGACCGTAGACTTTGGGGCCGATTCAATAGGCATCTTGGTCCTTTTAATGATGCACAACACTCACGCACTACTCTCTCCTTTACTTAGTAATGTTATATTATATTCATCGATTCATTGTATTTTGCTCTCGTGTCTATCTGTATATATATCCGAGTATATCAATCGCATCTCAAATGAACTCTGCTATTTGTTTCTAGATTAAAAGCGCGCGTGATTATGGTTAATTAGAATTTACGCGTATTTTTCTTATCGAGTGATTAAGATGTAGCTTTTTCTTTCTTAAGGGTGAGATGAACTTTATACTTAATTCTGATATCTGGATACTAGATTAAAGACTTCACGTGCCTAGAAACCTTATATAATTTATCGTATGAATGTTTATTTCGAAAACAGTTGATTACTTATATTTCTGAGTCCAAGATAATGTGACTGCGTCACATCTCTATTCACACGCGAAAAAAAAAACAATAAAAAAAAATAATTTAAGGCTTAGGGTTCTCTACCGAAATCTCCATCTCTCTGAAAGGAATACATATAACAGTACAAGAGTAGTTTCGCAGAACTACTTAATGGGTAAAAAAAAAGAAAAATATATATATATATAAGTTATACATCCATTAGTAATCTATAAATGCAAGAACATACAAACTCTTAAATATCCAATTTGTAGAGTATAACTACTAGGGAAAAAAAAATTGAAATTCTAAATAAAAAGTGAAAAAAAAGGATTTTTTTTTTTTTTTTTTTTTTTTGATTATATATTTTACAAATAAAAATATAAAAAAGGAGAAAAAAAAAATTTAAACAGTGAATAACGAATAAATCATGTTGAATAGTTAGGGAAAAAAATGATAACTAGTGAAACTAGCAGTAGTGGTTTTAAGGGTAAGACATTTAAGAGTTTGTTATGAGGAAAACAAAAAACAGTTATAATAAAAACAGTAATAATATATATAAGTACATTCGTAGAACTTATCTTCTACAACAGGTGACACAAGTAGAAAAAATCGTGATGGTGAGACAGACAATCAACAAAATCGCTCCCAACATTTTTAATGACATAAAAACATTATTGAAAGTGGGGAGGGAGAAAAAACTAAAGAAGCCTGAGCCCGAGGAATCACTTTTAGAAAATGATTTAGTGTATGAAGTATTTAACTGAATTAAGTGCAGGCTGGGTTCAGAGAGACAAAAGGAAATTTTTTGGCACTGTCTCATATTTCTCGAAACCAAACAAATCTTTTCATCGTAGCATTTCTCATCAGCTAAAAATTTTATAGAATATTCCTGTGGCTCAGTTCCTAAATTAATACTACGTGTATAAATTGAAATTTTTTGAAATTCTAGAGAAATAGTCCCTGCATGACATGATGAAAAAGCGAAAAAAGTCATTTCGGAAAGAATCTGACAAGCATAGCATCCTTTCGTTTTAAAAACAGCATCAGTTAGACGTGGGCAGATATCAATGCTCTGTACTGTTATTTTATAGTCCTGAAAATGAAGTTGCAGGCGAACCGGAGCTGAAGATAGGAGTTGGGATTTTAAAGTCCCTTTTTCCATAGAAAGAAGATGTAAATCATGTGTAAGAGGCAGTGCCCGCTCATTTGTGGCATAAAGTGCTTCCAACGCATCTGGCGTTTGCATACATCGAAGAGTAGTTTCGAAAAAAGTACATTGTACCATATTTCGGTCAAATAAAAAGTTTGTAGTATAACTAGTGTTTGCTTGAACCTGGCCCACTAATCCAGCTATAGGACGATTAGAAGGACTTGATGGGACTAGGTAAGCTTCAGAAGCATCTCCCACTCGTAATAAGAGCGAATCCGAAATATGTATAGGAGCTTGATTATATGCTCCTAGGATGTCTATGCTAATACCGTCAGCTGTTATTGTAGAAGAATGAAATGTCATAGTCTCAACAGTATTGTTAAGAGAACGTTCCACTGAAATGGTATATGTGCATTGGTGACCTGATAATTGTCGTACTTCATAGGAATGCAGCAAGTCTGGAATAAAGTATACCCTATAAAATAAACATCCCATACGGGAAATAATTGTGCATCCACTACCCACGCTAGACGGCTGGCAGCTCGTGAAGCCTGGATATTCTAAACTTTCTTCCGTGAGTGCCTCAAAATGTTTATCATTTTTACAATGTTCGCCCCAGGCGCAATAATAATTTTGAGGGCACGCGAGTTGCGAAATGGTATAATGCTTCACAGGAAATGTGAAATATTTTCTCTTCGAAGAAAACGAACATTGGGCTGACACAAGTTTCAGTTTCATGTGAAAAATATCATTATCATTTTTATCTTGGAACCAAATGCATGATTCGTAACCTAATCCTTTTAACGTTATCTCTGCCGTTGTGAATAATTGACAAGTTTGATGGTCAGTTTGTTTTTGACAATTTTTTATGTCTGAGCTCAAAAGTGCATGAGTTGAACAGTCAGCCTGAGTTAAAGCTAGAAGGCTTAAAAATAAAAGTATAGAATGCATCATAGCTGGTCGACGCTGGGGGTTGCGATTTTCCAAAAATTGGTGAAATGAGAGAATATAATTTCTTATTGTCGTACCTAGCAAAGCTCCGACTAGAAGAAAAAATCGAAGTAAAGATTTAATAAATGCTAGGGTAGTAAGAATTAAGAGGATCACTGACCGTAGGGAGATCAAAATTCCTTTGCAGGCCCATTTTAGAAGGCACAATATACTTAGCACGAAAATTGTAACAGTACCATAAAACAAATAAGTAATATATGCAGGCCAGCATTTGATATAAAACAAAAAGTCTCTGCAAAGGATGCAGCTTGATAATCGACAAACAGTCTTTCCTTCAAGGGAAATGTCGCCATGGACTGCCTTCCCTGAATTTGAAATAAAAATTAATGTAAGGGTGTCTCTAAATGCTACGAACTCAGGTGGCAAAACAACCTGTAATTCTGACTGGATAGATAAAATTAGTTCATTTCCAGACACTCGTGCTATGAGTTTTCCTGGTTCTGGAAGTGTAACGATTGGATCTTGAAACGAAATGGATAAATTATGATTAGAAAATGTAGCCCCTTCATATTCCTGAAGTTGACGTGATCGCCGGGTTTTCTTGGGTATTTTGAAGAGACACACCTGTAAAGATATCAAGGTAGGATTGACGATGATACCGGTAGAAGAGAGATGAGACATCTCGTATAGTACTTTCCGAACCTTACATCGGCATGGGGCTTCATCGACACAGGGAAAATTTGAACAAAAATCTGCTGTACCTGAACAGTTCGTTGAACACTCGCATGGGAGAGGAATCATGTCACCTCTGGTATCGGCTGTTGAACATAGGAAAGTGTCCAGAATACCGTCGGCATTGGTGGGTTTCTCAAAGAAGGCAGCTGGGTGTAGGAGAGAATTTTGATGTAGGATGTATGTCCTCGTTCCTGTGATGCAAAATTCACAGTTAATGGCCTGGCAGGAATCCACTGGTAGGTCCAAAAGTTCCAAGGTGCTAGCCGTAATGTTTCCGCAGTCATAACTAGCTGATGTTGCATTTCTGTGGCAAATCTGGATGGCTAGAACCTGAGGGACCATCATAAAAATGAAGAGGAATCCTCCTGGGAAGAATATGATAATACTCCATCTCACATTTAAATATGTTATTTATTTATTTATTTTATCTATCCTAGCAAAATAAAACTTAAACATGTATTAAGATTAAATTCCATAAACTATTAATTGATTTTTTTTTTTTTTTGAACAAAGTGAGAAAATATTTATTATTATTATTATTAATAATGCTACTGATGATAGTGTTAATTAGCCTTATCTCTCGAAAAATTATTATTATTATTACTATTATTATTATTATTTTAATTATCGGTTTATAATTAAGGTTAGTATATTGTGTTATAAAATTTATCTCTTACTTGAAAGAAAATTTTAGCACAAAGATTATCTGAATGAGATAAGCAAGAAATGATTTCCCATATTACGCAAGGGAAAATGAAAGGAAAAAAAATAAAAAATGCAAAACTTAAAAGCTGAAAATTCTAATAAAAATCACAAGTTCATTTTATTGGGGGGAAAAGAGAGAAGATAAAAAAAATATTGTAAAAAAAAATGTTTAAACAAAGTTAATCTGTTTATTAATTTATACATGAAAGAATTGTCAATAGTTGATAATCTGAACATATCGCTTCGGAGTAGCAAGAAGACGAAAATAAAGGAGAAAAACGAAAGTTATCTTCGATAAATTTGTTTACACTGCCTCTGCATGATAGTTGGCGATAACAAACCGTAACTGTTTAACTAAGAAGATGAAAAAGAAAAAAAAAATAACACAAGGAAACTGAAAAAAAAATTGTGGGGGGGGGGGGGGTAAATAATCTATATACATATGAATTTATAATTATGTTAATTGAATGACATCAAACTTCTTTTTTTTTTTTTTTTTTTTTTTTTTTTTTTTTTCAGGATAATTTACTGGAACACTGTTGAATGCTTTATTATTATTATTATTATTATTATTATATATTTTGGATATGTTAAATTATAAGAATATTTAGTCTTCCTTACCTAACTGAATAATCACATAAGGAATTGATTTTACGCCAGCACAAAATATAATTCCAAATGTAAAAAAAACAATTAGTAATCCAATGACAGGTCGCGCGCATCTGACAAAGGATACCGGAAAACTAAAACTATAGTACACTAAAATATAAGGATTTAGTAAATGATCATATTTAATAGAGAACCAAGTAAGAACGGCTGTATATTATTAAAATCAGTACTATTTGTTGTTGAGAATATTCGAGAATATTGTTGAACTAATAATCTATTAGAGAGTATAGTTAAATAAATGAAATATTGGGCTGTTGGAACGAAAAAGAGGCAGAAAAAAAAAACGAATAAAGAAAATTTCTTTCATAACTGTGATATTTAATTCCGTCGATAAAAATATCTAGTCTTTTGAGGTTTTATCCACTTTTTCTGAATATTACCCACTGTATCTAGTTTGTCCGCTAGGACATCGGAAATTTTATCAATTATGTTTTTATTTTCTTGTGTGCCCGTGCCTGAACCAATCGCCCAATTTATCAGTCTGTCAGAAAAAGAGTTAGTGTTTATCTCCGAACTAGAAGCACGATTTCGCCCGCGAGCTCTTTCGCAATTCCAAGTCCCATCGTCAACTTTACGTAACCTTAAAGGAGTAACTGATTGCTGATCAGACAGGGGAGGCGTATTATCTGCCGGTGTGTCAAGGGGAACTTCCGGTAAGGGATCTGTGGAGGTTTGACTGGTTTCGGGCCCATCTTGGTTTCTATTTGCATTAGAGGATGCGATAAAAGGTGGAATATACTCATCAATTTCCGTATCACTATCATAAAGAGAAAAGTCATTCTTAGGTTGAGGCGGTGCGAGATTATCATTTTGGGAGGATGGAAATGATGATTTATGTTCAGTGCTACCTGGAGTCGTGGGAATTTGCAGATCAGGCCGTCTTTCGACATATGAAAACATTCTGTCAACGTGAACTTTGACTGGTTTGGCGAAAGGCTTATTTACGTGAATTATCGTATAATTTAGGTTAGAATGCTTCTCGATTACACGATATGGTCCACTAAAATGTTTTGAAAAAGCTCTTCCCGTTAATTGTGTAGTAGCAGGGGTATATAGATAAATCTTTTGACCTATATGAAATACTTTAGACGTTGCAATCTTTTCGCGAAACTGAGATTGTTTCTCAGAAGCTTGTTCCAAATTTTTATATACATTACGATATACATAGTGTAATTTGGAAAGGTTCTCTTCGACATAATTTTCACATGGGAAGTAATGATGACGTGGTGGTTTTTCAAATAAATGAAATGGTAAATTTAAGTCTCTATTAAACATGAGGAAGGATGGCTTCTCATGTGTAGTGTCATGATAAGAATTATTATAAATAAAATTATAATAATCTAAATAAGTGTCCCAATCGGTAATTGTTTCTGAAAGGCATGTTAAGCTGTTTTTAATGCTGGAGTTGAGGCGTTCTGCTGCTGAGTTCGTTTGGGCGTGATACGGGGAAGTTCGAAGTTTGCGAATATTAAGTTTTTTGGCTAGGCTAGAAAATAATTGACTTTGAAAATTTCTTCCAAGGTCCGTCAAAATCGCTTGAGGTACTCCAAAAACAGTTATAACCTGCAGTAATTTTGCCGAAATTGTATCTGCTGTAATGTCAGAGAGGGCAAAAAATACAGAATACTTTGTGAAGTGATCTATCACTGTAAGTACATATTTATTCCCGGATTCAGACATACTTAAGGGTCCCAGGATATCGAGGCTTAACCGCTCCATAGGTTGGGTTGGTGTATCGAATTTCATCAAGGGAGATTTGGTAATATTAAAGCCTTTTTTTTCAATACACTTAGTGCAAGAATAGGAAAAGTTTTTAATGTCGCGATACATATTTTTCCAATAGAATTTTTCCTTAATAGTTCGATAATTCTTGAAAAAACCAAAATGCACTGTTTCTGAACCTTCCAAGACATAAGGAATTAATTTTTTTGGAATTACGATTTGTTCAAAATAATCATTCCGGGCCGCATGACTATTCCTATGAGACAAATGTTTAAGAATACCCTTTTCGAGGAAATAGTCATCCGTTCTCTCTGGACATGTTTGCGAATTATTTTCCAAATAATCGATGATAAGTTTCAAAGATGGATCTGCACGTTGCTCGAATCGTATTTTTTCGAGATCTGGAATATCTGCCTTAACAACGTTGACGGAGTGACATACATCTCTGGATAACAAATCGCCTAAATAATTAGTCGAACCTTTAATGTGTTCGAATTGATAATCATAATTCGACAATTCAAGTAACCAACGGGATAATCTATTAGCAGGTGAATCAAGAGTTTTTAAATATTTAAGTGATTTACAATCAGAAAGTAAAATAAATTTTCGACCATATAAGTAAACTTTAAAATGTCGAATCGCCAATAAAATAGCATATGCCTCGAGCTCAATAGCGGGCCATTTCTTCTCATGTGGTTTCAACTTACAAGAAAAATAGTTAATGGGTCTCAAAATTCCATTCTCATCTTTCTGTAATAAGGCTGCACCCACAGCCTCTAAAGAAGCGTCCGTATTTAGATAAAAGACATCATTAAAATTCGGATGTTTCAACATGACGTCAGATAGTAATTTTTGTTTAATTGTGTCAAAGGCAGTTTGAGCTTCGTCCGTCCACCGAAACTTAGAATATTTTTTCGTTAAATTTGTTAGTGGAATAACAATATCAGAAAAATTTTCTACAAACGATCTATAATAATTTGCCAAACCTAAGAACCGTTTTAATTTGCGTACCGTGGTAGGTACTGGGAAATGATTGATTGATGTGAGAGTCTCAGGTAAGGGTTTCAGTCCATTTTTGTCAACAACATGTCCTAAATATTTTATGCTAGGTTGGAGAAATTGACATTTCGAGGGATTTAAAGTTAAACCGTATTGCCGAAAACGGTCAAAAACTAATCTTAATTTTCTTATTGAATCATCAATGGTGTTCGCAGGAACAATAATATCATCGATATATGTAGCAATATTTTCTGGTTGAAGACCATTTAGTACTGTATCTGCTGTTTCTTGAAAGACCTGTGCTGAGTTTTTTAATCCAAAACAGAGGAATTTATAATGAAAATTTCCGTAAGGACTTGAAAACGCGGTTAACTGTTTGTCTTCGTCGCGTAATTTTATTTGGTGAAAGGAGGAATTTGCATCCAAAGTACTATAATAGTTAGCACCTCTTAAAGAATTTAGAATATCAGAAATAAGTGGTAATTTATAATTTGAAGAAATTGTTACTTCATTTAATTTGCGAAAGTCAATTACAAGTCTAAATTTACCTTCAGTTTTTTTTTTTACTAAAATAAGAGGAAAAGAATAGCGGCTGTTAGATTTTTCTATAATGCCGGCCTCCGATAACTCTTTTATCTCATTTCGAAGAGTATCGCGTAACGCAACTGGTACAGGAAATGATCGGCATTGAATAGGTGAAGTATCAGTTAGTTCAATAGGGGGGGCTTCCAAAGTGCATTTTCCAATAGTTTTTAAGGAAGTACTGAAAATGTCGGCATATTCAAAAATGAGCGCCTCTAATTTTGATTTTGCTTCAATTGGAATATTAGATAAATTAAAGTCGGAAATTTTTAAATCTCGCCTCCGTTTGTCTGCTATAGAGGTACTTGAAGCAATATCGATATGTGAATCAATATGCGCTATCTTGGTATTTTTATTCAAATGAAGGGTAGAATTATGCGATAAATTATTAATAATGAGCGGAATTGTTCCTTCTTTAGTGATAGTAGAAACAGAGTGATGTAATTCTAAGTCGTGACGAGAAGGTAGGGGGTCTAATAATACAGGCGTACCAATAGGCATTTTTTGGCTAGATTTAATTTGAACAACTGCGGATTGCAGTGGAGGAATTTTAAGTTTGCGAATTAATTTTGCATAAGATTTTACATGTATGACATTAATTTTCTGCTGTCCAAATTTACATATAGGAATCTGATCACCCCGAAATGAAACCGTCTTATTATCAAAATTGATGTGACATTTAAATAAAGACATGAAATCGAATCCCAAAATAAAGTCATATTCGGGACTGAAATTTGAATGTGTGATTAAAAAATTAAAATTTAAACGTTTATTTCCGATAGTTAAGGGCATGTTTGCAGTAGAATGTAGTTTTATTTCATTGCCAGTCAGAGTTGAAATTTTAATGGAGGGATTTGTATTATTATTTTGTATGAGGTATGGAGTTATTTGCTTAAAAGCGGAAAAACTACACAAAGAGGCACTTGCTCCAGAATCTAATAACCCATTAAAAATTTTATTTCCAATTCTAATTTCAATGATAGGCAAGGGACTGTATTTGCCTATAGTATATTCCGCTGTTCCTGATAAACAAGATGTGTTTGTTTTAACCTGAGGTGATAGGGGCCCTTTTGATGTTATCGACCCCGATTGGAGTTTAAAGGCTTGTTTCTATTATATTGGGTAGTTTGTGGCTGGCGAGGGGTAAATGACCTGGACTGATAAGGTGTATTACCAACGTAGTCTGTTGATCTCGCATTCTGCTGCGGGTTGCGAATCCTGGGTTGATTGAAATGTGAATTTCGATTTCGCGAATAGCATTGATGGGATAGGTGGTTATTGCGATTACATAAAACACAGTGCAACGATGATGGTTGCGTATGTCTGGGTGCGAATGTAAAATTTCGCGGAGCACGGGGGGTATATTGGACACGTAAGTTTTGCATTTGCTCTGAAAGCGAATGAACTAGACGTTCCGTCATTTTATTTTGGTTCTCAACTATTTTATTTAATTTGTCTTCTATGTTGCTCTGTTGAGTTGAATTAAATGTATTAATTGGAACGATCTCAGACGCTGAAAACTGTGAATTAATTTCATCCAATTGAGCCTGTTCGACCGCTTCATCGAATGATTTAGGATTGCGATTAATAGCCAAATTTTTGAGGGAAGGTTGCAACCCTTCTAAAAACTTCGCGAGTTTTGTCTGGTCAACTATGGGAAGTACGTCTGGTTTAGAAATATTACCTGCGCCAAAGTATTTTGCGGTTAGATTTGCAACCTTAGTAGCGAAAGATCGGACAGATTCTCCAGGCGCTTGCCTACAATTTGAAAACAACTGCTGACGTTGACTTAAAGTGGTCTTTTGATCGAAATATTTTAGGAACTTTTCCTTAACATTTTTAAAGACTTTCTCCTGATTTAATTCTGGGTCATCAATGAAAAATTGCAATGCGGGGCCGCGGAGTTTGCTTTTAAAAACTACAATAAGTTCAGCATCATCCCACTGAGCCAGGGTCCCGATAGATTCGATATTATTTATAAAGAATGTTACATTCGAAAACAAATCCCCATCGAAATTATTAACAAGATTCTGATAGCCAGCGATTTTATTCGGTGTTTCTGACATTGTATATTTATCTATAAATTCCCTTTATAATAATAATAATTGTTTAATTATAATAATTCAAGAAACTTAATTGCACATATATACACAAGAAAAAAAAAGTATAATTATGCATCACACTTGACAATACATATAAAATTAATGAGAAAGGATGTGTATGTAGCCCAATAATCCATCATGATAAGCAAAACGGAAAAAAGAGAAAAAGACAGAAAAAAGAAGGAATAATTATGTTATATACGGATACATATATAATTAATAGGATATAATATTTCGGAACAGTGATTAAGTTTATATTTTTGAAAGAATCCACTAATTATATAAAACAGCAGGATAAAAAAAAATATGTTTACACAAGAAGGGAAATCATTTCTTTTACTTTCCGCACATTGCACATGCTATATTCTTTATTGGAGAGAATGAGACCTTCCCGGTCAAAGTAGGAAACCATATATACATATATAATTATAACCCCGGCTAAAAATTCTGATTACAGGAAAAAAAAATCCTGATAAAAGGCACCAAATGTAAAAGCGCCCCAATTGGGGGGGGCGTGTATAGTGGTTATTAAAGAAGTAGAGAAATTTGGACTAAATTGGTTTATTAATTAAACGTATACTAATAAAATAAAACATCTACAATTTACAATAAAAGAGAGAGATGGAGATATATCAGTATGGACTTACCCAGGAGTATGTTGACCGTAGACTTTGGGGCCGATTCAATAGGCATCTTGGTCCTTTTAATGATGCACAACACTCACGCACTACTCTCTCCTTTACTTAGTAATGTTATATTATATTCATCGATTCATTGTATTTTGCTCTCGTGTCTATCTGTATATATATCCGAGTATATCAATCGCATCTCAAATGAACTCTGCTATTTGTTTCTAGATTAAAAGCGCGCGTGATTATGGTTAATTAGAATTTACGCGTATTTTTCTTATCGAGTGATTAAGATGTAGCTTTTTCTTTCTTAAGGGTGAGATGAACTTTATACTTAATTCTGATATCTGGATACTAGATTAAAGACTTCACGTGCCTAGAAACCTTATATAATTTATCGTATGAATGTTTATTTCGAAAACAGTTGATTACTTATATTTCTGAGTCCAAGATAATGTGACTGCGTCACAGTAGGTCCTAAACTCAAGACCGGCGCGACCCGGGTCGGGTCGCGCCAACTTTAATTTATTATACTGGGACTAGGTCAGGTCTTCGCACTTTCAGAACCGGATTGGGACGGATCGGGTCTTATTTATTCTGTTGAGCTCTATCGAGCCCCACTGTCTTTTCCAGATCGGGTCTGGCGTAGACTTCCTTTTTACTAAAGGTATACATATTTAAAATTTTCAAGCCCAGGCTCCGTCCAGTATAAAGGTTAAACGCTCGATCTGGGATGGACACAGCCCGTATGCTGTGGCGGTTCTAAGGGGCGGGGGAGGGGGCGAAGTCCCCCCTCGCTTGGGCTAACAAAGGGTATACAAAGTGACATTATGCATCCTCACGAGAAATAATTTGGGGCGAAGCTCGAGCCCGTCACGGTTTGGCACGGGTCCCTCCAGTGTATATCCACGAGACTTGGGCTGAGTAAGGTTTTCTCTCATTTTGAATCGGGTTGTCTCATGATCTTGCTTTTTTTTTGAGATTCGGGTGGTGACAGGTTTCTTTTTCTTTCAGACCGAGCCTGGTCTCGATTTCATTTTTCCTAGAAGTTTGTATTGGACAAAATTTCCAGGTCGTGGCTCGACCCAGAATAAAAGCTAAATATTCGGTCCGTCTCTGATCTAGATAGTATGATAAACATTATTGGCCCGACCGCGACCTGTGCAGCTAAACGTTCGGTACGTCTCTGATCTGAATTTCTTCGAAGGATCACGTTCACGGATAAAAGCGAATTTCGTTAAAGGATTGCGAAAAAACGCAAATTTCGTCAAAGGATCGCGATAAAAACTGGGTCAACCATTCTTGCAAGAGTAAAAACCGAATCTGTAACTGACTCAAATCGGAAATGTATGACAATCTGCCCCCATGCGCTAAGCGAAGCTAAAAAGTAAAATTCAACCCGACCAATAGCAAAATATAGTTATCAATCGGACTCAGACCCCGATCCGAAGCAAAAAATTCAGAAATTAACTTGACCCACGGCAAACAGTAGAAGTTAACCGCATCCAAACGCGACCCACAACAAAAAGTAAAAATTAACCCGACCAGCAGCAAAAAATAGAAGCGAACATGACATCAAATTTTGTGAAATAATCGCGGAGAAAACACAACTTTCTTCAAAGGATCGGGAAACAGACGCTCATTTCGTCCAAAAAATTGCGAAAAAGAAGGAAAATTTTATTAAAGGACTCACCCCAATCAATTCGGGTCAACCCGAGCCCTTCTCGCAAAAGTAAAACTAAATCCTAAACTGGCCCAAATCATAATTGTATGTCAAACTGTCCTAAATGCGCTAAGCACAGCTAAAAAGTAAAAGTCAACCCGACCAACAACAAAATGTAGTAGTCGATCGGACCCAAACCCAACCAAAAAGCAAAAAAACAGAAAGTAACTCGAAATGCACCAAAAAAATAGAAGTCAACCGGACCCAAACACGATCCAAGTAGAAATTAACCCGACTAGGTGCAAAAAAAATGGAAACCAACCGGACCCAAACCCGACCCACAGCAAAAAAGTTGACGAAACACGACTCGCATTAAAAAAACATGAGCTCCGACTCGTGCATCAGACTGGAGTTTCCAAATTTCTAAAATGCCCTCCCCCCCCCCCCCCCGCCACTTGAGGACTCTCCAGATCCGCCCTTGATCTATTCTGACCCAATCCATCTTGCTTCAAGATATGATTATCAGAGGGAAGAGGGGAAACAGTTTACTTGTCCAGGCCTCACTCTTAAAATGGAGCTCTAAAGCCAAAACCAAAAATAATCGGTTATGTACTATGCACAAATTGCGATCAGAGTTGAAATCAGGGGGTGGCCTGGGTTGGTGCACCCCCCCCCCCCCCCGATCAATGAGATGTTACCGCCGGACGATTTGAGATTTTGTGCTTTCAACGATCAAAAAGGGCAAATTCCCTATCAGAATTCTATAATACACCCTGTTCCCTGGATCCACAAAAATCGTCCCCGGAGAAAAGTGCCTGAATTCGACACTGATCGTAGTGTTATACAGAGCGAGGTGGAGACAAGTTCCGCGCAGTATATATAAGTATCCCTATCAGCAGTGGCGCCAACTTTTGAAAAATATTGGGTGGACTCAAAAAAATTTTGAACAAATACATAAATATTGGGTGGGCTCAGTTAATAATGGATGGATAGAAATATCAAATTATTGGGTGGGCTCGCCCCCCATGGGCCCATATAAATTGGCGCCACTGCCTATCAGCCATCCCTGAGGGGGCAATATGGCAATGGCACTCCGACCAAGTCTATTGCCCTTTCCTGGAGAAAATTTCGAGTTACACAGGCCCTCCTAGGCAGCCAGGCTTCGGTTCTGAGTTTTAAATACTATATATTAAATGTAGACTTGTGCTTTTCATTTAAGATTTTCAAATTAAAATAACTAACATATAATAAAATTCAAGACTCAGAATTTGCTAGAACGTCTGCACAAACTGGCCAGGAGTTTCAGTCATAAGACCCTTACCTCTGGATATGAATCAAATATTTCACAGTTGGCCGTTTTACATTCGAAAGAAATCCTCAAACACATATTAGGTGTCTGCATAAGGCGAAATTTCCAAGTACATTAAAAAAAAAGTGTTAATTTCATCAAATCTCAACATTTTCCAGATAATTAACTATATGACGCAGGAAAATTGATGTGTTGAAAAAAATAGCCTCTTATAGATCTGGAGGCGGCAGCACAGATAATCACCTCATCGAGTTTACGGTCGCGGATGAAAATCTAGGAATAATTAAATCTCGATTCACATATGAAAACGCAATCAGTCTGCCAAGTCATACCTTGATCGAAAACATCTAAAAACCCGATTTTAGCGGGTGACTTATAGGTTTACCATTACGTCTTCCTGCACCAAACCCTCCATGTTTTCATACTTTTTTTTTTTTTCAGAAAAGCACAGTTAGTAAACCTACGAATCAACTGTTAAAATTGTGATTTTAGGTATTTTTCACCAAGATATGGCTTGGCAGACCGATTGCGTTTTAATATGCGAATCAAGATATAACTAATCCTTGATTTTCTTCCGTGAACTCGAGAGGTGATTGTCTGTGCTGCCGCCTCCCTGTCTATAATAAACTGAATCAATCTTGAATACAGACAGTTTAATCCAGATGGGATTTCTGTTGTTCCGGGGGGGGGCATTATAGGGTTCCGAGGGGGAAAATTGCACTTTTTGACAAATGAAAGCACATAATCTAAGATTCTTTGGAGGGGACATCTCATCCCTTCGGGCGGGGGGGGGGGGACCCCTGAATTCAAACACTAAACTGAATGGATTGTCTCCTATTCACGGTCTAATGCCGCAATGAAGGCAGACCGGCAAAGAATTGGGGGAAAAAATGATATTTTGACGTAATTTAAAATTTTAGATTTGGAAATTCTCAAGGGAATAGAATTTTCAAAAAATTGATGCTAAGTCAGATAAAGCTGAAAATGTATTACAGAAGTTGTTTAAGAATCATGAAAATATTTTCTAATGTCTTATCAAAAGTAATCTCTTTTATCTTATTGTTAAAAAATTCATAATTACTGCTTTCAAAATTTCAAAAGAAGATTTCGCTAACATCTTTAACTTTTATTTATTTATTTTATTAACGGTTGGACAACTATTGGACTTTAATTGGCAAACGGTTCACAGTTGTACAGCAAGGAGGACATTTTTTACTGCGGAGCTGCAATTAGCCAACCATTTTGTACGACTAAATTATAAAAAAAACTTGATAATTACTTTTCTTATACAAAATATTCAAACATTTGCAATGCTTCTGATAAATAAAATAAAATAAAATAAATAAAGTTCAATAGTGGACTAACCGTTAGCTGCACAAAATCTTCCTCAGAAGTTCCAAATTAGAGATAAGGGAGGTCTCTGTTTGCTTTTTGTTCACACCGAACACGAACCTATATCATTTTCTAACGATTTCTGCAGACTGCCAACGATATGACCAACAATCTGTGTTACATACACGATTTCAGCATTATAGAATAGAGAAGAATATCAATTGGAAGACCATACAAGCATAATTTCAGAGTTCGCACTGTTCAAAAAATTTTCGTACTTTCCTACCACAATTTTTAAACGGTAATATTTATTGTATAATTCTATTGTAGATGTTAAACAAACCTTCCATGCAGATTTTTTATTTAAAATACTGGTACAACGTGTGAAAATTTTAACAACGGTGCAAGCTCTGTAATTTTGAAAAGCGCAAATAAGTAAAACTTTTGAAAACAAAATCAGAATACTATGTCTTAAGAAGCAATCTATTTACTGTCAGTTATCCATTGATTTGAGGTTATTTCAAGAAATAGTATGGACAGGGTTGGCAAGTTTCTTCCGCAGTGGAAAAAACAGCGGAAAAAACCACGGAAAAAACCGGCAGAAACAGGCAGGAAGAAACAGGTTTCTTCCAAGTGGAAGAAATGGAAGAAACTGTTTTTCTTGAAAAATTTACCAAATATTTTCAATTTTGTAAGATAGAACAGATATCTTCTTCCTATAATCTTACATAAATTCATTTCACTGGACCAAAACAAATTTAATTAAGTATATATGCTAAATTACATCAGTTTTCTAGCCAAGATAACACACAACACCTATCTGGAGATCTTCAACTGTTGGCTAAATGAAAAGAAATTTTATCCAAAATACACAAAATCAATTAAATGTTATCCATTTCAATTTAATTAGCTTATTTTTTAATTATTTAAATTTCTGAAATTAGTAGTAAATAGTAGAGATTCTTTACTAATGGCATAATGAAACCCATTTAAATAAAAACTTTTAATTTAAATCAATTTTATTAAATGTAAGTATGAAAATTATTGTATTAAATAGAGATCGACCAAAATACAGTTTCATTTTTAGCCCAAAATCCGAGTTTTGCCAAAAACGTGGGTGAAAATTCAGCTGGAAAAAAACACTCAGTATTCCAAAAGTCTTGTTTCTTCCTTCAAAAATTTTCAACATTAGTCATTGATTTGAACTGCATTGGCTTCAATGAATGTACTGCAATGAACTTCATTGTTTATAATTATCAGTCATGAATTATCAATTATCTCATAGAAAATTTTTAGTTTAAACTGCATTAGCGTTTCAAACATTCTTTGAGAAAGTTCTAAAATAACAAATGATCATTTACAAAAATCATTATAGAAGAAAAATGAAAGTGCGTATACCTAACAGAAAAATGCTTTTTAATTAATTGAAATTCGTATAATTAGAAAATCTTTTTGTGTCATGGATGAATTTATTCCGTATTATTGTATAGGAAAGTAAAGTTTTTGGATAATTAACTGTTGTCCATAATTAATAAATACTACATATATAATTAATGTACAATTATGTATATTTATGTTTGTATTAATTATTTTAAAACATACAATTTAATTACTTAAAATTTTTTGGGGTGTTTTCGTTTTCGACCAAAAAATAGGAAGGTCGCCTAATTTCGATTTTGGTCTTAAAAAACTGTTTTAGTCTATCCATAGTAATAAAAAAATCGTTAAAATCCTTAATTTTCTCAATCCAATGCAACATAGCATAGCAAAAAAGTTTTTAGCAGTAGGATGCTGCAATCAATTTCTCAACTTAAACTGGATGAAAGCAAAAAATGGAGATTTTTTTCCCAAGTCCTACACTGTAAAAAAAATTCTGTAAAGGTACGAAACATTTTCTAGGAAACTGGGATTCCAAGAACTTTTCAAGTAACGATAACAGGAAAAATATATGTAACTGATTCTAAAACTAGAATTTTGGCTGTTATCGTTACAGGAAAAGTTCTAGAAATCCCAGTTTCTTAGAAAAAATTTAGCACCTCTACGGAATTTTTTTTACAGTGTACACTTCAGAATAGTTTAAAAGTATTTTGAAATGCCCATAGATATTTTTTAGAAGACTAATCTTTTAAAATCAGTATTGAGATATTCATGCTAGATGTTAGTATAAATAATTACAAATTTATTTATTTACTGTGTTGCACAGTTTAAAATAATGCACTTTTATATGAAAATAATATATTTTTATATTTGAAAAAATTGTAGGTAGTTTTTTTCTTTCTTTTTATATAAATGAAGCAATTAATTTAAAAAAAAAAAAAAAAAAAAACCATCAATATAGCTCTAGTGTAGTAAAAATCCATCACCTGAAAGTGTCTGCAAAACCTAAAGTTTGTTATTAAAAAAAATAATTTATCTTTGCAAAAATAATATTTTTAATTATAATCAAATTTTCCAATTTAGATTTCATGTAATTATACTTTAATTCTTTCACATAGTTAATATACTTAAACTTTGAGCATTAGTTTTTGTTTATGGTGGTTTTTTCCATTTCTTCCAGTTTTTTCCAGTTTCTTCCACTGTCCTGGAAGAAACAGGTTTCTTCCGGAAGAAACCCAACCCTGAGTATGGACATTAACAGTAATTTTTCATTAACAAAAATATGCTATAAGATGAAAGAATAAATTTAAATGAAAAAAAATCTAAACCGAGAACTTTTATTTTTTCTTAATTAGTTAATTATTAATTAAAATCGTTAATATATTAATTAAAAACGACAATGAACTTTTGTCAAAAATTCATCTTTTTCTTTGCGAGTCAGCAAAAGCACTCGCGTATGTCCTAAGGCTTCTATTATAAAAGTTCTAGTATGTCCAGAACACGATTTACACATAGGGAGGAAATGAAGAACCGAATACAACAGTTTTCTTTGTGTTTTTTTCATAATTTTGTTTTAATCTAAATCAGTCAAATCGCTCGATACAATTAAAATTGGAAGACATAATTGAAAAGATCGTATTCTTACATCTCAAAAACTGCAATCACACTCTAATTTTTTTTTTTTTTTTTTTTTGGAAAATTACAAACATTTTTTTAATAGAATTATATTTCAAGACCTTTTTTATGCAATGGCAACAATAAAAATTCATGTAACAGATACAGATTTGCACTTTGAATCAAAAATTTTTAAAGATTACTAAGAATTTTTTTGGAAAATCGGATTCCAAGAACTTTTTAACTAACGATAACGAAGATTATAGATAAAATTTTAGTAAAATTACCGAAATTTTAGTAGATTCTTTTGTAAAGTTACAGATATCTCTAGTTTTGCTTACAAGGTTTGTAGATTGACACCATTTTCTTGTACAGTGTAAATATAAAATTTTAGTAAGTATAACAGATATCGGTAAATTTAGACTAGTAAGGTTACAGATTTTTTTTTACAGTAATAGTTCGAAAAAATTCCGCTGTTAAGAGCCATTATTTTGAAAGTCAAACAAAAAAATGATGTTTTGATAGTTCTATTTTTTTTGATTTGCTTGATTTTTTTATATGTTGAAGTAGATCATATTTGATGACTAATTTGTAATTTTGAAGCCCTGAAAAAATTTTCTCTTTTCTTTAGAAAATGTCAAAGTTTAAGGTTGTGAATGCCATTTTTCGTGAAAAGTGAAATGCTGGTATATTAAGAGTACTATATATCTCTGGCAAGCAACAACATCCCAAAATTCTTCCGACATAAACTGTTAATATAACCATACCTACTTATTAAAATTTATTTGTTTTCATGGGGCATTGTTACTTTACATTGTTATGTTGTCACAAAGTACAGTCAAGAGTCAAAATGACGTTTTTGTCCATTTTCCGCACTTAATATCTTATTTAAGCAATAGTACCTGTTAAGCTTTGTCTGGGGAATCGCGATCAAAGCAATACTAAAGCTGCAAAAACTTATAAAAATTAAATCAGCTCAAAATCAACATTGCAGGAAAGCAAACTCCCCAAACAGAGCCAGACCGCGTTGTACAGTGGATGACATTAAATTTAAATTTTAGTTCAGTTACTTTAAAAATAGTGATCATTTTTTTTTAATAAAATAAAAATGTTTAAAGGAAAATCCATATATAGTAAATTATTGTACACATAATTCAAGCAAAAAAAAAAAAAAAAAAAAAAAGAGAGAGAGAGAGAGTTGCTATATTAAACAAATCAGAAATTGTACGTCAAGCGTGAAAAATGTGGTGAGTTCGTAACTAGTTTTATGAATATTCAGATCTTGGTCCAATAGTTGCTGCACTATCAGATAAAAATGTATGATAGGATTTAATAAAATGAAGGAAACTTTTATTAATATATTGTTTTATTTTTGCTTTTATTTTCTTAAAATTCGAAATGACTCTACAAAATTTTACAGCGAATTTATATATATATACATATATACACTGTGTCCAGTAAAGACCCTGATTTCAAAGTTAAATTTCTCAAAAACAAAGATCGATAAAATTATGCGATAAGCGATTTGTTTATTAAGTAAGCTGTAAAAATGTTATACAGAAGTTTCGAACGGTGAACATTTTAAAAAGATTGTGTTCTGATTGCAAAGAATGTTTGACTTAACATTTTCCTTGTCTTAGATTACTTGCAGAGAACAGGTTTTTCGGCGTACAGTGCCATATTTTAACGATTTTTGGGACTACATTTTTAGAATTTCTGAAATTCTAAAAATTTAGTTTCAAAAGTCGTTAAATTAATTTACAGGGCCATACAAATGTATTCCATTACTATATGGTATAGGGGAAACATTGTTTGAGACGCCTTTTAGCTAATATTAAACTATTTTACACTTTATGAAATTGATATACAGTCGAATTTCTCTATAACGAAACTCCATACATCGAATTTCTCTATATAACGAATTTTTAGCAGAAACGGTCCCCTTTTCGCATAATTACATTAAAAATAGTCTCTATATAGCGAAATATCTATCTCCATATAACGAATTTTTTCATAAATTGGTCTTAATTTATTCAGTTTTAAAAAGCTTCGAAATCATATGGAATCAATTTTCCATCACTTATTTTTGATTTATCGTCAGAGCTGAGTTTTTTTTAATGTTACTTCTCTCCTTGTTCTTTAAATCCAACGAATTCATCTCACCTCCCATACACCTTTCCACATCCTTCTCAAAACAGAGTCAATTGGATTGATACACGCGTAAGAGAGGAATCAATGAGAGGTACATAAGAGAGGCCTTCAAATAGAGGCAAATGTTAACTACAATTCCTTGCTAATACAATTAATTCCTATGCTTTTTCATTCCTTGCTAAAATTTGATCCTTTTTTTTTTTTTTTTTTTTTCGGTAACAATTTTAAAATCAAAACAACAAAAAATTACAGATTTCTTCGTCTGAAATTAATGCAAATCTTCCTTATTTGATTTTCATTAAGCTTTCAAATAAATGTGTATTCTCTTTTTTGAAACAACTGAAATAATTAAGAAATAAAATGTTAGGTTAATATTTACTTTTAAACATTTCAAATTCCTAATTCAAAAGATCAAAAATAATATTTGTTCGAGCATCACACATTAAATAAGATTTTTAACATCATTCTTTATACATCGAATTTCTCTATATAACGAATTTCTTACTGGAACGATGGATTTCGTTACAATAGAGACTCGACTGTATATTGCTGAGGTTTATTACAAGTTAATTCCTGATAATAGGAAGGCAGATAGTATTTACAGGAACACACAACAGATTTAGGCCACTAGACTTTATCCGAGGTACTGTATGCTATTACACCAAGTTCTGAATATTTTTAAAACTTTGTTATAATACGAACGCACTTCATTTGTTACGCATGACGTACAATTTCCAACTTGTTGAAACTTTTGTTCTTAGAAATAAGTGTTTGAAGCTTTCGTTTCTATTTCGTTAGTATGCCGTGCTCGACTTATGTACTTACAAAATTTCCTTTTCACTTTTGATATCGATGTCTAACAATAAATATGATTTTCGTAAGCATAAAGATATAAAGGACAAAAAAAAAAAAAATAAATAAATAAATAAATAAATAAATAAATAAAATAAAATAAAAATAAAATAAATAAATAAAATAAAAAGATAAAATAATAATATATGTATGTATATATGTAAAAATACCATTAACTTTTTAGATCTTAAAATTATGTTAAAAGAAAAAAATAATAACAGATATATATGGCAAACAGACTGAATTTAATTTTAAAGTTAATACATTTACTAATTTTAAATCCTGTCTTCATAATTCTGTATATCGTAATATAATCCATAATCATTTATATAGAATAAAATGTTTATGTTCTTCCCATCTAATTATTGCAAATATTAAAAAGCTAGTTTATGATAAACTAAATAATGATTTTCCTAAAAATTCATATGTTCTTTAGTATGTAATTAGTTATTATATGATCTCAAAAATTATTAACACATTGCATAAAAAAAGAAAAAAAAAACATAAAAAAAACAATAAAAAAAGTAAAACAAACAAATAAATATATAAATAAATGTATATAATAGGACGGCTGGATGGGTAGATGTTAGAGTACGGAGGAGAGCGGTGTTGGCTGGATAATACGCAATGGTTACGCAATAATTATTTAAAAAAATTTGAGAGTAGGAAATGCATTTGTTAAATTGAAAAACATATTATAATATATGTTTAATTGACACTAATGAATGGATAATTGTATAGTTAGATCAGTAAATTCTATTAATATAATTTGATTAATTTACATGATTAAATTGTAACTAATTTTTAAAAAAATTCGAGACATATCATACAATTTTTAAGTGTATAGGGTAAATATATTAATTATCTATTTTTAAATCTTAAATTATCTTACATTAACCCTTTGAGCTCTGGAGCTCAAATTTCTTCAAAATTCCAAATGTCACTTTGGCACCAGTATTTTGCAAAGAAAAAAACCGGTTAACGCTATACACGAAAAAATGCAATAAACCCTTTTTCAAGTAAATTTGGTTGACTTTTCTGGTGCCGTTGTGACATTTCGGAATTAAAATTATGTGGTAGAAAATTCTACCATCAGGACTCAAAGGGTCAAGATATTGAGATTAGCTTAGCATAGTCAAATTAACAGATTTTGTTTTAAATCTTAATAGGATAAACTATGGTCTATGACTTATTTTTTCTGTTATCACATTACTCCGTTTTTAATTAATTTATTTATTTACTATTATCATGTTGACGATAACTATTTTTTCTTTTTCATTTTGCTATCCAATTTGGTAGTTTTGATGTGCCTTCATATACGTATATATATACCGGGTGTCCTAAAAACGACTGATGGATTTTAAAATTCAATAACTTGCAAATGGTGACAGCTGTTTAAAAATTTTTTGCAGGAGGGTTATTTATAATGTAAGGCGTTTCTTTACCGTAATTTTTTTATTTTAGTCCGCATCTCAAACAATAAGTGGCGCTGACGGCAATTGAAGGCCAGATCGACGCTTCTCTCAGCGCTGATCGCCTGGCCTTCAATCGCCGTCAGCGCCACCTATTGTTTGAGATGCGAACTAAAATAAAAAATTATGGTAAAAAAACTCCTGACATTATAAATAACCCTCCTGCAAAAATGTTTTAAATAGCTGTCACCGTTTGCAAGTTATTGAATTTTAAAATCCATCAGTCATTTTTGGGACACCAGGTATATATAATAATAATAAAATTAATATATATATAACAAAAGAATTTTTGAATGGATTAAGCCAGGGCTGTCCAACGCGGCGCCCTTCCAAGGTTTTCTTGGCGCTCTTTTGAAGCTTTCCTGTTATTAGACTTTTTAGAAATTACATTTCATTATAAAGAATTCTTTCTTTAAAATCTAACATTTGCATTAGAGATATTTTCAAGAAGTGTGAAAACGCGTTAAAGCATATTAAGGGAAGATGGGATACATTGTATCCCACCTGATTTTAATCAAGATTTCCACCAACATTTAATGAATTTTTAATTTTATATCTTTGATGGAAAAATAGGTGTAAAAAAATGGTCTTTCATTATTTTTAAACATTTTTTTTTTTCTAAAATTCTGGTGCGAGTTCAATATTAGAGTAACACAATTGCTTGCCCACAAAAATTAGAAATATGGTTTGAAAATTTAATCTTGCATATATTCACGAATTGTTGTTATTGTTTATAGAGTGTAATTATGATGGTTGTATTTGGTAAGTATAATAATTTTAGTAATAAATTGAAATAGATCTTTTTAATAATTAAGAAGTAACAGAAAAATATACATTTCTCATCTCCCTCAACATTTTTGAGATACATTTGCATGAAAATTCAGCTTTTTTTCTTTTTTGATGGTGTGATACTGGGCCATTGGCTGTCTTATACAAAGAACAAAACACTTAATTATTTCTTCTTGACTATAAAATTTAAAAGTTTTTTTTTTTTTTTTTTTTTTTTTTTTTTTTTTTTTTTTTTTTTTACTTTGTTTAAAAAATTTGATCATAATTTCCATATATAAAGGAATTCTGAGACTATCTCTCTGGAACCACCCGAATGGATTGGTCACTGTTATGCCTGCATTTGTTTTTGCACTTTTTATAAAACTAAATTCAGTCTTTCAAAATAAGAAATAGCATATTTTCCCACCCTAAAAGAAACATATCAATATATCCGATTTCCATGTTTATTTATTTTTATTTATTGATGTTTTTTGAAATAGTCCTCTCATAGAAAATTGCATAATTTGAAATTTAATATATTTAACTCCAGAACCGTAGCGCCTTTTTCCTGCCATTGTAAAATTCATTTGCATTATGTTATGACGCGCATTTACACTAACAGTAATATTGATTCATGTTTTCGGTAAAAGGAATGATGGCGCCCTTCATTGAGTTCCAAGATATGAGGTGCGCCCTTGCTTACTAAAAGGTTGGACAGACCTGAGTTAAGTGATATTGTAGATTAAATAACCCAGAATTAAGAAAAAGAGAAAAAGAATAATTAAACGATAAAATGTAAAGTAAAAATATTACCAAATTTGTATATTCCAACACCATTTCCTTACTCCAGAGATGATAAGTGATTTGTAAAGCATTGCAGCATGGTTGATAATTTTATGATTCTGTTGAAATTTATCGATAAAAGATAACGAAAATATCTATATGAATATCAGTACTTAACTTTGCGTGTTTACATGCTCACAGTGATAATTTAATCTTTTCATTTATGACGAACTTGCTATGTGAGATATCAAACCTGTAATTCGAAATTAATTAACCTCAAAAAATTACGATTGAGTTATTTAACAAAATCCGTTGAATAGGAAAAGTAATTTGCTCCAATAAAATATTTATCACTTTCATATTAAAATACAGAACGTTTTTTTTTTTTTTTCTTTGGCACATAAATAGAAGCGTTAGAAATTCTCAAGCTTTATAGCCTTGGACATTCACATAACAAAACTGAGGGTGGGGCAAGAGTTTGAAATAGATACTGTCGTTAATCTTCTACCTAAGCCCTAAGCAAAGCCGCTCTTAATGAAAACTAGGCTTACAAAGAAGGTCTCCATACGGGCATATTCCGAAAAATCTGAAAAAATTACAGAATGTTCTTATCCTAAGGATATGTACGTTTATTAAAAAAATTTCGGCGGATCCTCCGTACACCGTCCGTAACAAAATAATTAAAATTTCGTTACTTGGAGATTTATCATTGGTGGGCGATGAAAATCAATTTAAAAAAATACTTTATGGCAAATACACTTTAAAGAAATAATGTTTCAGGTTCAACTTGTTTACATAAAATAAATAATATTGGTTTTGTCTGTTTTAGTTTTTTTAATACAATTTTATTATATAGATATTTATATGTATTTGTATTCAAATTTAACCATCAAAATTTGACATTTTAAACAAAATTCAATTTTAAATTAATTAAAATTATTTCAAGTTTAAAATTTATTTGAGCATTGTCAATTCGATTTTGTTCCCATGGAAACATCGGGCTTTTATTTTTGAATACGCTTAAATGAATGAAAATAATTTTTCTGAATATGAATTTTTAAGCTATTGCATAGCTTTTATCACGGGCTTTGAGCGAAGCGACCGAATCTAGAAATTCCGTAACGAGAAAACCTAACACTTCCGTAACGAAAAAAACCTAACACTTCGGCTAATGTCGTTTCAGTTCGGCAAACTTCGGGACGGTATCCTTCGGTAGACTTCGGCAGACATTGACGCGGTATTTTTCAGATATTAGGATATCAAGTCTCAAACTTATGTTTCTTATGATCTAATTTTCATAGCGCTGCCAAATTTTGTTTGGTAATTTATTATGAGACAGTGTTAATTTTTGGTGACAGGAGACCCCTCACCGTGAGGGTCGAAAAATTTAAAATGCTTATAACTCGTGATCTAACTTTCGTAGCGCGGCCAAATTTTGTTTGGTAATTTATTATGAGACATTGTTAATTTTTGGTGACAGGAGACACCCCACAGTGAGGGTCGAAAAATTTAAAATGCTTATAACTCGCGATCTAATTTTCGTAGCGCGGCCAAATTTTGTTTGGTAATTTATTATGAGACAGTGTTAATCTTTGGTGACAGGAGACCCCTCACCGTGAGGGTCAAAAAATTAAAAATGCTTATAACTAGCGATCTAATTTTGGTAGCTTGGCAAAATATTGTTTGGTAATTTATTATGAGACAGTGTTATTTTTTGGTGACAGGAGACCCCCCACGGTGAGGGTCGAAAAAATTAAAATGCTTATAACTCGTGATCTAATTTTCGTAGCGCGGCCAAATTATGTTTGGTAATTTATTATGAGACAGTATTAATTTCTGGTGACAGGAGGCCCCCCCGTAATGAGGGTCAAAAAATTTAAAATGCTTATAACTCACGATCTAATTTTCGTAGCGCGGCCAAATTTTGTTTGGAAATTTATTATGAGCGATACTGTTAATTTTTGGTGACAGGAGACCCCACGGTGAGGGTAAAAAATTTTAAAATGCTTATAACTCGTGATCTAATTTTCTTAGCGCGGCCAGATTTTGTTTGGTAATTTATTAAGAGACAGTGTTAATTTTTGGTGACAGGAGACATCCCCCCCCCCCCACACACACGGTGAGGGTCGAAAAATTTAAAATGCTTTTAACTCGCGATCTACTTTTCGTAGCACGGCCAAATTTTGTTTTGTAATTTATTATGAGACAGTGTTAATTTTTGGTGACAGGAGACCCCCCCCCCCCACCGTGAGGGTCGAAAAATTTAAAATGCTTATAACTCGCGATCTAATTTTCGTAGCGCGACCAAATTTTGTTTGGTAATTTATTAAGCTATTGTATAGCTTTTATCGCGGGTTTTGAGCGCGGCGACCGAATCTAGGTATTCCGTAACGAGAAAAAATCCTAACACTCCGGCTAACGACGTTTCAGTTCGGCAGACTTCGGCACGGTATTCTTCGATAGGCTTCGGCAGACATTGATGTGGTATTTTTGCATAAGTTGATAAAAAATGCTATGCAATAGCTTTACCGCGGCAGTCTCCGAGTGCCACACACATTTTTTTTATATATGAAAATGTTTTTTCCAGAGGTAAATTAAATAACTACAGCAACAAACAATATGTATATATATACGTATGTATATAATATATTTAACTTTTTCATTGTTTATGTTTAAATTCATAAAATATCATTTACATGCATTCTAAAAATCCAAAAGTTTTCAGTTGCATTAAAATCGTTTGCTTTTGGCGGGAGAAAATGCTGCTCGCCAAATCTGTTAACACTTTCGTCTTTTCACGCCAAATTCAAAAGTATTTTTTTTTTTTTTTTTTTTTTTTTTTTTTTTGCAGGTTTTTTACTGTAATTTCGCCGTTAATTTTGACTAATCCTTTATTACATACAGGAGAAGTTGGTACTTACGTATTAAGGCCACCGCAGCAGAACTTGCGCTAATGCGCCATTAAAGAGCAATCTTGTTGTTCGCATGTGCACAAAAATAATGGCGTCAAAAAATGAGCAAAAAATGCACTAAAAGGCACTAAAAAGCACTAAAAGGCACTAAAAAGCACTAAAAAAGCACTAAAACACTAAAAAGAGACCTACCTTGTTAGTGCAAGACAGTTCGCGAGGCTCACCGCTACCAAAAAATACAGTTACCTTCTCCTCCCTAGAACGCAAGAATTTTTCGAAGAAATAAAATCATATGACACATAAAGACACCAAACGCCCCCGCGTTGTTCCGAAATTACATCAATTCATGCACCATTACATTTTTAAAAGTTACTACATTTGTGGTATTTAATAAGAAGAAAAAACACAAAAAGTTATAAATTCTAAAGTTGTAAAAGTTTTAAGATGACCCGTTATAAAATTTAATCATAAAAGAGAGAGAGAGAGAGAAGAAAAAAAAAATAGTGAATTAAATAATTTCCGTGTTTTTTTTTTTTTTTTTTTTCTTTAGTATAGGATTATTAGATGAAAAAAATGCTACTTACGGTTTTCATAAAATATTTTTCAGTGTGGGATTTTTTACTCTCCTAAAACTTCGAGCAACAAATCTAACTTTTTTTTTTTTTTTTTTTTTTTTTTTTTTTTTATGCGTTACAAATAAACTAGGAAAAAATTCCTTTTACTTCAAGACAGCTGCATAAATATTTTCAATTCGTTACAACTAGAATGGGCACAGCGTGGAATATATATTGCGTAGAAGTAAATAGCCTATACATGTATCATCATTAGTATAGGAAAACATCCGGGGTATATAATACGCAGAAAAAAAAAAAAAAACATAATTCTTATGTTTTTCCGCCTCTACTGTTTGACCGCTCGAGTGTCTGGGAATAAAAACATGACAATTATTGAACACGACGTAAGGGTTATTTCGAGTGCATTCAAGGACTTCTCTGTCATAAAAGATTTAGATGGAGAAGTGCCAACTTTATTGAAGTTCAAGTTCAAAAAGTGGTACAAAATAACGCAATCCGGAAAGGAAAAACTGTACATTTTATCTGCATTATTACATAAAATTTTGGAGGTCAAATTTGATTGTTGGAGCTCGGATATACTTTAAGAAAGCTTGAATATTTTTTAGACTCAAAAAAAAGTATGTTTAACTTTTTTCCAAATTGTGAATTAAGGAAAAAGGTCCTTCTCAGTAATTTCCCCTGTTAAATATAAATTAGGATAAAAAAGTATATTACTAATATAAAATTACAAAAGAAATTATGAAATTCGTTATACATACGTATACACAAACACACTCACGCGCGCACACACAAGCAATATGACGTCTAATCATACACATACTGGGATTTAATATACTATTTATCGATAATATTAGCTGTTTAATGTTGTAATAATTATTTAAAATGTTAAATTCAGTATCTTAATATACTTATATATTTTACGTGTATTAAATTTTAAATATTTTTTATAATGAATAAGAATTATGATTATTAAGACTATGAGAAAAGTCAGAATATTTATGAACATTGTACTGAGAAGTCATTTGGAATAATAATATTATGGCAAATTATGTATGGATATTATTTTACTTAGTCTTGAGAAGAGAAATAGGTGATATTGAATTATTTGTACTATTTAATACTATGAATTCCTACAAACTAGTATTTGTTGTGAGGGTTGATATTATTATGGTTATGAATTTATTATTTTTTGGAGATTTGAGCGCTGCTTTTTCATTATATTATGATCATATTGTATATACTTACATTTTTAGTAATATTCAAAATCTAATTCTTTAGTAAATTATATTAGTCAAGATATTAGTTTACTTAATTATATATATATATTTTTTTTTACAATTTCTTCAAATGCATTAATGCATTTTTGTTGTTTCAACATTATATTATGGCAGTACTTAGCAAAAATCTCGATCCTGGCAAGATACACAATGCATCTTTGCAGTGTAATGCCCGGTGCAGGAACAATAATAGGGTTGTTCCTGGACCGTCATCCAGTTACTATTTATATACTACTACTCCTCCATTATATTTTCACAAATGTTTCTATGTTAGATGTTAGACTTGTCCATTTGCTTCTCAATCACAAATTGTTTCAGATCCTCATATTTCTACTTTTTGTAAGGCATTTAATGTAATTTATTGTATAAAATGTAACATATGCAATTTAAAATATATAGGTGGAACTTCTGGTCCATTATATAAACGCATAAATCAACATCGATCAGATTCCAATAAAAATAAAACAAAAAATATACAGTCTACCGTTGAAATTCAGCATTTTCATAAACATAACTTTAAAAATACTACAATTAAAAAAATATAAAAAATCTGAACGTCTTTATTTGGTGTTATCATATATGAATTATTATAATACATTTTATCCATATGGATTTAATAGTGAAGAATTTAAAATATTTGTTAAAGTATTTTCCTCTATAAATAACATTACTGATTATTCTCCTATTAGGTAGATTTCGTATGAAATACTACCTATTGCATTCGCAAAAATGTTGGAATTTCTGAAAATTTTTTGCAGATCTGCGCCGATCATGATCCCTAGACCTCAAAACTACCATCAGTAAAAAAGTTTATATCTATCTATATAAATATATATATATCAACTCCTATGTTTGATATAGTTTGTTATTTAACGAGTTATTCCATATTTTGATGTTGATTTTGTAGTATTATCTAATGGTTCCATATATATAGAACCTATATATCTCACTTTTTTATAGACACAATAACTTCTATAATTCTGCATCAATCTCCACTAAACTGGTCCATAAAATCAAAGGGGATAAAATCTCGGCTAACTTCGTTAATGGGCAAAATCGGACCAAGGGGGTCGAAATAGGGGGCGTTCTTGTGAAAACAGAAAAAAAAATCCATAACTTCTTAATGAAAATAGATATCGAATCAATTTAAAGTTTATATTACTTCTATATAATGGGCCAAAAGTTTATGCATGGCATATTTTTGATAAAATTAAAAATGGGCTCAAGGGGGGAAAAAATAGGGTTTTTGGGAGGAAAAAAAATCATAACTTTGTCAGTTCTCACGATATCAAATCCAAGTAAATTTTTTATAAATGTTCTCAAAATTATCTAAAACTTTTGAATTTACAAGTTTTTGATGGGTCTAACTCTATCATGTAAAAAAAAAAATAAAAATAAAAAAAAAATAAAAATAAAAAAAATAAAAAATAAAAAACGAAAACCAAAAGGAGGTTGGAAAAAGAAAAAATCCGTAACTTCGTCAATTCTTAAACTATCAAATCCAATTAAATTTATTTTACATCTTCTCAATAATATCCACAACTTTTATACTGACAAGCTTTTCATAAGACTAATTCTTATAGCAAAAATAAATTAAACAATAATAAAAGTTGAAGAAAAACCTCAAATCCAAACTGCTTATATTCTCATTTTTAAATTAGTTTTTGATTTTAAACGCATCCAAATAGCACGTCCTCTTATTTAGAAACTATATAATGTGATGTATTGGCCAGTTTCTTGATAAAGGCAGACTTTATTTCAAAAAAGGCTGCCAAAATGAGTATTTTGAACAGAATTTCCGAAGTGATCGTGACTGAAAAATTAAAGAAATATTCATATAACAAATTGCGGCTTTTTTTTTTTTTTTAATATTCATTTTTAAATTTATTTTTGCTCTCAAATGCATCCAATTGACAAATTCTCTTATTTAGGAACTATATAATGTGCCGTATTGGTCAGTGTTTTGATAAAGGCAAAATATATGTTTAAAGAAATTGTCAAAGTGGGCATTTCGCACAAAATTTCCCGAATAAGCGATCGTGATTCAAGAATTGTTGATGTATTCAAATAACAAATTGCTTAATTTATGACTCGTTTTTTAATTCAATTTTGCTTTCAAACGCATTCAGTTGACAGTTTTTTCTTATTTAGAAACTAAATAATGTACTGTATTGTCCGATTTTTTAATAAAGTCAAAATATGTTTAAAAATATGCTGTCAAAATGGTCATTTGAGCCGAATTTCACTTCAGATCATTCTGATAAAACTAGTTCTTACAGAAAATTGAACTTAAAATTTTTTCAAAAGCAGCCAAATAAAATTGCTAAACTGGTATTATCTGTAATATTATTTTATTTTTTGTTGTTGAAATGAGTACTCTTCGAAATCTACCTCCCTTTATAGGCCAAGCCGACAGGGATTTTTCTTATCCTAGTTAAAGTCATCAAATAAATCGTAAAACTACACAGAACAAGAGAGGAAAATGTTCATAAACTTACATTGCTTCCAAAAAATCTATAACTAAACAAATAAATAATCTACATAATAATTATATAAAAAATCACAATTGGTCATTAATACGAAAATATATATTTGCAATTAAAAAGAAACATATTTTACAATATTTAAATATATTTATGAGTAAAACATACACTGAGCATTTCTCTAATATTTAATAAAATCAATATAAATTCTATAATAAATCACGAAAACTGCAATTTTCCTGTTAATAATATTGAAATACCCAAAACTTTTAAATATCCAATAACTATTAGAAAAAAAGATATTTAACTATAATTCGTTCTCAAAGTATACTTCTACGGATAGCACTTTCCCCTGAAAATGCAATGACCCCTCACTACAAAAATACATTAATAATGATCATGGACATATTATCACTAGAAATCTAAATATTGTAGATGATTTTACGCTGAAAAAATTAATGGATTATATGGTACTAAGTATAGAATTCCATAAAAATTAAACATTAATTCTATAATGAAACAATTTACATACATATAGATATAAGGTACCCTGGGGTAATAACGCCAGACGGGGTAATAACGCCAAGTGCTAATATTTTGCATAATTATGAAATAATTTGGTAAATGACACCCATGTGTTCTGCGCAGAAGGGTTTTGAGTCATATAAATCGCAAAAAACAGCTTCAAGTTAATTTATTTCATTTTTAGGTCTTATTGTTTTTACAAGCAGCTAAAATTAACGCTTGATCTAAAATTTGCGAGATACGTTTTGTGATGTGAAGACTATTTTTTTTATCCGGAAATACTTTATTAATTATATAAATTTGTAGTACATGTCATGGCCTTTGAAAATGTTGTTGAAGATTTTGGATATCTTCTCGAGATAATTTGTAATTTAAAATGTACAGCGCATTAACTATAACGGGATAATAACGCCAATCCTTGCAATTTTTACCCCGGTTGATTCCCTACAGTTGGCCAGCTACATCCTAAATACTGATTCAAATAAACGCAGTTAAAACTGTGCAATGTTTCTAATAATTCTATTTAAGCGGTTTTTTAAGCAAAAAGAAGCTCACGGTCTGATATTATTTGCCTCATCCCCCCTCCCCACACCACACCTTTATTTTTCTTACACTTTCACAAAAAAAATTAACAATTTCAATAGCTTAGGATACAATTTGTCAATTTCTAGAGCTGAGAGTTTGTATTTTTAGAATTGGGCAATCTACATGCAATTATTCCAACTTATTTCATAGTTTTGTTTGCATGGCTTTATTACCCATATAGGTGGGTAATAACGCCAAATAGCATTGGTCAAGAAATCACGCCATTACATTTCATGAATACATATCTGTTAAATTATTTATTTTATATTGATAGTCAATGAGTTGCTGTATCAAATCATATATTTGTTTGAAAAATACAAACTAAAACTGAGCCGTGAAAATTGCTAGAACCTTAACGTGGCGTTATTACCCCAGGGTACCTTATTTATTTATAAAATTGTAATGCATTACAAAACACCTATTGAATATTTCAATGAATGGAAAATTTTGGTTATTGATAAATTGACTAAGGCTTTAAAATATAACATTTCATATATCTGGTTTGTATTAGCATCTTTTCCAGCAAATCACTAAATTGCAACAAAACTTTGTTATCACTTATGTGGACAAATCTTTAAATAATTATGCAATTATCAGTAAATCCTATTATCATCAACTGCTTAAATCCAGTATATCTTCTAATAACTCTTTCCAGAAAACTAATGACCACATAATTGTAAACAATCGTAAAATTAGAGGTTATTATAAATTATTAGACATTAATTCTACTAACTTTAAATATCCATATCTTAGTTCTTATACGCAAATTTCACAAGACCAAACTTATATTTAGAGAAGTTACCATTGGTTGCAATACATATAATAATACAACTAATAAACTTCTATTAAAAATTCTTAATCAAATATATACAATAACAACAAGTTGGAAATTGCACGTGAAGCGTAGCAAATGAGGTGCGTTCGTACGATAACGAAATCTTAAAAATATTACTCTCATATATCAATCTCATAAAATTGTAAATAGTAAATTACAATTAAAACGCTCACCAAACAATGTTCTCCCTATACCATTATGTAATGGAATACTTTAGTGTGGCTTTGTAAATCAATAAAAAATTTCTTTGCACCACAAATTATGTAAAATGTATATTATAATATGTTATTTATTGTTGCATATAAATTTTATTAAGATCGAATGAGTGTAACACCATTAAAATGCATTTGAAACATTTTCCCCCATTGACCGTAATGTAACGGAATACTTTTGATTGTCCCTGTAATTGATCTATGCATCCGATTTTCATAAAATTTGAAATAACTCGACAAAATTATGCGATAATTATGTATTTTAAATTTCAAACGTATAAAATACATTTGGAACTTTTTCCCTATTGAACGTAATGTAATGGAATACTTTTGATAGCCCCTGTAGTTGATCTATGCATCCGATTTTCATAAAATTTGAAATAACTCGACAAAATTATGTAATAATTATATATTTTAAATTTCAAACGTATAAAATACATTTGAAACTTTTTCCCCATTGACCATAATGTAATTGAATACTTTTGATTGCCCCTGTAATTGATCTATGCACCCGAATATGAAAAAATTTGAAATAACTCGACAAAATGATGTAATAATTATGTATTTTAAATTTCAAACGATTGAAATGCATTTGAAACTTTCTTCCCCATTGAACGTAATGTAATGGAATACTTTTGATTGCTCCTGTAATTGATCTATGCATCCGATTTTCATAAAATTTGAAATGACTCGACAAAATTATGTAATAATTATGTATTTTAAATTTCAACCGATTCGGTTGGGTAGTTTTTGCGTTGTTATATGCGGACAGACGGACGGACTGAACGACCACTATAGGTGCTACGTATTACATAATTACGAACGCACCTAAAAACCAGTGATAATACACATTGTATAAAGAATAGCTATGAAATGGTCAATATTATGAATAATCTTAAATTTATAAACAATATAACTACATGTTATTTCAAAGATCTTTTTAATAATATAGATTTATTAGATCTACATAGTATAATAAATGCATTGTTTAAAAAATATCAGCATGATATGAATGTATCAACGAACATAGATACTGATTATTTTCATACTTTGACAAATTTCATTATCCATAATAATTTTATAATGCAAGGTAACATAATATATATACAAAGAGTCGGTATACCAGAAGGTGATTGTATATCTAGTATATCATCAGACTTATATCATTATGAACATCAATATATTAATAATAAAATACATTTACTATATCGATATATTGATAATATAATTTTAATTGATGCTGATAATACCAGTATATCTCAATTTCCTGTAGATAATCCAGCTTATTTAGAAGCTACAAAAAACCTGTTCTCTAACAATACCATTAACTTTTTAGATCTTAAAATTATATTAAAAGAAAACTAACTAATAACTGACATGTATGACAAACGGAGCGAATTTAATTTTAAAGTTAATAAATTTAACTTATTTTAAATCCTTTCTTCATACTTCTGTATATCGTAATATAATCCTTAATCATTAATATAGAATAAAATGTTTATGTTCTTCTCATCTAATTAATGCAAATATTAAAAAGCTAATTTATGATGCACTAAATAATAATTTTCCTAAAAAATTCACATATTCTGTAATATACAATTAGTTATTACATGATCTTAAAAAAATTAACACATCCAGTAAAAAAAAATTAAAAAAAATTATTAAAATATAAAAAATAATAATAAATTAAAAATGTATATATATATATATATATATATATATATATATATAGGGTAACATCCCCAGTAATTGGCACATTAAGAATTTGTCGTTAAACTTACTTAAATTTTCATTACAAAGAAATAAGCTATTTACTTGGAAATATTTTTAAATCAAAGAATGCATATCTGTGCATCTATTTTGCCCACTAAAAGCAAAAAAAATTGAAAAAGTATTTTTATAAAAATATATTTATAAAAAGTTGCTGAAATCACCAGTAATTGGCACCTAAAGCACCAATGTATGACACCTTGTGATCCAGTAATTGGCATATGTTTATAATAAAAAAAAACTTTACATTTTGCATTGGGTTTAATCGCTTTAAATTAATTTACTGTAGATGAAGGTGCCATATTTCAGGTTTTTGAGAGTAAGAAATCAGCATATTAATCTGAAATATGAACACTTTAAAACAATACAATATACTTACATTAATACCTAGTAATTGTCATGCTGTCCCCAGTAATTGTCATATGAATCTTTAATGGATTCCAATTACTGATAAAATTTATATTTTCAAATAAAAACAAATAATAAACAAAATTAGTCTATAATTTTAAAAGTACTTCTAAAATAAATGGTTTAATCTCAAATTCCTTGCGAATTCCTTGTAATTGGAATAGGTGCCAATTACTCGGAACTAGCAAAATTGAAGCACCATTAATTGGCAACTACCATTAATTCAGAAATCCAAATATTTGTGTCGAAAATACTTTTACACAATTAAACTAACCCTTTTTAACTAAACAAAACGGTTATCAATTAAAAGTTAAAATTAATAATTATAAATCAGATAATAATGAATTGAAAAGCATGCCTTCCTTAAGCCAAAGAACAAGAATTTGCAACAAAATGGCTAATTTGATACAAGCCAGATTTGTTTCTCTTTCCTAGGCTCTATTGTCATCTTGTAAAATAAATCAAAGTTATAATCTTTAACGTAAATGAGCATATAACTGATATATGGTCTTGAATTTTTAAATGACTGGATATAAATCTTTTTTTAGGACATGTTTGTAAAATGTGCCAATCACTGGTGCATGCCAATTACTGGGGGTGTTACCCTATATATATATATATATATATACAGTAAAACCTCCATAACGGACACTCCCGAATAGCGGACACCTCTATTTAACGGACAGTTTTCCAATCCCCACTCCCAAAACCTAAATTTTTGTATGTTTAACCTCTGAATAACGGACATTCCAAATAGCGGACACTATTTTCGGCGATAAAGGGTGAAAAGGTATTTTTAACAAGAAAAAAAAATGAAAAAAAAAAGTAAAACGGTATCTAAATTTATCAGGACAATGTGTCACGAATTTTGTGATCACAGATAAATGCATAGGATGGGCTGAGGAAATTTCTCCTTTACGTTCACTGTTGAATTCAGGGAGTTGCCTGGGAGGAACAGCTCCCAGAGCATTCAAATGTCTATGTCCCCCCGGAAGATTTTGCGATTTTATGTTTTTAATGAACAAAAAGTGTAATCCCTATCCCCGCTCGGAACTCTATAATGACCAATAACATTACATTGAAAAATAAATTACACGTAATCGCATACAAAAGTAAACTTTTGTAACAGATTTTTTTAAATTTTTTTTTAGTAAGAATGTAATAAACAGAAGTTAAAGGTGTGCACAATTTTATTTAAATTAATATTATTGCTTAAAAAATAATTTTAATTTCTCATTAATCATATAATAGATGTTTTAGAACATACAATTGTCAATTAATGAAATATTAAGCACTTCATAGCCATTTTTGTATCTCTGAGGTTTTCCCAATAACGGACACCTCCGAATAGCGGACAATTTCTGTGTTCCCGAGGTGTCCGTTATTTAGAGGTTTTACTGTAGTAGGATGGATGGGTGGGGAGATGTTAGAGTACGGAAGAAGGCGGTATTATCTGGATAGTATGCAATGGTTATTTACTTAAAAAACTGAGAGGGAGAGAAGCAATTACTAAATTGCAAAACATACTGCACTATCTACCAATAAGTATTTCGACACTTTCAATTTTTGACATTTTGTCAAATATCTAAAAATATACTTGTTGGATTTTTCTGGAACTTCAGGATTATAAAGATTATGTTTGACCACATATTTATCAACATTCATTTGACATGCAAGGCAATTAGGGGGCCGTCAAAAAATCAAAGAGTAATAGAAATATTTGGGATCAGCCTGTACATAAAAATGCACGAAATGATTTATCGTCACAGAATACAAATATGTGGATACTATACAACATGTACACTGATTTTTGTAAGAATAGCATGTATATTCATGGAGAAAAAACGATTTTTTTTGAAATTTTCAAAAAATTCTGGTATGCTTTTTGTTTATATCATGCAGGGTTTTTGACCAAATTTAACGCAAATTTCAGAAAAATTACCAAAATATAGTAGAAAAAATATAGCACAATTGGAATATAGATATACCAGCAAAAGCCGTGCTTTGTTTGGATTCGGGAAGCATTTTTTCATAAGATAAATATTTGAAAGTAACATTATTTTGTATATTATTTTTGCATCTTTATTAAGCAAAAACGTTAGCTCATGTTTTGGCGCATTTAAATTTTAGAAATGTAAATTCGGCCAAATAACTAAGAATTTCCTCGGAATTTTTTATTTATGATATAAGACTGGTATAAATAAAAATGTTTTCGAAGCAGAATTATACAAAATACTTTTTTTTATTTTTAACTAAAAGTTTTAAAGATGTTTTTACATTTTCCAACGGCCTCTGGTGTTTTCTCAAATGATTTGAAATAGGTATGTTTTCAATCTTTGTAATTCACATCAAATAATCTTTGATAGCAATCTTAGAATAATACATTCAAAAAGGGTTATTTCTTCAAGATGCTTTTTTTTGGGGGGTGGGGGGACATTTGAAATCTGCTCTTGTTGATACTAAGAACTATTAACTGTAATTTTTTTAAATTCTGATTTCTTTTTTTCTGCTTACCAGCATATGAAAATTTTTTATATTGTAGAATCTCTCGTAAGGAAATTTTCTATTAAATGCTAAACCTTGAAGGGTTTTCACTCTCGACAACGCTACGTACGTTAAGCCAACTGATATGTCTCTTTAGCCCCAATATCTACTACTGCTTTATCTAACGTCAAACCTTGGGATTTATGAATTATAACTGCAAAAGCTAATTGCAAGGGAAATTGTTTTTTTGGGCAATTTATATTTCCATTTTTCCAGAATTTAGTTATCGGTAGAATTGGAACGCAGCCATTCTCATAAATTGAATGACTGTAGTTTTCAAATTTAACCATGATTATTTGCGGCATCTGGTCTGGTGGCCCGTGATTTTCTTTAAAAATAATGTCTACAACATAACCTAAAGCACCGTTTACTAAACCTTTTTCGGTACACAGATTAGAACGCAACATTACTTTAGACCCAATTCATAAACTAAGAAATGGTTCAAGTCCATGTGTCATCTCAGAGTCGGACAACTTTGCTTTGGTTCAATTATGAAGAGCTTGAATCAAGGCAACGGGTTGACGCAGTTCCTTTAATTTATCATTATTATATTCTTTTACGTCTTTATTCGTTGAAAACAACCTTATTGCATCTTTAAATAAATTCTGCTCGCTTTTTGAAAGAGATTGTAAACTTCGATTCATTAATATTTCATAGTCTTCAATAGTGCATTCTCTATTGCTAATTCGATCAAGTATGCTGCAAAATATTTGTTGAATTTCATCTTGCCGGAAGGATGATGATAAAAAAAATGTTTGTGAATAGTCGAAGAAAATAACAATTGTCCTTCCAAAAGAAATTAACTTCCTTGATTTTTGTCACAATAAAGAGGCCTGTCGTTTACTGGACTTAGTTGTTTGATATCTCCAAATAAATATAAGAACATTCCACCAAAAGATGCATCTTGTTTCGATGGTACGGCACTACTTAATCGTAAATCTATTTTTCGTAAAAGACTGCACCCAATCATACTCATTTCATCTATAATTATGAATTTACAATTTCGAAACTCCTCTTGAAGTTGATCAAGCGAATATGGACTAAGATCCCTTAACTTTTGATTTAGCCCCAATAAAAGTTTGGAATGAATTGTTGATCCATTTATATTGACTGCGGCAACACCAGTTGGTGCAAGCAGTTGAAAAGAAGATGGACCAAATCTTTCATTTAATCGAGCAGTGAAGTAATGCATTAAAGTAACTTTTTACAGAACCTGCTTTTCATTGGACAACAATTCTTTTTATCGGCATTTCTTGCCTATCACCTTGCAAGATATTGAGCTATTCTTCCAAAATATTTATTATATTTTCCTGTTCATGGGAAAAGTCAAAATTTGGCAAATTAGAAGGAACAGTGACACGATCATTTTTTTTTTTTTTTTTACTCTCTTTCTACTTTTCATTTTCAATAAAATTCTGTAATTTATTAAGCAAATCATGACTTTGAATGGTATGCCAATTATACTTTATATCAATGTCCCTTCTGCCCAAGTCTAGTTCATCCTGTGCATTATTTTGTCTTGAAGCGACATTCATCCAGTCAAATGGTTGATCTATTTCGGTAGATTCTATTTCTTTAAATTCTTCCTCATCTTCTAAATTTTGCAAGAGGTATTCTAAATCCAGTCTCTGGATTTCATCTTTCTCAAAATGCTGTTCAAATATAATTTTCCATGAAGTATTATTTGGATTAAAAATTTGAAAATCGCGCCAACTGGCCGCCAACTGGCCGCCAACACGGTACATATACAGGGTGTCCGAAAAGTCTGGAAACGGTCGAATAACTCGAGAAATACATATGAGATTGAAAAACGAAAATATACGTGTTAAATATTTTTAAAAAAGCTACTCAGTGATACCAAATTTGACCTTCGCAAGCGACCCCCTGGGGCTCAGAGGGGGTCCAACTTTGAAATCTTAAATTATAACCCCCATTTTTTATTGCAGATTCGGATTCTACGGACAAAAATACGTAACTTTTGTATTTGATGTTTATTTCGAATCCTCGTTTATCATGGTGTGGTGAAACAATTACCTCATCGAATTCAGGGATAAAAATCTAAGATTAGTTAAATCCCGCGATAAGGAAAGGGCATGTTTACAAGCAAATACTTCTGTCAACCAATCTACCGCTACATTTTTTGTCATAGCGATCACTGTAGTAATCATCTTGACGACGTAGCCCAATCATATACTTACTTATGCATTGGCAAACTTAGACCAATCAAATTCCCGGAGTTCATCCGTACAGTGTCAGTCGTTAAAGAACGAACAGGTTTTTTTCCCTCATCCACAGTAATTCGTACACAGTGACGTAGCTGTCCTTTCCTTATACTTATATTAAAACGCAATCGTTCTTCCAAGTAACATCTTGATGGAAGACACCTAAAAACCCGATTTTAGTGATTGGCTCACACCAGTATGTTTTCCTGCTCCCAGTCCTTAATGTTTTCATACTTTTGGATGTAGCAAAGCACAATGGTAAACCTACGAGTCAACCGCTATATATTCAATTAACTGTGTGTTATCTTAGAACCTGACCGCCTATCGAAACACGTTCTGGCTGCGTTCTCCATACTTAATAGTAGCGAGAATTCACAAAACTTGTTTTTCCACCTCAGACATTCCACGGCTTCTCTACTATGGGGAAGAAATAGACTTGTTTTTATTCTTCCAAAAGTAAAAAATTTCCCTATTTCTGAAAAATGCTACTTCGCTGAGATGTCGTTACAGAGTGTATTTCCTCCTTTTATATAAATAAAATACATTTCACCAAATTCTGTAATAATTTAGATTTAGCAATATTTAAAATATGTCCGTATCTTCATTTTTACTAATGTAAATAATATGGAACTCTCATCGCGAAAGGATAGAAATGTGTACTCATGATGAAAAAAAAAAAGAAATCTGTAATACATAAATAAATGTTCTGCTATTTCAAAAATTGTTGAATCAAATTCTTTGTAAATCTTCCTCATACATCCTAAACAGTTTATAGTTATCTATAAAATATCTATCAAGATCAGGTGAAATTTGCGATAAAAAAAAAAAAAAAAAAAAAAAAAAAAAAAAAAATCCAGTAATTTATGATGTAAGGCCGGCCACTTTTAGCGCATTTTTCTTATTAAAGAATTAAAGAAGTACGTCAAAGATAAGAACTTGGGTCAGCGACATTTGCTTACAAAGCTTTATCAAAAGAGTACAGTTCTTTCACCCTTTCCATTTCATATTAGAAGATTGAATTACTCGCTTCCGAGCTTGGAATTATGAAATCAAGAGTACGAAGTTGTTTCTAAGAATAGATTTTCTTCTTATTATTAAGGCTTTAATGAATGCTAATTTATATTACCGAAAAACTTTAATCATTTTATTAAATTGCTAATCTTTCATAAGTTGAAGAAGTTAAATATAGTGTAATAGTGTATTTTAGAAGGTAAATTTAACTGATCTCATAGTTATAAATACTTAGCCAGGAATATATAATAATAAAAAACCCCCAAAAAAACTAAATGATCAAACTCACATTGAATAAAGTTACGTATATAGCAAGTATTTTTTACAAACATTTTGTTAAACGACTGACTAACCAATCGTACGCACATGTGATATGTGCCACCTCTAATAGACAAAGAGAATTATATTAATTTTTATCACAATTTTTAACGAATAATATTTATAAGATTTTACAAAAAATATACCACACGGATTAGTTTATAGAAATAGTGGTGTATTAAATAGTAAAAAAAAAAAAAAAAAAAAAAAAAAAAGTCACCCGGGGCAGTTTTGTATCAACTGAGATTTTAAAAAAAATGGTGATATAAAATTTTAAGTACTAATATTTTTTTTATTTAAAGAAGTTATTTGTAATAGTTGTTTTTTTTTTTAATTGTTTCAACTGATCTGTAGTCATACACATTTAAACAGAGTTAAATAAAAAATCAGTCTCACCAAATAAATAAATAAGCAACTCGTTGCAAATATTCGAGCCCGTAAACATAAAATATCAGCCATAAAAGTTAGTGATATTTTTTGTGAATACCGTGAAAAATCTATCCGTATTCGTAATTTTCATAATTGTTTCATATGCTTCCAAGTTAGATATAGTTTAAGAAAAATTCTCTTGCGATCTGCAGATATGTATAAAGTATGTAAACATATCTATACATATATAAAGAGTAATTTAACAAATTTTTACAATCATTTGGAAAATGGAATTCTGATCAAACTAACATGTTAGATTCAGATTCAGATGATGAAAGTTTACCAAATTTAAGTTTATCGAATTCAGAATCGAGTTTATCTAATGCAAATAATAAGCTAATGGTTTAATAATAATAATAAACTCAATGCAGCTGCTGTCGTTTGGTAGCTTCAGGGCCCCGAGCCAAAACTGCATACATATCAAGCGTTCCAAGACAATGCTGGAATCTGTCGTAAATTAACATACCTGCGCCAGCTGGTAGCAGGGGTGCTAATGAATGAGTGGATTTTTAGTATGACGTCATATATGCGCAGATTTCTATCATCTCCGCATCTTTTGCGCATATTTTATGAATTTTTACTCAATCATGACAAATTAATCAAGTCTGCCAGATTTATTGCAAAATATTTTTGTTATAGTTTGTTTTGATAAAATCATGTACATTTAAAAAAATATAGTCACAATATAATTTTAATTTCGGGAGAAAAGTACCAATTAGTACTAATAAGTACCATATAATGCTACGAAAAATATTGACTTTTACCCTAAAATTAAATTGACAATGCAGCTTTTTTTTTAATACACATATTTTTAATCAAAAATATCCATAACAAATATTTTGCAATAAATCTGGTAGACTTGATTAATTAGTCATGATTGAGAGAAATTTATGATTGAATTTTTAATATGAATTCTCGAAATAGCTTTGTCTGTTTAAAGAGAGAGAAAGAGAGAGAGAGAGTCTAATCTACGATTTTAGGAAAATTATTGTCCAGAATCGCAAAATATTGAAACAAATAAATTAACAATATTTCTTTGTTTAACAAAACAACATTTAATACATGCATTTAAAATTAAAGTTGTTCCAAATATACGTATAATGAAATAGGTTTTAAAATAAAAGAATGAAATGTTTGCAAGTTAAATAATAAAAATCGATACTTCCGTATTAACGCCACTGCAGTAGAAGTTGCGATAATGCGTCAATAAAGAGCAATTGTTAGCGCACTCAGAAAAAAATGGCGTCATAAACATGAGAAAAAAAGACACTAAAAAAAGCGCTAAAAAAGCATTAAAAAGCACTAAAGCACTAAAAAATCACAAAAATGGCGTCAAAAATCAGCAAACAACAACGCAACGAGAAATCCAAAAGGTAACTGCGTGCATGTGTGAACAATGAGATTGCTCTTTATTGGTGCATAAGCGCAACTTATCCTGCTGTGGCGTTAATACGTAAGTATTTAAAAGTCGATACGACCAAGAAAACATTGGATTTTTATCGTCTGCAATCGGTAAATGAAAGAAAAGGAGCTAAAGTTGAATATTTTATTTAGTGTTAAATTCTATACATATTCTAAACATTGATAAACATAATATCATCATAGGAAATACAACGATGTATACCATTTTGTATAATTTAGCTCATCAAGAATTTAGTAAAATATGACACTACTACGATATTCTACCTTTACATACTAAAACTACTTACTAAATTTAATGAGTCATCTTTCATTACATTAAAAACATAATTAAAATCGAATATATTTAAATCAGCAATATTTGTATCGCATAGATAAATGATATTTCATCTTAGTATATTTTATGTTACTATTTAGTCATACTACACTTATTTATTCTATATTTATTTACAATATTTCAAACCTAAAATTTATTCTATGCAATATTTTAAAGTAACATTCTATAGAAACAAAAAAGTTCCGTTGCCATTTACACAAAAGAAACTGCAATCTACTTAATAATCCTCTTGTTATGCACCCCTGCCACTAGGTGGCGTAGACTTTGACCCTGCCTTTAAGCTTGTGCACACCTCTTCCATAGGTCTTGGGACGTTTGACTTGAATACTGCTTTGCACTGAGCCCACTTTAAATTTTCGGAGTCTTTAATTTAATTAATTTTTCTTTTAAATTTGTCCGGTTTAAATTTTTGGTTTTTCGGTATTTTACCGTGAATTTCTCCAGTAAATTTACGGAAAATACCAGTTTCCAGGTAAACGGTCCACTTCCATAAATTTAGATTTTACGGTTTTAAATCCATTTGTCTAAAAGAAAAGTCCGTTAATCTTGGAACAAACTCCGTTTTTTAAGTACCTTTGCCTGGAACCTCTGCTGCAGTAAAACTACTGCAGTAGTTTATATCAGTGTAGATAGTCGTAATAAGAGAATAAAAACTAAAAAAATCACGGACGCTAAAAAGGGTAATAAATAAATAAATAAATAAAATGCGGACACTACAAGATATATTCTCGACCGAAAACAACAATTATTTTCCAAATGGTTAAAAAAAAGCAAATTTACATGTCTTGAACCATGAATTGTCCTAGTAAAATTCTTAATAAATGATCAAATCACGTAAATTGTATGTTTTACAGACAAAACCCGTTTATCTATAGGTAGAGCACTTTTAAAAAAAACTTGCATAGGTTCCGTTTTGGAAACGGCAACTGAGTTGCCTTTTCTGAAGTAGATAGATTCATTTTGAGAATGAAGTGTTTTAATTTAAGAATGATAAATCTGAAAATACTGATAGTAGCAGAAAAGTTTCTGGTCGTTTTTGAGACGTTCCATATTTAAAACGGAATAAAATGAAACTTTAAATTTCTTTTCAGAAATTGTACAATTCGCTTCATATGTAAAAATGTCTCTAATTTTTTTTTCCAGTGCACATTAATTCAGGAGCTAAACCTGTTTTTTTTATGTATACTTTTTTTTTAAATTTTTATGTACTTTTTTACAGTAAAAATACTGCAACAGTTTTCTTATAGGGTATTAGTGCATGTGTGGCGATGTTAATTCGCCTGATCTGAAAAATGGAAACTGAAGCATAATTCAGTTCAGTGTTGTAGCGGAGAGCGAGAGGAACGGGACATGAGCATCCTCCTATTTGGCGAATGTGTGGCATGATTTTTGTGAGGACATAGCTTGCTAGAGGACTCAGTGAAACTCTTTGGTCCCTTGCTATACGACGCTCATCGGTGGTGTGTCGCGTTTGGAACAGCTGCTGGTCAGCTGTCAAGATCACATTTAATATGTTTTATTTTTCATAGGTTAAATTATTTACACAGTTGAATTTTTATATGTTTAATGAAAGAAGTATTTCTTCAATGAAAAAGATCATATGTTTTTAAACAATCACAGCTTAACCTTCCATCTCTACACATGTTTAGTCTATTATTCCTGTGTATGCCTCTATTTAACGCAGTTGAAACTTCTCCATTACTATTCCAAAATTTGGAATGTCCATTTTTAATCATTTGCTTCAATAACCAATTATCTTGTTTTATTATGGTCATCATCTATGCCTATATTATAAAGAGGTGAAATTTGTTTCTTTCAGGGGTAATCTCTGCACTGTAAAACAATAAAAAAAAAAAAAAATCAGTTAATATACACAAATTTTTCCGTAAAATTTTACGGAATAGCTTCATTTTTGTAAGAAAAGTGTACAATTTCCGTAATTGACATTTTGAGATTGCAAAATTATATAAATCCAGTAAATTTTCCTGAATATTTCTATATGTAGTACAAGCTCCGTAAATGATGTTTAGAAATACTTGTTCTGTTAGGAAAGCGAAGTAGTTGTTGTAATACTTATTTTACAGTGATATTATTTTCAATGAAACTTCTATATATTAGCTAAATATGGTTTTACGTTGGATTCATTGCAATCATTTCCAAATATTTACTAAACAGTCTTGATGATAAATTGGTATTTTAACCGATAAATGTCATGCCGCCATCTATAACAGGAAAAGAAAAATATTATAAACAATTCGCTATAATATTTTTCTCCATTTCTTTCTGTTTTAATAATAAAAAGCTAATATATTTTTATGATTTTAAAAAAAATAAAATTTTATTAATTCTTTTTAAGCTTAAGATATTTGAAAACGAATATTAGTTTATTTTTCATCGTGATTTTAAAATAATGCTTAACTTATTTACAGCATATTTTTTTATATATATATATAAATATATTGGATATTTTAAAATGCAAAAAAATTCTACTTTTAATTTTAATATTTTTTGAAAAATTTATTCATTTTAAGAAGTTTGCACATAAAATTTAAAAATATCTGAAATATAGTAACGAAATTATTATAATGTTCAAGATTATCTAAGTTATAAAAAGCAATAAAGGAAATTTACTTTAACAACCGGTAGTAATTATCTTGATATTATTGAATTTACAGTAGATCGTCATACGAATAATTTATTAAAATACATTTTTTTTTAATATGTTAATATCCTTTCAATAATAAATAAACATGAATAATATTACAATAAAATTTTAAAACTGTTTCAAAAAAGTAAGAAACAAAACTCTTAATACACTTTTTCATGCATGTAATATTTTAAAGGCTAAAATTTATTTTCTATAAAGCTGAAATTAAGAAGCCAAATATTCGAAATTATGAAAAGAAAATCCGTATAACATTTAGAACTGTACAATCAATAAAAATATATTATCTCTACAAAAATAAATCCCGTGTTCAAAAGCTTGCCTTTGCTTCATAAAATGCATCCGAAATAAGTAAAGATATTTGAAATCGTGGCTTGTGTAACAGTGACCCTGGCATAATGGAATCGTTGCAAGTTGTGATAGGACGGCTCCCTGGTTCGATCCCCATGGAGGGTAAGTGATATTCCTTCACTGTTGTTTGAACTAGTGTACGTGTTCTGTTTGTCCCTGATGTTAATTTGTCCTTGAAAATTTTATTTTGCCTTTTAAGCGAAAATTTTTATATAAGGAAATATGATAGCAAATGGAAATATTTTGTGAAAAGACGGAAATATTTCTGGAAATTGCGGAAAATTTTTTCTGTTAAAATACGAAAATAATACTAGCATCTAGAACATCAGTACAATTTCCGTATTTTAGTGCAAACATTTTTTACAGTATGGAACTACCGAACCGATTTCAAATGTAATGATATCAAAAAATGCGATGCCACTAATCCAAAGGGGGTGAAGAAGCAAAAAAGTTCTAAAATGGGATTCTTGTGTTACTGAAGGGCCTAAACCAGGGTCCGACAAACCCTGAGCGACTAAAAAGCTCCTCTTGGCAACTAACTTTTTTATCCATTTATTATTTTTTATCCCCCACCCCCCACCAACCAAAAAAAAAAAAAAAAAAAAAAAAAAAAAAAAAAAAAAAAAAAAAAAAAAAATCCTCTGTGCGACAGTATTTTTTTTAATAATGCACTTATTTGTCTGTGTCAGTAGCTTGTTGTGAAATAGGTTTCAGTAAAATCAACATTATCAAAAGTAAACTCCATTCAAACTTAAAATAGGAAAGTATGAATAATTTATTGTTTATAAATTTAAATGGACAATGGTGCAAAGGATTTCAAATCTGAAAAATCAATTGACAAATGCTATTTTAAATCAAAATATCAAAGACATTACTACTTACATTTATGTAATTCTTTTGTTAAGAATTAAAGGTAAGAATATTAATTTCTACTGTTTTAATGTTTAATTTCATAATTTGTTTCTATTTTTCAATGTAAAAATGGTATTATCTTAAAATTTTTCTTTAGTTTGATTTTTTTATTGAATAGTTTGTTCGCTTCAAAATGACACAAACCACTGAAAAAGTAGCCGAATACGATTACGAGTAAATAGTGTTCTATTTTGCAGTAAATGCTTTAAAGTCAGAGAAAGGATTTTTCAAGCTGGTTCCTAAAATTTTTTTCTGGCGCCTAAGAATTTTCAACTTTTGTCAATCCCTGGTTTAGACCACAATAAAAGAGGTGGATTGATAAGCACTATTTTTCAGAATGTCTGACTATGTTATTGTTATGTTACCGTTTGTGTGTTATATGCATAGTCTTTAGAAATAAAGGCTTGTGATGTTATTCATCGGACTCTGATTGATTATTATATCATAACAGTTACTTGTGACAAAAACATTCATATTTTGCATTTTCCAATGTTTTGCATTCTCTACAATGATTTCTAGCATAGAAAAGCATTTAGTGTATAAATTTCACTTTATTTAGCTCAGAAATATTTTTTTTTCTGCGCAATTTTCAATTGTTCTTATAATTCTGACCATTACTGTATCCCTAGAATTCTTCCCATGTTTTGTATTTAATAACTGTGTATTAAAGTACTAGTCTGATTGCGATTGGTTTTTACAATCTTAAGTATAAGTGATTAACAATAATTTATGGTGATTTACGTAAATGGTACATAGCTATCAAATTAACTTATACAATGCGATATGAAATTTGTATATTAAATATTATGTGAATTGGCTTATTTACGTTTCACTTTGTCAAGAAAACGTTTTGAAAGTTGAGTTGTACAGTATTTCACATAGCAGAATGAAACTGAAGTTTGATTGGATTACATGCTCGAATTATTTTTGCATGGCAAGATTGATGGTTGGAGAACTTGCTATATGAAAAGTAATCTCAAAATATACATGTAACTTCAATGCAATTCATCTCTCAAATATTATTTTTTTCAAGCGATCTCTATAAAAGTATAACTTTTAAACAGCTTTATCCGGAAAAATAATTTTAATTAAAACTGGCCGCTTGGCCTATGAAAAGCGAAGTGGTCATTACGGCAAACTGTTGATGACAGCCAAATGTGCTTATAATAACAATAATCTGTACAATAATTTGGCGACTTATCACCTGCGCTGGCTAACATGAAATTGGCTGCATGGCATATAAAGAGTGAGGTGGGTAAGCCCGGAAGTGTTGATGACAGTTACATGACTTAGGCTTTTATTATATAGATTTTTATTTTTATTTTTATTTTATTTTTTTACTTTTGTATTTTTTGAGAAAAACGTATTTTAAACATAGTAACACTGGCTCATACTTCCTCCGATTATCTCAAAAACAAATCAAGATCAGGGGTTAAAAACACTCTATATTGTATTCTCATGGTGAGGCTTGTTATCACGGTACAGCTAGGTTATCCCGTCGACCAAAAAATTATCGCCAAACTATAATATTAAATGCCAATAATGGATAATCGTGAATGTCACATCCAATGACATTAAATGGGATTCACGTGTTTAAAATGTCATTAACTGATTTTTATTTTGACTTTTTATTAATATCTTTATTAATATTCTACTAATAATTTGTTTTTTCGTTATTTAAAATAAAAATTATGTCAATATGTATAATTTGGCTATTAGTTTGCCGATTTGTATAATTTGGCAAAATTTGTCTACGGGATAACGGAGTAGTACCGTTATCACTACCATATGTGTTATTTCAAAGGTCGGCCGTGGAGGGCCATTTTGCTATGCTTATCCGGCTAGATCCTTTGTTCCAGAGTAATTCACAAAGCAGTAAATTTTTAGGTAAGTATTTAAAGTGAATGAGATATGAAACAGAAAATGCAATCAGCAAAATTTCATCCATATTTTTTATTAAATAGTTTTAAATCGATAAACATCAGTAAACTATACAAGTCAAGACACCAAGAATTCACGAAATAGTATTTGGCACAGCTTGAATTCACTAAACGATGTAATTCAGTCATTTTTATAAATGTCTTCAATGAAGGGGGACTACAGTCTAGAAGTAAAGTTTTTAGGTCTAATCATCATTTCAGCTCCTTTGAGGGATTGGTTACCTTTCCAGTCATACCACATAATTCCTTGCCACGTCTCTCTTTTATCGTTTGGTCTAAAGTACTCACCTGTCAAGAAGCCGAAATAGCAACCATTAAACCACCAGCCTCCTTTGTAGGTGGCGGCACAATTTTGCTCAAACCTGTCGTTTTTGCGATCATATGTGCTGAAAGGATGATTGTTGTGATAACGCAAGCTGTTTGAGGCGGGGGTACTAGCTGCAGCTCCAGTCGGAAATCCCAGTTGCAAACTGTAGAATGAGCTCTCATTTCCAACAGAAAAAGTCGTGTAATCCAGATTTATTTCGTCGTCATCAAAAGCAGATAGGTGGATTCGAAGCATGTTCTCCTCTTCCGTTGTCATCATGTGCATGACGTCGTTGCCGAGCCAGAATTCTCCTTCGGAATCACCAAAGCCATTTTTGTAACTAGCCCAGTTCTTATGAAATGTAGTCATTTTTTCGCCATAATCTCCTCTTCTCATTAGAACCTGAAAGATAAAAAGTTCAAATATTTTAGTATGTTTATTGAATTCTATTAGTAATATACACTGGGTGGTTATTTTATTGTGACTACTTGACAATTTTATGCAAATTAGCTCTGGAGCTCTGGCGTCACACTTTTATCACTAGTAAAATTAGACTAATATAATAAAAAAAAGCTATGTTCCTGAAACAAATGGTATATATGAATTGTTTGCAAATATATGTATGAAAAAAATGATTTGATAGACTTTTAATGTTAGACCAGGAGGTTGCTACACAGTCATATTAAATCGCAGATGCTCTGCTAAGTCTTGATGGAAAAAACTTCAGATCTGATTTTAAGTGTTGAATCGTTGGTTTATCGTTGTGTTTTCGTGCACCCAAAGGTATGCAAAGATGGTGGACTGGAAACAAAAAAACACAATGGTAAACTTACGAATCAACCGTTAAAATCAGGTTTTCAGATATTTTCCACCAATATGTGACTTAGCAGACCAATTGCGTTTTAATTCATTCTGGAATTTCAGCCTCCAATCCGAAGAGATGATTGTCTGCGTTGCTGCCTCTCGGTCTGTAGTGGGGTTATTAACGTAGCTCGGAGTATGGATCTAGATGAAATAGTGTGACAAACAGCTATTCCAAAAAGTCCTAAAAAGTTCAAGTCTACATTTTTCGAACGACAAATGTTGATCGCAGCGACATCTGGTAGCTCAAATTTAAACATTGCATGGGTACAGTGTCTACACGATTCTTATACATTAGGGTGGAGCGAAAAAAAATTTTTTTTGAAAATCAAAAACGGGTAGGTGCCAAAAGTTGCCTTTATATTAGTACATCAACTGCGTGAAATTTTACCGCTGAAAAAAAATGGCTTGAGTCTGCGCTTTTGCTCCAAAAATCGAAATTTTGGGTAAAATTTGTCATTTTTTGACATTTTTTCAAAAAAATTGAAAAAATCCTACAGAGCTGGTTAGTATTTAAAAGTGTTGCTTAGACCTTTATATTTATCTGCTTAACATATTTAAACTATAAAACAATATGTTTATTCCCTATAGCTGGAGCAAAACAGACAACTTTTAGTAAGAAAACAGTATTACCACTCTATTGGGTCATACAACGAATTGTTGTTTTTAATACAGCTCTTGTTTTCAAAACTACCTTGGACATGCGTCGTGGAGGTGGCTATATTTCCTATACCACCCGGCCCAACTATTCGATCATCTTAGTACAGTGTTTTATTTATACATTGATTTGTGATTTTCTTTATAAAAATTTGGCATGTTTTCGATGTTTCCACCTTGTTCATCTGTTCTTTGCATCCACATGCTGCTGTAACTATCTTCATGTATATTTTTACAGTTTATACAAAAAATGACAAGCAGAGTAATGTACGGGAATATTATTAAAGGGATCTATTCGGCCATCTATTATATTTATCAAACTTACATTCAGTTGATGAATAGTGATTGGAAGTTCTGTTACCACAACATTTTTTCAGTCAATTGTATTTTTTTTACGCAATGATTTGCTTCAAAGATGACTTCAGATATTTCAACTATAAGTATGCCATCATTTATTCTACTTTTGCATTTTTTATATGTTGAGAAGCGAGTTGTTTAATGTGATGGTGATCGTCAGAGAGAATTGCAATGAAAATTTGTTCTCCATATGTAAAGCAACCGCTGTTGTAAATAACCTTTTCTTTTGCATTAGTTTTATGCCGTTTTCTAAGTGTTTTCGTATCCAGGTAATTTCCTATTAACTTTTAGATCCCCTTTTTATGAATGGACAACATTTGATGGTGAAATGTCCTGGGCATAAACTTATAATGCATAGTAATTTATGAGGGAATGTACGGATTCTAATCGACTATAAGTGCTCATTTAAAATTAGGAGAATTTTATTTGTCACTGTGAACCATTTTGCATGGGGTAAGCTTAGAATTGTGTATAATATTGAATCATTCACTACTTCAACTCCAGTGAATTTCCTCTGCGTCAATTATTAGAGAAGTCGATATAAAACGTTCTAAGCTACATGGATTCACTGGATCAATAAGGAAAATCTTTGTCTACGTACTATTCACTTCCTATTGCATTTTTTTTTTATATATATATAAAATAGAGAATAATTTTGAAAAATTATTTTCTCAAATTGAGAAAAAGATACTCAGAACAGACTAGAAATTTCTGTCGGAGATTGCAAAGCTAATTCATAAGGAAAGCTATTTCTCAGAAAGAATGGGGAATAGGAATTTAGAAAACATCTCACACCAACGACAGCTCATAAAGTTAATAAAATTTTCCGCTTTATATAAGCACAGATTAGCAATCAGCGTCTATATGTTCACTCACAAAATGTATAATCCAAGTTTATACCGCGGGATGTTTTATACCAAATGTACAACACACCTGAATAATAGATCTAAAATCTTATTAGAAATTACTAGACTACGGAACAACACAGGAAACGACATAAAGCATGCTAAAACGTCTTTAGAAATATTGTTGTTTTACACGGAAATTTTGTTTGCAATCCTCTGTGACGATCGTCATAATATTAAACAGCTAGCTTCTCGGCATATATTCAATGTAACAGGTTCAATAAATGATAACATACTAGAAATTGAATTCATACAATCAATTATTAGGCAAATAATTGCATATAAAATGTAATTGATTGAAAGAATGTTGTGATAACAGAACTTCCAATCATAATGTACTAATTGCATGAAATGTTAATGAAGATAATAGACTGCTGAATAGGTTCAATTAAGAACATACCCAATACATTACTCAGCTTATCTTCTGTTATACATGGTATAAAAATATATGTGCAGCAGGTCACACCAGCATGATCCAAATCATCCAAAGTCAGTGAATACAAAGAATAGATAAAACGCTTTGATATATAGAAAACTTATACTCGTCTTCCGGGAAAAAAAATAACAATTTAATACATAAATAAAACACTGGGCCTAGATGATTGGGTGGTTGAGACGGGTGGGATGATGCAACTACCTCTATGAGTTATATACACAGTAGTTTTGAAAACAGCTAGGTAAGAAATGCATTCAAAACAACATTTCGTTGTATGCTCCAATAGAGAGGTTAACGCTGATTTTTCCCAAAAAGTTGTCAGATTTGCTCCAATTATACAGACTACAGATATTGTTTTATAGTTTAAATATGTTAAGCAGATAAATATAAAGGTCTAAGCAACACTTTTAAATACTAACCAGCTCTGTAGGAAGTTTTTAATTTTTTTGAAAAAATGTCAAAAAATGACAAATTTTACCCAAAATTTCGATTTTTGGAGCAAAAGCGCAGACTCAAGCCATTTTTTTTCAGCGGTAAAATTTCACGCAGTTGATGTACTAGTATAAAGGCAACTTTTGGCACCTACCCGTTTTTGATTTTCAAAAAAAATAAATTTTTCGCTCCATACATTGTTTGCGTTTGAGCTACCAAATGCCGCTACGATAAACACATCGTGCAACATTGTTCAACATTTATGGCTTCAATGTTTTAACACTTTTTTAAGTAGAACTAGTACAACCAATTGCCGCACCATATATTTTAGACTCTGATGTAGCCATGGAGTAAGATCAATAAAACTGCCAAATTTGCTATAGGTTTGAGAGTAATTATAGTGTTTAAAGACTACTAACGGATTTTAAAAAAGAACTAGTTGGATGTGCAAATCCCAAAACTTTCTTCTATCTCATGCGTGCATTTTAATATTTCAAAATTTAGTTACAGATGTTAATGCCGTTAATATTATTAATTCAGTACTATACCAACTATGATTTACATCTTAAATTTCTGCTTCAGTTAATTAATAGGAATAAAAATGAATTTCCGTATCTGCACGAGCTGATTAACAGTAGAACGATAATAAGATTTTTTTTCAAATTCAGGAAGGATCTACTCAAAATAACCCCCCCCCCCCCCAAAAAAAAAAAAAAAAAAAAAAAATTATACACAAAAAATTTAGTTCAGTTTTATACATAACATCAAACACTTTTTAATGGTAAAATAATTAAAATGGCACAAACATCGCGATATAGCGCCTCCTTCCGGTGGATTTTTTTCAAATTCAGGTATTAATCCTTTCGGGTGTGGTGTACTATTTATAATACATGTCTTTTCGTCAAGTATTATTTTGTTTTAAAAAATATCTTTTCTACATTTTCCATCCATTAATGTTAGTATATATTGTAACGTTCTGAGTTTCATCATTAGCACGCTGTCAATAGAGGCAGATGTTAGCCCTTAGTAGACCTCCCCCCCCCCCCTCTGATACAAGACCGATTCATTTTGTGTATAATAAAATCTTCAACTCCCCAATCATATAAGCAATAAATTTCACTTGAAACCTCTCCAACTGACATTATAAAAATCATATTTCAGGCCAAGAAATTAATGTTAGACAGCTTGAATATAATAATTCTACAGTACTTGAGTTGTCTATTCATCCCTCTCAAAGATCGGCGATTATCAAAGAAATTTGCTTCGTATATATGCAGTTTCAAAGAGGCTCAAAAGTTTTTTTGGCTTCGACTCTGAACAGAGCGGACGTGAATCGTCGAGCGGGACAAAGACTGTCCCGTTAAAAGTGAAGCCCGTTACGGCCCAACATTTGTCTGTCGAAAATTTGAAATACAGGCCCAACCCACGCGCAACTTTAACAAGCATGCGGACAGAGCGCATAGGGTGCTCTCATTTTAAAACATTACTTCCAATTATTCTATTTTAATTTCTTCTGAATTTGTTTGCTGTGTTGCCGTGTAGCTGTAAATAAAAGGCTTTGTCAAACGTCATCTTGGAAATTTTTTTTCAATACGTCACAATATCTATGTATTTATTATATGACATCATTTATGTTTAGACATTTAATAATAATAATTATTATTATTATTTGTTTAATTCTCTTTACATCGTTAGCGATTTTTTTAAAAACATATTTAACTTTGTAAATTTGAAATAAAAGTTACTTTCCTGAAAGAATCATGTGCAATAAAGCTCAAAAAGTATTAGAAAGTTGTAATACAAGTTTATTGTAATACAGTATTTTCTAACCATCTCCAAAAATTCTTCCATAGCCTATTGTCATAGGAATTTGAAATGAATCGTACGCAAAGCAACGTTATGTTTCAGACAATGGAAAACTCGTTAAACACCACTTAATCTATTTAGATAGCTACTGTTAATTATTAACAAGAGGTTTTCTAAAAATTCAAAAGAAATTCAGACGGTTAAATATTGTCAATTGTCATCTAGTTTCTTCTAATTCTCGTTCTCCAGTTTACTTTTGCAAATATCTTTCTTATCTGTTTTCTTTTAAATAAATACATTGCGAAAAAGGAAATCTTGTGTTTCTTTTTTTCTTAAACTGAATGAAAGAATTGACGAAAAGAAGCTTCAAGCTTCATGGATTAAGCATGTAGATAAGATATGACTTTGATTTTAGTGATATTATTTCACACGTGTCGAAATTAATAGAAGGACATAAGGTTATAATTTTTTCATAATATTTACTGTCAAATCCAAGTATTTACTGAAGCTTAGTTGCTAAATACTCGTAAACAGAGTTATAGTCGAAAGTATTCGCTGTGAATTATAATGGTAAATATTAAAACATGCTTTAAAAGAAAAGAAAAATGCCGTACTGCTTCGTTAAGTAAAACTAAGTGTAAGATTTGCTAACATAATAGTATTAAAAATTTCAACATTAATAATCTAAACTAAACAAAAATAGTCTAAAGCGCAATGCCGCATTAACTTTGTGCTAATATAATTAAAATAATTATAAGTTTAGTAAAAATATGCTTTAAGGTTTTTTTCTATTTCTCTGCATATAAACTGGTTTTAAAAAAATAAAACAATCCAAGTTAAAAAATGTAAACATCTAAATGTAAAAATGTAGCTATTTCTTCTCACATTTCTTAATATTAATGGTTTTAAGTTTTAAAACCAATTTATATGTAATGAAATAGTAAATTAATTTTGAACATATTTTTAGTAAATTGATAATTATCTTAATTATAATCAAAAATATTTTGTTTTGTTATTTTATACATTAATGCATTAGAAGAAACATTTTCACAAATGAGAACTTTTAGTCTTATTTTATATTTTCGTATGATTAAGACGCTGTATTTGAAAACCAAACAACGCAAATTTATTCTAAGAAATATTATACTAGTATTTTTCCTTGTTAGGTAGATTTAGTCAGAAATAAAACAAGTTACATTTTCTACTATGTTGGAATTTCTGAAAAGTTTTTGCAGATTTACTACGATAATGACCCCTAGAACTCAAAACAACTCCTAGTTCAAAACTTTATCTGATTATCTATACTACTTTTTTATGCAAATATTCCAAATTTTGTGCAAATCTCGCTCAAACTTATACATAAAACCAAGGGGCATAAAACTTCTGTCAAGTTTCTTCAATGGGCAAAATCGGAACAAGGGAAGGAAATGAGGGGGGGGGAGGGTATGAAAACAGAAAAAAAATCCATAGCTTCTTAATTATAATGCATTTCAAATCAGTTTAAAGTTATTACTTCTAGGAAAAGGGCCAAAACTTTATGTATAACAGATTGTGAAATCATTAAAAATGGGCTCAAGGGGCGAAAAAAATCAGGGTTTTAAATAGAAAAAAAATATATAACTTTGCCATTCATAAGATATCAAATCCACTTAAATTTATTATAAATATTCTTAATATTAGCTACAAATTCTATATTGACAAGTTTTTAATAAGACCAACTCTTAGAAAATAAATAAATACATACATAAATAAATAAATAAAAATTAAAAACAGAAAAATAAAGAAATGAAGGAGAAAATAATCAAATTTCGTCATTTCACAAACTATCAAATCCCATTAAAAGATGGAATTTTGCAATGTATTCTTAACCTAATTCCTGACATGTTCTAGAATTATACAAATTATTAAACAATCACTAAAAGTTTGCTTCCGATGACAATACGGCATTTTAATATTTTTTGCAACTATAAATTAATGTATTAATTTTAAGGCATTTTTCAATAATCAGCTCTTTAAATCGATCAATATTCTCTCTATAACATATAAACTGTATGAGAGTTGAAAAAACAATGGATTTAATGAATCCATTTAATGAATAAATGGTTGCCAACCAATGCCAAAGCACTGTGAAACTGCAACAATGAAACGTTATGAAAACTAAAAATAACAAATAAAAGATAAAGAGTGCAATATTAAAAAAAAAAACAATTAATAGTTTAACATTAATTAATTTACAATTATACATTAAAATATTAATACAGAAATCCTAAAAAGATAGTTTAAATAAAGTTTAGAAGAAGTATTGCTTAAATGTGTTCTGTTAAACTGAAAACACTTTTCACGCTTGCATAATTCAATAAGCAGGTCATTGTATCTGACGTCAAGTCGTTTACGAAGCATGTTTTCTTCAACCAGCGATAATCTGCTTCCTGTGGAAACTGAAAACGGGTACAAATTTTCTTTTCGTCCCACTAACATTTCGTTTACTTTATTAACTTAATTTTAAACGTGACACATATATGCAACATTTAAAAAATATGTATTATCTTTAAATTCTGCAAGAAAAAATAAGGAAAGAGAGAGAGAGAGAGTGAGAAAGAGAAAGAGAGAGAGAGAGTGAGAAAGAGAAAGAGAGAGAGAGGGGGGGGGAGAGGGAAGAAAGAAAAGAGTAAAGAAAAATTGTCCATACAAATGCTTGAACTAGAGGTTTGCACGGGCCGATTTCCATTAACAGCATTCGAGTCATTAATCTGGGCCGAGTCGAGTCATTAATCTGTTCGGGCCGGGCTCGGGCCTTAATTTTTTTCCTGGAGTATCGAGCCGGGACTAGCGTATTTTTTCCGTATGAAGCCGAGACTGATTTCATTCTTCCTAGTCTTCACGGACCAAAATAATCAGTTCCTGTTGAATCATCCCGTATGAAAATCCTTTTCTCGACGTGGCCAAGTCTGCTCATAAATCAGTATAATTTGGCTTGATCCAAAAATTTTTGCAAAAAAAGGCATATACTTTTAAGTCGTAATTATTCTGCGATTAAACATTAGAATTTATTCTTTTTAAAGAATTGTAGATTACTAGGCTTATTAAAATAGAGTTAAACACATGAAAAAAAAATATATTATAACGGAATTTTCTTTTAAACTGAAAACTGCAATTTTTTTAAACTATTCATCCATCATTCTATTCATCCATCATGCATCCATCAAGATGAATGCAACAATACACGAGAAAAAAATATATTAAATATTTACATCTGCTAAGAAGAGAACGTATTTTTTTCGGGCCTAGAAATTTCGACCCATGCAGACCTCTAGCTTAAACAATTATATATGTTTTAAATTTCAAATGATTTGGTTGGGTAATTTTTGCGTTGTTATATCGGAAGAACGAAAAAGAGTAGATCTGCGCGAGGCTTTTTCATCACAATTTTTCAGATTATTTTTCATTTTAGTTAAATTGCAATTTTAGTTAAATTGATATATAAACCGACATATACGCTGTGTCAAAAATCGCTGTAAAAAATATCATTCATTGCTGTACCTTTAATATATGCAGAGAAAAAAAAAATGTTAACAATGAAACTTGAATTTAACGAAGCCTCATCATTACACCAAAACACTTCATTATGACAAAAAACTTCGTTAAACAGATATCAACCTGAAATCAAGAAATTTGTGTAATGAAATACACGTAAAAAGAAAATCACTCATGAAATGAAGACATTGGGGAAAATGTATTTCAATTCGGGCAGTAACATTTGTTTTATGCCATTTAGATATATAGACTGGGAGACAATTCTCATCGAATGCACGGATGAAAATCTAGAATTAGTTAAATCTTCATTCGTACATTAAAACGCAATCGGTCTGCCAAATCATGTCTTGATGGAAAACAGCTAAACCCAATTTTATGGTTGACTCGTAGGTTTACTATTATGCTTTCCTGCACCCAAAAGTATAAAGCATGGAGGATTGGAACAAGGTCGTAGCTAGAAGTGGACACAAGGGGGGAGGGGGGGGGCTCAAGAGAATGTAGGGGGGACTCATAATTCTCTCTCTCTCTCTCTCTCTCTCTGACACAGAAAGATAAATTAGTACATATTCGCATTGTGAATACTATGTTTCTTCTTAAATTGTTGTAATATCTTCATTTTATGTTAAGAAAAGTATATGATGATGAAAATTTTGAGTATATAACTGGTGCAAAATGAAACATCGAGTTAGCTTTATATGTACAAATAGGATGAGGGAGTGTTGAAAAACTTATTTTAGATATAATTTAGTAATTTTGCAAAACTGTGAAAGGGTCTCAAAACTAAATTAGATTTTTGAACAGAATTTCATTGGAATTTTCGGAACAGAAATTCGCTTAATGACTTTGGAATCTTATCCGGGGGGGGGGAGTTAAAATATTTATGAGGGGGAGGGATGAGCCGCCCATAGCGCCTCCTTAGCTACGGCCCTGGATTGGAAGCAAGAAAACACAATGCTAAACCTATGAGTTATCCGCTAAATTCGTTTTCTTAGGTGTTTTCCACCAAGATATGACTCGGCAGACCGATTGCGTTTTAATGTACAAATCGAAATTTAACTAATCCTAGATTTTTATCCGTGAACTTGATTAGATGATTGTCTGTGCTGCCGCCTCCTGGTCTAATATGAAAATTTTTAATTAGAAAAATGTAAATACGCACACAAACACGCAATAAAGAGATTTAAACAAAAACTGAAGCGTCATGTAACCTCTCTTTTTTTCCTCAGTGTACCAAATCCTTAATTTTAAAAAAGTCTGTAATATTACTTTGTACGGGTTTTTATTAAAAAAAAAAAAAATGCACTGTTCATAAACTTTTTAGCACTTTTGAAAGAATCCGAACAATTCATCTGTAACATTCTCATAAAATTGGAATACCCTTTTTATTGCATAGAATGAATGCATTTAGCATTGCTTGGTGTACCAAATTCATAATTTTAAAAAGTCTTATTATTTTGTACAGGTATTTATAAAAAGTACACTTTTCATAAAACTTTTCGTACTTTTGTAAATATTCGAACAAATCATCTGTATCTGTAATGTTCTCGTGAAACTCGAATACCCTTCTTATTTTATCGAATGCATTTAGCATTGCACGCGGCTTAACAATAAACTAAGAGATATTTGTATTGTATGACACAAAATTTATTTATAAATCAAGGGGATAATTTTAGGATTTTTTTTATTCACCTGTAATTACTCACTAATTTTATTGACTTTCTCATAGAAAAGGAATACTAAAAGTATTGAATTAAAATGCTACATATTGAAATGCCAAGTAATTTGATAGGCTAACTTCTTTCTTTTACTTTCCCATCATACGAAGTATAGAGTAAGTCTTGCAATCGTTTTGAAAATCGCAAAGAATTTTTTGACGGTTTTACACGATTCAGACACTGAAGATTCTGAAAAACTTATTTTTAGAAAAAAAAAAAAAAAAAAAAAACTGCCGTAGTCTGTATGTTTGTGTGAATCTTGTGTGAGTTTGTGTGAACTTTCTATCTCCCGAACAAATTGGGATAGAGACTTGAAATCCGGTGCGAACTTAGTTATGTAATAATGGGAAGAAGCCTATTGAATATCAGTAATCTTGATTGTTCGAAACTATTTTCTCGGACTGTCGAAATATTCGTTCTGATGAAAGGTACATAAAATTTTTCGAAATGTTTTATTTTAAGGAGTAAATGGAAAAAAAAATAAAAAAACACATTTTTTTTTTTTTTTTTTTTTTATAAAGAATGAAGTTGAGCGAATAATAAGCTCAGAAATATTTGTAATCCTATTTTTCATATTCTTCAATTTTTCATGACCCTGTATTTCATTCAAATTTCAATTGAAAGGTATATTTTAATTGGAAATGAGACGCTTAATCCGACGCAGTAAACTGTTAGTTAATATAATTATCATCTTTGGAGTTGCAATGATGCTTCTGAAACACAATTCGATATTACTTGATTATCCCGTCGATCAAAAAACTATCGCCAAATTTAAGATTAAATGCCAATAATGGCTTATTGTGAATATCACTTTACTTAACATTAAACACGTTACAGGTGTTTCTTACATCATCAAGTGATATTTAAATCGACATTTTCTTGTTCTTTTATTAATATTTTACGAACTTGTTTTTTTTTTTTTTTTCATTATTTAAAACATAAATTATGCCACTTTGTATAATTTACAAGTAGTTCGGCAATTTATATAATTTGTCGAAGTGGGTCGACGGAATAATCAAGTAATACCCGTAATTCAGTAATAGAGCATTACTATGTATTAAAAATATTTAGAAATACATTTAAATTTTATTTTGGAATTTCGATACATTTTATAAATAGTTTACACATATTTTATTTTCATATGTAATATTATGCATATCCATGATGGGTAAGTATTACGGTGACCCCCCCCCCCCCCCTCGACGACTAGTTTTCTTTCTTTCTTGATTTTAATTTCGTTTTTTAACTTTTAGCGACCTAAGTCATTCGATAGCTTTATTTCACGAAAAACTCAAAGAAAAATCTCACTTTGAATCAAAAATTTTCTTTATATTGTTTTTTAAACTTAATGAACCTTAACGAACTTTAAAGAATCGGAAGAACGTTTGAACACTTGCCAATTTTATCTCTATTCCATACGCATGTGATTCAAATAACAAGTAAGAAAAATCATGCGTTAAGCATAGATTATGAAGCACTTTCCAACACTTAATGAAATCTTTAACAAAATTTGTTATTTAGGGAAATAATAGTGTATAGTCAAATGTACCCAAATATGTATTCCAGTACTTTTGAACAGCCCTGTATTTCATATGTCAGTTGATATAATGGGAAAATTTAGTTTAGCAAGAAAATACCTAGTAGCTTGAAATTTCTTTTTCAGCAATTCATACTATTAGATGGAAACATATTTGAATACTTTTGTTCAGCCCTGTAGTTTACATTGTACCTTTATTACACGTCAGCATTAGGCTAAAATTTATTGTAAACTAAAACACTTTTAAAACAACTGAAATCACATTCTCATAAATTATCATTCAGAGGCGTCCATGTACCGAATTCTTTGCGTGGCCCTGTATATCCATTTATCTATATTCTGCAAACATTTCTCAGTAAATTGAATGAAGCTCATCGTAAAAATGCATAGCTTATTTCAGAACCACGTTTAAATAATTAACGCTCATATTCAGTAACGTTGGTGAGCTCTTTTGGGTAGCCCTGTATATCAACAATAACATTTATACACACCATATAATGTGCATATATTTAGCGAAATATAAACGCGCATATCATAATTAAAATGCATTTCATCCCTCCATCAGCTTTTATTGGACACACATACGGTACTTCGGAAAGAATATACTATTTGAAATCTTTTGTATGGCCCTGTAAATGCTATGTACTTCATATTATGCAAGACAGTAGCGTATAATTTATATTAAGCTTCAGTGACATATATCAATTTTATTATACATGAAACAGCTTAATATATTTAAAATATGTCACACACAATTCCCCCTTTTACCATTATCTAACGGAATTCTTTTGTGTGGCCCTGTAAATGAATAATAGCTACATTTTCACCTTATATTTTATAGAATGCATATTTTAATATGTTTGACAGGATATAACATCTTTAAAATTCCTTTGAAACGATTTTCCCCATAGGCCGTAATGTAATGAGAAACTTTTGATTCGCCCTGTAGATAAACTAATCATGGTAGAAACTTCATTTTCGGCAGGTCTTGTGCTAGGGTAAACGTCAATAACGTCCTAAAATTTCATGACAATCCGAGTATATTAACGATTTTCCCCCATGGGCCGTAATGTAATCGAAAACTTTTGATTCGTCCTGTAGATAATCTAATCATGGTAGAAACTTCATTTTCAATAGGGTTCGTGCTAATGTAAACGTCAATAACGTCCTGAAATTTCATGGCAATCCGAGTATATTAACGATTTTCCCCCATAGGCTAATGTAATGGGAAACTTTTGATTCTCTCTGTAGATAAACTAATCATGGTAGATACTTAATTTTCAATAGGGTTCGTGCTAGGGTAAACCTCAATAACGTATAAAAATTTCATAGCAATCCGAGTATATTTACGGGAGTTAGAGCGAGGACAGACGGACAGACGGCCATCCGGCCAGACGGACAGACAAACCGAATGCATAAGCACTTTTCAACTTTGTTGGAAAGTGCTAATAAAAATGAGACAAAAAGACTTGTGAAATATGTATTTATAAACAGCAAAGGGGAAAAAAACTGCGTTTCAATATACCTCGTCATGAAAAATGTTTCATAACACTATTTATTTAAACAATGGAGAATTTTTATTGCTCCAACACTATTCGCAGAAACCGACAATATTTGAAATGAACTAAGTGATGCTATACATTTAGCTTTCGAAATGCGTTTCGCATTAAACACGAAGTTATTGTTTTTATACAAGTAATGTAGGGGAGGTGGGAGTAATTAGGATACTTTATTGCAATTTGAATTTTGACAATTAATTGTCAGAGAATGAGATGGATTACATAATATTGTGTATGATTTTACTCAACTTATAGCATGCAGGGATCAATTTACAAATTTGGGGGCCTTGGGCACAGATGCTATAATGGGGGCCCCTTGCATCGATATTTACAGGATGGTTGACGAAAAAGAAATTAAAAAAGTTAGTTACTAAAGTAGCTATTATGGACTTTAAAATATCCATTAAAAATTTAAATATGATAATTAATAACTTTAAAATAATTATTTCACAATTATGAAATTGAAATGAATAGTCGTTTTATAATAAACTGTGTGGTGTTAATTAACTTTTCCTCTGCAAGTCTATATATCTAGAATAATAAACTATGCGACAACTAATAATCAATTTTTGACAATACCAAGCTACAATTATTTAAAATATTAGGGGGGCTCTACAGCCTGCAAGCTATGCTCACCAACACTCAGATAAACTGACAATAACAGGAAAAGGTTTAAACAAGAATCAATTCCACAATATATTTTCAAAGTGATAAAAATAAAGAAAATATTCACTATAATTATGTAATAAATGGTTGCTTTCTCAAAATATACAACGTTATAAAAATACAATATGAATATAATAGATTGTAGAATGAAATGTAAATTTTCAATGGATATTAAAATTACATCTGATTTTGGACAATAATAGAAAAACCTTCTGTAACATTTTGGGGGCCCTGAACCTGAGCCTGTACCCCGAATGCCCTGCCATAAATCTGCAACTGGTAGTATGAAAAGCATGGTAGCATAAGCAATGCATGAAAAAGTAACGTTCAAAGCTCATATGTTGTTATTAGTTGAAATTATGGCAGCCAATTATCAGCACGAGGTATATAGGTCCTAAAAGGGAGTGTGCACTCCGTGAGGGTCTTTCTAAGTATTTATGCAAGGAAATCCCAGGTTCAAAAAGAACTACGGAAAACTCCGAACGATGAGTCCGACGGCCGCGATTGGGTTCGAACCTAGCTCCTGCCGTCTACCAGTTTCGAGAGCAGAACCTTTCAGCCACTGCTGGAGCTTCTCATGTGTTGTGAAGGAAAAAATTTCATTTACATTTAAAATGTTGAAACCTAATTAGGCCTAAAACATGCAGTCAAAACAAAAATTTAGAATAAATGCAAAGAAAATTAAAGTAAACCAAACTAGGGATGTTTCACAGAATCTGAAAACTGAAAGATTAAAAAATGTATTCTAAACCACATTTTAATTTAAATAGAAAATAAAATATGGGATCCGATTTACTTTTAACTCAAAAACTCTATGATCCTATTTATTCCCCAAAATGCTATTTCTGGGGTAATTTAGGATCATGCTTGTTATTAACATATACTTCATCAGTTGCAAAATGTAACCATTTCTTCTTAAAAACAACTTTTTAAAAAAATTTAAATCCATAACCATATTTCAATACTCGTACAGTTTTTTGTTTGTTTGTTTTTGTTTGTTTACACAGGACATTTTTAACCAAAACATTCTCACTTTGACGGGCAACGTTTTTAACACTTTCCAGCAATGTTGAAAAGTGTTTATGCATTCGGTTTTTAACAGTATCCAACAAAGCTGAAAAGTGTTTATACATTCGGTTTGTCTGGCCGTCTGTCCGCCCTCTAACTCCCTTAGATATACTCGGATTGCTATGGAATTTTTATATGTTATTGATGTTTACCCCAGCACGAATCCTACTGAAAATGAAGTTTCTATGATATGATTGGTTTATTTACAGGGATAGTCAAAAGTTTTCTGATACATTACGGCCTATGGGAAAAAATCGTTTCAAATGAATTTTAAAGGTGTTATGCCCTTTTTCATCAACATTCAGATTCATTTCGTACCTGGTAAAAAATTGATTTTGGTAAAAAATTGATTGTATTTCGTACCTGGTAAAAAATTGATTGAATTTAATCCAAATTAGTTTTTAATGTACATCACCCAATACGTAGCACTGTTGTATGTAGTTAAAAAAAAAAAAAAAAAAAAAAAAAAAAAAAGATTTTGCAATAGTTCTATCTCAAAAACTAATGCACGGATTTTCATCAAACTTCTGTTTTAGTTATAAGTACATAGACTTAAGTTGTTGTTGACTAGATTTTGGTTTAAACCACCTAACTGACGGCGCTGCTATGCTGAATTTTTCAGGAAGTATTACCTTCTATAAGATATAAGAAAGTTTTTAAAATTGCTACATCTGACTAGTTTTTATTATTATTATTATTATTATTATTATTATTATTATTATTATTATTATTATTATTATTATTATTATTTTCTGTTATAGATTGCCTCTAAAGTATCCCTGATCCCTATTACCCCTATCTACCTTACTTTTTTCCTTCCATGATGTTTTTTAGATATAAGTATGTGTATTTTGAATAGTTTATTTAAATAGTTGATGTGTTATATAGGAGCTATACGTCGAAAAGCACGTAAGGAGCTGTAACATTTTGGGACGGATGCGTACGATGGGCGAAACCTACGCCGTGTTTTTATAATGGACAATATAATCATAAAATAATCTAAACTGAAACTTTATTTTAAGATTCCCTAAATCAAAGTGAAAAAAAAAAGCAGAATCTTCTGAGACTACATAAAATAAAGTAGTTCGAAATGCTAAAATTCGTCATAAGGCTGCAATTTACCCAGCTCCGAATTTCCCTCACAAGTATTAAGACTAATGCATTCGTAGTCTTAAAATATATCCTCTGGGAATGAATATTTTCAACTCCTTTTTATTTACTACTCTTCTTCTGGTATTCTTCTTAAAACATTCTCTTTTTTTTTTTAACTATTTGGAAAATAGCTGTTGTTCTCGGTAGAGTATTGGAAAATCTGAAGCATATCTGAATTTTTTTTATTGGTTGAATTCCTCAACTTATTTAATTTTATTCGTTTTCTGATTGGTTTATGTTTAATGTCGAAAAATGGAATACTTCTGTTATTTTTTTTTTATTATTCGTTTTCTGATCGGTCCAAGTTTAATGTCCAAAAATGAAATACTTCTGTTACCACGATGACAAAAATAGTAATATGTATATATTTTTAATTAATAATTTCAAAACAAATTGTGATAAAGATTTTAAGCAAATTTCAATAAAAAGTGCATTTTTTTCTGTACGCAACGGTGTAAAATTTTAAAATGTGCGATGTTTAGAAGTTTAAAAATTTGCAGTTCTGAAAATTGTGAAGTTAAAATTTCATTTAAAATTTGTTTGTGATGGATCCAGAAATATTAATGTTTAACCCATGTCGTACGTAATATGAGGCGTTCAGAAGTCAGCCTGATTAACACCATCCAATAAAAATGCACATTTTAAACAATTGAAATTGCCTATCTGTAAAATACTGGTTTATTATTATTATTATTATTATTATTATTATTATTGTTCTAGGAATATTAAGATTTAATGCATGGCGTACGTAATATATGACTCGTTATGATCATCCTAAAAATTATGTCTATTATATTATTAATTTAAATACAGAATTTATTTATAAGTCTTTAAAATTTTAATCTTTGAAAATCTCATTTTCCAAATAGTCATTGTAATTTGCTAAATTACAGTTTTTAACTATTTGTAAAATAGTTGTTGTTCTCTTTTTTATTTCTTCATTCTTAAAATATTTCTAAAATTTAGTTTGATTTTATATGTTAAAAAAAAAAAAACCCTCAAAATCTTACTTAGAGTTCATCAGCTTTTAACATGCAAAATTTTAAATTAAACGTAGGTTTTAGAAATATTTTTGAAAACCAAAATCCAATAAACATTTTTAAAACGAGTACAAAAATCAGAACAATTAAAAAGTTTCATTTTTCGAGGAGATATTTTAAATATACAAATGCATTAAATACTTATAAAGTCAGCATTAGCGAGGGGAATTCGGGATCTGAGTGACTAGCAGCCTTAATAATAGGATATAAAATTAGAAAAATGATGCAATTTATCACTTAAATATGATTCGAGCAGTTTGAAAAGGGCCGTGGTAGCCTAGTGGTCATAGCGTCGAACTCTTGACTGAAAGCTCCCGTGTTCGATGCTCGACATCACCAAAGACCGACCGATGTGTATGCTCGTTAAATAAAGGGGTTCTGAAAGTCCTGTTGTCGGTCGTAGCAGTTACCATGGGTATTGATTTCTGGAGAAAGTTCCCCTCCATAGAGACATATCGAAATTGAGGAGGTGGCGATGTTTGGTGCTGCCATCTATTGAGGCTTTGCCGAACTTCTTCCACTGCAGAAGTCTGTCTTCCTAACTCCCTGGGTGCACTTCAAATGAAGCTCCTGCAACCCTTCTGACCTTCGACCACACGTCAACAACAGTTTAAAAGATGTTAAAAATTATATTCAAATCAACTACTTTCGGCTACGTCAACAATTTAAAAGATGTTAAAAATTACATTCAAATCAAGTACTTTCAGCTATGTGCCTGGCCTATAAGATTCGGGGTTTAAGCTAGTGTCATGATCGTCATTGGTGGCATTCGTAACACAAGTAAAATTGGGGATTTTCTATGCAGAATTTAGAAAACTTTCTTTGTGTAAAAAGGGTTTCCAAAATGAGACTTAACTAGCCACCTAAATTCATAGATTAAACAAGCTATGCGTTTCTCATGGTGGGACCCTACCCAAAAGGTACACTCTGATTTAGATGAAATTTTTATCATGTAGAACTCTCACGATATGCTTCAGAATTATATCAATACATCGGACATCATCAAAGTTTAATATATTTTAAACTAAAATATATAAGTTCTATGGTGCAACTATACCTTCATCAAGGCAATTATCCACTTAATTGCAATCTTTTATACATATTCAATTTCCATCACTTCGATTTCTTGATGTGTTTAAATATCCATGGTTTAAATGTGGATATTTTGAAGAAAAACCCGCAACTTTCCAGAATCCAGTTTATTTTTGTTTTACAAGAAATGGAACCGAACATGAATGTCAAAAAAATGTTTCTTTTATAGTTTGTAATGTAAAAATCCACTGTTTTACCCATTTCTATGCTAATTATCATTTCTGTGTTTGACGATAACATTGTTTAAAGTTATTGGAATATTTTGATAATTTAGCGATTCCCATTAGTTCCACCATAAAATACTTTACAAGTATTTTAAAAGTACAAAACCTCGACAAAGGCCGATAAAATTAACACCATTCATAGCGTGAGGGCTCTGTATAATAAAAGTTTAATCGAAATCGGGGTGTACCTTTTGGGCAGAGAACCTTCTCAGAATAAATATCTAGCAATAGTATTAGTTTTTCCAATCACAGCAAAATGAGCAATTTTATTATTATTACTATTTTTTTTTTAAATCGCATTAAGAAAAAGTGTAATGTACTCTCTGATTTTACTTACCCATCATACGTAGCATAGGGTAAGTCTTGCAATCTTTTGAAAATCGAAAATTTTTTTTGACGGATTTACACGTTTTAGACACTAGAGATTTCGAAAAACATATTTTTAGAGAAAAAAAATTGCCGTCCGTCTGTCTGTCTGTCTCTCTGTGTGTCTGTAAACGCTCTATCTCCCGAACAAATTGTGATAGAGACTTGAAATTTTGTATGTACTTAGTATGTAAGAATAGGACGAAGCCTATTTAATATCAGTAACCTCGATTATCCGGAACTGTTTTTTTCAAACTCTCGAAAAATTCGTTCTGATGAAAGGTACATAAAAATTTTCGAATTTTTTTATTTTAAGGAGTGATCATAAAAGGCAATAAAATAACACAAATTTTGCATCAAGAACGAAGTCGATCGAATAATTAGTTGCCGAGATATCTGTAATACTGTTTTCCACATTCTTCGATTTTTCATGACCCTGTATTTCATTCAAATTTCAATTCAAAGATATATTTTAATTGGAAATGAGACGCTTCATCCGACTCAATAAACTGTTAGTTAACAAGATTATTATTTTTGGCGTTATAAGGATGTTTCTTTTTCGCAATTCAGTACTACTTGAGTAGTGTTGTATAATTAGTCGAAATAGATTCATCAGTAACTCATTAATAGAGCATTACTATGTATAATAAAAAAATTTAAATACACATTTAAATTTTGTTTTGGAATTGCAATGCATTTTATAAATAGTTTACAAATGTTTTATTTTCATGTATTATATATGCATATATATGATGGGTAAGTATTACGGTGGCCCCCAACGATTAACTTATTTGTGCCTAATGAAATTAAAACATTGAAATTTATTATATTCTAATCATGATTTTCTTTTTCATAATTGATATAAAAAGTTTTAAAATTTATTAAGCCTATGTGGACTTAAAGATTTTTAAGATATTATCTGTCCTTTTTATACATTTTTTTAAAAATATACATTAAATTTAAATGTCAAAATATGCTAATCTATAACGAGAATAAATTGAGATTTAAGAATGAAAATACGTTATGTTTAATCCATCTGTGTCTCTTGCTTCATATCCCCGTCAGTGGCCGAGAGGTTGTACTTCCGAAACGCGTAGACGGCAGGTGCTGGATTTGAACCCAATCGCGGCAGTCGGCCTAACCGTTCGGAGTTTTCCGTGGATTCGAACCTCGGATTTCCTTGCGTAAATACGAGTTTGGCTCCCTTAGAAAGACCCTCACAGAGGGAGCTCCTCCCTTTAGGCCTATTCCGAAGCGTAGATAATCAGCCGTCATAAATACAAACAAAACTCTCTTTTCATATCATAGTAATTATTAAAAATATATATTCCAACATAAAATCTATATATATATACTACGCTAACGTATGCGGCACAAAAATCACGGTTATCCGTTAACTTTTTAATGGCAACGCCCAAATAAAACACATCTTATTGGTTATTGAGTAAAAATTCTTTGGCAGGATTTAGGCCGAGGTAAACTGTGTTTATTTTCCTTTTGTTCTTTCGTTGCAATGATAAAGCTGCAACATATAGTTATTTTCGGGTTTTTTTCTATTCTTTTGGCTTAAAAGAATGAATAAAAATCGTGAATTTTAAACGTTTTAGTTTCAAATTAAAGTTATGTATTATAAATGAAATGAGTGAAAAGATTATATTATTAGATTTTAAATAAAATTAATTAAATACAGCAAAAAATGCCACGGGTAGAATATTTGGCGATCCAGGTTAGCATAAAAATACCGAGTTCTTGATTTATCGGCACAGATTTCACATACGCACCACATTGGCGCCATTTTTTTCTGGCGATAATTTGACGAAAACATCTTTTTCAATACTAGCTGCATATATATTTCTTAACTATTTTCTATTATTTTAAAAATGAAATAACAATAAATAAAAGAAAGGTTTAGTTAATAATTATGGAACATAACAATTTATATCATTTTAAAAAAGAAAATAAAAGCAAATAAACAGTTTAATAAAGTTAAATAATAATAGCCGGGTTATCATGTGAGGCATATAGTTGCCATTTTGTTGCAATTCCGCCAATGTGGTATGCATATGACATCTGTACCTAATTCTTTAGCAGAATCTTCTAATTTGGCAAAAAAAAAAAAAAAAAAAAAAAAAAAAAAGAGCAATTAAAAATAATTATGAATAAAAGCAATATAATTTAATGCTTAGCATGCATTTAAGGGAGACCAAACTGATCGCCAAGGGCGGCTAGTAAGCTTAAATTTTTCCAACTTTGAAAATAAAATCAAAAATCCCTTCAAATAACGTCATTAAATAATGTAATGCTATGCGAGGTTGCTGCCAGTGAAATCGTATACAGATTTTGTTGTTTTTGGCATATAGAATTGAAGAGAATTTTAATATACTTATTTATCAATAGATGTCGCCACTACAACTAGAAAGAGCTAAAAAAAAAAATTTGATTTTTCTCAATTTAAAACAATCTTGTATCTTGTGAAAATTGTTACATTTTTCCCCATTAATGTTTATCGCTAATCCAAAAAACAATTCAATAATTATCTTTTAATATTCTTCATCTAAATATTATTATGTTTGAATTTGAAAATTAAAATCCTTTCCATAGCTTCTCTCATCGATTATATATATATATATATATATATATATATATATATATATATGTAATTTTTTTAAAGCATAAAACATCATTAAATTTGCTAATTTTTCCCCCGCAGCAACACTTTTTCTGTATTACAGCATTTAAAAGTTATTTGACTATTTCGAGGTAAAAAAAATGTCGAAGCTAAAATAATATTTGTTATCGATTTTTTCAGGATCTGTCTTAAAATTTGTTAAGATAATAATAGTTTATTTGTGGCCCGTTCTTTTGTCTTTAAAAAGAATAGTACGTAAGAGTTTTTCAGCCCCCTATTCGTAAATAATTTATTTGGGGGAAATAAATTCAATAACAATCGGATTCTTGTTCGCATAAAATTCAAGTTCAGAAAGAAAATTCCATTTTGAAATTTTGGTAACGACATCTATTGACAATATTAAGTACTAAAATATTCTCTCATTATGAATTCACACAAAAATGGAGATGTTAACACTAGAACCGCGGAGACGGGTAATTTTGACCCGTATTCAATGAAAAGAAGTCGGTTTGAACCAGATAAGTCTTAAAATATTGTACAAATAATCTGCACAAAAATTATTTAAAATAAATAAGTTAAATAGACTTAAATGAAAATTCTGATGTGAATTATTTTTATAAAAGGTGGGTAAAAATTCCCGAGGTTCTAGTGTTAAATATCAAATTTGCATTTATACAGGGCGTCCACTCACAACGGTGGCCAATGGCTAATTTCTAAACCGTTAGTCATAGACATATACTTCCAATTGCAAAAATACTTTAAAAAAGGGTAAAGAATTGTTTTTCAAGCGATTTAGGTCAAAAAATATATGTATATTAAAAAATTACGAAAATTAACTTTTTATAGGTCCCTCGGTCTTATAAGTGATATTTAGTAAATTTTTCCCACTACCCTAACAAATAAGAGAAAAAAAGTTCTATGTTTAATAAAACAAAATTTATCCAGAATTTGAAAAATTTGGAAAAAAAAATTACAATTTTAACATTTTATTTCACTGTTTGGTAAGTTTTTGATCATTTGTGCAAAGGAAAATTTAATCATATTTCATATCCTATTCAGTCTGAATCGAAAACATGATTCTCATAAATATTTTCACTTTCTATTGAAATGAAAGTTTTTGAGATAATTCCTCCCATAATTTTTGAGTTGTTACCTGCAATTAAAAAAATGTGGGAGGAGCTCAACTAGATATTTAAAAAACTAACACTAATAATCCAAGAACCGACAGCACAAAAACGTATGTCATCGAGCACACACACACACACACAAAAAAAAAAAAAAAAAATCCTTTACTTTACGGAAGGATCATTAGAGGAATCTAATGATCCATGTCTGCCGGAAATGAAGTGGTGCATAAGCCATAAATTGGTACCACTAGTGGTTGACTCGTAGGCTCGCCATTGTGTTTGTACTACAATCAAAAGTATGAAAATAGTTAAAACTGGGAGCAGGAAAACACAATGTTAAACCTACGAGTCAACCACTAATGGTACCAATTTATGGCTTATGCACCGCTTCATTTCCGGCAGACATGGATCATTAGATTTCTCTAATGACTACTCTTCCATAAAGTAAGGCTGTGGGCAAACAGCACTACTTTTTATTACACTAAAAGAGCAATCAATCTATCTTTGTTTCCGAACGGAACAAAGGTGAAACCTCTTTAAATGATTTTTGAGGGACTGACCCTACCGAATTGACAAAGGAAGGGAAAGTTTATCTCCCCCCCCCCCCCCCATCTTCAGTCGTAAAGCTGTCAACTGATTTCGAGTTCGATTTCTCTCTTGAAGTTCAGATTCAGTGCACTTAGAAGTGCAATTTATACATCAAAGCGCCGACACGAAAGATCAATAAAAAGAATATTGCCCAGTTAAACTGATGGCATTGAGCTCACAGGCTACGCATACTAATTGTACATTATAGCCTTGTATTTTCGTTAATTCCGTTCGAAAAAAAATTAAGAAGGGGAAACAACTCTCCTCTTCCTCCTTTTTTATACTTAATCATTGAACCTCCTAAACTATCAAGTACATGCTTTATCATATTAAAAAATCTATATCCAAAATTCAGAGCAAATCGGATAATTCTTAATAAAAACCCATTTAGCATTTATATAATTTAAGAGGAGTTATTCCCCTCTTTTATGCTTAACCATTAAACTTCCAAAACTATTCAGAGATTTGAACGAAATCTGACAATTCTGATTGAAAAATCCATTTATACAAGTTAAGGGGAGGGGCATTAGAACCCCCGTTCCCCCCTATTTATACTTATTCAATGGACACCTAATAACAGCACGGACTCGCCTCATCAGAATGATCCTATATCTAAATTTTGAACGAAAACTGTTAATTCTGCATGAAAATCCCGTTTATATCAATTAAGGGGAGGGGCATGAGCCCCCCGCTCCCCCTGTTTATACTTATTCAATGAACACCTAATAACAGACACGGTATCGCCTCATCAGAATGATCCTATATCTAAATTTTGAACGAAATCTGTTAATTTTGCATGAAAATCCCGTTTATATCAATTAAGGGGAGGGGCATGAGCCCCCCCCCGTTCCCCCTGTTTATACTTATTCAATGAGCACCTAATAACAGTCACGGAATCGTCTCATCAGAATGATCCTATATCTAAATTTTGAACGAAAACTGTTAATTCTGCATGAAAATCTCGTTTATATCAATTAAGGGGAGGGGCATGAGCCCCCCGTTCTCCCTTTTATACACATCGAATGAGCTCCAAAAACTAATCAGGGAAGCACCTTATCAGGATATACCTATATACAAAATTTCAAGTGGATCCGATATTTTCATCATGAGTTATCGCGTTACGCACGAACGCACGTACATACAGAACGGACGGGCACATAAGCTCTCAGGCTATGATAGCCTGTGAGCTAAAAATAGCAAAGCCTGACCGCAAGAAGTTAGTGCTATGTGCCTGGTCCTTAAAGATTTTTTTTTTTTTTTTAAATCTTGTGTTTGATGACGCATGCTTTTATGCCGTCATCTCTTGTAGTATATATATTCATGGTACAAACACTAGTTAGTATAAGCATTGCCAACTAGATATAATGGCCAGCGCATTTCGCTAAAAACCGCCGAAAAAGTGAAGCTGGATTCAGCTTCAAACCCTGGACCATTTCATTGGACCACGTGGCACAAACCCTGTCCAAATTAGCATTGTAGGAGCTGATATCTATTCCGAGCACATGGTCATTGTTTTGGTTCAGGGCAAGGCCGTAGCCAATGGGGGGGGGGGATCACCAGGGATTGATCCCCCTTCGAAATTCATGACAGAATTACTACATATACCATTAAATGTCAGTCAAAATTCGAAAAATCAACTAGAGTCAAGATTCTAAAATCAAAATAATAATCTAGCATATATTCATTCTTGAATTTCGTTAGTATTTTCAAAAACAAACGGAATTTCTAAAAAAATCTTTAAAATTCATTCGATTTTTTTTTTCTTTTTTTTCTGAGTAGGACTCTGTAAAAGCAAAATGTCAATAACGTACAACAGATGGATACAAATTGTCAGATTTGTTTAACCCAAATTCTTAAAAAATGGAATAAGTCATTTAAAATACTCACATACTTAGTTATTTTGATGTATACTATGGGGAAGACATTTCTAGCAATAAAGCTTTTGAAAATATATGAATAATTTGTTTGACACTAACGGCAATAAATTACTGCAGAAGCATTTAAATGATACTATAATTTTATTTACAAGAAAAAGGCGTAAATTTTCTTATGTGATTATTTCATATAAAATAGTTTAAATTCGCAGTAAAACTTAATAAAAGTCTTAACACTTTACAATTTGTAAGAAACAATTATAAAATAAGACAATAAAATTTTATACCTCAAATCCCCCTCTGAAATTTTTTTTCTGGCTACGGCCATGGTTCAGGGTGTGCACGATTGGTCAGAATAACTTGGGCAAGGTATCAAAGTCCTCTGGCGGGAGACTTCATACATTAATCACAAATAAATGGGCCGTATAAATCTAGTTGGCCATGGTACAATACACTGTGACAATCACTTATTGTATAGGACTGTGTGATCGCAAGTGGCGTTGTATTACAGCCAGGGGGGGCAAATTTGGCCCCTTTTTTATTTCAAAATTTCACACGTCATAAAATTCTTATACTATTTTATTCTTTATTGCAGACAAGCGTTACATGATTACACAAAGAAAAAATTCTTCTTTGCAATCAAAATTTTTTAATTTAAAAAGCACACAAAACTGACAAACCTGTCAAACACAGGATATACATGAAAAGAAACAGAAAATGAGTTTGTTTGGTTTTTAACTATTTGGAAAAAAAAAAAATCGTTGTTGTTCTCAGTAGAGAATTGGGAAATCTAAAGCATATCTGAATCTTTTGATTGGTTGAATTCCGCAATAATGTTGGTTTATTTAATTCGTTTTCTGATTGGACCAAGTTTAATGTCCAAAAATGGAATACTTCTGTTGCCACGATGACAAAAAGAGTAATTAAAACTTTAAAAAAGTAATAATTTAACAACGAATTGTGATAAAGATTTTAAACAAATTTCATTAAAAAATGCATTTTTTTCTCTACGCAACGGTGTAAAAATTTAAAATGTGCGATATTTTGAAGTTGAAAAATTTGCAGATCCAAAAATTGTAAAACCATTTAAAATTTGTTTGCGGTATTTTTACATTCATATTATTAAAAACAGTTGAAGTTTGACTTCTATTTCTCTTCAAACTTCAACTGTTTTTAATAATATGAATGTAAAAATACTGGTTTCATTGGTTCTTTTATTGGTATTATCTGAATAACTTTGGATGTATTTATAAAAGTATTTATATATTATATATATGATATCCTTCTATCGGTACAGCCTGTTAGTACTTTTGTCTAGAGCAAGGGGAACGAACGCGGATGGGCTTCCTCTAACCCGCTTGGCCAGCGTGGAGGGATTTGGCCACAACGCCCCTTATTTTACCATAACAAACCTTACGCCTTACATCAATATCATAAAGAAGATTTACAAGAAAGCAACAGCAACCATCCGTTTAGATAAAGGAAAGGCGAAGATCAAGCTCGGAAGAGGAGTAAGACAAGGAGACACCATTTCACCTAAGCTTTTTAATGCTGTCTTAGAAAATATCTTCAAGAAGATGGATTGGGAAAACAAAGGGATTAGAATAAATGGAGAATTTTTAAGTCATCTCCGGTTCGCTGACGACATTGCAATTTTCAGTAACAGTCCTGAAGAATTGGAAATTATGCTAAAAGATCTTGCAGAAGCTAGCATCAATGTGGGATTAAAAATAAATTTAGAAAAGTCTAAGGTGATCTTTAATTCATTTACATCAAAAAAGAAAATTTTCTACAAGAACACTGAGATTAAAGAAGTGCAAAGTTATGTGTACCTAGGACAGGAAATATCATCGGATAATAGTATCATGAATGAAATCAATCGAAGAATAAGAAATGGGTGGAGTGCTTTTGGGAAGAACAATACTATTCTGAAGAGTAATATGCCTCTTTGTTTGAAAAGAAAAGTATTTAATCAATGTATTTTTCCTGCATTAACTTTCAGAGCAGAAACATGGACGCTAACAAAACGGATGATACAAAGACTACAAGCTACACAGAGAAGTAAGGAAAGATGTATGCTAGGCATAACTAGAAGAGACAGAAAGAGGATAACCTGGATAAGAAATCAGACAAAAGTTTTGACATCCTTGAAAGAATCAAACAGCTAAAATGGAAATGGGCTGTGCACATTGCAAGAAGACAAGACAATAGATGGAACACAAATATACTACAGTGGTATCCCAGAGATGTAAAACGACCAGGAAATCGTCACTCCATCTTACTCATAAGTAAGATGGAGTGACGAAATCAGAAAAGTGGCTGGTGTAAATTGGATGACGAAAGCACTAGACAGAAAACATTGGAAAAATCTGGGGGAGACCTATATCCAGCAGTGGATCGAAAACGGTTGTTGTTGATGATGATATATAACCATTACTTGTATTACAATATATAGGCCATTGATTTTTTTTTTTTTTTTTTTTATAAGCGCATTAATAAGATCATTTGGAAAATTCTGTTAAAGTTTGCGTTTTGAACAAAATTTCCGGACACGACAGTGCTTAAAAGGAGAAAAAATTGTCGTCATGTGACGTCAATCACTTATAACTCGACAAGTAATTATTTTATTTAAAAGTAAATGGAAAATATCTTTCGATTCTAGATCGCTTCAATATACCCAGGCTTACAAGTAGCATAATGTTTCGTTTAAAAGTGAGTTTGTAAATGTGTCAGAAAATTTCGTGTTTTTGAAAGTGGAATTTTATTTTATTTATTTATTTTTTTTCATTTTTTTTTCTTGAGCACCGCCATATCGGTACAGGTCAGTTCGACGCCAACGTTTCGACGCCAACTGTTCGACGCCAACGTTTCGACGCGTGGTCAGTTCGACGCCGTACTTTTCGACGCCGGGGCAGTTCGACGCCATATATTTTTTATGAAACTTAGGAACTTCCGATTTTATTTACGTTTGCACAGCTTATTTAGACTTTCTAACAGCATATATATATATATATATATATATATATATATATATATATATATATATATATATATTTTTTTTTTTTTTTTTTTTTTTTTTTTTTTTTTTTTTTACTTTTCTGTGTTAAAAAAAGAAAAGAAAAAATGTTTACAATGTAAAATATCTTTATTTTTATGTTCTTACTAAAAAACACCCACGGAATAAGTATCTGCGAGCTGATATGAGAATTAAAGTAATAGTTGAAGATTTTGAAAATCGAGAAATAATGGAATACCTGAAAGGTGTGGCGCATAATTTTGCAATGGTTGTTCTTACTAAAAAACACCCACGGAATAAGTATCTGCGAGCTGATATGAGAATTAAAGTAATAGTTGAAGATTTTGAAAATCGAGAAATAATGGAATACCTGAAAGGTGTGGCGCATAATTTTGCAATGGATTAGTATAATAACAGTTTTGTGATGTAATCTTATTTATGTGTAATCTTGTTACTCTGTAATTAAATTTGTCTGCAATATAACTTTTTTGTAACCATATGTTTATTTACCATTTCTGTATTTTGCCTTTTTGATGCTGTTTTGTGAAATAAATAAATAAAAAAAAACAACCTCCCTCATGTCCCAGGGCCTTGACGTTGGCGAGGGGGCTTCTCACTAATCTGGGACAAAAAAAAAAAAAATCTAGAACACTTTCACACATATATTTATTTCAAATATGCATGCAAACAATCGATAATTCAATAAATAAAAATCAGTCATATTGCTTATTTATTTGAATCACGCTTCATATACATAACAAAAATATATATATATTATATCAGGCATATTGCATATTTATTCTAAAAATAAATAAAAATACGGAAAAAAATATATGGCGTCGAACTGCCCCGGCGTCGAAAAGTGCGGCGTCGAACTGACCACGCGTCGAAACGTTGGCGTCGAATCGTTGGCGTCGAACCGTCGGCGTCGAAACAACCTGCTTCGCCGCCATATTACAATATTTGCAGGGCCGAAGCTAAGGGGTGCCACGGTCGGCTCAGCCCTCCCCCTAATTTGAGTCCCCCCCTGGAAAAGATTCCGAGGTCACTCAATGAATTTCTGTTCCGAAAATCCAAATGAAATTCTATTCAAAAATCTATTTAGTTTTGAGGACCTTTCACAGTTTTGCAGAAATACTAAATTGTAACTAAAATAAGTGTTTCAACACTCGCTCATCTTATTTTTAGATATGAAGCTAACATGATGTTTAATATTGCACTAGTTATAGACTCGAAGTTTTCATCACCCTTTTACTTTCTTAGCATAAAATGAAGTTATTGCAAAAGTTTAATGAGAAACATAGGGCGTGTTCAGCGCAACTTACCGGTTACTTACCGAAGTGGGAAATGTTGCCGACCGATTGTAAAGTACTACGAAATGAAAATCAAGGTGAGTTGTGACGTCAGCTACAATTCAACAGGATAGTTTTCATTGGTTGCAACAATTCGCTTTCGTACTTCCCTACGATTGGTCGGTAACATTGGTCACTTCGGTAGGTTGCGCTGAACACGCCCATAGTAACTGCAATGTGAATATGCACTAACTTATCTTTCTGCGTGAGAGAAGATATAAGCCCCCCCCTATATCTTCTTGAACCTCCCTACATTTTCCTGAGACCCCCCCCCCCGCTATTATTCGCTTCTAGCTACGGCTAGGGCTCCTATAACTATATATATACATATAGGAGCCTTAGCTACGGCCCTGGCACCGCATTAACAATTAAACACGTCATTTCTTCACTTTTTCGACATTTTTTTTTCTCCCTCCATAGAAACTCTCTTTAAGAAAAGAATTTGAAGGTTACTCACCCGTTCATGAAATTTCATATCACGCTTATCAATGAGATAAGCTACATTAGTCATTCCTCTCAAATTTACCCTAAAGATTGCAATCCTCATTTTGTATTCTGCGGCTACTGATAACACAATCATTATCTCAAAATTTACGGAATGTATACATTTTTTTTTTTTAAATCATTTATCGTCATCCTTTCTATATAAGGTATGAATACCTACGTACATTCATATGAATCTAAACAGTACTCGACGAGATTAACCCCTTTTTAGAATAGGGAGATCTTTTTAGAATAGGAAGATTTTTACGAAATTTTCAATGTTTTATCACCGGCTTTTAAAAACAGAAATTTGTATATCATTAACCCCCTGGGACACGTATACTTGCCGCAAAAAAGACTTGAGAAGCCGTACTTTATCCCCACCAGTAAAATTTTACAGTAAGATATACCTTATTTAACCCTTTAAATGCATAGGATAGAACGCGTTCCGAAAAATGCGCAATTCGAAGAATCAGAATTCATACCAGAAAAATCTAAATAGTAATTTTTTCTTTATTTAATTACGAATGGTCTGTCATTAAGTAAAGTGAAAATTGCTCTTTTAAATTTCTGGTGAGAATACGGAATATGTGAATAACCCCCCCCCCCAATAAATCAGGAACACTTATGGTATTGAAAATGATATAATATGCATTTAAGGGTTAATCGGAGCGTTTTCTAGATTAAAAAAGACACAAATTTCTGTTTTTTTAAAACCGGTGACAAAACATTAAAAATTTCGTAAGAGGCTTCCGTCGCGAAGGGATTAAATCGAAAAAAAAAAATACTCCGATTAACTAAGACAAATTTACAGTAAAATTTTACTGGTGGGGATAAACAAGGATTCTTAAACTTTTTTGCGGCACGTATACGAGTCGCTCGTCCCCAAGGGGTTAAGGGGCTACTTTAGTCAAATGAAAAGACCCGTTCGCTAATGCTAATCCTATAGAAGAAATTTATACAGATATCTCGGTTGCATTACATGTTTAAATGTTTCTTTTCTTTTCTTTTCTCTCTCTTTTTTTTTTTTTTTTTTTTTCACTGTATAGTTGAGATTGATCCATAAAGCACAGGCCGTTTTCTACTTTTTCGATTTGGTTGCAGAAATTTTTTATGAGGGTGCTTTCGCTTTCCAAACCGGTTCCGAAAATGAAAGCGTCCCCATAAAAAATATCTGTAAACAAAATCAAAAAAGTAGAAAACGGCCTGCGTACAGATCAATGTAATCGAGATATTTTTATAAATTTCTTCCATAGCATTAGTATTAGCGAACGGGGTCTTTTCATTTAATGAAGTGGCTTCTTAATGGAACAATGTGCTATGTTAGATTTCTAACACTTTCCAACATAGTTGAAAAGTGTTTATAACTTCGGTTTCTCTGCTCGCCTGTCCGTGAACTAATTCTCTTAAATGAGCTCAGATTTCTCTGTAAATTTAATGTTATTGACATTTACTATAACGTGATCTCTATGAAAAATGAAGCATGTAGCATTTATAGTTCACTTACAGGGACAACCAAAAGGGTGATATTACATATAACGTATAAGAAAGTCACGTGTACCAAACGATTGGAAATAAAGTCTGCTTTTAAATGATATATAGAAAATTTGTTTAGGGGGCCATCTACAAATTAAACAAACCCTAACTTTGTTTTTTCAACAACAATAGCAAATTCTGACAGCATAAATGAACTCTGCACCCTTCAATTAGCTTAAAAACAAATTCACATGCCATTCGTATGATAAGTTTCCGAGAAATTAATTATTTTAAAACGAGCGTATTTTAGGGGCCTGTATCCAAAATTGAAGTTCGGTACTCGATTGTTGACTGAGAGAGCTTCCTTCTTGATCAAGGCATTTTAGGCCTCATTCGAGCAATCATTGAAGTCTGCCATAGATTACAGGATAACAGAAGAACTTTAAAATATCTAGTCTCTTCTATCGTAGACGGCCCCTTAAACAATCATTTTGCAGTTTTTTAAGCATAATTTGGAAGAAATTTTTTTTTAATTTGGATTTTCATTAAGCAGGACTTAATAAAGCGAAATCCATAAAAAAAATTTGTAGGTTGCGCAAAATTTTTTCGAGTATTAATTTCATAATTCATATCATAAAGTTATAAAAATTGCAAATTCTACATATTTATGTTTGGGTATTTTAGTATTATTGCTCCATAAAAAATAGCACATTTAGAGTATAATTTCGGGAGATATTAAATATATATATATATGAAAATGTAATTTAACATTGAAAGCATAAATTTTGAACATTTATAATTCAAAAACTTATCATTTAAATGACTTGAAATTTGAAGTCTAGGCATAGTTTAAATCAAAGATTTAAAATATTTCGTTAAAATTGGGTATTTCCAACGAAAAAAAATTAACTTTGGGTTCATTTTAATATGTAGATGGCTCCCTAAGCAAATTCTATATACATCATCTAAAATTAGACTTTATTTCCAATTGTTCGGTGCCAGTAACTTTCTTCTACGATAATTTGTTGAGGAGTTAGTGAGAAATGTTTACTCCCCTTCCCCCACACGACTGTGTAATTTCCGACGTTCTGTTTTTTAGGTGCGTTCGTAATTATGTAAATAAGTAGCACCTAGTGTTGTCGCTCAGTCCGTCCGTCCGCATATAACAACGCAAAAACTACCCAACCGAATCGTTTGAAATTTAAAATACATAATTATAACATAATTTTGTGGAGTCATTTCAAATTTTATGAAAATCGGATGTATAGATCAATTACAGGGACATTCAAAAGGATTCCGTTACATTACGGTCAATAGGGAAAAAAGTTTTAAATGCATTTTAATCGTTTGAAATTTAAAACATATAATTATTGCGTAATTTAGTCGAGTCATTTCAAATGTTATGAAAATCGGATGCACAGATCAATTACAGGGACAATCAAAAGGATTCCGTTACATTACGGTCAATGGGGAAAAAGTTTCAAATGCATTTTAATGATGTTACACTCATTCGTACATAATAGAATTGGCATGAATCTATGAAATATATACTAAAATATGCATTCTGTACAATCTGTGATGCAAAGAATATTTATTATTAAATTACAGGGCCACACAAAAGTATTCCACTATATAATGCTATACGAGGAAACATGGTTTGGTACGTGTTTTAATTATATTCAACTATTTCACATTTTATGAATAAGATATACGTTGCTGAGGTGTAATAAAAATTACGTCCTTTATATTTACAGAAACGTAAAGATTTCGACTACTGTACTGTATCCGGAGTACGCTCTACTATATCAGCAGGATCTGAATATTTTTAAAACTTCGTTATCGTACGAACGCACCTCATTTGCTACGTCCACGTGCAATTTCCAACTTGTTTATACCAAACATCGTAAATTTCTTCTTAAATGTATGAAATATTATAATCATTGTTCTCATTCTCAAAAACAGGCGATTAATTATCGAAAAACTGAATCCACAGAAGAAAAAAGAAAAAACATTTAATTGGAAAAGCGGAAGTGGCAGAGCTATCTCAAACGCGAACTTAATTAATAAAGAATATGAATAAAATTTAATAACCAAATAAAAAAAAGAGTATGATTAAATGTCCAATGTAATAACAGGAAATCATTTTGCTCGGTCAGTTACAGACACAGAGATGTAGTGGAGGTTATATGGGGATATACGCCGTATGCCTTCTTGGATGTTTTTAAGGAACACCGTATACCCTCTGTTTCTCAAGAAAGCTTTGGTATACACACTGCAGGGTATACCCTCTGCCTTGAGCGTATATCCTTTGTTATTTTTACGACAACACCCCTGGTCAATTCTTTTAATGATATACAATGTGAAGCAAGAAATTCTTATAGGATATAACATGGGCGGCGGTAGTGCAAAATCCAGAAAATGCAAGATTTTCGACAAAAATGTAATGAGCGTGGTCCGTAAGTTGTGTCACACCTTCAAAAATAATAAATAAGCTAAATAATTTTTTTTAAATGTAAAGCCATTCAAGAGAATATTAGACTATGAATGTAAAAGAAATGCAGAGATATAACAAACAGAGAAAGCAATAAAAAACAAAAACGAAAATAATCTTCTACCGGCTTTCCGTCTGCCTGTCATCGTTCTATCTCACGTAAATATATTCGGTTTACCATGTAACAGATTTATGCAATTGTAAGGGCTTACCGTGGCATAGGGCCACTCAAAAGAATTTCATTACATACACTGTGAACAAAAAAAAAAAAAAAAAAAAAAAAAAAAAAAAAAATAGAAAATTGGGATTTTTAGAAATTTTTATGCAACGGCAACAATTAAATTCATGTAACAGATACACGTTGGCACTGTAAATCAAAAAATCTGTAAATTTACTAAGATTTTTTGGTACTACTCTGTTATTCCGTCGACCCATTTCGCCAAACTATACATATTGACATGATTTTTATTTTAAATAACAACAACAAAAAAAAATAATAATAATTAGTAGAATACAGGGTTAATACAAATGAATCATCGGGTTTTGATACGTTACTATGAGCGAACTAGGAAACGTATATGTTTCCATGACAGCTCAAACGAGAGGGCATTAATTACAGTTTCGCCCTGCGTATGTCTCATTCGTGCCTAGTTGCCAGGGTTGCTGTGCGAACGTCATATTCAAAATGGCGACTAGACAGCAGAGAGCATTTTGTGTACTAGTATTTTCAAAATGTCAATCATTTATAACCATTCTGAAAGCATTCCGGAAGGCATACCAATGCAACACAACAAAGCATTCTGCCCTGGTATCGACAGTTCAAAGAAAACGGTTGTTTTTGTAAAGGCAAAAGTTCCGGTAGACCAAGCGTTACTGAAGAAACAGTGAACCGAGTTAGAGAGAGTTTCATCCGAAGTCCCAAAAAACTGAACTGAATTGAATTGAAATTAAAAGACTGCATTCGCGATCATGGACGTCAATCTTGTATATTTTCGCTTTATTTTCATGTATAATTCATTGTTACTTATAACCCAATTATGTTCCGAAATAAAAGCTTCGGAAACCCGATGATTTTTTTGTAATAACCCTGTATTAATAAAAATTAAAATAAAAAAGTCGAAATAAAAATCGCTTAATGACATTTTAAACACGTGAATCGCTTTGAATGTCATTGAATGTGACTTTCACGATCATCCATTATTGGCATTTAATCTTATAGCAACGCCGACTATATACCTATGTACTACCCATTTCGCTAAAAACCGCCGAAAAGTGAAGCTGGATTCAGCTTCAAACCCTGAACCATTTCATTCGACCACGTGTGAGTCCACGTGACGCAAACCCTGCCCAAATTAGCATTAAACTTTTTCTGTTCGGTGCACATGGCTCGACACGTGGTCATTGTTTTGGTCCAGGGTTTGCCCGATTGGTTAGAATAACTTGGGCAAGGTTGGGATTTCTAGAACTTTCTAAGTAACGGCAACAACACAAAATCATGTAAGAGATACATGTTTGTACTGTAAATCAAAAATTCTATAAAGTTACTAAGATTAGATTTTTTAAGAAAATTGGAATGCCTAAAACTTCTTATGTAACGACCACCTGAGTACAGATAAAATTTTAGTAAGAATACATATTTCTGTAATTTATCTGTATAATTACAGTTTTTTTTTTTTTTTTTTTGTAATGGCCAAAGAAGAAAAACTGTTTACAGTGCATTTTTTTTAAATGATATATAGCATTTAAAATAAGGTCCCCTGGGGTAATAACGCCACGTTAAGGTTCTACCAATTTTCACGGCTCAGTTTTAGCTTGTATTTTTCAAACAAATATATGATTTGATACAGCAACTCATTGACTATCTATATAAAAAAAATAATTTAACAGATATGAATACATAAAATGTAATGGTGTGATTTCTTGACCAATGCTATTTGGCGTTATTACCCACCTATATGGGTAATAACGCCATGCAAACAAAACTATGAAATAAGTTGGAATAATTGCATGTAGATTGCCCAATTCTAAAAATACAAACTCTCAGCTCTATAAATTTACAAATTGCATCCTAAGCTATTGAAAATGTTCAATTTTTTGTGAAAGTGTAAGAAAAATAAAGGTGTGGTGTGGGGGGGGGGGGGGTTGGAGGATGAGGCAAAAAGAATATCAGACCGTGAGCTTCTTTTTGCTTAAAAAGGACCGCTTAAATAGAATTATTAGAAATATTGCACAGTTTTAACTGTGTTTATTTAAATCAGTATTTAGGATGTAGTTCGGCCACTGTAGGGAATCAACCGGGGTAAAAATTGCAAGGATTGGCGTTATTACCCCGTTATAGTTATTGCGCTGTACATTTTGAATTACAAATTATCTCGAGAAGATATCCAAAATCTTCAACAACATTTTGAAAGTCCATGAAATGTACTACAAATTTATGTAATTAACAAAGTATTTCCGGATAAAAAAAAATAGTCTTCACATCACAAAACGTATCTCGCAAATTTTAGATCAAGCATTATTTTTAGCTGCTTGTAAAAATAATAACACCTAAAAATGAAACAAATTAACTTGAAGCTGTTTTTTGCGATTTATATGACTCAAAACCCTTCTGTTCAGAGCACTTGGGTGTCATTTACCAGATTATTTCATAATTATGCAAAATATTAGCACTTGGCGTTATTACCCCGTCTGGCGTTATTACCCCAGGGTACCTTATAATAATAAAATTGGCGTACAGTCGTGAAAAAAAAAATCCTCTGCTAATTCTGCAAAAAATAATCGTAAAAGAAAGTTATTTGCACCAAACGATTGGTACTTTTAAATGATGTATATAAAATTTTCTTAAGGGGCCATCTGAGAATCCAAACTTCCTTTTTCCCAGTAATAATACCCAATTTTAACAAAATATTTCAAACCTTTGGTTCAAATTACTACTACTCTAAAAAAAATGCTAAATTATTAAAAATAATACATAATTTTGGTATAGATTTCTGTAAAAAGTATGCCTTTTCATTAAACAAATAAAAAAGACAACTGCCCTGTCAGTAGCAAGCACTTGGACATACTTTCCGTCATATGATGCAAAATATTAAGCATTTCCGATTGAAAAAAAATCAAGAAAGTTAGTCTTAAAATCAATAACTATGACGCACAAACAACTGAATCACTATTTTTACAATAGTTTAAGAAAACAATTCTCAAAAATATGTTGGAGGTAGAGGGGAAGATTTTCTTTTAATTTAAATTTTCTTGATTCATTCACATTTATAGCACTTAATCATCTTTTTTAAAAGCATTTTCAGGCAGCTCATTCACACTTTTCTCCGGGAGGGACTTCAATGGCTCCGGGGGGGACATTATAGAGTTCCGGGGGGGGGAGGCGTACTTTTTGACCATTGAAAACACAAATTTTCAAATTTTTCGGGGGCATTTCATTGCTCCGAGGAGGGATGTCCCCTCGGGCCACCCACTGATTTTCAGGAGAGTAAGACTAAAGAGGACTATATTCCTATTCATGGATGCCGGCAGAATGAAATTCTAGAATGAGGCAAGATCTTACGTAAGATGTGTCTGCGGTTCGCAGCATTTTCTGATGGTAAACATAAACAGGAAATAAATAGACCAAGAGGCGGTAGCACAGTCAATCACTCATGGAGCTCATGGAGGAAATTCTAGCATTACTTAAATCTCGATTCGCATATTAAAACGCAATCGGTCTGCCAAGTCATACCTTGGTGGAAAATACCAGAAAACTCGATTTTAGATGTTGACGCGTAGGTATACCATTGTGTTTTCCTGTTCCCAGTCCTCCATGTTTTCACACATTTGAGTGCAGGAAAACACAATAGCAAACCTACGAGTCAACCGCTAAAATCGAGTTTTCGAGTGTCTTCCATCAAAGATATGATTTGGCTAACCGACTGCGTTTTAGCATGCGAATCGAGATTTAACTAATCCTAGAATTTCATCCATGAACTCGATGAGGTGATTGATAGTTCTGCCGCCTTCCGATTTAAAGTTAAGCTGGAAATTTTTTGTCAGTAGGGTAACATCCCCAGTAATTAGCACATTAAGAATTTGTGTTTAAACTTACTTTTATTTTCATCATCAAAAAATAAAATATTTACTTAAAAATATTTTTAAATTAAAGAGTGCATATCCGTGCATCTATTTTGCCCACTAAAAGCAAAAATATTTGAAAAAGTATTTTTATAAAAATATATTTATAAAAAGTTGCTGTAATCACCCGTAATTGGCACTTAGACTTTTACACAATTAAAGTAACCCTTTTCATTTAAACAAAACTGTTGTCGATTAAAATTTAAAATATATTATAAATCAGATAATAATAAATTGAAATGTATGTCTTTCTTAAGCCAGAGAAGAAGCATTTCAACAAAAATGGCTAATATGATACAAGCCATAATTGTTTCTCTTTCCTAGACACTATTGTCATCTAGTAGCATAAACCGAAGTTATAATCTTTAAAGTAAATGAGCATATAACTGGTATATGGTCTTGCATTTTTAAAAGACTGGATATAAATCTTATTTTAAGACATTTTTGTAGGATGTGCCAATCACTGGTTCCTGCCGATTACTGGGGATGTTACCCTATACTCGCACGACACTTTTTTTTAAATCACATATATTATTTTTTATTGTCAACTCAGTAGCACTTCTCCTCAACTAATATGTAAGATACGATGAATGAGATATCACTGGACAGGATTTTTTCCCCTCACCTGATATCGCGCATACTGAATTTTCCTTATACTGTTATGTTAAGTATCAACATATATATTATTTGAGTGCAGGTGTCAACGTACTTTTTTCTGCGCATGTACAAAACGAAGAACGAGGAACGAAGTATTATATGAAAAGTTTTTGAGCAGGATTTTCACATAATACATTCACATTCCGCAAAAATAAGTTGTTTGATTATAAAAAATGCAGTTAATTATAAATTAACAAAAAATGCACTAGAAAATAAAACTCAAACATTTAAATATATAAACGCAGAAGAAAGAATTATCCAGAAATCAAATATGAAGTATTAAAATTCTACAATCATCGTCTAGTTGTTGGTTTTTTCTCCTTTTTACAGTACATTGAAACAGATTCTTTATTTTTCATCACTGACCAAACCCGCTAACCATTCTCCTAAGCTAGATTTTAATCAAATGAGCAAAAATAAATAAATAAAATGTCTGGAACCGGGGGCTCTCAGAGTTTAATTAATTAATATTAAAAATAAACAAACGAAATATATATATATATATATATATTTTTTTTTTTTTTTTGAAAAATCAGGTATAAAAAACAGTTTTTTTTCCCAATATGCACGGAGGTGCAATGACCCTCTCCTACGCTCATACCCTCATTAACCTTTATTCAGGATCCGATATGCATGAGTACTTGGAGTCTTTGTTCTGAGTATAAAATTTTCAGGCATCACTAAGACTTTTTATAATGACATTTAATACAATTATGAAATTAATTTAATATGAAATATCAAATAATAACAGTATTTACACCTTTTTAAAATTAAATGGTAACAAATCTGACATGTCGCTCTAAATGCCTTATTTCACATACATTCATGTTTACTTGGAAATTTAAAGGAAATTTAGCAACAGTACGTGATAACGTTAGAATCGTTCCTCTCCACCAGGGTTCACCAAGTAAGGGGACACTGGGGAACTCCCCCTCCCCCAAAATATTTGCGAATGAAGTTACAATTGGTAAATTTAAATGAAAACTTTAATAATAAAAAGAATATTGTCCAGTTAAACTGATGGCATTGAGCTCACAGGCTACGCATACTAATTGTACATTACAGCCTTATATTTTCAAGGGTTAATTCTGTTCGAAAAACAAATTAAGTAGGGGAAACAGCTCTCCCCTTTCACCTTTTTTATACTTAATCATTGAACCGCCTAAACTATCAAGGACAAGCTTTATCATAAAAAAAATCTATATCCGAAATTCAGAGCAAAACGGATAATTCTTAATAAATACCCATTTAGTATTTATATAATTTAAAGGAGTTATTCCCCTCTCTTATACTTAACCATTAAACTTCCAAACTATTCAGAGATTTGAACGAAATCTGACAATTCTGCTTGAAAAATCCATTTATACAAGTTAAGGGGAGGGGCATTAGAACCCCCGTTCCCCCTGTTTATACTTATTCAATGAACACCTAATAACAGCCACGGATTCGCCTCATCAGAATGATCTTATATCTAAATTTTGAACGAAAACTGTTAATTCTGCATGAAAATCCCGTTTATATCAATTAAGGGGAGGGGCATGAGGTCCCCCCCCCGTTCCCCCTGTTTATACTTATTCAATGAACACCTAATAACAGTCACGGAATCGCCTCATCAGAATGATCCTATATCTAAATTTTGAACGAAAACTGTTAATTCTGCATGAAAATCCCGTTTATATCAATTAAGGGGAGGGCATGAGCCCCCCCGTCCCCCCTCTTATACATATCGAATGAACTCCAAAAACTAATCAGGGAAGCGCCTTATCAAGATATACCTATATACAAAATTTCAAGTGGATCCGATATTTTATCATGAGTTATCGCGTTACGCACGAGTGTACATACAGAACGGACAGGCACATATAAGCTCTCAGGCTATGATAGCCTGTGAGCTAAAAACTGCAATGCTTTATTTCTATTTCTGATAGACTTGGCGAAAGTTACAAATATAATTGGGAATATTATTTTTAACTTTCTTCAAATAAACATTATATTACATTTTATAACTGTAGTAACTTGACAAAATTATAAAACTGAAGTTGGCAAATACTGAAATTTGACTGGAATTCAAGGTCCCTCTACCCCATCAATAAGAAGCCTTACCGATTGTCCTGCTTTCCGCTCCAAAAAAAAAAAAAAAGAAAAAAAAGAAAAAAAAAAAAAAACTTGAAATTGTTGAAATTGCTTTTTACGTGCTATATATTTGCCTTTTTCATGCATTATTTAAAAATAATTCTTTAAAATTTTGTGAATAGCATAAAATTCAAAGTTACGAGAGATGAATGCATATAATTTTAAAAATACAATATCTAAGCGCTGCGTACTTTTTGACATGCATTTAGTATGCATTAAAAAGCAAATTGCAGATGACCTTTTTAGGTGCGTTCGTAATTATGTAAGTACGTAGCACCTATAGTTGTCGTTCAGTCCGTCCGTCTGTCCGCATATAACAACGCAAAAACTACCCAACCGAATCGTTTGAAATTTAAAATATATAATTATTACATAATTTTGTCGAGTCATTTCAAATTTTATGAAAATCGGATGCATAGATCAATTACAAGGACAATCAAAAGTTTTCCGTTACATTATGGTCAATGGTTGAAAAAGTTTCAAATGAATCTTAATCGTTTGAAATTTAAACTATATAATTATTACTCAAATTTTTCGAGTTATTTCAAATTTTATGAAAATTGGATGCATAGATCAATTACAGGGACAATCAAAAGTATTCCGTTACATTAAGGTCAATGGGGAAAAATGTTTCAAATGCCTTTTAATGGTGTTACACTCATTCGAATATGATAGAATACATGAACCTATGAAGTATATATATATTAAAATATACATTCTGTACAATCTGTGATGCAAAGAATATTTATTATTAAATTACAGGGCCACATAAAAGTATTCCACTACACAAATCTATAAGGGGAAACATTGTTTGGGGCGTATGTTAATTATATTAAATTATTTCCCATTTTATGAATATGATATATGTTGCTGAGGTGTGATAAAAGTTTGTTCTTGTACATTTACAGGAACATAAACAAGATTTTGACCACTATACTATATCTGAAGTACTGTCTACTATAACAGCAAGATCTGAATACTTTTAAAACTTCGTTATCGTACTATAACGCATCTCAATTTCTTACGCTTCACGTGCAATTTGCAACTTGTTTTTATTAATAGTAGTAGTATTACTATTGAGAATACTGATTATTAGTCAAGAAGGGGTGGTTTAAAATCTTTCCTTCAGAGAATCAAATTTAAAAATAATAAAACCTAAACGCTTCAAAAAACATCCAGTTTATATATTATTATAGGATGAGAATTATTATAGGTTAATAATGTTTATTACAGGATCAGAAGAAATGGGTGGTCAAAAACACAAAAATTTAGCTCAAAATTAGTAACACAAGCTTAGCACATTTTTTTTAGTCACGACCGTTTATTAGCAAATTACGCTCTTGGAAATAAAATCTTTTAAGGATGCTGGTCATTCAGCTTCCGAATTCCCATCCGTAATGTTAAGTTTATGAGCATTTCATTTTTTTTTTTATTTAAAATATCTGCTCTGGAAATTGATATTTTTAACTTCATTTTTCAGTGTTCTCTTCTTAAAGAATGTCCCTTTTTCTAAGTTTTCAAAATATTTCTAAAATCTTTGCTTAATTTAATATTTTATGTTTTAAAAACTGACAAACTACGAGTAAAAATTTTAACACTTCATATAAAATTAAGCGCAGCTTTAAGAAATATTTTGAAAACTAAGGAAAAATGAGACATCCTTAGATTAATATACATAGAAAAAAAAAAGTTAAATATATTAATTTCCTGGGGAAATATTTTAGATATAAGAATGCATTAAACGCCCATAGACTTAACATTACGGAGTGAAATTCGGAAACCGAGTAACTAGTACCTTTAAAAGAAGCATATTTGTTGCACACATATTTGTTGTATTACAATAAAATAGAATAAAAATGTGTACTTACCGTCCAACCACCACCATCTGTCGTCATGTCACATAATACTCGAACAGCTCTTACACCTTTGGGGAAAATAACATAAATGCCATCGCATGTAGCACCTCCCTTGCGAAGATCTGCACAAGATTTGGGATTTGGCACATTGCGGGCATTTTTGGTGCACCCTTCATTCTTATTCGATTGCTTTTCATTCACAGCCTGAACTGGTATAGATGCCCGAACAGTTTGTCCACTAACAATTGAGTCAGCAGCCATTAATGGGTCACACTCTTGTTGGGATTGAGCAAGGGCTGTTAAATTATTCAGTTTGTTGTCAATCTCTTGTATTCCATTGTGAATTTCTTCGCGAATTTCTCGAGTTTGCTGTCCCAGACTCTCTACTAAGCTATCAAGCGTATTCTCCACTTTCTGGGCCGACCTGCTTGATTGCCCTGCCGGAATGGAACGTGCATTTTCTCGCGGTGTCATCCACTCATCTTCCGAATTTTCAGCATCTGACGATGACTGGCAATTACCACCTAAAGTCGACACTACCATCTTCAGACTCGTCATTTCAGACCTCATATCACTCGCAAGAATACTTAATTGCTCTTTCATTTTGCGTTCCATTTCTTCTAAATTCTCAATTAAAAATTCTGTTGCGTAACTCGGTTCGGATGCCCCAGAAGTTGGTTCGCGAGTTTCGGTTTTTCCTCCTCCCATGTTAACTTTCATCTCTTTATTCATCTCGTAAAGAGCATTAATGACGTTCGACATTTTTCTAAGTTTTAAGTTTGTGTCGTCTTTCATTTGCGTAGTGCGACTCTCTATTTCTTCGATTCTGGCGGCATACAGATCGATTTTTGAAGTGCTCTCTTCTACTTTGGCTACCGTGGATTCCAGATTACTCAACCTGGCGTCAATTCCTTCTAAATTAGAAGACAGTTCCCGAGGCATCACGGCAGTTTCACCTCCACTCCGTGGACTTGCTAACGAGGGGGAATTGTCTAACATGTCAATGACGATATCAAATTTTTTATTCAGTTTATCCAAAGTTGAATCAATTCTCACAATGTCCGTTATTTCTCTAAGTCTGTCTTCTTTCTTTAAATGCTCTTCAATTCTATGAACGCTGTCCAAAATTTCAGCTAACCGTCTTTCTCTATTACATGATGCTGTATACATCAAAACACAAAGTACATAAATTCTGATAACTGTTTGGACGTACATTTTCTTCCAGTTAATAATTTTAAATTAATATATTTAAAAAAAATTGAACTAGCACTGTTATTATGAAATTCTTGCTTTAGGAAAATTTTCAGGCTATATTATGATAAAATCCGAGTGGTATTTATTTGTTATAAGCTCAGTCTGGGCCAAAAGAGCATGATGACTTTGCTGGTGTGAACACACAACTACACTGTGGGCGTACGGCGTTCACAAGTTGGAAACACTGATACTTTCTGGGTTTCTCAGAAATCAACTTGATTACTTTGTTGACAGTCAACGGGACCCACGTGGTTTATTTTAACTTTTCTTAAGTGGTGAATCAACAGATATGACGTAACCCGGAATGTTAATTGTAAATGACAGTAGCGTCTCCACTAACAATCAGCGCTTAATGAGCAAAGAGGCAGAACTGTATACTCTCTCCTCTCTGGAGTTTATCAGTGGCAGTTTGTCGACAAAATAACAGCCATATCGAGTGACAACTCTGTGGGTTGAAGGATCATATCACCACTGAATGAAATCGTTGTGTACACAACGGCTGTAAGAGAAAAGGAAAAGCTAGGGGGTTAGATTAGGAATGTCTTGGAAATTTTATCTTATTTCACATTCCTCTGCAAAACAGCTGTTGGGGAATTCTGCTTAGTCTTATTTTCCAGAAAAAATATAAATAGATATGCACCTTACATAGAAGTATATTTTCAGGAGCTCAGTGCAAAATTTAGAAAGAAGCAAGATTTCAGAAGAGATTTATCTGTTCGCAGCTTGATCAGAGATTTTTTAAATGAAGTCTATAAATACGAAATAAGTTAAACTAAATTTTCTGTTATTAGAATTCCACATACATTACAATTTGTTTTTAAACCTTCACCATAAAATGCAATTCTGAAATTTAACAATTAAAAAAATTAGGAAACATTCAAAAATAAATTCATATCAGTATATCTTAAAAAGAAAAAATAGTGTTCTTCTTTTTTTCAATCCTTTTAACTTTTTCTTTCTGTTTTCGTTCTTTGAACGAGAAAAGCTTTACCTACTTATGATGCATTTCAAACTCATGAATGTATAACTTAACTAAAATTTGTCTTACGTCAAAAGGTACTGCCTCTCAGACGAAACATTCTTACTTCCTTTTTTTTTTTTTTTACTGTTTAATTATTTTATGTCATTACGGAATATTAAGGTTTAAAAAATTATTCGAGAGAAAAGTAATTAGGTTTCAAAATATAAAGTGACCCCGTACATCTCTCTTGCTAGCGCTCATGTCGATTTCACCCCATCTCACTGCGGGGATTTACCGAATATTTAGTATCCGGCCTATTTTGCTACCAAATATCAAATTATTCGGCCACACTAAAAAAAAAAAAAAAAAAAAAAAAAACCTTTTAGAAAATACTTGAACAGTTTATATTTTTTAATGTCATTTCATGAAAAGGTCACAGGCAAATAGTGGTCTTCCACTTCTCTCGTACTTTTAATGGTAAGAACTAAGTTTAAAAAGTATTTTGCATCTGATGCACAGAAAACTGCATTCATTCCTGCTTGAACCATAGCTATTGTGTTATGTAATTTAAATGTACTTAGGGAGGGAGCAAATTTCCATAATACAATAAGAAATGGTGTTAATCCAGTCTTTGTGCCACCTAGCATAGATTATGTAATACTTTCCAACACGTTCAGAATAGTGTAACATTATTTTACAACAACCTCCTCAGTCCTGATGTCGCCTGGGGGCGACACTAAAAAATACCCTTTAAATTAATTTAAATGCTTTTAAAATTAACAAAATTGCATCTAGATTTTTTTTTAAATAAATGCGTGCATATTAAAAACTGTGATATATAGACTGATACATCTTTGGAAATGTTTTATAATAATTTTAAACTGGTTTTTGTGATGCTACGTAAAATTTGTCTCGGGACCAAGGAGGTTATATGAAAGTTAAAAGTTTAGTGCTAAATTCACCTTGAGTTAAATAATTAAAATTCATATAAAAAGCATAAATAAATATACTGAAATTAGGTACTTTTGGGTTTATACATATAATATAAATTTATTTAAAATACATTAACAACATCTTAAAACACATTAAATACCATAAAAATAACCCAAAAGTTTTCAACCATCACAACTAACTCAGGCCTGGTTGAAAACGTTTTGGGTTATTTTAATGGTATTTAATGTGTTTTAAGATATTCTTAAGGTATTTTAAATAAATTTATATTATATGTGTGCACCTGAAAGTAATTTTAGTGCATTTATTTGTGATTTTTATATGAATTTTAATTACATAACTTTACAATTTATAACGTGAACTATAACGCATAAATAAACAATTTGAGAAACTCAACGGATTTGAAAACTAATTTCTGTTACTACAATCAATAATTGAAAAAATATCCTTTTTTGTGCAAACCTGTATATAATCTATAGATTTGTATGCATATTACATAGCATGCTAAAAGATAGTTAGAGGTCTGCACGGGCCAGTAGAATTAGAATAATTTAATATGTGGATTTTTTTTTTTTTTTTTTTTTTTTTTCCAGAGAGAAAATTCGCCTTGAATGCAACATTTTACATGAAAATCAAATTTCGGTGACCGGCGGGTTCGATGACCGGCATGGAATCTTTTTCACTAAGTTGGCATTAACGCCTATAAGTAATTAAGGAATTTGAAATTTGATTTTCATGTGAAATGTTAGAATGATTTTTTTCTACATCCGATAAAAAATTTAGAGAGCCTGCCGTCCCGTTATAAAGTTTTACGCAGAAGCGATAAAATATGAGCTATTTTCAATGACTATGGCTTTAACAAAAATAACTTGTAGAAATGTGAGTCACGAGCCATACTAGTTTGACAGCATCAATGCAGAAATGTAACTTCTACTGAGTAGAGATCGGCATCAGATAGTTACATTATGTGTAACCCGGGTTTAATATTTTTTTAGCGGATACGTGCCAGGTCGAGATCAGGCCTGCATTTTTTTCTACATATAGACGAGACGAGCCGGAACTAGACTTTAATTGTTCCCATGAAGTTTGGGGCAGACAACATGATTTGTAAAATTCTTAATAGCGATAAACAATTTGTGTTAATGTAATCTTTGGATATATACTTCTTAGTGATTCTTAAATTCTCTTCCCAACAACGCGAAAGTTTGACATATTTTCTGACTAATTTTTAACTGTAAAAGTATAAAATTGACAAGCTTGACTGTTGAAGGGATTTGGAATCGAATAGCATTTTTAATTTTGGTAAATAAAATACTTGTATAACCTTGTTGAGATATAAGAAATTCTTGTCAAATGGTTGCAGATTTTTCTCCCTTCCCATACTGTCTCTTCCGGAAATTCTATTCAAAACGCTAACTTTGATAATATTTTCTTAAATTGCTTGTAATCAAAAAATTGATAAATCCATTCGATTACATAGTGTCTGAATAAAAACACCTGCTATTCTAATGTGCTTTCGGAAAAAAAAAAAAAAAAAAAAAAAAAGTCAGAAATGTGTCAGAAAAGTAGCTCCTTTGGATTTGAGAAAGTGTTTGGATTTGGAATCTTTAATAAAATGATGTAGAAATATTTCCATAAATCTATTTTTACTATACAGCCTCAAAAGTTACGATGTTTTAAACTTTTTTTTTCTTTTATTCTAAACCATATTAATTTTTTAATGAATCTTTATTTGAATGTTGAAAATCTAAGAATTTAAGTAATCATTAATGTTGCTTTTGTGTATTTCCTGTAAAATATACTGTAAAATCATCCCATAGACATACACGCAGCATTAAAAGAATCTTAATTAAATGATAAAAATATGAATTTTTTAGAAATCATAGAAATTATGACGGACCAGAACGGAATGGGCCGGGTCTGTTTTCACTGATTTCTGTACGGGCCGGGCCTAGAAATGTAAAAATATGAACGGGCCGGGCCCGGGCCGAACTTTCGGGTTTTACAACGGGCCGGGCCCGGGCCTGGAAATTCCGGCCCCTGCAGACCTCTACCCCGCCCTTAAAAAAATAGCTTCACTTTTTCTTTTAACATTTAATTTTTTTAAGTTACTCGAAGCGATTTAGCTTATTGAGTTTATTAAAATTATAGAAAAAAATTAGTTTGCTAAATTTTTAAATCTAGGGCTAGGTGTTAATCTGCATTAATCTGCATTTCTTTTTCGGGCTACTACAACTTAAATTCAATATTGCCTTCGTCCAACCGTTTTAGGTAAAATTTTAACACCAAATCTAAAAACACTTCGGAAAATTAATTTCCATGAAGGATTTTTTGGGGAAAAGCGCGCCCTTTCCCCATCGTAAAATTTTTAAATGTCACTTCTCTTAGTGTTCAATTATTTAAAGTTAAGTTATTAAAAAAAGCGTTTTTCAAAATTAGTCGAAAAGAAAATTTAGTCAGTTAAATTTCAAAATTCAGCAACACTATTTTATTTAAGATATTTTTTCATGATAAATGCTGATAAATGCTAACCAAATGCTAACTGATAAATGCTAACCAAAATTGTTTATTTTTCTGCAACAAATAAGTCAAGCCATATTCAAATAATTATTTAGGAAAAGAAATTCCAGTAACGAATTATATTAATCAAGCCGGATTCTAATTACCCATAAACGATAGAAAAACCTTAATAATAAATTAAACTTACAAATTGAAACTTGCAGGAATTATAATAACATTAATAAATTTACCTTCTATCACCTACTATACCTACACACATCAGAATTACCTTCATCACCCATTACCTGCATTAATCGTCAAGTAACATGGTTCCAGTAACAAGGTAGGAAGAGCATTAGTCTCTCACACCACAGATTGTGAGCTTTGTTCTCCTCGAAGGAAAAAAAATCTTGCATAAATCTCATACATTAAATAAATATAAGTGTTTCTATATTCTTCAAAGATGGCACCACCAGTGTCCTTTTAAACATATTGAGAGGTGCCAAATATGCTCAGATTTTGTGCACTTTTTTTGCAGGCTTTATCTAACTGGGAACTTATACGAAAAGTTACCGTTTCTTCAAACGGAATTTTTCCTTCTTTTATTTCCCGAAAAGGAAAATCCACTAAGACTAACGGAACGGAAAATGTCCGGCAACTTTGCTGCCAGTAGTTTTAGCGTGAATTCACAGATTGATTTTTAACAGTGCATCAAAAAATGTATGAAGTTATGCATAGAGCTAAGCTAAATTTTTGCGTATGACAAGCAAGTCTTCTTGAATTTGAAAAAAATCTGTGGATCGTTCTATTATCCACCGGCTCGAGCAGAGACGGGAACTCACGTCCTGCTATTCTGGCTATTTGCAAACAGCTGATGTTAACAGAATAAAGGAAAACTTGATTTGAATGAATATCATGAACCACATTAATTCGTTTTTGCTCCGATTAATTGACCTGAAGCAGAAATTTAAGATGAAAATCAAAGTTGGTATAGTATTGCATTAATAATACTATTAAAATATTAACGTATATAATTATTTTTTTAATAATTAAATGTACGTATGAAATAAAAGAAAGTTTTGGGATTGGCACATCCAACTAGTTTTTTCTTTTTCATCGAAATTTCTCTTCTCTAGAGGTCATGAATTAACTTCAAAATCATAAAGATTTCCCCATTTCAAGTCCACGGATATGAAATAGTAAAATTTTCGTTTTGTTTTTTTCTTTAGGTTTCGATAGATAGATTTTTCGTTTTGTGAACGTGAAATTAAAAATTTAGTAAAACGGAAAATATTTTTCCCCCTTTTTTCTTTCAAAGCTTTAAGATCAGAAAATATGATACCGAAATAGTGATATTTTTACCTTATTTTTCTTGCTTTACCACATAATTTTAATCAACAGAAACTCTAGTATATTAGTCAGCTTGGAGTCGGAGTCGGAGTCGAAGACGTTAAAATTTCCGAAGTCGGAGTCGACCATTTTTTCCACCGACTCCGCATAGCCCTGGTTTTGACAGGGTTATCCAAGAGATTTTCATTCTTTTTGAATTTTTTGACGGTTCCCTATGGGATTTCGGGAAAAAATCTTCGCGAAAATATATGACCTGCACTATTTTATTTACTCACATGGAATTTCAGAATAATTCCTCATATGTATTTTTTAGATATTTAACAAAACATCTAAAATTGCAAGTGTTCGGTCATTTATGGCCATATAGTGTATACGTAGCTCGTCCAGAGAAAGCTTTTGCCTCCAAACTGATGATCCAATATTTCCTCCCCTGCGGTACACATTACACTCTTATTAATGTACTAAATTTCGAGGACATGTTTATAAACTGTCAGTAGATAGATAGCATAAGAAAGAGTTTTTTTTATTATTTGAAAGAAATTCAATACACAGCAAAGTAATTTGCAAGATAAGAAACGAAAGAGGCAATATTTGTAAATGATTGAGAGAGAAAATATGCAGCAGATGCCGACATCAGTATCCGCGGCTAGCGACCTGGGCGATTTTTTTTCTTTCAAAAAATAATTTCTATTAAGTAGGAAAAAAAAAAAAAAAGCATGCTTTCCCTGTTTTAGCATTTGGAACCAAGAACGGCCATGCACCTGAACTTACTCCTGTCTAAACCTGGCTCTAAACATATAAAAGTTTTTTTTTTTTTTTTTTTTTTTTTTTTAGTAAATTAGTAAATGCAAAAATATATTTTCCGGATTTTGTTATTCAGAATTTCAGGTGGTAAATATGATAAACATTTATTATTCGGAAATATTGATGGAAGTTTGCTGCTGTACACTGTAAAAAAAAAAGGGGTTGATCTACTAAAAAAATTTTAGTAATCCTTGTAATTACTAAAAAATTTTTAGTAATCTTACTCGGTTACAAGGAATCTGTAAGAATTACTAGAAAAAAGCTAGCAACGAATAAGAGTTAATAGTTTTACATTTTTAATAGCTATTACTAAAACTCACTTCGTGTGGCCGGCATAGCCTAGTGGTCATAGCACCGAACTCCAGGCTGAGAGTACCTGGGTTCGATGCTGGCCGGCACCAAATGTGCACCGAATGTATGCAATGTAATTACTTGTTTAAAAAAAAGGGATTATGAAAATCCTGCCGTAGATGTTACTATGGGTAATGATTTCTGAATTTTCCCTCCCCTTTAGAAACATGCCAAAATAGAGTAGGTAGGAATGTTTGGTGCTGCCATCTATTGCGGCTTTGACGAAAATCTTCCGTTTCAGAAGTCTGTCTTTTTACCCACTGGATGCGCTTGAAGGAGGCTCCTGCCCCTTGGGCACACGTAATGGTTACTAAAAATAATTTTGGAGCTATTACTAAAATTTGCTTGGTGGCTCATACTAAAAAGTTTTAACTTAGTTATACAAAAAATTCTTTTGTTCAGTTTACAAAAGAAATGTTTGTTTCACTTGCAAAAAAAAAAAAAAAAAAAATCTTGTAATCATTACTAAAAAATTCTGTGGAATGCAAATTTACTAAGAAATTTTTAGTAACCTCTTGAATTTTTTTTTTTACAGTGTAGTAATCACACCCTGCCTTGAGTATTAGTAGTCTTATATGTCACACACATGTTATACGTTAAACATATATTTCATTATGGTAGACAAAAATTCTCTTCGATAATTAAATTCTGCGTAAAAATAATTTGAATAGTAAAATTTGCATAAAGTAGTAAATTTACAATATATATATATATATATATATATATATATATATATATGTATATATTAATAGGGCGAGAGCAGGGTCAGACTAAGGCTGTGGGTGGGCGGGGGGAGGGAAGCCAGATGCCCCGCGATGGGGGGTTATGAGGAGGGGAGCCTCCCCTCCAGTATATCTGAACATGGAAAATTTGAGCTTTAACTTGGGAAATTCTAGATCTTTGACGGACTTTTTCTTGTTTAAAATAATAGAAATAGATGGATTTTTTACTGTTTTGCTGACTTCATTATGATCATTACAAATGACACATTGCGTATACCATTTTACTTGGAAAATAGAACAATTTCTTTCAAGTTGGGAACTTTTTTAATTATAAGTTGAGAAATTTTGAATTCCCCCCCCCCCCCCCCATCGAAAAATTATCTGTAGCTACGTCCCTGGGGCAAGCATAATTCTGGGGGCTCCTCGGTGCTGTTCCCATCTGTATACAGGGTGTCACAAAAAGATAGTCACAATTTTAAGAAAAAGTACTAGTAAGATAATTATAGGAAAACTAGTTGCATGTACCAATCCCAAAACTTTCTTCTATCTCATACATACATTTTAATATAAAAAAAATAGTTACTCATTTTAATGCTTTAATAATTTTAATTTTTGATTTTCATCTTAAATTTCTGCTTCAATCAATTAATCGGAGTAAAAACGAATTTCCGTCTCTGCACGAGCCGATGGACTATAGAATGATAAGCAGATTTTTTTTTCAAATTCAGGGAGGACCAACTTGCCTTACCAAAAAATAATCATATACAAAATGTTTAATTCAGTTCTAGAACTAACTTCATACATCTTTTATGTGGTGCAATATTGAAAATGGCATAAAATTCGGTATTGCAGCGCCCCCTTCCGGCGGATTTTTTTCAGATTCAGGGCGATCCAACTAGCAATAGCCATACACTTACACAAAAAATTTCGTTCAATTCGATGCATAACTTCATGTACTTTTGGTCGGTACAATATTGAAAATGGCACAAAAATCGCGATTGCAGCCCCCCCTTTCGACGGATTTTTTTCAAATTCAGGGAGGACCAACTAGCCATAGTCATACACATACACAAAAAATTTCGTTCAATTCGATGCATAACTTCATATACTTTTGGTCGGTACAATATTGAAAATGGCGATTGCAGCGCCCCCTTCCAGCGGATTTTTTTCAAATTCAAGGAGGACCAACTAGCCATAGTCATACTCATACACAAAAAATTTGGTTCAGTTCGATGCAAAACTTCATATACTTTTGGTCGGTACAATATTGAAAATCGCGCAAAAATGGCGATTGCAGCGCCCCCTTCCGGCGGATTTTTTTCAAATTCAAGGAGGACCAACTAGCCATAGTCATACTCATACACAAAAAATTTGGTTCAGTTCGATGCATAACTTATACTTTTGGTCGGTAAATTATTGAAAATGGCACAAAATCGCGATTGCAGTGCCCCCTTCCGGCGGATTTTTTTTCAAATTCAGGGAGGACCAATTAGCTATAGTCATACACATACACAAAAAAATTGGTTCAATTCGATGCATAACTTCATATACTTTTGGTCGGTACAATATTGAAAATGGCACAAAAGTCGCGATTGCAGCGCCCCCTTCCGGCGGAATATTTCAAAACTGAAAGAGGACCTGCTTGCCACAGCCAAAATCATTCACAAAAAATTTTATTCAATTCTATGCATAACTTCATACACTTTTTGATGGTAGAATGGCGACATACCGACACACGGACAGACAGACATTTTGTAAAAACACGTTTTTTGGAATCTCTGACCCCTAAAACGTGTAAATCCGTCAAAAACCGGAAGTCGAAAAAATTTCGATTACAATACTTTCTTCTATTGAAGATAGAAGAAAGTAAAAATTATACGCTGGTTAACAGAAGTATCCCTTTGCAAACTTTTTCTTTGCCTATTTACGTATGTTAAAAGATGGCTAAAAGAAAATGTCACAAATTGGTCATAATTAATAGTTTTAACTTGCCGCGCTACGAGGTAAACGCTAACAAAGCATTTCTTTTGAAAACAATAGAATACTAAATTCTTATAATAAAACTTTAATTATTAATTTTCTAATGTAGTTTGTTTTCCGCATAGATGAATAGGATACTGGAAGGAAAGAGAGGAAAGAGGACCATTCTCACCTTCCTAAATATTTGAAAATATATTAATTTTGATCCCTTTTGGCTAATTTTAATCATTTAGCACTTTTTAGTAAAAATCCTAATTACTCTCATGGGGAGTCTTCTAAAGAGATTCGGGGGGGGGGGGGTCCAGGGCCGTAGCTAGAAGTGTACGATAGGGGGGGGCTCAGGGGAATATAGGGGGAGCTTAGAGCCGTTCCTAGCAAAGGCGAGGCCGGGTGCGAGAACTTTTGCGAGGCCTTTTTCTTCTAGAGTCTCATATCGAATCAGGGCTGCAACTAGAGGGGTGCCAGGGGGTGATTGGCACAGCCCCCCATCCTAAAACATTTTGGGTCTTCTCTGGAAAAGATTTTAAAGTCATTAAAGGAATTTCTGTTCCAAAAATCTAAATGAAATTCTGTTAAAAAAATCGAATTTAGTTTTGAGGCCCATGTTTCGCAGAAGTACTAAATTGTAGCATTTGTACAAAAAGTACAAATTAGTGTGTTTCACTTGCACATCCTTTTTGCATATATGAAACTAAGAGGAGCATAATTTTGAACTAACTGAAAGTTTTTTTCGAACGTATTATTATATTCATTTTGCATGGTTAAAACATTTTTCAGTTTAAAGTTTAAGACGAAATTCCGTAATAAGACAGGTTACGTTTCACAAGTTTACTGAATTTTAATTTTATCGCCTAGAAATATACATACTATTGTTTAAAAAAAATAAATTTTAAAATTTAATTGAAGAATAATGGCGTAAAAAATATACGTAATTTTTACAAAAATTATTTGTCCGATCGAAATTTTACTGCTTTTTTGCACGGACCAATCATTTTTATACACATTGGGTCGGGATCGGTCATGAAAATTTCGGCCCGTGCAGACCTTTGGAAGAATGAAGTCCAGAATCGTTTTGACCTAGAGAAAAGAAGTCCTGGGTTATCATAAAAAATCAAGAGCAGGATCTAATCCGAACCTCCAAAATAAGTAAGGTCCGGATCCGTCCGAGTTTCATGACTGAAAATTAGCCCAGTACCTACTGGGCCATAGGCGTAACTAGCGGGGGAGCCGGGTGGGCCGGGCCCACCCCAGACAATCCAGGGCCCCCCCCTAGAACTTTAAACTCTTGTGGTAATGTTAGAACGTAAAAATTTTATTTTTTCGAGAAATTACACATGTCTCGGAGTGGGACGCTAAACTGGCAATTTTTTGCATTTGTCTTAGGTCTATATTTTTCAGATTTAGTCTGTTTTCTCGTTTTTTTTACAATTATTTCTTACTCATCGATCATCCCCAACAACACATGGCAACAGTATCAGCTTTTAACGAAAACCGGTCACTCCTTTTGAAAGAGGACTGCTTTCATTTGTACTATTTGAAATCAACCGAAGTCTAAAAGAAATGGTCATTTCCTGTCACTGTCTCGGGTTTTTCAATACTGCACCATTGGGGGGGGGGGGGGTCTTAATTAGTTACATCTGTTTCTTGCTCTTTTTTTGGAAACGGGGCTGAACTCTCAAATTCCAGGAAAAACACAAAAACACATGCTCGCATGCTTCTGTTGTGCTAAGGTATTTTTTTTTCTTTTATTGTGCGTTTCGATATGACTGATATTAATCCTCTTCAGAGAAGAAAATTATGAAAAAGATGGATGTATGAAATCATTTTTTAAATTTTCGAATTCCTTCAAGTATTCATTAAATCCAGGTATGTTTGAAAAGTATATAATTTATTTATATTTAGGTTTCTGAAAGATATTAACTTAAACGTTACAGTTTTCGTACATTATCCTTTTGTTAAATTTATTCTCAAATCCAAAGGAACTACTTTCAAACAATTTTTAGATGCGTTCGTAATTATGTAAATACGTAGCACTTATAGTTGTCGTTCAGTCTGTTTGTCCATCCGTCCGCATATAACAACGCAAAAACGACCCAACCAAATCGTTTGAAATTTAAAATGTATAAGTATTCAAATCGGATGCATAGATCAATTACAGGGACAATCAAAAGTATTCCGTTACATTACGGTCACTGGGGAAAGAAGTTTCAAATGCATTTTAATCGTTTGAAATTTAAAATATATAATTATTACATAATTTTGTCGAGTCATTTCAAATTTTATGAAAATCGGATGGATAGATTAATTACAGATACAATCAAAAGTATTCCGTTACATTACGGTCAATAGGGAAAAGTTTCGAATGCATTTTAATGATGTTATAAAATTGGTATGCATCTGTGAAGTATATATTATAATATAAATTTTGCATAATCTGCGGCCCAAAGAACATTTGATATTGATTTACAAGACCAGACAAAAGTATTCTATTACATAATGGTATAGGGAGAACATTGTTTGGTGCATATTTTAATTGTAATTAACTATTTTAAATTTTATGAGATTGTTGTATGTTGCTGAAGAGTGTTACAAGTTATTTTCTGTATAAAAGAAAGCAGATAGTATTTACAGGGACACACAAAAGATTTTGGCTGTTATACTGTATCCGAAATACTGTGTACTATTACATCAAGATCAGAATAATTTAAGTTTGTCCCTAATTATATAAATAACTAGCACTTATATTCGTCGTTCAGTCTGTCAGTTCATCCATCTTTACAATCTATGGTACAAAAAATATTTATTATTAATTTACACGGCCACTCAATATATTTACATAATGATATACGAGGATTTATTGTTTGGAGTGTGTTTTAATTATATTCAACTATTTCACTTTTATGAATATGGTATACGTTGATTAGGTGTAATAAAAGTTGTATATCCATGTATATTTACAAAAGAACAACAACAACAAAAAAAAAAGCTGCAATTGACCTCAAGGAACTAGAAAATGATTTCAGTGGTCTAGTAGCAATGAGCTGAGGGGTGGGATTGTTGAGCGTAGAGAGGGAAGGAAGGTAGTTGGAAGAGAGACATTTGCTGGTAATGTACTAGAGAGTACATAGATGTAAGGTGGCTTAGACGTGCTAAGCGAAATGTAATATTGGAGTGTGGCTCCTATGTAGTTGTAATGTCGTTTTATATATGTTTTTTATTAATTGATCTATAGTTCTAATAAAGAACTTGAGGAACTAAAAATGTGTTATTGATGAACCTAACAAATAAACCAACTGAATAAAGAGAAACTGGAGACACGACACCACAATACTATATGTAAGCCTTGTCAGAAAGAACCTATATCCAAAATTTGACACACGTTGGATAATTCTGCTTAAAAACCCATTCATCTTATTTAGAACGGAGGGGGGGGTGGGGTAATCGTCCTTTCCCAAAACTAATCAAACAAGCGTCTTTTCAGTATGAATATATATCCAAAAATTGAACCAAAACAGTTAATTTAGCATGAAAAACCCATTTACCTAAATTAAGAGCCTCCCCCACCCCCCTTTCATACTTAACCAATAAATCCCCAAAATCAATTCCTTGTCACTCTTTTTTTCCGGTAACTTTTTTTCATTGTCCCTTTTTTTCCGGTAACATTTTTCCCGTGTCAACTTTTTTTTTTCGCTTTTTTAGTTTATGTAATTTTTTCCGCTAACTTTTTTTCCTAGATTCAGGATTAAAAAGCTATGTAAGTGAAAAATGTTCTTCATTCTTTGATAAGATCTTTCAAAAGACGATTCTCACAGTGGATGATTTGATACGAATTTGCGACATGGTAGTGACAAAAAGGAGGAAAAATGTTTGTCATGCGATCAAAATTCCTTATAACTCATTAACTAATTTATATATTTATTTTTAAAAAATGGCGATTGTGTTGTTTATAAGTAACTCTATCTCCCCCAGCCACTGTTTTGTATCGAAAACTTGATGTATAAAGCCACTATTAGATTCAACAACATTTCGAAAGATTTTTGAACTAACACTTGATTTCCTCCAACTTTTTGCGAAATATCCTCACAACACCCAGTGTGATAGCAAACAGCAATGTCCCCCAACTTTTTCTGCAGTTCCAAAAATAAATCTCCGCTAGCCGAGGCTTTTCATCGTGCATCGAGCATTTCAACGAATCAGAGATAAGCGATTGATAGGAATAGGCAATAAATATTAACGGCTGTTAGTAATAGTTTTGGTTTTCCTGCTATTCCTCCAACTTTTTGCAAATAATTGTAACCTTTTTCTCTCTTTGAACGGGGAAAAGTTGGGGTTAAAATCGGCTGAAAAGTTTGTTGCTCGTAAAGTTTATGAATCTGATAGCAGCTAAAGACAGAAGAAAGTTTCACCCAATTAGTTTCTTTGATAGATTACACATTTTCAGGAATCTATTCACAAGTGAGCTTTCGTTTGAGTATTATCAGTTCTAACAAAACTATTTTTACTTTTTTCTATCTTTACGGAAGAAAATATTGGATTCGGGAAAATTTTCGAATTCCGGTTTTTGGAGGATTTACCCGTTTTAGGGATCAGAGATTCCTAGTTTTTAGTAAGAACAAATTTTTACAAAATGTCTGTTTGTGTATATGTGAATCAGACTCTGTCTCTATGTGACATAAATTTTGTGGACGCTCTATCTCAAAAACTAATGCACGGAATGTAATAAAAATTTATATTCAGGTAGTCCCTAAAACAAATTGATACTGATTAGTTTTTGTTGCAAATCACTCAACAGATGGCGCTTCTACGCTGCTTTTTTTTACGATTAACGTAACAGCTATATCTGAAGAACTAAGGCACGGATATCAATCAAACTTCAGATCAGTCAGTACTTAACATGAATTGATATTGTATTCGTTTCAGTGTAAATCGCTCAACAGAAGGCGCTGGTATGCTAAATTTTTCACGATTTTTGCAATAGCTCTATCTCAAGAACTATCGTACGGAATTTAATTAAAAATTATAATCAGGTAGTTCTTGATATAGATTTATACTGATTAGTTTTTGGTGCAAATCGCTCGACAGGTGCGCTGCTATGGTACATTTTTTACGATTTACGCAACAGCTATATATCTATAACTAATACACGGATTTCCTTTAAACTTCAGATTCAGTTAGTTCTCAACATGAATGATGTTGTTTGCATTTTGGTGTAAATTGCTCAACAGGTGGCACTGCTTTGTTGCATTTTTCACGATTTGCGCAATAGCTCTATCTCAGGTTCTCAGGTGCACGAATTTTTATCAAATTTTAGATTCAGTAAATCCGTGAAATGAACTAGTTTTGTTCATGTTTTGTTGTCAATCTCCCTATATGTGGCGCTGCAATGTTGAATTTTTCTCAATTCCTGCAATAGCTCTATTTTAAGTACTAATCAGTGAGCTTCACCAAACTTCACATTCAGGTATAGCTTGATAAATATTGTTGCTGTTTATGTTTTGGTATGAATCGCTCAACAGGTGGCACTTTTATGTTGCATTTTTTCATATTTCAGCAATAGTCTTATTTTAAGAACTAATGCAAGGCATTTCATGTCTTTAAAATCTTCACAATGATCATAAATTACCATTTAATTTTGGCACTGAGGTAGCAAACTTTGACGCATTAAGGGTGTATTCGAAAAAATGTTTTTTCTCTCTCAGCAGCTCAAAATTTTCCTATACATTTTCAGATTCATTTGTAAAAGTAAAAACATGAAACTTGCTAAGATAATTTTTGAAGATATGTTATAAGATGCCGTATGACTTCATTTTTATCTGAATTTATTAGAATTTGATTTATCGACAATTATTTTCTCAGCATGACTTTTTTTTCGTTCCCAGATCTCTCGCTTTGGAAAATTCGGTTCAAAAGACGAACTTTGATTGTATTTTTTAAAAATATTTTCTGCATTTATCAAAAAATCGCAGTCGTGGGACCTAATATAGTTTCTAAATAAGAGAATTTCCCAGTTTAGTGCGTTTGAGAGCAAAAGTGAATCTTAAAATAAATCAGAAAAAGAAAATTTTGGGATTGCCACATTCGACTAGTTACTAATACTATTACTGTTTGGAAATTATCAAACAGTTTACTATAAAACAACATTGTCACACTATTATTGTTTTCCAAACAATAATAGTTTTTACAATTATTGTTTTAAAATTATCAAATAGATGGGGCCGTGCCGTGCCCCCCCCTAGAGAAATTCTGTAGTTACGCCTATGTACTGGGCACGGTATACCGGTATATACACGGTGTACCCAAGGGCGGATCCAGCTCTTCATTTAGAAAGGGGTCATGGTATCTTTTATTAGAGAGGCGGGGGGGGGGGGGTCACATCACTTAATAAACAATTTTTATATTGAAGGCGATTACCATATCCAAAATTGCTACTTTTCTGATACTATGGGAAAGTTGTTTTCATTTGTAAATACTAAAAAATTGCGTTAATAATCGAAAAAATATACAATTTACACATTTTATTAAATACCAAGAAATTGAAGAATTTCCCATTTTCTATATAAACAAAGAATCGTTCAGCAATCCAGCATTTAACAGCGTTGAGTTCAGGGTATGGTCCGAAGGGGGGGGGGAGACCATTCCCCCAGAGCCGTAGCTAAGGGGGCGCTATGTGCGGCTCAGCCCCCCCCCCCCAAATATTTTGAGCGTCCCCGGAAAAAGTTCCAAGGTCTCTAAATGTTCCGAAAATTCAAATGAAATTCTGTTCAAAAATTTAATTATATGCAAAAATTGTGCAAAACTTTCACAGTTTTGCAGAGTTACTAAAATAAGTGTTGTATCTAAAATAAGTGTTTCAACATTCCCTTATCCTATTTATACATATGAAGCTAACATGATGTTAATTTTGCACCCGTTATACACACAAAATTTTCATCATCCTATACTTCTCTTAGAATAAAATGAAATTATTACAACAGTTTAATGAGAAACATAATACCAACAATGTGAATATGCACTAATTTATCTTTCTGCGTCAGAGAGAGAGAAAAAAAAGTATGCCCCCCCCCCTATATTCTCTTGAGGAAAACTTGAGATTTTGGTATTTCAATGGACAAAAAGTGCAATTTCGCCCGCGGAACTCTACAATGTCAACCCTCCTGTAGCCACAGAAACCCCGCCCGGAGAAAAGTGTCTGAATTCAACACTGGCATTTAAAACCAATTTTTAGACTTGACACGAAAATGCCGTCATCGGGGAGTCATTGGTTGTCGCGATCTCAAATTCAGTTTGAAACTCCATATTTTAAGTAAATTTCACGAAAGATTCTTTATCTTTATCGAGAAATGAAAAACACTAATTAAAACCATTTGTTCTGAAAGTCCACTTGCAAATGTCTCAAATCTGAGATTCTGAGACTGAGAATGATTTCCTGGAGATATCAGAAATTATTTGCTTTGGATTTAAGTAGAGCTTTAGAGAGTCAGAAAGATTATCATTGTTGAGTAAGGGGTAAATTTGAAAGAATATAATATATATTTCGTTTTCAAGGGGGGAGGGGAGGAGCCATGACCCTCGTGACCTTACCCCTTGGATCCGCCATTGGGTATAATCGTGCATATCGTTACTTGGTGCTACAGAATGTGTTAAATCTTGTAAAATCAGATACCACAAAAACAAGGAAAATGACTGGAGTTTGTAGATTTTTTTGCGCTTTTTGGAAATCTAAGGTCTGCGCCCTGTTTTCTGGCCCAGTTCGACCCTGATCAAGTATGCATGAATACTTGCTGACCCTCGCTTTTTTAAATAAAAAAATATGTACTACTTTGAGGCAGAAAATATATTTAATTAAATATGTTTTGCTTCTATATAGTATTTACTTAGAATTCCTTTTATTTCATTAATTAAAAAACAAAATTTCTGATTTGTTAAAAGATTTTTTTTCCTTTCTTACTCTGTTTTTTATTTTTTATTTTAAGGAAGTTTGTCTTTTTCATATATCCCTCGTACGCATCGCTTTTGTTTACGATTATCATAGGAGAACATATGGATAAGATAACTGCTTGCTGTGATGGTTACGGACGATTTCTTAATAGAGATCTGACCGCGGGCCGGGTTCTGCCGATTTCCATTAATGCATTCGGGCCTGGCCGGGCCTTAATTTTTTCCCTGGAGTACCGGGCCGGGCCTAATGTATTTTTTCCGTACGAAGCCGAGACTGATTTTATTCTTCTTAGTCTTCACGGACCAAAAAATTCAGTTCCTGTTGAATCATCCCGTATGAAAATCCTTTTTTCGACGTGGACAAGTCTGTTCATAAATCAGTAAAATTTGGCTTAGTCCAAAATTTTTTGTAAAAAACGCAAATACTTTTAAGTAGTCATTATTCTACAATTAAACATTATATATATATATATATATAATGTAATAATATATAATATAAAAAAACACTACACACAAGAAAAAAAAAGCATGATTATGACAGAATTTTTTTTTAAACCAAAAATTGCAAATTTCTTTTAAACTATTCATTTTTCTATGCAAAATGAATACAACAATACGCAAGAAAGAAATATATTAAACATTTACATATGCTAAGAAGGGAACGTATTTTTTTTCTTTCCAATGCGATTTCGTCTTAAAAGATTTTACTTTTACATGTACCATTTTTTAGATTTTTATGTCTCCATTATATAGAATATGGATTAATAATACTAATGATAACTGAAACATTTACATACAACAAACAAAGGTTCATTTAAAAGCGTAAATATCGCAACCTACGGCACTTCTGCATAAATGGAGATTATAAACATGAAAAAAAAAAAAAAAAAAAAAAAAAAAGACTAAGATAAGTTTTTTTGATCTGAAATCTTCCGTAAGAGTAAAGATCAATGTTCTGTAGAAATTCACTCGGGCCGAGCTGGGTTCAGGGCGAATTTTTAACTTTTTTTGCGGCCGGGCCAATATTTTTTTCGTTCGGACCGGGCCTGGAAATTTCGGCCCGTGCAGACCTCTACACTTCTTAATCCTTTCCTGAGAGAAGTAAATTTGTTTGAATTGAAATAATCAACTTACACCAGAATTTATAAACGAATTTATTAGAAAATATGAACTTGCTTATTTTTAAGTATGGTACATAAGGAAAATTGTAATTAAATGTTCTTGGTACCAGTAAAATTAAAGCGCCGGAAAGGGTTAAATGACCCTCCTCACAGACGCGCGCTGCTCTGCTCCAATTCCAGTAGCGATTTTTTTTGTTTATTTTTTGTACCGCCAATTGCTGGCCGCTGGCTATGTTGTTAATCGTTCTAGAAATTATTTCGCTGAGTTCTATGAAAGTAAGTTTCGAATTAAAACATCAGTAATTGTATTTGTAAGTATTTTGATTTTTATTCAAACACGTATGCTCTATTATTTAAGAAACTTTTAATTAAGTTCTTCTCTTAGTTGAACACTATTTCTTTGATTGCAAATGAAAGCTTTCTCGCTACATATTTGCGTTACATACATATTTCGAATTTAAGATTTAAAAACTAGTTTCCGAAAGAATTTTATTCATCTATTAACAAATTTCCTTTCAGTGTCAGACATTACTAGTCTCATGTATTAAAAGAGTTTATTCTGCTGACTTTTATTTCCTGTTCCACATTTGTTTACATTACACGTGTTAGCAAAGCGATAAAGGTCTTGACACTTGTTGGAATATATACTTTTTCATATCTCCCTGTTAATTGAAAATCAGGTAATTTTATGTTTGGATACGTGTTTTATTCTTATGTAGGATTGATGTGCACGAATACTATAACTGTATCAATTTATGTTAATAAGTAATTTGATTAATTCTAATTTAGCCTTTATTTAGGAATTGAAACACAAGCAACTTTCCGCAATAATGTGCCATATGTTTTGAGTTTTAATTATTTTGTAACATTTGTAATTGTACTAATAACAAGATAATATCCTATAATAAAGGTTGCGTGCAATAAAGATTAAAAAAAAAATAATAATAGAATTTTTTGTAACAAATTGCAAAAATGTTTTTCTTAAAAATCGTTTAATTCGAAATTCGAAAACAGCAGTTTTACAGAATTCGGAGATTTATAAATTCTTACATATTTTTTGAACCATTGAGATAAATTAAATTTTTTTTAAAATATCTGAAATCTACGCATTTATTTCTCGGAGATAACATAATTTTGGTGGATCTATCTATTTAAATTGAGTATTTTAAAAAATACTAAAATTTGAAATATTAGTCAAAATTCCAGTTTTTGAAAAATCATATTTCATGAAGAGAGAGGTAACAGTATGCATCTTTTATACAGTGTTATTACTACTGAATATGGCCAGATAAAGAAAAAAAAAAGAAAATAGATTTTCTCCTATCCCATCTCAATTATAACAATTTAAGTGTGGAAAATTTTCAAAAATCAACATTCTGACATTGTAACACAAAAGAAAGAAGTCGCTTTCGTATATACTTTTGGCAAAGAGGAATCTTTTTGCCAAAGTTATATTTAACAATGTGCTTTATATACTGATTATTTTAGGTAATATGTGTGATTTTTCTCTGATGGTCTATTGAATACAGAGCCTTGAAATTTCTGAAATGGCACAAATAAAAAAACAAACATTTTATTGAATAATTTTTCTGTGTTACAAAAATATTTCTGAAATTCATTGTATTTTTAATTTATTTAATTAATAAACAGTTTCTTATTTCCAAAAGTCCTTTTTATTTGTGGGTGGCCTTCATTTCATCAATTTCAAGACCCCATATCTCATAGACTAGTTGGAAAAACAGAAAATGACCTACAGATTCTGGAAATGATTTAATGATTGCAGATAGTGCATTAAAAATTTCTTTCTTGTCAAAACATGCATAAATACTTCTCCCTTTTTGAGTTACAAGATGAAAAAAAAAAAAAAAAAATACTGATTTTTGAATATTTAAATTTATAAATCTGCTGGGGAAAAAAAAAAGTTTTTTTGTGGACTCTTTTCTGCATTAAAAATTTCTTCCTTGTCAAAACATGCATGAATACTTCTCCCTTTTTGAGTTACAAGATGAAAAAAAAAAAAAATACTGATTTTTAAACATTTAAATTTATAAATCTGCTGGGGGGGAAAAAGTTTTTTTCTGGACTCGTTTGAAGCTAGTATGTAATATGTAGTTAGTAATTAAAGTTTGCGAAAATTTTGTGGAATGACCCTATACACATATTCTTACTTTCTTTGTTAATCTGTTTACAATTTCATTTTTTATTTGTTTGAACTTTTGCATTATAATGATTTTTGGGATGTGCAAAGGTACAACACATCTTGCACTTCATTTTTAAAGATTTGTAATTTTTATATCCAATTTGTCATTTTCTGTGCATCAATCATAAGCATTTTAGAATTTAATCTATAATGCCAATGTTTGCAGCGCTTGTGAAGCTTTTAGAAATGAATAAAATCTAAGATTTCACTTAAACATTAATCAAAATTTTTAGAATGGTGTAAATATCATATTGTTTGAATTTTATTTTTTAAGATTCAATTAATTTAATCACATTTGTTTAAAAAAATTAATATTAAATGTATAGAACCAAAGGAATGAAATATCATAATTAAGGTACAACCGAAACAGATTTTTAAGACCAAAACTGAATTTTGGTAACTCTTATTTTCAAACAAAAATGAACATGTTAATTTTTTATTTTAAATTTATTAATACATACATAAATATGCATAATTATTTATTATATGTGTATCAAAGCATATTTCAAGCAAATATGTATCAGGGGTCGATGCAGGTTTTTACTTTCTTCTATCTTTACAAGAAGAAAGTATTGGATTCATGAAAATTTTCGACTTCCGGTTTTCGACGGATTTATACATTTTAGAAGGTCCTGAACACGTTTTGACTATTTTTAGAAAATGTCTGTCTGTGAGTCTGTCCGTCTGTCTGTCTGTCTGTCTGTGTGTCTGTCTGTATGTGACAAAAAATTTGTGGGCGCTCTATCTCAAGAACTAATGCTCGAAATTTAATAAAATTTTATATTCAGTTAGACCTTGATATGAATTAGTGCCTATTGGTTTTTGGTGAAAATTGGCCTGCAGGTGGCGCTGCTATACTACGTTTTTCATGATTTTCAAGATTGCTATATCTCAAGAACTAATGCACAAAATTTCACCAAACTTCAGATTCTCTGACCCCTTGATATATATAGACGCTGATTAACTTTTGGTGTAAATTGGCCAGCAGGTGGCGCTGCTATGCTACGTTTTTCATGATTTTCATGATAGCTGTATCTCAAGAAATAATGCACAGAATTTCACCAAACTTCAGATTCCGCGATACCTTGAGATACATAGCCGCTCATAAGGTTTTGGTGTGAACTGCCCTTTAGGTGGCGCTGCTATGCTACATTTTGCATGATTTTTGCGATAGCTATATCTCAAGAACTAATGCAGAGAACTTCATCAAATTTTAGATTCTATTACACTAGAATATATAACATAATTAGACGCTGATTACATTTTGGTATTAACCTTGCAACAGGTGGTGCAGCTATGCTGCATTTTGAACGATTTTTTTTCGATAGCTATATCTCAACAACCAACGTACAGAATTTCATCAAACTTCAGATTTTGTTACAAAATGAAATATAACATAATTACACGATGATTACGTTTCGTTATATATCCTTCAACTGGTGGTACTGCTGTGCTATATTTTATACGGTTTTTTTAAACTAGCTATATCTCAAGAACTAATGCACAGAATTTCCTCAAACTTCAGATTCTTTTACACCATAACATAATTAGACGCTTTTTTACGTTTTGGCATAAATTGTCCAAGATATGGTGTTGCTGTGCTACTTTTGCAAATTTTTTGTTATAACTATATCTCAAGAACTAATGGACGAAATACCATCAAATTTCAGATTCTGTTAGGTCTTGACATAAATAGATGCTTATTAGGTTTTAGCATAAATTACCCAACATGAGGCACTACTAAGCTCATTTTCTTAGAATATTAATTAAATTTTGCGTTTTAGGCTTTTCGGATACCAGAATCTCATTAGGCTAGGTCAAATGTTCGAAGAAATTTGATAGTGGGTAACTTTGGGGTCACCACTTTTTTTTTAAATATTAAAATGTACTTATGAGATAGAAGAAAGTTTTGGGATTGACACATCCAACTAGTTTTTCTTGGGGCCCATTTTGTGAAAAGTAGCAGTTATTTTTGTGAATTTTATTATATTTTTGTGAAAAACAACATTTTGTGACGACAGCTGAAATCTAGTGACTCAAGTTCGAACCAAGTATTTGTTAACAAAAACTAACTTCTTTAAACACTTTTCTAAAGTTTTTGTTTCATAATAACTGATTTTATGTACAAACTACACATTTTAAAATCTAACAAAATAATAAAAATAAGTTTTTGTGGAAAAGAATTATTTGAAGGGGACTATTTCATTAAATTTATTTTTGTGAAGGGGCCCATTTTAATAAATTTATTTTTGTGAAGGGGCCCATTTTAATAAATTTATTTTTGTGAAGGGGCCCTTAAATAGGCCCCAAATTTTGTCTGGATCAACCCCTGTGTATGAGTGCACATAAACTTCAAATAAATAAAAAAAAATAATAATAACACAACTTTTATATTTTAATACTTTATGAAAGCATTTATCAATAATTACAATGTAATTAATAATGGAGAACAGATTTATTAATGAATATTTAATTATTTAAGTCTTCTCATTGAAATTTAAAAAAAAATTAAAATTAGTAAACTAGCATTATAAATTGTAGTAAAAAATATTTTTTTTATAATTTATAGTTATTAAATTATTAGTTTAGTAGAGATTTAAATATAGGTAAGATATATAAAATAAATATTTACTTACTCCCTCACAACAAACTTTGCAGGGCCGTAACTATAAACTTGGGGGCCCCGGGGCAAAACCTCCGGGGGCCCCCCCCCCCAGGCAGGGCAAATTGAAACTTTGCCCCGGGCATAGTTTCTTTTCTCGCACACCGTTGTTTAAATGTACATAGTATGATAAGCCCAAAAATGACCAAAAAATGTAGAAATGGACAACTCTACTCGGCAGGCACTTGGCGGCGACGCCATTTTTGCCGATCCCACTGAAGTTAGCATCGGGAAGAAAATACGGACTTCTGATTGGTTGAATACTTTAAAGAGCATTTTATTTACCGTAATTTTGGGTGTATAAACCGCAGATCAAACAATTCTTTTTCGACCAAGAATTTTTTAAGAAATAAATATAACTAGTTAGATCACCATAAATATTTGTCTTTAATCACTAAGTAAGATTTCTGGGTCCAAAAAGAATTTTTTGATCCGCGGCTTATACACCCGAAATTACGGTAGGTTCATTTTTGAGTATATGCAACTTAATCATGCGTTTCTGTTTAACCCTTTAACGTTCAGAGCATTTTAAATGCTAAGCTATCGAAATAAATGATTGACACCGGTAACTGCGTACAAATATTTTTGTAAATAAGAAAAAGTGATCTTTCACATGTATAATAAAATGAATTTTTCATTATTAAAATTCCGGTGTCGTTGTTGCATATCGGAATTAAAATTTTGTGGTTTCATAGCGAAACCAATGAACGTTAAAGGGTTGAAAACCTTTTGAAAGATGGATTGTGATAATTTTTTTTTCGATTTTATATATTTATTAATAGACTAGTTGACCCATCCGGCATTGCCCGGGACACGTTATGATAACCTTAAGCAAACAATTAACACTTTAAGATCTACAATTAGTCAAAATTAAGCATAGGATATGAATTATTCGTTAAATAATATTTTAAAGAAATGCATAAAAAATGAGTAAATGCTTTAAAAAAGGCCTTTGGACCTCGATAAAAACATCAGGATGTAGGTCCTGAAATAAGAGTCCAAAATTCAACTTTAAATTTATGCATTGAGAAGATTTGATAATAAGTGGGTGAAATATGCATGGAGAACAAAAATTTCAAGGTGCCTGAGCCGAGACCATAGGGAGTCTCAGGCTTTTAAATGGAATGTAAGAACATGGGAATAACTAAATTAAAAAATAGTTCCAAAAATGAAGATTGGATTAAGAGAGGTACAAAGCTTTTGGTAGGTTTATGGTACAAAATCTTCAAGGGGCCAGGAACTTATTTCACATGTAATTGGGTATAAAATATTTTTTGTAGTTATTAAAGTAATGGGAGGATGCTAAAGCAATGTGAAAGAAAATTGCAAGCAATCCGGATCATTTTTAAAGAAATTGCACCAACGGCCCCAAGAACGCGATTAATATTCAAAATTGGTGGTAGCTAGACTATGGCGGTTTCTTAGTAGCTGATGGATTTAAGAAGTTGTTTAAAAAAAACGAGTTAATTGAACCATTTTAAAGGGATTTATCATAAGGGCCCAAAAAGGACAACTGACAGTTAAAAAGAGGGCCCTAACAGGAAAACATGTTAAAATATCTTAGTACTTAGCTCTTTAGATCTACAATTAGTCAAAATTAATCATAGGGTATGAATTATTCATTTTAATAATATTTTATCGAAATGCACAAATTGATTCGGAAAATGTTTAAAAAAAAGGGTCCTAGCCGCGGATGAAAATATGAGAATCTTGTCCCTGAAAGAAGAGTCCAAGACTCAAACTTAATAATTTTGCACTGAGAAGGGGATAAATTTAAAGAGTGAACTATGTTTGCCTCACAAAATGTTCAGGGGCCTTAGACTGAGCACTATGATTTCACAGGAGGCCAAAGTGTCTTATATGAAATGTCAAAACATTAAAATATCCAAATGAATAAAGAATCCTAAAAATGAAGATCAGATTAAAAGGAAACAATTTATTAACAATTTATTATTACAAAAACTTCAACGGGCCCCGAGGGGCCAGGTATTTATTTTGCATGTAGTTGGGTAAGATATTTTTTGTAGTTATTAAAATGATGGAAAGACGCTATAACTATGTTAAATAAAATTGAAAGAAATTTGGTTCATGTTTAAAGAAGCTGCATCAAGGGCCTCAAGAAAGCAATTGACAAACAAAATTATTGGTAGCTGAAGTTTGAGAAATTCTTTTGCCGTTCATGTAATAGGTAGAGAGAGGACATAAAAAATTGATAGAAAAAAAAGCTAGTGAATTGGATCATTTTTAAGGGGGCTATAATATGGGGCCCTGTAGGGACCAACTGACAGTTAAAACCAGGGCCCTAATATGAAACCATGTTAAAATATTTTAGTACATAACGCTTTAGACCTTTAATTAGTCAAAATTAAGCATAGAGTATGAATTATTTGCAAGAATAATATTTTTTAAAAATGCACCAATTGTTTGGGTAAGAGTTAAAAAAAAGGGCCCCAGGGCCCGAATAAAAATATCAGGGTGTTGGTCCTGACATAAGAGTCCAAGATTCAGCTTTAAAAATTTGCACTAAGAAGGTGAGAAATTTAGGGAGTGAAAAATGTTTAGCGTACAAAAAGATCAAGGAGCCCTGGATCGGCCCTATGATTATCTAGGGGGCCTCAGTGTCTTATATGGAATGTAAAAATTTGAAAATATCTAAATGAAACAGGTATCCCAAAAATGAAGATCGAAATTAATGGAAGCAATTTATTAACAATTTACTATCACAAAGACTAAAAGGGGCCCTAAAACGGGCCCCAAGAGTCCAAGGTCATAACTGAATAGTAAAAAGGTGAAAATATCTAAAAGGAGAAAGGTACCTCAAAACAGAAAAGATTAGATAAAAAGGAGTCGAGCTATTAACAATTTGGCGCATAAAAATTGTACGGGGCCCAGGGCCCTGGCCCTTAAAATATTAAAAGTCTGAGCCTCAGGTGCATCAGGACCTGTCTTGGACTATCTTTCCCCTAAAATTTCAGACTTCTATGTGCGGTAGATTTTGCTAACCATCGCAGTCACACACTCACACACACATACGCAGACATACACAAACAGAGCGTTTTGTTAACTTATTAGTATAGATAAGAAGAATGATTTTTTAGAATTTTTTAGATGCTTTTTATATTATTCAGTCGATTAGAAGTCCATATTTTCTTCCTTATACTAGCTTCGTTGGGATCAGCAAACATACTGGCGCGACATGACACATTCCACTCGACATTCTGCTGTCTGCTGTAGAACTCCTTTTGCATGCGAAGCGTAAGGAGTGTATTGACAGACAAGCGAAAACATCTATTCTAGCACTTTGATTTTTTTTTTATTACTAACTTTTAGATATGTGCTGGGTATTTTATAGGAACTTAGACTAGAAACTAAAATCAATAGTTTTTTTAACCATCAGTTTGGGGCCCCTCAGGCTTGGGGGCCCCGGCGGTAGTTACGGCCCTGAAACTTTGACACCCTCTTGCAGTGTTCTCGCTGACATTTGACCAACGTTAGTAATTTGGCTAATTAAAAATAAAAAACATTCGCCAAATAAAAAAAGTATTAACAAAAGAGATTCAAAGTGTAGCATACACACACACACCAAAAAAAAAAATATATATTTAATCATTTAATGTGCTTTCTTTTTTACGACATGTTCTAAAATAATCTAAATTTTTATAATTGCGACAGCGATTGTTATTAATCTAATTTCAATTGTACGCTACAAATATTAAAAATATGTATATATTAGCCCTTTCCGGCACAGTGTTACCGGTCTGGACACACCTAATTTTAATTCCAAACTTGCAACTGGCACCAGTAATATTTTAGTAAAATCTTGCTTTTACAATAAAAGCTTAAATTAAGGAGTTCATGATTTCTTAAAAAGTCCTATGTTAATTCCGGTGTCAGTCGATTATATTTCATTTTACTAACATAATTTGTCTGCGCCAGAAAGGGTTAATATATATGCATATGTTTGAAGAAAGAAAAAGGAAAGACAGCGAAAGCAAAAATTGAACACTAGCAATTTGGTGAATCTAATCGCTTGTTTACTCGCCAAATGAAGAACTTAGCCGCAATTTGGCGCAATGGCGAGCGACAGCGAGAACACTGCCCTCTTGCTTCCCTACTAAGTTTTAACTTTAAAATTACTTGCTAAATTTTAAATTATGTTTTGATGTATAATCCTCCCCATTTAATCAGGGGGGAGATCATTTGACCACTTAATCAGGTAACAGATAATCGAATATCCTGCTAATTCGAATAGAACTCTCCGGTACCAAATTTATTGTAATTGGATCTATGTTATTTTTCCCTGCTTAAACCAAATAAATTTCGCAAACCTCCCCGCTTATTCGAATACCATCTGGGTGATCTATGTTTGAAAACAGGCGCAAAAAACACATTTCATCTCGAATTTTTCTTCACCTTTTGTCATTTTCGGCTCATTTACACTGAAGACAAATTATTGGTTCTTCCTGCAACAATTTCGGCCGACAGGTGTGTAATGGACAGGTCAAATGATCTCGCCTCTTTTTTCTGTGAATGAGTAAAATAAGTTGGCCAATGTGGATTATTTTTGCTTATTGTAAGTTTAGTCACGTTTCTGTTAGGAAAAAGGTGTTGCTATGAATTTTAAATGGAAAGCTTTAAACTTTTCTGAAAAACTACAGTTTTTGAAGCATTAAATAAGAAAACAGAAGTCCAGGTTGCAGAAGTAAGTTTCTAATATAAACACAATGCCAAAAAAATCCCAAAAGTTTGTATTTATGTCAGCCAATTATCTACACTGTGGGATATAGGCCCTAAAGGGTAGGGTGTCCCTGTGGGGGTCTTTCTAAGGGAATTTAACCTGTATTTATGCAACGAAATACAAGGTTTAAACAAAACCACGAAAAACTCTGAACAATTAGGTCAACGTCGAATGGGTTCAAACACAGCACCAAAAAAAAAAAAAAAAAAATTCCAAAATGAAGAGAAATAAATGGAAACTGGGATTGAAAGAGGGAACATAATCCCAGTTTCATAACATTGGTTAATTACACTGGAATGGGTTTAGCGAAAAAAGCAAAATTTTCGTTAATAAATGGCGCTATGATTATACAGAAAGCATGTGCTAATGCACAAAAACATTTCCACATTTTGTGCGCAATTCCAGTAAACGCGTAAATTTCACGTAAACAAACCACATTAAACGATGATTTTAAACCTGTGTAAATAACATAAATTACATGTAGCAAAATTTTAACCAAATTCCAATGAATTACATTAAGTATAATGTAAATCATACAGTTATATGAACTGATATTAAATTATTATGTACTTACTTTATATTAGTATTTGTATTCATTTTACTAATTTACATTATTATATTAACAATTTTATTTTTGCTATTAATTAATTATGATGTAGATGGTTGTTTTACCTTTTTATTATGCATTAAATATTACATTTCTGTGTTCCCCGTTTAATCAAATACCCCGCTTAATCGAATATTTTTTCTGGAACCATCAATATTCGTTTAAATGAAGACGACTGTAGCGTTCTTGTTTGAAAAATCTTTTTTTGAAGCCCAAGTTGTCTGGCTCTCTGTGCTTCTGATTAAAATTTTTTTCATACAAAACAAAATGTAATTGATTCATCAATGACATAGAATGATAGATCTTTCTGAAAGAGGATTCGAAATGTTTTTGCGGTTTCAAACTAAAGATTTTCTATTAAGTGTGCATCTTTTAATAAGCAGGTGAAAAGTATCATATGTGCGTGCATGTTTGTTTTATAATTTGATTGACGTCTTGAGTCAGCCATGACCAATAATTATAAACAATAAAGTTCATAACAATAAATAAAGAGCATCTCATTTGAGTGGAAATAGCACAAATCAACAAGTCATGTTGAAAATTTCCAAAGGAAGAAACAAGATTTTTGGAATTCAGATATTTTTGCCAAAAACGAATTTTTAGAAAAACTCAGATTTTGAGCCGAAAACGAACCTGAATTTTCGCCCAATCTCTAACGATAATATATATCCCTTCTTGGGACTAAAAATGTAGGAAATACATATATTTATAAAAAATTATTTTGCAAATTATTTTTTTGTTTAATTAAATATGTAATCAATTTATTAAAATTATTTTAATGTTTAAGATAATTGCTTATCTTTAGAAAACTTTTTGTTGTTAAATTTTAAAGTGATGAAATTTTAAGTACTGTATACTGAATAAAACACTTTGAAATGTTGTAGGGTAGGGTCAGGTGGGAAGTGGGCCCATGGGATATAGTGAGGGTATATAGAAAACGCCTATTTTCTCTTTATAAATTAAAATATTTAGTTATTCTTTTTTAGAGACATATTGAGATTATAATAAATACAGTAAAGGATTCATTAGCCGGAATCAGGCCCGTAGCTAAGGGGGCGCTATGGGCGGCTCAGCCCCCCCCCCCCCTGGAAAAGATTCCAAGGTCACTCAATAAATTTCTGTTCCAAAAATTCAAATGAAATTCTGTTCAAAACACTAATTTAGTTTGAAGCCCTTTCAGAATTTTGTAAAATTACTAAATTGTATCTAAAATAAGTGTTTCAACACCACCCTCATCCTATTTGTGCATAGGAAGCTAGCATGATGTTTGATATTGCACCAGTTATACACTAAAAATTTTCATGATCCTATATTTTTCTTAGCATAAAATGAAGTTATTACAACGGTTTAATAAGAAACATAGTACCTACAATGTGAATATGCATTAATTTATCTTTCTGCGTCAGAGAGAGAGAAAAAAACTATGAGCCCCCCTATATTCTCTTGAGCCCCCCTTATGGTTCACTTCTAGCTACGGCCCTGGCCGGAATTCCAAAATCTGGAAGGACCTGAAATCCAGAAAAACAGTTTTATTCAGAAAATTTCTTGATTTGTAAATTCATACTAAAATTTTATAATTTTGGATTTTTTTTTTCTTTTTTTTTTTTTAATTTTACAGATTTTGTTAAAATAAACAAAACTGACTGATATGTTTAACAAATAAAATAATTAAAAATGCTTTTCAATTTTTTTTTTAATGTTAATTATGATTATTTAACTATATAGTTAAAAAAAGGTAGCTACTGTTGATTAATTAATATTAGTTTGCCAATTTTATTGTTATTTATTTATTGTTACTTTGGTGCAGAAATTTCTGTTTAATTAAAAAAAAAAATTGCAAAAAGTAAGTTTTTATTCATATCTTACATGTATTTCTGTTATTTTTATCTTTTTGAAAATTCCATCAGAATTCTGTATTGCAGAAGGGAAGGAGCAGGGGGGATTTTTTTTTTAAAGTAAGATTTATTAAAAATATTAACATTTTTTTATGTAAATTATATAATAAAAAAATAGCAATATAATAGTAAATTAAATAATATTACTACTTACCAATTATATATATTTTTTATTTATTCATTACTACTATTGTATAGTGCAGAAATTTGTTTAAATAATAAATGTAATATATATGTATAAAGATGTTTCATTCATATTCTTAATGGGATGGGTTAAGTTTTGTTAGTTTTATTTTTAAAAATTATTTGGATTTGAGGGGACGATTCCAAATTTTAGTAGCACCCAAAATTCAAAAAATTCCAAAATCCGAAAAGCCCTTGGTCTCAAGGATTCTGTATAATAGGTCCTGTACTGTATTTTTATTTTGGTACTTACGTATTAATGCCAGCGCAGGTACAGATTTGGCAGTTTTATGTACTACCAATCTACACCTAAAACTTTTGCGACAAATCATAAAGTAAAACACTGTACTATTTAAAATATTGAGATACTTTCAAAATACAAAACACTTTATTTAAAAACAAAGTAGTCAATGCGATTTCAGTGTAAAATGAGCCAATATAGGTTTAACACCTGTGTCATAGCTCCTGAAAAAATAAAATTGTATCTTGTTTTTGGAAAGTCCCAAATACACATTTTCGTAGCACTAAAAAATGGCGCCAAAAATCAGCAAACAACAAGGTAAGAAGGCATCCAAACGATAACTGAGTGCACGTGAGAACAAGATTGCTCTTTAATTGGCGCATTAGCACAACTTCTGCTGCGGTGGCATTAATACGTAAGTACCTTTATTTTAGTTTTAGAAACTGACAATGAGTTTAATGTTTAAAAATTTTCTTATTTATGATCATTGCACATGGTATGTTAATTTAAGCTGCTGATGAACTTGCTTCTAAAATAATTATTAACCACATAACTGTTTTTCTTTTTGTTGTTGTTGTTGTACATGCAATAAATTGAAAATAGGGATAAGCACTACTTACAGGACCGTAGCTAAGGGGGCGCTATGGGCCTCACCCCCCCCCCCCCCCCCCTCTGTAAAAGGTCACTCAAGGAATTTCTGTTCCAGAAATTCAAATAAAATTCTATTCGAAAATCTAATTTAGTTTTGAGATCCTTTCATAGTTTTGTAGAATTACTAAATTGCATCTAAAATAAGTGTTTCAACACTCCGTCATCCTATTTGTACATATGAAGCTAACATGATATTTAATTTTACACCAGTTTGCCCCTTGCGGCGCAGTGGTTTCATAGATATACCACTTAATTTTAATTCCCATACGCCACATTCGCACCGGAATTTTGTTTAAAAAGATATGGTTTATTGAATGTGTGAAATATAGCGTTTTCTTATTTACAGATAAAATTGTTTTCAAATTCCGGCATCAGTCATTAATTTTAACACTTAAGCAATGAATTTGTCCTGCACCGCAAAGGGTTATATACTCAAAATTTTTATCATCCTATACTTTTCTTAGCATAAAATGAAATTATTACAACAGTTTAATGTGAAACATATACCTACAATGCAAATATGCACTAATTTATCTTTCTGTGTTAGAGAAAGATAAAAATGAGCCTCCCCTACAATCGCTTAAGCCCCCCCTTATCGTTCACTTCTAGGTACGGCCCTGACCACTTATTTTAAGCTAAAATATTTGTGATATTTAGATGATAGATCAAGCAAATACTTCTTGCCCATATGATATATAGGCAAATGAGGGAAGTGATTAATTGGCAAAAACTATTTTAATCTTAGTTCAGACTTGTAGAGGAACGTCTAAACAGTAGATTGAAAGGAAATAATAAATTTTATATATCTGTTTACTATGAGTTGTTTTCTTGGGTGCGATAATTTGGTGGTATGGTGGGCTTAGCTAGGGATAATCTGGTAGGGATATATACAGGGTAATTCATAAATATCGAAACAATAGGCTATCTCCTTAACCTTCTCACTGCTATGAACTGATTTTTCCATTCAATACGCTGTGGGTTTCACTCCAGAAAAAGCATTTTTTTAACTTAATATAATTCTACCAATATAGTGAAGTTTTTAAATGCTTTGATTAATACTCCCAAAGCTTATACTCCAATATGTAATTAAATTTTTTATGTTCTGTTAAAAAAATAGTCTTTCTTTAGACTTTTTAAAAAATTGCAGAAAAAACATTACAATTCTGCGCTTTTGTCTGACGGTCAAGGGACTAAATATTGCCTTTAAGCCTATACTTCCAGTTACAAAGTTTCATAAGAAAAGATGCAATTTTAAAAATGCATTTAAAATTTTTATTAGGAGCCACTCTTTGTTTAAAACTTTAAACATGTTTTTCTATTTTTTTTTCTCGCACCATTTCTTGCTTTTAAAATTATTAAACATCAAGAATCATTAATGAGAAAAGATGCAAACTTGAAATGTGCCTTTTTTAAAATTTACATTAATTTTGTTTCGGCAAATTTGAAAATATCATTTAAAAAAAAATAAGTTACATCATTTTTTAAATAAATATTAAAAAAATTAATACAGTAGAAGATCTTTACAATGCAATTCTCCATATTATGCACAATCTTTCAGATGTAAATAATGAATTTTGCCATCAAGAAGCACCTGAATTTCAAGATTATAAAAAAAATGCTACTGTCTAGGAAACCAAATTTAATGCATTAGTTCAATTTCATTTCCTTAATTTAGAACTTTTTAATGAAAAAAAAATTATTATTACAATAAATGTTTTTGAAAATGAGCTATATAATGAATGATTTGGGTCCAAGTGTATTTAGACCATTTTTAAAAAGTATATTTAACAAAATATGGAATAATCTAAATAACACAAAAAATATAATCTGGATAAGGAATGCAGTATAAAGATTTTCTAATTTATTTTGATATGTCTCAGACATATTTGTCTCTATTTATGAGGTAAATTTGATTATGTGTGAAATGTGATCCATATAAAGTTAAATTCTACATAACAATGCATAACCTTGTGTTTTCATGTTTGAGTTATATACCGTATATACTCGCGTGTAAGTCGAGAAATTTTAGACAAAAAAAGAACTTCAAAGTGAGGGGGTCGACTTATACGCGAGACCTAAAAAAGAAAAATCTATAAATAAAATATCGGAAAATAGTTTGCTAGGGAATCAGTGCTACAGCACCCCATTGTTTGTAGATTACAAAATCTAAAATCTAAAAACTTTTCAACCTCGATGATTCTGAATTTGAGATCATTTTTAGTTTATTTTTCAAAAAAAAAAAAAAAAAAATCTATCCTAGCCTGTTGCAAAAGAACAAAAAAAAGTGTGTGATTTATGTCAAGAACAATACCAAAAAATAGAGATGGGCAAAATCGTCCATTTTAAGGAATCGTTCACCAAAAGGAACGAATCATTCAAAGTCTTCCTGAAAAATTGAACATATTCCAGAAAAAAGGAACGAGTCCAAGAAAAAGAATGAATCCCATTTTACTTTGTCTTTCTACGATTCCGATTTATGACATTAAGCATAATTTTTTGGATGATACATTTCCGAACGATTCCGAAGAATCGTTCCTTTTCGGAGTTGTTTTATTTCGGAACAAGTCCGAGGAATCGTCCTTTTCGGAGTCGTTTCATAACGATACAGAAGAATCGATCTTTTTACCGTTCGATTCCGAGCAATCATTTCTTTTCAGAGTTGTTTCATTTCTGAATGAGTCTGAGGAATTGGTCCTTTTCGGAGTCGTTTCATTTTGGAATGAATCCGCGGAATCAGTCCTTTCTGGAGTCTTTCATTTTGGAACGATTCTGAGGAATCGTTCTTTTTCGGGGGAAAGTCAACCGGTCTCCCCTTTTGGAGGGGGGGGGGGGGTCGACTTATATGCGGGTTTTGAATTTTTTATTATTTTTAACAACATAAGTTAGGGGGTCGACTTATATGCGAGTACATACGATAGATCTACTGTATAAAGAAAACCTAAAACAAAACTAATATTTTCCTCTTTAATTAATTGTGAGAAAAAAAAAATCTGATGAATAATGTTAAAAGTTATAACAATTTTAAATTATCTCACTTCAAAAAAATACTACTAATCATTTGAAATTTTAATAAACTTTATGAGAAATTTTAGGGTGTGATTTTGTTTACAAATTATATTGTTAACCATTACAAAAAAAAAAAAAAAAAAAAAAAAAAAAAAAAATCAAAATTCTAACTTAATAGATATATTTTTTACATTTTCTCTAGAACTGTTAAAGAAAACATTGTTTCTTGAATTGTGTGCATTTCAATTTGTATGAGTATTACATGAGTAATACTCTTACTTTACTGTTTATTTAACTTTTTTTTTTTGGCTGTTTTTTTCTGAACTACATTTGTAATGTCATTTTTTGAATGTAATGGTCTAAATCTCTTAAGCGATCTTTAATCTTGCTAATATGTATTTTATGGCTTTTGAACATATAATAATCTAAAATATACTGTTAAATTTTCCTATAAATATGTAAGATGTAAGCAGCATTCATTAAAAAATCTTAATTGTATTTTGAGAAAAATTGGATTTTTTTTTTTTTTCTAAAAGTTAAGTTGGATTGGGCCAAGCCTGGCCTGATTGATTTTGAACTTTTCGTTTTCAGCCTGGGCCTCAAAATGTCGACCCCTTAAGAATACCAGTAGCAGAATTTTCTGTGTAAATCTGCAGCAATCAAAATGTGTCTGTGATCCATGTTGGATCAAGCATACTAGTACAATAAATGTAATAGGTACTTCTCGGTTATCCGTCGACCAAAAAATTATCGCCAAACTATAAGATTAAATGCCAATAATGGATGATCGTGAATGTCACATTCAATGACATTAAATGCGATTCACATGTTTAAAATGTCGTTGATTTTTATTTCGACTTTTTATTAATATTTTTTATTAATATTCCACTATTTATTTGTTTTTTCGTTATTTAAAATAAAAATTATGTCAACATGTATAATTTGGCTATTAGTTTGGCGATTTGTATAATTTTGTGTAATTGGTCTACGGGATAACTTAGAAGTACCATATAATAGATCTAGAAACAAAAATTACATTGTAGCTATTTTTCTTATCTCAGAATTTATTTGAAAGCTATTTGATTGATCTGTAAGGCATTAAAAAAAAGAGAAAAAAATCTGCAGCATTGTTGCCTTGCTGCACTGATTCTCTCTACTTTTCATTCCTGACTTTTGTAGGAATTTGTTCATGTTCATCACTTGTATATTTTCATGTTGGATTAATAAAATAATTAAAATGTTTGTTGTTTTTTTTTCTATGTAGATAATATGCGTCAGCTGAAAGGCAAAGTGAAAGAATCGAAAAAAGAAAAACGAGAAAGAAAAAAAGATTTTGCAGAAAACAAGACGAGGTTTCTTACTGTTGCTCTCCCAATAATAATTGTGTTATTTGGTTTACTAATCTTTTTTATATATGCCAACACACAACAAAAGCGAAAATTCTAATGTATAATTAAAACTTTTATCTGTGTTTTTATATTTCATTAGTTCATTTAACACACACATAAAATGCACATTTCTTTCTGTATGAAATTTTATTACAGGTGGAGCATAAAAATTTTGGTACTACTTCGTTTTCCCATCAACCAATAAACTATCGCCAAATAATATTATTAAAAGTCAACAATGGATGATCGTGAATGTCACATTCAATGGCATTAAATATGATATGCATGCTTAAAACGTTATAAAAAGTGATTTTTATTTTGACTTTTTATTCAAATTTTTTATTAATATTACTAATTTGTTCTTTTGTTATTTAAAATAAAAAATTAGTCAACGTTTAAATTTACTATTAGTTTGGTTTGGTGATTTGTATAATTTCGCGAAATTGGTCGACGGGATAACCAAGTAGTACCGAAATTTTCTGTTTTTTTTTGTAGACGTATTGTGAAAAAAGAAATCATAGAAAAATCCGAATGAGTTCAGCGAATGCAAATATCGCAAAAGTTTCTCTCATGTACTCCACAATTAAAATATGAAGATAATGAGGGAGTTGTGTGCATTTATGGTCATTACTTATTTCCCAAATAACCATTCTACTGTAATCCAAGCTAATTAAAATTTAAAAGAAAATTTAATTAGTAAATGATAGAATTATGAACTTAGTATTTTTTCTGTATAATCTTTTAGTTCTTTTCTTTTGATTTTTTTCCCCTGCCTTTAACTTATGCTATTTAACAAATGATCTAAAGCTTTAAATTCACAGTTTTAAATTAAGAATAATAGAAAGATTTCAGTTAGCATTTAAAATCTAAATGTATTATTACAGTTTTGATATATGGGCTCAATCTTACATGTATACAATAGACTCCCCTCAAATCCATAATCCTAAAATCCGCACATAATTTATGGATGCAAACATTGAAACATTCAGTTCACATATAGGGACAAAATTTGACTTTTTTTAGTTTTATATCAATTCCTTATCTATTTTAATTTTTGTTTACTAAAATCATGAAGAAATAATAAATTTATTTCTGAAAATTCAAGATATTGCTGATATCATTGGTAATCACAATTTTCTTACCAAATATATTTATATATTAATCAAGCTTTTTTGGTTATTAAGTCTGGTTACTTGGAATGAAACTACCTTATTTCATCATTTTGATGTGAATTAGTAATGTATCTTTATGAGGCAAATTTCATTGAATAATTTGGGAAAAATACATTTCACATCTTTATAATGAATATTTAATCATACATTATTGATTATTAACGACCTTTTGCTATTAATATTTTAATCATTATAAAAATGATCTGAATTTTTATTATTTTTTGTTTAGTACTTATTTAATCTTTTATTATACTGTAAGCATTCATTATAGTTTCGATTGCATTATTAATTACATTCAAATTGCTATTTAAAAAATGCAAACAAAGCAATGACCAGAAATCCGCACGACCTTTGATACCAAGCTGTGCAGATTTATAGGAAGTCTACTGTATTAATAATTTGATATAAATCTGTGATATTCACTAAAATTTCTGTATGAGCCAGAATCTGGTAAAGATGTTGACTTGAGAGCTGCACTTGCATTTTAAAGTCACAAGGTGGAAAGCACCAGAATTTGCCAAAAGAAAATGTTTATGAAATTATAAATTGAGATTCTGACATTTTGGTTTTATGAAATGAAACATCAACAAACATTGTCACATTATGACGAATCATATATGTATATTTTTTTCCAATGAACTTTTGAAGCATTCCAATTGCTTTTGAAGCTAACATCTTAATTTCAGTATGTGCAGACTGAAAAAATGTTGAAATGTAACAGCTTTATGGATGAAAACAGGGTTCTCATTGGCGTTTGAGCAAAAATTAGTGATTTGGTGAATGAGAAATAATAAAAAATAGCCAAATAAAAAAAATGTTAATAAAATAGATTTAGTGTGAAACATTGAAAAATCTATCTTTTAACCCCTTATTGTATCCTTTGTTTTTTTTTCAATGTGTTCTCTAAAATACCATAATTTTTTGTCATTGCTTAGAAAATAGAAATTCTACTATATGCTACAAAAAAAAAAAAAAAAAAAAAAAAAAGTACATTCTAAATGTTTTAAACATGCTGTTAGCAGTAAATTATTTTGAGATTATGAGTAAAATCAGTAGAAAACATTGATGATTGGCTAATGATACTTTGCAGTACGTTAAATGACAAATTCAATGCCGCACTTTTGCAAAACTATTCTGGATGTGATTTTACTGGTGCATAGACAGTAATAAACTGACAACAGAGAAATACTTATTGTATAATCCTTTCTGTGTCTTTGTCTGTTGCTAAACTGAATTTGTGTTGCGTCAGTATTGCTATAAATAATAATGCAAATGGCACAGTGCTATTGAAAATGAAAAGCGACGTCAGTCGAACAGTAACATGGATAAAGGTCTCAACTGTAACCACACACACAAAAAAGAGCAGAAATTGAGCACTTTGCAAGTCTGATTATTCATTAACTCACCAAATAAAGCATTTGGTGAGTGAAAATGCATGTTTTAAAAATATATATAACATTATTTCCTGTCCAAATAATATATTTATCTATTTTGTAAAGCAAAATAATATCGTTAAAGTACTAATAATTCTTATTTTCCTTTCCCTCCAATTATGGAAATAATTGGATTGCCGCCATTTTGAAAAAAAAATCTCATTGAAAACCTTTTCAATTGTGGTAATATTAAAAAATAATAATAGTTGGTGCAGCTTAATCTACAAACGAATGTTTTAATTTAAAATATATATATACTAGCAGCCTTCGCCCGCTACGCTGGTCAGTGTTTTTTAAAGAAACTTTGAATCAAACGAAATTTTTATATCATAGAAATTTTTAGTTTTATATCGTATTTTAGACTGTCTATCGTCGGTGAAAAGTCCATCATCTAAACCAGGCCCGTAGCCAGGATTTTCTTTCGGGAGGGGCTCAATTTTGGATTTTCTTTTTTTTTGTTCTTGCAAAAGCAATTTGTATAATTTTCAGCAAAAAATTTAAAAATAATCTAGACTTGTCCTAATGTGTGTTCCTACATAGGATAGTTGTTAACTATGTCAAATATTGTTATTTCATATATAATTTTTTCAATTTCTGTTACAATTTTTAATTTTTAAGAGCACTTCCAATTTCCAAATTGGTCCGGAAACCGGAGATTTTTTAGAAATTTTTTTCTGCGAAACTTAAAAAGCACAAACTAATAATGTTTGAAATGAGCCTCATAGTATCCAATAAAAAAAAAAAAAAAGTTGTAAAATATTGAAATGCAAACAAGTAATATGTATTGATAACACAGGATTAGTATCAACGTGCGAAAATCTGACATTACGAGTGTGAGGTCTTGAAAATCCATAAATGAAATTAATTACGCGCATTATTTTTTCCAAAGAAAAATTAATTGCTACAGTCATATGTAATCATAAAAATTATGTTTGTATTTCACATTCTCTGATTATAATAATTATAAATGATACTCCTAGTACAATAAATTTAGCAGTGCAATGGAAGCAATCACCATAATTTCTTCTTAGCCATATTGCTGATTGACATATCAAGATCTACTGCAATATCCCAATGAATTGAAATCATTGAAAAGCTACTCAGTCTCTCGTCGACCATAACGCTTCGTGTTAAAGATTTAATTATTTTCTTTGCCGAAAAAGATCTTTCAGCACTGACTGTTGTTCCTCGGTTTTCAACCAAAACTGCCAGCAAGTGTTTGATTTTATTGTAATACGTTACGTTACAATATTGAAACTTTTAAAACCTCTGTGTTGGTGTCAACATTAGCAATTTATTTGTACCCTAATTCATATTTAGCTTTCACTTGCTACATTGACACTTTATCCTGAAAATACTGCGTTGGATTCTCTAATTTGCTTGCTTTTTCCAGTGTAGCACATCCTGGAAGATGTAACTGGGAATCTCTTAGAATGTCTCCATTCTAAATGAATCGATAATTTAAATTTTGAATAAGACTTTCTACATGGGGAAATAAGACCGTGATATTGTAATACTTGTCAGTGGTTGTAATTTGAGGGTTTGTACCTGTTGTCTGTTTAAATGTTAGTCTTGGTATCTTTATTTCAGTTTGGAAGATGTCTTCCCGAAGCTCTGATTCACTATAAAATATCACAAAAGATTTCTACTGCATATTTATTTATGTAAAGCAATTAGGGCATCTTTAGCATGGGTTATTGCCGATATTATATCACATTTTTTTTTTTTTTTTTTTTTTTTTTTTTTTTTGAAGAATTTACTATGACTTTGTCAAAGAGAAAAACCTTTTGACAAACAGAGAGGATTATGAGAAAATGATTCTTCTCCCTGACTGCCAAAAAAGCTCCAGCTGTTGAATAAATCTTCCATATGTTTTTCGAAATATTTTCTGAGCTAATACAAATATATTTAAGTAGCTCAACAAAAGTCAATATGCTTTCATGCTTCTCGATAAAATTTGTGTCACATATCCGGAGAAGTCATTTTCTTTTGTTTTCTAGGATATATGATGCAATTGCTTTTTGAAGTGCTAAATTTGCCTTCAGGTGATTTTTAAAAACTTTTGTCGCTACTTTAACAAGTCCATGATACTTTCGAATAACAGGAATCAGCATGCTGTTGGACAAGGCAAAATTTAACCAATGGTTTTCACAGAGGACGTATCTAATTTTTGGATACTCTGAAGAATTCTAGAATGAACCCCACTAACATGACCAAACTTATTAGTTACTTTGTTATACGCCTATGCGACGCATTTAAACATGCCAAGACATAGTTCATCACAATGTTGTAATATTACATTTCTTGAATTTTTGGAAGAGAAGACAATTATTGGAATAAAACGTAAAAAAAAAAGTTTCCGAATTATTTGCTTTTGTGGGTTTGTTTAGTTCACATTTCTAACACAAACGGCAAGCTGTTCTGCGCTTGAAATGTCTATAGTTTTATCAGCAATTAAGCTAAAACAAACAGATCGCAATATTTAACTTCAGTAACTGTATCCCAGAATATTTGAATGTTTTCATTCTAAGTTTCTGGGGTGAAATAATAGCATATCTTAGGATATTTTATAATATCTCGTTTCAATTCATTCTCTCCAGACTTTGCTCAAAACTTAGAGCTCTTAGCTAACAGTATTTTTTATACCATTTTCTCTAACATTAAAGGATCGTCATCATGGTCAGTGGCTATTTTGTTCTGCACAAAATAAGATTGTTTCAAGTTTTAGTCCAAGAGCTGCTCTAATTTCTTCTTTTGGTGGAGCTCTTTGAAAACTAAATAATGAAATAATTCTATTTCTATTTTCCTGAAGAAATCTAAAGTTTGTTTGCCAAAATAACATGCGGTTTGTGATAATCTAATTGTATATTTTTAAGAAAAAAATTAGCCTTTTTTCCATTGATTGGAACATGTAGAAAATAGTCTTCCTAATTTTTTGTGACCTTTCTTATGCCATATCTGTATTATACTTAATTTTTGATGATAAGAAATTACACCTGATCAAATTTTGCTGCGCATAAAGACAGTAAAAATTACTTTTTCAAAAGAATTTATGTTTTTAGTGGTACATACCTATTAAAAAAACAATATCCAAATAACCGATATAATGAAGGATTACCGTAACTGTAATTGAATAAATGGATATTTTTACAGCTAAAATGCAATTGATTTTAATGCAATGGAAGATAAAACAAACAAAACTCTTTTTTTTTTATCATACAGATAATTTTATAAAGTATTTTCAAACTTTCGGGAGGGGCTTCAGCCCCCTTAGCCCCCTCCCTGGCTACGTGCCTGATCTAAACGGAAAGTTCAGTGTTAGTCACCAATGAATGACGTAGCGCTCAACATGTTAATAGTTTTAATCACATAAAAATTCATTCAGCGGAACCTTTAAAATAAAGCTAAACTTTTGTAATTGGGTTCATCTGATTTAAAACATCTCCAGAAGTATTCAGTTAAACAACGTAGAATACTATATTTCATTTGCTATAAAAATTTCAGAAAAAATATCCAACTAATAATGTAAGTTCCATTAAAATCTATCAAGTAGAACTTGAGTTATTATTTAAGCTTATTAAAAATTTGAATAATAATAACTTGTTTAAGAATATTAATATTATACAGATAAACCTCATTAACACAAACACACTTAATTCAAATTACTTTTAAGACAAAATATTTTCGGTTGTCTCATCAAGTTGTATAGGCATTTGCTGAGATTTTAGTCCTTTTAACATGAACATACTTAACATGAAATATTGTTTATCACAAACTGAAAATGATCAGTTGTTGAAATATTTCCTACTCACAGCATGAACAAAGCAAATCTTTCAAAACTTTTCAATACAATTAATTGCACTGATTTTTTTTTTTTCTTTTAACTAAATTTTTCAAAGATTCAGAAGTCTAAGAAGGAAAATGACTTTAGTTTTGATAGCTGCAGACTAAAGATAGAAAAACTGTCAGATGATTGCTCTTTCTATTCACTTAAACGATAAAATTCTATTGTAAGAATTGCATTGTGGGATGAAAAATAAAATATGTACATAATGTTTTAAGTTGTTTATGTAAGCTAATTAAACTGTGACAGTGATAAGTTAGATTCCAATCCACAAAAATAAATTGAGCTGGCTGTCTGGAACTTTGGATGATTTTTTTTCGGTTATAATGTAAATAGCAGCCAGCTCTCCTTGGAAAGACTTCCATTGAGAGATATCCTATGTGTAACGTTACAATTCTTAACTGATTGATTTTAGGAAACAAATTTAATACCAGACATAGCCATATCACATGGGAGGCTTTCGCTCAACTTTTCCCCCAACAGAACATTTAAATGGAACAAATGAGCAAAACTTGATTGACCTTTATGAAGGAGAGAATTTTGGTGGTTATTTTAGCTCACCGAGCATTTTCTGTGTCGCCCGGGAAATGTTGAACGTTCAGTCAGCGCTGATCATTTGAACCAATAGGAGCGAAGTGAGAGTTCAAAGAACCTGTTTGAAATTCGAAGAACCTGTTTACCGAGTACGCAGTGGTTGGGAGAACATGTTGTGTCAAATTATTTCTGAAATGTTTGTCTACGTGTGATACCGCTATAACATTGTGTTAACAAGGTTCGACTGTATTTGGTAGAAATAAAAAAAATCTTGCAAGCTGCATTCAGCAGTTCTTGTTCAGTCACAAACATTTATTTGATTTAACCGAAACTAATTTTTTTTTTCTTTCTTACTCTGATTCATTAGCTGATGAATCTCTCAAGATTGACATTATACCATTTATAATTTACTTATGTAAAATACAGAGTGGTTGATACTTCATTGAAACAAGCTACCCATGTTAGAATCAACAAATAAGGAATTGAATTTTTAAATTTATTACATATGTTCTTTTTCAATATGCCTCATGATACAAAATAGAAGTTACAGCAATTACAGTAGATTCTGGTTATTTAGGACAAAATATCATTAACTTTATTTCTTAAAACTGGGGCAACCACTTTATTGGAACCGATCATGATAAAACCAATATATCCCAATTAACTAGAACAAACTGTTGATGGAACATATTTCTAATCAGAGTGTAAATCAGGCATTCATCTTTGGAAGGTACATGCGCAAAACAAAATTTCTTCTGCATACATCATTTTTTCTATTTACAAAATGAATTTAAGTCTAGTTTTTAAATATAGTATTTGTTTTTGCCAGGAATTGCATGTATTTGAACTGTTTTTTTTTTTTTTTTTTTTTTTTTTTTAAATAAAAAATTTATTTTTCTTCATGCTGCTTCTTTTTCCCAGTAAATTTTTAGAAATATGTTGTCATGCATCTTGGGAAGACTGACAATATTTTTCTAAATGTAAGAAAAGAGTTCCCTGTAAAACAAATATTATATCTTAAAACTCTTTTTGTTTTAAGTATGTCTTATATTAACCACTTTAATGTTTGTTCCGAGATAAGTTGGAAGTAAAAGCGCTGTTTTCTAACAGCTGCCAGTGGTTGAAAGCATGTTTCTATCATCCATCACATGGTGCCTATTGCAATGACTCGCACAACACACTGAAGAAACTGAAAGTAGATCTAATTAACTCATACGGCAGTCAATACATTATGAAAATTGTCATAATAATGTCTATTTTGACTCATCTAGTACACAGTAAAATATGTGAAAACAGAATCTGTCTACTGGAAAAAATTAGGGTTCAGAGGAAAGAATAATTCCTGCTAAAATGGAAATTTGTCTTTACAGATGTTACTGTGTAATGAAACAATAATAATCATGATATTTTATTTCTCCCACAAAATCTCTCTCTTGAGTCTCAGCAAATCTTATTGTTATTATTATTATTATTTTTTTTTTTTTTTTTCTGGTGATATGTTTTAACAACTTGATGACTAGCGGTCATCACTGAAAGCATGATAAAGTGATCATACTTTGGAGGTTGCAATTATTAAGAGGTTCCACATTTTAAAAGCTTGAAATTAAAATAATTGACCAAAATAATTTTATTTTTACAGATTAAAAAAAAATACATTATCTATGTTCTATACTAAAGAAATCACTTATTTGCAATTTTTTAAAGCATATTTCTTTCTCTAAATCAGGCATGTTAAATACGTGGCCCGTGGACCACAATTGGACTGCTGACTAATTTTCAGCGGCTTGCCAAGCATTAACCCAGTTGTTCGAATGCGTATCCTGAAAATATATTTTCTGGAGCACACTTATACTAAACATGGTTTTAGAGCTCGTAAACATATCTTGTAACAGTTGAAGCCATTTAGGACTTTTATTTTATTCAGAAGGCTACGACTATTTTTGAATAGTAATTTTTGTTTTGTGACTAAATAAACAGAATACTTCTCTTCACAATGTGATAGCATTCTGAATAAAAAATAAACATTCCGTTCATCTAGCTACATGTATGGAGTAAAGACAAATGCAATTCAATTTTAAATTTTATCTCCAAAAATTGCAGACACAAAGATACTGCAGACAAAAGACCCCGCAGGAGCAGGATCTTGAGTCTGAAATTTTAAAAATTCATAAAACTTTTACAATATTTTATTTAAAATGTTCATAAGTTTTACGTCGAAATGAATACTTCATTTTACAATTCTCTTCATTTTTACTATGGTGTATTTAATAAATAAAAATAAATGCATTTTAAAATTAACAAAATTTGACGCTAATTAAGAAAAGTTTAAACTTTCAAAACAAAATCAAAATTAAAAAATGAAATAATTTTGAAATAAGTTTCTTTGAAAGATCACACTATTTATCACTTTTGTGCATGATACAAGAAGTCCGAATCTGTCATCTAAATTATTCACCTCGGTCTTAGTAGAAATTAAACATGATTTAAATTCTTTGACTACCCAGCAAGCACATAACTTTCGGCATACTATCGGTCCGGAGCCGTCAATGTCGGTTAAGTGTCGGTAGCAGGTTGGCAAATGAAACTTAAGACTCTGCTTTTTTGACAGCCGGTTACGGTATTCGGTCCACTTTTGGTTATATATCGGCTAGCGACTTATACCGGCAAGTGACGCAGGACCGATATCTGACTTCTGATAGTGGACCGATCAGATTTGCCAACATCGGTCCGAATTCAAAATATTTAATCTTAACCGATTTTTTTCTCAATTTTATTTGAGTTTGATTTTTGATAAGAAATGTATATTTCACGTATTTTATTAAAAATTCTGACAGTGATTAACAGAAAATATGTAAAAAATAACCTACATTTATTTATTTAAAAATATTGTTTTTGAAGTAATTTTTAAAATGACTTACAATTATTTTAATCAAAAAAGAATTTTTAAATTCTCTCCTTTAAATTGTTATTCATTATTAGGAACTTAATCATATAAAAACAGAAAAATTATTTGTAAGGTAATTGAATTTATTTTCTATTTTACTATTCATTTTCAAAGCAATAACTCATTTTCTTATTTTATTTTAATATTAACTAGCTAACCCGCCCGGCGTTGCCCGGGTCCGTATTAACAATATTAAACGAACTTGAAATTTGTATTATTTTATCATTAACTCGAAACTTGCAGAAATGCATTGTCAGAAATACGTGGCCACTGACTGTTGTTTTTTAAAAAGAACTAATCTATCGCTTCACCGGTAAAAAATATTAATTATTTTATCATATGTGTTTTAAATATCAATATAGAAAATTATTTTAACGTTTTGCTTGAAAATATAACATTCTTTTGTTAATATCTTAAAATCGTCTGCAGTCAGAAATCTATATTTTAGATTAATATTTACGAGTTGGCGCATTGCCAAGATTTGCTTCCTCTGGACCGAGTTGGCGCATTGCCAAGATTTGCTCCCCTGTGCCTCAATTATCCTCAGAATTCCTTTTATATATATAGATTACTAAAAAGTGCTTGAAATTATTTTACAAGGTAAAACATATAAAAGAAATCTACCCATTTTTTTAACATAAAAAAATCAGATTTTTTTTTCTAAAATATTATCTCACAAACGAAAAAGAAATTAATACTGCTATTTTATTTTAAGATTTAAAAATTATTATTGCAACAATTTTTCGGAATTAATATTGCTACATAATAAAAAATAAACGCATTAAATCATGAAATGACTTTGAATTCTCATTCTAATTAAAAGTGATTAATTACCAAATTATTTTTTTTTATTAAATTAGTTATTTTACGTTTTAAATATATATTTCTTAATTTTTTTTACTTTATTATTTACTTTATTATTACATTTAGTAACTTTATAATTCGTAAAAAAATATAATTTATATAATAATAAGATAATATATATATATGTTACTTTTATTTTATTTTTTACTTAATAAATATACATAATCAACAACATAACATTGCAACATAGTCGTAAATCATAAATACTACTTTAAATCATCAAATGGCATAACATGATTTTTTATTCTATTTAAAAGTTAATTATTACAAATTTATTATTATTTAAAATAAGTTTTCCTACGTTAAAACTATGCACTTTAGAAATTAACACAAAGCATGTAATTATGTTATAGTTTCTAATAAAAAAAATTTATTTATTTAACAATACTTCTGAAAAAAATATATTATTTTTAATTTTTTAAATATACTATTTAAGGATTCTAAAATTTATACGAAAAACAATCAGTTTGCTTTAATTAATTTCCTAATTTATTAATTTAAATATGAACTTAATTTTTAAAATCAGGAGCATAAGACAATTACAAGTAAAGGAATACATAAATAAAATAAAAACACTTTAATATTACAATTTTCCAATCTGTCATTTACGTCAACAACACTCGCCATTTACGTGGCCCTTATTGAAAAGCCACACCCTTATTACCACACATAATCCTACCCCTGAACAGGTCTGACTTGTCTAGTGGTTAAAGCTTTCGCCTTCTGAGCTAGGGGTTGCGAGATCAAACCCCGCCTGTTCCCGCACTGAAGTATGTTCATTGGCTCTCAAAATACTTACTAGAGGGTTCAACAGATGGCGCCACCAGAGATTTTTTTTGCTTGTGCCGGGCTTCAGTCGGTATTCCTATGGTTAGCTATCGGCATAGTTTTTTGCCGATACTGGACCGGCTGCGTGCCTCATGAATCGGGCGGCATTCGCGCGGCGTATCAAAAAAGATACGGAACCGATAGCAGCAACCGGTATCGGTCCAATACCACTGGCAGTGGCAAGCGGCTATCGTCCGATTGCTTACCGATAACTCAGTGTTTGCTGGGTATTTTCATTATTTAGGTTACTAAATGCATCACTGTTTATGAATTGTTGATTCTTTCTTTTCTGTTTTTGAAGTACGCAAATTACATTGACATACTCATATACATCCAAGATTTATTTAAAGGTCTTCTACCAGTATTAATAGATATGATTAATTGAAAATGAATATAGCAGATTTTTTGAAAAGTGATTTAGAATTTTATCTATATTATAAAGGCCAAACGAATCTGTGCGTAGCCCATACGTCATTTTACGAATGGCAACATTATCCCCTGCAATTTCGATTTTGCAATTTTCGCTACTGCAAATTTTGCATTTCTGGGCATCGCACATTCTCAATTTTTACATCGGCTTATACAGAAAAAAATGTACTTTTAAATGCAGTTTGTTTGAAAGCTGTATCTCAGTTTATTTTTGAGATATGAATTTTTTTTATAGTTTTTGTGCGAATTTTGTAATCGTGGCAACAAAAATGCACCATTTTCTCTTAAAATTGAAGAAAAAAATGAAATTAAAATTTCGTACGTAAATTTTGAAAAGATAAAAATGATGACGGGTTTAGATTTCACGCAAAATTTTATGATGGTGTCGATTTTTTTTTTTTTTTTCATTTTTACCAAGAGCCTAAATTGATAACTTCATCATAATAATTTATCTTAATCATGTTTTACTTTTTACATATGCGATTAAAGTTTAATTTTATTTATTTCGACAACTGACTTTTATAGAAATGGTATTTTGTTAATCTTAGCTTAAAATAATGGTACTACTCTGTTATCCCATCGACCAATTTCGCCAAATTATTGAAATCACCAAACTAATAGCCAAATTTTACATATTGACATAATTTTTATTTTAAATAACGAAAAAACAAATAATTATTAGAATATTAATAAAAATACAAGTAAAAAGTCGAAATAAAAATCACTTAATGACATTTTAAACATGTGAATCGTATTTAATGTCATTGAATGTGACATTCATGATCATCCATTATTGGCATTTAATCTTATAGTTTGGCGATAATTTTTTGGTCGATGGGATAACCTAGAAGTACCAAAATAATATTTCTTTTAAACTGACCAATATAAGATGCATTTTTCACTGTAGCTAATTTTGTACGTTGTTATAAATCAATGAAATAGTTCCTTCTAAAACATTTTCTTTCGTCGAAGTTCGACGGGTTCCACCTCGTTATGGTACAAGGAAAACTGAAGTCTTATATTTGTTTGAATTTGAAAAGAATTAAACATTAAAAGATGTTATAGTACAAAGTATAAATAAAAGTCATATAATTCTGTCCAAACATAAAAAAAAATAAACTGTCAGAACTGAAACTGGTACTTCTGAAAAAGAAACAAGATGCTTTCCCCGAGTCTATAAAAAAATTATTTTGTTTTATAAAAACTAGGGGGGCCCCGCCCCCCTGCTCGCTATGCTCACCAACCCCCCGCGTAATCGCTTCGCGATTCCAAATTATTGGCTACCCCTGCTTGCTGCGCTCGCCAATACCCCATGGTATGAATAAGCAGTTGCAGACCTTTCAAATGATGTGTCACACGACTGGTGTTGTAAAGAAATTAAAAATGTGTCTCCCTGGGGGGCAGAGTGGGAGGCGACACAAAAGACATCCATAATATGAATAAGCAGCTGCAGACCTCTCAAATGATGTGTCACACAATTGGTATTGTAATGAAATTAAAAATGTGCCCCTCCGGGGTTCAGAGTGGGGGGTGACACACAACACATCCATAATATGAATAAGCAGTTTCAGACCTTTCAAATGATGTGTCACACGACTGGTTTTGTAAAGAAAATAAAAATGTGACTCCCCTTCTGGGGAGGGCAGAGTGTGGGGGTGACACACAAGACATCCATAATATGAATAAGCAGTTGCAGACCTCTCAAATGATGTGTCACACAATTGGTATTGTAAAGAAATTAAAAATGTGCCCCCCGGGGGGCAGAGTGGGGGGTGACACACAACACATCCATAATATGAATAAGCAGTTGCAGACCTTTCAAATGATGTGTCACACGACTGGTTTTGTAAAGAAAATAAAAATGTGACCCCCCCTGGGGAGGGCAGAGTGTGGGAGTGACACACAAGACATCCATAATATGAATAAGCAGTTGCATACCTTTCAAATCTTGTGTAACACGATGTGTCCCCCCTGGGGAGCAGAATGGAGGATAACACACAAGATATCCATTATATGAATAAGCAGTTGCAAACCTCTCAAATGATGTATCAAACGACTGGTGTTGTAAAGAAAATAAAAATTTGGCGAAATATTACAGTTATCGCCAAGTTGGCGTCACTTTTGACAACTAATTTTGGTCGCCAAATTTGGCGATATATCGCCAAGCTGGCGACAAACTTGGCGATGGTAATCTTTCCTCTCTTTATGGTAACCCATACGGCGATGCATAGACGGAGACCTTTCCTGATTGGTCTATTCGACTCATGGAAGGAGTGGACAACCCGGATTCGTTAGTTCCGGAAATCTTCCACATCAGCATCATTCCAGGAGTCATTCCTTTTAAGGCTAGTTTTTTTTTACTATAGAAGGATAATAATTATCTTTATGAAATTAAATATCCCGTGACACGAAATTATTTATCAGAAATTGGAAAGAATGGTATTCACATAGCAGTTAAACAAAATTGAAAATACTATAAACATAAGTACATCATTCCTAGAAAGTATTATATGAAATAGGCAGAAAAATTTATGAAAGCTGAATATATGCTTAAAACTTATGGTGCTTATAAACGCATATTATATTTGTGCACTTAATTATCATCATATGAAAAATATCTTGGAAATTTGGGTATTGAAGATAATTTTTTTACACAGATATTTGATGGCTGTTAATTTTGAACTGTACCATTTTCATTTCAAATTTATAAATTAAGAATGGGATTTATTAAAAGACAGTACACGGACAAAGTACTTGAAATTACGAAGCACTGAGTAAACTTCAACCACAAGATAATTTTCATGATAATATTATGTTATTTGATAGTACTAGTGTGTTCAATCAGAACTTATTACTTTAACAAAAGAATTTTTAAAAAGAAAAGGGATCTCATTTTAAATGTTGCTAAACATAATTATAAAAATCCGCAAAAAGAAACTTTTTATAATATACTAAAAATGAATTAAAAAATATATATATATATTTCAAGAATCATGAAAATTCGATATTCAGTGTGATTCCATATTAAATGTCCATATTCCATATAGTGGACAGTTATGCATATTTCAACTATGTTCAGAAATGAACTTTTGCATCTTTGCATGGCTGCAAACTTTTGGTTACTTTTCGAGTCAAATAAAGATAATTTGAACCAGAAAATTAATTTAATTAAAGTAGGACCACACAGATAAATTTGAAAAATCAAGAAAATGTTTAAAATTTCTTCAAGTATTCATTAAAAATCATTAATTAAATGAATTATTTGCATGCACCAATATGCAGTCTGCTTTGATAAACAACCGTACATCCATAAATTGGAAAAATTACGAAATTAAAAAGCCATATTCAAATTTTATACACTATTTGAAGTAGGGACTTGAAAATTTGCACAGAGACATAAAATAATATTCTATTTCATAAATTAAAAGAAAAAAATCGCTGAAAAAATCTTGAGATATTAATAAAAATCATTAATTATGAAATTTTTCTATTTCAACTGCAAAAGATTGGGTTAAATTTACTATTCTGCCTTGGGGATACATATCAGTTACTTTTTACTTCTATCTTTACAAGAAGAAAGTATTGGATTCATGAAAATTTCCGACTTCTGGTTTTCGACGGATTTATACGTTTTAGAAGGTCCTGAACACATTTTGACTATCTTTAGAAAATGTCTATCTGTGAGTCTGTCTGTATGTGACAAAAAATTTGTGGGCGCTCTATCTCAAGAACTAATCCTCGAAATTTAATAAAATTTTATATTCAGTTAGACTTTGATATGAATTAGTGCCTATTGGTTTTTGGTGAAAATTGGCCCGCAGGTGGCGCTGCTATACTACGTTTTTCAAGATTGTTATATCTCAAGAACTAATGCACAGAATTTCACCAAACTTCAGATTCTGTGACCCCTTGATATACATAGACGCTGATTAAGTTTTGGTGTAAATTGGCCAGCAGGTGGCGCCGCTATGCCATGTTTTTCATGATAGCTATAGCTCAAGAACTAATGCACAGAATTTCACCAAACTTCAGATTCCGCGATAGCTTGAGATACATAGCTGCTGATAAGGTTTTGGTGTGAACTGCCCAATAGGTGGTGCTGCTATGCTACATTTTGCATGATTTTTGCAATAGCTATATCTCAAGAGCTAATGCAGAGAACTTCATCAAATTTTAGTTTCTTTTACACTAGAGTATATAACATAATTAGACGCTGATTACATTTTGGTATTAACCTTGCAACAGGTAGTGCAGCTATGCTGCATTTTGCACGATTTTTCCGATAGCTATATCTCAACACCCAACGCACAAAATTTCATCAAATTTCAGATTTTGTTACAAAATGACATATAACAATTACATGATGATTACGTTTTGATGGTGCTGCTGTGCTATATTTTATATATATTTTTTTTTAAACTAGCTATATCTCAAAAACTAATGCACAGAATTTCATCAAACTTCAGATTCTTTTACACCATAACATAATTAGATGCTTTTTTACGTTTTGGCATAAATTGTCCAAGATATGGTGTTACTGTGCTACGTTTTGCAAATTTTTTGTTATAACTATATCTCAAGAATTAATGGACGAAATTCCATCAAATTTCAGATTCTGTTAGGTCTTGACATCAATAGATGCTTATTAGGTTTTAGTATAAATTACCCAACATGAGGCACTACTAAGCTCATTTTCTCAGAATATTAATTAAATTTTGCGTTTTAGGCTTTTCAGATAACAGAATCTCATTAGGCTAGGTCAAATGTTCTAGGAAATTTGATAATGGGTAACTTTGGGGTCACCACGTTTTTTTTTTTTTTTTTTTAAATATTAAAATGACTTATGAGATAGAAGAAAGTTTCGGGATTGACAAATCCAACTAGTTTATATAAAAAGATATGACTTTTAGCATATCAAAATTTTTACAAATACAGCAAAACCTCGGTTATTCGAAAAGCATGGGACCAAAGCTTTTTCGGTTAATCGGGGTTCCATAGGAGTTTTCGAATAACTGAGAGAATTATAGTGAACACTTGTTTGATGAAAAGCTGCGATTGTAATTTAGAGCATCATTGTAATAAAAACGCATTGGTATCGTATTCAAAGCATTCTGAGTGACAAACCAAAATTACAAGTCACTCCAACAGCAAGACGATAAATTGTTGTTCTTTAAAAGGTGGCGTGATAAAGCAACATTGAAGCGATGTAAAGTTGAAAAACAAAAGAAAATCACAACATATTTTATTAAAAAAAGAAGTGTCTTACATATCTAGCTAATAAAGAGCCCAAAATCACACAATAAACCAAATCAGTAAATTGACTTTATTTATTTCACAAAGAACATGCTTTTGAACACTTATTTATACCAGTGTCCAATAACACCTTTCTAAGTTTTGATTTTTATGTATTTCACAAGGATGCCACTCAGAAAATAGCAAAAAAGAGGAAATTATGCGTAAAGTAAAATTTACAACATTTTTCACAACTTTATGTGTGAATTTTGAAAATTATATTGTTTATAATAAACTAAATAAAGAATTACAGCTTTCCTTTTGTTGTAAACTTTTAATTTATAAGAATAAGTTAGAATGATTTTTCTTTAGTCCACAGTATTTTACATCAATTAAGGTAACCCAGCAGCAGGTTCAGTGAAGAATTTTATGTATCACATCATTTTAAACCAATTCAAGTAACCCAGCAATAGATTCAATGATTATTCCACGAGTGAATAGCAAAATTTTGCAGGTTGTTTTTTTATTTGACGAAAATAACTGTTTTATAACATGATCGTTTGGCGAAAATCGCCGTTTTATTTAGCGATCGTTTAACGAAAATCGCCGTTTCATATCATGATCGTTTGATGAAAATCATCGTTCCACATCGTGATCTTTTGACAAAAATTGTCGTTTCACATTGCGATCGTTTCAGAAAAATCACCGCTTTGTTTCGCGATCGTTTGACGAAAATCGCCGTTTCATATCGCGATCGTTTGACGAAAATCGTCGTTTTACATTGCGATTGACGAAAATCGCCGTTTTATTTAGCGATCTTTTGACGAAAATAGCCGTTTCATATCATGATCGCTTGACAAAAATCATCGTTTCACATCGCGATCCTTTGACAAAAATCGCCGTTTCACAAAAATCACCGTTTCGTTTCGCGATCGTTTGACGAAAATCGCCGTTTTATATCGCGATCGTTTGACGAAAATCACCGTTTTATTTAGCGATCGTTTGACAAAAATCACCGTTTCACATTGCGATCGTTTCAAGAAAATCATCGTTTCGTTTCGCGACCGTTTGATGAAAATTGCTGCTTTATATCGCGACCGTTTGATGAAAATTGCTGCTTTATTCGCGACCGTTTAATGAAAATTGCTGCTTTCAGGCCTAGGACTGCTGAGTCACTCTTAAAAAAGAGAGAAAAGAGACCAAATCGCAAGAAAAAGAGACTAAAAGAGACCAAAATTTAAAAAAAGAGACTAAAAGGAGACCAAATAAAAAACATTTTTTCTCTTTACTTAAATGTCTTTGGTATACAGACAAGCACTATAAAGATTTTACACCATCTGCGGAATGCATTTTCAATGCATTTCAGTCAGTTTTGAAATAATTGCAAACATTGTTGATTGGTTGCAGAAAAATCTCAAATCGCGACAATTCATTATGGAAGAAAATCAAAAATTCACCAAATAATCATGGGGACAAAATCGTGAAATTCTAGGAAATTAATGAAATTCATCAAATTGTCTCAAAAAACAAATCACAAAATTTGTCACACGATCTCGGGAAAAAAATTCTCGAAATTAGTCAAATGTTCTTAGGATAAGAAAGTCACGAAAATTATCAGATGGCCTTGAAAAAAATCACGATATTAGTCAAATGGATCTTGTGTTAAACATCGTAAAATTCATCAAATGGGTCTCGAAGAGAGGGATTAATCACAAAATTCATTAAATGATTGCGAAATTCGAAGAGCGATCATACAAATAATTGCTAATTTTGTTGAAGGTCACGGAAATAAATAGTGAAATTTATCAACTAATCGCCAGAAAATTAACGAATTTCATAGAAAAAAGCCATAAAAAAATCAAGGATGCCTGTCAACGGGTTACATTAAAATGTACGAAAATCAGTTACAGTATAAAACAGCAAAGTTTGTCAAATTATCTCAAAAAATCACGAATTTTGAAATGATCGATTGTCAAAATTTGTGATTTTTTTCTGCGATCGTGGAAAAAATGAATTTCGGCAAATAAACGTGACAGAATTTTGAATTTCGCCAATCGATCGCCGAAAATTCGTGATTTTCGGCAAATGATCGCGGAAAATATGACGGATTTTGTCATATAAACGCAGAAAAAAGTGAATTTCTAAAACAATGGCCCAAAAAATTATCATTTACTGTATTTCGGTAAACGATCGCAGAAAAAATCACAAATTTTGACTATCGATCGCGTAAAGAAATCGCAATTTTTTTCGGCGATCCTTTCACGAAATTTGCATTTCTCAGCGATTATTTTTTCTGCGCGCAAAATCGTACAATCCTATTGTTCATTAGTATATCCGTACACTTCGAACAAAATCCGTACATTGTAGGGCCAAACCGTTCAAGTTGGTATCTATGAATTTCGATATTATGATCATTTGACGAAAGCTCGGTCTTATTTCGGGATGGTTTGGCGTAAATCTCAGGGATTATTTTCCCCCTGCAATCGTATGGCAGAAATCACGAGTTTATTTCGTGATTGTTTGGAAATAACAACGATTTTACTTTGGGATCGTCTGGTGAAAATCGCGGCTTGATTTCGTGATTGTTTAATGAAAATCGTCTTTTTTCCGGTGATCAATTAATTAGAATCGCAGTTTTGCCAGTGATCATTTTATGAAAATCACAGATTCTTAAAAATTAAAAAACGTGAAATTCTGCCGTTTGTCTAAAAAGTAATCCCTTTATATATAACGACCGAAATAAGAATTTTGAGATTCCTTCCTGCAATTCTTTGACGAATTTCTCAATTGTTTTTCACAAGATTGACTGACAAATTTTGCAATGATTCTGCCACTGATTGACTTTTTATACGCGTTATTTTTCTCGCGAAAATGACAAAATCGTGATATTTTTCCCGCGACCGAATGACGAAGTTTATGATTTTTACCCCTCGAATGATTATTGAATTTCGCATTTTTATCTTGCCACAGATTGATCAAATTCACTTTCCTTTCAGTGTCTGACAGAACAGTTTTGCAATTCTTGCCTGCGAACGATATACTAATTTCGTAACCATTTTTCCACGATAGAGTGACAAAATTTAGAATTTTTTCCCCTGCAAATGAGAGACAAATTTGGCCCTGCAGCAGAATTTTTTTCTGCAGTCTGTAAAACATATGTAAAAACTTTAAAAACAGTCTGCAGATCAATCCCTCGCATTACATTATTTGCACTCAAACCTTCAAGTATTTGTGACAAACATAAAAGAAAAGTATACTTTAAAAAAGAAGTTGCCTTTGTTCCCAGAATTTTTAACGCCTCATACATTGTCCTAAAGACGGGAGGTGGACAAAATTTGCGGTTTTTTCACGATCTTTTGACGAATTTTGCATTTTTTCCGCGATCTATTGACGAAAACTACCGTTTTCTTGCGATCTTTTGAAAAAATTTGCCATTTTTTCGCGATCTCTTGAATAAATTTGCAGTTTTTTCGGGATTTTTTAACGAAATCTGCCATTTTTTCGCGATTTTTTGAAGACGTTTGCCTTTTTTTGCTAACTTTTGAAGAAATGACGTTTTTCCGTGATTTTTTGATGAAATTTGCTGTTTCTTCGCGATTTATCGAAGAAATTCGCTGTTGTTTCATGATCATTTTACGAAACTGCGACTGCCGTTTTTTTGCGTTCTTTTGAAGAAATTTGCCATTTTTTCGTGATTCTTTAACGAAAACTGACGTTTTTTCGTGATCTTTTGAAGAAATTTTCCTTTTTTTCAGATTTTTTTGAAGAAATTTGCCATTTTTTCGGGTTTTTTTTAACGAAATTTGTCGTTTTTCGCAATTTATTGAGAAAATTTACCGTTTTTTCGTGATTTTTTGACGAAAACTGCCGTTTTTTCGTGATCTTTTGAAGAAATTTGCCGTTTTTTTGCGATGTTTTGAAGAAACTTGCCGGTTTTTTCACGATCTTTTGAAGAAATTTGCCGTTTTTTGTGATTTTTTGAGGAAATTTGCCGTTTTTCGCGATCTTTGGACGAAATTCGCGTGTTTTTCGCGATCTATGACGAGATAGATTTATTTTCGAAGACTGTTTGTCGAAATTCGCGATACATTTTATGTCCGAATTTTTGGATTTCGGACCGAAATTTTATAATTTTTGCTACATTTTTAACAGTTGAAAAATAGTCTGCGAACCTTACCAAGAGTCTGCGACGTACGTCGCAGCTTTGCGCAGATTCTGCTCCCGGGAAATTCGGTATATTTTTTTTTCGCGACTAAGTTTCACTATAGTATCACGGAATTTCATGTTTTCATCTTAAGACAGATTAACATAATCCATGATCTTGCGCCGGTTTCCGACCGAAAATTTTTGCGATTTTTACCCGCGAACACTTAACAAATTTCGAGATTTTCCTGCGACAAGCTGACAAGTTTTTCGATATTTCCTCACGACAAATTGTTGAATTTCGCGATGTTTTTCCGGCTGTCAAATGAGGAAAGTTACGATCTTTTTCCTGCAATCGATCGATGGGTAAGGAACATAAAAAAAAAAAAAAAAAAAAAAAGCGAAAAAAGAGACTAAATCTGAAAAATATAGACTAAAAGAGACAAATGCAAAAAAATGGCGAGAAAAGCGAGTTTAGCGACTCGCTCCGAGGCCTGTGCTTTATATCGCGACTTTTTGATGAAAATAGCCGCTTTTTTCGATCTTTTAACAAAAATCGATGTTATATTTCGCGATCGCTTGTCGAAAATGGCTGTTGTATTTTGCGACCGTTTGATGGAAAAGGCTGTTTTATTTCGCGATCGTTCGATGAAAATCGTTATTTTATCTCGTGATCGCTTAACGAATATCGCGAATTCTTAAAAATTAAGAAAAGCGGAAATCCGCCAAAAGGCGGAAAAGTGGCATCCCTGATTTCACTTCTGAAGCTAATAAAGCATTAAAACAACTCTTCAATGCATTAAAGATGATTTGAAATGGTTTTGATATCAAATTCGAAAGTAAAATAGTAATCATAAATCAAAATATGTTGAAAGGTGCCGTTTGACGTTTGTAAAATTAGCGTTGACAATTTTTTTTTTTTTTTTCAAATTTAAAAAGGACTTTAAGGAATTTTAAGGTAAGCCGATTTTCGAATAATCGGCTTTATAGGTTTTATTCTATTCCAGGTAAGGATATCAAAACTGATAAAGTGTTCAAAATAATATTCTATTTCATAAATTTGAACCAAAAAAAAAAAAAAAAACCCTTTATACTAAAAAAGAAATGTAATTTAAATTTAATCCCCTATTGCAAATTATCTAAATCATAGCATTTTTTTTATTAAAGTCTGATTATTTTTTGAAACATTCACATTTTTTATAACATATAAAAATATTAAATGTTACCATTATTTTCAAAATGGTAATTTGAAAATTGTACCTTAGCCCTTAATTATTTGACCCCTTATATCACCACACTGTCTTGAAAATTTGACCAAAGAGATAACTGTGTATAATCTGTCAGTTCCTATCATGGATTTGCATCCCCCCCTCCCTTAAAGAATTATAGACTTAGTTTGTTTTCTTAGGAGAGGTACTTTTCTAACCCCCCCCCCCCTCATGTGGAAAGCTATTTGACCATTCTTTCATATTATGCATTCGTCACACCCACCTTTTTTAATTTTAAATCACTGGTTCAGTTCCAACTTTTCCCCTAATTACTTGAGCCCTTTATATTGAACCCTGAAACCTAATTAAAGGGTTAACTTGGTACGAGCTATCATTTTTGCATTTAGTTTCTCCCCAAAGTGGGTTTTTCCCTAACTTTTCTGTCACTATCATATGATATTTTCTATGATTGTAGTTCCATTCCCTCACTAGTATATCTCAAGTTAAATAACAGAATTTCATTTAGACAGTGGTTATTAACCCGGGAGAATTTCTCTCACGGTGCCCAATTCTTTTCTTTTACTTTACAGTCACTTAATATCAAATTTTTTATTTGGCTTAGTACTTTTATTCAAAAAAGAGGTAAAGTAATCGAAATCAAATTTTGAAATTTTATTAAAATGAAAAATAGTCTTAAAAAGGGTACGATGGAGAAAGAAAATCTCCTGTGCGAGTTCTCGCAGGTTAAGAATAGAGTCAGACATCCCTTGGTGTTAGAAAGTGGTACAAACGGATTTTGCTGTTCATTTATGCATGACGGTACAGCTATCAGGGACCTATGTCGCATATTCATATAGAATCTATAGCATCCTCTGGAGGTGAAAGGTGAAATTGAAAGATTTTGCAGCATATGCACAGCATGCCTATTATGTGGTGAATGATTCACATTTTGTTTGGGAAAACTGACAGCCCCAGGAAATTCTCCTAATTATTAATATCTAGTAATATATACAGTGGACTCTCTCTATCTGAACACTCCAGTTTTATGAACACACTCCGACGGTCCCAGGAAATTTCTATAGACTTAACAAAAGATAAACTCTATATTCTGAACAGTTCACTATTATGGATGTTATTTTTGGTCCCCATTTCTATTCCACCTCTCTGTAAACTGAACATACATTTGCAATCTGAATTCGAATTCACATCAAAAAAATTTGGAGAAACTGTTAAAGGAGAATAAAAAGGTTCATTAAACACGATTAAAAAATAAACAGGCAAAATCACTGCTAGATTTTAAGCATGTTTCTGTTTGGGTACTTCATATAAAATCTTTAGTTAAATGTTGGAGCACCTGTTGTCAACTAACTGCCTCCTGTAATAGAAACCATTTTTATTTCTTTTTAAATTTAATAGAAAATGTAAAAATTTAGTTTTTGATTAGTTGAAGACAGGCAAGTAGAAAGTGGATTATTTTAACTTACCATAATTTTATATGAATTATTGTTAATCACAACTTAAGCATGCTATTTTAAAGATTAAATTTGGAATTTTTGACTGATTTCTTCGATTGATCAACTATCAGGAAAATAACAATTAAAGAAACTATTTGCTTATAATTTTGTTGCTGTTTAATTTCATTTCATTTCCGCCCTTGATAGGACATTCATTAAGAGTTATAAATATATTAAGACATAAATCAAAATATTAAAAATAAGTCTGAAAATGTATTTTCTCTGTTCACTGGAAAGGTGAATTGAAAAAACAAACATTAAAAGACATTAACAATTTTATTTAACAATTATATACAATATACATTTTACAAATATCAAAAGATGAATAATGGAATGACATGATTAGTTTATGCATTATTTCCATCCAATAAGTAAGAAAACGGATGAATATATTGAAACAAATTAGAATTCTTAATGCATAAAAAATCCTGAATATAGAACAATTTCTAAATAAAAACGAATTTTTAAAGTATAGTTTTACATTTTTAAAGTATTATAATTACAATGAAATTCAGAGAAAAAAAAAAAAAAATGTGTTGCACATCTCTTTTTTGTCTATCTTGCAATTTCCTTTTTTAATAATTATTTTATCATATTAACACATACATATATAAGATATACATGCATAGGACATACATACACATGCATTCAGTAGACCATCAAATATTTAGAAACTTTCATAATTGGAATCACATAGCATGTTAGTGAAATAATGCAAATATTTACCTCTTTATCAGACATTTATATACAGTAGAGGACCTATTATCCAGAATCGTCGGGACCAAGGGCTTTCTGGATTTTGGAATTTTCTGGATTTCGGGTCAGTTTGAAACTCAACACCCCCCCCCCCCCACACACACACCCCCATAAAAAAAAAAAAAAAAAAAAAAAAAAAAAAAGGAATATAGCACTGCTATCTAGAATATGAATGCAAAATGTGTTGCATGAGAAGTCTGTGGAAAAAACACTAAGCTACAATTTTGACTCTTGTACTATAGTACAAAGTCTCAAATCCGGACATCCAAAATTCAGAGCTCTTCAAAATCCGGACGTTTTGTTAACTGGCTTTATACACACTGGTGTCCAAAAGTTAAGCATAATTGGTAATTAAGTAAGTAATGAAAGAAATATAAATCGAAATTTGGTGAAACTCCAGGTGTGTAAACAAAATAGTACGCGTCATATATTTTTGCGAAGAGTTTTCCCCGAAATCGAACAGGGGACCGTCAACAAATTGAAAAAGAACGAAGATCTTTCGGATAACCCTGTCAAAACTAATGTAGCAAAAGCGTTCAAGCTGCACATTATGATTAAGTGGCTTATTGTAATGTACTGTGTTTATTTTTATAAGGATAGCATTCATACTCGTAGAGAAATTAAGGTTTTTATAAAAACAGTCCTAAGTTTTTTGCTTATAATTTGCAGAGTTCTTAATATAAAATAATGTTCTTTTCTGAAAATATGACAAGCATCATTGTACACAATACCCTGTCATCAGAATTTAAAAATAGTAAAAATTGTATGAAAAATGAGCAGGTTTAGTAAATAATTTTTCATTGCGCATGCGTCAATGATATCAAAATTTCATTTGCATATTGCGTTAGCTAAATGTATAGAGCAACTTCTGTAAAAATTTCAAAAACATAGCTTGAAAATTCTGAAAATTATCGTCTATAGAATCAACTCAAAATCTGTTATTCCTAAAAGGAAGCAAAATATTAGGGGTTTTATCCAAATACAGTTGTACATGCAATATTGTCTAGGCACGAAACAATGGAATATGGATACAGCTCCTCATCTTTTTGCTTCAATAGGGAATAGTGGATTTTGATCTCATTCTATCAATGATAATTTTCAGAATTTTTAATCTATGTTTTTGAGACTTTCACAAAAGTTGCTCTACACATTTAACTAACATAATATGCAAATGAAATTTTAGTAGCGTTCACGCATGCACAGTAAAAAATTATTTAGTAAACCTGCTCATTTGTCATACAATTTTTATTATTTTTAAATTCTGATGACAGGGTATTGTGTACCATGATGTTTGTCATATTTTCAGAAAAGAACATTACTTTATATTAAGAACTCTGCAAATTATAAGCAAAAAACTTAGGACTGTTTTTATAAAAACCTTAATTTCTCTACGAGTATACATGCTATCCTTATAAAAATAAACACAGTACACTACAATAAGCCACTTAATCATAATGTGCAGTTTGAACGCTTTTGCTACATTAGTTTTGACAAGGTTATCCAAAAGATCTTCGTTCTTTTTCAATTTGTTGACGATCCCCTGTTGTCCCCTGTTCGATTTCGGGGAAAACTCCTCGCGAAAATTTATGACACCTACTATTTTGTTTACACACCTGGAGTTTCACCACATTTCGATTTATATTTCTTTCATTACTTACTTAATTGGCAATTATGCTTAACTTTTGGACACCAGTGTATATATATATAGATATATAACCTTACAATAACATTAATCTGCGCGCCTAAAGGTGACGAAAAATCGTAAAATAATTAAAGGGAGGCACTTACATGGGATTTTTCCGCGATCGTTTCACAAAATTTGCATTTTTTGCGTGATATCTGCAGGATTTTTTCGGGATATTTGACGAGATTTGCAGGGTTTTATCGCGATATTTGACGAAATTTGCAAGGTTTTATCGCGATATTTGACGAATTTGCATTTTTTTCACGATATTTGAAAAAATTTGCATTCTTTTATGGGGATGAATCATGAATCTTTGAATGACTTATGAATTTTGATACTTGAAGCAATACTTGAAAAAATTTGCGTTAAAAAAAAACAAAAAAAAAACGTAAATTCTGTCGAAAAAATGCATGGTGAATTTTGTAAAAAAAAAAAGCATGAAATCTTAAAAAATCTCGATAAAACGCACATTTGATCAAAGATTCATGATTCATTCATTTCATCATGATTCACCTCGTTCTCAATCGTCTTCATTTCCAGATTTCGGAATTCCTGATAATAGGTTCTCTATTGTACAAAAATGTACTTGAAAATTATACATGTGATACACTAAAATTAAATAGACACATTAATGTGATACATGTGATACACTAAAATTAAAGATAGACACATAGTCTACATTTTGTGCTTCAATATCTGCATTTAGATATTTTCTTTTTTAACAGCTATAAATTTTGAAATCAATGTAGATTATACAAGCATATAAATTTCGTGATCAATGTAGATTAATTAATACAAGCATATAAATTTTGCAATCAACATTCATTATTATTTATTTATTTATTTTTGTAAATCTTTAAATATCTAAAACATCTTTAATATATTATGAACATGTTTTGAACATTCAAGAAATCTGTTATAGGAATTGAAAACATGTTTATAATAGCACAATTCTGCACTGCTTATATAGACAAAAAACGATTTTACTGAAACTGTCATTTTTGCTCTTTTGTATACATACACATAAGTGTATGTATGTATGCAAGCAAGAATCTTTAGTAAATTTGCCAAAGAATAAAATATATCTAAGAAATTATCTTATTTTCTGGCAACTACATATTTTATCAGAATGAACATTGATAACATAGTTCAATAATGAAATCCCTTAACATCAGCATATTTAATTTTCGCAAATTTAATTTGTTTGCCCCAAAAAAAACATTTATATTTGCAATTTTTTTTTCTTTCATGAATTTGTTTTAAAAAGAATAGTTTTTTTTTTTTTTTTTTTTTTTTTTTTCAAAGTAACCTTACTTTGTTTTGCCAACTACATGAACTATGTCACACTGGACATCTGAAATTCTGAGAACTTCAAACCTTGGGTTGAAAACATTTAACATAACAGACTGTATTTGCTGAAACTGATGGTCAATTAATATATTCGTTGGCAAAATATTTGGCACGAAGTGAAACAAAATACTTTCAATTCCCAAACCTTTTGTAAGAATTGTGGTACTGGCTCATCAAGCCACAGCTGATAGTTTCAATGAGATGTGGAAAATCCAATAACATCTCATGACAATGGACTTAATGAAGAACTTTTCAAAATTTAAAAGAGAAATTAGGGCTACAAAATTTCCTTACAGGAAATTTCATAAACAAAAGATATGTTTTACCAAACAAATCATTAAATTTTTTGAGTCATCAACTAATAAGTAAGCTTTGTGCAGTATGTTTATAATTATTCAAATTTATTTACAGCAAATACTTTTTAGTACTTATTGTACTTTTTTTATGTTTCATTTTTTGCATTTAAAAAAGTCATAAATCCCAATTCCCTTTTATGCATAGGAAAACAGTCTTATCATTTGCAATTTTGATAATTTCAGAGGTTTCTGTCGACACAACTTCCACTAATGTTAAGGGATTACCATACTTTATGAAACAAAAATAAAACACGCTTTTCCAGTCAAAAATATCAAACATAAAATAACAATAACAACAAAATAGGCATTTAAATAAAATTTCTAGTTATTGCAAGAACATAAATGTATTATTTTATAGTCACTTCATGGACGCTTTCATTCTATTACCTTTAAAATTATGTACTAAAATATGGATGGATGCAGAGTTTTTCCTTTTTTCATATTTTAGCAGGTTTTAAATGACAAAATGTTTTTGGAAGGTCATGCTTTTTTATAACTGAAACAGACCTGACTGTGCAAAGCTACCTTAGAACATTTATATTTTTACAATTTCAAAACAAATTATATGAGAATGACACTCTGTTGAATAAAACATCTTGTTTCTTTAGTAGCATCACTTATAGATCAGTACTAATTAGTTACAAACTAAAACCTGATTTTGTACATGGCATTTCTGTTAAAAATTCACAAACAGTAATTTACAGCTCAGAATGTGAACAACTATATTAAAAAAATATACTTTATGACTGATACAAGAAAGAAATTTGCAGATCTTTATATATTTAAAAAATAAAATAAAAACATTAAGTAATCAAAATGTCACTTTCTGTTAGATCAGATACATCAGCTATGCACCTTCGTCTTAGGTAAAGTTCTACATTTTTGTTAAGATATTTTTCATTTTCTTGAATATATTCTGTTAACATTTCAGGTATAGGCAAGTGCTTGAACAATAACAGTTTTAGTAAACTCTGAGCAGCATGTTTCCTGACATAGTCAAATTCTGAAAAATAAAAAGTAATAATAATGTATTGATTTAAAAAATCCAAAACATTTTACTATTTTATAATAATTATAAAAAAAATATCTCAAACTCAAATGAAAATAAAAAAATCTTTCCGGGAGGAAGAGGTAGCTTTCATATACTTATTTATTTATTTATTTTAATTTAAGTTATATTATTCAAACATACGAAGCTCAAATTAGTGGAACCCGATTTTATAAGATTGAATGCTAGTTTTTGTCAATACTGAATATTAATAGGAATTTTTAGAAATTAGTCATCTTTTATTCAACCTGATTTTATTTTAAGCGATTTAGACAGTCGCCAAATTCCACGATATCATGAAGTGCATACCATTTTAAAGCAACTTGATGGATAAAACAAACCAATGAGCTGGGTCGAAATCTTAATTCATGTTGACATGCACACTCATATTAAAATCGATTAATATATAGGTGTGCTGTCACGGTCAAATTGATTTTTAAAAGTAATGTCACCCACACTAGATATTCAAACTGCTATATCTCAGGCATTTTTTAAGGTAAAGACAAAGCAAAAAATACTCCGGAATTCATTATTAAGATAAATACTTTAGAAAGAAACTTTTTCAATTTCTAATTTTTTGTCTGTATATCATTATACATTAAAAAATTTTTTGACAAACTTAAATGGGCACTATTTTGAAACAAAATGGCGGATGAAGTTGGCTAGTGAACTCGGTCAAGACGTTGGTATGTACCATGTACATACGGAGTATAATTCAAATCAGTTTATAAATATACGTATTATCGTGTGACAAATTTCAGACCATTTGAAAATGTCAACCACACTGGAAAATGAAAGTGCTATAACTCAGGCATTTTTCAAGATATAGATGAAACAAAAAATGCTCTGGAATCTTTGTATCAAGGTCAAACACACAAAAGAAATTTTTTTTTTTATTTCTTACTTTTTTCACCTAATTTTAAAACTTAAAAATTTTAAAAAAAAATTAATATTTCACCATTTTGAAACAAGATGGCGGATGGAACTGGCCAACGAACTCGGTCCAGACATTGGTATGTACTATGTACGCACCAAGTTTCATCCAAATCGGTTTATAAATACGCGTGTTTTCACGTGACAAAAATCAGATCATTTCAAAATGTGAGCAACACCAGAAATTGAAAGTGCTATAACTCAGCCATTTTGCAAGATATAGATGAAACAAAAAATGCTCTGGAATCTTTGTATCAAGGTCAAATGCATAAAAGAAAAAACTTTTTCAATTTCTCACTTTCTTGTACCTAATTTTAAATAAATAAAAAAAAAATTAAATGGTTGCCATTTTGAAACAAGATGGCGGATGGTATTGGCTAACGAACTCGGTCCAGGCTTCATTATGTACTATGTACACACCAAGTTACATCCAAATCGATTCATTAATATGTGTGTTATCACATGACAAATATCAGATTGTTTCAAAATGTCAGCCATAAGAAAATTTCAAACTGCTATAACTCAACCATTTTTTAAGATACTGACAAAATAAAGAGTGTTCTGGAATCATTGCTCTAAGTTCTAATACGTAAAAGAAAAATATTTTTAGGTGCGTTCGTAATTATGTAAATACGTAGCACCTATTGTTGTCGCCCAGTCCGTCCGTCTGTCTGTCCGCATATAACAACGCAAAAACTACCCAACCGAATCGTTTGAAATTTAAAATACATAATTATTACATAATTTTGTCGAGTCATTTAAAATTTTATGAAAATCGGATGTGTAGATCAATTACAGGGGCAACCAAAAGTATTCCGTTACATTACGGTCAATGGGGAAAAAGTTTCAAATGCATTTTAATCGTTTGAAATTTAAAATACATAGTTGTTACATAATTTTGTTGAGTTATTTAAAATTTTTTGATAATCGGGTGCATAGATCAATTACAGGGGCAATCAAAAGTATTCAATTACATTATAGTCAATGGGGAAAAGGTTTCAAATGTATTTTATACGTTTGAAATTTAAAACGTATATTTATTACATAATTTTGTTGAGTTATTTCAAATTTTATGAAAATCGGATGCATAGATCAATTACAGGGACAATCAAAAGTATTCCATTACATTACGGTCAATGGGGGAAAATGTTTCAAATGCATTTTAATGGTGTTGCACTCATTCGAACTTAATAAAATTTATATGCAACTGTAAAGTACATATTATAATATACATTTTACATAATTTGTGATGCAAAGAACATTTGTTATTGATTTACAAGGCCACACAAAAGTATTCCATTACATAATGGTATAGGGAGAACATTGTTTGATGAGCGTTTTAATTGTAATTCACTATTTACAATTTTATGAGATTGATATATGAGAGTAATATTTTTAAAACTTCGTTATCGTACGAACGCACCTCGTTTGCTACGCTTCACGTGCAATTTCCAACTTGTTTAACTTTTAATTTTTTTGCATTTAATTTTAAATTTAAATTTTTTTTTTTAAATTTTAAATGTCCACCATTTTGAAACAAAATGGCAGATGATTCTGGCCAATGAACTCGGTCGAGGCATTTGTATGTACTATGTACATACTAAGTTTCATTCAAATCGGTTCATAAATACGTTAGTTTTAGCATGACAAAAATCAGATATATATATGTCAACATTTGAATGGAGGGTGGTTTTGGGGTCTGGGGGTCATGATCGGTGAAAATATACCAAAATTTTCTGGAAGTGCTTTCCTCCGGACAGCTGCAATAGGTAGTTTTTTACTTTATGTAATGAAAGCTACCTACCAAGAGAAAAAAAACATGCATCAAACATAGATTATGAAGCACTTCCAACACATTCAGAATAATGTAACAAAATTGTACAGTTTGAAAAATTACGATATTACATCTCATTCATTTCATCTAAAATGCATAATGCATTTCAAAACATAATTTCAACTGTTCCCATCTGCAATAAAAAATTATCTGAATTTTTTAGCAGTCCTGTATATGGTATAGAAATTTGCCTCTGTTAACAACATGCATTCCAAAATTTAGATCTTTTAAGAGATACATACATTTCAGTTGAAAATTTTCCTTCAGCAATTTCCTCCAATAAGTAAATTGGTATGCAAATACTTTTGTGCAGGCCTGTATATGAAGTATATAATTTATATATAAAGAGTAATATGAAAAAAAAAAAAAAAAAAAAAAAAAACTAATTAAATTTAAAAGTGCATATTGAATTTTAAAACGTACTCTCCAGCAATTATTATGCAAAGACAGTACTGTAACATTTCTTTTGTGTGTCCCAGTAAATTAATAAAGAATGCTCTGTTTTATCACGATCATAGTGAAATTCAGTGATTTCTATCAGTTTCAATGAATATGAAATAGGGTAATGTCATTAAAATATTATTCAAACGATTTTTCCCATATTCCATAATGAAATTGAATTCTTTTGAGTGTCTGTGTAAATGAACCATTAATCGTACATACTTCATATGATATACCAAACATGCTTTGGTGATCCCTAAATTAGCTTTATCACTTGCATGAAAATCTGAGTATATTTAAGGGAGTTAGAGCGCAGACAGACAAACTGAATGCATAAGCACTTTTTAACTTTGTTAGAAAGTGCTAAAAAAATCAGTTCCAAGAGATTAGTTTTATTGCTATTAAAGATTTCAGTTTTGAACTGACTACTTTTAGACAAATACCTCAATTCAGTTTTACTCATTTAAAATTTTTATATATACAGTCGACTCTCGTTAATTCGAAATCTGATAATTCGAATCTTCGCTTAATTCGAACTAAACATGAGGTCCCAAAATTTTCAATTGCTGAATAATGTTAAAATTTTTATTTAATTCGAACTCATTTCTCTTGACTTTGTTTAATTCGAACTAACGAGAATTCCGATTTTTCATTTTTCCTTTCTTTCTCACGGACTTCAGATCATTTGAATAACTTTATTTCTTTAATTTTTGTAAAAACTGTTTCGAACAAATATACATATAATCCAATGCATTTGATATCCACTTTCTTAGTGCCTCGTCTGTCCATCAGTGACGCTTTAATTTTTTCTTCCATTGTGTTTGTTTCTAATCTTTTAATTAGTTTATGTATTTATACATTCTAATTTAATTTTAAGTCATATTCTTATGATAAAATTTAACGAATCGAACAGACGAAATAAATTTAAAAAACACTATCACATCCATTCCTTTGTAATAGTATCATATTAAGTATATTTTCATTTATTATTATTTTTTTTATAATTCGAACTTCGGATGATTTGAACATTTCTTGTGGTTCCCAGGAGTTCGAATTAACGAGAGCTGACTGTATTTGAATAGTGTTTTGCATTTTTTGATAAACAGAAAAGATTTTTCAGTAAATGCTGTAAAAGTTAATGTTTTGAATGAAATTTCCGAATACAACAGTCAAATTAAATCATCATGAGACAATAGTCTGTAACCAGTGGTGAGATTCAACCAGTTTGCATTGGTTCAGTAGAACCAATAGTTAACCCTTCATTGCAAAATTTTTTCTATTCTTATGAAAAAAAATTATTTTTCAAATTTTCAGTCGAAATTTGATATTATATGATATGTAAATTCTATATACACAATTAGGGTTTTTTAATATTGTATTGCTATATTTTGTAATTAAATGGGCTTAAACTAATTAATTATATCTTCTTAACAATCTGCAATTTTCCTTAGATTAATAGTTTTAAGTATTGAGTAAAAATAATAAAAGTAAATTTTGACTTAATAGTTTGATATATTTTTTTTTGTTGTTGTTGTTATTGTTTCCAAAGAACAAATTTCATTTTCTTGTTAATTGTAGCTATCTGACTTGGAGAAAATACAATAATAAAATCTTACCCAAATATTGTACAAATATCTGAAAATAGGTTTTATTTGTATATAACATTAATTACAATTTTTTTTTTTTTTTTTTTTTTTTTTTTTGTGTTTCAAAGCATAAAGAGAAACACCCCAAAGTTCACATATATAGTTCTCTATAATAAGTTTGAATTAAGCTGTGATTCTAAATATTTTCATATTCTTATTTCCGTTTAGTGCTGCCACCTACATTTTTTTTTTCAAAATAAAATATTGAAAGCTATCTGAAAAGATCATGAATATATATTGTACATTAGGGTGGGCCGAAAAAAACTTTTTTTCGATTTTCGATTATGGCGGGTGCGGAAAAGTGGCCACTGGTGGCACTCAGTTCATACAAAAAATTTGAGATTTTTTGGACATTTCTTTACCCTGCCGCTAACGGCTTGAAATTTTGAAAAAATGCTCATTTTTGAACTTTTTCGAAAAAAATTAAAAAATGTTAAATTAAATTTATTTTGGTTGTATTTACTTGAAAAGGCATATTTAATGTATCAAATGTTTAAATAAGATCTGATCATGCATTATTTAATATCTATGTGTATTATAACTTAGGCTATTTTTATAGCTTTTTCCCGTATAGTAGGCAAAAGTTGCATTTGTTTGAATCGATCGTTAGTTTCTATATTATTTATGTCCCTTGGTCTTTTTTATATTTTTTCTATGTGTCAAACGTCATATATTTGGGGAACAGACAGCAGTATACTTCAAAAACAAATCTAGAAGGTGAGAAAGTGGTGAAGCAGGACTCTAAGCGAGCGCAATGACTCGTCGTAATACTCAGGGAGTGAAGGAAGAAATAGTTGAGAGCCAAAATGCGATAAAGGATTCTTATTATTTATCCTTGCTCAGTTACCTGCAACATTTGTTCAGTGTTAACGTGAAACCCTTTTGTAGTGATATACAGTGCTTTTTGGGTCGTTTAATTTGCCATTATAGTGTTTTGTGCGTTTAATTACGACGAGCTTAGAAATGGCTAGTATAAAGGGCCATGACAATGCAAAGACACGCGATAGCGTGAAAAGTAACTTTTTGGGGGCATCATGCATATTGAAAGAATTGCAATTGCCAACGTATGCTGATAATCATGCGCCATTACTACTGGTTGCTTCACCATGTTGAAGTTGTGACAGCAGAGAATACGCGTCTCGTCATCGATAAAAACAAAGTCAGAAGAGAGAAAAAAAAACTTGGAAATAAGATACAGGCAGAAGAAGTTACTGAAAGAAGGAAAATTAAAAGCATACTTTTTAATGGTAGAAAGGATAAAAGTATATTCAGAGGGGAAAAAAGAACAAGCGGCACCGTCGAAGGAAAGGCGAGGAACACATCACCGTGTTGTTTGAACCTGGTTAGGAATACTCGGGTCACTTGATACTTCGTTCCGGTCACGGAAAAGAAATAGCAAAATCATAATACACTCTTCCAAGTCACCACAAGTTAGACTTTTCTGAACTGACGAGGTATCAAGGTAACGGAACGAGGTATCAAGTGACACAAGTATTCCTAACCAGGTTCAAACAACATGGTGATATGTTCCTCGCCTTTTTCTCGACGGTGCCGCTTGTTATTTTTCTTTCTCTTAATATACTTTTATCTACCATAAAAAAATATGCTTTTAATTTTCCTTCTTTCAATAACTTCTTCTGTCTGTATCTTCTTTCCGAGTTTCTATTTCTCTCTTCTGACTTTGTTTTTATCGATGACGAGATTCGTATCCTCTGCTGTCAGAACTTCTACATGGCGAAGCAACCAGTAGTAGTGGTGCATGGTTATCAGCATAAGTTAGCAATTGCAATTCTTTCAATATGCATGATGTCCCCAAAAAGTTACTTTTCACGCTATCGAGTGTCTTTGCATTGTCATGGCCCTTTATACTAGCCATTTCTAAGCTCGTTGTAATAAAACGCACAAAACACTAAAATTGCACATTAAACGACCCAAAAAGCACTGTATATCACAATAAAAGGGTTTCACGTTAACACTGAACAAATGTCGCAGGTAACTGAGCAAGGATAAATAATAAGAATCCTTTATCGCATTTTGGCTCTCAACTATTTCGTCCTTTATTCCATGAGTATTACGACGAGTCATTGCGCTCGCTTAGAGTCCTGCTTCACCACTTTCTCACCTTCCAGATTTGTTTTTGAAGTAGACTGCTGTCTGTTTCTCAAATATATGACGTTTGACACATAGAAAAAATATAAAGAAGACCAAGGGACATAAAAAATATAGAAACTAACGATCAATTCAAACAAATACAACTTTTGCCTGCTATACGTGAAAAAGCTATAAAAATAGCCTAAGTTATAATACACATAGATATTAAATAATGCATGATCAGATCTTATTTAATCATTTGGTATATTAAATATGCCTTTTCAAGTAAATACAATAAAAAAAATTAATTTAACATTTTTTAATTTTTTTCGAAAAAAGTTCAAAAATGAGCATTTTTGTAAAACTTCAAGCCGTTTGCGGCAGGGTAAGGAATTGTCCAAAAAATCTCAAATTTCTTGTATGAACTGAGTGCCACAAGTGGCCACTTTTCCACACCCGCCATAATTGAAAATCGAAAAAAAGTTTTTTTCGGCCCACCCTATTGTACATCCTTTAGAGAATCATTTCACTCCCTCCTGTAGATTGGTTTACCTTTTGGAATTTTTGAGTTAAAAGAACAATTTATTTGAACTTTTCCTGATGATACAGATTTTTATAGATAATGATTATAATTTTTTAGACCATACTAAACTACAACAGAGTGGAGTACTGTTTAAATGTGTGTGTGTGTAAGTGGGGGGGGGGGGGATTAATTTTTTTTTTGGAAAAAACTAGTTTCTAATTTTTTAATAATTTAGATTTTGCGAGCTTGAAACAAGGATACACAGAAATTATTTCAGAAAGTTTCAAACACAACACATTAGCATTCATACTAGTTAAAACTTTACAAAACAAGACAGAAAAAATAATTACCAGAATCTGCCAAGATTAGCTCTGACAAAGCTTCCAATATAGTGTAACATTCATCTGGTTCTTGTTTTCCTATGTCAGCTAAAAAATGATATGGCATTAATATAATTAACATTTCTTAATCAAATTTAGGATACAATGCATTGAAAACAAAAATCTAATGTATTCTACAAAAGCAATGTATCATTTGTATTTTTAAAGATATGGTCTTAACTCAAAAGGTGTTTTCAAAAAGACAGAAACTTCCAATGTTTTTTTGTTTGCACCTCTGCCCTCTCCTCCAAAAAAAAAAAAAAAAAAAAAAAAGAAAAGAAAATTTTCTAAATAAACTGGAAATTAATATTCAAACAGGATCAAATTAAATATTAAAGTCCAATTCCAGGATTAAATATACACAGTGGACACCTTCAAATCTGCATTGCTTAGAACCAGACGTTGTGCAGATTTTAATACAGTAAAAACCCGGTTATCCGAAAAGCATGGGACCGAAGCATTTCAGTTAACCCGAGTTACATAGGAATTTTCAGATAACTGGGATTCCATAGGAATTTTTGAGTAACCGGAGGGCGAAAACTTGTGAATGGTTGTTGAATAATGGTTGGAATGAAGTTATGGTGAAAACTTGTTAGGAAAGCTGTGGTAGTAATTTAGAACATAGTTGAGATAAAAAATGTTGTGGTACTATATTCAAAACACCTCAAGGATGAAAAACAAAAGAAAATCACAACATATTTTGTGGACAAAAATAAATAAATAAATAAAACTATTGAAGTGTTGCATGTGTAAATCTAATAATGTGCCCGAAATTATGCAGTGGATCAAATAACTAGGCTGATTTTGTTTATTTCATAAAGAACATTATTTTTTAACACTATTTCTACCAGTGTGCAATAATATCCTTCAAAGTTTTCATTTTTACTTATTTTGCATCTAATTTTCAAAGCTAATATGTATTAAACAACTCTTCAATGTAATAAAAAGGATTCGGAATTATTTTGATCTAAATTTACAAATAAAATAGTAATTGTGAATCAAAATATGTTGAAAGATATCAATTGACATCGGTAAAAATAGTGTTGACAATAAAAATTTTCACATTTATGATAGACTTTAAGAAATTATAAGGCCTTTCGGTTAGGCTAATTTTCAGATAACCGGGGTTCTACTGTATTTTGTGGATTTCTAGTCACTTTTGTTTACATTTTAAAACCATAATTCAATGTAATACAACTAAAATTGCAATAAATGCTTATAATATAATAGAATATTAAAATATATAAGTAATAAACTAAAATAATAGAAATTAAGATAGTTTTAAAAATGAATGAATTATTGAAAATAAATGCCAAGTAAATAATTAATAATGTATAATTAAATATCACCCTAAAAATACATTATTCTTGATTCTTTCAATGCAATTTGCTTCATAAAGGTACCCTACTACAGTCGAATCCCGTTATAGCGAACCCGGTTTATAACGAACTCCCGGACATAACGAACGAAAATTTTGGTCCCGCCATTTTCCTAGTGTTTTTAATGCTATTTTATCCTTTTATAGAGAACCTCCGGTATCTTAAGAATCGGTTATAACGAACTTTTTTTTCTAGTCGCTTCTAACACTTTTTCACTGATGTGAAAGAAGGTTTTTGATTCTAATTTTATAAGAAAATGCATGCCGGCTAGTAAAGCATGGTGCAAATTAACGATAATTAACGACTTTTTATTAAAGAGTAGTAAGATCTGCATTCTTTCTCTTTTATGGTAGCCATTCTGCAGGTGGGCACCGGTCAGTTATTTTCCATTACTCCTATCATAGCAATTCAGTAGCACATTTGCGTTAACTTATCTATTTAAAACTAACTAACTAATCTATTTAAAAATAATTCAAGATATGGCAGCATTGAAAAGAACGTCTTCTTTGAAGCAAGCAATAATCAAAAGCTTTTTTCTTTAAATTATACTCTCTGGAGTTCAGAAGATAATGAAAAAAAAAAGAAAATTTAAATGATAAAAAAGTAAACAAACAAAATAAAAGTTAAATGATTTTTAACGTGCCAATAATTAGTGTTAATCATCCTAAGCCTGGATAAAGAGTAAAGATTTTAGTATAGTCAGGATTATTTCTTAAATTGTTTGCTCATTTATCCTAACATTTATCCGAACTAGGGTTGATCTCGAATGCTTAGATAATCGGCGCTTTACTGTATTTCTATTTGTCATCTTTTTTAGTTAATTTATTTAGTATTATGCTAGTTTAATATAATCACTTCTCGTCAATTTAATACATTAATGATCATATCTAACAGAACTTACATTTTTTTTTTTTCCTTAATACATCATTATTGAACATATAGGTATCAGGTAATTATATACATGTTTTGTACACTTTACATTTAACGATTCGGATATAGCGAACAAAAACTTCGGTCCCTTGAAGTTTGTTATAACGGGGTTTGACGGTAATTGATATCAAAATCATAAAATAAGGAAGTTTCATTTCATGTTTAGCTAAACTTAATTAAAAAAAAAAAAAAAAAAGCTTGATTAACACATAAATGTATAAGGTAAAACAATTGTGATTACCAAGAATATTAGCAGTATCATGAATTTTTTCAGAAACAAATTTTTACTTCCTTTGGAAAGAAACATGAGTTTAGTCATATTAATGAAAATTATGTTTGAAATATGTACAGAATGCCATAGTCTGTAATTTTGACCCTGCACATGAACTGAAAGTTTCATTTACATCTGTGATGATGCGCAAATTTTAAAGAGTCTATTGTATTAGAATTTAAATAGAGCAAAATGCTCAGACTTTTATACTTATTTAAAATTATATTGTCAAGAATAAGAAAATGCCAAACAGTAAAATACAAAAATGGATACAACCTATTCTCTCAGGTAAGGAAAAACAGCCAGTGAATTTAACAATATCAGTAAAACAATAGATATGGCATTTTTTTCCATTAAATGAAAGGAAAAGAAATAACTCTGTCATTTAATTTGTCATTGGTTAAAGTAACATATAGCAGATAGTGTTTACCATGGAACAGTTTTTACATTTTAATTTTTTACTTCGAAGATTATAACCCAATTCAAAATTTAAAGGCAGCATCCATAATATATTTTTAGAAATTCAGTCAGTTTGAAAATGAAAAATTGCCACTTATTTAAAGTAGGAAAGGTGATCTGTCCCAAGGTACAACATCCTATTGTATCTTGGGACATACTGCATAATTCAAGCAATACACATATAACTGTTTTGTCATAGAGTCAGGTTAAAAAACATGAATTTCATCAAAGAATTTCCTCCCTCCAATAAAAACGAATTTTATCAAAAAATTGCAGAAAAAATGTATTTTTTGCCAAGAGTTGCGAGAAAAAGCAAGTTTTGCTAATCTTTGCAGAAAAATCATCAACTTCATTAAACGATCGATGGGAGGTGGAGGAGAGAGAGAAAGAGATGCTTTCCTCAAAGTATCCTGAAAAAAAACTGACAAATTTCGCCAAAAGATCACAAATAAAAGAAAAAAATCATCAAAGGATCGCAGAAAAAAAATGTAAATGTTTTAGAGGACTAAAGAAATAGAACTAATTTTAGCAAAAGATTCCAGGAAAAATGAGAATTTCATCAAAGGATTTTGAAAAAACAGTGTAAATTTTGTCAAAGGATTGCAAAAAAGCACGATTTTCGTCAAAGCATCACAAAAAATAGGAATTTTGTAAACGGATCGTTTTAAAGACCTGAATTTCAATAAAAAATAATGACCTTATGATGAGAAATGTGATTTTCACCAGATGACAGGGGATAAAATGAGAAATTTGCCTAAGGACTGCGACTTAGTCGCCATGTGGAGACTATGAATTTGCACCTATAGTACAGATCTGAGATGAAATGATTCAATAATAAATTCTAATGTATAACAGAACACTGATTTTTTTTTCTGTGATCAAATTATTTTTACTATAAAATGACATGCTTTTAAAGTGGAAGTAATAAGCAAGTCTAACACTTAAAACAAGTGGGTAAGTGTGATTGTAAATCACACAGAGGGTTTCGTTTAATATTTTTCTTCAAAACAACTTATCCTTTATTAAATTCTTACATAGATGGTAGTACCAATAAGTTTAACTATAAAATAATTATAAAAGTAATTTATTTTAATACAATAAAAAATGTTCAAATGAAATTACTTACATTTTTTGAAAATTGGAAATAAAAAAAAAAATTAGCAAAGATAAATAAAATTTTAAATTTCTAAAAACAAAAAAATGTTTATATGAAATTTAAAATGCTGAATCATTAATAAATCGCGATTGTTTTGAAATTGAACAAAAATTGAATTCCAAAGAATATTACGAATGACATATGAATGAAATCCTGATACAGTAGAACCCTGCTAATTCGGACTCCGTTTATCCAGATCTCCGAGTAATCCCGATCAGTTTCGTCTTTTTTTTTTTTTCCAAGTTTGAGAAGAGATCGGCTATTTTCCATAACATTAACTTGTTTCATCGTCACATTTTGAATTAAATAAAAAAACTTTTTCTGAAATCTTTTCGGAAGTATACCTTAAGCTTTCTTATTTAAACACTTTGATGTTATCTTTCAAAAAAACAACAATTTATCAGTTTATCATTTAAGTTCGGTAATTCCAGTTTTCCTAATTTTCTATTGCTTTGTGCACAACTAAAGAAAATTAAAATGAAGATGATACAGATGAAAACACCATTATCAATGATGATCAACCAAAGATTATTAGCCATAATGAAGCAACTTCGCATTTAGAACAATTAACAGTTTACATATTTTGAACGTCAGGTCAGGTGGAGATTACACCCAACGAACTACTTATGCTCAAGTGAATAAGTGACCATATGGCTCAGAAAAAATATAGAAAATTGGCACAGCAGAAAATTAAAATGAAGTTTTTTATTACAAGCTTTTTTATTACAAAGTAAACAATTTAACTGTCTGTAAATATTTAATAAGTTTAATACAAAGGTGATTTTATGTAAGTATGTTTTATTTTATTTCATTTTTTTGTAATTCTCTGGGTAATCTGAATTTTCGATAATCTGGAATGGGTCTGGTCCCAATTAATCCGAATTATCGGGGTTTTACTGCATTATAAACCAGACATGTCAAACTCATTTATTGCCATGGGCAGTGTTCTCGCTGTCGCTCGACACTGTGCCAAATTGCAACTAAATTCTTCATTTGGCGAGTACACAAGCGATTAGATTTGCCAAATTGCTGCTAGTGCTCAGTTTTTTCTTTTTCTTTTTTTTGTGTGTGTGTGTGTTTAACTTTTTTAATTTATTTTCTTAATATATTTATGTGATAACATATTTTCAATGTATTTGTAGCAGATAGTTGAATTTTGATTAATAACAATCGTTGTCGCAGTACTAAAATTTAGGTTATTTTAGAACATATTGAGAAAAGGGGTTACATTAAAGGATTAAAGATAATTTTTTTAGTGCTACACGGTGAATTTTTTTAGCTAATACTGTTTTCATTTGGCAAATGTTTTTTATTTTTAATTAGCCAAATTATTAATGTTGGTCAAAAGTCAATGAGAACACTAGCCACGGGCCAAATTAAGCATTAATACAGAGCCGGAAGCTACATTGCAAAAGAAGAAAAAAAAAAAAAAAAAAAAAAAAGAGTAAAATTGTTACCATTGCAAAGAATAAAATTTTTGTACAAAACACAACCATGGCAAAAAAAAAATTAGCAGGATTCTGAAGTTATTATTATGCATATTTTACTTTATTAAATATATATATATATATATAGTATATATATATTGTGTAAATTATATTTATTTTGGAAATTAAATGAGTCCTTTGGTTTATTAATTTTGAACTGAAGGTATAGCTGTTAGATTTTTAGAGGTAAAATAAAAAAAAAAAAAAAAATAGATTTTGAATCAACATATTTTTTTACTAAAAGTGTCTGGTACATATAATGATTTGTTGCAACTTATTTGATTTCATTTATTAAATACATTTTCTTTTTCAGATAATGATTATTTGCGCTCTATACTTAAAAAAATTGGTTGATTGATAAATAATTATAGAAATTTGGAATCCCCATATCCACATATTTTCACTTTAATATGGAATCACAATGGATTTCGATTAACTTAAGTAATAATCTCTGAACAATAATTTCAACATCAAACATTAGAGCTGAAGTTCATATTTCTTGAAATTCAAAAATATTTCTTTGAATTTATTTTTTAAAATTGCCACTCTAATGATTTTTGTAATAATGCTTGACAGCTTCTGAAATTTAATATATTTTGTTTTGAAAATTATTTTGCCAAAGCAATAAATTCTAATTGAAAATGTTAAAACTATAAAATAACAAAATAACATAATGAAATATACTTTGAACTTGAAGTTTACTCAGTGGCTTTCTAATTTCAAATGAAAACTCAAAGTACTTTACCTATTGGTGCTTTTTTAATAATCCATATTCATAATTTGCCAATTTAAAATGAAAATTGTAACCTTCTTTAACAATTAGAAATTGTCAGTTAAAGCTTCAAAGAAAGCAGAAGGTAAATCTGTTTACCTTCACTACTCACATTTCCAACACATATCTGGGTTTTAAAAAATTATCTGTCTATTTATGAATCTTTCTTGCAATGGTATTTATATTTTATAATACAGTAGACTCCCTCAAATCCGCAAACCAGAAATCCGCAACTCTGTAAAATCCGCACATATTTTATGGATGTAAACAATGAAAATTTCAGTTTGGATATTGGGACAAAATTAGATTTTTTTTTTTAGTTTTGTATCAATTTCATATATTTTTTAATTTGTAATTTTCTTAACAATACTCTATTCATGTTTTTTTTCATAAAGAAATATTTTTTTTTTTTTTTTGAAAAAATTCAAGGTATTGATGATATTACTGGTAATTACAATCTTCTTACCAAATATATTATGCATTATCAAGATATTTTGGTTATTAAGCTTGGCTAAACTTGAAAAAAAAAAAATCCTTATTTTATGATTTTTATGTGAATTAGTAATGTACTTTTATGAGGCAAGTTTTGTTGAATAATTTTGGAAAAATATTAATCTTTATAATGAATATTTAATCATACACTATTGATTATTAACTTGACCTTTGCTATTAGAACTTTAATCATTTAAAAAATTATCTAAATTTTTATTATTTTTAGTTCATTACTTATTTTAATACTTTATTATATTGTGAGCATTCATTATAGTTGCAAATGCACTATTAATTACATTCAAATTACTGTTTAAAAAATGTAAACAAAGCAATGACCAGAAATCCACAAAATTCTAAAATCCACACAACCCCAGGTCCCAAGCTGTGCGGATTTGAGGGAGTCTACTGTATTTTCAAACTTCTGCAACTTTTCTAGACACCATTTCTTCAATCACGTAGTGAATGATTTCAACTTGTGTGACATTTAATGTAATAAAGGCAATGCTTTATTTTATAAAGCAAATGAACTGTCTTGGTGAAAGTACTTTGTTTCTCACTTCATTTTCAAACACATAATCCAGCATTTATCTACATTCCGATTGGTTATTTTTGTATCCAAATTTTTTTGTTCAAAACTGTAAAATTGAATTATGCCTGTCATTGTTGTCATATGAGCAGGATTTTTTAAATTCAGAATGCTATCACATTTCTGGAAATATTCTCTTTATTTAATGACAGAGTAAATAAGATAATTATTACTGCTCAAAAATATAATATTCTGAATTAAAAAAAAAGCCTGCCAAACTGGTAACACAGATATACATATCTTTTAGATGTTTATCATCGCCAAGAGCACAATTGGTGCATCAGTGTTTGTGCAGTTTACTTTCACACAATTTTAACAATGGAATTAAACACAGGTAAAATGCCAAAGGCTTTGCGGGCCACAGATAAGCTGTTGGTGGGTCATGTGTTTGACACAACTGACATATATTCTTAAATTGACAAAAAATACGAAATTTCTTTTAATAAAATCCATCTTAATATGAAAATTTCACTTTCCAGTACCGGGTCTTGAACTAAGAACCCTCCAATTACTAGCGAAGTGCTTTACCTCCAAGTTACGATGTCTATGCACACAAAACATTGAAATTAAGGTTCTCTTAAAATTTAAACTGCAAAAAATGAACAGATGACATTGAAAAAATGAATTAAAATAATAAAGTTTTTCAAAATATTATGATTTGTCATGTAACACAAGATATTCAGCTAGAAGTACACAAAATTTGAAGTCTCTGACTTATACAGTTTTTGTGTATAAATTCTGGGACGAACTGAAAGACAGACAGAGGACAGAAACGAATAGGGTTTCATCAGATGAATGCAAACCCCAAAAAAGAACATAACTTCATTCTATGATTGAATTGTTTTCAACATAAATTTTTGCAATGCAATGTTTTTAAAATGTCTGAAAGTAATAAGCAACGTTATTGCTTAACAAGTTAGACAAATCATGCGTTAAGCATAGATTATGAAGCCCTTTCGAACACTTCATGAAATCTTTACAAAATTTCGATATTTAGGAAAATAAGGATATAAAGCCAAATATGTATTCCAGTACTACTGAGCAGCCCTGTATTTGATCTGTCACCTAATATACACACTATATAATGGGAAAATTTAGTTTAGCAAAAAATGCCTAGTAGCTTGAAATTTGTCTTTCAGCAATTTATACTAATAGATGGAAACATACTTGAATACTTTGTTCAGCCTTGTAGTTTGCCTGGTACCTTTATTACACTTATTTTAAACTAAAACTCTCTTAAAACAACTGAAATCACTTTCTTATAAATTATCATTCATAGGCTACATGTACCCAATTATTTGCATGGCTCTGTATATCATTTTATCTATAGTCTGCAAACATTTCTTAGTAAATTTAATGCTGTTCATCGTAAAAATGCAATTAATAATTTATTTAAGAATCACCTTTTATTAATTTATGCTCATATTCAGTAACGTTGGCGAGCTTTTTTGGGTAGCCCTGTACTTGTATATTAACTGTAGCATTTATACACACCATATAATATGCATTAATTTAGTGAAACTTATATGCGCATATCATAATTAAAATGCATTTCTTCCATCCATTAGCTATCATCGGATACATATACAGTACTTCGGAAAGAATGTACTATTTGAAATCTTTAGTGTGTCCCTGTAAATACTATGTACTTTATATTAGGGAAGACAGTATTGTATAATTTATACTAAGTTTCATTAACATACATTCATTTTATTATACATGAAACAGTTTAATATATTTAAAATATGTCCCACACAATTCCCTCTTTTACCATTATCTAATTTAATTCTTTTGTGTGGCCCTGTAAATGAATAATAGCTAAATTTTCACCTTATATTTTATAGAATGCATATTGTAATGTACCTCGTAAAAGCATGTAAATTTTAATATGTTTGACATCTTTAAAATTCCTTTGAAACAATTTTTCCCCATAGGCCGTAATGTAATGGGAAACTTTTGATTTTCACTGTAGATAAACTAATCATGGTAGAAACTTCATTTTCAATAGGGTTTGTGCTAGGGTAAACATCAATAACATCTTAAAATTTCATGGCAATCCGAGTATATTTACGTGAGTTAGAGCGTGGCCAGATAAACCGAATGCATAAGCACTTTTCAACTTTGTTGGAAAGTGCTAAAAAGGTAATAAAGAAATATTAATAACTTTAAATTTATGATGAAATTGAAAACTCAATTGACAATACAATAATAATGGATATAAAAATATATATATAACCAACCACAAAGCTCAGCATATAAAGAAAATGCTCTTTCATTATTCACATCTTTAGCGTAGCGGTATAAGAAACCTAGAAGATGATTCACAAGCTTTTCTTGAGTCCAATTCCAACCTTTGGTAACAGCAATTATTAAAATTTGATCGCATGCCCAGTCATCTGTATCAGTTGGAGCTATAAAAAAGGTAAATTAACAAAATAAATAAAATAAAAATAAGCAATTTTAGCATAACCAAAAACATTTATGATTTTAAGCTTTGTAAAAGATACAAGTTTTGTATAAGATATACTGGAGCAAACTGTGCAAGGATGACAAGATATGCAATAGTGCAATGACAAGATGTGCAATATCGAAAATGTGGAAGTCTGTACCATCTCATTATGAATTTATTTATTAAAAATACCAAAGATGCTGCATTTTTATGACAAGTGCCTTTTTGTCTCAATCATTAAATTAAATGTTTTTAAATATTATAAATGAATTCTATTATATTAAAATAAAGGACATAGATGTATTATATGCACCACATTGGCACAATTTTTATTTTGTTTTCAAATACCAGTTACATGCATACGTTTTTTATTATTTTCTACTATTTCAAAAGGAAATAATAATAAATAAAAAAGTTTAGTTAATAATTATAGAACAAAGCAATTTATATCATTTAAAATATAAAGATAAAAGTAAACAAAGTTTATTAATAAATAAATAATAGCCAGGTTACCATATGAGGCATAAAACCACCATTTTGTCGTAATCGCACCAATGTGTGTACATATATGACATCTATGCCAAAATAAATTATAAAAAGACAAACATAGTAAAAAAGATTATTTAAAGGCATGGTTATTAAATAAAATGTAATAACATTTTCCTTCAGAATATAGCATAACTTAATCGTTTTAGGATTAACAACTTTAGAAGATTAATGACTGCTTAAAAAAATTACCAAATTAGTGAATTGGTCACATAGTGAGCTGTCAAGTCAAATGGCGAGCAGTCATTAAATCTGCAGTTTAGTCATAAATATAAATTCAAAAACAACAAACAAATTAAATAAAATAAACATGCTTTTATTAAAATTCACAAAAATATAGAGAAAAAATATCTATACAATTAGAAGAGGTAATATTTCTACCTACACTGTTATTCAAAAGACATATTATGAAGAATAACAGCAATAGCAAACAAATTAAAAAGAACAAATAAGAAATAAAAATACTGAATTGTATAGAGTTGCCAATCACATCTGGAAAGTGTTATGTCATGTGTTCTTAAAGTTTTAAATTATTTTTATTTAAATCTATTCAACATGGCATAGATTGTGTTTTTACCATTTTCAAATTAACTTTAAAGTACAGTCAATGCCATTGTTTCATGCCGCTTTTTTAGGTAAATGCATAATTCAGTAACACCATAATTGCTGTTATCCTGGATACCTGTTACTCGTTATTCACAGTTTTCACCAATGGTTGTTGCTTTCTGATTCTCTGATGTTTGACGTCATACTTTGTGAACCAATGGTGTTTCACACATGTTTTTGATTTTGTAGGATGGCAACAACTTCCAAAAATGACTAGTATATATGTAATGGAACACGGCAGCATGTTTCCATCTGCCTACCTCACTTCATAGAAAGCAGTGTTTTGTTTTTCCCCATGTATATTTAGCAGCTACTTTAGGATGAAGCTGGTAGCAGTTGTTTTTCTTTTGTGAATTGTGTTTTATGTTATTCTTTATTTAGTTTGAGAAAGTTATGTTGACATTTTTCCTTCATCTGTAAATAAATTATAGTCACCATTAAATTGCTCCAAGTTAACATCATGTCTTCATGTTCTTATTAAAGTGTTCCACTAATTTAAATTTTCTTAATTAAGATTCCACGCAACACTGCTGAATAAAAGTCGTATTTCTATAGAAAATACAACAGGGAATATGGGCCCAGGCTTGTAATCCTGATATAAGTATTTTTCAGAAATGTGAAAGTGAAGAAAATGTGGTTTCAGTTTTTCATGGACTCTCTGATTTTCTGAAATGGAACTTTTAAATGTTGCTGGTTTCCTTTAATTTTCAAGTTTACTTAGTGTTGCCATTTTGAAGTGATGGGAGCTGATGGAGCAAAGTCGAAACATTATCCTGCTGACTGGTACTAATTTGAAATCATGGTAGCATAGCATCAAAATTCTGTTGCTGTATTATGGAGCATAGGGGTTCATTGAGAAGCCTGAAGAAGTAGATAAATACAGGTCCACCTGTTAACACTAATGAATCAAAGACTAAAGCAGCAGCTTCTGAAGTCACTGATTACCTGACAATTTGAGAAAAGCAAGATTACAAGTTGAGAAAGAACTGTGCATATATCATCATCTACCAATCCCTCAGTTCTGAATGTAAACCTCTAATTTCAAGCACAACAGATGGAGCAAAACCCTGGAAAATTCTACATACCCATTTTAAGCCCATTACAAGAACAGGTTATTCAGCTCCTTGATGTCTTCTTTAATACCAGATATGTTACTGTGGAAAATTTAGGACTTTTTGTGTAGATTAAAGCAGTCAGCCAAATGCCTTCATGAAGTTGGATATCAGCTACAGTCACTTTATTTCAGATGCCAGATGATTTGAAGCTTTCCATGCAAGTTCCAAGCAATTGTCTGCAAATTGTTTTACGTGCAAACGGATATTTTCTCACAGTACTTATTTTTTCAATTGCTTAGCATATAAATCTTGTTGAATTTATACTTTAAATATTAAGAGGCATTCAAATGTCAAACTTTCATATCGAAATATCTCATTTTCTCGTATTTAAATAAATATTTTATTATTATAATGAAAATACATGTGTTTCTGTACATAATAAAACAGCAATTTTGGGATGTACCAGGGGGAAAAAGTAGCTTTCATATTCGTTGTTTTTGTTAAATATAGCTTCTTTTATGACTCGATCAGAGAGTTCATGAAAGTTCTTTACTGCTTGATTTTTATCGTATTAAAATTTTACTGAAATTTTAAGAAGATGAAAAGCTACGAACCCTATAAAAGGAAATTTTGTAAATACTGAATTTGAATGAGAATTATGCCAAATTAGTAAACCATAGCCATATTGGCAATATTTATGATTTCTTAATTTTTGTCGTCAAATTTGGCAACATCTTTTCATATTTGGCGATAAGTGTTTCCAAGCTTGGAGAGAATTCGAAGCTAACGTTCATTAATACTCATAAAAAATAACTGATTTTTAGTAATTTGGAAAATAGTTGTTATCCTCGGTAGAGAATTGGGAAATCAGAAGTTTATCTGAATGTTTTTATTAGTTGAATTCCACATTTTATTCATTTTCTGATTGTTCCATGTTTAATGTCCAAAAATGGAATACTTCTGTTGCCACAATGACAAAAAAGCAATAAAAACTTTAAATAATAATAATTTGAAAACAAACTATCATAAAAATTTCAGACGAATTTCATTTAAAAGAACATTTTTTTTTTATGCAACGGTGTAAAAATTAAAAATGTGCAATGTTTAGAAGTTTAAAAATTTGTAGTTCAAAACATTGTAAAACTGAAATTTCATTTAAAATTTTTATATGATGGGTCCAGGAATATTAAAGTTTAATCCATGTTATATGTAATAGGAGGCTGTCAGCCTGATTAACTCCATCAAATAAAAATGCACATTTTAAACAGTTAAAGTTATATAACAATAAACTACTGTTTTTTTTTTTTTTAAATCTATGGTCTAGGAATATTAATGTTTAATGCATGGCGTACGTAATATATGACTCGTTATGATCATCCTAAAAATGATATTTATTATTATTATTAATTTAAATATAGAATTCCTTTTTAAGTCTTTAAAATTTTAGTCTTTGAAAATATCATTTTACAAATAGTCGTTCTAATTTGTTAAATTACTTTTTTTTCTTTTATTGCGATTTTTTTTCAAAATGTCAACAACTTCAAATAACTGTCACCAATTTCAATGCCAACAGGAAAGGGGGAAAATGTCCGTTTCGCACCGGGCTATGCAGTGTGATATTATTAATCTAGTGTATTGAGATGTAACAGAAATATGTTTGTCTGGTGGGGGTTGGAACCACCAAAACTGTATGGCAACTGAGGAAATATCTTCTGGTAGTTACCCAAGTAACATATATAAAATTCAGCTTTTATAAAATACCGAAAGTAGAATTTCAATTTACTGAAGTTTAGTGGTATCTGCCAAGGAGTTGCCACCATAGGAAGTGTCTGCTAATGGAGGACGTGATTTCTAATATCATTCCAAAGGAAATATAAAAAAATTATGCTTTATAAAATGACGAAAGCAAGTTGGTATTTTTTACACCTTTGCTACCTGTTAAGTGCCAAAGCCACCATGATCCAAATTTTATAATTACCCATCGTTCCTTTCTTTGTTGGAAGACTGCGCTAAGAAAGTTTCAACTTTTATAAAATAACGAAGGTCTGCCATTCACGGGCTCTTGCTCTATATGATTTTATTTTATCTTTTAAAAAGGGGTGATGCATTTAAAGTAGTCATACATGCTGAGCTCTCTGCCGCTTGCCATTGTGCCAAATTGCGACGAAATGCTCCATTTGATGAGTAAAAGAACAATCTCATTCACCAAATTGCAAGTGCTCAATTTATGCTCTTTTCCTTGTGTGTGTATATGTGTGTCAATACAATGAGGATTCTTATCCACATTGATGAACGATTGGATGTCGCATTACATATTCAATCACATCATGTCATTTTACATTGTTCTACTTATAGAAATACTGACTCAACATCAATTCAGTTTAGCAACAACCAAAGACAGAGATGATTATGCGATATATACATCTATAGTCAATTAATCACTATCTATGTACCAGCATCATGCTTGTAAAAACACAAATATAACTATGCAGATCAAATTCCAAATAGAGAAAAGTTTTGCTGCAATGCAATGTTGGAATTAACAATTTATATATCTGTATAGTAAAACAATCATTGGATGATGAATTTTTTTCTATCAAGTCGAAATCACATTCGAAATAATTTTTTAGAATTTATTTTCACAATGGTAAATTAACAATAGATTTTTTAAATTTTGATTTAGAATAATAAAATAATGTCTGAAGTAGGGATGCACCGAATATTTGATATCTATTCGGTATTCGACCTATTTGGCTATGTTACCAAATATTCGGTTAGGTCGAATATTTGTTTTGTCCAAATATCAAAGTATTTGGCCGAATCCAAAACTTAATAAAATCTTTTAAACCACATTTTTAAAAACTTTTCACAATTTCTACTTTTAACGGTCAGTTTACAAGTATATTTAAAAGAATTAGAAAGAAAATCATATTTAAATAAAATAGAATGTTTTTACATTATTTATTTGATGTTTGTAAAGTATAACTTTTGAGAATAGTAATACCTATCAAGGCAATTTTTGTTCATGAAACCTATAATTATTATCAACTTATTAAGTCATAAATACATTGTATTTCATCTCACTCTAGGTCAAACTTGTGTTTTTGCTTGTTGCATTAACAATAAATAAGATACCATATTTTCAACTTGCATGCTTTGATTTCTGTAAAATATGATATGATGGGAAGGATGGAAAATGCCATCATTCATAAAAAAAGAACAATGAGCTAGATATTCCTTTATTCAGAATTAAACTGAAAGTGTTTGTACACTATGTTGCAAAAAATCTGCCTTAAGTTATTGAAAAAGGACCGTTAAGAGACTAAAGTTTTTCTTCGACCATATTTTAATTATTTCTCTTTGATTTTAAAATGTTTGTTTTAATTCGTAGAAGAAACCACAAAACTTACAATTTTATTAATTAAAAAAGTCTCATAATTGTGTTTCTTAAATAACTCAAGGCAGATTTTTTTCAATACTAAATTTTCCAATAAAAAACCTCGTCTATTAAAATGTAAGTTTCTTTTATTAAATATTATGTAAAATTGTTTTAAAAAGTAACATTTTAATACCTTTAAACTTTGAAATATAAAAAGTATTTGGAAAGCCGAATATTCGGTATTCAGCTGAATATTCGGCCCAACAATTACTATTCAGCTAGCCGAATATTCGGTATTCAGCTGAATATTCGGCCCAACAATTACTATTCAGCTAGCCGAATATTCGGTATTTGGTTCACCTGTCAGCCGAATATTCGGCATTCGGCCAAAATCACTATTCGGTGTATCCCTAGTCTGAAGTATTTATACATTTAGAACTAATAAATATTCAGAACATACTTATTTATATTCGTTTCTGCAGCAGATAATCAAATTTCTATCTTATAAGCAATTACAAAAGATTAGGTTACTTTTGGGAAAAAATTATGCATTTTTCACTGTTTCATGTTGAATCTATTTTACTAACATTTCTTTTCATTTGGCAACTGTTTTTTATTTCTTACTTGCCAAATTGCTAATGTTGATCAAAAGCTAGCGAGAACCCTGCATACATGTAAAAGTGATCATAGCATTGACAAATTTATTTTTGTTTTTTTCAACTTTCATGATTATCATATTTTTTGTAACATTGATGAAATGTGCATGTCTTACTTCTCACATTAACTTTTTTATATGTATCTTATCAAATTTATGAAAAACTATTCATACTTTATTCATAAATGATATACAAACACGCACACAAAAAACAAAAACAAATTTTCTGTTTGTTTATTGTTTAATTTGTTAATACATTTAAATTCTTAAGAATTCTTTCTCAACAACAAAGCATTCTTTAATTCAAAATTGTCAGAATTAATCTAATTTTATATCTGATATGTCACTAGTTCTCATGCAAAAATTTCTTATTCTTTAGTGATGTTTTTATCTTCAAATTTCCATATCTGTTATAATTTATAATTTTTAGATCAACATTCTCTTATTTGTTTATTGGGCTAAATTTAAAAAAAAAACAAAAATTAAAAGAAGTTACTTACGTTCAGTAATAAGATTTTCCACAGAACTAATGAGCATATTTACTGTTTCTTCTGAATCTGTAGGTAGTGGATGTACTGGTGTCAAGTTAAATACGGCTTTACATGCATTCCAATCTGCACTAGTAACTGTTGAAGGCTTCTTTTGGAGACCAAAGTATATACAACTTAAATGTAATGTTCTAAATACTAAAATAAATAAATAAATAAAATAAAACCAACAATACCTGCTGCCAAATTTATAATAATTGAATATAAAATGATAAATGTTTTTATAATAAATTTATACTATATATAATTTTACATAAGCATATAATAAGAGGCAATATCATTTAACAAATAATAGCACACTTTACAACTATTTAAGCTACATTTAATTAAATATTAAATGTTATTATCAAGGCATTTTTTCTAAAAACATGTTGACACAAGAAAATCCCCATTTTGGCACTCTGTCTTTGAATGATTTTTGCTCAGTATAAACATGTACTTTATCAGCAAATAGTCGACATTTAATTTAAAGTTTTTGCTTGTATATTCTAGTAAATAGAAGACAAGATAAATAACCATGGAAGAACATATTGGATCAAATTTAGATTAAATTTTATGTAAAATAAAATTTATGTTTTTATAATTTATCAATCTTTTGAATTGAAAACCAAATAAAAAATTTGGTAGTTACATATTATACACAGAGTTTACCCCAGGTTTAAAAAGGGGCAGACCACTACTGTTCTGGAAAGGGCACATTTTACATTCTTCAGGGCACTTTTATAGAATTGAATCTAGAATCTAGCGGTTAAAAAAATCGTGAAAAAACAGAAATTTTGACAAAAAATCGAGAAAAAACAAACAAAAATTCTGCCAGAAAGTTGAACAAAAAGAAAAAAAAAAGATAAATTTTGCTAACAGATCGTGAAAAAAACAGTTGATTTTGTTAAAAAATTGCGAAAAAACAGTCAAAATTAGCCATTTTTTCGCACATTTTGCCGGAAATTAGTTGTTATTTCGCAATTTTAAAAAAAATTAATTTTGACTTTTTTCCGCAACTTTTTGACGAAATTACATATCTTGTGGGACACGTAAGAGCTATTTTTTGCATTCTTTTGCCGATTTTTTATGCAATTTTAAGTGTTATAGCACGTCCACATCATCGCTGAAGGGCTGCGTTTTTTCAAATGTGAGACAAGAAGGGTGCTATTTTTTTGAATGAGTGATAAGAGGAGCGCTAGTTTTTGGGTGAGGGGCAAGAGGGGCACTATTTTTTAAATTAAACAGCAGGAGGGGTGGAGCGCCTCCTGAAACCCCCTGGGGGAAACTCTGTTATACAAATTCACCTAATTTTTAACAGTAAATTATCGTAAAACTTATGTTGATCATGATATTTTTGATTTATGCATAATCCATTTCATAAAAATAATTATACATTTTATTGCATATTAAATACAACTAAAACTTTTAACTATAAACTCTAAAAATGTATAAAAATCAATTGTTTCCACAAATCCTAATATTATAAATGTGAAAGCATGGGTGAATGTTTGATTGAAGTCAATGTCAAAACAGATGATTTAATGCCTAAGGATAATATCCCAGAAGTAAATAAAAGCTATTCATTTTTTTATTGTTGTTGTTCAAAATTTCATTAATTTCATAGAGAATTAATTGACATTTCTCAGGGTTGCCACTCTAATCTTGAAAAAAAAATTCCCTGTATTTTCCCTGTACTGCAACGCATTTATTCCATGTTGAGTGCGAAAAAATATATGCGTGTATGAAGGCTTATTAGAAATGTTATAATTTGCCATTACCAAAATCCCTGTGTTTTCCAGATTTTTTAAAAAATTCCCTGGATTTTCCCTGTTTTGGGAGGAGACTTAAAATTCCCTGTGTTTTCCAGGTTCTCCAGGTGGCGTGGCAACCCTGTTTCTTTATAAAATTTAAATATATTTGTCATTGCCAGAAAAAAACTAAACCTGGAGTAACAATTTACCATCAACAATTAATTTTCAATAGAGAGATTTTCACATAAAAAGAAAAAAAAAGGTGAATATGACATCAAATTGGAAATAAATTGAAAAATTTTAAGTATTTCTTAATAATACAAAGGGGATGAATACAAGTACGGACGGAAAAGAAAAATATGATGTCATATGGAAAATAAAACTAATATGCTTTGATGATGAGATAAAATTGTCCCTGGATTATGGTATTATTTCTTATTATTTTCTTTCTTTTCCTATTATTTTCCCTTTATTTCTTTATGAATGTGTTTTCAATCAATGTAACACAGTAAATTCCCTCGAATCCGCACAACTTAAAACCAGAGGGAATGTGCATTTTAGAATTTTGCAAATTTTTGGTCATTGTTTTGTTCAATTTTTTTTAAATGGTAATTTAAATGTAGTTAAGCATCTATTTACATAAAATCCAAGTCTCTGTGTGTCATCACAATTCTGATTACTTTGCCTCATTATGGGTAAAAAATCAGCAACAGCTTCAGCAATGAGTAATTGTTGAAAAATAGGAATAGCAGGGTTACCACCATAGCTTGAAAAATCTATTGGCCAATATGCTCGGGGCAAGTATTATTCTTATCATGCCTGAAAGAGAATGTACTTTTGATCGCATTTGAGATGCAATAGTGAGGATCTGCAATGCGATCTGTGAAAGTTAAAGACATCCAATATAGCTATCTGCAGCTATAACTCAAACAAGATATCACCAATAGTATACTTTTACTGGTTGATTTTTTTTATATTTTTTTTTGGATTTCATTGCATGAATAGAATTAAAACATCCCTTTGCTGTAGAATCTTGGTGACTATGCGACTAAACGCGTCTTAACCTGACACTTTTATTTATCATATTTTTCCTCAGCGACTATCGAACATTGGCAATTGATTATCAATAGTACACAATATGTTAGTTGACATTCTTTACATTAGCAATCAAATGTAACTTAGAATATAATAAAACAATATTTAATTAGTTTTGTGACTTAATTTTTATTTATAAAATGAGAATCATTTATTTAAAAAAATTAAGTCAGAAGAGTTTTATATTTCTTGGAATAATAATAATAATAATAAATAGAGCATCTTTTATTATTTTATGAATTATGTTATATTTACTAATTTTAAAATTACAGCTATGAAATTTAGAAGTGCAATAACTTAGGTATGTAAATTTTTTTTATTTGGATTTATTTTTTTTTCCCCTCACATCTCTGACTGGGCAGGGAAAATTTTCACATTTTTCTAGCCCTGGTTATCATATTAGCATCAAATTTTGATTAACTTGACAAAATACAACTAAATTAAAAACAGTCATATTTGCTGCCAAAAATAAGCTATATATGAAGCCAACTTCGCGATAGCTGGTGAATTTGGTAAAATTCCAATTTAAACCCATTAATCTCCACAATCATAATCATTGCACTTCAATTTAAACTCGGCACATTTAAGGTTTTTTTCAAAATCTATGATCACAATTTAAAATGTAATATAAAAAAATGTACCTCTTTACACCTACAACCTGAAACTACTAATGATATAACCATCACTAGATGGCACTCTACTATCTCAACTTTTAATTATCTGATTTTAAGATGTTCTAGGTACTATTCCAGTGCAGAAGCCTTGGCGCGATGAAGAAAATGATCTTGGCGAGAAAATGAAATTTGGTGATGTATTTTCAAGAAACTTATTCACTGTTTCATATAAACAACTAATTTTTCAATATTTATACAATTTCTTTAGTATAAAGAAGCTATTTAAGTATTTTTATATACAAACAGAAGTAAATTAATTGTATAATAAAAACAACTATGATATAGATATAAATAAAATATTTATAGATTATATAAAGTCACTATAAATAAACTTACATGTTCATTAATTTTGTTTTCACAGCTGTTTATATCATTTGGCAACAAATCTTGCATTCTAAAGCCCACATTATGTGAAATTAAGAAAAAAAAAAGTATCCCCATGCCCTTATACTTGAAAAGTATTGTATAGTATAGGAGCACAGTCTATAGTTTATATAGCTGGATACAGAAATTAAACTCTTGGTTCTCCAGTACAGTGAAATAAAGAATAAATATTGGTGAGATAGAGAAAATAGTCTTGCCAAAGAATATATTTTCATACATAGTAACATATTTTCTGGAAGCCATTATTGTCATTAAGATAGCAAATAAAGCCTTTGTGCACAAATGTTTAAGGATAAAGAGCCAACGAATATAAGCTCAGTTATATTAGCTCAGTTTTGCTACTTTTAGCTCGCTGAGTTTTGCACTGATGAAGAATCTCGTTAGTAGATTCGAAATAGCTATCTGCTACCTTCTCATACTTTATTTGTGCATTTATATTCGTTGGCTCTCTATCCTTAAAAATTATTGTCATTATTTCATAGATACACATTTTTTCCAATATTTATAAAATTTATTTAATATAAGGAAGCCATTTATTTAATTTTATTTAGAAACAGAAGTAATTTAAGCATAAAAAAACAACAATAATATACAAATAATTAAAATACATATATAAACAAACAAAAAAGCCCATCAAGTTTGTTTTCATAGTTATTTATATCATTTGGTAACAAATGCCCAAATTATTCCAAGCTTTTTTTTTTTTTTCCTCTTAAAGAAAGCCAAGGCTCCTATATAGTCAGAGTGTTCGGATTTTTCAGCTCAAGAAAAAAAAAAAAAAAAAAAAAAAAAAAAAAAAAAAACTAGAAGAAACCACCCTGGACAAAATATCAATTTGTTCATTTTGTTCACTTTTAATAAGTTGAAAATTCTAAATTAAAATGCAAAATTTAACAATAATAAATAACTACATCGATTCTTCCGAGTTAAGTAACAATTTTTACTTCAAAATATCACACACATATTTATATACACAACAGCATGTGAAATATTTTGAGTGGAGATGAAAAACCAACTTCTGTATCATCTAGAAGCTTTTTTATGCAAACAAAGTCTAAAATAAAATAAATATCAACATTAAGTTATAATATATAAAATAGAAATTATAAAACATATATGGGTGATTCTCAAAATAGGAGACTATTTCAAAAGAAAAATCTTAAAAAAATTACTGTTAGCAAAATTTTTGAAAAAAATAGGTGTTGTTAATATAGTATTAGGTATACTTTACAAGTAGTCAGCAGAGCTAAATATTTAAAAATTAGCTTAAAAAAAATAATTAGTATTTTTTGAGCCATGCTAATGACAAAACAAATTGCATGGAATAAATATATTAAGAAATTTTTATTTTCTTCCTGTTTAAATATTTTTTCTATATTTATTAGCCTTCCTTTTCAGCAAATGGTTTCCATTTTTACATATATACATATGAAGAGAATAAAAACATTACCAAAGAGCAAACTTTGCTTACATGAGCAACATTCTGACACTAACAATATAAGAAGCTGTCTTAGTTATTTTCCTACACATTTAATGCATATTTTAGGGATAATAAATGTAATACCTAAATTTATAAGTAAAATTAAACTTTATAAAGGATACAATACAAGCACTGGTTACATCTATGCACATAGGAGTCTTTAGCATGGACAGAAAAACCATGCTAATGACACTGATATTTGTCCATGCTGATGACAAATTTTAATTTAAATAAGATTATGAGCCATAATATAATCACAATGCAATAGTCTTTTCTAAGGCTTTTTAAAACACAAAAGTTCTATGCAAATAAGTAAAATAAAAATTTTAACTATAAAATAAACATGAAAATTATTATCCATTCTAATGACATACAATTGATGTACGCCCCTAATATTCAACTTCTTTTCTTAAAATACAATACATGCTTCCATTTTCTGGCTGGGATAAAATGGCTACTTGTTGCAATGGAGAAACTTTATATTTTCAAACTATTTTCATATGTGAAAATGAAATTTTGATTAATAACCAGCTGTTATAGTATGACCTTGTTTTGAAAATAGAATATGGAGGACAAACTTTAATTCTTTTTTTATGTACTATAATTTTATTTTTAAAATGAAATTTATTGGATAAATCCTCTCCTTGATTAATTTAAAGAAAGAATAGCATTTGTTTTATTTTATAAACATGATATTAACTCTTGAAAAATGCTAGTATACACAAGGCACAGCTGCTGTGGACATCCATGCTAATGACATTTTGAACCTTTATTCTGTTATTTTAAGTGTTTTTAATTAAAAAGTGAGTAATTTTTGAGTGCAAATAATGAATAATATTTAGATAAACATATCTAAATATAAAAACATGACAGAAAACCTCTCAATTTCTTTTTTTTTTTTTTTTTTTTTTGTATGCCGAAAGACATAAATTGTCCCCTATTTTGAGAATCACCCATATATTTCCAATAAATTTTAACTTGTTTATCTGTCATATGGCAGTTCCACTGCAATTAATAATCAGTTTACAAATTTAAAAATAGAAATAAAAAAATTTCAATTGCTTGGCAGCCTCAAATCTTAATATTATTAAAATCATATGATGAAATAGCAAGTTGATGTTAATTAAAAAGATGATACATTCGAGTGAAACCTATACTTGTAATGACATTAATAATATAATATATGCATAAAAGCATTCCGTATATACACATTTGACTATGGGGGAAAACATCAATAAGTAGTAATAAATAAATAAATAAATAAAATTTAGTTAAAAAATTAAATTTAAAATTATCAGGAAATAATAAAGAAATCAACAGTTATTAACAGAATATTTCTAAGTTTGATTTGAATTAAGTTAAAATTAGAAAAAAAAAGTAGTTTAGTGTTTGCTGATGAGGCTGCACAATGAAAAAAAAAAAAAAAAAAAAATGCAAAATTTGAAATATGTTTTGTCATTTAGCGATTCTAACCATTTTGCTGTTGATAGAATATTTATTGCATCAGAAAAATGTGTTTTGGGAAATAGAGATGCCTTATTGAAAAATTTAACAATCAATGCAAAACTTTTTATAAATGTCATACAGCCATTTTCTTACAATATCTTCTTCGTCATTAGAAGTCCCTTCTCCATGAATTTTGTATGCAGTATGAATGATAAAATGTGAATTGGCATGATACAGTCATCAGATCTTTTCTGTAAACACTTATTATAAATTCTAAATTCATCAGATTTCAAAATTTCAATAGAGGAATTTGTCAGTAAAACATCCAGAGAAATGCTATCCTACAGGCTGATTAGATGTTTTATTTCTTTATATAAAGCAATACTGTAATTATATTCCTTATAGACTTGAAAATAAAAATAATATGATTACTAAAGGGTTTACAAATTTAAGAACTATACAAACATTAAAGTAAAGTTAAGATAATCAATATTTGGATCTTCATTAGGAAAACGCTGTTATACTACTTCCAAACAGAGTAAAACTGCCTTGAAATTTAAAAGATCAATATATAATGAATTTTTAAATTTCAAAGCGGTTTTACTCTGTTTGGAAGCAGTATAACAGCATTTTCCTGATAAAGATTGAAACATTCATTATCTTAATTTACTTTAATGTTTGTATAGTTTTTAAATTTTGCAACAATTTGTACACCACTTAGTAATCATGTTATGTTTATTTTCAACTCTATTTGTAACATTTCATGTGTCCAGCTCTTTCACATATTAATTATGTTTGTATCTACTTTTTCTCAATGTTGATGAATAATTAAGAAAACATCTTTGTTTCCCACATACGTCTCCAAGCTTTTAATGTAACTTCTACCGAATTTATTTAGGAAGTTTAGCCATTATAACACCATAAAAATTTAAAAACTTTTAGTTAGATGATTTCTGAAATATTTAAAAACTTCTATAACCTCTCTCATAATCAGGCTAATATTTTTTTGTTGTGCAAATATTTCTAATTCTCTAAAGTTAAAACATTTTCCCTGAGGATTTATTAGACTTTGATTAATACAATCATTCTATTTTAATTACATAATTAATCAAATAAATATATTTTATTATTAATAAAAATATAGGAATATAATTTTTTTGCATTAGACTAATCATTTTATATGTCAAACATGAAAAAATCCCCAGATTTTTATTTTGTCCAATTTCTTCCAGCATCCCAGTTTTTTACAAAAAAGTTATAGTGTGTTCATAGTGGTACGGAAATTTTAGAAATTCTAGAGATAAAAAAATGTATATATAATAATAAGAAGCTAAAACTCAGAGACATTCTGTGTTTTTAGGAAAATAGGGATATCCGTTAGTTCTCTTTTTCTCATTAGAGAGATGGTGAAGTTTAGCCTTGTTGTTTTTCTCGTGGAGGAGATGTATTTTATAGCTGCGTATGAAGAGATAAGAGTATTCGGTTTCACAGAATACAGGAGTTTTTCAAAACGACTTTTTGACTTTAAAAGCCATAAAATTAAAGACAGGATATGGGTTTGACTTTAGCTATTCCCCCCCAGATGGACTGAAAAGCAATTTATTTACCAACGAATATCTGTTTTAATACTCCCAGCTTTCGGAGGTTAAAGGGGTTGGCGTTAATACTGATTGCGTCAAGAAATTCGTTGGTCATTTTAACCAATAAAAATTAGTGGAGTTTAAGGGAACCTCCTTTCTGTTAATAATCATAGAAAATCATGAGAGTTGATTTCATATAAAAAATTCAATCCTTTGTTAGATTTGGCTAATGCACCATCTTTTTTATCTCACTCTCCCGAGCGAGGATAATTCCCTTTGTTTTTGAATGCAGATAGGTTTGTCTCCTTCGTCTCTAGCAGGGATTTGCTGACTCTGCAAGAATTCATTGGATTTTTGGAATTAACATTGAGATGCATAAGATTGTCATGTATACTGAAATTATCCGTAGCTTGTGACCAAGCCCAGGTGCTTTGCATCGGCAACGATGGGTTCCGGATAAGGATCGGCGCTGGTAACGAGAGATTATGTTCAGTACTGAGGTATCAATTTGAACTTAGATAGAGGAATTTGTGTGACTCCACAGGTGCCAAAATGTCATTTTGAAGATAGAAGTAAATAAGAACCATTTTATGGAACTTTGATTAACTCATTAATGAGTAAATTAAGAAGTAAATTTTTAATATTTTTAAGTACTGCTTAACAGGGGTAAGTGTTTATTTTATGTTTGGAAATCCCGAGATTTATTTGTTCTGTAATGCATAAGATAATGCAGTTCACCCATAATGCACAAGTTTCTTTCACGAGTATTTTCTGTTTTAAGGAAGTTCAGAATGTCAATAAATGTGTTGTTTCAGTTTATAAGATGAAAAAATTTAATTATTCAATTAAAGTAAATAAATTTCTATTGTTGTAAATAAAATGTTAAATTTTGGTAACTTATGTAGTAGTTTGCTTAATTTTGGAGTATTTGTTTATTATTCGTGTTAGATAATACCAAGATTAAGATAATTGAACCATACTTATTCATTTACTGAAATGTTTAATATTTTCATATTTGACGAGATTGTCGTAGGAGCACCATAGAGAACACAACGCTATGGTAATTAAATTTATATATAGAAGAATGAAGCTGCCTTTTAATGTTATAGGTAATTCTGAGATTTATTGGATTAATTTGACTTAGCATAATTTTGAATAAATTTAATGTATCAAACAAACAGATCAATATAATAAAAAAAATTATGTATCTATAAAATAAAAATAAATGAATTATAACAAAAGTGAACAAAAAGCAACCCTGATTATAGCAGAAAAGGACTAATTTTTTTATTATTATTATTTTACAGTTTATACTATATGCAGGAGAAGGACCAAAAGTTGAAATATTAAATTTTTATGAAGCACTAAAAGACTTAAAAATTAAGAATAAAATAAATAGAAGATAAGACAATAAATAAATAAATAAATGTGAAATCAGATTAAAAAGTTTATAATAAAAAAAGTTTTTTGAAAGACATGCTTTTAAAAAAGCATGTCTTTCAAAAGTTTCCCCAAAGTTTCAAGTCTTTCAATATACATGTATATTTAAATGAACTAAACAGCAGAAAATATGAGTACCACCTTTATATATATACTAGTGTAAAAGTCCATCCTAAAACAGTGTATAACAAGTAGGTAAGTGTGATTGCAGATTGCACAGAAAGTTTTGTGTAGTATGTCTTTTAAAACATTTTAAATTAATAAATCAAAATTGTCAATGTATAGTTATTAGGTAGATTTCGTAAGAAATACTACCTATTGCAATCGCACCAGTTTATATATATATATATCTCACTTTTTTATGGACACGATAACTTCTATAATTCTTTACCAATCTCCACCAAACTTGTACATAAAATCAAAGGGGATAAAATCTTGGCTAAGTTCGTTAATGGGCAAAATCGGACCAAGGGGGTCGGAATAGGGGGCGTTTTTGTGAAAACCGAAAAAATGCCATAACTTCTTAATTAAAGTAGATATCGAATCGGTTTAAAGTTTATATTACTTCTTAAAAATGGGCCAAAAGTATATGCATGACAGATTTTTGATAAATTTAGAAGTGGGCTCAAGGGGCGAAAAAAACAGGGATTTTGAGAGAAAAAAATTCATAACTTCGTCAATTTTCAAGATATCAAGTCCAACTAAATTTTTCGTAAATGTTCTTAAAATTATCTAAAACTTTTGTATTTACAAGTTTTTGATAGGACCAACTTTTACCGATGAAAAAAAAATTAAAAAAGAAAAGAAAAAGGGCGCTGAAAAAAAGAGAAAAATCCATAACTCCGTCAATTTTTAAGATATCAAATCTGATTAAATTTATTTTACATCTTCTCAAAAATATCTACAACTTTTATATTGACAAGTTTTACATAGGACCAATTCGTATGGCAAAAAGAAATTAAACAAAAATAGGAGTTGGAGAAAAAACCTCAAATCCAAACTGCTTATATTCTGACTCATTTTTAAATTCATTTTTGATTCTAAACGCATCCAAATGGTAGATCCTCTTATTTAGAAACTGTATAAAGTGACGCATTGGTCAATTTTTGGATAAAGACAGAATATATTTCAAAAAAGGCTACCAAAAAGGGTATTTTGAACAGAATTTCCGAAAGTCATCGGGACTGAAAATTGAAGGAAGTATTCAAATAAGAAATAGCGTTTCTTTCTGACTCGTTTTTAAATCCATTTTTGTTCTCAAACGCATCCAATTTACAGATCCTCTTATTCAGGAACGATATAATGTGATGCATTGGTCAATTTTTTGATAAAGACGGAATATATTTCAAAAAAGACTACCAAAAAGGGTATTTTGAACAGAATTTCTGAAAGTCATCGGGACTGAAAATTGAAGGAAGTATTCAAATAAGAAATTGCGTTTTTTCTGACTCGTTTTTAAATCCATTTTTGCTCTCAAATGCATTCCAATTTACAGATCATCTTATTTAGGAACTATATAATGTGATGCATTGGTCGGGTTTTTGATAAAGACAGAATATATTTTGAAAAACGCTACCAAAAAGGGTTTTTTGAACAGAATTTCCCGAAGTCTTTGTGATTTGAAAATTTAAGGAAGTTTTCACATAGCAAATTGCGTTTTTTATGACTCGTTTTAAAATCCATTTTTGCTCTCAAATGCATCCAATTTACAGAAACTCTTATTTACGAACTATATACTGTGACGCGTTGGCCAGTTTTTTGATAAAGATAGAATATATTTTTTTAAATGCTGTCAAAGTGAGTATTTCGCACAAAATTTTCCGAAGCAATCATGATTAAAGTATTAAGGATGTATTCAAACAACAAATCGGTTATTTTATGACTCATTTTTAAATTCAATTTTTTTCTCAAATGCATTCAACTGACAGTTTTTTGTTATTTAGGAGCTGTATAATGTACTGTTTTGGTCGATTTTTTTAAATAAATTCAGGATCTATTTCAAAATATGTTGTCAAAACTGGCATTTGAGCTGAATTTTTCTTAAAATTATTCTGATAAAACCAGTTTTTGCAGAAAAATGAAATTAAAAATTTTTCATAAACGGCCAAATGAAGTTATTAAAGTGGGTTTATCTCTAATCATATATTTTTTTTGCTGAAATGAGCACTCTTCGAAATCTACCTCCGCCTATAGGCCCAGCCGACAGGGATTTTTAAAATCTTACATAAATGGCAGAACCAATATATTTAGCTTTAAAATACTTTTAAAAATATGTTTTAATTAAATTCAAAATATTCAAGCAAAATTATTTAAATGAAATTAATAAATCTGAATACTTTTTAATTGATCAATTTCAAACATTTAACCAAGGTATACTTACATTATATATAGATAAAAGTAAAATATTTCAAAGCTTAACATAAATTTAAGGGAGACTAAACTGGTCACCAGAGGCGGCTAGTAATTTAAATGAATAGGAATTCAATAAATAAATTTAAAAAAATTTCACTTCACGTTTCAAAATAGATTATTAATATGATGAAATAAAAACAAATAAGCATGGCTTTCATATGATTTATTTAATCAATTTATGTTGCATATATAATAATTTTTATATTTATTTGAACTTGCGTGCAACAATTAGAAGAAAGAAGAAGAAAAAAGAACTGAAGATATTAAAAAAATATTTTAATTAAAATAATAGTCTTTTTCAAAATTTTATGATTTGTTGTGTGATAGCTGCATGTATACAAAATTTGAATTCTCTAACTTACATAGTTTTTGTGTATGGACTCTATGGACAGACAGAGAAAAATAAGATTTTGTCAGATGAACAAAACCCTAAAAATCATGTTTTTCACTTAAAATTTGAAATAACTGTATATAGATTATGGTTAGATTTTTTGAAAGCGAATCTCTGAGTTAAAAGTCCGTCTTGGTTTTTCGATTTCAATAATGCAATTTCTTTGAGTTCCACTTTTGTGGTTTTGATGGTTGAACTTCAGTTTTACAGATGGCACTATACAGTAACATATTCATTACAGTATGTTTTGGTTTTGACTTTTGTGAACTAATAAAGTTTGTCTATCTCACATTGTTTACATGACCCTGATGAAGGCCACAGGTGGCAGAAACTTTCGGTTGTGGATTTTAATATTTTAAATGTTTTTACTTGTTGTGTATATAAATACGTCTTTTAGTAAAAAAAAAAAAAAAAAGGTACTTATGTATTAATGCCATCGCAGCTACAGAGATGGCAGTTTTTCAGTACTGCGAATCTACATCTAAAATTTTTGCGACAAAATTGTAATAAAATAAAATATTTTATTTAAAATTAAAACACTTTCAAAATTCAAAACACTTTATTTAAAATTAAAACGCTTTCAAAATTCAAAACACTTTATTTAAAAATAAAGTAGTCAATCGGATTTCGGTGAAAATGAATTGATATAGAGTTTAACATAGACAGGCCTAGGACTGCTGAGTCACCCTTAAAAAAGAGAGAAAAGAGACTAAATCGCAAGAAAAAGAGACTAAAAGAGACCAAAATTAAAAAAAAGAGACTAGAAGGAGACCAAATAAAAAACTTTTTTCTCTTCACTTTAATGTTTTTGGTATACAGACAAGCACTATAAGATTTAACACAATCTGCGGTATACATTTTCAATGCATTTCAGTCGGTTTTGAAATAATTGCAAATATTGTTGATTGGTTGCAGAAAAATATCTCAAATCGCAACAATTCATCATAAAAGAAAATCAGAAATTCACCAAATGATCACGGGGACAAAATCATGAAATTCCAGGAAATATAGTGAAATTCATCAAATTGTCTCAAAAAACAAATCACAAAATTTGTCACATGATCTCGGGAAAAAAATTCTCGAAATTAGTCAAATGTTCTTAGGATAAAAAAAATCACGAAAATCATCAGATGGCCTTGAAAAAAAATCACGATATTAGTCATTATTAGACATTAGTCAGTTAGTTAGGATCTTGTTTTAAACATCGTTAAAATTCATCAAATGGGTCTTGAAGAGTGGAATGAATAACAAAATTCACTAAATGATTGGGAAATTCGAAGAGCGACCATACAAATAATTGCTAATTTTGTCGAAGGTCACGGAAATAAATAGTGAAATTTATCAACTAGTCGCCAGAAAAATAACGAATTTCGTAGAATAAAGCCATAAAAAAAATCAAGGATGCCTGTCAATGGGTTACATTAAAATGTGCGAAAATCAGTTAAAGTATAAAACAGTGAAGTTTGTCAAATTATCTCAGGAAAAGAATGGCGAAATTTATCAAATGGTGTTGGTGAAAAAAGTAAAATCAGGGGTTGTACTGGTGCCAAGTAATATTTCACACAAACTTTTTTGGATATTTTAGGACACATTTAACTGGCATACTACATTTCCTTCCACGACCATTTGATGAAATTAACCTTTTGAATAAATTTGCCGTTTTTTCGCGATCTTTTGAAGAAATTTGTCGATTTATCTTGATATTTTGACGAAAGTTGCCGTTTTTTCGCGATCTCTTGAAGAAATTTGCTGTTTTTCGCGACTTTTTGAAGAAATTTGTCGTTTTTTCGTGTTTTTTTTTTGAAAAAAATTGCAGTTTTTCTGTGATTTTTTTAACGAAAATTGCCGGTTTTTTCGCGATCTTTTGAAGAAATTTGCCGTTTTATTTCATTATCTTTTGAAGAAATGTTCCGTTTTTTCGTGATTTTTTTGATGAAATCTGCTGTTTTTTAGTGATCTTTTTACGAAAACTGCCGTTTTCTCGCGATGTTTTCACGAAAACTGCCGCTTTTTCGCGATCTTTTGAAGAAATTTGCCGTTTTTTCGTGATTTTTTGAAGAAAATTGCCGTTTCTTCGTGATTTTTTTGACGAAAACTGCTGTTTTATCGTGATCTTTTGAAAGCATTTGCCTTTTTTTGCGATGTTTTGAAGAAACTTGCCGTTTTTTCGTGATTTTTTGACGAAATACGCGTGTTTTTCGCAATCTATGACGAAATTGATTTTTTTTTCGAAGACTATTTATCGGAATTCGCGATATATTTTCTGTCCGAATTTTTGGATTTAGGACCGAAAGTTTTTAATTTTTGCTAAATTTTTAACAGTTGAAAAATAGTCTGCAGACCTTCCCAATAGTCAGCGACGTGCGTCGCAGCGTTGCGCCGATTCTGCTCCCGGGTAACGACCGAAATAAGAATTTTGAGATTCCTTCCTGCAATCCTCTGACGAATTTTTCAATTGTTTTTCACAAGATCGACTGACAAATTTTGCAATGATTTTGCCACTGATTGACGGATTATACGCTTTTTTTCTCGCGAAAATGACAAAATCGTGATATTCTTCCCGCAACCGAATGACGAAGTTTATGATTTTTACCCCTCGAATGATTATTGAATTTCGCGTTTTTATCTTGACACAGATTGACCAAATTCACTTTCTTTTCAGTGTCCGACAGAAAAGTTTTGCGATTCTTGCCCGCGAACGATATACTAATTTCGTAACCATTTTTCCACGATAGCGTGACGAAATTTAGAATTTTTTTCCCTGCAAAAGAGAGACAAATTTGGCCATGCAGCAGAATTTTTTTCTGCAGTCTGCAACACAAATAAAAACTTAAACAGTCTGCAGACCAATCCCTCGCATTATATTATTTGCACTCAAACCTTCCAAGTATTTGTGATAGACATAAAAGAAAAATACACATACTTTAAAAAAGAAGTTGCCTTTGTTCTCAGAATTTTTAATGCCTCATACATTGTCCTAAAGAGGGGGGGGAGGGCTCCTCTTTGACAAAATTTGCGGGTTTTTTCACAATCTTTTGACGAAATTTGCATTTTTTTCGCGATTTATTGACGAAAACTGCCGTTTTCTTGCGATCTCTTGAAGAAATTAGCCGTTTTTTAGCGATCTCTTTAAGAAAATTGCCGTTTTTTCGCGATCTCTTGAAAAAATTTTGCAGTTTTTTCGTGATTTTTTAACGAAAACTGCCGGTTATTCGCGATTTTTTTTGAAGACGTTTGTCTTTTTTTGCTATCTTTAGGAAGAAATGTTACGTTTTTCCGTGATTTTTTGATAAAAATTGTCGTTTTTTCGCGATTTTTCGGAGAATTTCGCTGTTGTTTCGTGATCATCTTACGAAACTGCCGTTTTTTCGCATTCTTTTGAAGAAATTTACCTTTTTTACGATCGAAATTTGCTATTTTTTCGTGATTCTTTGTTGAAAACTGACTTTTTTTCGTGATCTTTTGAAGAAATTTGCCATTTTTTTCAAGTTTTTAACGAAATTTGCAGTTTTTCGCAATTTATTGAGAAAATTTGCATTTTTTCGTGATCTTTTGAAGAAATTAGCCGTTTCATGATGTTTTGAAAAAACTTGCCGATTTTTTTCACGATGTTTTGAATGATTTTTTTTGCGAAAATTTGTCGTTTTTTCGCGATTTTTTGACGTAAGTCGCGTGTTTTTCGCGATCTCTGACGAAATAGATTTCTTTTCAAAGACTGTTTGTCGAAATTCGCGATACATTTTATGTCCGAATTTTTGGATTTAAGACCAAAATTTTTTAATTTTTGCTAAATTTTTAACAGTTGAAAAATAGCCTGTGGACTTTCCCAAGAGTCTGCGACGTGCGTCGCAGCGTTGCGCCGATTCTGCTCCCGGGAAATTTGATATACTTTTTTCCGCGACAAGTTTCACTATAGTTCCACGGAATTTCGTGGTTTCATCCAAAGACAGATTAACATAATCCATGATTCTCCGCCATTTTCCGACTGAAAAATTTTGCGATTTTTACCCGCGAACAGTTAAATTTCGAGATTTTCCTGCGACAAACTGACAAGTTTTCCGATATTTCCTCACGACAAATTGTTGAATTTCGCGATGTTTTTCCCGCTATCAAATGAGGAAAGTTACGATCTTTTTCCTGCGATGATCGATGAGTAAGAAACATTAAAAAAAAAAAAAAAAGTGAAAAAAGAGACTAAATCTGAAAAATATAGACTAAAAGAGACAAATGCAAAAAAAATAGCGAGAAAAGCGAGTTTAGCGACTCGCTCCGAGGCCTGCATAGATTCAAAACCAGGGTTGGCACGGTTTAAACCAATTGGTTTTAACCATGGTTTAAACCACGGTTTAAACCAAATGGTTTTTTTTCTCAAAAAAAAAAAAACCAATTGGTTTTTTAAGAAGAAATCTAATGACATTTTCTTTTTTTTCTTTATAATTTTCGTGTTTCAGATTATTGAATATAAATAATTTCTACTTTTAACACTTTATTTCAGTAATAAGTATTATATATAGTGTGTTTAGGTCTTTTTTTATGCATAGGATTAAACCTATAAATAACTTATATCGTTTTTTAGAAGAAATCTAATGACATTTTCTTTCTTTCTGTATAATTTACGAGTTTCTGATTATTGGATATAAATAATTTCTACTTAACACTTTATTTCAGCAATAAGCATTAAATATATTGGGTTTACATCATTTTTTTATGCACAGGATTAAAATCAGTACACATTGGTGAACATATCTATTGCTCTAAAGAAAGAACTTCAAATATGTGAATTGATCAAAGATAAAATAGTTTCAATATTTAGCATAAAATATATATACTTTTTTAATAATACAGATTATTTAATGCAATTAATAATGTAACACAATGATCTTTTAAGATTTTGCACAAGCTGTAAAAGAAATTTTTCTTTTAATGCATTTTAATAATATTTTACCCCCTCTGCTATCTGCTGAATCTAACGACTAAAAATATTAACTTCAAATTGTCACTCAGAAAGAAAAAATCCTAAGAAGTATTTGTAATTTATTATTTGAATAATCGTCTAAAAGAATATTTATCAAACTACATCCAAATGTTTATTATTAATAATCAAAAGATTGTTTATAAAGGTTTACAGGGCATCAATGGTTCACTGTGTAGAACAATTAAAACTTTCAATATAAGACTGTTTGCTAAAATTGTTTAATTTCAGCATAAATTCACAATAATTATTAAATTTAAATTATTTTAACTGAAGTTACACTGCTTATAAACAAATAATGTATGTTTTTATCAGTAAATATGCACGTATATGTAATAAGAAAGGATGTTTAAAAAAAACCCAGTTTAAACCAAAAAAACCAGTTTTTTGGGTTTTTTCCAACCCTGTTCAAAACAGTCTCTTTTTTGGCAAATCGCAAATATGCATTTTCGTAGCACTAACAAATGGCGTCAAAAAACAGCAAACAACAAGGCAACAAGGAATCCAAAAGATAACTGCATATGCTGGCGAAGAACAAAATTGCTCTTTTAAATAGTTTTAGATAATTATGACAAAATATTAATGTTTATAATGTTACTAGGGGCCTTCACCCGCTATGCTGGTTGGTTTAGATCATAGGTTCCCAACGGGGGTGAACCTTCCAGGGAGGCAGTAGCGAGTCTAGAGAAAAATGGGGGGGGGGGGGTGTTTGGACAGTTAATGGGGGCGGTCATGGCATGCCTACCTATTTAGGAATTAATAAAATGAAAATAGTTGATCTCCACTGCATTGCCCTCTACGTGGCAAAAAACCTTAACTACACCTTTAAATGAAAATCTATAAAGACGAACATAGATCTGAGGGGGCGGGGGATGAAATTTATTTGACAAATGTCAAAATATCGTCATAGAACACATAGAAGGGCTAAAATCACAGAGAACAAAATTTTATTCTTTCAGGCTAAAAACATTGTAGCTGAAATTCTTTCATGAATGTTAAAATATCCCAACGGAACACAAAAGATCTCTATGACTCGCATTAAAAATCATTATGAATTTAAAAATTAGGGAGTATAAAATTCGCGATAAGTAGCTGACTAAGAGTTTTAAACAGAATTAGTTTTTTATTAACCTGTATATCAAAAAATTCTGAAGTATGACGAAACATGTCTGAACAGATTTTTAAACGAATTCGTGACTTAAATCAGTTCAAGAAATTTGTTTATTCTTAGTGAAAATGGCAAAAATCATTATATCTATAAATTTGTTTATTCTTTGTGAAAGTGGTAAAAATCATTATATCTACAAATTTGTTCAAAAGTAAATTTATTTAAACTTAAATAAGAGAAAATTTTATTCTTCAAAATACCTCAATAGAAGAAAAAATGCCGACAGTACAGCATTAAGTATCTGAAATATGGATCTAGGTACTCTCCTACAAACCAATCATTGCGTATGTGCTTAATTTGTCAATTTTTTTTTTTTTTTTTTTTTTTTTTTTCCAAATGAAACCATGAAGCTTTTTAGGCTACAAGAGCATTGGAATAAATGTGTACTGATAGAAAAGACAAAGATATGTCCTATTTTTACTTTCTTCGATCTTTATAAAAAGAAAGTGTTGGTGTCGTAAAATTTTTAGAATCCCGGTTTTTAATGGATTTACACGTTTTAGGAGTCAGATATTCTGAAAAAATAAGTTTTTATATAATACCTGTCTGCAAGTTTATGGTTATGGAATCTGTGATTCTGTCTGTCTGTATGTGACATAAATTTTGTGGGCGCTCTCTCTTAATAACTAATACAAGGAATTCAATAAAAATTCATATTCAGGTAGTCCCTGATATACATTGATATTGATTTTTTTTTGGTGTAAATCGCTAAACAGGTGGCTCTGCTATGCTGCATTTTTCATGATTTCCGCAACAGCTTTATCCCAAGAACTATTGTACAGATTTTCACCAAACTTCAGATTATGTTAGTTCTTGAAATGAATGGATGCTGATATATTTTGTAGAAAATTTCTCAATAGATGGTGCTGCTATGCTGCCTTTTCACGATCTCTGCAACGTTTCTATCTCAAGAACTAATGCACGAATTTTCGCGAAACTTCAAATTTGGTTACTTTTTAACATTGACATGAATATACATGCTATAGCAAGTTTATTCGCAAATGCAGATACATTACTATCATCATATTTATAGTAGGAAATCTTAGAACTTGCAGCAAATGAAAACTAAAATTAAAATTCAGAAATTGACACCAAGAGTTCTAACTTCAAAAGCCAATGCAGCTCCTTAATCTAGATTGTGAGCAAAAGTACATAAAATTTTTATTGCTTTTATCAAACTTGGGTGAGAGTGGGTTTCATGTAGTAGCTAATTTACTGTCTAAGAAAAGGAACAGACATTTTTTAACCTGACAATTTGGGACTGATGTTAAAGAAATTAGAATTTGACATGAACAAATTGTTAAAATTGCATCATCCTCAACCATTTCGTTATTTTTTTTATATTAATACTGGTTTTGTGTATTTTTCAATTTTTAATAAAAAAAATTTTTATTACATTTGATGATCGTTTTGATTAACTTCTACCTTGTGATTCTTAACAGATGGACAAACAGAAAAAATATAGATAATATGCAACAATATTTTAACATTTTGTATAATTAAATGTTATGGAAGAGGGGGCATTGGCAGTTTTTTTTCTTTTAAAGGGGGCGGTGTACCAGAAAAGGTTGGGAAAACTATGGTTTAGATGGACAGACGGGCATTAAATAGTTTAATTGTTAGTATTAAATAGTTTAATACTATTAAAATGTACACCAAACAATGTCTCAATATATGAGTATGCAATGGAATACTTTTGTGTAGCCCTGTAAATCAATAAGAAATGTTTGCACCACAGATTGTACAGAATGTATATTATAGTATATACTTCATAGATGCATATCAACTTTATTATGTTCAAAAGAGTGTAAGACCATTAAAATGCACTTGAAACTTTTTTCCCCATTGACCGTAATGTATCGGAATCCTTTTGGTTGTTACTCTAATTGAACTATGCATCCGATTTTCATAAAATTTGAAATGATGACAAAATTATCTAATAATTACTGTATTTACTCGTGTATAAGACACACCCCTTACTTTACAAAAAAAAAAGGGGGGGGGGATTTTTTTATCCCATATATAATGCACACCCTAAATTTAACATGTAAATGAATGAATGGTCAAATGAATCTCAGTGATACTTGATATTGTTTAACATTATTAAAATATGTCGCAAACAATTCCCCCCCCCCTTTATTATTGTGTAATGGAATTACTTTGAGTGTACCTGTAAATGAATAATAACTATTATATTGACTGCATATTTTACAGAATACGTATTTTAGTGCACTTTGCAGATCCATATAAATTTGAATAAGTTTGACAGGGTGTAACACTTTTAAAATTCCTTTGAAACGATTTTTCCCCATTGGCCATAATGTATCGGAAAACTTTTGACTATCCCTGTAAATCAACTAATCATAGTAGAAACTTCATGTTCAAAAGGGTTCGTGCTTGGGTAAACATTAATAACATATAAAAATTTCATAGCAATCCGAGTACATTTACAGGAGTTACAGCAACCAGACAAACCAAATGCATAAACAGTTTTCAACTTTGTTGGAAAGTGTTAAAAAATCTGATTTTAATAAGTCCAAATTAAAAATAATATTAGTGTATACATGTTACATCCTACACAACAATAAATGAAATACACACTCTGTTCTACAATAACCATCTTGTAGTGCATTTAAGTAATGTATATCAATTTCAATATGTTTGAACTAGCATAGCATTATTAAAGTACATTGCTAACAATTTTTTTCTACAGACTATGGTTATTTTGAGTATTCTTGTTAGAAGTCTGCACGGGCTGAAATTTCCAGGCCTGAGCCCGGCCTGAAAGTTAAAATTTTAGCCCGGGTGCGGCCCGGCCTGAAAGTTAAAATTTCGGCCAGAGCCCGGCCCAGCCGAAAAAAATATTTTCCCGACCCGACCCGGCAAATTTCTACAGAACATTGATCTTTATTCTAATGGAAGAGTTCAGACCAAAAAAACTTATCTTAGTCTTTTTTTTTTTTTTTTTTTTTTTTTTCTTTCATGTTTATAATAATCTCTATTTATGCAGAAGTGCGATAGGCTGCGATTTTTACGCTTTTAATGAACCTTTGTTTGTTTTATATAAATGTTTCAATTATTATTAGTATTATTAATACATTTAAAAAAAATCTAAAAAATGGTATATGGTAAAAGTAAAATCTTCTAAGACATTGGAAAGAAAAAAATATGTTTCCTTCTTAGCAGATGTAAATGTTTAATATATATTTTTTTTCGCGTATTGTTGTATTCATTTTGCATGAATGAACAGTTTAAAAAAAATTACAGTTTTCAGTTTAAACAAAAATTCTGTCATAATCATGTTTTTTTTTTTTTTTTTTTTTTTTTTTATGTCTTTAAATCTATTTTAATACGTCTAGTAATCTACGATTCTTTAAAAAGGATAAATTCTAATGTTTAATTATAGAATAATGATGACTTAAAAGTATATGTCTATTTTGCAAAAATTTTTGGACCAAGCCAAACTTTACTGATTTATGAACAGACTTTTCCATGTCGAGAAAAAGATTTTCTAATGGGAAGATTCAACAGGAACTGATTATTTTGGTCCGTGAAAACTAGGAAAAACGAAATTTGTCTTGGCTTCATATGGAAAAAATAAGTTAGGCTCGGCCCGGCCTAATACTCTAGGAAAAAAAAAATTAAGGCCCAGCCTGGCGAGATTAGTGACTAGGCCCATCCGGCCCGGCCCATGTGTTCAGAAGCAAGGACCGAGCTCGGCCTGAATGCCTTTAATGAAAACCGGCCAGTGCAGACCTCTAATTCTTGTACATGAATTATAAATGCTGCTCACTTAAGTTATAATAGAAAACATACCATAATAAACCCCATTAAAGCATATCTGTTACATGTTAATAATTGAAGTACATTTATGTGAGTTTGAGCAGGGGAGTCAAACCAAAATTAAACACTTTACAATTATGTTGGAAACATTGAAGTTAACATTGCAATACTTTTTTTTGGAGAAAGTTGGCAAATAAAATTTGGTTATAAAAACTACCACATGGTATGTAAGTACTAAAAGTTTCTGTTATATGGAAATTTTTGGCTTTAAAACATTTGTAAATTCACACAATTTATAAAGTCAGTAACAAACAATATTGTAAAATATAGAGTGAAAAATTTTAAAAAATTACCATCTCTATCTTCAGGTGGCTCAAATAATTCTACCCAAGTACCTTTAATAAAAGCTACAAGAACAGGGGCAAGGGGATGTTGTTCCTTTATGAGATCACAAGTCAATTTAATTGGTTTCTGTTTATTTTGTGTAGCTTTACACAACTGTGTGAAAATTCGACATAAGGCACCCAATCCTGTTTTAGAGATAGACTTTTTGTCAAGAATTAAATAGTACAGAGTAGAAATAGCTGAGGGTATCAAACCTTGAAGATGAAGTTTCTTTTTACTTTCAGTTTTAATTAGAGCTTCTACAATACAATTTTCTGCTGGTGGAAAAAAGACTGAAGTATTTTTCTTAACTGGGTAGGATACAAGAGGGTTTAACTTAGAGGAACTTAAAAATCTAAATATTTGATATAATGCTGAAGTTGTATTGGGAGCATTGGCAGGATTTATGAGTGCACTTATTAGTTTATGCAGCAATAATTTGTATTTTGAATGATTTGTTAGCATTTCTTCAAACTTCATTTTTTTAATATCATCTAATGCATGTTCAATAGTACAACTATTACAAATAGATTCTTCTTCACAAGAGCTCTGTGATTTTTTACGTTTATTTGCATTATGTGCTTTAGAACGTTTTCTTTTCTTTTTTTTGTTTATGGCAGGTTTCTCAATTTCAGAAGATGAAGCTACTTCATTATTCTCTTCAGTGGAATTTTCTGGTGCAGCAGCAAGAGCTTCATTATTTTCAATATTAGATGCAGATTCAGGAGCTGAATTACATTCATCATCAGCAATAACAAGAGGATTTTCATCATCTGATATAACACTATCATCAAAATTTTCAATAGTTTCAAAAGTGTTTGAGGAGGACACTTTACTGTGTTCCTCAGAAGAAACGTCATTAGCTGCAGTTACATTAGTAACATCTTCTTTGAGACACATCTCTTGTTTAGATTCAGCTTTAATACTTTCTGAGGTAGTTTCATGTGAAAATGATGAATTACACTGTGCTTTGTGATTTAATAAATCTTCTGAAGGAAGATCACTGCTTGAATTTATTTCCCCAGTCTCTTCAACCCTTTTTAGCTTTTTATTTGAAACTTTTATAGTTGATAAATTATCTTTTTCACTCAATTCTTTTTTATTAGTATTTAGAGAAAATGTTTCACTTGTCTTTTCAGTGCTTTTGCCAGAATGAACCACTTCTTGAACGTTGAAGGTTTCCGTTATTGTATTCTCTAGTGATGGAATATTGCAATTATTTTCATAGTTAACTTCAGTACCAGAATTTATTTGAGCATTAATCTCAAAATCTGCAGGACTTGAATCTACTTTATCATGTTTTTCAATCATTTTTAGTTGATTATTTGAGACTTGTTTAATTGATAAATTATCAGTGAATTTTTCTTGATCAATATTCAGTACAGAGGTCTCCATCTCTTCAGAGTTTTTACTAGACATAACAACTTCTTGATCATTCAAGGATTTAGAATGAATAAACTTTTCTTCTTTTTTAATTATTGTATTCTCTAGTGATGGAATGTTACAAATATTTTTATTATTAAATTTAGCACCAGAATTTATTTGTGTATTAAATTCTACAGTATCATTCTTTTTCAAAGCAGGAGAATTCAAATCACTTTTTATTTCTTTCTGTCCTAATATGCTACAAGAAGGATGTTTAGAATCTGTTTGTGACAATTTTTTATCAGATGATTGAGATTTTAAATTGCTTTGTAAGCCAGCCATGAAAGATTCAAAATGCTGCGAGATTTCACCAAGAGAGTTCTTAGATTTTTCAGGAAAAATTCCTGAAGGACTAGATAAATTTTTTTTCTTTCTCTTATTTTTATTTTTTGTCTTCCTTTTTTTTGAAGCATAAGACAAATTACTTTCATTAAATGAATCATTAGAATCTTTGTTTGCAATGACATTTGGAGCTTGTCTTGCATTCTTTTCGATGTTTTCTGGAGAATCTACAGAATTTATTTTATGTAATGCATTATTTCTTTCTTCATCACAACTGGTACTGAAATTGTTATCAACAGTCTTAAAAACACCATAGGATTTGTTCACAGTTGTATTATCAACTAAATGAATAGAAGACTGAAAATTCTCTGGTGTTTTAGGAGAATTTTCAGTAATTGTTTTACCATATTCAGGAGGTTTATCATTCAATGTTGGAATTGATTCATTTTTAGAAAACAAGTTAATAGGCGATTTTAAAAGTTTCCTTTTTTTGGAGGCAGGTAACTCAACATCAGTTGAGAGAACATTTTCAGTTGATGAATCAGAGAAATTATCCATCATCTTTTGATTTTCTAAAACAGTATTACTTATTTCTTTATCAGCATTTGAGTTAACTACAGATTTTGAGCTTAAGCAGGGATGTTTTATTATTGACTTTTCTGATTCTTCCTTAGACTTATCCGAATTATCAAATGTATCACAAGATTTACTCTTAAAAGATTGTAAAGTATGAGATTTAGAATCATTATCTAGAAATAATTTTTGTTTCACAAGTGGTAAATTACTTTGTAAATTATTATCATAAGTAACAGCAAAATTCTTCTCATCTGCAGATTTACTTTTGCCAATAGAAATACATTTTGGAGTTGAAGTAGCCATTTTATCTTTAGTAGTAATTTTATCTGAAATAGTCATTTCACTTTGAACTGCTTCACTATTCAATATAAAATTAACTTCATCTTTTAAAGGTGACAAGCTATTTTGTAAATCACTATCATGAGCAGCAGCAGGTTGTATATCTCCAGACTTATTTTTGCTAACAAAAATATTAGATTCTGGAGAAGAAATGGTTGTTTCACCATTATCAAATACTGCAATTGCTGTTTCATTTGTAACTGTTCTAGTATTTGAATTACAAGAATTCAAAGCAAAATGATCTTCGTTTTCTGAACTTTCAAGTACTTTATCTGCTGCTTCAACAAATGAACTTTTTAATCCTTTTTGATCACCAAAAGTAGAAAACTGTTTTTTAAGATTCATATGAAGAGATTTTTCAGACTCTACACTTAAAACACAATGTTTATCATGTAATGAGTTCCTAGGTTTATTTGTTTCATTAGGTAATAAACTTCTATTTCCTTCGCTTTCACTGGAATGATTTGTTTCACTTGATTCGTTATAGTGTCCTATTACTTTATCAATTACTGGTAAATTATTTTCTTTTTTGCTAATATTAAGTTCTTTTTCATGTATGCCATGGTAATGCAATGTTTTAGCTAGTTTTGTTTTATGAGGAGAAATGACAGATGGATCTGATACAAATGATTGATTGTCGTCCTTTTCTTGCTCCATATATTCAGGCACAAGATTATCTTCATGAACAATTTCTGATAATTGTTTTTTAGTAGATAGGTAAAGATTTTTATGTTTATTAGACACATAATTGTTTTTTTGATTTTCACTTAAATTAATTTGACCACTTTTCTCCTCTTCAATAGTCGGGCGGGGACTACTATGTTTATCAGACACAGAATTATTCTGAAGGTTGCTTGTTAAATTAATTTGACCATTTCTGCTATCTATCTGTACACAAATGTAAGGGAAAGGGTCATTCACTGAATTCTCAGTTTTATTTTCTCTTGAATCCAATATTCCTTTCTTAATAGATATTTCTGGTTTTATAGCAGCGTTATATAGTGATTGTACAGAACTTAAACGTTCTTCTATACAAGGTAAAACATATTCATCTTTATTATTATGAATACTGTTTCTGGATGATTTTTTTGGAATAGTCAATACAAATGCTGTAAATTTGGTGTCTGAATTAACAATATAATCCAGAGCACTACTTCCCTGGTGCAAAATTTGAAAAGTATTATTTGTGTAAGCAGAACTTAAATAATGCAGATTTGAAGATATTGGTGTTTGAAAAGGATTTCCAGTGATTAAAGTTGCATTACTTGTTGAAGAATCAATATTTTCAGATTTTTCTTCAATATGAGGCTCAAAACCTGAAGATATTTGATGAGAAAATCTGTTCTTTTTATAATCATTTGACTGTTTTGATGATATTTCTTTTGGTATAAGGCTAGAGTTTTTGTAAGGAGTTTGAGGGTGTAAATCATTTTTTCTACTTCCTATTTTATCAGAATATGAGTAAAATTTTTTGAGCGGCGATTCAGGTATAGGTGATATGAGATTCAAATCCTCTACTTTCATCACCATGCTTCCCATTATTTCTTTGAGGTTAATAACATCATCTGTAACTTCCATATCATCAGAAAATCTGGAATTGACTGCAGTCTCAGTGGCATTGTTTGGTACAATTTTATTTTTCTTTATACCTAAATTTGATAAATTTTCAGCCTTGCTTTTTGAAGGACTAAATGGTAACTGAAAAACATGAGAATTGTCATTTTTTGAAACTTCACAATGAATACCTTTGGTGTCGGAAGGAAGATCTTGATATAAAGGTGATAGTTTAAGGTTTGTTGAAGATTCCATATTATCAGATGATAAATAACCATTGGTAGAAAGATGGCTACTTAAACAAGATTTTGTCAATTCTTCATTAGGTGAAATTATATTACCATTAGGTTTAATATAAGTTCCATTAGCAAGAGTATTGTTTTCTGCAAAACGCTTATATATAGAATTTTCTTCATCTAAAGACAAAGAGGAATCTTCACTTATATCTAGAAAGAGAGAGAGAAAAAAAGTTATAAATGGAAGAAAGCTGTACAGACAAACATGATATAAAATTCAATGTGGTAAAGAGTACAGTTTACTCAATAGCTAATTAGTATCAACTAATTAACAATAATATACTAATGACAAATTATATGCCAAACATAATTGAAAAACTTACAAAAAGATTATTATATGCTCGGCGAATTAAAAAATATATTCATGTGGTACAGTTAAGTAACAAAATAACTCTAAGTAACCCTAGTCCACAGGCTTCAGCACAGAAGTCGTATTTGGAGACAGAAAAATGAGCTTAATGTACTTCATATTTTTTAAGTGGGGATGGATTGTGCAATTGTCAACAAGGAGAATAATTTTATGTTTTTCTTTTAATAAATCATTGTCTATTGTCAAAGTTCTTCCCTAAAAAAAAAAAAAAAAAAAAAAAAAAAAAAAAAAAATGTAGTTGAGGTGCAGATTAATATTTTTAAAACACCCCAGTTTTAGAGATTTACCTATGACAGTTAATTTTCGCTTTTCTGAACTGCTCATATTTGCACCTACAAAAACTGTTATTCTCACTTTTGAGAGCTTCCCATAGGTGCACTTTTCTTCTTTAAATTTTAAGGTCTGATCGGGAGTCATTTTGTAGAACCACCCAGCTTTGTCATCATTAAAAATACCCCTTCTCTTCATAATCCTGGATTGCATTCACCCATATTTGAGCTTTCCACATTTTCACATGCAATGCACAAACACTTACTGCTTCTCCAACAATATTTGTACAAGAAATATTGTTAGAAACCTTTTTTTGAACATACCCAGCCATCAGAACACACAAAACCGTTTTCTGTGAATCTTTCGGCAAACTCATTCACTTTAATTTTATTTAAAGCATGGGTCCAGTCACAGGAAGATTTTTATTGTGCTGAATAGTGAACCATTTTAACGGAGCTTCTTCCATGTTTTTCTTTTCAGCCTGACATAGTTTCTTTGAAGAATTCAATTTCTTTTTCATGTGCAGCTAGAATTGCACTGTGATTTTTCCAAATGTTTGAAACTGTAGATTTTGAAAAGGAAAATTCTTTGCACAGTGTCCACTGATTGGTTTCATCTTCAATATGTTTAATAATTTCAATCTTACCCTCAACCAAAAATGCTTTCCTTTTTACAAATTTTGCCACTTTCACGGTAGTTCCTCATAAAAAAAAAATCTTTATTTCAAATCAATCATAAGAATAATGATGAGAAACACTATAAAACATGGAGTGTTCCAATTATACTGAAGGATGCCGGATAGAGTTAGCAAGCAATTTCTAGGTGCCTAGGCATCATTCCTAGAATTTGAAAGGTGCAAGTACGAGAGACTTGTTTCTGAAACAGAGGGAGGAGAGAAGAATGGAAAAAAATAAGGCGATAAATGTAAAAGAGTGAAATGTGACACAATATAAAGGTATATAATTAGAATTGCCCAAAGCTTGCTTTTTCTAGCAAGCAAAATTTGTCTATGATAAAATATTTTTGTTTATGAAATTTTCAATATGCTTACTATTTTTGACCCACTAATCCTTCTATAGTAAAAAAAAACTAGCCTTAAAAGGAATGACTCCTGGAATGATGCTGATGTGGAAGATTTCCGGAACTAACGAATCCGGGTTGTCCACTCCTTCCATGAGTCGAATAGACCAATCAGGAAAGGGCTCCGTCTATGCATCGCCATATGGGTTACCATCGCCAACAATCGCCAAGTTTGTCGCCAAATAGTCGATATATCACCAAATTTGGCGACCAAAATTAGTTGTAAAAAGTGACGGCAACTTGGCGATAACTGTAATATTTCGCCAAATTTTTAATTTCTTTACAACACCAGTCGTTTGATACATCATTTGAGAGGTTTGCAACTCCTTATTCATATAATGGATGTCTTGTGTGTTATCCCCCATTCTGCTCCCCAGGGGGTACACATTTTTATTTTCTTTACAACACCAGTCATGTTACACAAGATTTGAAAGGTCTGCAACTGCTTATTCATATTATGGATGTCTTGTGTGTCACCCCCACACTCTGCTCTCCCCAGGGGGGGGGGGGGGAGGCGATCACATTTTTAATTTCTTTACAACACCAGTTGAGTGACACATCATTTGAAAGGTCTGCAACTGCTTATTCATACTATGGATGTGTTGTGTGTCATCCCCCACTCTGCCCCCCAAGGGGGGCAAATTTTTAATTTTTTTCCAACACCAATTGTGTGACATCATTTGAGAGGTCTGCAACTGCTTATTCATATTATGGATATCTTGTGTGTAACCCCCCCCCTCTGCCCCCAGAGGGGGCGCATTTTGTAATTTCTTTACAACACCAATTGTGTGACATGTCATTTGAAAGGTCTGCAACTGCTTATTCATACCATGGGTTATTGGCGAGCGCAGCAACCAGGGGTAGACAATAATTTGGAATCGCGAAGCGATTACGGGGGGCAGGGCCCCCCTAGTACTAGAAAAAAAAGCTATAGCTTTATTCAAAAAAAAAAAAAAAAAAAAAAAAGGCACTTTATTATCTGAAAGAATCTGTGAAAATGGTTATAACATGCAACTGTATGTTAAAAAAAAAAAAAAAAAAAAAAAAAAAAAAAAAAAAAAAAAAAAAAAAGGCCATCTTGAGATGCAAATATAAAAGGTTAAAAAGAAGAAAAATGTTTTCATGATAAACTGGTTCAAATGCTCTAAAATACCTTTCTTTATGGTGTTGAGATTTCATCATGATAGACTGAACAGTTACATGCATGAATTCTGTTTTGAATTTGAGAAAACATTTGGCAAAGAAAGAAGGGGGGAATGGGGTCTCAAGTAAATTTGAGGTAGAATTCAACTACTACAATGTATTTTAGATGATATTTGTGGTTAAATTTGGTTAATGTTGCTTGCACATAGCATCAAGACCTAGTGTATTTTGTAGCCCTATGCATAGAAATAAGAGAACCGATAAAAATTCTCTGTTGAAATCATACTTTATATATGTACTTTCTTATAGTTTAAATTTTTTTATTATTGGATTTTTATTTCTTTATTTCATGCCAAAAATGAGTTAAGTTGCCAAATATGATGCTATGAATGTTTTATTATAATAGTAAATAAAGCCTTTGTGCAAAAACGTTTAAATATAGAAAACCAACGATTATAAATGCACAAATAAAGTAAGATTACTTTTCTTACTTTATTTGTGCATTTATAAGCGTTGATTTTCTATCTTTAAATACGAATGTTTTGCTTGACCAAAAATGTGAATATAACGTCGTAATTTTTCAAAACCAAATTCGCAGGTTTTTATAAAAAAATCTTAAACCTTTTACAATATTTTATATTTATTAAGTAATTTATATTTTAAAATGATTTTCTTAAAAAAATGTTAACAGTTTGATAAGTGGCCTTGTAAATAGTATTTTCAGAAAGTTTTTCTGCAGCAAAATCAAAAAATATGACTTAAACAGAAAAATTGTTTTGATTCTCGAACTTTCTAATATAAGGCTTTAAAATGCACCTTAGTCTCGATGCTAGATGCGAGCAACACCAAAAGAGGTTTCCTTGTGAGTATAAAAGTACTCTATTCATTGCTGCTGGGTATAAAGATACTCTACTGATTGCTGCCGAGTATAGAAATATTCTACTGATTGTTGCTGAGTATAAAAGTGCTCTATTGATTGCTGCTGAGCATTCTACTGATTGCCGCTGAAGTTACAGATAATGCTAGCAGAGGACTATCAAATTTCATTTCCACATAGTTTGATAGTGACATGAACTTTCTAACTGTTAGATACAGAGGATTCTGAACATGTAAATTCTTGCTATGTTGCAGTGTCAGTAAACAAATTCAAATTTGTATACTATATAGCCAAAGGAGACCAGTCACTTGAGATTTTAGACATTCTTTTCAATATCTAGAAAAATACATGAGGAATTATCCTGAAACTTCAACGGTGTAAACAAAGTAGTACAGGTTGAATATTTCTGTGAATATTTTTTCCCCAAAAAAACCCACAGGGAGCCATCAACAAATTGGAAAAAATATATATTTTGGACAATTCTGTCAAAACAAATGTAGCCAAAGCATTCAAATTGTAGACTATGATTAAGTAGCTTGTTGTAATAAACTTTGTTAATTCTTATGAGAATAGCATGTATACTCATAGAAAAATTGAGGTTTTCATAAAAGCAGTCCCAAATTTTCCTATTTATTTTCAGATTTTTAATATAAAAAAAATGTTTTATTCAGAAAATATGATAAACAGTATTGTTTTTGTATTCAGAATTAAGAGAAAAAAAATTGTATGAAAAATGAGCTTGTTTATTAAATAATGTTTTACTGTACATGTGCAAATGCAATAAAAATATGCAAATAATGTGTAATCTAATATATACAACAACTTTTGAGAGACTTCAAAACATAGATTGAAAATTCTGAAAATTATCATCGACAGAATAAGCTTAAAATCTGTTGTTCCCAAAATGAAGCAAAAAGATGAGGGGATATATCCATATATTGATTGACTAGTATCAATATATCAAACACAATATGCACATACTACTATATTTGGTTACAGCTCCTCATCTTTTTGCTTCATTTTGGGAACAGCAAATTCTGACTGATTCAATTCATGATAATTTTCAAGCTATGTTTTTGAGATTTTCACAAAAATTTTATATACATTTAGCTAACACATTAAAATTTAATTAAATTCACACCAGCACAGTGAAACATTATTTAGTAAACTGCTCATTTTTCAGACACAGAGTTTCCCCTAGAGGGTTTCAGGAGGGCGCTTCGCCCCTCCTGCCCTTTAGTTTAAAAACTAGCGCCCCTCTTGTCATTCATTCATAAAAAAAATAGCACCCTTCTCACCCCACATTTGAAAAAACGCAGTCCGCCAGCGATGATCCGAACGCGCTATTACGCAAAAGATCGGCGATGGAATGCAAAAAATAGCCTCATATAGGTCCCGTGGGATGGGTAATTTCGTCAAAAAAAAATCGCTAAAAAAACGACAAGTTTCGTTAAAAATCGCGAAATAACGACTAATATCCAGCAAGATTCACAAAAAAATGGCTAATTTCGTCACAAAATTTCACACAACGGCAAATTTCCCCAAAAGATCCTCAGATTTATTCCGGAAATCGCGATAAAGCGGAAAACTTTGTCAAATGAGTCATAAAAAACGGCAACTTTCGTAGAAAAAAAAAAAATAGCGATAAAACGACAGATTTCGTCAAAAGATTTGCGATAAAACGGCAAATTTCGTCCAAAAATCGCAATAAAATGGAAAATTCTGTGAAAAGTTCCGTTTTTTCGCGATATTTTCACAAGATTTGTCGTTTTTTCCTGACTTTTTTTGCGATCTTTTAATAAAATTTGCTGTTTTTCTGCATGAAATTTGACATTTTTTCGTCATTTTTTTTTTTTAGCAAACTATGCCGTTATTTGCGATATTTAAACAAAATCTGCTATGTTTTGTGATCTTTTAACAAAATTGGCCGTTTTCTTGTGTTCTTTTAACAATATTTGCCGTTTTTTCGCGATCTTTTCACAAAATTTACTTTTTTCTTTTTCTCAATTTTTTGATGAAATTTGTTTTTTCACAACTTTTTGGACCGCTTGATTCTAGATTCAACTCTATAAAAGTGCCCTTAAAAATGAAAAAGTGCCCTGAAAAATGTAAAAAGTTCCCTTTTCAGAACAGTAGCGCCCTGCCCCTTTTTAAACCTGGGGGAAACTCTGAAGACAATTTTTATTAATTTTTTAATTCTGATTACAGGGTATTGTGTTCAATGCTGTTTGCCATATATTTTTGAAAAGAACATTTTTTTATATTAAGAGCTCTGCAAATTATAAGCAAAAAACTTGGGCCTATTTTTAAGAAAATCTTAACTTTCCTATATGTATACATGTTATCCACTAAAAAACAACTTTTCAAAAGTGAAAAAAGAGCCAAGCTTAAGAAAAAAAAAAAAAAAAAAAAAAAAAATATTAAAGTTGTGGCTAAAAAATGGTGTGATATCAAATTTCCAAACTTACATTATGGTTCTTATTTAACATTTTCCATTAAAAAAATTACCATTTGTAAGTCGAGTGCCTTTGTGTATGTTGATAGAAATCCTTTTTTCTTATACTAAATACATCCTGACGTGTTTCTGAAAATTCATATTTTTAAAAAATATGCATGATGGGCTTGGCGGCCATCTTTCCATATTTTATATGGAATATAATATATGGTAATATAAATGTCTATCTACCATAATCCATAGTCAAAATCTGAAATTCAAAATTGTTACATAAGCAGACATTTTAAACTTTTTGTGACTTTTATTCACAGAATTTTATCTCGTAAAACAATTGTGATTTATCTAAGGATTCACCTTGTAATTTATTTCATAGAGTAATTAGTTACTTAAAAGCAATGGAAATCATTTTTTTTACTGAAACTATTAGTCTTTTTCGATTTGTCTGTTTGCAATAGAAAATTAAAGTTCGACATTTTATTAAAGAAAATATTTTATGACTTTCCTTCAGGGAATTGTGTACTTAGAAATTTGTGTGCTAAGATAATGGTGACAGATCTTCGCGATTCCTCTTATTGTTACATTTTTTAGAGTAATTAATCATCTAAAAGCAGTAACAATCACTTCCTTTCCAAAAATATAAATGTTTTTTAAAATTTATTTGTCCGAAGTTAAAATCAGAAGTTCTAAATTGTTGTTAATGCAAACTTATTACGCTTTCTTTTAGAAACTTGGGTGCTGAGACATTTGTGTAAAATATCAAACGATGGCCGCCAAAGCCCATCATATATATTTAAAAAAAAATATGAATTTTCAGAAACATGTCAGGATGTATTCAGTATAAGAAAAAAGGATTTCTATCAACATATACGATGGCACTCGACTTACAAATGGTAATTTTTTTAATGGAAAATGTTAAATAAGAATCATAATATAAGCTTGGAAATTTGATATCACACCAATTTTTAGCCACAACTTCAATCTTTTTTTTTTCTTAAGCTTGGCTCTTTTTTTACTTTTGAAAAGTTTTTTTTTAGTGGTTATCATTTCTTTTTTTAAAACAGATTATGTATAACTTAAATTGTTCTACTCATTCTAATTAAAATATGAGTTTTCGTACAGCCTTTGTAAGCAATGAGCAAATACGATATTTATAATTTTTCCTTGATTGTTTCTCAGCTCCCTAATTGTCCTCATTATCATTTGGACATTGATAAATATGAAGCCCAATATAGTCTTTATAATTGTGAAGTTTCAAAAGAATCTGACAAGTATATTTTTAAACATTTGACAAAGTGTCTAAAATTGAAAATGTCTGGTCATTAACGGCCATATAGTGAAACTGAGGTTAAAAAAATAAGTAGAGCATAGAGTTAAAATATTGTTACTCTGCCATCATAAGGTTTTTCTTTTAATCTTGTTTGAAAATATGAAAATCAAAATCTTAGATAATCAAGCTTAAATACAAAGGGCTTTATAGAAAAAGTCACTTTTTTTTGGAGTTGAGGGGGGGGGGGGGGGGGTCAACACTTATGTTTTAAAATCCACAACCATTTTAAAATTCAACTTCATAGCCTTAAAACTTTCCAACAGCTCATAGCTTACAAGGAAAGTCCCCATACGGGCCACAGACTTCTGATAAAACTAGACTCCCAATTGATAACCTTTTCTTCATGCTGAGATGTTTGCCTTCCGTCACGTGACGGAAGGCATTTTGTTGCTATGCAAACATTTGACTTTTATTCTTAAATAAGCTTAAATGTGCGAAAATATTTTTTCTCAATATGAATTTTTGGTACTACTCTGTTATCCCGTCGACCAATTTTGCCAAATTATACGAATCGCCAAATTATACATGTTGACATAATTTTCATTTTAAACTAGCTGTCCTGCCCGGCATTGCCCGGGCCCGTGATGTTATTCAGTTTTCAAATGTGTTATTTGCTTTCTAAATGACCCTTAAATTAAACTCAAATTTCTATGATTTTATATCTTTAAGTCCATTTTGTCAAAATTTATATTTTTAAACGGAAAAAATCAAGAAAAGATATTGAATTGAAAGCACATGCTGTTTGGTATTTTATTTTCTATGTAATTTGATTTTTTGGAAAGTATGCAAACAAAATTGCGATGGAACACTCAGGTTTTTACTGAATTCATAAAAATTTTCACACATTTTATTTTGTAAAAAAAGAATTCTATCCATACGAAAGTTCCAAAATTTTTGAAAGTAATTGTGCTAAAATACAGACATCTAGTTACTTTTAGCGTACCAAAATGGATTCTCCATGAGCTGGGATGCAATTCGTGTTTGTCGGTGTACTTGAACAGGTTAAATCTCATATTTTTTTTTTTAAACAAATTGCAACATTAATTATGAGAATGTTTTAGCTTTAAGAAAATATTTTGGGTTTGTCAGGACATATATAGAATTGCGCCCTGCAAAGGCAAAACAGAAATGAAATGATCTGGTTTTTATTCATTTCGTCAAATTTTTTAAAAAAGTGTAAATTTGGTATTTTGAGATGCTTTTAAAAGATTGGGCTGAAATATGTGTGCTTAGATACTTTTAGGGTAGAAAAAATATTCTATTTGTGAGTTGAAAAGTAACCTCCTTTTGCCGGTGTATTTGAAAGGGTTAAATCTTATATTTTAAAAACTGATTGCATCATAGATTATAAAAAATTTTTTAAGTTTAAAGAATATGTTTTTTGTTTACCGGTACCTATAGGATTGCGTTTTGCTAAGTCAAAACCGCAATGAAAACGATCTGTTTTTTATTGATTTCATCAAATTTTTCGCACATTCTATTTTGTAAAATATATTTCTATCCATCCGAACGTGTTGAATTTTTGGTAGGGAGTATAAATTTGGTCTATTGAGAAGATTTTAAAAGATTGAGCTGAAATATGCACGTTAAGATAATTTTAGCATGGAAAAAATATCCTTTCTGCGATTCGCAAAATGACCTTTTGCCAGTGTATTTGAAAGTGTTAAAATCCAAATATTTTAAGACCAATTACACCATCGGTTAGAATAAAGTTTCAACTTTAAGATCTCCTATTTTGTTAGCTTACATCTTAAATATGCATTGGAAGAGCATTGACAAAAGGGAAAAAAATGGTTTGGGGAAAAATGACTCTTTTTTAATATTTCTTTTTAAAGGGTTAACTGCAACATTACTTCGAATTAATAATAGTATTTGAGACCTAAAAGTACGATCTTTCGAAATATGTTAAGTTTAACTGCGTCAAGCAATGTGGTTCATTTGGATTTTAAAAAAATGATCCAAAACCAGAAATAAACGCCGAAAAATGCTTCTTCTTTCGTTTAGGTACATAAAAGAGTTTGTGCGCATGTGCAAACAATTTCTTTCCCCGAACATTAAAAAAATGTTTTTTTTTTTTATGAAAGTGAGTTCCACTTTGTAATTAATATATCTGAAATTAATCAAAATATTAAAATTCTGAGCTTCAGGTGCATCAGGAGAGGTATTGGGCTACTCTCATAAAAATTTCGAGCCTTGTACGTCCTGTAGATTTTGCTAGCCATCGCAGACAGACACACACACACACACACACACACACACAGACAGACAGAGTGTTTTGTTCTTTTATTAGTATATATAATGAAAAAACAAATAATTAGTAGAATATTAATAAAATTACAAAGTCGAAATAAAAATCACTTAATGACATTTTAAACACTTGTATCATATTTAATGTCATTGAATGTGACATTCATGATCATTGATTATTGGCACTTAATCTTATAGTTTGGCGATAGTTTTTTGGTCGACGGGATAGCCAAGTAGTACTGAATTTTTTCTATATATATGAAACTATTTTTTCCAGTGATAAATAAATAACTGCAGCAACAAACAATGTAAATATTTAAGACAATACATATACATATATATAACATTAAATCTCTTATTTTTTATGTTTAAATCCATTAAATAAAATTTATACGGGTTCTAAAAATCCAAAAATTTTCAGTTGTATTATAATTGCTTGGTTTTGGCGAGGAAAAGTGCTACTCGCCAAATCGCACGACGCTTTCATCTTTTGACGCAAAATTTAAAAAAGTATTTTATTTTATTTTTTTAGAAAATTTCTACTGTAATTCTGGAGCTAAATTTAGCTGATTCTTTATTACATACATAAGTAGCTTAATTAGTATGTTTTCAAAAAATTCTGAGCATGTAAGAATGTGAACTGTAAGAAGACTTTCTTTGTTACAGAATTTTTTTAACGTTTTTAATCGTTTCTTACAATTAAATTTAAATTTCTTTAGAAACAGTTCTTTAGACAGTGAACATTCACATTTAAAAACTACAAGTATACCAAATTTCAGGAAAATTTTCCTACAGGTATCACATTAATTTTAATTTGAGATCTTTTTTATTCATTCATATGCTCCAAAATAGTAGTACTAGCACGAAACAAAGCCTATGTTTGATCAGATTCGGTCACAATCATTTTTCCACTTTTAATTTTCAAATTGGTTCAGTAATTCCAGAGAAATTCCCTCTATAAAATAAACATTTCACGGTAAAATCTTATTTCATCATTCATTGATGTCAAAGTTGTTATCCGCATTGACTCATTGCTAACGCGCAGCAGGAATATAATTTATCATATTTTTATATAAAAATCAAACTCAACTCAATTTTTTTTTCAAAATTTTTTTTTACATTAGGAATGAAATTTTAAATGCCAATAACTTTTTAAATGACTACATTTTACAAGATATCTCTTCTCTCAAAAATTAATTTTATTTTGAAGAAGATCTTTCTATAAATTAACTTTTACGCTGTTTTATTCGGAAAAAAATAAGCTTGAGGAAAAATATCCTATTGGTGTATAAAACTTCAAGTGGTTGTATCTAAATTGATTTGCGCTACTGTAATGCAGATAGTACACAATCGTTGGCGGGTTTAGCACAGTTTGGCATAATATGTTAATTAAATAACAGTTTTTTGCTTATTAAAGAAGGAAATTTTATATATTTTTTTAAACGGAATTTTAGAAAAGCACATAGATTGAATAATTACATGTCCGAAAATGCATTTTATACTTTTTTCAGTCCCTTATTTAAGTCTGTACCTTGATTGAAATAAAATCATTTTCAGTATCTCGACGTTTTTTTAAAAATCAAGTATCTCTTTTAATAATTATTCTATAAAGATGAGTTTGATCTCAAATTGAAGCTTTTCACCATTAAATTCTTCTAGTCTTTGTTTTATTTCTCTGCGATAGTTCATTTCTTAAATATCCGAAATTTTAAAATGCTATGTTTGGTCAATTTAACATGGGAAAGTTGTTTCGAGTATATTTAGCAGTTAAACGGTTTTCATGTTTTTGGTGTTTGTTCGTTTGGCGGGCACATTATTTTTTTTTCTAGCTTGGCTTGGCAGAACGACTGCCCTGCTTGATCAACGCAAAAATGAGCACAGTTTAATACAATAAGCCACTTAATCATAATCTACAGTTGAACACTTTTGCTATATCAGGGTTGCCACTCTAATCTTGAAAAAAAAAAAAAATCCTTGTATTTTCCCTGTACTGCAACGCATTTATTCCATGTTGAGTGCAAAAAAATATATGCGTGTATGAAGGCTAATTAGAAATGTTATAATTTGCCATTACCAAATTCCCTGTGTTTTCCAGATTTTTTAGGATTTTTTTAAAAATTCCCTGGATTTTCCCTGTTTTGGGAGGAGATTTAAAATTCCCTGTGTTTTCCCGGTTCTCCAGGTGGCGTGGCAACCCTGTATATTAGTCTTGACAAGGTTATCCAAAAAACATTCTTTCTTTTTCAATTTGTTGATGGTTCCCTATGGGGTTTTGTGAATAAAATCTTTGAGAAAATATATGATCTATACTATTCTGTTTAAGTATCTGGAGTTTCAAGATAATTCTTTATGAATTTTTCTAGATTTTTAACAAAACGTTTAAAATTGCAAATGGCTGATCGTGTTAGGCCATATAGTGTATAACAATTGTCTGTTTACTTTTAAGCTGATATGCTGTGTCAAAAAAAAAAAAAAAAAAGTCAATTGTTGTTAGATAAAAAGAGTGCAGCCAAGTGTTACAATTCACAAAGTATTTAAAAATATGTCAATTGCTATTAGATAAAAAGAGTGCAGACAACTGTTACATTTCACAAAGCATTTTGAACTGTTTTTGCCAATTTCCTAGTAAAAAATCTATTTGGGCTACAAGATTGTACATGTCTGTACTATTTTACTGACATGCCAAAAGTTTAAAAAGGAAATAAAGAAATGTTGTAAATATTGGCAATATGATTATTGTTGTTTCAGAAATAATAAAATCTCCAAATCAATATATTTCATTTAAAAACATGCATTCAATGCATTAGTATCTATCTATCTATCTATATTATAAATCTGCGATATAATATCTGTGTGTAACACATATGTCATTTTGTGAATGGCAACTAGAAATTTGAAATGAAATTTCGGTTTTATAATTTTTGCAACTGCAAATTTTTAAACTTCTAAACATTCCACATTTTTCGCTTTTACACCATTGAATAGGGAAAAAAAATATGCTATTAAATGCAATTTGTTTGAAAATTGTATCTTAATTTATTTTTGAGATATTAATTTTTCTGTAGTTTTTATTACCTTTTTGTAAGTGTGGCAACAAAAGTATTCTATTTATATTAAAACTAAAGAAAAGAAAAGAAAAAAAAAAAAACCATTACTGTACTTTTTTTTTTCTTATAAATGTGAAATTTTTTTAAACTGAAATACATGCTATTTCAAGAATATCGTCTGTTATAAAATCCGGTGAATTTTGGTTTCATTTCATTTTTATTAATCAATTAAATTATTTTTAATTTATTACAAACTTACTTTTCATTTGATACAAAACTTTCTCTTTAAAAATATTTTAAGGAATAGTTGTGTGATTCATATCAAATAATTTCATATCAAATTGCTGAAATAATGCAAATTTATTAATCCATGTGCAAATTCATTTTCTGAATTTTGAAGAAATATTAATGAATGATTTCTGATAAAACATGGAGCTATTATAAACAAACAAAAGAATGCATATGAATAATTAGATACTCAGTTTGCTATTTAGATAATTTTTTTTTATTTTTATTTTATTTATTTATTTATTTTTTTTTTTTTGGGGGGGGGGGGGGTCAAGGTTTGTATGTTATTCCACAATAATGAGACATCATATGTATACTTTTCTATAGATGCTGTTTAAAAATTGATCATAAAACAAGAATGCTTTAGCGAATGCAAATGATTTTATTAAAAAGTGTATTTTAATTCTTAAAACTGAAATATGTTTTGTAGAAATATATCATTTTGACCCCAGCTGCTTTGCAATACTTGACAGGTGAAAATACTTCACGTTCGAACATAGCGTAATCAAAATTACACATTGATAAAACGCAATATTTTACAGAAATTTAGAGTGTCTTTATTGCAGTGTCATGACATAACGTGTGCATGGTGTGATCGGAAATCTTTATCCAAAAAATAGTGATTTATGTTACAGAACTTGATTTCAGGCTAGACAAATCCACTTTGCCGAATTAGAGAAGCAAATAAAGAAGTTCTTTGCAATAATTAGAGTTCCAAACTATAAAAATCGTCATTTTACTCTTATGTGACCTCACAGTAATATTGTCTATCATATTTATTGCATGCAGATTAATTCAGAAATTTTCATTTACACTTAAAAGAACATAAATAGTTAAGTAACTATTTCAAAACTAATAGCAATCGAGACTTCAAGTTTTGAGTTTAAATAATTTTAAAGTGATCAAATTAGAATACCATTTTTTTAAAGGTGAGTACGGATATGAGAGGTGCATATGTAGTTTTGAGAAGGTGAAAATAATGTTGCTGCAGATTTCATGAAGAAAAATATCTATGACTAAGCCAAACTGGAATAAATTTTGCTGTTTTTCATTTTGGAATACCTAGCATAAAAGTCTTAATTGATAATTTTGTCATAATAACAGATCTTTATTATATTTTACTGCTTACATTACGATTAAAGTTTGATTTTAATAATTTGGAATTTGGATAACTGAGTTTTATAGAAATATTATTTTATTAACTTTAAGTTAAAATAATATGTGTTTGAGAGTTAGACTAACTAAAATTAGATGCATTTTTCATTGCAACTAATTTTGACAGTTTGTTATAAGTCAATTTCTTTCGTCAAAATTCGACAGGTTCTACCTTGTTTATATAAAATCTAAATCTCTGTGTGTGAATTACTATTTCAGTTGGGCTGCCTTATTGTTTTGAGTAATTGTTGAAAAATACTAATGATAGTGTTACCTCAATAGTACAACTTGCTAATTTGGTGAAATTCCTATTTAAAAGCATTAATCTTTCATAATTAAGCTTGCCACATGTTAATTTAAACTCTAAAAGTTTTTTTCCCTTTCTTTTTCAAATTTTATGAATCAGAATAAGTGTAATATACTAAAATATATGGCAAATATTTTGTTGAGGAAATTTAAATTGAATGTTGCCTGGTGAATAAAATAGTCACTTGTAAGCACATTAAAAACCATTAAGTAAAGTGTCTAAATATATTGTAATTGAATTGTACAAAAAGTAATATATCTAACAAAAACATAGCTGTGGAAAAAAATTAAAAAAGAGAGAGAGAGAGACAAGTTCTGTTAAAAGTTAGATGTAAGTGGATGCCAAGTTCAAATAAAACTACTGAGATATTATAGCATTGTTTAAAAATAAAAAATATTGATAGCATAATAAAATAAATCTAGAAAATGGCAAGTTTTTAATAAATGTTACTCCTGTTATTTTCATGTCTTAATAAAATGATGCTAATAATAATAATGTCACTATAGTAATTTTTAATACTATTATTAACACAGAAGCAGAAAGTTTGAGAAAGTAGACGGGCATCACAAATTTTCTTTTCCCTTTTGCAGATTCTTTGTCATCAAACTTTTATTTTGCTTCATATGTTTAGCTCTTCATTACTTAAGGTGACTCAAGGGTTGAAAACTTTAAAAAAAAAAATCGATTTTTTTAATGATCTAGTTTGATTATTCAATTAATTCTTAACTCAATGCAAAAAACCTCATAAAAATATTTGCATTTTTAACGGAGTTATAAGCATTTATGTATCAACACTTTCATAGCCGCACCCACATAATTTCAACTTTAAGTCGCGTTTTCTCAAAACTTCATTTTTGACGATTAACACTAAGATTTTAAAAAAACTATTTGATAGAATGGCTTACTTTTTTTTTTTTTTTGCATGCATATAACATTATTATCTATAGAATGAATTAAGGATATAACTATCACTTAAAAAAAATTATTAAAAAATCGCTCAAATTTGAAAATTTAAAACCCCCCCTAAAAAATAGAACTTTGTTTTTCATTAAAAATATTCAAAATATTAAACTATCTAAAATATATTTATTTATTCTACAGATAATAATGTTATATGCATGCAAAAAAAAAAAAAAAAAAAAAAAAGCCATTTTATTAAATAGTTTTTTTTAAATCTTGGTGTTAGTCGTCAAAAACAAAGTTTTGAGTATACGCGACTTAAAGTTGAAATTATATGGGTGCGGCTATGAAAGTGTTGATACATAAATGTTTATAACTCCGTTAAAAATGCAAATATTTTTATGCGGTTTTTTGCATTGAGTTAAGAATTGAATAATCAAACTAGATCATTAAAAAAATCGATTTTTTGAAAAGTTTTCAACCCTTGAGCCCCCTTAATATAAAAAGTTAAGATTATTATTATTTATAAAAATTTATATAATGCCTAAAAACACTACAAGTGATTGTTTGATTAATTAATATTTCAATTTTAAAAGTATTTTACCCACAGATTATTTTTTGTCCCAGAAGTATTTGTCACAGACACTTGAATAATTTTCTGCTACTGGGGTTATCATTATAAACAAATGACTTGTGTTAAAGTTTTGATAAACAAACACACAGATACACTTCACTCATCTTTGATTATCAATCTAGCAACTCCCCTCTCCATCCGAAATCTCAATACAAACAGATTAAAAGGCCAGACATAGAGAAAGAGACGGATACACTTGTGGTTATCTTCTTGAGACTTCATCTCCTTCAAGAGCCTCAATTCATTCAAATTAAAGCCTCCAACATGAAATAAATTTTGATATAATAATGTCATTAATAAAAATAAATAACTCATAGATAAAAACTTGCCAAATTCTAGATTTATTATTAATATGCTATCAATAATTTTATTTTTAAACAATTCTACAATACTTCAGTAGATAAGTGTGAGTGAATTTTACTTGAACTTGGCACCAACTTACATATCACTTCTTTTCTTGGCATTTTAACATAACTTAGCTCCCTTTTTTCACAGTTACATTTTCCCCCCTTTAGATTAGTATTATACCTTGATTATAATATTGGCCAAATGAGACCTAAGTATGTCACTTTTCAATAAATATATAGTAAAACTGCTAATTAGCAGACATTTAGGGACCTCAAAACTTGTCAGCTATTTATACAAATAAGTAGATTTTGTAAGATTTAAAAAATAAAGTTCATTTAAGACAAGTGTCATTATTCTGGAGTATTCATTACAGAGATTATATTTGAATATGTTAACATATATATCAAGAAAAATATGAAAGAACTGACACACACAAGTTTAATAACATAATACCAATAATAAAAACTCCTTAAAAAACAATAAAAATACCAACTTACCTTCTGAATCTAGGTTTATATCTTTGCAACTTTCCATAAAATGTTCGATATTCTTTATATGTTTTAAAGGCAATAAGTCTAAAAATAAAATAGAAATACATAATAGTAAATGGAACACTAGTATCTTTTTAATTGTACAAAAAAGTGTATTTAAAATTTGTATTATCATCTGAGTTACAACTTGTTTAAGCAAAACTATTAATGAAATACATTATAAATTCAAGCTTTGAAATAATCAAGGTAATGAATAGAAAAGTTAACTAGTTGGATGTGCCAATCCCAAAACTTTCTTCTATCTCATACATACATTTTAATTTAAAAAAAAAAAAAAAAAAAAAAAAAAAAAAAGTTACTCATTTTAATGATTATTTATTTTAATAGTTACTCATTTTAATAATTTTAATTCAATACCCTATCAACTTAGATTTTCATCTTAAATTTCTGCTTCAATCAATTGGAGTAAAAACGAAGTTCAACCTCTGCACAAGCCGATGAAAAATAGAATGATAGGCAGATTTTTTTTTCAAATTCAGGGAGGACCTACTTGCCTTACCAAAAAATAATCATATACAAAATGTTTAGTTCAGTTCTAGAACTAACTTCATACACTTTTATGTGGTGCAATATTCAAAATGGCATAAAATTCGGTATTGCAGCCCCCCTTCCGGCGGATTTTTTTCAGATGCAGGGCTATCTAACTAGCCATACACTTACACAAAAAATTTCATTCAATTCGTTGCATAACTTCATGTACTTTTGGTCGGTACAATATTGAAAATGGCACAAAAATCGCGATTGCAGCGCCCCCTTTTGGCGGATTTTTTTCAAATTCAGGGAGGCCCAACTAGCCATAGTTATACACATACAGAAAAAATTTGGTTCAATTCGATGCATAACTTCATATACTTTTGGTCGGTACAATATTGAAAATGGCACAAAAATCGCGATTGCAGCACCCCCTTCTGGTGGAATATTTCAAAACTGAAGGTGGACCTGCTTGGCACAGCCAAAAACACTCACAAAAAATTTGGTTCAATTCTATGCATAACTTCATACAGTTTTTGATGGTGGAATGGCGACATACACACAGACAGACATTTTGTAAAAACATGTTTTTTGGAATATCTGACCCCTAAAACGTGTAAATCCGTCAAAAACCGGAAGTCGAAAAAAATTTCGATTACAACACTTTCTTCTATTGAAGATAGAAGAAAGAAAAATTTAATATAAAATGTTAAATATGAAAAAAGTGATAATCATATCAAAAGATGGGCATAGCTATGAAGTAAATGAAAAAAGGAAATGTGGTGGTACATGAAAATATAATTAAAACAATCAATGAGATTAAAAAAGATTTAAATAGTTAAAATTTGAAAGCAGTAAGACAATAACACAAAAAATACTATATAAAAAATTTAAAACTCAGAGTAATAAAAAAGAATTTAGTCAGGCACATACTCTTCTAATATAGTATTGTCCTCTGAATCAGAGTCATAGTTGTAAGACTCTGACTCCATGGCCTCCTCAACATAGTTTTGTAGTTGCTTCGGGTCTTTTACATTTCGGATACAAGTGCTGAGTGAAGAATTTTTCTGTCTTTTTTTCACAGTCTTCCATTGTGGAGAGACAGGAGTAGATATTTTAGAATTTTTTTGTAAATTTGTTTTATGGGTAGTATCAGACCTCTGTATTGGTATTTTAGTACTCGTACTTGCCTGGATCTTAGTGTCTGTGGTTCAGATGATTTTAAAGTATTTTTTTTGGGATGGAACAGTCACAGTTTCAGTTTTAAGTTTGGATAATGTCTTAGATTGAATTTGAGATTTCTGTCGCCGTTTTTCTAGTTCAATTATTGTAACAGGTTCTGATGATGGAAGCCAACGTTTTAATTGTAGGTTGCTAGAACATTTAGTAGGGAGACTGATATCACAGGATTCTTTGATTGGTGTGTTAGTTGACTGTGTTATGGTAGATTTACTTGGTGGATACGAGGTATTAGTTTGGGTACTTATGTGTCTTACAGATTTTGATTGGTTCTTAAGTAAGCTGGAGTAAGAAATTCCAACAGACGGAGTTCTGGTTTCAACAAGTTTACGGTCATCAGGATAAGACAAATTTTGAGTAATTTTAAGAGTAAGAATTTTTTTTTCTCGGTTCCAATTAGGACAAGTGCGGGAATATGCTGTATGATCTCCTTTACAATTTGCACAGCGTTCGGGTTTTTCACATGATTTATTGTCATGGCCGACTTCTGCACAACATGCGCAGGTAACAGATCCACGACAAGTAGTGTTAGTATGCCCGTAACGCTGGCATTTAAAACAATGGATAGGATTTGGTATATAGGGGTGGACTGGACAACTTAGATAGCCAGCTATAATTTTGGTTGGTATTGTAGGGCTATTAAATGTTAGAATATGCTTTGTCGGTAAAACTTGTCCACTTTGACGGATAGTGATACGGCGTACATCTATTACATTTTGGTCTTTTAAATTTTCTGTAAGTTCATCCTTAGTAGAGAATAAAAGGTCAGATTCAGATATTACACTACGACTTGTATTTAAAGTTTTATGAGCTTGGACAGACACGGAAAAAGTACCTATTGTAGAGCAATTAGAAAGAAATTGTGATTGTTTGACAGCAGAAACCTCAACTAGTAAGTCCCCAGATTGCAGTTTTCTGAGAGAATGACCATCCCCAAGACAGATTGGAATGTTTTAGCAATGAGAAAAAGTGAAGTCCTTTTAAAGAAGCAATCAGAGTGGCTATCAGTACGTTTAACGATAAAGAAGTGAGTGAAAGAAGGCGTCTGTACACTTTGTTGCTCTCCACCAGGGAGAGAAATAGAAGGAATTGAAAACTTTTCCATCCATAATTTAAAAAAAAAAAATTTATTCAGACCGGGGCCGTACCACCTACTACCGAGCCCAATAAGGGGATGCCCATTCATGCAACAATGCTAACCAGGGTCCATACGGTCACAAGATAACCCTATGTTAGTCTACAACCTTAACAAGATGACTAGTAGCTGCTCAATCACTTGATCCCTAAAGCCAGTGACAAAGTCAGCTGACCAGCCAATTGGTGCATACAGGACCAATATGCACCTCCCGTCTACCTGAAGCAGAGGCCAAAGCAGTGTGTTGGTTTCCCTCAACTGCCAGGATCCCCCTTTCCAGGGACATGGGTCGCCACGCATGGGCAACACGTGGTGGTTTACAATTCTACATGAGTCGATAAACAGGATGATATCGACTCATACAGAATTGCCCTCACCTCTGAAAAGAAAACCACAATGAGAGTGAAACAAAGATAAAAAGAAGACAAGAAGAATAAGAGAAAAAGAGAAAGATCACTCAGGTGCCCTGGGTTGTGAAGCCCGTGAATACCTAAAGAAGGTATCCCCCTGGGGGAGATGAAGCTTGAATTTGCACTCAGTATTGCTCAGAAACTCATTAAAATAACCATTTTGTAACCATTCATAAATATCTGAACTGCGTAACTGCTTAGAAGAAAACAATACAAAATGCATTTTAAAAATACACAACATTTTTTAAGATCTTAAACTAATTTTTTAAGTTTAATCTTTTAAGAATGTTTTTAGCCTGCTGTCTGTCCCCCCCCCCCCCCAAAAAAAAAAAGAAAAAATAACAATAATCATAAAATAAAAATAATAATAATAAATAAGTAAATGAAATAAAAAAGACATACAGGATTAAAAGTTCCTGAATTTAGACCGTAAGAAATTAAATAGAATTCTTGTTAATTTATTCAGTAATTTATTGCAGAACAGTAATTTCTAACATACCATACCACAAAATCCCCACATTTTATGTGTTGTCCGGTTGGACTAGCCTTTGCTTTAGGTCTTGATAATAATGAAATATTACCAAGGTAAGTTTTAGACCACTTTTCTGATATCTGAACATTCATTCATGTATGGTCTGTGGATTATATCATTCTGGGTTAGAGGCACATGTCTTCTTAACTCAACACTAGAACCAACACAATGTTATATTCAAGACAGAAAATCATATTACATTGATTGTTAACCTTCCAACTTTGGAAATTGCAATATTTAATAAGGGTATATAGGGTTTAAATAGGGTAACATCCCCAGTGATTGGCATGCACCACATCCTACAAACATGTCCTAAAATAAGATTTATATGCAGTCTTTTAAAAATGTAAGACCACATACCAGTTATATGCTCATTTACTTTAAAGATTGTCACAAATGACATGCATCGTTTAGTCGTAGTTTAATTTTTATTTATTCTTCTAGCTAAATTTCTAGGATTTTGTCAACGCGATTGTTAGTTTTAATTTATTTTCTTTAATTTGATATATTCCCCACTATGTCCGTTAATTCGTTTTTTTTTTGTTCTCCCGTACCTGCGATCGTAATTAAACTATTTTAAATTATTACGCAATAAATTGTTCTCAATTGCGTCGTCGCCTTGTTGGAGGAGGTTTTCCTTTCGCTTTTCTCGCGCGTTCGTCTGTAGGTTTGCCGTACTGACATCTTACTTGGCGGTCATTTATACCGCTCTCGTTCGAGGGCTTGTTTTTTTTCGTCCGTTCGCGCTCTCTCTCTCTCGCCAATTTTTTTCGGCTGCGCTTTCTCCGATCGGGGAGTCAAGTAGCAGTGTGCTGGTCTCTGAGATGTTGGTGTGAGGCGCACCTGCCTCTATTTTTTTTTATCGTAGATTTTTTTTTAAAGGAAAACATTCTAAATTTTTTTTACACTACTCAGCAGCCATCATACGTCGCCCTTTCCCTTTTTTTATCAAATAAATCTTCCTGTTCCTGGAGCTAACAACTTTGTTACGTTTTATTTCACGTAAAGAGAATTCTTTTTACGGACTTCTTTTTTTTATATTCTCAAGCATGGAAATTTTCAAGTAAGAAATATTTTTTCCAATTATTCTTTACTTATTAGAAACAAGCTGAGAGTCAAATCGGCAAGCAGCGAAATTTATTTGGTCGGAACCTGGAATCGACAATTACAAAAAAAGGAATCCAAAAAGAAATTTGTTCTTAAAAAAAAAAAATGCAATGATTCCTTTTCTCTTGACACACTACGGTTTTTTTTGTTTAGAGAATGGTATGCTATTACGATAGATGGTGCCGTATGACCATTTCGCATGCCGGTACACATTTTTTTTGGATGATATTAAAAGTTAACTTTTTCTTGTTCTAGTTAAATAAGATAAAATGTGTGATACGTCGTTATGGTATGATGTATTTGAAATAATTGAATAAGTAACGTGAAAGATGAATAACATCAGAAAAAATTTAGAACATATATATATTATAGTTAATATATATCATTTTTTTTAATCTGTTAATTTATGAACTGTTTAGAAAACTATATGAAAATAAGTTGTATGAATAATAATTATTATTGAAATAATTGATTGTGTTTAAAACATATGTGCATAGTAGTATTTGATAACAGAATATAAAAAAAAAAAAAAAAAAAAAAAAAAAAAAAAAAAAATAATTTGAATTTTTTTTTGTGGAAATTGACTTTATATGTGTTCTTTTGTTATTCTATCATAAAAAAAAGTAATTCACCAATTATGCCTCCAAGAAGAACTAAAACTAGAGCTAGGGCTGATGCCCAGAGTGATGTTGGCAGTAGTGTAACATCAAATTCAACCATGCCGACTCTAACACCCCACATTCCCCCCACTCAGTCACCGACTGTTAATAAAAAATCTAATCTGCCTAACTTTAAAATTCAACCCTTTGAGGGCAACCCAGATGAACTTAATTTTTTTATTAATCAAATCAAAGATTTTGCACGCATTCAAAATTGGTCGGATGATGTCATTTTAGCATACACCACATCTCATTTAGGAGGAAAGGCGCGACAATTAATAGCGCAAAAGCTTGAGTTTAGCCCATTCGAATCTTCACATCACCTTTTTGAAGAACTTAAATCACATTTTACGCAAACTTCAGTAGCATCACACATCATGCAATATGAAAATTTACAAATGATGCCAGATGAATCAATAAGTAATCTTAGTCACAGACTAGAATTCTTAACCCACAAAATTTACAACAATCTAACTGATTCTCAAGCACTTGATCAAATCCTATTTGTAAAGTTTTTACAAATTATTCCCCCGAACTATCGGTTGCTCATTCTTCAAAATAACATTACAAGTTATAAACTGGCTCTAGAAAAGGCAAGATTAGCACAGGACTGTGAGATGCAGAATTCTGTATTATCCAATATGCCTGCAATTGAGGAAAAAGATAGTGTTTTAGCTTTAACGGAACAAGTAAACAGTTTACAGACAACAATCAATAAATTTTGTGAGAAAACAAAAATCGACGAGCCCGAAAATGAACATACTAAAGATGAGTCTACAAACAATTCTCAACCTATCTTCAACTTCCATAAAAAACGGACACATGACTTTCATGGCAGAAGAGGTAACTTTCGAAGAGATAACTTTAAACACAGTCGTGGAAATCGGCGCAACTTTCACCATACATACCGAAATCACAACTTCCGTAACACGCAGACAACACAGTTAGAAAATGTTACATGCCAATTATGCTTATGTGTCGGGCACTCTGCCCGTGAATGCAGATCTCCATCCATAAATTCTCAGTCTTTTAACTACAATGCAACTCCAGCAATAACTCACCCAAACTACTAATCGAGTCTTTGGATACTGGAGAACAAAGTACTCGTATCACACACTCTCCAGAAAATCTGTTTCATAACATTCCAAATTCTAACATTAAGGAAGAAATAATAGCCAATGTAAACATTATGGCACCCTCCATTCCTGTTATCCAAGTTCAAATTGCCAACGAAACAGCTCCTTTCCTAATTGATACAGGAAGTTCCATTTCTCTTTTATGCAAAAGTTTTTTTGATGCAAACAAACACAACTTTAAATATCGGGTACTATCCAGGAATATAAAAATATCCACTATCAATTCAGAGACTGAATTTAAAGGATGTGTAGAACTCTCTTTCAAGATTGGTACTATGCATTTTAGACATCCACTTTATCTTTTTACCTTAAAACCATCATCAAAGTTCACTGGCCTTTTAGGATTTGACTTCGTCAGAAAATTTAACGTAATAATCTTCCCCGAAACGGAAGTATGCAAAATTAAGGATGATTTTATATATTTTTCAAATAAGTCAGCAAGTCAAAATTTCACTATATCGAGTCATCTTGAAAACAAAATAAAAAGTAAAATAAGATCTCAAAAAAAACCCTCAGACGTTGATTTTAATAAGTTACTTAATGTACCACCATTTGTCCCGAAAGAACAGGTCCCTATCATCATAACTCAAAATTTACCAGTGACACTTGTACAGAAAGTAACCCTTCAGCCATCAGAAGCTGCTTACATCAAGGTACGGACTTTCCTAAACAATTTCTTCATGAACAAAGATTTAATTTTGACTTCTGTAGACAAATACAAAGTAAATGTCCATGACTCTGTCCATTCATTTAAAACTCCAGCACAGGACTCTGGGGCGCTACTCCCTGAAAATGACAATTGTTACAATAACGAACAACAATTTTATATTTTTTTAGACAACCAGTCTGAACATATCTTACATATTAACAAAAACACTACAATCGGCCAAATCAACCTAATTGAAGAAATTAAGCCCGCCTTCAAGGAAAAGTTAGAAATACCCGTTGATATGCCACCTCCTACATCAGAAGAATACATAAATTTAATCCAGCCAGACCCTGAAGTCATTAAACAAAGAAAGATAGAATTTAACACTGCTGAATTAAACATTAATCATCTGAATAATGAAGAAAAAAAAAAATTGCATAAAGTACTAAAAGAGAACTTTCAAGCATTTTCAGCTACACTAAAAACAATGGGACACTCGGATGTTATAAAGCCCCAAATTAATTTTAATAGTGAAAACCCGATTAAAGCATTACCTTTCCCTGTGCCACATGCATTGCAACAGGAAGCTCGTAGACAAATAAATGAAATGATAGAAGCCAATATCATCGAAAAGAATGTAGCATCATGGGCCTGTCCCATGTTACTAGTAAAAAAAAAATCTGATGGAGGTCCCCAAAAGTATAGAATGGCTCTAGACCTACGTGTCCTTAATACCATCATAGACCACTCAAGCTATCCACTCCCTAAAATCCAAACACTCATCAACAATATCGCCAATTATCAATTTTTCACACTTCTAGACATGCCTTCTGCGTACCATCAGGTACACTTGCCGGAATGCTATCAAGATAAAGTTTGCTTTACAACCCCGTGGGGTACATATAGATGCAAACGGCTACCTTTCGGATTAAAAACCGCAGCCAGCATTTTTCAAGCAATGATTGATACCATTATTGAAGAAGTCAACTTACCGGGTATTTTCAGCTATCAGGACGATGTTATTGTCTGCAGTAATTCCTTCCAAGAAACTTTAGAAAAATTGACAAAATTTTTAGAGACATTCAAAAAATATAACTTAACATTAAATTTAAAGAAGTGTTCATTTCACCAAAAATCATGCAATTTTCTTGGTTTTCACATAGAAAATAACAGAATTTATCCTGTATCTACAAATATTATAAAAATTAATTCGTTCCCAGTTCCTAAATCAAAAAGACAACTGAAGAGTTTCCTTGGCCTATGTGGATTTTACAGACATTTGATACCGTCGTTCGCAGAGGTTGCAGAACCACTGGTCACTCTGACTTCACCGAAGAAAGTATTCGAATGGGGTAAAGAACAGGAAGAGGCCTTCCAAAAGTTACAACAGATTTTTTTTTGCAAACCTTTTCTACAGCAACCCAACTTCAATGAAACATTCTACCTTAATACAGATGCATCAAAATTTGCCATCAGTGCTGTAATTCTACAAAAACATGGAAATGATCTACTGCCAATAGCTTACTTCTCTAAGGCCTTAAGAAAAGCAGAAACCAGATATCCACCTATACAGCTAGAGCTAATGGCTATAGCCAAAGGCTTGGCCGCATTTAAAAATATTCTATATGGTCGTCATTTTATTCTTTTAAGTGATAGCAAACCTTTAAAACATTACAAGAGAACCACATCCCCAGCAGATATTATCACTAGATGGCTACTTGAAATTAGTGAATATTCCTTTACCTTTTTGCACATTCCAGGTCGCATGAACATTTTAGCTGATTACCTTTCTAGAACACCCACAATACATAATTCCACTGACATAAATTCAGACCCTCAATTAATTAACTCAGAAGAGATCCTGCCAGTTGTGGAAGATGTTAATACAATTGATAAAGATAATGTTAAGCAAGCTGCATACAGTCATGAAAATAATTTTAATTCTCCCCCACCTAAAGATGCACTTCTCGATATTTCTGAAGCCACACTACTTTATGAACAGCGTAAAGATACAGAGCTTAAAAAAATAATTGATGATATCAATAGCAATGTCATTTCAAAGTTTAAAAACTACATAATTTGTGACAGATCCTCATTACTTCTTTTTCATAATCCTACTCCTACAAACCAAGAAGCTATTCAATATAAAATTGTTGTACCCAAATCCTTAAGAGAAAAATGTATTAGGATCCATCATATGACACACTATGGAATTGACAAAACGTACAAAAATATTAGCAAGAAATTTTTCTGGAAGGGGTTACATTCAGATGTAGTAAATTATGTGAAATCTTGTACAAGATGTCTCACTAATAAACCACAAAGAATTCCTACAGCACCTTTTCAAAACACAATTATTCCAACACAACCGGGTCAACTTATCTCTCTCGATTTCGTGGGCCCTTTCAAAAATGGATTCTTTATAATGACAATAATCGATCATTTTTCTAGACACTTAAGGTTGTATCCTCTAAGAAATATAACTGCAATGAATGCTGTTCATGCCATGTTTGACTACATAGTCACCTTTGGACGTCCTGAATTAATATTATCAGATAATGGAAAACAGTTTCACGCTCATATTTTTGAAGAATTCCATAAAATGTTGGGTGTCAAGCTTCGTTACACAACTGTGGCCCACCCGGAAGCTAACTCCGTCTCTGAGCGTATCAACTTTTCAATAAAAGCAACAGTAAAAGCACTAATACAAGATGGGTATCATTTTAACACAGCAGTAAAAATTCATGAAGCTATGTATAACAGCACCTACCATAACACAATTAAAATGTCTCCCAATAAAGTTCACTTTGGAAGAAACATCACCAATATTTTTGAAACATTTCACATAAACACATACAATAACCGATTTGATGTCCACCACGACTACTTCACTTTAATGAAAAATTTACAAGATCTTTACAAAAAAATATACAGCAATTTAATTGACTATCAAAAGCTACAGAATTCTAGACAGCACCCTAAAGCAAAACTTCGTCAGCCACAAGTTGGTGACATCGTATTTCTACAAACAGCCGGAAAGTTCAAAAAGGTTCTTGACACTCCAATGAAAATCATCGAAAAATGTTCTAAAGTAATTTTTAAAATTCAAAAAGCTGCAGATTCAGAAGGTAGAGTTCAAAAGGTACATATCAATAGACTCATTACCCCTGAAAAAAGAAAACATTATCTCTGTTCAAAACCTGCCAATAAAGTACAACTACCTGCTCTAGACTCAAAAACTGTGCAACAAAGACTGAATAACAATGTAAACAATCACTTACCTCAGGTTGACCCATCAGACCATGCCACAACTCCAGAAGATCCAGCAGCAGTGAGGGTTCCTGCCGATGTCAATGCACCTGATGCCAGAATTTTGTTGACGTCTACAAAGAACACTCATATACCGGTCACCAATACATACAATTTAAGACAGACAGCAGCCAGACAAAGATTGAAATAGACCATTCTAATATACTTTCTGCACTTACTTATAGGGACCATGAAAAATCTCTGTTGGTTGTCAGCGTTTGTCACTTCAGTGTTTATGCAGACTGTATGGCCCAGTATGTTACTACACCACACATCATATATTCTAATTTTTTTTTCTTTTCCAGACTCACCTGAATGTGAAATTTGACTAGACTACATGATATAACATTTTTTTTGTAAATGTTAATTTCCTCAGCTTAGGCTACAAAAGTAAGATGGTATGTTCCATCAACGCTGTATGGTAATATTGCATGTGAAATTTTAGTGTTGTAATCCTTGTGTAACAATTTTCATCATTTTCTTTTAGTATACATATTTCTTTATCTCAATGTGTATTGAATGTATTTTTCCCTTTTTTTTTTGTTGTGATCACAACCCCCTTTCATTTTTTTTATCTTTTGTATAAGGTTTATTCATTTATGGTACCATAAAATATTTATTTATCCTTACATGTGCAACCATATTATGTTATGATGTTTCAAGATAACACTATCATGAGTATGTATTGATGAAACATAACTGTATAATGTATGTAATATTTTCAACAATGTATGTAATATTTTCAACAATGTATGTAATATTTTCATAGTACAATTTATGTAACTCAAGTTTGCATTGTATAAAATGTTTGCAAAATACCATGTGTATGTAGAAAGTTGCAGTTATTGGTGGATGTACCTTTTTTCATTCCGACATGATGTATGTCGATGATTGTCATCCCCTTGTACGTATACGGTGATGGCTGTTTTGTTTCTTTTTCTTTTTTTTACCCCTTTTTGGGGGAGTATGTCACAAATGACATGCATCGTTTAGTCGTAGTTTAATTTTTATTTATTCTTCTAGCTAAATTTCTAGGATTTTGTCAACGCGATTGTTAGTTTTAATTTATTTTCTTTAATTTGATATATTCCCCACTATGTCCGTTAATTCGTTTTTTTTTTGTTCTCCCGTACCTGCGATCGTAATTAAACTATTTTAAATTATTACGCAATAAATTGTTCTCAATTGCGTCGTCGCCTTGTTGGAGGAGGTTTTCCTTTCGCTTTTCTCGCGCGTTCGTCTGTAGGTTTGCCGTACTGACATCTTACTTGGCGGTCATTTATACCGCTCTCGTTCGAGGGCTTGTTTTTTTTCGTCCGTTCGCGCTCTCTCTCTCGCCAATTTTTTTCGGCTGCGCTTTCTCCGATCGGGGAGTCAAGTAGCAGTGTGCTGGTCTCTGAGATGTTGGTGTGAGGCGCACCTGCCTCTATTTTTTTTTATCGTAGATTTTTTTTTAAAGGAAAACATTCTAAATTTTTTTTACACTACTCAGCAGCCATCATACGTCGCCCTTTCCCTTTTTTTATCAAATAAATCTTCCTGTTCCTGGAGCTAACAACTTTGTTACGTTTTATTTCACGTAAAGAGAATTCTTTTTACGGACTTCTTTTTTTTATATTCTCAAGCATGGAAATTTTCAAGTAAGAAATATTTTTTCCAATTATTCTTTACTTATTAGAAACAAGCTGAGAGTCAAATCGGCAAGCAGCGAAATTTATTTGGTCGGAACCTGGAATCGACAATTACAAAAAAAGGAATCCAAAAAGAAATTTGTTCTTAAAAAAAAAAAATGCAATGATTCCTTTTCTCTTGACACACTACGGTTTTTTTTGTTTAGAGAATGGTATGCTATTACGATAAAGATTATAACTTTGATTTATGCTACTAGATGACAATAGTGCCTAGGAAAGAGAAACTATTAATATTATGGTTTGTATCAATCAGCCATTTTTGTTGCAAATGCTTCTTGTCTGGCTTAAGAAAGGCATGCTTTTCAATTTATTATTATCTCATTTATAATATATTTTAAATTTTAATTGACAACAGTTTTGTTTAGATGAAAAGGGTTACTTTAACTGTGTAACAGTATTTTTGACACAGATATTTGGATTTCTGAATTAGTGGTAGATGCCAATTAATGATGCTTCAATTTTGCTAGTTCCAAGTAATTGGCACCTATTCCAATTACTAGGGAATCACAAGGACAAGATTTGAGATTAAACCACTTATTTTGGCAGTACTTTTAAAGTTATAGACTAATTTTGTTTATCAGTTGCTTTTATTTGAAAATATGAAATATTATCAGTAATTGGAATCCATTAAAGCTTCATATGTCAATTACTGGGGACAGCATGACAATTTACTGGGTATTAATATAAATATATTGTATTGTTTTAAAGCGTTCACATTTCAGACTAATATGCTGATTTCTTACTCTCAAAAACCTGAAATCTAGCATCTTCATCTAGAGTAAATTCATTTAACCCTTTACGGTGCACTACTCTTTAAAGTTGGAATTTAAAGAAAAAAAAAATTAGGCAATCTATTTAGGTGTAGAGGAGTACACAGGTATTGTTTTGTAAAGATTGCACAAACCATTTTAATTATACAGTTGTTGCCGAAATGGCAACCTCCCATAAGTAAAGCATTGATAAGCGCAGTGAGAAGAGCATTGTTGTGAAGCACGTATTACAGTAAAACATTTTACCTATTATTTAAAAACAGTAGAGTTTGATCTCTGTGGTGCTGCCATCTAGAGCTCATAAGAAAGATTTAAAGTAGCCATTAGAGTAGTTTTTGAAATATTCACGGAGTTTTTGTGTCTCTAAACAGGGGGAACTTTAGGTGTTGCTGACCCTGCAACACTGCACGTTAAGGGGTTAAAGCGATTAAATTCAATGCAAAATATAAACTTTTTTTTTAATATATAAACACGTGCCAATTACTGGATCACAAGGTGTCATACATTGCTGCTTTAGGTGCCAATTACTGGTGATTACAGCTATTTTTTATAAAAATATTAAAAAAAAAAAAAAAAAAAATACTTTTTTGAAAATTTTTGCTTTTAGTGGGCAAAATTGATGCACAGATATGCATTCTTTGATTTAAAAATATTTGCAAGTAAATATTTTATTTCTTGGTAATAGAAATTGAAGTAAGTTTAAAGACAAATTCTTAAAGTGCCAATTACTGGGGATGTTACCCTACAAATAATTAAATAATTAATTTAGTATTTAATAATTGAAACATTTAAAGAGTATTTTCATTCTTTTCATATTAACCCTTTGAGACTGAACAACCCTGATAGTAAAAATATTTACTCAGATGTTAGAGAGATGCATCATTTTAAGTTTGTAAAAAATTATTTAAAAAATTTACAACATAAAAGTATTGGCTAAAAGGTACTTTTTTTCAGTTGTAAAGTATATGTGTTACACATTTTACTATTTAAATTCAAAACTTAAATTAACTTTCCAAATATTAATTTAAATCATTTATATACTGTTAATAGATTTGAAACTGATAAATAAATTGACAATTTACTTATAAATAATCTATTTAATTATCATTTTAAAAGTGTGAGCATAGTAGAATATTCATAAAAGAAATTCTAAACAATCTTTAAGTTAAACTCTCCAAAAATCCTTTTAAATCATTTATGTTTCATTAATAAATTCAAAAATATTATTTATTTATAGAAATATCCATTAAAAGATTTATTTAAATATTTTTTTAATGTAAACATAATGAAATATTCATTGAAAAAATTCTTAATAATGTCTAATATTAGCTTTATAATATTGGACATAGCATTATAATAGCATTAGAATATTACTGTATTTAATTATATATATATATATATATATATATATAATTAAATACAGTAGACTCCTTTAAATCTGCACAATTTTGAGACCAGGGGTTGTGCAGATATTATAATTTTGTTGATTTCTGGTCATTGTTTTGTTTACATTTTCTAAACAGTAATTTGAATGTAATTAAGAATGCAATCAAAATTATAATAAAATGTTACAATATAGTAAAATATTAAAATAATTAAGTGCTTAAAATATTAAAAGCAAAGGTCAAGTAAATAATAAACAATGTATTATTAAATATTCATTATAAAGATGAGATGTCATTTTCCTTGATTATTCAATCAAATTTGTCTTAAAATGGCACTACTAATTCACATAAAAATAATAAAATAAGGAAGTTTTATTTCAGGTTCAGCCGGACTTAATAAAAAAAGTTGATTAATGCATAAATACATTTGCAAAAAGATTGTAATTACTAGTGATATCAACAACATTAGATCACAATAAACAATCCAACATTTCAAATTTAAATTATTTAAAATTTAAAGTTCATTTATTTATTTCCATTTAAAATTTAGTTAAATAATTCCTTTTCAAAATTTAATACATCAAAAAATGATCTGTTATAAATTAAATTATTTAAGTTTTAAGTCTTTAAAAACGATCCTTTAAAAAATAATTACGGTACTACTAGGTTATCGAGGTTGACCAAAAAATTATCGCCAAACTATAAGATTAAATGACAATAATGTATGATCGTGAATGTCACATTCAATGACATTAAATATGATTCACGTGTTTAAAATGTCATTAAGTGATTTATATTTCGACTTTTTATTAATATTTTAATTAATATTCTACTAATTATTTGTTTTTTTGTTATTTAAAATAAAAATTATGCCAATATGTATAATTTGGCTATTAGTTTGGTGATTTGTATAATTTGGCGAAATTGGTTGACGGGATATAGAATAGTACCATAATTACTTTTCAAAATAATGATTTAATAATTTTCTTAAAGTTTTAAATACTTGTAAAAAAAAAAAAAAAAAAAAAAAAAAAAAAGATCTCTTTAAAGTTTATAACATTTGATAAATGAATAAATTAAAATCTTAAAAAACTTTATTAGTTTAATTAACGATCTTTTAAAATTACAAGTGCTTTAAAATATACAATTTAATCTATCAAATAATTCTTACTTTCAATTTATCATCTTTCATTTGATTTAATTTATTACTAAAAATGATAAATCAATCAATCTTTATAACTTAATTTTTAATGAGTAAATGTCTATATTTTGTAGTACATGGTGCACACCATTTTCTTTTTGTGTTTTAAAATATGAAAATAAAATATTTTTATTTTCAATTTTTTAGAATACTATCTATTTATAGGTAGAATAAATTTTCTGGTTATTTTGGCATAACTAACACCAAAAACGATTGTATATTTTCTGAGATATGTAATTTTGTAGATTTTTGGTTTTTCTACCTTTTAAATATTCCCGCTTAGAATCTGTCCGCCATGACGACAGAAAAATGTGTCATTGCTACAAAATAGATGCCATTTTCGTCATTGTTTTATTCTTGGATTTCATTGAGGAGGCACATCTTTCAAACTAAGTAAGTTTAATAAAATATAAATATAAAAATCAAACTTGAATAAGTTGAGCTAAAATCACGGCATGCATTGTGATTACAAAAGGCAGCGATACCAGCTCTAGCAAGCACGCAGCCGATATGAATATCAACATTACAGTATTGCCATTCAGTGCAACAAAACTTGGTTATAAATAAGTGGTACCACAAATATACATATATTACAGTCATGAGGGAAAGAAGCAACACGCACAGTTCATTCAACTTACCGATTCTAAATTCCACGCTAAATTCAAAGTGTCTCTGATTGGTTGATTTCGAATCTAGATGTGAGGGGAGAAGAAAACTCTTTGTTTAGGATAAGTTGTCAGAGGATTATCGTCAAGTTCAGTTGGGTTTTTTCCTCTGTGCGGGAGCTTTCCCATCACGGAGGACAGAGGAAGATGTTTCAAGGGAGATTGGACACGTCGAGGGCCCGTTCTGCCAGTTTCAATAAATTCCTATATTTCACATCTGAACAAAGTTTTTGCATCCATGTCATCCTGTGTTGTTTGTCAGGCGGTCTCGTGCAGCACAGTGCAATCTCAAGAAGTTTTATATTGCTTCAAGCATGATCAAAATAGATTTGGGATGTCTTATTTCATCTACTAACAGCAAGTTTCTACAATCATATTTTTGTCTGACTGGATTTGACTTACTGGATTGGTCCGGATTTGTAGTAGATCAGAAGAGTCTTTGAATATTGAATTTTCTTCTATTGCTTGCGTTTGGAGCTGCAGTGTCTAGAGTTAAATTCATCAATTTTCTCAACCGTGAGTGTAAAAATATCTTAAGCCTTGTGGAACAAATGATTAGTGAATCAAGAAAATCTACAATAACCGAGTTTTCATCTTTAACTTGTGTTTGGTACTACCGTAGCTAAAGTGAATATGACCAATATCTTCATCCATGTTCATCAAATAGTGATTTTATCAATAGTTTGACTTTATTCAAAAAAATACAATCAAATCAATGACATTTTTGAACAATCCATTTATTTATTTAAAGTGCTATTTAATATTATTTCATGAAATAATACATTATATCAATTCATAGAAGGTATATACCAGATTGGTCTTTTCAAATGATAATTCAAGTTAAGTGAAATAAAAATTTTTGTGCACAATTTTAATTAATAGAAATTAGTGGCCACTAACTTGACAATAGTGGCTACTAAACATTCAGCATCAACTGGTGACTGGCTACTAATACAAATATTGAATTTTAACCTTTACTAGCATTAGTTAAATTTCGATTCGCATATTAAAACGCAATTAGTATGCCAAGTCATATGTTGATAAAAATCACCTAAAAACCTGATTTTAACAGTTTAATCGTAGGTTTACTACGATTAAACTGTTAAAATCCTGTGATTTCCTGCACTGAAAAGTATGAAATTATGGAGAATTGGGAGTAGAAAATCATAATGGCAAATCTATGAGTCAACTACTAAAATTAGATTTTTCGATGTTTTACACCAAGATATGACTTGACAGACTGATTGCATTTTAATATGCGAATTGAGATTTAATTAATCCTAAATTTTCATCAGTGGAATCGATGAGGTGATTATCGGTGATGTTGCCTACCAATTTATAATTTTATCCTCTATTTTTGCCATAATAAAATTTTGTTTTACTATAAAAGCCAATGGACATAGACTTTTTCATGATTTCTCAAAATTTTATTTTCTAAATTTTTTGGTCAGTAGCACTCTTTTTAGTGAAAAAACACCGTAAATACTGGCAATAATTAATAAATAAAGTAAAACACTTTGTAAAATCACCATAAAATGAAAAATAAAGTAGGACGTGTTTCGAGCTACAACAAAAACAGCTCGTCATCAGCTAAACCAACACATGTTGAGATAAAGTAAAAGACGGAGGAGATTATAAAGAGTGCAACAGATGGCGCTAGCTGAAAGAGCATAGGTGGAAGAAAAAAGTGAGACCAAAATAATAAAAGAGAAAAAAAAGGTAGAAAAACAATAAAAATAATAACAAAAATAAATAAAATAAAAATAAATAAGTACTCTTAAGGATTCTTTTTAGCTTGAAGCAATCTTCCTAATAGGCTTCTGGTGATATTAACAAATAAACTATCACTCATACAGTACAAAAATAATTATGATTAACAAAGTAAAAACTTACTATTAGAAGCTATGATTTCACTGCACTCTAAAAGTTGTGACTGAAAAGATAGAAAACAATTAATAAAAAAGAAATTTAAAGAAATAAAGTTTCATACATAACAGAGAATAAATTTTAAAGAAATGCTAAATAATAAAAGTAACATTTTAGACCATAACTAAAATAAATCATAGAAATACTACAATAAAATAAAACCATAACTACATATTGAAAATACATATTTTATATTAAATTTTAAACAATAAGTAAAACAAAGATGCATTTCAAAATGCAATTTTTAGGAACAAAATTTTGTATAAATTCTTTAAAAAAAAGACAATTTTGCAGTAATCTTCTTTTATGAGCTAATTAGTTTTGTAATCAAATTCTAATTTCTGTCTAGTAAAAATATAAATTGATGTTAAAAAAAAAAAAAAGAAAGAAAGAAAAAAGAAAAGAAAAGAAAATGCTGCTCTGCATCTTTATTTTATTTTTTGAGTTAGACTTTTTTTTTTCATTTGAGTAATGTAATTTTTTATTGGAATAAGCAAGAAAATATACAAAAACATCAATTCACACTGCTTGTAGTACATTGTGAAACGTAACTTTCATAAATGGCACCTGTATACAACACTCTATAAATGACCCATCTAATAAAATTTTGAAATTCATTGATATATAATACTGACCACGAAAAGAAAAGACCTAGACTTCTTGTTAGTCTTTTCTTTCAAAATGACAAGAACATCACTGTCTGGTTTTGAATATGATCTGGTTTGGATCTATGAATAGTGATTTGATGAATATATATAAACAAAACGTTTGGGCACTCGCCCGTATGTTTTTTTTTTTTAAACCAAAATCTGTCTTAGTAATGGACAGTGCAAAACCTCACCTAAAACGACTGTTAAATAAATTTTTAAACAACAATTTATAAAACAGATCATGTAATAATACCAGGAGGTTTGATCTCGTTGTTTCAGCCTGCTGATGTGCACTGGAATAAGACTTTCAAAGCTGAAATGGGACCTTTTATAGAGTGATTGGCTAAGAAGTGGAGAACAGGAATTAAAGGTCTGATAAATGTTGATCTATTTTGCATCTTACAACAGCTCTCTAAAGGCAGCTTGGGAAAAAGTTTCCAAAGACTTAATTAAACAGTATTTTATAGAATGTGGCTTAACTACGCAAAAAAACATAGACTTTTTACACAATTGTTTGAAAGAACTTATTCAGAAGAATACTATTCCTGATTTTGATGCCAAAGACGAGACAACAGGTCTAATAGACGAGGAAAGCGAGTATAGTGAAAATGAATGATAAAATATAACATAAATTTTGTATTTCTAACTTTCTTATTAAATAAAATCCTGGATTTCAGTTAAATTTCGTTTTTTTTAAATTACCATAAAAAATTGTATTTTTGGTATAAGGTAAGTGCGTATTTTTCTCTTTATGTATTTAAATAATTATTATACTTTTCTTATCCTTCTATAGTAAAAAAAAACTAGCCTTAAAAGGAATGACTCCTTGAATGTTGCTGATGTGTAAGGTTTCCAGAAATAACGCATCCGGGTCGACCACTCCTTCCATGAGTCGAATAGACCAAGCAGGAAAGGGCTCCGTCTATGCATCGCGAAGCGATTCCAATTGGGATTGCAATCGTGTGACACATCATTTGAAAGGCCTGCAACCGCTTATTCATATTATGGATGTCTTGTGTGTCATCCCCCACTCTGCCCCCCCCCCAGGGTAGCACATTTTTAATTTCTTCACAGCACCATTCATGTGACACATCATTTGAGAGGTCTCCAACTGTTTATTCATATTATGGATGTCTTGTGTGTCACCCCCCACTCTGCCCTCCCCAGGGGAGCACATTTTTAATTTCTTTACAGCACCATTCATGTGACACATCATTTGAGAGATCTCCAACTGTTTATTCATATTATGGATGTCTTGTGTGTCACCCCCCACTTTGCCCCCCAGGGGGGAGATTTTTAATTTCTTTACAACACCAGTCGTGTGACACATCATTTCAGAGGTCTGCAACTGTTTATTCATATTATGGATGTCTTGTGTGTCACCCCTCACTCTGCCCCCTTAGGGGCAGTACACTTTTAATTTCTTTACAACACCAGTCGTGTGACACATCATTTGACAGGTCTGCAACTGCTTATTCATACTATGGATATCTTGTGTGTCACCCTCACTGGGGGCACATTTTTAATTTCTTTACAGCACCATTCATGTGAAACATCATTTGAGAGGTCGCCAACTGTTTATTCATATTATGGATGTCTTGTGTGTCACCCCCCACTCTGCCCCCCCAGGGGGGGGGACATTCTTAATTTTTTTACAACATCAGTCGTGTGACACATCATTTGAAAGGTCTGCAACTCCTTATTCATATTATGGATGTCTTGTGTGTCATCCCCTCTGCTCCGCCCCCCCCCCCCGGGGAGGGCACATTTTTAATTTCTTTACAACACCAGTCGTGCGACACATCATTTGAGAGGGCTGCAACTGCTTATTCATATTATGGATGTCTTGTGTGTCATCCCTCACTCTGCCCCCCGGGGAGGGGCACATTTTTAATTTCTTTACAACGCCAGTCGTGTGACACGTCATTTGAAAGGTCTGCAACTGCTTATTTATATTATGGATGTCTTGTGTGTTACCCCCTCTGCTCTGTCACCCCAGGGGGGGCACATTTTTAATTTCTTTACAACACCAGTCGTGTGACACATCATTTGAAAGATCTGCAACTGCTTATTCATACCACGGGGTATTGGTGAGCACAGCAAGCAGGGGTAGCCTACAACTTGGAATCACGAAGTGATTATGCGTGGGGGGTTTTTGCGAGCATAGCAAGAAGGGGGGGCGACCCCCCCCCTAGACTTGTATTGTATATAATAAGAACATTTCTGTTCATGTAATAATTTAGGAGATAATCAATTTCTACATTATAAATATTGGATGTGTGCTGGAGAGACAGCTTTGTGTGAAATGGTTTGAGAGTCGTGAAACATGTTTTTATTCTGTTAAATATGTAAAATAGTAAACTAAATAAATGCAAAATTGAGAACAAAATCTATATTGCACCCATCCTCCCCAACACCAATTGCAGCTATTGAATACAGCTAATGAACCTCATTTTTTTCCATTTTTGAAGATCCTTCCTTTGTTCTGATATGCCGGGAATTACCAGGGACTAATATTCAAAAATCTGGCCTCCCTCAAATTTTGTAGTAAGAAGGGTAACGCAGGGGGAATACAGTAGAATAGAGAGATATCTATATTATAAAGAGATAAAGTTTGTTTATTTGTAGGGGGTAATCTCTGGAACTATGGAACCAATTTCAAAATGATAATGTTCAACCCAAATAAAACATAGGCTAAATCTTATGTTGAAAACACTAACTCAAAGGGGGTGCAAGAGCAAAAAATGTTCTAAAAATGAGATTTTTGTTATTGAAGGGCGTAGAAACATGAACTTTGGCATGTTAATTCTTACGAGATATAAATGGTCTCTACATTTCCTAAAAATACAAAAATTAAAAAGGGATGAAGAAAATGCATGAAAAGCATTAAAAAACATTCTAAATTGTGATTTTTAAGCAATCTTGCTAAGTAACAAGCCAATTTAAAAATAATGATGCCAAAATGATGGTGACAGTCCTTGCTCCAACATAGGCTAAATCCAGGGGTGTAGTCATAAAAATAATGGAAGATATATGCTACATTGAAAAGATAACTTTTTAAATGAGTGTTCAATAAAATTAAAAGATGAAACAAAAATTATCTTGCCGAACACCATTTACAAATCCAGTTCTCTTTTTGTTAAACAGGGGAGTAACATTTTAAAACAAAATAAATGTTAGTTTAAGAGAAAAAGTATGCCTTGCTTTGACACAATTTTATTTTTTGCATAAAAAAAAATTTCTGATAAAGTTTACACTATTTTTTTTCCCTGTGGTAAACTTTACCAATATTCAAGTTCCATGTTACCACTTAAAAAATATTTTAGTGTGAAGTATATGATGGCTTATTCGCATAGTTTCAATAATATTCCAATAATTTAAAATTTCTAAATTTAAAAATATTATAAAAATCATTTTATTGAAATATTAATTTGTTTTAAATATTAATATCAATTCTTTATTAGTGTCAATTTTTTTTTTTTTTTTTGCTGCAAATTAAAAAGAGAAAAGAACAAATGATGCGATTTTCTCATTAAAATAAAATAAAAAAAGAACCAAGGGGGACATTTTATTCTATGAATTCAGTTGGGCAATTATTAATTTATGTATTTGTTAAGAGATATTTGAATAGTTCCAAAGGTTTCATATTAACTCTTATAATTTTAAAATGTAAAATATTAAAGCAGTAACATTATTGAATTATTATTATTATTATTTTATTGATGTACATAAGAGACAGAAAAAAGGATAAATACTGTCATTTTCACATTATTGATAGTCATCATTTTCTCTTTAAAATTGAAAATAAAATCAAAGAAGAAATTTTATTCTCCTTGTATTCAGTTGAACGACTATTATTTTTTCATATATTTGTTTTACATATGGAATTAGTGATTTTATAAATTTGTTTCATAAAGATTTTTAAAAATGCCAAAATGATGTCAATAAATAATAGTCTTTATTAACTTATTTTTCCCATTTATTAAACATTTATATAATGACGTCATTTAGGTGAATTTATTCAGAATAAAGTAAAACCTCCAAAGTTGACCACCTCTTTATGTTAACCGAAATTTATTAGTTTGAATAGTCACAATGCATTTTCAAAAGAGATTTACTTCTCTATGTTGACCACCTCCGTAAGTTGTATATTGACCACTTTTTAGTAGATTCTACTCTCTGTAACTTGACCACTGATGTTTTCTTGAATTTGCTTTTTCCTCTGTTTTTTCACCATTCAGTTTTCAGGAATTTCTTTATCATTCATTTGACTTATCTGAGCAACATTCAACCCCCTTGTCACTCCCTTACCACACCTCCTTGTGTTGCTCCATTCATTACTCATTTCCAGTACGATACAATGGGGAAAATCTAGAATTCCTGGAATCTGTAAAAAAAATGCCAGGGGAGTGGGGCATATACGCATGCAGAATTGAATAACAATGTGTATTGCTCACATGTGAAATATATTCCATTCTCTTTTCTGCATATCGCGTTGTGACGGGACTGGACATTTATTGCGAATTTTCATTAAAAATGGCGCAAAGAAAAGCTCTAAAAGAACTTAAAGGAGAAAGAGGATCAGTTTGATTTTCTGGAAAGCAGCTGCTAAAGAAAAAAAACCCAGAAAAATTTGGTGTTAGCAAGACAAGTTTGAGCAATATTTTAAAACGCAGGCAGAATATCTGAAAAGATATTCTTCCGAAAGCAGGAGATTCCAAAGAAAATGCAAAAAAACGTGCCTTGAGGCTGTGAACGAAGCCACTTTTCATTGGTTTAAAGAGATGAGATCAATCAATGCAAGAATATCAAGACCTATGCTTCAGGAAATATATAAAAATTTGCAAAAAAATTTGAAATCGAGGACTTCCAAGTGTCAGCAATTTGGCTAGAAAAATTCAAACTACGATACAAGATTTCTCAAAAAGTTTTGTGTGGGGAATCGAAGGAGGTTTCAGCTGAAGAAGTGGAGAAGCTTATTAAAAAATTCCCAGTTTGCTAAAGTTTTTAAAGTTGAGGACATCTTTAATGCTGATGAGCGCAGTCTCTTTTTAAAAGCAATGCTTGATATAGGATTAGTAATGAAGGGCGATACTTGCAAAAGAGAAAAACTTTCAAAACAGAATTTTACTGTTCTTCTATGTGCTAGTATGACTGGGGGAAAATTGAAGTCTATGGTAATACGTTAAAGCTGGTGCATTTAAAAAAGTAAAATCTGAAGACCTTCCAGTTTTTTGGAGAGCGAATACATCCGCTTGGATGACCAGTGCTTTGTTCGAAGAGTGGATTAGAAGAATCGACGCAGAAATGAGGAAAAAGAAGTAGTCTATTCTGCTTTTTTTGCACAACTGCCGCTGCCACACAGAAGTGAATAATCTCATAAATGTGAAGCTAAAATTTTTGCCTCCAAACACAACTTTGAAAACACAACCTTTAGATCAAAGCATTATTCAGCCCTTCAAAATGCACTACAGAGCTCAATTTGTGGAATAGATGATTATGAAAGCTCAAACCTGTGGTCCTTCTGCATCGGCTTTGTCAACAGTTGTGTCAGTAAATGCTTTTAATGCTGTTCATTGGATTAATTCTGCTTGGAATAAAGTGACGCAAACCATGATTAAAAACTATTTTAAGAAAGCTGGATTTGTTACAGGTATAACATCGGTGAAATAGGATGAACTACCTTTATCTCCCTTGTCAGTTTTTGATGGAGTTGATTTTGAAGATTATGTTACTACGGATGATGAGTTAGAAACATCTGCTGAACCAGACTTAGAGAAAATCTTTAATGAGATACTCTCTAAAACTAAGCACAACAAGGGCTCTAAGGTATTAGAAATGGATGGCGAAGAGGATGATCCAAGTGACGACGAAACTGAAAAGTACCCAACTCTGAAGGAAGAGGATATAAAGTGCATGATGGAGCAACTTAAAGATTTCGCTGCAGAAAAGTGCCCAAGCATGCTTAATGGTCTTGTAAATTGTGAAAGTGCTTTTTGTAGTTACTTAATGAACAAAAAGAGGATTCAAACGAAAATTGAATTTTTCTTTCAAAAATTGTAAAAATGTTCTGCACTTTCAGTAAAAATAAAAATGAGTAAATGCTAATTTTTTTCTAAATTTTTCCTTAAAAATACTAAAAAAGTTTACTAAATGTTTTCCAATACTGTATTAAATATTTTCTAAAAATTCCCCAAGTTGATTACCTTCGTACATTGACCACTTAGTTACAGTCCTTTGGGTGGTCAACTTATGGAGATTCTGCTGTATTTCCAGTTTACAAATTAAAATGAATGCTTAGAACACTGTATTTTTCTCTCAGAACCATTTCGTTTTTAAGTACCTTTGTGAACTCTAAAAATGGAAAACAATTACAAAGGAATTATTTACTATTTTCCAGTCAATGAAAATTTTGTAAAAGTTCAAGATGGTAGACGATTTTTTTTTTCTAAAATAAGTTTATTTCTGATGATCAAAATTGTGAAAATAAGTTTAATTTTTCCAATTTTCTTAAAAAATATTTTAATAACAATATATTATTATTAGAATATAATTATATTACTATTTATTATTATATATTAGTTGCTATTTATCAAATAAAGGAAACATTTCAATTCGAAATTAATGAAAAAAAGAAATTTTATCATCTGTATTGTTTTACCTTTTCCCACAAAAATGGAGTAATCAAATTGCCAATGTTTGACTAAAGTCACTAAAATTACAAAAAAATTAATATCTCAAAAACTAATAAATATTTTAAAATTCTTACTTTTGATAGCTGCAGATCAATATGGATTTTTGGTGTTAATTTCACTGCGAAATGTTCCATACTTTAGGAGAAATAGCTTGTGAAACACAATCAGTTGTTTAATCAGTCGTTTCATAAATTAGTTTCATTACGATTTTATAGATACAAGGTAGAACCCGTCAAATTTTGACGAAAGAAAATGTTTAAGAAGGAACTGTTTCATTGACTCGTAATAAACCTACAAAATTAGTTATAGTAAAAAATGTATTTTATACTGGTATGTCTAATTCTTAAACAAACGATATTTATCGTCAAATTACCAAAGTACTATAAAACGCAGTTGTACAAATTGTTAAAATTAAACTTTAAACATATATGTAAGCAGTAAAAAATAATAAAGATATGTTATTATGATAAAGTTATCAATTCAGGTTCTTATGCTAGTAATCCAAAATGATAAAAAGCAAAATTTATTCAACTTTGACTCAATTATAGATTTTTTTTTCCCCGTGAAATCTAGACCCGGCATTTCATTTTCACCATATCCAGATTTACAAATGTACATTTCACATCTGTATTCACGTTTCAAAAAAATTGCCATTTTAATTTGATAATTTTGATTCAAAACTTGTAGTCTCAATGCTATTTGCTGAAATAGATATTAAACTGTTGATATTCTTTTACGTGTAAATCAAATTTTGTAAATGAAGTCAAAATTCACCGGGTTTTATAAGAGAAGATATTTAAATTTCTTTTTTTCCCCTTTAATGAGAAAATGGCAACATAAAGATACAGCACTCATTTTTTTTCCATTTTTCCTTTGCTTTAAATAGAAATGCTGTTGCCATGATTAGAAAAGAGGTATTAAAAGCTACAAAAAAATTAATATACAGCTTTCAAACAAATTTCATTTTTTTCCTACAGGATGGTGTAAAAATTGAAAATGTGCCACATTAAGAAGTTTAAAAATTTTTAGTAGCAAAAATTGCAATACCAAAATTTATTTAAAATTTGGAAGTGTTGCCACGCGCAAAATGACGAATGTGTTATGCACAGATACGTTTTGCCTTTATAATATAGATAAGGTAGATTTAGAAATACAAATATCACCTGGCATATTTCAACTATTATGCATGAAAAGCCATGGAGTTTGCTAGTAATTTTATAATTTAGCATTCATTACTCTTTTTTAACACTTCCAACAAAGTTGAAAAATGTTTATGCTTTCGGTTTGTCTGGCCGTCTGACAGCGTTCTAACTCTCGTAAACATACTCAGATTGCCATGAAATTTTTGGACATTATTCATGTTTACCCCAGCATGAACCCTATTGAAAATGAATCTTCTACCATGATTAGTTTATTTACAGCGACAGTCAAAAGTTTTCCGTTACATTACGGGCTATGGGGAAAAACTGTTCCAAATGAATTTTAAAGATGTTACACCTGGTCAAACATTAAAATTTATATGCATCTACATAGTTTACTAAAATAGGCATTTCATAAAATATGCTGTGAAATGAATAGTTTTTATTTATTTACAGGGCCACATAAAAGAATTCCATTACATAATAATAAACGAGGAAATTGTTTGCGATATATTTCAATTATGGTAAACGATTTCATGTATAATCAAATTGATTTACGTTGCTCAGGCTTAATAATATGAGTTATTTCGGACATAATATGAAGTGCATAGCATTTAAGGAACACACAAAAGATTTCAAATAGTACTGTATATTGTGGATGATGGCTGTTGGATAGATGAAATGCATTTTTAGCACTTTCCAACAAAGTTGAAAAGTGTTTATGCATTCCGTTTATCTGGCCGTCTGGCCGCGCTCTAACTCTCACCCTCAAAAACATACATTTAAACTAACTTAAAACTTTAAACAGGTCATTGAAACTTCACTTGTTACATAAAGAAAACATTAAGTATTAATAGCTAAACAGAGACACTAAGAAAACTAACCAATAAAAATATAGAAATGCTTTTATGGATAAATTTATGTTTATATATGTATTTTTTTTAATTCAAACTAACACATTCCTTGTCCCTGTTTGAAAACCACTGAGTCTATACTTGATAAGCTAGATAGAAGCATGCTCCTATTAAGCAACATGATATCACATATGTAAGTGCTTGGGTAAGAAAGAACATAAAGGATTTGAGATAGGAGAGATGAAGCATATAATTTATGCTTAAATTTTTTGGAAACTCTGTTCCTGTGGACTCCAGAATGCATACATATGGTTAATTTTTCATTTGCAATAATAGTTTATAATTACAAAAAGTTTTATTATATATATATTAAGCCTAATGATGACAAAATTAGATGAAATAGCATATCTTCACCATGAATTAACCTAAAAGCTCCACTGACAATTTTGCAGGTTATTCATAGTTTCTTATTATACATTTCTGTTTTACACAGTTTATATTGTTCATTGTTAAGATTTTTACAAACTTGTTCATAGATTTGTGATTTCATTTTAATTATATATACGTACATGTATGTATAAGATGAGCTCGGGCTTATTTTTTGAAGCCCAGAATGATGATTTTAAATTCAAACTATAAAAATTTTTGGTCAGCAGAGTGACCCCCAATAACAAAATTGTATGATATTTAAAAATTGTTTCAGGAGTGATGTCTTTTTTAAAAAACTTTTTGCACAGAAATAAGATAGACTGTCCAATTGTTTTCTATCAGAATAGCATAATACATTAAAACCCCGATTATCCAAAAAGCATGGAACCAAAGCATTTTCGGTTAATTGGGGTTACATAGGATTTTTCGGATAACCAGGGTTCCATAGGATTTTTTGAATAACCGGAAGGCTTATGGTGAAAACTTATTTGATTAAAAGCCATAATCATAATTTAGAGCATAGTTGTAATAAAAATGTTGTGGTACCATTTTCAAAGCACTCTGAACTTGAAAAATAAAAGAAAATTACAACATATGTTGTTAAAAAAAAAAAAAAACTTCATATGTGTTTATCTAATGAAATGTGTGAAATTACGCAATGGACATGGACCAAATAAGTACCTGACTTCTTTATTTCACAAACATACTTTTTTAACAGTATTTCTACCAGTATCCAATAATACCTTTCAAAACCTAAAACTTTTAAAGCTGATATGTACTGAAACAACTTTCAATGTATGAAAAAGTGATATAGAATTGTTTTGATTTAAAACTTACAGATAAAATAGTAACCTTAAATCGAAATATGTTAAAAGTCATTTCACATCAGTAAAAATAGTGTTAACAATAAAATTTTTCACATTTAAAATAGACTTCAAGAAATTTCAAGGTCTTTTGGTTAAGGCAATTTTCAGATAATCAGGGTTCTACTGTAATTAAATTTATTTATGGAGGAAAGTGATTTTCGAAATGTACAGCATCCTCGGCATGAGTAGAGTTCATGATGACAAATAGATATAGTAATATCACTAAAGTTATTTTAATATGAAAACCGACAATGAAGAGTGCCCAATAGAAGATTAAGTAAATTGCAAATCTCCAACTAATTCTCAACTAATAAAAACAGAAAAAAATATTCTATTTGCATTTGATAACTAAATAATAATTATATATATACAAGTAAATAAACCAATTAAAAAACATCTTCTGTTATTAACAAAAAAAGCAAATACATTATTGTGTTTAATTTGATTAGCGCATTATAAATAGATCTTTGCTGTAAATATTGTAGACATATAACTGCAATTATCACAAATTTTCATTTGAAATAACAACCCATATCATTCTGATCAAAATAGCATTAAAATGAATTGAAAAAGAATAAATAATTTTAAGTGGAAAAAAGTTCTTTCAATCTTTTCTACACATGAATAAATAAAATTTTCCAGTTTCAGAAAAAGCTAGGCCAGGACTAAGTCAATCTCATCTTTAGTATGTATATATAACTTCTATTCAAGTTAAAGTAATTTGATAATAGGTAATAGTAATGAATATAATTAGAAAAAAATTATAATTGAACTAATATTTTGTTAAAGTGGTTGGAACAACTTACCATAACTCTCTTATAATTTCTTTTATATTTCACCATCTGTTTAATTCTTTTATTATGCAATTCCATGGAAGCTGCATACATTTCTGGAAAAAAAAAAAATTAAAGAAATTATAATGTAATAAAATTATATATAAACCAAAAATATTATAAAATTTAATTTTTTTTTCTCAGCTTAATAATATTCCATATTAATTTTGCTTTTACCAATATTCCATACGTTATTCTGGCTTATTAGGTTAAAACCCTATTTTTAAACTAATCTATCAATCTTGGTATGAAAGGTATAAAATCATATTCCACCTAAAAATATTGATTCCAATTTACTTAAATCTAATAAAATGGCACTAATAATTATATTTTTTAAATAAAACCTTTTATCCCTAGTAAAATTCACTTTGATTCCTAGTATTTATCAATCCCTTAAAAAAAATTATTTAATTGCTAAAAAAATGCCATAATTCAAAAAATATCCCATCCTAAAAAACCTATTTATTTAAAAACATTCTTTTGTGAAAATATCAAAATGTCTAATACAATATTTCAGTGTTTAAAAAAACATTGTTGGTTAACTTAAAATATACTTTTGATAGGAATCTATTTCAGAGCTTTTCTTTTCTTTACATGTTGTGTACAAGGGTTGAGATTTTGGATGGTTTTAGAAAAAAGTTGCGCCATGGAATTCGACACATTTCTAAATTAATCTATTGAAAATAAAAAAAGAATCCCTCTAAAAAGCGACTTAGACTGGGAATGAAAATTCTTCTGACTTTGATTGTGATCTTGCGCTAGAGAAAGTTAAAAATCCCAACAAAAAATTTCCTGCAAAAAAAAAAAAGAAGCATAAAATTTTTCTTGATGTTTCGACCAGAAAAAGTAGCGATATCTAAAATAATTTAATTGTTTTTATAATTTAATTTACTTGATCAATCTTTTGCCAAATTGGAAGTTTTTGATAGAGAATTCAAGAACCATTTACGATCATGGAAATACATCATATATTTTGTGTTTTAAAATACATCTTTCATGATAATATCTCAACTCATTTATGCTTAATGTACGTTTACTTATCAGCTGCCATATGTTCTCTAATGCGGGGATTTTTAATCTTATTAAGTAATCTTTTCTAATTGGGTGCACTGCCAAATATTGTATTTTAACTGATACGATTTGGTGCATGTGAAATGGTTCTTATGAAATCCTTTAACAATATCTGCATTTACATTAAATCATATTGATGCTAATATCTTTTTTGGTTCATCTTAATAAACCATGAGGTGTCAGCACACAGAATCACACAGAGTTCATGGATGAAATTTTAGTATTAGTTAAAACTCGATTGGCATATTAAAACACAATCGGTCTGCCAAATCATATCTTAGTGGAAAGCATCTGAAAAACAGATTTTAGCATTTGACTCGTAAGTTTACCATTGTGTTTTCCTGCTACGAATTCTTCGCGTTTCCATAATTCTGGTGCAGGAAAATACAATGATAAACCTATGAGTCAACTGCTAAAATTGGGTTTTCAGGTTTTTCACACCAAGATACGACTTGGCAGACGGACTGCCTTTTAATATGTGAATGAAGTTTTAACTAGTTTTGGAATTTCAGCAGTGAACTGGATGAGGTGATTGCCTATGCCAGGGTTGGCGAACCTTTTTGTTGCCATGTGCCAAATTTCATAAAAAAAGTTTTACATGAACATGATGTGCCAACTGAAAAACAAATTTTTGTAGGTGAAAACATAAGTTTAAAATTACTTTTTTCTTTTGAGATTTAAAAAATCTGAAAAACGGACATGCAGGTATTACATTATAATAGTTATGGAAACAAATGTATTTCATGCCTGTTTGTAACACTTGATTAAATCCCCTGAAAAAATAAATCTTCATTTTTTTAAATAAGTTACAATAGTACATAAATCATAATCACCGATTAACTTCATAAGTATCCCATGAGCCATTACATGGAATTGCTTTTAACTTTCAAATATTTTATTCTTTTGTGGCTTTTACTCCTATAATATTTATAAACTATAAAATCATCAAAAGATGTTACCTTTTTTCACCCCATGCACATTTATTCCTATCCAACAAAAAAGAATTTTGTTAAAAGATCGCGAAAAAACGACAAATTTTGTTAAAAGATCACGAAAAAACGGCAAATTTTATTAGAAGATCGCGAAAAACGGCATATTTTGCTAAAAGATCGTGAAAAAACGGCCCATTTTGCTAAAAATTCACGAAAAACGGCAAATTTTTGTTAAAAAATCGTAAAAAAATGACAAAGTTTGTTAAAAAATCATGAAAAACGACAAATTCTTTAAAAAGATCGTAAAAAACAGAAAATTTTGTTAAAAGATCATGAAAAAAAGGCAAATTTTGTAAAAAGGGTGTAAAAAAAACCGGGCAAATTTTGCTAAAAATCACGAAAACCGATATTTTATTAAAAGATCGCAAAAAACGGCAAATTTTGTAAAAAGATCGTAAAAAAACGGCAAGTTTTGTTAAAAGATCGCGAAAAAACAGTAAATTTCGTCAAACGATCGCAACAAGACGCAAATTTCAAAATAGGGGCGCGAAAAAAAAAAAAAAAACCACATAACTTTGTACCGGGAATGGAATTGCTCCCCTGAATTTTGTTATAGAATCGCATAAAATAAACTAATTCTGACAGAGAATCGTGAAATGATACGAATTTCGTTCAGGGATTACGATATATATATATATATATATATAAACATGAATTTCGCAGAGTCGCGAAAAAAAAGTTTCTTCCACAGCCCTTTGATATAAAATTTGCATTTTTACGAGGCATTTTCATAAAATTCGCACTTTTCGTCTCTATACTTAGATAAAATTCGCGTTTCTTCAACGGCGCTTTGAAATATAGCATTTTTTCTGTGGTCATTTGACGAAATTAGTCTTTTGTCCACGGTCATTTAACAAAATTCGCGTTTTTCCGTGGCTTTCTAACAAAATTTCTATTTTACATTTGATACTCTGACAAAATTGGCATCCTTTCGATGGCTCCTTGACGAACTTCGAAGTTTTTTTTCCGATTCTTCAAAATTCACACTTTTGTCTGCTGCATTTTGATGAAATTCACGCTTTTTCGGCGATCCTTTGTCGAAATTAGCGTTTTTCTTGCAATTTTAAAACAAAATACGTTTTCCCCCATGATTCCTTGATGAAATTCGCGTTTTTTTTTTCTTTCTTTTCATTTCTTTTTTTTTTTTGTGTGTGTGTGTTTGTGTGTGTGTGTGTGAATGATTGACAAAAATTTTCGGCAATCATTTGTTGAAATTCGCGATACTTTTTATGCCTCAATTTTCTGATCAATGATATAAAAAAAAGAACAGAATGTTTTTAGTTCTTGGAAATTTCTGAACAAAATCTTATTAAAAAAAACTTGATCTGTCAAAGGCTTGTCTACCGCAATGCACGCTTTGAGAACACGCTGTCTTAAATGTATGAATGAGAAGACAACTAGCAGGCGCACATTCAGTTCGGACGCAACAGTAGTAAGGGTGTTTTTTCAAATGAGGGGAAAGAAGGGTGCTAATTTTTTGAATGAGCGGCAAGAGGGGCGCTAGATTTTTAATGAGGAGCAAAAGGGGCGCTATTTTTTAAACTAAAGGGCGATTTGTTACTTTCGAATCAAACTTCCCAGATCCCAGCTACTAACATCCAGATGAAAATAAAGCTTCATAGAAAAGTAAAAAAAAAAAGCATGCCGATTTGTTGTAATTAACTCCGGAATTTCCGAGGCACTTTTAGTAAAATCCCCAGAATTCCGGGGATTCCCCGGAACACAAACAGGCATGGTATTTTAGTGAGTATTAAAAAAAAAGGATTTGATTACTGTTGTTGCATCTTCATATAAGGTTGATTTTAATGCAAACTAAACTGGACTTATCTGACAAGTGCTTTCAGTTTGAGTTTTGATGTTATTTATTTGGAAAACAGTGTTTTTATATAATCTCACTTCATTTTGATTTAGAGCCACAGCAATGCTGTGTCAGAATCATTCTTTTGTGTGCCGAAAGTGGCATGCGTGCCATAGGTTCGCCATCCCTACCCTATGTTGTCACCTTCCCTATAACCTTTACAGTAGATTCGATTATGGAAGAATAAAAAAATTACGGGCACACTGCCATGATCCATTAGAAAATCTATCATTATTCTCCCCTTTGCCATCCTTGAACCAATGTGCTGTGGTTTTAAGATTTTAGAGAATTTTATTCAAAACCTGAAATCTAAAATACAAGAAATAAAATTGGAGAAGATTCAACCAGATGTATATATCAATAAACAGGCTACATATTATAGAATTATAAACTCATAAGGAGAACTGGCAGTTTCAGTGCTTTAATAATTTCTGTAAATTCTCTTTATGTAATACAGGAGTTTTAAAAGAATAAAGACTAACAACATAATAACAGTAAGAATAACAATAATCAGTAGCACAGGTTTTGCGCAGTGATAAAACAAATGACACTATTGAAATTTTCGTACGTTACATCATTTAATTAATCAGATGATATGCAGAAAAATATAAATAGATGGCTCGCATAGTAATTAACTCAATGAAAAGTAGTTACTAGTGTCAAAACCTTGCCACTTTGGCGATATATTAAGGGAAATCTTGACAAATTTGATTACATATTATGTCTATTTTCAAATTTGGCGACTAATGTTACTATAATATCATAATGATGCATTATGTACTTAAACACACATCTATAATATATATAATGTATTATGTATTATATGCATATGGTGTATACATAAAGTTCATTAACATCATTAAAACACACTTAAAGGTGTTGGTGTTGTTTATGACGGCCAATTATTCATACGAGGGATAAAGTCCTTAAGGGTGGTGCCCTCTGTGAGAATCTTAAGGGAACATAACCTCATTTACTCAAGGAAATTAAAAGTTAAAAAATGCAGAAAACTCCAAATGATTAGGCAGACAGCGGCAATTGGGTTCGAACCCAGCACCACCCCCATCTACTAGCTTTAAAAGCAGAACCTTTCTGCTACTGGTGGGGCCGTATTTAAAGGAATGCTGCTCCATAAATAGTAGCGGGTATTTGCCAGATTGACTAGAGTGAGATTAGATTTTTGACATTTATGGTAGACTGGAGGGCATTTGCACGCACCATCATCTCATGTAGTTTGCAGCTGAAATTTTACGAAGAATTAAAATTAGATTAGCATATGAAAGTGCAATGTGTCAGCCAAGTCATATCTTGATGGAAATCACATGAAGACCTAATTTTAGTGGTATATTGATAGATTTACTAGTATGTTTATCTGCATCCAAAGCACAGGAAACATGGAGGAATGGGTGCAGAAAAACACAATAAAAAATCAACCAATCAACTACTTAAATCGGGTCTGATGTATTGTATGGTTGTTACAAAGATATGATTTGGCAGACCAGTTACACTTTAATATGCTAATCATATTTTAATTAATACTAAAATTTCAGCCGTCAACTGGATAAGATGAAGGTCATTGCAGACGCTTCCTGTTCTTTATAAAATTTGTTTTAAGGAAGTAAAAGACAGAAGAGTTGACAGAAAACTGAAAGATATGTCTTTTCAAGATTTTTATAAAAGCATATAAAAATTCATACAGCTTGAAATCATGTAACATGCTTTTAACACAAGTTATTTTTTTATCTGGTTTTTGGCAACCAACATATCTTATTTATAACTATAATCTTTCTCTTAGAGATTTAACATTAAAATTAAGTATAGGCTAATAGTACAATACAATAACATTAGCAGCAGCCTTCAGAAGATGCATTTGTCACACATCATTAAAAACAGCTTTATTAGTCACACATTTCATTTACACACAATTTAAAAGAGATTTTTAAATTTTCATTTGAAAATTAGGATACTTTTTCACTACAGGAGCCTTGGCATTTTTAAAAAAGCTTGATGCAATTCGCACTTTCTAAAGTGAGATGTTTCCAAGTGATATAAACAACTATGAAAAAATCCGACAAACATTTATGCTGTTATATGTATTTTCATTATATATAAACATTTTATTTATGCATGTATAAAATACTGTTTTTAATATACAAATTATTTCTGTTTGTATATATAAAAAAAAAATAAATGGGCTCCAAAACTTTGGCTTTCTCAGAAAAATGTTAAAGTTTTTGATTGGCCAGCTTTAAGTACAGACTTAAACTCAACTGAGAATATCTGGGGTATTTTAACCCACAAGGTTTACAGCAGTGAAAAGCAGTATGACTCTATTGAAGAACTCCAAGAGGCTATTGAAAAAGCATGGTACTCTCTACAACCAGAAACTCTATAAAAACTAACAGTTTGAATGAACGCATGTTTATTTGAATTAATCCGAAATCACAGAAAAATAATTTGTAAGTAAAAGTTCTGTAAAAATTATAAATCTGGTTGTTTTTGACATTGTGCATAAACTTTTGAGACAGTTTTTTTTTTTTTTTTTTATATATATTTTTGAAATTATATTTTTTATAATTATGTAATTTATTTTTGTCTACTTTTGATACCATTTATTTAATTAATGTTGTGAAACCTGCAGATAAAAAAATGTTCTTCATTCCAACTCCTTACAATTCTTTGAAAATTGACATTTTATGCTCGTGCTTAAACTTTTAAGACAGACATTAAAAAGCATTTAGAAAATTCCCTCTTTCTATACAAAAAACAAAAGTAAATAAAACAGTATAAAAAGACCTACTTTCTGATTTTCTTAATGCTTTAGTTATCTCGGCCCTGAAAGAAGAAAAAATAAATGTATATTATATATATACATACATACATATAAATAAATAAATAAATTCATCACATAAATAATATTAAACATCTTAAAATTTCAGTGAATGTATTGCACATTGCAAAATATTTCTTGCCAAAAGATACAGATGAAAATTTTTTATATCTTATCAAGGCCATTTTTTATCATTGCACAAAGGTCCCAATAAAAGAGAAGTACAGTAGAGTCCAGCTGTTCCAAAAATTAACCTATTCTAAACAGAATTCAGAAAAAATGCCGATTTTTTTTTACTTAAAAACAGGAAAAATTAAAATGATGTCATGAAAAAATGTATATTTATTGTTATACACTATCTACCAAAAAGTATTTGTACACTTTCAGTTTTTGACATTTTGTCAAATATTTAAAAATATACTGGTCGGATTCTTCTGGAACTTCAGAAATATAAAGATTATGTTTCACTTTATATTTATTTACATTCATTTGTTAAGCGGGTAATTAGGGGGCCGGCAAAAAAACAAAGAATAATAGAAATATTTGGGATCGCCCTGTACATAAAAATGCACGAAACGACTTATCGCTTTAGAATACAAATATATGAATACAGTAGAATATGTACACTAATTTTTGTGAGAATAGCATGTATATTTATGGCGATAGAGCGATTTTTTTGAAAAATTCACAAAATTCTGGTATGTTTTTTGTTTATATCATGCTGGGTTTTTGACCAAATTTAACGCAAATTTCAGAAAAATTGGCAAAATGCAGTAGAAAAAATGTAGTGCAATTGGAATATAAATATATTAAATATTTTATGAAATATGAGTAGTTTTATGAAATAATTTTTATCTGCGCATGCGCGAACGATAAAAACAATTCTTTTACATCATTTAATAGTCAATTCTATGGAGTAACTTATAAAAAAAAATTCAATGAAATATCGTGAAAATTCAAAAAGATATCATTATTATAAGTAAGCTGTTTTTACATTACTCTCTAAAAACGGCTGAATGATAAGGGATTCTCCACAAATTGACATTTTTTATTGACTGACTTTTAGGAAAAAATTAGTATTTAATGTATACAATATCTAATACAATATTTCTGTTAATAAGTATCTTGACATCTGTGATGGAAAAGAATAAAAGCCCTTTTCCTTTTCTATCACAGGTGTCAAGATACTTATTAGCAGCAATATTGTATTCATTAAATAGTACTAATTTTTTCCTAAAAGTCAGTTAATAAAAAATGTCAATTTGTGGAGAATCCCTTATCATTCAGCCGTTTTTAGAGAGCAATGTAAAAACAGCTTACTTATAATAATGATATCTTTTTGAATTTTCGCGATATTTGATTGGATTTTTTTTATAAGTTACTCCATAGAATTGACTATTAAATGATGTAAAAGAATTGTTTTTATCGTTCGCGCATGCGCAGATAAAAATTATTTCATAAAACTACTCATATTTCATAAAGTATTAAATATATTTATATTCCAATTGCGCTATGTCTTTTTTAATAGATTTTGCCAATTTTTCTGAAATTTGCGTTAAATTTGGTCAAAAACCCTCTATGATATAAACAAAAAACATACCAGAATTTTTTGAATTTTTCAAAAAAAATCGCTCTATCGCCATAAATATACATGCTATTCTCACAAAAATTAGTGTACATATTCTACTGTATTCATATATGTGTATTCTAAAGCGATAAGTCGTTTTGTGCATTTTCATGTACAGGGCGATCCCAAATATTTCTATTATTCTTTGTTTTTTTGCTGGCCCCCTAATTACCCGCTTAACAAATGAATGTAAATAAATATAAAGTGAAACATAATCTTTATATTTCTGAAGTTCCAGAAGAATCCGACCAGTATATTTTTAAATATTTGACAAAATGTCAAAAACTGAAAGTGTACAAATACTTTTTGGTAGATAGTGCATAAGAATTTAAATAATGACATACATACAGCCTAAGCTTCATGAAAATGCCTGAAAGCAAATTGGAATGAAAGTTTTTTACTTTCAGTACATGTCGGTTCTATTAATAAAATTTTGTAAAATAATTTTTAAGAGCCATTATTTTGAAAATTAGACAAAGTGTGATAGTTGCATTTTTAGATTTGCTTGATTTATTATTATTTTTTTTTATGGTGAAGTAGACCATATTTAATAAATAATGCACAATTTTCAAGCCCTGATACAACATCCCAAAATTTATTAGTATTGAAAAAATTTTCTAATAGAATATTAAAGTGTACTACTAGGACAAGTTAAATAATATAGTACTCTATTGGGATATTGTTGCTGTTAGCAGATATAATCTGTTAAATATTCAAAATTTCCAAAATCTGAACTCTTATCTCAAAAAAGTGTCATAGTTGAATGCAAGAAAATATATCCTGCAGCAGTTCAACATATGTACAAAAACATGGAAAAGAAAAAAAGTGGGGTTTCTTGATATTTTTAGAAAAGAAAAAAAAAATGATGTCGATGATCACATTTTTTCCCTATCAAAAAATGAAAAATCCTATTTATCTTTCTCCTTTCTATGTTTTTTCCCTATGAGAAAATGGAATTCCTATTTTCTTTCCCCCTAAGAAAGAGAAATGGGATGCTTCATTTTATAATAGAGAAAAAATAATTTTTTTCTCCCTAAAAATATCACAAGACCTCACTTCTTTTTCTTTTCCATGTTTATGTACATATATTCACCCAGTGGCATAACAAGCAGGGGACAGAGGGGACAGTCTGCTCCAAGTGTCACACTCTAAGGAGTGACATCCAATCATTATTTGAAAATCTATACTAATAAAATAACCAATCAATCACTCAGTCTGTGTGTGTGTCTGCGATGGTTAGCGAAAACTATGGCAATGTACGAGGTTAAAATTTTTTGTGAAGATTGTCCAACGTCTTTCCTGATGTACCTGATCCTCAAAATTTTAAAATTCTAATAATTAGTTGAGAAATTAATGAAAATCCCTAAATTAGAAGAAAGGAAAAGTACTAGATCAACATCTAATTCAACTAGAATCAGATCAGTATTCAATCAGAGCGTAGTTTTTTTTTTATCAAACCATGGAATATTTCTTCGAAAACTCAAAGAAAAGGAAAAGGATTAATATAAATAAAGTGTTTCTATGGCGATGAATGTACTAAGCGTTTTTATTAAGGGCTGCTTTTTAAATTATTCTGAGTTTAAAAATTCAAAAATTTCCCTTTTCAGAAATTCTTAAAATTATTTTCATACTCCTGTAAATAGTTGAAAAATCTGCAAAAACCCATTTATAAAATCGAGCAATATCTTTAAACGCTGTTTAATAATATCATAAATAATTATACAGTAAAACCTCCAAATAACGGACACCTCGGGAGCGAGGAAACTGTCCGCTATTCGGAGGTGTCCGCTATTGGGAAAAACCTCGGAAATTCAAAAATTGCTAAGAAATGCTTAAAGTTTCATTAATTGACTTTTATATGGCCTAAAATTCTAATATACGATTAATCAAAAATTAAAATTATTTTTTAAGCAATAAAATTGAAATAAAATAATACAGTGCTTTATACACTGTTTGTTACATTCATACGAAAAAAAAATGTATTTATAAAGTTTCCTTTAGCATTTAAAGATTACAATGTATTTTTTTTTTCTATGTGAAGTTTTAACCATGTCCATAGTTTTAATTTTTCTGAATCATCTTTAAAAAAAATGTGTCACTGCTGACTGTATTTTGCCATTTCTTATAAAAACATAAAATCTCAAATCTTCCGGAGGGGAGTGGGGGGAGGGAAGCATTGTGATGCTCTGGTAAGTAATGTCCCTTGGACCATCCCCTGAATTTAATACTGTACGTGGCATGAAAGGTGTGGGATGTCCTGGGTCGGACCCGGCCCATTCTCTACATTTATCTGTGATCACAAAATTTCCTGATAAATTTAGAGATTTTTTATTTTTTTTCTTCGTTAAAAAACAATTTCTCATATTTTATCGCAAAGATTACTGTCCGCTATTCGGAATGTCCGTTATTCAGAGGTTAAACATACAAAAATTTAGATTTTGGGAGTGGGAATCGGTAAACTGTCCGTTAAATAGAGGTGTCCGCTATTTGGGAGTGTCCGTTATGGAGGTTTTACTGTACATTATTTATATAATTCATAGAAATATTATAAATTTATAAGAATACAAGCTTTTTTTAAATAAAAAAGTTGACTTTTAAAAAAGGAAAAGAAATGGTGAATTGCAAATTAGAATTTTAAAAAACCTCATAAAACGATCGTTTTGGAGCTTTCAAATAAATTATAACATGTAGTAAATATTTTAAAGAGTTGTGAGCATAAAATATAGGACGGGAGGAATTTTTAGGGAGAGCTGTCAAATATATAAAATTGTACTGTTTTCTACCATTTCAAATGCAGATTTATGAAATCTCATATTAAAAGTTTTCCAAAGATTAAGTCTCATAACAAAGAGCAAACACTAAAACAATGTACTTAAACTCAAATTTTTATTTACAAATAATGCATGTTTTCTACATTTGAAAATGAAGAGAAAACAATGAAGAGCCAGTGAAAACATTTATTTAATTTCAATATAATTAATTTTTTTTTTTTTTTTTAATTTTCATACTCCTCCTTTCTCTTCCAATTCCCACCCTATTGAAATATCATAATAAAAAGAGAAAGCTTTCATACTTAACATAATTAAATATTTAAAACAGCTTGTATTTAATTAAATAACATATTTAACTTATGCCCTGTGGCAGAATTTTTTAACTGTGTCTGCGACAAGCCCCATTAACATCAAATTCTGTCTGCAACCGCAATGCAGTATTTTCTTCTAACTGCATATACACATTTATACAACATATGTTTAGGAAAAAGAAAAGACACTGAAAAATGAATATATCACAAATCAGGTATTCTACATATTTTATATGTAATATTCTTAACTACTTTTTAAATGCATATTTTAAAAAAAGTCCAAAAACCTAAATTTAATAAATCAGCATTAGAAAAATTGTCTAGCATATTTACTTACGACGAAATTCGCCGTTTTTTTCGGATTCTTTGACAAAATTTGCCATTTTTTCTCGATCTTTCGATGAAATTAGTCTTTTTTTTCTGCAGCCCATTAACGAAATTTTTCTTCTTCCTGCGATTCTTCTACAATTTTTTTTTTTTTTTTTTTTTTTTTTTTTTTGTGATTCCCCGACGAAATTAGTCTTTTTTTCAGCGGTTCTTTGATGAAAACCGACATTTTTTCGCGGTCCTTGGACGGAATTCCCATTTATTTCACGATTCTTTGAAGAATTTACGTCTGTAAAAATTACGCGTCCCATGGGACGTCGTAAGAACTATTGTTTGCATCCCAACGCCAATTTTTCGCGTAATTTGAGCGCTATAGTGCATCCGCGGCATCGCTAATTGCTTTGGTGCGCGCGATCAGACAGGGGAAAGAGAATGTCGGAGGAAAACGAAAACTATTTCAATTTGGCGGCCTCTATTTGTTCTCCCGTTTTTGTTTTTTGTGTATTTCGTCCGCCCCCCCCCCCACACACACACACACAAAAAAAAAGAAGGTAAAAAATTTTAATGCATATTTGCATTGATCTCAGGAATGATAAAATACAGCGCCGAAAAAGCGAGATTCTGCGGAAAAGTGGCATGTCTGCATATCAGAATTTCCTTGGGGTTTTTGTTTTTCGTGTATTTCGTCCGCCCTTCTCAAAAGAAGGTAAAAAAATTTAATGCATACTTGCATTGATCTCAGGAATGATAAAATATATAGCGCCGAAAAAGCGGGATTCTGCGGAAAAGTTGCATGTCTGCATATCAGAATTTCCTTGGGGGAAGGGGGGGGGGCTTAAGAACCGGTGAAGACCTTGTTTTAAACAGGTTTCCGTCTTAGCTGGTAAAATTTCAATATATTGAATATATATATATATATATCGTTTTAGATTTTTTTATGATAATTATTAATTTATATGCATAAAGCGTTTATTTAATGAATATGTTTTTATTGCAATCAAATCTGATAAATTATTTTAGCGTTTGAGCAATTTTTTAATTTTTGTTTCAGTTTGGCATTTAATGGTTGATAAATTTTCTGACAAATTCCTTGGGGGGGGGGGGGTAGGCACTCCTGATCGTGGGGGAAAAAACGCAATTTCGTGGAAGAATTGCGGAAAAAAACAATTCGGTTTTTATTTTTAGCCTAACATTTTTTTAAGTTTTTCAGCGAATTGCAGATATAATTTAAAGAAAAAATTATATTTCTGTTGTTAATTGTACGATTTTGTTCAAATTTTCAACAAGTTGCAATAATAATAAATTAGGTTGTGTACCAAATTTTTATTAAAATATAAAAAGTTTTAAGAAAATTATTCCCAACGACAAAAAAGTCCACTTGCTAGAAAAAAAAGCTGATAACGACTTGTGGTTTGTTTATTTAGATCAAAGAACTGGGATGTTAATGAGATAAGCTTTCCATTGATAATGTTTAGTACGAAAAACGATAATTTCAACAAAAATATTTCATGGCTATATATGCATTATTTCTATTTAAATATCTACTTGACTTCCAACTTAAATGCTTGAATAAACAAAGCATTTAAATAAGCAAAACAAATGGCAGATATCTCAGTTTTCTTTGCTATTACTCTGTGATTAGTTTTTTATGGATGCCCTAATTTTCAAATAAATTATGTCCCGTACTGTATACTAATAATAAGTAAATATAAATTATGTAACATTTATTCTTTACTGCTTGTAGAACATCAGTTAGAGTTGCAGACTTTTCATCGTCATATCTTGCTCGTTTCACAGCTCGATCATAAAGAAATCTTTTGGTGATATATCTTCATTATTGCAGTATTCTAGTTTACATTGTTCTTATTATTTTCCAATATATTTTCCTGATCGTGATACTCATCAAATTCAGAGCTGATTTGTTCTTTTTTTTAAACTAGAATCCAGCGCCGAAACTAGCCTTTTTTGCGCCCGGGGCAAACATGGCTTTTGCCCCCCCCCCCAACACATAATCATTCTTTATAATAAACACACCAAAGAAAATCTTAATTTGGCGCCCCCTTTACCTTTTGTTCTGTTGGCGCCCCCCTCTAGTTACCTGTTAGAATCTTCCACTTTTTAAAATAATTTCCAGTCATACTTTGACCAGGATGGCGTCTTTAAAAATGTGTGCTTATTTTTTTTTTTTTTTTTTTTTTTTTTTTTTTTTAATGTACTATTTTAGAATCACACAAAGCACAAAAAACTTTATCCCGGGACACCATTCTAAGCACGTGTCTTCACAAAGACAGCTGCTCATCTTAGCGGCCGCAGCGCTGAAGAAAGCAGGAATGAATTGGCGAGATGGGCGAGAGAGGCGGGAATTTGACGTCCGGATTAGGAAACGCTGCGTACTGCCGAAAGAAAAAAAATGTCCGAAAGTTTTGGACAATTTTTAAAAATTTTTCGTTAATGCAGACAAAAAGTGTCCGACAATTGCGGACAAAAAGTGTCCGTCAGTTGCGGACAAAAGTGTCCGAAAGTTGCGGACAAATTTTTTTAATTGATTTCATTAGTACAGACAAAAACTGTCCGCAAGATATTTCTGTGTCCGCGACTACGTCGCCGTGTCGCCGTGTTTCTGCCACGGGGAACTTATGTAAAATCATCAATTTTGTGAAGATGCTATTAGTCTGAATAAGTGGAAGCAGCAGTTTGCTGTTGTTATATTAAAATACAGTTAGTAATAAATAGAAGATTTAATGCATGAATTTTCACATTACTATACTAAGCGTAGAACCAATTTTAGTGAAAAATGTCCTCGTATCTTAAATGGTAGAGCACTTTTAGCGCTATTCCAAAGGTTCCGGGTTCGATATTCACTAAAGTTGGTTCTACGCTTAGTATAGTAATGTGAAAATTCATGTTTTAAATCTTCTAGATTTTCAAGCGTAATTCACTGCTGAAAATTAATTGAGGAATTGATTAATATGAAATATATAGTAAAAAATATTTTACTGTTCACTGATGTTTATTTGAATTAATCAAAAATATTTTACTCTGAAAGCTGTAAAAAGCTACACATACATAGCTGCCAACTAAATTTCGTTAAAACTCAGAAGATTTTGGACAAAAAATCAGAAGAAATCAGAAGATTTTCATGAAAATTAAGAAGAAATCAGAAGATTTTTTTTCAAGCAAAAATCAGTAATAATACTTAGATTTTTCAAAATTGACAACATATTGAGATACTTGATATAAATATGGTATAACAATATAATATGAAAAAAAATCTATTCAATTTTTGCAAAATTGACAACACATAAACCACTGAATATTTGCTAAGTATACAGTATAATTACAGGAGAAAAAAAAATGAATAAAATGTGTGATTAAAAAAATAACTAAGACTTGCTCATATAACTAAAATAATTTAATAGAAAAAAATTTATAATAGCTATCCATAATAGATTTCTTACTTTTTATTGAAAGGCACATATAACTTCTGCCTCCTTCTAACATTTTATTATTATTATTATTTAAGCAGTAAAATGTTTCTCTTCAAAAGAAAACAAAACTCAGTAATAACAGGGCTTGAAATTCAATTTTCCAGAGGAGGGGAGACTCCCTCCCAACATTTATAAATGGAGGGGAGTTTAGTTGTTTGAGAGGGAGAAAAAGTATCTTTAAAACCTACTGTTATTTTATGTGCTACTAGGGATTACAATCCCGGGATCCCGGTGTATTTTTAATCCCGAAAATCCCGGGATTTATCAGAAAAAAATCCCGGGATTTACGGGATTGTCTGGTTTTCTAGTGGAATAATATTCAGCTGAATTTAAAAAAGATATTTGTAAACTTTCACTTTTGGTTGGAAATAAATCAATTTTCACGAAATTTATACATGATTGAAAAAGAATATATGCCTCAAATATTTTTTACATATATTTCTAGGCGAGTAAATCTTTTACAGTAGAAATCTTTTGACTTGCAAACAGATGTAACATACACAGCTTTTAAAAAGGAAAAATGAAATCATTTGTTTATTTCGATTTTACTGCGTTTGTCGAAATTTTCTTTACTTCGTAGATCATTTTTGAATTAGCTTTTACTGATAAGCGTCGCATTTGTGTATGATAGTCATTATGGGCTTCTTTGCTTTTCGTGAATTCAGACTTACTTTGCTTTAAAGATGTCGAATGAAAAGGATTCCGTGGCTCATCGGAAAGACAGTGATACGTCTTCAATTTGGTACTACTATTTAATGCCAAAAGATGGAAAAAGCGCTAAATGTAAAAGAAGTTCTTACATTAGGTGGATCGACAAAGGGATTTCAGAATGTATTACATACTCTATTCCATCCACAAGTCAAGATTGTACAGAAGATAACTTGCCTTCTAAAAAAAAATAGAGGACAATTTTAGTAGTGATAAGGAATCACTGGAATTGATTATATCGAGAATGACTGCTAAAGATGGTTTTTCATTTAATGTTTCCATTGCTTCAATTGATTTAAGAAATTCACTTATAGCTAAAGGTTATAATGATTTGCCAAAATCTGCAGTATCAGCTCGAAATCGTGTACTGAACTATTGTTTCATAAAAAATATGTTAATTGCAAGAGAAATACAAACTTTTAAAACTTCGGGGGGAAATATGAGCTTGATTTTGACGAATGGACATCTACTGCAAACAAGCGATTTGTGAATATTAATGTCCATTCAAGAAATATAAATTTAAACAAATTCTTTAATTTAGGGCTTGTGCCATAGGCACAAGCCCTAATAGATCTTTCATTGAAAAAAAGTGTATTGAAATGCTAACACTGCGCCTAAAACAGTTTGACAGAAAATACGTTGTTGCTATCGTAACTGATGAACAAAATGTAATGCTGAAACCCGTAAAAGAAATTGAAGTGGATCAACAGCTTTGTTTCTCTCATGGCATTCTTTTAGCAGTTTGTGATGATTTATATTGTAATCAACGAAATACAGAACCAGAAACTTCCTCCAGTAACACAATAGCTGAATCATGCTGCGGAAGTGAAAATTTAGCCCTAGAAAAAGAAAGATGAAGATATTGAATCTTCCGAAAGTTTAGAATCGGGGTTTGTTTTAAATTTTGAAGATGAAAATGGTTTTTCATACTCTGATGAATATATCAATGACCTTATTAAAAAAGTTCGAAAATTAGTAACTTATTTTAAGCGATCTGCAACAAGGAATGAAATTCTTCAAAAGTATGTTAAATCTGAAAAAAAGAAAGAACTTTCCCTTCTTTTAGATTGCAAGACTAGATGGAATAGCTGGTAACTTTACTTGAACGATTTTATTTCTTGAAAAATTGCATACAGAAAGCTTTAATCGATTTAGAGCATAAGATCTGAATTGACGATTCTGATTTTCTACTTATAAACAAAATTGTCGAAGTCCTCAAACCAACACAAATCACATAGTAGAAGCAATCTGTCGCAGGGATTCTAATTTGTTAGCCGCAGACGCAACCTTAACGAATAAAGGCGAAAACGAATCGGAACGAATTGTCGAAGAAAAAAAAATCAAAATTTGCTTATAAAATGAGACGTGCTAAAATTATGCATTAGAGAATGCTGGCGTATGGAATTATCGGGTGTTTTAAATTATTTGCATAATCCTAAATGAGATGACCTGAGTGCAAACTAGCAGCATGTTTTCTATTCCTAACAAAACTGTTATTAAGAAGCAAGTAAAAGAAATAATTGGAAGAGTGAATAACAGTGTTGACAATAGCAAGTCTGAAAATATAGAAATAACGCATATTGAGCCCACTGCGAAATGTCAAAAGTATAACCGAACATTTAAGGAAAAATTACAACAAGAAATAGAAAAAAACATGCGAACTGTTGAACCTGAAACACAAAAACAAAAGGATTTATCAATACAAATTAGAAATGAGATGTCTCTTTTTGAAAATAGAGGGGTATGCGGTCATCATTTAAAATTAGTTTATCTATATTTGCTGACTATTCCTCCCGCGAGTGTCGAAACAGATAGAGCAGTTTCTGCAGGAGGATTTATTGCAAACAAAATTAGAAGTCGACTTGGAGGTGATACTTTAGATGCTTTGATATTTCTTAGATCATAGTTTCAAAGGAAACCAATTAGTTGAGAAACACTGAGCTATTCCAACTAATGTTCTTTTTTATCTTGGTATGCAATAACTTTTTATGTTATGCAATGTTTTCAAATTTTAACAACTATCACTAATTAGAAATTTAAATAATATATTTATTTAAATTTTTATTATTATATGTAAGTATGTGTTAAGTACTTTTATTTCAAGGAAAAAAAGCATTATGTAGAGGAAAATCTTGGGTTTCCGATATCCCTAATTTGTATTTTTTAGTTATTTAGCAATGAGAATAATTCAAAATTTAATTAGTACTGTTAATTTATTAATTATCTTTCCATATTGTAAATATTTACCCATTCAAAGACTTTTTCAATACCAAATGAAAGAAATTATATGGAAGATAAAACAAAGACTTTTGTTGTTGTTGTTGTTACATTGTCAAACATTACCAGCATATTTGTTGCAATTTATCCTATACTATTTTATTATTAATTAATAAATTTTGAACTTGATATATTTTTTAAAGTTAGGCTGTATTTTTGCTTTAATTATTTTTTACAATATTATGAAATTTAGCTATTGTGAAAATTGGTAATAATGGAGAAATTTTTAATTTTCGTAATCCCGGGATTGAATCTAAACAATCCCGAAATCAGAAATTAGTCTCGGGATTGTAATCCCTATGTGCTACTTAAAGATTACACAAATACAGACATGACAAAATACCACTGAAGCAATTTTTATCAACAACCTAGAATAATTATGCAAAATGTGTTTAGTCAAGATTTTATTTAGTCTATTTAGTTTTCAAAAGGTTAAATTACCTTCCTATGCTAATTTCTTTTGTTTCAGGTCTAATAAACTCTGTTTTTGGTTCAGGTTGATTTTAGGTTGAGTGTAGATTGCTGCAAATTGGGTTCGGGTAATCTAATTTTTCAAAAGTTAGTTCAGTATATATTATTTCCAATTAAAAATTATACCTTTAACAATAAACAGATATGTTTGTATGTGTGTTGTTTTCCAGACAGCTGCCTTTTCTGACGAAATTGACATCTTTTTTTGTGTCTCTGTGATGTCATGCACAACATTCTCCCCTAACCAGGATTCCCTCCGCGCAGTACGACTGGCTCTGTTCAATTGCTAGGAGAAAAATCTGAACGAACAACAAAACGTTGGCTCGTTCTGTTAAGCATAAGAAAAGACAGAAAAGCAGAAGAAAATGCATTATGAGCATAAAATCAGAAGACATGCCAGTTTTTCAGAAAAATTCTGAAAAAATCAGAAGAGATGGCAGCTATGCACATATTAAGACTAACATGGTTTTTTTATGATACGACCCTGTCATTTTAAGCACAACACGACATTTGAGAATAATATGGTTCTATCATTTTTTTTTTTTATATAAAAAAATCCACAAAAACATTTATGAACTTTGATTTTGCAGAACTGCTGTCTATGCCTACATACAAACTTATTAGTGCCAAAAGTTTTTTGCAAACTTTAATAGATGCACACACAGAGAATGCTGATTTTTAAAGTACTTTAACTGCAAAGTGAGTTTGAATCAGATATAACCCTCTTATTCTCAGGTGACGAATTGTCAATTTGATACAATGAAAAATTATTGCAAAGATTAAATTAAAAAAATAATTTCTGTGAATTTAATACACATATGTTTAATAGAAAATTCTTACATTTCCTTTTTTGCAACATGGCTATCTTCTTCAGAAATAATTTGCTTCTGTACAAGGTTTTTAAATTGTTTTAGTTCAGCCTAAAAAAGAAAACATTAGAAAGCATTATAAAATGAGCATTTTTCTTTAAAAATTAATGAACAGTAAATAGCCAATTTTTTAGCATAAATGATAAATCAGCAGCATTATATTAAAAAAAAAATGCATTTTTCTACAATAGAATTTAGACATTTTATATTACAGAAGAGAGATTCTAAGGATTATCTTTCCTGCATAACTTGAAATTCTTAAAAAGAAAAGAATTATTTTATTACATTCTTATTCCTTCTTTTATAATCTTATATACTAAAAAAGTTGACATAATTACCTCCTTTTCCTCTAACTTCAGCTTTAATGTCTTATTTTCATTAAGAAGAACTTGATTACTTTCTGTTAGAGCACTTACTTCCTAAAATACAAAGTTTATTATTATTATTTTTTTAGAGATACATAAATAAAAACTTACAGACATAGGATAACCTTTACTTACAATTTTTTGGAAAATTAATGAACAACATTAATTGTTGCAATGTATAAACTACACTGTTAACACATAAATTATTTATATTCCAAATTAATCCAGTTTATTTCAAATTTATTTCATTATTATTTACAAAATGTTAATGGTGACAAAAATTTTTAAAAATTAATCGCCATTTTTATTATTTTTCTTTTCACTGTATATATAGTTGATGACTTATTATCAGGGTTGTTTTTCTTCTGGAAGAAACCTATTTATTCCAGGACAATAGAAGAAACTAGAAAAAAAAAAAAAAAAAAAAACAGAAAAAAATGGAAGAAAAAAAATGCTCAAAATTAAAGTATATTAACTATGTAAAATAATTAAACTAAAAATATAATTAGATGAAATCTAAATTGGAAAGTTTAATATTAAAAAATATTATTTTTGGAAAATAAGTTATTTTTTTAATGGCAAACTTCAGGCTCAGCAAACATTTACAGGTGATGGATTTCATAACTATTGAAAGTTATAAAATCCATCACCAGTAAAGATGTTTTTTATTTATTAATATGCAATTTATGTAAAAAGAGAGAAAAAAAAACTACCTGTAAAATGTTCATTTTACATATAAAAATATGTATTTTCATATAAAAATGCATTATTGAAAACTGTGCAACACAGTAAATATACAAATTTGCAATTATTTATACAAGGTAGAACCCGTCAAATTTTGACGAAAGAAAATGTTTAAGAAGGAACTGTTTCATTAACTTATAATAAACCTACAAAATTAGTTATAGTAAAAAATGCATTTTATATTGGTACATCTAACTCTTAAACAAACGATATTTATCGTCAAATTAACAAAATACTATTTCTATAAAATGCAGTTGTAAAAATTGCTAAAATTAAACTTGAATGGTGTATGTAAGCAGTGAAAAATAATAAAGATATGTTATTATGATAAAGTTATCAATTAAGGTTCTTATGCTAGTATTCCAAAATGATAAAAAGCAACATTTATTCAACTTTGACTCAATCATAGAATTTTTTTTTTCCCTGTGAAATCAAAACCATGCATCATTTTCACCGTATGAAAATTTACAAATGTACATTTTACATTTATATTCACGTTTAAAAAAAAAATTGGCATTTTAATTTGATAATTGTGATTCAAAACTTGAAGTCTCAATGCTTTTAGCTGAAATAGGTATTAAATTGTTGATATTCTTTTACATGTAAATCAAATCCTATCAAAAATATGAATGTGAAAGAATGCCAAGTTCGTTAAAGGTTTCGCTAACAAAAGAAGTGAGATCTAACTGCAAACCAAGTTCTTTCGAAGCTCCTTAAATCATAGCTCCTGTCATGCATAATATTCTTCAATTGCTTAAAATGACTTGATATGTTACGTGTTATTCAATAGAGTGACTTAGCAAGTTTTCTCTTATTCAAATTTCTCTATTTAATTGATCAGAACTTAAAGTTGATCACTTAATTAATTTATCAATATCTTAACTTCAATGTACTTATTCAAACACCCGATTGACTAGATCTTTGCCAATCAGATTCTAGATTAAATTATACTCTGACTCAAACATTAAAGTTAGTGGCTGAAAACATGCCAAGTTGCTCTATTGAATAACAAGTAACATATCAAATCATTTTAAGCAATTGAAGAATATTATGCATGACAGGAGCTATGATTTAAGGAGCTTCGAAAGTTTGCAGTTAGATCTCACTTCTTTTATTAGCGAAACCTTTAACAAACTTGGCATTCTTTCACATTCATGTTTTTGATAGGATATCATTATTTTTTGTCAAGTAGGTACTATTTGTTTCCTTTTTGAAATAAACAGGCTTAATATTAAATTAGTTTTATTTAATATTAATTAATCTTACAGCTTTTTCCTGCGTTTATTCAGTTTTTTTCAGTCAAATTTAAAAATTTTAACATTAGGACTGCTTATGTTCCTTTAAATTCCATTATTAAGCATGTTTCTTTTATGTGATTGGGTACTACTTGATTATCTCGTCAACAAAAAAATTTTGTCACCAACATGGCAATATATTGCCGAATTGACAACAAAAATTAGCCACCAAAAGGGATCCTAACTTGGTGCTATTCCTGGTATTTCGCATAGACTCCCATTGTAATCTGGCAATTTATCCAATACTTTTGTTAGAGCAAGGATTGTCGCCATCATTTTGACATCTTTTTTTAAAATTGGTCGCTAACTTCCCAATATTGCTTAAATATTGCTATTTAGAAAGTTTTTAGAACGCTTTTCATGCATTTTTACTCCTTTTAAATTTTGTATTTGTTAACAAATGTTCTTAGTGATCATTTGTATCTTATAAGTAATGAACATGCCAAATTTGATGTTCCTAGGCCCTTAACATACAGACATCGCATTTTTAGAAAATTTTTTGCTCTTTTAACCCTTTTGGATTAGTGGCATCAACATAAGATATAGCCTATATTGGGGCAAGGACTGTCACCATCATTTTGATAACATTACTTTTAAGATCGGTTTATTGTTTACTGAGATTACTTAAAAATCCCAATTTAGAACATTTTTAGAACGCTTTTCGCGCATTTTCACCCTTTTTGAATTCCGTATTTTTTAGCAAATACCCTTAGAGATCATTTATATCTTATAAATAATCAACATGCCAAATTTTATGTTGCTAGGTTCTTCAGAAATACAAAAGTTGCATTTTTAGAATGTTTTTTGCTTTTTTACCCTCTTATGGTTAATGGTATACACATAAAATATAGTCTATGTTTGAACTGGGGTGAATACTATCATTTTGGTACTATTACTTTTGAAATTGGGTTGGTAGTTTCAGAGATTAGCTCTGATACTCGCCAAAAGTGACGCCAACTTGGCACTATTTCTGGTATTTGTGAAATTCTCATAAACTAGCATTGTAATCCAATATTTATCTTCTAACCAAACATCGATATTTAATTAATGGTGATTTCTGATTTTTTCCTATTTATAGATCCAATAACCTACCTCCACACCAAATTTCAATTTCCTAAGTCGCCTGGAAGTAGTCGAACATTTTGATGTGTGAGTCAGTGATAAAAACAGGGATTTTCAGACGGCAATTTCTCATGAATGGTAAAAGATTTTTAAAAAATTTATAGGATTCGGAAATTGGAAGATGGTCTTACACGACACGAGGAATTGCAATTGTGTAGGTCAAATAGAATTTAAGTTATTGAGGGGTCAAAAGTGGCCCGAAATGGTTCGGGTAATATAACCCACAGCCGGTGTGTCGCTTTTTACTTTGTAAACCTGTCTGCATATAACAACACAAAAACTATACAGCCAAATTGTTTGAAATTTAAAATATATAATTGCTGCATAATTCTGTTAAGTCATTTCAAATTTTATGAAAATTGAATGTATAGATCAATTACAGGGACAATCAAAAGTATTCCATTAGATTATAGCCAATTGGAAAAATATACTTTCAAGTGCATTTTAATAATGCCTCTTGCAAACATAATAAAATTGATATGCATCTTTGAAGTATATACTAAAAAATATGTTGTGTACAATCTGTGGTGCAAAGAATATTTGTTAATTTAAAGGGCCACACAAAAGTATCCCATTACATAATGATATAGGGGGAAATATTGTTTGGGATGTGTTTTAATTATATTTGACTATTTTTCATTTCTAAAATTAAAACACGTTGCAGAAGTTAATACAAGTTGCTTCTGTATAATAAAATGCAGATAGTATTTACAGGGACACACAAAAGATTTTAGATATTATACTGTATCCTGTTGCACCAAGATCTGAATATTTTTAAAACTTTGTTATAGTATGAACGCTTCTCATTTGCTACGTTTGACGTACAATTTTCGACTTGTTATTATTGCACTCTTTTTTATTATGCGTGTAATCTATTGATTTTTGTTTACCAGATTCATTTTCAATTTCTTGTGAAAAACATTTATAATTTGAGAATGAAGTAATCTGAGTGATGAAACATGTAGATTAGAATAAATTATATAAATGTCTCTTTAAAAATGCATTTGATCATTGTAGCATACATAAGTTTAATTTGAATATTTTAAGAGATTTTCAAACATATTTTAATAGATTAACTTAGTTGAAAAGATTTTTCAAATGCATACATTCCTATAAAATAAATAATAAATAATAAGATAATGAAATAACATTCATACAAAAATTTATCGTGTATCTTAGACATAAAAAAGTTTTTTTAAAAAAACCTATATAATCATGATTTTTTTTTTTTTTTAACAAAATTCATATTGAAATATAAAATATTTTAAAAACATAAGAATACTGCTATAAATCAATTCATTAATGTTTCTGTGATTATCTTTTATGTATCTAAAAATGGAAAAAATAACTATAAAAACATTTTTTTAATGTTATTCTCATCACTCACATAATACTCAAAATACACTTAACATACATTTGAATAGCATAAGTTTAAAGGAAAAATAATAAAAGGTAAGAAATAATTACTGCTTGTAATCTCATTGTATTATTCATAAATTCAGCTAACTTGTTTTCATAATCAACTAAAATCCTGTAAAAGATAAAAAATAAATTTAAAGATTACAGATAATTATTATTATTTTTTTTTTTATTTCATATTAGAGTATACAGTTGAACCTCGAAAATCCAGAACCGTCGGGACTGCGGCGATTCCGGATTTTCGATTTTTCCGGATTTTGGAGGTTTATTAAAAAATCTTTTTTTATGGCTATAAAATCCCGTAAAATCCTGTTAATCCGCTCTTCCCGATTAAACGCCCCCTCCCCACTTTATAAAGAATTTGAAATTTTAAAAAAATCCCGAGAAAACGCCCTCCCTCTCGATTGTTAAAGGTGATTGAGAGTGAGACGAATCATTATGAAATGAATGAATCATGAATCTTTGATGAAATGTGCGGTTTTTCAAGGTTTTTTAATTGATTTCATGCTTGTTTTGGCTTTCTTTTTTTTTTACAAATTTCTCCGTTTTTTCTGCATTTTTTCGGCAGAATTTACGTTCTTTTTTTTTTTTTTTTTTCAAACCCAAATTTTTTCAAGTATAAAAATTCATGATTAATTCAACGATTCATTCATTTCATCATGATTCATTACTGTAAATTTTGTTGAACGCTTTTTAACTTTATAATTTTTGTAATAATAAAGTCTTTAATTAATGGCAAGTCATTACAATATTAACCAGAATATATCTATATATATATTTTTAGTATAGTTATCAGAGTTTAACTGCAGTTGATGAAAATTACAGCTGTGTCTTATTTTAAAAATTAATAAAACTGAAATCGGAAAAATGTCCGGATTTTAGAGATTTCCGGAATTTGGAGGTCCGGATTTTCGAGGTTCAACTGTACTGATTAAAATGAACTTTTTAAAAAAAATCATTGACTAAAATTACACACACATATGTATATATATAAAACTATTAATTGTATTACAATATATGAACTACTGAATTTAATAACTTATACCACATTGAACATATATATATTGATTAATAATATTTAAATATATTCTAAATAGATAACAAAAAAATTATAATTTAAATTGCAACACCCGTTTGGAAAATGAAATTCCAATCAATCTGACATGTTAAATTCAGATGACGAAAGTTTACCGGATTCAGATTTGAGTTTAACTAATGCAAATAATCAGCTAAGAGTTTTATAAAAATAAACTTAATGCTGCTGCAGTCATTCCATGCTTCAGAGATTTAGACCAACCTTTCCTGCTTTATGGTGTCTTTGAGTTAATTGATTTTCCTTTTAAATTTGTCCATTTTCAAACTCCTCGTCTCAGGTTCGTCCCCTCCCTTCCCAACCTGGCTTTTGATAAAGACTCGGCTATTCAAGAAGTGGGTTAAGATCTTGGAACTGGCTTCTGTTAGAGAATCACAATAAGAGAAGAAAAGCTAAAGGATCACAGACATTAAAAGAAATGCTAAAGGATCATAGATGTTAAAAAGTGTGAAAAAAAAGTGCAAATATCACAAGGCTCATTCTCAGCCGAAAGCAACAACCATTTTCCTAATGATTAATAAATAAATAAAGAAGTATGTTCTCAATCAGACATGGTACAGGCTCAGCAAGAAAAAAAGCTGAACTTTCTCAGCCTAATAGACTTTTGACGAAATTCGCATTTTTCTAAGTGTTTTGACAAAATTTGCATCTTTTCAGCAATTTTTAACGAAATTAGCGTTTTTCAGCGATTATATTTTACGAAAATCGCACTTTTTCCCACATCTTTTCACTGAAATTTGCATTTATCCATGATTCTTTAGCGAAATTTGCAGGTTTTTTCACAATTTTTTGACAAAATTCATGTATTTTCCACAATTTTGTGAGAAAATTGCATTTTTTAACCACTCTTTCAAGAAAATTTGCGTATTTTCCTCGATCTTTCATCAAGATTCGCATTTTTTCTGCGATCTTTTGTCAAAATTTGCGTATTTTCCACGATCTTTTGAGAAAATTCGCAGGTAATTTTTTTTGGGGGAAAAAAAAAAGAAGTAAAGAGCAATAAAATAAATTAAAATAGCCAGTAGTAAAGTAATTAGTTGTTTAAAAATCCATGCACAAGTTTTGTGCAAATTGCTCAAAAATTGTACATTTATATAAAGAACATATATTTATTTAACAATTTTTTAATCTTTACATGTTACAATTAGCAAAGAAATTTCCATTAAAGCTAACAAAATAGTTTATGCTGCCATAATAAGATGCATTTGCCATTTCATTTTTCTAGAATTCTAAATTTTAAATAAAGATACTTCAAATAGTCAAAAAAGAACTGTAAAATTTTCTTACTTTTGAGTCTCATAATATTTTTCTTTAAAATCTATCCGATCTTGCTTTACTCTTTCTATCAAATTTTCAACTTCAGTCAGTAAAAAAGAATTAAGGAGAAAATTGAATAAGTAAATTAGTATTACAGAGCTGCCAACTACTACGCCTGTTTACATCATATAAATATGTTTTCTACTGCAAATTTTTTTTATCAAAGTGTCCACCCAATTTATTTAATGCTATGTATTGTACTACATATTGTGAATTGTTAATTAAAATTTCTGTTTTGAGTATGTGTATTTGATTTTAAATAGGCGTAGAAGTTGGCAGCCATGGTATTTTACATAAATTACACACTGCAAATATACTCATTTCTCCAAACAATAAAAATGGTTTCCAATATTTTCTGTTTATTATCATTATTTGAAACAAGTGACAAAAATTGATGCTCTTGTTATTTTTCTAAATTTAAAATAAATTAAACATTATTATGTAAAATAACACAAAATTAGAAAAAGATTGTGGTCAAGTGAGAGATCATCTCTCGTGCTCAAAGGGTTCCATACAACAAACATATATATTATTAACCCCTTCGGAATGAGTGACTTGTTACGTGCAATTTAAAAATCTCAGGATCCTTCATTATTCCTGCAAGGTATTTTTTATTGTAAAGTTTATCTTACTTAATTGAATCATTTTCATGGTGTGGTGATGACTGGTGATTACCAGTGATGACCAGTGCTATCAGCAATACCTTATTTTTTCCAAAATAAATTTATTCTTCCTTCATAAAAACACATGAATTCATTAATGAAAATTACAAATTAAAATATATATGGAATCGATATAAAAATGAAAAAGTCAAATTTTGTCCCGACATCAAAACGGAATGTTTCATTGTTTACATCTGTAAATTATGTGCGAATTTTAGAGAGTTGTGGATTTTAAGGAATCTACTGTACCACAAAATACCATATATCATAAGAATCCTAATTTATTGAAGTAGCTATGTAAAATTATTTGGTTTATTCTATTAATTAGTTATAATAAAAAGTACTTACAAAAGTACTTGTAGTATTTTGATGATAATTTCATTTGTAAATTATTACTAGTAATCAATTTTTGTAAAAGCAAAGTATAATTTTGACTGTCATTGATTTATATATTTTTGTAATTATTTCAAATTGTATTTAGTAGTAGCAAGTACATTTTTTTTTTCAAACATTCTGAAACTTCTTTGTTAACTCAAAAAATCTATTTATAGCTGGCTTAATATATCCTTAATGCAAGAAACTAGTGATATCAGCCACAAGGCTTCCGTTTAAATTAACTTTACTTTTTAATATATACATTTTGTTAATTCATTCTTAATGCAAAATTGTACCCAGGTTTCACTGATACATGAAGAATTTAGCTATTACATACATAAAAATTAGAAATTTAAAGTGTTTAAAAAAAAAAAAAAAAAAAAAAAAAAATCTTGTTAAAACCCAAAAAAGCCTGGGTTCTAGACTAGTGGGCCCAGTGGGTAGGCTTTCTCAAAAAAAAAAAAAAAAAAAAAAAAAACCCGGGTTTTTACCAACCCTGCCTTATATGAAATCTGGACAAAATTCAAGTTTTTTGAGCGATCTTTTGTAGATATAATGCTTGTTTTTTACACCATTCCTGGTCGCAATGCTTGTTTTTTAACGATTCTTTGTCGAAATGCACATTTTTCGTGCAATTCTTTGTTGAAATTCGCAATTTTTTTTTAGATCTTTTGACGAAATTGGCATTAACAGTAAATAATTCGTACTTAAAATTGAGGGAATTTTTTTATTTTTGGCTACTAAAAAAAGTTAAAAAAAATAAAAATTGTTTCTCTACAAAAATTTTCTGTGCACGGCGTGCGTCTATATTATACAAGTCTGCATATGATAATAAAGCACGCAAACAGTAACAAGCCCCCAATTTACCAGAGTAGACTGCCATTTCAGCAGGTTTTCCATGGTTTGGGAAATTTTTTCTATTATCCCCTGATTTTCCCAGGAATTCCATATTCCCCTGATGAGTATGTCCTTGCATATTGAAGCATATTTTTTTTTTTTTTTTTTGTCATTATAGGCCAGTGTTAAAAAGCTGCTAAGTTGGAGATACAGTCGAGTCTCCCTATAACGAAATTCCATACATCGAATTTCTCTATATAACGAATTTTTAGTAGGAACGGTCCCCTTTTCGCATGATTACATTAAAAACAGTCTCTATATAGCGAAATATCTATCTCTATATAGCGATTTATTCAGTTTTAAAAAAGCTTCGAAATGATGTGGAATCAATTTTCCGCCACTTATTTTTGATTTATCGTTCAGTGCTGAGTTTTTTTTATTTTTTATTTATTACTTTTTTTCTTGTTCTTTAAATCTAATGAATTCATCCCACCTTCCACACACCTTTCCACATCCTTCTCAAAACAGAGTCAATTGGATTGTTACACATATAAGAGAGGAATCAATGAGAGGCACATAAGAGAGGCCTTCCAAATGGAGGAAAATGTTAACTACAATTTTTCATTCCTTGCTAAAATTTGAGCTTTAAGAGCATAACAATTTTAAAATTAAAACAATAAAAAATTATAGATATCTTTGTCTGAAATTAATGCAAGTCATCCTGATTTGATTTTCATTAAGCTTTCAAATAAATGTTTGTTCTTATTTTTGAAACAGCTTAAATAATTAAGAAATTAAATGTTAGGTTAATATTTACTTTTAAACATTTCAAATTCTTAATTAGAAAGATAAAAAATAATATTTGTTCAAAATGTACGCATTAAATACGATTTTTAACATCATTTTCTATACATCGAATTTCTCTATATAACGAATTTTTTACTGGAACGATGGATTTCGTTATATAGAGACTCGACTGTATATGGTGAAATATTGGCAACATCTGGCCAAAAAAATAGACTTTCAAGATTACAAATTCCAAAACACATACTTGGTGCCAAATGAAAGAATTTGCCGAATTTGGCTATATTTGGAAGGGAAAAAATAAGGCTTTCAGAATGTGAAGGAATTTTTTAGAAATTCTTAATAGGACTCAAGGAAGTTAGTTAAACCAGTTAGAGGAGTGTAAAAAATGTAATTTGTTTGATATCCTTTCATTGTAAATGTGTAAATAAAATAAAATTTAGAAACATGTATAATATGAATAGTTCAGTGAGAATATTATATTGAGTTGAACACAAAGCTAATTTTGACACAGGGTTCATACTCACTTTCCAAGAAAAAAATCCCCTGAGAATCTCCTGATGTATTTTCCGGGATCTACAATCTTTCTATATCAACAATTAACGACATTTTGATGTTACATATGATAATAAGTCACGCAGACAGTAACATTTGCCCCCAATTTCCCAGAATAGACTGTCATTTTGGCAGGTTTTCCCAGGTTTGGGAAATTTTTAGTGTTTACAACCTAAAATTCATCTCTTGATTTTCCCAGGAATCCTATATTCTCCTGATGAGTATGAATCTTGTTGACAGGTACAGTTCGGTCATTCCTGCTTTTTATACCTTTAAGAATGCAATCATACTACGTTGCTTTTATAAATTCGGTACAAATATCATAAAGGCAATAAATAAGTAACGGATGTATAAGAATTTAAATAAGCTACACAAAATCTGCAAAACTTAAAAGGTAAATTAATCTTATCAAAGGATATCACATTCAGGAGTTTTTTCACGTTCCCTAGAAAGAGAGAAAAATATATGTCATTTCAATGAAAAAATATTAAATAAAAAGAAAAAAGACTTTACATAAAAAAAAAAAAAAAAAAAAAAAAAAAAGATATAGCAAGATGAGCATAGCTTCTTGGGTTACAACAATATAAGAATACAATGATAATACAGTTTGCACCTAGTATAGAGGGTATTTGAAACAATTTATGTCAAATTCAATTAACGAAATACTTTGATTTTGTAGCTTCACATTTTAGTTTCAATAATTTTAGGGTAATAGTTTGTACCTTTGAAGCATATAATTTTGTTTGTTTGTTTTTTGGTTTATGCATGCTCACAAACTCCCATCCAGAGCTCACAGACTCTAAAAATAAGCTAATTTACTCTGTTCTTAGAATAACAACCAGTGGCGCAGCCAGAATTCAGTTCTGGGGGGAGGGGGGGGTTGAGTTTTTGATAAAGGTGTTTGCTGGGTTTTTGAATCACTGGTTAATAGAATCATTAATTTTACTATATCAAATCATGCCTTTTTTTCACAGTTACAGTAATTGGTTACTCTAAAGTTTAACGCGCCCTCTAACGGAGCTTTTTTTAATTTACCTTTAAAATTTATTTTCAAGGAAATACTGACATAAAGAATGGTTTTAGAGAAAACCGCAAATGAGTCGAACAATTTTTCCATTTTTTATAATCATTTGAAATTTGAACCATGGGTGCAAGTTTGAAATTTTGCCAGGCCTGAAAATATTTTGAATCCCCCCCCCACTTTTTTTTTTTGTTTTTTTAATTCATGTTTTTTTTCCCCTCAACCTTTGAAAAAATTCGCTTTTTCCCACAATCTTTTGACAGAAATCGCATCTATTTAGCGATTCTTTGACAAAAATCGCGATCCTATGACAAAAAAAACTCGTTTTTGTGATCCTTTGACGAAAATTCGTGACTTTCCGTGATCCTTTTACAAAAATTCGCGACTTTTTCACGATCTTTTGACAAAAATTCACAACTTTTTCGCGATCCTTAGACAAAAATTCGCGTCTTTTCCACGATCTTTTGACAAAACTTGCGTATTTTCTTTGCTCTTTTGACAAAAAATCGCATTTTCTTTTCAATTCTGACAAAAATAATGCTTTTTCCGCTATAATTTCACGAAAATCGCGTATTTTTAGCGATTCTTTGAAAGAGACTGCGTCATTTTCACGATGCTTCGACAGGAATTGCGTTTATTTTGCTATTCTTTGATGAAAAACGCGTCTTTTTTGCGATCTTTTGACAGAAATAGTGATTTTTCTGCGATCTTTTGACAAAAATCCCGTATTATCAGCAATCTTTTTTAAAAAAATCGTGTCTTTTTTTGCGATCTGTTGACGAAAAACGTCTTTTCCTCGATCTTTTGACAAAAATCGCATCTTTTCCGCGATTCCTCGACAGAGACAGCATAATTTTCGCGATTCTACAACGGAAATGACATTTTTCTTGAGATACGTCGACAAGAATCGCTTTATTTCGCAATTTTTTTAAAATGAAAAACGCGTCCTTTTGCGATCTTTTAAACGAAATAGTGCTGTTTTCTGTGATTTTTTTTGACAGAAATAACATTTTTTTCCACGATCATTTGACAAAAATCACTTTTATTCATAATCTTTTGACAAAAAATCATGTCTTTTTCCGCGATCTTTTGGCGAAAAACACATCATTTTCGCAAACATTTTTCATTGTCGGAGATTTTTCTGTCCCGCTTCCGTCCTTGGGAACTTTTAAAAGACGGAATTCCGTCTGTGGACGGAAAACTTGCACCCATGATTTGAACCTCCCCACTCCCATTGAACACAGTTCAGTTTGCGATACTTAACCTCTCTCAACAATACAGATTTTCAGCTCAAAATTTAAGTTTATGTCTAAGCTTCTAGAAAAATTTAATGAGCAAAAAATAACGGTAAAAAATAGTTGTATGTTACTCCAAAGTGTAAAGCGCCCAGTATCAACATTTTTTGAAATTTATCTTTATAATTTATTTTCAAGAAAACACTGACATAAAGAATAATTTTAGTCAAAACCACAAATTAATTGACCAATTTTTCTGTTTTTTTATAATTATTTGAAATTTGAACCTACTCACTCACATTGAACACAGTTCAGTTTGCGCTACTTAACTACACATTTTGAGCTCAAAATTTAAGTTTATCTCTAAATTTCTAAAAAAATTAATGCGATGCAAAAAAAAAAAAAAAAAAGGCGAAAAATAGTTGTTTGTTACTTCAAAGTCTAAAGTACCATCTACCAGCATTTTTTTTTTTCAAATTTATCTTTATAATTTATTTTCAAGACAATACTGACATAAAGAATAGCTTTAGTGAAAACTGCAAATGAATCGACCAATTTTTCTGTTTTTTATAATCATTTCAAATTTTGGACAATAAACTTTGATTGTGCCTGTCTCCTTCAGAAGATGTTTCGGACCCTTAGTTTCCCATTTAATATTATTTGTCTTGATGTGTACTATCACCCCTTAAAATTTTGCTCAAGAGTTTAGATACACCCTGTATAAGCTAATCAAATGAAATAGAAACAATGGATAGAGACAATGGATCTAAGTATTGAGTAGACCATCCCTTATATTTTATTTTTGAAACTTTTCAGTTGGCTAATTAATTACAGCACTGGATTGTTAATTTATAACCTTTGAAACACATTGATAACTCAGCATGATACATTTTATCCTGACTGGTTGTTTTGAACTTCTAAAAGTAAAATTTTTCATCATCATGGCTTTTTTTAATTATTAAAGTTAATGTAAATAAAAGTTTTATTAATAAAGGTATAGTTAGTTAAAGATAAGAAAGAAAAAAAACAGCTGTTTTATAAAACAAGCTTCTTTTAAGGGGGGCGGGGGAGAATAAATTAGATTGCTATTTTTTATATATATATATATATATATATATATATATATATATATATATATATAACAAACTGAACACATAAAGATATTACTAATATTTTGAAAAATGCCTGAATAGTAACTTGAATGATGATACATATAATTTAATCATAATTTAAATATAGTAAAACCAAATGAAATAAATTTTTATAACATATAAATTATTGTTTAATCAGTTTTTTAGTTTGGTTTAATAACAAAAATTATTCCTCCAAAAATGTGCATAAGGCTTTCAACACTTTTTTACTTTAAAAAACCAACCCTGCAGTAAATACAAAACCAATATATATACATATATATTTTACTGTGTTAAATAAACTACAAATTTTCTTTGTTTACTTTTTTTAAATAGTAAATAATTACGGTACTACTAGGTTATCCCGTCGACAAAAAAATTATCGCCAAACTAGAAGATTAATGCCAATAATGGATGATTGTGAATGTCACATTCAATGACATTGAAAACGATTCATGTGTTTAAAATGTCATTAAGTGATTTTTATTTTGTTTTTTATTTGAATTTTTGTCAATAATCAACTAATTATTTGTTTTTTCATTATTTAAAATAAAAATTATGTCAATATGTATAATTTGGCTATTAGTTTGGGGATTTGGTCAACAGGATAACACAGAAGTACCATAATTACTTTAAAAATATATTTCTTTGTAGAGAATTGGCAATTATAAAATAATCTGGAAATTCTGCAATACAGTAACAAAGTGGATTATAAACACTGTATTCCAACAGTTAGTGGCCCACTGTTCCTCATTATAAAGTTCAATATTAAAAATAAAAACACTGTTTTATTTAAATATGATTTTCTTTATAATTATTTTAAATGTACTAATAAATTGACACTAGAAATTGCGAAAAGTTTTTAAAAATGTGTTTTAAAAAGGTCTTATAAAGAACTGGATTTGACCGAATACTTTGATATTTGGCCTAACCGAATATTCTATAACATGGCCAAATAACCAGGGCTGGCAAGTTTCTAGCAGGGTGGTTTAAACTGGCGGTTATAACCGGCATTGCAGAAACTAGTTTCTGCCAGTAAGTGGCAAAATCTGGCAGAAACTAAGAAATAATAATAATAAGAACTTTAACCTGCAATGATTCATGATTCACATATACATTTAATGTATAAAGAATTTAGTTCATTTAAAATAAAGATTATGAATGTTATTTAAAGTAGCAAAAAGTTTCAAAAGGATTATATAAATATACTTTGTTTATATAATAATTTTCTGTCACTTGAAAACAGAAATTTTCATAGCAGTAATTTGATGCTGTACAAGTTTGACTATTGATATTATTGTTTATGGTTGAATTTCTATTTAAAAGTTATAAAAAAAGAAATGTATAAATTCTATGATATTTTAACATCACTTTTCAGAGTATTTTAAAATAAATAATACACTGCAATACCTTAAAAATTATCTACTATGACATACAAAGAGAAGGTTCTTGTTAAAAATATATAATTAAATAATTGTAGCACAAAAATAACAGAGAAAAACTAAAATGGAATACCTTGTACAATTATTTTACAATATTGAAAGAACTAATTCATTTTTGTGGAAAAAGTAATAATATACTAAGAGCAATCTATAATGTATATTATTAATTTTGCTAACCTTTCTTAATCTAGACTGTTTTTTTAATTTGTTCTGAATGAAAGGAAAGTTCAAAAATATTCTTTCAAGACTAGCATTACTTGCTGGTAATGTCATTGAGGATGTAAAATTTGAAAAGTATTCATTTTCACCGGTATTTGTTTGTAAAAGTCACCCACAGAAGTCACGACATTTTCTAGGACTTCCTTGGGGAAATATATTTCTGAGAAAGTCATTTATTTTGCTAAGGGTTTATTATCAGGGTTGGGTTTTTGACGTCAGAAACTGGTTTTTGACAAGTGTCAAAAACTGGTTTAAACCGTCAAAAACTGGTTTAAACCGTCAAAAACTGGCTTAAACCATCAAAAACATGTAATGCGCTTTAAAACATTTTAAGAACAAGAAGGAAACATTAAATAAGTCTTAATGATTTAAGTAATTTTTTTTTAACATTAATTATTGTAATTTAATAATTACAAAAAAAGTTAAATTATTTTAATTGAAATGAAACTTTTTTGTTTTTTAGACTGTTCAAACAGAAGAAAATGATTTTGTACAGTTAATAATATGGATCAATTATCAATTTTACCCCATAGCATCCTATAGCACATAACCAATTTAGCACATTTTTTTACTCCCAAACGCTTTCTGAGTTTAGAGTTTATGAAGCGAAAGTTAGAAAATATTCTCTCTATTGATGCTGAGCTAGCACAGTTTGATAGCAGAAGCATTGCTAGTTGAGCAAGTTTGGAGGCAGGTTCAGCCGAAAAGCTATTGCATGATACCTTTCCACCAAGTAAAGGGATTAACTATCCTCCCTATAGAACTGAAATAAGAAGGATCTGTGACGATCTTGAAAGATGTGATTTGCTATCTGTTGATAAAATGTACCATTGTTTCGCAATCTGTTTTTTGCAATTTGTTGACGAAATTTGCCATTTGTTCACAATCTTTTGACAAAATCTGCTTTTTTTTCGTGATCCTCTAACAAAATTCATGTTATTCTTACGATCCTTTACAAAATTAGCGATTTTTCTTTGAATGATTGACAAAACTGATTTTTTTTCAACGATCATTCGTTGAAGTTTGCGGTACATTTTGTGTCCAAATTTGCGAATTTATGACAGATTTTTTTTTTCTTCTCTCTGGAAATAATTGTTTTGATTTTTTGGAAAATTCGGACCAGAATCACCCATGAGACCAGAGTAAAAGAAAACTGACACACCTTGTATTATTACATTAAAACAAACAAACAAAAAAAAAGCAATCTGCATTTCTCAAAGTTTTTTTTCTAAATCCTAGGTAATGCTGTAAGTTCACAAAAGTAACATAAAAATTAAAAAGACTGAGTAAAAGGGAAAAATTGTGCAGCTCATGTGAGCATTTTCAAAACTTATGTTTTCTTTTTAAAAAGCACAATTTTGCTAAACAAAATTTAAATAAAAATATTACCAGGTTAAAAAATTGTATATAACAGCAATACTTTACTATATACTAATTATTAAAATATACAATACAGTAATAGGGAATTTTTAATATTATATCTAATGTTGCATATGTGTGACGGATATTTAATGTGAAATTTTGCAGATCAATGTAGTATTTGAGGTTTCTGACAAAGTTTTTGACATGACGGTTTAAACCGGATAAAACCGCACACTGTCAAAAACTTGCCAACCCTGGTTATTATAGTGTTCATTTTAGGTCAATTTTGAAGGGTGCAGCACCCTGCCCTTTTTCAAATTTGCAAAATGCACCCTGCCCTTCTTAAAAGTGGCAAAATGCACCGCTGGCACCACCCAGTGATTTTAAATATTTATTTTATTCTGTAGTATTTCTAAACTTGCGTGTCCAAAAATGACAGAATTTCTTCCTTTCTTTAAGAAAAAGAACATCAAACTATTCAATCATGGTTTAATTTAATTGATTTTTAATTTTTATATCATAAAATCATTCAAAATTAATATTACTTGATTTATCTTAGTTAAAAATGATGTATTTTCCCGTTTTCTTTTTTTCCCTTCTAAAGGCAGAAACAAATTTTTTCTTGCAAAAGTGCCCTTTTCTGCTGCAGTAGGGCCCTTTTTAGCGAATAGCACCATGCCCTTTTTATTTCTAGAGTGAACACCAGTTATTATATACAACACAAAATTTAGATGAACATAAAAAAAGCAATTTTCTTGCTCTTTCTTTATGCTCAAGCTCAATGTCAGTTTTGATCCCATATACTCAAGATGAATTGAATAAGCTAGCACTACATTAAATGAGATTTGAATCTTGCATTTGTGAGGTTCCATAATGTTTCCATCATTGAGTAAAGTTAAGCAAATTTCATGAGCAGCTGCAATAGAACAGCCATGTTTTCTACTTTTATCTAAAGCATCAGCAATAGATTTTAACATTTGTAACAAGTATTTAACTCTTTATAAATCATGATATTTATTTATAATTTTAACAACTGCTATGTCCTTAATATCATTTTCATGATTTTCAATTATCTGCAAATAATATGGATCATTCTTCTTGAAAGATTCAAAACTATGAAATCTAATACAGTAGACTCCCTCAAATCCGCACTCCTAAAATCAGCAGCTCTCTAAAATCCGCACATATTTTACAGATGTAAACAATGAAGCTTTCAGTTCAGATGTAGGTGCACAATTTGACTTTTTTAGTTTTATATCAATTCCATATATTTTTTAATTTGTAATTTTTGATAAGGTTATTGAATTCATGTTTTTTCATGAAGAAAGAATAATTTATTTCTGAAAAAATAAAGATATTGCTGATATCATTGGTAATCACAATCTTACCAAATATATTTATGTATTAATCAAGCTCTTATACTCAAGTCTGGCTAAACCTGAAATAAAGTTTCATTATTTTATGATCTTGATGTGAATTAGTAATGTACCTTTATGAGGCAAGTTTCATTGAATAATTTGGGAAAAACACATTTCATCTCTATAATGAATATTTAATTGTATATTATTGATTTATTAATTTAACTTTTGCTTTTAGTATTTTTATCATTTTAAAAACTATCTAATTTTTTATTATTTTAGTTTATTACTTATTTTAATATTTTAGCATATTGTAACTATTCATTATACTTTTGATTTCATTATTAATTACATTCAAATTACTTTAAAAAAAATGTAAACAAAGCAATGACCAGAAATCCGCAAAACCTCTGGTCCCAAGCTGTGCGAATTTGAGGGAGTCTACTAATTTATACATTTTTTAAATTAAAACTATTCACAATATTTTATTTATTATTTATCCCGAATAAAATATATATAAGCAATTTAATATCACTAAAAACAGTCTCAGAATATATCATAAAATGAGTTTATGCCAGTTGCTACCATTTTCTGCCGGTTAAAACCACTTTTTGCCACTGGCATGACAGAAACCATTTTCTGCCGACAAAAACCCAGCCCATGCAAATAACGAATATTCAATGCATCCCTAATTTTAAAATTAAATAAAAACAAGTATCTTAACTTTATAAAAAAGCTGTTTTATCTCATTTAGCTGTAAGTATAACCTTTTAATTACAAATAAGGAAAAAAATGTTTGCTTTCAGTATCTCAAAACAGTCAATCAGGATAAAATGGTTCAATCTGAGCTAACTGTTTGTTCTGAAGGATATAAGCAATCAATCCAGTGCTGTAATCAAACAGCCTAAAAAAAGGCTTTAAAAATTTTTAAATAAATAAAATATAAGGAGTGGCCCACTGTACTCCATTTTCCCAAACAGTTTTATCATACAGATTCAAATGTAAATGAAATCATCAGCATCAATTGAAAGACACTGCACAGTTATTTAATTCAATATTAAATTAAAGCAACAGTTAAACATCTTTGTTGATTCTGGAATTTTATAATATTGCATCATATCATGCTAATGAGATTTCAAAAGATACATACAGTTCAGGAGCTGAACACACGGGGAGATGAACATCAGAATTGTGTGCATCTTCAACATGACCCTGTAAAATAAAAAAAATATAGTGATTAGTTAATAAATAAATTAAACACAAGAAACAAAACCCATAAGTAATATAGTATAGGGGAGAACAAATGTAACAACTCTTTATCTCTTTTCAAAATTTAATAAGTTGGAAATTGTATGACAAATGAGGCTTATTTGCACTACAACTGGTTTTGTATATGCAGTAGACTACCATAAATACACGTCCCTAAAATCTGCAAATGCCAGAAATCCGTGCATTTTTTCAGATGGAAACAATGAAATTAAAGATGTGCTGAAGTCAGCAGCTAACACAATACAAATAATTCTTTAATTATATACTATATTTTAAAATCCTTTTCAACTTCTTCCTTTTTTTATTGTCTTTCAATTTCAATTCGGCAGTGTTAAATAATACTTTTCTTAGACATACGATGATCCATATTTAATCAAATTAATCATTATCATATCATAGTTGCAGCGTAACATAACTTTCAATTTCAATGACTGTTTGGTAGCATTTGCAATTCGCGTGGCAGGATAATTTTTGCTAAATAAATTTATTATTTTAATAGTTTTATTTCTATTTTCGTATCCTTGCTATTTACGAAACGAATTTGGGATCTACATCCGGTTTACTATGTACGATGATTGATATTTAATCGAAATAATCATTATCATATCATATAGTTGCCGCATAATAGTCTCAGAAATACAGTGGTGCGGACAAACTGAGTTTGCTCACTTCTATGTATAATACTGATAGCCTGTCATCGACTTGCGTTTTGCATCATCTATTTCCATGTGATCAACTAGTATATGATATTTTTATGAACTTACATGTACTTAAAAATAAAACTATTCATATAAGATGGGTGAAGACCCATGTAAGCATGTGAGTAACAAACATGCAGATGAACTTGCCAAATCAGTGGTTCTGAATAATGTTTATGACAAAGTAGTTAACCTTCCGATTCCTGTAAATTATTTGAAGAATTACTTTCAAAATAAGAATATTTGTGACTGGCAGGATCGATGGTCCTTTATTGATAAAGGTAGGGGTACCTACATGGTTATTCCTGATGTTAGTTTAAATTATAGAGGGATGTGGATACTGTGGCATGCCAAATTTATACTACCATTGTTATTTGTTTCTTCTTTTTTGTAAAAAGAAACAGTATGTATGCATACATATTGGGATTTTTGTGTGTGTGTGTGAGTGAAAAAAAAAAAAAAAAATACATTCTCAAAATAGCATGTTGCTTCTTTCTTGGAATCTAAAAGGGGTTATATTGTACTTTTAGATACATTTTTCCCCCACGTGCTTCCCAGATCCTTTTTTCTAAAATAAAAATAAGCACCTTTTATTTTTTATTATTTGGTTGTTAAAATTAAACCTTTTAGAGATCCAAAATAAACGCCAAACATGCATTCGTCAGAATTTGTGTTTTTATTGATACTGTTTTACTGTTGAATTTTGTGGAACCTGTCATAAAAGAGAAATGGTAGAGGGGGTGGGGGCACCAAACAAACTTAGCCCCGAATACAATTTTTTCTTTTCATGGTGCTGGAAAATAATATTGTAAGAATAAGCTATTTATTCTAAGATTCAATCATGTACTGTACTTCGTAATTGCTTGTGTGTAATAGTGCTATTTAAACAATTACACTGGTGTCCAAAAGTTAAGCATAATTGGTAATTAAGTAATTATTTTTAAGTAATGAAAGAAATATGAATCGGAATGTGCTGAAACTCCAGGTGTGTAAACAAAATAGTACGCGTCACATATTTTCGGGAAGAGTTTTCCCCGAAATCGGACAGGGGACCGTCAACAAATTGAAAAAGAACGAAGATCTTTTGGATAACCCTGTCAAAACTAATGTAGCAAAAGCGTTCAAACTGCACATTATGATTAATTGGCTTATTGTAATGTACTGTGTTAATTTTTACAAGGATAGCATGTATACTCGTAGAGAAATTAAGGTTTTTATAAAAACAGTCCTAAATTTTTCCAAGTTTTTTGCTTATAATTTGCAGAGTTCTTATTATAAAATAATGTTCTTTTCTGAAAATATGACAAACATCATTGTACACAATACCCTGTCATCAGAATTTAAAAATAATAAAAATTGTATGAAAAATGAGTATGTTTAGTAAATAATTTTTCATTGCGCATGCGTCAACGATATCAAAATGTCATTTGCATATTGTGTTAGCTAAATGTATAGAGCAACTTCTGTAAAAGTTTCAAAAACATAGCTTGAAAATTCTGAAAATGGGAGCCTATAGAATCAACTCAAAATCCGTTATTCCTAAAGGAAGCAAAAAAAATCAGGGGTTTTACCTAAATATAGTTGTACGTGCAATATTGTGTAGGCACGAAACAATGGAATATGGATACAGCCCCTCATCTTTTTGCTTCATTTAGGGAATAAAGGATTTTGAGTTGATTCTAAAGGCTCCCATTTTCAGAATTTTCAAGCTATGTTTTTGAAACTTTTACAGAAGTTGCTCTATACATTTAGCTAACACAATATGCAAATGACATTTTGATATCGTTGACGCATGCGCAATGAAAAATTATTTACTAAACATACTCATTTTTCATACAATTTTTATTATTTTTAAATTCTGATGACAGGGTATTGTGTACAATGATGTTTGTCATATTTTCAGAAAAGAACATTATTTTATAATAAGAACTCTGCAAATTATAAGCAAAAAACTTGGAAAAATTTAGGACTGTTTTTATAAAAACCTTAATTTCTCTACGAGTATACATGCTATCCTTGTAAACAATAACACAGTACATTACAATAAGCCAATTAATCATAATGTGCAGTTTGAACGCTTTTGCTACATTCGTTTTGACAGGGTTATCCAAAAGATCTTCGTTCTTTTTCAATTTGTTGACGGTCCCCTGTTCCATTTCGGGGAAAACTCTTCGCGAAAATATGTGACGCGTACTATTTTGTTTACACACCTGGAGTTTCAGCACATTCCGATTCATATTTCTTTCATTACTTAAAAATAATTACTTAATTACCAATTATGCTTAACTTTTGGACACCAGTGTAGAATGATATGCAACAAAGTTTGGTGATGGTAGTGCACTTTGCTTAACAGACAGGTAATATCCTTCATAAAACACAATTGATACTTTTAAGATAGCAAGTGATATATCGCGAAAAGTTGGTTCCCGTTGCCATCATTCATATTTATTTACTTAAAATGTAAGCTCTTCATTCATTTTATTTAATATACATACTATTTGAATCTAAAATTCTTTAAATTTTGATAATACACACTTTTTACTCATTGACTATAAATTAAAACTGCTATTGGTGAGAGAAAAACAGCTATTACAGATATTTGCGCACGGGACGTTCAAATTTCGAGATTTGCGTCCTCAAAACACCACCGGGTATAGACTCCAATCAATCATTTTAATCGATAGCAGTGTATTACTTGTTCACACTGCTTTTACACTTACTAACAAAAATTTTAAAATATTAAGTAATAATCTTATCAAATATTAACAGAGAAATAAGTAAATTTAGAATCTATGACATAAACAAGATAATTAAAACATATACTTACATTTATTACTCCTGTGTCTTTTAAATGCGTCTGAAAAAGTTCTGCTATAATATCATTTTCAGCAGGATTAACTTGTTTATCCAGAAAATATTCGCTGTCAAGGCTTATGTTCAAATTATTTTCGGTATTATCGGCTTGATCCATGGCTAGAGCCGGCAACCCAGATTTAAACTGTAAAAAACTCACGATAATATGCGAAAAAAATGTATTTAAACTTCAAAAAACGCAAAATTTAACAAAATTCAACAAAGTTCTGAAACGGAGCATTTTCAAAAACAAAACAAAGTATTGTAATATTAAAACATGCCGTTTCTTTGTGTTTTTTCCATGAAATTAAAAAAATACAGTGGGGAACAAAATACACCAAATCAAAAGTTGCCATTCTACGAAATATAAGAATTTATGTAAACAAACCACTTATTACCAGCGAATGCAGCACGAGATGTAGCATGTGTTTAGTAATATTTGCTAAAACGTCAGTGACTGACGGATCCAGGTGGTTTTTCCATGTTAAGGAAACACCAATCAGAAGTCTGTATGCACTGTTAAAAATCTGCGGCATTTTTTTGCAACGCCTCCGCCGCTTGTATATAATATCTCTATGCTGACCAATGAGAATGCTTCATAATACAGTGAAGTAACCATTTTCTATACAAGAGGTGGAGTGCGTAGCAAAAAAATGCAGCAGATTTTTAACCATGGAGATAGAATAGTAAAAGGAGAACAGAGCAGATAGGCTTTTCCCATCAGAACTTAGCCCCAAAGTATAGGGCATTCCAAATTCCAACATGACGTCAGGGACATTACCGCCCAAAATCTTCTATCTGCGCAACTTCACGCACATATTATTGGCATCTTTCAAGTGAATGTATAGTTACCATTTTGGCTGCTTTATCGCATTTGATTTAAATGCCAAATGCTTTATTTAAATTAGCCTTAATCATTTGTTTTTAATAGAAAATTCAGAAATCTTTGCGCTATCCAGACTTGAATGTAAATGAAAGAAATATATTACGTAAGTGTTTTGTAATTGTTTTCTATTTAATAATCTGTCCGATTACTTCTTGTTCAATATTTCGTATAATTTTTTGTCTGTTACGTGAATAGTAATATTTCTAGTGCTAGAATCATGCCTGCTTTTCAAATACTTGTAAACTGTTTGTATATTTTTATATTAAAGCTTATTTATCATTATGATAAGTATACTAGAATATTTTATAAAAAAGACATTGTATATTTTGAAAAATATTTGTGATATACAGGGAAACCTCCAAATAAGGGACACCCATGGGACCGGAACTTTTGTCCCTTAAATAGAGGTGTCCCTTATTCGGAGTTTTTTCTTTTTTTTAAATTAATCTTTCAGATAGACATAAAATATAACATTAAATTAAAGGTGAAGTTTAAATGTACCAGAAGGATATGAATTACGTTAATCAGACACAACAAATAGATATTTAATTCATTGAAATTTTTAATCGATTACTTCATTAAAAGATTTGTAGAATTATTGATTTACATTTTTTACACAAATATTTCATGCATGTAAGATGTGCATTAACATTTAAAAGAATCTTACTTAATCAATCAAAAGTGATTCTTTTGCAGATTTCAATTTTTCATTACAAATCTTTCAAGTGTTCATTTACCATGCATATAAATTTCAATCCTTCATTATCAGCAACATTTACTAAAAAAGTATTGAACTTTACATATTTTAAAACATCTGTAAAGTTCTTTATTTCACAATTTCCATTTCTACTTCAGTTTCATAGTCATCCTTACAATTTTCAGCACTACTTTTGATGGGGATAAAAACACTAATTGTGGGTAAATAAATGCACATCAATTGAGTCATATCAACATGACTGCCTGTCTGTTTGATAAGCTCTCAAAAATCTATTTTTGTTTTCATCACTGGCTACTTCATTATCTGAAATGCAAAAACCAGCTCCTTTCATCGCATTTTCAGGTGTCCCTTATTCAGAGGTAAATACATTACTCGGCCTATATCAAGGGACTGGGACCGGAACTTTTGTCCCTTAAATAGAGGTGTCCGTTATTCGGAGTGTCCCTTATTTGGAGTTTCACTGTACATGCTTGTCGATTTTTTTTTTTTTTCTTTCAATCAATACGCAACACTACAATATTTCCTTCTAGTTCCTGCAAGATATATTCACAATCCTTCACGGAAAAAATATATTTAAAAATACTTTATTAAAGTTTTTTTACTTTTAAAACAGTCAATTTTGCAGACCTATTAATATGAAAACATATCTGCCAAATTTCCCCCCATTTTTTTTCTACTCAAATAAGTATTTTATTTGCTAAAAGTTTTATTTAAATTAAATGAAATTGAATAAGTACCAAATAAATATAACACAGTTTATGAATTTTCTGAACTTATTTAAGTTAAACAAGTAAGAAAAATTATGCCTTAAGCATAGATTACGGAACACTTTCTTACACTTCCTCTTCCTGAAATCATTAACAAAACATCATTATCTATAGAAATAAGGTGTGTTACTGTTCACAGCCAAATAGTATTCTAATACTTTTGAACAGCCGCATATTTGATTTGCCGATTGATATATATATACTACATAATGAGTAAATTTAGTCTTGCAAGAAAACACCTAACTAGTTGAAAATTTTCTTTCAACAATTAATATTAATAGATCAAAACATACTTGAATACTTTTGTTCAGCCCTGTAGTTTATCTAGCACCCTTATTATATGAAAATATTTTGTTAAAATTTAATTCATATAAAAATACTCTTTAAACTACTACCATTGTTAAGTAAATTGCTTTATGCTTATCAGATTGGAAAGCCTAAACATAGATGGGTTGCACTACAGGGGACGGTTAATTCTGGGAAAACTACATTCCCTTCGGGTGTAGTTAGTTGATTTATTTAATGGGGTTCCTATGAATATTAATACAAATGAGGACAATAGCTAACATTTCAGCTAGGGCAAGCTATCCACATGCTTTTCTTACATATTATGATGTAACATCTGTTGGTTTCCATAATATTGAGATTGACAGAGTTATGAGAGAAATGATGGATGGGAATAATAACAACAAATGAACAACACTTTCCTGCCGAATTGTATAAGGTGAACTGTCAATCGGGATCCAGTTTGTTAAAATTTTTTTCTGAATGAACAGTTCTACCAGGCTCACAAAGATGAATTTCAAGAAGTTAAATTTGATTTAAAAAAAAAAGCTATTGTTATCAATATTAATAAGTATGATTTTTTTTTTAGTAAATTTTCGAAAAAGTTTCATTTAAGGGAAAAAGTATGTATAAATTAAATATTGAAAAATTTTCTAGAAGTTTGTGAAATGTTGGGTCTAGAATTCGATATTAGGGCAAAGCATGAAAGCTTTAAAGATCTCTTTCATGTAAGTGTTGCAGTAAAATTTAGAAGTAAGTAATACATTTTCTTTAATTTTTCAAAATCTATTTATCTGTTTACTTAATTTTTTTTTTTTTTTAGAATTTAAACCGCTACACAGGAATTGTGTCGGCTGTGCCAACAATGTATTGGGATAAAAGCTACTGCAAAAGAAATTCGTCCAGATTGCACCCTTTTGGCAGAATCGGCACTCCCCTATGAGAATCATCACAGGCATAGACAAATCCCGGCATCAACTGTGACCCTGCATGATAAAGATTTCTCTTCAAGAAGATCTCCCATTAAAAAAAAGTGAGATGTGACAATGGCAACAGAAGAATATGTTTGTAATTATATGTGAATAAAGGCATAACACTTGGAGAGTTTCTAGCGCGGGTAGCGCCTGGCACACAGTGTTCGGCCGCTCACACAGGAAACTCCTCCCGGTCAATGCTTTTGTTACATATAAAAAAAATTATAAAAATCAAGAAAAAGAAAACACATATAAACAAAAACAAGTAAGTTTACTTCAGTTATATTTATTTGAGATATAAGTTTAATATATAAAAGAAAAATTAGGTAAATTAAAAAAAAACTTTTTTTTTTTTAAATGTTCGCATATAAAAGCTTTTTAGTTTATCTTAAAAAATTTCGAAGGGCATTGCTGATGGCACGTCTTTATCCTCTAATCTAGAGGACTGATTTTTCCTATGCTTAGATTCTTTAGGATGTTCAGTTTTAATTCAACATTGTGCAAATTGTCAGCAATACATAGAATTTTTGTTGGGAATTTGATCCAAGTTGCATTGTTTTGGATGTTAACTTTACATTATATTGTCTCAAAACTGGCATGTTAAAAAAAATTATTGTATAAAGTATATTATTGAGGAAAGTCCCACCTTAGAGAATTCTGAATGCCTTTACGGCTTGTGTGGATAGGTGCATTATCTTGCTGTTAATCCTTTCTTTCTTTCTTTCTTTCTTTTTTTTTTTTCATGCTAGAAGTGTTGTAACAAATGAAAGATGGTCAAAAAGAGTTTGTATATATATGTTTGAATTAAAATTTTCGGAAATATACACAAGTGACTCAACGTCACTGAACGAAAAGCAGTCTAATGCTGCAATGATTACGTCAATTAACTGTTTTGAGAAGATCTCTTTTTCTTTTTTTCAAATTGTCACAATAGTTTTGAAATTTTATTTTTATTTACATTTTAGATCATGGTCTATATTTTAATTTTTTACAAAAGAGCGCAGGTTTTTTGTTATCTCATTGTCGCGTGTCATTTGTATTGACTGTGAAATATTTTGAAATTTTATTTTTATTTATATTATGATAATGGAACTTGTTTGACGGTTCTGAAACATGTCAATGTATTTATTTTTATTATAACACCTTTCTTAAATAAAATTAAAAAATTTTATTAAAATGTTTATAAAAAAGGTGAATGTTTTATAATCTGGTGATTTAAAAAATCAATTGGATTTAATTAAATTTTTATAATATCAGGACCATTCAAGTTTCACTTATTTTCATCGGAGAAAGTAACCTGCAGCAGTTTGTTGTCCCAAGTCATCACTTGTGTGGTTGAAAATATTATTGAGATGATTTAAGAAAAAAAAAGATTTTATTAAAACATCAGTTAGGTGGTGGATCAATTGCAACATGGGGCTGCTTTTTGTTCAAAGATGTGGAGCCATTTGTATATATTTTTAGCAAAATTTAATTGAAAGACACATGTACAAACTCTTTCTGGCCATCTCTCATTTGTTGATACAATTCTGGCAGGGGAAAAAAAAAAAAAAAGGATGGCTATAACAATGAGATAATGTGCCTTTCCACAAAACATTAGTTCCACAAGAAAAATATTGAAGTCTTGCAATGGGCGCTCAGAAATCCAGTTTTAAATCCTATCAATAACTTATGGTGAGATCTAGAAGATTGAGTTTATCAAAAAGGAAGGCATTTTTTCTCATCATCAGAACCCAAGTCTATGATTAAGGATGAATAGCACAAACACAATCCCGAACAGTGCAAAAATGAATGATGTCGAGGAATGGTGGAATATTTGCAATCATTAAACTTCAGAGGTGGTTGCATTAATATATGAAATATTAGTTCCTTTGGTTACTATGTTGAATTTATTTGCTGTCCTTATTGTTTTTACACAGGCAAAAATGGTGTTTTTTTTTTTTTTTTTTTTTTTTTTTTTTACAATTACTTTATTTTTGTAATGAAATACTTAGTTTTGTTGATTTTTTTATTAGCTTTTCAACTTGATACTTTTATAAGGAAAAAAGATTTATTTGTTTTGAAATTTTTAAGAAAATCAACATTTTTTGCTGTTTTTATACGCAAAGTAGTTATTAATGGGCGTAATCAAGAATTACTGCTTTTATATTTCACATTGATTTTAATATAAATTTATTAATAGTTTAAATAATTAAAAAAACTTTTTTGAATAGAGAAAGAAACCTGTAATATGTTTGGGTCAATTTAGTATAAAAATCAGATGACTTTCATGAAGATATAAATTAATGTTTTTGAAATGGGTTCAATTATATCATCCTCAAAATCATGCTCTTCCAGCTGTATCAAGATTTAAGATAATATGGATATACAATCATTTCCTGGTCCATTTGGATCCAAGAAACTCAAATAAAATGTCAAAAATGGGTGTTACTAATTGAAAATTCAAAGTTGATATAATTTTTTTAATGTAGATGACTTCGAAAGCATAATTTATACACAATAATAATTAATAAACATTATGCTCAGTCTGATTCCTAGAGTTTATGATTATTTTTGGCATAATTAGTTCGGAATAACCCCTTTCATTCCACTTATCACCATTGATGCTCTAGAAATTGGTAACTGAAAACTAAGAATTTTTTTTTTTTTTTTTTTTTTTTTGCTACGCGCGAAATAGAGTTTCTGCAATGCTGCAAAAAGTTCAACCTTCGTTAAAAATTAAATATTTTTTTAACGTAATAAGATTTGTTTATCAATCAGTTAAATATGAGATAAATTTAATTTCTGTTACAATCTGACAGTTATTACTTTTGCGAGTCAGATATTTTGTAGCAAGAGGCATTTTATTCTAGCCTTAAATCATGACTTTATCTATATACAAAATGCTAAATTTATGTTTCACTATTACAAAATTTGGTACAGTGAAATTTATGCTGTGGTAGTGTATTAACGCCACTGCAGCATAAATTTTACTGATGTGCCAATAAAGCAGGGTTCGCCGAAGTGGGCCCAGCCCGAAAAAACCCGGGCGGGCCCACTTGAAAAAACCTATCAAAAAACCCATTTATGGGTTTTTTCAAATTTTCTCGTGTTTTCACAACTGTATCATTATTTAATCTAAGATATGAGAATAAAAAGATAAATGCCAGTTTAAATATGTTTCAAACTAACCGTATTTAAAAGAATTTCTAAGTATTGATAAAATGACCATAAAAAAAATTTGTTTGTAAATAACGAAGATTTTTTTGGCTATATATTTTAAAATGCATCCAAGTGCTTTAAATCTTAATGTATACCTAAAGATGGCAGTTGAAATGTGATCCCCATCCTGATTGCTTGTATTGTTATAGCTTTTAAGATTAATCGCAACATTTATTATTCTTCTTCAATGTTCAATGAAAGTTTATACAATAATTTTCAACACAAAAATCTTGACAGATTTCCAGGGTTCCTAGTATCATGGAAAGTCAGGAAAATCTCAAAATATACAGGAAAAGTCAGGGAATTTACAAATATTTTCTAAAAAAATCATGGAAAACATTTGAGTGAAAAAATGAAAAATGACACAAAATTCATCAAACAGTTGGGGCCAAAAAAAAAAAAAAAAAAAAAAAGATTGAAGTATGATTGCAGAAAGAAAATTGCTAATTTTGGCAAAAGATTGTGAAAATAAGTATCAAATTTCGCTGTATGTTTATTTGGTCAGAGAATTTTTCGAGATTTGATCTGGGAAAGTCAGGGAATTTTTTGAGATTTGGCCGTGGAAAATCAAGGAATTTGCTAGTCATGTTTTTCTGGGAATCTTGTTATAACAAAAAAAAAAGAAAAAAAAAAAGAGTGAAAAAGTTTGAGTATAGTACTTAAATGATAATTTCATTATTAAAATTATTACTAATAATTAATTTTTGGAAAAGCAAATTATAATGTTTATTATTATCATTGATTTATAAACTTTTTGTAATCAATTAGTTATTTTAATTTGTATTTAGTAGTATAAGTACCTTGTTTTCAAACATTCTGAACCATATTTCTTTAACTTAAAAAAACCCTAATAAAATATAATCTAAAATGTATCCAGATACTTTAAATGATTGCTTACAGATGGCATACAAAACTAAACTAGTTAAAGTGTATTGCCATTTACGATCTAACTTTATAGATATGACTGACATTGACTTTAAAATAATCCAATTTAATACTATTGCAATATAAATGTTGCTTCAATTGTGTGACTTCTACTTTTTTCTTCATAAAAATATTTACATAAATGTTGCTGCTTTAAACTATTGAAATAAATGAAAGAAATTGCATAAATTAGTCTGTTTAACTTAAGATTTATATAAAGAAATTCAGTTGCACTTGGTTTAATATATCATTCTTCCAGTAATCTAGTTCTATGAGATACAAAATAATCTTTTTAAATATATTTATATTTTCTTTTTATATATTTATTTTTATTGTTAATCTATACTTAATGCAAAATTATACCTTTGTTTCACTGATAAATGAAAAATTTAGGTACTGTGCATCATGTAAAAATTAGAAATTTGAAGAGTTCTCTAAAAATTTTTAATAAAACCCGTAAAAACCCGGGTTTTTTCAAAAAAGCCCAAAAAAACCCGAGTTTTAGACTACTGGGCCCAGTGGGTTGGGCTTTTTCAAACCCTGCAATAAAGAGCAATCTCATTGTTTGCACGCGCATACAGTTATCGTTTGGATTTCTTGTTGCCTTGTTGTTTGCTGATTTTTGATGCCTGTTTTGCACAAAAACAGATCAAGATGCAATTTTATTTTTTTCAGGAGCGATGATACAGGAGTTAAACTCTATATCGGGCCATTTTCCACTGAAATCCGACTAACTGCTTTGTTTTTAAATAATGTGTTTTGAATTTTGAAAGTGTTTTATTTTATGATTTGTCGCAAAAATTTTAGGCATAGATTGGGGATACTTAAAAACCATCAAATCTGTAGCTGCAGTGGCGTTAATACGTAAGTATCCAAAATTTATACAAAAAAGAAATGGTCTAATAAAGATTAACTTTATTACACTAAAATAATTTACAGAACACTCTTCCCATGATTTGCAAAATTCTTTTGATAATTCAGGGGCGATTGTGTTCAGGTTATATACAGTGGAGCATCGTTTATACGACGCCGAAGGGACTAACGAAAAACGTCGTATAAACGATAACGACGTATAAACGATTTTCACTTCCAAAACTAGAATTAATTTTGTTTTCACTTAATTTTAATGTTTAACGTGATGATTTGCATGAGTTTGTAAATTAAACAAACCAAAATGAAGAAATAACAAAAAAAAGGGGGGGGGGATTAGTATGCTATTTAAATATACGTACCTTTAATTATGTTTCCTCATAATTAAAGGTTCCTCATTTGCAGTACTTCATTTCCTTTCCATTTAAAGTCAAAGATCAAAAACCCCGCGTGGCCAACTAAAAGTCGCCAATACTGATAACAGTTAGAAGGATAGTCTATTTGCAACTTAAAATAGGTCGGGAAAGCTAACTATTCCCGAAAAAAGAATGACCCCTCACAGTGTAATCTGTTACATGTAAGCTGATTTTTTAGACTAATTGAACACCAGCCCACATTTTTATAATGTGGAGTGCATTTAAACACGCTCTTTGGTGTCATTCATAGCTGCCAACTTCCGCTTGTTCGTAAAATATACAAGAAAAATAAACAAAAATAAACCTATACAAAATCGAAAAATCGACGTATAAACGATTTTGAGCGTCGTATAAAAGATATATTTTTACATTAAAATGAATAGGAATGAATCGGGACCGCATTAAAACGTCGTATAAATGTAAACGTCGTATAAGTGATCGTCGTATAAACGATGCTTTACTGTACCTCAATTCAGGTATTTTGTAAATTTACTGTACCAAAATTCCAGTTTTTATGATAGTTCAATTCTTAAAATAAAATATCAATTTCATAAGATTGCTAAACATAATTAAAGTTTATATATTATGTAATTTGGCCTTCCTGTTATAAATATGTTGTCTTTCCCCCTTGTTCCCATACAGAAACATTTTCTCGCTAAAATTTCAGGTAATTTTTCATGAGCCCACGATCCCCCTGATAATTAGAGTTCAAAGGGAAATATTTAAATTTCGATAATCAAGAGAAATGTCTCACGGATTTTATTCCTCGAAGTTGCAGGATTTTGTGTCCAGCGTGCTTAATTATTATTATATAAAAAAACCTATTACAATTTCTCAATATAATCATCATTTTTTTTAAATAATAGATCTTTCCATGATTAAATTTAACATTTTTAAATTTGAAATACATACTAGAATATCCTTATAGTTATTTAACCACGGAAAGTTTGTCATTAAATAGAGTGAATATTACTAATCAAAAATTATGTTGTAGATTTTGTGAATTTAAAAAAAAATCACTCGCTGTTTCATTCCAAAGCTTGCAGAGTCCAAAAGTGTCAACAGGTTTAGATTCCTCATAAACAAAGATCATGTTTTCAAATCAACAACAAAATGTTTTTTACCATCTGATATTTTTGTCTTTTTTTTCTCAAATTATTTTCATAAAACATGGTTTTAATTATAGGTGCATTCAGGTCTGACTTTAAAGGGGGGGGGGGGAAAGAAACAAGGTATTAAGACCTAAAGTATTGATAATTTGCAAATTATTCGGTGAAAATCTAACCCAGGGCGCCATGGCTATTAAAATTTTTCTTGAATGCATGTTTTCTCTCTCAATCATATGCAGAGATGATTACTTTGGTTTCCTATTCTAAAATTGTTTCGATCTATCTTTAATTTTTTTGTTGTGAAAAAAAAAAAAAAAAAAAAAACCTTCTTGTGCTGCTTGTCTGTTGAGTGAGAATTATTCCCTTAATGAATTCTCAAAAATTAGTGCACTAGTCAGAATACATGTGTTCAATAAGAGAAAGAATATTTGAGCAGCTTAAGAATTTAGGCGTGCAAAGTTTTCTTGAGACAATAGTGCACCGGCCAGCAGGCCAGTCTGAGCCTGCCCGTGACCTCCCTTTAGGATCTGCCGTTACACTTACATTATACAGTAGACTCCCTCAAATCCGCACATATTTTACGGATGTAAACAATGAAACATTCAGTTCAGATGTAGGTGCAAAATTTGACTTTTTTAGTTTTATATCAATTCCATATATTTTTTTATTTGTAGTTTTTGTTAAGGTTATTGAATTCATGTTTTTTCATGAAGAAAGAATAATTTATTTCTGAAAAAATCAAGATATTGCTGATATCAATGGTAATCACAATCTTACCAAATATATTTATGTATTAATCAAGCTTTTTTAGTTATTAAGTCTGGCTAAACCTGAAATAAAGCTTCATTATTTTATGATCTTGATGTGAATTAGCAATGTATCTTTATGAAACAAGTTTCATTGAATAATTTAGGAAAAACACATTTCATCTCTATAATGAATATTTAATTGTACATTATTACTAATTTGACCTTTGCTTTTAGTATTTTTATCATTTTAAAAACTATCTAATTTTTTATTATTTTAGTTTATAACTTATTTTAATATTTTACATATTGTAAGCATCCATTATACTTTTGATTTCATTATTAATTACATTCAAATTTCCTTTTAAAAAATGTAAACAAAGCAATGACCAGAAATCTGCAAAAGCTCTGGTCCCAAGCTGTGCGGATTTAAAAGAGTCTACTGTATCCTTTTTTTGTACATTCACAATCATTTTACTTTTCTTTTTTTTTTTTTTATAGTATTTAGAAAAGTTTGTTTATTTTCTAATACAAAATTTTATGCCAAATAAATAAATACATTTTTTAATTATAGCTAATAAAGTTTTTGTTTTTGCAGTTATGGTAATGATAATAATAATAATCTTGGTGATGATAATAATATTTAATTAAATTCAGACTCAAACGGAGAGTAGTAGAGTGGTTAAACATTACCAGGGCCTGACTCGTCTAGCAGTCTTGGCTTCAGTTATAAAAACAAGCACAAATATTTGAAAATTCATTTTTATCAAGAAAGTTTTGGTATTGTGCCTCTGTTTTTATGACATGACTAATTTCAGACATGCAAACAGGAATTAATCAAATAGAAGGTTGAATAAAGTCACAAGAAGGTTTAGCATTTTTTTTTCTTTCTTTCATATCTTAAGGGGCTACTTCAGTCAAATGAAAAGACCCATTCACTAATGCTAATCCTATGGAAGAAATTTATACAGATATCTCGGTTGCATTTCAATATTTTTAAATGATTTTTTGGCTTTGGATATCTGAGATCGATCTGTATGCATGACGTTAGTTCCTTTTTTTTTTGTTCACAGTTATTTTTTACACGGACGCTTTCATTTTTGGAACCGGTTTGGAAAGCGAAAGCAACCCCGTAAAAAATATCTGCAACCAAAATCGAAAAACTAAAAAACGACCTCCATTCAGATCAATCTGAGTTATCCAATGCAAAAAGAATCATCTAAAAATATTGAAATGCAACCGAGATATTTTTATAAATTTCTCCCATAGCATTAGAATTAGCGAACGGGTCTTTTCATTTGAGTGAAGTAGCCTCTTAAACATTTTCATTTAGAGTTAATCCATGATTTCAATTAAAATTGAATTATATTTTCAATATTTTAAATTTTATTTAAAATCTTTTTAAATAGAGGTTAAAATCTTTTTAATTAGAAATAAAAGAAGGTTACAAATGCATCTTACATTATAAATGTATACATAATTGTATACAAATAATACTTTATAGTTTTTTTTTGAATGGTAATGTCCAGCAAATTTATTATCTGTAATAAAGCCTGTTCATAACGGAATCCTGCTATAAACAAAAAAAAACAACAAACATATGTATCATATGTATATACAGTAGACTTCCTCATATCCACAACTCTCTAAAATCCGCACATATTTTATGGATGTAAACAATGAAACTTTCAATTTGGATATTGGGAATTTGATTTTTTTTTTAGTTATGTATCAATTCCATAGGTTTTTTATTTTGTAATTTTTGTTAATATGACTGAGTTCATGTTTTTTCATGAAGGAAGAATAAATTTATTACAGAAAAAGTTCAAAATAGTGCTGATATTACTGGTAATCACAATCTTCTTACTAAATATATTTATGCATTAATGAAGATTTTTTTTGTTATTAAGCCTGGCTAAACTTGGAAAAAAAAACTTATTTTATGATTTTGATGTGAATGAGTAATGTAACTTTATGAGGCAAGTTTTGTTGAATAATTTTGGAAAAATACATTTAATCTTTAATAATGAATATTTAATCATACTCTATTGATTATTACCTTGACCTTTCCTATTAAAACTTTAATCAATTTATAAATTATCTAAATTTTTACTATTTTAGTTTATTACTTATTTTAATATTTTATTACATTGTAAGCATTCTTTATAGTTCCAATTGCACTATTAATTGCATTCAAATTACTGTTTAAAAAATGTAAACAAAGCGATGATCAGAAATCTGCAAAATTCTAAAATCCACACAATCTCTGGTCCCAAGCTGTGCGGATTTGAGGGAGTCTACTGTATATTATTAACACCTTGGGGATGAGCGACTGATATATGTGGCATTTAAAATTCTCAGAATCCTTCATTATTCCCACCAGTTATTTTTTAAGTTTACCTTATTTAATTGGAGTATTATCACTATTTAAGTACAGAAAATTTTTGTATTGAAATATCAGTGATTAAAGATTTAAAATTAAACATTGTGAAGGAGCTAACTGTATTATTAAAAGAAAATCATTGCTGCAAGAATAATAAGACTTGGTAAAAAACTATGGAAAGTAGGGTTCATTATAGCTGTATGTACTAGAAAAGTAAGAATGAATATATCATAAAAATTCAAAGTGATATGAAGCTAAAATAATATCAAATATTGCTATTCTGTATAACTCTTTCATTTTTTTTTTTTTTTAATCCTTATCTATGTATAAGGAATTTAACTCGGTACTGAGGATAAAAGGTACTGCATACTTAAACTTCATTTCACATTTCATAAAACTAAATTTAGCTTAATAATAACCTTTCGTTTAAGTACTTTTATGTTAACTGAGAGCAAATTGTTTCAATACTATTTTTTACCTCGCTAATGCAGTTTTTATTTTTTGTGATTTAGATAAAAATAATGCTTTAATATTGAAATAAAATTAGTGATTGACTGAATCAGGAATTTCGCCGATTACCGAAAATTAGGTCAAAGTGTGCACCGAATATTCGGTATTCGGCAACCGAATACTTAAAATTTTTTAATAAATATTTTTGCATGTATTAACTTTTTTAATAATGATAGAAAGTATTCTTAGGCTTCTCCGACCTTTCGAAGAAATAACAAAAATTATAAGTAACAAAAAAATCTTTAATTTCAGAAGTAATACCTATTATTTCTACATTGAAACGTTACTTGGAAAAGTGATAATGTAGAATTTTTTGAAGTGGGAACCATGAAAGAACCAAAAAGACTCGCAGAACGTTTTTCAGAAATTTATGATGATGAGTTTTATTTTCTAGCCTCTATTTTGGATCCCAGATTCAAAACAGCTTTTTTTAAAGATGGAGCAACTGCTAATAAATTAAAAAATGTATTTAAAAATAAAGTTCAATAAATAATAAATATATCCTCTCAAACTGAAATTACTGAGCCAAATTAATCACAAAATTTCAATAAAAATGATGCCCTGTCATAAACTGTGCATTCATCATTTTGGGAGTGCTTTGTTGAAATTGCTACACGTGAAAAAACAGAAAGTGAAAATCCTTCTACTGAAAATGATATCATCACATTAGACATTAAAGCTTCAGATGAATTGGCTGCATACATAGTAATACCACTTATATCAAGGGAAGACAACCCGTTACTTTGGTTGAAGAAAAAAAAAAAAAAAAAAACATAATAAGTATCCAACGTTATCCAAGTTAGTTAAGAAATACTTATCTGCGCCTACCAGTAGTGTTTACAGTGAACATTTATTTCCCAAAGTAAAATGGATTTATGAACAAAAAAGAAACATTACAACCAGATAATGCCGTACAGCTTTTTTTTTGCCTCATATTTTGTCCATATTAAATTTCAATTACAAATAATTATAATGTATCATTTTATAAATTATCACTTATGTAACTGAGGCATACTATTGAAATAAATAACATTAAATGGGCATTAGCCATCATGTACTTTTAGAGTAATACTTAACCTATTATTTTTCATAAATTATTCTAAAAATTCAGCCGAATATTTATAAGTATTCGGCCGAAACCGAATATTCGGTTTACATGCTGAATCACCGAATACCAAATCAACTATTCGGTATTCGGTCAATCCCTAAATAAAATGCCTTGGTTTGCCTTATTATTTTCTGTTTTTCTTCCTCTTTATTTTAATGAAATAATAAAAGATTTATATTTTAAATGAAATGAATGCAATATAAAAAATTGCTAGATTATGGCAAGAACATTGTTTGTCAATATATAAACTGTGGCTAACTAATAAAAAATATAGTTTTTCACAAGGAACTATTCTAATATTAATAAAATACAGTAAAGTATGGTAAGAAGGAACTCCTAAGGATTTTTTAAAAGGTGTGCTTTATTAATTTTAGTATGTATAATGTTATGGTTATGATATTCTTTTTATTGGGACTGTAATATTCCTTCTTGATCATCAATGCAGGATTTTTTGAGACAGCAATATCATTACATCAGAAATTTCATAGCTTTGGTCAAAGAAATATTATATAATTATATTTGCTGAGTGAAATCTGTCAACATTTTTTAGTGTTTAAACTGTACCATCAAATTTATTTTAAGAAACATATCTACAGCACAGATTCAATTTGTTCAGGCTAATAGGCAGTTCTTAAAAGAATGCTGAATTCTTCAGAATAGTGATAAATGCTATAGAGGGAATTCTAAAATGCTGGCATTTTATTAACTTATGAATATTAAAGTACGAATATGTCGAATTTCTCAATATCATTGGTCTTACTCTAGCATTTTGTTTACTTTCTAATTTAATAAATTCTAATTCAGAAATATAAAGAAGTAACAGAAATTTTAAATATAATATTGAGGAAAAAAAAATTCATTAGAAAAGCAGAAATTAAAAAGGAAGTAAAATTCACAAATAAGTTGTGATAATATCTACAATGAATCCTTCATGCTTTTGTTAAAAAAAAAAAATAATAATAATAATAAAGCGTTCTGGTTCGGCATTACAGCCTAATATATTACAATACAATTTTATCTTTTAAAAAAGGAGCGTTTTAGTTCGAATTACAGCCTAGTATATTAAAATACGATTTTATATAAATAATATTTATATATAAATAGATGAATATACAATAAGCGTTAAAAGTGAAGCATTAAATAAATATGCAATTTTCCGTTCGCAATATGTCAATCAATCGTTATATTTTTTGTAATTATAAATTTTCTTTACTCCAAAGTAAATAAGTTGAGTAATAAAACATTTTTTTTTATTACAGCTGCTTATGAAACTTTTTTATCTACTATACATTTTTTAAATATTGATAATCATAATTTTTCACGTTGATTTAATTATTATTCTGAAATACATTATAGTATGTGATGTTTCATGTAACTTGTGATAATAATTTGTTGTTTACATCTATAATATGTCAACAAAAATATACGAGGTTGCCAGAAAATCGCCAAAAAAAACGCCAAATCTCCCGCTTCATTGGGGGTGATGACGTCAGTTTTGTAGAGAAACATGAAAATCACGTGACCGCTGCCATTTGATGAACTGCCCTATTGCCCGGTGCAATATGGCTTGGCGCTCTCGGAAAGACTATAGGGACAAAAGTGAAAGCACCGTCTTTGTTCTCCTTCTATTATTTCTATCTTCATGTTTTTAACAGTGTGCAAACCGAATCATGCGGAATCGGAATATTGTACTGAATTCAGTGATTCCGGATGTTGATTACGGCGGAATTCATGCAGAGGTAGCTGAAATCATAGAAATATTAAGAAATAGAAGGATAACAAGCGTACATTGCATTGGATCTTCGTTGCTAGTTGGTTGCCACCGAATTTCCTCTGCGTTAGCCAAATCCCATATCCTTTGCGTGCATGAGCGGCATATTCACAGTATCCGCAAAGAAACTCTTCGAGAGGGTTGAATTTTGATAGGGATTGGCCGACGCGTTTTCACGTAACTTGGCGATAATTATACTTGGCGAGCGATAGATGCTTCCGTCGAGGAGTTTGATTTCCTTCCGAACCGAGTACAAAGTAACTTTTCTCTTGCAGCATTGCATTGGATGGAACATGTCTTACTGAAAGCTGTACTCTTTAAAAGTTTTTAAACACATGTTTTTACTTTGTACTCGTAACAATAAAGAAACAATTTGCGGAGATAAAATATATCAATTAGTGTTACCAGAGAGTTATCGGAATAAAGTATTACGATTAGCACACGATTCAATATTTGGAAATCATTTGGGAATGCGCAAAACGAAGGAAAGAATTAAATTAACATTTTATTGACCAAATATTTCTAGAGATGTAGAAAATTATTGCAGAACTTGTAAGGAATGTCAATTAAAAAGCCCTGTGAAACAAACGGATAGAATTCCCATAACACCTGTTGTTCGTCCACCATACCCATTTCATACTGTAAATATCGATGTGATAGGTGAAATTGTGCCACCCTCAGGTCGGAAACATAAATATTGTCTTACGTTAATTGATCAACATTCAAAATGGCCAGAAGTAGTAGCTTTGAGAAATCTTTCGACGAAAACAGCATGTGATGCATTATTAGATATTTTTATGCGTACAGAAATTCCTGAAATTATATGTTCGGACCAAGCCACTAATTTTAGATCCGAATTAACTAAAGAATTTGAGAACCGGTTAGGGACATCTCCCCGCTTCTCAACTCCCTCGTATCCCGCCTCAAATGGGGCGATTGAAAAATTTAATAGGGTGTTTAAGCAAATGTTTCATCATGTAATTCATACTGATCCTGTTAATTGGGATAAACATATTCCTTTTTTACTTTTTGCTTATCGGGAAGTGCCAAATTGCACAACCGGGGTCTCACCGTTTAAACTCATGTATGGCCGGGAAGCTAGAGGTCCTTTAGCAGTGTTAAAATCTTCGTGGTCGGGTGAAATACCTCTACCACTAAATCTTACTAAATCCACGATAGACTATCTACAAGAGTTAAAGGTAAATTTAGAAAGAGCCGCTGATCTAGCATCTTTAACTGCGTCAGAAAAACAAGAGAACTATGCCCGATACTTTAATCGTAGCACTAGAATGAAAGAGTTCCAAATAGGTGATTTAGTTTATTTGCTCATACCAGATTCTACCAATAAATTATACGTTCGATGGACGGGACCAGGTGAAGTAATTGAAAATAAACCCCCACTCGTATAAAGTAAAATTACCGGACGGTAGTTTAGGACACATTCATGCGATTAAAATTCGGAAGTTTCAAACAAGAGTACAAACGGTTGGGGTAATTTTTGAAGACGATGTGGACTTTGGTGAAATTCACCCAACACCAAATAAAGTTAGTACCTTAAATGGAATTAGCGCTGAAGTAGATCTTAATCATTTAGAGGCTGATAAAAGATTAAAATTAAGGAAACTTTTAGAAAAACATGCACCATTATTTTCTGGTAAAATTCAAGTTGCAAATGTCGGAGCGCATAAAATTCGTTTATTACCGGGTACGGAGAGGAAAAAACCGTATATTTATAAAATTCCGGAATCGTTAAAAAATGAAGTCGATAAACAAATAGAAGAATTAGAACAATTAGGGCTTATAGAGAAAAGTGAGGCTGAAATAGCTTATCCTGTTGTATGTGTTGCAAAAAAGGATGGTAGCATGCGATTATGTATAGATTTTCGTCTATTGAATGCTGTGACGATACCTTTTGATTACCCAATGGAAAATGCAATTGAATTAATCAATGAAATTGGAAGTGCCAATATAATTACCTGTTTAGATTTATTAAAAGGATATTGGGAAATCCCTCTAGAAGAACAGAGTCGTGATCTCACTTCTTTTAAAACTCATCATGCTCAATTCCGTTGGAAGGTAATGCCTTTTGGAATGCGCAACGCCGCTGCTACGTTCCAAAAATCAATCAACGATGCTCTGGGTGCACACCGTAATTATTGCAAAGCATATCTGGATAATACTGCTGTTTTTTCAAGTGACTGGGATACTCATAACAAGCATTTAGACGCTGTTCTATCTAAATTAACTGAATTGAAGTTCACCGTAAATGTTAAAAAATGCTCTTTTGCCCAAACGGAAATTAAATATCTAGGGCATGTCATAGGAGGTGGTAGACATCAACCGGACCCGGAAAAGTTACGTGCCATCGAAGCGATAGAATCGCCTAAAACCAAAACATCTATTAAAAGTGCTCTTGGTTCGTTTAATTATTATTGCGATTACATAAAAAATTACGCAGAAATCGCCAAGTCTTTAACTGACTTAACAAAAAAGAAAGTGCCAAAGATCATTCCATGGTCTGATGTCGAAGAAAAAGCTTTCCAAACTTTGAAAACGTTATTGTGTAAAGCTCCTAAACTTTATACACCAGATCCAAAAAGGCCGTACACTATTCAGTATGATGCCAGTTCTTATGGTGTAGGTGCCTGTTTGTCGCAACGGGATGAGAAAGGAAATTTGCATCCGATCAGTTTTGCCAGCCAAAAGTTTACAGCAACACATCAAAACTGGTCAACTATTGAGTGTGAAGCTTACGCAGTGGTATGGTCAATCAAGAAATTTGAAATTTATGTGTTTGGTGCCGCAATTGAGTTAATAACTGACCATAACCCTTTAATATATTTACAGAAAACAGCACCTCAGTCTGCAAAATTACAAAGATGGGCATTATCTTTACAAAGATACAATATAACTATTTCCCATTGTCCTGGTGCACAGTTAAAAAATGCTGATGGTTTATCCAGACTAGTTAATTTTACTAAGACTATTTAGTTGGTGGATTACTTTACGTTAAATTTTGTATCCAGAATTATACCAAGGCATCTTTTCGTCTGTTGTAAAACATTTTTGTATTTTATTTAGTATTTTTATGTTTTACATTTCAATGCTTTAAATATTGCTATTACTATTATAACAAGGCTTCTATCCATCTGTTGTGAATTATTTTATTATATATATGTTTATTAATATAATTATTATAACAAGGCTTCTATACATCTGTTTTGAACTTTTTATTATATATATTTCTTATGCTGTATTGTAGTATGGTTGCCATATGTCAGATTTTGCTTTGCTCTGCGTAGCACAATCTTATCGGGGGGGGGGGGGGTGTCATGCAACCATTCTCCTCCCAACCTCTTTTATTGAAAGAATTAAATAAAAAACGAAGTGAAGAGACCAGCGCACTCACCTAGAATTGAAGAGAGGTGAAGTGAGGAGCGCGGGTAAGTGTGTTGGAGTGTTTAGATGTTGGTAGGGTGTGTGGAACACCCGAGTGAAGTTTTCCTTTGGTATTTGGTATAATTTGGAATGATTTGGTAATAATTAATTCTGTACATATTCATCTCCTGTATATAGCTTCATTTCCTGTATATAATTCAGCATATTAAAAAATAGTTATAATCCAACATCTGTAGTTCTGCTAACGGTCACCCAGACATCACAGGATGAATATTAACAATTTGTTAAGCATATATTTTTGGACTTGAAGTGGTATATTTATTCAGTTTACACATTAATTTCTTCTCTTTTGCAGAGAATGAAGAGTACAGAAAGATCACAATATCATCGAAAAAAGATAACCTTTTAAATATGAATAACCCTTTAAAATATGAAGCATATCTACAGCAAGAGAAGGAAAGAGACAAAGCAAGGAGGGAAAAGAAGAGACTATTTAAAAAAATCATGGTAAAGGATGGCAATCCTTTTGCATTTCATCTCATGGTAAAGGAGTTGTCGCCGGGGGTTGGTGCAGTTGCCAAGAAAATAGTAATGCTAGCAACGCTGTGCTACTATAAATTCAGCTTCAGATTTTGCCATGTGTGTAGAAAAAGTCCTAAAAAACATAAAAAGAACTTTGCTGAATGTGAAATTTCAAGATATTGTGAAAATGCTTCATGCATGCTGGCACCAAGTACAATCAGAGCTCAACATTCAATCGATACATCATGTTGTTTCTATTGACGTAGGAACAATTAATGTAGCAATAACTTCAGAAAGTGATCACAAGAGAATTTGTTACCATATTTTTTCAAAAATATAATATCCAACGATAAGAGTGCAGTTGGAGATTTTGTAGAAGTTGTTTTATTCTCCACATTTTAAAAAGTGAAAACTTTGATGGACAAATAAGACAAATGATTGGGGATGATATAGAATAAGAGTATCTGGAAAAAAAAATTAAGAAAATGTGCATATTTGGCTCTGTCAGTCAGATGTATTCATACTTTGACAAGGATATAATATCCAACGATGAATGTGCAGTTAGCAGGCATGAAAGAGTTCCTCCTAAAGGAGGAATTCCATTTTTTAAAGCAATTTTGGACTTTTTCTGGATTGATGCAAAAGTGCGAAGAAAATTTTGAAGTATAATTGGGGGGGGGAGGGGGAGGGGTCCTGGAAAATTTAGTAATCTGACATTTTGTCTATTCAAACCCTTGGAGGTTCTTCTTGAATTGTTGTGCAAAAGAGACATAAAATGAAAGGTGAGCTTATATCATATAAACATCTGAAAGTAATGTAAAGGAAGTTATTCAAAATGCCTTTTGAGAATGAAATATTTCTTTAGACTTTAAAAATTCAAAGTGAAAGTTTCTATTTGGAATGGAATATTTCATACTATTTATACAATACTCTTGGATAATTTCTGTGATACATTTTTCAAGATTTATTTCTGACAGTTAAACCAGTCAGGATAATATTTGCTTTAGAAAATCAATGACTGTACTTCACATAAGTTGATCAGTTATATTTGGATTTACACCTTTAACATTGTTAATACTTTCAAAATTAAAAGTAATCATTCATGTAGATTTTAGATTTAATTTTATTGTGTAGGCATCGGCTAAAGTGACACTTAAATTATAAGAATTTGGCGCTACTGTATAGATGAAATATGAAATGGATTTTCCTCCTTTTTTCTCATTTCCCACTTTCATGCCTGAGTTGAAGATTTTGTAAAAGTTGTTTTATTCTCGACATTAAAAGAGTGAAAACTTTGATGGATAAATAAGACAAATGGATGGTGACGATATAGAATTAGAATGTTTGAAAAAAATTCAAGAAAACGTGTATATTTGGTCCAGTCAGTCAGATGTATCCTAGGAAAAAAAAAGAGCATTTTTTTAAAAAATGCTACCATCACCAGAAATTATAAATTCAAGATTGGAAATGAAATTTGTTTGATATTTTCCGGTCTAGATATTATAATTGTAATATTGATTAATTCTTTAATAAAAAAAATCTGCGTTGAAAATATTTGTGTGTGTCATTATTTTATTGGCTATACAAGTCACACCCGCAACAAAAATTTTAAATAATATCTACAAAAGCAAGAATCGAGTAACTTAATTTTTTCATAAAATAATTATTTAAGTATTACTGTCTAATATTTAAAAAAATCAATTCACTCAGTTGTCATAATTCACAGAGTTTTGCGTTTTTGTACTGAAAGGTGAAAATGCATGTCCTTTTTATGTCACACCCGCAACAGGTGGAAATTATTATTATTTTTTAAATAAATGATACATCGGGCAATTTTCAGATTTGGATAAATGTATGTGTAAGTGGTCTACATTGAAATTCATACAAATTGAAACCAATGCTCAAAAATATTTTTGCTGGTGACTAATTTAAGTTGTGTAAATGTCACACCCGCAACTTTGGATTGGGCGAAATGTATGTGCTATCGAAAGCAATCATCATAGTATGATTCTCGTCATCCGGAATAAACAGTCTTCCTGCTGATGGCCAAGGGCGGATCTGGAGAGTCCTCAAGAGGGGGGGGGGGACGATTTTAGAAATTTGGAGACTCGACTTTAATGCGTGGGTCGGGGCTAATTTTTTTACTGCGGGTCATGTTGCTTTTATTTTTTGCTGCGAGTCGGGTCTGGGTCCGGTTGACTTCTAGTTTTTGCTGTGGGTCGTGTCTGGGTCTGGTTGACTTCTAGTTTTTGCTGTGGGTCGGGTTTAGGTACGTTGACTTCTTTTCTTTTGCTGCTGGTCGGGTTAGCTAATGTTTATGTTGTGGACCACATTAGCAGGATTAGCAGGTGTTTTTATTCAGAAAATATGGCGTAATCAATTTTTGGACAAGCAGTTTAAGAAAATACTGTGAAAATTATCGTTTTGAATAGAATTTCTGGAAGCGACAGCATGAGAAGGTAGAAAAATCCGCAATCATTTGACATGCGAAGAGAAAACTGCGCTCGGGGCAAAGCAAAATGTGCCCCCTCCCCTCCGACCCAACTTTTTCTTGTAACAGGCCAAAAATTACGCTGGTAGCATAAATTTGGCGCCCTCTAAATTTCCACGCCCGGGCCGGCCGCATCCTTCGCCCCCCCCCCCTTTCGCACGGCACTGCATATTGTCTGTCCTACACATCTTGAGAACAATTAAGTTTAGTTCCAGCCCGGCTCGTCTATATGTAGAAAAACAATGCAAGCCTGATCTCGGGCCGGTACGAGCCTGCTAAAAAAAAAAAAAAAAAAAAAAAAAAAAAAAAAAAAAAAAAAAAAAATTCCAAAAGTAATTATAATTTTAAAGCTATTTATTATATTAAAAAAAGGCTGTTAAACGAAAAATTAAATTTAATATTATCAAAAGAACAGTTTGATGTAAAATAAAAATATACTTTACGCATAAAAGGATTCTCATATGTTGTCTCTGTTTTAGTAAAAAAAATATTATGAACAATGGACATGTTAATGAAGTGTGTTTCATGAATAAATGCATGGAACCTGTAGAAAATACTGTCTATATCTGTCAAATCGAACAACATTTTTAAATTTTCTGTAAAAAATGCACATTTTTAACTATAACCATTTCATTCTTCATAACAAGCCTTCGTTATAGCATGGCCCAAAAAATAACCTCAAATTAAAAATTTTAAAGTTCAGCACTTTTTTAGGAACAGAGGAAACACTACTCGATCGCAAGAATATGGTAAATACATTTACTTACCGCTACGGCATCAGCACAGATCCGAAAAGAAATGATAATTACTACAGTTATTTCCATATGAAAAGCGACTTGTATACGTTGCATACACTAGAAATTTAAATTATTTGGTAACCGCAAAATAAAATCAAAAGAAAATATTCTTTTCGCGTTACATGTCTAAATAATAATAATAATAAAAGATTCAATTGCAAAATAATCTCTGCCACAAACAAAAGTCGAACTAAATACAAATTCACTATTCCCGCCTTTTTTCGTAGGCGCCAGATCGGCGGTCGTCGGCAATGCTTGGACATAAATCTACAGATGTAGATATGACTAATTGTTTTTTTTTTTTTTTTTTTTTTTTTAATAGTATTTAGTTTTTTTAGTATTTTTCAAATACTAAAAAAAAAAAAAAAAAAAAAAAGTGCCTCTTTTTCATTTGTATCAAAATAGCAAGACATTGATTTGAATAGGAATAAGTACTAATTTTTAAGAGGAAAAAAAGTTTTTTACATTTTTCTATTCATCGATAAATAAAATTTTTAGATTTCAGAAAAAATGACTCCGAATCAGTAGACCAGCATAAAAACAGAGCAAGATCTCGTAACGGACACGGGCTAAGTCTGAACCTGTGTCATCTCTAATGCAGACATCTAAGAAGAATGACTCAGGCCAGACTCGATCTGGAAGAAAAATAAGTCAGACCCCATCCAAATCAGCAGAAAAATAATGATCATCAGACCCCGGCAGGGGCGTGCCAGCAGTATTCGGCGCCTGTGTGCAGAACTGCATTTGGTGCCCTACATCCCCCCCAATCCAATCGCCTGTAAAAAAAACTTTATCCCCCCCCCCCAAAAAAAAAAAACTATGACTATTTATAAATGTATAGTTGTTATTCTTTTGGAGTTTTTTGAACCAGAAAATTTATTTAATAAGATATGTCTTGTTTCTTTATAGTTCGTACTTTATTTCATTAAATAAATAAATTTCTGTTTCCAAACATGCTTAAATTACTTGAAAAATACAGAAGGATGGCAGCTATGTAAATAAAATTCGTAACACAGTAAAACCTGTGTATATGAAAGTACTCTCTATCAAAATCCTACGTTAAGGTAAAATTTCATTATCCCGGAGAAAGTAATTTAATGCAATAACAATATATTGCATCTAAAAGAAAGATGTTTGTTTTTACTTTGCATGTATTGATGATGGCTAAGAAAATCTACCGCACATAAAGATCTAAAAGTTTGGATAAGGATTGATGATGGTAGATGCACCGTACACTTGACACTCAGTTTTTTTTTAATCACCCGAAATATTAATTAAAAACCCTTAATGATCATCGCAAAATGGCGATCTTTTATTCCTCAATGAGATCATGCTTGTGTCCTTCCCCAAGCAGTCCTTCCCACTGACCAAAAGCGTAACGTTTGATTTTTTCTGCATTTTGGGATTCCAGCAAATTGGGATATAGTGAGATCCAGGTAAAATTACAAATAAATAATAATAAATAAAGAAAACCGATTTCAATGGTATTTTTAATTACTATTTCAAAAACCTTTTTATTTGGTAGCGATTCGCATCAGTTCTCATGTTTTTCATTTCTCTGAAGTTTCAAACGTAAAAAACAACACCAACAACAACAACTGTTGATACAATCACGGTATTTTTCAGGTTCTAATAATTTTCAGGTGTGAAAATATTAATATTTATTGTTCAAAAAAATTTTTGAAGTCATTTCAAGGATTCGCCAAACATATTTTTTTCTCTCGGTGCAAATTATCTCAAGATATCGTTTCTCAATTAAGAAATATGTGATTTGAATATCATTTCGCGTTAATAATAATAAAAAAAAATATGTATGAGGAATTGTGCGGATTTCCATTATTTATTTTATCAAGAATTTTTTTTTTGGTCAAAATTGAAAGTTTTATATCTAAATGTCAGAAAATAAATACAAATTGACAGTTAGCTTGAAAAATCAGACAGAAACATGAATAGCACTGCCGATATACTCTATTGAAGGCAGTGGGAAATCAACTCGAGCTTCGATTGGATGGATTTTCATTTAAAAAGGAAATATCATACAAATTCAAGATTATACACTGCTAGCAATATAATGTTCGTTCGAAAATATTTTTATTCAAAATTATAAAGTCAAATCAACATGTTGCTGAAGACATTGCCTTCCCCACACCCCATCTCTACGTTCGTTTGGAAAAAAATAACATTCAACAAGGGCGGGTCTGGAGAGTCCTCAAGGGGGGAGGGGGGCGATTTAAAAAATTCGGAGACTCGAAACTCATGCGCGGGTCGGGACTAATATTTTCACTGCGGGTCGGGTTTGGGTCCGGTGAACTTCTATATTTTCAGAGGGTCGGGTTTGGGTCCGGTTGACTTCTATTTTTCAAGCGGGTCGCGTTTGGCTCCGGTTGACTTCAAATTTTTGAGCGGGTCGGGTTTGGTTCCGGTTGACTTCTATTTTTCAAGCGGGTCGGGTTTGGGTCCGGTTGACTTCTATTTTTTAAGCGGGTCGGGTTTGGTTCCGGTTGATTTCTATTTTTTGCTGCTGGTCGTGTTAGCTAATCAGTAGCGTGCGAAGAGCTAACTGCGCCTGGGCAAAGTTTCATTTTGCCCCCCCCCCCCCCCCTTCCCCCAAACGACTTTTCTTGTGACAGGCCAAAAATGATGTTAGTAGTATAAATTTGACGTCCTTTAAACTTCTGAACTTGAGGCGACCGCCCCCTTCGCCCCCTACCCTTTCGCACCACGCTGTAACCAATGCTTTTTCTGTGGTTCGTATTTGGGTCCGTTTGACTGCTACTTTTTACAGTTGGTCAGGTTAACTTCTACTTTTTTTGCTCCTTGCTGGGTTTTAGACCAGTTGATTACTATATTTTGCTGCTGGTCAAAAACAAAAGTAAATTTTTAAAAATGTATTTTGTAAGATTTCGCAAAACAAATCTACAACATAATATATTTTTTACGAATAACAAATAAGTAAGATGTCAGTCCAAATTGGGCTCGGGGTGAAGAATTGCACGAATCGCGTCGGACCAATAATGCTTATCATACAGGCTGGGTCGGACACGGAACAGACGTTTAGCTTTTATTCAGGGCCGAACCCCGACCTGGAAATTTTGATCAATACAGATAAGACATGAGTTGGGGCTCTTTTTTCAGAATTAGGTCCCACCCGAGCTCGATTTTAAATCAGAGCCCGCCCAAACCCGAAACATTTTGCTTTATCAGAGCCCGAGCCCGATAACGAAAGTATACAGCGGAAGAAAAAATGTATAATATATATATTTTTTTAATGTTAGGGAAATAATTATAATTTTTAAACCACATTTTCCATAGAAATGTTACTCTTAAACGAAAATTTAAATTTAATATTATCAAAAGAAAAGTTTGGTATAAAATAAAAATGTACTTAATACATAAAAAAATTTGTCATATTTTGTCTCTTTTAATAAGAAAACATTATGGACATATTAGTGAACTGTGTTTCATAAATAAATGCGTGGAACTTGAAGAAATTATTGTCGATTATTTGTCGAATCGGACAACATTTACCAATTTTCTATGAAAAGTGCACATTTTTAACTATAACCATTTCATTGCTCATAACAATCTTTTGGGATAGGTGTGACCCAGACAATAATATTAAATTTATAAATTTAAATTCCAATGCTATTATAGGAATTAAGGAAACACTGCTCAATTGCTTTCTATCAGAATAATATGGAAAATAAATTTACTTACGACCAAAAGTGACATTGTAAATTTCAGAGTACAGCTTCAGTTTCAGCAGAATTCACAAAAAAAGCAACAATTATTAAAATTATTTCCATATGAAAAGCGATTACGACCTGTGTACGCTGTGTACAATAGAAATCTAAATTATTCGCCAACCGCAAACAAAATTGAAAGAAAATATCCTCTTAGCATTAAATGTCTAAATAATAATAAAATAAACAACTCTATTACAAAATAACCAATGCTACAAACAAAAATCAAACTAAATTCATTATTCCCGCCTTTTCGTTGGCGCCAGACCATCGTCGGAAATGACAAAATAGGTCTGCAGAAGTTACTAATAATTTGCTTTTAAAATAGCATCGTTTGCTAAAATAGAAAAAAAAAAACACAATTTCTGTTTTTTTTTCATTCTAATCAAAATGTCAATATAGTGATTTGAAAAGTAATAAGTAATGTTTAAGCGGGGAAAAAGCTTATTTAATATTTTCTATTCATTGATAAGTAAAATTTATAGGTTTCAGAAAAAATGAGTCCGAGTCCAAGCACTGTCTCATCTCTAATAGAGACATTTAAAAAGAATGACTCCAGGCCGGACTCGACCAAGAAGAAAAACAAGTCTGGCCCAACCCAAATCGACAGAAAATAAAGATCAGGACACGGCCCGACTCAGAAGACCTGACCTAGCCCGACCTTAGGGTGGGCGATTGCCCTTTCGCCATATAGCCCCCCCCCCCTCCTCACACACACCTTAGATCCGCCATTGCTTAATTCATGAATTAGCGCGGCCCGGGTCGGGCTGCGCAGCGCCGACCTTGGGCTTATGTTGGTTCTCTCATGTTGGTTTGAAACCTTTATGGGCCCAAGGGGGGGGGGCGATCGCCCCAACGCCCCCCCCCCTCCTTAGATCTGCCATTGACATTCAATATTTTACTTTAGAATATTTAAGGTTATTGTAATTGGCCTAGGTGATCCAAGGCGGTTGGTTAGTAGGACATAAAAGTGCACGGGATTTTAAAACACTTTTTTCATAAATTTATATTTTTCCATTCATATTAACAGCCATCATTGTAGTTTCTAATTTATCTATGTCTAAATTGAACTTTTGTTGTTGTTGTTGTTGTTGTTTTGCCATTTTAGTCTCTGTAACGTTACGGTTATGTGTAATGCTAATAAGTGCTCATATTTCAAAAATTCGATTTTATGTTCGGAAATGAAATGCACAAATCTTACAATCATTACACTAATTTATGCAGTATTTGAATAGACACGAATGTACGCAGGGAGTGCAGGGAAATATAAATTAGATTTTTAAACAGAATTTCATTTGAATTTTTGGAATAGAAATTAATTTAGTGACATCGGAATCTTTTCCAGGGAGGCTCAAAATGTTTTAAGGTAAGCTGAGGCGCCCATAGAACCTAGGGTACCTGGACCTTTTTTGTACCCTTGTTGTACCGAAGGTTGAAGGAACACTAATAGCACCCCCTTAGCTACGGCCCTGTGCATAGTCCCCAAGTTCTGGTTTTACATTTTTTCTTTATTCAGTATTCTCCAAAGCGTTCCCCACGGACGCCACGATTATGCCCTTAGGTTTTCTTGGCACCCATTGGAATGTATCCTCTTATTAGCTATTAAGATTAAAAATCCTTTTTAAGGAATACATTTTTTAAAAATTAAAAATATTTGAATAGTTTTCTTGTAATAGTTATCGATGACCTTAAATAAGTTTTAATTATTTAATGCTATTAATTTGTTATTCAGTGATTAAAGTTTCTATAGCTTCTTCATCTACAAAACTTTTGAAGATAGATTGCCCTCTGAAAATCTAATTTTAAATTTATTCTGAATTAAATTATTTTAAAATAGTTTCTGAATCATAGGGGACTTATAGCTATCAGCGTGAGATATACGCGCATCATATAAGACGTTTCTAACATATAAGTCTATCTCTATTCATGGACTGATATTGTAGGAGAAACTTTTACCAGTATTTCCGAATAGTAATTTTCTTCTTATTTATGATAAATTCTGAAGTAAAGTGACAATTGTTTCTAGTAAATAATAATAAAAAAACAAGTGAAATTTAGCTCCTACGCTAATAAAACTGTATATTACGCTTTTCCACCGCAGTGAGATAATAGTGTTGCATATTTTCAGCTGTGTGAATTACGGCGCCTTTCATTATTTATAACTATATGAGGTGCACCTCTGTTTTATAAAAGTTGGACAGGTCTTGTCTAAATGATTTATTAGAGGACTCATAAGTAGAATAAAATAAAATTTTAAAGAAAGAAATGAATATTTATAAATAATTTGTATAAGGTAAATCTATAAAAGATAACTCAGATGCTAAGAAAATATAATATTTTTTATATTAATATTTTTTTTTTTTAACATTTGCTTCTCAACTGAAATCTTTAGGCGCCTTTACTGCTTCGGCGCCTGTGTGTGCCGCACACTTTGCACACTGGATCGGAACGCCCCTGGACTCCGGGGGGGGGGCGCTGAATTCTAGTTAGGATCTAGCGCATTTCTTGCAAGGATGCATGTATTTTTGGGAAACGTTTATTGCCCAAGAAGTGAAGACGATCGCCCCCTCAGACCCGCCATTGGGCCCGACCCAAATCTGCAGAAAAATAATGATCACGATACTGCCCGGTTCTGAAAGCGAGAAGACCTGACCCAGCCCGAGCCTCGCGAAATTAAAAAAGCGCGGCCCATCCCGGACTCGAGTTAGGTTTCAATTCATTTCCTGCGAGGATGTATGTCTTTTTAGGAAACTTTTATTAGCCCAAGGGGGGGGGGGGAGATCGCCCTTTCGCCTTGAAAAATGCCAAGGCGCATTTTCCTTGAATCGGCCAATGGCTGATCTAAGGAGGCGATCGCCCTTTCGCTCCCCTCTTAGATCCGCCATTGCTTCTCCTCCCTTATGGTCTGGTTCGATCTTAGACCGAGCGTTTACCTCAAGGAAGAACGAAATCCACGCTAGGCCCGCCCTGAAAATTAAAGTGTGGCTCGATCCCGCTCTACAGGAAAAAATAAGACTCGATCCGCCCCGGTTCTGGAAGTGTAAAGACCTGACCCAGTTCCGTGACTTAAAAATGGCGCGCCGGTCTCGAGTTTAAGTCCAATCCTTTTTCCGTGCGGGCATCTTTTTCAGACCCTTTACTGGGCTCAAGGGGGAGGGCGATCGCCCCATCGCCCCCCCCCCCCTTAGATCCGCCATTGCTGATTGCCTCGTATATTTTTCAATAACTTGTGTTCTGATGATGTGTTTGTTCCATTCTACGGTGTTTTGGATCAACGTTCTCAATCACAGCCTGGTTTTTATATTTTACAGAAGATATTATTATTTTTCTTATATTGAATAATGTAGACAGAACACCATGATAGAGACCAGTTCTAAGTTTTACAAGTAACACTGCAAAGCAAGCTCGAGATGACCTCTTTTTTGAGGAACGTATTTTAGACTTTACAGGTTTAAAGATATAGTTAAAATCAGACATAAATATACCCATGAGAATATAATAATAGATTTCGGAAAAGTGTCCCCGTGTATCAAAATTGAGGCCTTCTTTGCTACATTTCTGATATTGTTTTAAATATTTTCATGCATCGTATTTTATACATCGATGTATTCTCACTTACAGGGCATTCATCTTGCAGAGTCAGTTTACCGATCAAGTAATATGAGTTTTAAAGCATCGTTTTCGAAACGAAATATAGATTCTAGTTTCTATAAGGGCTTGAGTTTCAATAGCTTTTGCTACAATAACGAAGCAGTTCTTACCTTTACATATTATACAACAAGTGTTAGAGTTGTGAAAATGAGATATTGATTTTAAATGTATATTAGGTTTCTTATTTGTGGTATCATCGACAGTAATCGTTGACGCCTAATTTCTTATTGTTACATCAGAAGCAGAAATAGAAGTATTTAGAGCCTAGAGAGCACGAAATACATATTTTTTGTATTTAGAGCGCTACTTAAAATTACTCTGTAAATCTCAGTTTTTCGAATATCTAAGTATCTATATAACTTTTCTGTTAGAACAGATACGAAAAGTTTTCTGCGAGACTTTACAACGATGACATTGGCATCCAAGTATTATTTATTAGTAATTTCTTCAATAAATATTTATGAAAACAATTTTAAAAAACAACACTGACGTTTGAACAACGTTAATACTTTTTAAGTACGGCAAAAGAAGTCTGAACGCGCTCCGATAAGTAGTGCATTTGATTCTCTCACATAATACACTTTTTTCTTTAATAGGTAGAAGCGCACACTGAACCCAAATAAAATAATGCTCATATGAAAGCTTATAAGAGTAGAATCATTGCATGTCAAAATTAATTGGGTTCATCGAGCGCTTCTTAATAAAAAAATTAATTCAAAGACATAAAAAACGTCAAAAATGCATAAAAAAGCTAAAACACTCTGCAATCGGGCCATAATTTCCATGACTTACTATTTTATTTATCACGTAAAACTTATATTAAACAAAAATACATGTCTTTAACTTTACAAAGCCACAGAACAATCACCTGAATTCGAAACTTTTTTTTTCCGGGTATATGATGGGAGAAAAATAGCCCTTATCCCACCTCCTTTACTTTTTACCCACAAAAACAAAAAATCACCCGTCCCGTTTCATCAAACTACTGAATAATACCAAGAAGTTCTGTATGTAAGTTGTGTACGCTAGCATCACCTTTTGGAGCTGTTGTAAAACTTCCTATAACCCTGTGAGCTGTAGAGGGGGTGTATCAATGTGCCCCATGTATCAATGTACCCCAATTCCTCCTATACAGAAATTCAGGCGTACGAGATGTATATTTTTGTAGAACTGAAAACAACAATAACAGACTGAGTGAGGCTAATTTCTTTTGTGTTTCTTTCGTTAATTTAACATGTTTACTGTTCAGCACTCAGAAATGTAATGACCAAAACTATAAAGACATTGCCATTATTTACTATTTCTTTTTGAAAAGAAAATGTCTCAAAAATTGAATTTTTGAACTCTAAGCTAAAATTTCCCAGATTCACATGCATCATACTCAGCAACATAATGAATCACAAAAACAAAAAACTTTCGCTATTTTTTTTTTACTGTTATTTTGTAAAAAGAAAATGTTTCAGAAATCTAGAATTTCCTAACTCTAAACTCAAATTTTTCTAGTTCACCATACACTATATCAGGAAATGTATATTACCAAAACAATAAGAATTTCGCTATTTTTTTTAAATATTATCTTTAAAAAAGAATTTCACAACTCTAAGTTCAAATTTCCCTAGTTCATACATATTGAGGGGGGGGGGGGCTTCCCTCATAACCCCCCATGGTAATTTCTCTGACCCTGATAAGCGGATTTCCCTCCAAAACCCATTTTTGTAAATCGATCTCAGCACAACATCATTAAAAATAAATCAAGTGCAAAAAAAAAAATGTATATACACAAATAAATAAAATAGTTTATTCAAATAGCAGACAAATTTGAGACTGTTGTTTGAGTTCATAAATAGAAACTAAAAAAAAAAAAAAAAAAAAAAAAAAAAAGACGATGGTGAATTAAATGAGCTAATTAGGCTACTGGGTATCCTGCTCCTGATCTGGCATAGCTGTATGGAAGACCTATAAAAAATGGGAAATGCAAAATAAAATGAATGAATGAAACATGGAAATAAAGCAAAAAAAAAAAAAAATTAAAGACTGTAATACCACTAATTAAGAGCATAAAAATCACAAAAGTCTATCTCGCACATTCAGTACTGAAAGGAAAATTATATAATAAAATTTCTTAAGGGACTTGTAACTTTATTTCGAAAAAAAAAAAAAAATGAAAGCATTAAGTTTAGATTTTTTTCATAAAATACATTACATTGTTAAAAATATGCAGCTTTTGCCGCATAATCACTCCACCGTTTTTATAGGAAATGGTTACTTGACTATAATGTGGAACATTCTCATTGGTCACGTACCATAGGCGTAACCAGCCTTCTGAACGGGGGGGGGGGACTCATAATTTTTTTGCTCTTTCTCTGGCACAGAAAGATAAATTAGTGCATATTTACACTGCAGGTATTATATTTCTTATTAAACTGTTGTAACAACTTCATTTTATACCAAGGAAAGCATATGATGAGGAAAATTTTGAGTGTATAACTGGTGCAAAATTAAACACCATGTTAGCTTCATATGTACAAATAGGATAAAGGAGGGGGTGTTGAATTACTTATTTTAGATACAATTTAGCAATTCTGCAAAACTGTGAAAGGATCTGAAAACTAAATTAGATTTTTGAATAGAATTTCATTCGAATTTTCGGAACAGAAATTCATTGAGTGACCTTGAAATCTTTTCCATAGGGGGCTCAAAATATTTTAGGGGGGGGGGGCTCAGCCGCCCATAGCGCCTCCTTAGCTACGGCCTTGCCACTTATTAATCGTGTTTGAGCAATAGACCGGGAGAAGTCAGCACAGACAATCACCTCATCGAGTTCACGTATGAAAACCTTGGATTAATTAAATCTTGATTCGCATATTAATAGACAATTGGTCTGCCAAGTCATATCTTGGTGGAAAACACCTAAATGCATAAAGCCCGATTTTTAGCGGTTGACTCATAGGATTGCCATTGTGTTTTTCTGTTCCCCATTCCTCCATGTTTTCACACTTTTGGGTGAGAGAAAGAAATAAAAAGAATATTGAGCAGTTAAACTGATGGCATTGAGCTCACAGGCTACGCATACTAATTGTACATATGATCCTATGTCTAAATTTTGAACGGAAACTGATAATTCTGCTTGAAAATCCCATTTATATAAATTCAAGGGAGGGGCATTAGCCCCCCCCCGTTCCCCCTGTTTATACTTATCCAATGAACACCTAATACCAATCGCGAGGCACATCATGAGAATGATCCTATATCTAAATTGTGAAAGAAACCTGATAAATCTGCATGAAAAACCCATTTAAAGCAATTAAGGGGAGGGGCATGAGCCACCCGTCTCCCCTCCTATACATATCGAATGAACTCCAAAAACTAATCAGGGAAGCGCCTTATCAGAATGTACCTATGTACAAAATTTCAAGTGGATTGGATATTTTTATCATGAGTTATCGCATTACGCACGTACATACATACAGAACGGGCTGGCACATAAGCTCTCAGGCTTTGATAGCCTGTGAGCTAAAAATGAAAAAACTATGAGTCAATCGTTAAAATCGGGTTTTTAGGAGTTTTCCTCCAAGATATGACTTAGCAGAGCGATTGCATTTCAGTATGTGAATCGAGATTTAACTATTCCTAGATTTTCATCCATGAAATTGATGAGACGATTGTCTGTGAGCGCCTCCCGATCTACAAAAATTTATATCAAGAATTCCCTTCCTTAGAAGCAGGGACATCATTTCAAGTGTTTCTTGAGAAGGTTATGATGTTGCTAAACGTCGTTATTATGAAATGGGTTAAAGCTAAATTTTGAAAAACATGATTTTTTTTTTTTTTTAAATAAGAAATGATTTGTGATCGTAAATCTATATATAGAAATTTTGCGAACAATAATTCAAGGAATCGTTTCCTGTAAAAGTCTACCAGGGCACAATTTAACAAATATTTCCATGTGTGTGTGTGTGGGGGGAGGGCTTTAATTTAAGAACAGAAGGCTTTTAATGGTGGTCCTCCTTTACGCAGCAAAATCTTTTAGCTGGTACAAATAGGACAATCAGAGAGGCTAAGTGTATACCTAAGTTAATATATGCCAAGTACACATCCATGTTAAGCGAATACGTCACTTAAACATAACCTTCAAGTAGGAATAGGCATAAAAATTTGAACAATATAATCATGAAAAAGGGGTGTAACATTTGGCTTTCAGTTAAAAAATGGGAAATAAAAAGACAAAACTATCTTTGTTACATAAAATCTAACGTGTTGCATAATTAGTAACAAATATCTATTTGCAAGCAGATGTGAAATGTAATTTATGTGCTTTTTAATGATTATAGTAGGAGCCAGACAGCTTAAATTAATGTCTGGTTTTTTTAGATTACATAAAAAAAAAGTAAAAAATTATAGTCTATCTCATAAAAATCAATAAAGAATATTTATACGGGTATAATAACTGTGTTTAAATTAGAAATAAAGGGAACTCATTTTTGAATACTAGCGTTAAACAGAACAAAAAAAAAAAAAAAAAAAAAAAAAAAAATTAAAAAGACGGATTAATTTTGAATAAAAATATAACACAGGCGTGGATTTTCTTTTAGGGGAAATTTTAGAAATAATGCGCGGGATTGCGTTATTTGTACACAGAAAAGTCTCACATAATAAAAGCTGTGCAGTATTCCTCCCTTGCAAATTCTTTTATAGACCTATGATTTTTCTGCAAGTAGTTTAAAATTTCTTTGTCCGCGATTTAATTTTTAAAAATTTGTTCGTGAATCGGTCACGGAAAAAAATGAAAACTTCTTCAGACGATCCAGGAAATTTATCGTGAATTTCAATAAAAGACTGCAGAAATGCATCGCGGATTTCTTCAAAAGATCGTGCAGTAACCCCCCCCCCCCTCCTCCCCAATTTTCAATAAACAATCGAAGAAAGAAATGTTGTGAAATGTTGTGGCCGCGGATTTTAGACAAATGACTCCATAAAAAAAATAGTTTTTTTAATCAGCCGCAAAAGAAAATAAATTTCGCCAAAGTATCTTGATAAAGAATTTCATCGAAAGATCACAAACAGAAAACGTGAATTTTATCGAAGGATCGTATTGAAAAAAAGGCCAAATTCTGTCAAAAGATCGTGGTAAAAATCACGAATCCAGTCAAATGATTGCGGTAAAAAACACGAATTTTGTCAAAAGATTGCTTTAAGAACCATAAATTTTGTCAAATCCCAGCGATAAAAGAACTGATTTTCGATAAAAAATAATCGCGATAGAAAGATGTGAATTTCGTCAAATTATTGCAAATATGTGTAATAAACGTAGAAAAATCGCGAATTTTGTCAAAATTTACTCCGTTGGGCTAAAAGAATCAAACCGGGTTCATTTCATAAGTGTCAAAAGAGTGCCACAAAACGAGTAGAAATTCTAAAAACCATTAAAAATTTTCAGAGGAAAAAAAACTACTGTATTGAGTTGAAAGGCTGCAGTGATATTTCTTTTACGAATGTCAAAAAAAATGGCTGCAAAACACGAAAATCAACCAATTTTCATATTAATTTGAATTTTGTATGCTATTATTTCTCATTTTCAAAGAAAGCAGATTAGTGCATCCCGCTTTTCCCTGGATAATCCGTGTTGGAATTATTGTTTCACATCTGCATTCCCTTACAAATTGTTTTGCTTCTTTATAGACTTTTATTTGTCACTTTGCTTTCGTATACGAAAGCAAAGTGACAAATAATTTCTACCCTCATCGGGAACTTGCATTAATTTCTCATTGAATTGCTGAAACATGCAAAAGAAGTAATGGGCATGGTTTTTTTTCTTTTCTTTTTTTTTTTTTTAAAGAAAGAAATCTCCCATAAATAAAAGACATCAAAGAGGGATTATAAAACCACCTTTTTGACTTACTATGATCAATACAGATTCTAGTACCTACAAATTTTAGTCTTAAAAAAGATAAACAAAATAATTTTCTTTAAAAAATAAAATAAAATACGCGAGTTTCCTCTTTTATTACATTTCAATCTTAAGCTGTTACTTTTCTGGATTAAACAATTTGAACTAACTCGCTTACAATTCTTCTTCTTTTTTTCTTTTGTTAATTACATTTTCTTAAAATGGTTGTGCTTGGGTCTGCGCAGGCGGAGGGGAGGGGAGGTGCCCGGGCACCCAGGCCCCCCCCCCCCCGGTTACGCACATGCGTACATTATATAGCCGAAGGTAACCGGCCACTTACACTTTTAGACATTTTGTTAAATACCTAGAAAAAAAAAATAAAAAAAAAAATGAGGAATGATTCTGAAACTCCAGGTGTGTAAACAGAAAAGTACAGGCCATATATTTCCGTGAAGATTTTCTCCCAAAATTCCATAGGGGACCTTCAACAAATTGAAAAAGAACGACTATCTTTTGGATGTGAAAACTAATGTAGCAAAAGCTTTCAAACTGCAGATTATGATTAAGTGGTTTATTGCAATAAACTGTGTTCATTTTTATGAAAATAGCATTTATACTTGAAGAGAAATTAAGGTTTTTATAAAAACAGTCCCAAATTTTTCCAAGTTTTTTTGCTTATAATTTGCATAATTCTTAATATTAAAAATTGTTCTTCACAGAAAATATGACAAACAACATTGTACATAATATCCTTTAATCAGAATTAAATATTATAAAAATTTCATGAAAAATGAGCAGGTTTATTAAATAATATTTCACTGTGTAAGCGTGAATGCAATCAAAATGTAATTTGCATAATGTGTTAGCTAAATGTGTAGAGCAACATTTTGAAAGTCTCAAAAACATGCTTAAAAATTCTGAGAATTATCATCGACAGAATAAGCGTAAAATACGTTGTTCCCAAGAGGAAGCAAAAAGATGAGGGGCTGCCTGCTATATGTATAAAAAATTCCTATTTTTTTGGCCAGGACTGTACAACTAAGGCAGAAAGACACGAGTACTGTTATCTAGTAATTCTAAAAAATAGCTTCAAACAAAAAGCTGGGATAGACAAGCGATATCCCTCGGCTTTTTTTATGTCACTTGCATTGATCGTGAAAAAACTTCAGAATCAGATAACAGTAAAAGATTTCTTCTTATATGCCACAAATATCAATTTAATTATCTTTCATTCTTATTTTAAAAAGAATCGTAAAATACATTGAAAAGCTCAAACAACATTATTGTTTTTTCCGATTTTCAATTTGCGAATGAATAAAATTTTTACTTTGAACCTGATTCCGCCCGAGCCCGAAGACTTGTATAAAAATTGAGCGCTCTTGGACTCGGATTGAAATCATCTCATTTCTATTGAAATGCTGTGGTACTACGAATAAATCATGCTAAATGTCAGAAATACGTATTGGCTCAGATAAGAAAAACCACGGAATTTGTCTTGAATATGGTCTGTTGTTAAAGTCCGGCATTTTATTTTCTCCCACTCAATCGGTCATTTTGAGAATTACCGTAATCTTTTTTGCTCTTCCTTTGCTCCTCCGATGCTATTTTTTTCAGACAAGCTAAAAAATGTCGTGTCATCAGCTCTGAATTTTCTACTCAACCGATTTTGATAATTATTTTTTTAAATGAAAGCTATTTATTTGTAGTTGTGCCTATTTTAGTTATTTTTTAATTTATTTCCATTTTTATATTTTATTTTTAATTTTAAATGCTTTTTTACGATATTTCTTCAAAATGGTGGCAATTCAGTTTAGCTTTTCTCTCGATAATAAAAATTTATTTTCCAAAATGATTGCGTATAATTATGCACTAATTGAGGTAAAAAAATATATTTACTGAGAAATAATATTAATAATGTAAATAAAATAACAGAAAATAATTTATGGTAAAAATTAATGTCTAAAGCAGAATCAGAAAAATTTCCAATGAGGAAAAGGATGTCATTCAGCAACCAGATAAATGGTAATTACAACATTATTACGAAAGCTTTTTTCATATTACTAATAACAGTAATTAAAAAAAAACATTTGAAGAGGAAATGACGTCACTATTTAAAACATCGCATTTTTACTCATAACGATATTAGGTACTACTCTATTATCCCGTCGACCAATTTCGCCAAATTACACAAATCGCCAAACTAATAGCCAAATTAGACATATTGACATAATTTTTATTTTAAATATCGAAAAAAAAAACAAATAATTAGTAGAATATTAATAAAAATATTAATAAAAAGTCGAAATAAAAATCACTTAATGACATTTTAAACACATGAATCGTATTTAATGTCATTGAATGTGACATTCACGATCATCCATTATTGGCATTTAATCTTATAGTTTGGCGATAATTTTTTGGTCGACGGGATAACCTGGTAGTACCAGATATTACATTTCAATATTTCTTTTCATTATGGACAATGAGATTGAGATTTTACTTTCAGATGACTTCAGTTAATGAAAATAATGTCACAGTAAAAATAAAATTAGTTTTTTTTTTTTTTTTTTTTTTTTTTTTTTAATAAAATTTTTTTTTGTGAGTGCATATAAAATAAAATTTCTGGATTTCGCCGGCACTCAGATTACAATTTTAACTGAAGATGTGCGAATATTTGCATGCAAAATTGTAACTGGCAAACTTAACATTTAGTTTGTAAATATATTTATTATATATTGATTCAATAATGTAATTACTTTTGCTTTTTTTAAAAAACCAAATCGATCGGGTCTTTTAAACATGTCATTCGTCGAATTCGACGGGATTCCTTTCGTTTCATTGTTAAATTGCATTTCCTTTTACTCAGTCTATAAAACAGCGTTTAAACTAAAGAAAAAATTCGTTTTTGATGAAACTATTCAATGAAGAAGTAGCACGTCAAATTGTATCTCTTTATTATTCCGCAATTCCAATGTCTCAGAGAGAAATTGCTATTCAATTGGGTATTTCACGCCGTTCTGTTTGCTATTATCAGTTCCATCGCTAAAACTTTTTATTGGTGGGGGAGAGGACCTAAAATTGCCAAGTCAAATTTCAATACTTGCCAACTCATTTTACAATTTTGCCAACTTACCACAATTAGAAAATGTAATATAGCCCTTATTTCTTAAAAGGTTAATAATATTCCCAATTAGTTTTGTAATTTTTGCCAATTCTATCAAAAATTGAAAATATAGTTTTTATTAAAATTTTGAAGAAAATTTGCCAACTAAGTTTGTGAATTTGCCAAGTGTAACAACATTCACGAATGTTTTTGGGGGGGAGGCTTCCCCCCATCCCCCCCCCCCTTAGTGAGGCCCCTGGCTATTATATTGATAAACACAAAAAAATGAAGTTAGTTCATTGCAATCTAAACGGGGTCGCCCTTCTAAAAAACCTCTACCGATTTTTTTTTCTAATCGGATGCGAAACTGAATTCTGCAATGGCAGAATCTACATTCAACTTGTTTTTTTTTTTTTTTCTTGTCTGAGCCCAGACAATGCACATTTTTTTTAATATATATACTTACCACCATAACCGGCATCGGCAGAAGATTCAATATTCACATCAGCCGGGTTTAAATTAGCAGTGCCAGGCTCGTTGGTTCTAATTGTAGGTCTGAACCCATACTCATCAGCAACGTATTCGACGACTCTCGTACTTCCGTCTTCATTCACGACACTGTAAGATCCTTGAACTCTACCGGAACCATCCCCAGATTCCTGATGAGAACTTTCTCCTCCTATGGAAGGCGAAGAGTAACTGAACTGATAGGGATTTGGGCTGCCCTCGTAACCTCCGTAACCCTGTAAAGAAGAGAGAGGAAAAAAAAAACAGTGTTTTGTTAGTTTTTTCAAATTATGGTGTAGTGAAAACCTATTACAAATAAAGCTGCAGGGGACATAAAAACTGTTTGTTTTACGCAAATTTCGTTATAATCGATTTCATGTAATATTAAATGACTTTATTATAAAATTTAACTATAGTTTTGAAAAAAAAAAAAAACACCTCCCATTATTTTAGTTGTAAATCATCGCATTAGTTTGTTGAGTCGTTCAGGAATATAAGTTCCATGGAATGATTAAAAAATAAAAGTGAAATGTAATGGACCAAATACTCTATTATAGCCTATACAATATTATGTTTCAGCATAATTACCAGACCTGTTCTGCTAAGACATTAATTTTAACGAAATATCTCAATTTGTATCTCCATACCGGAAAAGATTATCGTCTTTGATAATACCGAAGTGGCAACAGATTGTCTGGCATTAACATCAATCATTCTCATTACAATAGGATTCTTGCACGAATTGACTGCCACCATCAGATATGGCGAGATTGCGGCCCGCTGCGTTTCTGGTCAAGCAGTCATTTTTCAGTACATTACATCAAAATTCATACCATTGAATCACTTCGAATTTTCTTTATACAGGGTGTCCCAAAAATACCGTAATAAAAAATGCCAAAGAACTAACTAAAACTGTACTATCCATAAATTCTGAGAAAAATACGTTATAGTATTGTTACACAACATACAAAATGTATCCCCCCTTTTTTACTCAATTTTTTAGAATTGCTTTTTTTTAAATTTTAGAATAATAAAATTAACACTTACTGGTAAATATTGAGCTTGGACTAGATACAGACAGGAGATGAGAAGGAGTGCCTAGAAAACAAAGAAAACAAAGGAAATAAAAACTACGCAAAAGCATATGAATAATTGAATTAATAATAACAAAAGGATTTAGTAACAAGCCTACTGAATACAGTAGAATCCTGCTCATTCAGACCCCGCTAATCTGAAATTCAAGTTAATCTGAACCGTTTTTAGGTGCGTTCGTAATTATTTAAATACGTAGCACCTATTGTTGTCGTTCAGTCCGTCCGTCTGTCCGCATATAACAACTCAAAAACTACCCAACTGAATCGTTTTCAATTTAAAATACATAATTATTACATAATTTTGTCGAGTCATTTCAAATTTTATGAAAATCGGATGCATAGATCAATTACAGGGGCAATCAAAAGTATTCCATTACATTACGGTCAATGGGGAAAAAGTTTCAAATGCATATTAATCGTTTGAAATTTAAAATACACAATTATTACATAATTTTGTCGAGTTATTTCAAATTTTATCAAAATCGGATGAATAGTTCAATTACAGGGACAATCAAAAGTGTTCCGTTACATTACGGTTAATGGGGGAAAATCTTTCAAATGCATTTTAATGGTGTTACACTCATTCGAACGTAATAAAATTGATATGCATCTATAAAGTAAATATTATAATATACATTTTGCATAATATGTGGTGCAAAGAATATTTGTTATTGATTTACAAGGCCATACAAAAGTATTCCATTGCATAATGGTATAGGGAGAACATTGTTTGGTGCGCATTTTAATTGTAATTATTTACAATTTTATGAGATTGATATATGAGAGCGATATTTTTAAAACTTTGTTATCGTACGAACGCACCTCATTTGCTACGTTCACGTGCAATTTCCAACTTGTTTATTTTTAGATGCATTCGTAATTATGTAAATACGTAGCACCTATAGTCGTCGTTCAAGTCCATCCATCTATTCGTCTGTCCGCATGTAACAAAACAAAAACTACTCAACCAAATTATTTGAAATTTGAAATATATAATTATTGCATAATTTTGTTGACTCATTTTAAATTTTATGAAAATCGGATGCATAGATCAATTACAGGGGAAATCAAAGTAGTCTGTTACATTACGGTTGTGATAATTTAGATTTATCACAGGCTTTTAAAGACATTTTTTCTGAAAAGAGATTTCACTATGGAACTGAAAACACAAAATGGCTTTCATTCTCAAGATGAAAAGATCGGCGATTTAAAAGGATCGCTAAATCATCATCGATCAGCTGAAAAGACAGGCGGGCGACACTAACGTGAATAGGGGACCACACGAGTCGCACCTTTGATAGTACGCCGACGCAAAAATGAAAGCACAGAGGATCAGAGACCAGACATATTGTCGCCATAGGCGTGTATTTTCAGGTACGAATGATAAGACGATGTTACGAATCTTTTAATGAGAAAAGATCATTAAGGTTGATGATTGGTTCGTGACCTTTAGGGGAGGTCTTGGCTGAGAAGAAAAAGAGGAAGCCAAGGTTTTGCAGGGGGGATTTTGATCTCGGGGTGAGAAGAGGAGAGAACAGAGCTCGGAGCTCGGATTTGTTCTCTGAGAAAAGTGGATCAGCTCGGATCGGAAGCTGTAGAGGGTGACGTCACCCAAGTGAGACGGAGGAAGAGGACTCTCGCTAGGAGAGTGCCGGTGACAAGTCTCATCTTCGGTGTTTAGAGAACGCCGTGTTGCTGATTTGTAGAAACTTTACGTGATTTATAAACTGAACATTCTGTGGACTGAAATAGAACTGTGGACTTGGAGCTGGTGGATTAAGATCCTACGAGTTCTAAAATGATTTATGCTGTATATAAAATTTAATACAGAGAACCTTTTTTATTGTTACAAATAAATAATTGATTCTCCATTAAATTGTCTGGATTATTTGCCGAGCGGCACTTACGCTACCAACCACTTAGCTTTAATCTATAAGAGGCAAAGTTATTACAGCTGGTGGCAGCGGGAGCCACTAGCCCAGGACTATAGTTCGCCGTGCAGTTCCAGAGTTAATCATCGATAGAATCAAGCGCCTAGCTGACGAAGGCACCCAGCTGCTAAGAGAAACCCAGCGCCTAGCTGACGAAGGCACCCAGCCGCTAAGAGAAACCCAGCGCCTAGCTGACGAAGGCACCCAGCTGCTAAGAGAAACCCAGCGCCTAGCTGACGAAGGCACCCAGCCGCTAAGAGAAACCCAGCGCCTAGCTGACGAAGGCACCCAGCCATAACCGGAGATACAACGCCTAACCGACGAAAGGCCACCCAGCCGCAACCTGCCAGTAGCACCCAACACCCTCCGACGGAAAGATGCCCCAAGAGAGATGCAGACGACGGAAATAGGTAAGCTCATTCATTCTAAATTTTGAGTGGCTCTGTTTCATAATTATTGCACAAAATTAAATTCAGTAAGGAAATTTATGTACTATGTTTCTATACTTTTATTATTTTAATCTAAAATTAAGAAATTAGAAAAGAGTATTGCAAAAAAAAAAAAAAAAAAAAAAAAAAAAAAAATTCCTTCTTTTTTTTAATGATAAAAACGTTAAATGTTAAATGCATTTTTTTCCGGACAAAACGGAACAAATTAGAAAGTTTTGAAAGAAAAAAAAAAGAGTGTACAACTCTTGTAAAATTGTAAACTCTTGTAAAATTGTAAAACTTTTTTTTAGCAGCATAAATGTTATGAGGTTAGTCATAAATTTAAATTTTCTTTAAAGGCTTCTAAACAGAAAGGGATATTGTTACCTGTTGATCTAAAATTATTTATGTTTACATTTTTAAAGTGTAGTTTTCGAAAAATCTGAATGCTAAAACTGGCAATGTTTTTCTAGAATTAGAAATAAGTACAGGTACTTGTATTGTGGTCGGTTGAAAAAAAAAAGTGTTGAATCGGTAAATTGTGTACTTTTCATGTATATATTTTTCATTTCATTCTCATTTACTGTGTTTAAATTGTGTAGTAAAGTGTATGTATAAAATTAACATTGCTTATACGCTAGGGTAATTTTATAGGTTGTCAGGAAATAAATAGAAATTTCGGTTAGAGCAGCTCAGTCTAAAAATGACAGTCATTACTGATTTAAAGCAATGTAGAAAAATCGATTTGCAAATGTTAGCAGACGAGTTGGGAATTGATATTGATAAGAGTGACAAAATAGCTGTAATTATACAGAAAATTGAATCAGCGGCAGATTATGATAAAGATCTTACTTTATCGCAGGCTAATTATATTGTACAAGATAGGGAGGCTAACACAGCCGCACAAAAGGAACAGGAAAAATTAGAGGCAGAAAGAGAAAGGGTCGAGCGAGAATTAGAAGCAGAAAGAGAAAGGGCGGCGCGGGACAGCGAAGAAAAACAGAAAGAAAGGGAATTTCAATTAGAGCAATTGAGATTAACTCAAAATGCGAATAGACGTGAATCTACGTCAAGTAGCGGATCTGAGAGGAGTCAGAAACCTCCTTTAAAAGCGTTAATGCATAAATTCGATCCAGAACGATCAGATATTACTCTGTTTTTAAACCTCTTTGAACGGCAATCCTCTCGAGCAGGCATAGAAACAGAAGAGCTTGTGACTCATCTTTTATCACTGCTCCCGGCAGATATTGCAGAATTAATTTTGCGCGAGCCCACAGAAAAAATCGACGATTTCGCGCACGTGAAATCAATTTTGTTAGCACGCTTTCGGCTAAGTCCTGAAGCGTATCGCCAAAAATTTACAAGGCATTCTCGGATACCAGGCACCCCTTGGAAGGATATTATTTTCGAGTTAAATATCTAGAAGGATGGTTAACTGGACTAGAAATTTCAAATTTCGAAGACTTAAAGAAATTATTGGTAACAGACCAATTTAAGCGTCGTACGCCGATAGAATATAAAGAGCATTTTATTGACTCTTGGGCAAATTTCAAAGACCCGTTAGTTCTAGTTAAGTGTTTAGACGAGTTTGAGGCAGTCAAAGGGCCCTCGAAAAAAATCTGGAACCCGAGAAATTTTCCCATAAAATCAGAAAAACCGAGACTCGAAGATAAACCGCGTGTTGAGAAATCGGCCGAAACAAAAACGAATTGGAGAGACAAGGATCCCGATAAAGAAAGAAACCGTGTTTTTGAGCAAAAGAGAGCAAACAAATGTTTTATTTGCGGAAGTTTTTCGCACTATCGTGCCCAGTGCCCGGAAAAACACAAGAGGGAAAATAACGCCACGTCTGTAGGGCATTTAAATAAAAATCAAGAATTTGAAAAAGGTTTTTCGCCATATTTAAGTAAGGCTCGTATTAACGGGGAGGAAATTACGGTATTACGAGATTCTGGTACGTGTGTCGATGTTATTTCCAGTAAATTTATAAACCACAGTCAATTAGATGGGGAATTTATGTGGATAAAACAACCACTCTTAAATGATGTTCGCTGTTTGCCCACCGCTAATATAACGCTTGAAATTGACGAAATAGGAAGTATCTCGACGAAGGCTATAGTAACTGTTAGAGACGTAGATATGTCCTATTATATACTATGGAATGACACGCAGAAGCTCATCGACGAGAGAAAAAAACGCGAAATCAAAACATTGAACGCAGTAATGACGCGCGCGCAGGCGAAAAAAAGCGAAACTAGCTCCGGGAGTGACAGAGGCGAACAAGAAACCGAAACTAACTTAGGGGCAGGGGGAAACGATTTCACGGAACAGGCAGATCCGGAAAGGCCAGATAACGAGTTTTTACCGATAGCAGGGGAAGACTCAGGGACCGGCTTGTCAAGAATTAAAAGGGCAGAATTCATAACCGAACAAGAGACGGATTCCTCGCTACGAGACATTCGCGAAAAAGCAAAACAAAAGAAATCAAATTTCGAAATTAAAGAGAATTTAGTAATGAGGAAAGTAACGGATCATCACGGATTCGAAAGAAAACAGTTAGTTGTCCCAACTAAGTACAGGGAAGCGATACTTAGTGCTTGTCACGAAGGTATAGCGGCTCACATGGGCCAATCAAAAACAAAAGATAAAATATTGAGATATTTTTTCTGGCCTAATATTATTAGGGAAATCGAGGATTTTGTCAAGTCATGCCATTCTTGCCAGGTAGTGGGAAAAGCGGGGGAAACTAAGAAAGCCCCATTAAAATTAGTTCCCATAATTTCAGAAGTATTTTCAAAATTATCGTGCGATCTAGTAGGTCCCTTCCGACGTCAAAAAAAGGGAATAAATATTTACTCACAGCAATATGTGGTTATTCACGTTATCCAGAAGCAATACCGATACCAGATATGCTCTCGGAAACGATCATTGAAGCGATGATCATGATTTTTAGTAGACTTGGTTACCCGTCTAGCATACAAACGGACCTCGGAAGGAGTTTCACTTCGAATTTAACGACAGCCTTCCTAAAAAGGTTTGGGGTAAAACTAAACCATTCAAGTGTATGTCACCCCTCCTCAAACGTTATCGAGAGATGGCACAGGTCAGTAAAAAGGCTTTTAAAAGTGCTATGCGTGGAAAACGGTAGTGACTGGGTAGCTAATCTGCCCCATGCGCTTTTAACTCTTAGGACGGTAACGCATGATTCTACAGGTTTTAGCCCAGCAGAGCTAGTTCATGGGAGAAATCTCCGTACCCCAGAAACCCTACTTTTCGAACAATGGACGGGAGAAAATGATGAGCATGAATTAGTTACTGAGTACGTCTTCAAACTTATCAACCGACTGAAACGCTGTCAGGTGCTAGCGGTCAAAAACATGACAATTACTAGAGATAAACGGAAAATGTGGTATGATAGAAATGCTAAAGAACGAAAATTTCAACCAGGAGACGAAGTGTTAGTTTTAGCAACTAACAAGAAAAACAAAATGTCTGTAGGTTGGATAGGCCCCGGTAGAGTAGAGTCTAAAATTTCTGATACGAATTATATTGTGAGTATACCAGGGAGAAGAGAAAAATCGCAAATCTATCATGTAAATCTTTTAAAACCCTACATCACCAGGGTAGGTAAAATAAATATTCTGACAAAAGAATTTAATGAGACAGATGAATCTCAGGATTTGGAGATAGCTTTCCCATTAGCAGATTCAAATAGTTATGACTTTGACGAAGTTATCAAACAAAGTGCATTAAACGAGCGGTGCACAGCAGGGGAAATTCAAATGTTAAAACAGGTATTAGACGAATACAGGGAAGTTTTTTCGAATGACCCGGGCTTAACGGACCTGACTATTCATGATATTGAGCTAACTGAGGAAAAACCGGTGAGAAGTAGACCGTATAGGGTATCTCCTAGACAGAATGAAATACTGAAAAAAGAGATAAAGCGCATGCTTGAATTAAATATAATTAAGGAAGGGGAGTCTGATTATAATTCTCCCATGATTTTAGTCGAAACTCCGGGGAGGGAACCTCGGCCATGCATTGATTATCGCCGTTTGAATGCGATAACAAAAACCGAATTTTTTCCGCTTCCGAATATTGAACAAAGGGTCGAAAAGGTGGCGGCGGCAAAATATATTTCTGTATTAGACCTGACCAAAGGATACTGGCAGATACCCATGACACCAAAAGCACAAAAATTAGCTGCTTTTGTCACAAGCTTTGGTAGCTTCTTACCAATGGCAATGCCTTTCGGATTGTCCAACGCTAGCTATAGGTTTTCCAAATTTATGTCTAAATTACTAAATGGGTTGGAAGAATTTTGTCTTCCATACTTAGATGACATGGCCGTTTTTTCAGATAGCTGGGAAGACCATATTCAGCATCTAAACACGGTACTAAGTCGAATTAAAGAGGCGAAACTTACCGTTAAAATTTCGAAATGCAGATTCGCGCAAAAAACGGTTAAATATCTGGGACACGTAGTAGGGGAAGGAAAAAGGAAGCCTGCAGAAGCGAAAATCCGCGCCATAACGGAACTCCCAGACCCTAAAAATAAAACGGAAATTAGAAGATGCCTTGGCATGGCAGGGTATTACTCCCGTTATATAGAAAATTATGCGACCATCGTAGAACCGCTCACACGAGCATTAAAAGGAAAAAACAAAAAAGAAAAAATTATATGGACCGATGAAATGAAAGAGGCTTTCGAAACCTTAAAATCTAAACTCACCCAAAAACCCATCCTATATGCGCCAAATTATAATCTAGAATTTGTGGTTCAGACGGACGCGTCAGATAAAGGGATAGGGGTAGTTTTAGCACAAAGACAGGGCTCAGAAGAGCATCCCATTATATATTTGAGCAGAAAATTTTCGGAACAAGAGAAAAGTTATAGCGCCACAGAGAAAGAATGTGCAGCTATAATTTTTGCCATAAAAAAATTACGTCACTACATTGATGGACAAGAGTTCAGTATCGAAACCGATCACAATCCTTTAGTGTTCCTGAAAAACAATGCAGGTAACAATTCCAGGTTGTTAAGATGGTCCTTATCACTGCAACCGTTCCTGTATGCCATAAAACACAGAGCGGGCAAGGATATACCGCACGTTGATTGTCTGAGCAGGGCAATAAAATGAAAAAAAAAAAAAAGCTCAAATTTTTTTTTCTCTCTCACATTTGTAAATAGTTTTCTTTTATTGTATATATAAGGTTTTCTTAATGTATTTATACTGGTTTCAACACCTTTAAATTATTAGAGTTCTCCAAACAAAGCAAAGTCGTTAAAAGAGTTTGAAAATGTTTTTTAAAGTGTATTTTTAGAATTGTTAAAATTTTATTTTGAGTGCAAAGAGCCACCCAAAATGAATGAGCTAACCATGTTCTGCTTTTTAGATTTCACGCCTTTCAGACGTTAAATCATCTTTAGAGGCGGGGGTAGTTGTGATAATTTAGATTTATCACAGGCTTTTAAAGCCATTTTTTCTGAAAAGAGATTTCACTATGGAACTGAAAACACAAAATGGCTTTCATTCTCAAGATGAAAAGATCGGCGATTTAAAAGGATCGCTAAATCATCATCGATCAGCTGAAAAGACAGGCGGGCGACACTAACGTGAATAGGGGACCACACGAGTCGCACCTTTGATAGTACGCCGACGCAAAAATGAAAGCACAGAGGATCAGAGACCAGACATATTGTCGCCATAGGCGTGTATTTTCAGGTACGAATGATAAGACGATGTTACGAATCTTTTAATGAGAAAAGATCATTAAGGTTGATGATTGGTTCGTGACCTTTAGGGGAGGTCTTGGCTGAGAAGAAAAAGAGGAAGCCAAGGTTTTGCAGGGGGGATTTTGATCTCGGGGTGAGAAGAGGAGAGAACAGAGCTCGGAGCTCGGATTTGTTCTCTGAGAAAAGTGGATCAGCTCGGATCGGAAGCTGTAGAGGGTGACGTCACCCAAGTGAGACGGAGGAAGAGGACTCTCGCTAGGAGAGTGCCGGTGACAAGTCTGATCTTCGGTGTTTAGAGAACGCCGTGTTGCTGATTTGTAGAAACTTTACGTGATTTATAAACTGAACATTCTGTGGACTGAAATAGAACTGTGGACTTGGAGCTGGTGGATTAAGATCCTACGAGTTCTAAAATGATTTATGCTGTATATAAAATTTAATACAGAGAACCTTTTTTATTGTTACAAATAAATAATTGATTCTCCATTAAATTGCCTGGATTATTTGCCGAGCGGCACTTACGCTACCAACCACTTAGCTTTAATCTATAAGAGGCAAAGTTATTACACGGTCAATGGTAAAAAGTAGTTTCAAGTGCATATTAATGGTGTTGCACTCTTTCGAACATAATGAAATTGATATGCATCTATGAAGTATGTACTAAAATATACATTCAGTATAATCTGTGGTGCAAAGAATAATTGTTATTAATTTACAGGGTTATACAAAAATATTCCATTACATAATGGTATAGAAGTGAACAATGACTGTGCTGTGGATAATTTTTTCTAGATGTTCAGCTGCTATCTTTTCGAACATATCGATATAATTGTTTCCTTGAAATTCCTATAAGAAGAGAAGTTTTGGCATTTAGAATTATACATTTTCAATAGCTAAAGTAACGTTTCCGAAACTTTGTAGCCAATTTTCTCCAAATGATGTTTTGGGGCATAACGCGCAGGATATCTTAAAAATTTCTTAATATTTTTTCATTAAATTCTTAAAACATATGTTTCATCTTATTATGTATAAACTGAATCTAAAATTTCATTTTATTGTTCAAAATGATACATTTTTTTCTTGTGAATATGCTGTTGAAATTTTCAAGGTAATTAGCTAAACAGAACTTTGTATTAGAAATATAAACTAGTCGTTGGGGATCACCATAATATTTACCCATCATGGATATGCACACTATAAAATATGAAAATAAAACATGTGAAAACTATTTATTAATAAATGCAATGCTCTATTACGGAATTGTGGATACAACTTGATTATCCCGTCCACCAATTTCGATATATAATATAAATCGACAAACTATTAGTAAATTATGCAATTTTTATTTTAAATAATGAAATAACAAATAAATTTGTAAAAGATTAATAAAAATACAGATAAAATATCGAATTAAAAATCACTTGATGACGGAAGAACCACATTTAACGTGTTTAATGTCAAGTGAATGTGACATTTACGATAAAGCATTATTGACAATTAATCTTATAGTTTGGCGATAGTTTTTTGATTGACGGGATAATAAAATAATACCGAATTGCTTAAAAAAAGCATGCTTATAACTTCAAAATGATAATTATATTAACTAACAGTTTACTGCGTAAAGTTTAGCGATTCATTTCCAATTAAAATATATTTTTGAATTGAAATTTGAATGAAATACAGGGTCATGAAAAATCGAAGAATGTGGAAAATGTGATATCTCAGCAACTAATTATCCGATGGACTTCATTCTTTATGCAAAATTTATGTTTTTTTATTGTCGTTTACATCCACTACTTAAAATAAAATAATTCGCAAACTTTAAATACCTTTCATCAGAACGAATATTTCGAGAGTCCGAAAAAAATAGTTCCGGATAATCGAGGTTACTGGTTTAAATAGGCTTCTTCTCATCCTTTCATACTAAGTAAGGTGTTCTGGTGTAATAATGCCAGGTTGGGTAGTAACGTCAAGCATTAATATTACGCATAATTGTGAAATAGTATGGTAAATGACACCTATGGGCTCTGCGCAAAAGGGCTCTCAGTCATATAAAGCATAAACAACAGCTTAAAGTTAATTTGTTTATTTTATAGGCGTTATCGCTTTTAGAAGGAACTAAAATTAACGCTTGATCTAAAATTTGCGAGTTAAGTTCTGTGATGTGAAGACTACGTTTATCAGGAAACACCATGTTTATTACATAAATTTCTAGTGCATTTCATGTACTTTCAAATTGTTGTAGAAGATTTTGTATATGTTCCCGGGATAGCTTGTAGTTTAAAATGTACGGCGTAATAAATACGACGGGGTAATACCACCATTCATTGGCATTATTACCCTAGTTGATTTCGTACAGTGGCGGAACTACATCCGAAGGGGCTTTATTTTTCACTTTTCGTATGTACTTATTGTACTTATTGTACTTATTTACTTATTGCTATTGTTAAAATGGTTAGATTAAGGGGGGGGGTCCGATACCTAAAACACATCTTTTTAATATTAATGTAAAAAAAATTTTAAACTCTTATAAATAAAAAGACATCAAAATGTTTTCGATATTCTAATTGCAACATTTTCAAAATCAGGTTTCTATTAAATTCCCACTTGATTTTTCCATTGAGTTCTAAATTTTAACTGTCCGCTTTCTCAGCGTCCTGTTTTTAAAAATTTTACAAATTTAACCTTTAATTGATGTGACAGAAATTGTGTCAAGCGGTCTGTGAGATTTCAGGATCGAAAGATGAATAAAAGGCATGATTAATTCATAGGATGGTGTTTTTTAATTAAATTTTTTGTAAAAGACTATTATAAATAGCTTCGTCTAATAGCTTCTAAGCAAATTCGTCTAAATAGCTTCTTTTAAAGTCTCTGGTGATAGCACTAAAGTTACAAAATTTCGATAGTGTTTGTAGTAAACTGAAAATTATAAGTTAAACGATAAAAAGTGAAAAAAGCAGTGGTCTGTGAGACCGGTAAAATTAGTAAAGGGTTAAAAAGAGATTAATGATTAAAATTCATAGAGTACTGTTTCATCACTAAACTTTTTGTACAGGATTAATTCTAATTAAATTTAATCTATTCAAACGAAATAGAATTTCAGTTGTAGCTATAACTTAACTGGAAATTACAAATCAAACATAGAAACTAAAAAAAAAAAAAAAAAAAAAAAAAAAAAAAAAAAAATAGCGTCTAGTGAGATAGCTAACAGCAGTTAAAGATTAATTTTGTTGCTAATAAAGAGATAATTAAATATAACCGCATGAACCATATGTAAAATTTAATAAGAAATCTCACAGGACTATTGATTTTTTCAAAAATCTTATTTAATTAATTTAAAATACAAATTTATTAAAGCATGTTTTACATAACGCCGACATTTTAATTTCAAGTTTGCACGAATCCGCATTAGTGTGGACTTTATAGTTTAAAAAGCATTTACACGACTTCTATACCAGTGTTAACAAATATAGTATTTATTACACATAACTATAATTATTATAAAATTTCACATGGTAAAAATAGTGCTTTAAAAAAGGTTAAAACCGTGAAATGTTTATTAAAATTATGTTTAAGCTGGACTTTTTAAGCAAAGAGAAAATCAGTGTGTTATATTTTGTTGAAGCTCCCCATCTCTCCCTTTTATTTCATTTTCACAAAATATTGAATATTTTCTATCGCATAGAATGCATACATGGAAACATAAATACTGATTTAGGTAAACATAGTTAAAATCGTGCAGTGTTTCTAATAATTCTATTTAAGCAAAAAGAAGTCAAGGGCCTGATATTCACTTGCCCTCCCCCCCCTCCTTCTTTTTCTTACACTTTCACAAAAAAAAACTAACATTTTCTATCACTTAGAATGTAATATGTCAATTTCTAGAATTGTAGAGTTTGCATTTTTAGATTTGGGAAACCTACATGGGATTATTCCATCTTATTTTATAATTCTGTTTGCATGGCATTATTACCCACATAGATGGGTAATAAAGCCAAATAGCATTGATCAAGAAATCATGCCATTACATATTATGAATACATAGCTGTTAAATTTTTTTAATTTATTTTTTTTTATAGATAGTCAATGAGTTGCTGTATCAAATCCTATATTTGCTTGAAGAATACAATTTAAAACTAAGCCGTAAAAATTTGTAGAACCTTAGCGTGGCATTATTACCCCAGGACACCTTACATATCAAATTTCAAGTCCGTATCTCAATTTGTTCAGGAAATACAGCGTTTACAGACCCACAAACAGACGGACGGCAATTTTTTTTTTCTAAAAGTATGTTTTTTGTAATCTCCAGTGTCTGAAATTTGTAAATTCGTTAATTTTTTTTCTTTTTTCGATTTTTAAAATGATTGCAAGATTTACCCTATGCTACTTATGATGGGCAAGTAAAATTATTTAAATACAAATTTACTTAGGTTCAGGGTAATTATTACAATCTCTGAAATGAAAGTAGGTACTCGAATTTTCATTCTATTTTCGCAATGTTTATTTTAACTATGCGATATATTGCTTTTAACCCAATTTCCTACTCGTCAAATATCAGAGAGTTTGGAACTCTTTATAAATGTTGATTTTGAATCTACAAAATTTTTAAATACACGAAATGAAATAACATACTAAATCTTTCATTGAAATAAAAATTGTGTTTTACAGTCATATACATTTTAAGATGTTTAACGTTGAAAATGGTTTTTTTCTCTCTCTCTCTCTCAATTTTAAGAGTCCTGAGATCTCTCAAAGGGTCCAGGGACACAAAAATCTTAAAATTTTCTAAAATAATTTTACTGCATTAAAAAAATTCTGTATTTTTTTTTCCTTTAAAATGTCGCTTTGAATCATTTTTCTATCTTAACTCATGGAGGAATGAGATAGGTGGAGGGGAAGTATTATCTCTGGGGGTGATACTAAAAATGTAACCCTACATTAAGTCACATTAAGTACAAACAAAACCACGTGCTTTGACACGCCTATCAATTGAAACAGGTTTAAACCCGTATTTTTTTTGCTATTGTTTTTTTTTTTTTTTAAGAACTAATATATCGCTTCACCGGTAAGGATTTATTGATTATTTTATCATATGTGTTTTAAATATCAATATTGAAAATTATTTTAACGTTTTGCTTGAAAATATACCATTCTTTTGTTAATATCTTAAAATCGTCTGCAGTCAGAAATCTATATTTTAGATTAATATTTATTACTTAAGTTTTCATACATGATTTTAAAAGAATGTTTTCATCATTATATATTTTAAATATTTATTTACATGCAATTATTAAGGCATAAACATTTTTCATCTACGTTATAAAGTATTTAAATTACATTAAATTAGGAAACTTTTAGTAATACAATTTTTAGTTCGCATCTAATGTTTTCAATATCTTATTTAATTTCAATTTGATATTTAATTATTGCTAATTTTCCAATTTCTTTTATTTTAAAATCGAACATTTATTTTAATAAATAATAATAGAACAAAGACCTTTTTAAAAAATTGCTATTTCTTCTTAAAATACGCTTCAGTTGTAATTCATTTCTTTCAATTTGTATTATAATACAAAATCCCTTCCATGTCTTTTTGTTTGGAACATTAAAATTTGAGCGATAAATGGATTCATATTGCAAACCTTTTTTTGAGCCTTACTTCACCTCCACATATCTCAATCCTCCATGATCTTAAGGGAGACAGACCCGTACCCCATTTTCGGACAAAAATCATCAAAAGTTCAAAAAATTTTTTATCTCAGAAAACGATAAAATACATATTTGCGAATAACCATGCAAAATTTCAGAACTCGGGGACAGTTGGAACAGGTAGAAAATGAGCTTTTAATATTGTACTCACTATAGAGTTTAAATGACTAGCGGCCATTTAAAACGTGTTTTCCTGAAAATGACTTTTTTCATATTTTGCCAAGTTCAAAGTATCAAGTTCAAGTTATTAGTTTAAAGTACTAAGGTTCAGTGGTAAAATGATTTAGAAACAAAGTGTTTACGTTTTTAGAATCTTAAAAAAATTTGCAACAAAAGTAAGGAGATATATATTTTTTTAAACTATTTCTGGAAATTTTACATGAATTGGTAAACATGAAAATTATAACGAATTTAAGGAAATTTACCATGCGTATTTTTATTTATTTTTTTTTAGCCGATTAAAATAAAAAAATAAAAATATCTCTCCTTAGTTTTTTTCTATATACTATAACACTATTTAAGAAATTTTAGTAATACCAAAATATTGAAAATTGAATGAGGAGTAGTAATTTTAAAAAGTGTATTTTTCGACAAAAAATATCATAAAAATCCCCATAAAAAATATACTTTTTAATAAAAAGTGAATTTTTTTGCTAATTATTCCTTACAAAAAGATTCTTAAGTACTACACCAAAATTCATTACTTTAAAATCAATAATAAAAATTTTGGGTTTTTTCTTACGGGTCTCCCTTAACTGGAACTGGAAATACTAATTACTTACCCATCATACGTAGTATAGGGTAAGTCTTGCAATCGTTTTGAAAATCGAAAATTTTTTTTTGACGGATTTACACGTTTTAGATAGTGGAGATTCCGAAAAACATATTTTTAGAAAAAAAATTTTGCCGTCCGTCCGTCTGTCTGTCTGTCTGTCTGTCTGTAAACGCTCTATCTCCCGAACAAATTGAGATAGAGACTTGAAATTTTGTATGTAGTTAGTATGTAAGAATGGGACGAACCCTATTTAATATCAGCAACCTCGATTATCCGGAACTATTTTTTTCGGACTCTCGAAAAATTCGTTCTGATGAAAGGTATATAAAAATTTTCGATTTTTTTTTGTTCTAAGGAATGGCCGTAAAAGGCAATAAAATAACACACATTTTGCATATAGAACGAAGTCGATCGGATTATTAGTTGCCGAGATATTTGTAATCTTGTTTTCCACATTCTTCGATTTTTCATGACCCTGTATTTCAATCAAATTTCAATTCAAAGATATATTTTAATTGGAAATGAGACGCTTCATCCGACGCAGTAAATTGTTAGTTAATATGATTATTATTTTTAGAGTTATAAGGATGTTTCTTTTACGCAATCCGGTATTACTTGAGTATTTTGGCGTTTTATATAATTTGTTGAATTTGGCTCATCAGCAATTCATTAATAAAACATGACTATGTATATTAAAACTATTTAAATTTCCGTTTAAATTTTATTTTGGAATTGCAGTGCATTTTATAAATATTTTACAAATGTTTTATTTTCATATTTCATATTATGCATATCCATGATGAGTAAGTATTACGGTGGCCCCCAACGACTAGTTTTACTTACCCATCATACGTAGTATAGGGTAAGTCTTGCAATCGTTTTGAAAATCGAAAATTTTTTTTTGACGGATTTACACGTTTTAGATAGTGGAGATTCCGAAAAACATATTTTTAGAAAAAAAATTTTGCCGTCCGTCCGTCTGTCTGTCTGTCTGTCTGTCTGTAAACGCTCTATCTCCCGAACAAATTGAGATAGAAACTTGAAATTTTGTATGTAGTTAGAATGTAAGAATGGGACGAACCCTATTTAATATCAGCAACCTCGATTATCCGGAACTATTTTTTTCGGACTCTCGAAAGATTCGTTCTGATGAAAGGTATATAAAAATTTTCGAATTTTTTTGTTCTAAGGAACGGGCGTAAAAGGCAATAAAATAACACACATTTTGCATATAGAACGAAGTCAATCGGATTATTAGTTGCCGAGATATTTGTAATCCTGTTTTCCACATTCTTCGATTTTTCATGACCCTGTATTTCATTCAAATTTCAATTCAGAAGTATATTTTAATTGGAAATGAGACGCTTCATCCGACGCAGTTAATTGTTAGTTAATAGAATTATTATTTTTGGAGTTATAAGGATGTTTCCTTTACGCAGTTCGGTACTACTTGAGTAGTTTGGCGTTTTATATAATTTGTCGAAATTGGTACATCAGCAGTTCTTTAATATAGCATTACTATGTATATTAACAATATTTAAATTTTGTTTATGAATTGCAATGCACAGTATAAATAGTTTCACATGTTTTATTTTCATATACATATCCATGATGGGTAAGTATTACGGTGCCCCCAACGACTAGTTTTCGTTTTGGTTTCTTTTCAAAATCCAGCTTTCAAACAGTTGGTTGTGATGGAGATGACTTGTGAAAATGCGTTTTTCTTCATGATGGATTTTTTCACCACCTTTCGGCTTTAAATTGTTATAACTCAAAAACCGTTAAAGATAAATGATTCAAACTCTGAACATGTTTTTTTAGTTGTTTTACTTTAATTCTGATTCAAAAAATTTGATAAAAAACATTTACTTTTGAAAATATGATTTTTTAATAAAAAGTTACATAATTTTTTTTAAAGATTTTTGCGTTAAATATTTTAAATTTTTATTTAAATTAATATTTTTTTAAAATGCCGAATCAAGATTAAAACTTGTGTATTTCTGTTTATTTAAATGAAAAAAACCACAAATTATTCAAATAATATTTCGAGTTAAAACGAATTTAAACTATCCTTCTTTTCAAATAAATTAAAAAATTAAAAAATAACTTCAAAGAATTAGAAGTTTTATTTTGTGATTTTGCTTACAAATAATACGGTCAACCATCACAAAAAAATTGCAAAATTTTAACTCAATGAATAAAAATTATTTTCAAATGTGTCCCGCACCCCCTTAAATAGTTCCATAAGAAAATGTACTTCAGTAATGGCTGCTCTCCACAGATTTAAGAAGTGTCGTTGCCACCCTTTAAAGAAATTGAAGCACGAAATTATTTGAAATTGTATTATAGAAACAAACGTACCTTGAACATCTTGGTTTTGTAAAAAAGGGGAACAAACAACAATCCACACAAAAAGTAGTAAACGAAAGGAGTGACGGAAATAGCCTTTTTTGCAAACTTTTGCCTTTATATACCTTTTCGGAGTGACTTCAGCGTGACCTTATGATGGTGCATCAAAATCATATTAAGTTTAAAAAGAGAAAAAAGAGATGTAAATGCAGTTAAAATAAAAATGTAACATTTAAAAAAAGAAAGTGTATATCAAAGTTCATCGTGTTACCTTCGGAGAAGTTCAGGACTTGAAGCTATTATTATTATTCTAAAAACGTGGTCGATAGTAGGATGCTTTTAGTATGAAATAATTAAAAAACATATGTGTGTCAAAAGAGAAGAAAAAAAACTTTATAAAATTGTCTAAATCGGCATACAAGGTTATGTGTGCCAAGTTCTTTAATTTTAATTTTGAGTGAGTTTGTTGAATATAAAAATTTGAACCTGTTACGCTTGCTTCCATGTAACAGTGACCTTCCAAAAACACTTTCACTTAAAATTAAATATGCAGAAAGTGTAGTTATGTCAAATTAGCCACTTTCGCTGTAAAACCTGCTGTGTTTGTAAAATTGTAACAATATCGTCAAACTTTATTTTTGTAATGATGGTCTCTATAAAGTAAATAAATAAATAAAAAGGTCTCTTCTAAAGTTCAGCAAGTTTTCATTAAGAAAAAAAAAAAAAAAAGCGATAAAGTTGATGATAATAACTTAAAACACTTTATTTCATTCTATTTAAAATCTTCAGGAAATTGTTAATTTTAGATTTTTTAATTCAGTTAAGTACAGTCGTGGAAAAGAAGAAAAAAATAAACACTCCCTGCTAACTCTGCAATAAATTATCGTAAAGAAAAGTTATAGGAACCAAGCTATTTTAAATAAAGTCTACTTTTAAATTATGTATGTAAAATTTGTTTAAGGGGCCTTCTATATATCAAAACAAACCCAAACTTTTTTTTTTTCTTTCAATAGCAGTACCTAAGTTTGACATCATAAATAAATTCTACACCCTTCTTTTAGCCTAAATCTAAATTTTCATAAAATTCGTACGATTAGTTTTCAAAGAGTTAATTATTTTTAAATAAACATTTTTCAGGGGCTGTACTTGAGTTCGTATTGTCGTGAGATTCGAATAAGTTCGTACTTGATTGGTGAAATATTACAGAATGACTATATGTCACTTCCATTAAGGTATTATTTCTTACTAAAACGCATAAACGCATAATTTGCAAACTTCTGATGACTTCCCGTTTGGTGTCCTAAATTTACTTAAAAAATCCAAATATCATCTCAAAATTAAGCGATAGTATTTAAAATTATAAAGTTTGTCACAATTTCTATATGAGGATCCCAGAAGCCAAAGGGTATAAGTGACAAAATTGAAAAAAATAAACTAAGTACACAGCCGACCTGAAAATATACTGTTTTCATTTCAGGTAAAGAAATATAGGTGATTTTCTTATTATTTGCTGAGTTATAGAGATAAACCACTTTTTTCTAAAAACAAACAATATTGATTAATTATACATTTAAAGAAAATTGTACTCTATTTTTTAAAAAGTTATTGAAATAAGAATTCAAAGGCCAGAATGCAACAAGCAGAAGTTTCCTATTTCAATTTAGTCAATTGTTATTGATGTTCCAATTTAACATCAATTATCTTTAAACTCAGTTTATTCCAAATCGAAATTTTGTCACTTGTACCCTTTGGCTTCTGAGGTCGTCATATGTAGTCGATCCCCTTATTAAATGGGAAGCATTAGAATTACTTAGAAGACGTTACTTCTAATCTTGTTGTACCAGTCACATTTTTTGCCATGATTTTTGGCAGCGTTTGTAGAGAAGGAGCGTTTTCCCCCCAAAATTTTCAACTTTGGAATGGCAACTTTCAAAGTCTTATACCTTCCTGGTAAAAAAAAAAAGGATTTTTTTTTTTTAAGCATGCATATTCGCCTACTTTTGTTCATTTTAAGATAGTTTTAGTAATTGTGTGACATTTTTGCATTTATGTATTGAATAACGATGATTTAGCTGAATGCCAATGCACTGTCTTTTGCAGCACACCGCCTCCTGAACACTATGCCTCAACGCTAAAACAGAAATGGCATCTGCCGAAAATAGATTTTTTTTAAAACGTTATGCACTGTCCTTTTAAGGTATCCGACTACGTTCGGAGAAATTTTGTAAACAAATTCGATTTTTGATACATTTTTTGGTATTTTTCAGTGTAATCCAATACAGAATAAAGAAAATTATATGAAAAAAAAATACATAGTATTTGTGCAACTTTTTAAAATTTTGGTAATTTTTTTAGCATTTTTTACAAAAACGGCTCCGATTCAAAAAAAGAAAAAAATGTGTATAACGCAAAGTTTTTACAACATATGCATATTAGGTACTCTTGACTAAATAACTAATAAACTGAAAACTAGTCAATGTACGGAAATCTAAAAGAGATGTAGCTAATTATATATAGAATTACATAGAAATTTTCAGTAATTTTACATGTAATTCTTCATAAAAATAACTATATTTCAACAAATAAGTACCTATAGCTATATACCTATAGCCAGACATTATCGAAAAGCTATACAAAAATTTTTATGGTTATAGGATAATAAAATTTTCACTTAGAGCAATAGTCGTTTACCTTTTCCGATGAAAATCTAATTTTTCAAAAAAACGCACTTAAAGTTTTCAATTTCGGTTTGAATTAATGTCGTCTGCGTTTTTTTTAAAAAGAGCTCTAATTTCATTTCTAATTCTCGTACAGGAAAAATAAAAATAGATTTAGAATTAAAAATCTTCATTCTATAAGAAAATTAACTAAACAAAATTGGGAAATTTCATCGAAATCGACGTTTTAAACGAAGATACCTTATTTTAGACAGCCATATTTTCTAAAATATTTCTTTGACTAGTTTAATCTCAAAAAAGCAAAACGAAAAAAAAAAAAAAAAAAAAAAAAACTAGAAAAATTACTTGTACAAAAATTACAGGGATCGTATGCACGCGGAAAAAAATCCGCCTTCGGTAGCCGCCATGTTAGTGTCGGTGCTCAGACCTAGTATTCGTGGGGCGGTGTACTGCGAAAGACAGTGTAGTGACCATCAATGAAATCATCGTCATCCCTTACGAAAATGTCTGCTAGACTTCCACAGAAAAAGTCCTATAGAATCTTATAGAATTATGGCCCGTTTTTCTATAAGCCAGTTTAAAAGCTACAGAAATACCTGTAAAAGTTTAATAGAAATGTCTGTAAAGAGAAAGTGGTTAATAGAAGTTTAATAGAAATTTGTGCTCTACAGATATTTCTATTGAACTTGTACAGGTATTTCTGTAGCTTTTAAACTAGTTTATAGAAAATTACCATAATTCTGTAGGACTCTATAAAAACTTTTTCTATAGTATTCTTAAAGCCATTTTCGTAAGGGATTCCATACATAAACGCAAAAATGTCATTACAGTGAAACTTCTCTAAAGCGACCAAGTTTCGTTCCAATTAAAACTGGGCGCTCCGAGAGGTGATCTCTTAATGAAGACCATGTTAAAGTCTAGACTTTAATTGATGAAAAAAGATAACAATTAATGCTACTATTTTTTTTCACATTATGAAAAAAATATAAAAATTTAAATATCAAAATAAAAGTTAATTACATAAGTTACCTCAGTATTTAAAAAATGAATACATTGACGTTTACTTTGATTTTACGGTTTTATCTTTTGTAACTTATATATATATATATATATATATATATATATATATATATATATATATATATATGTTTAGAAGCAGCAAATAATGGCGATTTCATTAATTTATGTATTTCTCCGAAAGTTTCTTGACAGAATAGGACAGGGAAGTTTATTGACCGTCATTCTTAATTTGTCATCAGAATAAAATTCATTTTCTAAAAAAGCATAAAGAGGTTTAAACACTTAAAAGTTAGCGGAATAGTAATAATTAAAAATATTTCTAAGTTTAATTTAGAAGTTTGATGAATAATGCGCTAGCAGAAATTATTTTTCTAATAAAATCTACTTCAAGCCACCTGTAATAAACGAAATTTCTTCTAAGAAATTGGTCGTTTATGGAGGGTGTTCAACTGGGATGGTCTGCGAACGGAGGTAAAATGAGTATTGAGCCTATGGGGATAGATTTCGCTCCATGAAAAGAAATGGTTATTCTGGGAGGTGGTCGTTTAATGAGGTTGGTCACATAGGGAGGTTTCCCTCTACTAAAATTATCTTAAGGGGACATACGACCTTTAAAAGTGAAAATTAGGCAAGAAAAATCATCACCTTTTATATTCAATTTCTCAGAATGTATTTGCTCTATGACCATAATTTTTTTACTGGCTATAAATTGAAGCTTTACAATTTAAAAGATATTTTTTATATTCTTATAAAGGAAAAAAAGTTCATTTTTTGTAAAGGTTTAAACAGTAAGTATTTAAAAAAAAAAAAAAACTGATACAACCACTTGCGCGCATGATTTCAAACAAAATATCTAATGTAATACAAAAAATCAACCGTAATAACATATTACAATACTTTCTCTTTAATCTGAACCTAAATTTGTTCAAATTTAAGCTAAAAAAATATTTTTTTTAAAAAAAAGTTTAAAATAACAATTATTTTTTAATAAAATCTGACGTATGACCTGCATGAAAAATGGGGAGGGGGGGGGGTGGGGGATATAAAAATTTAAGTTCAGTTTGAAGGATCTAATATGTTACACAATGTGTGAAAATTTCACAAAAAAATATTAAATAGTTTCAGAGATATCCTGCGCGTAAGGTGAAAAAAACACATTGAGATAAATGACTTTAAAGTTAAATTATTAAAAAATTCACCATAGAATGACTTTTATGTTTTGTATCATATCTCTGGAAATAATTGGAATATTTTCATGATTTTTTTTTTTTAAATGCGCAGAAATGTTCGGACTTTCACATATATTTTTTGTGAAAAATCGATTTTTTTTAAGCTTAAGTGTCGTTTGTCCCCTTAATATGAACAAATGTAAGCGAATGCGCATGTTAAATTTTTTTTAGCCAGAACTGCAGACTTCAATCCTTTCTGATTAACTAAACCGTTTCATTACTTTCACCACCTAGTTGAAAAGTGGGATTTGAAAAATACGTTGTTTAAATAGTATTTGTAAAATAAATGTGTTAGAACATTCAGTATGAAAACATGAAACAAAGTAAATATGAATACTTTTATTTAGTAATATACATTAACAAAACATACCCATATGAATTACATCATGAAAAAGTAACATAACTCATGATAAAACAACAAATATTTTACATATACAAATGGATACTATGACATATGAATTTTAAAGTAACACTTCAATATTTTTTACAGTTTTATTTATAACACTATAAAACAAGCGAATGAATCTTAATAAACTAATTATTTCCATGTTTTGTTTAAAAAAGTATTTAGTACTTCTGTATTAAAGATTACTCTCCAAAATATTTCGATTTTTTTACTTTTTTCAAGACTGATTCATGTAATGCTGATAATAATCTACTTTAAAGGATAAAACAATAATTCATTTTAAATCTTAACAACAACTCAGATATGCTTATTTTTTTGTTTGATTTTTATTTGATCTAAATAAATCAAACTATAATACAAATAAAGCTATATACAAATTTACATCTAGAAATAAAGCAAACAATTTTAAAGTATCAAAAATTTTAAATTAAATCTCAAGTCATATAGTCTTTTATGTCATGAAATAATTTAAAATCAACTAAATTGTTGAATTTAAATATTCCCTATAAATATTCATTCATCAGTAGGATGTGATAAAATTAAATTTCAGGCAATGTAATTGTCAGCTTTAAAATCAATAAGATTTAACATATTTGGTATGAAACGATGCATTTGTCAATAAAGCTGTAATATTTTTCATTTTGCGCATATGCTAATTTACAGAATCAATTCAGTCCACTGTTTTTCATGATAATCATAAATGTGAAACTTCTTTGCGGGTTCTAGACCAAAATCCAAATAGATTGCGTAAGGTTTTCTCCCGCCTGTCCTCTTTCTTGAATAATAATTAAAAAAAAAAAAAAAAAAAAAAAAAAAAAAAAAAAATTCAGATAATTATATTTTATAAGTCGTCCTTTAAGCAAAAAATTCGTTGTTAACTTCATATTATTGATAATCTATTTATGACTAGATAAAACTCTATTTTCACTTATCAAACTTCTTTTAAACTTATGACAGGACTGAAAAAAATAATAAAAATTTATACTCTATAACAGGGCTGTCCAATTCGGCGTCGGCGGGCAACTATGACGCTCTTTGGAGATTTTTACGGCGCCCTTTCGAATAATTCCTGTTATTTACAAGATTTTTATATAAAAAATCTATTTTAAAATATGCTTTTTTAAAATCCTTTAGTGTTCCATGTTTTATTATTATTATTATTATTATTATTATTATTATTATTATTATTATTATTATTATTATTATTATTATTATTATTATTATTATTATTATTATTTACGAGTAGAAACAGGGATTAAATTTTTGATTCGTTTCCCTACAAAACGTATTGATGGGGCTCTCTCACAGGAAAATGTAATTCTAAATTTAATATATATATATATTTTAATTATTTTTTGCATTTTGAATTCTGTGTAATTAGGACAGGGTTGGGTTTCTGACGTCAGAAACTGGTTTTTGACATGACAAGTGTCAAAAACTGGTTTAAACCGTCAAAAACTGGTTTAAACCATCAAAAACTGGCTTAAACCGTCAAAAACGTGTAATGCGCTTTAAACATTTTAAGAACAAGAGAGAAACATTGAGTAATTTTTCATTTAAAATTAATTATACTGTAATTTAATAATTACAAAAAAATTAATTACTTTAATTGCAATAAAACATTGTTTTTTAGAATGTTCAAACAGAAGAAAATGATTTTGTACAGTCAATAATCTGGATCAATTTTACCCTACAGCATCCTATAGCACTTAACCAATTTAGCACATTTATTTACACCCAAATGATTTATGAATTTAAAGTATATGAAGCCAAAGTTACAAAATACTCTCTCAACTGGTGCTGAGCTAGCAGGGCTTGATAGCAGAAGCATTGCTAGTTGAGCAAGTTTGGAGGCAGGCCAAATTTTCAGATTTATGACAATTTTTTTTCTTTTTTCCCCCAGAAATGATAATATACAATACAGTAAAAGTGAATTTTTAATATTACATCTAATATTGTATATTTGTGACAGATGTTTAATTGAAATTTTACAGATCAGTGTAGTATTTGAGGTTTCTGACGAGGTTTTTGACAAGAGGTTTTAGCCATGACGGTTTAAACCATGGTTTTAACCGGATAAAACCGCACACTGTCAAAAACTTGCCAACCCTGAATTAGGAGCCTTATGATTCACATTATGAGGTGTTTGTATATCGTTATTCCTTTCAGGTTTGTCAGTATGGGTTTCTTTGTTATTCAGAACATCCGAATTCATACCGGAAATTCCGAATAGTAATTTTGATTTTATTTTTTAAAAAGTATTTTAAGATTACTTAAAACCTTTACGGAGGGGCTGTGACAGCATTTGCCCGGGTATACATGGATTCTCTGGTAGACACGGAACGAGCCCCTGCGTAAAGCCAGGAAACTTATTTTGGAATCACCGGCAGAAATCCAAAAATTCTAAGTAATAGAGAAGGCCAGTCTGTCAACCCTGCTCCCTACTGTAAGATGGTAATATTATTCTATGTTTCCAAACGTATAAATAAATAATGGCGTCCCTCAATGTTTGCCACTAGATGAGATGCGCCAGTGCCTATTTAAATGTGGGATAGCCTCGCTCTTTAACTTTTTTTTTTTTAATTTTTTCGTATTACAATGCAATTTATCTTAGAGACGCAATTTTATACTACTTTTACCGAATTGTGTTAAAATATGGATTACCTCCTTTTCACTTCGGTTTTGAGTTTGGATCGGTATCGGGTTGAAATGTATCGAGTTCGGTTTTTGTTCTGTTTAAATAATTTTTTTGCGGGGTTCAGTTTGACTTTAGGATTGACTTTAGCAGAAATTTCGATTCAGAATCGGGTTGTACCAGGCTCGTGCATGATTCTAATTTATGCAGTTTTAGTTTCTAGCTCATGTTTTCTGCTTTCATGATAGGGGAAAAAACGAGTAGAAGAAATCTAGAAGGTAAATGATCTGAATAAAATGAACAAAATAAAATTAAAACTAAAAAATATGAAAAATCATTCAAATTTATATATTATCAAAGTAATTTTTTTTGTTGTAAACTTGTAATTATTGTGACAAGTAATATATATATATATATATATATATATATATATATATATATATATATATATATATATATATATATATATATAACTGCATCTATCATGTAAAGTTCTTTGGATAACGTTTATTAACTAGAAATAATTTGTATAATATCTGTTTTACTCTTGTTTTCATTAAAGAACCTTTAATTTTCTTTAGAAACTTAGTTGACAATTATGTAAATAATAATATTTAGCGATTTTGAAAAATCTTTTTAATTGTAGACAAGCATGAGCTTTGGAACTGTCAATAGATTGTTTCTTCAATAGTTCAATTAATAGCATTTTTTGAATTTGTGTTGTTTTCCCTCAAAGATTTTTGTTAAATGTGATTAATATAAAGATTTTAAGTATTGCAACGTATCTTTATTTTGATTACAGTTTATCACAAATAAAATAAACCGCATGCATATTTAAATGATTTCTTATTAATATAAAGCTGCATGATAATCTTTCACAGAAAATTGCGTTGATTCACAAAAGGCAATACACAAAATTTGCTACCAAGGAAAAAAAAAAGTTTGCACTGAACTAAATTTAATTCTTTGCACTCCGTTGTCGCCGCTGTGTCTACATCACCTTTCCTTGCAAAATTTGTTTTTCTGGCACCAGTAATAAAATAAAGTAAAATTTACCTTATTCGCTCTAATATGGTCATCGGCCATCATAGGAATTTTGAGTAAATTTTAAGAATGTGATACACAAGTTATCAAATATGCATTCAGTTATTTAAAAACAAAAAAATACAATAGCAATACAATCTAAGACTATGTATTGAAAACAATTGTAAAAGGAATAGTTTATGTAGAATTTAATCTCAATACAATAATTACAAATACTGCCAATATAAATGTTATTATTTTAAAATTAAGATAAATACTTACCGGAACTTAAAAGTATATTTTATTAAAAGTATATCTCGGGCTAAATTATGGTTGATCAAGTAAATATCACAAAAATAAAGGCCCTGAACGAATATTACAAAAATAAAGTTTATGATTAACTCATTCAAAACGCGTATACCCCATGCCTTTATTTTCGTAACCACAAAGTGGATCGTCACAATCCCGCTTGATAAGCTGTTATATAAGAAGGTTAGAACTAATAGATCTCATGCATAAGGCATGAAATTATTATTATTATTATTATTATTATTAAAGTCGAACTTCCTCAAGGAGACACAGTACCTTGAAATTGGTCAAAACATCTATTTCTTCTTTTAATATTAACTGAAAGCTAATAGTGAATATTTTGATACCTCGTTTTTACCTATACGCAGTGTTCTCGCTGACATTTGACTAACGCTAGTAATTTGACCAATTAAAAATAAAAGCCATTCGCCAAATGAAAAAAGTATTAGCAAAATAGATTCGCCGTGTAGCCAAAAAAAAAAAAAAAAAAAAAAAAAAAAAAAAATCATTTTATGTACTTTTTTTTCAATATGTTCTTTAAAAAACCCAAGTTTTATAATTGAGCAAACGATTGTTATTAATCTAATTTTAACTATCTACTACAAATATATTAAATATGTATGTATGCATATGTATGAAAAACGAAAAAGAAAAAGCAAGCATTGAGCATTAGAAATTTGGCGAATCTAATCGCTTGTTTACTCGCCAAATGAGGAATTTAGTCGCAAGTTGGCGCATTGGCGAGCAACAGCGAGAACATTACCTATACGACTGTTGCATCGCGAGACATTGTAAATTTTGTTAATAGATCCAGCGCAACGACCCATACAAATGAAAACTTTTAAACTGATTTTTCACCGTGTTTATATTTTTATAACGTGCTTGTTCGATAAACACTAAGGCTTTTTTGCTAATTTAGATAGAGGTTTAATAAATTTTCTTTACTTGCTCTCCACGGGATATTTAATATTTTTGTGTATGGATTTAACATTCAAGTCTATAGTTATTATTATTTTTTTTTTAAGTAAATCGAGGGTTTGTTAAATTTCCTTTATTTTTGATGTACATGAGAGAAAAAAAATTACATTAAATGTACATCTAAGAATCCATGCACAGTTTTATGTAGTATAATGTAATGAATGTAGAAAAAAAAAAGCGAAGCCAAAAGGTTCATAGTTATAAAAATAGTAGGGATTTTAAAAAGTTAATTTGAAAAAAAAAAAAAAAATAATAATTTTAGTAAAATAGACTGTTTTACAAATTTTTAAAATTTTATATAATTTTTAGTATTAAGTACTGTGCTACCACACATATTGCAATATTATTAAAAATTTAAGGGATGGTTTCAAGTTTCAAAGGTACTGTGTCTCCTTAACGCGAACACTCACAGGGAAATGTTTTCTGTCCCTGTCAAAAGTACTTCAAGTTACCCATACTTTTCAAATATTGTGTATTTCATGTAACAAGAATAAATACATATACACAGCTTCAAAATCTAGTGCACTGCTGGCGTTGATTTTGTTTCTTAAGATCGATCCCTTAAGAATATAGACCGATATGTTGGATATCTTCGGTGAAAGTCTTTTTTTAAGAAAATTGGCCGATATTGTTGCATCCGAAGAAATTCACCAAAGCTCCCGCCGACAGCCAACTTGATTTATTTTTGCGGACAGAATCCGACACAGCAGTCTTACTGTTAATTAGCGTTCGTAAATAACTTTCTGAAAAGCAACTTAATTAGCGTTACGTACTTTTTTCCCACTCAACAATGCAATTTTTACAATGGAATTTTATCTTTTGAGCGGGTAGAAAGAGCAATCGCCAATTCCCAACTTTCAATTTTGTAATCGCTTGATTTGCACGTATCAAAACTAAAGACTAAATTTCCCTTTCGAGAGTAATATCCTTTTAAAATTAGGAATTTGAAAAAAAAAATAAATAAATAAATAAAATAAAACTCAGTACAATTGCATTGAAAAGTGAAAAAACGTGTTTCGTTCGTGCTATCAGTAGTAAGAAATATTTCTACCGCCGATCCTTTTCAATTCGTGATATTTCGCGTTAAGCAAACTTAAAAAAAAAAAAAAAAAAAAAAAAAAAAAAAATCTGCAAAGGTACTAAACCTTTTCTAGGAAACTGGGATTCCAAGAACTTTTCCTGTAACGGTAACAACAAAAACTCAAGTTTTAGAATCGGTTACATGGATTTTTCCTGTTATCGTTACATGAAAAGTTCTTGGAATCCCAGTTTCCTAGAAAATGTTTAGTACCTTTACAGGTTTTTTTTTTTTTTTTTTTTTTTTTTTTTTTTTTTTTTTTTTTTTACAGTGCATGTTCTTGTTAAAAGGATTAAAATCACAGTAAATGCTTATACAACTTCACGGGACATGTGGAAATAATTCGCGTTAACGAGGTTCGACGCGTATTATTTTATCTCGAATAGATCACATTAATACCCATGGAAAAGAATGTATCTTCGTTAAAAACCGTAGTTAAAACATTTTTTCTGAAGTTATCCATTACTTCTACGCTCGTAGATCCAATATCGCCGCAATGTAAAGAAATTGCCTATTTAACGCGCTTAGAGGCAAACTGCTTTTATTTATAAAATTCTAAAATGATTAAATAACATCTAAACTTACAAAAAAAAAGTAAAAGTCTTTATATGTTTAATAAAAGGAAAACTTTTATTACAAAATTCTGGTGACAATGTGATATTTAGGGATTAAAATATGTATTCTAAAATGTAGCCACCGCCTTTCAAGTTTTTTTTTTTTTTTTTAAATAATACTTAACTCGTGCAGAACTCTAAAACAATTGCACAAAATCTCAATTTATTTTTTCTATTACAAAAATGCATTTCAAAAACTTTAAAATCTATCAAAGGTAAATCGGGAAAACAATTGTATTTTAAACGAGTTTTCTACAAATTTAAACTGTCTTTTGATATTAAGTTAACAGATCGAGTAAAAAAATATCGTATTTAAACTTTTTTTTTTTTTAATACAAGTATGTTACACATACATAACCATTCCAGAACTCTAGAACTCATTTGATAGAACAGGTTCTAAAGATGATATTCCTTCTCAGGTCAAGTTATTTCAATGATATGTGTGCTTGTTGTAGATTGTTATAATGGCAGTCTAAAAACAACAAACTCTCTGTGTCACTTTGTGTTTTCACTTAAAAGAAAGTTCTTAAGAATAAGAACAGGAAATAAAGAAATGAAAGATGTGGAGAGTCCTGCTTTTAGTTCATGAATGTACAGTGTAGAACAGGTTAAAGCTATTATAAGAGAGTGCTAACCCACTAAGACTAATTAAAAACATTCCTTTTGGTTAACAAAAATCTGCTTGTAATTATCAAATGACAAACAAGCAATGGTGTAGTCTTAAAAAAGAAACCCAAAAGATAAACGCTATTGTCAAAATGTATACACCTCAGAGTATATGTAATACCAATATTGGGCATATCGGGTTATCCAAAAGGTTTACAAAGTATACCGCCGTATATCCTACATTGCATCGCTGTAAACAAGCTTCAGAACCCGTAAAATATCAGCAGAATTTTTCCTATTTCAAAGCAATATCAAACAGAGCTTTCACGAATAAGGACATATGTAAAAAGGCGATGACGAGATATTTCCCTATTAGAAAAACACAAAAAGACTTTTATTGAACCTAGTTTTGATTATTCTCTGAGCAGTGCTTTTTCAATTGCTTCTTTTTTCTTTAGAAGTCAATGGAAAGCAAAAAATGATGATGTAATAGAAACATGAAATTCCCACATAAATATACACTAATGAACCCAAATTAACCGAAGGACATTAATATAAAACAAAAAAGATAATTTGAATTTCTTAACATTACAGTAAAGTTCGAATTATTTTCTATGTTAGAGATGATCGGCCGAACATTTATATAAAATTACTTCTGCCAATAGGCCTGAAGAAGCTTCTATCGAAGAAAGGATCGTTTACGAATCGAGAATTGTCAAAAGGAACTAAAACAGCTGGCTCTGCAAATCTTCTGTTATCGACAGGAATCAAAGCTGCTCTTGGAATTAGCCTTCCCGCACCAAATGGAGAGACGGCTGGCTCTATGATGAATCTTCGTGGTTGTTCAAACCGCGGTTGTACAGGAACTAAAGCAGGTTGGATAGGAACTAAAGCAGGTTGGATAGGAACCAAGGCTGGTTGGAAGGGTATCGGAGAAGGTCTTCGGACAGGTTGTGGAGCTGGACGAGGTGTGAGTCTCGCTGGACTAACTCGGCTAACTGGAGCAATAGTAGCAGGAGGCGATTCAAAATTCTGTGCTCCTGAATAACAAAACAAAGAAGAAAGAAAAAAGTGTAAGTCACAATTAAATTTTGTATAAGTCTATTCACAAAGTATAAAAAAAAAACAAATGGATTTTTTCCTGGTAATTTCTTGATGAATATACATATTTGGTCATTTATGGGGAGCTTTGTTTTTTTTTTTTAAACCATGTCAAAACTGATTCTCAAAAAAGTAATTTAAACAAAAAATTTTCTATAAAATAGTTACAACAGTTGAAGTCCAAAAATTTTTTTATGTAAAATAGTAATTATAGCTCATTTATTAGATGCAACTCCAACTCTTAGAAATATGACTAAGTAGCTAATTGGAATTTTATTATAACATACTTAATCAAAGAATCAATTTTATATGTTAAAATATTTAAAAATTAGAACAGATGTAGGGATTTAGTAAAATGATAATAGTAAATTTTTACCTCCATTTCCATCTTCCGCACTCGAAGCAATTGATACATCTGCAGGGTTTTGATTCGATGTTCCAGGTTCGTTGGTGGCTATGGCTGCCCTGAAACCATCCTCATCTGCTACGTATTCCACTATCCTTGATCTTCCATCTTCGTCTTCTACTGTATAAGACCCCGTTACTCTGCCGTTGCCATCACCAGTTTCTTGATGGGAACTGGAACCACCTTCTGCAGGTGCGGTGTAACTGAATTGGTATGGTGTGGGCACAGAGTTATCCACATAATCTACCTGTAGAACAGAATCAATCTGTTTGAACATGTAACATCCTTATAAAAGCACAAAACACTAAGGTAGTAAAATTATGCTAGCCAATATTATGTATAAGGTATGGCAATATATTTCGGTGAATGTGTACATAAGTAAAACAAGCTGGAAATTGCACGTGAAGCGGTGCGAATGAGGTGCGTTCGTACGATAACGAAGTTTTAAAATATTCAGATCTTGCTGGTATAGTAGAGCGTACTTTGGATACAGTATAGTGGTCGAAATCTTTGTTTTCCTGTAAATATGCAGGGAGTAATTTTTATTATACTTCATTAACGTATATCTTATTCATAAAATGTGAAGTAGTTTAATATAATTAAAACACGCCCCAAACAATGTTTCCCCGTATAGCATTATGTACCGGAATACTTTTGTGTGGCCCTGTAATTTAATAATAAATATTCTCTGCATCCCAGAATGTAGATTTTAGTACATACACTCCTGGACAAAATTATTACTTTGCCTCCCAGATTGTACAGAATGTATATTTTAGTACATACTTCATAGATTCATGTCAATTCTATTATGTTCAAATGAGTGTAACACCATTAAAATGCATTTTGAAACTTTTTTCCTTATTGATCGTAACGTAACGGAATCCTTTTTATTGTCCCTGTAATTGATCTATGCATCCGACTTTCATAACATTTGAAATGACTCAACAAAATTATGTAATAATTATAAATTTCACACGATTAAAATGCATTTGAAACTTTTTTCTTCATTGATCGTAATATAACGGAATAATTTTGATTGTCCCTGTAATTGATCTATGCATCCGATTTTCATAAAATTTGAAATGACTCGATAATAATAAAAATTATGTAATAATTATATATTTTAAATTTCAAACGATTCGGTTGGGTAGTTTTTGCGTTGTTATATGCGGACAGACAGACAGACGGACGGACTGAGCAACAACAATAGGTACTACGTATTTACATAATTACGAACGCACCTAAAAAGGCTCTTAAGGCTCTCAGGAAAAAGCTTTATATTCTTTAGAAGACATTGGTCGTCATAACATATTTTTACTGTCTTCTATCTTTACAAGAAAAAAGTATTGGATTTGTGAAATTTTTTTAATTCCGGATTTTGACAGATGTACATGTTTTAGGGGTCAGAGACTCCGAAAAACATATTTGATAAGTGATTATCGTCACATAGTTAATAAATGATTATCATCACATATTTAATAAGTGATTACGAAATATTCAACCATTTCAAGCGTAATTTTATTGCTGATAATTAATTGAAAAAAAAATTAATTATACTTACCCCAAAAACATGTTTTTATAAAATGTCTGTCTGTGAATCGGTGACTCTCTAGGTATGTGACATAAATTTTGTGGGCTCTCTACCTCAAGAACTAACTCACGGAATTTAATAAAAAACTAGCGAGCTACGCCCGCTAGCTGGGCCACTTTTTCCGAACGAACCTCGATATTAAGCAGTATATAATAAGCAAAAAAAATTCATTTAATAAGCAAGTCTTGGTGTTCGAATCCTCAAGCACAAAAAAAGTAAATTAAAGAGCTATGGTTGTTATGCGTCCATTATCCCGTTAAAAATATGTGATTTCGCACAGTGGGCGCTACGCGCCATGGTCGCCATCGTCCCGTTAAAAATATTTGGTTTTGCACGGTTGGCGCTGCGCGCCCATAAGACATTTTCTAATATTTTTTGGTTCATCAGAAGCAGACTTTTACGCAGATTCTGAATATGTAATCAGTTTTTTCTACTTTAAAAACTGTCTGCATGATGGTTTAAGAAAAAACGCGCAAAAAAAAGTTTCGATAGTCCTGTTTTATTTCTAAGTTCAATATTTTAGCGAAAACTACGGTAAATATTCTACGGCAAGTCAAAAAAAATTGATGCGGAAAAAAACGCAATAAGCACCGGTAGAAAAAGAGGTTTTCGGCTGTTTCTTCTTTTAGCCAAAGGGGAAAAATTCATGTCCTTCACCGCAAGGTGGCGAAGTGTTCTGCTTCGGAGATCCGTTTGGGAATTGAGACATTTTTCGTTCCGATTCCCAAGAGGTTTTTAATTCATAACTTTTTTAATTTTGGTTCCACGGTCTCGAAAATGCCCGAAATGACTTCCCCGGACTTTTTCAAATCGAAAGACACCTTTCGCGACTTCCAACTCGCCTGCGTTGCGAACTGTAATCGGCTTCAAGCAGACAAACAGACAGACAGACAGAGGCGCACGGATTTTATTAGTATAGATTGTATTCTGATAGTCCGTGATATAAATTTATTCTGATTAGTTATTGTGTAAACCGCTCAACAAGCAACACTGCTGTGCTATTTTTTTTTCTTTTACGATTTACACAAGAGATCTATCTAAAAACCAATGAACGGATTTTCACCAAACTTCAGATTCGGTTAATCCTTGACATGAATTGATGCTGTTTACATTTTGGTGCAAATCATTGAAATATTGACTAATCACGTTTATTTGGTTTTTTTTTTCTATCTTTATTTTATCGTTGATGATGATATAGACCAGCATAATGTTTGGTAACGTTATTTTCTAAGATGCGGATTTCTTAAATAATTTATATTTTCTGACTAGATGAGAAAAAGAAAAAATATCTGTTTTTTTTTTTTTATGAAATGTTATGTTTGGGATCAGAAAAATATTTTTCGTAAAAAATGGCTGTTTAACTAATTATTATTTTCATTTTCTGGTTACCAGTTGGAACATGTTTTTGAGAATATTGACTCTAGAATATGATTTTAGAATATGATGAATGTGAAATTTACAGTTTTTGACTCTTTGCAAAAAATACAACTTAGCTGTTACTAAGTAATTAAAATTTGAATTCCCACAATGTTTTTTTTTTTTTTTTTTTCGAAATAATTCACTTAAGTCAGCAGTCTTTGATCTTTCGGAATTTATGACCCTTTAAATTCATATTTTTAGATCCTGCGGACATATAACATAGATTTTTATAAAAAACACAAATAAAAGTTTTTAATAATCGCTAGAGAATTTCCACATGGTTACGATATTAATCTATTTAATCTAATATATGAATGTTTGTTTAATAGAAAGACAAATTTAAAAATCTATTCATCATACCAGAAGATAATTTAATAAATACATAAAGTTTAATTATTTGAAACAAAAAGTATACTAATTGATAGATAATAATATAAAAAAATGCTTAAATATTACACAATTTCAGGGCGATATTTGTTTTTAATGTTTGAAATAAGCTAGAGGATCTTTGACTCTATTAGAGTTATGAGACAGAAAGCGTATTATATAACTCTGAAAATCGGTATCGGATTTTAAGTAGTGCGACAAATAGAAATAACTTTTCGCAAAAAAAAAAAACTTCAATAAAAATTTAGGCAAAATTTTTATTTGGTATTTTAATCAGCAATCTGTGTTCACTGTCTTGGAGAGCCAAAAATTGAACATTTGATATGGGAGAAAATTAAAAATCACCCATTTCGTTAATCACTATCAAATAACACCATTAACATAATTAACAATAAACTTTATAATTTAATTTTTGAAAACTAAACACTTAAAATTACACAAATATAAAAATTGTTAGAATAATACAATATTTTTGCTGTTCATAAAATATGCAAATAGAAAATATTAATATACTTACCTGTTTTGCAAATAAGTAATAAATAAAATTATAAATATAATTAACAACAATTGTTATAATTTAAATTTTCAAACAAAAAAGTATGTAAAGTTTCACAAATTCTTAGAATATTATTTTTGGTATCCATTAAAAATGTAAATAATGTACAGATTTTTCTGCGGATCTCCAAAATTCTCACGCGGAAACCGGTTGGCCACCACTCATTTAAGTCATAAGTTTATTTCCAACTAACACTATTAATAAAATTATCAGTGATTGTTATAATTGGAAATTTCAAAAATTAAGCACAATGATCTCTTAACATTCGCGACGGTTAGATACCCAGAAACATCCATGAATGTTGAGGCTATTTTCCTGTACATTTAAGAAGGCTAGGTTTATTTTTTTATGTTAAAGAGCAATTAAAGTTAAAAAAATATACTTATTAAGCACTATACATTAAAAGTAATATTTTAAATAAATTTTAATAATCATAACCATATTGTACAACATTTATTTGCTAGTGTATAGTGAAAAAAATTTAACGATGTTGGCGATTGTTTGATAGAACGAATTTCCATGCAAGTATAAGCTGCGGCCTCGATTTCTGTTTTAAATTTAAGACTCCTTATCAGTGAATAATCTCATTCTATTGCTTTTTATCTCACAGGCTATTATAGCCTGGGAGCTTATGTGCCCGTTCGTTCGGTATGTGCGTATGTGCGTAACGCGATAACTCATGATAAAAATATCCAATTCACTTGAAATTTTGGATATATGTATATTCTTATTAGGCGCTTCCTTGATTAGTTTTTGGAGTTCATTCGATATATATAACAGGAGGAACGGGGGGTTAATGCCCCTCCCCTTAATTTATATAAATGGGTTTTTCATGCAGAATTATCAGTTTTCGTTCAAAATTTAGATGTAGGATCATTCTGATGAGGCACTTCCGTGATTATTATTAGGTGTTCATTTGATAAGTATAAAGAGAGGGAACGGGGGGCTCGGACCTTTTCTATTAATTGATATGAACGGATTTTTCATGCAGAATTATCAGTTTTCGTTCAAAATTTAGATATAGGACCATTCTGATGAGGTGCCTCCGTGATTAATATTAGACTTTTTATATGATAAATCATATCCCTGATTAATTTAATAGGGTCAATGATTAAGTATAAAACAGGTAAAAGGAGGTAGCTGATTCTCCCCCCCCCCCTTAATTTGTTTTTCGAACGGAATTAACCCTTGAAAATATAAGGGTGTAATATACAATTAGCAATGCGTAGCCTGTGAGCTCAGTGCCATCAGTTTAACTGGGCAATATTCTTTTTATTCAACAAATTGCTATCGATGTTATAAAACTTCAGCGACAATTTTTGCAAAAAAATTCATTTACAATAAAGATTTTAAATTTTAGAAATTTTAGAAAATTGAAATAAAATCTGCATAAAAAAGAAAGGAAATTACTGATCTATATTTTCCCTCCACACACGGGCTGAAGCTCTCGCAACTTAGGCCGTACATAGTAATACAGTATGTCAGGAACTGATAAATGTTGAAAATTCTCAGGTGCCAGGAAAAATTTTTAGGAGCCTGGTTGAGAGGAGGTCATTTCTTTGACATTAACGCATTCACTGTAAATGGAACACTGACTCTCATAACCGTATTTTGAATGATATGTGTCATTTTATGTCGAAAAAGTTAACAATTCAAAGAAAAAATCAGACCGAGCAAGATAATTTAAAAATACCTTCTACTTATGTAAAAGTTAGAAAGAAACAAATAATATAAATAAATATTAAAACAATAGATACATTAATATTTTTACCTTTAATTTTCTATAAAGAAATTATGTATATAAATTAATTTTGCCTTTGAGATTTTGATTTCAAATAACATTTGTCAATGGATTTTTCAGGATTAAAATCCTTTAACGATTGTTCTTTTAAATTTCTAGTTAGTAAAATTAATAAATAGGTAAAAATGTCAATCGTCAAGAGGAATATTTTAATCGTCCGGGAAACCAGACACTCGGGATTTGTCGGACCCTGCAGTAGGCTATACAGTACATAAAATGTTAAGTGTCACGTAATTCATTGATTTGGTAAAACAAAGTGAGTTTACTTTGCAAAAATATATTCTTTATAAAACAAAATTCGCAAACAACCAAGTTCAATCTTTGCGAATATTGTAATGCTCCGTCTTTTTTATTTTGCTAATAATCAAAACTCACGAATGTTAAGGGTTTACTATATCTAAAATTTCACAAATTCATCAATTTTTAGATTAATATTTTTGTTATTCATAAATTATAAAAAGGCAAAAAAATAGTCAATTTCTTTTTTTGGGTTCCCTAAATTCTCTCACTGGTCACTGATTGCTGACTATTCACTACTGACACCCATATATTTTTTTTTTTTTTTTTTTTTTTTTTTTTTTTTTTTTAAATATCTGGTTACGTCTAATTTTTAGTAAATTATGTTGTCGGCATATTTTGTATCATTTTATAATTCTTAATCGTAAAATAGCTATTTTTTCCCCTTTACAGTCTTGCCAACAGTATGACCCATTTATCATAAATCATTAGTATGCAGCAAAAATTTCAACAAAAAATTTATTGCGGCGGGGAATGGGTTAAGGCTCCGCTGCACTGACAACGAAATTCTACGTTAGGCTATGGAAAAATTTTGAATCGCGATGACTTATTATCTAATATAATAAATTAAAGTACCATTTTCACCACCAGAAAGTAGATGTCAAATGTTAACGGTATCTGTGTTTTTAAAAAATGTCTACGTAAATATTAAGTATCTTGAAAAATTTTCATTTTATTTTATCATCTTATTATAAATATGATACAAAATAAATAAAGAATATTTCATAGTTAAACTGATGGCATTGAACTCACAGGCTATTCACTCTAGTTGTGTATTACAGTCTTATTTTTTCAAGGAATAATGCCCCTTTAAAAGCAATTAAAGGAGGGATTACTCTATCATTTTCCTCCTTTATATTTAATCATTGAGCTTCTAAAAGTTATCAGGAATACACCTTATCATAATGAACCTACATCCAAAATTTGAAGCAAATTGGATAATTCTCCATAAAATCCCATTTATTTAATTTAGCGATTATCCCCCGTTTCTCCTCCGTTTCTCCTTTATGCTTAACCATTAAATCCCCAATATTGTTCAGGGATTCGCCTTATCAGAAAAAAACCTACATCCAAAATTTAAAGCAAATTGGATAATTTTGAATAAAATCCATTTGAATAATTTAAGGGGGTTAATCTCCCATTCTCTCCTTTTTACAAAATAATTCCAAAACTAATCAGGGAAGCGTCTTATCAGTATGAATCAATATCCAAAAATTGTAGTATATCAGTTAATTCTGCATGACAAACCCATTTACCCAAATTAAGAAGGCCAGCCCCCAGATCCCTCCTTTATACTTAACCAATGAATTCCCAAAATAAATCAGGTAAGCGCCTTATCAGAATGAATGTCCAAAATTTGAAGCAAATTGGTAAATTCTGCGTAAAATAAACATTTACCTAAATTACAAGAGGAGGGGTTACCTCCTATCCTCCCTTTATACTGAACCAATGAACACCTAAAACTAATCATGGATCAGAATAATCCTATAGCTTAAATTTGAATGAAATCTGGAAATTTAGCGTGAAAAACCTTTTTATCTAAATTAAGAGGGGGGGGGGGGTGTTAGTTCCCGAACACCTCTTATATTTATCCAATGAACTCTTGAGACTAATAAGGAAAGTTTATCACAATTAACCTACATCCAAAACTTGAAGCAAATCGGATATTTTGATCATAAGTAATTGCGTGACTCAAGCTTTGATAACCTGTGAGCTAAAAAGCGCTATTGCTCTTACTGTTACGGAGTCTTGTATTTATAAGGTCCAGTGAATTCCGGCCAATATTTAAATATTTACTAAAAACAGAGAAGTACCGAAGTTGGCTCCAGCATAAATTAAGCTCTGATGCATGCTATGTAGACTACATACAAATATTTTGATTAAATACAGGGCTGTACAGAAGAACTCAACTACTTTTCCGGCTATGAACGATAATTTCTGAAATCTGGTTTTCAAATGCGATATGCGTTTTCGAAAATGTTTATTGTCCAAAAGCCGACATCACGAAAACCTAAGGTTTTGAGCACAATTGAAAGATCTTTATTTAATGGAAGAGTAGTAATAGGGGAATCTAATGATCCATGTCTGGGCGGCAGTGCAGTGGTGCATAGGCCAAAAACTAACACCACTAAGTAGTTTATTCATAGGTTTAACATTGTGTTTGCCGTACAATCTGTTTATACCTTTGATAATAAACCCTTGACGGCAAATACAATGTTAAACTTACGAGTAAACCAATAGTGGCATTAATTTTTGGCTTATGCACTACTTCATTTCCGGCAAACATGGATCATTAGATTCCCCTATTACTACTCTTCCATTAAATAAAGGTTTTTTTTCCTTTTTCTTGTGCTCGATACCTTAGGTTCTTGTGCCATCGGCTCTTGGACTTTTACTTCGAAACGTAGCTGGTTGGTGCTAGTAAAGCTTTAGCCCTTGGGTAGGCCTCTTCAACTAGTTGAATCATGTTCACTTAGAAATATTTTCACCACACTGAACAGTTGAAAATCTATGCTTGACGAATGATTTTTCTTTTTTCTTGTTGATATAGTACTAGAAAACATATTAACTCACCCTCGGGAGAATTTGTGCTTTCGTGAGGACACCACAGCATAGGAGAAAGATAACCTGCAAAAGATACGAAAAAAAAATGTATTATGCATTGTAATAGTTTCTAAAAATAAAATGTTATATTATATACAGGGTGGCTCTACTATCGTCAACTACCATACACTACTACAAGTCTTACTATCATTAAAAAGAAAAAAAAAACTAGGGAACATATTAGTTACAACTATGCAAGTAGTACGCTATAGTAACGTGACTATGTCCGACGAAATTCAACTGATGGCAGTGGCGAAATTTGAATGTTAAACACCCTATTTCAAGAATTATAAAAGTCATGAAAAAAAAAAAAAAAAAAAAACTCTCATATTGCAAAGCGTTTTTAATTTAGTACGAAAGGGTGCCACACGTATAAAAACAGTTTTTTTAGAAGATTTATAATGCAAGCTTTTTGATATCCAATGTCGAACTTAAACATGCCGGTTTACACAGGCCTTAATACGAATACTGATTTGTTAAATATATATATTTTTTTGTAAAATATTGGAGGATACGTTTAAACTATAAGTATTATTTAAATTTAAATTAAGGTGTCCAACTACGTTCGTAGACATTTTTTTAAAATCTCTACTTTTGACACATTTTATGGGGTTTTTTAGTGTAATCTAACATTGAATAAAGAAAATTAAAAAAATAATATATAATATCTGTGCAACTTTTTTAAATTTTGAAGAATTTTGGTAATTTTTTAGCAATAAAAAAATGTATATAACACAAAGTTTTTTTTTAAACATATGTACGTTAGACATTATTGAGTTTAATGAACTAAAAAGTAGTCAAAGTTCGAAAATCTAAAGAAATACAGCTGATTATATACAATTACATAGAAAATTTCAGTAATTTTACGTGTAATTCTTCATAATAATAGCTATATACCAACAAATATGTCCCTTAGAACTAATTCTTTAGTTCATTACACTTTAGACATTATTGAAAAACTACACAAAAAATTTCATGATTATAGCATAATAAAATTTTGAGTTAGAGCAATAGTCATTTATACCTTTTCCGATGAAAATCTAATTTTTCAGGAAACGCATTTAAAATTTTCAACTTCAGTATAAATTAATGTGGGTTGCATTTTTTAAAGAGCTCTAATTTCATTTCTATTGGCGTACCGGAAAAATAAAAACATATTTAGAAATAGAAATAATCATTCTATAAAAAATAAAAAATAAATAAAAACAAAAATGACATTTTAAACGTAGGCAAGTACTTTAAGGAAAAAAAAAAAAAAAACCCGATGATATTAACTTCAGTAATGGCCAATTAAACAAAACTGAATTTGCTGAAAATATAACACGTACTTACAATTTTTTTTTTTTTTTTTTTTTTTTTTTTTTTTTTTTTTTTTGGTCGAGTACTGGACATTGACATCTCACTATATATTTTTTTAGTTTGAATTGGTCTACAGACGAAACTATTGTTGAGAAAGTTGTAAAATTTTTTGAGGTACATAATGAAAGTATAGAGATTTGTTTCAGCAAAAAAAAAAAAAAAAAAAAAAAAAAAAAAGAAAGAAAGAAAAGAATTAAGAAAAAAGAAAAAAAGATAGAAAATTCGTAGTAAGAATTTTTTTTAAAATTAATTGTACATTAAGCATATATTTACTATAGTTTATCATTAAGATTGAAAATCACCGTTCGAAAAAAATTTAAAGGTGAAACATAGATTAAGACTCAAAAAACAACGCAAATTACGAGAAAAACGTTATTTTATTACAACCATGTTCCGCATGACTGACATAAATTTTTAGATAGCATCCGTAATCATAAAATAGTATGTTCCGCAGTTGACCGCAGTGTGTTCTGCGAAATGCTAAGAGCATGTCGTGAAATGCTGTTTTAAGATCAGATAAAGTTAGAGATCTGCACGGGCCATACCCGGCCAGAAGAAATGAAGTCAAATTTTCAAATAAGCCAGGCTAGCAGAATTAAAACAATTTTATTAATGGGACGAGCCGGCAAAAACATTGCACAGGTCAATCGGGCCAGCCTAGCCCTGGTCGGTTAAAAATTTAACAGGCCTATCGAACCGGTATGAAAATTCAAATGAAGCCGATAAAACATTAGCTACTTTCAGTGAATATGTCTTTCACGAGAATAAGTATAAATGTGCATCGCGAGCCTATGCTTCTTTGACAACATAAATACAGAAATGTAGCATGTCCACCATAGAGACTGGCGTCTGACATGGTGGTTGTTTAATTTTTTTTTTTTCAGCAGACTCCTGCCATATTGAGATCAGGCTTGCATTTTTTCCCCACATAGTCGAGCGGAGTCGGAACCGACATAATTGTTCTCAGGATGTGAAAAGCAAGCAATATGTTTTGTAAAAATATTAATAGCGGTAGCGAACTTCTGTTAACGGAATCTTTGGAAATGTACCTTAAGTTGATTTTGAAATTTACTGCTTAAAAACGCGAAACTTTAGCTCATTTTCTGACTATTTTTTAACTGTAAAGGCTTAAAATTGACAAGGCAGGCTATTGAAAAATTTTGAAATCGAATAGCACCTTTCATTATTATTAAATAAATTACATATCGCTATATAAGAGATTGTTAACATGGCATTAGGTTTTTCTCATTTCCCGTGATATCGCTTCTGAAAATTCGATTTAAAACGTTATTTTAAACAGTTTTTTTTCCGAAGATATATTGTCTTTATTAAAAAATGGATAACACCATACGATTACATAATTTCTAAATGATTGACTTTGTCAGTTTTATGCGTTTCTGAAAAGAAACGAATTCAGAAATGTCTCATAAAGTAGCTATTTTGTATTTGAGGAAACCCTTAACAAATGAGAGAGAAATATTTACACAAATCGTTTTTTTGTTAAACAACTTCAAAAGTTATGATGTTTTTAACTCTCCTTTTTTACTTTTATTTTAAACTAAATTAATTTTTTAATGAATCCTTATTTGGATGTTGAAACGCCTAAAAATCTAATAATTTTTTTATGTTATTAATGTGTATTTTCTGTTATGCGAATACATCGTAATTTTAAAATATGCCCTAAATTTATTATGCATGCAGTAATCTTTAAGGGAATATTAAAAAAGTAAAATCTGATTTTTTGTAAAAATGGAGTCGGGCCAGAAAGAGCCAGGCCTGTTTTCACTGATTTATGTACAAGCCGGACAAAAATAACTTTTGTTGGCGTTGGGTCCGAAAATTCCGGCCCGCGCAGACTTCTAATAAATAAAATTTGCAAATTATCGTAAATGCATGCTAAATGTGTAATTTCTTATGTCAGGACTATGGCCCTGATGAGGTGGGAGAAATATTAAATGTTTATCTTAAAACATTAGCTCTATAAACAATAAATTACAACATAAATCATCACTGACATTAATGACTATATAAATTCATTGCATTGTTTGCAAAATGAGTTTAATGTTATTGAAAAGTATTGCACTTGTTTATAATAGAAGCACTGATTACTTCAAGGATATTCCCTGGTCCCAATTGACTGTTAGTGCACTTACATGAGAAGAAATCTTTTGGCCCCGCCCGGGTCGCTCGCCTGCTCTTACAAAAATCAGTGAAAACAGTTCCGGCCAGGCGTGGCTCGATCTGGCCCGAACCAAATCCTATTATTTCGAAAAAAATTGGATTTTTTCTTATATCATTAAGATTTTTTTTAAAGAATACTGCATATATATTTATGAGATGATTTTACAGTATGTTTTACAGAAAATATACAATAGCAATATTAATGAATACTTAAATTCTTAAATTTTCAACATTCAAATAAAGAATCATTAAGAAATTAATATGGTTTAGAAAAAAAAAAATAAGAAAGTTTAAAACATCATAACTTTTGAAGCTATATAGTAAAAAGTAGATTTTCGAAAATATTTCTGTATCATTTCATTAAAGATTCACTCAAATCCAAAGAACTATTTTCTGATACATTTCTGAATTCATTTCTTTTCGGATATGCATAAGATTAGTAGGTGTTTTTATTTAGAAACTATGTAATCGAATGGCGTTATCCATTTTTTGACATAAACAATTTAAGAAAACACTAGCAATTTTCGCGTTTTTAATCGAAGTTCCGAGAGCGACAACATATTAAGGGAGAAAAATCTGCAACCCCGTGACAAGAATCTCATATCTCAACAAGTATATACAAATACCTTATTTACCATAAATAGAAAACGTTATTCGATTCCAAATCTGTTCAATAGTGAGGCATGTCAATTTTATATCTTTACAGTTAAAAATCAGTCAAAAAATGTGTCAAACTTTTGCGTTGTTGAGAAGTGAAAAAGAAAAAGAAGATTTTAAATAAAAATGTAAACAGATAAAAAAAAAATAAAAAATAAAGTTTATAAAAGTACTTTTTAAGTACGCATCTAAGAGCACTAACGCATTCCAGCACTAACTGGTGCAACCAGCCTTAAGCCTGGATTAAGTGTGAAGGTTTTAGTATAATCAGTAACATCCCTTAAATTGTCTGTCCATTTATCCGAACTTTTGCTTATTCGAACTGGGGTCGGTCCCAACTTGTTCAGATAATCGGCGCTCTACTGTAATTAAGATGACATTGAAATTGCAATTATCCTTTTAAACGAAGTTCAATCTTCTAAAAAATTAGCACATACCTTAAACATAATCTCAGATGAAGTACACCTTAGACAATATTTTCCAATGGACACTGCCCTCAACACAAGTGTGGCCATCTTCCACATCTTGTCCCTTATATACCCTGTCCCCTCCCAACGGAAGCACACATTTTTTAAACCACGTGTTTAACTAGGAAGAGACCGACAAATTGGCATATGTATGTGACATTCGTCACTTAAAATTACATGAAGAAGATTCCACTTGATGGAAATCTTTACGTACGTGATGCTGAAGGGCAAACATCTGCAGGCGAAATGGAAAGTGATGCGACATAGTTTTTGTCATTCGTTGTCTCAAACAATGAATTCGAGATTTTTTCCGGGGTTTTAGGGTAGAATCAAGGTATTGCATTATGCATAGGCGAGCAAAAAGAACTTAAGATTGAACAAAATGTATCTGGCATCTCAAATTTTGTATTTCCTCAGTACGTAAACAAAAATCTTTTTAAGTTCAGTTTTAGTCTTAGAGTGTAAAACTTTCAGCTATTCTCCGATAACTTACAAGAATACATATAAGATTAAATTTGAATATCATTATTTGAATGGATAATTTTTGAGTTACCAGATTTATCTGTTTAAAAACAAACAAACAAAAAAACAAGGGTATATATACAGTGAAATCTCCCTGTGCGACTACCTCCATTAAGCGAAACCTTCCCTAAACAACCATTTTTTTCATGGAACGAAATTTATTTCCATAGGCTCAATACTAATTTTACCTCCACTGAAAGACCATTCCAGCTGAACTCCCTCCATGAGCGACTAAAATTTGGAGAAAATGAAACCGTTTTTTCAGGGTGCTTGAAGAAGGTTTTATTAGAAAAATGATTCTAAAAAACATGTTAATCGTCAAAATTCTAAACTAAGTTTAGATTTGTTTTATTTTTGATTCCGTAACTTCTGAATGTTTAATTCTTTTAATGCCTTTTTTAGGCAATGAATTTAATCTGATAACGAATTATAAATTACGGTCAATAAACTCTCCTGCTCCATTCTGTCATTAAACTCTTAAAGAAAAAGATAAAGTAATGAAATCGCTATTATTTGTTCCCGACCAAAACTATTTGCTTTTATTTACTGAACTTCGAAATTACTTGGAAATAAAAGTTATAAAAGACAAAAAAGTAAAATCAAAGCAAACTTCAATGTATTCATTTTTTAAACTCTACATTAATTAATATATGTAATTAACTTTTGTTTTCATATTTAAAGATTTATATTTTTTCCTAATTAAAAAAATAAATTTTAGTAACATTGTTACTTTTTTTTCTACAATTATAATCTACATTTAAACATGGCCCCCATTAACAGACCACCTCTCGGAGTGATCATTTTTTATTGGAACGGAACGTGGTCGCTTTAGGGACTGTATTTGGACTTCCTGGTTGCAGAATATAGGTGAAACTTTTTTTTTTCTTTTAAATTAACAAATTTGATAGATTTTTAGCGTATAATTTTTTTTTAAACACGCACTAAAAATTCCAAAAATTACACTTGTTTGAAAAATAGCAATTGTGCATTTAAACAAAGTTTTGAATTTTATTAAATGCCATGAATCAACAAACGATAAATTTGCCAGAGATCACTATTTACTATAAGCCTATTTGATTCCGATTATTTCTGTAGTTTAAATACATGTCTTAAATTTATATTTCCATGTATGATATTTTGTTTACTTATTTATTTGTTTATTTATTGATGAATGCTTTAATTTCATTATGGAATGTAAAATGCTGAGCTATTTATATCTGTACTCGATAGAAACATATTTTTAAAAAATTACCTTCGAAAATTATTTTAAAGACAATAAAAACTGAGTAAATGGTGATACATTTTTCAAATAAATTGCCATGCAGTTTTCAAACAAATTGTATTTAAAAGTGCGTTTTTCCAGCCTAATCAGCTTTGTAAAAAATGAAAATGTGCATTGTTTAGAAGTTTAAAAATCGCCTAAAAGCTAAATTTAATTGTCTCGCGTTGCCACTAGCGAAATGACATCAGCACCACGCATGGACACATTTGTTCTTTATAATATAGAAACGGAAGATTACTATTTTGTGTTTTAGGTAGCTTTCATTACAAAAAGTAAAAAGCTACCTATTGCAGCCGTCCGGAGGAAAGCACTTCCGGAAAATTTTGGTATATTTTCACCGATCATGACCCCCAGACCCCAAAACCACCCTCCGTTCAAATGTTGACATATATATATATATATATATAACCATATATATATATATATATATATATATCTGATTTTTGTCATGCGATAACTAACGTATTTATGAACCGATTTGAATGAAACTTGGTATGTATATAGTACATACAAATGTCTCGACCGAGTTCGTTGGTCAGCATCATCCGCCATTTTGTTTCAAAATGGCGGCCATTTTAAATTTTTTAAAAAATTTAAAATTTAAAATTAAATGCGAAAGAATTAAAAGTTGAAAAATATTTTTCTTTTACGTGTTAGAACTTAAAACAAATATTCCAGAACACTTTTTATTTTGTCTATATCTTAAAAAATGATTGAGTTATAGCACTTTGAATTTTTCTTATGGCTGACATTTTGAAACGATCTGATTTTTGTCACGTGATAACACGCGTATTTATGAACCGATTTCACTGAAACTTGGTATGTACATAGTACATACAAATGTCTCGACCGAGTTCGTTGGTCAGCATAATCCGCCATTTTGTTTCAATATGGCGGCCATTTTAAATTTTTTAATAAATTTAAAATTAAAAATTAAATGCAAAAAAATTAAAAGTTGAAAAATATTTTTCTTTTACGTGTTAGAACTTAAAACAAATATTCCAGAACACTTTTTATTTTGTCTATATCTTAAAAAATGATTGAGTTATAGCACTTTGAATTTTTCTTATGGCTGACATTTTGAAACGATCTGATTTTTGTCACGTGATAACACGCGTATTTATGAACCGATTTCAATGAAACTTGGTATGTACATAGTACATTCAAATGTCTCGACCGAGTTCGTTGGTCAGCATCATCCGCTATTTTGTTTCAAAATGGCGGCCATTTTAAATTTTTTAAAAAATTTTAAATTTAAAATTAAATGCGGAAACATTAAAAGTTGAAAAATATTTTTCTTTCACGTGTTAGAACTTAAAACAAATATTCCAGAACACTTTTTATTTTGTCTATATCTTAAAAAATGATTGAGTTATAGCACTTTGAATTTTTCTTATGGCTGACATTTTGAAACGATCTGATTTTGTCACGTGATAACACGCGTATTTATGAACCGATTTCAATTAAACTTGGTATGTACATAGTACATACAAATATCTCGACCGAGTTCGTTGGCCAGCATCATCCGCCATTTTGTTTCAAAATGATGGCCATTTTAAATTTTTTTAAAAATTTAAAATTTAAAATGAAATGCGAAAAAATAAAAATTTGAAAAATATTTTTCTTTTACGTGTTAGAACTTAAAACAACGATTCCAGAACACTTTTTATTTTGTCTATATCTTGCAAAATGATTGAGTTATAGCACCTTGAACTTTTCTTATGGCTGACATTTTGAAACGGACTGATCTGAACGATCCACAATGTTGCTTTAAAATGGCATACACTTTATGATATCGTGGAATTTAGTGACTCTCCAAATCGCTTAAAATAAAACCAGATTTAATAAAAGATGACTAATTTCTAAAAATTCCTATTAATATTCAGTCTTGACAAAAATAGTATTCAATCTTATAAAATCACTAATTTTATAAGATTATTTCCACTAATTTGAGATTAGTATTTTTGAACAATGTAACTTACTTTAAAATAAATAAATATATATATAAGTATATGAAAGCTACCTCTTCCTCCCGGCATTGCCGGAAGGACTTTTTCTCCTAAACTACTATTATTTTTCATACCTTAACTACATGAAATGGACTAAAAAGTCCTTAAAAACAGTTCTTTATTAATAAATTCCCGGTGCCATTTGTATTGCAATGCGGTTTAACTAAATTTGCAGTCATATTTCCTCTCTTTTAAGAAAAAAAAAAAAAAAAAAAGTAACTAACGCTGTTACCGACGCTTACAATGAATTTTTTGAGACCGGAGGTCTTTCTTCGTTAATATTAAGAGAGCTGTTACATTAGTGATGGGCGATTTCGATTTTTTAAATCGATTTAATCGATAGTACGGCCAACTCGATTTAATCGATACTTTAAAATTTTTAATCGATTTCTCTGAAGGTAATATAATTTTCATTTTCCTTCAAAAGTCGAAGATAAAATAGACGGATGTGCCAATTCCAAAATTTCAGTGTATTAGTTTCTAAGATAGAAGAATTAAAGAAACCTCAGACTCCCCCCCCCCCCTGCAAAATAGCGTTTTTTGTTGAGTGATGGTACACCAAAAATTGATCAGGATCAATTTTTATTAAGTACCAGCTGAATCTGAATTTTGAAGAAAATCCATAATTCGCGAGATACAGTTTTTGCGAAATCATAAAAAATGCAACATATCAGCGCCACCTATAGGGCAATTTACACCAAGAACTAAATAAGACTAATATCTGTCAGAGATTTACTGAATCTGAATTTTGATGAAAATTCGTTCTTGAGATAGCGTTATTGCGTTAATCATGAATAATGCAGTATAGCAGCGCCATCCCTTAAGCGATTTCCACCAAAATATAATCAGCATCAAATAATATCAAGGACTAATTGAATCTAAATTTTTATGAAAGTCCGTGCATTAGTTCTTGAGATAAAGCTAAAATGAAAACAGGGGCATGCGAAAAGAGAACTGCGCCCGGTTCAAAGTTCCAATTTAGCCCCCCCCCCCCCTTATTAACTTTTTCTTGTGATAGGCTAGAAGTGATGTTAGTAGTAAAAATTTGGCGCCCCCTAAATTTCCGTGCTCGGAACGACCGCTTCCTTTCGCCCCCCCCCCCCCTTCACATGGCGCTGAGTGGAAATTGTGAAAAATTCAGTATAGCAGCGCCATCTGAGAAGCTATATACATCAAAATGCAAAAAACATCAATTCATGTCAAGGACAAACTGGATCTAAAATGTGATGAAAATCCGTTCATTCATTATTCAGATACAGCTGTTGCGCAAATCGCAAAAAATGCAGCATAGCAGCGCCACCTGTTAGGCTATATGCACCAAAAATTAATTAGATTCAGTTTATATCAAGGTCAAACTAAATCTAAAGTTTTGTGGAATTCCGTGCATTTGTCTTGAGATAGAACGGTCAGAAATTTTTGTCGTATACAGACTCACAGAGTGACAGACACACACACACAGACAGATATTTCTTAAAAAACATGATATCGTTTTAAAGACCTTCTAAAATATATAAATCCATCCAAAACGGGAAGTCAAAAATTTTCACAAATCTAATACTCTCTTCTTGTAAAGTTACAAAAGAAAATAAAAAAATGTAAAATCGATTCTGCCTGTAAAATCGGTCTTTAGATTCGATGTCGATCTTTAAATTCGATGTCGATCTTTAGATTCGATTTCGATCTTTAGATTCGATGTCGATCTTTAGATTCGATTTCGATCTTTAAATTCGATGTCGATCTTTAGATTCGATGTCGATCTTTAGATTCAATTTCGATTTTTAGATTCGATTTCGATCTTTTTTTTTTTTTTTTTTCCTAGGCTACATTAGTGTTGAATGCAGGTATTTTTCTGCGACTCCGGAGGAAGCCATCATGTTTTACAGCTCTGTAAGAGAGGGGGAATCGCAATTTGTGCATTAAAAAGCATGAAATCTCATAACTTCTGGGGGGGGGGTTATCCCCTGCGGGCCACCCCATTAATTCGATACTAGGTTAAATCGTTATATATATATATATATATATATATATATATATATATATATATATATATATATATATATATATATATATATATTTTTTTTTTTTTTTTTTTGAAGTCCAGTTACTTGAAGTATTAGTTTATTATGTTTTATTTTTCACTCTCGCCTCTTCTAATCTCCCCTTCCGCGTCAGTTTTAACTTACAGGGCCGTTCGAAATATGCATACTGTTTTAAAAATGTCCAATTCTCGGTTTATTTTATTTTAGATCCACATTTTAAATCCTTGAAAAAAGATAAATAAAGGGTCGCCCTTCCGCCCGTTTGGGGTTTATCTGCGCCCCGCCGGTGGGCATATTTTTTTGTTTCTTCAAAAGAAACAAAAAAAAATTGAGGGGGGGGGGGCTTGCACCCTCCCCCAATATACACTTTAAAATTTCGCTCATTTAATTCTCTACCATTTTTAACTTAAAAGTTTAAGCAACATGGCACCCCCAGAGCTGTGGACCCCTCCCCCCCTCTGTCGATCACTCACCTAATTTTGTTTATTTCTTCATTTCATTTCAATCTTTAAAAGGCTATAACTTTGCTTCTATAAGAGTTACAGTGATGAGAAAAATTCTAGTATAACTAACTATTTCTCGCCGTTTTTTTTTTTTTTTTTTTTTTTTTTCTATTCCAGTTTCTCAGTTTTCCCTATAGGACCTTTTTTTTTGGGGGGGGGGGCAGAGGGGTTTTTTCTCATTTCTTGATACAATATGTCTATTGAAAGCTTATGCTTCATACATTACAAATCTAGCATAAGAAATTTTCTCCCATAATTTCAGGTCACGTTACGGACCCGTAATGTGTTAAAATTTTAATTTTTCAAACTTCTTCAAAAAAAAAAAAAAAATCTTAAGGATTAAGGTATCGATAGTATGGTCTAATTTTGATTGGTGTATTTATCGCGTTTTAAAATGTAAGAAAGTAGTTATAGTGAGTTAACTACAATAGTTGGACATATGGTATCGCGCGGTTTTTTTAATAGATATTAATGTATTCTTTAATATTAGAGAACCTTTTTTTATTCATTTAAAAGTATTTCCTGGCGATTCAAAATTATATATCCTAACGATTCAAAAAATACACACGTAATTGTTCAAAGTTTCACTTCTATCGGCACTCTCAGAGTGCCACTATTTTTTGTTTTTTTTTTTCATGTTCGCCCGTCCTACCGCCCCCCCCCCCTTCTTTACCAATCTTAACTTACGGGTTCGTTCAAATTATGACTGCGATTTCAAAAAAGTCTAATCCTCGTTCTATTTTGTTATAAATCCATATTTTAAACCTCAACAAAAGATACATTTGGGCCGGGGTCGCCCTTCTGTCCGTTTGGGATTTTCCTTGCCCCTCCCCCCCTGGGTGTGGGGCATATTTTTTGTTTCTTCCACACCATCTCATGTAACATATCGTTATAAAGCTTTTATCTCCTCGTTTTTTTCTGTTACTACCCCTCTCTCCACCTAGTTACATGCTCTTGGCACTTTTTATAGTTTCAAAGAGTGCATGTTCCCCGCAGGCCACCCCATGAATTCAACACAAAGTTAAACACTATATTTTTGTTTCGAAGTTCAGTTATTTGGGTTATTAGTTAATTGTGTTTTTTTTAAGTTCGTCCGTTCTAATCCCTCGCCCCTCTCCCTTCCTCGCCAATCTTTATTAAATGGGCCGTTCAAAGTATGCGTGCAATTTTTAAAATGTCCAATTCTCGTTCTATTTTATTGTAAATCCTCATTTTGAAACTTCGACAAAAGATACATTTGGGCTATGGTCGCCTTTCCGTCAAGAGTGGGGTTTACCTGCACCCTTGGGAATGGGGCATATTTTTTGTTCTTCCAAACTATCTCGTGTAATATTTGGTTGGCATTAGAAAAATAAAAAGTTTTTTTTGTCTATACTCCTTGTTCCCCATCCTAGTTACACGCTCTTCGCGCTCTTTATTCTCGATTTAATGCCAAGTTACTCAGTGTTGTTATTAGTTGAGTTATGTCTCTCAAATTTGTCAAAGTTTTTGTGTAAGTGACAACCATAAGTGACAATCATTTTAAAATTTAAAATTCTGATTATCCGACTCTAAAATCTGCAATAGCTTAATTCTGTGCCTCCCTAAATGGGGATGGTGGGGGGGGGGGAGGCGGTAATTACGGTCCTGCTGATTGTCTAAGCTTTGAAATTAGTAATTTGGATCTTCTCTGTGTGAACCTGAATATCGAAATATCGATTCCAGTATCGATTCTAGAACTGAGAAATCGATTCTTATTATGATCGATGTTGTTTTATACGATATCGATTTTAATCGATTCTCAAAATTTCCAGAATCGCCCATCACTATGTTACATAGAAAAATATGAAAATTGGTGTATTATAGAGAAATGTTTGATAAATATGTTGATGCAGATAGTTTTTAAATCGAGTAATTCTTTTAAGATATATTTAATGTTAAAGTTGGTCAAAATCGTTCCACTAAAAAAGGAGCAAAAGCTATACATAGGAATTTAATTATTTTTACATTATACATTATTTTATATTATACATTATACATTTTTACATTTATACATTAGAAGTTTCCGATGCGCAGACTGCACTTATTTTTTTTTCATTTGACTGATTTCTTCAGTATTTATTTCCGATTTTAATTCAAATTTTCAGAATTTCGAGATACCTTTTTTTACATATTTTAGAAAAGGAAATTATTTTAAATTGTTGCCGATTATTAAAACAGTGCAAAGAATAAAAGTTCTTTTAAATAAAAAACTTATTGACACGTGACTATCATAAAAAGAGAAAAATTTGAAATTAAAACTAAAATAATAATAATACGCATTAAAAGTAAGAAAATATTGAAATTTAAGACATAAAAATTATATTTACACGTGAATTTTAATTAATTTGAGACGTGAATTTGAATTACCCGTTTATAGGGCGATCGCCACTGTTTTTCTTTCTTTCTTTTTTTTAAAATGATAATTCAGTCTTCAGTAAATTTTTCTAAGCCGATCAAATTAACAGATTTTTAGAGGTGGGATGGGGGTTGACGAGCGTAGCTCGTAGAGAACAGAGTCCCCTAGTTTTGTATTTAAAAAAAAAAAAAAAAAAAAAAAAATAATAATAATAATGAGCATGAATATTTCAGTAATGGAATGCCTACCGAAAAAAAAATGTCATAGTTTAATTTAAAACAAGATAAAAGAAAATAAATAAATAAAAGATCAAAACGTAAGATTAAAATAAGCTAAATTAAAATTTTTAAAATAGGGATACATTTAGCTTACAGTAATGTAAAGTTTAGATAACATCAAGACAATAAAATAAAAGTCAGTATTAGTTCCTGTCATCGTCAGAGTAAAATATTGCACAATTATGGCAGGAAGAGTCTTTAGTATGACTATTGATGTTTTCGAATTGTTTACAATAAATATATATAATAAATTGTTTAAGATAAATGATATGATAATAGAAAATCTAAGAAATCGTTGTAAGGGAAAAATGTAAAAGTACTACATACAATAAGACTAAAAAATACACAAGTTTACGAGAAAAACGTACAAACTAACACCCCTAGACGGTTTGGTCCTACAGGAAAAGCAGGCTGATTTTATGAGAAACTCGGAAATACGCAAATATTAGTGTATTGATAAGGGTGTATTTTTTATGAATAGGCAAACTGATGTGTATTATGATTACAGTCCATACTGAAATACAAAACTAACTAAATTTTTTTTTTACTATATACACTAAAATGTTATTTAATGGCATCCTACAGAAAAAATAACAAGTTGGAAATTGTACGTGAAGCGTAGCAAATGAGGTGCGTTCGTACGATAAAGAAGTTTTAAAAATATCACGCTCATATATCAATCTCATAAAATTGCAAATAATTACGATTAAAATGCGCACCAAACAATGTTCTCCCTATATTATTATGCAATGGAATACTTTTGTGTGGCCTTGTAAATCAATAAAAAATATTCTTTGCACCACAGATTATGCAAAATATATATTATAATATGTACTTTATAGATGCATATCAATTTTATTACGTTCGAATGAGTGTAACACCATTAAAATGCATTTGAAACATTTTCCCGCATTAACCGTAATGTAACGGAATCCTTTTGATTGTCCCTGTAATTGATCTATGCATCCGATTTTCATAAAAATAAAAATGACTCGACAAAATTATGTGATAATTATGTACAATCGACTCTCGTTAATTCGAAATCAGATAATTCGAATCTTCGCTTAATTCGAACTAAACATGAAGTCCCGAATTTTTTAATGGCAGAATAACGTTAAAAACTTTCCTTAATTCGAACTAATTTTTTCTTGACTTCGTTTAATTCGAACTAACGAGAATTCCGATTTTTCATTTTTATTCTCTTTCTCACGGATTTCAGATCATTTTAATAACTTTCTTTCTTTGATTTTTGTGAAAATTGTTCCGAACGAGAATACATATAATCCAATGCATTTGATATCCACTTTCTTAGTGCCCCTTTTGTCCATCAGTGACACCTCAAAATTTTCTTCAATTGTACTTGTTTCTAAACATTTAATTAGTTTAAGTATTTATACATTCTTATTTATTATTAAGTCATATTCTAATGATAACAGACGAAATATATTTAAAAAACACTATGAAATTAATTTCTATGTAATAGTACCATATTAAGCATGTTTTCATTTCATATTTTCCATAATTCGAACATTTCTTGTGGTCCCGACAAGTTCGAATTAACGAGAGCCGACTGTATTTTAAATTTCAAACGATTCAGTTGGGTAGTTTTTGCGTTGTTATCAGCGGACAGACAGACAGACAGACGGACAGACGGACGGACTGAACGACAACAATAGGTGCTACGTATTTACATAATTACGAACGCACCTAAAAATGGTAATAGCTGTTAGGAAAGTTGGAAAAGACAAGTGAGAAAGGATAACATTAGTGACTCTTTATAAAATATAATCCTATTTTTTCAGTTACTCTTGCATTTAAAATAAAGGCACAATATACCCAGTGGACAAAATCGAGATTACGGCAATCACCTTTTAAATCACAAACCATAGGGACTTACTTATCACCATAAAATGTATTCAGATCAAATTGTTTCAAAATAATTAATCAGAATTCGGTGAAAAAACATTACAAATAGTTATTACTAAAGACTGCACAGAATATAGAACACATGGTTTCATAATGGTTTTTGTAAATGACGATCTGTTATACTAAAAATTTCTCAAAGAGTATTCGAAACAGTTCTGCGGTTTCAAGCTAAAACTTTTCTATTACGGTTAAGTCTTCAGCTTTCAATGAGCACGTAAGAAGCGCCTTCAAAGTTCAATCATATATTCATTTCTTGTTTTATAATTTGCATTCATGTCTTGAGTCAGTCATGACTGATAATTATAAATAGTTTATAACAATAAATAAAAGATAAACTCTAATAAAATAAATAAATAATCTCAAATAAAATAAATAAAAGGTACTCTTTAAAATAAATAAAGATTTTCCCACAGGATACAGCTGAAATCAATGAGTAGCAATACTGAAAATTTCTGAAGGAAGAATCGATATTTTTTAAACACAGATTGTTTCGGTCGAGTTTGTTCCGGCCGAATTTGGAATAGCATCTTCGCCGAAAGTGAATTTTCTTCCAAACTCAGATTTTGGGCCAAAAATGAAAACGAAATTGAATTTTCAGTCCATCTCTAGTTTCTATAATAATACTAAATATTCATAAAAATAGATAATAGACTAAGAAAAAAATAACAGACTGTTTTGGAGTGCAGAAAAAGTTACCCCTAAAAAGAAAATTTTGAGTAAGGTCAAAAATGAGTAGTGATAAGTACCATAAGTGATAACGACAACCCGCCTAGTTTTAACGTTATACATGCACATACACAGCCCTTAAATAACATAAGAGAAAGTTGCTCTTATTTGTGATCATTATGTTTTTGAAAGATTTTTCTCAATCTTTATCATTTTAATTTCTAACAACTATGAATTTTTGTTAGTATTTTCATTGGAAAAAAAATGAAAAAAGTGGCAAGGTAAAATTACTAACAACCATGTTGAATACAAGTGGCTTCTTTAACAGGTAAGTAATGAAAATTCAAGCAAGAGCATGCTGAATTTTTTATGTATAGACAGACTTGACACAGACATCAGTATTACAACGTTCACTTCCGTATGAATATTTCCAAATCGAAGGAAGGCCAGCTGGCTATAGCAAAAAACATGCACAAAAAATGTGTTTCAATTCTATGTAAAAATTCATACACTTTTTGATGCTACAATAATGAAAATGGCACAGACATCGCATATATAGTACCCTTATCCGGCAGATTTTTTTTTCAAATTCAGCAGGATCTGCTTGCCACAGCCAAAAGCATATACCAAAAATTTGGTTAAATTATATCCATATCTTCATACAATTTTCGAGGGTACAATATTGAAAATGGCACAAAAATGCCATACAGTGCCCCCTTCCGGAACAGTATTTCAAAATTAGAAGAGCAGCTGCTTGCTAAGATAAAACATACACATAAAGTTTGGTTCAATTCTATACACATCTTCATATACTTTTCGAAGATACTATGACGACACACGGACAGACAGACATTTTGTATAAACATGTTTTTTGGTATCTCTGACCCCTAAAATATGTAAGTCCGTCGAAAACCGGAAGTCGAAAAAGCATTGATCGCAATACTTTCTTCTATTGAAGATAGAAGAAAGTAAAAACGAAAATGGATACAATGTTTTAATTAACATATAATTAAAAAAAAAAAATATTTTAGGCAGATACATTTATTGCAATTTTATTTTTCCGACTTTTAGGATTGCAAAATTATCTGTTACTTTTTATATATCAAAAGACTGCATCACACTTAATTCAATCTAAATGCAACTCAAGTTGCTAAATCTTTCTCAACCCAATAGTATGTCTTGCGTAGTTTTCTACTACTTCCAGTTCATGGAAAGCCTTTCTGCTGATGAAGTGGCTTTTGGAATGCTTAAGGCCCTACATCAGTAACGCTCCGAGATAGAACGGCTAATGTTATTTCAATGGAAGAAATTTATCGCTTTCATTCCTTTGCATTTTGCTCAAATTTAATATTTTTTGTTGTTTTGAAAACCTGTAGGTTTAAACTATGCACGTCATTCTGAAATTTTATTTCTTTTTTTAATTTTAAGGCGATACAAGTGCGTTATTTTATAGTCTTTAAAATTCACCTTTAATGTCTTATTACGAAAAATCTGTTTGACATTTTAAAATTTGGTAAAACAGCATGCAGAGTTTAATTATTTAGCTTTCAGAAAATGTTTTTTATTTTGATTTTTACAAAAATTTAATCTATGCTATTTGTATAAAAAGTTGAAATACTTTGATTTAAAAGAGTCGAAAATGGTGTTTAACTCCGCCTTTAAAAGGGAGACGCCTTAAAAGTAATTAGGGTGAAAGACGATATGGGTTTACCTCCAGGGAATCTTACAGGGACGAAGGTGTAAAATCTTGCCTGTGGCTATTAGTAAAATGTTGTTTGCTGGTTTAGGATAAAAAAATAAAAACATCCTTTCCTGAATGCATGATAGTTCGATCAAAAAATGAATTTCAGAAATGATGTAAATAGATGTTGATTTCAAAAAGTTTGTTTAACTAGGCATTCAATCTCAAATGTACTTTAAAAGCATTATTGATTTCGAATAAAAACACATTTAACATTTTTATTATTTTTCTTCCATATATTTGAAGTTTAATTTCTAAAAATGATTCTTTAATTGCGGACAACATCAAAATGAAATATTCGTTAATTTATAAAAAATAATAGAATTAACTTTTTGTCATCTGCAGACGACAAAGGGAAAAGAAGAAAGGGCAGAAAGAAAATAACAATGGTTCTGACATTAAAAATGAATAGATATATTCGCGAATAAATACATTTGTATTAAATTTTTCTTATCATTCTTTTAGACAATTCTTAATGAATTAGTTTAAATGTTCCTTTTCTTAAATATTTCATAAATATTTCTATTTTAATCAATAAAAGTTTGCAGTATACCCACTCTAAAATATAAAGTAATTATTATGCAATTCATGATTAAATTGGATAACACTAATTTAAAAGATAGAAATATATTTATTTTGACACTTCTATCGAAAATTATGACTAATTTACAATACTTTAGAAAATATATTCTGTTGCGGTAAAATTCACATCCGTAAATGATATATTTATGCTTTATTGTATATAAATTGTCTTTTCTTTTTTTTTCCTTTTCAGAAAGATAAACGAATGATTTTTAAAGTTTTTATACTATTTTAACTAAATAATACGCATATATTCCAAAGCCTGTCATAGTCTAACTGATCTAAGTTTTAGAATAGCGGTTTTTTCAGTCACGCAAAAAGACAAACTCAATTATACTAAACCTATGGAAGATTTTTTTAAAGATACCATATTTTCATTCCAATTTTTAATTATTTTTTTTCTGCATAGTATAGCTGACGATGGTTTGTATAGAGGCCGCTTTTTACTTTTTTCGATACTGATTGTAGATTTTAAATATGAGGATAATATCACTTTTGAAAACGGTTCCGAAAATGAAACTGTCCTGTAAAGAAAATTAAAAAAGTAGAAAAAGGCCTTTGAAGAGATCGCTCTGAGCTATTAAAGGGGAAAAATATTAAAATGCAGACGAGACTTATTTATAAATTTCGACCGTTGGATTATCGTCGAAAGAATTATCATAAGCTAGTAAATTGTTTCGTTTGATTAAAGTTTATATATATATATATATATATATATATATACCCTTAAAATAAATCGAAAAAATAGAAAATGGCCTTTGTGCAAATCGATATCAACTAGGCAAAGTAAAAAAAAAAAAAAAAAAAAACTATTAAAACACAGACGATAAACTTTTATAAATTTCTTTCATAGCATTAGTTTTAAAGCGAAGGCATTGTTTCGTTTAACTGCAGTAGCCTCTTTAAAATAAACGAAATCGTAAAAGCTATTCAATGTAAGAGAAAAAAAAAATATATTTTTTTTAAATGTAGGCGAGATATCTTTATAAATTTCTACAATGGGATTTCGCTTGACTGAAGTAAGTCGCATTAAAATACCTGTATCGAAATCAAAAATTGTAATACGGCCTTTGAACAGAAAGATCTCAGCTGTTCAATATAAAAAAGATTATTAAAATATAGACGAGATATTTCTATAAATTTCTGTGGTAGGATTTCGCTTCATTGAAGTAAGCCCCTTTAAAATACCCGTAAAAAATCGAAAAAAATATAAAGCGGTATTTGTACAGAAATATCTCAGAAATTCAATGCTGAAAGAATAATTTAAAAAATTAAAATGTTGACGAGATATCTTTATAAATTTCTATAATGGGACTTCTCTCTATTCAAGTAAGCCACTTTAAAATACCCGTAAAAAATCGAAAAAATGTAAAAAGGTGTTTGTACAGAGAAATCTTCGATATCTAATGCCCCCCCCCTCCCCGAAAAAAAGTTTAAAGACAATTAAAATACAAACGAGATATCTTTAAAAATTTCTAAAATGTGATTTAGATCTATTGAAGTAAGTCACTTTAAAATACCCGTAACAAAATCGAAAAGATATAAAACGTTCTTTGTAAAGAAAGATATCAGTTATATAATGAAAAAAAATTACAAGTATTAAAATGATCTTTACAAATGACTTTTAAATGATCTTAAAGATATCTTTATAAATTTCTACCATGGGATTTTACTTGATTGAGGTAATCATCAGTTTATATTTACTTGTAGACGAGATATCTTTATAAATTTCTAACATTCAATGCTAAAAAAATCATTTAAAAATATTAAAATGTAGAAGAGAAAAATATATATTTATATGAACTTCAAAACTTCATAGGATTTCGCTTGATTGAAGTAAGCCCCTTTAAAACTCCCATAACAAAATCCAAAAAATATAAAACGGTCTTTGTACCGAAAGATCTCAGATATCCAATGCCAAAAAAACATTTAAAAATATTTAAATGTAGAAAAGATATCTTTATAAATTTCTACTAAAGGATTCCGCTTGACTGAAGTAGCCTCTTTGAACACCTGTAAACAAAACCAAAAAAGTACAATACGGTTTTAAAACCGAAAAATCTCATCTATCAAATGACAAAAAAATCATTTTAAAATATTAAAATGTAGAAGAGATATTTTTATAAATTTCTACCATTGGAATTCACTTGACTGAAGTAGCCTCATTAAAACACCTGTAAACAAAATAAAAAAAGTACAAAACGGTCTTTGTGCCGAAAAATTTCATCTATCCAATGCCAAAAAATCATTTAAAAATATTAAAATGTAGAAGAGATATTTTTATAAATTTCTACAATTGTATTTCACTTGACTGAAATAGCTTTTTTAAAATTCCCCTAAACAAAGACGAAAAAGTACAAAACGGTCTTTGTACCGAAAGATCTGAGATATCGAATGGCAAAAAATAATTTAAAAATATTAAAATGTAGAAGAGATATTTTTATAAATTTCTACCATTGGATTTCACTTGACAGAAGTAGCTTTTTTAAAATTCCCCAAATAAAAGTCTAAAAAGCACAAAACGGTCTTTGTACCGAAAGATCTTAGCTATCCAATGACAAAAAAATCATTTAAAACTATTAAAATGTAGAAGAGATATTTTTATAAATTTTTACCAATGGATTTCACTTGACTGAAGTAGCCTCTTTAAAACACCTGTAAACATATTAAAAAAAGTACAAAAGGGTCTTTGTACCGAATGATCTCAGCTATCCAATGACAAAAAAATCACTTAAAAATATTAAAATGTAGAAGATATATTTTTATAAATTTCTACCAATGGATTTCACTTGACTGAAGTAGCCTCTTTAAAACACCTGTAAACAAAGTCGAAAAAGTACAAAACGGTCTTTGTACCGAAAGATCTTCGCTATCCAATGACAAAAAAATCATTTAAAAATATTAAAAATGTAGAAGAGATATTTTTATAAATTTCTACCATTGGATTTCACTTCACTGAAGTATCTTTTTTAAAATTCCCCTAAACAAAGTCGAAAAAGTACAAAACGGTCTTTGTACCAAAAGATCTGAGATATCGAATGCCAAATAATAATTTACAAATATTAAAATGTAGAAGAGATATTTTTATAAATTTCTACCATTGGATTTCACTTCACTGAAGTATCTTTTTTAAAATTCCCCTAAACAAAGTCGAAAAAGTACAAAACGGTCTTTGTACAGAAAGATCTGAGATATCGAATGCCAAAAAATATTTTAAAAATATTAAAACGTAGAAGAGATATTTTTATAAATTTCTTGTATTGGATTTCACTTGACTGAAGTAGCTTTTTTAAAATTCCCTTAAACAAAGTCGAAAAAGTACAAAACAGTCTTTGTGCCGAAAGATCTGAGATATCCAATGAAAAAAAAAAAAAACATTTAAAAACATTAAAATGTAGAAGATATTCTTTTTTTTTTTTGTTGTTATTATTACCATTTGATTTCACTTGACTGAAGTAGCTTTTTTAAAATTATCCTAAACAAAGTCGTAAAAGTACAAAACGGTCTTTGTACCGAAAGATCTGAGATATCGAATGCCAAAAAATATTTTAAAAATATTAAAATGTAGAAGAGATATTTTTATAAATTTCTTGCATTGGATTTCACTTGACTGAAGTAGCTTTTTTAAAATTCCCTTAAACAAAGTCGAAAAAGTACAAAACAGTCTTTGTGCCGAAAGATCTGAGATATCCAAAGCAAAAAAAAAAAAAAAAAAAAAAAAAAAAACATTTAAAAACATTAAAATGTAGAAGATATTCTTTTTTTTTTTTTTTTTTTTTTTTTTTTTTTTTTGTTATTACTACCATTTGATTTCACTTGACTGAAGTAGCTTTTTTAAAATTATCCTAAACAAAGTCGAAAAAGTACAAAACGGTCTTTGTACCGAAAGATCTGAGATATCGAATGCCAAAAAATCATTTAAAAATCTTTAAAAATAAAAAGATATATTTATAAAATTCTGCTATAGGATTTTGCTTGAATAAAGTAGCTTCTTTAAAACACCTCTAAACAAAATAAAAAAAAAATACAAAACAGTCTTTGTACCGAAAGATCGCAGCTATGAAATGCCAAAAAAATCATTTAAAAATATTAAAATGTAGAAGAGATATTTTTATAAATTTCTACCATTGGATTTTACTTGACTGAAGTAGCTTTTTTAAAATTCCTCTAAACAAAGTCGAAAAAGTACAAAACGGTCTTTGTACAGAAAGATCTAAGCTATTCCATGACAAAAAAATCATTTAAAAATATTAAAATGTAGAAGAGATATGTTTATAAATTCCTACCTTTGGATTTCCTTTGATTTAAGTGATTTTTTTAAAATTCCCCTAAACAAAGACGAAAAAGTACAAAACGGTCTTTGTACCAAAAGATCTGAGATATCGAATGCCAAATAATAATTTACAAATATTAAAATGTAGAAGAGATATTTTTATAAATTTCTACCATTGGATTTCACTTCACTGAAGTAGCTTTTTTTTAAATTCCCCTAAACAAAGTCAAAAAAGTACAAAACGGTCTTTGTACCAAAAGATCTGAGATATCGAATGCCAAATAATAATTTACAAATATTAAAATGTAGAAGAGATATTTTTATAAATTTCTACCATTGCATTTTACTTCACTGAAGTAGCTTTTTTAAAATTCCCTTAAACAGAGTCGAAAAAGTACAAAACAGTCTTTGCACAGAAAGATCTCAGACATCCCATGAAAAAAAAATCATTTAAAAATATTAAAATGTAGAAGAGATATTTTTATAAATTCCTACCATTGGATTTCATTTGACTGAAGTAGCCTCTTTAAAACACCTGTAAACAAAATCAAAAAAGTACAAAACGGTTTTTGTACCAAAAGATCTGAGATATCGAATGACAATTATATTAATTTACAAATATTAAAATGTAGAAGAGATATTTTTATAAAATTCTACCATTGGATTTCACTTGATTGAAACAGCTTTTATAAAATTCCCTTAAACAGAGTCGAAAAAGTACAAAACGGTCTTTGCACCGAAAGATCTGAGATATCGAATGCCAAATAATAATTTACAAATATTAAAATGTAGAAGAGATATTTTTATAAATTTCTACCATTGGATTTCACTTCACTGAAGTATCTTTTTTAAAATTCCCCTAAACAAAGTCAAAAAAGTACAAAACGGTCTTTGTACCAAAAGATCTGAGATATCGAATGCCAAATAATAATTTACAAATATTAAAATGTAGAAGAGATATTTTTATAAATTTCTACCATTGGATTTCACTTGACTGAAGTAGCTTTTTTAAAATTCCTCTAAACAAAGTCGAAAAAGTACAAAACGGTCTAGGGGTGATTCTGGATGAAAATTTTTTTTTCGGAAATTCGCATCGCATTTTCGGAAATGGGCGGGGGGAGGGGGGGTCGTGAGTCCTCCCCCCTCCAGCGATCTTCGGACAAAATCGGCGTTTTCCCGCTAACTTCAGACGAAATCAGCAATATTTTAGCAAAATCGGCGAGTTATTGCGATTTTTTGCCTAAATTGGCGGTTTTTCCGCGATCTTTTGACGAAATCGACGTTTTTCCATGTTTTTTTTAAAGTGAAATCGGCGTTTTTTCGACGATCTTTAGACAAAATTGCTTTTTTACGCGATTTTTTCTCGAAAACGGCGTTTTATTCCCGCGATCTTTTGACGAAATCGGCGTTTTTTCCGTGATATTTTGATGAAATCGGCGTATTTTTTCAAATATTCTTTTGACAAAATATTGTAAAGCGATCTTTTATCGAAAACGGCGTTTTTTCCCGCGATGTTTTAAAGAAATCGGCGTTATATCCGCAATCTTTAGACTAAATCGGCGTTTTCCCGCCGTCTTCAGAAGAAATCAGCGTTTTATCTGCGATATTTGGTGAAAGTGCCGTTTTTTCCGCGATCCGCACAGGAAATTCACGTTTTTCGTCGATCTTTTGACAAAGTTCGTTTATAAAAACACTGACGAAATCGTCGTTCTTCCACGAAATATTGACGAAATGTATGCTATTTCAGCGATCCTATCAGGAAATTTGCATTTCTACGCAATTGTTTTTTCCGCGCACAAAACCGTACAAGTTGGCAACTATGCGGAAGTGATAACCCAATTTCAAATTTTCGGAAGAGCATGCCTTAAATTTTCGGAAATTTCGGAATTTTCGGACGAGAATCATCCCTGAAACGGTCTTTGTACAGAAAGATCTAAGCTATCCAATGACAAAAAAATCATTTAAAAATATTAAAATGTAGAAGAGATATTTTTATAAATTTCTACCATTGGATTTCACTTGATTGAAACAGCTTTTATAAAATTCCCTTAAACAGAGTCGAAAAAGTACAAAACGGTCTTTGCACCGAAAGATCTCAGCCATCCCATGACAAAAAAATCATATAAAAATATTAAAATGTAGAAGAGATATGTTTATAAATTCCTACCATTGGATTTCCTTTGACTTAAGTAGCTTTTTTAAAATTCCCCTAAACAAAGTCGAAAAAGTACAAAACGGTCTTTGTACCGAAAGATCTCAGCTATCCAATGACAAAATTTATTTTAAAATATTAAAATGTAGAAGAGATATTTTTATAAATTTCTACCATTGGATTTCATTTAACTGAAGTAGCCTCTTTAAAACAACTGTAAACAAAATCAAAAAAGTACAAAACGGTCTTTGTACCAAAAGATCTGAGATATCGAATGCCAAATATATTAATTTACAAATATCAAAATGTAGAAGAGATATTTTTATAAAATTCTACCATTGGATTTCACTTGATTGAAACAGCTTTTATAAAATTCCCTTAAACAGAGTCGAAAAAGTACAAAACGGTCTTTGCACCGAAAGATCTGAGATATCGAATGCCAAAAAATCATTTAAAAATCTTTAAAAATAAAAAGATATATTTATAAAATTCTGCTATAGGATTTTGCTTGAATAAAGTAGCTTCTTTAAAACACCTCTAAACAAAATAAAAAAAAAATACAAAACAGTCTTTGTACCGAAAGATCGCAGCTATGAAATGCCAAAAAAATCATTTAAAAATATTAAAATGTAGAAGAGATATTTTTATAAATTTCTACCATTGGATTTTACTTGACTGAAGTAGCTTTTTTAAAATTCCTCTAAACAAAGTCGAAAAAGTACAAAACGGTCTTTGTACAGAAAGATCTAAGCTATTCCATGACAAAAAAATCATTTAAAAATATTAAAATGTAGAAGAGATATGTTTATAAATTCCTACCTTTGGATTTCCTTTGATTTAAGTGATTTTTTTAAAATTCCCCTAAACAAAGACGAAAAAGTACAAAACGGTCTTTGTACCAAAAGATCTGAGATATCGAATGCCAAATAATAATTTACAAATATTAAAATGTAGAAGAGATATTTTTATAAATTTCTACCATTGGATTTCACTTCACTGAAGTAGCTTTTTTTTAAATTCCCCTAAACAAAGTCAAAAAAGTACAAAACGGTCTTTGTACCAAAAGATCTGAGATATCGAATGCCAAATAATAATTTACAAATATTAAAATGTAGAAGAGATATTTTTATAAATTTCTACCATTGCATTTTACTTCACTGAAGTAGCTTTTTTAAAATTCCCTTAAACAGAGTCGAAAAAGTACAAAACAGTCTTTGCACAGAAAGATCTCAGACATCCCATGAAAAAAAAATCATTTAAAAATATTAAAATGTAGAAGAGATATTTTTATAAATTCCTACCATTGGATTTCATTTGACTGAAGTAGCCTCTTTAAAACACCTGTAAACAAAATCAAAAAAGTACAAAACGGTTTTTGTACCAAAAGATCTGAGATATCGAATGACAATTATATTAATTTACAAATATTAAAATGTAGAAGAGATATTTTTATAAAATTCTACCATTGGATTTCACTTGATTGAAACAGCTTTTATAAAATTCCCTTAAACAGAGTCGAAAAAGTACAAAACGGTCTTTGCACCGAAAGATCTGAGATATCGAATGCCAAATAATAATTTACAAATATTAAAATGTAGAAGAGATATTTTTATAAATTTCTACCATTGGATTTCACTTCACTGAAGTATCTTTTTTAAAATTCCCCTAAACAAAGTCAAAAAAGTACAAAACGGTCTTTGTACCAAAAGATCTGAGATATCGAATGCCAAATAATAATTTACAAATATTAAAATGTAGAAGAGATATTTTTATAAATTTCTACCATTGGATTTCACTTGACTGAAGTAGCTTTTTTAAAATTCCTCTAAACAAAGTCGAAAAAGTACAAAACGGTCTAGGGGTGATTCTGGATGAAAATTTTTTTTTCGGAAATTCGCATCGCATTTTCGGAAATGGGCGGGGGGAGGGGGGGTCGTGAGTCCTCCCCCCTCCAGCGATCTTCGGACAAAATCGGCGTTTTCCCGCTAACTTCAGACGAAATCAGCAATATTTTAGCAAAATCGGCGAGTTATTGCGATTTTTTGCCTAAATTGGCGGTTTTTCCGCGATCTTTTGACGAAATCGACGTTTTTCCATGTTTTTTTTAAAGTGAAATCGGCGTTTTTTCGACGATCTTTAGACAAAATTGCTTTTTTACGCGATTTTTTCTCGAAAACGGCGTTTTATTCCCGCGATCTTTTGACGAAATCGGCGTTTTTTCCGTGATATTTTGATGAAATCGGCGTATTTTTTCAAATATTCTTTTGACAAAATATTGTAAAGCGATCTTTTATCGAAAACGGCGTTTTTTCCCGCGATGTTTTAAAGAAATCGGCGTTATATCCGCAATCTTTAGACTAAATCGGCGTTTTCCCGCCGTCTTCAGAAGAAATCAGCGTTTTATCTGCGATATTTGGTGAAAGTGCCGTTTTTTCCGCGATCCGCACAGGAAATTCACGTTTTTCGTCGATCTTTTGACAAAGTTCGTTTATAAAAACACTGACGAAATCGTCGTTCTTCCACGAAATATTGACGAAATGTATGCTATTTCAGCGATCCTATCAGGAAATTTGCATTTCTACGCAATTGTTTTTTCCGCGCACAAAACCGTACAAGTTGGCAACTATGCGGAAGTGATAACCCAATTTCAAATTTTCGGAAGAGCATGCCTTAAATTTTCGGAAATTTCGGAATTTTCGGACGAGAATCATCCCTGAAACGGTCTTTGTACAGAAAGATCTAAGCTATCCAATGACAAAAAAATCATTTAAAAATATTAAAATGTAGAAGAGATATTTTTATAAATTTCTACCATTGGATTTCACTTGATTGAAACAGCTTTTATAAAATTCCCTTAAACAGAGTCGAAAAAGTACAAAACGGTCTTTGCACCGAAAGATCTCAGCCATCCCATGACAAAAAAAATCATATAAAAATATTAAAATGTAGAAGAGATATGTTTATAAATTCCTACCATTGGATTTCCTTTGACTTAAGTAGCTTTTTTAAAATTCCCCTAAACAAAGTCGAAAAAGTACAAAACGGTCTTTGTACCGAAAGATCTCAGCTATCCAATGACAAAATTTATTTTAAAATATTAAAATGTAGAAGAGATATTTTTATAAATTTCTACCATTGGATTTCATTTAACTGAAGTAGCCTCTTTAAAACAACTGTAAACAAAATCAAAAAAGTACAAAACGGTCTTTGTACCAAAAGATCTGAGATATCGAATGCCAAATATATTAATTTACAAATATCAAAATGTAGAAGAGATATTTTTATAAAATTCTACCATTGGATTTCACTTGATTGAAACAGCTTTTATAAAATTCCCTTAAACAGAGTCGAAAAAGTACAAAACGGTCTTTGCACCGAAAGATCTGAGATATCGAATGCCAAATAATAATTTACAAATATTAAAATGTAGAAGAGATATTTTTATAAATTTCTACCATTGGATTTCACTTCACTGAAGTATCTTTTTTAAAATTCCCCTAAACAAAGTCAAAAAAGTACAAAACGGTCTTTGTACCAAAAGATCTGAGATATCGAATGCCAAATATATTAATTTACAAATATCAAAATGTAGAAGAGATATTTTTATAAATTTCTACCATTGGATTTCACATCACTAAAGTAGCTTTTTTAAAATTCCCCTAAACAAAGTCGAAAAAGTATAAAACGGTTTTTGTAGAGAAAGATCTAAGCTATCCAATGACAAAAAAATCATTTAAAAATATTAAAATGTAGAAGAGATATTTTTATAAATTTCTACCATTGGATTTCACTTGACTGAAGTAGCTTTTTTAAATTTCCCCTATACAAAGTCGAAAAAGTACAAAACGGTCTTTGTACCGAAAGATCTGAGATATCGAATGCCAAAAAATAATTTAAAAATATTAAAATGTAGAAGAGATATTTTTATAAATTCCTACCACTGGATTTCACTTGACTGAAGTAGATTTTTTAAAATTCCCTTAAAGAAAGTCGAAAATGTACAAAACGGTCTTTGTACCGAAGGATCTCAGCTATCCAATGACAAAAAAATCATATAAAAATATTAAAATGTAGAAGAGATATGTTTATAAATTCCTACCATTGGATTTCCTTTGATTTAAGTAGCTTTTTTAAAATTCCCCTAAACAAGGTCGAAAAAGTACAAAACGGTCTTTGTACCGAAATATCTGAGATATCGAATGCCAAAAAATAATTTAAAAATATAAAAATGTAGAAGAGATATTTTTATAAATTTCTTCCATTGGATTTCACTTGACTGAAGTAGCCTCTTTAAAACACCTGTAAACAAAATAAAAAAAGTACAAAACGGTCTTTATACCAAAAAATCTCAGCTGTTCAATGCTAAAAAAATCATTTAAAAATATTAAAATACAAACGAGATATCTTAAAAATTTCTATCTTGGGATTTCGCTCTATTGATGTAAGCCACTATAAAATACTCGTAACAAAATCGAAAAAATATAAAACGATCCTTGTACAGTTCAATGATCTCAGCTATTCAATGCTAAAAAAATCATTTAAAAATATTAAAATGTAGAGGAGATTCTTTGGAAAATGTTTAATGTGCAATCTCTGACATAATAATCACGATCTGTATGTTGTCTTTTAAAATTACATATAAATTTCACTTGAAACTATCTAACAAAAAAGGTCAATGTCGACTTGTTTTAAAACTTATCCGACTGTTTTGGTCAGAAATGATCTCGAAGAAACTATCCAAATGCACATATCCCTCGGGCTATCAGTATTGAAAAGGTGCGAGAGTTTTTAGCATTTACTAATGACTTTTTTCTTCCTGGGGTATCTTATCCCCTTTTTGTCGCCTGGAGGTAAAGGGTGGCGTGAGATGACCATTTTCTTATTAATTACAAGCTTGGAAAATATCATTGGTCTTTTAAAGTGTCAATCTTTGGGTTCGGGATACGCCTTCCTGGTGGCAACACGCATAGGTTTGTGATCGGATTTTGAGTTTCGGTTTGACTGATGCAGGCTCTTAAAGGGGAAAAAAAAATCATATACAGTCGACTCTCGTTAATTCGAACTCGTCGGGACCACAAGAAATGTTCGAATTATCCGAAGTTCGAATTATGGAAAGTATGAAATAAAAACATGCTTAATATGATACTATTACAAAGGAATTAATGTTATAGTGTTTTTTAAATACATTTCGTCTGTTATCATTAGAATATGACTTAATAATAAATTAGAATGTATAAATACATAAACTAATTAAATGATTAGAAACAAATACAATGGAAGAAAATTTTGAGGTGTCACTGATGGACAGACGGGGCACTAAGAAATTGGATATCAAATGCATTGGATTATATGTATACTCGTTCGGAACAATTTTCACAAAAATCAAAGAATGAAAGTTATTCAAATTATCTGAAATTATCTGAAATTCGTGAGAAAGAAAAGAAAAATGAAAAATCGGAATTCTCGTTAGTTCGAATTAAACGAAGTCAAGAGAAAATGAGTTCGAATTAGTGAAAGTTTTTAACGTTATTCGGCCATTGAAAATTTTGCGACTTCATGTTTAGTTCGAATTAAGCGAAGATTCGAATTATCCGATTTCGAATTAACAAGAGTCGACTGTACATGTTTGCGTTTTTGTAATATTTTGGTATGTCAAAATTATGAAGCAATTGGAGGATTTCTAAATGATCCATTTTACAAAAGTTCTCATACAATAAATTTTTTTTTTCCTGTGTTTTTTTTTTTTCCTTTTTTTTTCCATTCCTCTTCCTGTTTTGATTCAATGAAATCAAGAAACTTTTCCTCAATTGAATAATTTCTACTTTTGATTATCTTCCCGTATTTTATAATTTGCATTATTTGTTCTTTGGGGATGCCCCTGAAGTGCAGTCGATTGGTGAAAAATACTTTGCTCTATGAATTTCTTCTATAATCACTTTTCGTATTTCATTGCCAAGAAGGTCAACAATTTCATTCTGGATATTATCTGAAAAGTAAAATATGTGTTTTCTCGACTGTGTTGCAGTCTTTTGAAATGCTTGAAAATTTCTTCAACATATTTTACAAACTATTTAATAGTTCGTGAAAAAATCCGCAATCTCTTTTATTTATATTATTTGACGCGCCTCTGATGCCAAATTGCTGTCAGCACACCGAAGAATAATACTTATTGTTATTTTTAATAGATTTCCCCGTTTATTTATTTATTTTTTCACTTTCTATACAATCTTTTCAAAATCGTTGTCGATTACATAATTTTATTCTAACCTCTTTCGGGTTCCTTCCTGCTATATGCAAATATATTCCTACGTTCTGGAGTACTTTCATGCTCAGGAAATTAAGGATTTAATTTTTTCGATTTGGGAAACCCACAATCTGCACTGGTTCACTTTGGAGGTTGATCATGATATTTCCGTGATTTCCACAACTATCCGAATAATAAACGGTGAAAACAAAATAATGACATCTTAATTCGGTTTTATATAAGTCAATCACAATCCCCCCCCCCCCCCCATGAAACACAGCTCTTCTGAACCGTATTTTGGAAAATTTCGCAACTCTGCATCAGCAGATCTTATGTAATAATCGGTAATAATCAGCTTTGAGCTGGATCCTCTTTTTTTTACAAACAAAGTAACGACCGAATGCAGTGGTGTAGTCGTAAAAAAACAGAAATTATACTCTCAAAGCAGCGGGTATATGCTCAAGGCAGAGGGTACACTCTAGAGTATTTATATACTATACCTTTTTTGATAAACAGAAGTTACACGGTGTTCCTTTAAAAAATCTAGAAAGTATACGGCGTATACTCCGTGTACCCTCCACTACATTCCTGACTGAATGACTTAAGGATGTTGCCATGTAGCTCGACTGCACTAGATTAGCAATTTGATTTTAATTTATTTCCATTTGGTTCTATTGCGGTAGATGCAATAATAATTAGATTAAGTACTGTCAATTGGGGGTTACTTTGGTCTGTGTGAGATTATTTTGTTTGTTTACATAAAACAAATTTTTTTATTCTTCTACATATAAAGTAAGGGTCACATTTTGCACCTTGTAACACGTGTATCATCCTAGTTTTTTCTTTCACTTTTTATTTTGTCAGGGAATGCCTACGTTTCAATAAAGATAACATGAAAACTAAGTTTAGGGGATACTTTGTGACAGGCCTGGTTTGGTCCGAAGTAGCCCAAGTTTCTTAGAAATGCCATGTTAAAAAATGAATGGAATTTCGGTTTTGCAATTTTAGATACTGCAAATTTTTATATTTCTAAACATTCCACATTTTTGATTTTTCCAACGTCGGATAGGGAAAAAGATGTACTTTTAAATGCAATTTATTTGATAACCGTATCTTAATTTATCTTTGAAATATTAATTTTTTTGTAGTTTTTAACACCGTTTTTCTAATTGTGGCAACAGGTGATACTCATTTTCTATTAAAAGCAAAGGGAAAAATTGATGAAGAGGGTCTCCGTGGCCGAGTGGTTAAGACACCACGCCGCTAGTGCTAATCTCTTGCGAGCGTAGGAGATTGTGAGTTCGAATCCCATTGGCTCCATTGCACACACTCTTTGTGTGGAGCTCCCGGTTCTACTTCTCTTGTCTTGTCAAATTTCCTTGTGCTATCTCGTCCCTGTATATTGACGATGACTTATAAGCAGGCCTTCATGTCGAGCACACAAGTCAGGTGTATGTTATAAATAAAAATAAAAAATGATTACTGTACATTTGTGTTGTCATTTTCTCATTAAAAGAGAAAAAAATATAAATTTAAATACCTGTACTGTATCAAGAATACTGTCTTTTATAAAACCCAGTAAATTTTGGTTTCATTTACAAAATTTCATTTACGCTTAAAAGAATATAAATAGTTTAATATCTGCTTCAGCTAATAACATCGAGACTTCAAGTTTTGGATCAAAATAATCAAGTTAAAATACATATATTTTTTAAAAAAGTGAATGCAGATATGAAAGGTACATATGTAAATTTTAATATGGTGAAAATGATGACGGGTTTAGATTTCACGGGGGAAAAATACTGTGATTGAATCAAAGTGGAATAAAATTTGCTTTTTTTCATTTTAGAATGCCAAGCATAAGAGCTTTAATTGATAATTTTGTCGTAATAAGAGTTCTTTATTATATTTAACTGCTGACAATACGATTTAAGTTTAATTTTAACAATTTCTACAGCCGAGTTTTATAAAATAGTATTTTGTTAAGTTTAGTTTAAATACCATTTGTTTAAAAGTAGATTTACCAATATAAAGGTATATTTTTTATTGTAACTAATTTTGTAGGCTTATTATAAATCAATGAAACAGTTCCTTTTAAACATTTTCTTTCATCGAAATTCGACGGGTTCTACCTTGTATAAATTAAAATCCCATTTATTTTGAAATACTCATGTATAGCGATAGATATAACTCATTTTCAAATCTCAGCTCCAAGAAATTGAGGATGCAAAGATAACAAAACGAATTCAGAATGCAACAAAAATGGGTTCTTAAGCCTGAAAATTTAAAGATTTAAAAAATTTTCATAGCATTTTTTTACTTATAATCTTTATGATCTTTATATCGAAGTTAGTACTTTATTTTGCTACTGTCTACGATTTTACCTATGCTGTATTTATTAAATAATAATAAACGTATTTAATAAAATTTGGCGCTAATTAAGAACATTTAAAGCTTTAAAAATATCAAAGTATAAAATTAAATAGTTTTTAAATGAGTTGCTTTGAAAAAAAGATCACTATAACTTTAGTATGTGACCACTAAAAATCCGATTATTTCAACCAGATCCTTCGTTCGAGTTTTAGTCAAGCATGAATTGTTAATTTAATTTGTATTACTTAAGTTAATAAATGCATTAGGTTAGCTTAGTTTTACTTTTTCTAGCTCGCTGAGTTTTGCACTGATGAAGAATCTCGATAGTAGATTAGAAACAGCTGTTTGCTACCTTTTCATACATTATTTGTGCATTTATAATCCTTGATTTTCCATTTTTAAACATTTTTGCAAAATGCTTTATTTGCTATTTTAATAATAAATGCATCGTTATTAAGGAATCCTGCTTTATCCTTGGTTTCTTTTTGAAAGATATATACAATACACGATATTCACATACTCACTTATATCCAATTCTACATATATTCTTAAAAACGTTAAAGCTCTCTACCAGTCTAAATAAATATAATTAACGCGTTGAGTACCACGTCAGTCACCGGGGGCTGACACTGAACTTTCCGTTTAGCCACGTCAGTTACTGGTGACTGCCAGTCTAAAATATGCTATAAAACTAAAACAATATACAGTGAAATCTCCAAATAAGGAACACTCCGAATAAGGGACACCTCTATTTAAGGGACAAAACTTCCGGTCCCAGTCCCTTGGTATAGGACATGTAATGTATTTACCTCTGAATAAGGGACACTCTGTTTAAGGGACACTTGAAAATGAGATTAAAGAGACTGTTTTTTGCATTTCAGAAATGAAGTAGTCTGTGATGAAAATGAAAATACAGATTTTTGTGAACTTATCAAATAGACCATAGGTTCCCAACCTTTTTTGGTCCACCGCCCCCTTTACAAGAGAAAAAAATGCCAACGCCCCCCCCCCCCCTCAATCCATAACAATTAATTATGCAAAATGTTAAATTATTATTGCATATTATCTATATTTTATCTATCAATCTATTAATCAAAGTAGAAGTTAATTAAAACGGCCATCAAATGCAGAAAAAAAAATTAATAAAAATTGAAAAATAATCACAAAACCAATAAGAGATTTTAAAAAATAGTGAAGTAGTTGAGGTTGTTGGAGTTTTAACAATTTTTTCATATCAGATTCCGTTTTCTTCAACATCAGTCACAAATTGTCAAGTACAAATTCGCATATTCCTTTTCTTAGACAGTAAATTAACTACTGCATGGAACCCACTTTCAGCGAAATTTGATGAAAGGAAAGTAATTAAAATTTTATGTACTCTCCCTCACAATCCAAATTAGAGAGTCGTAGGTTTTGAAGTTAGAACTCTTGGTATTGCTGAATTTTACTTACAGTTCTCATTTTCTGCGAGTTCCACGATTTCCTCTTCCAAATATGATGATACTGCATTTGCGAAGGATCTAAAAACCAACTCTTCTGTGTGCAGCAGCAACTGATTGAATTAATTTGCAAGTCTGATGCAAAGTGATAGTGATAACTGCACTACAAAATAAAACAATTGTTTCACTTTGTTGTGAAATGAGTTTCACTGTGAAGTTGACAAAATATCCTGACATTCAGTGAATTGCTTCTATTTCTATTGACTGTTCTAATAATGCAATGAAGCAACGTATACAAGTGTTCATTGCAATTTTTTGAAACGAATTGCTGATGATGTGTAGCGAAATGTACAGAGAGTACATTTAGTACTGCTTGTTTAAAATGCGTTAATGAAACCCTCCTAATGTCCCGTCTTTGTTGGAGCAACATTAGTAGCAAATGACAAAATATTATAATAAATCATTTATTTCTCTTGGACTAACTTCGTGATATTAAATATCGATTCTTTCTTTATATCAGTTTCCAAATTTTTATCAAATAATAACTCTTTCATTTTTTTTCTTTTATGAGTTTTTGTTATTTGGTAATGGTGATATATGTAGTTGAATGGAAAATTGCAGGTCTTTAACCTCTTCAGTCCCGAGAAAAATCTACTACGTAGAAAAAAAATTATTTTATTAGCAAATTATGGCGCTTTTAGGCTTAGAAAAAAGAAAATAAAATTATAATAATAAAAAATAATATAAAATAGTTTTTTATTTTTAAAATTCTTAAATAGTTAAAATTTATGTCCCCATATGGGTACATCAGGTCTCGATTGAGTAAAAGCGTCATTTTTTAAACAAATAAAACCCATTTTACTTTACAAAAATAAACCTATTTATTGTTAAAAAATTATATCAATTTAAACAACTTAAATCATTTTTTACCTAAAGTTATGTTTTGCACAATAATATTATACTTGTCTTATAATAATTGTAATACATATCTTGCTACTATACTATATCTGTGGCTTCCGTTAATAACCAGGTAAGGCACATTTTTGAAAAAATTGAGATAATTTGGGAAAATGTGGCTTTAAAAGAGTGCTTTCATCTGCCATAGTACTGAAAAAAAAATCGAATACTTCCCGTCATAGGGCGATATAAATTTTCATTTAAAAATTGAAAAAACAGTTATAATCGTTCTCAATTAATAAAAACTATTTTTATATAACTATTTTGGCAAAAAAGAGGTTCTTATATCCTAATTGAATGTAATAAAAATTATTAAGTTCTAATCTATTTTATAGAAGTAATGATAAAAAGACATTTGAAAATTTTAAACGTTAATTCTCAAAATATTAAAAATGTGCCTTACCTGGTTATTACCGGAAGCTACAGATATATGCTATACATATACTATATATATCTTGTAATAGTATACATACCTTTTAATATTAATCTTCTAATAAAGTATCATTTATTATAGACTTTTTTGACTAATACATGCGGGCTTGTGCAACTGTACAACTTTTCAAAACGTGTTAATAATTTTTAAAGTTATTAAAAATTATGACATATTTTAGCAGTAAATTCAGTATATTACTTCATATTATTTTAAAAAATGGAAAAAAGGTCCTTTTAAATTGTTTTGTAAGACTAAATTAAATGATTTATTCGTTCCTAAAAATTTTTGTAATAACCAAGTGTACACAATAGTTAGACAGAAAATTAGTTTCTTTAGCTGGAAATGTATAGTAAAGACCCATTGTACCCAAATGGGTACAACATATTTACAGATGTTTTCGACATCCATGCACATATGAACAACATTTATAAACAGCTCCAAATCATTCTTGAAACATTATAGTTTATAAAAAATGCAATCCTTTTTTTTTAAATTTACTCAAATTTTTTTATTATTCACGTACTTTGACGTGAAGTCGTTGGAAAATTGTTTATGTCATCCATCTTGGAAATGTTTCATTTTCAAAGTCACATGGTTCCTCCTTCTTTAAAGATGTAGCACATTTATTGGTAATATAGGACAGTGTGATGTATCTGAATAGTGCTAGCAGAAATCTATGCATTTATAAAAAAACATTTTGGGTGTAATTTTGGCTTTTGTTTTAATGTACCAATGGGTACTCCAGGACTGAAGAGGTTAAGTAACAACATACTAATGTTTCAGTTCTTTTAGCCATCTATTCCACTTTGTACCGAATTTTTACTCAGGATTTTTTCAGTTGATATCAGACGGTTTCTCATGATGAAGAGCAGTTTTTATTATTTCTCTGACTACAGGAAAGATTAATTTCTTGCCGACTGTGTGCAATTTTAATACTTTTGTTATTAAAATTATAATGATGTATGAAGCTCGTAGTCCGCCATCTTCTTGTTTAGATGATGACTTATAAAGGTTTGATACAGTTGACTGTTTTAAATTTTCTTTTCCAATCTTTGAAATTCTCAGATGTGGCAATCTCAAAACTTTCTTCTATCTCATACATGTTAATACTTCAAAATTCGCTATCATAGTATCAAAATTAAATGGCAATCTACATCCATCGCAGGGATTCTAATGGCATGAAATTCCGTGCATTAGTTCTTGAAATAGGACTATTACGACTATCGAGAAAAATGCAGAATAAAAGCGTCACACCTGTTATGCGATTTTCACCAAAACATAATCGGCAATAATATTTATCAAGGTAAAACTAAATCTGAATTTCGATGAAAATCCATGCATTAATTATAGAGATACAGCTGTTGCAGAAATCGTAAAGAAAGACAGCATAATAGCGCCAACTCTAGAGCGATTTTCAACAAAATGTAAACAGCATCTATTCATGTCAAGCAATAATCAAATCAATTAGTTTGGTGAAAATCTGTGTAGTAGTTATTGAGATAAAGCCGTTTCGGAAATCGTGAAAAAAGCAGCATAGCAGCGTCACTTGTTAAGTGATTTACATTAAATACTAATCAGCATCAATTTATAACATAGAATACCTGAATATAGATTTTTTATAAATTCCGGGAATTAGTTGTTGAGATAGAGCACGTATAAAATTTATGTCACACACAGTCAGATAGGCTAACAGACAGACATTTTGTAAACCGAACATGTTTTTGGAATCTCTAACCCATAAATCATGTAAATCTGTCAAAATCCGGAGTTTGAAAATTTTCACGAATCTAATACTTTCTTCTTATAAAGATAGAAGAAAGTAAAAATAAGGCATATCTTTGTCTTTTCAATCAGCATACATTTATTCAAATGCTGTTGTAGCCAAAAGGCTTCATGGCTTCATTTGAAAAAAAAATTCTTAGCAAATTAAGCACATAAGTAACAATTTGTTTTTTGGAGAGTTCCTAGATTCACATTTCAAATACTCAATACTGTACTGCTGGCATTTCTTCTTCGATTAAGATATTTTAAAATAAAATTTTTTTATCTATATAAGTTTAATTAAATTTACTTTTGAGCAAATTTATAGATATAACGATTTTTATCAATTTTACTAAGTTTAAACAAATTTCTTGAACTGATTCAAATCACGGGTACGTTTAAAAATATTTGTTCAGGCATATATCGGCATACTTCAGAATTTTTCGAAATACAAATTAATAAAAATATAATTATGTTTAAAACTTTTAGCCTCCCAGTTACCGCGAGTTTTTTACTCCATAATTTTTGAATTCATAATGATTTTTAATTCGAGTCATAGCCCTTCACTGAGTTCCACGCTTTCAATCCCCCCCCCCCCCCTCAGATTTAGGTTCGTCTGTATTGATTTCCATTTAAAGGTGCAGTTAAGGTTTTTGTCTTGGATTAGGCAATGTAGAGGAGATCATCTATTTTCATTATATTAGTTCCTAAATAAGTAGGTATGCCATGACCGCCCCCCTCGACGACCCTAAGCCCCCCCCCATTTTTCTCTAGACTCGCTACCGCCCACTGGGGGGCGGTACCGCCCCCGTTGGGAACCTATGAAATAGACAGACAGTCATGTTGATACAGAGGCATATGATACCATTAACGGCCATTTATTTACCCACAATTCTGATTCAACATTAGTGTTTTTATCCGCATTGAAAGCAATGATGAAAATTGTGAGGATAATTCTGATAGTGGAGAATAAAAGAAAATTGTGAAATAAAGAAGTTTACATATGCTTTTAAGCTGTTCTCAAATCCAAAAAAAGGCAACTTTTAAGACATATGTTTTAATTAATTTTTATTGGGAACTGCCTGAAATTAACAACCGTTGTAGTTCAAAAAATATGTAATCGACTATTTTTTTCTATTTTTTTGCAAATATAACAGATCTTTCAAAAAATATGAATGTGAGCGTTTTGAACCAATTACCACTCGAAAGGAAAATAACTACTCAAGAAAGGGTAAAAAACGTCTTTGTCACGTGATCAAAATTACTTATTACTCAACAGGTAATTTATTTTTCGAAAAATTGAAAATATAGTTCAATTGCAAATCGCTTCCATAGTCAAGCATTCCAATTTTATACCTTCCAATTAAAAAATGAATATGTAAATGCGCCAAAACGTTTTCCACTTGCTAAGTAGAGCAGTTGAGAGATTTGTTGCCTTAAAATACGCAAAATAGTTGAATATTTTTTGCTTTTCTTTGGTAAATACTGCTGGTAATGGAGAACTAAAATTTATAAGTATGGTAAATGAACATTTGAAGGTTTATACTGAAAAACTGAAATTTGTAAAACAATTCCTTTTGATTGTTACTTCAAGTAAAATTCTTTCAAATGTTTTTATACTTTTTGCTGTATGTACATAGTTTGTATAAAAAATAAAAATCAATAATTCTACAAATCATTTCATGATTTAGTAATTAACTGAAAATCTTAATTAATAATTCTCCTTTCTTCCTTTTGCTAGATTAACATAATTTATACCTTCGGGACATTTAAGGGGCATCATCTTTAATGTTTTTCTATTTTTATATCCTTCAGAATGATTAATTAAAAATACTATAAAAACTCCGAATAAGGGACACCTCTATTTAAGGGACAAAAGTTCCGGTCACATTGGTGTCCCTTATTTGGATGTTTCACTGTATATTGTTTTAAATAATTACTGAAATATTTTTTTAAAATTTGCTTAATTTTTATTTATTACAGGATTACACTTTTTTAACAATTACTTAAAACAATATAATTTTTTAATTTTCAAATCATATATTACATTGTCAGTCACCGATGACTGATGCGGCCTAAATGCAAAGTTCAGTGCCAGTCACTGCGACACTCAGCGTGTCAACGGAAATTGAACACTGCAGATTTTTTTAAAAGATGGATTACATTTTCCTTATATGAGAAGGAAAGCTGAAGTTTCGTGTTTATTGGAGTTTGGAAAGAATATCATTAAGAGGTGCTATAGGACAAAGTATGAAGAAAACTCATAAAATTCTAGACAAAGATAAGAAAGATAAACTATTATTAGTTCTGAGACCGATACTTCTTAAAAGAGAAACAGTGTGCTTTTACAAAGCCTATTGGAGAAAATTAATTTGCTTTATAAAAATTAAGGGATAAATCCAGACTTCCCGGGTTACAGATTACAGGTGAAAATCATCGTATATGGGTGATTCTACGATAAGAGGTAATTTGTACGGCAATCCGTTTAAAACAGATTTTTTATTCTATGTGTTGTTATTTTTTGCAATGAATCGCATCATCTTAATATACTTTATTAAGTAACATCACGACTGAATGCCTAATTAAAACACATTTTTCTGAAATTTCTTACAAAGTCTAAAAAAGTCTCTTCCCTGGCATGTCCCCTTGCCGGTTTCAATTTAACTTTCAAACAAAATACATATATTTTTTCCGTCAGATGCTTAGCTAAAGTATGTTTAATTGGAATTTAAGTAATTATACTTACGTATTATAAAATAAAAAATAAAATATTTTTGTTAATTTCAAATAATTTTTAAAATTAACTTTTGTCCCGCTTTTTTTTTTTTTTGTGTGTGTGTCTCTACCCTGTCAAGTTTCGTTCCACTGAAACAAATATAAATTTAAGGATGGCTATATTTAATCATTTAATTCAATTGTATTTACTGCCCTAATTAAACAATACGGTAATAATTAAAGTGAAATACACAATTAACCCAAAAACTAATTCAGTCAGTTAAAAAATTTGAATTTACATGAAAATGTCTCTCCCCTGCCGTATTTCCCCTGGCAAGATAACTGCCAGGGGAGCGAGTCACTGACCAGAAAAAGTTATAAAATATGTATAAAGTGACTTGCCCTTGTATGAAAACGTAAATAAACGGGACAAAAATGATAATTTAAAGGTTTTTGATCAAACTCAAAATTTTCTTTTTGGCCGAATTCTCTATGTTTTTGAACCTCTTATCATAGAATCACCCATGTATTTTTTCTGATGTCAATATCCTTTTTTATCTGCACATTCTAAAAACACAGCAATGACTGTGGTATTTCTTGAAAGGTTCTGAAAAAGACTTTTGATGTAGTACAGTAATCCCTTAATATTCGCGAGAATTAGATTCGCGGAAACCTCCGCGAATGATGATACTGTCTTCCCGTTCCTAAAAGAGGGCTAGGTTTTATGATTTTTTTTTTTTTAAATACAGCAATTGAAACTTACAAAATATACTTATTAAACTTAAAAAAGTAAATGCTGTAAATAAATTTGAATAATTATAAGCATATTGTACAAAATTTAGCAGTTTATGTCTGAAAATTTTTATTGATATACGATTGTTTGGCAGAACAAATCTTTAGTTTGTGAATTCTCAAATAAAGAAAAAATGCGGCCTTAATTTCGTTTTTAAATTTAAGACTCTTCATTAGTAAAAGATTGCATCCTATTGTTTTTTCAACAAATTGGTGTTGGTATTGTGATTAAAATTTTCTACACGATTTTTTGCAGAACGTTTTTGACTTGCAATAAAAGTTTTAAACTTAAAAAAAAAAATAGTTTTTTTTTTTTAAGCTTTAACCCTGCTGTGACAAAAATTATCGCATAACTATTCTGAGCGGTCTGTCAGACTGCTTAATCTAAAGATGCATAAAATGTTGAAATAACTCCCAGAATATTACTTCTATATTAAACTCTAAATATAGGTCTATTTTAAATAGAAATTAGCTACTCAAAAATCTCTAGATACAGTATTAGGAATTCAAGCGAAAAATTTTTGACCAGTATTCATAGTTAAACTAAAAAATGCGAGTTAAACTCTGAAACATGAAAAACTCAGTGTTCTGTGAGACCACTATAACAGCAGTTAAAAGTTAAGTCATGTTTCCGGTTTTTTGGAATTACTGATCTATATTTTGCCTAAATACAAAGGCTGAAATTCTCGAAATTTAGACTAGACAGTACACAGGGGTTGCAGCGTTCCTAAAATTTTCGCACTTTTCTACCAGTATTTTAAATAAAAAATCTTCATGTGATATTCCTTTAACATTTACAATGAAATTCTACAATAAATATTATCGTTTTAAAATTGTGGTTGGAAACAGCGAAAATTTTAGGGACGCTGCGACCCCTGAGTACAGTGTCCAGTGTTAAATAGTTTTTTGAAATTGGTAAAACAAAGCGAATTTACTTTGTATAAAAAAATTTCTTTAGAAATCAAAGTTCGCGAAGAATCAAATTAAATATTCGCAATGTTGAAGGTTTTTTATTTTTTATTTCGCGAATAATAAAAATTCACGAATATTAAGACATTACTCTATATTGATGCATCGTTAAAACGTGGTGTTTAAAAAAAAATAATAATAAAAATAAAAAATAAAATAAAAAAGGGGTACTTTGTTATTCCGTCGACCAATTTCGCCAAATTATACAAATCGCCAACCTAATAACTAAATTATACATATTGCAATAATTTTTCTTTTAAATAACGAAAAAACTAATAATTAATGGAATATTAATAAAAATACAAATAAAAAGTCGAAATAAAAATCACTTAATGAAATTTAAACACATGCATCACATTTAATGTCATTGAATGTGACATTCATGATCATCCATTATTGCCATTTAATCTTATAGTTTGGCGATACTTTTTTGGTCGACGGGATAACCAAGTAGTACCAAAAATTGCAGTTAAGGGAAAAACGTATCACCAAATAATGTCTGTATAAAAGACACCGTGAGTGCGCTAGCCAAGCACGGATCTACTGCTCTCTCTCTCTCTCTATTAGAGATGCCCCCCCCCTCTCTCTTTCTTAAAACTAAAATAAATAATCTAGAAATTTCCAAAAACAATTAAGTGAGTACTCATTGATCATCTGGTCAACCCTCCATCACATTGATTGGGCCAAACCTCTCCACATAACTATTTTTAAAGTATAGCACATGGTTATGTTTAACCTAATTTATTGTACAATCTTTAAGGCTGGAATGAAAGCTAAATATTTCTCATTTACTATCTACTTAAATTTCTATGATATATATATGTTTTTTTTTTTTGTTTTTTTTTTTTATCTGAGAAGGTGTTTCGAAAAAATGTGTTCTAAAAAAGTTTCGATAAAATACACATTTTAAGCTAAAACACTTCATAAATGTTTTTTTTCGCTTCTGCGTGAAATAAAGATTATTGTTTGACCATTTCAGTCGCTTTGGTTGCCTCCTATTTACAAAACTCTGAAATTCCTTTAAATATGAAAACTGAAGGTTGATTTAAGCCTCCCCTGTTGTCAAACTTCCCCAGTTTCCGCTACATATTACATAAGAGAAAAAAATCCCTTTCGGCATGGCCTATAGGCGGAGGTAGATTTCGAAAAGTTTTCATCTCAAAAAAAAAAAAAAAAAAAAAAAAAAAAAATGCCTATCTCTACTTAAATGCCCATTTTGGCAATATATTTTGAATTATATTCTTACTTTATTTAAAAAATTGACCAATATGCTCATTATATAGTTCCTAAATAACAAAAAACTGTTAATTAAATTCGTTTGACAGCAAAATTGAATTTAAAAATGAGTCATAAAATAACCAATTTATTATTTTAATACATCCACAATTCTTTAATCAAGATCGCTTTGAGAAATTTTGTGCGACGTGCCCACTTTGACAGATTTTTTTAAATATATATTTAGCCTTTATCAAAAATCTGACCAATACGGCACATTACACAGTTCCTAAATAACAAATAACTGTCAATTGAATGCGTTTGAGAGCAAAATTGAATTTAAAAATGAGTCATAAAATAAACAATTTGTTATTTGAATACAACCTCAATTCTTTTATCATGATCGCTTTGGGAAATTTTTTTGCGAAGTGCTTACTTTGACAGCTTTTAAAATATATATATTCACCCTTTATCAAAAAATCGAAGAATACGCACATTATATAGTTCCTAAGTAACAAAAAACTGTCAACTGAATGCGCGTCAGAGCAAAATTGGTTTTAAAAATGAGTCATAAAATAACCAATTTGTTATTTGAATACCCACAGTTCATTAATCATCTCGCTTTGGGAAATTTTTTGCGAAGTGCCCATTTTGGCAGCCTTTTTTGAAATATATTCTGCCTTTATCAAAAAACTGGCCACTCCGTCACATTATATAGTTCCTAAATAAGAGAACCTGTAAATTGGATGCGTTTGAGAACAAAAAAAGATTTAAAAATGACTCGGTAAAAACGCAATTTCTTAAATTTCCTCAAATTTTAATCACGATAACTTCGTGAAATTCTGTTCAAAATACCCTTTTTGGCAGCCTTTTAAAAAATATATTCTGCCTTTATCAAAAAACTGGCCAATACGTCAAGTTATATGGTTCCTAAATAATAGGACCTGTAAATTGGATGGGTTTGAGAACAAAAATTAATTTAAAAATGACTCATGAAAAACGCAATTTGTTATACTTAATGAATTTTTTAATGATGAAAACTTCGGGAAATCTGTTCAAAATACCTCTTTTGGCAGCCTTTTTAAAAATATATTCTGCCTTTATCAAAAAATTGGCCAATAAGTCGCATTATATAGTTGCTAAATAAGAGGATCTGTCATTTGGATGCGTTTAAAATCAAAAATGAATTTTAAAATGAGTCAGAATATAAGCAGTTTGGATTTAAGGTTTTTTCTCCAACTCCTATTTTTGTTTAATTTATTTTTGCTATAAGAATTGGTTCTATGAAAAACTTGTCAATATAAAAGTTGTAGATATTATTCTGAAGATGTAAAATAAATTTAATTAGATTTAATTGCTTAAGAATTGAGTAAGTTATGGGTTTTTTTCTTTTTCCTCCCCCCTTTTTCTTTTCGTTTTTAATTTTTTTCATCGGTAAAAATTGGTCCTAGCAAAAACTTGTAAATACAAAAGTTTTAGATAATATTGAGTACATTTATATAAAATTTAGTTGGATTTGATATCTTGAGAATTGACGAAGTTATGATTTTTTTTCTCCCAAAAACCATGTTTTTTTCGCCCCTTGAGCCCATTTTTAACTTTATCAAAAATCTGTCACGCATAAACTTTTTCCTCATCTTTTAGAAGTAATATAAACTTTAAACCGATTCGATATCTATTTTAATTAAAAAGTTATCGCATTTTTTCTGTTTTCACAAAAACCCTCCTAACTTTGACCCCCTTGGTCCGATTTTGCCCATTAACGAACTTAACCGAGATTTTATGCCCCTTGATTTTATGTAAAAGTTTGATGAAGATCTGAGCATAATTATGGAAGTTATCGTGTCTAGAAGAAAGTGATATACACCGATAGATAGATAGATAGATAGATAGATAGATAGATAGATAGATATATAAACTTTCTTACTGATGGTAGTTTTGGGGTCTAGGAGTCATGATTCGTGTAGATCCGCAAAAATTTTTCAGAAATTCCAACATGGGAGACAATGCAATAGGTAGTATTTCATACGAAATCTACCTAATAGAGAAAACTGTATAGTATGACTATATTACTAACTGTTCCTAAAGATTTTCTTTTTTATACGGTTTATAGTTTAACTCAATTTTTTTCAATATTTTTAAGTATACTCTAAAACATATTCAGATACGCGTTCTCTATAAATGGACTTCCTAATTTTTTTTTTTTTTTTTTTTTTTTGTTATATTGATACGTTATAATGTTTTTGTTATATGCAATATTTGTTATATTATTTATAAAAATGGTAAATTTTATTTATTTTTTTAAAACTTTTATTAATTGTACTAATTTGTTCTAAATAAATAAAAAAAATATGAATTAATAATTTGGAGGTCAGAATATAACGAAAATGTATATAGATATACATAATTCACAAGAAACATTTTACTTCGGCTATTGTGAAGATATTATTCATATCTTGAAAGGGAAATTTTCCAACAGTGACTTTAATTTACAAATAAAGTTTATTACAAAAATTTTTGTTAAAATAATTTTCATTATGTATATTTAAGGCTAATACGTATTGAATTATTTTTGTTTCATTTTAAGCTATATTTTTTATACTTACTCCTCAGAAATATTGATTTTGCCTCCGGTTGTAAGTATATAATCTTAAAATAAAAATTATATTTTTAAAATGATTCATGTGAAATGGAAGCACATCTTTTAGATTTTTTAAAAATATATTTTAAAATTCTCCAAGGTGAAAATAAAATAAACAAGTTGGAAATTGTCCGTCAAGCGTAGCAAATGAGGTGCGTTCGTACTATAAGGAAATAAAAGAAATATTCAGATCTTGGTGTAATAGTATACAGCACTCCAGATTCAGTAGAATATCCGGAATCTTTTGTGTATTCCTGTAAATACTATCTGCTTTCCATTGTACCGAAATGACTTGTAGTAAATCTCAGCAACATACATCAATTTCATAAAATATGAAATAGTTTAATATTATTAAAACCCAAACCAATGTTTTCTCTTATACCATTATGTAATGGAATAGTTTTGTGTGGCCCTGTAAATTAATAACAAATATTCTTTGCACCGCAGATTGTGCAGAATGTATATTTTAGTATATAGTTTCATAGATTATATCAATTTTATTATGTTCCAAAGAGTGTAACACTATTAAAATGCACTTGAAACTATTACCCATTGGGCGTAATATAACGGAATGCGTTTGATTGTCCCTGTAATTAAACTATGGATGCGATTTTCATAAAATTTGAAATGACTGGAACAAATTATAGAACGATTACATATTTTAAATTTACAATGATTCGGTTGGGTAGTTTTTGCTCTGTTATATGCGGACAGACGGACGGACTTGACGACGACTATATTTACTATGTATTACATATTATTCACATAATTATGAGCGCACCTAAAAAAATGTTTTGCGTTCGAAGCCCCTTGAAAAATCACTATATAATTCTTATTTAGAAATCGTTTAATTTTCGTATTAGCTCGAAATCCATTTTCTATAATGTCAAAGGAAATGGAAAATCCCTCCCTTTAAAACATATGAATTGTCTCTTCCTTTTTTGTTTTCTAAAGGAGAGAAGTAAAATCACGTTTGGCCCAGTTCTACTTCTGCAGTCACTTGTTCTGAAATGGCCGAGAGGCAACTCGGCCATTTGACAGCAGAGTGGACAGAATGTGAATTCTGGACGAAGAATTCCCCCCCCTCCCCCTCTCATTTACATTCTCAGCGAGAGTCTTCTAATCAAGTGAAAGGTGTAAATTGTAAAATATATCATATTTTTTTCTCAGTCAATGCTAAGTGAATCTGTGTCGTGTTTTCTAGCACGGAGTGTGCTAAATAAATTAAATTTATTAGGTAGTATAGCAGCATGGATATCCTTTCTTTTTTAACACTTTACAACATAGTTGAAAAGTATTAAAATATTGAATAATATAAACTAAGACAGACTTGAATGCATTTAAAAAAACATTTAAACATATTTACGATCGTCAACTCTGAATGATGTTCGTTCTCTCCCTAGTAAACATTACCTTTTTCTAAAAAATAACTAACTGTAACTGTTCTTTATTTGTTCCACGGTCAAAACTGCATATATTTCAAGCGTTCCAACTTCTGTGGAAGAGCTGTCCGCAAGATTAAAGGCGGGGTCAAGGCATATGCCATCTAGCGGCAGGGGTGCATAACTAGAGGATTATTAAGTAGAGGATTATGGCAGTTTCTTTTGTGTGAATGGCAACAAAACTTTTTTGTTTCTATAAAATGTTACTTCAAAATATTTCGTAGAATAAGTTTTAGGTTTGAAATATTGTAAATAAATATAGAATAAATAAGTGTAGTACGACTAAATATTAACATAAAATATACTAAGATGAAATATCATTTAACTATGCGATACAAATATCGCTGATTAAAATATGTTCGATTTTAATTACGCTTTTAATGTAATGAAAGATGACTCATTAAATTTTGTAAGTACTTATTATATAAATGCAGAATTTTGAAATAGTGTCACATTTTAGTAATTTTTTGATGTGCTAAATTATACAAAATGATATACACCGTAGTATTTCATATGATAATATAATATTTATCAATATTTAGAAATGTATAGAATTTAATACTAAATAAAATATTCAACTTTTATTTACAACAAGCTGCATTTTTTATTTACCAATTTCAGACGATAAAAATCCAATGTTTTCTTGGTCGTATCGACTTTTATTATTTAACTTGCAAACTTTTCATTCTTTTAATTTAAAAACCTATTTTATTATACGTATATTCGGAATAACTTTAATTTTAAATGTATGTATTAAATGTTGTTTTGTTAAACAAAGAAATATTGTTAATTTATTTGTTTAAATATTTAACGTTCTAGACAATAATTTTTCTAAAATCGTCTCTTTTTTTTTTTTTTTTTTTTTTTTTGTTTTTTTTTTTTTTTTTTTTTTTTAACAGACAAAGTTATTTTGAGAGTTCGTATTAAAAATTCATTCATAAATTTCAAGCTATTCTCTCAATCATGACAGATTAATCAAGTCTACGAGGTTTATTGCAAAATATTTTTGCTATAGTATATCGGTAAAGTCATGTACATTTAAAAAAATAATCACAATATCATTTTAATTTTGGGAGAAAAAGTACCAACTTAGTAGTCATAAGTACCATATAATGCTACGAAAAATATTGACTTTTACCCTAAAATTAAAAGGACAATGAGACTTTTTTAAAAAACACAGATCTTTTTAATTAAAAATATGTGTATTTAAAAAAAGTCTCATTATTATTTTAATTTTAGGGTAAAAGTCAATATTTTTCTTAGCATGATATGGTACTTATGAGTACTAATTAGTACTTTTTCTCCCAAAATAAAATTAAAATGATTGTGACTATTTTTTTTAAATGTACATGACTTTATCGAAACAAACTATAACAAAAATGTTTTGCAATAAACCTCGTAGACTTGATTAATTTGTCATGACTGAGAGAAAATTCAGAAAATATGCGCAAAAGATATGGAGATAATAAACATCTGCGCATATATGACGTCAAACCCACGTCATCTTCTAGTTATGCACCCCTGCCGCTAGATGGCATATGCCTTGACCCCGCCTTTTGCTTACGACAGATTCCAGCATTAAGTTGGTACGCTCTAGCAGCTCTGTCCACGGTCCTTATGCAATAGATATTTATTTGTACTGATAATGCCTTCCGAGTAGCTTTGCAAAATGTTTACTTTTTGAATTGTAATTTTTTTTTTGTATTTTTTGTATTTAATTTTTAATTTTTTAAATGTATTCGAGTCTATCTTAGTTTATATTGTTCAAAATTTTAATAGTTTTTAAATTCAGACGTTAAATGTATGTGTATTGCAAATAGTTGAATTGTTTAGGAATGCGGCTCGCCTGTCCTTCTGTTACGTGCTCTAACACGCTTAAATAGAGTCCCATTACCAGAGCCCGAATTAAAGTTGTACATCACATTTTAGGGCCCCCTTGCACAAAAATAGTTGCTATATTTTTTGGTGGGAGGGGATTATTATTAGATATTACAATATGATTGCAAAGTTAGCCAAAATATATTTTGGTTTTTTAGATAATAATTACAGTCCAATTTTAATAATTCTTTTCCCAAATCATTTTCTGCAATTTGGGGCCCACAACAGCAGTAGACCAAAGGCCAAGTTGGCCGATGCGGTAATCAGTCTCTGCCGATTACCATGAAATGGATATATGTTATTGGATATCACTATGGCATGCTCGGTATTGCAAATGAAGTGTGTAGCATTTTCGATGTATTTAACAAGACCACGAGTGGTGTAATCGAAAAAAAAAAATCAGTGGGTATTCGCTCTTAGCTGAGGGTATACGTGTTCCTTTAAAAAACCAAGAAGGTATACGGCGTCTACACCCATATACTCATCAGTACACCCCTGAAAACCTGTCAAAAGAATTCCGTTACAATACGGTTCACGGGGAATAATCAGTTGTAATGTATTTTAATGATATTACACTATTTTGAACACATGAAATTGATATTCATCTCTGAAGTGAGCTGAAAGGTTCTTATTATATTGCGTAGTGAGCATAGAATTTATCGTTCATTTACAGGGACACAGAAAAAGATTTTAGTTGGAAAAGAAAATGAACAATAATTGAACTATTGAAGTCTATGAACAACAATTACAGGAACTGCGTTTTCATGTTGTATGCGATTTTAAATTTATTTATTTTTTAAATATTACTTGGAGTGCAAAAATTCTATAGATCATGTACAGAGCTGCGCAAAAGTTTTGAGCAACATCCATTTATTGGCGGAAATTGCTGAGTGGAAATTTCCATTTGCGCTAATACTTTTAACTGAACTAACTTTGAGCATACATCTGTAGATCACATATAGAGATACACAAAAAAAATCGAAATTTTTTAATGACTATTCATAATAATATCACTGAAGTTTTGTTAAAATATCATGAATGTGTTGGAAAGTGTTTCATAATGTATGCTATATGTCTGATTTTTCGTTGTTGTTTTTTATTATATGAACAATCGTTATGTGAATACCATACCCAAGACTTAATTTATAACAAAAGAAAAAACTACTGGAACTCTAATTTTCTACAGTAATAATAACCTTAGTATAACCCAAACCCCCGTCTTTTGCATCCGCATTTTTATATTTCATACATCATTTACAAAATTTAAAACGATTTCTTCTTCAACAAAAAAATGTATGCATTAAATTTTGCATACATTTATATACAGGGTGTCCCAGATGTAATGGGACAAACTTTAAGGGTAGGTAGGGGACATCACAAGCATTCAGAATTATATAGAAACCCATGGTCGGAAATGTTTTCCTGGCGTGGTAGTGACAACAGAAAACACAAGAGATAAAGGACACGAAAATAGCGAGAAAACAGGTTTTTTATTCTTAGTGCTGCAAAAATGCTGGGACAATGCTGGTAAGTTCTGAGGTACTTGTTGCACGCATCATGGCAACTGCTGGGGGAGTTCGGGACATTTGCAGTATTTTCAAGAAATCAGAAAATTATACCTCCCATGCACTGTAGATGCTTTTTTATGCATCACGGCCCAGGGACGTAATTTTGAACACCTACTTTGATGACCATCTTTGTCTCTTTAATGTTCTTTTTTCTTAGTTTATTACTATACTAAAAATAATACAGATGTTTTCTCTCCTTATTCCTGTCCTGTCTTTCTTATGTTTTTTGTCGTCATTACCACGCCAGGAAAACGTTTCCGACCTTGGGTTGCTATGCAATTCTGAATTTTTGTGATGTACGCCACCTCCCCTTAAAGTTTTTCCCATTACTTCTGAACGCCCTGTATAATAAAGTGTAATAAATGAATGAATCAAGAAGATTAAAATCAAGAAACTGAGAATTTTTAGAAAATCTTATTAGCTAAAAAATTTTTTGTCTTCTCGAAGCACAATACACAGAGCTTCGGTGAGCAGTATGAATAAACTCTGGCGATTCCTGACTCATATTTAAATAAGGGGACAGTTAACTTCTTTAAGAATTTTGTTTATTTTTAAAAATATGGTTGAAAAGGTGAGTACACTGCATTTCAATGCTAAAATAAACATACATTTTGAAAAAAAAAAAAAAAAAAACTGAATATTCAATTATTTATTTAAATTTAAAAAATTTGAATTTTTAAAAAAATTCTTACTATTTTTAAAATATTAATGTTTTTGTCGAGTTTTATTTGAAAGATTTTCAGATCTATATTACATGAGACTGCGTATGGATTTTTAGATACATTTAACATAATTTTTTTACTGATACATATATAGTTTAAAATCATGATATCTGACATATCTTGATATACTTTTATTTGAAAAAAATAACGAAACACCAGAAGGCTAATTTCATACAAAAATTTATTAAATAAGGTACCCTGGGGTAATAACGCCACGTTAAGGTTCTACCAATTTTCACAGCTCAGTTTTAGCTTATATTTTTCAAACAAATATAAGATTTGATACAGCAATTCATTGACTATCTATATTAATAAAATAACAAATCGCTCTGTTTGTCTGCGTGTGTGTGTGTGTGTGTGTGTCTGCGATGGCTAGCAAAATCTATGAGACGCACGAGGCTCAAAATTTTTATGAAAGTAGCCCAATATCTCTCCTGATGCACCTGAAGCTCGGAATTTCAAAATTCTATTTATTAACTGAGTAATTAATTAAATTCCAAAGCCCACTCTTATAAAAATTCGCCTTTTTTTTTCGTTTTTTTCTCTTTTATTTTCTTATGGTTGGTTGGTTGCATAAAATTTTTGCAGAAATAATTAAAAAAGCTGGCACAGACCTTTAAAATTCATAGACTGGCAAAGTGTCAGTTTAAATGAGGATTTTTTTTTTTTTTTTTTTTTTTTTTTTTTTTTTTTTTCTTTATCACAGATACTGCACCATGGAGGAAAAAGGTGGAGGCGAAGTAAACCGAAAAAAAGGTTTGCAATATGAAACCATTTATCGTTGAAATTTTAATGTCTCAAACCATGGAGGATTGAGATGGGTAGAGGTGAAGTAAGTCTCAAAAAAGATTTGCAATGTGAATCTATTTATCGCTCAAATTTTAATGTTCCAAACAAAAGGACGTGGAAGGAATTTTGTATTATAATACGAATTGAAAGAAATGAATTACAACTGAAGCATATTTTAAGAAGAAATAGCAAATTTTTAAAATGGTCTTTGTTTTATTATTATTTATTAAAATGAATGTTCGCTTTTAAAATAAAAGAAATTGGAAGATTAGCAATTATTAAATATCAAATTAAAATTAAATTAGATATTGAAAACATTTGTTATGAGCTAAAAATTGTATTACTAAAAGATTCCTTCTTTAATTCAATTTTAAATACTTTATAACGTAGATAAAAAAATTTTATGACTTAATAATTGCATGTAAATAAATATTTAAAATATAATGATGAAAACATTCTTTTAAAATTATGTATGAAAACTTAAGTAATAAATATTAATCTAAAATATATAGATTTCTGACTGCAGACGATTTTAAGATATTAACAAAAGAATGTTATATTTTCAAGCAAAACGTTAAAATAATTTTCTATATTGATATTTAAAACACATATGATAATATAATTAATAAATTCTTACAGGTGAAGCGATAGATTAGTTCTTTAAAAAAAAAAAAAAAAAAAAAAAAAAAAAAAAAAAAAAAACAGTCAGTGGCCACGTATTTCTGACAATGCATTTCTGCAAGTTTCGAGTTAATGATAAAATAATACAAATTTCAAGTTCGTTTAATATTGTTAATACGGACCCGGGCAACTCCGGGCGGGTTAGCTAGTCTATATATAAGAAAATAATTTAACAGATATGTATTCATAAAATGTAATGGCGAGATTTCTTGACCAATGCTATTTGGCGTTATTACCCACCTATATGGGTAATAACGCCATGCAAACTATAAAATAAGGTGGAATAATTGCATGTAGATTGCCCAATTCTAAAAATACAAACTCTATAAACTTAGAAATTGACAAATTGCATTCTAAGCTATTGAAAATGTTCGATATTTTGTGAAAGTGTAAGAAAAATAAAGGTGTGGTGTGGGCGGGAGGATAAGGCAAAAGAATATCAGACCGTGAGCTTCTTTTTGCTTAAAAAGGACCGCTTAAATAGAATTATTAGAAACCGGCCACTCTTGGGAATCAACCGGGGTATTAATGCCAAGGATTGGCGTTATTACCCCGTTATAGTTATTGCGCTGTACATTTTAAATTACAAATAATTTCGAGAAGATATCCAAAATCATCAACAACATTTTGAAAGTCCGTGAAATGTACTACAAATTTATGTAATTAACAAAGTATTTCCGAAAAAAAAAATAGTCTTCACATCACAAAACGTATCTCGTAAATTTTAGATCAAGCGTTAATTTTAGTTGCTTGCAAAAACAATAAGACCTAAAACTGAAACAAATTAACTTAAAGCTGTTTTTTGCGATTTATATGACTCAAAACCCTTCTGCGCAGAACACATGGGTGTCATTTATCAGATTATTTCATAATTATGCATAATATTAGCACTTGGCGTTATTACCCCGCCTGGCGTTATTACACCAGACCACCTTATATAACAAAGAACATGTACGAAAAAATTTAAATGTCCTCAAATACAAAACAAACATTAGCATTTTGAAAACAGGAGAATGAAGAAAATAGGAACATGAAGAAACTGCTGTTTAAGATTATCATTTGTGTGGGGAATTGCGTAGGTGTATTAACAAAATTTATAACATCAGGCGATATAATTACTATATGAGTAACAAATCAGAAATTGTTCGTCAAGCGTAGCAAAGGCGTTGTGTTCGTACTATAACGAAGTTTTAAAAATATTTACATCTTGGTGTGCTGATAGTATACAGTACTTCTGATACAGTATAGTAGACGAAATCTTTTGGGTGTCCCTGTAAATACTATCTACTTTCTATTATACAGGAAGCAACTTATAGTAAACCTCAACAAAGTATATCAATTTCATAAATGTGAAACAATTTAATATAATTTTAACGCACCCCAAAAATATTTCCTTCGACACCGTTATGCAATAGAATACTTTTGTATGGCCCTGTAAATGAATAACAAATATTCTTACCACCATAGAATGTGTATTTTAGCACATACTTCATAGATGCATATCAATTTTATTATGTTCGAAAGCGTGTAACATCATTAAAATGCATTAGAAACTATTTTTTCCCATTGACCGTAATGTAATGGAATACTTTTGATTGTCCTTGTAATTGAACTATACATCCGATTTTCATAAAAGTGCACATGACCCTACAAAATTATGAAACAATTATAAATTTTAAATTTAAAACGATTCGGCTGGGTAGTTTTTGCTCTATTATATGCGGATGGACAGACAGGTGTACAGACGGACGGACTGAACGACAACTATAGATGCTTCGTATTTATATAATTACGAACGTACCAAAAGATGAGGAGTCAAAATATTCTGAATCAAACGGTCTTTCAGTTAATAATTATAATAATAATAAAAGAAAAACAAAAATTCGTTAAAATATCTTCATTATTGTTAACGTTCCCTAAAAATATCAGGGTTCGAATTAAACTCATATCTGTACTAATATTATTAAAAAAAATTAACATTGGAATGAAAGTAATAATTAAATGTATATAAATGTAATTTAACAAATTACAACGCCTATTTGGAAAATAATATTTTCATTGACTATAATTTTAGACTTATTAATGATTTCTATATTTAAAAAAACAATAATAAAATCATTTTCATGATGATGAAAATGTATACATAATAACAGAGTCATATTAATATGCCTGGGCATTTAGAGTCATGTTAATATTCCGGGGCCAGTCATAAACAAGTTTAAAATGAAATTTCAGTTTAACAATTTTCGGTACCGTAAATTATTAAATTTCTAAACATCGCACATTTTCAATTTTTACACCGTCATATACAGAAAAAAGTACTTTTAAATGCAACTTGTTTGAAACCTGTATCTAAATTGTTATTGAGTTATTAATGTTTTCGTAGTTTTTAATACTTTTTTTTCATCGTGGCAACATAAGTATTTCATTTCTAGACATTAAAAATGGACCAATCACAAAACGAATTAAATAAAAAACAGGAGTATTCCATTTTTGGACATTAAACATAAACCAATCAGAAAAAGAATAAAATGAGTTAGATAAAATTGCGGAATTCAACCAGTGAAATCATTCAGATACATTTCAGATTTCCCAATTCTCCACCGAGGACAAAAACTATTTTCCAAATAATTAAAAATATATATATCTAGACACACGGCAGGGTGTCAGCCAAGTTCACAAAGTAAAAGTCGACACACCGGCCGTGGGTTATATTACCCGAACCATTTCGGGTCACTTTTGACCCCTCAATAACTTAAATTCTATTTCACCTACACACTTGCAATTTTTCGTGTCGTGTAAGACCATCTTCTAATTTCCGAATCCTATAAATTTTTTAAAAAATCTTTTACCGTTCACGAGAAATTGATGCCTGAAAACCACTGTTTTTACCACTGACTCACTCATCAAAATGTTTGACTACTTCCAGGTGGCTTAGGAAGTTGAAATTTGGTGTGGAGGTAGGTTGTTGGATCTATAAATAGGAAAAAATCAGAAATTACCATTAATTAAACATTAATGGTTGGTTAGAAGATAAATTATTGAATTACAATGGGGGTTTATGAGAATTTCACAAAATACCAGAAATAGCGCCAAGTTGGCGTCACTTTTGGCGAGTATCGGGGCTAATCTCTGAAACTACCGAATCGATTTCAAAATTAATAGTACCAAAATGATGGTATTTGCCCCGGTTCAAACATAGGCTATATTTTATGCGTATACCATCAACCAAAAGAGGGTGAAGAAGAAAAAAACATTCTAAAAAAGCAACTTTTGTGTAACTGAAGGACTTAGAAATATAAAATTTGGCATGTTAATTATTAATAAGATATAAATGGGCAGGGCATTTTAAGGGCATTTTCTAAAAAATACGGAATTCAAAAAGGGTGAAAATGCGCGAAAAGTGTTCTAAAAATGTTTTAAATTGGGATTTTTAAGCAATTTCAGCAATCAATAAACCGATCTTAAAAGTAATGATATCAAAATGATGGTGATAGTCCTTGCTCCAATATAGGCTATATCTTATGTCGATTCTACTAACCCAAAGGGGGTAAAAGAGCAAAAAGCGTTCTAAAAATGCGATGTCTGTATGTTAATGGCCTAAAAACATAAAATTTGGTATGTTCATTAATTATAAGATATAAATGATCACTAAGAACATTTGTTAACCAATACAAAATTTAAAAGGGTAAAAATGCGAGAAAAGCGTTCTAAAAACTTTTAAATAGCAATACAGGGTGATTCATAAAAGATGGGCAGAACTTTAAGGGGTTATAGTACACTTAAAGACAAATAATATTAAATAGGAGACTAAGGGTCCCAGACGTATTCCCAAGGAGGTAGGGGGCATTAAAGTTTAGGGTCCGAAATTTCAAATGATTATAAAAAATGGAAAAATTGGTCGATTCGTTTGCGGTTTTTGCAAAAAATTTTCTTTATGCCAGTATTTTCTTGAAATAAAATTTTAAAGTTCAATTTCAAAAAATGCCGATAGGGGGCGCTTTAGACTTTGGAGTAACAAACAACTATTTTTTAACGTTATTTTTTGTATTTCTTTAAATGATTTCAAAAGCTTAGACTTAAACTTAAATTTTGATCTAAAAATCTGAGTCCTAACGAGTAGTTAAGTAGCGTAAACTGAAATTTGAAATTTGAAACCCTTCTCCCCCCAGAACAAAAATCAGTTATTCCCGATCTTTGTGTCGTAGATTAGGCTCTAACTACTGCCGCGTTTTGCTAAAATTATTCTTTATGTCAGTATTTTCTTGAAAATAAATTTTAAAGAAAATTTTCAAAAAATTCCGATAGAGGGCGCTTTAGACTTTGGAGTAACGAACAACTATTTTATACCGTTATTTTTTGTGTCTCATTAAATGCTTTCTAAAGCTTAGACTTAAATTTTCAGCCCAAAATCTGAATCGTTAGACGTGGTTAAGTTTCTGGGGAGAGGGGTTTGAAATTTCTACTCCTGAGCACAGTTCAGTTTACCATGTCCACACATTGTGTGCTGTGATACGAGGTAAAAAGACACAAATTAGGATTATGTTACCAAAGCATATTTATTAACATGTAATTACAATAAATGTTGAAAATTGTGACCACCAGAGGTTATGCACGCAGAACAACGGCGAAGAATGGAACGGCGAACATTCGCGAAAACATCAGGCTTTTCGAGCACTTCCCCTACAGCGGCGGAAAGTCTGGCGACCAGTTCCTCGGGGGATTCAATGGGTGTCTCATACATAAGAGCCTTCAATTGTCCCCAAAAAAAGAAATCGAGGGGTGAAAGATCTGGCGAGCGAGCAGGCCAAGCAACAGGACCACCTCGACCAATCCATCTGTTCGGAAATGTGATGTCCAGATAGTTGCGGACGTCTCGTACGTAATGGGCTGGCGCTCCATCGTGCTGGAACCACATGACCCGCCGGATGCGTGGAGGAACAACGTTTAACAGGTCTGGCAGCACATGTTGCAGAAATGTGAGGTATGTTTTACCGTTGAGGCGTTCAGGAAGAAGGTACGGTCCGATTAGGTGGTCTCCGAGGATTCCTGCCCAAACATTGATGGAAAAGCGTCTCTGATGAGCATGTGGATACGTAGCATGTGGATTGACATCCGCCCATACATGTGCATTGTGTGTGTTAAATGTACCTTCACGTGTGAAGGTACATTCATCGGTGAAAAACACAGTTCGTCCAAAATGTGGATTTAGCGCGTTCTGCTGCAGAAACCAGCGGGCGAATTCAATACGATTTGGATAATCCCCTGGAGACAGTTTCTGGACTCGTTGCACATGAAACGGGAGCAAATGTTCATCCTTCAGTACCCTCCAAGTCATGGACTGTGAGGTATCCACCTGCCTAGCCACTGTTCGTGTACTTGTACTTGGCTGCGCCGCTACTACATCCAGAATGGCTTCTGCAACAACTACTGATTCGTCCTTTTTTGCACGACCTGCATTCGACCGGGAAGCGAGAAATGATCCCGTCTCACACAACTGTCTGTGCAAGCGCTCGAAAGTTTTGCGGTTAGGCAACCGCCTGTTGGGAAATCGCTCTCCGTACATTCGTTGTGCCTCTGCACCATTTCCATCTGCCGCTCCGTAAATTAAATGCATCTCAGCCTTTTCCTTATTCGTGAAGGGCACCATCTTCCGATTCATTACTACAGCGACTTACACTTGACTCACCGTTCAGTGGTTTTTATGCCTGAATCGTGTCGAAATTTTTTTCTTCTTCTTCCCCATTTGACATTTGCATACTTTCTGTCTCCTTCTTCACCCGGTGACTAGCGTCAGGAATGGAGCTTTAACGTTTGCATGAGCGACGTTTCCAACTGTGCCAGTGCCTTTATGAGTGAATTCCGACTATGCAGTTCTTGACGAAAGTTGTATTTTTGCCTCGTATCACAGCACAGAATCGTTGGGCATGGTTAAGTAGTGCAAACTGAACTATGTTCAGAAGTTGAAATTTGAACCCCCTCCCCTCGCTACTGAACCACGCTCAGCGATTCAGATTTTGAGCTGAAAATTTAAGTTTAAGTCTAAGCTTTAGAAAGCATTTAATGAGACACAAAAAATAACGGTATAAAATAGTTGTTCGTTACTCCAAAGTCTAAAGCGCCCTCTATCGGAATTTTTTGAAAATTTTCTTTAAAATTTATTTTCAAGAAAATACTGACATAAAGAATAATTTTAGCAAAACGCGGCAGTAGTTAGAGCCTAATCTACGACACAAAGATCGGGAATAACTGATTTTTGTTCTGGGGGGAGAAGGGTTTCAAATTTCAAATTTCAGTTTACGCTACTTAACTACTCGTTAGGACTCAGATTTTTAGATCAAAATTTAAGTTTAAGTCTAAGCTTTCGAAATCATTTAAAGAAATACAAAAAATAACGTTAAAAAATAGTTGTTTGTTACTCCAAAGTCTAAAGCGCCCCCTATCGGCATTTTTTGAAATTGAACTTTAAAATTTTATTTCAAGAAAATACTGGCATAAAGAAAATTTTTTGCAAAAACCGCAAACGAATCGACCAATTTTTCCATTTTTTATAATCATTTGAAATTTCGGACCCTAAACTTTAATGCCCCCTATCTCCTTGGGAATACGTCTGGGACCCTTAGTCTCCTATTTAATATTATTTGTCTTTAAGTGTACTATAACCCCTTAAAGTTCTGCCCATCTTTTATGAATCACCCTGTATTTAAGCAATCTTGGGTAGTTAGAGAATCAATTTAAAGTAAAAAAAGATGCCAAACTGATGGCGACAGTCCTTGCTCTAACAAAAGTATTGGATAAATTACCAGATTACAATCGGAGTCTATTATGAGAATTTGACGAAATACCAGAAATAGCGCCATGTTAGCATCACTTTTGGCGCGTAATTTTTGTCGTAAATTTCGCGATATTTCGCCAAGTTGGCTACAAACTTTTTGGTCGACGAGATAATCAAGTAGTACCCAATCACGTAAAAGAAACATCCTTATTAGTGGAATTTAAAGGAACATAGGCAGTCCTAATGTTAAAATTTTTAAATTTGACTGAAAAAAAACCAGTGAATAAATGCAGGAAAAAGCTGCAAGATTAATTAATATTAAATAAAACTAATTTAACTAATTTAACCTATTTATTTAAAAAAGGAAACAAATACCTACTTATTTGACGAAAAATAATGATATCCTATCAAAAACATAAATGTGAAAAAATGCCAAATTCGTTAAAGGTTTCGTACATAAAAGAAGTGATTTGACAAAAAGATATCCTGTCAAAAACATGAATGTGAAAGAATGCGAAGTTCATTAAAGGTTTCGCTAATAAAATAAGTGAGATCTAACTGCAAACCAAGTTCTTTCGGAGCTCCTTAAATCATAGCTCCTGTCATGCATAATATTATTCAATTGCTTAAAATGATTTGTTATGTTATTTGTTATTCAATAGAGCGACTTGGCAAGTTTTCAGCTACCAACTTTAATCTTTGAGTCGGAGTACAATTTAATCTAGAATCTGATTGGCAAAGATCTAGTCAATCGAGTGTTCAAATAAATATAGTCGACTCTCGTTAATTCGAAATCGGATAATTCGAATTTTCGCTCAATTCGAACTAAGCATGAAGTCCCGAAATTTTCAATGGCAGAATAACGTTAAAAACTTTCACTAATTCGAACTCATTTTCTCTGGACGTTTAATTCGAACTAACGAGAATTCCGATTTTTCATTTTTCTCTTCTTTCTTACGGATTTCAGATCATTTGAATAACTTTCTTTCTTTGATTTTTGTGAAAATTGTTCCGAACGAGTATACATACAATCCAATGCATTTGATATCCACTTTCTTAGTGCCCCATCTCTCCATCAGTGACACCTCAAATTTTTCTTCCATTGTGCTAGTTTCTAATCATTTAATTAATTTATGTATTTATACATTCTGCTTTATTATTAAGTCATATTCTAATGATAACAGACGAAATATATTTATAAAACGCTATAATATTAATTCCTTTGTAATAGTACTTATTAAGCATGTTTTTATTTCATATTTTCCATAATTCGAACTTCGGATAATTCGAACATTTCTTGTGGTCCGGACGAGTTCGAATTAACGAGAGTCGACTGTATATTGAAGTTAAGGTATTGATAAGTTAAGGAAGGGATCAACTTTAAGTTCTGATCAACTAAATAGAGAAATTTGAATAAGAGAAAGTTTCCTAAGTCACTCAATTGAATAACAAGTAACACAACAAATCATTTTAAGCAACTGAATAATATTATGCATGACAGGAGCTATGATTTAAGGAGCTCCGAAAGAACTTGGTTTGCAGTTAGATCTCACTTATTTTATTAGCAAAACCTTTAACGAACTTGGCATTCTTTCACATTCATGTTTTTGACAGGATCATATATATTACAAATAAAAACAGAGACTGGGATACAAACAAAGCTGGGACAGCGGCTTCTAAATTGAGACATAAAATAACAATAAATTTATGTTTGTGAAACCTGTCTGTAATGTAATCCTGTCATCTTAAACGTAAACAATTCCTTTCCCTGCGGTAGAAATATCATATAGTTTTACTTGCTAAGACGAAATCCTGTTTAAAACTGTTTTTTTCTTTTTCTTTTCTTTTCTTTTTTTTTTTTTTTTTTTGCGATTTTGTCTTAGCTGATTTTATTAAACTAAATAAACGCAGCAATCATATAGAGCAGGGCTGTCCAACGCGGCGCCCGCGGGCGCCATGGAGCCCTTTGAAGATTTTCTTGGCGCCCTCTAGAAGATCTCATATTTTTAAACATTTTAGAAGTAAAACTCCATTATAAAGAATGCTTTGTTTAAAATCATTAATATTTTATCAGCGATATTTTTAAAATCTGAAGCTGTTTTCTGAAGTTGCGAGCTATTTAATTTGAAGGATATAGAGGCTCGATTTTTCTTTCTTGACCTTTGAAATTTCACAGGTTTTTTTTCTTCCTTCTTTTTTTTTCTACAATTTTGCTTAGAAAAAATAATAAACAGCTCAGAACGATTTCCATCTACTAAAGTACTTCCAGATTATCCCTCCTAAACCACCCACATGGTTTGGTCACTATCATGTTTGTCTTTTCTGATTTTGTACTTTTTATAAAACTAATCCACGCTTTCAAAATAAAGCAAACCGTTTTTTCACAGCCTAAAAGAAACCTATATCTCTGGTATCTCTGATTTTCATATTTATTTATTTATTATTATTGTTATTATAGACGCGATTGAAGTTTCTGACTCCTTACCCTACAAATATTTTTGATATAGTCTTCTCATAAAAAAATGTATAATTTGAAATTTAATACGCGTAACTCCATAATTGTAGGGGTCTTTTGTTTACCGCTGTACGATTCATTTGCATTATGTGAAGACGTCCGCGTATATTAACACTATGCGATAATATTGCCACATGTTTTTAGTCACGTAAATATTGGCGCCCTTCGTTTAGTGCCAAAAGCCAAGATGCGCCCCTGGTTACTGAAAGGTTGGACAGGCCTGATATAGAGTAAAGCCCGGAAAGCGATATCACTAGGAAATGAAACAAAATTTCAATTTATTGGGTTGTATAGCATTCCTATCGCAAGAAAAATTTCGTAATAAACAGATTTCATTTATACAAGGTTTACTGAAAAAAGTGTAGTGAAACTTGTGAAAGCAGAATTACTTGTATCAGCAAGTAATTCTGTTTTAGACTGGTTTCTGGCTAAAATAGTAAAGTAGATGTGTAGATGTAGTAGTTGTAGATAAGCATTCCTTTGGAAGAGTCTACAAACATTTCCCATTATACATAAGTTATGCCCTCCCAGATTTTATAGTATTAAGATCCACACGATACAGATTTACGAATAGCATGATACTAAAAAACATTTAAAATAATTTCTGAATTGGAACTTTTATCGGTAGTATCTCCCTGAATATTATTTCATTCAGTCGTACTTTACTTATTTATCAAATTGTTTTATCTGACTCCATTAAATTATGCTATTTACTTTACTATTTCAAATTTAAGCTTTATGTACGCATTAACCAGCCAACTTTTAAAAAAAGACATTTTTTATTCCATCGAAAACAAAACTCTGTTGTTGCCAACAACACAAAAGAAATAACAATCTACTTTCAGCATCCTCCCACCTTTTGATAAATGGAATTTATCAAAACAATAAATATTCAAAACAATCAAAAAATAATATTGCAAATAACTCTGTATAATCACAGTAATGAAGTTAAACATTTAGAACTAAATATTATTATACAAACACTTCTAAATAAATAAGTTTAAAATATCTCTCAAAAATACATTTAAAATAAAGAAGTTCAGTCACCCCTTATAACGTTTCGGAAATTTTACTGTTGTTCCACATTTTTTCTGATCAGATGTTTTTTGCGCTTCTCAAATGCAAGGCTAACTTATCATAATAACAAGGCTTGTCATTCCCTAAGTTTCCCTTGTCTGCAGTACACGTGATCAAAATTCACGTTGTTAGCGCCCTCTGTCGCTCAAATATATTGTACAGCAAGGCCACTTTATCATAATAATAGGCCTTACAATCAGAAAAAAGTGTATGGGAGAAAATGTCCGGATAGTTGCGAACTCATAAACCGACTTTATACCGTAAGTATCGCCACCTGGTGCATATTACTAGTAATATTCTAATTGCATAGGAAAAATCAAACTATATTATTCACAATATTATACAAAATATTTTTCAAATTCCACTAAAATATATACGTAAAAAATACACTGAAAATGAAGAATTAAAAGTAAGAATTAATGGTACTTTATTAATGTAGAGTCATGAGCGTTATATATATATATATATATATATATTTAAAGCTTAGCGTAATTTTCGGCTTCAGAAAGTATGATTTATTGCCAAATGATGTAAACAGTAATGAAAACAAACTTGTAAAATGTTTCGTTTGTCTTTTAAGAATTTATATGAATATTATTATTGTTTTTATGTACAATTTACTTATGTTTTTGCATAAAAATAGAAAATTGGCTTTTTTATATGAAATATATTGTATAACTATTGCAAAACATTTCTTCTCTATGAGAACAGAAAATAGGATTCCAGAAAATATGTTGCCAAATTTCCTTTTCTCGCCAAGACCATTTTCTCTATTTGAGAAAGGTACTTTGAAAAAGTATCGATTTAATATTATATAATGCAGTATTGGCTATTTTTCTGTAATATGTTCCGGTTCCGCATTTAAAGTTATCTGCAAATAAGCATTATTCTAGAACAATGCGATATTAAGTATACGGTTAAAAAATGAAATTAGTTTAGCGCCAATTATACTTGCTTAATGAGCCAATTGGCTGTAAGTTTAATTAAGAAAGAAGCGCCAAATAAAGATTTACACCACAAGCGTAGCACAAAACGAATTTATTTTTGAGGATAAACTTTGAGATGTGTTTAGTTTAAGTGATTTTAAATTTCTTATAACTTTAATTTTTTTAATTTTTATGATTTTTATCCGGTTTATACATATAGCTAACTATACAGGGAGACTAAAAAGAATTATAATATAAGATCGGGGAATACTTTAAATTTTAGGTATGAGAACATGTTTTTAATCGAAAATATTGAGCGTAGCGTTTATTAGTCAGGTAGAAGAATGTATACGCACAACCAGACCGGGAGGCGGCAGCACAGACAATCATCTCATCGAGTTCACAGATGAAAATATAGGATTAGTTAAATCTCGGTTCCCATATTAAGACGCAATCGGTCTGCCAAATTATATCCCGGTGAAAACACCTAAAACCCTATTTTAGTGGTTAACTCATAAGTTTACCATTGTGCTTTCCTGCACCCAAAAGTATAAAATCATGGAAGTTTGGGAGTAGGAAAAAAATCGTAAACTTATGAGTCATCTGCTAAAATTGGGTTTTTTATTTTCTACACAGATTTTCCTTGGCAGACCGATTGCGTTGTAATATGCTAATCAAGATTTAACTAGTCCTAGATTTTCATCCATGACCTCGATAAGGTGATTGTCTATGCTCCTGCTTCCCGGTCTAAATGAAATTATATACAATTGTTGCTATAGACAGTGATACTTTTAGTACATTTTAATAGATATTATATTTATAGCATAATGAAATTGATATGTATTATTGGGATTCACAATAATACCTTCCCTACAATAAAAGGTTCATGTAATACTCGTATCCTTTTACAGAGCCACATATTATAAGCTTAATTCAAATTTGAGGTTTAAATTAAGCTTAATTTAAAAATCTATATGTCATATACACAACTTCTCAAAAGAATCCCATATAATGAACTTTAATTCTTGAGAATTGCTAAAAGAGTAATAAAAAATAAGTATATACTTATCATTTAATGCGCAAAATTTAATAAAATGGTGTTGAATTTTCAAATCTCTATCACTACAAATTTATTAATTCGTATAGAAAACCTATTCTTGTATAAAAGTAAAACAAAATACCACAAAGGCATAATGACAGGATAAACTTTATTAAAATTAAGAAAAAACAATATGATTTTACTGTTGTTATAGGTACTGAGACATTTGTGTTCAAAATAAGTACATTTTATGCCAAAAAAAAAAAAAAAAAAAAAGTAAAAATAATTGTAATTTAAGAAATTACCCCAACCATTTGAAAAATGTTTCACTCGATACATTCATCTATCATTTTAAGCTAAATACCAGTTGTTTTATTGTGTATTATCCGTGCCACTGCTATAAATGACTTTATACATGCTGCAATTTGAAGGTACGGTTCGTTTAAGTTATATCACTCTATTGTCGCCAAGCATAAAAGTTGGCGACGAAAGAAACATTTCAAACTATTTAACATTGTTGGTGCAAAAGTAATCATTATTAAAATACAGCTTTGGCATATACTGTTATACTTGTAAGACTTTGGCATATATTGTTTGATTTTACAGAGCAGAATTTTGGTGATGGAGGTTTTAAACCAAAATCGATCGCAGCACATGCATCTGTGAATGGGTCCATCAGACATCGAATCAAAAAAGTTTTTTCCCAGTTTTTCCCAAGCCGATTGCTTTTTAGTTTTCTTTTTAGGTGGTGGAAAATCAAGAGTAATAGCTATAACATTTTCCGGCTTGTTAGAATCACTATTGGCACTCAAATTTTCCTGGTTAGAACCGACCGATAGTAAAACGCCATGGCTAGTGGATTGGTCGCCCTGGCGACATGATGTTTTACAATTAATCGGTTCGGCATTAAATTGCTTCCTTTTTCGTGATTGCCTTTCAACACGTAATTGGTTTTCAGCGGCTCAATAATCTTTTGATTTTATCATTTTCTGCATTGAAAGACGTTTTTGCGCCAAACCAAATACAGTATTACTCAGTTATCCCGTCGACCAATTTCGCCAAATGATACGAATCGCCAAACTAATAAGCAACTTATACATGTTGACTGTGTTTAATATCATTGAATGCGATATTCACGTTCATTCATTTCTTTGGCTTCGGCTTTTTCCGTATCTGTTAATTTCCGTCTACCCATTTTTAAATTTGTTAGTTTTCTCCTTTATTACAATGATTTTAACCATTTTAATTTACTATTCAAATAAAAATTCTTCTAAAAGTAAAGAATTTAATTTAAATTCAAATAAAAACTCTTCTAAAAGTAAAGAAATTAATTTAAATTCAAAAGTGACCACATCATTCAAAAGTGGTAACATCATTCAAAAGTGGTAACATCATCGGGTCCATTCTCCCGAAAACAACAACCATTTTTCAAATGGTTAAAAAAAAAAAAAACTGCCGAACTTTCGAAAATTGGAAAAATAACAAATCTCATTTGAAAAATACAAGCTTACAGCATATCGAAAAGAAAATGGAAAAGCATATATAGAAAACAAGGCCCGGGTGGAAAACAAATTATAAAATTTATACATTTGTTATTACAACAGAGGGCGCTAACAACGGGAAAAATCACGAGGTTTCTGACCAAGTTTACTAGGGCCACGAAAACTTAGCGATTGCCAAGTCTATTATTATGAAAGTGGCCTTGATGACTAGTAGTACGCACCAGATGGCGCTACATACGAGACAAAATCAGTTAATATGTTGGCAGCTATAGAGACAATTTCAACAATAGATTTTCTCCTGAATGCGAGGCCTGATTATGATAAGGGGGCCTTGCTCAAATGATTGCTCCAAAAGTCTAAGACATTCATCTCGGAATCTTCCTCGGGATTCTTCTCGTTGTCTTTGCTGGTATCTCAATCTTTTTTATATGTTGACTTTATCCAAATGATCCAAATCGGGAACTCCCACCGTTCGAACAACTTAAATAAACAAAGATTGGGAAAGCGCAATTTCTTCTAAAAGTTTTGGTCCCTTTTCGAGACAATCATTCAATGACAGGTGGCCCTTTTCATGACATGAAGTATCAAATAAAGGCCTAATCTTTGTTGTAGAAGTCTTGAAATTTTTTGCTGGATACTGAGCTCTATCTTTAGAATCTACATACTTATTTTCCCTATAATTTCTTTCTGGATTTTGATGTCTGTCTTTAGAGTCTGCATACCTATTTTCCCTGTAATTTCTCTTTTCCATAAGATTTGCTACTGATGCATTTTTTATGGACAATGAAGTTATTTACATTAGTTAAAGAGTAGTCAAATTTTTTTCCAGGCACTTTGCCCATGATACGCCAACCTAAAAACGTTTCGCATGCAACTAACAAGGAAGGTCTCCATTCTGGGCATACCCAGAATTTTATGAAAAAAAAAAAAAAAAAAATACTAATTAAAGTACTTATGTATGTAATAAAGGATCAGTCAAAATTAGCGGCGGAATCACGTCAGATATTGTGTAAAAAAAAAAAAATATTTTCGAATATTTGGCGTGAAAAGTCTAAAGAGTCACTCGATTTGGCAAGCAGCCCTTTTCCTCCCCAAAAGCAAACGATTATACTGAAACTCAAAACTGTTGGATATTTAGTTAGCGTGTAAATGATATTTAATGAATTTAAACATAAACAATGAGAGACTTTAATATATTATATACACATATACATATTGTATTACATACATATATTACTCGTTGAAGTAGTTATTTAATTAATCGCTGGAAAAAATGTTTTCATAGCTAAAAAAATCATATTGAAAAAAATTATCTTCATACATTTAAGGGTTTTCAAAAATAAACGTCATATGTTTACATAGCAACAAAATCTAATCGACAATTCGTGTAGATTAAGGAATAACTGGTCTGCCTCGTCATTTCTTGGTAAGATATGAGTAATAGCGGGCGCCAACTCGCCATTTTGGCGTCACTTTCACGTCATCAAGTTACGGGACGAAATTGGTGCCAAATTAAAGCTAAAAAAAGTATTTTAAGAATATTTCGGTCTGCCTGCGCATACCCTGGTACAAACCCTCGGCAGACTGAAATTTATAACAAAAAATAACGTTATAATGTAAAATTCAATATGACTACGTCATCGAATTACGGGATGAAATCATGATGTAGGACAAGATTATTAGGTGTAGATTAAGGAATGACTGGTCTGCCTCTGCCTCGTCATTTCTTGGTACGATATGAGTAATAGCGGGCGCCAACTCGCCATTTTGGCGTCACTTTCACGCCATCGAGTTACGGGATGAAATTAGTGCCAAATTAAAGCTAAAATAAAGTATTTTAAGAATATTTCGGTCTGCCTGCGCATATCCTGGTACAAACCCTCGGCAGACTGAAATTTATAACAAAAAAATGATGTTACAATGTAAAATTCAATATGACTACGTCATCGAGTTACGGGATGAAATCATGATGTAGGACAAGATTATTTGGTGTAGATTAAGGAATGACTGGTCTGCCTCGTCATTTCTTGGTACGATATGAGTAACAGCGGGCGCCAACTCGCCATTTTGGCGTCACTTTCACGTCATCGAGTTACGGGACGAAATTGGTGCCAAACTAAAGCTAAAATAATGTATTTTAAGAATATTTTGGTCTGCCTGCGCATATCCTGGTACAAACACTCGGCAGACTGAAATTTATAACAAAAAATAACGTTATAATGTAAAATTCAATATGACTACGTCTCGAGTTACGGGATGAAATCATGATGTAGGACAAGATTATTAGGTGTAGATTAAGGAATGACTGGTCTGCCTCGTCATTTCTTGGTACGATATGAGTAACAGCTGGCGCCAACTCGCCATTTTGGCGTCACTTTCACGCCATCGAGTTACGGGATGAAATTAGAGCCAAATTAAAGCTAAAATAAAGTATTTTAAGAATATTTCGGTCTGCCTGTGCATATCCTGGTACAAACCCTCGGCAGACTGAAATTTATAACAAAAAATAATGTTATAATGTAAAATTCAATATGACTACGTCATCGAGTTACGGGATGAAATCATGATGTAGGACAAGATTATTAGGTGTAGATTAAGGAATGACTGGTCTGCCTCGTCATTTCTTGGTACGATATGAGTAATAGCGGGCGCCAACTCGCCATTTTGGCGTCACTTTCACGCCATCGAGTTACGGGATGAAATTAGTGCCAAATTAAAGCTAAAATAAAGTATTTTAAGAATATTTCGGTCTGCCTGCGCATATCCTGGTACAAACCCTCGGCAGACTGAAATTTATAACAAAAAATAACGTTATAATGTAAAAACAATATGACTACGTCATCGAGTTGCGGGATGAAATCATGATGTAGGACAAGATTATTTGGTGTAGATTAAGGAATGACTGGTCTGCCTCGTCATTTCTTGGTACGATATGAGTAACAGCGGGTGCCAACTCGCCATTTTGGCGTCACTTTCACGTCATCGAGTTACGGGACGAAATTGGTGCCAAACTAAAGCTAAAATAATGTATTTTAAGAATATTTCGGTCTGTGTGCGCATATCCTGGTACAAACCCTCGGCAGACTGAAATTTATAACAAAAAATAACGTTATAATGTAAAATTCAATATGACTACGTCTCGAGTTACGAGATGAAATCATGATGTAGGACAAGATTATTAGGTGTAGATTAAGGAATGACTGGTCTGCCTCGTCATTTCTTGGTACGATATGAGTAACAGCTGGCGCCAACTCGCCATTTTGGTGTCACTTTCACGCCATCGAGTTACGGGATGAAATGAGTGCCAAATTAAAGCTAAAATAAAGTATTTTAAGAATATTTCGGTCTGCCTGCGCATATCCTGGTACAAACCCTCGGCAGACTGAAATTTATAACAAAAAATAACGTTATAATGTAAAATTCAATATGACTACGTCATCGAGTTACGGGATGAAATCATGATGTAGGACAAGATTATTAGGTGTAGATTAAGGAATGACTGGTCTGCCTCGTCATTTCTTGGTACGATATGAGTAACAGCTGGCGCCAACTCGCCATTTTGGTGTCACTTTCACGCCATCGAGTTACGGGATGAAATTAGTGCCAAATTAAAGCTAAAATAAAGTATTTTAAGAATATTTCGGTCTGCCTGCGCATATCCTGGTACAAACCCTCGGCAGACTGAAATTTATAACAAAAAAATGATGTTACAATGTAAAATTCAATATGACTACATCATCGAGTTACGGGATGAAATCATGATGTAGGACAAGATTATTTGGTGTAGATTAAGGAATGACTGGTCTGCCTCGTCATTTCTTGGTACGATATGAGTAACAGCGGGCGCCAACTCGCCATTTTGGCGTCACTTTCACGTCATCGAGTTACGGGATGAAATGAGTGCCAAATTAAAGCTAAAATAAAGTATTTTAAGAATATTTCGGTCTGCCTGCGCATATCCTGGTACAAACCCTCGGCAGACTGAAATTTATAACAAAAAATAACGTTATAATGTAAAATTCAATATGACTACGTCATCGAGTTACGGGATGAAATCATGATGTAGGACAAGATTATTAGGTGTAGATTAAGGAATGACTGGTCTGCCTCGTCATTTCTTGGTACGATATGAGTAACAGCTGGCGCCAACTCGCCATTTTGGTGTCACTTTCACGCCATCGAGTTACGGGATGAAATTAGTGCCAAATTAAAGCTAAAATAAAGTATTTTAAGAATATTTCGGTCTGCCTGCGCATATCCTGGTACAAACCCTCGGCAGACTGAAATTTATAACAAAAAAATGATGTTACAATGTAAAATTCAATATGACTACGTCATCGAGTTACGGGATGAAATCATGATGCAGGACAAGATTATTTGGTGTAGATTAAGGAATGACTGGTCTGCCTCGTCATTTCTTGGTACGATATGAGTAACAGCGGGCGCCAACTCGCCATTTTGGCGTCACTTTCACGTCATCGAGTTACGGGACGAAATTGGTGCCAAACTAAAGCTAAAATAATGTATTTTAAGAATATTTTGGTTTGCCTGCGCATATCCTGGTACAAACACTCGGCAGACTGAAATTTATAACAAAAAATAACGTTATAATGTAAAATTCAATAAGACTACGTCTCGAGTTACGGGATGAAATCATGATGTAGGACAAGATTATTAGGTGTAGATTAAGGAATGACTGGTCTGCCTCGTCATTTCTTGGTACGATATGAGTAACAGCTGGCGCCAACTCGCCATTTTGGCGTCACTTTCACGCCATCGAGTTACGGGATGAAATTAGAGCCAAATTAAAGCTAAAATAAAGTATTTTAAGAATATTTCGGTCTGCCTGTGCATATCCTGGTACAAACCCTCGGCAGACTGAAATTTATAACAAAAAATAATGTTATAATGTAAAATTCAATATGACTACGTCATCGAGTTACGGGATGAAATCATGATGTAGGACAAGATTATTAGGTGTAGATTAAGGAATGACTGGTCTGCCTCGTCATTTCTTGGTACGATATGAGTAATAGCGGGCGCCAACTCGCCATTTTGGCGTCACTTTCACGCCATCGAGTTACGGGATGAAATTAGTGCCAAATTAAAGCTAAAATAAAGTATTTTAAGAATATTTCGGTCTGCCTGCGCATATCCTGGTACAAACCCTCGGCAGACTGAAATTTATAACAAAAAATAACGTTATAATGTAAAAACAATATGACTACGTCATCGAGTTACGGGATGAAATCATGATGTAGGACAAGATTATTTGGTGTAGATTAAGGAATGACTGGTCTGCCTCGTCATTTCTTGGTACGATATGAGTAACAGCGGGTGCCAACTCGCCATTTTGGCGTCACTTTCACGTCATCGAGTTACGGGACGAAATTGGTGCCAAACTAAAGCTAAAATAATGTATTTTAAGAATATTTCGGTCTGTGTGCGCATATCCTGGTACAAACCCGAGGCAGACTGAAATTTATAACAAAAAATAACGTTATAATGTAAAATTCAATATGACTACGTCTCGAGTTACGAGATGAAATCATGATGTAGGACAAGATTATTAGGTGTAGATTAAGGAATGACTGGTCTGCCTCGTCATTTCTTGGTACGATATGAGTAACAGCTGGCGCCAACTCGCCATTTTGGTGTCACTTTCACGCCATCGAGTTACGGGATGAAATGAGTGCCAAATTAAAGCTAAAATAAAGTATTTTAAGAATATTTCGGTCTGCCTGCGCATATCCTGGTACAAACCCTCGGCAGACTGAAATTTATAACAAAAAATAACGTTATAATGTAAAAACAATATGACTACGTCATCGAGTTACGGGATGAAATCATGATGTAGGACAAGATTATTTGGTGTAGATTAAGGAATGACTGGTCTGCCTCGTCATTTCTTGGTACGATATGAGTAACAGCGGGTGCCAACTCGCCATTTTGGCGTCACTTTCACGTCATCGAGTTACGGGACGAAATTGGTGCCAAACTAAAGCTAAAATAATGTATTTTAAGAATATTTCGGTCTGTGTGCGCATATCCTGGTACAAACCCTCGGCAGACTGAAATTTATAACAAAAAATAACGTTATAATGTAAAATTCAATATGACTACGTCTCGAGTTACGAGATGAAATCATGATGTAGGACAAGATTATTAGGTGTAGATTAAGGAATGACTGGTCTGCCTCGTCATTTCTTGGTACGATATGAGTAACAGCTGGCGCCAACTCGCCATTTTGGTGTCACTTTCACGCCATCGAGTTACGGGATGAAATGAGTGCCAAATTAAAGCTAAAATAAAGTATTTTAAGAATATTTCGGTCTGCCTGCGCATATCCTGGTACAAACCCTCGGCAGACTGAAATTTATAACAAAAAATAACGTTATAATGTAAAATTCAATATGACTACGTCATCGAGTTACGGGATGAAATCATGATGTAGGACAAGATTATTAGGTGTAGATTAAGGAATGACTGGTCTGCCTCGTCATTTCTTGGTACGATATGAGTAACAGCGGGCGCCAACTCGCCGTTTTGGCGTCACTTTCACGTAATCAAGTTACGGGACGAAATTGGTGCCAAATTAAAGCTAAAATAAAGTATTTTAAGAATATTTCGGTCTGCTTGCGCATATCCTGGTACAAACCCTCGGCAGATTGAAATTTATAACAAAAAAGCGTCATAAGATACAATAAAATTCATGATATGCCGAATAGGTCTTTTCTCGCTTAGTAATAAGAATATTTTTCCTGAACCATCAAATTAGCTTGAAAGTCGATTGCGAAGTTAAGTAATGTAAATTACGTCTTTAGATATTTTATTGTACATTATGAACCATAATTTGTAATAAATTTCAGTAAAACGAAGATTTTTACCAGGATATGCGCAGGCAGACCGAAATATTCTTAAAATACTTTATTTTAACTTTAATTTGGCGCCAGTTTCATCCCATAACTCGATGACGTGATCGTGACGCCAAAATGACGATTTGGCGCCCGCTGTTACTCATATCGTACCAAGAAACGACGAGGCAGACCAGTCATTTCTTAATCTACACCTAATAATCTTGTCCTACATCATGGTTTCATCCCGTAACTCGACGACGTAATCATATTGAATTTTACATTTTAACGTCATTTTTTATTATAAATTTCAGTCTGCCGAGGGTTTGTACCAGGATAGGCGCAGGCAGACCGAAATATTCTTAAAATACTTTATTAGCCTCCGATGCTATTTCTTTCAGACAAGCTAAAAATGTCGTGTCATCAGCCCTGAATATTCTACTGAACCGATTTTCATATTTTTTTTTTAATGAAAGCTATTTATTTGTAGTTGTGCCCATTTGAGCTATTTTATAATTTATTTTCATTTTTATATTTTATTTTTAATTTTAAATGCTTTTTTACGATATTTCTTAAATATGGTGGCAACTCAGTTTAGCTTTTCTCTCGATAATAAAAATTTATTTTCCATTATCATTTTCCACGAGTCAGAAGCTTTATTTCATCAGTGAACATGTCCTTGCATTTAAAAGAAAAAAGTCGATTGTTTTCGTAATATTTAACCACAATAAAATGTTTGCGTATAATTATGTACTAATTGAAGTAAAAAAATATATTTACTGAGAAATAATAATAAAATGTAAATAAAATAACAGAAAATAATTTATGATAAAAATTAATGTCTAAAGAAAATTTTCAAATGAGGAAAATGATGTCATTCTGCAACCAGATAAATGGGAATTACAATATTATTACGGATGCCTTTTTCATATTACTAATAACAGTAACTTTTAAAAAACATTTGAAGGGAAAATGACGTCACTATTTAAAACATCGCATTTTTACTCATAACGATATTGTATTTCAATATTTCTTTTCATTATGGACACTGAGATTCAGACTTCAGTTAGTAAAAATAATGTCATAATAAAAATGATTTTTTTTTTAAATAAATCTATTTTTTTTTTTTTTTTTTTTTTTTTTTTTTTGTAGTGCATATAAAATAAAATTTCTGGATTTCGCCGGCACTCAGATTACAATTTTAACTGAAGATGTGCAAATATTTGCATGCAAAATTGTAACTGGAAAACTTGACATTAACTTTGGAAATATATTTATTATATATTGATTCAATAATGTAATTACTTTTGCTTTTTTTTAAAGCCAAATCGATCGGGTCTTTTAAACATTTCATTCGTCGAATTCGACGGGATTCCACTCGTTTTATTGTTAAAATGCATTTCCTTTTCCCCAGAGTCTATAAAAAAGCGTTTAAACTAAAGAAAAAATCCGTTTTTGATTAATCTAGTCAATGAAGAAGTAGCACGTCAAATTGTATCTCTTTATTATTCCGCAATTCCAAAGTCTCAGAGAGAAATTGCTAATCAACTGGGTATTTCACGCCGTTCTGTTTGCTATTATATTGATAAACACAAGAAAGAAAAATGAAGTTAGTTCATTACATTCTAAACGGGGTCGCCCTTCTAAAAAACCTCTATCGATTTTTTTTTTTTTTTTTTTCTAATCGGAGGTGAAACTGAATTCTGCAATGGCAGTATCTACATTCAACTTGTTTTACTTTTAATTTGGCACCAATTTCGTCCCGTAACTCGATGACGTGAAAGTGACGCCAAAATGGCGAGTTGGCGCCCGCTGTTACTCATACCGTACCAAGAAATGACGAAGCAGACCAGTTATTCCTTAATCTACACCTAATAATCTTGTCCTACATCATGATTTCATCCCGTAACTCGATGACGTAGTCATATTGAATTTTACATTGTAACATCATTTTTTTGTTATAAATTTCAGTCTGACGAGGGTTTGTACCAGGATTTCCGCAAGCAGACCGAAATATTCTTAAAAAACTTTATTTTACCTTTAATTTGGCACCAATTTCATCCCGTAACTCGATGACGTGAAAGTGACGCGTCAAAAATGGCGATTTGGCATCCGCTGTTACTCATATCGTACCAAGAAATGACGAGGCAGACCAGTTATTCCTTAATCTACACCTAATAATCTTATCCTACATCATGATTTCATTTCGTAACTCGATGACGTAGTCATATTGAATTTTACATTATAACGTCATTTTTTGTTATAAATTTCAGTCTTCCGAGGGTTTGTACCAGGATATGCGCAGGCAGACCGAAATATTCTTAAAATACTTTATTTTAGATTTAATTTGGCACCAATTTCATCCCGTAACTCGATGACGTGAAAGTGACGCCAAAATGGCGAGTTGGCGCCCGCTGTTACTCATACCGTACCAAGAAATGACGAGGCAAACCAGTCATTCCTTAATCTACACCTGATAATCTTGTCCTACATCATGATTTCATCCCGTAACTCGATGACTTAGTCATATTGAATTTTACATTATAACGTCACTTTTTGTTATAAATTTCAGTCTGCCGAGGGTTTGTACCAGGATATGCGCAGGCAGACCGAAATATTCTTAAAATACTTTATTTTAGATTTAATTTGGCACCAATTTCATCCCGTAACTCGATGACGTGAAAGTGACGCCAAAATGGCGAGTTGGCGCCCGCTGTTACTCATTTCTTACCAAGAAATGACGAGGCAGACCAGTCATTCTTTAATCTACACCTAATAATCTTGTCCTACATCATGATTTCATCCCGTAACTCGATGACGTAGTCATATTGAATTTTACATTATAACATCATTTTTTTGTTATAAATTTCAGTCTGCCGAGGGTTTGTACCAGGGTATGCGCAGGCAGACCGAAATATTCTTAAAATACTTTTTTTTAGCTTTAATTTGGCACCAATTTCGTCCCGTAACTTGATTACGTGAAAGTGACGCCAAAACGGCGAGTTGGCGCCCGCTGTTACTCATATCTTACCAAGAAATGACGAGGCAGACCAGTTATTCCTTAATCTACACCTAACAATCTTGTCCTACATCAGGATTTCATCCCGTAACTCGATGACGTAGTCATTTGTGTCGCCGTCGTCCGCTCTAAGACGGTTGAAAGTTTCCTTCTTTTTCGCGAAAACACGCGTTGTGTTTAGGCTTAATGTAGCAGATGTTGCCACTTCCAGAAAAATTAAATTAAAAACTGCAAAAAAATTAATATCTCAAAAACAAATCAAGATACAGTTTTCAAACAAATTGCGTTTAAAAGTACATATTTTTCCCTACACAACGGTGTAAAGATTGAAAATGCGCGATGTCTAGGAGTTAAAAAATTTGCAGTAATGAAAATTGCAAAAGTGAAATTTCATCAGAAAGTGTTGCCATTCTAAAAATGACGAATGCGTTACGCACAGAAACGTTTGGCCTTTATAATATAGAAATGGCGAATTTCTGTTACCACAAAATTCCTACTAACACTATAAAAAAATTAATGTGTGAAGAATAAATTGATTTACAGCTTTCAAACAAATTGCATTTAAAAGTACATATTTTTCTCTATACAATGGTGTAAAAATTGAAACTGTGAGATATTCGAAAGTACAAAATTTGCAGCACCGAAAATTGCAAAACCGAATTGCATGTGAAAGTGTTGCCATTCACAAAATGACGTATGCGTTACGCACAGATACGTTTGGCCTTTATAATATATATATACATATTTATATCTCAGCGAAACTTTTTTAATTTCGGATTATCAAAAAAATTGGAATTTTGGATTTTATTTAAGTAATTTGATTTCAACATTTTTAATTTGATTAAAATTAATAACTTTCTTTTATAATTAGTTTGAAATTAAATTTATTATTGTTACCATCTATGTAAAAATTTAATAACTATAAATTTACAATTTATATTTAATTATGAAAGGATAAGTTTTTTTGAAAGAAATATTAAGCGAAATCCTCGTTGAGATCTGCGATCACACTGACCCACTTGTTTTATACATGAGGACGTGAATTTAAAAACTCACCTTATCTCAAATTTAAACTAGCCGGATGTAGCAATCCCAAAATTTTCTTCTATCCCATACATGTTGAAATTTCGAAATTTTCTATTACAGTGCTAAAATTATATAGCAATCTACATCTACACTGTAAAAAAAATCCGTTAATATACACAAATTTTTCCATAAAATTCTACGGAATAGTTTCATTTTTCCGAAAAAACAGTAGAACTTCCGTTATTGACATTTTGAGATTATAAATACAGTAAGTTTACCATAAATTTATCTGGAAATACGAAAGTTTCGTTTTAAAACAGCATAAATTCCATAAATAACTTCAGAGGCGCCATCTATATCCGGGATAGAAAAACATTATAGAATTGTTTCATGAACAACTTTCTATAATAATTTTCTTTATTTCTTTCTGTTTTAATAATATAAAGCTAACATATTTTTACAACATTAAAATAATAATAAAAATTATAAAATTTTATTAATCCTTTTTAAGTTTGAGATTAGTTAGTGAGTATTGCAAAACGCAAGCCTCCATGAACATTTATTTTAGAACATTAACTTTTCTCTTTTAATTTTGGCAACAGCCACTTTTTTTAATGTTTTCAGATTTAGAATGTTTTTTACGATGTTAAGAAGAAGCGGGGTTTTTTTTTTCCCCTTCTCGAAAGAACAAATATGATTCTTAGAATTTAAACGAAAAGCAATTTTTGTAAATAATTGTAAATATAAGTGTTTTGTTAGTTTAAGTGTCATATAAATAATTATAAAAAGAATGAAGCTGCCGATTATTTCACAAAGTTTCGTTTTCGTTGCTTGACTGCGATTTCGTATTAGTGTTCTGGTATTTTTTGAAGGCGAATAACCCTGGAATGGTAAGTATTTTACTTACCTTTTTTTTTTTTAGTTTGTATGATATTTTATTATTGTACGCGAAATTTATGGTGCCCGAGAACACGGACTGATTGCCTAATACTTGAATCAGAACTGAATAATATGAAATAGAATTATTTTAGTGCTTTGTTTATAATAGATAATTGCAATTGTTTTATTTTGATAAATTGATAGAATATTGATTTAAATAATGGATGCAATTAACAAAACAAAACGCACTACCGTGAGAAGTCAAACAACGAAATTAATTAATAGAATAGAAGCGGCAATTTCTGAAAATAGTGCCGATGAAGAATTATTAGAGCAATTTCTTGCTGAATTAGATTTAAAAGAAAAAGAGCTTCATTATCTTGATACTGAAATTCAAAACACTATTAAATTAGAGGATTTAGAAGCTGAAGTTTTAAAATGTGATGAGTATAATTCGAATTTAGTAATTTGGAAAACAAAAGTAAAACGGGCCAAATTAAAATTAGAAACTAAATCTAATATGAATGTTTCTACTACGACAGTGAATAGCTCTCAAGAAAGAGTTGTGATTCAAGGATTGGAATCCATTCGTATAAATTTACCGAAGTTGGTAATTGAAAAATTTGACGGCGATCCCTCGGATTGGCAACGATTTTGGGATCAATTTGAAACAACAATTCATAAAAATTCTGAATTGTCTGACGTAGAAAAATTTAACTATTTAAAGTCATATCTGACTTCTAATGCTGCTAATTCAATAAAGGGATATAGCTTAACTAACAGTAACTATTTATCCGCAATAGAAACTCTAAAAGAAAGATTCGGGAAGAAACATTTGGTAATAAACTCACATCTTAATAAATTGTTATCACTTAATTCAGTTAAGAAATCCAATGATGTTTATGCACTTCGCAGATTATTGGACACTTGCCAAACCGAAATCCGTAGTCTTAATTCTTTAGGAATAGAGATTGAAAATTATTCAGCGTTACTTGCCCCCATTCTGATTAAATTATTACCTTCTGACATAGTGTCACAAATAACAAAAAAATGCGGTAATGATGAAGAATTAAAAGTTACAGATATCATAGAATGCTTGAAAATGGAAGTCATTTCGCGAGAAAGAACTATTTTTTTAATTTCTAATCAAGAATCTTCGAATGTAGATATTACATCTGGAAAGTTAGTTCGCGACAAGCAGTCGCCAAAAACGATTCCTACCGCCTCTGGTTTGATTAATGAAACTGTATCATTTTCTAAACAAATTACATGCCCCGAATGTAAAGGAAAACATTTCTTGACTGAGTGTGAATTATTTAAAAATAAATCATTACAGGGTAAGAAGGAAAGTTTAAAGCAGTATGGTTATTGTTTTATTTGTCTCAAAAATGCAGGGCACATAGCCAAAAATTGCAGAAAATTCGTTAAATGCACTAATTGTTCAAAACGGCATTATAGAATTTTATGTCCTGAAAAAGAAAAGGGTAAATCACAAGAAAATAATGAAAGCACGTCTTTGTCAAATAAAACTTGTAATCGTGCTGTGTTAATGCAGACCTTAATTGTACGTTTAGAGCTTAAAGATCAAAATAAACACATGTTAGTACGTTGTTTAATAGATTCTGGATCTCAAAGGTCTTATTTAACCAAAGATGTTATTAATCTTATGGGATATAAAGCTGTGGGAGAAGAAAAAATGGTTCGCGGCCTTTTTGGTGGGATTCAAGAAACACACCTTCATAAGAGATTTAAAATACATTTAAGTAATTTAGAAAACACCTTTAAATGCAATTTTGATGTTTATGATCAAGACAAAATATGTACTGAAGTTCCTAAGATAAGAAATGGGCCTTGGATAAAGGAAGCTAAAAGAAATGGTATAATATTCTCAGATTATGATGCATATACAGGGAATCAAAAAATTACAAATCAACAGGAAATAAGTTTACTTATTGGAGCTGATATTTATGGGAAGTTATTGACGGGGAAAATTAAATCCTTAAACCGTAATTTAACTGCTATACAGACAAAACTAGGGTGGACATTAATGGGAAAAACTAATATAGAAGATACAAATGATTCTACGAAAGTTGTTTTATCGCTGCACGTAAGTGAAGCCAAATTAGCGGATTTGTGGAGATTAGATACTTTAGGAATTCTTGATCCAGGTGATGAAGAATCCAGTTTAGAACTTGAAGATATTGTAAAAGATCATTTCAACAGAAATATTCGAATAAACAATGAAGGACGTTATGAGGTTAGTCTTCCCTGGATTGTTGGTCATCCCCCTCTCCCCAGTGGTCGGAAAATTGCAGAACGTAGATTGAAAAATTACGTAGATTCCTTAAAGAAATCCGACAATTTAGATGCCTATGAAGCGGTCTTTAATGACTGGCTACAAGAAGGTATTATTGAAGAGGTCAAATCAACTCCAGGAACGGAAGCCGAATTTTATTTGCCTCACAGAGCGGTCATAAAAGAAAATTCAACAACCCGAATACGCCCAGTTTTTGATGGATCTGCTAGGGAAAAGGGCTCGCCCTCAATTAACGATTGTTTATTGAAAGGTCCCAATTTAGTTGAACTTATTCCCTCATTGATAAATCGGTTCCGATTGAAGAAAATTGGTGTAATATCAGACATAAGAAAAGCCTTTTTACAGATCAGTTTAAAAGAAAATGATAGAGCTTTTTTAAAATTTTTATGGTGGAAAGAGGGAAATTCTGAAAATCAAAAAACTTTCCAACACCGAAGAGTAGTTTTCGGGCTTACTTGCAGTCCCTATTTGTTAGGAGCAACTTTGCAATACCACTTAAAAAAGTCACCTCCTTCTATGCATGAAACTGCTTCTAGACTTTCGGAATCCTTTTATATTGACAATTGTGTCACTAGTGTTGACAATGAGGAACAACTCAATAATTTTATAACAGAGTCTAAATATATTCTTAGCCAAGCTAAATTTGACCTGAGAGGATGGGAACATAGTTATTCTAATTCCTCAACTTTCCCATTAGAAAACAAAATTGTCCCAGTTTTAGGCCTACGCTGGCTATTACCATCTGATGTTCTTTCTATAGATATAAGAGAAGTTAGTAAATATGATGAACCCGTCACAAAAAGGAAAATATTATCAGATGTTCATAAGATTTTTGACCTCATCGGTTATACTTGTCCAGTAACTCTTTTCCCCAAAATATTATTACAAGAGTTGTGGAAACAGAAGATAACTTGGGACTCTGAACTACCCACATCAATAGCCCAAAAATTTCAGAAATGGAAATATAAATTGAGCTCTCTTAAAGACATTGTTATACCAAGATGTTTGTTAGATGATCCAGATAATATCGGCGATTTAAGTTTGCATGTATTCTGTGACGCGAGCAAAGTAGCCTATGCTACATGCATATATTTACGTAATGAAAATGAAAATTCAACATCATGTCAATTAATCCAAGCACGATCCAGAGTAGCCCCCCTGAAATGTATTACAATCCCCAGATTGGAGCTCCTCGCATGTACGATTGGTGCTCGATTGTCTAAAGGGGTTAAGTCCGACTTAAAATTAGGAAATCTTCCAACTTTTTTCTGGTCAGATTCTAGTAATGCATTATATTGGATAAAGAAAAGTGAAAATTGGGCTCCCTTCGTGTACAATCGGGTAAAAGAAATCAAATCACTTAGTAATCCAGAAAATTGGCACTATGTGCACGGAACTCTTAATCCGGCCGATCTACCTTCCCGTGGATGTTCTGCAGAATCTCTTAAACAATCCCTCTGGTGGGAGGGTCCTGATTGGTTGAAAAAACCTCAAGAATTTTGGCCTAAAGATAATTTAAATCCCGACATAGAAATCATTAACGCAGAAAAAAGAAAGACAGCGATTAATACGGTAAATATATCTCAAAGCCCAATTGAATTATATGAAAATACATCTTCATATTTGAAAATGATAAAAGTAACTGCCTGGATTTTTAGGTTTTTTGGAAATATCAAAAAGTTGCCGAATGAGCGAAATTTTGAGAAAAATTTAACAGTTGAAGAAATAAATTATGCAGAACATGTAGTATTGAAATATGCCCAGCGATGTTTATTAAATGAAACAAAACCATGTTACACAGCTTTACAGACTTTCACCGATCAGCAAGGAATAATTAGAGTAAAAACCCGAATTTCTTTAAGAAAAGACCTCCATTCTTTCCGATATCCAATCGTTTTGCCTTTCGATCATAATATAACCCATTCACTCATAAGAAAAAAACATATTGAACTGAGTCATGCTGGAATACAAATTATAATGTCAGTATTGCGAGAGCAGTTTTGGATACTAAGATGCCGACGTACCGTTCGAAAAGTAATAAAAAATTGCGTGGTATGCAGACGATTCACCGCCACACCTGCCGAAACACCTAGTGCTCCTCTCCCAGAAGATCGAGTCAGAGATGCTTCGATTTTTGAAATTGTTGGTCTCGATCTTGCAGGACCTTTATTTTTAAGAAATGGTTCAAAGGTGTGGGTGGCTCTTTTTACATGCGCAATATTTCGCGCCATACACCTGGAATTAGTTTCTTCACTTTCAACAGAAGATCTAGTCTTGGCTCTCAGAAGATTTATAGCAAGAAGAGGGAGACCCTCTACTATTATTTCTGACAATGGAAGAAACTTAGTAAAAACATCTTCAGATTTGAAAACAGTAAATTTTGAAAGTTTACAAAAATTCGCTCTCGAACGAAAAATTAGTTGGAAATTCAACCCTCCTTCAGCTCCCTGGTGGGGTGGGTTTTTTGAGCGCATGATAGGAATGGTAAAAGGAATTTTACGAAGAGTTCTAGGAAAGGCCTGCCTAAACTACGAAGAACTGAATACCGTATTATGTGATGCCGAAAGTGTAATAAATTCTAGGCCTCTCACATACATTTCAGAAAATGATGATCTTGATCCTCTTACCCCTGCTATGTTCTTGCAAGAAATAAAAGATTCGAGAATTCCAGAATTTGATATAATAGATTCAAGGAAAATGAGAACAAGATTTGCTTACCAACAGAAAATTCGTGAAGATCTGAGAAAACGCTTTAGAATAGAATACTTGGGGCAACTTCGAGAAAATACGATAAGAAAAAAGGAAACTGAATTAAAGAAAGACGATGTTGTTTTAATTGGAGAAGACAATTCCAAAAGAATCAATTGGCCTTTGGGCAAAATTGAAGAATTGTATCCTGGCAGAGACGGAAAGTTCCGTGTAGCGAAAGTTAAAACAAAAACTGGTTCTTTCTTAAGACCTATTAAAAAATTATACTGTCTCGAAATTGATGATAAACTAATGCATCCTTTTTTAGTTCGTAGAATTCCTGTCCCTCTAGATGACACGCCCGTTCCTGAGCCTGTAGACCGTGCCTCTGATCCTGCATCTGTAGTTGAGCCTGCGAACAGCACTCCTACTTCTGATTCTACAACTCCAGTTGAGCCTGTAGACCATGCTTCTGATTCTGCATCTGTAGTTGAGCCTGTGAACAGCACTCCTAGTTATGATCCTGTGCCTGAGACTTCAGATTCTACAACTCCGATTGAGCCTGTGGACCATGCCACCGATCCTGCTCCTATTCACCAGTCTTCCTTGCCTGATGATGAGAACCGAAGATCACGATCTGGAAGAAAGCTGAAGCAGCCGCAACGATTGAACTTGTAGAGGAGTTTTGAGCTTCACTAAACCTGAACCTCAAAGGTGGGAGGATATTGCAAAACGCAAGCCTCCATGAACATTTATTTTAGAACATTAACTTTTCTCTTTTAATTTTGGCAACAGCCACTTTTTTTAACCGACTTCAAAGAGGAGGTTATGATTTCGACCTGTATGTATTTGTTGTTCACGCATAACTTTTGCAAATATGAACCGATTTTCATAATTCTTTTTTTGTTTGAAAGCGTATGAGGCCCATGTGGTCCCATTTCAATTTCATAAAAATCTGATAATTAGAACTTTTTTAAAAATAAAAACTTTAAAATTCAAATTCATTTTGAAGCAATCGACCAATTAGAAGTGTTCCTTTTGCATGCTTTTATGTTACACTTACATAGACACACGATCTTTTCACTGTTAAAAGTTTGAAGTTTTGCTGTCTCATCACTCCACCGCTTTTATGGAATATCTCTATTTTGACCAATGAGAATTCACCATAATACAATGAAGTAATCATTTTCTATAAAAGCGATGGATAGACAATAAAGTAAAAGTTTCAAATGTTTAACAGTGTTCAAAGTGCAAAATCCTAACTGGACGAGGGCCAGGATTCACATAAATTTTGCGCTGTTTGTGAAACGAGATTTATTAACAAGAAAATTTATTTAAAGCATTGAAAAATTTGCTAAAATTCAGGATTCTGATTTGTTAATCTGGTTTCGCTAACACCGCAAATTCTACCTGGATTCCGGACAAGTTCTCTTATGCAAGAAACCGGAAATATAGCATCTAGGGGATATAGTGTGGAAATCGGCTATCTCAGGGCGTGTTCAGAGCAACTTACAAAAGTAACCAATGTTACCGACCGATTGTAGGGCAGTACGAAAGCAAATTGTGGCATCAATGAAAACTTTTATGTTGAATAATAACTGACGTCACACTTCGTTTTGATTTTCATTTCGTACTTGTCTACAATCGGTAAGTGGTCGGTAAGTGACCGGTAAGTTGTGCTGAACACGCCCTCTGTAACACTTAAAAAAGGCGCTAAAATGCTCTATTCTTTAAATGTGCAACAATGCTAATGAAATTTAAAGATAGAAGTGACATCTGCAGGACATTTTCTAAAAATGCAAGAATTATTGCTAGTCTAGATAATGTATCACGAAAATGTCGCAGTGATCGACACTTTGGAATTCAGTAGCATCGTTGCACATTTAAAGAATACAAATTTTTAGCACTGCTTGCATTGTAAAAAATTGAGCCCTTTTGCTGCATCGTCACTCCATCGCTTTTACAGGAAACGATTACTTAGTAACAATGCAGCAAAAGGGTCAAATTTTTAACAGTGTCGATAGCAGATTTTCATTCCATGCATTCCAGACTCTCTCCTTCGAACAATGAAAAGTTCTCAAAAATCAAGGCTTATGATTAGTCAATCTTGTTTTGCGTAACAGCGAATAATCCTTCTGGATCCTAACCACTGTTGCAGAGATGCTAGTTTTTTTTCAAAGTACGAAATCTTAGCTGGAACAATTCTCGTACCCACCAAAGTGAAAGATCCATATCGATCCAGACATGAGAATTCGATATCGAAAAGCTGAAAATTCATCTCTAAAGAACCTTACACGTTAAAACAAGAGAGTCTGTGTATCAGGGTGCTTGTTATACCGGATTCACAAAGTGATTAAAGTACATTGCTATGTGCTAGATTTACAATTGGACAAATATAAATGACGAAAAATTTTGATAAGCTTACCATTAAAGTTAAGCTAGTTAACTTCTTTCACCCATAAAACAAACTCGTTCAGGCGACTACCGCCAAGTTCTGGAATAAAAATTCTTAAATTTTCTGTACTTTGGAAAACCGCGTTTATCAAAGAACATTCTTAACTTCAAATATTGCTACTTTCATATAGACGCAGGTTGAATCATGGTGTGATTTTGATAATATCTTCCTTTTTTAGTTTTTATGACTGAAAATACATACGAACATTTACATTTACTTTGCTATGCATTGAATCATAGAAGCAACTTGACGCGATCTGATTGTGTACGCGTACTTTAAACTGTAAAAAATCTGATCCTTTTGCTGCATCGTCACTACCCCGCTTTTATAGAATATCTCACTTTTGATCCATGAGAAAGCTCCATAATAGGCTGAAGTAATCGTTTTCTACATTAGCGGTGGAGGGACGATGCAGCAAAAGGGTAAGATTTTTAACAGTGTACCCTGTTTAAAATATCTTGAAAAATTACCTCTGTTTTTAAAGACTATCTATTTTCTGACCAATGAAAACGCTCCATAGACGTTTTTAGATCGCTCTCATTAGTCAGAAAATAGATAACTTTAAAAACAAAGGTAATATTTCACAATAATTTTAACGTATACTGATGGATTGTCAGCTTTTCAATGCCCATTTACGAAGTCTGTAGATTTCAATGTATGTTACTTAAGGCACTACGCTAGTCTCAGAAAAAGACCCGGATGTTAGTGTAAATACTATGGGTGTGTTCTTTTCAAATATCTCGCTCAAATTTTAATATATTTACATGATTTTTTTTGCATAGGATAGCCGAGGATGATCTACAACCGGCCTAGTTTTTACTTCTTCGATTTTGCTTATGTATGTTTTATATAATGATAGTTTCAATTTCAGAACCGTTTAAACCGGTTTTGAAATTTAAAATATTTTTAAAGAAAAAATCTGAAACCAAAATTGAAAAAGTAAAAACAAGGTCGATTGTGGAATATCCTCAGCTATCCTATGCAAAAAAAATCACGTAAAAATTTTAAAATTTGAGCGAGATATTTGAAAAGAACGCCTCCATAGACTTCACTTTATTATCCGGGTCTTTTTCTGTGCCTAGTGTGCAGCCTTAAAGTTTGCTGGATGCGATAAATTTCCGAAATGTTAAAGCTTAAATGGACAAGTTCTCGCATCCACTAAAGCGGAAATAGACATCGATACCAATCGACATCCTTAAGTTGTTGAAAAGATGAAAATCCTTTAGTATATATTTTGCTCCGGAGGAAAAAATTATCACTACAAATCAATGCAAAATAAAGTGCATAGATATGTGTAGCAAAATTATCTTTAGATTCAGATTTGGTTACCGAATTAGACACCAGAATGATTTCAAATTTTGTTCATGTAGGATTCCTCGATGTGAATATGACGACACATAGAGCACAGTATACGATTGATTGAAAAGATTCTGGACAAAAATGAGCCATCAAGGGGGTCCTTGTGGCCGAATGGTTAAGAAACCACTCTGCTAATCTCTTGAGAGCGTAGGAGATTGTGGGTTTGAATTCCACTGGCTCCGTTGCATACACTCTTTATGTGTAGCTCCCGGTTGTACTTTTCTTGTGTCGTAATATTTCCTTGTGTTATCTTGTCCTTGTATGTCCACGAATTTGTAAAATAATATGGATTATGTATTTATGTCTGTGTAGAAATAAAGGATCATTCGGCGTGCAATCGAATTCTACCAGGAAATTATCATCAAATTTTAGAATAGAAAATGCCTAGCATTGCGATACATTGTTAAAAATTTAACTTTTGCTGCATCGTCACTCCATCCCTTTTATGGAATATCTCATACATACACTGTAAAAAATTTTACTCTTTTGCTGCATCCTCACTCCCCGCTTTTATAAAATATTTGTCTTTTGACCCATGAGAATGCTCCATGATAGGCTGAAATAATCGTTTTCCATAAAAGCGGTGGAGTGAGCTTAAAATTTTTAACAGTTTAGTTGGGACAAAAGCGTCCGTGAAAAAAGTATTCGGGCATCGAATGCTGTCACTCTCTTATAGATGCAGCCAAGTACAGGTTATGATTTTCGGATTCCTCGTCGAATCATCACCGCTTATTTCCGATGCATTTACTGCATTTATAGGAATTAGGTTGTTGTTGTTTATCTATTGAATCATAGAGCGATTTTTGTTAAAACCTTTCTTTTTGTTTTTCTGACTGAAGGGGGAGTACTTTTGACTACACTAGAAAAGTATTTTACTATTCATTGATACATGGAGTCATTTTGCTGTTTACTCATATATGGAAGCGCTTTGCCGCGCGCTTATGTGTAACGACACTTTACTTGAGGCATTGTCACCTTTCGATAACCACTTCCGAAGTCCGTACGATTAGATGCTGACTTTAAGATTTCACAATGCGGTAGCTTTTCGTCGTGCCAGATCTGAAGAAGTTACCACATCCAGAAAACCTAAAGATTCACAAGGATACTAACCGATATTGTAAAAGCCTTCTAAAAAGTTGACAATCAAACAGTGACAAGTAAAGCGAATACATCAGACTCAGCAAAGTGCGTTCATTAGTAATGCGTTTCAAAGAGCCATCATATGTCAGTACACATAATTATATATTACGGTATAAATAACTAAAAAGTAGGAAATAAATTTAACTTTTTCAAAAAAATGTATAACCGACTCCAAAAAAAAAGCGCTAAAAAGAATTAAATAATTCTATAAAATTCTCTAATGACAAATCGTTATCCAATAACCACACATTGAATATCATGTACCGGTATAAAACGGTTAAATTTAATATATAGAATTTAATAACCACCAAACATATTTTTTCCAGAGAATATTTTTTACAAGAGATTAATTTACATATTTTTGATTTAATTTTTGAATATATACATATAAAAAGTAAGGAATTACTTTTTGAAGTTGGTGCCAAACTATCTTAAGAATAGTAAGATTTGTGGATATATTATGTCTAGTACCATAAATAAAATGGGGAAATCATTATCGATTATGATTTTTTGGCACCAATTTCAAAAAGTAATTCCTTAATTTTTATATGTATATATTCAAAAATTAAATCAAAAATATGTAAATTAATCTCTTGTAAAAAATATTCTCTGGAAAACCTATGTTTGGTGGATATTAAATTCTATATATTAAATTTAACCGTTTTATACCGGTACATGATATTCAATGTGTGGTTATTGGATAACGATTTGTCATTAGAGAATTTTATAGAATTATTTAATTCTTTTTAGCGCTTTTTTTTTGGAGTCGGTTATACATTTTTTTGAAAAAGTTAAATTTATTAATGTTTTCAGATTTAGAATGTTTTTTACGATGTTAAGAAGAAGCGGGTTTTTTTTTTCCCCTTCTAGAAAGAACAAATATGATTCTTAGAATTTAAACGAAAAGCAATTTTTGTAAATAATTGTAAATATAAGTGTTTTGTTAGTTTAAGTGTCATATAAATAATTATAAAAAGAATGAAGCTGCCGATTATTTCACAAAGTTTCGTTTTCGTTGCTTGACTGCGATTTCGTATTAGTGTTCTGGTATTTTTTGAAGGCGAATAACCCTGGAATGGTAAGTATTTTACTTACCTTTTTTTTTTTAGTTTGTATGATATTTTATTATTGTACGCGAAAGTGAGTTTATTTTCAGTAAGTTTATTTCCATTATGATTTTTAAATAATGTTTAACTCATTTATAGCATGTTTTTAAAAAAGTGAGTACGATATTTTAAAATGGAAAAAAATGTCTACTTTTAATTTTAATTAATTTTTTAATCTATTATTCACTTTACGAAATTTGCACATAAAATTTAAAACATCTGAATTATATTAAAGAAATTATTATAAAGTTGATGATTATCATCATAAAAAACAATAAAGGAAATTTATTTTAATAACCCGTAATAGCTATCTTTATTGAGATTAAAATTTATCGTCATACAAATATTTTGTTAAAATAGATTTTTTTAAAAAGTATATTAGTATCTTTTAAAAAATAAATAAGTAAATAGATATGAATAATATTACAATAAACTTTTAAAAATCTCCTCGAAAGGAAAGAAACAAAACTTTTTAATGCATTCAACTCTTAATACATGTAATATTTTAAAGTCTAAAATTTATTTTTTATAGAACTGAAATTAAAAACTAAATATTCGAAATTATGGAAATAAAATCTGTTAAACATTTAGAACTGTACACACAATAGAAAATAATTCTCTACAAAAATTAATGTCGCGTTCAACACAAGGCCTTTTCTTTAGAAAATCATTCGAAATAAGTAAAGATATTTGCAAGCACTGCATGCGTATTATACTACTGCATATTATGCAACTATTACACTACTGCAAGCTGCCATGGGACAAGTCCCTGGTTCGATCCCCATCGAGGGTAAGTGACATTTCTTCACTGTTGTTTAAATTAAATGTATGTGCTCTAACCTGATGTCTTTGTCTAAAGAATAAAAATCATAAAGATGCCAGTTTGACCTTGAAAATTCTTTTTTGGCTTTCAAGCGGAATTATATATATATATATATATATATATATATATATATATATATATAACGGAAATATTTTGTGAAAAAAAAACGGGAATTTTTTCCCGTTAAAAAAACGGAAATAGTACTGGCGTCTAGATTACCAGTACTATTTCCCTTATTTAACGGAATTTTTTTTTACAGTGTATGTCCATCATGACGATTCTAAAGATATGAAATTCCAGGCATAAGCTCTTGAAATACTATCACTAAAATCGTGAGTAGTAGGAAAATAACAGTACGGGCTCATGCGGAGGCACGGAGGCACCGTGCCTCCGGTTGTGCCTCCTGCGGTGCCTCCGGCTGCCCCTGCGGCTGTCCCAGTGGAAAAAAGGAACATTCTATTATAACAGAGAGGTGATCAACCTTCCCTAATTAAAAATATTATCAATCACATCTCAACACAGAATCATACTATATGATGAAGATTAAATTTATATTTGAATTTTGAAGAACCGTAATTTTAATGAGTATTATTAATTAAGCGAAACAACTAAAATTTCAGTTTTCAGCCATTTTATTTAGATTTCTTCAACTACAAGATGATATTATCAATTTAACACAAGAAAGTTAAACATATATTTGAATTTTGCTTGATAGACATCTTAATGAGTAGTATTAATTAAGTAAAAACAATAGAAAATATCAAGTTTTATAGAAAAAGACTGATTTCTTACGATTTTTATCAACTTAAGAGAGAAAACTTAAACGTACGTTTCAGTTTTTAAGTGGTTATCATTTTAATGAGTATTTTTAATTAAGCAAAACAGTGAAAAATATAAATTTTTATTTGATTTCTTAAGATTTTTATCAACTACATGATCAGTGTATCGACTTACAAGTTGAAAGTTAAACATGCATCCTAGTTTTTCAACAGCTATAGCCTTAATGAGTATCGTTAATTAAGTAAAAAACAATGGAAAATATCAAGTTTTATAGAAAAAGACTGATTTCTTACGATTTTTATCAACTTAAGAGAGAAAACTTAAACATACATTTCAATTTTTAAGTGGTTATCATCTTAACGAGTATTTTTAATTAAGCAAAACAGCGAAAAATATAAATTTTTATTTGATTTCTTAAGATTTTCATCAACTACATGAGAAGTATACCGACTTAAAAGTTGAAAGTCAAACATACATCCCAGTTTTTCAACAGCTATAACCTTAATGAGTATTGATAATTAAGTAAAAAACAATGGAAAATATCAAGTTTTATAGATAAAGACTCATTTCTTACGATTTTTTCAACTCAAACTTCAGAATACCAATTTCAGAGAAAGAAACTTAACCATGTATTCCAGTTTTGAACAACCATTTCCTTCACGAGCATTTTTAATTAAGTAAAACAACGGAAAATATTAAATTTAACCAATTTCTTGAGAATTTTTCAACTATAATATCAACTTAAGAAAGGAAACTTAAACATTTATCTTAGTTTTTGAACAGCAATCCCTTAATGAACATTGTTAATTAAGCAAAAAACAATGGAAAATATAAATTTTAACCGATTTCTTTAGATATTTTCAAATTAAAAACGACATTTAAACATACATTTTTAACATTCGAACAACTATTACCGGAACGAATTTTAATAATTAAGCATTTAACGAACGAAAATAGTGATTTTTTATTTTATTTATTTATTTATTTATTTTTTTTTTCAAGCAAGAAGGCCAATTGTATAAACTTTTACAGTAATTTGACATTTTAACATACTTTAAAAAACACTAGTTACGTAAGATTTCAAACTTTAGGTGACTAAATCTCAAGATATATTTTTCTCGAAAACAAATATAAAATACATTTTTTAAACTAATTTCCTCAATCTTACGAATTCAACAGGATTTTTACCGATGCAAACATTAGAAGTAAACAACAAATTCTCTCCCCATCTAACCTCAAAATTCCTAAAGGGGAGAGTACAATAGGTTTTTCGACGTCACACTTCGTAAGGTTTTCATTCAAGAAAAATATCTTTTACGTTATAAAAGTCCTTTTCTTAGAAGGATATAAACTTGTGATTTTTGTTTTTGAATAATCATTATCTTAATAAATATTAATGATTAAGGAAAAACAATGGAAAATAATATTTTTTAAGGAAAAAGACGAATTTTATCGAATTTGATTAATTTTTACACTAGTATTTTCAAAAGCAACATAGAAATATCGATTTTTTTAACTGAAGAATTTAACGCATGTTTTAGCTTTAACAACAGAAACTTAATAAGTATCACTAATTAAACAAACAAACAAACAAAAAAAAAATACTGATTCTCAAGAAAAGACGAATTTTTATACAAATTTTCAACACTTTACCTTTCTGAAATTTTTATGTTATCAAACACCAAGTTATTTAAAATATAAATATTATGCTTAATGTTTAGATAGTACACATGACGAATTCCACTTATTCTTTTCATATTATTAATTAAATTGACACATGTTTCACTCTACACTTCAATGATTTCTGAATTTTTACAATACTCATCACCAATTTTCTAAGATTTTCCGATTATACATTCCTCAGAAGTATATATTCGAAATGGTACAAACACTTTACATATCTAAAAAATATCATTGAAGTAGCTGTATTTAATATTTTTAACACCAATTTTCTAAGATATTCTAACATTTTCCAATTATACATTCCTCAGAAGTACATATTCGAAATGCTACAAACACTTTACATATCGAAAAAATATCATTGAAGTAGCTGTATTTAATATTTTTAACACCAATTTTCTAAGATATTATAACATTTTCCAATTATACATTCCTCAAAAGTATATATTCTAAATGCTACAATCACTTTATATATTGAAAAATATCATTTATCTACTAAGTATTAATCAAAATTATAATATGTTTTCACCAGGCCCGTAGCCAGGATTTTCTTTCGGGAGGTGCTCAATTTCGGAATTTTTTCTATTCTTACAAAAGTAATTTGAACAATATTGAGTAAAAAAAATAAAAATAATCTAGGATTATCCTAATGTGTGTTTCTACATAGGTTACTTGTTAATTATGACAAATATTGTTATTTAATATTCAATTTTTTCAATTTCTGTCGCAATTTTTAACTTTTAAGAGCATTTCCAGTTTCCAAACCTGTTCGGAAACCGGAGAGTTTTTAGGAAAAATTTTCTGCGAAACTTAAAAAGCACAATCTAACAATGTTTGAGATGAGCCTCAAGTAGGGGAGAGAGGGGCATGTTTGAGCTGGGGGCACCTTTGAACACTGTAAATATTTTCCTTTAAATAAATTATTTTCTAAAAATGTCTATGGCAATACATTACTACTGTTACAGTGCAATAAGTATACAAAGATGATCCATTTTGCATTCACAATATTGTCTAAGCAAGATATGTATTTTTCTCCCTCTTGAATCAAAACCTAAGAAAATAGCGCTGTAAGATTTCTGTTCAAAATTTTGTATTCCTAAAATTTTAAATTGTTGTTCAGCACTTAAATAAAGATGTAATTTTTAGTTTATAAGCTTTGTTTTATTCAAATTCTTCAGCCGAATTGAGTAAGCAGCTGTAATGTTAAATTCCATGTGATGGAGCATCATTGGACAAAAAAGCTGGGGCACCATTGAACATCTAAAACTATGAAGTAAAGAGTTGTTGATGTACCTAAATATTACTATTTTTGGAATTTTTTCTATGTGAAAAGAGATTAATTAGCAATATCAAAGAGCATGAACTTATACTGTTAACAATCCTTCCTTACTCCACACATGTATTACAATCTCTGGATGCATCAGCGATTGGAAGTTTCAAACCCAAATTGATGATGGCATTCATTTATTTCATAATTGCAAAGTCCGGATACACAATAATGATTCATGGTTTAGTATGTTTGTCTAACAAAGTCTATACTCTTTCATTTACTCTTTCCCAAACTATGGAATTACTAGTACTTTCGTACTAGATAAAACGAAATTTAAGTCAGGTTTTTTCATAAAAAGTGTGAATGTGAAAAATTTTAATTTTCCAAAAGCATTAGATATCATATTGGTGTATTTCGGAGTGGACATTATAGTGCTCCGGGGGGGGGGGGGAGGGGAGATTGTACTTTTTGACCATTGAAAACACAAAATCACAAATTTTCCGGGTGGGACATCTCATTGCTCTGGTTGAGGGGGATAAGGATATTTTAAAAAGTTTTCTCAACCAAACATAACTGGAGAGACATTTTGTGTTGTTTCAACAATGATTTTTGACTTCAACTTTGATGGATTTAAATTTGGTTAAATAATAGAAAAATTATTAGTTTCAATAAAATATAGTTATTAAATTTTATTCATATTACTTTATGGTCCTGAAAAATATGCAGCGTTTTATGAAAATTCTCAATAATTTGATATTTTATTCATTTGTTCAAAGGTACCCCTACATGGGACAGGTTTGAACAGAAATATTTCAGCTTTTTAAATCCTCACAATTTTTTGAATTTATGTGGAAAACTTTTAATTTCTAATTCATATGATGGAGAAATGTCCTGTTTTTATTATGTAATATTTAAAACGCAAAAAATATAATTCAAATAGGAATTGTATTGATTTAAAAAAAAATGTTCAAACGTGTCCCCCCTCTCCCCTATCCTATGAAAAAAAAGTTGTAAAATATTGAAATGCAAACAAATAATATGTATTGATTTAAAACACAGGATTAATGTTAACGTGCGATAATCTGACATTACGAGTGGGAGGTCTTGAAACTATTGATCCATAAATGAAATTAATTACACTCATTATTTTATTTATTTTTTTAAATAATTGCTACAGTCATATGTAATCATAAAAACGATCATAAAAATATGTTTGTATTTCACTTTCTCTGATTATAATAATTATAAATGATACTCTTGGTAAAATAAATTTACTAGCAGTGTTGAATTCAGGCACTTTTCACCGGGAGGGATTTTTGGGGCTCCGGAGTGGACATTATAGTGTTCCGGGGGGGGGGAGGGGGATTGTACTTTTTGACCATTGAAAACACAAAATCACAAATTTTCCGGGTGGGACATCTCATTGCTCTGGTTGAGGGGAAATGTCCCCCTCCCGGGTCACCCCCAGAATTCAACACTGTTTACTAGTGCAACAGAAGCTATCATCATAATTTCTTCTTAGCCATGATGCTGATTGACTTATCAAGATCTTCTGTAATTTCCGAAAGAATGGAAATCATGGAAAAGCTACTCAGTCTGCCATCGACCATAACGTTTCGAGTCAAAGATTTAATTATTTTCTTTGCCGAAAAATATCTTTCAGCACTGACTGTTGTTACTCGGCTTTTAACCAAAACTGTCAGCAAGTGTTTGATTTTACCGTTAATACGTCACATTACAGTACTAAAAATTTTAAAACTTCTGTGTTGGTATCAACATTAGCAATTTGTTTGCACCCGAATTCATATTCAGCTTTCACTTGCTACATTGACACTTTATCCTGAAAATATTGCATCGGATTCTCTAATTTGTTTGCTTTTTCCTGTGAAGCACATCCTGGAAGATGTAACTGGGAATCTCTTAGAATGGCTTCATTCGAAATGAATCGATAATTTAAATTTTGAATAAGACTTTCTACATGGGGAAATAAGATCGTGATATTGTAATACTTGTCAGTGGATGTAATTTGAGGGTTTGTACCTGTTGCCTGTCTAAATGTTAGCCTTGGGATCTTTATTGCAATTTAGAAGATGTCTTCCTGAAGTTTTGATGTACAATAAAATTTCACAAAAGATTTCTACTTCATTTTTCTGCATATTTATGTAAAACAATCAGGCATCTTTAGCATGGGTTACAATTAATTTTATATCACAATTTTTTTTTTTTTTTTTTTTTTTTGAAGAACTCACTATGATTGTTAGACAGAAAACCCTCTGACAAACAGACAGGCTTATGAGAAAATGATTCTTCTATATGACTGCCGAAAAAGCCCCAGCTGTTGAAGAAATCTCCCATGTGTTTTTCGAAATATTTTCTGAGCTAATACAAATGTATTTAAGTAGCTCAACAAAAGTCAATATGTTTTTATGCCTCTCGATGGAATTTGTATCACAAATGCGAAGAAGTTATTTTCTTTTGTTTTCTAGGATATATGATGCAATTGCTTCTTGAAGAACTAAACTTGCCTTCAGGTGATTTTTAAAATCTTTTGTACCTGCTTTAACAAGTCCATGCATGATACTTTTGAATGAAAGGAATCAGCATGTTGTTGGACAAGGCAAGATTTAACCAATGGTTTTCACAGAGGACGTATCTAATTTTTAGATACTCTGAAGAATTCTAGGATGAACCCCGCTAACATGACCAAACTTATTGGCTACTTTGTTATACGCCTTTGCGATGTGTCTTATACATGCCAAGACATAGTTCATCACAATATTGTAAAATTACTTTTCTTGAGTTTTTGCCAGAGAAGACATTTATTGGAATAACATGTAAAAAAAAAAAAATCCGAATTATTTGGTTTCGTGATTTTTTTAATAGTTCACATATCTAACACAAATGACAAGCTATTCTGCGCTTGATATGTCCATAGTTTCATCAACAATTAAGCTGAAACAGATCACAATATTTATTTTGATAATTAATACTTCGGTAACTTTATCCCAGAATATTTGAATGATTTCATTCTAAGTTTCTAGGGTGAAGTAAATAGTATTTCTAAGAATATTTATAATATCCCATTTCAATTCATTCGCTCCAGACCTTGCTCAAAACGTAAAAGAACTCTTAGGTGACAGTCTTTTTTATATCAATTTCTCTAAAGTTAGAGGACTGTCATCGTGGCCAATGGCTATTTTGTTCTGCACAACATAAGATTGTTTCAAGTATTAGTCCAAGAACTGCTCTAATTTCTTCTTTTCCTGGAGCTCTTTGAAATCTCAGCAATAAAATAATTCTACATCTATTTTCTTGAAGAGATCTAAAGTTTGTTTGTTAAAATAACATACGGTTTGTGATTATCTAATTGTATATGTTTAAAAAAAACATTTAACCTTTTTCCAATGACTGAAACATGTAGAAAATAGCCTTCCTAAGTTTTCGTGACCTATCTTATGCCGTATGCGTATTACACTTAATTTTTCTTCTACAAATTAGTAATAAGAAATTACACTTGATCGAATTTTACTACACATAAAGAAAGTAAAAATTATTTTTTAAAAAGAATTTATATTTTTAGTGGTACATGTCTATTAAAAAAACAATATATCAAAATAACTGATATAATGAAAGATTACTGTAATTGTAATTCAATAAATGGATATTTTTTACAGATAAAAATGCAATTGATTTTAATTTAGTGGAAGATAAAAACAAACGAAACTTATTTTTTTATCATACAGATAATTTTGTATTTTCAAACTTTCGGGAGGGGCTTCAGCCCCCTTAGCCCCCTCCCTGGCTACGTGCCTGGTTTTCACCCTACAGTTAAAAAATATCTGAATTATCACACAACAACATTTTTCAAATATGAATATTATTTTAACAGATTAAAAATGCAAAACATAGACGAATATAATCTTTAATTTTTGTAATCATTTCATATTTCATATCAAACTATATGAAATTTCAACCAAATAAGAGCAAATATTAGACTAATTTTTTATCATTAATATTGCTTAGACCTTTTCATCATAACTTTTAAAAATGGTAAGTATCCATTTTTTGGGTTGATTATCGAAAAACTGTAACTGAAATTACATAAACTCAATGCAAAAAAACCCTGTTCTCACACAATTTCTTAAAATTCAACAAAGAATTGACTGTTACTGCAATACTTATCTATATCAATCTCGATTCTCGTTAATATATAGGTATTTTATCATTACACACTTACATCTCTTTTCAAACGTTTATCAGAAAATAAGTCTATCAAAGTCTAGTAGTTATCACACCTATTCCCCAGAAATATTGCTATCATATGAAACAGTAAAGAAAATTAATAGATATTTAATATTTAATAACCTCATACGTGAAATTACTGTCGAATGAGAATACTAATAATCAATAAAATCAACTGTTGAACAAAAAAATAGTACAGATTACCGAAAACTCAAACGTTTTTTTCTACAAAAGTTACAAAAATTAACAAATGAATGGCAAGTTAGAGAAATAACTAAAAAAATTAATGAACATATTTACAAATTTATTAAAATCACACTTTTTTCTGGATTACAAACCACAATTTCTTGAAAAATTTAACACCGAATTTATCAGATTTTAATCATTGTATTACATACACTCAATAAATATTCAAAATTAATCAAAAAAATAATTTTTTAGTCTCATCAATAATAAGAAATTCTATATTAAAAGAATATTTTCATAGTAGTACTTATGAAAATGAGAGTTTACAAACTGATTTTCATAATTTTATCACATTTAAACTTAATTTTTATACATAAAACATTATTTAATCAAATTTTATACTTTCTAATTCAGTAAAATTCAATACTTTTTAGTTTTTAAACCAATACCACAATATTTATTTACATCTAACTTTTATATTTCAGCATTACACAAGCGAGATAAATACTAACTTGGAACGATTATAGAGTTGAAGTCTATTGATTCTATTCAATTTTCACCTTATACACATTGCTCCTACACGAAATTTCTTACTGCTATAATCATCTAATGTATTAAAACTAATCTACTCATTTTATTAATCAATTCATCAGATGTTTCATCTTGCACTTCTGAATTATCATCCATCAAGGTACTTAAAATACAAATACTACCTTTACAACCTTAATGATACATAGTATACATAACTCATCTTTAGTTAGTCCTTCCATAGTATTAATCAAATTATATGCTTCCTCTTGCACATCTGAATTATCGTCCATCAAGTTGCTTAAAATATAAATACTATCTTTACAGTTTTAATGATACATAGTGTACGTGACTATTCTTTAGTCAGCCCTTCCACAGTATTTTAACATTTCATAACATTTCATTGAATTTTAACATTTCATATTTCAAATAACCTATTTTCGAAACCAAACTATGTGAATTTTACCACAATGTTTATCATCATAGAATGATTTGTGTTTCACACTTTTCTAAAATTATCAGATATGTACTCCTCAGAGGAATTACTATCATATGAATAAATGAAGAAAAATTAATTTATATTAAATGTACACGAAATTGATTGCAAAATACATGCATTTAATAAAAATAAATAAATAAGCGATTATTTATACATTAAACCTTTACTAAATATATATTTCTTTCATTATACAGATGTTTCAACAAGATGAACTAAAACAGCAGCAAACTAATGAATGACTTCAGAAATTAATGATCTGAATGATTCATCCCTAGCACATGTAGCGTTAACGAATAATACATATGTGAGTATTTATATGAGAAATAAGTACCGTATAAGAATTCGTATATAAAACGTAATTAGAGTAAATATAAAATGATTTGTCTTACTGCCTACGCTTTAACAAATGCCTTTTTACCTATATTGTTGAAGAGAATCCTAATTTTTTGCATTTATATCTATTACAGATGTGTTCTATTTGCTACAAACACTTCTTAAGTAAATGGAATTTAACAGAACATACAAAAATCCATACAGGTGAAAAACCTTACACTTTGGAAGATTACCAAATGCGGTTTTCAAGAAGACGTGAATCAAAAATGCACACATCATCATATAAAGCATCGTCAGTTATATGTAAACTTAGTGAAGATATTCAAAAATTAGTCAGACGTTTGAAGAATTTAGAAATAAAATAAGTTTTTTAAGAAAAAAATATCAACCGACTTCAAAAAAGCGCTAAAAAGAATGAAATAGTTCTTTAAAATTCTCTAATGACAAAACGTTATCCAATAAGCACACATCGGATATCAGGTATCGGAATAAAAAACGGTTAAATTTAATATTTATAATTTAATAATATCCACCAAACATAGATTTTAGAGATAATATTATTTTACAAGAGATGAATTGACATATTTATGATTTATTTTATGAATATATACATATAAAAAGTAATGAATTACTTTCTGAAGTTGGTGCCAAACAATCACAACCGATAATGATTATCCCCATTTTAATTATGGTACTAGGCATAATTTAGCTACAACTCTTAATGTACATCAAATAGTTTGGCACCAACTTCAAAAAGTAATTCATTACTTTTTATATGTATATATTCATAAAATAAATCATAAATATGTCAATTCATCTCTTGTAAAATAATATTATCTCTAAAATCTATGTTTGGTGGATATTAAATTATACATATTAAATTTAACCGTTTTTTATGCCGGTACCTGATATCCGATGTGTGCTTATTGGATAACGTTTTGTCATTAGATAATTTTAAAGAACTATTTCATTCTTTTTAGCGCTTTTTTGAAGTCGGTTGATATTTTTTTCTTAAAAAGCTTATTTTATTTCCTACTTTTTAGTTATGAATACCGTAATACATAATTATGTGTACTGGCACACGATAGCTCTTTGCAATGCATTACTAATGTACGCACTTTGCTAAGTTCTGATGTATTCAGTTTACTTGTCACTGTTTGATTGTCAACTTTTCTGAAACCCCTTACAATATCGGTTAGTATCGTTGTGAATCTTAAGAATTTCTTTGTATGGTCACTTCTTCAGACAAGATCTGCCACTTCGGAAAGCTACCGCATTTATGAAATCTTAGTCTGCATCGAATCCTACGGTCATCGAAAGTGGGTATCAAAAGGTGACAATCCATCAAGTAAAGTGTCCTTCACATAAGAGCGCGACATAGTGCTTCCATATATGAGCATGATGCAAAATGACTTCATATATTAATGTATAGTAAAATGCTTTTCTAGTGTAATCAGTAAAGTACCCCCCCCCCCCCTTCACTCAGAAAAAGGAAAAAGAAAGATTTTAGCAAAAATCGCACTATGCTTCAATCGATATACAGCAACAATCTAATACCTATACAGGCAGTAATGGCATCGGAAATGAGCAGTGGCGATTCGACGAGGAATCTGAAGCTCATAACCAATACCTGGCTGCCTCTATAAGAGAGTGTCAGCATTTGATTCCCAAATATTTCTTTTACAGACGCTTTTGTCCCAACTACACTGTTAAAAATTTGAAACTTTTGCTGTACACTGTTAAAAATCTGCTGCATTTTTTTGCTACGCACTCCAGCGCTTGTATAGAAAATGGTAACTTGACTGTATTAAAGAGCATTCTCATAGGTCGCAGTAGAGACATTATATACAAGCGGCGGAGTGCGTTGCAACAAAATGCAGCAGATTTTTAACAGTGTATCATCACTTCACCGCTTATATAGAAAACGATTAGTTAAATGCATTATGAAGGATTTTCATTGATAAAAATAAAGATATTCTATAAAAGCGATGGAGTGACGATGCAGCAAAAGTTGCAAATCTTTAACAGTGCATTGCATTGCCAGGCACTTTTTATTATGGAATTTGATGCTGATTTCCTGGAAGAATTCGATTGTACTCGTATGAGAAGTTGACAAGATTGACGAAAATTGCCCGCTCAACAAGATGCTTGGTGACTCGTTTTTGTCCAGAATCGTTTCAACCAATTATATACTGTGCTACACGTGTCGTCATATTCATATCGAGGAATCCTACACTGTAAAAATTTGACACTTTTGCTATATCATCACTCTATTGCTTTTATAGAAAACGATTACTTCACCCAATTACGAAGCATTCTCATGGGTCAAAAGAGAGATATTCTACAAAAGCAAAGGAGTGACGATGCAGCAAAAGGGTCACATTTTTTACAGTGACACTGTGATCGGAAATGAGCGGTGGCGTATTCGATGAGGAATCTGAAACTCATTACCTATACCTGGCTGCCTCTATAAGAGAGTGACAGCATTTGATTCCCAAATGTTTATTTTACAGACGCTTTTGTCCCAATTACACTGCGAAAACTTTGAGCCTTTTGCTGCATCATCAGTCCACCACTTTTATAGAAAACGATTACTTTACTGTGTTATGGAGCATTCTCATTGGTCATAAAAGACATTCTATAAAAGCTGTGGTGTGACGCTGCAGCATATGGGTCAAATTTTTAACAATGTACACTGTTAAAAATCTGCTGCATTTTTTTGCTACGCACTCCAGCGCTTGTATAGAAAACGGTTACTTGAATGTATTAAGGAGCATTCTCATAGGTCGCAGTAGAGACATTATATACAAGCGGCGGAGTGCGTTGCAACAAAAGGCAGCAGATTTTTAACAGTGTATCATGGAGCATTCTCATGGGTCAAAGGAGAGATATTCTATAAAAGCGGGGGAGTGACGATACAACAAAAGGATCAAAATTTTTACAGTGTACACTGTAAAAAATTTGGTCCTTTTGCTGCATCGTCACTCCACCGCTTTTATAGAAAACGATTACTTCAGCCTATCGTGGAGCATTCTCATGGGTCAAGAGAGAGATGTTCTATAAAAACGAGGGAGTGATTATGCAGCAAAAGGGTCAATTTTTTTACAGTGTACACTGTTAATACATGTGAACCTTGTCCAGTTAGGATTTCACACTTTGAAAAGATCGTGTGTCTATGTAAGTGTAACTTAAAAACATGAAAAATGAACTTTTCTAATTGGTCGATTGCTTCGAAAAGATATTGAATTTTAATGTTTTATTTTTTTTAAAGTTCTAATCAACAGATTTTTAAGAAATTTGAATGGGACCATATGGGCCCCATACGCTTTCAAACAAAAAAAGAATTATCAAAATCGGTTCATATTTACGAAAGTTATGCGTGAACAACAAATACATACAGGTCGAAATCATAACCTCCTTCTTGAAGTCGGTTAATAAAGGTAGATATTTAGACTATTTATCCATCATATTTTCATAACAGTTACCACAATATCCCAAACTTAAAATTTGGAAGACATACACACAGCTTAAAAGAAATTTTGTTACCCGTGATTTTTCGAACCAGCGTGAATGTATAGATGTTATTTTGCAATGTATTCTTTAAATGTTCACATTAAATATTCTTTTATATACATTTATCGTTGTTTATTTTTCTAAAACCTATTACATTAATGGAATACATAACATTTTAAGTGAAACAACACTTCCACAACTTAAAAAATGCATAAGAACATACAAAATAAGCAGATTTATGAAAAAAATATGCAAGTTTACAGAATAATTTCAAAGTTTTCTAGAAATACTTACAAAAAATATTTACAATATAAAAAAAATTACAAAAGTGAAAAGAAAAAACACAAATGTAAAACAAAAAATCACAAAGTGAAAAACTCACAACAAATTTTTTTGAAAAAAAAATTTACAACAAAAATTTTTTTAGAAAAACCAAAACTTCAAAAATATTTTTACAAAAAAAATTTTTTTCAAAAACATTTTTTACAAAAAAAATTTTTTTTTTCAAAATAAGTTTTTACAAAAGTAAAAAAAAAAAAAAAAATCACAACGTTAAAAAAATGAAAAATTTCAATTAAAAAAAGTGTAAAAAAATATTGTAAAAAAAGTTGCAAAAATTTCAAAAAAAGTTATGAAAAAAGTATCAAAAATTTTGTTCTTTTTAATAGCAAATACAATGGTTTCGCCATTGCATAGTGTATTAAAAAGAACAAAATTTTTGATACTTTTTTCATAACTTTTTTTGAAATTTTTGCAACTTTTTTTACAATATTTTTTTACACTTTTTTTAACTGAAATTTTTCATTTTTTTAACGTTGTGATTTTTTTTTTTTTTTTTACTTTTGTAAAAACTTATTTTGAAAAAAAAAATTTTTTTTGTAAAAAATGTTTTTGAAAAAAATTTTTTTTGTAAAAATATTTTTTGTAGTTTTGGTTTTTCTAAAAAAAATTTTGTTGTAATTTTTTTTTCAAAAAAATTTGTTGTGAGTTTTTCACTTTGTGATTTTTTGTTTTACATTTGTGTTTTTTCTTTTCACTTTTGTAATTTTTTTATATTGTAAATATTTTTTGTAAGTATTTCTAGAAAACTTTGAAATTATTCTGTAAACTTGCATATTTTTTTCATAAATCTGCTTATTTTGTATGTTCTTATGCATTTTTTAAGTTGTGGAAGTGTTGTTTCACTTAAAATGTTATGTATTCCATTAATGTAATAGGTTTTAGAAAAATAAACAACGATAAATGTATATAAAAGAATATTTAATGTGAACATTTAAAGAATACATTGCAAAATAACATCTATACATTCACGCTGGTTCGAAAAATCACGGGTAACAAAATTTCTTTTAAGCTGTGTGTATGTCTTCCAAATTTTAAGTTTGGGATATTGTGGTAACTGTTATGAAAATATGATGGATAAATAGTCTAAATATCTTCCTTTATTTCTAAATTCTTCAAACGTCTGACTAATTTTTGAATATCTTCACTAAGTTTACATATAACTGACGATGCTTTATATGATGATGTGTGCATTTTTGATTCACGTCTTCTTGAAAACCGCATTTGGTAATCTTCCAAAGTGTAAGGTTTTTCACCTGTATGGATTTTTGTATGTTCTGTTAAATTCCATTTACTTAAGAAGTGTTTGTAGCAAATAGAACACATCTGTAATAGAAATAAATGCAAAAAAATTAGGATTCTCTTCAACAATATAGGTAAAAAGGCATTTGTTAAAGCGTAGGCAGTAAGACAAATCATTTTATATTTACTCTAATTACGTTTTATATACGAATTCTTATACGGTACTTATTTCTCATATAAATACTCACATATGTATTATTCGTTAACGCTACATGTGCTAGGGATGAATCATTCAGATCATTAATTTCTGAAGTCATTCATTAGTTTGCTGCTGTTTTAGTTCATCTTGTTGAAACATCTGTATAATGAAAGAAATATATATTTAGTAAAGGTTTAATGTATAAATAATCGCTTATTTATTTATTTTTATTAAATGCATGTATTTTGCAATCAATTTCGTGTACATTTAATATAAATTAATTTTTCTTCATTTATTCATATGATAGTAATTCCTCTGAGGAGTACATATCTGATAATTTTAGAAAAGTGTGAAACACAAATCATTCTATGATGATAAACATTGTGGTAAAATTCACATAGTTTGGTTTCGAAAATAGGTTATTTGAAATATGAAATGTTAAAATTCAATGAAATGTTATGAAATGTTAAAATACTGTGGAAGGGCTGACTAAAGAATAGTCACGTACACTATGTATCATTAAAACTGTAAAGATAGTATTTATATTTTAAGCAACTTGATGGACGATAATTCAGATGTGCAAGAGGAAGCATATAATTTGATTAATACTATGGAAGGACTAACTAAAGATGAGTTATGTATACTATGTATCATTAAGGTTGTAAAGGTAGTATTTGTATTTTAAGTACCTTGATGGATGATAATTTAGAAGTGCAAGATGAAACATCTGATGAATTGATTAATAAAATGAGTAGATTAGTTTTAATACATTAGATGATTATAGCAGTAAGAAATTTCGTGTAGGAGCAATGTGTATAAGGTGAAAATTGAATAGAATCAATAGACTTCAACTCTATAATCGTTCCAAGTTAGTATTTATCTCGCTTGTGTAATGCTGAAATATAAAAGTTAGATGTAAATAAATATTGTGGTATTGGTTTAAAAACTAAAAAGTATTGAATTTTACTGAATTAGAAAGTATAAAATTTGATTAAATAATGTTTTATGTATAAAAATTAAGTTTAAATGTGATAAAATTATGAAAATCAGTTTGTAAACTCTCATTTTCATAAGTACTACTATGAAAATATTCTTTTAATATAGAATTTCTACTTATTGATGAGACTAAAAAATTATTTTTTTGATTAATTTTGAATATTTATTGAGTGTATGTAATACAATGATTAAAATCTGATAAATTCGGTGTTAAATTTTTCAAGAAATTGTGGTTTGTAATCCAGAAAAAAGTGTGATTTTAATAAATTTGTAAATATGTTCATTAATTTTTTTAGTTATTTCTCTAACTTGCCATTCATTTGTTAATTTTTGTAACTTTTGTAGAAAAAAACATTTGAGTTTTCGGTAATCTGTACTATTTTTTTGTTCAACAGTTGATTTTATTGATTATTAGTATTCTCATTCGACAGTAATTTCACGTATGAGGTTATTAAATATTAAATATCTATTAATTTTCTTTACTGTTTCATATGATAGCAATATTTCTGGGGAATAGGTGTGATAACTACTAGACTTTGATAGACTTATTTTCTGATAAACGTTTGAAAAGAGATGTAAGTGTGTAATGATAAAATACCTATATATTAACGAGAATCGAGATTGATATAGATAAGTATTGCAGTAACAGTCAATTCTTTGTTGAATTTTAAGAAATTGTGTGAGAACAGGGTTTTTTTGCATTGAGTTTATGTAATTTCAGTTACAGTTTTTCGATAATCAACCCAAAAAATGGATACTTACCATTTTTAAAAGTTATGATGAAAAGGTCTAAGCAATATTAATGATAAAAAATTAGTCTAATATTTGCTCTTATTTGGTTGAAATTTCATATAGTTTGATATGAAATATGAAATGATTACAAAAATTAAAGATTATATTCGTCTATGTTTTGCATTTTTAATCTGTTAAAATAATATTCATATTTGAAAAATGTTGTTGTGTGATAATTCAGATATTTTTTAACTGTAGGGTGAAAACATATTATAATTTTGATTAATACTTAGTAGATAAATGATATTTTTCAATATATAAAGTGATTGTAGCATTTAGAATATATACTTTTGAGGAATGTATAATTGGAAAATGTTATAATATCTTAGAAAATTGGTGTTAAAAATATTAAATACAGCTACTTCAATGATATTTTTTCGATATGTAAAGTGTTTGTAGCATTTCGAATATGTACTTCTGAGGAATGTATAATTGGAAAATGTTAGAATATCTTAGAAAATTGGTGTTAAAAATATTAAATACAGCTACTTCAATGATATTTTTTCGATATGTAAAGTGTTTGTACCATTTCGAATATGTACTTCTGAGGAATGTATAATTGGAAAATGTTAGAATATCTTAGAAAATTGGTGTTAAAAATATTAAATACAGCTACTTCAATGATATTTTTTAGATATGTAAAGTGTTTGTACCATTTCGAATATATACTTCTGAGGAATGTATAATCGGAAAATCTTAGAAAATTGGTGATGAGTATTGTAAAAATTCAGAAATCATTGAAGTGTAGAGTGAAACATGTGTCAATTTAATTAATAATATGAAAAGAATAAGTGGAATTCGTCATGTGTACTATCTAAACATTAAGCATAATATTTATATTTTAAATAACTTGGTGTTTGATAACATAAAAATTTCAGAAAGGTAAAGTGTTGAAAATTTGTATAAAAATTCGTCTTTTCTTGAGAATCAGTATTTTTTTTTTTTTTGTTTGTTTGTTTAATTAGTGATACTTATTAAGTTTCTGTTGTTAAAGCTAAAACATGCGTTAAATTCTTCAGTTAAAAAAATCGATATTTCTATGTTGCTTTTGAAAATACTAGTGTAAAAATTAATCAAATTCGATAAAATTCGTCTTTTTCCTTAAAAAATATTATTTTCCATTGTTTTTCCTTAATTATTAATATTTATTAAGATAATGATTGTTCAAAAACAAAAATCACAAGTTTATATCCTTCTAAGAAAAGGACTTTTATAACGTAAAAGATATTTTTCTTGAATGAAAACCTTACGAAGTGTGACGTCGAAAAACCTATTGTACTCTCCCCTTTAGGAATTTTGAGGTTAGATGGGGAGAGAATTTGTTGTTTACTTCTAATGTTTGCATCGGTAAAAATCCTGTTGAATTCGTAAGATTGAGGAAATTAGTTTAAAAAATGTATTTTATATTTGTTTTCGAGAAAAATATATCTTGAGATTTAGTCACCTAAAGTTTGAAATCTTACGTAACTAGTGTTTTTTAAAGTATGTTAAAATGTCAAATTACTGTAAAAGTTTATACAATTGGCCTTCTTGCTTGAAAAAATAAATAAATAAATAAATAAATAAAATAAAAAATCACTATTTTCGTTCGTTAAATGCTTAATTATTAAAATTCGTTCCGGTAATAGTTGTTCGAATGTTAAAAATGTATGTTTAAATGTCGTTTTTAATTTGAAAATATCTAAAGAAATCGGTTAAAATTTATATTTTCCATTGTTTTTTGCTTAATTAACAATGTTCATTAAGGGATTGCTGTTCAAAAACTAAGATAAATGTTTAAGTTTCCTTTCTTAAGTTGATATTATAGTTGAAAAATTCTCAAGAAATTGGTTAAATTTAATATTTTCCGTTGTTTTACTTAATTAAAAATGCTCGTGAAGGAAATGGTTGTTCAAAACTGGAATACATGGTTAAGTTTCTTTCTCTGAAATTGGTATTCTGAAGTTTGAGTTGAAAAAATCGTAAGAAATGAGTCTTTATCTATAAAACTTGATATTTTCCATTGTTTTTTACTTAATTATCAATACTCATTAAGGTTATAGCTGTTGAAAAACTGGGATGTATGTTTGACTTTCAACTTTTAAGTCGGTATACTTCTCATGTAGTTGATGAAAATCTTAAGAAATCAAATAAAAATTTATATTTTTCGCTGTTTTGCTTAATTAAAAATACTCGTTAAGATGATAACCACTTAAAAATTGAAATGTATGTTTAAGTTTTCTCTCTTAAGTTGATAAAAATCGTAAGAAATCAGTCTTTTTCTATAAAACTTGATATTTTCCATTGTTTTTTACTTAATTAACGATACTCATTAAGGCTATAGCTGTTGAAAAACTAGGATGCATGTTTAACTTTCAACTTGTAAGTCGATACACTGATCATGTAGTTGATAAAAATCTTAAGAAATCAAATAAAAATTTATATTTTTCACTGTTTTGCTTAATTAAAAATACTCATTAAAATGATAACCACTTAAAAACTGAAACGTACGTTTAAGTTTTCTCTCTTAAGTTGATAAAAATCGTAAGAAATCAGTCTTTTTCTATAAAACTTGATATTTTCTATTGTTTTTACTTAATTAATACTACTCATTAAGATGTCTATCAAGCAAAATTCAAATATATGTTTAACTTTCTTGTGTTAAATTGATAATATCATCTTGTAGTTGAAGAAATCTAAATAAAATGGCTGAAAACTGAAATTTTAGTTGTTTCGCTTAATTAATAATACTCATTAAAATTACGGTTCTTCAAAATTCAAATATAAATTTAATCTTCATCATATAGTATGATTCTGTGTTGAGATGTGATTGATAATATTTTTAATTAGGGAAGGTTGATCACCTCTCTGTTATAATAGAATGTTCCTTTTTTCCACTGGGACAGCCGCAGGGGCAGCCGGAGGCACCGCAGGAGGCACAACCGGAGGCACGGTGCCTCCGTGCCTCCGCATGAGCCCGTACTGTTATTTTCCTACTACTATCGTGTAAGACTTTCAAAATTCAACATAACAGCGACACCTGCAGGGCGATTGATAAAAAAATATAAACAAAATCAATTCATGTGAAGGATTAACAGAATCTAAAATTTGATGAAAATCTGTGCATTAGTTCTTGAAATAGAGCTGTTACAGAAATCTTAACAAATGCAGAATAACAGCGCCATTTGTGGAACTACTTACAACAAAATATAAACAGTTTCAGTTCATTTCAAGAACTACTCGAATCAGAAGTTTGATGGAAATCCGTGCATTCGGTCTTGAGATAGAGCTGCTGCGGAAATCTTAAAAAGTGCATTGTAAAAGCGCTGCCTATTGAACGATTTACGCCAAAACGTAAAAAAATCAATTTATGTCAAGGTTTAGTTGAATCTGAAGTTTGATGAAAATTCGTGCATTAATTACTGAGATAGATCTATTGCGGAAATCTAACGATAGCAGCATAGTGACGCCACTTGTTGAGCGATTTACACCAAAAACTAATCAGCACCAAATTATATGACTACCTGAATATAAAGTTTTATGAGGTTCCATGCATTAGTTATTGAGATAGAGTCCCACAAAATTTATGTCATATACAAACAGACGGACATAATTACTGACAGATATTTTGTAAAAACATGTTTTTCGGGATGTTTTTTTCTTGTAAAGATAGAAGAAAGTAAAAACCATGTTTTTCCTGCCGATCTATACTATTGATAAACCTGCATATAAAAATAATTAAATAAAATTTGGTTAAAAAAAAAGTTTTATCGTATATTTGCGGCATTGTAAAATCGTGTTTTATAATGAAAACCAGTGCTTGCAGTCAGAGCTTTTTCGCGATTTTCTAAACTTTGATTTTCTGGATGAAGTGAATTTTAAAACTCACGTCTTCATGTAATAGTTATATTTTTTTAACTCCTTCTCTTCATTTAAATCTGTAAAATACGCAAATGATAAATGTATAAGAACCATGTCATTTTCCCTTTTTCATGCGTTTGTATGGAAAAGGGGAAAACATTATTAAAAAATATATATATATATATAATTAAAATAATTAAAAAAGTAAAAATTGTTGCCATAACGTTAATAACATTATGTATATATAGTTTCTTAGTAGGAAAGGCAGTTCGAACACAATAGGATTTGCTTCAAAGATCATAAAGTGGCCTTGGACTAAGTTCTAGATGTTTCGCTTGCTCTTTTGAGAAAAATGAGGTGAAACTTTTATTTCTCCGTCGAACACAATGTAAAGGGTGGCCGTAAAATTACTTCCCCAATTTGAAGATATTCCTTTCAGTTTGGAGCACCTTCAATTACCTTACAAAATCCTTGATCTTTTGACATCTAAAACCATAATCTTAAATATTCTCAGAAATAACCCAGGAAATTTATTCCAAGAAATCCAATTTTAGTGTCTGCAGAATCTTTCTTGGGCTTGAAAATTACTCGAAGGAAGTTGGGGGAAGGATCAGACAGAGTTAGTCGGCATGCCTTACTTTTGGGGCGAAAGTGGAGTAAATAATAAAACGGGTCGGGCTTAATTAAAGGGTAGGATAGTGCCTGGGAGACAGGGTGGTTCGAATAGAACTGCATTTGCTTCACAGACGGATGACGAGGAAATAGATCTTGGAAAATGTCCTTGGAATTGCGAGGTTCTAACTTATAACAGAAAATAGCAGAAATATATTAAAAGTACTCAGTGGCGCCAACCTATATGGACCCGTGGGGCCGGAACCCACTCAATAATGTTTTATCATAGCTTACCCAATTTCCATTGTTCTAGTAATTTATTTCATTATTAATTTTTTATTAATTTTTTTTTCTTAGAATAAAATTTATTTTGCCAGTGGCCACGTGTTCCAAATAACTGAAATGTTTTGCTCCAAGTTTAACTTTTTGCTCATTTAATTTGTAGTCATGTTCATGACATCATGACATTACAATAAATATCAGTGCTTTTATAAAGAAAAACGCATAAGAATATAATTTAATAAAATTGTAATTTAATGAAAACGTGATAGCTTGATTTAAAATTCTAATCTTTCACTATCTGTCAGCCCTTCAAAGGAAAACAAATTGCTCGAAACATTTTACCAAAATATTTTTGAGCCCACCCAATATTTTTGAGACAACCCAATATTTTTCGAAATTTGGCGCCACTGAAAGTACTTATATACTGGGACAAAAATATCTATGAATTGATATTAATATTACCATTCAATATATGAATGTATCGGTAATCCAAATCCAATACACGTTCAACGCGTTCTATTCAGCTGTTGATAAATGTTGTTTAGTCTCTCAACGCTGTAGGATGCCCCATAAATTTTCTCTATGTTTACTTTTAAAACTAAGTGTTGTTCGCATTCTTTTTTAGCAAGAGGGAAATAATCGATATCATCCTCTCCTTCAGATTCCAAAAAATACAACTTTCATAATATATATATATATATATATATATATATATATACCGGGTGTCCAGTAAATGACTGACCCATTTTAAAATTAAATAACAAAAAAACGGTTTGAGATAAAAATACGCGGTTTGCAGTATTGTAATTAGAATATCAACAAATTTTAAAGTACGCACTTCCTTAAAATAGTTCGAATTTCGGCCAAAAGATGGCGCTGACGGCATCAGGCTGCAGAATAGAGTCTCTTTTCTTCTTTTCAAGCTCATGATCTTTCCGGCTCATTTTCCAGAGTCGAAGTGTTGAATCGACTCTCGAGCAAACTGCAGAAATAGGGTTTCTTGTTTGGAACGAGATTTAAAATAACATTTAAGATTGAAATATGTCTATTGTATTAACCTCCTCAGACAAATATCACGGGGAACTACAAAAAGTAGTTTAAAATCATTGTAAAACATCACCAAAGGTGTATCAATCTATAAATAAATATTTATGACATGCAAACATTTATTGAAAAACCTAAAAATAGTTTTAACAATTCTAGAAACATTTGAATTAATTTACAGGATGTTCTTTAAAGTTTCAAAATTCTCTTCGGAATATGTTATTTTAATCGCTTAACTGATTCTCTATTTTATGTACAGTAAATTGAAAATATGGGATAAACGCCAGTTTTCTTAAGCTAAAATAATCGTCAGATTTAATTTAAATGTTTCTTCTACTAAACAGTATGAAATTGCATTTAAAAATTTTAGTCGTGTCAGAAAGCTTTAAGTGATGGAAGAAGAAAACTATTACTGCTAGTGCGTTGTAGGGGCCAATCAGTTAAATGTTTAAAACAGTGGTATGCAAATAGCGTTCCCAAGTCCCCTGTTTATGAAAAAACGGGTCAATTACTTATAAATCGGCACATTGATTTTTTAAAATCTTACAATAAAGGAATCCATCTACAACAAATCATGTCTTAAACATAAAAAAATTATTGATCCTGAAGTAGAAAGAAACATGCAAAATTACCTGCTAAGACAAAAACCTGCCTAAAATAAAATATTATTATTTTTTCCGAAAACCGAATTCATCCCTACTTTATATTCATATTTTGTCATTTAACGTATCTAAAAATTTTATTACGAAAGCCATGAGAGATTTTAAGATGTATTTTGCACACACCTCCCTCTCCTACCCAGGATAGCAAACTTATTTATGCTGAAATGGAACGATGTTTAAAAAGAAAAAAAATACCTGTTTTTATATACTCACTCCTTTTCAAAACTTCACTACAAAAAGCATCATAGATCCTGAAATATATTTTTGTCCTCACCCCCCCCCCCCCCCCCGTATTTAAATTATTCTGTATGAGGAAAAAAACAAGAAAAGACATTCTGAAAATATCTCCTGTATCTGATTTGAAATAAAGAATATTATTAAAAATATGTTTTGTTATCTTTTTAAAAAAATATGTATGAAAAATGCGAATGTTCAATTTATTTTGTAATATTTTCATTTATAAAATTGAACAAAAATAAGTAGACATTCAGTTATATCTAAAATATCTATGGTGGGCGATAGGTTCTGATGTTTCAACTGGTAGGCGGCAGGTGCTGGGTTCGAACCTAATCGCGTCCGTCGGCCTAACCTTTCGGAGTTTTTCGTGGTTTTTTTTTCGAACATTGGATTTCCTTGTGTAAATACGGGTTAGGTTCCATTAGAAAGACCCCCCCACGGAGGATATCTCACCCTTTTAGGCCTATATTCCACGTGTAGATAATCGGCCGACATAAAATAAACCAAAACAAACTAAAATATCTATAGACAATTTCATGTCAAAACATTTTCATGGAAACTTTTTACTGAAATAAAGTTTCGTTTCTTTTACTTCTAGTTTTATTAATATTACATGAGACAAAAGGTGTTGAAAACGTTTCAGAAGCCAACGCAGTATCCACTGTCCCGATCCTTTCTTTTATTTACTATCGGCTTTTAAAGCCGATTCGTATTTCAACTCATCGAATCCAAAAGGAAAAAAAATTTAGAATTGGGAAATAGTAAAAGAAAGAAAGAATCGGGACAGTGAATACTGCGTTGGCTTCTGAAACGTTTTCAACACACTTTTGTCTCATGTAATGTTAATAAAACTAGAAGTAAAAGAAACGAAACTTTATTTCAGTAAAAAGTTTTCATAAAAATGTTTTGCCATGAAATTGTCTATAGATATTTTAGTTTGTCTTGGTTTATTTTATGTCGGCCGATTATCTACACGTGGAATATAGGCCCGAAAAGGATGGGATACCCACCGTGGGGGTCTTTCTAAGGGAACCTAACCCGTATTTACAATAGGAAACCCAATGTTCGAAAAAAAACCCCACGGAAAACTCCGAACAGTTAGGCCGACGGACGCAATTGGGTTCGAACCTAGCACCTGCCGTCTACCAGTTGAAACGCCAGAACCTATCGCCCACTTGTGGGGTCATAGATATTTTAGATATAACTGAATGTCTACTTATTTTTGTTCAATTTTATAAATGAAAATATTAAAAAATAAATTGAATAAATCGCATTTTTCATACATATTTTTTAAAAAAGATAACAAATCATATTTTTAATGATATTCCTTATTTCAAATCAGATACAGGAGATATTTTCAGAATGTCTTTTCGTGCTCTTTTCCTCATACAGAATAATTTAAATCCGGGGGGGGGGGGGGGTGAGGACGAAAATATATTTCAGGATCTATGATGCTTTTTGTTATGAAATTTTGAAAAGGAGTGACTATAAAGATATAAAAACAGGTACTTTTTTTTTCTTTTTAAACATCCTTCCATTTCAGCATAAATACGTTTGCTATCCTGGGTGAGGGAGGGAGGTGTGTGCAAAAGACATCTTAAAATCTCTCATGGCTTTCGTAATAAAATTTTTAGATACGTTAAATGACGAAATATGAATATAAAGTAGGGATGAATTCGGTTTTCGGAAAAAATAATAATATTTTATTTTAGGCAGGTTTTTGTCTTAGCAGGTAATTTTGCATGTTTCTTTCCACTTCAGGATCAATATTTTTTTATGTTTAAGACATGATTTGTTGTAGATGGATTCCTTTATTGTAAGATTTTAAAAAATCAATGTGCCGATTTATAAGTAATTGACCTGTTTTTTCATAGACAGGGGACTTGGAAACGCTATTTGCATACCATTGTTTTAAACATTTAACTGATTGGCCCCTACAACGCACTAGCAATAATAGTTTTCTTCTTCCATCACTTAAAGATTTCTGACACTACTAAAATTTTTAAATGCAATTTCATACTATTTAGTAGAAGAAACATTTAAATTAAATCTGACGATTATTTTAGCTTAAGAAAACTGGCGTTTATCCCATATTTTAAATTTACTGTACATGAAAAAGAGTATCAGTTAAGCGATTAAAATAACATATTTCGAAGAGAATTTTGAAACATTAAAGAACATCCTGTAAATTAATTCAAATGTTTCTAGAATTGTTAAAACTATTTTTAGGTTTTTCAATAAATGTTTGCATGTCATAAATATTTATTTATAGATGGATACACCTTTGGGGATGTTTTACAGTGATTTTAAACTAGTTTTTGTAGTTCCCCGTGATATTTGTCTGAGGAGGTTAATACAATAGACATATTTCAATCTTAAATGTTATTTTAAATCTCGTTCCAAACAAGAAACCCTATTTCTGCAGTTGAGTGGAGAGTCGATTCAACACTTCGACTCAGATTCGACTCTGGAAAATGAGCCGGAAAGATCATGAGCTAGAAAAGAAGAAAAGAGACCCTATTTCTGCAGCCTGATGCCGCCAGCGCCATCTTTTGGCCGGAATTCGAACTATTTTAAGGAAGTGCGTACTTTAAAATTTGTTGATATTCTAATAACAATACTGCAAACCGCGCATTTTTATCTCAAACCGTTTTTTTTGTTATTTAATTTTAAAATGGGTCAGTCATTTACTGGACACCCGGTATATACACTATATTTCCATTGATTATTGGACACTTGCGATTTTAGACATTTTACTAAATATCTAGAAAAATACATGAGGAATCATCTCGAAACTCTTAGTGTATAAATATAATAGTATAAGTCATACATCTCCGTGAAGATTTTTTCCCGAAACTCCAAAGGGGACCGTCAACAAATAAAAAAAGAATGAATATCTTTTGAATAACCCTGTCAAAACTAATGTAGCTAAAGCGCTCAAACTCTAGATTGTGATTGAATGCCTTATTGTAATAAGCCTTGTTCATTTTTATGCAAATAGCATGCATACTCGCAGAGTAATTAAGGTTTTTATAAAAATGATCCCAAATTTTTCAAATTTTTTCCTTATAATTTTCAGAGTTCTTAATATAAAATATTATTTTTTTTCAGAAAATATGACAAACAACATTGCACACAGTACCCTGTAATCAGAATTAAAAAATAATGAAAATTGTATAAAAAATGAGTTGGTTTACTAAATAATTTTTTACTGCGCATGCGTCAACGATATCAAAATTTCATTTGCATATTATGTTAGCTAAATGTATAGAGCAACTTTTGTGAAAGTCACAAAATCATAACTTGAAAATTCTGACAATAATCGTCAATTGAATAAGTCGAAAATTCGTTATTCTCAAAATGAAGCAAAAACAAGAGGGGTTGTATCCATATATTCATTGATTAGTGTCAATATAGAATACACAATATGGGATGTACTACTGCATTTGGATAAAATCCCTCATTTTTTTGCTTCATTTTGAAAACAACGGATTTTGTCCTTTTTCTATAGACGATTACTTTCAGAATTTTCAAGCTATGATTTTGAGACTTTTACAAAAGTTGCTCTATACATTTAGCTAACATAATATGCAAATGAAATTTTGATATCTTTGACGCATGCGCAGTAAAAAATTATATAGTAAACCTACTCATTTTTCATACAATTTTTATTATTTTTTAATTTTAATTACAGGGTACTGTGTGCAATGTTGTTTGTCATATTTTATGAAAAAAATATTATTTTATATTAAGAACTCTGAAAATTATAATGGAAAAACTTGGAAAAATTTGGGACCATTTTTATAAAAACCTTAATTACTCTGCGAGTGTGCATGCTATTTGCATAAAAATGAACACAGTGTATTACAATAAGGCATTCAATCATAATCCAGAGTTTGAGCGCTTTTGCTACATTAGTTTTGACAGGGTTATTCAAAAGATATTCATTCTTTTTTAATTTGTTGACGGTCCCCTATGGCGTTTCGGTAAAAAATCTTTACGGAGATGTATGACGTATACTATTATATTTATACACTAAGAGTTTCGAGATGATTCCTCATGTATTTTGCTAGATATTTAGTAAAATGTCTAAAATCGCAAGTGTCCCATAATCAATGGCAATATAGTGTATATATATATACAAGGTGTATCTAAACTACTGGGCAAAACTTTAGGGGGTGATAGTACACATCAAGACAAATAATGTTAAATGGGAAACTAAGGGTCCCAAACGTCTTCCGAAGGAGATAGGAGCCATCAAAATTTAGGGTCCAAAATTTGAAATAATTATAAAAAACGGAAAAATTGGTCGATTTGTTTGCGGTTTTCACGAAAACTATTCTTTATGTCAGTATTATCTTGAAAATAAATTATAAACATAAATTTCAAAAAATGTCGATAGAGGACGCTTTAGACTTTGGAGTAACGTACAACTATTTTTTACCGTTATCTTTTGCATCTCATTGAATTTTTTTAAAGCTTAAACATAAACCTAAATTTTGTGCTGAAAATCTGAATCGTTGAGAGTGGTTAAGTAGCGCTAACTGAACTGTGTTGAATGGGGGTGGGAAGGTTTGAATTTCAAATGATTATACAAAACGGAAAAATTGTTCGATTCGTTTGCGGTTTTCTCTAAAACCATTCTTTATGTCAGTACTTACTTGAAAATAAAATTTAAAGATAAATTTCAAAAAATTCCGTTAGAGGGCGTCTTAAACTTTACAGTAACCAACAACAATTTTTAACTGTTATTTTTTGTATCTAATTAAATGCTTGCAAAAGCTTAGACTTAAATTTTGAGCTCAAATTCTGAATCATTGGGAGGGGTTAAGAAGCGCAAACTGAACTGTGTTCGGGAGTTGAAATGTTACACCCTGCAGGCCCTACGAACACAGTTCAATTTTTCGCTACTTAATTACTCACAACGATTCATATTTTGAGCTCAGAATTTAAGTCTAAGCTTTTAAAACATTTATTTAGGTAAAAAAAAAATTACGGTCAAAAATAGTTGTTGGTTACTCTAAAGTTTAAAGCGCCCTCTAACGGAATTTTTTGAACTTTATCTTTAAAATTTACTTTCAAGGAAATACTGACATAAGGAATCGTTTTAGAGAAAACCGCAAACGAATCGAACAATTTTTCTGTTTTTTATAATCATTTGAAATTTGCACCTCACCACCCCCATTGAACAGAGTTCAGACAGATTGCGCTATTTAACCACTCTCAACGATTCATATTTTCAGCTCAAAATTTAAGTTTATGTCTAAGCTTCTAAAAAAATTTAATGAGATGCAAAAAATAACGGTAAAAAATAGTTGTAGGTTACTCCAAAGTCTAAAGCGCCTTCTATCAACATTTTTTGAAATTTATCTGTATAAATTATTTTCAAGATAATACTGACATAAAGAATAATTTTAGTGAAAACCTCAAATCAATTGACCAATTTTTCTGTTTTTATAATCATTTGAAATTTGAACCTACTGACTCCCATTGAACACAGTTCAGTTTGCAATATTTAACCACAGATTTTGGGCTCAAAATTTAAGTTTATGTCTAAGTTTCTAAAAAAATTTAATGAGATGCAGAAATAACGGCAAAAAATAGTTGTTCGTTACTCCAAAGTTTAAAGCGCCCTCTATCGGCATTTTTTGAAATTTGTCTTTATAATTTATTTTCAAGGCAATACTGATATAAAGAATAGTTTTCGTGATAACCGCAAACGAATCGTCCAATTTTTCCGTTTTTTATAATCATTTCAAATTTTGGACCCTAAACTTTGAAGGCGCCTATCTCCTTCGGAAGACGTTTGGAACCCTTAGTTTCCCATTTAATATTATTCGTCTTGATCTGTACTATCACACCTTAAAGTTTTGCCCAGTAGTTTAGATATACCCTGTATACATACATACATATATATATATATATATATATATAAACATATGTTACAGGCCAAACCCGATTTTAGGCCAAACTAGATTGGCCTAGTCCAAACTAGTCTATCCTAATGCCCATCGGATAAACTAGTTTTTCCTAGGCCAAACTAGTCTATCCGAACGCCCATCGGATAAACTAGTTTTTCCTAGGCCAAACTAGTCTATCCGAACGCCCACCGGATAAACTAGTTTTTCCTAGGCCAAACTAGTCTATCCGAACGCCCATCGGATAAACTAGATTTTCCTAGGCCAAACTAGTTTGGCCGAACGGTCATTAGGATGTACTAGTTTAGCCTGCTAGTCATTGGTTTGAACTAGTTTATCCTAGGCCGAACTAGATTGTCCTAGGCCAATTCAATTTGGCGTGATTTTATTGAATTTAAAGACCGCCACGGCGCCAATTTTCTTGTTTTGATCTAATTTAGCCTAGGCCGATGCAATTCGACGCGATTTTAGCTCACAGACTATCAAAGCCTGAGAGCTAATGTGCTCGCAGATTCTGTGTGTGTGTATGTAACCATGTACGTACGTATGTACATATGTTCGTACGTATGTTGGACTAATATAACGAACTAATGTGTAACTAATATAACGCGAGCACTCTGGTGTTGGAACTTGGTGATTTAGTTCAAGCCAGCCGGCTTCGCCCGCTATCGGGCCCCTTCTTTTATATAAAATCTTGAAACGGACGTATGTTGAAGCGAACGAACTTCGAAGTGAAAAAAACATGATGATAAATATTTAAGAAAAAGGATTTTGCATCGAAATACCACTATTTTCTAATAGTAATTTTTGTAAAAATGTTATATTCTTGCTGGAACTTTTTGAAACTTTGTGATAGTTTATCGCATATGATATAATTTTATATAAAAAAAAAGAGTTACATTTCGGCGTGAAAGAGGATGTGGTTGCGAACAAAATCAAGAAATATAACGGAAATTCTATGTTTTAAAGCACCGCGACCTCAAGTAACACATCTACTAATAGGTTGTTTAACGGAGTTTCATTCAAATATAGTTTTGTTAATAATAGAATACGCTCCCTGGTGTTGGAATGAGGAACTAATATAACGTGGCTTAGTTAAAACTTGCTGGCTTCGCCCGCTATCGGACTGGCGTGGGCAGCGGGGATATGGTTCGAATTTCGTTCGCTTCGAGGTTCTTTCGAAAAGGAGGGTTACATTCGGTGGTGCGTGCTCAGCACGCTTGCTACGATTTAAATTTTGTTTGCTTCGAAGTTCATTCGAAAAGGAAGAGCGCATTAGGCAGTACGCGTGCAGCACACCTGCTATACGCTGCCGCAGTCTGTGGGGACGCGGCTGAAGGACTAATGCACGGAATTTAATAAAAAATTATATTCAGGTAGTCTCTGATCTAAATTGATGCTGATTAGTTTTTGGTGTAAACCGTTCATCAGGTGGAGTACTGTTTGGCATTTATTACGATTTACGCATCAGCATTATCTTAATAGCTAATACAATCAAATTTCCATCGAACTTTAGATACAGTTCATCCATGACATGAGTTGGTGTTGTTTTTATTTTGAAGTAAATCACTCAACATGGCTATGGTATGCTGCATTTTTCACAATTTTCACAATAGCTGTATCTCAAGAACTAATAGACGGAATTTAATAAAAATTTATATTCAGATAGTCCCTGATATAAATCGATACTGATTACTTTTTCATGTAAATAGTTCAACAGACGCTTCTAAAGTGCGTTTTTACTGATTTGCATTAACACTATTTCAATAACTAATTTACGGATTTTCATCAAACTCCCGAATCAGTAAATCCGTGATATGAACTAAATCTTTTTACGTATTCGTGTTAATTACTCAATAGGTGGCGCTGTTGTGCTCAATTTTCCCGATTCCTGAAATAGTTTTGTTGCAAGAATTAATGCACGAATTTTCATCAAACTTTAGATACAGTGAGTCCCTGATATAAATTAGTATTCTGTAGTTTTGGAGTAAATCTCTTGAAAAGTAGCGCCGCTATACGGTATTATTCGTGATTATTGCAATAGCTCTATCTCAGGATCTAATGCATGGATTTTCATGAAACTCCAGATTCTGTTAGTCCTTGATATACAAAAGTACAAAAGTACTTTTTAGTTTTTGGAGTAAATCGTGCAACATGTGCCGCTGCTATGCGGCATTATTCATGATTATCACAATATCTCAAGAAAAAATTCACGGATTTTATCAAACTTCAAATTCAGTTAGTCCCTGATAGAAATTAATATTCTTTTGTTTTTAGAGTAAATGGCTCAATAGGTAGCGCTTTTATCCAGTTTTTTTATGACTTCTGCGATAATTCAAATATCTGAAACAGTATTAATACACAGATTTTCATCAAATTTCAGCTTGAATTAGAATTTGAAAGACGTTGTTACGGATTTTTCAAAAAGTTCCGGCAAGAATTTAACATTTTTTACAAAAATTGCTATTAGAAAATAGTGGTATTTCGATGCGGAATCCTTTTTCTTAAATATTTATCATCTTGTTTCTTTCCTTTCGATTCAACATTCGTAAATACCTAAATCGCGTTGTATTAGTTCCAAATTCCAACACCAGGGTGCTCGCATTAGTTCCACATTCCATCACCAGGGAGCGCACCTTATTACTAACAAAACTGTATCTTAAGAAAACTCCGTTAAAGAATCTATCAGTAGATATGTTACTCGATGTCACGGAGCTTCAAAACAAGAATTTGAGATTTTTGAAAAAATCACTATTCTTCAATAGTGGCATTAAATGCGAAATATATTTTTATAAATTTATATCATATGTCATAAACTATCTTAAAGTTTCAAATAGATCAACCTAGAATTTCCGCTATATTTCCTGATTTTGTTTGCCCCCCCCCCCCCCTCTTTCCCTTTCGTAATGGGACTTTTTATACAATTTTTTATCACATGTTATAAACTATCACAAAGTTTCAAGAATTTAACATTTTTACAAAAATTACTAATAGAAAATAGTGGTATTTGACGCGGCATCTTTTTTCTTAAATATTTAACATCATGTTATATTATGTTTCAAAAAGTTTCACAAAATTGGTAATATTTAATTAGCAGCTAAAACTTAAAAAAACGCTGAGCTTTTTAAAAAAAATCTAGCGTCCCCTTACTCTACCTCCCTGCCGTATCCTAAATTTCAAGTGTCATGCTTTATTTAAGCTTTTTCTTATTTTTAAAAGGATTCGGATATTTACTTTTTTAATATGATCAATTTCGCATTTTGGTGATGTGTGTGAAAACCAATATCTGTTAAAAATTAAAAATCTTTTCATAAAACCAAAAGTTTCTATCCGATTGAAAAAATAATCCGCTCTATCTTTATATTTAAACTCAGAACCCCCAAAATTAATCCCCAAATTATCTCCCTTATCAGAAGAAACCTACATCCAAAATTTGAAACAAATCGGTAAATTATTCCTGAAAAATCTATTTACATAAATTAAGAGTGTTACCCCCCATTCCTCCTTTCTTTATATGTAAACAATGAACACCCACAACTAATCATGGATGTACCTTATCAAACTGATATTGTACCTAAAATTTTAATAAAATCTGATACTTTTGCATGAAAACTGACTTAACGAAATTAAGGAGTGGGGGGGGGGGGGGGGGTGCGGTTTAGCCTTTTGTTCCCCTTCCCTTATTCTTATCCAATGAACCCCTGAAACTAATCAGGAAAGTTCGTTATCAGGATAAATCTATGTCCAAATTTTGAAGCAAATTGGATATTTCTATCAGGAGTTATCACATTACGTACATACGTACGTACATACGTACATACATACGTACATGGTTATATACACACACACAGAATCTGCGAGCACATTAGCTCTCATACTTTGATAGTCTGTGAGCTAAAATCGCGTCAAACTGCATTGGCCTAGGCTAAATTAGATCAAAACTAGAAAGTTGGCGCCGTGGCGGTCTTTAGATTAAAAAAAATCACGCCAAATTGAATTGGCCTAGGACAATCTAGTTCGGCCTAGGATAAACTAATTCAAACCAATGAATAGCAGGCTAAACTAGTTCATCCTAATGACCGTTCGGCCAAACTAGTTTGGCCTAGGAAAATCTAGTTTATCCGATGGGCGTTCGGATAGACTAGTTTGGCCTAGGAAAAACTAGTTTATCCGATGGACGTTCGGATAGACTAGTTTGGCCTAGGAAAAACTAGTTTATCCGATGGGCGTTAGGATAGACTAGTTTGGCCTAGGAAAAACTAGTTTATCCGATGGGCGTTAGGATAGACTAGTTTGGACTAGGCCAATCTAGTTTGGCCTAAAATCGGGTTTGGCCTGTAACATACATATATATATATATATATAAATACTTTTATAAATACATCCAAAGTTATTCAGACAATACCAATAAAAGAACCAATGAAACCAGTATTTTTACATTCATATTATTAAAAACAGTTGAAGTTTGAAGAGAAATAGAAGGCAGATTACCAAATTACTAAGAAATATGTGGATAAATGGACATTATATAACCAGAGTAATTCATATATTACCATACAATAAACCAATGAAACCAGTATTTTTACAATCATCTTATTGAAAACAGTTGAAATTTGAAGTGAAATAGAAGGCATATTACTAAAATAATGAAAGATAAATGGATAAAAAGGCAGTAGAAGGATTTTCTATTAAACTACTTCTTCAGGGGTGTATAGTTTAACAAAAAAGCAAAAACATCCAACCAGTTTCTGTTATGAGTCATGCTGAAAGCTAAGAATTCGACTCACAATACACCCGACTGGCTGGAAGCTATTCAGATGACAAATTAGTAGAAAAATACACATAGAAGAAAATAAAATCAATATGACAAAATAACAATAATACATTATTCCATTTAAAAAAAGGATATATATACTAAGATATTTACCATTACCCATATCTTAGCAAGATTTGTAGTGCAATCATACAAACTACATGTGACTTACTAACAGTCAAGGTTATGGTCATAGTATAAATCACATAGATAATAAAATAAAGTTGTAACAATAATTATAAAAATTAGTAAAACTTATATTATACTATATAATTCATAATATATTTAGAAAAAAATAGATGCTACTATTAGGAATATTATATTTTTATTTTTAATCAATTATTAATATTACTATATTAATTAATTAACTAGAATATATTACTACAACTTCTAGCGGAAAATTATTTTAGTGCTGCCATCTAAAGGATTAATATATTAATTAAATTATATGCTTATGGTGCTGCCCTCTATTATAGGAAAAAAATAAATTATTTATTAGCTAAGAATTTCCAAGAATAATTTCTATTCTAATATTTTACAAATAATTTTTTTAAGACAAATACAATAGACAACCATAGCTTATCTCAATAACTTGATTATTTTTAAGTTATGTATATTAGTTTTTAGGTAAACAAAAACTTTAATACTATGTGTAAAGTTATTTTTTTTAATTATTAAATATATAATAATTAACCATTGCGTATTATCCAGACAACACCGCCCTCCTCCGTAATCTAACATCTAACCCACCCAACTATCCTATTATTCATATTTTTTATTTTTTTGTATTATTTTTATTTTTTATAATTTTTTTAAACATTTTTTTACGCAATGTGTTAATTATTACATATTATATATTAACTTATTATATATTAAAGACTATAGGAGTTCTTATTAATAACATCATATGGTAATATTGGTTGAAGAGAAAATAGACAGTTAATACTAAATAAAGGTTTATACAGATAATATTTTTTTAACCAAATGTAAAGGATAACCATATCTTATAGCAGTTTCTTGTACAGTTTTTAAATTATGCATTTTAAAATTATGTAAACAAATATTTTTAATTCTATGGGCAAAATTAAGTAATATATTGACATAGACAGATTTATGTAGGCAAGAATTATAATGAGTAACATGCGCGTAGCCAGGGGGGGTGCCCTGGGTGCCCGGGCACCCCCCCCCCCCCGCTCGCGCAGACCCAAGCTTGATTGTTTTAAAAAAATCGAAATTTATAAAAGAAAAAAGGAAAAAAATTGAAAGCCAAGTTAGTTCAATTAGTTACTCAAAACAAACAGTCTATGTTTTGTAATGTAATAAAAAAAGAAACCCACATTCTTTTTAAGAAAATTATTTTGTTTATTTTTTTTAAAATTAGAACATTTACTAGAATCTGTATTAGTCACAGTAAGTAAAAAAGTTGGTCTTTTAATCCCAATTTAATGTCTTTTGTTTATGGAAGTTTATTTTTTCGCCGTTCTTTCTCATGCATGTTTTTGCAATTCCATAAGAAATTTGCGTAAATTCTCGACAAGGATAGAAACTATTTATATCTTTGCTTTTGTAATCCAAAGTTTAGATAGAAGCAAAAAAGAAAAAAAAATTGAAAGGAAATACAGATGTGAAATTATAATTCCACCGTTTGATTAGCCTGGGGAACGGAGGACTCTCACAAATCTGTTTCCTTTTAGTCCAAGAGCCGACCGCACAAAACCCTAAGTCATCGAGCACAAGAAAAAATCCTTTATATTATGGAAGAATAGTAATAGGGAAATCTAATGATCCATATCTCCCTTAAGTGAAGTGGTGCATAAGCCAAAAATTAATAATGTTAGTGGTTCATTCATAGATCTATCATTGTATTTGCCGTACAATCAAAAGGGTGAAAACACAGAAAAGTGGATGCAGGAAAACATAATCCTAAACCTACGAGCAAACCACTAGTGGTATTCATTTTTGGTTTATGCACCACTTCGCTTCTGGCAAACATGGATCATTAGATTCCTTATTATTACTCTTTCATAATATAAAGGATTTTTTTCTTGTCCTCAATGACTTAAGGTTTTGTGCGGTCGGCGCTTTGACTATTTGATAATGAGAAATAATGCTATTCAAAAATGGGGAATAAAGGTGAGACGGGCTCATCCCGAGCCCGAGCAGGGGCCTGATACGGTTTCGGGCTCAATTTTTATTCTAATCTTCGGGCTCGGGCTTATTTTTTCTTAAACCGAAAAATTATATTTATTTATGCGTAGAAAAGATAGAAAAACTTTTTTCCATTTAAAATTGCGTACTTATTTCTTTTCAAATAAGTCATTTAGATCAAAATGACGGGGAACTGAAGTAGTGTTTATTTATTTTAGTATTTCATTGCTATTTGTGATAATTACAGATTTATGTCGGCATAATTTCCGACGACGACCTACTGAATGGCGCCATTCGAAATAAAAAAAGCTATGAATTTGCTTTTAGTTGGTTTTTCGTTAGCATTTTTTTTTAATAGCATCGTTTATTTATTTATTTATTATTTAGTTACATAACGCGAAGATAGCATACTTTCTTCTGTTATTAATAGAGGAAAGTTAGCTGGAGGTTTGCAAATTATTTAATCTTCGACTGTGTGTTTTTCATATGAAAATTATTGATTGTTCTATCTGTTTGTCAACATGAAGTTTGTTCATGCTGAGGACGGTATACATTTTCGAAGTCAACTTTCCTGCGTAAGTAAACATAATTATTATGTTATTCTGATATAAAGCAATTGTTCAGTATTTCCTTTTTTCCTATAAAAACATCGAACCTTTAAGATTACAAAGTGTTTTTTTTTTTTTTTTTTTTTTTTTATGTTGATTTTAAGGCACCTATCAATCACGGAAGATTGCTATGAGAAAGGAATATGTTATAATTAAAGATGTACACTTTCTGAAGAAAATGAAAAACGTTGTTATGTTCGCCAGATTACAAATACAGTAAAACCCCGATAATTCGGATTAATTGGGACCGAATCCAATCCGGATTATCAAAAATCCGGAATATCCAGAGAATTAGAAAAAAGGAAATAAAATAAAACATACACTGTTAAAAATAAAGGTGACAAACCGGTGCCATTTGGGACCCGGAGGTGAAAAGGCGGTGCCATTTGGAACCCTAGGGTGTCATAGCAGCTTGAATATGCGGTTGGGGGTGACGACAGATCTGTTACTGGATGATGGGAGCTAAATAAGGTGCCATGCACTTCGTAAGCACCTCATCGGGTGACTGGCAACTTGCGCATGCGCTATGACGCGTGTCTTTCTGCTTTCGGTGTCAGCAAGTAAAGATTACGGGTGTGAGCAAATCAAAACATAGCAGTGTGTAAATTGGCGATATTAATTGAGGACTAACCACTGAGTTACAATGAAACAACAATGAGGACTTAACGATCCGGTTTGCGCGACCAGTGAACCGGGCAAAGTCTGATTAAAGGTAAGATTTAACTTTATTTTATTTTATTTTATTGTAACGTTAATTTATCGTACATCCCTATAAGTAATGTCATAAAAAAACAGTAAATTGGATTTTTTTGTTAGTATGATTGATTTTTAAGTTTATTATGTGAAGCTACAAGCTACACTCTCACCAAAATACCCGCTTGCTAATGTTAAATCTATGAGGTAGTTATTTTACAATTTCTCGTTTACATGTCAATATTTTAAAATGATTTATCGAGGCCTTAGCTACCGAGGAGCATTTGGAGCAAACTGCTCTAGGCACGGGAATACTAAGGGCGCACAATTAGAAAGAGCGAAATGAAAGATTGTAAAAATATTTACATATTTTTTCATTACAAATCAGTTATTATAGACGAATCTTGTTGCAATCGGAATATTCTATGACCATTTTACCTTATGTTTAAACTCAGCTGTTTAGATTTAACCCTTAACTGCTGTTAGTGGTCTCAGACACCGTGAGTTTTTCAAGTTTCACAGTTTAACTTGTAATTTTTAGTTTAACTATAGATACTGGTCAATTTTTTTTAGTTTGGAGTCTTATTACTACCTCTAAATACTTTTTAATGGCTGAATTTATTTATAATATTCTTGTACACAAAGCTTAATACATAAATAGTATTCTGAGAATTAATGTAACATTTTATTCATCTTCAGATTAAATGGTCTGACAGACAGCTCACAGTAGTTATGTAACAATTTTTGTCAGAGCAGTTAAGGTTAAAATATATTTTTGCGTCTATATACAGTTAAAAGCAATTAATTTTATTCGCGAAGTTTAAATTTTAACCTTTACACGGGATCTTGGACAGCATCTGGCCGGCTTTGTATATATTGTCGGATAGATGCTATCCGAAACCCTCCTGTAAAGGCTAATTCACACCATATTGCAGCCTCGCGTAACTTCTCTAATATTGTTTCAGTATACTTGATTTGTCTTTATTTGAGAGGGGGGGGGACTTTTTCATTTAAGACAATTGAATACTTGCAAATCTTAAAGTAATCAAAACTTATTTACAGGGTTTTCATTATTAATATTTTTCTTATTAACCACCATTATTTCCAAAATAATCTTCATAATAAGATTAGATCGGGAGGCGGTAGCACGGACAATCATTTAGTCTCACTTAAGGATAAAAATCGCGGATAAAACCTCGATTTGCATATTAAAACGTTATTAGTCAGCCAAGTCATACCTTGGTGGGAAATGCCTAAAACCCCGAATTTAGCGGTATCTTGGGTTTACCATTATGTTTTCTTACTCCCAATTCTTCATATTTCCATACTTTTGGTTTCATTTTCTTTCAAAAAGGTGAGAAAATGTTAGGGTATTGCATTGAATAAACCTTATGATCTGATTATCGGCTATGCAGATTTACACCCATTTTTTTTTCGAAAGTATTCTTTCGCATTAAACCTTATTTAGTAGCAGAATTTTATGGTTAAATAAAATAAAATATTTTTTTTCAATAATAGTAATTTAAGTTTGATTAGACCGTAATCAGTCCCCCCCCCCTTTCTTAATCATCAACATCATCCGATATGACAAATTTGTAGTCATGAACATTCAAATTATAAAAGGAAAACAATCTGTATTTACTCCACTGAACTTTCAGAATAGTTTACAGAAATAGTGTGTGTTCAAAAAATATAACAATGAATAAAAACTTATATCGTAATTTTACACAAATGTGAAAATTTTCCGCAGGTGATGAAGATCTCGTGTTTCAAAGGCGATTTTTGCACTGTCATTTATAAATCTTAAACATTTTTCTAATGACATAATTTTTAACAATCTTTCATTCCACCCGTTCTGAAACAAGACCAATAAACAGGGCTGGCTTTTTGCCGGTAAAAACCTGGGGAGAAGGTGGTAAAAACTTAAGGATATACAATAAACTGTTAGCCCTTAAACTGTATTTTAATACTAGTGATAAAAATTCTATTTTCATGTAATTGGTGTATTAATATATAATATCTATATAGGGGAGAGTGGGGTGGTGTGGGACTTTTTTTTTTTTTACAAAAGTAAGAATTTTTTTTTATATATACACAAAAAGAAACAATTCAATTTATAGCATGCAAGGTAAAACACTTTTTAATCCCTCTGAACAATATAGAAACATAACGTGCAAATACTATTTTATTTTAAAGAGAACGTAAGTTTCAAAATGTGTCTCATACCTACTCATTAAGAGTTATGGGACAGCAATAATAAAAAAAAAGCTATAAGGCACAAAATAACCTATAGTGTCGGTAAGATAAACAATCAAACAAAGGTTGTAAGTTGATAATGTATATGCCACAATATAAAATTCCAGTATCTTCATGACTGGAATGAAAATTCAGGATTCTCTGTCATAGGTGTCATTAAGGCCCCACACTAGGCTCAGAATGTAAAGATGATAATGTAAAAGTTTATAGGAGCGTTCTTTTGAAATACCTAACTCAAATTTTAATATTTTTACATGATTCTTTTGAACAAGATAGCTGAGAATATAACGATAGTTTCAATTTCAGAACCGGTTCAAACCAATTTCGTAAGTTAAAGTAATTTAAAAAAAAAAAAAAATCTGAAACAAAAACTGAAAAAGTAAAAACTACGCCGGTTGCGGATCGCCCTCAGCAATCTTGTGCAAAACAATCACGTAAAAATATTAAAATTTCGGCGAAATATTTGAAAAGAACGCCCCCATAGACTTTGCATTATCATCCGGGTCTTTTTCTGTGCCTAGCGTTGAGCCTTAAATAATCATCACTTTTTTTACATTTTGATGTATAAATGCATATATTATCAATGTTATAATTAATATATTATCCTCTAAAAAATTTGCATGTTAGCAATTCGCATTATTATTAATTAAAAAAAGGAACTGGACGCATCAAATTCATCCCTTTTCTGGCATGTCCCATTCCTCGCCAGTTCCTTGTTTGTGTTAAACTTCTTGTTCAAACAAAAATACTGCTTTAGGCTTAGTTTAAATTATGGATAATATACAGTATAATGTTCCATAAATAGGGAAACTATTACATTTATACATAAACAAGCCTTTAATATATTGAGAGCAAATAAATCAAATTTAAATTGGATTTTAGAAAAAAAAATTTCTTTCAAACATTTGCAAGTCTATGCATATCAATATTCTTTTGTAAACTGAAGAATGGATTACCATTGCTTCATTTGTATGCGATCGATGAAATCTTTAGAATAATGCACAAAGAGAAAAACCTACAGTCCCATTCCACCCGACTTTCCCCCATATAACAAAAGGGAGACATAAAGAATTAGCCAGTTCCCTAAAGCTCCTGATATACACTACCTGGCCATTGATTATCGTCCACTTGCGATTTTAGACATTTTGCAAAATATCTAGAAAAATACATGAGGAATTATCCTGAAACTCTCAGTGTATAAAAAATATAGTACAGGTCATCTATTTCCGTGAAGATTTCTTCCAGAAACTTTATAGGGGACCGCCAACAAATTAAAAAATGTATGAATATCTTTTGGATAACTCTGTCAAAACTAATGCATCAAAAGCGCTCAAACTGTAGATTGTGATTAAGTGGCTTATTGTTATAAACTGTGTTCATTTTTATGTCGATAGCATGTATACTCGTAGAGAAATGAAGGTTTTTATAAAAATACTCCCAAAATTTTCCAACATTTTTGTTTATAATTTGCAGAGTTCTTAATATAAAATAATAATATTTTCTGAAAATGTGACAAACAACATTGCACATAATACCCTGTAATCAGAATTAAAAATTAATAAAAGTGGTATGAAAAATGAGTAGGTTTACTAAATAATTTTTCACTGCTCATGCGTGAACGATATCAAAAATTCATTTGCATATTATGTTAGATAAATGTATAGAGCAACATTTTTGAAAGTTGCAAAATCATAGCTTGAAAATTCTGAAAATAATCGTCAATAGAATCACTTAAAAATCCGTTATTTCCAAAATGAAGCAAAAACAAGAAGGGTTGTATCCACATATTTATTAATTAGTGTCAATATAGAATACACAATACGGAACTTACTAGTACATTTGGATACAATCCCTCATTTTTTTTGCTTCATTTTGGGAACAATGGATTTTCTACTTATTATATTGACGATTATTTTTAGAATTTTCAAGCTATGATTTTGCGACTTTCACAAAAGTTGCTCTATTCATTTAGCTAACATAATATGCAAATGAAATTTTGATATCGTTGACGCGTGCGCAGTGAAAAAATATTTGGTAAACCTACTCATCTTTCATACAATTTTTATTATTTTTTAATTTTGATTACAGGATATTATGTGCAATGTTGTTTGTCAGATTTTCAGAAAATATTATTATTTTATATTAAGAACTCTGCAAATTATAAGCAAAAATCTTGGAAAAATTTGGGAGTATTTTTATAAAACCCTTAATTTCTCTACGAGTATACATGCTATCGACATAAAAATGAACACAGTTTATAACAATAAGCCACTTAATCGCAATCTACAGTTTGAGCGCTTCTGCTGCATTAGTTTTGACAGGGTTATCCAAACGATATTCATTGTTTTTTAATTTGTTGGCGGTCTCCTATAAGGTTTCTGGAAAAAATCTTCACGGAAATATATGACCTGTACTATTATGTGTATACACTGAGAGTTTCAGGATAATTTCTCATGTATTTTTCTAGATATTTAACAAAATGTCTAAAATCGCAAGTGGACGATAATCAATGGCCAGGTAGTGTAGTATAAGTCATATATTTCCCTGAAGGTTTTATTCCGAAACTCCAATAGGGGACCGTCAACAAATTAAAAAAGAATGAATATCTTTTGGATAACCCTGTCAAAACTAATGTAGCAAAAGCGCTCAAACTGTAGATTATGATTAAGTGGCTTATTGTAATAAACTGTGTTCATTTTTATGTCGATAGCATGTATACTCGTAGAAAAATTAAGGTTTTCTACGAATCCGAAAAACAGTCTCAAATTTACCCAAGATTTTTGCTTATAATTTGAAGAGTTCTTGATATAAAATAACATTCTTTTCAGAAAATGTGACAAACAACCTTGCGCACAATACCCTGTAATCAGAATTAAAAATTATAAAAAATTTTCGAATATTGAGTAGGTTTACTAAATAATTTTTCTCTGCGCATGCGTCAAAGATATCAAAATTTCATTCTCATATTATGTTAGCCAAATGTATAGAGCAACTTTTGTGAAAGTTGCAAAATCACATCTTGAAAATTTTGAAAATAATCGTCAATAGAATACGTTGAAAATTCGTTATTAGCAAAATGAAGGAAAAACACGGGGGGTTGTATCCATATATTCATTGATTAGTGTCAATATAGGATACATAATAGGGGCTTACTAATAAATTTGAATAAAATTCCTCATTCTTTTATTATTATTACTGGTATGGAATACCTGTACATGTTAGGGAAATTCGTTGCTAATCTGGAATAGACACTTTGTTCCAAGATATGTTTTGTAAATATGGTTAATAATGTAAATAGTTTGTAACTCTTAATGATAATACAGGAAAAGAATATCTGAATGACAAGTATGAGTTGGTCATGTAATTTTCTCGTGCTGTCCGAAAATAGGCAATAAAGAAGAAAGTGCCCAGTTAAACGGATGGCATTGAGCTCGCAGGCTATACATACAACTGTATATTATACTCTTATTTCAAAGAACAATGCCCTTCCAAAAATAAAAGAAATCAACTAACTGTAAGTTATTGGACAGTGGATTAACTGCCATCCCTCTTTATACTTAACCAATGAGCCCCTAAAACTAATCAGGAAAGTGCCTTATCAGAGTGAAATTATTAACAAAATTTGAAGAAAATGTGATAATTCTGCATGATTTCTGCATATTTATATAAATTAAGGAGGGTAGCACTCTCTTCTCCCCCCCCCCCCTTCATATTTAACCAGTGAACCTCCAATGCTAATCAGTGAAGAACCTTATCAGAATGAACCTACATATAAAATTTGAAGCAAATCTGATATTTATATAAAGAGTTATCACGTTACATACAGAACCTGCGGGCACATTAGCTGTCAGGCTTTGATAGCCTTGTGAGCTATAATTTAAATTTTATTTAAATTTTATTCTTTCTTTTTTTGTTCATCTACAATTTTTGCTGTACTTTGATGATAGATTTTAATTGGACTGTCTTGTTGTGTGTGTTCCTTAATGTGTTACTATTATTTTTTCAGATAGTGAACTTAAATTTATAGTACTTACATTACCATGCTTGATACAAGAAAAGTTTCCGATTCTTTATCATGAAGAAGGTGCAGAAATTTCTGTGTTTCAACCTGTTACTGTGCTCCGCAACTCAAGCAACTTGTTAAATCACTCATGCTATGTATTAATTTTATATAAACAGTTAATTATAAAAACTGATACTTTTATAAGCTTAGTTACTTTGTGGTATGCATTGTTTTGGTTGTTTAACGTTAACTATAGTAAAAGCCAATTTAAATTTTTATCATTTTTATTAGATACTTATGTCTTCAAAATTTTATCAGTGGCATCAGTTCCACATAGTGTTACGTCTTTGTTTAATAATATTTAATACATTCTTCGTGTTTACAATAAAAAGATTATTTGAACTAAAAGGTTGTTTTTTTTATTCAATGTTTTATTCATTTCATTATATTTACTCAGTGGATTAAAATTTCAGATGCAATAAGTCAAAACACAAAAACAATTAGGCAGAAAGTGTTTTGATGTGGATACAGGACTAGAAATCAGCAGTCGTTAGTCGTCAAATGAAACTAAATTATAGAAAAATTATTCCTAGTCGTCAAATCTTGATAGCTAGCTTTCTTTAACTTTAATTTTTGTTTAGCAAATGCTTTCATTTGTATTTTAGCATACATCCCCCCCCCCCTCTGCATCATGACATCAGCACGTGTCTTAAGAATTTTGAACATTTCAATAACCTCTAAGTTAACTTCACTTTCACCAATGACTGATAAAACTGGTCCTTGGATATTACACCCCTTTAAACAAGATTTTCTTTTATTATGAGATATTTCTGCATCCTTATATGTTCCTAAAATAAGAAACTGTATTAAAATTGTTTTAAAATTTTTGTATTCCCTTCCTCAAACAAACAAAAAAAATATGTGTGATTTGGAAATGTTTTAAATGCCCCACCATAATTGGCAACCAAAGATTCATTTATTTGCTAACTTTTTATTTTCTGATGTACTGTTAATCTCAGATTTTTTAAAAATTAGCTTATCGTTAGTTATATCTAAAGCTCATATTTTCTCTCTGTGGACATATTTGCTTGATTATCTGTTTTGTATGCATATTAGCTTTATAAAAAGAATAAGTTTTTCCAGAATCCAAATATTGTAGTTTAATCAGATTTCATACTTATGGAAAGTCAGTTTTTATTTTGTTTAGTAAGAAAAAGTGCTTAATATATAAAGTTTCCTCCCCACTTCCCTTCAATACATTAAAATTAAATATGCAATGCAATATTATTACTATTAACATGGTTGTGAAAAGAAATAAGAAAATATGAAATGCAGTTGGCACATCGAAAAAAAATTGTAGGCATTATTTTGACACCTTACATACAGTTCTTAATTTCTAATCCTGTGTGGATATATGCTATAAAATATGGATTTCCATAAGTTCACTATAAAAATAAGTACTACATATATTGTAAAAATGATTTTTTTTTACTCAATTTCATCTGTGATTTTACCACAACTATAAATTGAATTTATTTTCTATAATTCATTTCATAGCTTGATGGCTAACTTTCTGGAAGAATTTTAAAGAATATGAAGTATTCTTACTAATTTAAAAGTTACACAGCATTTATTACATATTCTTTTCTAATTTGGGTTTTACATTTTTTAATTAGATACAGCACGGTAGCTGAAAAAATATTGGTGCGTTTTTTGACATTGATATCTCACAACTAAAATCTGAGAAATGCTTATTTAAAAATTTTGTAGCATTTCTTCTACTATATGAAAATCTTAATCCTCCGAAAAGTTCACAACCGTCAAAATGAACAGCAACTAATATGTTCAACGAAGTATTCGCCTCATGGAAGCAAAATAACTTTAATGGAACTTCCAGCAGTATTGGGGCCTTCACATGGAGCAAAAACAACATTGACCATCTGCGTGGATATTTAATAACAGGTGTATTGCCTTCGAACAATCAGATCTTAGCTCACTTGACTTCTGTAGAAAAGCTAGAAATAGAAAATCCCCAATTTGCATTGTATGTGATGCGAAATTATCAAGGCATAGAATGATTTAAATCAGAATTATCTGCAGCGGACTGTCAATTCTGTGATCTTTCGTTTTCAAACTTGTGTAAAAAATAAATTTCAAGCCAGTGAACAATTTGTTAAAATATTGTTATTTCTTTTATATTTTATTATTTAATTATGTCATATATTTTACAGGATATAGCATTTTTCTGTGTTCCCATACTTTTCAGTTGCCCTGTATATAAAATAATGAAAATACATGTCAAGCAATATACTATGTGTCAAAAAAGATGGTTACTTATTACTTCTGAAACTATAAGAAAATTATAAAAATATTCATATGATGATAGAAAATTCAATTTGTACTTTCTCTTATTTTGGAGTCAAAAAACATCAAATTTTTATAATGTTCTTGCATCTAAAAATGCCCAATCACAAAAATAGTTACTGGCCCTTTCTTAAACATACCCAAAAAGTTTGGTCAAAACATATGAGTTAGAGACAGTCAAAAATCATGATTTATTTCATTTTACAAGAACTTCAAAACATAAAATTGAAAATCAGGCTTCAAATTGCATGACAAAGTCACAATATTTGACTCTAACTCAGTGATTTTTAGAGGCAGAAAATAGGTGTAGATGTTGTGTAAATTTTCCGATTTATTCTAACAAAACCTTTTGGGTATTACTAACAATGCAATAGTGATGACTTATGATTGGTGATTTTGAAATGCAAAGACTGTATAAAAGTTAAAATTATGAATTTTTCTTAAAATACTCTCCATGTAAATGAAAGTACAATTTGAATTCTCTGCCTTTCTATGATTATTTTTGTAGTTCATATTATCCCTCTCTGAGTTACAAAAATATGCTACAATTTTTCTTTGGACACCTGATAATGAGTTTAAAAATATAATATTCCATCAATCTAAAAGAAAAAAAAAGACTCAAAATATTGACTGATCATGATAATTTTCTCTGCAGAATTCAATTTAAAAATGGGTAAACACTTTCTATTTCATGATTCAAACCAATACAATTTCTTGACAAGCAGGGTGGGGGGAGGGGGGTTGCAACTGTGGGCCATAGATTGTGAGTGCTATTTCTTGTAGGATGCCACAGGGCACACTGGATTATGTGTTTCATCCGTTCACCCTCTGGGGCACCCTGGATAAGTAATATCATTATTCTCCCCTGAGATGCCATTCTTTCACCCCTTAAAGTACCCTGGGTAAGGGGTGCCATTACTCTCCCCTCAGATGTGATCCTTTCACCCTCTGGGGCTCCCTGGATAAGGGGTGCCATTACTCTCCCCTGAGGCGCCATCTTTTCACCCCCTGGGGCACCCTTGTTAAGGGGTGCCATTACTCTCCCCTGAGATGCCATCCTTTCACCTCCTGGGGCACCCTGGATAAGGGGTGAGATTATTCTCCCCTGTGGTGCCTTCGTTTCACCTTATTGAACACTGTGGATAAGGGGTGCCATTATTCTTCCCTGAGGTGCCGTCCTTTCACCCCCTGAAACACCCTGGTTTAGGGGTGCCATCCTTTCACCCTAGTTAAGGGTGCCATTTTAGCTCCTCTAGGGGTGTCACCAGTGAGACAAGCCTTTCACCCCTAAAAGGTGCAATGTGTCACCATTAGTTTTAACAGTGTACTTACAGAAAAACACCTTTATGTTAAACTTATTGAATATTTATAGACAGTAAAAATGTTTACTTTGCTTAATTCTTTCGAAAATATTTCAGAAAAGTGTTTTTTTTTGTTTTTTTTTTTTTCTAATTCAGAATACGACGATGAAACAAGTTAATGTTATGGAAATTTGCCAATCGCTTCTCAAACTTGAAAATAAAATGACCAAACCAATCTGGATTATCCGGAGATCCGCATTAACGGGGTCCGATCCGAATTGGCGGGGTTCTACTGTAGTAGTTTCTGCAAATTTCACACATTTATTCATTAAGTTACAAACATGTACATGAAATTTACTTTTTAAATTAGGGGAAAATTTGAGATTAATTTTAAGAGTCAACTGCATTTTTTTTTATATGGATTTTGATAAGATTGCATTTAAATTTTCATTTAACAATTTTATCTGTGTAAGAAATTTTTAATACCATAATAATAAGTTTATGGTACAATAATAATTAACAAAAATAAAGAATTAACATAATAATAAATTTTTAATACCATAAATACCATACAATTTTGTTTTGTATATTTTTGGTATCGGGCTCGGATTTAAAACCGTCGAACTCGGCCGGATCCGGGTCCCAGAAAATGACCCAGAGCTCATCTCTAATGGGGAATGGTCTGTTGGTTGGTTAAATTTCGTTTTTTTTGTGACCATATTTTGACATTTAAAAAAAAAAAAAAACATGTTATAGAGAGAAAACGGGTTCGATTTTTTTTTATTTATTATTATTTTTTTTAACCGGAAAATTTATTTATTCATGTATAGAAAAGATTGATTGAAAGTACTCTTTTCCACTTTAAATTGCGTACTTATTCCTTTTACAAGTTATTTTATAGCTACTTTGATAAATGACGGGAGAACTAAAGTCGTGTTTATTTATTTTAATATTTCATTTCTGTTTGAAATGAAAATTTGTAATAGTTACAGATTTATAAACATAAAATCTTATATATATATAAACATAAACGGATATCTTTGTTTTATATCTACCATGTTTTATCTGTGTTTGTATGTCTTTTTCTTATCCATTAGATTTAGTTTTGAGCAACTTCTCATCCTTCTTCGCGAATGAAAAATTGCGTTTGGGTCCATTTTAAAAGAAGTACCATACAATTATACCTTCAGCGAATAAAAACCTGTCTAAAACGGAAATTTGATAGGTTTTATGGGGTTCCGTTTTATTAGGTTTTATGACATAAGATATTGTTTGTACCCAACTTGTTCAGGTTAAAAAATTTGGGCACCCCCCCCCCCGTTCAAAAGGCTGGCTACGCCTATAAGTAAAGAGGTTTACTTTAAACGGAAATTCATTACGTTTGTCATTAATATCAAATAGAATGTTATTATCAGAAAGCGTAATATTAAGATCAAGAAAGTTAATTGTATTATTATGCATATCATTTTAACTGTATTTTAAATTTTTGTGGTATTTGATTGGTAGCGAATAGTTAGATGACTTTTTAGAATATAAAATTATTATATCATCAAGATACCTGTATAGAAAACAATTAACAATAGAAGTATTACGTTCATAATAATGTAAGTAGAGATCAGCACAGATGGATGATACAATCCTACCTTGTGGAAGACCGACTATTTGTTTAAATATTGTATTATTAAATAATATATAATTATGATAAAAATAAATTTGGTTAAAGATTTGAAGTAAGATAAAGATACATGTATGTTAAGAGAATTCCTATATTCTTTGAATAATAAATTTATGATCCTGAACATATCTGCAATATCAATTGTATTAAATAAATCATTAAAGTCATATGTTTTGATGTACTTAATGTTTTGTAAATTTTTGATATCATTTACAAGATGTAAACTATTTTTTATACTATAGAATTTATTATTAGTTTTTGCAATACCTAGCATTTTTGTAAGTATTGTTAATAATTCTTTACCTGCATTATTGTTATAAGTATTACACCCAATAGTCATAGTACGAAACTTTATAGGAATTTTATGGAATTTTGGAATAACCACAATGTAAGGATAGTTATAATTATGATTTTTTAATTTTAGTATATATCCGTTTGTTTATCTTAATACATTAGCTCTATAAACAATAAATTACAGCATAAATCATCACTGACATTAATGACTATAATTTCATTGCATTGCTTACAAAATGAGTTTAATACTATTGAAAAGTATTGCACTTGTTTATAATAGAAGCATTGGTTACTTTAAGGCCATTTCCTGGTTCAAATTGATTTTAGTGCACCTACATGAGAGAAAATCAGTTTCACTTCAGACTGCGACAAGCACACATCGTGCTTATCAGGGGCGTTCCGATCCAGTGTGCAAAGTGTGCGGTACACACAGGCGCCGAAGCAGTAAAGGCGCCAAAAGATTTCAATTGAGAAGCAAATATATATACAGGGTGTCCGAAAAGTCTGGAAACGGCCGAATAACTCGAGAAATACATATGAGATTGAAAAACGTAAATATACGTGTTAAATATTTTTAAATAAGCTACTCAGTGATACCAAATTTGACCTTCGAAACCGACCCCCTGGGGGTCAGAGAGGGTCCAACTTTGAAATCTTAAATTATAACCCCCATTTTTTATTGTAGATTCGGATTCTACGGACAAAAATACGTAACTTTTGTATTTGATGTTTATTTCAAATCCTCGTTTATCACGGTGTAATCGAGCATATTAAATCGATAAATATTTCGACTTTTCCAACGGAATTTTCCCTAATCGAAACTGATTGGACAGAATTTTTGACGTCAAATTCCTCGTCTTTTCTAGGAATAGCGTTTCCTGAAAATCATCCGTGACGATTATTTCAATAGTGCTACACTGTTAAAAATTTGACCCATTTGCTGCCGCGTCACTCCACAGCTATTATAGAATATCTCTTTTGTGACCAATGAGAATGCTCCATATCGTTTTCTATAAAAGCGGTGGAGTGACGATGCAGCAAAAGGGTCAATTTTTTTACAGTGTACTTTACTGTGTTATGGAACATTCTCATTGGTCATGAAAGAGATATTCTATAAAAGCTGTGAAGTGACGCTACAGCAAATGGGACAAATTTTTAACTGTGTAGCACTATCAAAATAATCGGCACGGGTGATTTTCAGGAAACGCTATTCCTGCAAAAGACGAGGAATTTGATGTCATAAATTCTCCCCAATTAGTTTCGATTAGGGAAAATCCCGTTGGAAAAGCCGAAATATGTATCGATTTAATATGCTCGATTACACCGTGATAAACGAGAATTCGAAATAAACATCAAATACAAAAGTTACGTATTTTTGTCCCTAAAATACGAATCTGCAATAAAAAATGGGGATTATAATTTAAGATTTTAAAGTTGGACCCCCTCTGACCCCCTCTGACCTTCGTAACCGACCCAACCCAGGGGGTCGGTTACGAAGGTCAAATTTGGTATCACTGAGTAGCTTATTTAAAAATATTTAACACGTATATTTACGTTTTTCTATCTCATATGTATTTCTCGAGTTATTCGACCGTTTCCAGACTTTTCGGACACCCTGTATATATATATATATATATATATATATATATATATTACAAATTAAAAAATTTTTCGCCAAAACTAACCTTTATACTATCTTAATATTCTTATAATAATATTCCGTACTTACTTCAAATTATTAAATTAAAATCTTGTTTCTAAATCTAATCTGTTAATCTGTATGCAGACGATATAAATTCTTAATTTTCCTTAAAAAACATTATTCCAGTATGCGTAAATTTAAAAAGATGGCTCTAAATTAAAAATATTCTTAATTAAAACTTTATTTCTTAATATTCCAAATAAAACTGATTTCTTCTATGTTTTTATCAACCCTTTTTAAGAAATTCTTATTAAATTTATTCCAAAACCATACCTTTCAAAAAATATCATTATTTTATTTTATCTATTTATTTATTTTTCCGCCGTCAACGATAATGTGCATATTAATAAATTCATTTCTTTTCTTTTTCTCTTAAAATTAATCATGTATAAAAATCGTCTGCCTAAGATATTTAAAATTCGGAGTCAATTATAAATTGGTTAAATAATATTTTTTTTTAAATAAATTTATCGTCTGTTTAAAATAATCTCGTAGCTGGACAAGAATTCTGTTTACATAAAATAATGATGGTTAGAGATTACAGAATGTTCCAGAACTTTCTTTTTAGTTTAAAAGGGGGAAGTCTCGAGATGAAGAGAAGATTCTTCTGAAGATTTCTTGGGTTGCTTCTTCGATGAGGACAGCTCGCTGAAATAATGATGGAATTTTTGCAAAAAGGAGCTTTTCCTTCCTCATTATCACGAATTTAATAAATGAATTTACAGCAGCCCATGACTAATTATTGGATCTTCTACATTTATTTATTATTTTTGTTTTTTCCCTCGCTTGCCATGACTGTGTGTTTCTTTTTAACCAGTGGAAATAATTCGAGTTCTCCTGAAATCGTCACAACTAATCGAAAAGTCGCACAGGATAGGTAATGCCTGTGCTAGTGCCTGTTTCGGATTTTGAAATGAATCTACTGAAGAAGTAAAATGCTATGTAAATGAATCTAATGAATCTACTGAAACGAAGTGATGACAAAAATATGAATCGCCGAAAATTTTTCCCGCCATGATTGAAAGTGTTATTAAGCAAGAATTGCCATTACCTTTTGATTCCTCGAGTGAATGTAACAGAGGAGATTTTAATGTTAAACAGCTTTCTGTCCGAGTGGTTTGAAAGATTTCTTCTAAATATCTCGTGAATTCCTGAGGCCTGATATTCCACCTTTTTGCTGTTTATGTGTAACTGATGACTCAAGATAATCATGGTCATAATGACAAAAAAAAAAAAAAAAAAAAAAAAAAAAAACTTTTAGAGACAACTGAACGCAGATTACTACCTACTTTCATAATTTTCGTTATTCCTGTCTCCCCTAGGATCAGCTTGAAAATTTCTCCTTATCCGTGAGTTATTTTTAGATGTATTTAATTATTATGTGTATCCTTTTTACTGTATTTGTGTAGATAGTTCTTTGTTTGTAAGGTTTATTTATTTGTTTGTTTATTTTTCTGTGAGCCTTATTTATTTATCTTTTTATCTAGTTATGAGTCTTATTATTATTATTACTTTTTGGAGTGAAAACATGTTTGTTCTTAAAAATTTAATTGAGGAGTATGATGTTCTTAAGATATTTACTGTTACTTATTAAGATTATTATGATATTTTTATGCACGTTTAAAGATAAGTTCGTAATAATAATGAAGTATAAAAGAACTCAGAAGCTCAAGTTATTTTTTAAAAGGTACATTTTCTAATTTATTGATATTGTTTGTTATCAAGAACTATTCTTAGAATGCAGTATTTTCATGAAAATGTTACTACAACTAGACATTTGAGCTGAAAATTAAGTTAACATTTATGTTTTTCATTTTATTTGTTAGAATTTCTGGTTACAGTGAGCTTTGGTTCCCGGATTCTTATAATTTATTTAAATTCAGTAAGAAAGATGGAACTGTGCAAGGCTGTTGCTAGAATTTTGACTGATAAATATGATTAATTTTGTCAGTAAATTTTGTGATTTTAAGTAAGAAATTACCTATAGTTAAAATTTTGAATCTGTTTATGATCTATAAAATAATAGAATTAAAAGTTGATCCCAATTTAAGGTATATCTATGATATTTACAATTTCTGTTTTAGATAAAATTTCTGGTTAAAGTTAGCAGCTAAATATAGTTATAATTTTCGCGATAATTTTGATTCAGATTTTTTTTTAAATGGTGGGTAATGGTTTTGTGTGAGGCAATTAAAATGTATACAACACCAGTAGACAAAGCCCTCAAAATTGCGAAAGCGCGAACTCATGAATTTCACCTTAAAAGTAAAAGACTCTATGATCGAAATTTTGTTGAATGCCCATTAAAAATACAAGACTCTGTAATTTATGAAGAATTTAAATACCCTAACACTCGAAAATTAGAACCTACTTTCTCTGGACCATATAAAATTATAAATAAACTTTCTGATGTAACTTATGAAATAGATAAATTTAATTATGAGACAGGACAGAATTCCGTTATTGTGCATGTTTCTAAATTAAGACCCTATTTTTCACCCGAAGATTTTAAACTGTTTCATGAGCAATCCAAAAATCAAACAAAACCTCAGATACAATCACTAGATCAAACTAAAGTCAAGACAATAGATTAAATTTACCATAAACAACCATAAAAAAATACCATAAAAAAACTTTTACCATAACCATTTACCAAATACCATTAAACCATTAAACCATTAAAACCATTTACCATAAAAAAACCATAATTTTCAACATCAGCGGGTATGTTCTTGGAGCGCTACAAGAATATTACTTGTTTTTGGGAGTTTTTGGGATTAAATTGGGCTCCTTATGCAGGCATAGGGTGAACACTTTGATTGTAAAAGCTGTCAAATTGATGTTGATAAATTAATTTTAAGGGTGTTTAAGTCTAACTATATTTACTCATTTATTTGACATTAGTATTACTCTATTTATTCAGCAGATATTATATGATAATAGTTATAAAATCTAATGACTCTACTCAAACCTATAACATAATATGTGATTTTCAGTGATTGTGAAAACTAGATATTAAAAGTTTTTCAAAAAAGCACACTATTTTTATTTCCATTTCTCAATTAAGAATGACAACTTTCATTCCTATTGTATTTTATTATTAAAGTTTATAAACCATGTGTGGATAAAACATTATTCTACATTTGGCATTGAAAACTTATAACCAAATTTGACAATTTTGTAAAAGAGTATCAGAGAGGAATTATTGTAAGGAAATACTGGTTGAGAGTCCATTTTCTAAATAGTTAGATTTAATTTTATTTGGATTTTGGAATTATTATGATTTTTTTTTTATTTATGCTTTCGGCTAGCAAAAAATACTTTCTTATGCTATTAGAAGATAAGAAAATTATTTAGTTGCTATGTAATTATTTTTATCCTCAACCAATATTTTCCCTATCAATAATAAACAAATAGTGATATTTTCTTTTGATTATACTCTTGTTTTACTATTATTATTATTATTATGATTTCTATGATGAAGTTTAGTATTAATTATACTCTTATTGAAAAATATTAGGCTATGGAGTCTTATTATACTATTACTTATTATTGTTGTTATTGTTATTATTTAAATTTTTCTATATTATTTATTATTGATATTGAGAGTGATGCTATTTATTATTGAAAAATTGATATATTACTGAAAGATGTTGGATCCAACATAACATTAAAACCAAAGATTAAACTAGGTTTGAAGATTTTTAATTAAAGAGACTGTATTCACTGGACATTGAAAAAGACTCTTTTATATATTCTTGAAAGACTTTTTTCATTTAAAGGACTTATTTTAAAATAAACTATGCATTAAGTCATTATAATTATTTAAACTTCCATGAGAACGAATTTTTATTGTTTTTATTATATTTTTATCTCTTGCTTATTAATATTCATAACTTATTTACTGTTATTATATGTATTATCTCCTATGCACTTACAAATGGTAAGTGATGTTGTAACATTATTGTATTTCTTTCAGGGAAATGCTCCTACCTAAATTCAATTCAGAATTATTTTCTGTTAACTATTTTATTTTAATCGCTAATATTTTTTATATTGCGTTAATTTTCTTTTCTTCCATCTCTTGGCTTCCTGAGTTTGACAGTTTTATTCCAAAATTTAACTTTTCTAAATTATTATATTTCTGTTGTCTGAACTTGTAGTTTTATTTAACTATCAATTTCATACAAAGTCTTGGGGAGGGGGGATAATATTACAAATTTAAAATTTTTTCGCCAAAACTAACCTTTATACTATCTTAATATTCTTATAATAATATTCCGTACTTACTTCAAATTATTAAATTAAAATCTTGTTTCTAAATCTAATCTGTTAATCTGTATGCAGACGATATAAATTCTTAATTTTCCTTAAAAAACATTATTCCAGTATGCGTAAATTTAAAAAGATGGCTCTAAATTAAAAATATTCTTAATTAAAACTTTATTTCTTAATATTCCAAATAAAACTGATTTCTTCTATGTTTTTATCAACCCTTTTTAAGAAATTCTTATTAAATTTATTCCAAAACCATACCTTTCAAAAAATATCATTATTTTATTTTATCTATTTATTTATTTTTCCGCCGTCAACGATAATGTGCATATTAATAAATTCATTTCTTTTCTTTTTCTCTTAAAATTAATCATGTATAAAAATCGTCTGCCTAAGATATTTAAAATTCGGAGTCAATTATAAATTGGTTAAATAATATTTTTTTTTAAATAAATTTATCGTCTGTTTAAAATAATCTCGTAGCTGGACAAGAATTCTGTTTACATAAAATAATGATGGTTAGAGATTACAGAATGTTCCAGAACTTTCTTTTTAGTTTAAAAGGGGGAAGTCTCGAGATGAAGAGAAGATTCTTCTGAAGATTTCTTGGGTTGCTTCTTCGATGAGGACAGCTCGCTGAAATAATGATGGAATTTTTGCAAAAAGGAGCTTTTCCTTCCTCATTATCACGAATTTAATAAATGAATTTACAGCAGCCCATGACTAATTATTGGATCTTCTACATTTATTTATTATTTTTGTTTTTTCCCTCGCTTGCCATGACTGTGTGTTTCTTTTTAACCAGTGGAAATAATTCGAGTTCTCCTGAAATCGTCACATATATATATATATATATATATATATAACATCCTTAATTTATTCATACTAAAATGCATTTTTTTTCTTGGCATCTGAATTATCTTTTGTAGATTTACCTTATACAAATTATTTGTAAATATTCATTTCTTTCTTTAAAATTTTATTTTATTCTACTTATGAGTCCTCTAATAAATCATTTAGACAAGACCTGTCCAACCTTTATAAACAGAGGCGTACCTCATACAGTTATAAATAATGAAAGACGCCGTAATTCACATAGTTGAAGTATGCAACACTATTATCTCACTGCGGTGGAAAAACATAATCTACAGATTTATTACCAAAGAAGCTAAATTTAACTTGTTTTTTATTATTATTTATAAGAAACAATTGTCACTTTACTTCAGAATTTATCATAAATAAGAAGAAAATTACTATTTGGAAATACTGGTAAAAGTTTCTCCTACAATATCAGTCCATGAATAGAGGTAGACTTATACGTTAGAAACGCCTTATATGATGCGCGTATATGTCACGCTGATAGCTATAAGTCCCCCATGATTCATAAACTATTTTAAAATAATTTGCAGCAATAATTTAATTCAGAATAATTTTAAAATTAGATTTTCAGAGGTCAATCTATCTTCAAAAATTTTGTAGATGAAGAAGTTATAGAAACCTTAATCACTGAATAACAACTTAATATAATTAAATAATTAAAACTTATTTAAGGTCATCGAAAACTATTTAAATATTTTTTATTTTTGAAAATGTATCCTTTAAAATGGATTTTTAATCTTAAAAATAGCTAGTAAGAGAATATATTCGAATGGGTGCCAAGAAAACCTAAGGGCGCAATCGTGGCTTCCGCGGGGGAAGCTTTGGGGAATCCTGAATAGAGAAAAAATGCAAAACCAGAACTTGGGGCTATGTACAGGGCCATAGCTAAAGGAGTGCTATGGGCGGCTCAGCTTCCCCTAAAACATTTTGAGCCTCCTTGGAAAAGATTTCAAGATCAAAATTAATTTCTATTCCCAAAAATCCAAATGAAATTCTGTTTAAAAATCTTATTTAGTTTTGAAGACCTTTCACAGCTTTTGCAAAAATGCTAAATTGTAACTAAAATAAATGTTTCAACACTTGCTCATCCAATTTACACATAGGAAACTAGCAAGTTGTTTAAGATTTCACTCGTTTTACACTCGAATTTCTCATCATCCTATTTTTTCTTAGCGTAAAATGAAAACAAGAGTTTAATAAGAAACATAGTAACTACAGCATGAACATGTACTAATTTATCTTTCTACGTCATACAGAGAGAAAATATGAGACCCCCCCCCTTCCCATTATTCACTTCTAGCTACGGCACTGGCTATGCATACATAACCATATGACTTTAGGGGGGAGGGAGGAATCCGGCATATGATATTGGAAGATATCTCTAGTGAGGGGTGGGATGTCTTGATATATTTATCATTTTTGAATGATCCAACCAAAATTTTCTCTTTCTGTTTCTATTTTTTTTTTTTTTAATTATACACATTCGACTCTCGTTAATTCGAAATCGGATAATTCGAATTTTCGCTCAATTCGAACTAAACATGAAGTATCGAAAATTTCAATGGCAGAATAACGTTAAACTTTTTCATTAATTCGAACTCATTTTCTCTTGACATCGTTTAATTCGAACTAACGAGAATTCCGATTTTTCATTCTTCCTTTCTTTCTCACGGATTTCAGAACATTTGAATAACTTTCTTCATTTCATTTTTGTGAAAATTGTTCCGAACAAGTATACATATAATTCCATGCATTTGATATTCACTTTTTAAGTGCCCCGTCTGTCCATCAGTGACGGTTCAAAATTTTCTTCCATTGTGCTTGTTTCTAAACTTTTAATTAGTTTATGTAATTATATATTTTAATTTAATATTAAGTCATATTCTGATGATAACAGACATAATAAATTTAAAAAACACTGTAACATTAATTCCTTTGTAATAGTACCATATTAAGCATACCCTTATTTCATACTTTCCATAATTCGAACTTCGGATAATTCGAACATTTCTTGTGGTCCCGACGAGTTCGAATTAACGAGAATAATACTTGCGTTTACCAATAAAGAATAGAGAATTTTATTGAGGAATGATAACGTATGATATCATAAGGGGTAGCGGGGGTCCAGAAATTGCCAAAAGTTGATTACGTTCATTACATTTGTATAGCCTTTTGTATGTTAGTGTTATCTGTTCTGTTCAGTGTACAGACTTTTGATTGGAGATACTGGCGTCAGCTGTGGGACAAATTTTAACTGGTGGAGCATCAGCCGTTTGTGAAGCTGTTGTCATTCCGTGCCGTAGGTTTAATACTGGTTTTCGCACTTAAAGAGTAAAGTTTACTTTAAGCGAGCAAAGCAATAATTTTGTTCAGCACTTCTACTAATGATCATTTCTGTGGAAACTATTATGTATTAAACAAAAGTGTTTTTTTCCACACCATAGATTTCTGAGCGAAATAAATACCTTTTATCTATCTTTTACCTATCTATTACTCTGGAATTACCATGATAGCGAAAAAGGAGGAGAGTTGATGAAGATAGACTAAATTTGGCCGTAGATGTCCAAATTTTCTAATTTTTTTTTAAGGTTGAAGGGGGAGCCTTTCCATGCACTTCATTCGTACACTCGTGTCTATTCAAATACTGTATAAATTATTGTAATGATTGTAAGATTTGTACATTTCATTCCCGAACATAAAATTGAATTTTTGAAATATGAGCACTTATTAGCATTACACATAACCGTAGACGTTACAAAGACTAAAATGGTAAAAAAAAAAAAAAAGTTCAATTTAGACATAAATAAATTAGAAACTACAATGATGGCTGTTAATATGAATGGAAAAATATAGATTTATGAAAAAAAATGTTTTAAAATCCCGTGCTCTTTATGTCCTACTAACCAACCGTCTTGGATCACCTAGGCCAATTACAATAACTTTAAATATTCTAAAGTCAAATGTTGAATGTTATTTTTTTCCAAACGAATGTAGAGATGGGGTGAGGGGAGGGCAATGTCTTCAGCAGCATGTTGATTTGACTTCATAATTCTGAATAAAAATATTTTCGAAAGAACATTATATTGTTAGCAGTGTATAATCTTGAATTTGTATGATTTTTCCTTTATTAAATGAAAATCCATCCAATCGAAGCTTGAGTTGATTTCCCACTGCCTTCAGTAGAGTATACCAGCGGTAGAGATGTAAATTTTCCGGAAAAATATACGTGGCGGAAAAAAACTGGTTTTTTACCGTTTTTTTTTTCGGAAAAGTTGGAAAAATTGATTTTTTATGATTGTTTCTCCCAAATAAATTGTATTTTCTTAGAGAATATTACATAATTAACATTTTTTTTCTAGTTGTTTGTATTAAAAGAAAATTATCTTAATTTTATATTACAAAATAAAAAAGCAAAGCCTGCTTATAAAAATTTAGTGTTTTTTTTTTTTTTTTTTTTTTTTTTTTTTTTTTTTTTTTTTTTACAGTCTAAGAATTTTTATTAAATGCATTGTTTGTTATATCAAATCTCTGTTGAAATGATTTTTCAGTTACATGTTTAACTACCAATTGGTCTAATGTAAAAACCTGAGCCAATATGTCTGCAGTTTGGAATGAAATAAATTATGTATTCCATTTACATAAGTATAGTTTTTAAGTAAATGATACTGATTAATGAAATAAAATATTGTAGTTTTGTCATTATTATGAATATCAGTATTCAAAAATTCCATTGTTTGTTTAAAAAATGTATATTTTTACAATATTACTTTTTTTTTTTTTTTTTTTTTTTTTTTTTTTTTACAATTATAATTTTATTTTCTTTAAAAAATATGTTTAGTTTTGGTATAGCTCTCCAATTTCAACTCAAAAAAGTTTTGATTTAGTTTTATAATCTAAATTCAAACAATACTAAGTTTTAGTTTGGCTTACTCAGGCCTGCAACTAAAAACAGCATAGAATTTATTGACTGTTAGATTTTTACTCACTGAAACCAGGAAAATATTTTTTTAAAAGTTAAATTAAATGTATTTTTTTTATATTTTTATCCTTAAATCTGGTATTCCATTCTTGAGTAAGAAACCATATTCAATAATATTTCCACATGGTAATTTCATATTTCTAAGAGTGGAACTCAAAAGTTATGAAAACAGAACACTACAAATAGAAAATGCTCAATATTTGAGGAATTAACAAAAGCAATTACACACAGAAATAAACTTCTACTGTGCTTTAGAAAACTACTAAAATTCAAAGTTTAATTAAAAAAGAAAGTATAATTTAGAAAATATTTACTTGTAATAAAATATAGAATTTTTTTTTCATTGCAGTTGTACTTTTCTAATGCTAACTGCCCATGTTTTGCAACATTACTGTAATATTATGGGGGTAAAATGGAGGTCAATTTTAGAATCAACACCTTGAAAAAACATTCAATTAATCAGCTATATCGAAATCTTGAAAAATGCAGCATAGTAGTGCAATCTATAGGGCAATTTTCACTAAAAACTAAACAACATTAATATATATCATGAACTGGCTGAATCTGTAGTTTGATGAAAAATAGTCTTTTAGTTCTTGAGATAGAGCTATTGCGATTATCATGAATAAAGCAGCAGAGCAGCGTCATCTGCTAAGTGATTTACATCAAAAAGTAATAAGCACGAAATTATATCAAGGATTAACTTAATCTGAAGTTTTATGAATATCCATACATTAGTTCTTGAGATAGAGCTATTGTGGAAATCATGAATAATTCAGCATAGCAGTGCCATCGGTTTTCGCAATATACACTAATAACTAAATATCTCGAGTTTATATCAAGGTGCAACTGAATCTAAAGTTTTGTGAAAATCAGTTCTTGAGATAGAGTGCCCATAAACTTTTTGTCACATTCAGACTCACAGAGTGATAGATATTTTCCAAAAACCACCAAATCGTGTTCAGGACCCTCTAAAACATTTAAATACACCAAAAACTGGAAGTCATATTTTTCACAAATTCAATACTTACTTCTTGTAAAGATAGAAGAAAGTAATAAATGCACGCTTCAAATTTTATGTGAAATTTTCAATTTTACCATTTCCATTAATCCGCATATTATAGAAATAATTTTGCAAATGAATTAATTTTTAACAAGAGAAGTTGCATTTAATTATGTATCAAGATTTTTTTCATGTAATCCTGTTTTTGTGAAATTGTGAACTTCTTGTATAACACTTATACAAAATATAATCAGAATTTGTAATTTAGAAATTATTACTATATTTAGGTTCTTATTTAGAGATTTTTATTAAGGTTATTCATATATATATACAACTTGATAAGATTCAACACTCAGACTTGATAAGATCAGAATTTGATAAGATTATATGGCATGAGTTTTTCTTCAATCACTGCATTTGTAAAAGATTCAATTTAGTGATTAAACTTTTTTCTGAAATGTCTGTTTTCAACAGAAATTTTGCGAAAAGCTCTTGTGTTTCAAACGAGAAAAAAATGTGAAGGATCCTTTCAAGTCTTCTCAAAACAGATTTCTGCTCAAAGATCAGATTACCCATATTAAAGTTTTCATGTAGGACAATCAACATAAAAAAAAGAAATAAATAAAATAAAAAGTATGAGAATGTAGCTATTACAAAATTTTCACTCTATTATTTCATAAATGAAATTTAAATTTTTCCAGTTCGGAAAAATTGAAAAATAAGCCTTCGGAAAAAAAAAAATGAAAAAAAAAAACTGTTTTTTTCCCAATTTTTCCGGTTTTTTTCCGAGCACTCCCATCTCTAACCAGCGGTGCTATTCATGTTCCGGTCTCATTTTTCAAGCTAACCGTCAATTTGTATTTATTTTCTGACATTTAGATATAAAAATTTCAATTTTGACAAAAAAAAAAAAAAAAAAAAAAAAAAAAAAAAAACTTGATAAAATAAATAATGGAAATGCGCACAATCCCTCATACATATTTTTTTATTTATTAACACGAAATGATATTCAAATCACATATTTCTTAATTGGGAAACGATACCTTGAGATTTGCACTGACAAAAAAAAAATATGTTTGGAGAATCCTTGAAATGACTTCAAAAAATTTTTTGAACAGAAAATATTAATATTTTCACATTAGATATATTATTAGAACCTGAAAAATACCGTGAATGTATCAACAGTTTTTTTTTTACTTTCTTCTATCTTTACAAGAAGAAAGTATTGGCTTCATGAAAATTTTCGACTTCCGGTTTTCGACGGATTTATACGTTTTAGAAGGTCCTGAACACGTTTTGACAATTTTTAGAAAATGTCTGTCTGTGAGTCTGTCCGTCTGTCTGTCTGTCTGTCTGTCTGTCTGTCTGTGTGTCTGTCTGTCTGTATGTGACAAGAAATTTGTGGGCGCTCTATCTCAAGAACTAATGCTCGAAATTTAATAAAATTTTATATTCTGTTAGACCTTGATATGAATTAGTGCCTATTGGTTTTTGGTGAAAATTGGCCTGCAGGTGGCGCTGCTATACTACGTTTTTCATGATTTTCAAGATTGCTATATCTCAAGAACTAATGCACAAAATTTCACCAAACTTCAGATTCTGTGACCCCTTGATATACATAGACGCTGATTAAGTTTTGGTGTAAATTGGCCAGCAGGTGGCGCTGCTATGCCACGTTTTTCATGATTTTTAAGATTGCTATATCTCAAGAACTAATGCACAGAATTTCACCAAACTTCAGATTCTGTGACCCCTTGATATACATAGACGCTGATTGAGTTTTGGTGTAAATTGGCCAGCAGGTGGCGCTGCTATGCCACGTTTTTCATGATTTTCATGATAACTATATCTCAAGAACTAATGCACAGAATTTCACCAAACTTCAGATTCTGTGACCCCTTGAGATACATAGCCGCTGATAAGGTTTTGGTGTGAACTGCCCTATAGGTGGCGCTGCTATGCTACATTTTTCACGATTTTGCGATAGCTATATCTCAAAAACTAATGCAGAGAACTTCATCAAATTTTAGATTCTGTTACGCTAGAATATATAACATAATTAGACGCTGATTACATTTTGGTATTAACCTTGCAACAGGTGGTGCAGCTATGCTGCATTTTGCACAATTTTTCTGATAGCTATATCTCAACAACCAACGCACAGAATTTCATCAAACTTCACATTTTGTTACAAAATGACATATAACATAATTACACGATGATTACGTTTCGTTATAAATCCTTCAACTAATGGTGCTGCTGTGCTATATTTTACATGGTTTTTTTTAAACTAGCTATATCTCAAGAACTAATGCACAGAATTTCATCAAACTTCAGATTCTTTTACACCATAACATAATTAGAGGCTTTTTTTACGTTTTGGCATAAATTGTCCAAGATATGGTGTTGCTGTGCTACGTTTTGCAATTTTTTTTGTTATATCTCAAGAACTAATGGACGAAATTCCATCAAATTTCAGATTCTGTTAGGTCTTGACATAAATAGATGCTTATTAGGTTTTAGTATAAATTACCCAACATGAGGCACTACTAAGCTCATTTTCTCAGAATATTAATTAAATTTTGCGTTTTAGGCTTTTCGGATACCAGAATCTCATTAGGCTGGGTCAAATGTTCGAGGAAATTCGATAGTGGGTAACTTTGGGGTCATCACTTTTTATATATATATATATATATATATATATATATATATTAAAATGTACTTATGAGATAGAAGAAAGTTTTGGGATTGACACATCCAACTAGTTTTTTCTTACGTTTGAAACTTTAGACAAATGGAAAACTTGAACACTGATACGAATCGCTGCCAAATAAAAATGTTTTTTGAAGCAGTAATTAAAACACTATTGAAATCGTTTTTCTTTCTTTCTTTATTATTTATTTGTAATTTTACCGGGATTTCACTATATTCCAATTTGAAAATTCAGAAAAAAACAAACGTTACGCATTTGGCCAGTGGGAAAGACTGCTTGGAGAAGCACACATGCATGATCTCGTTGAGGAATAAAAGATCATCATTTTGCGATGATCATTAAGTGTTTTTATTAATATTTCGGGTAATTAACAAAAATAAAAAAAATTGCGTGACAGATGCACGGTGCATCTACAATCATTGATCCTTATCCAAATTTTCAGATCTCTATTGGGGTAGATTTTCTTAGCCATCGCCAATGCATGCATAGTAAAAACAAACTTCTTTTTTTTAGATGCAAGCTTTTGTTATTGCATTAAATTGTTTTCTCCGGGATAATGAAATTTTACCGTAACGCAGGATTTTGATAGAAAGTGCTTTCATTTACACAGCTTTTATTGTGTTACGAATTATATTTACATAACTGCCATCCTTTTTTATTTTTAGAGTAATTTAAGCATGTTTGGAAACAGAAATTTATTTATTTAATGAAATAAAGTACGAACTGTAAAGAAACAAGACATGTTTTATTAAATAAATTTTCTGGTTCAAAAACGCCAAAAGAATGGCAACTATACATTTATAAATATTCATAGTTTTTTTTTTGGGGGGGGGGGGTAAAGTTTTATTTTTACCGGCGATTGGATGGGAGGGGGTGTAGGGTGCCAAAAGCAGTTCTGCGCACAGGCGCCTAATTCTGCTGGCACGCCCCTGGTGCTTATTTAACTTTTTGACGCAGCAGGGAAATGAAACCCTGTTTAACTATATTTTTGTTTAAAATCTCAGCTATGTCTTGTGAGAAGTTTACACTATAATTAATGATTAATTATTGTTTTCATCTTATTCATAATTAGTATCACGCATCAATTCATGCTTACAAACATTCAACGTTTGAGAAATGCATTAAAAAAGTGTCAGTTTTTTTTATTATTATTGAAGTGATAGTTTTATTAATTTCATTTTATTAAAGACATTGACCAAGCGCGTAATTTGCATTCCCATTCTTGAATATTTGTTCGCCAAATGTTCGTATATTATGACCAGTGCTCACAGTTTCAAAAAACGTGTAAACATTCTTCCTCAAAAAAATCATTTTATTTCAGTGTGCAGAAAGAGAGGCGAATTCCGATTGCGAAAGAAGAGAGGTGAAAGTTTCCTAATAATAACGATGAGATTTCAGCCTTTTTTGACACCACTATTTTACTAAAGAAAATGTTGCTCTGTGAAAGAGCAAAAATGTTCCGATTAAATGAACTATTATTTTTTTTTTGCAACAATACAGGTGTACAAAAATGCAGAAATCGCATCCCTATAATAACTTCACACATAATTTAAAAGAATTAGTTTTTAAGAGTTCGTGGTTTTATATAATTTATCTGTATAAATATAAATGTAAATGTTCATTTGTAAAATCCGCTAATTTTCAAAAGTTCTTCACCAATTACTTTGAAATTCATGGATTGTGTTGCATTCGAATAGGACGGAGTTCGTACTGGTACCGTTAGTTTTCTAGTTTTTCCTAGTCAAAAACCAGTGTTTTTTTTATTAAAAAAAACAAAAAAACAATGTAGTTCAAACGCGTGAAATTTTGCTTTACTTAAAGAGACATTTTCTACAAGAAAATTCTTGCACCGAAGAAGTACCTGATCTTGAAATTCCATGACCCGTGCGAACCTTGTACGAGCGTTTTATTAATTGTTAGGCATCTCGCTCCCCCTCCCCCCACACACAGACTATGGGATGCTTTTTTTTTTTTTCGAAATTCATCATATCATATATGATTAGAAAGCGAATTGATCACTGCTTCATACTATGCACCTTCCTTTTTTCTCCCCACAATTCTTTCCCTGGGAGAGGATACTGTATAAAAACTAGTTGGATGTGCCAATCCCAAAACTTTCTTCTATCTCATACATACATTTTAATATAAAAAAAATAGTTACTCATTTTAATGCTTTAATAATTTTAATTCAATACCTTACCAACTTTGATTTTCATCTTAAATTTCTGCTTCAATCAATTAATCGGAGTAAAAACGAATTTCCGTCTCTGCACGAGCCGATGGACAACAGAATGATAAGCAGATTTTTTTTCGAATTCAGGGAGGACCTACTTGCCTTACCAAAAAATAATCATATACAAAATGTTTAGTTCAGTTCAAGAACTAACTTCATACACTTTTATGTGGTGCAATATTCAAAATGGCATAAAATTCGGTATTGCAGCTCCCCCTTCCGGCGGATTTTTTTCAGATTCAGGGCGATCCAACTAGCCATAGCCATACACTTACACAAAAAATTTCGTTCAATTCGATGCATAACTTCATATACTTTTGGTCGGTACAATATTGAAAATGGCACAAAAATGGCGATTGCAGCGCCCCCTTTCGGCGGATTTTTTTCAAATTCAGGGAGGACCAACTAGCCATAGTCATACACATACAGGAAAAATTTGGTTCAATTCGATGCATAACTTCATATACTTTTGGTCGGTACAATATTGAAAATGGCACAAAAATCGCGATAGCAGCGTCCCCTTCCGGCGGAATATTTCAAAACTGTAGGAGTACCTGCTTGCCACAGCCAAAAGCATTCACAAAAAATTTGGTTCAATTCTATGCATATCTTCATACACATTTTGATGGTAGAATGGCGACATACAGACACACAGACACACAGACACACGGACAGACAGACATTTTGTAAAAACATGTTTTTTGGAATCTCTGACCCCTAAAACGTGTAAATCCGTCGAAGACCGGAAGTCGAAAAAAAATTCGATTACAATACTTTCTTCTATTGAAGATAGAAGAAAGTAAAAATGTAGATGTCCTTTAATTTAAAACGGATAATCTTCGAAAGTTCTTCAGCGATTGCTTCTTTTTTTACTTTTATTGCCCACTGGAGACTGCTCAGAATAGCCAGTCTGTAGACCATGAATGTCACTCCCGGTACCTTTTTATTAAGGTCTTAAAAATCGAAATTCATGGATTAAGTTGAATTCAAATACGAGCGTGTTGTTAAATACTTCTTATGAACCTCGCTCCCCCCCCCCTTTTCTCAATTTGCAATCGCCCCACTAGGGGGCTTCTTTTTAGTCTTTTCCGAAACCCATCATATGATATATAATAATTAGAAAGCGAATTGACCATTGTTTCACATTATGCCCCTTTTCTCCCAATTACCTCCCGGGGATGGGTGCATTTTTCAAATATTTCGTCAGTAATTTTTATGTTTTTTCTTTTTTTTTTCTAGCTTATGTTTGTTCCATTTTAGCACAAGCTGTTTGTAAACAACATTCAATTGGTCTCAAGAGTACATTGGTTCTTAAGAGCCAATGTGCCTACAGGTTCTATATGTACGTATGTATGTACGTATGTATGCGTATTTTCGCGTACATATAACTGTTGATATTGCGTAACGTGATAGCTCTTAATAGAAATATCTGATTTGCTTCAAATTGTGTAAATAGTTTCATTCTGATAAGGCGCTTTCTTGATTAGATTTGAGGATTAACTGGTTAAATATGAAAGGGGAATAAGGGGGGAAGAACTAATCCTCAATATTAATGTTTTTCATGCAGAATTATCCGATTTGCTTCAAATTTGTTATGTAGGTTTCTTCTGATGAAGCGCTTCCCTGATTTAATTTGATAGCTTATTGGTTAAGCATAAAGAGAGAAGGTTGAAAGGCTAATAAATTTAGATAAATGGATTTTTCATGCAGAAATATCCGATTTGCTTCGAATTTTGTAAATAAAGTTATTTTGATAAGGCACTTTCCTGATTAGTTTTAAGGATTAATTGATTAAATATAAAAAGGGAATAGAGGGGCTAATCCACCTAAATTTAGATAAATGGGTTTATCATGCAGAATTGCCTGATTTGTTTTAAATTTAATAAATAAATTCATTCTGATAAGGTACTTTCTAGATCAGCGGTTCCCAAACTTTCTTGGTACGCGACCCACCTTTCAGTGAAGAAAGTTTTCGCGACTCACCTTTCATTAAAAAAAAATTCGCGACTCACCCATGATAAAGTTATATATCAGTACTAGCTGACCCGCCCGGCGTTGCCCGGGTCCGTGGTAATAATATTAAACGAACCTGAAATTTGTGATTTTATCTGTAACTCGAAATACGTGACTACTGACTGTGAGAAAAATCTGTCAAAAAAATAAACAACTAATTTTTAGAGTAACAAATATTCAAAATGACTTCAATGTGAAACGGGGGAGGAAATATAGTCGAGTCTCTATATAACGAAATCCACCGTTCCAGTAAAAAATTCGTTATATAGAGAAATTCGATGTATAGAGAATGATGTTAAAAATCGTATTTAATGTGTGAAATTTGAACAAATATTATTTTTGATCTTTCGAATTAAGAATTTGAAATGTTTAAAAGTAAATATTAACCTAACATTTTATTTCTTAATTATTTAAGCTGTTTCAAAAAAGAGAACAGACATTTATTTGAAAGCTTAATGAAAATCAAATAAGGAAGACTTACATTAATTTCCAGCAAAGAAATCTGTAATTTTTTGTAGTTTCGATTTTAAAGTTGGTGCGCTCTCAAAAAAATAAATAAATAAATAAATAAATAAATAAATAAATAAATAAATAAATCAAATTTTAGCAAAGAATGAAAAATTGTAGTTAACATTTCCCTACATTTGAAGGCCTCTCTTATGTGCCTCTCATTGATTCCTCTCTTACATGTGTATCAATCCAATTGACACTATTTTGAAAAAGATGTGAAAAGATGTGTGGGAGGTGGGAAGAATTCGTTCGATTTAAAGAACAAGGAGAAAAATGATTTAAAAAAAAACAGCACTGACTATAAATAAAAATTCCATATGATTTCGAAGCTTTTTAAAACTGTATAAATTAAGACCAATTTGTGAATAAATTCCTTATATGGAGATAGATATTTCGCTATATAGAGACTGTTTTTAATGTAATCTTGCGAAAAGGGGACCGTTCCTACTAAAAATTCGTTATATAGAGAAATTCGATGTATGGAGTTTCGTTATAGAGAGACTCGACTGTATGTGTCCAACAATTGCTTGATTTTCGCGTTAAAATGTTGATTTTTATCCGTAAATATCAATGTTCAGTCACGTAACTTTTTTTTTTCACTTCGAAATCCTAAATGAAATATTTTGATTTAAAAAAAATTATACACTCCTAGTTCCGACTGTATCATGATTAAAATCGATAAGCAATGACTAGGTAAATGGTTAGTATATAGTAATGTAGTTTCAGAACCATAGTACAAAATTAAGTATACTTTAATCAAAACGTGTAATGTTCACCCTGTGGATAAAATCCTAACCGTAACTTAATTTTATTATAATCGTAACCCATCTGTAATCTTACTGCAACTTAACCTGAACCTAACAGTAACTTAGATATATCATAAATGTAACCTAATCGTCACCTTATTGTAACATATCCGTAATCTGATAGTAACCTAACTGCAATTTACCTTAACCTAACTGTAACTTAATTATAACCTAACTATAATGTAACAGGAATTTAAATCTAACCTAAGACTAACCATAATATAATTGCAACCTAAATGCAACCTAACTGTAACCCAAATGTAACCTAACCGTTATCTAGTCGTAGCCAAATTCTAAAATTAATAATAACTATAAACTAACAATTCCAACCGCGTACGCGCTACAAAGTACTCCAGATCCACTTTTCGCCGCTACGGGGCGCAGTATGCTTTGTACGAAAATCCGATACGGATCACCGCCACTTGCGGTTGGATAGAATAGGCGTGCAATGCATGATTTGCAGAATGTTAAAGTTTCACTTTACATCACCAGAATGAGCAGTTTTTCGTAAACAAACGTAAATCCGAACGATACTCCGATTATCATTCTTTCCGGAGATATATTACCCAACGGGGTGGGGATACAAATAGCAATTTAAGAAATCTATTCAAATTTCTATTTGGAAATAATGATAACCACCACTCAATTAAGAAACCAATATTAATCAATAACAACCTCCTACACGGCTAGTTGCTGCATAATTTATCAAGTAGAAGGTAAGCTGTGAAATAAGCTCTGTAAAATATGTTAATTCTACTTTCCACCTCCAGTAGCTCATTAATACCTAACAAACATATATCCGAAAGAAACTCCAGTATTAAACTTATTCGTATAGATATATTAGTCGAGAGGATGAGAAAATCAAATAAGAATTTAAGAAATTTAGTGAAATTATTGCTCGGAAATAACCACTTCTTATAAATTAAGGATGAAATATGTTCTGTACGAATATCCTACACAAATTCCCACTACCTGTAGCCAGGGCCGTAGCTAGAAGTGATCTATAGGGGGGGTTCAAGAGATTGAAGGGGAGGCTCATAATTTTTACTTTCTTCTATCTTTACAAGAAGAAAGTATTGGATTCATGAAAATTTTCGACTTCCGGTTTTCGACGGATTTATACGTTTTAGAATGTCATGAACACGTTTTGACTATTTTTAGAAAATGTCTGACTGTGAGTCTGTCCGTCTGTCTGTATGTGAAAAAAAATTTGTGGGCGCTCTATCTCAAGAACTAATGCTCGAAATTTAATAAAATTTTATATTCAGTTAGACCTTGATATGAATTACTGCCTCTTGGTTTTTGGTGAAAATTGGCCCGCAGGTGGCGCTGCTATACTACGTTTTTCATGATTTTCAAGATTGCTATATCTCAAGAACTAATGCACAGAATTTCACCAAACTTCAGATTCTGTGACCCCTTGATATACATAGACGCTGATTAAGTTTTGGTGTAAATTGGCCAGCAGGTGGCGCTGCTATGCTAGGTTTTTCATGATTTTCATGATAGCTATATCTCAAGAACTAATGCACAGAATTTCACCAAACTTCAGATTCCGCGATACTTTGAGATACATAGCCGCTGATAAGGTTTTGGTGTGAACTTCCCTATAGGTGGCGCATCTATGCTGCATTTTGCACGATTTTTCCGATAGCTGTATCTCAACAACCAACGCACAGAATTTCATCAAACTTCAGATTTTGTTACAAAATGACATATAACATAATTACACGATGATTACGTTTTGTTATAAATCCTTCAACTGATGGTGCTGCTGTGCTATATTTTACACGGTTTTTTTTAAACTAGCTATACTTCAAGAACTAATGCACAGAATTTCATCAAACTTCAGATTCTTTTACACCATAACATAATTAGACGCTTTTTTACGTTTTGGCATACATCGTCCAAGATATGGTGTTGCTGAGCTACGTTTTGCAATTTTTTTGTTATAACTATATCTCAAGAACTAATGGTCGAAATTCCATCAAATTTCAGATTCTGTTAGGTCTTGACATAAATAGATGCTTATTAGGTTTTAGTATAAATTACCCAACATGAGGCACTACTAAGCTCATTTTCTCAGAATATTAATTAAATTTTGCGTTTTAGGCTTTTCGGATAACAGAATCTCATTAGGCTAGGTCAAATGTTCGAGGAAATTCGATAGTGGGTAACTTTGGGGTCACCACGTTTTTTTTTAAATATTAAAATGTACTTATGAGATAGAAGAAAGTTTTGGGATTGACACATCCAACTAGTTTTTTCTCTTTCTTTGACCAGAAAGATAAATGAGTGCATATTAACACTGTAGGTACTATGTTTCTTATTAAACTGCTGTCATAACTTCATTTTATATTAAGAAAAGTATAGGATGATGAAAATTTTGAGTGTATAACTGGTGGAAAATTAAACATCATGTTAGCTTCATAGGATGAGGGACTGTTGAATTGTTTTTTTTTTTTTTTTGATACAATTTAATAATTCTGCAAAAGTGTAAAAGGATCTCAAAACTAAATTAGACTTTTGAACAGAATTTCATTTGAATTTTTTGGAACAAAACTTCATTTAGTGACCTTGGAATCTTTTCCAGGGGGGGCTCAAAATATTTTAGTGGGGGCTGAGCCGCCCATAGCGCCCCCTTAGCTACGGCCCTGCCTGTAGCACTGTATGACAGGTGTGCGTTAAACTCGGAACAATTTTTAATATTTAAAAAGAAAAAAGATAGAGCAATGATAAAATGTGTTTAAAAATATATTTAAAAATAAAAAATAATGCATCAAGCACAGATTATGAAACACCATCCAACACATTCAGAATAATGTAAAAAACTTCACCGTTTAAAAAATTAAAATATTACATCTCATTTCACCATATGAAAATATATTAAGCATTTCAAAACAGAATTTTAGCTGTTCCCATCTACATTCGGAAAATGATCCGAAATTTTTAGCAGCCCTGTATATGATAGAGGTTTGCACGGGCCGGAATTTCCAGGCCCGGCCCGTTGTAAAACTCAAAAATTTAAATTTCGTTTAAATTTTTATATTTTAGGCCCGGCCCGGCCCGTACAAAAATCAGCGAAAACAGGCCCGGCCCGGCCCGTTTTGGCCCGTTACAATTTCTACGATTTCTGAAAAATTCCAATTTTTATCATATAACTAAGATTCCTTTGAAGAATACTGCGTACATATCTATGTAATGATTTTACAGTATATTTTACAGCAAGTACACATTAACAACATTAATGATTACTTAGATTTTTAGGCTTTCAACATTCGAATAAAGATTCATTAAAAAATTAATATGGCTTAGAATAAAAGAAAAAAGAAAGAAAGCTAAAAACATCGTTAATTTTGAAGCTGTTTAATAAAAGAAGATTTATAAATATATTTCTATATCATTTTATTATAGATTTCAATTCCAAATTCATTCTTAAATTCAAAGAAGCTCCTTTCTGATACATTTCTAAATTCATTTTTTTCCCTCAGAAACGCATAAGATTAGCAGATATCTTTATTCAGAAACTATATAATCGAATAGCGTTATCCATTTTTTGATACAAGCAATTTAAGAATACTGCAAACAAATAAAATACTGTCATAATTAGCGTTTTGAATAGAATTTCCGGAAGCAATAGCAAGGCAAGGGAGAAAAACCTGCAATCATTTGAGAAACTATTATATCTCAACAAGGTTATACAAATATTTTATTTGCCAAAAATGAAAAACACTATTCGATTCCAAATCCCTTCAATAGTTAGGCTTAGCACTTTTGTACTTTTGCAATTTAAAATTAATCAGAAAATGTGTCAAACTTTCGCATTATTGAGAAATTAATTTAAAAATCATCAAGAAGTATATATCCGAAGACTAAGCTAACATAAGTTCTTTATCGCTGTTAATAATTTTACAAATCATGTTTTCTGCCAATAATTAAGTCTAGTACCAGTCCGGCCAGTCTATATGTAGAAAAGTAATGCAAGCGTGATCTCGGACCGGCATGAGTCAGCTAAAAAAATATTAAAATGGATTACACATAATGTAATTCTCCGATGCCGATACACTGTGCATTTTTATATTGACGCTGTCAAACTAGTATGGCCACATTTATAATTATTCTCGTTAAAACCATTTTCGTTGAAAATAGCTCATATTTTATCGTTTCTGACTAAATCTTCAGAACGGGCCGGCAGACCCGAAAATTTTTTTTATCGGCCCGGCCCAGCCCGTCTGGTCCGTTAAATTTTTTTGCCTGCCCGGCCCTGCCCGTTTATGTTGTTTGTCGGCCCGGACCAGCCCGTTGAAAAAACTATTCTAAATCTGCCGGCCCGGCCCGTTAGAAAATTCGAAACGTTTCCGCCGGGTACGGGCCACGGGCCAAGCACGGCCCGTACATCGTCCGGCCCGGCTCGTCGATTTGTACATATTAACAACATCTATTTCAAAAATTAATTCATTTAAGTAGTACATATATTGCAGAAAATTTCCCTTTAGCAATTTCATCCAATAAGAAGAATAGTATGCGAATAATTTTGTGCAGCCCTAATATATGAGATGTAAGAGTAGTATGCAAAAAACTAAGTAAATTTAAAAGTGCATATCGAATTTTAAAACATACTCTGCAGCAATTACTACGCAAAGACAGTATTGTAACTGATTTGTTTTGTGTGTCCCTCCAAATTATTAAAAATTGCTATGATTTGTCTATTTAATTTAATATTAGTGAAAGCAAGGAATTTATATCCGTTTCAGTACATTTGAAATAGCGTTAAAATACTCATTAAAATACTCTAAAACAAATGTTCCACATATACCATAATGTAACCTATTTCTTTTGAGTGTCTCTGTAAATGAACCAATATTCTATTCGTACGTATTTTATATGCAATTTCATGACCCTAAATAAGATTTGTCAATTGCATAAAAATCCGAGTATATTTACAGAAATTAGGGTGTGGACAGGTGGACAGACAAACCGAATGCATAAGTACTTTTAAACTTTGTTGAAAAGTGCTAAAAACACTTCTGATATTAAAAGAAATTATATCATTAATGTTATCGAAAATGAGAATGTAAATTATATTTAAAATATTGCTATTAGCTACAGCAACAGAAAGCTTTCGAATGTAAGGAATTATTTTTGCCCAATTTCTAATTTTTAGTGGTAAAAGAGCCAGTAAGATCTTTTTCTGATCTTTTAATTAATATTTAAAAACCATATGTCTTGCTATTTAAATAGATCAGTTTCAATTACGCATGTATTATTGCTCAACCAATCAGAGTTAAGGAAAAACAGAAATACGAACAACATGAATTCCAGGTTGTGAAGTTCATTGCTAGGTTCTGACGTTATTTGAACTAATTCATTCTCTTAAACTTTCATTATTATTAAATACGTTTTCAAAGCAAGTATTTGAACTCCGGGCTAAAATTTAAAGTTTAGGTGAAAAAACAGTCAGAACTGCCTATTTGTAGTGTGTGAATGCAATTGCAGCTGCCCTATACAACCGACCAAATGAAAGCAAGCGCAAAAAAGAAACGTGTTTTTTATAAGCGACTCTGCATGAACCAACCAACCAAAAATCAGCGTAGAGAACATAAGGGAAAAAAGGCATAGTTTTGATGATAGTGAGTTCCACTTCGTAATTAATATATCTCAAATTAATCAAAATATTAAAATTCTGAGTTTCAGGTGCATCAGGAGAGATATTGGGCTATTCTCATAAAAATTTTGAGCCTCGTAAGTCCCGTAGATTTTGCTAGCCACCGCAGACACACACACACACACACACACACACACAGACAGACAGAGCGATTTGTTATTTTATTAATATACTAGCGAGCTACGCCCGCTAGCTGGGCCACTTTTTCCAAACGAACCTCGATATTAAGCAGTATATAATAAGCAAAAAAATTCATTTAATAAGCAAGTCTTGGTGTTCGAATCCTCAAGCACAAAAAAAAGTAAATTAAAGAGCTATGGTTGTTATTCGCCCATTATCCGTTAAAAATATGTGATTTCGCACAGTGGGCGCTACGCGCCCACCGTGCGAAGCCGGCCCACTGGCGCTACGCGCCATGGTCGCTATCGTCCCGTTAAAAATATTTGGTTTTGCTCGGTTGGCGCTGCGCGCCCATAAGACATTTTCTCGTATTTTTTGGTTCATCAGAAGCAGACTTTTACACAGATTCTGAATATGTAATCAGTTTTTTTCTACTTTAAAAACTGTCTGCATGATGGTTTAAGAAAAAACGCGCAAAAAAAAGTTTCGGTATTAAAAACTGCAAAAGACTGCTATTAAAAAAAAAATAAATAAGTAATTTCATTAATATCACAAACAACATAACTAACAAATAATTTTGGCAGCTTGTTTTCCGTTTGTACTAACAGAAATTAGTATTAATCGCGTAAATCTTAGGTTACACAATATTCGTGTATGCTACCAAAAAGAAAAAGCATGAAAATGAGCTACAACGATTAATACTCACTTACAGAACAAATATATGAATAGCCAGTTACATCTGAGATCCTCAAAATATTAATTAGCAACACTATTACCTCTTAGTGAACATATCTTGCTGTGCTTAAATAGTTGTACTTATCATATTAATTAAACCGTGTTTAACATTTTTTACCAATTAGTTCTTTTTCTCTTATACATTCTTTGACAAAATGAAGGGAGAAAAAGAGGTTTTCGACTGCTCCTTCTTTTAGCCAAAGGGGAAAAGTTCTTGTCGTTCACCGCAAGGTGGCGCAGTGTTCTGCCTGAGAGCTCCGTTTGGGAAATTAGACGTTTTCCGTTCCGATTCCCGACCGGTTTTTAGTTCATAACTTTTTTAATTTTGGTCCCACGGTCTCGAAAATGCCCGAAATGACTTTCCCGGAATTTTTCGAATCGAAAGACACCTCTCGCGACTTCCAACTCGCCCGCGTTGCGAACTGTAATCGGCTTCAAGCAGACAGACAGACAGAGGCGCATGGGTTTTATTAGTATAAGATTTTGCTAGCCATCGCAGACACACAGACAGAGAGTTTTGTTCTTTATTAGTAAAGATAAGATAGCTATTTTTTACGATCTCTTATACACTCGGCTATCCTATCATATAAAAAACGCAAATTTCCGTGCATTATGAACAAAATCAAGAATTGGTAATCTCTCTGTGTGTAAGTGAATGTAATTAAAGTTAAAACAATGCACAAACTACAAAGAAAGCTAAAAATATGCCTAATAATTATGAAAAATTAACTTTATAATCAATGAGATTTCTGGTACTGGTGTTTTTCAATGTGTGGAACATATATTAACTCGCAGTTTGTCTCAGTACTTGTCTTTCAAAAACAACAAAGTAGAAAAAATATGTTCTCATAAGCACGTAGGGTTTAATTTCATAAAGGACCCCAAAGCTAAATTTAAATATTTCTGGATATTCTATTCGTATCTATATTAATCTAGAAGGAAGTTGAGGATTTTTCCTTGAAATTTTATTTCCTGTTCAAATTGTGATATCTTTTTAAACAGATGAAGTAAAAAATATATTTTGATGACAAACCTCGATTGTTCCGCGACCCACCAAAACAAGTGCCGCGGCCTATTAGTGGGTCGTTACCCATAGATTGGGAACCGCTGTTCTAGATTATTTTTGGGGGTTCATTAATTAAATATAAAGATGGAATGGGAGTTAATCCCCCTTAATTTAGATAAATATTTATTCATGCAGAATTATATGATTTGCTTCAAATTTGGTATACAAATTTGTTCTGAAAAGGTGTTCCTCTGATTAGATTTGGAGATTCATGAGGGGCTAATCCTCCTTAATGTATTTTTCAAGAAGCATTATTTTTTGAAATAGAAGTATAATATACTATTAGTGTGAATAGCTAGTGAGAAAAATGACATCAGTTTAATTGAGCACTTTTATTTTTATTTAATTTTTTGCAATTTTATATGTTTTTAACAGCATTCTTTCTTCTTTTCAGTGCAGTCGATTGGCTTTAGTTCATTCAACTACTGCCTCACCAAATATGAAATTTTGATCATTGTTCTAGCGGGGCAGAAGCAGTGCGACAACTAATTGCAAACCAAACTGAGAAAGAAAGCGCAAAAGCGAACGGGCGAAACAGACAGGCTCAAATACGTCTTCTGAAAGCATCAGAGCAAGGCCATCTTGATCCTTGTATATCAAGAAAGCTCTGATCAGAGCGACGACATGCCGCCAGACTTGAGGATGCACGGGTGCGACGTTGCGAGCACAACACGGCCAGTGCATTCTGCAGCTGCTGATCTACTTCGTTCCCCGCAGAATGAACTCGACGGGCTAAGGCTGCGAGCAAACAGCACTATTTTTTATTACACTAAAAGAGCAATCAATCAATCTTTGTTTTCGAATGGAACAAGGGTGAAACCTCTTTAAATGATTTTTGAGAGACTGACCCTACCAAATTGACAAAGAAAGGGGAACTTTTATCTACCCCATCTTCAGTCGTAAAGCTGTCAACTGATTTCGCGTTAGATTCCTCTCTTGAAGTTCAGATTCAGTGCACTGAAATAGCAGTTTTAGATCAAAGCGCCGACACAAAAGATCAAAGATAGCGCAAGAAGTTAGTGCTATGTGCGTGGACCTTAAGAGTGGCTGAAAGACGTGAACAAAAACCAGCAGATAAACACCAAACACCACTCCATACTATTATGCAATTACAATCGCCTTGCATTCTGGTACAACCCAGATCAGTGGAGTTAAATTATATGGGCCCGCGGGGATCGAGAACACCCAATAATCTTGAATCATAGCGTACCCAATTTTCTTTGCTCTAGTTAAATATTTCATTATTTTTAATTACTCATTTTTGTTCTTAGAATAAAATTTATTTTGCAAGGGACCATGTCTTTTAATTCTCCGAGTAACATCCATAAATATTCTGTTAATTTTTTATTTGTTTTTTTTTTTTTTTTTTCTATGTTTAACTTTTCTCTAATTTAGTTTGTATTCATGTTCATGATATCATGACATTACAATGAATATAAGTGTCTTTATAAGGAAAAACACTTCAAAATATAATTTGATAAAACTGCTTCTTTACTAAAACATGGTAGCTTGACTTAAAATCCTCATTTTTCAACTCAACTGTCTCAACAATTTCTGTCTATTGAAAGAAACTATTGAAAGAAAAACAAACTGGTTGCACTATTTTACAAAAATATTTTTGAGCCAGCTCAATATTTTTCAAAAGTTGGCGCCGCTGACTCAGATGATGATTAGAGTTTTATCTGACAATTTCCCATTAGCACCATGACTGATGTACGTTTTTACTAGCTCTGAAATCTAATGGAAAAAAGTATAGGAATAAGTTCCACCGCCCTCCAAAAAATAAACTGCCTCAACTTGGAGAACCGCCAGAGTCATTAAAAACTTTGCATGAGGGATATATCGCCGAATCAAAGACTTTCAATCTAACATTAGGAATTACAATTAGTGCATTGTTTTCAATGATACTGACCGCCTGTTCTCCTTCATCTCCAACAAAATTATGGGTGAAATATAAATCGCATATCGTTGAAGATATTTTCTGTTGGAATTCAAATATTAACACAACTTTTACAGCAGACATCTACAACGAGGGTTTGATAATGGTTGGATATTTGTGTTTAGAAATCAAGAATAAAGTTCTTAACCCTTTCCGGCACACTGTGCCCGGTCTGGGATACCTAATTTTAATTCCGAACGGCACCAATAATATATTCGTAAAATTTTGCTCTTACAATAAAAGCTTAAATTAGGGGATTCTTAATTTCTAAAAAATTCGTTTGTGAATTCCGGTGCCAATCAATAATTTCTCATATTACTAACAGATTTTGCCCTTGCCGGAAAGGGTTAATCAATTGGGAATGCCATTATCGAATCGAGCAGCTGCTGCTCCGTTCGATGTAGAATTATGTCGTGAAAAAAATTACAATACGGATGGTCTTTTGTCGAATGTGCAATCCACTATTCCTAAATTAATGCTTGAGCAAAAAAATATTTATGAACAAATAAGGTAATCTGTCAATAACGGAGTTAGATAGATGTATCGGAAGAAACTGGCTTAGATATTAATTTTTGAATTATTTCTAAAAGTACAAGTCTTTATTTAAAAAAAAAAAAAAAAAAAAAAAAATTAGACATACAAATATCACTTGGCACATTTCAACTATTACACGAGCAAAGCCACGGCGCGGGGTTTGCTAGTTCCTTTAAAAAGTTCCATTATGTTTACTTGTATTGAGAAGTCAAACACTATTGCATTCATTGTAAAGAAAAAAGGACTATTCTGTTTAGAGACGTACTATTTTAGTGTCGCCATCTATTGTAAACAAATAACATTGTTCGTACAGACAGATCTCCCACAAAAAAATGTTTTGTTATGTGTAGCATTTGCTATTTTCATCCTCAAAAATTTTATTTTCAGAAACATTAGAAAGTATATAAATAATTTATTTTGCAAAACATGCCTGATTAAAAATGATTAAATTAAATTCAAGCAATTCCTCTTTTATCTTAAATCTGATTTTTCCACAATTCAAGATTCCAATTTACATTTTCTTTTTAAGAGAAATATGGATAATAAATGCTGTATTACATAAGAAAATATTATAATTCATAGAAATTGCCTATTCTTGCAATTTTAAAGTGCATTAAATTAGCCGAGCGTCACTTGATACAAAACTCGCAGTTCTACTGTCGCCATCTAGTGTAACTAAATAATACTAGTCGCACATATAAATTTCCCTCAAATATTTCTTACTCCTCAACATTAGTTGTCTTCAAATGTCGATAGGGGCAGATTGCAATCGAAACTTTTCGAGGCTCTCCCCAATATCTTAAAAAATTAGATATGTTTCGAATTTTTAAATAATAATCAAGCCTTAAATTAATTCGGTACTACTAGGTTATCCCGTCGACCAAAAAATTATCGCCAAACTATAAGATTAAATGCCAATAAAGGATAATCGTGAATTTCACATTCAATGACATTAAACACGATTCATGTGTTTAAAATGTCATTAAGTGACTTTTATTTCGACTTTTTATTAATATTTTTATTAATATTCTACTAATTATTTGTTTATTCGTTATTTAAAATAAAAATTCTGTCAATATAATTTGGCGATTTGTATAAATTTGGCAAAATTGGTCGACGGGATAACAGAGTAGTACCAAAGTGGTACACAAAAAATGTTTACCTTTTTTTAAAATTTTATACTTTTTATTTACATTTCATTGTTTAAATTGTTGAATGATCAATAAATTTTACTCTGAAATTAATCTCGAAAATTGATTTACTCTTTATTAGACTAAAAAGCTTACTTTTGGATTATTTCCCATTAATTTAGATGCTGTGAGCCACAAATGCGTAAAGTTGCATATAGGATATTATTTAAAATATATTTTTCAAAACTTAAAATGATCATTCATATCAAGATAAGTCAAAAACTAAGAGGCTTTTATTATTTTATTCTTTACTTACAAGGAAGGTCTCTTTACTGGGCATACTCAGATTTTTTTTTTTTAAAAAGAACACTAATTAAACTACTCATGTATGTAATAAAGGATTAGTGAAAACTAGCGGCGGAATTACAGAAATTAGTCCGTAAAAAAAATAAAAAACTTTCGAATATTTGGCGTGAAAAGACGAAAGTGTCACAAGATTTGGCGAGCATCACTTTTCTCCTCCAAAAGCAAACGATTTTAATGCAACTCAAAACTTTCGGATTTTAGAATCCGTGTAAATGAATTTAAACATAAACAATGAGCGAATTTAATATATTATATACATGTATATATATATATATATATATATATATATATAAATTGCAGATATATATATTATTTGTAGCTGTAGTTATTTAGTTTAACTCTGGAAAAAATATTTTCATGTATGAAAAATTCTTATTCAATAAAATAATTTTCATATATTTAAGCGTATTCAAAAATAAAAGCCATATGTTTCCATAGCAACAAAATCGAATTGGAAATACTCAACTGGATTTTGAACTTGAAGAAATTTTAACGAATTTAAATTTGAATTTCGTTTTAAATCTCAAATTTTGATGGTTAAATTTGAATATAAAGCATATAAATATAAATATAACGAAATTATCCTTAAAACAAACTAAGACTGACAAAACAAAAGATATTTAATTCATCTAATTCATCTAAACACGTTTAACATGAAAAAAATTTTCCTTTAAAATACATTTGATTAAAAAAAAAAAAAAAAAAAAAAAAAAAACAACATTTTTTAAATTTTATTTCTTTGCCAACCGATGATAAATCGTCAAATAACGAAATGTTCATTAATTTTTTACGGACAGGGTACGGAGGTTCCTCCCGAAACATTTTTTATGAACATAAATATCCTCATGAGAAGAACATTCTGTAATTTTTTCAGATTTTTAGGAGTATGCCCGTATGGAGATATTCCTTGTTAGATATGATTCAGAACCAGAATCGTTTCACACAGCTTTTCATTTACTTCCTGGCATGAAAAAGGGATGCAAATGTGTGGTATTTTTACTCAATATTCTTCATAGTATCTAAGTCTACATTTTGAAATTTTTCATTTATTTTTGAATTAGAAAAAAAAAATTGAAATTGTCAAAGTTGGTAAAAAATACTCTATATTTTAACACTTCTTTCGTTATGTAACCGAGTGCAACGAAAGACAAATAATTCATGAATATAAAACTAATTCAAAGATATGATTCAAACGAAATTCAGAAACTCCAGTACAAAATTTAGACCGGGAGGTGGCAGCACAGACAATCACCTCGTCGAGCTTACGGATGACAATCTAGGATTTCAAATTGCATATTAAAATTCAATTGGTCTGCCATATCTTGGTGGAAAACATCTTAAAACAATATTTTAGCATATTTTGAGTTGATTTCTTAGGTTCACCGTTGTGTTTTCCTGTACCCAAAAATATGAAAACATGGGGGATTGAGAACAGAAAAACATAATGGTAAACCTATGAGTCAAATTTTAAAATCAGATTTTTAGATGTTTTGAAACAAGATATGATTTGGCAGACGGATTGCGTTTTAATATACGAATCGAGATTTAACTAACGCTAAATTTTTATCTGTGAACTCGATGAAGTCATTGTCTGTGCGGCTGCCTCGCGCCCTCGCGGTCTAATTATAAACAGGGTATCCAGTAAATGAATGACCTCATTTTGAATGTATATTACAAAACGAAACAAAACAAACAAAACAAAAACAAACAAACAAACAAACAAACAAACAAACAAACAAACAAAAAAAAAAAAAAAAAAAAAAAAAAAAAAAAAAAAAAAAAGAAAGAAAGAAAAAAACCGGTTTGAGATAAAAATATGCGGTTTGCTGCATACTTATCAGAAAATCAGTAAATTTTTAGATATACACTTTCTTAAAATAGTTCGAATTTCGGCCAACAGATGGCGCTGATGGTGGCATCAGGCTGTCGAAATTCAGACATTACTCTATTTTCATACGCAGGAGTTTTTCCGCTCATTTCGCAGAGTTGAATTTCTATTGACATATTGAATCGACTCTCCACTCACCTGCAGAAATAGAGTTTGTTGGATTGAAAGAGATTTATAATAATATTTATGATTGAATAATGTCTATTATACTTAATAAAAACCAGCAAAACTTCCTTTTTATAAGCATTGACATTTCACACATTGACCATAAATAAAATGTATTCAAAAATGATTTTCTAACCGGTAAACTCAATCTTTGTTTACATACAATAAATTAAGAATATGGGATAAGCACCGATTTTTTATATTAAAAAAATCATAATATTTAATCTAAACATTTCTGCCATTAAATAGTATGAAATTGCGTTTAAAAAATAGTGGTGTGGAAAAGCTTTAAGTGATGGATCTTGCCTACGTAGTGCAGTGAAATCAGTTAAGTGGTTAAAACAGTGGTTTGGAAATAGTGTTGGTAAGTTTCCTGTTTCAAAAAAAAAAAAAAAAAAAAAAAGGGGGGGGGGGGCAGTGACTTATAAATCGGCGCATACAAATGCAATAAACCTGAGAATGAAGGAATCTGTTTATAACAAATCCTGTATTAAACGTTTAAAAAAAAATTTTTTTTGGACGGAGGAAGTAACATACATAACCAGCTGCTAAGACGGAAACCTGCCTAAAACGAAACATTGTTAATTTTTTCGAAAACCGAAATCAACCCTATGTTATTTTCATATTTTGACATTTAACGCATCTGAAAATTTTATTACGAAAGCCACGAGAGATTTTAAGGTGATTTTTATACATACCTCTCCCTTCTCTCTCTCTCTCTCCCCCCCCCCCCCAAGTGAAAACACATCTAAGCTGAAATGGAATAATGTTTAAAAAGAAAAAAAGTATCGTACCTGTTTTTTATCCTGCGAGTTACCCCTTTTCGAAATTTCATTACAAACAGCATCATATATCCTGAAATATATTTTTCGCCCCCCCCCCCCTATACTTAACTATTCTTCCTGGAGAAAAAAAGGGAAGGAGAACTGTGAAAATTCCTCTTGCATGTGATTTGAAATAAAAAACATTATTAAAAAAAATGATTCTAAAAACTTCTTAAAGGTTATATATGGAAAACCATACGTTCCAGTAATTTGGTAACATTTATATTTATAAAATTGAACTAAAATAAGTAGAACTATAATGATTCTATAATGATTCAGGATCTACTATGCTTTCTGTAATGAAATTTTGAAAAGGGGTGACTCGCAGGATATAAAAGCAGGTAAGTCGCTTTTTTTCTTTTTAAGAATCCTTCCATTTCAGGTAGATGCGTTTGAAGTCAGGTGAAGAAGAGGGAAGGGCTGTGTGCAAAAAGCATCTGTCGTGGATTTTGTAATAAAAATTTCAGATATGTTAAATGCCAAAATACGAATATAACGTAGAGATGAATACGGTTTGCAGAAAAATGAAAATTATTTCGTTTTAGACAGGTTTTGGTCTTAGCATAGGTAGTTTCAAATGTTATTTTCACCGTCGTGATCACTAATTTTTATGTTTAAGACAGGATTTGTTATAGACGAAATATAAACGAGCCTTTATTCTAAGGTTTAATATATTTTTATGTGCCGATCTATAAGTCACTGCCCCGCTTTTATTTTAGACAGGAAACTTCCCCATCACTATTTGCATACCATTGTTTTAACTTCTCATTTCACTACACTACATACAAGCAAGAAGCGTTTACTTGATCCATCCTTTAAAGATTTTTTGACAGCACTAAATTTTTAAATAAAAATTCATAGTATTTAATGGAAGAAATGTTTAGATTAAATATTAAGATTTTTTAATTTAAAAAAGCTGTGCTTATCCCATATTTTCAATTTATTAACAACAGAGTTAATAATTTATTAACAATTGTAAACAGAGAATCAGTTAACCGGTTACAAATACAATTTTGAATACAATTTACTTATAGTAAATGTTTGAAAAGTCAATGCTTATTAAAAAGTATGTTTTGTTGTTTTTTATTAAGTATAATAAACATTATTCAATCATAAATATTATTTTAAATTTCTTTCCATCCAACAAAATCTATGTCTGCAGGTGAGTGAAGAGTCGATTGAACATGTCGACAGAGATTCAACTCTGCGAAATAAGCCGAAAAACTCATGCGTATGAAAATTAGAGTTATGCCTGAATTTCGACAGCTTGATGCCGCCGCCAGCACCATCTGTTTGCCGAAATTCGAACTATTTTAAAAGTGCATATCTAAAAATTTACTGATTTTCTAATAACAATGCAGCAAACCGCGTATTTTTTTTTTTTTATCTCAAACCGTTTTTTAGTTATTCACATTCAAAATGGGTACATCATTTACTGGACACCCTGTATATATATATAAAGTGAGGCATATAACTAAAAAAATTCCGAGTTTTTTCTTTTAATTCTTTTTTTTTTTTTTTTTTTTTTTACTTTCTCTTAAATGGTGTGTGATTTAAGAATGTATATGTATTTGCCATGTAATGTGTAAATGTATGCGATTTGTCATTATTATGTTTTAAATACTTCTCGGAATTGTGATACTTGGAGATTTTTTTTACTAAGATGCATATATTTTATTTTCTTTACAATTTTCATTCTATTGACAACGGTATATTTATTTCATTTCATTTTTAGCTCTGGAAATGCCAAATTTTATTCTGTCTTTAAAATCTTATTTATTAACACTTTCTGAAATTTTTAGAGCTATTAAATATTTTTTGGAACTTTCATAACAAATTTTATTTATGTAATTGTGATGTATGCAAAATCCTGTTACGATGGTATTGAAATCGGATCTATTGTAAGTGCAAATATCCCGAAATTTATTAGCAGGATGCTGTCAGATTTTTTAGATGAAGGCAGTGCTATAAATATTTTATAAAATATATGAACAGTTATAAAGTACAGTAAAACCCTTGTTATCCGAAAAGCAAGGAACCAAAGTATTTTCGGTTAACCAGGTTCCATAGGAATATTCGGATAACCAGGGTTCCATAGGAATTTTTGAATTCTAAGAAAATCTAATCTGATCGAAAGCCTTATGGTGAAGATTTGTTTGAGAAAAAGCTGTGGTCGTACTTTAGAACATAGTTGCAATAAAAATGTTGTAGTACCATATTCAAAGCATCCTGAAGTTGTAAAACAAAAGAAAATCCCAATATATTGTGAAAAAAAAAAGTGTCGTATGTGTCTATCTAATAAAGGGCCCGAAAATTACTCAATGATATATAAGTAAGTTGACTTCGTTTATTTCATAAAGAACATGCTTTTTTAACACTATTTCTACCAGTGTAATAGTAATCGTAAATAAAAATACAGTCGAGTCTCTCTATAACGAAACTCCATACATCGAATGTCTCTATATAACGAATTTTTAGTAAGAACGGTCCCCTTTTCGCATGATTACATTAAAAGCAGTCTCTATATAGCGAAACATCGATCTCCATATAACGAATTTTTTCATAAGACTTCATAACTTGGTCTTAATTTATTTAGTTTTAAAAGGCTTCGAAATCATATGGAATCAATTTTCCATTACTCTTTTTTGAAACAGCTCAAATAATTAAGAAATAAAATGTTAGGTTAATAAAAGAAATTTAATAAAATATTATAAACATTTCAAAAGATCAAAAATAATATTTGTTCAAATTTCACACATTAAATACGATTTTTAACACCATTCTCTATACATCGAATTTCTCTATATAACGAATTTTTTACTGGAACGGTGGATTTCGTTATATAGAGACTCGACTGTATGTTGAAAGATGTTAATAGACATCTCTAAAAACACTGTTGACAGTAAATATTTTTTCACATTTAAAATGGACTTAAGCCCGTTAAGCCGATTTTCAGATAATCCGGATTCTGATAACTGGAGTTCTACTGTACTAGAAAATACTTATAAGTAAAATAAAATATTTATAAAGACATTACTGAGAGAAATTAAAGTAGCATGCAATTTTTTTATGGTTTTTGAACGACGGCATCGTTTTTTGCTGGTTTTGTGCATTAATAATAATTTCACATGCGCACTTTTCTATAAATGCAGTTTAAGACTGGATCGTAAATGTGGAATTGTTCAGTGCATGTAAATGACACCAATTTATATAAAATAAAAGCGTATATTTTAAGTCTTAAAATTGAAATGTGCTTTGTACAATCCATATTTATGTATATGTTTTTTTTTTTTCATTGGGGCGATACTAATTTCTAAAAAAGTAGAATATTTCTTCCTACTTTTTTTTAATATTTTTCTTTTTAAGTAAATAATGAGAAACGAAAATCATGCGTCACACATACAGTATTATGGAACACTTTCAAATATAACCAGAATGTTGTTATGAAACTTCATATTTTCATTGCAGGAAATAAAATATCTGAACATTCTATTAAAAAAAACACTAATGCAATTAGAAAACCCCTTTGAGCAGTTACCATCCATATACAATGAAATACTGAATTCTTTTGTGAACCTCAGTATGTGGTCTGATCAATATCGACATATTGAATCGACTCTCCACTCACCTGCAGAAATAGAGTTTGTTGGATTGAAAGAGATTTATAATAATCCTTATGTTTAAATAATGTCTGTTACACTTAATAAAAACCAACAAAACTTCCTTTTTTTATGAGCATTGACATTTCACATATTGACCATAAATAAAATGTATTCAAAAATGATTTTGTAACCGGTAAACTGAATCTCTGTTTACATACAATAAGTTATGGGATAAGCACCGCTTTTTTAAATTAAAAAAAATCATAATATTTAATCTAAACATTTCTTCCATTTAATAGTATGAAATTGTGTTTAAAAAAATAGTGGTGTGAAAAAGCTTTAGGTGATGGATCACGCAAACTCTTCTTGCCTTACGTCGTGCAGTGAAATCAGTTAAGGGTGTATTTCGATTCAAACTGATTATTTTCCGATTTATTTTTGACTTCATTTTTACTCTCATATGCATCAAACTGGCAAATTGTTTTATTTAGAAACTACACAAGGTGCCGTAATTATCAATTCTTTGATAAATGCAGAAAATGTTGCAAAAAAAGCAATCAAAAACGGCATTTTAAACAGATTTTCCCCAAGCGGGAGATCTGTGAACGAAAAAAGGAACATACTGAGAAGATAGTTGTTTATAAATCAAATTCTAATGAATTGAGCGTAAAAATACATCACACGGCACCTTGAACATCTCTTCAAGAATCCCTTAAGCAAGTTTCATGTTTCTACTTTTAAAAATGTGTTTGAAATTGTATCGGAAAATTTCGAGCTGTTGAAGGTGGAAAAGCGTTTTTTCGAATACACCCTTAAGTGGTTAAAACAGTTACCTTGCAAACGATGGATATCATTTATGCAGGAGAAGATCAGCAGATGATGACAGTAAATTAATAACCATACAAATGCAAAACGGTGACATTGAAGTAGATAACCAGTGGATTTATCCATACTCGTTTTTGCTATCAAAAACATACAAAACGCGCATAAACGTTCAATGCTGTAACTCTATCAAATCGATCAAATATATTTACAAGTAGATGGATAAAGGCAGCGACATGACAATTTTTGGCTTGCAACCAGAAAGAAGTGATAGGAACGCGATCTTATACATGAATGAAATGACATAGCATCCGACTAGAAGATGATGCATGTAGAGATGGGAAATATTGTTAATTTTGATTAACAGATTGCATTGTTACATTCTTGCACAAATAACAGGTTACAAGAACCTGTTATCTTTATACCATATAACTAATTGCAGCGTATGATGTCAACGAATGTTTTAATTAGAAGACATTTATTCAAAATGCTTGAAATACTTTTTGGATGCAATTTTAGACGCAATTTTTCTTTGAAATGAATTTACACCATTAAATTAGTTTGTGGTTAAAAACTTTAATTCTGCAAAACAAAAATTTATTAATGTAATGAATGTGACAAACGAATCGAATTCTTAAGCATTTTTCAGTTATGTAAGACGGTATTAAATAATAAATATAAAGCTAAAAATAGTTTTTTTAAGCACCCTGTTAAAAACATTTAATATGAAAGTTACTCTAATTTTTATCATGCAATTCAGAACATTACCACTGCAATGCTCTAAATCGGCACGATACCCGATTTTGGAAAATTCACCACTTTGACTTACGTTTTTAAAATGTGCCAACTAATCAACATATTAAAATACATATTATCTTTTGTTTTGTTTCTTTTTGAAGATATGACTAAAGAAAAGAAAAGATAAGTAATACTTAAACTATCTATTCACGATTTCTAAATTATTTTCTCAATGTATGATCTAAATTTAATTGATAGCTAACCACTAATTGATAAAAATCGTACATATGTTTTAATATCCTAATCTTCCATTTTTAACGATTTCCAACAAAGTTGAAAAGCCTTTATGCTTTCGGTTCGTATGTCCGCCTGTCTGCGCTCTAACTCTCATAAATATACTCGGATTGTCATAAAATTTTTAGATGTTAGTGACGTTTATCCTAGCACAAACCTTATTGAAAATGAAGTACCTACCACGATTAATTTATTTACAGGAATAGTCAAAAGTTTTCCGTTAAATTACGGCCTATGAAAAAAAAAAAAAAAAAAAAAAAAAAAAAAGTTTCAAATGACTTTTAAAGGTGTTACACCCTGTCAAACATATTCAGATTTATATGCATTTGCGAAGTGCTCTGAAGCATGCATTCTGTAAAATATGCATTGAAAATAATAATTATTATTCATTTACAGGGTCACAGAAAATAATTCTATTACACAAAAGTAAAGTGGAAATTGTTTGCAATATATTTTACTTATGTTAAACGATTTCATGTATAATAAAATCGATATACGTCGCTGAATATTTTACGCATAATATGAAGTACATAGAATTTACAGGGACATACAAAAGATTTCAAATAGTATATTCTATCCGAAGTACTGTATATTATCGATGATGGCTGGTGGATGGATGAAATGCAATTTTAATGATGATATGCGCTTTTAAGTTTCACTAAATGTATGCTTATTATATGGTGCGTATAAATGCTGCTATAAACTTGATATACAGGATTACACAAAAGTGCTCATAAAGGCTACTATAAATGAGCGTCATTTACTTAAAGGTGGTTTTTAAATAATTTATGCATTTTTACGTTGAACTGCCTTCAATTTACTAAGAAATGTTTGTTGAATATATATAAATGATAAACAGGGTCACGGGAAAGAATTGGATACATGGTCACCTATGGATGATAATTTCAGGAAATGTGATTTAAGTAGTTTTAAGAGTGTTTTTGTTTGAACTAAATTTTAGTAAAGTACTGGATTGTAATAAAGATACTAGGTAACCTACAGGGGTGAACAAAAGTATTCAAGAACGTTTGTATAATTAATATAAATGATAAAAAGGGTCACGGGAAAGAATTGGATACATGGTCACCTATGGATGATAATTTCTGGAAATGTGATTTAAGTAGTTTTAAGAGTGTTTTTGTTTGAACTAAATTTTAGCAAAGTACTGGAGTGTAATAAAGGTACTAGGTAAACTACAGGGCTAAACAAAAGTATTAAAGTACGTTTTCATCTATTAGTATGAATCGTTGAAAGAGAAATTTCAAACAGTTAGGTGTTTTCTTGCTAAACTAAATTTTATCATTATGTAGTATATGTATCAACAGACATATAAAATAGAAGACTGTTCAAAAGTATTGGAATACATATTTGGCTAAGGACAGTAACACCTTATTTCCCTAAATAACGAAATATTATTAATGATTTCAGGAAGTGTTCAAAAGTGTTTCATGATCTGTGATTAATGCAAGATTTTTCTTACTTGTTTATTGTTGTTTTGTTTTCTAATTTTTTATGTCTAAATTATCCCATTCTTGCAGTTTTATAGGTATACATCTTCTAGTTCGAAAGAGACCTTTCTTCTTAATGTACGTGCGGTGATGTTGCTCCTGCTTCTCATTACTTCTATAATTGTCCTTTAAAATTTAGTTTTGGGTTATTCGCCGTTCTCCTGTTCTTCCAGATGATTGGCTAACATAGAGTTCTTCACGGGGCCCGGGCTTGGGTCAAAGCCCGTTAATTGGCCGGCGAAATGAAAATGAATTTTCAAACGGGCCTTGCCGAGCCAATAAAAAAAATTATCAGGTCTAATAGCCTTGATATAAAATTTTAAACAGAGCCAAAAAAATTATATTAGCTACTTTCAATGAATATGACTTTCGCGAGAATAAGTACAAATGTGCGTCACAAACCGATACTAGTTTGAAAACATTAATACAGAAATGAAACATGTCCACCTCAGAGATCGGTACCGGCCACGGTGTGTGAGCCGGGTTTACTTATTTTTCCCAGCAGACTCGTACCTGCTGATAGACTGGGTAGCACATTGCCGTAGCACAGGCAATCACCTCATCAAGTTCACGGATGAAAACCTAGAATTAGTTAAAATTCTATTCATATATTAAAACGCAATCCGTCTGTCAAGTAATATTTTGGTGGAAAATATCTAAAAACCCAATTTTAGGTTTAAATGATAGGTTTATATTTTCTGGTTCCCAATCCTCCGTATTTTCATTCTTTCGAGAGCAGAAAAGCACAATGGCAAATCTACGAGTCAACCACTAAAATCGGGTGATGATGTTTCATTTTTAGGAAGATGAATTTCCAATCTGTTATATGTTCATTTATCAAAATACTATTATTCTATTATAGTTATATAACTGCTTTAAAAAAATGTAAAATACAAATTAAATAGTTTACAAAACAGCAGAACGAGGTCGCTAGTACTTGCAAAATACGATGCTCTGGTCAAATATTCTAACATACGCCTAAGGTTATTCTGCTTATGGACACGGAAATTATTTCAGGAAACAGACATACTAAATTACATGTTTTTACATGTACTATTTTTCTTACATATTTGGATTTCAACTATCAGAGATAAAAAGAAATTAAGAATATTTCTTTTAAAATAAGTGAAAAAAAAAAATAAAAAAAAAATAAAAACATGAAAATGTATGAGTCAATAGTACCTAAGTTGATAGTGTTCCTTATCAGTGCCACGATCGTAAAAACTGAAAAGAATAAGTCGAATTTCATCTTTTGATATGAATAAAACTGAAAAATGCTCCATAAAAATATATATTTAAATTTAATGTTTTAGTATTTTTCATTATTTTTTCCTATTAAACATAAAATAATCTAATCTGCTTCATATGATTAATTACTAATTTGTTTTACGAAATTCATTAATATTGCATTAAGTTATTTAAAAACTTTAGCATGTAGTCTTTTTGTATTAATTCTATCATTCATCAGGTAGAAATGCCATTCCAAATTTTGAAGTTGAACATTTTGTTCTCTAAAAATTTAGATGAATGTGAAAATACTTGTGCAACAATATGAACACACAAATTTACAAAATCAAAGATTGTCAACCAAAAGACACAATAATAATAATATAAAAAAATACACACCAATTTAATAATTAAAAAAATTCCTTTTTAAAACTTATTTTTATAAAATATGTCAGCAGAGAAAATAATTTTGAAATTTTTTTTTTTGAAAAAACAAATAATAGAAAAGGCAATAAACTACTAACTAACTGATACACCTGATTTTACGTCTAAAATATGTTTATGTAGACTATATGTAGGGGGACTGGGACACATTGATACGGTTTTTTTCTAAGAATTTTATAATAGAAATAGAAATTTCAATTTATTTTTCCATGTGGTGTCAGCAAAATATGTGTAGTGTGTTATTAAAATGTACAATCGTTGTTTTATATATTTTTGCATGTAATTTTAAAGAAATCTAAAAAATTCATTTGTATCAATGTGCCCCATCCTCGGGGCAGATTGATACACCACATGGAGCACTTTGATATGTTTGGAAAAAATAGAGAAAAAATAACACCAATGTATTCTTTTGATAGAAAATGAGCAGCATACCATTTTATTTTTATTTATAGAAATTCAAATCATCCACAATTTATTTGTAAGCAATATTAAAGCAATCAAAATTAAATGTATAATGGCTTGATGTTCTGTCTGTTCATTGTCTGATTGTTAGCAGTGGTAGCCTTGTCATATCAGGCATTAAATCAATGCATTATCTTCTTTCTTTGGAAAGATAAAAAAATTACCAAGTTTTCCGTTTATAAATTGATTTATAAACAGAAAAGAAAGAATAATTATATAAAAAATTCTGTTTGTAATATCATTATCTTTTGCTGTGCTGCAACTTGTTTCTCTTATTTAAGATTCCTCATGTCGAAAATACTTTTTTCTCTGGAGAATCGATAGAAATTCGAAATTTGCCAAGCTGCCGTCCTTTTCTTTTGTTAGTTCTACTACCACTAGCTGTTGAGTAAGTTCATACGTGTTCTGTTTGCAAAAATAACTATAAAACTTTCTAATACAAAAAATAGATCCTATTTCACTTCTATAAATACTAATATTAGAATTTTTTGGCAGGAAATGCTTGGATTAAGGTGTATATGATAAAAAAAGTAATAAAAGGTAATAAAAAAAAATAAACTAGAAACAGATTTAGGTTGTCTATATCTATCATGGGCCACATTGATAAGTATAATGTGCCCCGACATAGACCGTATCAATGTGCCCCATGTAGCCATTTTGAATAACATGAGTCTGAAATTCAACACTTTATTAAAACCCAACAATAAAGAATGAAGAGCTGATAAACAGTAGCTTTACTTTCCAGGGAGAGTATTCTTTTCGGTTGAAAAGACTGGAACTTTTGAATATTTCCATTGCAATTGTACAACTCAAATTTATTTTTGACCTACAAAAACTATAACTCACCCGTTCCATTTCAATATACTACTGAATCATACAAAGACATTCTGTAAGTAGTTGTGTACACTAGCATAACCTTTTTTCAGCTGTTGTGAAACTTCCGGTAATGACCCTGTGAGCAGTAGAGGGGGTGTATCAATTTGCCCCATATATCAATGTGCCCCAGTTCTCTCTTATACTTGAGTATCACAAGAAGCAATTTTTATTTTGTCTTAAAAGAAGTAAAATAAAAAATAATTTACTAAAAAACTTTGAAAATTTTAAAAATTTCAAGAATTTATTTTTCATTATTTAAAATAATTTTAATTCAGACCTAAAGTGTAAAATTAGGTATTTTAAAAAAAATCAAGTTTATTACACAATTTTGGAAAGTTTCAATGTTTACTTAAAATAGAATTTTTAAAAAGTGTACCAAAGCATAAAAACGTCAGCATAAAAACATTTCGACAGAAAAAGGGAAAAAAATATTACATCCACATTGTTTAAAATATATTATTTAAAAACCTCCAGCACCATAATCTTTTAGGTCCACAATCCTTCAGCAGCATAGTCTTTTAGCGGTGTTTTTAGACCGATAGTTAAAAACACAAGAATTTCACCTTTTATGCTCCATATGCCCTTAACTAGTTTTCTCCCAGTTGGTTATATATATATATATATATATATATATATATATATATATATATTGCATATATAACCCGGAGTCTTGTTCCAGCTGGTTATATATACTATCTCTGACAATAAAGTTCGGTGAATAGTCTTGTAACATTAAAGTATATGAAATATTAACGGAAGTTACAATACCATCATTCGAAATAGTCACCTCCCATAACTATGTACCGCTGAGATCTGCTATACATGTCCTGGAAAATTCGCAAGAAGTGTTCTTTTAGGAAGGAGTTCAAAAGCTTCGTCACGTTTCGTTGGATGTCAGCAATAAGGTCAAATCTCTTTCAGAGTTTGAGTCGTGGAAATAGGAAAAAGTCTGGAGGATTGAGATCTGGGGAGTAGGGTAGATGTTTAATTTGCACCACCCTTCATGAATTTCTTTTGGTATTTTGCAAATCTTAAAACCAAACTTTAAGCTGATCTTTTGTTCTTTTATTTTCCTGTTCTGAGTTAAAAACCAACATACTGAACAAGCACTTTGTAAAACACGTCTTACACAGAGCATAAACGACGCTCAACTGAAGAACGGTGGGGGAAGATAATCAACACTTGCCTCTATGCAGGTGTAGCGTTTTGTTTCAAAAGTGTTGCTAGCTCGGCCGTTCTGAATTCATTCACCGAACTTTATTGTCAGAGGTAGTATATATATATAACCATTAATTGTATTACAATATAAGAACCATTGAATTTAATAACTTATAACTCATTGAACATAGAGAGGAAAAATAAATAATTAAAAGGAGTACAAATGGAATTTGTAGAGCCAAAAAAGAATCTTCAGGCCCCAAATACTTTGGAACTACAAATGAAGTGTGTGGTTTCATCTTCGTATTTGCCACCAAAAAGAAAAATAATACGAATTAGGGGCTACCAACACTCATAAAACAAAACTAAATGAAGAAAAAACATAAAAAAACAAGGCACATCAAAATTACTAAACTGGATAGCAAAATGAAAAGGGAAAAAATAAAAATTATTATCATCAACATGATAATAATAAATAAATTAATTAATTAAAAACGGAGTAATGTGATAACAGAAAAAAGAAACCATACACCATAGTTTACCCTATTAATATTTAAAATAAAATCATTTAATTTGACTATGCTAAGCTAATCTCAATATCTTAATATAAGATGATTTAAGATTTAAAAATTATATATATATGTATATATATATTACGTAGCTAAATTTGCAAATTAAAATAATTAAATAATTGCAGATTCGTTTTAAATATGAAACATCAATTGTTTCATTAAAATACATTTTTTAAGCTACATTGCAGAAAAGTTTATAATTAAAAAAAAAGAAAATCATTCTTATATGGTGCGTCCGCTGAACATGATATTGAAATTAATAATACAATGTAAAATTAATTCCAAATAAATTGCAATTTAGATGTATTTTGGAGGTTTTCCGTTCATTTCATTTTTTATTTGAAGTCTCGGCTTTTTAAATTACAACTTAAAAGTAACAACTATACCAAATTCCAGTTTCCTATATCAACTATGTCATAGAATTTGTAATTTCAGAACGCTTTTTTTTTTATTTTTTTGCTTCAGGACACTTTTAAATCTCTAAATTTTAAAAAACTGTTTTTTTAGTACATTTACTTCTCTAAAGTAATAGCGTCGTCAAATCTCAAGCTTCTATACTTTATACAAATACTTATTAAATTTATATACTTATTACTATACTTTTTATATTTGTTTCTATACTTATAGGACTTCAGGCGAATCCTAATGAAGAAGGCTTCAGAACGTTTCGCGCTCATATTATCCTATTAAAAAACTTTTTTTAAGAACCATTTTTAGCGAATACTTAAAATTTAAAAATAACCATCTTAAAAGACCTCCTTAGATCCAGCTTCATCACAAAAATCGCAAGTTTAGAACGCTTTTTGTTTCAGCAACTTTTTAAATTTTGTTTTTCGTCAAAAAATGTCCTGTGTTACCGTTTACGTCTTAAAAATAAAAGTCATGCCAAATTTTAAGTTTCTATTTCTAATATTTTTAAATAAATTGTAATTTAATCCCCCCCCCCCAACTTCAAACTTTTAAATCTCGAATTTTCAATAAACTGTTTGTATTTCGCATCTGTATTCAAAAAGTAATCATTAAACTAAATTTTAAGTTTCTAACCCGAACAAATTCAGACTGTTTTCAGAATGCTTACCTCTTATGTCAATTTATTAATATTCGAATTCCTTATAAACCATTCTTAGCGAGCATGTGCATCTTAAAAGTAATTATTATAACAAATACCAAGTTTTTTGTAACAACTATATCACAGAATTCACAATGTTAGAACATTTTTTGTTCCTGCACACTTTAAAATTTCTAAATTTAAAAAAAACTGTTCTGTGGATGCACTGACATCTCTAAAGTAATAATCATGTTAAATTTTAAGTTTCTATACTTAACAGTTTCAAATTAATCATAGTTAAGAAAGTTTTTAAAACACTTCTTTGTCATTTCGTCCTTTTAAATGTTCTTAGATCTTAAAAATAACCATCATGCCAAATTTTAAGTCCACAGTTTCCATAAAATAATAAGAAAAATAGCTTTTAAGAATATTTATAACTTCTACACTGTTCTAAATTTCGACTTTTCTAAAATTTGTTCTGTGCGAGTCTTCTCGCCTTTAATAACTGACATGCTAAATTTGAAGATTTTTTTTTCCTAACTTCCCTAAATAAATCTTAATTTAGAATATTCTTCACTCATTTTACACCTTTAAGTTTTGCATTTTTAATCAACTGTTTATACAACCGCTATACTAAATTTTAAGTTTTTAACCCAAATGAATTCAACTAAATTGTAATTTAGAAAGTCTTTTTAAATCCTTATAATGTTTTCAGCTTTTTAAATTTTGAATTTTTTAGAAATCGTTAGTAATGAGAATTTAAATCTTAAAAGTTGCCATTATATCAGTTTTCAAGCTTCTATACTATTTATATCACGCAAATCGTAATTTTAGAACGTTTTTTGCACATGCACCCATTAAAGTTTCGAATTTTTATAAAACTGTTCTGGGTGAGGAATAGCGTCATTAAAGTAATAGCCATGCAAAATTTTATGTTTTCAGTCTTATACGTTTAAAAGAAATAGTAATTTAGAGCATTTTTAGAATGTTTTCAACTCATTCTGTCCCTTTAAATTTCCAATTTTTTTTAGAAACTGTTCTTAGAGAGTATTTACAGCGTAAAAGTAAACATCACGCAAAAATTTGAAAGTTCTATATTAACTAAATTAACTAAATTTCTATATTTATTAAGCGCAAGTTTAGATTTTTTTTTTTGTTTAAATCCCTGCACCCTTTTTATTTTCGAATTTTTAGAAAACTGTTTTAGGAGAATATTTACGTGTCTAAAGTACTTTTCTGCTCCTTTCACTCTTTTAAATCTTGAGTATGTTTGAATTTGTTCTTAGCAGGCATTTAAATCATACAAATCACCAACACACAAAATTTCAAATTTCTAGAAACAACAATATTACAGAAATCGCAATTTTAGAACTTTTTTGCCACTGCACCCACTTGCTGGTTATTTTACCGACATAAAATGTTGCACATTTTGCAACAGAGATGATAACCCAGAATTATTTTTTAAATCGGCTAGATCATCCTAAAGATTACCCCCACAAACACACAAAGAAGCCAAATGTGACATCTTTATAATATTAGTATAGATATAGATTTCAAAAGTGAAAACCACGATTTCTATTACCATGTTAGAGCGGTTATTTACACTAGTAATCAAATAATAATACAGTACTTTCCCCCCCTTGAATGTACCAAAAAATAGCGATTATAAATAATCATGTTCTAATAACATTTCAAACTGTTTCTCTTATTTTTAATTCAATTGAATTCTGTTGTTCTCAAAACGTTTTTCATAAAATTATGCAAGTAAATGCAAGAAATTCTCATTCTGTGGCGAATTTGTTTCAAAAATTCACAAATACTTTCGATTAAAAGCTTATATCAGTTATTAGTGATATATCTGTCCCGAAACGTAATCCGTCAGAAGATACTAAAATTTATACCCAGAAAAATTTAATTTTCAATGTATCGACTTGAACAATGAAAATCTATAGTACGATGGTATAAGCTAAAACAAGCTGTTTTGCTTTTATTTTACGCAACAAAGTTAACACATTTTCTTGTGGAAAAAGTGCACATTAACTTAACTTTTATTTTAACAAAAGATGCTTTTTACGTTTTAAAACATGCGCATACAGTGTTCGTACCCTTCAAAGAATTTTCCGGGATAAATATTTATTTTAGTTTTTTTAGAGAAAAATATTTCTAGATTAAGGCTGTATTCGAAAAAAACGCTTTTCCACCTTCAACAGCTAGAAATTTTCCGATACGATTTCAGACACATTTTTAAAAGTAGAAACATGAAATTTGCTAAGGGAATTCTTCAAGGGACGTATGAGGTGCCGTGTGATGTCTTTTTACGCTCAATTCATTAGAATTTGAGTTATAAACAATTACCTTATCAGTATGACCCTTTTTTTCGTTCCCAGATATCCCGCTTGGGAAAAATCGGTTCGAAATGCCGTTTTTGATTCCTTTCTTTTTGCATTAATTTCTGCATTTATCAAAGAATTAACAATCATGGCACCTTGTGTACTTTCCAAATAAGAGATTTTGAAAGTTTGGTGTATTTGACAGCAAAAATGAACTAAAAAATAAATCGGAAAATAAGCAGTTCGAATCGAAATACACCCTTAAGGCGAAGATGGACCTTCAAATCGACAAAAATCATCCAAAATTTCGAAAAATACTTTTTTATTTCTCAACTCATGAAGCTCTTATTATGAGTTTATTATAGGTATATTATAAATGTATTATAAGTAATATTCATTTATTATATGGTATTTAATGTTCTTTATTATTGAAATACTGATATTTCTAACTTAACAGTGGATTTTCTCGAAATAAAAATTTCGGGATAATCTCAATTTTCAAAATGTTCCATGCGCATCCCTAATTTTTTGAGTTCTTCAAAATTTGTTATGTGGTTACCTCATAGTACATAGAAAAAAATGATGGTTAAAATAATTGTACTTCGGACCTCATAAGCGGTAAATTCTTCATCAAAAGTATGATTTACAGTGTTTTTTCTCTATAAAAATTGGTATTTCGACTTATTATTATTATTATTAATTTTTATTTTCTATTTATGTTTAGGATTTCAACTAAGTTTTAGTATTAGGTCTGAAAGGTATCTCATAAATAACAATTATTATTTTATATGCAAAAGAAATGCGCATGGAGCATTTTTAATCAATTAATTATTTCAATAATTAATAATTACCAAAATAATTAATATTTTTCCTTGCAATTGTAGCTTTTCTCAAATAACTACAATCGTAATCACATATTTTATTTTCAAGCAAATCGGTTCAAAAGAAAAAGAAATTTTTTTTGAGAGTTCACCTTTGCCTTAAACGTGTAAAATTTCGCCTTATTTAAACATGAATTGTCTACAAGAAAATACTGGCACCAAAGAATTTCCTGATAAGAAAATTCCAGGAGGAGTACGAACATTGCGTATATGTACATAAAACGTTGAAAAAACAATGCTTTTTCAATGCTTGGTAGCCAATTTTTGATAAAAATTACATTTTTTTAATACATTTATGGGATTTTTCTTAACAGAACGCATTAAAAATATGTGTATGTGCTTGTTGAAGATTAGCGAATTTTGAAACTCTTCTTCAGCTTTTTTTTTTTTCTTTTTCTTTTCATCTAAATTCCTCTGTTGTGATCCTCATTTATATCGCGAATTATATAATTATGTTGTACATTCAACAATGTATTTTTTTTTTCCTGAAAATTATTTTATATGTAAAGTAACCTTTATTATGTTGAATTATTTTTACAAGACTTTCTAGTATTTCCCATTACAATTAAACTCTGAGCTTTTTATAAAAATATATAGTATCATTCATTACTCAATAAGAATAATCACAAATAGGAAACAGTTTTTTGAAATTCTGTTTTAAGCCATGGATATGCAGATTGTTGACTGTCGTTCATTTTGAAACATTCTCACTGTACTAGAAATAGTCATGAACTTTACGTAGTCCAATTCTTGATTTAAAACAAAAGTATATATATATATTTAAAAACAAATATAGGTTTTCAATCAATATATATATATGAATATAAATATTTTTGAGTTATTTCCTTAAAATTTCATAACCTACCGTAAATAAACATGAGATTGTAACCTCTTTGCCCTTGGGTTACCATTTTGGGACCTTTATTCTTTTACTTATAAAAACTAAAATGTCTGATTTTTTTACATCTTTACATCACTTCTTAATAACTGAATGTTTTTACGTTGAAAATAAATGAATAAATGCCTGCATCTACCCTGAATCCCTCCTAAAATAAATGCTATTTTCATCTGAGTTTACCAAATGCCTAAAAATGTCCAAAAGGCAGTATGACTAAGGAAGTCATACATTTTCAAAAGTATTTAACTTAAACCTTTTCAATTTTTTTTTCTTTGAGGATTTGTTGATTATTTACTTGTTTAAAGCTCTTAAATTTGTGATTGCGTTAATTTAGGTTAATAGTTATTAAATTGGTGTTTTAAGGAGGTTTGTATTTTTAGATCCATATTTATGATTCTAAATTACTAAGCGCCTAAAGGATCAATATCAGAAATGATATTTTTTCTGTCACTTACAATTTCATTTTGTTTGGAAAAAATCAACGAATAAATATTTGCATTATTATTTAAGCTTCGAAACTGAAAAGGATAAAATAAAATATTGTGTATTTGTATCCTTCCATACAGTTTTATTAAGGAGCTGACACCGAATTCTTTAGAAAATAAATTTAGCATCAAGTTAATCAGTCCATAAATATAAATCCCAAAAATAGAAAATATGTACTAAGAATATTAATAAAAACAAATGCGTTTAAATTCTTTTTTTTTATATTTTAGCTCAGAAAGTAATGATTTTTGTAGAAAACCATATGTTTATAGTATTTAAGAGTAAGTAATGTTCTAAAATAAAATTTCATTTTTATGAATTTTGAAATCTTAATCTGCCATATATTCATGTATATATCAAAATACGGATATTTTCTTATATTAAACGACAAAAAAAAGTAAAATGAATTAAAATTAAATAGTTTACAAAACGTCAGATTGAGGGCGCTGGTATTCTATGGGACTCTGGTACAGATTCTACCATTAGCCTAACGCGTTCATAAACGCTGAAATTATCGTAGAAAACGACATATAAAATACCGTGTTTTTGAATATAAGATTTTTCTGACATATTTGGATTTCAACTGTCAGAGGTAAAGAGAAAAATTAAGAATATTTGTTTGAAATAAATGAAAAACATATCAAAATGTATGAGTCAGCAGTATCTAGCTTGATGGCTTTCCTCATCAGTACCACAATCGTAACTGGAGTAATAAGTGAGTCATTTATCGTTTTTTGGTGTTATAATTTTTTATTAATATTTTAGATATAGTTTTGGAATTGCAAAAAATAAAAACATGAGTTACTGAAAGCATTAAATTAAGATTAAATATATACCTTAAAAGCGATTTCTTTAACAATAAATAACAAATGTGAACTCGGTTACATTATATTATAAAAATAGCTTTACCGATTTTGAACAAAAATTAAATTTTTTTTTTCATTTTATTCTGCTGAAAAATTTAAGTATTTTGCTTTAATAGCTAAAAAAGTAATAGTTATAAATAATAAGTAATAATTTTATAATAAGTATTAAGTATTCATTGTTTGTAAAACAAGTGAATTGTTTTTATTCCTCTTCTCAATATATTAATTTTGATGATTATATGGATATTTGTTTTTAAGAATTACAAAGAGTCTTTATTTACTTACAAAAGTTTAATTTTTATTATCTTATTTTAATAATATTTCTTTATTTCTCCATAATCCTTCTCTTTTTTCATTTTATAAAGTTGCTTATAAATACAAAATATGTATCTTTATTCATTTAAACAGTTTAAAGCTTAAAATATTTCCATATTTCTATAACAACTATTCATTAAAATAGATATACCAATCTTATTTTCTATTTGTAAATCATATTGGTGATGTAATTATAATGTAGATAACAAAAAGGGATAATTTTTTAAATAATTCATTTTAAAATTGTTTAATCGAAAGTTTCTTATTTTTAATATTTCATATAATTCAGAAATTAAGTTTATTTTTCATAATTAATCAACGTTATTTCTTATAAAAAATAAAATTAACATTATAAATTAGCACTATCTGATTTCATTTTTATAAACAAAATTTAAACAACCGAAAATAATTTAAAGTTTTTGTATAAACTAAATTTATTGAAAATTTCGTTAAATGTAAATAGGTTTAAAATTCAAAATGTCACATCATCGATTATCATCACAAAATTTATGTACACATTCAACTGAAATTAAAATTCGAGCTTTTCTACCCCACTAATTGAAAATTTAAATCAGTAAATATATAAATAGAACGCTAAATTAATTTTTTAAAAGGTAAACTTAAAAATTACACTGTATGGAAAGTACTTAAAAGACGATAAAAAATGTTTAAAAATATATTAAATTACTTTAATTCTGAGTATTTTCAACTGTAAACACAGCCTTTGTCAGACAATAAAAAAAATACTGTTACTAACGTCTTATTTTCCAAATATCTCGTTATTGGTTCAAAAAGGAGTGAAAGTGAAAGTCAATTTTTAGATCCGGAAAACACTGGGAAAATTAAATATAGATAATGAGAAAAATGGAATATTACTTGTTTTACGATTTTTTAAGTAAACTGATCCAAATTCTGGGTATGTTGTAGTATAAAACGTCATTACAAATAATATTTTCTTTAGTAATAATTTATATCGATTCTCAGATGATTAATTCACGGTAATTCTCCAAGGGAAACATAATTTTTGTATTTGCTAAATTAACTTGTATATTTTGTTTCTGGTTGATCTCTAACAGCACTGTTGCTGGTCGATTGTATTTCAAATCTCTCACATGTTTTCTAATACGAATTTTAAGTTTCCGAGAAGTCATTCCTATGTATTCGAGATAAATATTTTCTATCTTTAGTGCTATTACATATACTCCAGAAATTTCATCTTTCGGGATCAGGTCTATTTTGGTGCTAACTAAATCTTTCAATTTTATTGGAAGAGTAGCGGTTAAATTTATGCCAAAGCAAAAAACTACATGTCTGTGTTTTTTCAAAAAGTCCTGCTAATTAATTTAACAATATCATATATACCGAAGTGCAAAATAATAGGAAAGCCCATGTAATTACCTAAATAAAAAAAATATAAGTATATTCATCCTCATGTAAACTATACAAATTTATGGTATCATACTAAATAATCAATATAAACATAAAGAAAACATATCAATAAATATAAAAACTTTGTTAAATCACCATAAAAGAAAAATTATACAGGACGCGTTTCGAGCTGCAAAATTACCGCTCGTCATCAGCTGGTCCAAACACGTGTCACAACGGACAGAGTGAAAATAATTATTATCACTCTGTGTTATTTCCACTCTGTCCGTTGTGACACGTGTTTGGACCAGCTGATGACGAGCGGTAATTTTGCAGCTCGAAACGCGTCCTGTATAATTTTTCTTTTATGGCGATTTAACAAAGTTTTTATATTTATTGATATATATTTATCGCCAGTTTTTTCGGTGTTTCTCAATATAAAGAAAACATTTTAAAATAATTGTTATAAATATAATATAATATATTGCATTTTTACTTGATTTGCAAAGGGAGGAAAATGTTAAGAATGAAACAGATTCTTTTAAATTATAGAAATAATGCATGTCAAAGGCTTCTTTTGTGTTTAATAATTTCATCCCCAAATCTTGTTCATGAAATTTGGATTAGACCATTTTGAATTGCTGGTCAATCAAGTTTGAGAGTCTTCTTTATCTTCAAACAACATTTTTGTGTCTTTTTCTGAGTGAATTTAGGCATTGTTTTGTTGAAATTTTTTTTAAAAGTCGGTAATTTTTTCACTCAGGTTCAACAAATGGATTCTAATATGGAAATAGAGGTATGTCAATTTTGTTTATCTATCTACAAAAACAATTACAAGTTTACCCACCGAGGAAATAGTAGCTCAAATCATTACAGAGCTTCCACCTAATTGATGTACAGAAAAAATGTCTTGTTCATTTTGACGATCATGCAAATATGAATGAATACCACCTAGAATATTGAAAATAAATTTCTTTTCCAACACTAAAAATAATTTTAAACCAATTTGTTTGATGTTTCAGACTTTTTTTACGCCAGATGTTAGACGGGAACATCGATGTGGTTTTACATTTTAAAGAACTCCCGACTTTTTATTGTTTTTTGTATGGTCGATGTTGATGCTGGCATCTTTACCTGGCTATCAAATTCCCCTGCTTTCATTATTTTACTTAGCACCATATAGCACCATACTGTGTTTTTCCCGAACTTTCGGATCCTTTTGAAAGAATTTTTGACCTATCTGTAGATTTTGTAGTTACATAAATAGTTAGATTCTACAAGAAATTGAAAATGACATTCTTTGGACGTTTAATTTCATCAGTAATTCTTTGAAATTACATTTCGATGTTTTTATAAAATAGAATTTAATCTCTTTCAATAGCAAAGTCACAAAGTATTTTGATTCACCCTGTAGTATAAAGGTTTCGCGAACTAAACGAATGTGCTCAGAAACTTTTTTAAATGCATTTGTAAATGATATGTAAAAATATCCGCCAATCACATTCCGCGGTTTTAGAAATATCGACTGCGTTCTTATCATTTTGCTCCTGTGTAAATTTAGCAAAATAACAGGGTGGCGAGTGGTTAGATACAAACACAGTCAATATAGATGATAAATACCAGTATTTTGTTAAAGATAAATTCACTTTATATAATCTCTTTATATTATTTGACGTATTTTCTATAAGAAATTACTGGTAGTTTTCTCTTTTCTTGATTGTGTTTTTCCCGGTTTTCCCTGACCAATCGACACCCTGAATACATATTTTAAAAATGATTAAAAATATCTATAGAATTTTTGTAAATGATTTCTTTAATGTTAATTGGAATATCATATATTTTATTTTAATATAAAGGTTTTCGCATTTGCATAGCAAACGCAAACTGATTTCTTTGTTTTTGTATCCTTCTTATGATTTTTGACCTCGCTGTATTACACGGTGGAAATTTTTGTGTTTCCATATGGTTTTTCTGTGAGTCGATTAGTTTATCATTAATGACTATTGGAAAACCGTTCTCAACTGTAATATTTCTAATGGTATTTAATTCATTTTCAAGATGAATAATAGAGTAAACACTAAATGTTTGTCATATAAAAATTGAACGGAGCAAGTTTGTAATTGAAAGGTGATTAAAAGGAATAGTGCTGTTAGACTTATTTACTCTCTCGTAAAATCAATTTGATAAATTTTTTATTAGTATTATATTAAAAAACACCACATCGCTATTATTTTCTATTTTGATAGTAACTTGTATGTTTTTTCTAACATAAAATTTGCTAAGTCCGATAACATTCTGCAATAAGGAAAAATTCACAGTGTATTTTTGATCAAAGCAATACCCCTCTCAGAATGATCATTCAATTTATTAGATTTCAACTTTTGTAATGCAGTCCTACAATCAGTATTAGTTTTCCAATATTAAGAGTACACTTGAAAAAAAAAAACATTCTGTTAAATGCATTTATTTCAAGAGTTTGAAAGATTCTTTGACAACAAAATGTTCAAGCTTCTTTTCATGAATTTTTTTAAGGTAAACAGTTATCCTCTTCTCAGGATTCCTTGAACTTTTTTTTAATTAAGAAAGACTTCAACCACCTTATTTTTCTTGGAACAGACACATGATTTTTATTTTAAAATCTCATTCCAATCACTTTATTTGCGATATCACATTCATTAAAAGCTTTATAAATTGCATTGCCTGTTGCAGAAAGGAACTTCAGTGATTGAAAAGTCAGCGACTTATGTATTTTTTCTTTACCGGTTTGTTTTGGTAAAAGTTCCCCCTGCCAATGGACAATAATGGCATTTTTTTTTTGTAATATTTCTGTTAATTTCTAAGATTATTTAATTATTTTTTGCCAAAACGTATTCCCGTTCAGGATGACTTTTTGAATATCATATCCTAAACTTTTTTGTAGTTTCAGTAAGTGCAAATACTTCTTTTCTGTCAGATACTTTTATCCTGTCTGAAACTGTTACTAATTTTGGAATTATAATATCCATATGCCCACCACCCTCTCTTTGCTTTGAATGGACAAGGACCTGATGCTGCACTCTAAAGCAATTTTATTTTAAGATCGTGTTCTTCAGTTCCATTTCCATCATTTTTTTTCATTTGAGGCTATCGGAAGAAAGCTCAAGTACTGCAACTACTGTTTCTTTCATTTTTGCTAAAGCTTCTCCTCAGAAAAATTTCCTTTCTATCAACATTCAATTCCTCCCACAATACACTGCCATAAAAACTCGTCAATATACACTAAATTTTCTTCAATTTTTAACAAATAATTTCTGTACTCCTGGAAAACATGTTTTATCCCCCAAATCATCCCGAATATTTAAACAAGTTAGAAATTGCACGTGAAGCGTAGCAAATGAGGTGCGTTCGTACGATAACGAAGTTTTAAAAATATCACTCTCATATATCAATCTCATAAAATTGTAAATAATTACAATTAAAATGCGCACCAAACAATGTTCTCCCTATACTATTATGCAATGGAATACTTTTGTGTGGCCTTGTAAATCAATAACAAATATTCTTGCACCACAGATTATGCAAAATGTATATAACAATATGTACTTTATAGATGCATATCAATTTTATTACGTTCGAATGAATGCAACACCATTAAAATGCATTTGAAACATTTTCCCCCATTGACCGTAATGTAACGTAACACTTTTGATTGTCCCTGTAGTTGAACTATGCATCCGATTTTGATAAAATTTGAAATAACTCGGCAAAATTATGTAATAATTATGTATTTAAAATTTCAAACGATTAAAATGCATTTGAAATTTTTCCCTTATTGACCGAAATGTAACGCAATCTTATTGATTGTCCCTGTAATTGATCTATGCATCCGATTTTCATAAAATTTGAAATGACTCGACAAAATTATGTAATAATTATGTATTTTATATTTCAAACGATTCAGTTGGGTAGTTTTTGAGTTGTTACATGCGGACAGACAGACAGACGGACTGAACGACAACTATAGGTGCTACGTATTTACATAATTACGAACGCACCTAAAAAGAAGAAGAAATTCCGTTCATTCCTATAACGCATGCATATTTAGTTTTAATAATAAATCCCAAATTATTTTTTAAATGAAAAACCAAAAATTCTGTAAATTCTATTTATTTTTCTAATTAAAAAAGACAAAAAGATTTTCGAGTTTAAAAATAACTAATAATTACTTTTCTCATTCATTCAAGTGTTCTCACAATGTTTTTTTTTTTTAAGTTGAAAAAGTTGAATAATGTTAAATAAAATTCGATTTATAAAGTTGTTTATGAATAAATATTCTCATTTAAAAGGGCTCAGGGGTTGAAAACTTTTCAAAAAATCGATTTTTTTTATAATCTAGTTTGATTATTAAATTAATTCTTAACTCAATGCAAAAAAACGCATGAAAATAGTTGCACTTTTAATGGAGTTATAAGCCTTTATGTATCAACACTTTCATAGCCGCACCCATATAATTTCAACTTTAAGTCGCGATTTCTCAAAACTTGATTTTTGACGACTAACACCAAGATTAAAAAAAAAACTATTTGATGGAATGGCTTAAATTTTTATTTGCATGTGTATAACATCATTATCTACAGAATGAATTAATATCGTTTAGATAGTTTAATATTTTGAGTATTTTTAATGAAAAAAATCTTGTATTTTTTAGGAGTTTTTCAATTTTCAAATTTGAGAGTTTTTTTAATAATGTTGTTTTTGAATTTTAGTTATATCCTAAATTCATTCTATAGAGTAAAGTTTCCGGATCATTTTAAAGCAAAAATTAGGTTCTTAGGTCAATTCAACGTTAAGATATCTTGGTGTTGGTGATATAACACATAATTTTTTTTTCGAAAATTGTGTTACATAAATTTTGCTATATTTCTTATTATATTACATTGAAGTACTTCATTTTATAATTTTATAAACCTACAAAAATATCAGAAAGTTTAAATTAATTACATTGAATACTTCTGTTTTTATATGGACTCAAAGCGAGAGCTCTGTTTACATGTTTTTTCCGTATCGATCAACTCCTGAGCCCCCTTAAAATATACTTTATACCTCATCGGGACGGTAAAAATTATAAAGTTGTGAGAGCTAAAATTATGAAAAAACTCTTAGCTGGCATGTTACTAAAAGGATTGTTTTAAAAATCGACGGATATTTAAATAGTAGAGATAGGAGGTGGGAGCGGCAAAAGTTAAACTGAATCTAAAATTTAAGCTACAGACAGGAGTTAAGTTTTCACTTGCATTTTTTAAAATGCATTTAAACATTTTATTAAGAGCCAATCTTAGTATAAAACTTTAAACGCGTTTTTCTACATGATGATTCTTTTTTCTACATTTTTCGTCTTTAAGTTATTACATGTCAAGAAACGTTAAAGAAAAAAGATGCAAATTTAGAACATATTCTTTTTGACTATTTTGCATTAATTTTGTTTTGAAAAATTTGAAAAAAAAATATTTTCTTTGAAAAATAGGATTAAAGATATAAGTTGCATCATTAGGATGAGCGAAGCGAATCCTCTACTAGGCCACTCAAATTACATTTTGTCGTACACTTTACAAAAAAACTATTCAATATTTTGACTTCAAATTAAACACAAAAGTAAAATATGATCTGTAGATTTGCAGAATATAATTTTTTTTACAGCAAAACGTTAAAAAAATATTTTTTTAATTAATTTATTTTACATGCATTTCCAATACGGACGCATTTTAGCAAATAAATAAAAAATCAAACGCGTATATTTTCAGAAAAAAAATATAAATCATGGAGTAAGTAATTATCGATAGAATCATGATTAATTTAATAAATAAAATATATTTTCATTATTCAGCAAAATCGTTTGCACAGATGACACTTAAACATTTTAAAAGAAATGTATTATAGATTTTTTTTTTTTTTTTTTTTGTAAAGTGGCAACAAAAGAATTTTAAACAAAGAAAATTAATTGTTAAATTTGTTATATAAATGAAAAATTAAAAGAATTGCGTGAACTTGTTGCCTCTTTATAAATGTACTAAAGCAAAGTTGGCCGATTCAAAAATGACAAATGGACATCAATCATTTCTTACTTTATCATTTGTATCGAAAGTAATGTTACGTTCTTATTTGTGGACCGAAAAAGGTTTAGTGAACGGGACTTTAGACTCTGTTGCACGTATTAAAGGAATTCACAAGCCACAAGACCAGATATCGCGAATAATCATGGATAAATTTGAATACTACAGTAATTTAACTTATAAGATTTGGTGCGTACCAATTCCCCAATAATTGAATTCTGGAAAAATGGAAGCATAAATTGCTTAAGGAAAGAATTTCTTCTGCAGTTAGCTTTTGCTGTTACAATTCATAAATCCCAAGGTTGATGACATTAGATGAAGCAGTTGTAGATATTGGGGATATATAGGCACCAGTTGGCTTAAAAGCGTACGTAACGTTGTCAAGAGTCAAAATCCTTCAAACTTAAGCATTCAATAGAAATTTTCCTTACGAAAAATTCTACAATATCAAAAATTCTCATGCGCTAACAAGTATAAAAACGAAGAAATTAGAATAAAAAGTTTTACAGTTAAAAAATCATAGTATCGACGAGAGCAGATTTCAAATGTTTTTTCCAGAAAATAGGATTTTGAAGAAGTAACTTCAAATATATTATTCTAAAATAGCTATCAAATATTATTTGATGTTCATTACAAAGATTGGAAACATGCATATTTCAAACAATTTTAAAAAGTCACATTGGCTATTAGAAATTGTAAAAACATCTTTAAAAGAATTTTTAGTTGAAAATTTAAAAATATTTGTAAACATTTTTTGTTTTTATCATTTAAATTAAACCGGAATAGTTACAAGGTCGCTAATTTTAATAATGATAGTCAACAGTCCACGAATCATGGACATACATTTTTGGACACCTATCATGTGTACATGGGGGTGAAAAAAATCAATTTCCTTAGGGTGTCCATATAAGGCACAGGTACCTTATATGCTTTATAAAATAATGCTTCGCGAATCCAAACAAAGCATGGCTTTTGCTAGTTTTAAAAAAATTTTAAATTAATATCTAAAAATATCCTGAAACAAAACTTAGCTACATTTTTACTTTTAAATAAAAGAAAAAGATTTGAAATCTGACATTATGAAATAAAATTTTTGAGTTATAAGGATTTTAAACTACCCCACTTAAAAAATACTAATTATTTATTTATTATTATTTTTTAAACTTTAAATCAAAATCAAAATTCTAATTCAATTGATATATATTTTTTACTTGTTTCTAGAACACTTAAAATAACATTATTTCTTGAATTGCATGCATTTCAATTTGTGTCCAATTCCCCTTAAAAATTGTTGAATTATGTAAACGGCCATAAGTTAGAATCTGTGAGTTTCGTAGGTATGAAGATGCATTTTTTTTTCTTAAATTATGGAATGGGTAAAGAAAGTTTTCCTAATAGAAACTTTTAGCCCACGGCGGCCGTATAGAAATTTACTTTACGTTTTTTTTCAAATAGACCCCCACCACCTCCCCTACAACTTATGTCATCATATTTTGCACCTTTTATTTATGAAACTCTGCAGTTGTTAAGTATTAGTCTAGGGCAATATTTAAAAGAAAAAGCCTACTGTTTCGATATTTATGAATCACACTATATATATATATACCGGGTTTCCCAAAAATGACTGATGGTTTTTTAAAATCCAATAACTTGCAAACGGTGACAGCTATTTAAAAAAAAAAAAAATAATTGCAGGAGGGTAGTGTATAATGTCAGGAGTTTTTTTTACTGTAATTTTGGATTTTAGTTCGAATTTGAAACAATAGATGGCGCAGACGACAATCGAAGCCCAGGTCGACGCCTCACTCAGCATTGATAACTTGGCCTTCAATTGCCGCCAGCGCCATCTATTGTTTGAAATTCGAATTAAAATAAAAAATTACGGTAAAAAAAACTTCTTACATTATACATAAACCTCCTGCAAAAAATTTTTAAATAGCTGTCACCGTTTGCAAGTTATTGAATTTTAAAATCCATCAATCATTTTTGGGACACTTGGTATATGCATTTCGTTAGCCATAATCCATAAAATCTCAAACTAAATTATATGATCAATGAATATCAGATTTCAAAACGCTTATGCAAATTTCTGAATCATCAACTTTGAATTTTCTTTCTATAAAAGTATAAAAAAGTACATTAAAAATTGATAACTCTCTTTTATATTTTAGGCCAGAGCTCTTTGAAAATACAACCTTTCTCTTTTCCAAGTGAATCTATAATTGGGAAGAGAGCCACTGCTACGTGTGCAACTATCTCTGGAGAAAAAATGACTTTCAAATGGATGAAAAATGGCAAAGAATTGTCAAAGGGTCTTAATGTAGATATAAGGTCCTTTTCAGATCTATCTAATATTGTGATTGATCCTTTAATGGAAGAAGATAGTGGTAATTATACGTGTGTGGTAAATGCGAGAGGACTGACAGAGAGTTATACTACAACATTAGATGTATTGGGTAAGATGTTTCTGAAATTTAAATATGATCTATAGCTTGTGTTATTAAACAATTTTGGAATAGTAAATTAAATAACACATGTTATAACAATATTGTACATTGCATCACATAAGAAATACTGATGTTCGATAATTCAATAACAGATTAAATAGGCAGTTATCATTAGGCTATTTTTTATTATAAGAGTGTATATCTTTAATATTGATAAAGATTTCAAAAATTAAAAAAAAAAAAAAAAAAAAAAAAAAAAGGGAAAAAGAAATTGAACATGTGTTGTAACTAAAGGATACTGAATTAAAAAAAAAAAAAAAAAAAAAAAAAAAAAAAAAAAAAAAAAACAATCTGAGTTTTTTTCTAACTGATTTTTAAATGAAAAGAAAATGACTGCACATTAAATTAAAAAAAATCTTGATATTCAGATTAACTAAAAAAGAGTTTTAGATGGCCAAAATAAATGAATATTTTCAATATTCAGGTAATCTTACGATGCCCAACTCCTTCATCTTCCAATATACAACAGAAAACAATTTTTGTTACTAATATTAATTACCTCCAGAAATAATCTTTGACTTTTCATGAAAGTAAAATAGATAGATTTATTTACACTTTAAAAAACTTAATAATTTTAAAATGTATTTTTCAAGGAGAGAAAAAGTAAAGCTTTCAAAAATACAAAAAGCAAGAAATTGTTTTTTTTTTTTTTTTTTTTTTTTTTTTTTTTTTTTTTTTTTTAGTTTAAAAATGACAACACTTTTTGAACAATAAATCAAACAGTGTTAAAAAATGAAAACATATTAATATATGTGATACTAAGTATGCCAATTTATACAATACTGAAAAAAATATATTTTCTATTGTAGTTCCTCCGACATGGATACATTTGCCAAAGGATGTTGACGTACTTAGTGGTGAACATGTCACAATTAATTGCAAAGCGTCAGGAAGGCCTATTCCAACCGTTACTTGGGCAAGAACCTCAGGTATTATATATTTTACTATGATTTTTTTAAATTTTAGTGTAAATATAATTTTCTAAATGTGCATACTTTACTGGTAGTTTGTTAGATTCATGTCCCAACATCGAAGTATTTTAAAGACATTTGTATATTTGAAAATAAAACTGCATTTCTTATTAGATTGTTATCAACCATAAAAAAAACTTAATATGTGTACTTTTTATTTTTGGTTTTATAAAATAAAAGCAAACAAACAATAATTCTATATCTTGGTTCTAATTTTGGTTTGTGAAAATACCTTTGAGTAGCTCTAATATAAAGTTGAAATTACTGGTTTTATTTTCGGAATGTGTAAATGGAAAAAGTCAATACTCATATTTAAATAAATAGTAATTTTCTTTAACCTTCGTAAATATGACATTTAAATTTAAATAGAAAAAATTGAAAATAAGATTTATATGCTAACAATTTGGAAAGGGTTTGATTATCATCTGCGTCATTAAAATAATTTTTTGCTTGACAATGTCGCTTAAAAATAAACAACTGATCGAAGACTATGTATTTGAGTTTACGAGGAGAAATAGTCATATTCGATTATTAAAAAGAGGTGTCAAGAGCATAATTTTAATATTTATAGAAGTACTTTAATGCCACATTATTTAAAAAAGGAAAGAAACGTCTACGTTTACGTTTGACTGGGAAAAGGTAAAAAATATTAATCACTAAAGGCTTACCGTTTATTATATCTAAAGTCGCATGCTATGTTTTAAAAGAAAATCTAATTTCTACTGAACTATATCGCAAAAACTTTAAAAATCTAAATACTAATTGCAAACAAAATTGTAAAATATGATTTAAAGCTAATCAAAACAAAGACGATCAAACAGACAAACAAATAAACAAACAAACATCATCATCATTAACAACAACAACAAAAAAGAAACATTAAGATCATTGCTTAATTCGAAAACATGTTTCTATACGCAAATTGCCGTCTGAAAATTACTTGACAAGTGCAAAATTGGTGAAACTGTGAAATATTTATCTGATTGCAATATAAAAACTATTCACTGAGAGCTATTGTAATACTTACCCATCATGCATATGCATAAAATAAAATGTGAAAATAAAACATGTATAAACTACTTATAAAATGAAATACAATTAAAAAAATGTATATTTAAATATTTTTAATACATAATGATGCTCTATTACAGAATTGCGGGTACTACTTGATTATTCCGTCGACCTATTTCAACAATTTATATAAATCGCCAAACTACTCGTAAATTACACAATTTGGCATAATTTTTATTTTAAATAATGAAAAAATAAATAAATTAGTAAAAGATTAATAAAAATATAAATAAAACGTTCAACTAAAAATTACTTAATGACATACAAACACATGTAACGAGTTTAATATCGAGTGAATGTGGCATTTACGATAAGCCATTATTGGCATTTAATCTTACAGTTTGGCGATAGTTTTCAGATCGAAGGTATAATCAAGTAGTAAAAGAAACACCCTTATAACTCCAAAAATTAAAAACCGATTAACTAACAGTTTACTGTTTATGATGGAGCGTCTCATTTTGAATTAAAATATGTATTTAAATTTTAATTGGACTGTAATACAAGGTCATGAAAAATCGAAGAGTGGTAAAAAATAGGATTACAAATTTCTCAGCAACTAATTATCCGATCGACTTTATTCTTTATACAAAATTTATGTTTTTTTATTGTCTTTTACAGCCACTCTTTAATATATATATATATATATATATATATATATATATATATATATATATATATATATATATATATATATATATATATATATATATGTGAAAAATTTTATATACCTTTTATCAGAATATTTCGAGAGCCCCTCTCCCCACAAAAAAAGTTCGAGAAAATCAAGGTTACTGATATTCAAGAGGCTTCTTTCCATTATTACATACAAAGTACACACTAAATTTTGAGTCTCTATCTCAATTTGTTCTGGAGATAGAGCATTTAGTGACAGACAGATGGACGACATTTTTTTTTTCTAAAAATATTTTTTTGGAATCTCAATTGTCTGAAACGTGTAAATCCTTTAATTTCTTGTTTCGATTTTCAAAATGATTGCAAGATTTATCCTATACTACGCATGATGGTAAGTAATATTGACTTATAACCCTAAAAAGTTGGTTCAAAGAAAATAAGCCAAGTTTTGCTAAAGGTTTTGTGGTTATCCTTATATTCGTTTATAAATAATGGAAAAACTTGAAATAAAAAAGAACAAAGAAAAATTAACTCTGATTACTATCAGAAGTATGTTTTAAAAGCTATTTCTGAAAAGAGATTTTCCATTCCGTTACCCCAAAAATATTCCTTGTATTAATTTCTGTCAGGATGAGGCTATCATCTGAACTTGTAAATCAATTGCGACATTTTTAGAAAAAAAAAATGAAAAATGAAATCCGAATTGAGGCTACTTCATTTAAATGCATCCCAAAAAGGTTTCCAGCGTGTCTCCTATGTATTTAGATTTGTAAGACAAGTTCTTTATATGCGGTATCCCAAAACATTAGGTGGATTCTGGAATATGGCGATGGAGGTGTGGAACAAAATCAATTTTGTTTTTGTAAAAAGAAAAAGAAAAAAATTGAAATTAGGAAAGAATATGATAGTTTAACAAAAGTATTATTAGACTAAATATATAAGAAAATAAAATTCTGATTTTTTTATACATTTCTTTTCTTTTTTCCGAAATCGTTACAAAATTGTCTGAACACTTACTATCTAGCCACACTGACCGCCCCCATATATATATATATATATATATATTTCTTTGAGCAAAAACTATTGTAAAAAAGAATAAAACAGCACAATTGTAATATTGAAATACAATTTAAATTGTACTTTAATCAACTTGAAAAATACCAATATCGTCGCGATATGTATTTTGAATACCTGTAAGAGAGACAGTCTTTACTTATTAAAAAGTAAGTAAAAGAAGAATGTTTCAATAAAAATGTGTGTACATTAGGATTCGTAAAATTTTTATACATTTCACGTGCTTTTTAATTATCATAATTTTATAATATATCAAAATTGTATTCCATGGATATGATTGTTTTGAAACTTATAGGTTTAAATATATAACATGAATTATAAAATAGCAATATTTTAGTGTTAATCTTTAAAGTTTCATTTAGTCATAATTTTTAAATATATGCAGCATATTTAATTTAACATTAGTAAATAATTTCTTACAAATTAAAAATAAGACTTATACGCAACACTTGGTTGCCACAACTCAGCATGTATCGAATCCATGTTCTCATTTTGTGCTAATACGTAACTACAACGGCTGTATTAAAGAGAAAATTAAGACGCCTTCTTAGATTTATACAAAACTATAAATTCGATATTTCCCATAAAATTAATGCAGTAAAGTTTGTTTACATGGAAACTGTTTATAACGGTATCCTGTTTGAAACGGAAATAAAATACAGCAAAAATAAAAATACAATATCAATTGATAGTATTCACACTAAAGCGAAAATTTTCTCCGCCCTTTTGTGATTCTGTCTTAGCAAGTTTTACAGCATATTTTTGTTTCTGAAAATCAAACTAAGATTACTATAATATTAAAAAATAGCAATATTTTCAAAATATACAGTTAAATATATATCTTTATATTTTAGGTGGTGGAACCGAATTCTTACCAGTATCAGCATCTTCAGAAACAATTTTCTATTCTAATGGCACACTTCATATTAACGCTATATCTAAAGCCGAAGAAGGAATGTATAGTTGCAATGTATCTAATGGGATTGGAAAATCTTTACTAAAAACAATTGTAGTACGAGTAATAGGTATGATCAGAAACTATATTTTATTAACATTTACATATTGCACAATGAATATTCGGATTTTTTGAATATTATACTGATAAATATAATAATATTGTACACATGAATTAGTATGAATTTTACTTTATATTCTCTATGGCATGCTGTCGTATGAAAAGTGTCGGTTATGTATACATACATATATAAATATAATATTGGTTTCAAAGTGAATTTATTAAAAAATTCCTTTTAAAATTATTACAGTATTATTTATTTAATGCTTTTTTTATGCATTCTAAGAGTATTTTCAGGTCGCTTGTAAATAACTTTTCATTAAATGAAGAGAATGGAAATTAACTCTAGAAAGAATATGATTATGAATAACTATGTAATCACTAATTATAAATAATAGTAAATTATACCCATTTCGATAAACATAAATCGAAGTTACGAACATTTATGTAAATAAAATTGCTCATTGGATGAAGGATTTTATTTTTCGCATGTAAGGAAAATCTTATATAATTATGTAAAAGCAATTTTGTCTAATATCACAATAATAATAATAAAACACAAAATTGCATATTTTATAGAATTTGTTTCATCTGATGTTTTAACAAATAAATCTAAAGAAATACAAGAATAATTTATAAAATAACTCATTATAAAAAAATAGAATAATAAAGATTTACTAAATCCTATTTAAGGCATTACATGTATAACATCCTCATCAAATAATAATAATAATAATAATAATAATAATAATAATAATAAACATTGAAAGTTTGACGCTGCACTAGGATAAATTCTGGAAACGAATTGAAGGTTAAAGAAATTTATTTTAGGTTTGTATCAGAATTAATTAATCAATGAAAAATGAAATTTGCAAGTTATACGTAAAGAAAAATTAGCATTTAAATGTACACTATTACTATTTTCTTAAGTTTATGTGCAGTTTCTTTCTAGAAATATAATACAACTCTTGATTTCATTTTTGCCGCTATGCAAAAATGTTTTATGCGTGATATGATGAAAATAGTTAGATACAATATATTGGAAATCTATATTTACTCAAATCATTGCTTTCCTTAAAGAATAATTTAGGAAAAGAAAAATAACAACACTTCTTTTAATAAAATTATTTATCTTAAAATATAACTTTTTATGTTTAAAAGCAAACCAATTTTTTTTCAATGTTTTTTTTTTTTTTTTTTTTTTTTTTTAATTCAGACAAGAACGAGAAAGTGTAAGAATTACAAATATATTTAAAGAAAAGAAAGTATTTAAAACAATTTATTCATTAAACTTTCTTATTAAAACTACTAGAAAAGTCATCTTTCAACAACGATTGCCCCATATTTTCATGAGATTTTATTTTGATAAATTAGTCCTAACTTTTGTGACTACATTAAAGATGCGGATACGTTGAATAATTTTATTTTATAATCTTAATTTCAGGAAAAAAGTTCTTATGTTAATTCTTGTTGATAAAATGTCGAACCGAAGGTTGTTTTTTAATAGAGCAATATCAACTATTAGTCACATCTGACTAAAGTGTCTTGTAAAATTTATCTTTTATTCTACGAATGGAATTTTTTTTTCTATGGAAAATATTTTCATAAATACGTATTAAGTGACAATTTTTATTTTTTAAATGCTGAAAAATAGAATGATTTTTGAATTATTCCCTAAACTATCACAAAAAAGAAAAAAAATCATTTCGACTGGTTAATCTTAGTAATGGAAATAACAAAATTGATTTTCACTATCGGAAAGAGAACAGAAGAATACGCAAAATACAACACAGTACACAAAAAAAGTAAACAAGGAATCGTTCATGAATTTGTTTGTGTGGAACATTCTCACGAAAGTTGTTTATTATACTTCAAATAACTTTTTGTATGTAAAATTATAATATAAGCCTTTTGTTTTGATAAATTATGATTAAATGGTTGTATTTGTATTATAAAATGAGCAGTAAAGCAATATTTTTTCAACAATGTTTACTTAAACTTCCCAAGAAGATGCTCCATGCTTATTTTTGATTCCATTTTTATTTATAAATAAAACCATTTTAGTTATATCTGTAGAAAGTGTACATGTAAAAGATATTTGTTTTATACTTCGAACATATTTTTGAATTGGAAAAACTATTTTGTGATACATCTTAAAAAATCAAAATGTTAAACTATATTAATGTTTATCTAATATTCTTTCCACGTATTCTTAGTCCAACGTATTCAATTTGTCGTCCGATGAAGTTCTTCATTTTGACAGAACACCCCGAATTTTAATACTATTTTTTAATGTATTTTAGACAGTTTAAATTTCGATGGACAATACAGAAATTAATTTATCAATATAAAACCAATATTTTTTTCCACAATGTTTACTTAAACTTACAAGAAGATAGGGTCTCCGTGGCCGAGTGGTAACATCACGCTGCTAATCGCTTGCGTGTGTAAGAGATTGTGGGTTCGAATCCCACTGACTCCATTTCACACACTATTTATGTGGAGCTCCCGGCTGTACTTCTCTTGTGTTGTAAAATTTACCTGCGCTATCTCGTCCCTGTAAAATTGACGATGACTTATAAGCAGGCTTCATGTCGAGTGCACAAGTCAGATGTATGTTGTTACAAATAACTAAATAAGAAGATGTGCCATTCTTATTTTTCGAAAATAATTTCCTTTTTATTTATAAATAAAAACCATTTTAGTTATATCTGGAAAAAGTGTACTTATAAAAGCTATTCATTTTATACTTCGAACATGTTTTCGAATTTGAAAAACTATTTTGTGATACATCTTAAAAAATCAAAATGTTAAACTATATTAATGTTTATCTAATATTCTTTCCACGTATTCTTAGTCCAACGTATTCAATTTGTCGTCCGATGAAGTTCTTCATTTTGACAGAACACCCCGAATTTTAATACTATTTTTTAATGTATTTTAGACAGTTTAAATTTCGATGGACAATACAGAAATTAATTTATCAATATAAAACCAATATTTTTTTCCACAATGTTTACTTAAACTTACAAGAAGATAGGGTCTCCGTGGCCGAGTGGTAACATCACGCTGCTAATCGCTTGCGTGTGTAAGAGATTGTGGGTTCGAATCCCACTGACTCCATTTCACACACTATTTATGTGGAGCTCCCGGCTGTACTTCTCTTGTGTTGTAAAATTTACCTGCGCTATCTCGTCCCTGTAAAATTGACGATGACTTATAAGCAGGCTTCATGTCGAGTGCACAAGTCAGATGTATGTTGTTACAAATAACTAAACAAGAAGATGTGCCATTCTTATTTTTCGAAAATAATTTCCTTTTTATTTATAAATAAAAACCATTTTAGTTATATCTGGAAAAAGTGTACTTATAAAAGCTATTCATTTTATACTTCGAACATGTTTTCGAATTTGAAAAACTATTTTGTGATGTATCATAAAAAGCCAAAATGTTAAACTTTATTAATGTTTATCTAAAGTTCTTTCCGCGCATTCTTGTTGTTAAAGGAAGTTGTTCATTTTGATACGAACATCCCGAATTTTAATATTATTTTTAATGCCTTTTGAACAGTTTAAATTTCGATGGACAGTTGACAAATGAATTTATCATTATAAAATCATTTCCTATGTGCTTTTGTGATCTGAAATTAATAGGATTGAATATGGGTGATCACACTGTACTCGTGTTAATAAAATTAAATTTTACTAGCATTCACAAAGTTTTTTCCTTATATTTAGTAGATTAATTCTTTTAGTTGATGATAGAATACATTCTTATTATTCTAATCGTATTTTCTTAGTTTTGTTGTAATTATATTATTCTTGATCATCTCTATATTACATACGGTACAATAATTAACGAAGTGTAAATTTACAAAGAAACTTTATTGCGAGATTGATTTGTATGCGATTTCCACAATTTATTATTTGAAGTGAAGAATTCTAACAAATGCATTTTTAATTTGAAGTTTAAAGTGAATATTTAAAATGCATTACAGTTTGTATTTAATTATTTTACAGATTACAGTTTAATAACATTCTTATGCATTGCAAAAAAAAAAAAAAAAAAAAAAATTACAGTGTTTATGAATAATGGATAGTTTCTCTAAAACAAAAATAAGTGGCTCAACTTTTCTTTCTATGTAATATAACAAACTATAGTCGCCATACGTTTTTACTGTTAAAGCGTGCAATTACTTTTTAGAGTTGAGTATGATGCCCTGTAAATTTTTACACAGTTTAGTTTCATCGAAGGGGATGAAATGGTAATTTTTAAATTATTGTGATATATAATAACAAAATAACTTACTTTTTTTCCTTTTTTTAAAAGAACGAACAGAAAATATTAGCAAACTGAAGCATAGTAATGAAATTATCATGATAGAAAGACATCTTAACAACTTCTATTAACACTTTTTTATGTCCCGTTTGCATTTTTTATTTTTTGATATTCTACACAAGATAGCTTATGCATATTTGAATTCTATCAAAAATAACTTACAGAAAACTTGCTGATAGTTACCATGATGTTTAAAATCGATTACATACGAACCTCATTGTACCAAGGATTTAAACTCGATTAATTTGAAGTATTGAACAATTTTAATATATAATTATCAGTGTTGGAAAATCAACTTTAAAGCAATTTTAATAAGATAAAAATTACGTAAACTGAATTTTTAATCGACGATAATTTGAAGTTTTTAAAGTTTAATAAATTATGCATGTTTAATTGATCAAAGAGTGTACATTTTCGAACATAATAATTAACTGTTGCAAATATTTTGTCTTTCAGAGAGAAAACTATAGCTTCAGTTAATTTTCACTTATCCAGAGAAAAATAAATGAAAGAAAAATATGATGTTTTTTAATATGTAAAAGCAAACAAAGAATGAAAGTTTGCGAATTGTTTTGAATGTGGAAGAGTAATTAATGTTATTTATGGTAATAATTTTTATACTTTAATGTAATCCATATCATCCTTTATATTATATATTTCATAATAATGATTATTAATAGTAATAATAATATTATTATTACTAATATTATATCTCATAATAATAACTTCATTAGCTTCCATAATTCATCATGTTCTTTATTTAATGGTTTGCGCATGGAATGTGACGTTCTTTAATTGGAAGTCTCATTTTCTTCTCAATGTTTTGCATTTGTGGATTTCTTCGAAATTCCAGTTACTTTACTTCGTGTTTTACTTCGTTTACCTGTTTCTTTACTTTTCTGAATGCTCCAAACTTTATGTTTTCTGTAGGAATTCAACTTAAAAATAATTCGCTGTATACAAAGTTGCGAAAAAATGAATGTTCAGTGTGCACTTCAACAACAATTTGTCTATACTGCACGTAAAACAAATGCCACTCAAATCAGTAAATGTATGCAATATAGGAATTATAGTCTGCATTAATTTATGACTTACGCGTAATTTATATATGTCTACTTTTAATGGTCTTATATATATACATATATATATATATGTATGTATATATGTACTATATATATATATATATATATATATATATATATATATATATATATATGTATGTATATATATATGTATATATATTCTTTTGAGGAAGAAAAAAAACGATTACACATAAAATATCATAAGTCATGTATGGATTTATGAGCAAAAAACCGTTTAAAATTATTATCAGAAGAAATTAGATAAATTCAAATCCTGATTATAATTATGAATTTCATATTTTCTAATCAACTTTATAATTTGTATCTATAAAAACTGTTGTGACCGAAATTAATCCATTCTTCGAATATTTTTCATGTAAAATAAATGTACTTTGTGTGAATGTGTAGTGTAACGTTCGTAGAATAATAATTTGTTATCAAATACGTCTTTAATTCTTTATTCCAATTTAAAAGAAAATAGGTCTTTTCATTTTTTTATGAACAGACGACGAATCAATAATTAACTTTTTGTGGGGAAAAAAATCTTGATAATCGTTCAAAAATTTTTCCATGTTTTTATGTATTATACACTATATTCAGTGAATGGGCAATAACCAATATATTTGCACATGATTTTTATTTCATTTAAAAGTTTTTTTTATTTGTTTATTCATATATGCATTTTGGAGAATTAATTCGAAAACTTTTATTACAAACAAGCGTAAATTTCAAATTCCTAATATAATGATTTTAAAAAATCTACATTTGATATGATTCATTATGATATAATAATTATTATTTAGAGATGGTAAATGCAGAAGATGCAAAGTAGTTTATAAAACGGAAGAACGATGGCGCTAGTATTCTCTCATGAGGAAGTTCTGGTATAGTGTAACTTATCGTCGCGTAACGCTACTCAGTTTAATATCTCTGGTACTTACATTTTGTGAACATGTGAAAGTGGCATGCAAAATAATTAATAACGATATTTTAGTTTTCTTCAACAGTCTATAAAATCATTGTCATCTTTCCGTAACAAACTAGTTTAATCTCACATAGCTTTCTCGGACATATATGAGCTTACCAAAAGCTTCTGTTGTGATGGCTTTCCTGTTCTTCATCACTACTCTCATGACCGGAGCAATGGGTAAGTAAAATTTTCTTGATTTTTATTGCTTTTTCTTCTACAGATATTTAACGTAAATTTTGTATTTAGTTGAATTTCATATCATATAATTATAAAATTATGAGTATTGTTTGAATTAGTTGTTTCGAATGTACACTTTTTTTTGTTTGAATTATTTGCCACATAATGCAGTTTAGTTACGCAGATTAAAAATTAAATCTATTATCAACGGACCTGTACTACAATTAGTTTTAAAAAATGCATGCTTTTTCTTTTTTTCTTTTTTCCTTTTTATAATCATAGTTTAATTCTGAGATGGTTAACTGTCGAATTAATTCTTAAATAATATTTTAGCATGTACTTTAAATCCTTTTTCATGTGAAACATCGAAAAGTTAATTTTTTTTATAAATTACTTATTGAGATTTTGTTTATTTAGGCACCTCTTATTTATTATAATTTGGAAATATAGTTTTATATATGTTCGAAATACATCTGTTTGTTTGTTTTGGCAGGCATTATATATGAGGCAAATTGTAATTGAAATATTTCGTAAAGTTAATTTAATTTTGGCGTTAGTGCATCGTATGAACACTTTGACTATACCGGATATTGAATGTGTTCGAAAATTGAAAACAAATAATTCTACACAAATGCTCTGAAACTTATTTTAATAATACATCGTGTTCCACATTCTAAGATAATGAAAAATGATATCACTAAATTTGTACACATAGAATGGTAACATTATTTAAAACTGACCAAAAAATTACTTGTTTTTTGTAATATAAACAGAGTTTAAATATTTGGATTCGTAAAGACATCTTTAGAAGTACTAGAAATATTACTGTAAGGACTTTCAAAATTTAAATTTCAATAACATTCATTGTTCCATTTTAAACCTATTTTATTAAAGAGAATATTAATTCACATTTTATAATTCGTTTATTTACTTATTTATTTAAAAATAATTTCTTTTACTGTTTTCGAGGATTCCATGCAAATTTTATAGGTTGTTAAATACTGTCTTTGTATGTCTGTTTGCGTTTTTGTCTATGTTCTAACTTTCGTGAGATCTTACCAATCGCTATGAAATTTCATTACATTTTTGGAACAAATGGAAATATGTTTTTTACGAAAAATTATCATATTACGCACGCATGCACACACACATACACACACACATATACATAAATATATATTTATTTATTTACAATCAACAGTATAAGAATTATTTAATTCATATGCAAATAATAATCGCTGCAAATGATAATATACTTAAATTCTTGATGTGCTCCTGTGACTAAATAAATAAATAAATAAACGAGTAAATGTAGTAATAAAATATATTTTTCATTTATTTGATTATATTTAGCAACACACTAAAATTTAATGTTTGGGATTTTTTATATGGGTAATTGATGTTTATGTATTCAAATTATTTACTATTTTCCTAAAAAGGAAAAGAAGTATATATGATACGCGAAAGGTGAAGACTAGACATCTATTTACATTAAAAATATGTCGAAATTTCGTAAACATAAACAGTATTTTTATGAGAATTACAGAACGAAAGTACAGACATGCTATACTTTGAAAAAATTCTTTAAACAAAAACACAACAAGATACTGTACAATAATGTCTCTCAGCTAATATATATATATATATATATATATTAGCTGAGAGCCATTATTGTACAGTATCTTGTTGTGTTTTTGTTTAAAGAATTTTTTCAAAGTATAGCATGTCTGTACTTTCGTTCTGTAATTCTCATAAAAATACTGTTTATGTTTACGAAATTTCGACATATTTTTAATGTAAATAGATGTCTAGTCTTCACCTTTCGCGTATCATATATACTTATATATATATATATATATATATATATATATATATATATATATATATATATATATATATATATATATATATATATATATATATATATATATATATATATTATCTATCTATCTATATATATATATATATAACAGGATTTCATATTTTAGCGTATTTTCAAAGTTTTTAAATCACAATTTCCATTTAATTAAGTCATTTAAATGCAATTTCAAATGCATGTAAAATTTCCCTTGAGATTGTATACATCATTCAAAAAATAATGAACAGGCGAAATACCATAAAATGCAATCTCTTTATTGGTAGGTAATGCATACCATTTGATTTTTATTTTTTTTATTTTATTTTATTGGGAATTATTTTATATAAAAAAATTGCTGCATTAATGCTTCATTAAATGAATCTAATATATGAAAATGAAAATTTATCTGTCTGTCTGTAATTCTTTACAAATCCACAATTTAGAAGCCAGAATTGTGAAATGCCACGTACATGTGTATTAAAATTCGGCTGAAGCAACTAACGTAATTCGAAATCGAAATAATTTATAATTAATATTTAATTAAAAAAACACCACAGCAATTTCCCATCAAATTTAAACATCTTTCGTTGTAGCAGTTGCTAATTTTAAAAAATCCACAATAAAATTCTTACTACAATAATTACTTTTCTGTTGCCAGATTTCCACATTTAAAATGAAAATGAAATAAATAATTTGACGAATTAAAGAAAAACTAATAGTTCATATTGGAAATAACGTATACGTAAATATACTTGAATACATTACGTCATATTATTTTATACATTGTTATAATACAGATTTATACATTTTTACATTGTTTTTCATATCCATAATACTTCGACTGCTTTTTTTTCAATTGTTTGTTTTATACGGTATGTTTAAATTTGAAACTGGTTTTTCAAAACAAACATTCCCAAAATTACAGGCAACGCCGAATTCTTTGGCCAGTATTCTATAAAATTAAGTCATTACTAGCGACAAACAAATATTTAAAATTGAACATATACAGCTAAATCTTGTTAGATGTCAAAATTTAGGTATTATATTATGTTAAGAGAATTTTTAAAAATCGTTGTCATATGTTCCTTAGAATATATGGATATTACTTAAATTCTTTTTGATTAGGTTTATCTGTAAATAAGAGATAATAAAAGTATTCAATCCTTTCTCTACCGCATTATGAATTCATGAAAATTTTACATTAAAGCATTTTAAGCAAATTGTTTAAACTAAATTAAAAGATTACCATAATCATTTAATAAATATTTAAAGGATTTTAGAAGGATTAATTAAATTTGAATTTACAGGGATTTTGTGCAATTTTTATAGCCCAGCTTAAATCTTTTATTTTTAATTATTTTCTTAGTATTTTGTAGAATTATAAAAGGTACAAATATGATGTTTGTACAATATAAATATAGAAATATTTCCGCATTGAAAAATCCGCATCCCTCCCTCAGCGCCAAGAAAGCTGAAAAGAAACAAGTGCAAAAGAATTCATCCTTTTAAAAATATTTTTGTTTTGAGTAACCAATAATGCTTTTGGAACAAGATATAGTAATGTATCTATAGTAATGTTGTGACGGTATATTCATGCTGGGTGTCATTTATCACATTATATGCAGACATACTCAGGAATTTAGGTTAAAACAACACAGTTTATTAAAATGATAAGGGCTAAAGGAAAGTGGAGCAAGTCTATAATTTCACACACTGAGAACACTATGAACAGCTAAAATCATACTCACAAGCTTCGGTCTAGCTCAGTCGGGGCACCGTCTAACACTTGACACTATTCCCTGGCTGATCTACTAAACAAATCTTAATTTCACAGCCCGTGGCTGTGGATATTTCTTTATTTCTCAAATAACCAAAACTAAACTTTCTTACCAAGGCCGAACCTTTAATCCACTGTCCGAACTCCTTTCCGCTTTTCTGGAGGCCGTAGCTATTCTCTAATCGTCAGCACCTTACTAAACAATCATCAACTTCGTTGTCTAATGGCGGAATACACACAGAGGCTGCTGGCTACTACCAGAAACACACAGACGCTGGCTGCTGGCTAAGGCCAGAAACACACAGACGCTGGCTGCTGGCTGAGGCCAGAAACACACAGACGCTGGCTGCTGGCTGAGGCCAGAAACACACAGACGCTGGCTGCTGGCTAAGGCCAGAAACACACCGACCACAAACTCACACTCAAGCTTTTATACGCGACAAACTGAGATACTTCTCATTAACATAATACTAATAACCGCGAGCTAACTGCGGAATTCGAAAGAGCACACACACTCTAGAAAGTTAAAGTAAAAGAGAGGATAGATGTCACTTTTACGCCTACAAAATGTTAAATTATTGACGTCACGATCTCAGAAACACTAGAGTGCCTTTATGACTAAAGGTCACTCCCTCACAACCCCCCCTCGAACTCCGCAGAGAAAAAGGGCTGGGCTAAATGCATGCCCAGAACTTTTTCTTGTTATAAATTTAGAGCCGTAATAAAACACAGTGATGGGTGAAATTTAACGCCGAAACATAACTTTTAAAATATTAACTTTAACCCATCACAACCAAAAAAACTCAGTTTGCCTCAAATAATCACATATTCAATCCAATCATTCTTCTATCTTACAAATAGCCTCCGTAAAACTTCCAAAAACTCGTAAAACTTTCAAAACTAATTACTTCTTCTCTCAAAACAACCCACTCCACTGGGAGTGCTAAAATTTCTCAAAACACTAACCTTCCGAAATTTTCCTCAATATTGCAATGCAACTATAACTTTACCCAAAAATTTCTCCATAACTTTTAATATACTAGAATTCGCACCAAGTTCAAAAAACCCAATGCGCAAAAACTTTCCTCATCCAAATTCCGACTTCATCTAAAATTACATTTACTTCATACTAAACTAACTCTGCTACTACGTAATACCTACATCCCCATTAGCCAATGAACTAACTCCCAAACTTCTTCAGACCTAACTCCACTTGAACAATAATTGGGGCACATACGTACAGCGGCATATCGCTGTGCTTATGCAACAATAAAAAAATATCAAAAATTTACAAAATGACGTCATCAATCTCTTCATCTGTATTAACTAAAAGAAAAATAGCAGAATCAATACATAACAAAAAGTATACTTCCCTGCAAGAAAATCACATTAACATTCAATTTTAATACAATACAATTTCAAATTCAAATGCAGCTTAAAACTTCGCAACTTGCGGAAACCATTCCCAACTAAAGTACAAAACGCAACTCATAAAACACGAACGATAAGAAGAAAGTTAATTCATTAAATGTTAGTATCAGAGATAGAAACGCGTGTCAAGGACTTCTTGACCGCAAAACACGTGCGCGCCTGAACCGCGGCGCGTGTACAAAATAACCCAAATTACTATCTGTACTTTCTGAAAATTTAAACATACATTAACATACATTTTATAACACATGAACAATATAACAATATCATAACATTTTAAACAAATAACATAACCATTTAACAATAGATCCAGAATTTTTTAAAAGCAGTTAAGACCAAAATTTCCAACATACATAAAACTAACAATTTTGCAAACAAATTTTGAACACAATTAAGCACTAAACGTGAGTCCGTCAAAAAATTCCAAAAATGGCCAAAAGTGCAAAACAGTCTCTCTGCTTTCTATTCCTTCACATTGCTACCACATATATGCACTCTAATAGAAATTTAATAAAGAACATTATCACCCAATCATAGAGACGATTCGCTGCTGGCAGGCTTCATACTGCAAGATGGCTTTCTCCTCCTGTCCCAGAAGGCTTGTACGAAGGATCTCTCGTCATCAGAACTGTACGGTGACGCCACAGTTGACTGTCGTGCCTGCAGCCTGGTTCTGAATGGATGCCGTGGGATACTTGTAGGTTCCACTCGACGACTCTGCTCCGGCCGGTTCGCTGGGTTCACTCCATGGCGAGGCTCACACTGTTGTTGCCGGTAATCTGAGAGTTGTCTCCTCTTTCTAGACGCACCCGAAGTTACCGAAGATCCTAGGCCACGTTTCTTTCCGGACCTACGTTGTTTCTTGTTAGGCAAAGATTCGGCATTTAAAGTTCGCTTAACAGTTTTACGAGTGTCCAAACGAAATCTTTTCTGGGGATTAATCACTGAAGATGGTGAACTATTAGATAATTTATGTTTGTAAGATTGCTGTCTAATAGGTGGAGGAACTGGACAATTTATAATTTTTTGTCTTTTATGACACACAGAGTCCGATGTATTTGACACAGTTCTCTTATTTCTATTATACTTTGCTCTCGGATTGTTAGGCTTTCGACTTTCAATAACAGTTTTTGGAGCTGCTTGACCAAATTTTCTTCTTGAATATTGACGAAAAGAATTAGACGAAGAAGTGCTGGACTCGGGACACTCATTGGATCGGGAATTTCGCGAAACACCACTCGACATATGAGAACCTTCACTACCATTTTCTCTAAACTTATACACTCTAACCTGATCCAGATTAATAGTCATTCTTTCACCATTGACATCAACAATCAAATTATTATTCCGAACTTCTAAAACCTCGAACGGACCTACAAACTTCGGACCAAACTTAGCTACTCTCTTTTGACGACTTGAACTTAACCAATGCTTTTCTACTAACACAAAATCTCCAACTTTCACTTCTAACTCCCTTCTACGCATATTATAATACTGAGCTTGCTTTTCTTGCGCTTTTCCCATTTGAACTTGAGCTTCCTTAACCAACCTCTCAATATCCTGACACATGTACTGACTTTCCGCATCTGACACCATAACTAACCTTTGGAATAGAGTAATAACTTTTCTACCCAAAAACAATTCAGCAGGCGTTTTCCCCGTTGACTCGTGAACTGCCGTACGAAGTGCGTACGCAAAATGTTGAAGAAACTGGTCCCAATTTGCATGATGAGAACCAACATAAGAAGAAATCATTTGAATTAATGTACGATTTACACGTTCAGCCATATTAGACTGAGGAAGTTCCCTACCGTCCTCAGTCTGCAACTTTTCACACAAAGACTTAAAAATATTGAATATAAAATCATAACGAAATGGTTTACTAGCAACTAGTGCGTCAAAACCAATATAAATTTCATTAGTTAAACTCGGTTTATCTGAAAAAACTTTACCACAATCGACTAAAGACTTATTAACCTCCATTTTCTTAACCACACTTAAACCCGACTCCTCCAAATTAACTGACACTGAAACAGGCTCTTTCTTACTCACATTCTCATCATTATTCACGATTAACGACTTTTTAAAGAAATCCAAACTAATTCCTCTATCCCTCATATAATCCACACCAACTATACAACGCACTGTTAATCCATCCAACACACAAAACTCCCAACATGTCTTAACCGAACGAATTTCAACTTCCAATTCCACTGAACCTTTATTATCGCAAGCTACTCCCTGTGCTGACTGAACCACCAGACTTGACCTTTTCAACTTCTTATACGAAAAATATTTCCGATAACAATCAAAAGAAATGAACGACTTATCTGCCCCTGTATCGAAGACACTTTTAACGACAATACCATCTAACACAATTAACACTTCAGGTAACTCAACCGGATTAATAGTTATTTTATTTAAACTCACAGAAGGCTTTTTCGATTTGACCTGTGACTGCATACCTTCCGAAATACAGTCACTTACCAGTTTAACTGACCCGACCTCCTCACACCTCTCCTTTGCACTGATCTACCTTCAAAATTCTCATCCGAAGTTAATCTCCTTACTTGCGAAGAAACATTCCTGTCCCGTACTCCCCCACTACGATCATAACCACTATTCTGTCTATTTCCATGCATATTTCTCTCACCACTTCTAAAATTATTAGCACCACCACCATTCCTATTACCATTACTCGTATTCGACATATTACGACCAAATCCATCACTTCTATTACGCACATTATTATCCGGAAATCGCTGTCCCCTTCTCACAAAATTACGTTCCCCCTCATTTCTCAAATTACCATCCGTGACAGGTCTCTGCCGAGGGTTACGCAAATCCCGTTGATCCGAGCTATGCCGAGACTCATACTTCGATAATATCTGGTGCATTTCTGCAAAATTCTTCGGTGCTCTAACTTCAATAAAGTCCTGTATATTTGGATTAAAAAGAGGAAAAACAATGTCCAACAATTCCTCAAATGTAATATCTAAATCTAATTTATTTTTTAGTTCCAGCTTACGAAGATAAAATTTTGACGCCGACTCATATATATTCTGCTTATTACAATAGAACTCTTTTCTCAAAATACTTTTATCTTTAACGGGAGGAAATGCCTTCTTTAACTCAATTACAGTTTGTTCAAATCTTTTCGCTTCCCCAGTAATCAAAAACTTTCCTATATTTTCTAACCACAAAAGTGCTTCGCCCTTTAACGAGCATTTAAGCACTACGTACCTGTTTTTCTCAGATATATTATTGAACAAAATATAATCATCTAATTTCACTAAAAATTCACTAATATCACCCTCACCGGTGAAATACACCCGTGGCACAATCTCAAAATGTCCGACATTTCGTTGGGCGCCATTTGTGACGGTATATTCATGCTGGGTGTCATTTATCACATTATATGCAGACATACTCAGGAATTTAGGTTAAAACAACACAGTTTATTAAAATGATAAGGGCTAACGGAAAGTGGAGCAAGTCTATAATTTCACACACTGAGAACACTATGAACAGCTAAAATCATACTCACAAGCTTCGGTCTAGCTCAGTCGGGGCACCGTCTAACACTTGACACTATTCCCTGGCTGATCTACTAAACAAATCTTAATTTCACAGCCCGTGGCTGTGGATATTTCTTTATTTCTCAAATAACCAAAACTAAACTTTCTTACCAAGGCCGAACCTTTAATCCACTGTCCGAACTCCTTTCCGCTTTTCTGGAGGCCGTAGCTATTCTCTAATCGTCAGCACCTTACTAAACAATCATCAACTTCGTTGTCTAATGGCGGAATACACACAGAGGCTGCTGGCTACTACCAGAAACACACAGACGCTGGCTGCTGGCTAAGGCCAGAAACACACAGACGCTGGCTGCTGGCTGAGGCCAGAAACACACAGACGCTGGCTGCTGGCTGAGGCCAGAAACACACAGACGCTGGCTGCTGGCTAAGGCCAGAAACACACCGACCACAAACTCACACTCAAGCTTTTATACGCGACAAACTGAGATACTTCTCATTAACATAATACTAATAACCGCGAGCTAACTGCGGAATTCGAAAGAGCACACACACTCTAGAAAGTTAAAGTAAAAGAGAGGATAGATGTCACTTTTACGCCTACAAAATGTTAAATTATTGACGTCACGATCTCAGAAACACTAGAGTGCCTTTATGACTAAAGGTCACTCCCTCACAATGTATCATTCTAAACAGTATTACAACTAATTAACGTGTTAAAAGAATTTTATAATAAGTTATTTTACTTGTATTTATAAGTACCGTTGGTAAATAAAGGGTTAATGAAAAGAGCAATTTCCAGCAAACTTAATGATTCATTTTTCAATTGCTTCATGACAAAATGTCAACAAAACATTGCATAGATTTGAGGAAGTGAATTTCAAAAATCGCTTTATCCTGGAAATGAAATTTTGAAAATCTTTGACTGCGTCCATTGGTTTTCATTATATATCAAACTTTACAATGACAAAAATGCGCGATAAAACTAGTTTTTTTTTCAAATTCTAGTGTTTTTTCGATTGAGATTCACCTATAGAATAGAATAATTTAAAAAATTCGATTTTTTAAACTTTCGATAAAGGCGAGCTTTGAAACTCACATCCTCATATAGAGAAAAATAAATATGACAGATTCATGTAATATTAAACTATATTAATAAACTATCTAAAGAAATTTAAATATTAATTTATGTTTCAGTTTATTTAAAACTAAATTGCAGAATTTATTTAATTTCGATACGGAAGTATTGTCATATAAGATTAAACATGTGAATAATTTTCTACTTATTTGTATACAATAAAATTTTTGTATACAATTTATGTATTTCCATTTAATTTTATCACCTTTAATATCCATTTTGCATAAAAATTAATAACAGTTTATATGTAGAAAAAACATTTTTTTTTTTTAAAAAACAATTCTTATAACTTTTTTTAGGACAAGCTTCCTTAAAAATACAACCCTTTTCATTTCCAACTGAGTCAGTAATTGGAAGAAGAGCTACTGCTACTTGCACAACTACTTTAGGAGAAAAAATTACTTTCAAATGGCTAAAAAATGGAAAAGAGATATCGAAAGGACTTAACGTAGATATACGTTCATTTTCAGATCTATCTACAATTGTTATAGATCCCTTAAAGGAAGAAGACACTGGGAATTACACATGCATGGTAAATGAAAAAGGAGTAATGGAGAGTTATACTACGACACTGAATGTTCTGGGTATGTTATTCATGATATTTGAATGATATTTGAAATTCTGTTTTTGCTGTGTGGTACACCATATGGCCAATCATGACCCGACACTTGCGATTTTAGACGTTTTATTAAATATCTAGAAAAATAAATAAGAGATTGCCATGAAACTTCAGATGCATAAAGAGCATAGTAGACATATATTTCCGAGAAGATTTTTTTGACGAAATACTATGAAGGACTATAAATAAATTGAAGAAAAACTACTATATTTTGGATTACCTTATAAAAAGAAATGTCGCAAAAACTGGAGCACATGATTAAGAGGGTTAAAAAAAAAAAAAAAAAAAAAAAAAAAAAAAAAAAAACTTTGTTTTTATGAGGGCAGCACGCATACTCGTGGTAAAATTCAGGTTTTTATAAAAACAATTCCAAATTTTACCAAGATTTTTTTTGTTATAATTTATAGAGTTCTTAATATTAAAGATAGTTCTTTACTAAAAATTATTAAATTGATTAGTTCTTTATTAAAAAATAATAAGTATTGAATGAAAAATGAGCCGGTTCACTAAATAATGTTTCACTGCATATGCGCCAATGCAATCAAACTATAACGTGAATAATTTATTAGTTAAATACATAGAGAAACTTTTATATAAAATCTCAAAAACATAGCTTGAAATTTCTAAATGTGATCGTTGATAGAATAATATGATCCGTTATTCGGAAAAGGAAGGAAAAAGATGAAGTGTTGTATCCAAGTACAAGAGTATGTAGAATATTGTGAATGTGTAACATATAATATTTGGATATAGCCTCTCATCATTTTGCTTCCTTTTGAGAACAACAGATTTTGAGCTTATTCTATAGACGATAAGTTTCAGAATTTTCAAGCCACGTTTTTGAAATTTTTACAAAAGTTGATCTATACATTTAGCTTATAAATTATTAACATTATAGGTTTATTGTATTCGCGCATGCGCTGTGGAACAATATTTACTGAACCTCCTCATTTTTTAATCAATATATATCACATTTTAATTCTGGTTGCATCGATTGCATATAATATCGTTTCTTATGTATAATCAAAAGAACATTTTTTAATATTAAGAACTCTGCAAATTATGTAAGCAAAAAATTATAGTGTATTCATAAACTGAAAAGCATATGATAAACATGAATGTGTTAAATAGCAGATATTTTATGCTATTTAACACATGCGTCGTACTTTTGTGGGATATTTTACGTATTTTTTATTAAGTGCAAATTTTATAAGAAACGATGAATTAAACAGTTAAAAAAATTAGTAAAACATCTAAAGTAAAAAAAAAAAATAAATAAAAACTATTATAAGTTATTGAATTTACACAAACGTTTATATTATAAAGTGACTTTGTCTTTTACATATATTTCTGCGCGAATATGACAAACTGCAAAATGGAACTAGCATCATTATTTTCAGGTATCTGAAGAAGTTATATAAATTCCCAAAATTTCAAAATTTAAACAAATTTCCGAATTATTATTTATTTATTTATTTGCATATTTTACTAAAATTTGTGCAATTTTGACAAAATCGATACTGTATAAATAAATTATTCTATTATAGTAAAAAGAATATATATATGTATTTATATTAGGCTAATATTAGTATATCTTTTTAATGAAATTTCCTTAATAAAATTGAAAAAAAAATTTTTTCAATGTCAAGATTGCCATTTTCTATCCAAAATGATGGACAAATGTTTTCAGTTTTGTTTCGTTTGCTTAAATCAATATAATGATTTTTAGTTTTCCATCACCTTAAATAATATATTTTAAATAATATTCATGAGACTTAACCCCACATTTATTTAATTATTACCAACTTTTGAAATTTCTGAAGTGGTGAAATATTTTTGACAAATGCTGTAACCTTTGAAAATATGACCATTGAAATCACACATTGAGTAAATAAAAACATTTTAGTCTCATTTAGAGTCTCTTTGTAAGAGAGCGGGGATATTCGAATGGGGCGCACGCTTAGATTTAAAATTTTGGTCTAAACCATAACAATTCGCATTGCAGAATTTAGTGATACTCCCCTGGAAGACTTCTTTTCGACAAATTCAATAAGAAAACAAACATTAGCTTGGCTTAAAATGACAGGTTTTCCACTCACCAAGTTCAAAATAATTGCAATTTCCGAGGTTTTTATCAAAAAATGCTCTAAACAAATCAAATATATTGCCATTATGTTGCCATTATCTTATAAAAAGTGCTTTACTAAAATTACATCAAAATCACATAATTTCCAAAATTTATGTTTCGTAATTTTCTGTTGATTTGCATTGCAAAAGTGATTTTTTTACTTATAAAAAATTAATTATATCAAAGATTAAATATATTAATATTAATCTAATTAATTAATATCAGTACATTAATTAATATTAATCTAATTAATTAATATCAGTACATTAATTAATATTAATATTTATGTATTTATAATTAATATAATGTTCATTATTTTAATATTTTGTTATAAAACTACAGAAAAAAATTAGATTTTTTTCCCTCGAAAAATCGACAGATCTCATTCAATTCAAATTTAATACACCAAGTTTCTGCCCCATTAGCATACTTTAAAAATATGCTGAATAGCAATTACCTAAAATAAACCAACATCGAACATAATGCAAAACAAATCATATTTAATTATTTTTCTTAAGTTCTTGAAAAGTTAATTGCCTTGATATTCTTTATTTTTTTACTACTGGCTGTTTTGCAGTACTAATGCTTTTTTACTGACATTTTTACAATAATGATGCTTTTTTACTTCATTTTTGCAATAATGATGCTTTTTGTTTGTAATCGTTTTAAGAGTTATATTGCTTGAAGTGATCTTGTAATAAAAGCTACAGTTATATTAAATTTAAAAAAATGAATTTTAGTTAATGCATTAAATTTCAAATCATGTTAAATTACGTAACCTAGTTTCATTTTTTTTTTGATAAAACTAATTCTTAAAACAATGGCAATATTTTTATTCATTGTATTTACAATTTTTTATTATTTGTATATTACAATGCTTTTAACTATGCAGAAAAAAATGTGTTTCTAGAATTGCCAGGAAATGCAACAAAGTACAGTTTAATTTAACTTGATATTATTACTTCATTTATATTTGGGTGTTGCAATCGCAAGAACTACAAAAGAGTGTAAAATTTGACAAGAATTTGGTACTTTGTATAATTCTTAATTCGGCAGAATGTGGAATCAAAATTTTGTTTTATGCTAGTCCCAAATCTGTTCAGATTGAGCTATTAAATGACAAGATCTCAAACCATGAACTAATAATATGTTGGATTTAAAAAAAATGTAAAAAGGTAAATATAAGCTAAAAAATATTTTACCACAAAATAGCTTCGATTATCGAAAACAAGTGAATTAGATGGAGATCTTGCATTCAAGGGTAATCCTGTATCCAGGTCTTTGACTCATGATACCTGTTGCTTTAGAGACAAAGTTCTTACAAGTAATATCATATCGGATGCGATAATTTTCTGAATCAGCATAGTGAGAATGAGCAGAACTATTTTTTCTGATTGACTATTGTGTTATTTGGTTCTTTGTTCAAATTTGAAAAAAATTTCAAGGTTGAATCAAGAAGCTTTTCAAAATTTATTTTATTATTAATTACTTTACACGACTGAATAATTTAATTTTAAACTAAATATTTTAACAGTGTTCCTTCAATTGATAAAATTGTAATTAAAATCAGTAGTTTGGCATTAAACTCTGATGTCTTGATTTAAGTAATAAGCGATATTTGAGTTGCTGTTTTAAGATACATATATGTATATCTATGACAGTTCCACCTGCTTGGATACATTTGCCGAAAGATATTGATGTATTGAATGGTGACCTTGTAACAATTAACTGCAAAGCCTCCGGAAAACCCACTCCAACCGTTACTTGGACAAGAACAACAGGTAATATAAAATTCATGACAATATTATTGAAATAACAATTTGTAAACTATCATAGATATAGCATTAAAGGACTCGGATAAAAATTTAAGAAACAGTAAAATTTCAAAGTAAGAAATTAAGTTTAACTTTGGTTATGGAAAAAACTTTTAAAAAAATTAAAAATTATTTTTTAATTAATTGCCAGGAGTACTTATTTTCTATGTTTTACAAAAGATATTTTTTTAGCAAGCAATTTTAATTATTTTCACTTTTAGAATATCATTGCTTAAAGTTATTTATAGAACTCTTAATATTGTTAACTAATTTGTAAAAAAGTATTATATTTTTTGTTACACTTTTATGATTTAAAAATGTTAAAAGAATAAATAAAGATAATAAAACCGCATCTCATTATTTTCTTCAATAAAGTGATTGTAACTGGTTCTATATCATCGGGATAAATTTTAAGTAAAAATCAAAATTTAAAATTATAAATTTGTTAAATAGAAATTCACCATCAACAATAATAATAAAAAGAACCCATGATCGATTATGCATATAAAATTAAACTAAAATGGTTCGTGAATGCTGGTATTTTAATGCCACTGGGTATAATTAGCTATTTCTAATTTGAAGAAATATGTTGATAAACGGAACTTTCGAAGTATTTTGACTTTCATGTGGAAAGTAATTTTGTTAAAAAGATATAGAATAATATTATATGTTTTGTTCGTATAAAAAACTTTCTTGAGTCTAAGAGAGATTTGAATTAAGAGTATCTTTAATTTGCGAATTTTGATTTTAAATATTTGTGCTTCTTTTAAAATGCATTTTGTAATACAAATAATAGTGTATTTACACTGTGTATAAAAATATCTGTAAATTTACTAAACTTTTTCTAGAAAACTGGGATTCCTAGAACTTTTTATATAACGGTAAGAGTAAAAATGAATGTAACTGAATAGATTACATGCGTTTTTGCTGTTACTCTTAAATAAAAAAAATCTAGGAATCCCAGTTTCCTAGAAAAAGTTTAGTAAATTTACAAAAATTTTTTTTACAGTGTAATGTGTTTAAAAATATGTTTCTAGAATAGAGCGGAAATGCATCAAAGTACAGTTTAATTTAACGTGATATTATTACTTCATTTATAAAATAAAAAGACGTTGTTTTTTAAGTAAATAACATCTTTTTTTGGATTTTTCAATTGAATGTATTTCGTATGATATAACTTCAGTGGTTAAATCTTTTATTTTATATGATTTGCCGTGAACACAATTTATGATTACAGAGAGAGCGGGCTAATGAGGCAGATTTCTAAGTTTTGCTAATAAGGTTTTTTTTTTGTTAATTATGCGTTGTTTTTACTGTAAAAAAAATCTGTAATCCTACAGATGTAAAGTTGCCGTAATCTGAATGGTTACAAACATTTTATCTGTACACTGTACAAGAAAAAATGTAAATCTACAAAACTAATTTTTATAAAGTTACAGAAATCTGTAACTTTACAAACGAGTCTATTAAAATGACAGTTATCTTAATAAAATTTTATCTGTAACCTGAGTTGCAGTTACATGAAAAATTCTTGGAATTCCAGTTTCCAAAAATTTCTTAGTAATCTTACAGATTCTTTGATTTTCAGTGCAAATTTGTACCCGTTACATGATTTTTTACTATTGCCTTTACATAAAAAATTCTAGGAATCCCAGTTTCCTAAAAAACTTTTAATAACTTTAGAATTTTTTTTGTTAGCAGTGTATTAGCTTTTCTCTAGCAGAGATTAATGTGACAAGAAATAACGTAGGTCTAATATTAAGAGTGCAATAATTTGGAATTTGCTAAAAAGAATATAAAATGTTTTGAAAAATATATTTCAAATGAATTTATTTAATCAATGATAAATATACAATTTGAAAATAGTTAAGAGGGCCGGTCACCCAGCTTCCGAATTTCTCTCACTAATGTAAAGTCTATGGGCGTTTGATGCATTCATATATTTAAAATATCTCTTCGGGAAATTAATATTTTTATCTTCTATTTTTCGTATACCTTTTTAAAAATATGTCTCTGTTTTTCTTAGTTTTCAAAATTTTTCTAAACTATATCTTAATTTCATATTAAGTTTTATAATTTTGCTCACAGTTCGTCCGCTTTTAACACATAAAATATTAAATTCAGCATAGATTTTAGAAATATTTTAAGAACTAAGAAAAAAAAAAAAAAAAAAAAAAAAAAAAAGAAACAACCTTATGAATAGTTCGCAAAAAAAGAAGTTCAAAATATTAATTTCCTTAAGAGATATTTTAAGTATGCGAATTCATCAAACGTGTCTAAACTTAGCATTATAGAGGAAAATTCCGAAGTTGAGTGATTTTGTGGATATAAAATAGAAAATCGAACGTTAAGTAGAAGAAGAACTTGTAAACAATGTTTGAAAAAAAAAAAAAAAAAAAAACTATGTGTAAAAAAGAAACTATATGATTTTTATAAAACTAATAAAATGATGCATTTCTTTTCAACTTGTAATGAAGTAAATTATTCTTTTGTCTTTAAATATTAAATCATCAGACTTACAATATTATTAGTTTAATTTTTTAGTTAAAGTTATAAAACATAAAACAATTTTCTTTTGTAAAAAGAATTGCTGAACTTTTTAACTTCTTTTAAGATTTGTCTATGCGATTTTACTCCACCAGTTATGTAACATGAGATGATTTGAATTTTCATAAATAATTAATTTTCAATAAAAATTATATTATCATACATTCATAAATCCAGAGAATGTACGCAAAGTTACATGAAATTTTGAGGCAAATCCTGGTTTCAAGGAGCAACTAATAATAATATATGCGATTTTACCCGATTTTCTTCTACCATCTGTTCAAACATATTTTATTTTTAAGTTCATGAACTAAATGAGATGTTCTTTCAAATAAAATTATACACTGTCATAAAAATCTATAAAGTTACTAAAATTTTTCCAAGATACTGGGATTTCTAAAAGTGTATGTAAAATATTATCTAACAACAATAACAAAAATGTATGTAACATATATACTTATGCAATGTAAATAAAAAAAAGTAAAATTACTAGAAATTTTTAAGAAAACTGAGGTGAGGAGAACTTTTTGCTACAACCCATATTACAGATAGAATCCTAGTAAGATAACTGTAATTTTAGTAGATTCATTTGTAAAGCTACAGATATCTATAGCTTTACACAAACTAGTTTTGTTGATTTGTATCTTTTTTTGCACAGTACACAGATAAAATTTTAATAAGCTTACAGATTTCTGTAAATTTACATCTATAGAGTTACAGACTTTTTTACTGTGTAACTGAATTTGCCAATATTCTTTATCAAAAGAAGAAAATTTCTCATCTTAGTCATTCTTGTTTCTCCTGCTCACCTACTTATGCTAACAATATTTTAGGAAATATTGTTTTTTTTTTATTATCAGCAAAATTTAGCTTTTTCATGTTCTGTAGTCACATACAGTTTTAAGACATAGACCATATATTCTAAACGACAAAACTTATTTCGCTAGAATGAATTTTAAATTATAACCTCTCGTGTAAACTGATAATATGATTGATTCTAAAAATTTATTTTTGTCATATAAATGGGAAAATACTTTTCGGCATAACAATGAGTTAAATGAGTAAAAAATATAAGAGTAAAAAAAATAACAATATTATAATGACGCATAAAAGTAAAACGTATATGGATAGGCCGAAATTGAGTTTAAATTCTTATTACATTTGACAATTGATTATATATTTTCTGTTAAAAAACTGTATTTCCCCGAGCAGTTAGTAAAATCGGTAACTTGTTTTCAAAACGGTTTGCACACAACATAAAAAATGTGCAAAAAATCAGACAATATAAGTTATTTATGCTATATTTTCAGTTATATTCCCTGGGGTAAGATAGTTTTGGGAATGGTTTTCTGATAACGATTGAAAACAAAATAAAATAAAATCCGTGAGAAAACTCTCAATTAAAATAATGTTATATTTTAAGAAAACTACGCCATTTTATGATTTCAGCATAGTCATAATTGCGTCATTATCTCCTTCGTTGAGTGTTTTCACAGAATATGACCGGATACGATTTTTCTTTTCTTTTAAAGCATCAATAAAATAGTTTTCGATTTCTTGGACTTTATTATTTTCAGTGTTGAATATAATTTTGCACGCTTTACAGTAATATACCAGATCACGATGTCCTTGTACAGTAGAGCGCCGATTGTTTGAGCCCCAGTTAACAGAACCTTTATCGAACTCCTTTTTTTTATATTAAAGATCAATCATAGATTTTTTTTCTTTATTAAAGAATAATAGGGGAGTAAAATATAAAAGCTCTAATTAAAAAAAAAAAAAAAAAAAAAAAATTATATAAAATTGAGGTTTTTGCGCTTTTTGATGTATCAAACAGTTGAAAAGTAAATATCCAGAAATGCCAGTGGGTACAAAAATGCGAATTCGAAAAGCAGTTATAAAATAGATTTAATTCTATTTTCGGAATATCATTCCTCTAAAAATTAAAAAATTCATCTTTTAAATAAACACTAGAAATTTCCCATGAACAGATAAAATCTTACACAAATGTTCGTCTCAGATATCTTCTAATGTAAAGTGTGGTAAAAAAAGAGTATATTATAAGGAAAACCATTCAAAATATTATTTAGACCTATTTAGAATCTGCCAATGTTCATAGTAATAGTGCTATCACTTTTTCTTTAATTTCATACTCATTGTGCAGTGTGTATTTTTTAGTCCATCTGTGTGAAATTTTACGCATCCGAACTGGCCCCAATCCCTACAAGCTCCAATAATCCTTAAAGAAAAAAAAAGACCCCCCCCCCCTGTAATTAATTCTTATTTGGATTAATTTTTAGTTTGAAATAAATAAATTACTGAATTAATTAAAAAAAAACATCAAATGATCTTTCTTCATGAAACTAAGAAGATAAAAAAAACCCCATTATGTAATGAAACATATTTATAAAAATATTTATGTAGATATTTATGCTTTTAATTATCCCGCTTTATATTTTAGGTGAAGGAACTGAATATATGTCGGTGTCGTCTTCTCCTGAAACAACGGTATTTCCTAATGGCACCCTACATATAAACGCGATATCTAAAACAGAAGAAGGATTGTACAGATGTAATATATCAAACGGAATAGGACAGAGTTTATTAAAAACTATTGTAGTAAGAGTAATAGGTATGACTGAAACTATGTTGTAGCATAATTTAATTATATTTATAATATTTATTTTGTTCATTTTCAGGTTATGGTAACATGTGTAACATATAGAGCAAAAGGCTTGTTACATTTTAAGATAAGTTTTAAACATACATTTCTTAGTGAGTGTTAGTATAAAGATACCCCTGTAGGTTAATACTATTGAATGCTGGTTTAAAGTTCTCTGAAAACTTTTCAAATAACTTTCATTAGAAAATACACTTTATTTATTGCTGTATTATTTATGTTGTTTCATAAAGAGAACTTAGATTTTAAAAGACAAAATAAATAAATAAGAAATAAATGGTATAATGGAGACATAAAATATTGCTTTTATACACATGTAATTTTTATGTGTCTAAATAAAATTTTAAAGCATTTTGATTTAGGGTTTTAGTGTACATAAACAAATAAAGTTATGTTTCGCATCTTAAGGCTTTATATCTTATAGTTTATTAGACAAATTAAATTATTTTTTATGTAGTCATTTTAGTGTAAAGCATTCTCGCAATCTTTTAAACATTTTTCGTAAAATTTTAAACATTAATTAAGAAAGTGTGTTTATGAATATATTTTGAATTCCCATGCTGAGTAGTCTTTTGTTAAATTAATGTAATGAACATGGTTATACACTTTATACAAATAAAGATAATAAACATAGTTTTCTTCCTTTATAACGTTCCCTTTAAGTAAAAATTAAATGGAAGAAATAAATTATCAATAAAGTTACAGATTTATCAATAAAGTTATAAAAATCGTTTGTGATAACCTACAAAATAACATTTTAACGGAATTTATTTTGATTATATTATATTTCTTTCATTAAAGAACTTTAAAATAATATTTAGATAGCTATTGTGTTTTAGCTTATGTTAAAAAAAAGATATATTTGTAAGTATTAAAAATTTAATTTACAAATAATTCTGGAATGTATTTTTATTAATTAATTGAGTACAGCACTTAAATTAAAAGTATTTAACATTTTGTTATTGAATCTTTGTCAGATAGTATACAATCAATATTGAAACTGCATAAAAATATCCTGCAGAAACATTCTTTGAAATCATTATAGATACATTGTAATGTTTTTGCAAATCAATGTATACAATGATGGGAAAACTGTTACCTGTGATTCAGTAACTTTAAAGTGAATGCTTTATTATTTTAAATGTATATATATATACATGTGTAACACAAAGAATTGTACTGTGGAAGATTTCAGAGCATGAACGTTTTTATTTATTTCTTTTTTTACAAGAAGAAATACTTTGTTTTTCAAATTTTAGAAAAAACATCAAAGTTACAAAGCTGAAGTTTGAAACAAAAAGTGAATATATAATTGAAAGAAAAGAAGGCTTTCATTAATTTTCAATATATACCCAAAATTTCTTATAACAAAAATAATGAATCTATAATGAATCCATATAATTAAGTAAATTAACAGCTATAAAAACTTTTGTAAACATGATTTCTTTTGAATGAGATTTGCGTTCAATACACTTTTGCAATCCTGAATTTTTTAATACTGATTAATATTCTGTTTTGAATCAAAGCGTAGTCTTTTATTATAATTATTTTACTTTAAAAAATTATACTTTAACTGATTGCTTTAATTGATTCCAGTTAAGTACTTTGAATTGTATCAATCAAAAAAGGTTCTTTATAAAACCGTGTTTATGTTTAAAATTAATTGCTTCTCTAAAAATAATAATATTATAATTATTTAGAATAATTATAACATTTTATTTATAAAATTGTGTTTATTAACTCAAAAATATTATATAGACATATTTTTTATTTCTGATATTGAAAAAATGAATATGATAATGTTTAAATTTTTGAGTCTTTCAAATTTCTTATTACATTATAATACGTATTTTACTTATATTTATTGAAGAATGTTACTGTTATCTATGAAAATTAAATATTTTTCAGTAATTGTGTACTACTGTTTGTACATTTTACATTTTTATCAGTGAATAAGCAATATATCTGGAGGTATGTATCAAAACTGAACGAAAATATATCATTAAGAAACCTAATTGTAAAGTCAAGCAATATAAGTGGATAAAAAAAAAGGTACGGTTGACGTTTCTTAAACGTTTAAATGCGGCTTTCTAATGAAACAAGAAATATAACTATACATTCTTTATAATTAAGACTATCAAATTACTATTATGTATTTTATATTCATTGTACTTAATATGAACAAATATATAAGCAACATGGCTGAATAAACGTCTACAAGCGCATTTTTATTTCATGAAATAATTTAAATGATCACTTACTTTATTTTCATATTAGTATATATTCCAACTCCTGATTTTTATATTAAGTAAAGTATTAGAAAGAAATGTGTTAAACATGTTTACAGAAAGATTGTAAAAAATCGTATGCAACATTTTGCCTTTTTTTTTTCAGAAATTACGGTTGAAGTGTTTCCCTTTTTATACATTTGATGAATTATATTGTTTTGTACCTGATATTTTTAGCTTTTTGAGGTTTGAAAACAAATGCAATTTTTTTAAAACGTCCTTTTAGCAAACCCAAATTATTTATTAAATTATTTATTAATGTTATTGATTATAACCAATTATTTATAAATTGTATTCAAGGAATTAACGAAAGAAACTAGTAATTCAAACTCTTTATTATTTGTAAATTAGTCAATGTTTACATGACTGTATTATTATATATTATTAAAAACCTGTGATGGACTTTTAATAATCTCATAATGAATCTTGAAATCTATATTATTATAAATACAGTAGAACAATGTTACGCATACATTATGTCAACGGAACTTTATAAGAAACATCAGTATGTGCTATTAATAATACATACTAGTGATTCTTTGATTTAAAAGTATTAACTTATTTTTATGTTTGCTAATGCGAATCCTACAAGTTATTATTATTTCACTACCGAAAACACTTTTGATAACATTTAAAGCGAATTTAAATAATTTTCTCAAGGAAAATTATTTTCTTATTCATTTGTTTTTGTAAAAATATTTCGGATATGAAGATGAAAATATTTTGACGGAAGCAAGCTTAGTATGTGATGATGTATGGTCATAATATATCAGAATATTAACGAATTTAATTACTTAATATATAGTTAATAGAAACGTTAATATGTGATGTTCTTTTATTTGCGATACTTCAAATAATTTTTATTTCGTTACTTAAAAACTGAAATAATACTTTTTTTTAATGGCTAAAATGAATGAAAATGCAATTATATTTTCTTAAAGAAAATACTATATGTTGTTCTTTTGCTTTTATAAATACATTGCAGGCATAAGACTTTACTATAACTCAAATCTGTTAAAAGAATTAAAACGGATTCCTTAAAATAAACAATTGTAAGGAGGGGGGGGGGATGTTGTAATATGAAACTGAAAAGAAACATTTTCATGTTTGTTAATCATTATTCATTGATTATTATACTAAGGATGGATTGTTACAATTTTTTTTAAATAAAAATCTTCAATTTTGTCATTTATTCGCTGTTTTCTTTTTCCATTTTTGGGATATTTTAGATTTAAAATATTTTTTATTAGTATTCATCATTTTTTATATTGATATGCTTTTTTTATAGTAGCGCTATTAAATTTATGCAGCATACTCACGCTATAATACCTCACAAGTAATCTTTTTATTGTAATTTATATTGCTAAAAGAAAATTTAAATATCTCTTGAATATGATTTTTCAATTATTTTTGCTTGTTTTGTTAATAAAATTATAAAATATGAATGTGACTTTTTGACAATATTAACTTTCCTAATATTTGTATTAACTATCACTTAAATATGATATTATATATTATATGCTATTTATAAAACTGATATGGTTGTACATTTTAACATTTTACTTCATATAACCGTTTGAATGTACCGGAAAATTTTTAAAACTAAGAAAATTCGATCCATAGATTTTGTTCTTTTTTACAACGTCAAATGACTGCAATTGTCATTTGTTATAATGCAGTTTATTAAGTTGTCTTACTATCTTAGTTTTGCACATTAGGTCTTTATTAAATGGGAAAGACCAAGCCGAAATAATTTTTTAAAAATACAAAGGCGTTTATTAATAATGTGTGTATTATTTTATTCGCTTGTGTAATATTAATATAGATTTAAAAAATCGCCTAATAAAAGTTCACACACTTTAGTTCAAGATGTGAAAGCAGGAGGGCGCTAGTGCTCATTTTTTGATGATCTCTTTAGTTACATGAACGCCATCGTATTTATGTGAATGTGATCTGTCTGTAAATATAGATGTTAATTAAAAATTTTTATTTAATCATAGATTAATCGTCAAGCTTTGTTTTTAGTATTCATTTATTGCTATTGTTTAGTCAATAAATTACGAGATACAACTATAGGGCGTTTTCTGGAGTACATATCGAAATGAAAACCCAGCTATTGCTTTTCTCATTCCTAATAACTTGGATCTGTGTTCCAGGTAAGAAATAATCCATATTTTTACTAGTAACTATTATTTTTAAATATGTGACACTTCAAAAAATTTTAAGTTGTTTTGAAAATGTATCTCAAAAGTATTTAAAAAGATAACTCATATAAAATAGTGTTTTTTTGTCGTAACATTAAACTTCAGAGTTAATGTTTTTAAAGTAAAGATTTGCATGCTAATTTTTAAAATTTGATTTATTGCAAAAAATGTCGAGATGTATTTATATTCATAGCTAGTTTTATTTATACTTTTAAAAAAGAACTGTGTTTGCTAGCGTATAAAACTGATCATTCTATCTTGCGTTTTCTTTCTTTTTAAATTTTATGCATTCATTTATATATTGTTGGAAAAAAAATAGTTTATAGAAACAGCTTTTGGAATAATTTTCCACAACTATGAGAACTTACATATATTAATTTGTAAGTCTAATTTGTTATATATAATATGCCATTTAGAAGTTTAAATGAATAATAATAATAATAATAATAATAATAATAATAATAATAATAATAATAATAATAATAATAATAAAAACTTTTGTTCTTTATATATATCATAAAGAATTTATTTAATTTATTTTAAAAGTCATAAAAAAGTCACAATGCCTAAATAATTACATCGATTCTTTTTCTTGTTTATTTATTTATTAGTCAATTAATATTTAACATTTTTGTGTATTAAATAAAATGAATTTATTTGTATTTGTATTTTCCATGAGTATTTCTTGTATGCATGTTCAAACATCATTTAGAATAACTATAATTCAAATTAATTTAAAATTATTTTTAAGACATTTTTTGCTATATTTTCGTATAAAATAAAAAAGTTTGAATAAACTTTTAACATTAACATTTATAAAAATTACTTTTAAATTAAAATTTAAAAATACGGGGAAATTTTGCTTGCTTCAAACATTTAAAAAATGTTTGCTTTTTTATTTGTAATTCCCCCTTTTTTAAAACATAATCTGCATGAATATTTAAATGCACACTTTTATGATACATGAAGAATACGAAAGTTAGTGCTTGAAGAAAATTGTGCTCATACTTTTTCCGTACTAACTTCTAAATTGCATTTTAAATATATCGCAATTAAAATATTTTTAACCCCCTTTTTAACATCATTAAAAATTAGTGAAATGATGGGCTTTAAAATATTGCTTCCAAAGCATAAGAAATGTACAGTAAAATCATTAAAAACTATTTAGAAAAGTTTTATAGAATAGATTTTATAAACTCATTATTCTGAACAATTATTTAATTATTAATCAATCGTTAGATTGCCTTTATTATTTTTTTAATATTATCTTTTTAAGTAAAATATCTAAGTGACTTGTCATTTATTCTTAAACCAAAATTTCGATGCGACTCATTGCAAAAATTTCAGGCATATTTTAGGTGCAATCATTTATCGCTACTCTTATTCTTTAACAATGGTTCTTATTTTTTCAATGTCTAATTACGGATGTTATATTTGAGAATATCATGCTTTACAAATTTATACATACTTCTCTTGCTGTGTGTCTGTTGTGTCTACTTTTGTTGTGTGTCTGTTGAAGAGGGTGGGGGGGGGGGAGGATAGAGAAGGGTTTATTTTATTTTATTTTTATTTTTAAATAGAATTATTCCTGATTTTTAAATTAATGCCCTTAGCTGCTTTCTATATTACCGCAATCAGATAAAAGAAATGCTGCAACATAAATATTAAAATATGTTATATTTCAATGCATACTAACTTTCTATTTACATTTCCATATTGCATTTTCATTGAAAGTTCAAACTTACGTTTGGATGTTTTAAATCACTAACACTTAAAAAAATTTTCGAGCTTACTCCAAATGAAATTAAATAATTATATTATTATATTAATATATATAATTAAATAATTATATTATTATAATATATTAATTTATGTAATTAAATATTTATGGTAATATAATATATTAATTTCTTTATTACTTATATTTTGTTAATACTATGAAATTGATAAGAAATTCAAAACAGAATTTGGTAAAATCATGTAAAAGTATGTAAACAAAGTAATTTAAATAAAGTAAAAATATATTTAAGTCAAGTAAAAGTACCACTAAAAATGAAAAGTACAATAAAATTTTAGTCTCACTCCTCTGTCTGTTTGTCCGTCACAGAGTCTGTACTCAAAAACTTTATAAATCCAAAACTTCAAATTTTATGTACTTACAACTGAATATCTCGTGTCCCACGACAAAGCACAAATTTTTCAAAAAGTTTATTATTTTAATTAAATTAATTTTTTCAATGTGATCCGTTTATTTTTGCGATTTAAATTTTAAAAGAGAATCTTAGTAGACATCATAGTTTGGACGTAAAGCATTTCACTAGTAAACAGAAAGTTCTTAGTTTGAACTTCGGTACTGGAAGTTGAAATTTTCATATTAAAATGAATTTAATTAAAGTAATTGCATAGTTTTTGCCAATTTATGGATTTATATACATATATATTATCAGTGGCATTCAAAATATTTTTTGTAATTCCATCTTCTTTCTATTTTAAAAACTATTGCGATTTAGTCGATATTCAGCATTTTCAATTTTACAACAATTTTAATAAGTTTCAGCAATAAGCTTAAACATTTTTATTTTTTATTTTTAGAAATTTAAAATTTTATTTCTATATACGCTAATTTTTTTTAATTTCATATATTCAAAAAAAAGTTGAATTTTGGATTTTATTTAAATAATTTGATTTGGATATTTTCGAATTTGATTAAAATAATTATTTTCCTTTTAAAATTAAATTTATTGGTGCTACCATCTATATAAGAATTTAATAATTATAAATTCACAATTCGGATTTATTAATGAAAGAATAACTTGTTTTGAAAGAAATATTGAACGAAACTCTCTTTACGATCAGCGATCACACTTGTCCACTTTTTTTCTCTTTTGCCAAAACTATTTGTAGTACACACAAATCTTATGACATACATGACATTTTTTTCTACTATGTTCAAAACCTAATATATACAAAGCACCTAAAATATATTTTGATTTATCAAATGAAATATTTTATACAAAAATAATATTAATGCGTAGATTTATATCATTAAATCATGCATTGAATTTGTTATTTAATATTTTTAGAACTTCTATTTATTTATTTATTTAAAAAATATAAATGTACTATTGTAGTTCTAATTAAATCAAAAATGTTAATAAATTGGTAAATATGAAAATGAATGTATTTTTAAAGTTTTAATCCCAGGCAAAATGCTTACTGCCATATTTTAAGAAAAAAAAAATAGCCCTGTTCCGGCCTTCATTTAAAAAATATAACCCTTAAAATTGCATTTAAAAAAGTGCTTGTTTTTAAAATTAAATTATTTTCTTAATTTGAAAAAATTGCCTCCAACATTAAAAAAATAATAATAAATAAAAAATACCTTCAGAAATAATAAGAGGGTTGAAATCCAAAAGATAACTATACTACTCCAATTCTAAAAGTCGCAGAATAAATTTATAAAAAGAAAACTGTTTATTATTTTCTACAATTTTATTATAGAAACATTTTCTTCAAATGTCGTATACATACTGAAATTCTATCAAACATAAAATTTTTAATATCAAAATCTAATATTGACATTCTGTTCGTATTTTTAAGCACCCTGTAACTTTGAATATTAGCGATAGCTCATTCGGTCAAGCACTTTAAGAATTATTCAGATTTAAAGTTAATGTTACATTCATTTTAAATGTTGCAAAACAGGTTGGCATGAAGGTAGTTTTTAATGCATAATTTGCCTACTTGGCAGGATGAATTGGTAATTTTGGATCCTCATATTTAAAGTTTCTAATAATGTACTTCTTTTAAAAAGATTAATGGTTGCAATTTATGTGTGTTTATGAAAACTAATTTCAAAATATATATCTTTCTAAGTTATTATTTGTTTGAGAACTTCTAATGCAAGAGTCTTTAACAGAAAACCACTTCTACAAGCTTCAAAGGGACAAATCCAAAATTACATCTTATTTCGCCAAGTAGTTTTTGAGTTATGCTATAGAAATTGTTCGCATTGCAGTCTGCTTTGCAACGATTAAAAATGAATTAAACATAAAGAGTTCCAAAGTTTAAATTAACATAATCCTGTAACTACTTGATTGAAGGATGTATCGTCTCGTATACAAAGATAAAAAGTACTCAAGAATCCAAATATGGTATCAAAGTTATGAGTTAGTAATGAAAAATTTCAAAGTTAGTAATTTGAGTATAATAGACAACCTATCAAGAAAATTCTCTTATTACAGTAATATAAAAAATAATAAATAAGAAGGCTGGAGTGGGACATTTATTCTTAGACTCTTGGAATTCGAATAATGACCATCTTTTGGATTATTGTTAGTACTATTATTATTATTACTGTTATTATTATTATTAGTAGTAGTACTGGTAGAAGTTATAGTATTTATTTTTTTTGGGGGGGGAGGGGGAGGAAAGGTATTGTACCATGGAAATCTTCTAGATTTGCTTTGTATGTTTTTAATTTTACCATTGTTTCTATCTCCAATAATTTATATTTATATACATTGTTAAAAATTTTGTCTTGGTTTGAACCAAATTTTGGTTCTTAGTAGCTGTTATCATAACATGGTGAAATTTTGTTCCAACATTTGGTGCTCCTGTTGAACCATAGTTACAACTATTGGAACGAATTGAGATTGCAACTATAGTTATGGTTTAACCGAAGCTCAAATTGATGGAACCAGATTTCACCATCTTAGGATGATAGTTGCTGAGCACCAAAATTTGGTTCAAACTAACTAAGATAAAAATTTTAAAAGTTACGAGAAATATTTTTAGAAACACTTTCAAAATCAAAACTTTTACCAATAGAGGGTAAAGTTATCTGGTTTCGATTGATAATATATTTGTATCATGAATTTCTTTGCTGATTTTGAATATTTTTAATGGAATGTTATTTATTTCAAATGTTTTAATGATTATTCAATTAATTGCAGGCAATGGTTCGATTCAAATACAACCATTTTCTTTTCCTGCAAAGTCAGTCATTGGAAAGAGAGCAAGTGCAACTTGTACTCCTGTTCAAGGTGAAAAGATGGATTTTAAATGGTTGAAAAACAATAAAGAACTAGTTAAAGGTTTGAATGTAGATATTAGATCATTTTCCGATCTTTCTGCTCTTGTAATCGATCCTTTAAAAGAAGAAGATAGTGGAAATTATACTTGTGTGGTTACGTCACGTGGCATGTCTGGAAGTTACACAACAACACTGGAAGTTTTGGGTGAATATATTTATTTTGTTTAATTTGTTTTTAACATGATCAAAAATATGATTTCAGGCATTATTTTTTCTTTATTTTTTAGATAACTTGAAAACTTTTTAGAAGCATTTTATGTTTTTTTATGTATAATTAAATTAGATTAATGTAAGCGTAAAAAAATTAATTTTATTGCAGATTTTTTTTTCATATGACGAGTAAAAATGATTATCTATACGATATCATTTAATTTTAACTTTAAAATAACGCGACAAAAATATATAATATTCCGTTATAAAAGAGGTAAATCTGTCATAAAAATGTAAAATTATTAATTCAGAAGAAACATAAATGGATTCTGATTAACCCGTTTTTGTTTGTTAAACTGCTTAATAATTTCAAAATTCTACATACAGCATACTCCATACTACAAGGTCCGAAATTAAAGATGAAATATATTAAAATACTGTTTAATATGTTAATAAGGTACTTTAGTAGAGAATGCTTTAAAAAAATTAGAAAAAATTTGGATTTATCATTTTTTAAGTACTTTTAATAAAACAAGAAGAGATATTTTACTATACAAATGTTATATACTTAATCAGCGAGAATCATGTAAAAGAAAGAAAAAATATACATTTATATTTGTGAGAACAGAATTCGAATATTTTCCATTTCAGTTCCACCGTCCTGGAGTACTATACCAATTGATATTGATGCTCTTAGTGAAGATTCTGTGATCCTAAATTGTAAAGGAAGTGGCCGGCCCGCACCATCGGTTTCTTGGTTTAGGACATTTGGTAAGATTTACTTTTTTTTTTTTTTCAATTTTGTTTAAATTAATTATTTTTAATCAAAATAAAGAAAAATTATATGTATATATGTATAATTTCTAAACATACTGCTATATATCGAAAGCAGATTTAACGATTTTCAAAAAACTTGGAATCTATACTAATTTAGGATGAGAAAACTATGTAGCTAGATTTCTAATTTGGGAAAATTTGTTTTATACGGATAAAATAAGCTCATTACTCTAAATAATGGTATTAATCGTAAATACTTCCTTCAATGTTTATAAAATAAGTCTTCTTCGAATCGATAAAATTGTCCCACTCGACTTCAAAGAGCTTTTCTTTGATAGGGTTAAGAAAATTTTCTTATATTTAATCTTCATTCTTGCCAATACTATTAGTCATTGATCATCAACATGTTAAAGCATGATCTCGAAGATGGCGCTAACGATTAGTCTTCTGTACTTAACCGAGCATCAGATAACGACATAAGTTCTGAATACTATTCGATTCTTTTTAACTATCTGGAACAAAAAGAATTAATTGATTTTACAAAATGTTTCATTTAGTCAATGTAAATATTTTCATAAACATTTTGTAAATATGTTAAAATTACTTGATAGATAACTGCGATTATACTTTTGCCTTGTTTTAAACCAAACCATATTATTACAAACATTGCTATAGTTTGATGACATGCCGACACATCCTGGGGCAAAATTAATAGCAATTTTAGAAGAAACAAAATTCCTCTTACAAACTTACCGTACCATTTCTAAAATGACTCATGTTTGACGCCAAACTTTAGTTTGAACAACGTTTTTTGAATAAGAATCATTTAAATTTAATAAAACATGGAGAATAGCAGTTAGTATATACCTGACATACAAATTTTTATAACAAGACATTTTTAATATGTTTTTTACGTACTCGAATAAAAGATTCAGAAGTCAAAATCGAGCGTCTACATCTCTCGCGCTCCCAGGGAAAAATTGTATCACATTTATTAAAAGAATCAAGCATTTTTACTTTAAAACAGAAACATGCCATCACTTTTGCGCCATTATGTCACCATTTTGACTGATTTTTCCCTTTCGACCGGGCTGAAACTACGAGTAATAGATATAAATATACCCTCCATAACTCATTGATATTTTACGTATAAATAACTTTAAATTTTCTATGTTTTTTTTTTTTTTTTTTTTTTTTTTTTTTTTTAATGTTGATAAAAATTACCGAACTAGGTTCGGTCTACCAAGTACTTTCTTTCCTAAGCGCCCTGTAAGGCAATTTTTCGAATTACCTGAGACCGTGTAAATAGAAATAAGTCGAAGCGATTAGAAATAGCTAAAAGTTAGAAAATAATGATGCAAAACGATTAATATAAATTTTTACAAGTAAAAAGTCTACAAGTTTCTAAAATTTTAAATTAAAAATTACATAAGATTTAACATAAGATTAATTTAAGATTTAAGAACCTTTTAAATAATTATAATTGTTATTATTGCAAATTACGCATGAGTTTTTCTTTTCTTTGTCTAAAACCCGACCTATTTTAATCAGTATTTCATTCAAAGATAGCACAAATATTTTTTAATAAGCAGTTATCTAAAGGAATTATTCTCTAATAAAAATTGATTTAGGAAATATCGCCAAATTTTATCATCTTAAGTAAGTTTTCGACTTACTACGGATTTAATTGCAGGATCTGTTTAAAAAAATTTTGTTATAAAACAGTTTAAATATTTCCTCCTATCAATGATTTCAGATTCTGTTTTCATTTCAAGGTGCAATAATTTCTGCAGGTTGCACAAGGAAATATTTTAAATTATACAAATTTTTAAACACTTTTTTAAAACTTCTGAAATTGAAAAATGAATTTTTGTTATAAAAATATAAAATACGGAGTGGTTCAATAATTATTGCCCCTAGTGTATATAAAATATTTGTTCTGCAATGGTTGATGTGGAATATTAAAGTCTAATGTCTTAGATGCCTACATACTCAATTTAAAAAACATAGCTGCTATATTAACATACTTTTGGAGGGAGGGGTAAAGTTTTAAATAGCTATTTTTTGAGAGAGTTTTTAAGAAGGGATGAGGGTGAAATGATGGTTTTGAAATTATGAGGTTACATTTGTGACAGTAGATGAGATGTAGCTACATCACTATGATCCCGAGTCCAAACGACAGTAGTTACGTCTCATCTACAGTCACAAATCTATCTTCATAAGCTTAAATTCAGCCTTTCACACATACTCCACTCCTTTCATTCCTCCCTCGAAAACTATGTGAATATAGCCGCTACGGTTCTGAAGTTGAACATATAAGCATCAAAGACATTAGGCTTCGATATTCCAAAACAACCATTGCAGTAAAAAAATTACATACACAAGAGACAATAATTATTGAACCTCTCTCATAAATCCCTAATGCATGATTTTGACATGAATGTATTTAAACAGCTAAATAGGAGAACAATGTTGCGTTAGGAATATAGAAAATTTATAATGTTTAATTCATTCTAGTTATAAACTAAATATAAAAATTACTTGGCTAATAATTTGTTATGTGTTGCATCTTTACAAGCTTTTTGTGTGGTATTATTGAAAATGAAATTTATTTATTATATTTTAATACATAGATTTTTTCTAAAATTAAGTCCACTCCACGAATTTGTAAGAATAATGAAATAGAGTCTAAACAATAGGAACAAAAATAAAAGGTTAAAAAAGGGTATGATATTTTTATTTGTGTCATAAATAAGTTTGCGTCACTTTAGGAAAAGAGATGTAAAATTATTTTTTCAAAACTAATTAGCTTTTTCAATTTTTTTTATGTATAAGTTATTGTATCAATAATAAGTTATCAAACAATTCAATCAAGATAACACATATTTGCTGATGTTATACTATTATAGGCGTCAGATTGATTTTTATGAGTAAGAGATCTTGAAGCATTATTTTGATGGGTATTATGATCGATATGGGTAAGGTTTTGGTAAATTTGCATAAAAAAACTTTATTAAAGCTTAAAAAAATAAGCAAAAATATGAACCCTGTTCGACAGAAACATATTAATTAGAACTAATAACATCTCAAACCAAGGAAAAAATAGAAAAGCATTAATTGAGAAAAAAAAAGCCTTCAAACTTTGAGCAAAAAAAGTTCTTATCTCTCAAAAAATAGATATTTTAGTATAAATTACTGTGCATGAAGCGACTTTATTAGAACAGTATCAACAACATCTAAATTAAAAACTCTGGAATTCACTTAAAAAAATGATATGATTTCCAAGTTTATTGCCCTTTTACCAACATAGTTAATCTCATTACAGTTTATTATGCTGCCTAAGTTTTCACACACTTTAAAAGTATGATTTAGTTTCACAATTTAATAAATTTTTCAGAACAGAGTTTTTGATAATAATAATAATAATAATAAAACATTCTGCAGAACCTATAGAAAAAAATTTCATAATTTTTAAAAATGAAGTATATTAGCACTCGCTTATTATTCTCGTATCTGTAAAGTAACAGTGGTTTTTTTCTAACTGCAAAGAAGTGTTTGCAGACGCTAATTTGGTATATATCTTTTTGTTTTTTGTTTTTGTGAGAGCACACATATATAGTTAATTACAGTATTTTCTCCAAACTGTTGCATATTTGAAATGAATAAATATGAAAATTACTTCACGTGATTTCACAGACACAACGGCAGTCTTAAAGTAAGTTTTTTGAGGATAGTAATCGAATGTTATAAGAAAAATAGTATTTATTTAGTAGAATAAAATATTAATTGCATTTTATCTATTTCAGGAAACAACTTAGATTTTGTGCCCGTCACAAGTCCATCGGTAATTTTCTCTAACGGAAGTCTGCATTTAAATGAAATAACAAAAAACGATGAAGGAATGTACAAATGTAATATTTCAAACGGCATTGGGTCTCCATTGGTAAAAACGATTGTTGTTCGCGTAATAGGTGAGTTTCTTGTCCACTTATACACTAATCCTGAATTATGTGATTTCTTGTATGCATTCTGAATTTATAATACGATTTTGAAGACTTTTATTGACAGTGTACACGAACAACTTATACATGAATCATACTCAGTATGTCCGCTTTATAATCTGTTGCAAATTTCATATAATGTAGTTAACACAAAGAATGCATTTTAATGGATATTACTTGATATAGTTCACAAACAAAATTTAATTTTACAAGTGTATGAAAATAAAAAAGTTTACAAAATGCTATTTTAGCAAAACAACTCCTTTGTTCTTTTAAATTGCATATAAGTGTCGCTGTTTTTTTATTTTCAATGCTAAAGAAAGGAGATTTATTATTATTAATGTTGCTTAAAAGTTGAAATAAGAAGTTTTATTTAACGAATTACAAAACAAATACCAAAACTGATTTCATGATGGTTTCTAAGGGTTGAAATCAGCAATCTCTATCAATTCATTTAAAAACACAATCTAAATGAATGTAAATAAAGACTTGATGTGCAAAACTGAGAACTTAATAGACTGCATTATAACAAATGACAATTACAGTCATTTGGCATTGTAAATAAACGGTCAAGTGCGAGTATTATTCGTGCACAAAAGGTTTCGTACAATTGTCAAAAATTCTTGTCAAAAACTTAATTCACTTAGACTTTTTGCTTCGTGTCCGTCTGCTTATAATTTGTTATAAATTTACAAAAGTTGAGATTTTAATATATTGAGTAATTTTCCGTATTCGAATCTCTTCCTGTTGCTGCATGTTAGCTAATATAACACTGAAGAGATACATTACCAAGATAAACAAAATTACAGTGTATTTAACATTTAAGTTAGAAAAAATGGTACTATACTTGATTATCCCATGGACCACTATCACCAAACTATAATATTAACTATCAGTAATAGCTGGTCATATATATTATATTAATTTGACATTAAACACGTTACATATGTTTGTTATTATGTTATGAACTGGGTTTTAATTTGACTTTTAAACTGTACTTTTAGTAATTTTCAGTAATTTATTTGTTCACTCATTATTTATAATACAAATCGTGCTAATGTGTATAACATGGCGGTTTGTTTGGCATTTTATAAAATTTGACAAAATTGATCGACGCGATAATCAAATAATACTTAAAAACTTACTGAAAAATAATCGCATCCTTATTTCATGTATAATTAATTCTATGTTACAATTTTGAAGCAGCTTTTTCACCTTCGAATAAATGCTTAATGGTAAGTTCCATCTCAACATCAACAGAAAGTGAAAATTATAGTGTAAAAAGGTTGTATGTTTTCAAAGTATTGTAAAGAGTTGTTTTGATAGGATTAAATGATAATAAAATATTAAATGATTCATATTCAATGAATAGCGAGCATAATTTTAACACTAAAACCTCAGCGACGGGTCATTTTGACCCGTATCATGCGCAGAGATGTCAATTCGAACCAGAAAACTCTTTATAAAATAAGCAAAATATAATCTGAACAAAAATAATCTCAATAAATTACTTAAACAGCTTTAAATGAAAATTCCGATGAGATATATTTTTATAAAACTTGAATGAAATTTCCCGCAGTTCTAGTGTTAAAGCTAAAATTTATTTCGTTGGTTCATAGGCGAATGACGTCGAACTATGTTGCATTTTGCCTTGTGACTTAATATTATAAAAATCACAACCAAGTTGATTATTTTTAATTATTCTCTGAAGAACTCGCTTTACGAATGAATACCTTCATGGCTTAGCATTCATTTTTATCGCCACGTTGGAAGATACGCTATTGTTTTGTTTGTTTATTTTGATAAAATGAGATATCGAGTTGTCAGTCTAATTTCAAATGAAGTTATCTCAATATATCGGTATTTTTAGAGATGAAGGAAATGTATTTTAAATTAATCTAATATACGTATTTTCAATTTATGTGTTTTAAATAAAATGAGTGATAAGTTCATATTTTAAATGAAATGATGGCGATGGAGCAAATTAAGCGATTCATTAACTGCGCCATGTACGTACCAAAATGGCCACTTGAAATATAACCGCCCACATCTTTAAGAATTAATATGATGGTCAATTACCGATGATTGTTTTCGAAAATTATTATCAACTAGCTTTTATACTTCTGCATGATACCTACCATTAGCGCTCACCAAACCCTTTGCTGAATACTCGCAAATCGAAATTTGTGTGTAACGGAAAAATGCACTTTTCTCAAAAGCTATGTAACCTAGAATGATCGTTATAATTTTCTTGCAAGATTTAAATTAACGTCGAATATCTCTAATTTTTTCATAAGTTTAGTTTCAATAAATTCCGAAATAGAAGGGGGGAGAACATATATTTCCACTATATTTTCGACTATATTTGTGAAAATATAATATCTAAAATTAAAAAAAGTGTATTTTTGAAATCAGCCTTACGAAAGCTATTACACGATTTACAAAGAAAATATTTTTTTTCAAGTAATTTAACTAGCCCCTCTACCCCTAAGTCTTATATATATTTTTAATTATCTAATATCTGTAAATATGTGGGTCAATAGCCTTTATTACTTCTTCCAATTTGAACTTTCCGCGTTCCGTAGTTTACGAGTATAGTGGGTTTGACAGACGGACAGAGAGATATAGAAGTGATCTCACAATGGTTCCGTTATTTTTTTGTTAAGTACAGTACCCTAATAAAATTCTTGTTTAATTACTGGTTTATTTTATTTCATTTCATTTTATATATTTATTTATTTATTTTGTTGTTAGTATTATTGTTATTTTGAGATTCAAATTCTGCATGTATTTCAATTACAATAGTTAAGACCGTAAGAATTTCAAAGACTACACACAAAAAATACATGCGTAAATTAATCATTTTGCATAAATATATGTGTACATTTGTAAAATTACACTTCTGTCATAAAATTTGCACACTTTTCGTAAAATTTTACCTGTATTTATGTATGTTTGTCGACTTAATGTAAGTGTAAAATTTATTACTCATTCAAAAATTAAAAAAAGTGTATAAATGTGGAAAATTAAACTGATTAACCCAATTAGTGTGTACATTTACACATGTTACGTATTATACAATTCTGTATAATACGTAATTCTGTATATTTTGCATATTATGCAGAAATATGTGTAAGAATATTCCATATATATATATGCGTAATAACAGAATATTACACATAAATATAGAAGAGAATTTTACCCAGTTAAATGTGTAAGAACAAAGTATTGTGCAGAAATATGTATTACAACAAGATACAACACAGAAATGTTAATATTTATATACTGCTAATGAATATCGGTACCTAAAATTTTTATTGTGTAATCGCAGTTAAAAGGGTCAAAGTGGTGCTTTGGAAAGTTTAAGTTATTTAGTTTGTATCCCGGTCCGATAAGTATTGCTTTTTACTGTAGAGTAAATTAAATAGACAATTTCTCCTCTTGATGTAAAGTATCCTTGAAAAGTGATGATTGAAACTGATAAAAAAAAAGTACATCAAAATACGAAAATAGTGCTAGCGTTACGCTTTCTGTATTAAAAAATATTTATTTCACAGTGTATTTATTCAGATTGTACAGGTCTATTTATAAATTGTGACTATACAATTTTAATATTTCAAAACAACATTAACATAGAAATTGTGTGCAGTAAGTATAAATTCAAGTGATCCTGCTTCTTGTAAATTAAAGATACACTATTTTGTGATCTTGAAACAAATCAGCTAAAAAGAGAACAAACACACCTAAAGTTTGAGTTTGTTCTTCAAAGAATTTTGTCTTGCGACCAGATACAAACATTTTGTTCAAACTTTACATTCCAAGCTTTAATATTATATATTTTGCTCAGAAAATCTTGAGTTTTTTGTATATTACACATAGTTATGTGTACTAATGTGCAATTTACACATTAAATCGTGTATTTCAGAGCTATTTGATAACTTTTTGTTCACTTCAGCAGCTTAATGAGTTATAAGCAAAATACACAGAACAATGTATATTTTTGAATGGTACACAAGATTTGTATTTAGCAATTTACATGACATTTTACATTTATAGACAAATTGCTTTTGCATCATCGTATGTTTGTTTTTATAAGAAAATATACGCATTTATTTTTTAAGGTGCATAGACCAAAATCTACTTTATTTCTGATATAGAGTGTTTCGAGAATTCAGATTTTATTATAATACATACAAAGATTTATTCTAAAAATATGAGTCACATATTCACATTACATGCAAAGATGTTCAATCAAAATTACAAGCATTTATAGATTTTCTCGTTTAACGAAAAAGTTAAATGTACTACCGATTTCAGTTTGTCATTTGTGTAAATATGAAAAGCGTAAGAATATTATAAGTGCGCCATAATCTGTATTCATCTTATGCGTAAAAACAAAATAATGTTTAATAAAACAATAGTCGGTTAAAATTATGAACAATCATGTAGGTATGAATCCGATTATGAATAATCAGGTATATTTTATAAATGAAATAAATAAACAAAACTATTATTCAAATTGTCACATTTTGTAATAGTACTTATTTCTTAGTTACTGTTTATTCTTCAAATTAGTGATAATAATATAATGGATTTTCATTGCGATATTTTGTTGTAAGTTTTGTTGACATAATATTATTTTTTATGGTGTACTTTTTGTTCAATAGAGTCTGTGTTTATTTTTAAAAGAATTAAAGCGCAAAAATATTTTGAAGATTTTTATTTAAAATTGCTATTTGAACAAACCTATTTAGGGGGGAAATTTTTAAATAAAAATCATTATAATATGCTGCCAGGATTTGTATAGTTTTACACGTATTTTTGTTAAGTGTATTTTATATATCTTGAACTCGTAATCATTTTTAATCATCATATGTGTCTTTCATATGCATATGAAGTAAAAGATGACCGTTTTCTCTTTTTTAGTAGATTTTGGAAAATAACTACCATATATTTTTTTAACTACCATATATTGATTCTATATGTTAATATGTGTTGTAAATAAAGCTGATTTCTATGTATATAAATCTATATTACCATTCCTCGTAAACATTTACATTTTTTACCTGATCTTTAAATATATTATTATACGTTGAACACATTAAATTGTGTGGTTGATAGTAAAACAGATATATAAATTTTGAAATAAACTTCCTTTCAAACCCATTAAAAAAGATTGATACTTTCTAATTTTCCGTAACACATTTACATTATTACTTTCATATTCTCACGCCTAGTTTTTACTGAACAAATTATATTAAGGCATCCTCAATAATATTTCCGCTAGACAAGGGTACTGAAATTATATAATAAAACGTTAATATATAGATATCAGTAAAGTCCTAAAGACACAGTTATTTGTTTAGTGAATTTCTTAATGCTTTATTTTTTTTTAATTTTTTAAAACATATTTTAATACATGCGGGCTTTCAACTTTCTTAAAATTTCTACAGAATAAAAGTAATATTCAATTGAACTGAGCTACAGGAAAAGGATATGTATTTAAAATAAACATAGTAACCTTTATAACTGAAATTATTTTTTTCGTTTTAAAAATGATGTATTTATTTTTAAGAAAAGGTTGAAAGAATCTTAGAATTATTTTGAGTAAAAATATTTTCAAAATTTTGCTTAGAAAATCCCTATTATTTTCTTATCGAAAAATATTATCGATATTTTACATAGAAAGAAAAAAAATTAAGCAGATTGCAATTGATAGTAATTCTATGTAGTATACATAATGAATAAACTTATTAACATCCTTCACAATCCCATTGAATTTTCCTTTTACCTAGATTTTGTTATCATTGAAAAGAGATAAAGCAATAAATAAATAAATAAATAAGTAAATAAATAATGTTGTGCGGTTTATATACCAAGCAAAATAATAAATTTAATTTTAAAGATGTTATTTTGCACTTTATTTGTATGTTTATAAATTAGAAACTTGTAAAATGCATATTAAATATGAAATAGTGTTTTGCCTTATAATTATTTCATGTATGATTCCACATTGTCAATTTTCATATATATATATATTTAAGAGGTTAATAATATATAATAAGTTATATGTAACGAAAGTTTGCCATATCTGAATAAAACAAAATTTAAAACTTTTTGTAAACACGATATATTCTCCGATTTCTCACACAAAGGAGATAATTTACTACATCTTTTCAATGCATATTTGTTCGACTTTGTGAAAGATTAATGTGGTTAACAGAATAATCGATACAGTTTATTCAAAGTCCTGTTCAAGAAATAGATTGTCTCTTTAAAAACAAAACTTCAATAAATAATAGTTTACCTTACTGGCAATTCAAAATATTTATAATTTTCTACACTTCGTTTTCAGTATTTCCTAATTAATGCTTTTAACTACTCATTTTTGGATTACAAATTTTGAGTAAAATGTCTTACTACTATTTATATACCTTACGTATTTTATTTTACGCCTATATTATAATCAATTTATGATTTTATGAAATTATATATAATAAAAAATACTTGCAAAATGGATTGAAGTTTCTAGAAGACAAATGTTATTTTATGTAGATAAATGATATAATTGAAATGAGAGCATTACAATTTTCTTGCACAAAGCAATTTTGTATTCAATGTGTTATGTTTTTTAATTGTACTTTAAATAAACATGTGAATTTTATGCCCCAAAAATGATTATTATTGATTTTTTTTTAAATACAGTGTGCATTTCTTATTTATATTCTTTGCAAAAGGTATTATAATAAAAACCAATCGACTGTGAAAGCTTTATGTTTATTTATGTATTTATCCATTAAAAATAAATTATATGATATATTTTGATATTTTTTATAATGGAGGACAAATCATGGTGTTAAATAGATAAATTTTAAACGATTAAGAACTAAGCATATTTTAGTTAATAGAATCAAAGACTGATGGCGCTACTGTGCCCTATTCTGTAAAGTAAGCTTCATAGCACTATACCTAAACGCCATTAGAAAATAGCAACTTTTTTATTTTTTAGTTTCAATGGACTTCTTGTAAATAATTTTCTATAATTTCGTAGATATTTTTTAAACAGTTTTATAAAAGCTAACGAAAAGAAGGATTAAAAGCAAGAAAAATGATTTCTCAGTTTGCGATTTTACAAGTGCTGACCAGTTTTCATATATTAATATGGATAACTCAAGGAGGTAAGCCATACAAATTTTTAATGCACAGTATTAATGAAATGTTTACATTTTAGAATAATGTTATATTTTAATATTTATTTATTTAAATTTGAAGTATTTAAAACGACTTTTTGTAGGATGATGTACTTCACACTTATGTTGTTCTTAATGCATAATTTTACTATATTTAAATTTCTACGACTCTACAAAAAATATTAAAAAATCGCTGCTTGAAAGTAAATTTAAAGTAAGTAAATTTTCATATGTTGTAAACATAATTGCTAAAACATTTTTTTTTTTTTTTTTTTTTTTTTTTGAAGAATGGTTGAAAAAAGTTAGCATTACTATACAGTTTATTATATTCCAGATTATATTTTTTAATTAGTTTTTGAAAAATAATAAACATTTACTTTGACTTGAAAACTAGTGTGAGAAATAAAATATAAATGATAAAAAGGGAAAGCAATAAATATCTTTCTAGGTATTTATATATTTCGATTTAATATGTATGTGGGCTTCAGGTAAATTTTCTTTTAGAGAATTACATTTGACTGAAAATAATAATAGAAAATTATAGTTTAACGAATTCAAAACTAAAATTAATATAAACAGCTCTTAAAGTTTCATTCAAAGCTCTAGTTCAAAATTTTGTTTTAATTTTTATACAGTTTAAATATTTGTACTATTATATACTATTTATTTGCTTATTATCTTTTATTTTATTTTGTTTTATTTTTCAAGAAATAAAGTCAGTCTCATAACAGTTATTTAACAAGCAGCATTCTTTCTATTTTTATTCTTATTCATAGCTATAACCTTTAAAGAGTGACGGTTTCTTTGAAAACTACTGGAAGTAGTATTTCAAAAGAAAAAAAAATGTATATGTATGTATGTATATATATATATTAATCTACTAATGCAAAAATTATAAAAATGTAAAGTAATTCAGTGCATCATTTTTTAATGCCAATCAGTGATTCTTTTGCATATTTACTTATTCTGTATATAAAATTATAAAAATGTAAAGTAATTCAGTGCATCATTTTTTAATGCCAATCAGTGATTCTTTTGCATATTTACTTATTCTGTATATAAAATTATAAAAATGTAAAGTAATTCAGTGCATCATTTTTTAATGCCAATCAGTGATTCTTTTGCATATTTACTTATTCTGTATATAAAATTATAAAAATGTAAAGTAATTCAGTGCATCATTTTTTAATGCCAATCAGTGATTCTTTTGCTTATTCTGTATATAAAATTTAAGGATGCAATATATAAAGTAATGAAATATTCAAATTTTATTTAAATTGTATATACAGTAGTAAAATGTGACAGGAATTTAAAAAACAAGTTTAATTGTAAACAAAATATAAATTAACTGGGATATTAACTGTATAATATTTGCTCTTATTTTAATTTAATATTTGATTTAACTGTTTTTTTTTCCTGTAACGGAATATTTGTAGTAATTTTAAACTGTGCTTGATAGAAAAATTAAGCGATTTTTCGTTTAAATATACAAATAATATTGATATATTAACGGTTGTATATAAAATTTTAATAAGATTTAAAAATGACAAAATAATGGAAAAATAATATTAAGGATAATAGAGCTAAAGTTAAGCAAAATAATTTCAGTTTTTTAAAACAAATTTTCCCGATTTTCTTAAGTGTTTTACAATTTTGATAAAACATTTTCAAGTTCATTCAACTATTTTACGAATTTAATATGAAAAATCATTGAAAGAAAAATAGCATGTATAGATTTTTTTGTTTAAATAGAAGATCTTATAGTATATAATTGATTTTGTCTTAAAGTGAATCCATCATTTTAATAAACACATATTTTTTTTCTTTTGATGAAAAAAAAATTATTATTATTTTTCTTTTTATTAATCACCATAAAATAAATAGCTGATAGCTAACTTGCACATTTAAGGATCTAATAAATATATAATAATAATAATAAAAGATTCTGAAAAATTGAAAAAAAAATCAGTTTTATTTTGCTTTTGAAATAAATGATTGTAACGTACTAACACATTACTTGCTGCAATAACGTTTTGTTAAAATATTTGCTTCAAATTAATATTGTATGATAAATGTGTTGATAAAATTATAAAGAAACCGAAAATTGGTTTTATTAATTTAAAAAATAAAAATCGATATAAAAATGTATCATTAGCAACTTTAATAATAATAATAATAATAATAATAATAATAATAATAATAATAATAATAATAATAATAATAATAATAATAAAGATATAATTAGATACATTGATAAAACAGAAAAACAAAAGTGTGACACATTAAAGTATTATTTCTAAAATGAAAAAAAAACATGATTAATCAAATTTTAAAAATTCATAAAATATTACAAGGCACTTAGGCCCGTGCTTAGTGCATGTTATTTGATAGCGTTGCATTTTCTAGAAAGATAAAAAATTTGCAATTTCACATTTTTAAAATTAAAAAAATTGCTTCTATAAACTAAAATTAAATTGATTTAAACATAATCTTAGATTTAAAAATTAATATTCATACATTGCACACGTATTTACCTATATTGCTATATTGCTGTTGTTTTAAAAGTTTATTTAAAAAAAAAAAAAAAATTAAAAGATTATACATTACAAAATTAACAGGGCACATTTTATATAAATTTTTCTAATCCATTTTAAAAGATGTTTAAAATTTTCTTTGAATTTATTGCAGTTTCTTTTTAATTTATCCACGCTTAGAAATGCATGCATTGCATGCAATTTAGTGACTTGCATTTTTTTTTTTTTTTTTTTTTATCTGTTAGATAGTGCCAACTGCTTCAAAAAGACAATGACTCAAAGCAAAATTTTGCATTTAAGAATGTGAAATATTAGTTTATATAAGTATAAAATGATATTTTCTATGTTTTTGTTTATTATTTTGTTCTTAACTTTAATGATTGTTCGTTTATAATTAATTGTAGATAGTACTTCACTGAAAATACAACCATTTTCATTTCCTCCTGATTCTGCTATTGGAAAGCGTGCCAGTGTCACCTGCACGCCGTTAACTGGTGAAAAGATGGATTTTAAATGGTTCAGAAATGGAAAAGAAATTACTCCTGGCAGACCAAATATTAATATATTGTCATATGCAGTCTTATCCAACCTTGTCATTGACCCGTTAACATCAGAAGACAGTGGAAACTATACGTGTGTTGTTAGCGCGAGAGGGCTATCAGGAAGTTTCACTACAACTCTTGATGTACTCGGTAAGTTAAGAAACAATTGAAGCTAAAATGAATTGTGTACGTATATTCGACACGAAATTTTAACTTACACTGGAAAATTTTATTGATTTTAAATCATTATTTTTTATCAAAATGATAAAAAATAAGTAAATTCATAAAATGTACACATGTATTATCATATTGCTAAGTTTTACTTTTTCAGAAAACATATTTTGCATAATGGCCCGAATGCATTATTTACGTATTTATTTGAGAAAGCATTTCTTTATCGAATGAATTTAAAATAACTTATTAGGAAATGCGCAGCAATTTTTTTTCGCTTAATTTCATAATAATTAAGTATGTTAAAATGGTTTACAATATGTCAAATCGTTTATTAAAAAGTTATTGATAGTTTATATGTGATCTTAAATTGTTATTTAAGTGTTTTTAATTGAACCATTAATTGTACTATTTTTGAAAATAATTTAGTTTACATCATTCAGTTGATTATTTTTTAAATTCTTATTACTACTATATCATCTATGCATCGGAAAAAGTCCATCTGGGAAATCTACCATTTAGATATCGTGATTAACAAACAAGTGTTTTGCTGCCTTCTCATTTTCCCCTCTTCTGTTGATGCCTTTTTGATATGCAAATAATTGATTAAGTCATTATATAAAAAAATATTTTTTTTTTATAAAATAAAATTTACCAATATGAGATTTACACAACTCATCTTTTATAAACAGTAAATTATAACTTATAGTATAACTTAAGTATTTTAATTCTTGAAGCATTTGAGCATCTTTTTTCCGCCAAGTTGAAGTAACAAAATTTTTAATTTCATGACGTTATTTTATTTAGTAAATCAGATAAATAAATGTTTAAGTTAATCAAATACCAGTCCACATAAAAAAATAAGAAGCATGTCGTTTTATAAAACGCTAAACAGATATGAGGTGCAGACTTAAAGGATTTTAATTGCGCTAACATTTATACCTTTGTGTAAAAAACTTTGATAAATATTTATATGATAATTTTTCATATGTAGACGGCATGAATCTATTTCATAGTAACTGACTGTTGATTTGTTCTAAAGTTATTTTCCTCTGATAAATGTGGAAGTCATTATTGCATGATATGCTGAAAAACAATATTATGTAAAGCTCTTATAATGATATATGATTTTTATTTAATTTTGTGTTAGAAATTCTTTAAAAAGTGAGCACTTCTCTGACTACTTAAGCATGTAACATCATTGTTTAATTTATAGTAGCTATGATCATTAAATTTATTGGTAAGCAAAGGAGAATCTTAAAATAATTTGAATTACAGTACGCACGTCTAAAGATGATTATAAAAATACTGAAAGTTAAAATTTTCCTAATATTTTTTTGCGATCACTCGTAAGTCGGTTAAGTAATCGATAATTTTTCAGAGAAGAAAAAGGATAAATTGTTTAACTTTCTATTGAGAAATCTTTTTTTGACGGGATCACAAATAAGTGGAATAAAAATTAATCTACGATTTTTGTCATTATGACATAGCAATAGTTAATTGAACTTCTATTATATAAATAAATAACTGGACAAATAAAAATCATAAAAGAGGGTAAAAGAAATCTTATTTTGTTAAATATAAGTAACATGCATGGTTTAGATAATAGAGTGCGAGATTACTTGATTCACTTGGTATTTTCAAGTATACCAGTTAAAATAAACATACTTTCCAAAATTTTTATTTAGAGTAGAAAAATCTTGCTTTTAACAAACAACATATTAAATTTTAAACAACGTACTTACAAAAGCATAAACAAATCTTCTATTGACAGTCATTAAGAATTTACATTTATATTATTTAAAATTGCAGTTCCTCCCTCTTGGATAACAATGCCTACAGATATTGATGCAAGAAGTGGGGATTCTTTAATGCTTCCTTGCAGGGGAACTGGAAGACCCCTTCCAGAAGTAACATGGTCTAAAACCACGGGTAAGTACATAAACTGAATTAAACTGAAAAAAAAATGCCCATAATAAAAGTTAATAAAGATTTTTTTAATTTTGTAATTATTATTTTTGAAGTGATACAGACTAAAGAAGACATGTTTGTAAAAATTCATGTCGTTTTATCAATAAAAATAAAAAAAATCCTTTCCTTTTTTAATGCACAAGAAAAATTATTTTTAAAAGATCCAATTTAACCTAAAATATAAGATATGAAAAAGTTTCATAAAGTATTTTTAGAATTATTGCACAGAAGTTTAAATAAGTACAGAATACATACAACAACGATAGTTCTTCATTTTATGATTATAAGTTATGAACACAGTTTTTAACAGTCTGATTTTCCACCTAAAGTATGTGATATATTTATTTTAAAACCGTAGAAAGTAAAATACAAATAATCCATCCTGTTGCCTTTTTTTTATACTTTTGTGAACATTGTTGATTTTTTAATAAGGTTATGAAATAATTCTGTACTTCTCAATCGAATATTGGAAAAGAAAAAATGTCTTTAGTGGAGTTTTTTCAATAATAGTTTACGAAGAAACTAAGGCAATATTTGTTGAAATTCAGAACATCACTTTGATGCCTCATGTTCCTTTTTTTGTAATACACGGCTAATATTTGATGGTTTGCTCATCTTTGTCAAGTTCAAATTTTTCATTTGAATGGGAGATTTAATGTTAGATGATGAGCTTATAACCTGCATTTGATACTGCTAGTCCTAAATTCGTCACCTTCAAATTCCGTGATTAAATAAATAGCCAATCAAATGTGACCTGTCCAAAAAATATCACAGAACTTCCTACAATCTGACCTTCACTTTCTGCTGGAACTGACACGGAATTATTTTGAACTGAGCACGATCTCTTTATAAGTCGTTACTAAAAACTTTACAAAAGAGAAAACAACGTTTGAAGACCCCTCGATGAACAACTAAATCTTGTTCTGGAAGTTACAAAACGTGGAAACTTTGGACCTGTCACATTAGAAAATAGCCATGACTCAAGAATAAAACTGAAAATAGCTTATTAAAAACGTGAATATTAAATAAGTATGGCTGCGGAGTGGGCCAAAAGTTAACTAAAGATGATCAAATTATAAGCTCGAACTTTAAACGAGTGTGGGGGATATGCTAACACAAAGAAATTTGCTAAATACTATGTAATTTTTCCTTAAAACAAACTCTTTAAGTTGAATGCATTTCTAAACCTAAGAAAGGTTCACACATTTTTAAAAAATTTGCAACAAACTATTCAATCATTCAAATGTTTTTTATAGAAAATGGTTACATAACGATAATTTAACTATATTCAGAATGTATTATTACCCATATTATTGTCAGAAAAGAGTTAAGTTACACTTATATAATCATTTCATATAAAAATGATCGAACGACTGGACAGTTTGTTGTAATTTTTTAACAGTGCATCTGCTTGCAACGAAAATGTCGCTAGAAACCCTGAAACAGTATATAACAAAATTTCATAGAAAAAACAGGCAGTGTGACTAATTGTAGGAAATCCTGCGGATTCTAATGTTTTTTTATCTAGCGCATTAAACTCAACTACTTACTACAAATTCACATCAATGGAATCTTATTGTAAACTTATTCAGAATGACACGTTGATTGTTCGAGGAAGTACAAAAATAGTCTTGATTTTTCACGAGGATGAGATCCAACAAAATCCAACAATAACCTTTTCTACTGCCGGAAATGGACGGCCACAGAAATCTAATTTTTAACCGAATTTAATTAGAAACCTCAATGTAAACGCTAAAAAAAAAAAAAAAAAAAAAAAAAAAAAAAAAGATTTCTGAATATTCAAACGCACTTTGCAAAAGTAAAAGAAGCGAAACAATAAGTGGCTCATCCATACACATATGTTAGAATACGTTCACACACAAAATACAACAATTAAATAGACCATAGATTACACTGGTCAACAGCTGTTTTGGTGCCGGGGTATTTTTAGCTGATTTTGCATGAATTTGATGTCCTGAATTCAAATATGGCATTAGTTTTTCTCTATCAGCTCAGTTTTTTAAGATAAACAACTTTTTGTGAAATATATGCTTCATTATTTTAAGGTAAATCCATGTATTAAAAAATATATGCAAAAATAAAATAAATACAGGATTTTTATTTTTTATAATACACAAATGTTAGTTTTTATTATTATGATATACACATATTGAAATAATAATTTTTTAATTATATTGTACAAATATTTTTACTCACAAAAATAGAGAAAAGCGTCACTGATGAAACTGATACTCATTGAATGCTTCGGAAGCTTCTTTTCCGTGACATTCTGGAATATATTTTAGAACAGTGTCTTTTTAAACTCAAACTGTAATCTGAAACCCTTTGCATATCTCATCTTTTTTGGTAGCGGTCCTCCATAGTCTTAATATTGTGGTGAAATCTTTCGGGATGTTTATCACTCTAAGTGGCAATGTAAATAGTGCATTTTAATGCTTCTAAAACACCCAAGAGATTTAAAACTATTATGCTTTTCATTTACCAGTTATACATAGATTTCTCCTTTGCATTTGCCCGGAATGTTTTTGTGAACTGCCACAAAAAAAGTCCAGGCTTTTTATTCAGCCTCATTCGTTGAATTTACGAAAGCAGGATCCTTAATCAGTTGTCTTATTTGTTGTCCGTTAAACATTCCTGCTTTAATATCTTCATAACTCAATTCGGGTGTTTTTACCTTATATATGCAAATCATGACCCGTTCTTATGGAGAATTTACACAAACTGCTTCATAGGACAGAGCTCGATATGCAGTGCAGAAAGTATGATTTTCTTTCGCTCAACTAAAGTGTTATTAATGACATTCCTTTCTCCAACATCCATGTTTTCTTTCTTAGGCCTCTCTTTTCTAATCTAGTGGTGTGTTTTATCCCTGGTATCCCCAAAATAGAAAAACAATAGTATTTTGTGTAACTTCTTTGCTGTCCAAGGACAATCATCTGGAGAATATTTAGGAAGAACCAATTTTTCTAACAGTCCTCTAAATTCATGACAAAATACAAGATTGTTTTTTTTAAGAGAAGTAGGGTAGTAGACAATTTTGTCTTGTGTGATAAAATGTAACTTTGGCTCTTTGTTCTAATAAATTTTTGTCTTTTAATCTTGAAACCAACCAGTAATTCAGAAGCTTCTTTTAAAACATTGAAATCTCTTTTAAAATCATTTAAAACATTGAAATCTCTTTTAAAATCATTTAAATCAACCTGGTTGAAAAATTTAGGCATTGATGACGTCTCCTCATAATCACTGTTACCTTCACAGTTATCTAAAAGATGATCAGAAGGACAATATTCATCCTCACTAAGCTCTGGTAGCTGATGAAGCGTTGGGATCGGTAGTTCCTCTGAGTGAGGAAGTGGGGGTTTTGAAGACACTAAATCAGGATAAGTTTTCTTATTACAATTGTTTCGATTAATTCAAATAGTATTCCAGTGCTAGGTAGAAATAATAGTCATAGAAATGGTTTTGGAGTTCTCTCCAAACCATTGGTAAACCGAAGTCAGCTCACTGTCATAAATGCTCTGTACAAGTTTTACAGACCTGTTGCGGTGCGCAGATTTTATCCTGATCACCAAGTATAACCCCAAAGTATCCAAGATAAGCTCTCTTTACAAAGTCAGTAACATATTTTCTGTGTTCTTTCAACTTTTATTCTCCGCATATGTAGCAAAACTTATCTGGATGATTTACACAACTTTTTCTACTTGAACTCATTTAAATTCCATTCTACAACTCAAACACTACGAGTTTTACGTTAAATTGATACGAATTCTACCTTAAACACAAATATCATGGAAGTTCAAAAACTTTAGAAAGTCAAAGAAAGCCAGTTTTGTTTCCATGGAGCGAACTCTGAAACTAACCTAATCTCTTGGAGGCTTTTACATTTGGCTTTATGGATGAGCGGCGCGAAATCATAAGCATGCGCAGATCCTCAGTTTTGCTTGCACATTTCTTTTTTTCAAGATCTTGTGGTATTTCAACGTCCTTCTAATCGCCTTGAGCGTCGTTACAGGGCTATGTATCATAAGGTCAGTTTAAGTGTTCAAGGTCATTTTAGTTCTAAAAAATCTTTAGATCGCTTTGCATATCTAAAAAAGCAGAGCTGATAGAGAAAAACTGATTGCATATTTGGAATCAGCGTCCCAAAAATATCCAAAATCAGTTGTAAAATCTCAGGCACAAAAAAAAAAATTTTTTTTTTTTTTGTAGGCCTGTGTTATCATTGTAAAAGAGTAACTAGGCACTTACACGACCTCCTGCCTTTTTTATGTTCCTCACTTCAAATAATGTATGAATTGTAAATTTAAATAAGGGTATGGAATTTGGAAATCTTTTTCAAAATTAAACTGATCGGATGGGTTAATCCAAAAACTTTCTTATGTCTTATAGATCCTAATACATTGAAATTCGAAGCTATAGTGCCAGAAATAAATGACTATCTATGCTCATCATGAGGATTATAAAAGTATAGATTCGTTGAATCATATGTATTTAAATGGGGTAAAAAAGTAAGTAATTTTCAAACAAATCATTAAATTTCAATCATATTGAATTTAATCATAAGATGTACCGACCTCTTAGATGTCTGCAACGAAAATTCCTAATCCGAAGAGTGTAAACGGGACATCTTTTGGGAAATATACACCCAAATCCAATAAGCATCTGACAATGAGAAAGTGTAACAGAATATGAATTTGTTAAACTATCGTGAAATTGTAAAAAATGCTGCACAGAAGCGCCACCTATTCTATGATTTATTCGAAAATCTAATCAGCATAAACACATGCCCAAAGTTTAATGAAATATGAAATTTTATGAAATTTTGTGCATTAGTTCTTGAGATAAGATTATCGCTAAAATCGTGTAAATCCTGAAAAATGGAGCATAGTATCGTGAACCTTGGTGATTTACACCAAAAAACAAATAAACAAAAACACATATCGACGCCTAACTGAGTATGAAGCTTGATGAAAATCCATGCATTAGTTCTTGAGATAAAGCTATTATGTAAATCGCAAAAAATGCAGCATAGCATTATCATCTCTGAGGCAATTTTCACGAAAAACTAATCAGCGAAACTAATCACGAAAAACTAATCAAATTTATATTAAGGTTTAACAGAATCGAAAGTTTAATAGTTTTATTAAATTCCGTTCAGTAGTTGTTAAACAAAGCGTCACAAAGGTTTAGTGACGCCTTTTTAATTACGCACAATTTTATTGAACCTATACCTTTAGAAATCTCGTCATGGACTTAGACTGCCTTTTAATTTAGGATTTAGGCACTGTAATAGCGAATTTTGAAGTATAAGCATGTATGACCTAAAGGAATGTTTTGGGATTGACACATCCTACTAATTTAGATTTTTTAAAATAAACTAAGCGACATTTGTATTAAAACTTTGTATATTATCATATCTACATACATTTATTGAATATAAAAAAAATGTTCAAATATTTATCTTCGCAATAAAATGAATAAAATACTTGTTCACATCATGTATCACTATTAAACTAAAATACAATTATCATAACATTTATTGTAGTTAAAAATGTACCGAATATGAATTAAAAATAAAATAATTGCACAAAAACGTTATGATGTTTCATTAATTTAAAAGCAATTCAATTTTCTTTCTTTTTTTCCATCTAGGTGATAGTTCAGATTTTATTCCAATATCTCTGTCAAGCCATATTGTTGTTCAGGGCAATGGAAGTCTATATTTGGAATCGATAGTTAAGGAAGATGAAGGAATGTACAAATGCAATATCACAAATGGCATTGGAAATCCACTAATAAAATCTGTAATGATTAGAGTAATAGGTATGGTACAATAAATGTAATGCAATAGTGAATATTAATCTTTAATGATGAATAAATTAAAGCTATTGTTTTATTTGTACAGGGTGATTAAAAATAATGTGGCTAAAATGAAATGGTAAACCAAGCATACAAAAAGAATAAAAAATCATATAGGAACAAGGGGTGGCAAGTGCCATCTGGAGTTACTACAGGGCGCCGTGATCACCAGATTTATCTCTAATGGATTTTTTTCATAGATTTTTTTAAAGACTTATTTGAAAAATACCTGTTTCACCGCACGAAAACTTAGTAAGAATAATTGTTACAGCAGTGGAATGTGTTCGATTTATACTTTATATGTTTGAGAAGGTGCGCCAGTTTATGCATCATCGATGTAGTGAGTGTCTTCAAACGTCTGGCAACAACTATGAGCATCTCCCGTAGTAGTATTCTTCTTATGGAAATACCGTATAAATAAAATCCTGTAGAATTATTTTTCCTTATTCTTCGTCCAATAGATAAAATTTACAATCCCTCCTAGAGGACCCGGATAGCATTTGCGACTCATGTTTCAATGTGATTATTTTATTCGTTTTGTATGCCTGATTTGCCCTTTCATTTTGCCCATGTCATTTTGAATCACCTTGTATATGTATTGTACATCTAATGTATGTTTAATATATTTCAGTGAACGTTTTTTTCACATTATATTAATTGAATTGTATAAAGCTTAAAAGCTCGTAAATATCCTTGCTATAAAATTGAAATGTGTCATTAAGATTGAAAGTGACATATTCTTTTGAATAAAAAATGGTGCTCGTAGCATGTATAGTTCTTTTATAAAGATACACAAAAAAATGGTTATATTATGATCTACACAGAGTAATTGTTTAAAGTACATTTTAATGAAATTAATCATCTAAAATTGAGCAAAATTGACATGTGACTTAAAGATTTATTATATTATGCTCATTATTGAAATGGTATGTGTATCATTTATATTTCTCTTACAATTATATACAAAAGAATTAGGATACACGCGGTTTATGGATGATAACTGTTTGAAATACATTTTAATGATGGTAAGTTATTTCGAAAATCACAAAACTATTATGTTTTATGTTTTTTAAAGCACGTGAAAAATGGTACATTTAATTTTTATAGCTTCTATCAAGACTGCACAAAAGAATATAGTTATGCAATAGTCTATCGGAAGTAATTATTTAAATTATTTTAATGATGACATTTTCGACTTATCAATATTTATGTGACTATAGAAGGCATACACCGGTCTTTGTATGGGAGAAAAATAAAACAAAGTAAAATAATTCAAGAAAATGCATGAAACTTAAGGAATGCGCATGCTTCAGACTGCGCGCTCAAATTAACCCATTCAGGACCATGGGTGCGTATATACACCCTAAAAAAATTCTTACAATGCTTGAGTTTGATGCCCGTAAAAAAGAAAAGTAAAATTGATTTTATTTAATTTGAACGTTTTCGCGATTTATAAAGTTAAATCAAATAATTAACAAAAAGGGTTCCGAATGAATAAAATTCGTGTAAAAGATGCTGGTCCTGAAATTGTTAAAACAAATTCCCTCTTAAAATATTGTGTAAATTTCATATACAAATTCTCAAATTCTCATATAAGTGCTCAAACAAATTTTGGCTTTCGCGCAGTTATGTATTGAAAAGCGTCTTCAATATTATTATGTTTTTTTCTAATCATAAAGATTTTGGGATGATGTGTGATTCTAGTTCTTATATAGAACCACTCAAAGTAATTCCTATACGTTATCAATATTTTCTGAAGTATTTCTAGGTCATGTTACACATCAAAAATAAATTTCCAGTACTCATACTCGTTCCTAGTGCTTTAAAATAAATTTACATGCATTCATGAATAATGCGTATAATGAATTAACTGAAATTGAAGCGAATTTCGTCCATGGCGAAGTGGTGCTAACATATTTTTTTTACTATTGAAAACTGATTCATAGATAATGCATACTTTTTTCTCTATTCTTTTCGTTACCGAACTTTCAACTGCATGAAGAAAACACGTATATCTGATGATCCGAATTTTATACGCCGTTTTCTCAAATATATTTATTGCTTATAAATGTTAATAATTATTAAAAATCTACTTTCACTTCCATAAATAAATTCATATTCCATACTGAGTATTCAACGTAAAACAGCTAAAATATTTCATTCTACTTTTTCCAATAAAATAGAAAAATGCCAACTTTATATTAAATACATTGTAAAATTATGAAAAAAATGCTTTCGTATATGAAATCATGAATAGGATTACAGAAAATATGTGTGAATTTTTTTTCTCATTTTGATAAGGTCGTTTTCTCTATTTCGCCAAAGCCCCTATAACAAAGATGTATCGTAAAATACGCTATTTCTCTTTTGGGAATTCTTTGTCTAAATTGGTGTGATCTTTTTCTAGAAAATATACAAGAATGTTTATCTTTTTTGGGGGAAGTGGGGGGTGGGGGAGGAAGAAATAATTCTGAATAATAACGTTTGTTTTCATAAAATTGCCTTTGTTAACATATATTATATTCATTTCTTTTCTTTGAAGTAGAATTGGTTTTGCTGTCTTGATCGCAATAAAACAGCGTATTTCTAATTTGCATGTGACTTTGCACACAGTATATAAAACCATATTTTTATGTTTATATTTTACCCATATTCATATTATATGTAGATTTTGGTTGTTCAAAATATTTTTTTCACTTTTTATTTTATTTATTTATTTTGTCACTATGTGGCTTTTGAAATGATATGAAACCATAGAGCCAAACTCGTTCATTCAAAATCTACTGAGTTTTTCGAATATTAATATTTCCTAAATGCATTATATCGACATCTTTTCTCAGTGCCCTACGTTGCATTCAATTTCTTTTACTGTAAATAACTGAAAAAAAAATACCTTGATTTCATAAAACGAACATATGTTCTTATACATAACGAACATATGTTCTTATATGTTCTTATAGAGCCAAACTCGTTCATTCAAAATCTACTGAGTTTTTCGAATATTAATATTTCCTAAATGCATTATATCGACATCTTTTCTCAATGCCCTACGTTGCATTCAATTTCTTTTACTGTAAATAGCTGAAAAAAAAAATATCCGTGATTTCATAAAACGAACATATGTTCTTATACCTGTATTCAATATTATTATACAACAATCCCAATAATATGTAAGCGTGCAATCTCTGTCACTGCTGAATTTTAGCTTTTACAACAGAAGCGTCAGTTAAATTTTAAATTGATGTGCGAATGAATGGATGAATTTTAATTGTGAAATTATTTTTATAGTGAATATTGGTCATATCTCTCTCTCTCTCTCTCTCTCTTTTTTTTTTTGAGGGGGGAGGGAGGGTACTAGAATAAAATTTGTGTATCGCTAAAGTATTATCCTTGTATTTGTAGTAGCATATAACAAAGAGCGATTATGTTGATAACTAAAGGTTCTATCAAATTAATAAAAAAAACAATTTAATAATCTTGAGAAAGTTCAAGCTATGACTTTTTCAATTCTGTTTAACACTGTTATAAATTACATAATATTCAATAGAAAATTAGTGCTTATAATTCAGAGTTTGTATGTACATTAATGTTGATTTCGTTCGTAGTACTAAAGAGGTAAAGAATTTTTATTTGAAAGTGCTTTCCAAATAATAATTCTAGTAAGGCGATTTTGAATATTGTTTAAAATAGGAACCATGCATAATCATTTTTTTATGAAAATGTTTTGTTTTAAATATTATTTATTGTATAATATTGTCTGTATCAAATTATTTACTATAATATAGTAATTTATTTATATAAAAATGTAGTTATGCCTTTTGTAACATGATGGCGCTGCTGTAACCATAGGCGTACAAGACAAACAACGCCACTCATTTTATCCGTTTTTCCAAGTGGAGTTACTTTTAATGTACGCTTAATACTTTTTTTGGAACTCAGTTTGTCAAATAAGTGTAACTTTGAAGAGTTATGATTTTTTAAAAATTACTATACAAAATTTTATAATTATCGCTAACAAAGTTGAAAAAAGAAGACATGAATGACTACCGCATGACGATGGCTTCTAATTTTCAATGGATTTTCCTATACATCGAATTACTTCTGCTTTTGACAATCTCGCATTTTGGAAAAGGTAAGTAAAAGTTATACTCATTACCAGAATATACATTTATATTTGCCAATAAATCACAATGTTAACTGAAAACGTAATTAAAGTTACATTTATTTATTTGTTATTTTGTTTTTAGTTTAACAAATTAAATTTTAATGTATAAGATTTCGCATAGTGTAGAGATCGTAATTCGTATAAAATTAAAAAAAAAATATTTTAAGTACTTAAAAAAAAGATTATTGCACTAAAAATTTGACATAAGAATTGAAACGTAATTTTTCGCTAAATACAGAATCCTTTTTAAATTATGAGAAATTACATGTTTAAATGAAAACTTTAATAATAATTCCTCCTCTTATGTTAATTGAAATGTTATTATTATTTAATTTTTGCAGAGCATAAGCATTAAATTTAATTCAAATACTTTTTCAGATCTTAATTGATTTTCCTTATTCTAAGCATTTTTTTAAATCATGAGTAGCTGTTAAACATTAATATCCATTTTTAAAAAATAAGCAAAACGCACGGACAACCGCAAACTTATGTGGAATCATTTTTTTAGTTACTATAATTAAATGTATTATTAGTATTTAAATAATTTTTCTAATTTCTGAGACAGATACTTACAAAATAAACGTATAATATTAGAAAGTTTCTCAAACATTTTAATTCTGTCGTACAAAATATTTCATAGCAACTGTGTTCTGTAGTAGTAATTAAACAATCAGTTATTGAGTATTATTATTGAGCATTAACATATTGATTTAGATTATTTATTTGCTTACATTTGATTTTCACAAAATTAATAATGAAAAAAAATGTGATTTAGTTATTGAAAACATAATGTCTTTATACATTGAATGTCTAATAACATTACTTTTATATCCATGTTACACATTTTTACGTGTATTTTTCTAAAAAGATGCTAAAAAAATTAAATGCTAATAAAAATGTTACTTATCACTGCAATATATATGTATGTACAACTTAATAAATTCTAAAACTGTTGTTAGAACCACTTAATTTATTTTAATGCAGAAAAAATTATTTGAAACTTAAAACAAACGAAAAAAAAATTAAAGTGTACTTAAAAGTAAACAAACAAAAAACCATTTATTATTATTATTATTATTATTATTAAAAAACACAACATAAAATAATGTTATTTAATTATAAGAATTTCTCATACAAATAAAGTTAAGATTAAATTTCATAAAAGGAAGATAAACAGAAAAAATAATATTTTATTTTTATATGAACTTTTCAAAATAAATAAATAAATAAATAAAAAACTGTAAAATACAATCGACTAGATCCAGATCTATTTAGTTTATCTTAATGCAGAAAACATAATTACATTATTAAGTAACTAATTAATGTATTACTTAGAAACTTTAGAAATAAAGAATTTTTAAAGTGTACTAAAAGGGAAATTTATTATTATTATTATTATATTATTATTTAAAACGGCAACATAAAACAATGCTATTTAATTATAAAAAATTCTCATCTAAATAAAGTTAAGACTAAATTTCATAAAAAGAAAAAAAGCAGGACAAATATTTTAATTTTATATAAGCTTTGCAAAAAATGAAAAAAATTGTTCAATAAAATCGATTAATTTAAATTTTAAGAAAAATTATTGAAATGTGTAATGTTCTAATTCAATGTAATTTGAAGGCTTTTTGAATGTGAAATTAATTTAACTTTCGAAAAAACATATGTGCTTTTCGATGGAAAAAGCTTTAAGTTAAAATATATTGCGTATTTTATTTATTTTTTTAAATCAAATTCGTTTAGTATAAAATTGTGAAAGCAAAAAGTAATGTAAACAAAAGTGTTTTATTTGTTAAATAAAATATTATTCCAGTTAAAGTATTTCACTTCGCAATTGTATTTTTAATAACGTTCCCTGCAAGAGAATTAATGAGAGAAACATATCACTGCAATAGGATGATTTAGCAGTTAAAAAAATAAATCTCCAAGAGATAATTTTGACAATCCTTAAATTAACTACTTTATTTATTTATTTATTTTTACAAAAAATTATAATATTTAAAAAATTTATACATCAACAAAGTCTTCTTCTTTTTTTAGGTGAAGCATCTATAAAGGTAGATCCGTTTTCTTTTTCCAGCACATCAGTAATTGGAAAACGTGTAGTTGCCACATGCACTACATCTACTAATGAAAAAGTTGATTTTAAATGGTTAAAAAATGGAAGAGAAGTTAGTAATTCACAGCACAGTAGTGTTCGTTCCTTTCCAGAATTTTCCACTTTCGTCATTGACTCTTTAACGGAAGATGATGCTGGGAATTATACTTGTGTTGCCCATTCCAGAGGTTTCACGGACAGCTATACAACTGTTCTAAATATTCTAGGTAAAAATATATTTAATCAATTAAAAGCTTTTTACTTTATTATTTATTTTAAAGGACAAAAATAGTTTTAAAAACATTTAATTAATTTTTTAAAAAATTAATTTTTATTTTTTAAAAGCCTTTTAAATTTTTATTTTTTAAAATAGTATCTTAAATCTTATACGTGTTACATAATGTTTCACTGTAAAATATTCAAATAATTCAATAAAATTTTAACAACAACAGCAAAAAAAAAAATCAAGTTTTAGTTTTGAAAATTTTTACACATTCAAAATAAATGCAGGTAAATAATTTTGTGCTAAAAACAGTTGCTAGATATTTGTAAAAACATGTAGTTCCATTGATTGTCTTTTATATCTGAATAATTTTAAGATTTAAAAAATTACAAACCATTTTTTCATCAAATTAAAGAAATAGTTGAGATCCACCAAGTCCAATATTTAGATGTCACCATGAAAATAAATCTGATTTTTTACTAAAAAATAATCCCAAATTAACAAATATGCAGATACTTTGGCTGCACCATATGCACAATAGTAGTGAAACATTTAACACTTATTTTTCTCAGATTTAATTATATCTTTATTTATTTATTTATTTACAATGTGATGTAATCATTTAAAATTTTTCTGAAAAGCATTACTCGATTTTTTTAATGTTAAAAATTGTTCTAAAACACATGGATTACAAATTTATTTTACATTATTTGCATAATTTTCTTAATATGAAATTAAAAAATTAATATATTTTCTTATTTTAATTACAAAAAAAAAAAAAAAAAAAAAAAAAAAAAAAAAAAAAAGTAGATAACACATTATAAAAATACATAACTGAGAAATACATTTATCAAAATTTCTGCAAAAAAATATTCTTTTTTTTTTTTTTTTTTTTTTTTTTTTTGTATAAATTATTCAAATAAAGATAAAGGCGCAATTTTGTATCCCTAAACTGTTATAGTTTAACTGACAAAATTTGAATTTTCAATAACAAGAGTCGAAGCAACAACAAATTTACCGAATATTTGTGAAAATTTTTATGTATAAAATATATACGTATTCATACATGTTTATAAATCTCATTTTTTTTGCGTAAACCAGAAATGAATTTATTTACTAATAAGTTTAAATATAAGGATCACAGGTACTGAAATAGAATTTAGATTCATTTATTCTTTAATTTGGAATTTCATTTATTCCATAATTTCATTCAATTTTAGTTTCATTTTTCAGTTCCTCCAACTTGGTCAGTCATACCGATTGACATCGATGCAGTCAGTGGCGAACAAATACTACTTCATTGCCAAGGAACTGGTAAACCTCAGCCAACGATTCAATGGTCAAGATCATTAAGTAATTTTTTAATTACTATATTTTTATTAATTAATTAAAATCTTTAATATTCATTAATGAAATTTGTAAAAGAATTTAAAGTTTGCTGCAATTAATTTCTTAATCTGAGGTTTGATACATTTTTCTAAATCTAGTCATAGTTTGTAGAATATACATATGCGAGATTATATATCTTTAATAAATGCTAAAAAAATATAAGTATATCACATCTAAAAATTGAACAAATTCTGTTTGAAAAAAGAATAACTTAACTCAAGGTTTAAAATATCACAGTGTGATAAAGACAATATATATATATAACAGTTAAAGGTATTTTTAAAGATATATTCAGTAACTTCAAACAAAATAATTTTAAGGCAGTTTTAATTATGTATATACATAATTTTCATTTATTTCTTGGTTGTCTCAATTTTTTTCAATTAATGTTTTTCTCGATATGTTATAAGAAATTTAGTACTATATTTTTTAGATTTAATGCTGACATTATTCGACGAAAAAAAAAATTCTCTTTACAATGAATTATTCTTACTCCTCTGACGAATCCATAAGATATATATGTGCATTTTCAAGTTATTGGATTTATTTTTTGTATTATTTTCTCCTTTGATTTTTGCACATGTGATTTCATTTTAATGATAAATATATATACACATACATACATATAGATATACCTTTATTTTAAAAAAATAATAAATTATGAATCTTACAGTTCATATAGTAAATCACACTTCGCTAAAAAATTTCTCCAATTTTATGTATAAAATTGAATTAATACAATTTTGTCAAGCTTACTTTAAAATGTTTTATTAAAGTTACACAATTTTTTTAAGCTGAAATCAACGCTTTATTTATCATTGTGTGTAATACTAAACTTATGTACGCAATACAGTTTAATCTTGCGTATAAGAAACATTATAAATATTCTATAAAAAAAGTTAAAATTAAGGAAAAATTTCAAAATGTATATAGCACTGAAAAATTTAGCCATCTTCTTCAGACGGTAAATTTAGGCTTGTGCATATTTGAGGATAGCTAATTTGCAATTCTTCCAGCATAATGAATTAAAAAATGCATGCTACGAATGGAAATGCCTATATTTATTGCGGTAGTAAGAAAAATTGCCGAGACCATATTTTGAATGAGTACTATGAAAAAATGCCTTTAATAGTATGTCTTATGTATTCAGACTGTATTGAAAGTCTTCCATTCTGCACTTCCAATGATATGAGGTTTCGTTTAATGCAGACGAATTAAACTAAACAATCATCTATATCCCCCCCCCCTCTTTTCTTGAATTTCATTTTTTTTTTTTTTTTTTTTTTTTTTGCTCGGTTTTCTATTCACAAACAGCAGGCTGTGGAAGAAAGAAATTATTTCTGGTTGAAAACGTTAATTTTGTATTTAATATTGAGAAAATACTTTCTCGGATTCAATCATTAAAAAAAAAAAATCTCTTGTTTAAAGAGAAAATATCGACACTGTTAGTAAAGTTTAGTTATTAAGAATTTTTTATTTATTGGGGAATGTATACAACTTTCTCAAAAATTTGATTTCCAAAAGATAAAAACAGAAAACAAACAAACAAACAAGAAAAACCATTAGATAATTTGTGTAATTTTTTTAAAAAGTATATAAAAATATTCATGGACATTCGAATGTTAAAAAGAATTTGTGCAACCCAGAACATATAAATAATCCTAAAAGTGCTATAATAATATGCTCTAAGTATATTTACAAACATAAAATATCAGAGTGGCGAGGGGTTAGGGAAAAACACAGTCAAAAAAGGTCTTAAGTACCATTATTTCGTCAAAGAGAAATTTGCATTTTTTAATCCCTTTATATTATTGCAAGTATTTTCTATAAGAAAATACTGATAGTTATCCCCTTTTTACCTGACCACTCACCTCTCTGAATTTGCTATGAATTTTCAGATCACATTATTTTTATATGACAAAAGATTTAACTATTTCGTCAAATCCTTTGTGAAACATCAATGTGATGTAAATGTATGTAAATTTTGTATTTTAAGTAAACTTTTAAACGTAAGTATGCTTTTATTTTTTATTTTCTTATTTTAGTCACCATCCGATTTTTTACACGTAACTTTTGCTTGCTGGTATCAGTTTTTCAATTTATCAAGGGGCTATTATTCTTCTTTCTTTTTTCAAAAATGGAAAGAATTTTAGTTTTAAAAATATATAAAATCTTATACAAAATAAAATATTAAAATTAATATTAATAAAATAATATTTAAATCTTCATTACTTGTTTTTATCCTATATACTATATTTTTCAAGTAATTTGTTTGTTTGTTTTCAAGGGCACAGTTCTGAATTCGTGACGATGTCTGATTCTTCTCACATAAGCATAAAACCCAATGGTAGCATGGAAATAAGTTCTGTTAGTAAAGATGATGAAGGCATGTATCTATGCAATGTGTCCAACGGTATTGGCGCCCATTTGGAGAAAACTATTGTAGTAAGAGTAATTGGTAGGTAAGATAGCTGTAAATGAACAAATTGTTTTTTCAATTTAATTTTGAATTTGATATACAATAAAATAAAACCAACAACTTGTAAAATTCCATTCATGCATTATACTCCTGAAACTCAGTTCTGTGCTTTACCATTTATTTCCTTTAAATCTTTTTTTCTGTATAAAAAATAATGCCAAGAAAAAAAAAATATACAGCGGCATAGATTTGATTATTAATTACTTCATTACTGCTCTGTTTTATTGTTAACAACGTCTTAATATTTAAGGTTTATATTATTACGCTTTATACTGCATCATTTACTTAGAGAATGTTCAGTATTATTTTTGATTGTTTTTTGTTTTGTTTTTGACAATTCAAATCTGTTAAATATTTGTCATTTTAATCTTTTGAAATGGTGAGTTACACAATTTTAAGGTTTAAAAAAATTTTACTATTTTTCTATTCTACAGCTATCGCTGTTTTACAAGTTTCCGGCACACTACGGAATTTTGCAAATAATTTGTAAATGTGTTTTTCAATGAATAAAAAACCATAAAAATAAGATATGCTCCAATAAAAAGCGGCGATAAGATTTTTTTTTTTTTTTTTTTATATAAATAATTTACACTGCTTTGAAACGATGATTCTAAACTGTTATTTCTATATTTAGAAGACATTTTTTTTGAAGGGGGGTGGGTGCACTAATATGTTCATTATGAATAGTATGTTAATTCTATGTATTATGCACAAAGGAAAACAAATATTGACTTCATATTTCAAATGTTAAGAATAGTAATACATATATGTATATATATGCATAATATATGTATGTATGTATGTATGTTTAGATATATATATATATATATATATTTGTGATTTAAAATATGGATTCATGTTTCGCAAAATGTCTATTTTACTCTTAGGTATTGGATAATTCAATTTAAAAACCTTATTACTTTTTTGAAATAATAAAATTTTGTAAATGTATAACAAATTATAAAAAGAAGTTTTCAGCCTGATACAATTATAAAATATCAGTGGTATGATAGGTTTAGTATTAAAAAACATGTAACTTTTATAATAATTTATTTCATTTTTATATTGTTAAAAGTTGTATATAATTTGTATTTGTATGAAAACCACAAAAATAAATTTGTGAATTTAAAATTTAAATGGTTTACAATCTTATTATGTGCAACGAACATTGCATTTATAGATAAGCAATATATTTTGTATAACCATCGTGCTAAAATATTTATATTTTAGAAATCAGCTTTTCTTCTTTTCTTTTTGAAATTTTTAATTTGACATGGAAATATATAGATTTTATGTATATATGTATGCATATATATAATTTATAAGTTGACGGACTTATAAGTGAACTATTTATATTGGTGATAACTGAATAGCTATATTAAATTGTTTCATTAATTTTTGTGAAATATTTTATTTCAGAATTTTCCGGATAACTCTTTATTTTCTGATATATATACGTATATATATATGCAAGTGCATGTGTATGTGTGTATTATCTAAAATACGTTGCACTTTTATGTGTCGAACTGCAAGTAATCTGATGTAATTTCCAGTCTGATATTCCGTAAAAAATGTAGCAATACAGTCCTCCCCACTTAATCGGGTAACGGATAATCGAATACCCCGCTTATTCGAATAAAATCCTCCGGAACCGAATTTAATCCCATTGGCCTAATGTTATTTTACCCCGCTTAACCGAATACTTTTCACGAAATGTCCTCGCTTAATCGAATAACAAATGAGCGAGATAATTTGAAAAATGGGTGTGAAAAACACATTTCAATTGGATTTTCCTCTACATTTTTTGTCATTTTCGGTTGTTAAACAGAAACAAATTCTCAGAACTCCCAGCATGGATTTTGCCTGGCAGGTGTATAATGGACTAGTCAAGTGAGTTCCCTTCCTTGTTCATTTTTTCGAATTAATTTAAAAAATGGGGAAATAAATTGGACAGTAATTTCGATCAATTGCGTATTTTGTTTTCTTTCGTTTGTCAAAGGACTTTTTTTTCAACCATTTCTATTTTTTTAGTTATTTTTAATGGAGACACTTTCATTTTCAAAACCGGTTCCGAAACTGAAATCATTCTCATAAAAATATCAGCAATAAATTCGAATGTTAAAAACGACGACGCCCTTTGTACAGATCGATCTCAGCTATCCATTCCAAAAAAGATCATTTTAAAATATTGAAATGCGGTAGAGATATCTTTATAAATTTCTTGTATAGGATTAGCAGTAGCAAATCCTTTCTCGTGATTGAAGAAGTCCTTTAATAATAATGTGTTGTCACTTAGAGGCTCAAGATGGTAATTGTGATACCATTCGAAAAAAATCTCGTCCATTTTTTACTCTAAAATTTCACATAACCCCCTTTCATCTACTTTTTTAAACCTGTATAAATTAAGTAAATTAAATTCTAATTACAAAATTTGGACCCAATTCATACGATCTGCTTTAAATGTAATGTAAACAAAATGCATGTGTTTACTGTCATTGAACTATTGCGTATTTACTTGTCATTTTGTTTTTATTTCAGTTTGTATTATTCTATTAAAGTTTTTAACGATTTTCTTACTCTGGCAATTAAATATACTATATTTAGTAATTTGTCGTTTTATTGCACACTAAATATTACCTTTATATGCCTCCCCGTTTAATCAAATATCCCGCTTAATCGAATATTTTTTCTGGAACCGTCAATATTCGTTTATGCGGGGTCGACTGTACTTATTGGACAAATACGGCTAAAAGCTTTTGTCGTTTTATAAATACATAGACTAAAAGTAAATTTTACTTTTGTAATTTGCAACCGCAAAAACATATATGTTATTTAAATAACTAATTATTTTCTTTATTCAACATTTATTATTATTGTTCTGTGAATAAATTTTTCATAATATATTTAATCATTTTTACAAATGTGTACTATATTTTACCAAATAAGCTATGTAGTTTATACCTTTTTAAAAAAAGTGTGGTATTTTAGTTCCGTATCATAAACATTGAGGGCGCTGCAAGTCTTTTGCTTTATGTATGCAATCGCCTACCGCCATTAACTAGAATTTGGAGAATACTACAGTGAAGTTTATTCCTTCTATAATTAAACTTTTCAAGAAATAAATTCAATGTTTTATATGCTTGAAATAGATACGTAAAATATTTGCCTGTACCTTTGAAATTGAAGTGGATTATAAAGAGAGACAGTCTTCTAAACTTGCACGGCAATCATAATGGATGAGTTTCTTCGTCATGCTTTTTTTCTTCAAGTCCTACTAACTTTATTTTTACGTAAGTATTTATTATATTTTATTTATAATATTATTTTTATAAGTAAAATTAAAAATAAATGCCCTATATATATTATAAAACTAATCTTATATATTTTACTTATAAAAATTTTCTCTTTAAGCTGAAAAAAATGGAACATCTTGTTTGATCTTCTAAAATATATAATATTGGTATAAACAAAAAATATAAATCATAGAAGGATGGTCAAAGTTGTTTTTTCTTTTAATTGAATTACTTACTAATATTATTAGAAAGTGAGTTTCTTATTGGAAACACTGTAAATAAAGTAAAGGAATTTGCGTTCATTTTCAAATTAAAAATAAAATTTAAAAGTTTAATTAAAAAAATATATATAAAATGAAATAGAAAGATGTAATTAACTTTAATAAAAATGTACTTGTTTTTCGCACTGTTTATACCGGTTTTAATTATCTAACATTATTATTGAATATAAAATTGACGTTTTCGAGAGTGCTATTTAAGTTAAATCAGTTTAAAAACAGTTGTAGATCTAAAAAAATTATGTATTTTTTTAAATTAATTTTTTTTATTAAAACCAAATTTTAAAGCTGTTTTATAGTTAACCGTAAATTTCAATGTGAGTTTTAGTTATCTTTTAGAAGTTTTTTATATTGTCATGCAATTAATTTAGTTAATCCTTTGAAGCCAAAAGTAATTTATAGTGTATTGTATATCTAATTTGAATGATGGTCTACGCAATCTTTTCAAAACTTTAAACTGAATGATTAAAAACTTGTTCATAAATAACATAGAAACAAAATATTTTAAATAACATACCTCTTTGTTAAATGTTGTTTCCGATATTGTTACATTTTTCATGATTAATAAGATAGATTTAATTTAAAGTATATATAATTTCCTTTGTGAGACTTGATTATTTTTTTTATTTAGTTTTAATTCAAACGCCGTTTGTGATCTTGTTCGATAGAATAGTATTGAATAGATAGAATAGCTCTATTTGATTACTATAGTTGTACTTTTTGGCCACATACTTATAAATACTTTATTTAAACGTATGTTGGTAACAAATTGTAAACGTAATTGATTTAGGCTTTTAAATACTTCGTATTTTACATTTTAGGTTCAAATTCATTTAAAGTACAGCCATTTACTTTTCCGGCAACTTCAGTTATAGGAAAACGTGTTACTACTGTTTGTGCCACTACCACTGGAGGAAAAGTGGAATTCAAATGGCTGAAAAATGGAAAAGAAATATCTAAAAACACAAAAGTTACTATGAGGTCATTTCCAGAATTTTCTACTCTTATAATTGATCCTGTTGCTGAAGATGATAGTGGAAATTATACATGCATTGCAACGGCAAGGGGTATTTCAGAAAGCTTTACAGCATTATTAGATGTTCTTGGTAAGTTTATTTTTTCTTTTAAAAATTCTGCACATTGTACAAATTTTAGATTGCCATTTTCAATAACATTTAGTATTTAAAAATGAATTACTTGAAGAATAATAACTTATTCATGTGTTTTCATAACTCAACTTTGGAAAATACTTTTCTTATATTTGGATTTAAAAACTTTTAAAGACTCGCTAATCAAACTGACAAACTTATCCTACAATGTTAAAATAGTTTATCTATCTTAAAGTACGCCATACCAAATGGGTTACCAAGACTCAATCAGTATACCAAATGTAATATATCCGTGTTACCAATATACCAAAATTCACATTCATATTTTCTTTCGAACATCCTCTAGGAACGTCTATCAGTTCTTTTCGTTATGTATGAATATTAATGTTATTAAAAAAACAGGATCCTTAAATTTATTGCAGATCATATTATTCACGATTATTAAATTTGATGCGAGAAATAGCAGGATATTTTAGTTCTAGAATCTGCTATTTCTGTAATAAAAATCAAAGGAATAGCAGCGTAAAATTTGGCGCAAAAATTAAAAATATACTGTCACCACTACTACTATTACTACTACTACTACTAATAATAATTTGAGTTCCAATAATGTAATCATAAATAAAAACTAAATTTTAAATAGTTGATAATATTTCTTTTAGGTATTGAATCGCTTTAAAAAAGCAGACCATATGTTTCATTTACAACTTTTTCCTGGAGAAAAATTTTAAGTTTTGTTTAAAGTAACTTGATCGTGTATCACACACTGTAAGTACTTTTTCCTGCATAACTTGTATGAATTTGCAAATTCTTTTAGTTATATGATTTGATTTTTGATAAAATTGTGATTTATAATGTTAAAATAAGTTATAAATCAAACTTTTAAAAATCATCAAAAAAGGTTTAAATTTGTGTTTAACTGCTTTCTTGTGTTTTATTAAAAACTTAAAAATAATTAAAAAGCATTAAAATAGAGAACTTAAAAAATAGTTTTTCAGTTTAATCTTTCACAATAGTTTATGATTTTGTTTTCTTTATCTACTGATGGTACTTTTAAGTACTATTAAAACAACTTACTATAAAAATTTTTAATACATCGATTAGTTGTAATACAGTTGAAAATAAGTTATAGATACATTACTTTATGTTGTTGCAAAAGCTTTAATGGTTACACAAAACAACTGGTCAGATGTAGAATCCCAAAAGTTTCTTCTATCTCATACTAGTAATACTTACGGGAAAATGCAGCATAGGAGCTCCACCAGCTTCGTCATTTACATGAAAATCTAGAATGCAACATTTTATGTCAACTTCTGACTGAATCTGAAGTTTGATGAAAATCCATTCATTAGTTCTTGAGATACAGCTATATCGAAATCATGAAAAATGCAGTATAGCAGCGCCATCTGTAGAACGATTTACACTACAAACTAAACAGCACTATTTTATGCCTAGTACTAACTGATTCTGAAGTTTGATGAAATTTCGTAGATTAATTCTTGAAACAGGAATAAAGAGATTTTGATGAATAATGCAGCATAGCAGTGTTACTTGCTGAGCGATGGACACTAAAAAGTTATCAGCATCAAATAGGATGAAGAACTAACAGAATATAAGGTTTTTTGAAAATCCGTGCATCAATTCTTGAAATGCAGCTATTCTGAAAATTGTGAATAAGGCAGTATAGTAGCGTCACCTGTTGAGAGATATACTCTAAAAACTAATCAGCTCTAGTTTATATCAAAATCTATCAGAATATAAAGTTTTGTGAAAGTCAGTGCATTAGTTCTTAAGGTAGACCAGCCACAACTTTTTTGTCACATACAGAATGATAGCGTGACAGACAGACTCATAGACAGACATTTTCTAAAAACCATCAAATGATGTTCAGGACCTTCTAAAATGTATAAATCCATCGAAAACTGGAAGTCGAAAATTTTCCTTGTCCAATACTTTCTTCTAGTAAAGATAGAACAAAGCAAAAATATTTTTAAAAGGATGATTTCGTTTGTCTTTGCATCTTTTCAGCTTTCTTGACGTTGGAGGTGTGCGCAGGGATTTTTCCTTTCGCATATATTTCTATATTCCTATTGTAAGAACACCATGTTTGCAAATTACTTTATTCTACAAAATACTAAGCAAAAAAATTAAAATAAAATATTTTAATGGAATTATAAATTTTGCACAAATTTCTTTTAAATTCAAATCAAATTAATCTTTCTAAACTCCTTGCAAAATTTATTAAATGATTGTGTAAATCTTCTAATGTAGCTTAAACAATTCACGAAACTTTTTTTTAGAAGATAAAATTTTTATGAATTAATAATTCTGTAGCTAAAGGATTAATGTATTGATTTTCTACAAAAATCCATAACCGGTTCGAATATTTAAATGCGATAACTTTGTGTAATGTAAACTATGTTCCCCAGTATCGAAATAATGTATATTTTTTTTAACTTATTTTCATCTTTTGAATATCAGCTAAATAAAAGGTAGTCGGATGTGGCAATTCTTTCTTTCTTCTATCTCATACATCTCATATATCGAAACCTTCTTCTATCTTATACATTTTATTATTTTAAAATTCGCTATCACGGTATTCAAGACATCTAAAATGTATAAATCTGTCGAAAACTGGAAGCCGAAAATTTTCACCAATCCAATACTTTTTCCTTGTAAAGATAGAAGAAAGTAAAAGTATATGGCCAAGCTACTGAAAAAAATTATAATACTTCCTTTTCAAAAAGGATGGGGGGGGGGGGAATACTGCATCATTCTTTTTCAGTACTTATTAAATTTATTTGCACCAAGATAACTATTATTTCAGAAAATATCATGATATATTTTTTAGTTTTTTAAAAATATTATTGATAATATGATATTTATATTTTTAAATGTAGTTTTCGTATAATGAAATGTGTCTACCGCGTTCTATTTCGTTGCAAAATAATTTTTTTATTTTTTGTGGTAGAATAAAATCTTGTTTTTAAGTTATACTCCTTACAAATTTTTATAGCACCCCCTGCTTGGAAAATAATTCCGAAAGATACTGAAGCGATAGATGGTGATTCTATTATGCTACATTGCCAAGGCACTGGGAAACCTGATCCTTCTATTACATGGATGAGAAGTATAGGTAAATTAAAATTTTATTTCAAACATCATTAAAATTCATTTTCATGAAAATGTATTTTCTAGCATTTTATAAATATAAATATTTCAACGTAATTATTATAAATAAAAGCTTTCTTTGTTTTCATTTGAAAGCAGTTTTATAGTTATTAATTAAATTATAGAAAAATCACATAGAAATCATTTACTTATATAAACTATAACAATTTTTTTGTACATTTTTTAGATGTAACTAATCTTAGAATTTTATTTAATATATAAAATTAACATGTATGTGAACATGAAAACATGAAAAAGAATTTTCCATGCTAATTTTTTAAAACACGAACTTTGAAAAATATATTATAATAAAGAGGTTATTATAAAAGTGGGAAGTTAATTTAACAATTTCAATCGAAAAATAAACGTAATTTATAACGTATTTTTCAAAATAAAATAATATGCTATTTGAAAAAATATATATTTGCAATGTTACACTATAATAAATTAAGTAATAAAATGTTTGGTTATTAGTTTAGAAATTATTGAAAGCAACTAATGTTTATAAATGATAATAACTTTTTTCTCTTAATAAATATTTTATTAAAGTGTAGCACATTTTGTTATTCATTTTTAGTTCATGATAAATATAATGCAGTATCTTTCATAGGTCGAAAAAATAAAAACTTTAAGCGAAAAAAAGCCTCGTGTAGTGTAAAATTCCAATTAAATTTCAGAAGAAATAGAAATTGGTAAAATATATAAACATACTTTTTATTGTTGATGAGAGTGAATTGGTGAGAGAGAGAGAGAGAGAACGCTCAGATATTTATAGCTATAGTAGATGCTTTTAGTATAGCTATTTATTTACTTATCACTGTAGTGTATGCAGAAAATACGTTGGTAAAATTATTATGAACTTATTAAAATATGCGAAAACAAAACTTCCCTTTAACAGAATCCTGCTTTAAATGAAACATTTAATCGTGATTAAAAAAAAATTATTAAAATTAAGGGACTTGTTCATACTAAGATGGTAACTTGTCTAAAATTAACGTTTTCCTGTTCCTTCAGATTCTGCCTTAGCAGATTTTCCGAATAATTAATTAAAACTTGAATGCAAAGCAGTAAAGATAAAAAAATAAATAAGAAAAACTAACCAATAAAAGTTATAACATTGAAAATAATAATTACATCTGTATTCATTTGTTTATTTTTGTGAAAATAAAATTTCTTGCTAATTTTCACCTACTATTTACTTTTTAAATTTTAATATCTTATTTGCACTTATAGGATCAAATCCTGAATTTGCACCTTTATCAGATCCATTTAACACTTTAATGAAAAATGGAAGCTTAATTCTGAAAGAAATAGACAAGTCTGCTGAAGGAATGTATAAATGCAATATATCAAATGGAATAGGAGATTCCTTAATAAAGACAATAATTGTAAAAGTCATAGGTATGCAATGGTGTAGTATTTGAAAGATATTTTTTTTCTTTAAGAATATTTTTTTAATTTTTTATTTGTCAGATATTCATTATTTGTATTTTATACATTCGTTAATTATTTCTTTAAAATTCTGTCTGTATTTATATACATTAAATATTCTTTCTTGTTTCGAGGCGTATACTTTCAATAGTTTTAAAATACGGGAACACGTTTTTAAAAAACTTAGACTATTGTTCATACTGGATTTATTTTGTCTTTACATAAAATATCTTAAAGTAATATTTGATGTTAATGAACAATTAATATTTTTAAAATCAAAATTGATCAAAATTTTTCATTGAAATATGTATGTAATTATTTAAATGTAACACCATTTTCAATGTCTTAATTAATGCTTATTATCTTTTAAACAGTGTAAATGACTAGTTTTTCATGGCACCAACTTAAATTTTATAAGTTTATTATATTAGCTTTTGTTCGAATAGTAAATAAACATTTATTTGATGTCCTTAATTTAAATTAAAAAAATTATTAAGAAATGTACATATTTTTTAATTATACTTAAACAGAATCAACGTTATGTTCATTAAAATATCAATATTCTATAATAGTATATGCAGTTAATCAAAATACACCATGGATACAAACATCTGGTTATCTCTTTTTAAATAAAATTTTCTTTTCTTTTCATTTTATAGATATTCAGAATATATTGTCTTGTTTTTTTTGCGTACCATTTTGCATTTTTATACCTGAAAACTGAAATAGCACATAAATTTCGGTTTCAGCTCCTTTATAACAATTTTAATTTCTCGTAAATAATTGTGTATATGCTAACGTTTCTCATGCACTTTATTTATTTATTTGATTTTGCATTGTTATATATAATTGTTTCAAATCTATGCCAATTTATTAATTTTATAAATAAAACGCTTTTATTATTTCGTCTTCTTTGTGCTACCTCACTATTTTTATATTGCAATTTTAGATTTAAAAAAAAATGTTATTCTGTTTCATTAAATATTTCTTGATTATATTAGATTCTAATATTAGATGTATAATAGAGTTTGTGTAACTGCAAAAGTTGTAAAGCAAATAATAATTTTAAAGACCTTGAAAAAATTCTTACGTATGTCATCACAGTGACATATATAAGAAACACTGCTCTTATCTTCCACTCGTTTTGTGTAAAAATTTTAATCGTGTATTTCAACTTTTCATTATTACTTCGATCTACATTTTTGATTTAAAAAAAATGATTTTGATTTTTTTTTCTCAATTTTAAGAGAAATAATCAGAAAATATCACTATATAAGTATGCATCTTATGCGGTTTAAAAGTTTAAATTTTCAAGTTTCAATATTTTGGTCTATATGCAATATATTTTGAACGACGTTTTATTGCGGATATCGAAAATAGATAAACATGTTTCGTCTGTTCATGTAGATTTTATTTCACGGTCAGTTATTATGATAATTTCTTTTTAGGGTTTCACTCATCTGGCAAAATCCTATTCGTCTCTGCGCTCTGCCTGTCTGTGTGTTCGTAAACAAAAACTGTATAAATATGATGCTTCATATTTTGTGTACTTACAGCTGAATACCTCGTGTCACACAAAAAATCATAAAATTTTGAGAAAGTCTATTATTTGAATTTTTTAAAATATCCTCCGTTTATTTTTTCGATTTAAAATTTAAATGAGAATCTAATTTTCAATGTTATTCGTGTAGACATCATAGCTTGGAGGTAATGCATCTCGATAGTAAACAGGTGGCTCTTAGTTCTTTACCCGTTACTGGAAGTTTAAATTTTCGTCGTAAGATGGTTTTAATTCAAAGAAATTTCGTGTTTTTTTGCCAATTTAAGGGTTCATATTATTAGGGTTTCGTTCATCTGATATTCATAATATTTTTTGCAGTTCAATTTTCTATCTATTTTAAAAACTAGTAGGATTTATTAATGATTCAACGTTTTAAATTTCTTTTAAACGATTTTTTTTCGTTTTTAGAAATTTAAAAATTTATTTATATTTCCACTAATTTATTTAAATTTCTGATTTTTATAAAATTTGGAACATTTGAATTTATTTAAATAATTTGATGTGAACATTTTAAAGTAAATTAAAATAAATAACTTTTTTTTTAATAATTATTCTAAAATTAATTTTTTTGTGCTACCATCTATGTAAAAAATTTAATAATTATAAACTAACAATTTGGTTTGATTAATTAAAGGATAAGTTGTTTTAAAAAAATATACATATATACATATATATATATATTAAAAAAAACCCTCTGTGCAATCAGCGATCACACTTACTCACTTTTTTCTTACGCTAATTACCTTCCTTGAAAATGTATACACATAAATGTATTCTGTGATTGACTTTGATGCATTTTTATATTGTATAATGTTATGAATTTAAGTTTTAAATTCTATTAAAATATCGTTTAAAAATTCCAGTTTTTTTTTTACTGGAAATTTTCACAGAATTTACAATGCAAAAGTTCAACTTTATATTTGAATTTTTATACAATTATATGACTTGTAAACTTTTATGAACGATAAAACAAACGTAAAAACAGTGCGAATTCGAAGTTAATATAAAAGCTAAAAAATGTTTTTCTTTTAATAATTGAATGCAAAATTTATTATGTGTTTATAATATGAATTTGACTATCTCCACTTTCATTTCAAACAATTTTTTGGATCATTTAAAAAGATTCCGAAAAACCTCGACCAAAATTATTTCTTCATGATATATATCTTTAAATATTAATTTATTGTTTCTTAGTTTGACTGCTAAATTTTACCTAGATTTGCAACAAAAACTGTGATTTATAAATTTTGATAATTTGCTGTTGTGAAATGCTTTCTCTTTTATCGCTTATATTTTATAATCTAAATACTGAGGCACAGAATATTGTTTCAACCCAGTATATTACATGAATTTTGCTTTAAATAGGCAATGAATTTTAACGTGAGCACTTTTCATTTCAACCTTTTTGTGTGTGTAACATTTATGATTTTAACTCCCATACACGGTGTTTACAAAATCTTTTATTCCTTACAAAATTATTAAAACTGGCAGCATACATAATTCATTTATAATTAATGTATTATTATCTCGCTTAATTTATATTATAACCTATTATAATTAAAACTTTGTTTAAAGAAGTAATGAATTTTAAATATGAATTATTTTTTAAATTCATATTATATTTTAAAAGTGCAATTAATTACTTTTTTTAACGATCTTGATATCAACCATATCTTTTATTCGATCTTGATATCAATAATATATATTTTAATGATTTTTGTATTTTGTAAACTGTATAAACATAGTTCCAACTACGAAATACTGATGGCGCTGCTGTCTATTCCACTGAACAAACTAATGTCTAACGTTGATTCATAATACACGCCATACTCATAAAGCTTTGAACGTATAAAGTTAATACCTGTCCAAGCTTCATCTATAAATTAAAAAAGACAATTGATATGTTTTATATACTTTATATATTGTGCCCGTATTTCATCATGAGAAGTCTCTGGAAGTTCTCTTCGTTTGCATTTGCAGCTTCGGTACTTTTCGTCGTTGTGCAAAACATAAAGTGCTCAGGTATGTGATTCTTTATATTTTAATCTTGTTGAATATATTTTCATTCTTATTTGACAATTAAACTAAAATGTACAATTTATAAAAAATAAGGATTTTCTTATTATTAATGTATACGTATGTTTTTTATTAAATCTTAATAATAGTAATCATAGAAAAGGAAGGTATACCTGAGTTTAAATGTAGCATTTATGAGTTTTATTATTGCATTTTTGTGAATGCATATTAAACAATAAACTAGAAATATTTAAATGAACCATTAAACTTCTTAATCACTTTCTCTGATCTATATGTTAAAAAAATAATAACATGTAATTTTTATTCTTAATTTTCCTCTGTAAACTGCCATGATACTCTCTTGCTGTTAAAGTAAAAAGTTAATGTCTTACTTAAAAATATTTATGCGTCGAATAAGTTCTTTAACATATTAACCTGTTAAATTTTTAACTTTTATCAAATGTTCTTTAATTTTTAATTTAATAAATACTTATCTCTCATCATATTTTAAAATTAATATACTGCAAGATAAAATTAATTTTAAATATCAAAAATTTTAACTAAGATAATTTATTAAAATGTGGTGTAACTTACGATTTTTACTAATTCTATTGTATCATCATTTGTAATTTTTTTCAATAAATATTAAAATTATTTTTATTTAAAAAAAAAACTTTATAGTAATTTGTACGCAAATGATTTATTTTTAATTAAGTACTTATGCTTCTGTTTCAGTATAAAGTGTATTAAAAGTCTTAGTTTAAAAATATTATTGCTCAATATTAAAAAATAATTGTAAAGAAAATATTTGAATAAACATTATCATAAAAAATTATTTTAACGTTATAAGAAAAGTGTTTTATAATTTTTATTTGTCATTGAATATTTTATACCAAAATATTAACAGTACAGCTAAAAATAATTTTTTTAGACATTTTAATAATTTTTCCCTTTTTTAAATTTGTAGACACAGCTAAAAATAATTTTTTTAGACATTTTAATAATTTTTCCCTTTTTTAAATTTGTAGACACTTTAAAAAATATATCCGTGCTAAGTAAAATACTATTATTAATTATTGACTTTACCTTGACAATAAATTAATTTATAATTTAATTTCAATACCTTTTTTTTTTTTTTTTTTTTTTTTTTTTAGAGGGATCTGTGAAAGTCCAGTCTTTTGTTTTTCCTTCATCACCAATGGTTGGTCAAAGAGTTAGCACTGTATGTTCTACTATTACAGCTGGTGATAAACTTGCTTTTCATTGGTCAAAAAATGGTGCAGATATTACCAATTCAAACCGTATAAAAATAATGTCGTTTCCTCAGATATCCAATTTGATAATTGATCCTTTAGTAGAAGAAGACTCTGGAAATTACACTTGCACAGTCAGGGCAAGAGGATTGTCTGATAGTTACACTGCATCATTGAATGTTTTAAGTAAGTTAATTTATAAATTCTTCTTTAACTGCATTCGTAATTTTATGTTTCAAAAACATAATGTTTTAAAATATTTAGATTATGATTTTTTTAATGAATTGTGAAAAAAAAAATTAATAAAATTGTTGTATTATATATTTGATTTCAAATATTCATAATAATAATATAAATAATAAATGGCTGCATATTTTTAGCTAAATAAATGTTTTTTTTTTTTTTTTTTTTTTTTTTTTTTTTTTTTTAAAGAGTTTTTTCTCTTTTTGACGAATTTATAATTTTACATAATGCATAAAAAATAACATTTGGTTTAAAGTTTTGAGAATTAGGCGGAAGCAATGTTTAATTTAATTGATTTTTATGCTAATAGTATAAATTTAAGATTTAAAATCTAAAAAAAACATTAAAAAAAGGGAATATTTTTTTTAGATAAAGAATTGAGCAAAAGAAACGAGTTTTGAAAGAATAGATATCCAATCTTTTTTCAGGTTAAATACTCTTAATAAAAATGTTATTCTACGATTTAATAGTGTTTTTAAAATTTTATCATTTTTCGAAATGTGTTTTACACGTTTTTTTTTTCAGATTTTTTTTCTTTTATTATTATATTTTGGAAATATTAGCGCTTCAGTCGTTAACAAAATTCGTCATTGCAAATGATAACTAATTATATATCGGCAGCTTATGTACCTTGAGTAGTACCATCTTATATATTAAAAAGATATATTATTTTTTAAAAAATTAAGTTTAAATCAGAAAAAAATAATATCATCTTATTTTAACAGGCAAGGAGCTGTAACATCTATACTTAATAAATAGATTGGCTAAATTATGTATAAAACACAAATAAAAATAAAAATAATCATTAGACCAACATTTCTCGCCAAAAAGATATTTTTTTATTATTAAAATTTTTAGTTTATTATACGCTTCAGTTTGTTTTGATTTATTTCTGTGAATCCATTAATACATTTATTGGGATATTTTTGTAATTTTAAGAAGTATGCATCTAATAATTTTAATATTAGAAAGTAAATATTTTTATAATTTAATATACTTTTAATAATTCAAAATATAGAAAAAGTGTCATTTTTATAATTATGCGTAAGGATTTTATTATTTGGCAATTAATTTTATTCTTCGACTTTTCACTTTCAAAGTACTTTTCATTTATTTATTTATTTCAAATATATAAAAATCTCTATAGATAACATATAAAATTTTTATGTTACTGTAAACTTTTTGAATTAACTAGTTCTTCTTGAAGAAATGTTTTTAATAAATAAAAATTGAAATCCTTTGCTTCAAAACAAGCGTAAATGAAAGCACCAGTAATTTTACACAAAATGCCTCTTATAATATTTTTCATAAAGTTTTAAATCAATGTAAGGTTCAATAACTAATATATGATTTGTAAAACGATTTAGTTTTAAAAGTAAACAAAGAATAAATAATACGCATTTATTTCTATATACAGTCGACTCTCGTTAATTCGAAATCGGATAATTCGAATCTTCGCTTAATTCGAACTAAATATGAAGTCCCGAAATTTTCAATGGCAGAATAAAGTTAAAAATTTTCATTAATTCGAACTCATTTTCTCTTGACTTCGTTTAATTCGAACTAACAAGAATTCCGATTTTTCATTTTTCTTTTCTTTCTCACGGATTTCAGATCATTTGAATAACTTTTTTTCTTTGATTTTTGTGAAAATTGTTCCGAACGAGTATACATATAATCCAATGCATTTGATACCACTTTCTTAGTGCCCCGTCTGTCCATCAGTGACGCTTTAAATTTTTCTTCCATTGTGCTTGTTTCTAATCTTTTAATTAGTTTGTATATTTATACATTCTAATTTAATATTAAGTTATATTCTTATGATAACAGACGAAATAAATTTAAAAAACACTATAACATTAGTTCCTTTGTAATATACCGTTTTAAGCATGTTTTCATTTCATATTTTATAATTCGAACTTCGGATAATTCGAACGCTTCTTCTGGTCCCGGCGAGTTCGAATTAACGAGAGTCGACTGTATTACATTATTTTCTAAAAATAATTACTTACTCACTAATATGTACATATTTTTAGCGAGTTATAATCTTGATACTTTATTTTTCGTAGATAACTAATAATTTAATATAAAAGTTATTATAGTTTAGATATCTTGAAATCTAAAGAAAATTTCGTGTATATATGTGAGAGCTTTTGTTCAGGTTTGACAATTTTTTGTTGATCATTGCTACCTATTTATTTATTTATTTATTTATTACACTTTGAAATAAAAATGCGGATAACTGATACGTTTCATAAGATTCCATATAATTAACATTCAAAATTTTATAGTTATTGTTTAATTAGCAAGTCCATGTTAATAATGCAATACATGTACGTTGGCAACGTCGAAATATTTTATCAAAATGTAACATATGATTTAGTTTTTTTCATTATCATGTTCATTATTAAGATATAATTATATTAATGATTTTCAGTTTTTCATAATTCAAATAACTTTGAATATATTTGTATTTTTCTAATTATAGCTAATAATCTAGCTAATCTTTTAAGATGTAAGTATACCAACTTTAAAAATATAGGATTTTATAATATAGTATTAAAAATACAGTATTTTAAAATATAGGATTTCTTCTTGAAACATAAGCCCGGCACTAAAATATGGTCCATGTTTTTTCTTTTCATCATATCGGAAAATTCTGAAATTTCACAAATTGAAAAGTATTATAACTCACTGATTCTTGGTCACAAAAGTATAGAATTTTTATTATTGTACTTGACGGAACATTATTTTCTAAAAAATAGTTTATAGGCTAATTCCAGACGAACTTGTCATGTCTATCACATATTACGATTTTCGGCTACCAGTATTTTAGCATGAAAAATGTGACTTATTTTATAGTAGATATCTCATCAATTCAATAACGCCAATCTAACTTTTCAAAAATAACGGTGGCCAACAAGCAAAACGATATTCAGCTGTGTGACAGACATGACAAGTTTGCATGGAAATAGCCTTTAAAATCCAGAGATTGTATGAAATTTAAAAAAGAACTTTTTAAAAATCACTAGTATGAATGCCTGTTCTATACAGTATTTATTTCTGTCCTATTTTAAACACTTCCGAAATTTACATTGCTTTCTAATATCAAACAGGAAAAAGTAAATCAAGTTTTAATCTTTTTGGAAGACAATGTACGCAGTCCTCATCCATCCCATCTATTTTACTTTTTATAATTCATAACTAAGATAATACTATGGGTTTATTCTTTTATTGTTTCAATAAATTTATATGTTTAACTTAATAGTTCCTCCCACCTGGAAATCAAAACCATCCGATGTCCAAGCAAAAAGTGGAGAAATTGTTCTCTTGCCTTGTGTTGGAGACGGAAAACCCAAGCCTACATCTAAATGGATAAAGCTATCTGGTAAATCATGTTATCTCATCAAAGACAAACAATTAAATTAACACTTTTAACGTATTAAGTATCAAACTACTTGCAAATGAAGAAATTATTATTTTTTTATTTAAATTAAAATGATAAATAAATAAAGTAGAAAAATAAAACGTTTATAAATAACTCCGAATTAAAATTTATTTTAAGGCTTCAGCCCCGAAGGATGGAAATATAAATTTTTCGTATTGGTATATAAACACTGTGAATAGAATTTTGAGATATTTTGCAGTTAGTACAATCATACCTTATTATATGCATATTGTACAAAGATTCTTACTTTTAATTCCAGTATTGCAGTTGTCTTACAGAAACATTGTGCATCTGCTTCTAGATGAATTCCATCTTTTTCCCTAAAAGATGAAACTGCATGTATTTTGCCGAATATTTCTTATACATAACTAAAAATTGCTTAACTTCCAATAATAAATCCATTTTTAAAAGAATCAGTCATCATAAAATAATTAAAAAATAAATTTTACTTTAACGTCCCATTTTTGCACATTTTCTAAATTGTCCTTTACAGTATGATAAAAGAGATTTCGGTTTTTTGTAATATAATTTATAAAGAGTTATTTCACACGCCAACTTCTATACGTTAAAGAAAAATTAAAAGGAATAAAAATTAGACAAAGTTGCTGATGAAAAGCGTATTATAACATCTAGACTGTAATAAATGGTAAATGTGTATGTAATTATTTATATGCATTTTTACGCTGAGTTTATTTATTTTGAGATTTTGTATTTGTATAATTAGTAGAGTTTTATTGTTTCTCTAAAATATTTCATTTCCAACTTTTTAAGTTTAGAAACCATATATATATATATATATATATATATATTAAATATATATATATATGTATATATATATATTTTTTTTTTTAGATTTTCAAATTGTCAGTTTGTATTTCAGTGACATTTTTTTAATAATATTTAAACACAAATACCAGTCAATCAAGACTGTCAATACAATATATTAATTTAATAAAATAAATTTTAAGAAGTTATATTATTATGCGAAATTGTTTTTATGTAATTTACGTGATATTTATTGTGATCCATTTTCCATTTTTAGCTCATAGTGGTGAACCTGTAATCCTAGCCAATTCAGAGTTGATCTCCATTCACATCAATGGAAGCTTTGAAATAAGTGAAGTATCGAAAGAACATGAGGGTATCTACCAATGTATAGTTTCAAATGGAGTAGGTTCTGAACTTAAAAAGGATATAAATATTAAAGTAATTGGTGAGTTTAATAAATACGTGGATGACAAATTATTAATGTTTTCTTTGAATGCGCTATTCTTAACTTCTTTATATTAATTGCACTTCAATGAATTTATCACGGTAAGAGGTGATTTTCAAACCCCTTGAAAACCATGAAGACATTCAGTTTCTTTTATCTTATAACTATGTAATACTGTCTGTAAACTGACGCATAATGCTCAGATAGTAGGATATTCAATCCGAATTCGATAATTCTATTTGAACGCAACCCGATTCTAACAATAATGATCTTGTGAATTTATAACCAATAACTCATATCAATAGAGCTATGTGTTTAAATAGTAATTTAGGGTACAATTATTTTCTTTAAATAGAGAAAAGCGTGTATTTGGATCCGAAAGTTTGTCTACTTTTAAAGATGGATTTTAAAATTTAAAGGTATATAAGACACTAATTTTATCATTGCATTATTCTCTATAACTTTTTCTTGATATTTGAATTCAAGATATTAGTATGAATGTACGAATATCCTTGCCTTACATATTTTAATTTCATAACTTTATACTATGCCTATTTTTTAAATATGTTAATTGATTATATAACGTAATTATTGTTTCAAAAAAATGTATTATTTAATAAAAAAATACTTTGAAAATATGAGAATATTTTGGTGCTGTAGAAAGATGTATGATATAGTAGTATGATGGTATGATAATGCTGTAGAAAGCTATTACATTTGTCAAAATATTTATATTTGAATTTAAAAACAAGAAATAAATCATATTTATGCTTCAAATTAAATGCTTAGCACAGAAATATTTCAGTCATTCTAAAAGTGTTATTCCAATTTACATAAATAAGCATTGACAAATGTTGTATTATATATAAATGAATGATAATATTATATCATTATTTTTAATAATAATATATGTGATTTGAATTTGTAGAATTTTTTAAGTTTTAATATCCAAAATTTAACTCATGTGTAAAACTGTGGTAATAGACACAATGCTTGAATTTTATTATTTCACGGGAATATCTGCACTTTTGTTGAACTTGGTTTTTAAAAATTACGTTTATTGAAAGGATAAAAATATCTATTAGAAACTATTTTGAACTTGTATTATGATACTTTTTACTATTTCCATTTTAATGATTTCATGTGCCATCACTGTAAAAAAAAATCTGTAAAGGTACTAAACATTTTCTAGGAAACTGGGATTCCAAGAACTTTTCATGTAACGATAACAAGAAAAATCCATGTAACCGATTCTAAAACTTGAGTATTTGTTGTTACCGTTGCAGGAAAAGTTCTTGGAATCCCAGTTTTCTAGATAAAGTGTAGTACCTTTACAGATTTTTTTTTTTACAGTGATAAGATAGTAGTTTTTAATGGTGCACTATCATCTTGGTGTACTTAATGTAACATTTACTCGATATTATTCTTTCGTATTCAAGCAAGGCTAAATGCGAATGTTTATAATTTTTCTGTCGTAAAAATGTTTCGAATGCATTATTTGTAGCATATTGTGAGAGCACTTAATGTACAAATAATCCTGAAAGTCTTTTTTTTTTCGTTGAATGTAACAATATAATGTGGAATGAATGTTTATAAAAACTGAGGCACACATTACTACATTGGAGCGACTTTTCTTGTCATGTTTTTTTATTTGTATTTTACATACATATATATATATATATATCAAATAATCTTTTGATTTCAAAGTTGTGTATCTGTATGATTACCTATTTATAAGAAATTCCATTGGAAGCTGCAATATTATAATTTAAAATTAAATATATATGTTTATATATATATATAATTTATCGTCTATTATATTTGTTATTTTATCTGACAAGTATATATTTTGCCGCAATCGTATGATATTGGCCCACATTTTTTATCTGTTCAATTGTTTCAATTAAGTATTCAGAAATTGCCTTCAATACAATGATGTAAATGTATTTTTCTTTAAATATTCATAGAGGGTAGCAATATTTTGTAATTTACTAGTTTATATGTTCATAATGATTTAATAATATGGTAGTATTTGTATTAACATTGTACTGAAAAGTCCATTGGGATCATCCAATGGAAAGTCTTTGCAACATTACTGTCATTATATATTATTAAAATGAATTATTTGCAAATGTCATTATACTATTTTAAAGTGATTCGATTTGTTATGTCGTTGAAAGACCATATTTTTTAAAGTTATTGTGAAATTTACTGATTCATTATGTAAATTATATTTTTCTTTTTCTATTACTTTCAATTATGAATAATAAAAGAAAATTATTTATGGATGAGTATTACTATGCGGATATGTTTTCTATCTATATTGGCGTTTTCCATTAATTAGTATAAAAGTCGTCTTCTAAACACTGAACAAAAAAATATATGTATATTTTCACCGATTAATGTTAAAAATATTTATTTTGATCTATCTACTTATGAATTCAATATTAAATAAAACTATTCATATACATTATAAAGCCACTGTCTCGCATTTTTTGTATTTGTCTCTGAAATTAATATTCTTTAAAATAAATAAAATACGTGCAAATTTTTAATAAAACGATTAAAGAGTTATATTTATTTACTAGTATAACTTTTTTTGTTGTTTTGAATTTTTTGGTTTTCTGTACCTGTATGATAATTATTTTGAGCATTGTATAATAAATATTTTTAAATGATTGATAACCTACTAAATGGTCATTAATAAAATGATTATTATTAATTAAATGATAATGAAATTAGCTTAATTTTCAGCAAATTATGCTCAAAAATAATTATTTTTACTCAACAATTTATATTTGTTTAATTAAAATGTTTTAATCAAATGGACAGCATTTTTTTCTCATTTGGAATTGTTTTTACTTCTATTTCACTAAAAACTATATACTAAAAAACTTAATTTCACGCATTTTTTATATGAACAAGTTTGTTTACGCATTATAAAAATAAAAATAATAACTGACTGCTATAAAATGTACTGTGGCATAAAATTGACAGATCATTGTTTTTTGTTTCGTCCGTTTGGGTTTTCTTTAATAAATATTGTCTTTTTTTTTGTTCTTTTGTTTGCATAAAACTCTTTATGGCCAACTTTTTATGCGAAATATATGTTTTTTGTGTCTTTATTTAATTGTAAGTAAAAAAAGATAATGACTGAATCAGTTTTAAATTGCATTGTATTGGTATATTTATATATATATACCAACTTAGAAAGCGTTTATTATAAAAATCTATGTACGATGATTTTATTTAGTGAATTAAATTCATACTATCTGATAAGAATTTTAAAATCTCTGAAAATAATAATGAAAGCTGTCTATAAATAAATATAAAAATTTTTCTTTAGAAAGTAAAAGGTGATTATAATTTAGTTCTTGCTGTCACACAATGAGGGCGCTACAGATGTGAATCTCGGAATAACTGAATAAACGCCATTTCATGTTTTCTATATTGCAGTAGAGTATGGTAGATCTACCAACTTTAACGCATATTGATGTTAATAAATTAATATAGTGAACAAGTATTTAAAATCGACACCATTTAATAACAGTTTGATTAAATAATAATTGCAGTAAATGGAAAGCAGTAATTGGAATATGAAGAAGTTTCTGTATAGTTTGATATTTTTCATGATTACGGATATGTTCCTAGGTAAGTAGCAACTAGTTTTTAATCTTATAAATATTATACTAAAATTGAGAAAATCAAGAATCATACTTTCAATTTATTGTATATGTAATACTGTATTTGATAAATTTAATGTGTCTGCTTTTACTTAATTTCTTACGTAAGATACAGAAATAAGAATAATACATTCGAAAAATAGTTTTCAGTAAAGAATCGCAATATATTTATGAAAAATTTCTAAATGAATGAAAGCACTAAGTTAAATTAATATAATGCCAATCTATTTCTTTTTCAATAAAAAAGTACTCTGTAATGAAAAAAAAAATCTCATTTTATTAAACAAAAACTAAAATAATCCATGTGATCTTTAGAATTTCAAACATTACATTACTTTAATTTGAATTACAGTGATGTAAGTAAATGCAAATTACTCTTAATGTTATTTTTCAGATGGATAAGTAACATGAAGCTAAGCAAATATTTCTCTAAATTCTTTTATATTTAAGAAAGTATAGCATAAAAAAAGCTTAGAAGCTTAGTTTATTAATAAAATGTGGAGTTTCTAAAACATTTTAACAAAATTTAAATAACATATATTTAAGAAATTTTAAGGCAATAAAATATGATTAAAGGTTGAATCGAAATTATAGCTTAATGTTCGAAAGCTTATTACCTATGAAATTCATAAACAATAAGTTTTTCAAATGCTTTCTGAAATTGTTATAAAAATTTTCATTATTTAAATTATTTATGCATTATAATATTTTATTTATATTTATCTCAGGACTTATTTTATAGCAATTTTAAAAAGTACCCGGAAACGTTGAAAACATTAGATTAAATGTGTAAAGTAAAATTAAATGAAAATTCATTCCCTTAGAAAACAAAGATAAATGAAAACACAAATTGTTTTACTTAATAAGTAAACAAATTGTTTTGATTCCAACTATTTATTAGTAAAAATGTTCATTAGTATAAATTAAATCTTTATAACCATTTATTCAAAATCAGACTAATTTGAAACATATGATTTTTTATAGGATTCGATGCATTTAAAATTCAACCTTTCTCATTTCCATCGACTTCTGTCATAGGGAAACGTGTTATTACTTTATGTACAACTACAACAGGTGGAAAAGTTGAATTTAAATGGCTGAAAAATGGACGAGAAATTTCAAAAAATTCTAAAATAATAGCTAGGTCGTTTCCGGAGCTTTCACATCTGATAATTGATCCTTTAGCGGAAGATGATAGTGGAAATTATACATGTATTGCAACTGCGAAAGGACACACAGAGAGTTACACCACAGCTTTAGAAGTATTAAGTAAGTATGCATTTACATTTATTCAATTACTTTTAAAGTAAATAATTAAAGCTACATCGAATGCTTGTGATTTGTTGTTTGTAAAATTTTTAACATGGTCTAAATTGTAATGTATAATAATTACGCACTTCATTTTCAATGTTTAAGAGCTGCTACAAATATAGCTGTTAAAACTGTTATGTTAATATGACACATAAATTTGAGTAAATATTATTTATTGGTTATAAATTTAATCCAAACCAGAGACTACTTTAAAATGTAGGAATTACTTTCACTCTAGAATCATCATAGCGGTCATTTTGACCGGTATAAAAAAATCAATTCGTCCCAGAAATTTCTTTCTGAAATAAATTAAAAATACATATAGCATCGAAATAAATTAAATAAATAAGCTAAATAATTTTAAATAAACATTCGTGTGACAATTTTTTTTATAACACTTGAGTAAAATTTTCGGTATCAATTTGTGTGATTTAACTCTGATTAAAATTGTGCTTTTTTTTTTTTTTTTTTTTTTTTTTTTTTTTTTTATATATATATATATAATTTTGAACTTGATTCCATTTTAAACTCATTTTTCTTAATGATAAATAATGAAAAAATACTCATGTTATTCTTTATATATATGATACAGCTAAGAAAAAAGTTTAGAAGAGTTATAAATTTGTAATTTCACTTTAGATATGACATTTAGCCGGTTTATATCATTTTGTTTGTTTTGGTGCAATTTTTTTTATAACATTATAAAATTGTGTTCCAATAAACTGAGAATGGCATTTTCAGAGTGAAAATAAAACATAATAATTAAATATTTTTATTCTGATTTATCGTATCAGTCAGACGAAGCCACCTATACATATAAATAAAATATATTGTATAAAAGTTTCTTAATAAATTATTTTTTTTTTTTAGAAATAATTTTAAGTATAATAAACACATTTAATTCCACACTCATATAAGATGTGAAAATTATATAATTATAAACTGCAAAAAATTTGTGTTGTAAAAATATAAATACATAAAAATAATATATTTAAAGTATTTAGATGCAGATATTAATTCAGTATTTTAAAAATATTTAAAGTTAATATTTTACAAAAGTTATACTTTTTACATCCATATATCAGCAAAATTAATTAATTTTCTGATAGTACGCCTGATAAATATTATAATCGTTTGAACAAATTGAAAATTGCGTAGAAAATGAGGTGCTTTCGCATTATAAGGAAGTTTTAAAAATATTCTGATCTTGGGGTAATAGTATAGAGTATTTCGGATACAGTAGAGTATCCGAAATCTTTTGTGTATCCCTGTAAATACTATCTGTTTTTCTATTATACAGGAAGTAACTTGTAGTAAACCTCAGCAACGTATATCAATTTCGTAAAGTGTGAAATAGTTTGATATTATTAAAACGCGCCCCAAATAATGTTTCCCTCAGTACTATTATGTAATGGAATACTTTATTTTGTCTCTGTAAATTAACAAAAAATATTCTTCTTACCAAAGATTGTACAGAATGTATGTTTTAGTACATAGTTCATAGATAGATATCGATTTTATTAAGTTCGAAAGACTGTAACACATTTAAAATGCACTTGAACTATTTTTTTTCCCATTGGCCGTAATGTAATGAAATACTTTTGATTGTTCCTGTAATTAAGGGTGTATTAAAAAAAAAAAAAAAAAAAAAAAAAAAAAAAAAAAACGCTTTTTCACCTTCAATAGCTTGAAATTTTCTGATGCAATTTCAGACACATTTTTAAAAGTAGGAACATGAAACTTGCTGGGGGATTTTTGAAGAGACATATAAAGGTGTCATGTGATGTCATTTTACGTTCAATTCATTAGAATTTGATTTATAAACAATTATCTCCTCAGTATGACCCTTTTTTCCGTTCCCAGATCTCCCGCTTCGGAAAAATTTATTCAAAATGCCGTTTTTGATTACTTTTTTTTTGCAGTATTTTCTGCATTTATCAAAGAATCGACAATCTCGGAACCTTGTATACTTTCTAAATAAGAACATTTGCCAGTTTGATGCATATGAGAGCAAAAATGAATTTAAAAATAAATCAGAAAATAAGCAGTTTGAATCGAAATACTCTCTTAAACTATGCATCCAGTTTTCATAAAATTTGAAACGACTCGGCAAAATTATGCAACAATTATGTATTTTAAATTTCAAATGATTCGGTTGGGTAGTTTTTGCCTGTTATATGCGGACAGATGGACAGACAGACATACAGACTGAACGACGGTGCTACCTATTCACATAATTACGAACGCACCTAAAATCCATACTTAAAAATAAGAATTATCGATGATATTCTTTAAAACGTAGGATTAGCTTCTTAGAAATTTCAGAAACAAAAAATTTGAAAGGATAATTTTAATTCCTTTCTAAGTACAAAGTTCACATCTTTAAAACATTTATTTAATTCATCTTATGTTATTTACAGTTCCTCCTGCATGGAAAATTGTGCCAACTGATTCTGAAGTAATTAATGGAGAACCGATCTTTCTCAACTGTTTAGGTACAGGAAAGCCACAGCCAAAAGTCTCATGGCTGAAATCAACTGGTATGACTAATATTTATTCTTTTACAACTTTTAAATTTTTGCATTAAAATTCTTAACTCCATTAATTTATTTTCTGCAAATATCATTTGTAAAAAAATTATATTTCTGATATACTGGGTATGTCAAAAGCTCGTTACAATTTTAAAAATTAACTTAAACTAGTCAGATGTCTAGTCCAATCCCAAAACTTTCTTCTATCTTAGACATGTAAACACTTCATAATTAACTGGATCAGTGCTAAAATTAAATGGCGATCTATGCATATTAAGAGCATTGTAAAGATATGAAATTCCGTGCGTTAGCTCTTGAGGTACGACTATTGCTAAAATCGTGTAAGTCATGCAAAATGCAGCATAACAGCATCCCCTGTTGGGGGTTTAAGCCAAAACCTAGAATAAATACAAGTTTTGTCTAAATGTCTAATTGAATATGAAGTTTGACGAAAAAACGTGCATTAATTTTTGGATAGAGCTGTTGCAAAAATCGTGAACAATTTAGCATAGCAGCACCACCTATTGAACCATTTGCATGAAAACCTAATCAGCAACAACTGTTGTCAACGTCTAACTGAATTTGAAGTTAGATCAAAATTCTAGCGTTTTGAGGTAGAACTGTTACGGAAATTGTGAAAAATGCAACACCGCAGTGATACCTGTTGGGCGATTTACACCAAAATATTATCGGGGCCTAAGTTTATCTAAGTGTAACTGAATCTGAAGTTTTATTAAAATTCTGGCCTTAGCTCTTTAGACAGAGCTATTGCGAAAATCGTAAAAATTGCAATGTAGCAGTTTTGGGTGATTTATACCAAAAATCAGCCCCAACTCGCAATAAAGAATAACGGAATCAGACATTTTATGGAAATCTGTGCATTGGTTCTTGGGATAGAGCTATTTCGAGAATTGTGAAAAATGTAGCATCGCAACGCCGTCTGTCGGGCGATATGCACCAAAAATTACTCAACACCAGTTTATATCAAGGTATAATTTAATCTACTTTTTTTAATTCCGTGCATTAGTTCTGGAGATAGACTGCCTAAAGAATTTTTGCCACATGCAGACCGACAGACTCACAGACAGACATTTTCTAAAACGGGAATTATTAGCGGGAATTGTGAAAAATGTAGCTTAGTAGCGCCACTGGTTGAGCGATATATACTAAAAACGAATCGGCACTAATTTATATCCTGGCCTAATTTAGTCTAAAGTTTTTTAATTCTATGCTGGAGATAGAGCATCTACGGAACTTTTGTCACATACAGACAGATTCACAGAGTGACAAGCAGATTCACAGACATACATTATCAAATCTTGTTCAGGACGGGTTCTGTTTTAGAAAACGTATAAATCCATCGAAAGACATAAGTCGAAATTTTGCTGTCTTATTCTGATCTCTATGTTGGATATGTTATATGTCTATATAGATTTTTTCAAACTAATATCTGCTCGTGCAGCACATTTAATAATCTGAAATTATACTAACTCCCGTCATACCCATTGTAAAATTTTCATATTCTATCTGCATTGGTTGATTGTTTTAAATTTATATCAGGCTGTCGTCCCGCTTAATTGCTTTTTCGGCTCGATTGACTCGTTTAATGTTTTTACCGGCCCATTCCGTTTTTTTTTTCATTGGCCTGACTCATTATAAAATTAAACGGGTCCGGCCCGGCCCATTATATTCTTATATAGTCTTATGTACTCATTACATTCTAAATGAATTCCGATCCGGCCCATTTAAAAATTTGCCTTCATTTTGTCGATAAATTTCTTAAAATTTATTTTAAAGTCAAATTAAAAAAAATACTTGTTAAATATAGATGAAAATAATGCAGGCAGTAGTTTTTGAAGCATTTTCAAAAATCCTTCTTTAAACTATGCTTTAAGATAACTTTTAACTTTGGTATACTGAAATTTTAATTATTTTCAGATATTTTTAATGCGCAGTTAAAAAAAAAAAAAAAAAAAAAAAAAAAAAAAAACGTTTTTTTAACAGTGCATTTATTTTATGGTTATATTAATATAATTATAGAGTTAAATTTTATAATCATAATATTTGTCTTAAATCAACAGAATATATATCTTGATATCGTTAAAGTTCAGATTATTATTAACATTATATAAATTCCTTTTGTTTTTTTTCTCTATATTTATAGGTCAAAACGTAGACTTTTTGCCAGTTGCGGAACCACAATATGCTTTTGAAAAGAATGGGAGCCTTCTTATAAAAAATGCAGATAAAACATATGAGGGCCTTTATAAGTGTATTATATCGAATGAAATTGGTGATGAATTAGTAAAATCAGTTATGTTATCTGTGATAGGTATGTTATAATCAGTTTTATTTCTGAATGAGCGATGTTTTTAAATACTATCGCAAAAATATTTGTATTTCAGATTCAGGCACAGTTAAAATATGCATGCGTGATATTTTTTTCTAAAAAGCTCAACCGTTATAAATGGTACAAACCTTTTACTTACAATAATAATTTTTTTGAATTTGTATGTATACTTTACGTTACATATTCATGTTATAAATGAACTATTATAAATTCATTGTTCTAATTTATAACGTACTTTACTTGACAAGAGTAGTTTGAAAATTAAAAAGGTAATAATCATATATATATATATATATATAGATACATATACATACATCTGAATAATAAACATGAATCGAAAAATTAATTTTCATTAAACTTAATCTTTTTTTATAAAGTAATATTATTAACAGTAGAAAAAAAAGCACCAGTTATAGGACTATATATTTAGAATGTGTTCAATGATGCAAACTAAACAGTGCAGATAAATAACCATTTAAGAACCGATGAGATGTAACTCGTATATTTGTAAACAAATCTAGTCACACCGCATGAAAGTAAAATATATTACAACTACTGTCTGTTCATAAAAAATGCTACCTTACTCTTTCTTCAAAGCAAAACGATCGTTCGCTTCAAGTTTTATTACATACAACTGTTGCATATGACTCAGAAGCAAAAATTTAAATGAATGTCCAACCCGCATGATCGTGCGGGCTTGGTCTTAAAGGGTTATATGAAACAATCTTTCAGGTACACATTTCAATGAATGTAGTAATGAAATGTGCGCTGTAATTAACAAGTCTTTTGTATTTTATTTGTTTTTATATATAAAATTCATATATTCTTTAATTTATAATTAGATATTACATGATCTTATAATTAATTCTTTGCGTAAAAAATGTATAAAAAATTATAAAACATAAAAATAATAATAAAAAATTAAAAATATTAAAAAGTAATAAAAAAATATATAGGTTGGTTGGGTGGGTAGATGTTAGAGTACGGAGGAGGGTGGTGTTGTCTGGATAAAAACGCAAAGGTTAATTATTTAAAAAAAAATTGAGAGTGGGTTATTATTTTAACATAATTTTTAAACTGTTTAATTGACACCAATATATGGATATTTGTCTAGTTATATCTATAGTTAGGTAGCTATGTTTTAATTATCAAATTAATTTTAATGTTATTGATATAATTTTTGGTATTATTATTAATAATATCATTACTATTATTATTATTATTATTTTAAATTTTTACTTATTTTTATTTTATTTTATTTTTTTATTTTTTTTTTATTTTAATTTAATTTAATTTTATTTTATTTTTTAATTTTTATTATCCTATATTAAGATAATGAGTTTTTACCATGTAAAGTCACAATAAATGTTACTGATTAAAGTAACAAAATGGTATTTTAAGTTATATGTTAATATGAATGTTATCTCTTAATTCAAATTTTAATAATTTTATTAATTTAATTTTATGTTAATATCGATTATTAATTATTTTTCTCCGGTTCAATTATATTTCCATTCAGCTTTATCTTTTTTGTTTGTTATGGATAACTATTATTTTTACTTACTTTCAACTCCTTTTAGTAAAATATCTTTGTTCCTTGTTTAATAATTTTGTTTTTGTGTGGTGGTAGCCCCAAATACGTATTATTTTGCTATTTCATGGCTAATACGTGGATGAAACCGCACACTTCATTTGTAGTTCCAGAGCATTTGGGGCCTGATGATTCTGCTTTTGGAGCTACAAATTCTATTTGCATTCATTTTATTTATTTATTTTTTCAGATTTACTCGTTACACTATTTTTTTATTTTATTATAATTCAATTCAATTATAATTCTTCGTTTTGGTTTATTGTTTTATTGGTAAAATCCATTGGTGAATCTTGTCTACTTTTAATGGTAATATATATATATATATATATATATATATATATATATATATATATATATATATATATATATATATATATATATATATATATATATATATATGTATATATATATATTTATCATAAATAATTGTTTAACTAAGGTATAAGAAGGAAACCTTTTTTACCAAGAATAATTATTTTTCCTCTGAAGTGGTTTTGCTCATTTACTGGAAGTTTAACTAGGGTAATTTTTGTGTAAATCATTCCTATTATTGAATTAATATAGATAATACAAATATTCTATGATATTGGTTTTTTTTTTCTATTTGAAATAAAACTACTGCATCAATATGGATAATAATTTCTTAAATTTTCTTTTTATTGACAAAGAATTAGTAAAATTTGTATTTTTTAAGCAGTGAAATTATAAAATTTTACAAAGATTTTTTTTGCGATTCAGTATTAATAATTAATAAAAGTATCTTCTATTATGCATTTTATGAGACGTAATGAATACGCATTTATTTTTCTTTAACTCATAACTGCTGTTAGCGATCTCACAGACCGCTGAGATTTTCAAGTTTTACAGTTTAACTTGTCATTTTTAGTTTAACTATGGATACTGATCAAATTTTGTTTCATTTGGAACTCTATTACTATCTCTAGAGACTTTTTAATAGTCCTGTATATAAAGTTTAATACATGAATAATATTCTGAGAGTTAATTTAACATTTTATTCATCTTTAGATCAAGCGGTCTGACAGACCGCTCACTGTAGTTATGCGACAATTTTTGTCACAATAGTTAAGGGTTAAATACATTTATAAGCATGTTTCGCATGAGCGAAATAACTTGGTGAGTTGTTGTATTTTAAAATACTAAGGTTAACTACGCAAATCTCCCAAAAACAAAATTGAAAAACAGTAGAAAATTTTAAAATGTTTATTAACTGCAGTAAAGGAATCAGCATATTCAAAGACAAATATTTTGAAACACAAACTCACCACAAGTGATCATCAAAATAAATTTTGTGCTATAAAAAATTCCTACTGTATAATATATTTATTATTTGAAAAAAAAACTGTACGCAGTCATTTTTATAAAACTGTTGTTTAAACTTTTCATTCTGGTAATTTTTCAGATATGCATGTGTTCAGGGTTCATAGAGTTCCTAAAATTTTCTGCCTTTGATACCACTATTTTAAAACGAGAACTTTTATTGAAAATACCTACTGCAGATGTTATACAGCTCTTCAGCAAATAATTTTTTATTTAAAATACTGGTAGAAAACGCAGAAAAATTTAGGATCAGAACGCTGCAGGATCTGTGTATGCGTCTGGTTTGAAGCCATATTCATTTTGCATTGTATATTAAACCACATCTCAATGACGCTATTTGACGTTAATGACGTTTTTTAACGCTATTAAATTTCAGATACTCGATTTATTACTTCTTACAATACAATATATACTCGTTAATCCAACTTATTAATCTATCTGTTATTATTATTTTGTTTCTGCAAAGTTTTTCAATTGTTCGGAATGAAGATCTTTATAAATAAGTGTTCATCCAACAACTTTTTATTTGATACTTTTGCTAAATTAAATTATAGCTTTCTTATTGTTTATGACTACAAATACTATGGAAAATTTAAATAATAATAATAATTATTATTATTAAACAATAATTATTATTATTATTTGTGCTTATTGAAATATAATTCCTTATGTATTTTACATAAAATCTAAAATTTTTATGCTCTTTAATTTTTTTATGACAATATGCTCAGCTTGAATTTTCGGTGTGAGAGTGTATATGTATGTATTATTTTGAATTCTCTATTCAACACTTCAGTTTCTAAAAAAATTCATAAATTTATTATTTTACATTAATTTAAAAATTTTTGTTTTATGATAGTTTCTCAATATCTTTTTCTGTTATGATTTTCATTTAGGGGGGACTGGGGCACATTGATGCAGTTTTTTTTCTAAAAATTTTTTTGGTGTCAAGAAGGTAGAAATTTCCAGTTATTTTTCCATGTTGTGTCAGCAAAGCATGTGTAGTGTGTTATAAAAATGTACAATCGTTGTTTTATGTAGTATTTTTGCATGTAATTTAGATAAAATAAAAAAAGTCATTTGTATCAAATTGCCCCATCACCGGGGCAGATTGATACACCTCATGATATACCGGGGCACTTTGATACGTTTGGGAAAAATGGAGACAAAATAACACCAATGCATATTTTTCATAGAAAATTAGTTAGCAGACCATTTTATATTTATTTATAGAAATTCAAATTACCTACAATTTATTTTTAACTAATATTAAAGCAATCAAAATTTAATGAATAATCTCTTGATTTTCTGGCTGTTCCTTGTCTGAATGTTGGCTGTGGTAACTTTGTCATATCATTTCAATCCCAGCATTATCTTCTTTCTTAGGAAAGATGAAAAAATTACCAGGCTTTCTGTTTATAAATCGGTTCATAAACAGAAAATAAAGGATAATTATATTAAAAATTCTGTTTATAAAATAATTATCCTTTGCTATCCTTTGCTTCTGCAGCTTGTTTCTCTTACTTAACATTTCTCATCATAAAGATACTTAATATAAATTCGAGATTTGCTAGACTATCGTCCTTTTCTTTTGTTAGTTCTACTAGCACAAGATGTCGGATAAATTCGTACGTCTTCTGTTTGCAAAAATACTATGAAATGTTTTAATGTAAAAAATTAGAGCTATTTCACTTCAATAAAAACTAACATTAGAAATTTTTGACAAAAAGTGGTTGGATTAAGAAGTGTATGGTAAAAAAAAAATAATAATAATAATAATAAACGGTAATGAAAAAATGAACTAAAAAGGATTTAGGTTATATCAATGTGCCCCAACATAGACTGTATCAATGTGCCCCATACAGCCATTTTGAATACAATGCGTCTCAAATCCAACACTTCATAATTTACCTAACAATAAATAATGAGGAACTGATAAAGAGTAGCTTTACTTGCCAGAAAGAGTATTCTTTTCGGTTAAAAAACTGGAACAGTTGTATAATATTATTTCAATTGTACAATTCAAAATTACTTTTGACCTACAAAAACAATAAATCACACGTCCCATTCCATCAAACTACTGAATCATGCCAAGACTTTCTGTATGTAGTTTTGTACACTAGCATCATCTTTTGGAGCTGTTGTGAAACTTCCTGTAATGACCCTGTGTGCAGTAGAGGGGGTGTATCAATGTGCCCCAATTCCCCCTAGGCACAATGGCAGCAATTTTTGTAATAATGATTTATTAATTGATGTATTTATTTGTTTAATAAATATCTTTTTCTCTTTGTGTAATAAATATCTGTTTTCCTTTTATCTATATCACAAATTTTTTTTTTTTTTTTTTTTTTTTTACATGTAAGCACAATGGCAAAAATTTTTGTGATAGTTATTTATTAAAGGATGTATTTATTTTTGTAATAATTTTAGTTTGTATACTTACAAAATGGAATAAATATTGTTACATTTTTTTTTTTTAATTGAACGATTAAAAATGTTAATTTAAAACAAATCTGGAATTAGTTTCGTTTCCAGAAGAATGAGGGCGCTGCTGTCTTTATAAGGACAAATCTTGAATATGTATGATTTACTGTATACTTCACGCCATTTGCGCCAGGTTATTTCAGTTATACAAGTTATTTTTTGGTCGTATTTCATTTCATAGGAACGATTGTTATATGATTAAAATTTTGACATGAAGAAAGCTATATACAATTCGCATGCTTCTGTGTTAGTGTGTGGAGTTTGTATCACAGCATGGATTATACAGAGAAGCTACTGCTCAGGTAAGAAATATTTCTGTCTTTTTTTTTTTTCTTAAGCATGTCTTGTAAGAAGAATTTAATAAGTTATCAAAAACAAGTTTTAGTTGTTTTTCATTACTTATTAATATAAAAATTTTAACATGAGTTTAATTATACAAATTATGATATGTATGGTTATGAATTTGTACATAACGTAACAATTATTAATTATTGCATCTTTATTGATGTGCACAAAGTTTTTGAAGATAAAAGAATAATTTTAAAAATTACTGAAATTTCAATCGATAAGCGTATGTCTTCCATTTCATTTTTAAAATAACATTTCGTTTTTATTACGGTGGAAAAATTATGAATGTATTACTTTTTTGATCAATATAATTTTATGGAATGACTTAATGATTTCAGAAATTATTGTTTAGCTATAAAAATATACTTTAATAGTATTTAGAATAAGAAATTGAAAATTATATTTGTTCTAAATAATAAAAACACTTTAAATGATGCAAAATATAGCTCTATGTACTGTTTACATACAATAATTTTATTTCTAGCTTTCTCTAGCTTTATACAATTGATTCAACTTTATTATTTCAAAGTGTTATTTATAACTATAAAATACTAAATAAAATTAATATTTAGTAATTTTCTGTCTTTTTTAAATTTATTTTTCTTTCTAACTGAGGCATATTGACTAAAAAGTCAGGGTAATATATAGCTTCTTATGCAAATGAATAACAGAAATGTAGTGAAATAACTTAAAACCGCTAATGTAGAAACTTTCGCGAATGAAAGTAAAATGTAATAATTTTAATATTTATTTCATACATTTAGAATATTAGAAAGTTTAGAAAAATCATAAGAGGAAAATTATCTGTTTAATTTAAATCAAAATATTTGTTTATTATATCTCACTGTATTATCTGTCCTTGTGGTTGTCTAACAGTTTCTTAAATTAAAATGATTTTTTTAGTAATTTCTTTTGAATACCAACATATATATTGCTAATTAAATTATAATATGTAAAAACAACATTAATACTTAATATACGCCAGCGTTTCTCGTGATCTAAATACGTTTTACACGTAAAATGTAAGAATTTGAAATTACCCTGTAGTAGAAATGTATTTTAACGATTCATATTAGAATACTCATCCATAGACAGACAGACTCGGATCTTCCAAACAAAATGAGGAAAATAGAAAAATGTTTGTGGTCTCACAATAACCAGTATTTATTGTATTAGGTATATAAATCCAGTTCATGACTAAATAGAGAAGAATGAAGTATTTTTTTGTAATATTAAATAATTTTTCTGCAAATTTTAAAAAAAATAGCATATTTGTAAATTTAAGGGGACTAAAGAATTTAAAACATCTGTAAAATTATCTAGAAACAATATTATATATATATATAAAATTTCACAAGTTTTAAAACGCATTAGAGTAACTTAAAAAAAAAAAATTCTTACTATACTGAAAAATAAAAAAAAAAAAAAAAATCTGTAAAGATACTATACTTTATCTAGGAAACTGGGATTCCAAGAACTTTTCCTGTAACGGTAATAACAAAAACTCAAGTTTTAGAATCGGTTACATGGATTTTTCCTGTTATCGTTACATGAAAAGTTCTTGGAATCCCAGTTTCCTAGAAAATTTTTAGTACCTTTACCGATTTTTTTTTTTTACAGTGCATTTACGAAAAAAAAAAAAAAAAAAAAAAAAAAAAAGAAAGAAAGAAAGAAAAATGGAGGAAATCTAGCTCAGTCTTAATAAGCACTGTTCTTGAAGAAAGATAAAAAAATATGTAAACTGAACTTAAAAAAGAATTAAAAATAAACAGATACAATAAGTTCTATATTTAAAGAAATTTTAATTCAAATTAGCTTTCATTGATTATAATCCTTATAAAGTCAATATTTATTTTTTAATTCTTGCGTAAGACATTTATAACGAGCATTTATTATTATTATTATTATTATTTTACATTTAATATGGAACTATGTTTACTATTGCAGGAAAATTTTCAGATATCTAACGTTATTTATGCTAAATTTTAATTCTTTACAAACTATCACTTGAATCAATTCTTCTCAAAAGCATTTCTGGCGTAAAATATAATCCAAGACAAAAATAAAATAAAACAATAAAAGTTCTAGTACTAAATATGAGACATTTTTAGTTGCAATGCAAAATTATTCTTAAACTTTAATTGCGTTCCTCTCTTTTCAAATTAGTGTTTTAAGAAATAGAAATAATTCATTTCCCTATAAACTATTCATATTTTTTTTTCTTCTTTAAGAAATTAAAAGACACTCAATAAATTTCGAATTTAAATCGAAAAGTTTCTAAATAATTTTTACTAAAAAATATTTTTGGCGTCGTATATAAATTGGAAAGCTGGTTACTACACCGCAATATCTTTAGAAAATTTGCATAATTTTCTAATATTCTTAGATTTAGATTTCCGATATTGGTGACTTTCCCGGAAATAATATATGCATATATATAGAAATAATACATAAATATTATTTTTTTAAATTTGTAATGGTAATTTACTCATTTATGAGATGTTGTATTGATTGCTAGGATGTAAAGTTTATTATAAACTTCAAATTTTAATCTTAGTTTTATTACTGAAATAATCATTTCTGAAACCTTATATTTTGTACCTTATATTTTGTGTCTGTTTATGTTTTATTTGTTTGCAAAATGATTTTCATAAAAATGTCTAGCATGACAACTTCAGGTAATTTACTGAATTCGCATGCAACAACCCATTTAAACTGTACAATTATGCATTACACTATTAAAAAAAAAAAAAAAAAAAAAAAAAAAAAAAAAAAAAAAAAAAAACTGTAAAGTTACTAAAAGTTTTCTAGGAAACTAGGATTCCTAGAACTTTTTATGTAACGGCAACAGCAAAAGTGTATGCAACAGATACAGATTTGCACTGAAAATTAAAAATTCTGTAAGGCTACTGAAAATTTTTTAGGAAACTGGGATTCCAAGACTTTTTTATGTAACTAGAACCCATGCTACAGATAAAATTTTAGTAAAGTTTCTGCCATTTTAGTAGACTCGTTTGTAAAGTTACCGATTTCTGTAACTTGTATTTTTAGAAATGGGCAGTCTACATGAGATTATTCCATCTTATTTTACAGATTTGCTCGCATGGCGTTATTACCGGCATAGGTGGGTAATAACGCCAAATAGCATAGTTCAAGAAATCACGTCATTATATTTTATGAATGCATATGACATCTGTTAAATTATTTTTTTTCTAAAGATAGACAATGAGTTGCTGTATCAAATCCTATATTTGTTTTAAAAATACAATCTAAAATTAAGCCGTGAAAATTGGTATAACCTTAACGTGGCGTTATTACCCCAGGATACCTTATATCACATTAAGAAATATTTATAAATATATGAAAAACAAAGAAGGTATTTCTTGTAAGTTTAAATCTGAAGAGTTTCCTGTAAACATAGTATACGAACATAGAAACAACCATGGAAATTCGATCGTTCCTCTAATGTAGGTTCCCACTAACATTTCAGCAAAGTTTACTGTCATATAGTTTATTGTAGCAGAATATAGTACAATTCTGGTTTACATTACTATATTACAATGTATAGTAGTATAATAGTGAATGTGTCATGTATAAACAATGTCAATATATTGATTTTATTTTTATTCTTTTTCATGAAATAATTATTTTAAATAAGGTTATGTTTAATTTTGCAGAAGAAAATTTAAAAGTACAGTCTTTTGTTTTTCCGTCTTCTCCAATGGTTGGTCAGAGAGTAAGTACAATGTGTGCTACAGTAACAGCTGGGGATAAAATGGAATTCCGCTGGTCTAAAAATGGAGTTGATATGACAAGCTCAAACCGAATTCAAATTATGACATTTCCACAAATATCAACATTGATAATTGACCCTTTGACTGAAGAAGATTCTGGTAATTATACTTGCTCAGTTTTTTCAAGGGGAATTTCTGACAGTTACACAGCCTCTTTAAATGTTCTAAGTAAGTATATTCTGCAACAAAATATCATTATTTTAATCCTTGAAAATAATATTAAAATTAATGAGCTTGTATATAGGAAAAGATTAATATAAAAAAAATAATGTAATTCGATATCAAGTTTTACAGTTTGTCAGAATTTTAATATATCAAATGAATTGCGCTTCTGAGAAGGATTCTGAGAAGGGATTCTATTATCTGAGAAAGATTCTTTTCTAAACAATGCACCACAAACATGCATATAAGAAATACAGTCCACTCTGTCAAATTTTAGGGACTGAGACTTTTGTAAATTATACATTTTTGCGGATTACAGATTATCCTTTTATTTACATTTTATTTTTAAGCATGGTCATAAATTAGGAAAAAATGCACAAAAAGAAAACCAAAAAAGAAAAACATAATGCAGCATCCGTTTAATATATTCAATAACTAATTTAATTTAAAGGAAAATTAAATTATATACATTACAAATTTTACTGATTATTCATTATTTTAAAAATTAACACAACACAATGTTATCAATAATTTTTTTCTGTAATCTATGGACACTCATTACTGCTCGCTCTGCTATAAAATTTTATTACTCAGTATTTAAATGTTTGCATAATTTATATTCAAACACTTATTCATTGGGAAATTAATAACTGAAAAAATATGTTAAACTTAAGTTTATGAGTTTAACTGTTAGTGAAAATTTTCATTGTTTACATTCTAAAGTACAGTGCAGATAATAGACATTTGCTGATTATACATAGGTGGATTTTGCAGAGTTGAGTGCATCTATAATTTAGAAATCCTATGAGAAATTTTAAATGTTTGAAGTCTAGCAAAATTTTAGAAACGTGAAAGTATTTTAAACAATCGAAGAAAAATTATTTTATTTTTAAAAATCTCAATTAAATATCACTTTAAGCAAATATTCTAATAAATTTTTAATTCCATGTCTTTCATTTTTTTTTCTTTTCAATATTTCTAATAGTTCCACCGACATGGAAACATAAGCCTTCTGATATTGAAGCAAAAAGTGGAGATATCATATTTTTAGATTGTTCTGGCAATGGAAAACCAAATCCAACTTTTAAATGGGCAAAAGTAACAGGTAATGTAAACATGTCATTGCAAATAGTTATTATTTTTAATTAAATATATTTAATTTGTTACACATAATAATTTCGTTAATGTATCCTACTCGTTTAAATAGATAGTTTAAACAATTTGAATCGGTAGTTTAAACAAACATCCAAATTATTATTTATTTCTAGAGGACTATAAAATTAGCAGCGAAAACATTTATTTTCTTTTTGCTATCAGTGGAGGAGTAGTTATAGATTTTTCCCCACTCAAGTGTGTTTTTAAACAAGCAAAAGTTGATGTTTATAGGTTTCAAGAAAGAAAATACATTTTAATTCTGGGATTATTAAAAGGACAGAATATAAATCTGGAGAGCTTTAAGAACTTGAGACGAATATTTCTAATAAGTATTAAGAAACAAAATCTTAAGGAGGTCTTCAGAAAAACATAATTTTTACGAATTGTCAGTCTTGGAAAACTTATGGTAGCATTTATGCAAGATTGATAGTGAATATAATAATCTATCCGTTTAAATATCTTAATATTTCTTAAAATTGTACAGCTACTTTTAAAAATTAAAGAACTGAAAAATCAAAAAAATGATAATTGGATCGAGCATATCTATAGATTTTTTTAATTGCTTAATTTGTAGTTTATAACATTCTTAATAGCTAGTATTTTTAATAACTCAAAGTGTATATTTATTTTTACAAAATTAGCGAATCATCATTATTTTTGTTATGGAAACATGTTTGATAAGTTGTAAATATTACACACACAAACACTCCTAACTTGTAAAAATGTAACAGAAATTGCATAAAAATATTTAACAAATAAAACTAATTTTTTCACAAAATTATTTGAGACAATCTTTATTATAGTTTTTTTTATGATAATAATAATAAAATACCTGTCTGACATAATGGGATGTCCTAGTTGTTGCTTTTGGCGTGTACCCGAAGGGCAAGAGGGATGTTGGAAGTTGCATTAAACTGTACACCCAGGGGTGGGTAGTTAGACTTCTGCAGCAGAAGATGTTCGGCAAAGCCCCAATAGATGGCGACACCAAACATCGCCACTTCCTCAATTTCGATATGTCTCTGAAGGGGAGGGGAGGTTTCTTTCAGAGATCAATACCATGGTAACAGCTACGACCGACCACATGACTTTCAAAACCCCTTTATTTAACGAGGGCCTACAATGCATACACTCGGTAGGTGTTTGGTGGTGTCGAGCATCAAACACGGGAACTTTGAGTCAGTAGTTCGGTGCTATGACCACTAGGCTACCACGACCTAATAAAATGCATTAAATTAAATAAGGGAAGAAACTAAACCATTGCATAAATATGCATTTTAATACTCATTGCAATTCGCTTCTATTAATTGAAAACTACTTGTTTGTTGTAAAAAATTATTAAAACAAAATTAATTCAATAATGAAGCATAAACATAAAAAAAGTACCACGGCTCACAGGTGTCGTTGAAAATAATTATTATCGAATGTTGCTTGTGCAATGTGCTAAATTATTTAAGTTGGACCAATTAAAGAAATAATAAACTTTCAGGATATTTGGATATGTATTGCATAGTTTTGTTTTGCTGCAAAATAAAAATGCCACACTTATCTTGGATTTTTTTTTTTTTCTAAACAAGCAACAACAAAAAATTATACTGACTAACTATAATAATAAAAGATGCAATTTTTAAATAAAAAAAAAAATATTTAGAATCATATTATGGCCAAAATTCACAGAAATCACTATGCTGTTGTCAAATGATTTACAATCGAAATAAATGGAAAAAAAATCTAATGTAATTTTGTATTATGTTATAGTCTCATTAATTTTCGTTTGCTGAGTAATTTTTATTTAAATATTTGCTTAGATTATTTCAAGTCTAGAAGGAAAATTGATAAAGATATAAAATATGTAAAAACTAGTAAATGTATATAAGGGGAGAGGGAAAGAATGTGTTTTAAAAATTTTAGTAAAATTTCGGGCAGAAGTGTAAATGTTCCAATTATTTAATAGAATAAATATGCGATTTTAATTGCGTTTTTCTATGTGATTTTAAGTATAAAATAATTATATTTTTTGCTTAACATTGCAGAATTTAAACTAGTATGTTCATGGAAACTAATGGAATGAAATTATTTTCTATTTTAGCTCAAGACACAGATTTTAGCTCAGTAGCAAATTCCGATTATTTTCAATTTCATCCCAATGGAACGCTAGAGATTAAAGATGTGTCTAAAGAACATGAAGGAATCTACCAATGTATCATTTCAAATGGAGTTGGGTCTGATCTAAAGAAAGATATAAGTATTAAAGTAATTGGTAAGTTTAATTAATTTACTGTAAGTTCTACATAATTCGTTTATGAAACACTCCTTAAAGTTGATTTTTAAAAATATTTCGCTATTTTTCCAACGAGTAGAAAATCGCTGTTCATACAAGCATCGTAAACTATTTAACGGGATGACTTTTAGGCCGAAAATATGGTTTACATTATGAAGAATACAAACATCTGGTAGCCAAACCAGTCTGTACCAATACAATGTGTAAGTAATAATTTTATTTATCTTCATATTTTGTAAATATCTATTTTAAGTAATATCAGTTTGGCAAGAAAATGAGGTTCTTTTTCTTTCTCTGACGATAAAAAAAGTTAGGTGCATTTTATTTTTTATTTGGTCATTTTATTTATTTACATATTTTTTTTTCCTTTGTCGTTTATTATTATTGTTATTATTATTTTCTTTTACAGATCTTATATCTACCTCAAAAAAAAAAAAAAAAAAAAAAAAAAAAAAAAAAAAACTATTTTTAATAGAACAATTCGAAAACAGTTACAAAAATGCGTTTAAAAAAGATTTTTCTAATTATTATTATTATTATTATTATTATTATTATTATTATTATTATTATTATTATTATTATTATTTACATTTAATTTTTTTTAATACTCAAATAAGCAACATATTAAATCTACGTATTACATTTTGTTCTTCCAGTGCAAGAATTTTTTAATTTTTTTTTTTTTTTTTTTTTTTTTTTTGTATTCTTGGAGGGTTTCTGATAATTATTGCTTTCAGATTAAGATGTTGGCAAAATTAGATTACGATGAGGGGGAAAAAAAAGGCAATAATTTTGTGCATTTTTTTCTTTTATAAAAATCATCTGGGATATAAGTCTTTCTGATATAATCATATAAATATTCAAAAGATAAAATAAACAAATTTATAACTTTTAGACACATTGAACTATTCAAATTAAATAAAATTAACTTGCTTAAAAGTGCATTTAATGTGTCAAAAATATAAAATATGTTAATACATAATAAATCTAGTTTTCAAAAACTTAAAAACCTCCATAAATTTGAGTCGAGCGCTTTCGATCAAACCCTGATCATCATCATGGCAGTTTAAGATTACTACATATTACTAGTATATAATCACAAGCTGCCCTGATAACGATCAGGGTTGATCAAAAGCTCTCGACACAAATTTGTGGGTTTTTTTAAGTTTTTGAAAACTATATTTATTATGTATTAACATATTTTATATTTGTGAAATAAATGTACAGTAGTAAAAAACATAAAATGTAAAAATACAAATGAATTGCTCGTAATTTATTTCTCTAAACAGGGCTCCCAAATGGTCTGCGAACTGGACACCAATATTTTTTAGCAGAAAATTTCATAGTAGTTTCTACAGCATTTGTGCTAAAACTAACTTCCAAAGGTGGTTTCTGAGCAGTTAAAATATAAAACGAAAATATTTCTAAGAAAATATTGATGTTCAGATGGCACACCATTTGGGAGCCCTGTCTAAATCGATGTAAACATTAAATCAATCAAAAATATTCCTTGAAACATATTATTATATTAAATATGTTAACTTTTACGTTAAAATTAGATTTATTTATAATAAACAAAATACGCCTAATTAAATATCTTTTTTTCCCTTTAAATGGAATATTGTAGCACCATAAAAATTTTAATTTAAAACTAAGTTTAAGTATGTAAGGTTAATTTTTAGCTATAAACTATTTGTTTTATCCTATGGTATATATCATATATAGACAATAATACGGAAAGACAAGAGAAATATAAAAAGACTTAATAAGTAACTAAATATAACTATGATTAAAAAGCATTTAGTATTATTGGAACTTATCAATACATTCTAATGAGATTACACTGCATTTAACCCTATTTATAACACTTTATTTAAATCTAAATTTTAATTTAAAACTATAAAGATATTTTTAAATTTTTTTTCAGGCAAAAAAACTTTTTTCTTTTTAAAATTAAATTCAAACAAAATTTACTCGACATATTATTATTATTTTTGAAAGACGAATATATTTTTTTATACCGAAAGATTCTCCCTTTTTTCCCAGTTTGTTTACATATTATTAAAATTATAGTTAATTATATTATTTATTTTTTTAAGTCTTTGCTATAAATAACATCTAAACTTACGAGTACACATTTTATATAAAAGAAATTGCGCCTACATTAGACGCTGTAGAAAAAATAACAATATTTATAATTTAACATTTAATTTAATTTAATAAAACATTTTTTATTTCTTTTGCCTATTTTATTATTAATAAATTATAATACACATAAAGTTGTTAGTACACATATGTGCATATATTAAACACTCTGCACTAGAGGGCGCTATGAATGCTAAAACAATTTTCGTGAACAACTGTTATTATCAGCGTCTCCTATTCAGTAGTGGATTTTTGTAAATGTGAAAGCATTAATATATATATTTAATGTCGAGGATATCAAAATATAAACTAAGAAACAAATTGATATCTATAAAAATATGTTTAACATTTATTTAAAAGTACTTATGAAACAACTTTTGTGTCTTTTCATTCTCCTAATTTTAATGGCTGTTGTGGGATATGCATTTGGTGAGTTATTTAATAAAATAATATAATGAAACTTAAAATTGCTTTTTTCATACAATTTATACAGCAATGACATCTATGTATGTAAACTTTCATAAGAGATTTAATTACTGCATTTTTGTACAGAGTATTATAATGGAAAGTGTATGCTTTTTTAAAAAATTGGTTTAACTTAAATAATATGACCTGTGAAATTTCCTCTTTATTTTTACGGAAACATATATTATTTTAGTACATAATAACACAATATAATAATTTATATTCTATAATAAGTAAAAGTTAACAAGATTAAACTGACTAAAATTATTTAAAACCCTACAGTGTTATTATATTATAGTTTTATTTATACGTTTGACATAAAATAAATTTATTAACTTAATAAGTCATTTTACTTTGCAAGTTTATGTTATCCTCTAAACATATAAAATGCAATGTACTTTGATACCTAATTTTTTTATAAACTTTTTTTAATTATAACTTTTTAAGGTATATTATTAAACATAAAAAATTGGACTTTAAAAAAAATCTGGTTGATGTTAGTTTACTATCTTTTCATTTCTTTATTTTTAAAAGTTAATGCAAAGATTTACAATAGTTTTTATTATTTTACCTTACTCTATTTGTAAAATTTAATTTTCCGAATTACAAAGCTCACAATATTAAAAAACTAGGATTTCCTTAGAAAATATAATAATTTATTGCATCGGGCTTTCTCTTCAAACGGAATTTCAGAAACGGTATGATAAAGCTGATGCGTATTAATGCGGAATTCAAGTAAAAATATTATATATATATTGAAATTTTAAAATACATCAGTATTGTTTGTTTTCAATGCAAACAAATGAAGTTTTAGTTAAATTTACTAAAGTTTATGGTTAAATAAAATAATCTCATAAATATATATGAGAAATCATGGACATTCTGCTTAAGGAAGTCATTTGAATATAATTTTTTCTCTTTTAAGGCAGTGTTTAACTTTTTTTATTTGCACATATTATTTTTATGCACATATATCTATATAGATAGATATACATAGATAATGTATAGAAGAAATAAGTTATTATTATTTTTAATAATATATATTCGTAAATATTGAATTTCAAAAAGTACTGTTGTGCATTATTCTAAATTTATTTTCATTTCATATAAATTTGCAGTGCTGCAGATTTGGTCTTTTAAATAACACAAGTATATAAAGTATTTTTTTCACTCTATAAATGTTTTTTTTTTTTTTTTCAAGTGACATTGTGACATTTATACTTCTATACTCTGCGAATTTACGATCTCCCCCCCCCCCCTTCCAATGGTTAAATGTATTACAATTACAATCTAGTTATTAAATTACAGAAAGAAAAAGAACTTCATTTAACTGTTATCAGAATTGTATGTGATATTTAAAACTTTAAGCTTAGTTTAAATACTCATTTCTAGATAATATACTTAATTTTTTTTTATTTTTGTAGATTCTTGGAAGATTCAGCCGTTTAATTTCCCAAGTAGTGCTAGAGTTGGTCAGCGTGTTTCCACTACATGTACAACATCGGGTGGTAAAAGATTACATTTTGAGTGGTTAAAGGATGGAAAGGATGTAAAAGATATGCCTCATGTTAAAATTATTAGTGTTTCAGATGTGTCTACAATCATAATTGAACCAGTTTCTGAAAGCGATTCTGGAAATTATACCTGTAAAGCTATATCAGAAGGAATGACAGATATGTTTATTGCACCATTGAATGTATATGGTAACTAAATCAGATATTTTTATAATTTGTGCTTTTGATATGTTGATTTTATTGTATTAAAAAATATGCTTCTTAAATAGTATATTTTTCAAAACATTCAAACTTGGTGGTAATTTTTATGCATTATTTTTAATTTTTAAGTAGTAAAAATACAATTTTAAAATACTTTTTACCGTAACATTAGTGTATACGAAGGTTTTTAAGAAACTGAATATTTCACCATTCTTAAAATTAAAGTTTTTTTTTTTTTTTTAAATATCCGTTGAGCTTTAAAGTGATTCACAATAACAATAATTATTAAAAACATTATTTCAAATATTTAAATACATTTCACAATGTACTTCCAATATCGTATATACGTAGTTTCCAAATAATAAAAAAGTTCTAAAATGATTTTTATCTTCTTCACGATGAATTTTTTTTCAGCCAACGTAAAATATTTTTCATGCAAAAATGTCTCAAAATATAATTATGTCCTGTATTATATTTATGAATAATTATTATTCATCATCATTACTCATTATTTATGATTATTAATTTACAAAAACGCTCCCCTTTTTATTATTTTAACCCGGCAAAACTCGCTAGTGAGAATTTCTCTCACAGAGCTCAATTGCTTTTTTTTACTTTACATTCGTCTAATATCACTTTTTTTTTTTTTTTTTTTTGCCTTAGTACTTTTATTCACAAAATCAGATAAACTAATTGAAATAACATTTTGAAATTTCTATTAAAAGGAAATGGGGTTTAAATAAGAGCTTTAAAAAAGGTATGAAGATGGGAGAAAATCTCATGAAGCGACTTCTCCCGAATTAAAAATATATGTGCATTGTTTAAAATTTAGAAATTATGATTTAGTATGTCTATAACCGAAAAATTATATGAATAGAGACATTTATTTATAAATTTTAAAGTTTGAAGATTTCCGATAATAGTTGATTTACTATTTTGCTCCCACGTAAAAATCTAAATCACTTTCAAAACATCATTTTTTTTTTTTTTTTTTTTTTTTTTTTTTTTTTTTTAAATATTAGATTGAGCATATAAAATATTTGGTATATGTTTTAGAAATTTTAATGTAAGAATAGTATTTGGCATAACAATACCGATTTTCATCTATTTCAGTGCCACCAGATTGGTTGCAAAGTCCATTAGATAAAGATGTTCTGTCCGGGGAAAACCTGGACCTTCCTTGTGTAGCCAATGGAAAACCCAAACCAATTATTCAATGGCACAAATTTAATGGTAAAGCATTCAATATTTTTTATTATTTATTATTTATACAGTTTAATGTAAATTCAAATTAATTTAGGAAATAAAAGTTTTCATGAGTTTGCTTTTGCGTTACAAGTCTCCGAGCATTTAAAACAAATTTGAAAGAAAAAGTACATGGGCAATAATAAATGCTAAATATAAATAAACAGTGTGAAAATAAGATTTTTAGTGTCAATAGATGGTTAAATTTATTTAAAGCACAAGCAATTAAATATTGTTGATTGTCTGTCTTTGGTAAAGATAAATGCAGTTATTTTACTTTTTTAATTTAATCTTAATGAATAAAAGAAATATATTTGAATTTTTAAATCTTGCATCTCTACTATACACCTGCAACTATATTAAAATTTTAATAAATTTTGTTTGAGAAAACATTTGTTGCAAATTTTGTTTTTGCCTAAAGTAACTAAAATATTAATACATTGCATAAAATAAATAAAGTAAAACAAATCTTATATGATCAGGGAGCGCTAGATTTTGCGCATTTTTTAAATAAAATTTTTTGCCTTAGCAATTCACAGGAACATGTTATAAATTCTAATATTAAACTAGGCTTTTACAACTTCTATTACTTGAATATTAAATAGATAAACCTGAAAAGGTGGTGCCAATCTGCTTGAAAATTCGGAGGAGTGTACACATCTTGACTGAGAAAGTAAATTTGAAATACACGATGAAATTTTCCAAAAAAATTGTTTAATATAAATTAGTCTGTTTGCTGAATATATTTTAAGAGATTCATATTTCATTTTAGTTGCCTTCTTAAAATATAAAATAAATACATTTTTGTCATTCTCAGATGAAAAAATGACCATGACAGTAATAAATTTTAAAGGATTACCAGGTGGTTATAGTTAAAAAAATAATATATGTATAGCTTAACAAGAAAAATCATGGTTACGCATAGATTATGAAATATTTTCCAACAATTCCTAAAATCATCACAACAATCTCTCTGTATATATATATATATATATATATATATATATATATCACCATCATCATCATCAACAACCGTTTTCGATCCACTGCTGGATGTAGGTCTCCCCCAGATTTTTCCAATGTTTTCTGTCTAATGCTTTCGTCATCCAATTTACACCAGCCACTTTTCTAATTTCGTCACTCCATCTTACTTGTGGTCGTCTTCTTGGTCGTTTTACATCTCTAGGATACCACTGTAGTATATTTGTGCTCCATCTATTGTCTTGTCTTCTTGCAATGTGTCCAGCCCATTTCCATTTTAGCTGCTTGATTTTTTCAAGGATGTCAAAAACTTTTGTTTGATTTCTTATCCAGGTTATCCTCTTTCTGTCTCTTCTAGTTATGCCTAGCATACATCTTTCCATGCTTCTCTGTGCTTTTTGTAATCTTTGTATCATCCGTTTTGTTAGTGTCCATGTTTCTGCTCCGTAGGTTAATGCAGGTAAAATACATTGATTAAAAACTTTTCTTTTCAAACAAAGAGGCATATTACTCTTCAGAATAATACTGTTCTTCCCGAAAGCACTCCACCCATTTCTTATTCTTCTATTGATTTCATTCATGATACTATTATCTGATGATATTTCCTGTCCTAGGTACACATAACTTTGCACTTCTTTATTCTCAGTGTTTTTGTAGACAATTTTCTTTTTTGATGTAAATGAATTAAACATCACCTTTGTCTTTTCTAAATTTATTTTTAATCCCACATTGATGCTAGCTTCTGCAAGATCTTTTAGCATAATTTCCAATATATATATATATATATATATATATATATATATATATATATATATATATATATATATATATATATATATATATATTAAGTTCTCGCTAGCGCTCGCCACTGCACGAAATTGCCCCAAAATGTTTCATTTGGAGAGTAAACGAATAATTACACTCGCCAAATTGCGAGTACTTATTTAGAATGCTGAAAGAATGTCTGAAATATTTACACATTTAGTTGGCATTTAGAATGTATTTATTTTAATAACTTCTGTAGCGGATAGTCGAATTTCTATTTTATGAATAGTTACAAAAAATTAGGTTACTTTAGAACATACTGAAAAAAGGATACAATAAGGTAATAAAGATAAATTTTTCAGTGCTTCACGCCGAATCTATTTTACTAACAATTACTTTCTTTTGACTGTTTATATATATATATATATATATATATATATATATATATATATATATATATATAAACAAGACATATATATAGACATATATATAGACATATATATAGACATATATAGACATACACAAAACATATATATAAACTTTTTCAGCAAATTAACACTAATAAATGAAGCATACTTGAGTACTTTTTTTCAGCCCTGTAGTTTATCTAGCATTTTTATTACACGCCAATATTTAGCTGAAATTTAATTCAAACTAAAACTCTCTTAAAACTAATGAAATCACATTTCCAGAAATTATAATCCATAGATGGCCATGTATACGATTCTTCGCATGGCCCTGTATATCATTTTATCTATATTCTACAAACATTTCTTTGTAAACTGATTGTAGTTCAGCATAAAAATGTCAAAACATATTAACTTTTAAAAAATCCTTACTAGTTTTAGAAATATGAATATTTTTGCTTCGTATTTTTTTCCACATTCATTAGAATATACAACATAAAACTGTGCATGGATTTTAAGATGCATGGAATTTTACATTTAATACGATTTGCTTTCCCTTTCGTGTATATTAAAAATGAACAAAATTCAAAAAACTCTTAATTGAAATATTTTTTAAAAAACAATTAAAAACTTGAAAGTTGATCAATGCAGAAAAATATTAAGCACCCGATGGAGAACAAGCAAAAAAATTTTCAAATCTCTATCTAAATTAGCAAAAAAGCCTAAGTTTTTATTGAACAAGCAAATTATAGAAATATGAACACGGTGAAAAATCAGTTTAAATTTTCCATTTGAATGTGTAATTGCGTTAGATCTATTAACAAAATTTACAATATCACGCGATATAGTTGTTGCATAAGTAAAAATGAGGTGTCAAAATATTCGCAATTAAAGAAACTTTCATCCAATATTTAAAAAAAAGAAAATCGATATTTTGGCCAATTTCAAAGTATTGTGCCACCTTAGAGGTCTGCACGGGCCCGGGCTTGGCCCGTTGCCCGGACCGCGGGCCGGGCCAGCATATTTAGAATAGTTTTTTCAACGGACTGGGCCGGCAAAAAAAAAATGAACGGGCCAGACGGGCCGATAAAATAAAAAAAATCCAACGGCCTGCCGGCCCGTTCTGAAGATTTCATTAATTACTATAAAATATGAGTTATTGTCAACGAAAATGGTTTTAACGAGAATAAATATAAATGTGCGTCACGAGCCATGCTATTTTGACAGCAGCAATATAAAAATGTACAATGTAGGGATCGGCATCGGAGAGTTACATTGTGTGTAATCTGTTTTAACATTTTTTTACCTGATTCATGCCAGGCCCCGATCAAACTTGCATTTTTTTCTACATATTGTCTGGCCGGACCGGAACTAGACTTAATTGTTCACAAGATCTGTAGGACAGAAAACATGATTTGTAAAATTATTAACAGCGATAAAGAACTTATGTTAGCTTAATCTTTGGATATATACTTCTTGATGGTTTTTAAAATAATTCCTCAATAATGCGAAAGTTAGAAACATTTACTGATTAATTTTAAATTTTAAAAGTATAAAAGTGATAAGCCTAACTATTGAAAGGATTTGGAATCGAATAGCGTTTTTCATTTTTGGTAAATAAAATGCTTGAATAACCTTGTTGAGATATAATAGTTTCTCAAATGATTGCAGGTTTTTCTCCCTTCCCATGCTATCGCTTCTGGAAATTCTATTCAAAATGCTAATTATGACAGTATTTTATTTGCTTGCAGTACTCTTAAATTGTTTGTATAAAAAAAATTGGATAACGCCATTCGATTATATAGTTTCTGAATAAAGATACCTGCTAATCTTATGCTTTTCTGAGAAAAAAATGAATTTAGAAATATATCAGAAAGGAACTTCTTTGAATTTAAGAATGAATTTGGATTTAAAATCTTTAATAAAATGATATAAAAATATCTTTATAAATCTTCTTTTATTAAAGAGCTTCAAAAGTAACGATATTTTTAGCATTCTTCCCTTTTTCCTTTTATTCTAAGCGATATTAATTTTTTAATAAATCTTAATTCGAATACTGAAAGCCTAAGAATCTAAGTAATCATTAATGTTGTTAATGTGTATTTCCTATAAAATATACTGTAAAATCATTCCATTGATATTTATGCAGTATTCTTTAAAGGAATCTTAATTATATGATAAAAATCTGAATTTTTTAACAATCGTAGAAATTGTAACGGGCTAAAACGGGCCAGGCTGGGCCCAACTTTTGAGTTTTACGACGGGCCCGTCCGGGCCGAAATAATTTTCCTACGGGCTGGGCCGAATTTTTGAATTTTACGACGGGCCCAGGCCTGGAAATTCCGGCCCGTGTAGACCTCTACAGTGCGCGAAAAAAGTATAAGGACAACATTTAATTGCATGAAAATATGCTTTATTTTCATTTCACCTAAATGAAATTTTTATACATCTTACTTCTGCTACATAATTTTGTGATAACATTTATACCCGATAAAAAACATAATACAGCTTCAAAATACTGATTTTACAAAATTTAACATTAAAGGAAATACGGAAAAAATTATAAGGACATGTTCCAAAATACTTTGAAAATATTTCAATAATCAAGAAAATTACCTTTTTTTTCAATCACTTGAATAAGCCGAGAGGTCAGAGATCCTGACAGATCTTTTAAAATGTCCACAGATATTTTTTCCCAAGCGTCTTTGATAGCGACGACAAGATCTTGTTTACATTGATACTGTGTGCCATTTTTATAAACTTCTCGGGCTAGAAGTCCCCATAAGTTTTCGATTGGATTAAGATCGGGACTTCTCGCCGGCCAATCAAGTAACTTTACAGAATTAGCTTCAAACCAAAGTTTTGTGCTCTTAGAAACGTGTATCGAAGCATTATCTTGCTGAAAAATATAGTCCCCTGAAGTAATTAGTGGCGCTTCAGGTAACAAATTTTCTCCTAACATATCAACATACCTGTCCGAATTCATTTTATGATTGATAAATACAATTGGAGTGGTTCCATTTGCCGCAAAACCGCCCCATACCATAACTGAGCCACCACCAAATTGACGCCTGGAAAACACTTCCTTGGTCTTTCGCAAATCATACCAAAAATAACGAAAACCATCAGGTCCATCAAGATTGAACTTTTTTTCGTCCGAAAAAACTACATCAGCCCACTTTTGACCAAGAGAAATGTATTTTTTGGCAAAGTCAACTCTTCTTTTCTTATGATGATTTGTAAGAGGGGGACGTGACACTAATTTCCCATAAGAAACTTGAGGATGTTTACTCAAAACATTTTGAACAGTCCTCGTTGAGCATGGTAAACTCAAATATTGTCTAACTTCATTTGCGGTTTCTTTTTTCTCGCAAGCTCTTCTTACAATCATTCTTTTTTGTCGACGAGAGAGAATGTCGGGTCTCCCAGTTCGCTTTTTCATACCATACATCCCAGGATTTTTTAGAAAATTATAAACTACCGTTTTAGATCTCTTGATTCTTTTTGAAATTTCCCATCCACTTAATCCACATTCTCGAAAAGCAACAATTTTTCCTTTTTCAGAGTCAGAAAGTTGAGTTCCTTTGGGCATCGTTACAAATTTACACTGAAAGTCGCCGAGTAGGAAATTTTTTTCGCAAAGGAATCTTTTAACTCGGAAATGTCATTTGTTGCTTTCAAATATGCAAATTTTTAAATAATTACTGGAGAAAAAGCAATGTCCTTATACTTTTTTCCGTTTTCATTTTAGTTCAAAAATCAAAATTTAAATTTTAAAAGATTTAAAATGGAAAATTTTAATTACTTTACGCATGAAATATTTTAGTTTTACATCTATTTTTGCTGCAAAAATTTGCATACGATTCTGATAACAAGGCTTCTAGATTTGGCGATTTTTCGCGTGTCCTTATAATTTTTTCGCGCACTGTATGTCACCTTTAAGCACCAATTTCAAAATTACATATAACATTTTCGAATTTTCTGCATTTATTAGTATTTGGAGCATATGCATTATTTCATGTCTTTTTTTACATAATGGTTTAAAGTAAAAATATTTTCATACTTCTAAAATAATAATAATAAATAATTAATAAAATCCATTTTACAACATTGTTTTTTATTATACATATAACACTAATCGCTTAAGTTTTCACTTTAATTTTGATGCTTTGATTTGTTGAAACACCTTAAAAATTAATACCCTCGTGAAAACAAATTTGAATTTGAAAGTGTTTCATTCTGCAAAATTACAAGAATGAAATGTTTTTGAAATGTTTACTTGTCGATTTGCTTTAACAATTTAAAAATATATATCATCTGATTTATTATATTAGTTTTTAAATTATTTTATCATTTTTCATATTCTGTATTATTTATCAAAAACATTCTACTCAACTCTTCTCTCAAAAATGTAGAGTCTAGACTGGATAATAAACCCTAAATTTTCATTCATCATAATTCAGTCAAAATTTTCCATGACCGGTCCATACATTATTCGCTACAAAACTATGACTGAAATATGAAACATACATTTATAGATAATACATTACAAAAATTGCATTTTCTTATTCATGGTGCAAAGTTTCTTTTCATAATTTCAGAACTAGATGGACGGTTTCATGCTCTGCTAGAAGGAACTTCAAAATTTGAGAGAATTTCTACACTGCAAAATGGATCCTTAAAAATTACTGACATTAAAAAAGAAGATGAGGGTATATACGAATGTCTAGTGACAAACGAAGTTGGAAGTCCTTTGAAAAAGTCAGCAGTAATAAGAGTAATTGGTGAGAAAAAAAATGAATAGAATTAAAGTGTAAATATTATTTTAAGAAGCAGAATTTCAAAAAATAAGAAAATAAACGTTAAATATTTTGAATTAAAAATTTCCAAATTTCTTTTTTAAATTTTCTTTTAAATTGCAATATTATTTTCTGCTACATCAAGAATAAAACTCGTGTAATGAAATCATGCCAATGTTAAAAAAAAAAAAAGGAAGGGGAGCACAAAAAAATATTTTACAATTGTGTAATCTTAAGTAGATGTATTGAATGTATCATTTGTTTATAGATGTAACTTTGCAAACGTTGAAAATATTTAACAATGCATAATTTAAAATGCTTCATATTTCCAGCATATCGTCTGTAATCAATCTCATTTGATATGCTTCATAAAATGAAAAATATTTAATAAATTTTTATTATTATGTTGTGTTCAACTATCCTTTTATATCCTACTATATTATTCTTACCCTTTTTTTTTTCATTGATATTCCTCATACTATTTTCCACATCATCTCTAACATAATGTGCAAAAAGTTTTTAATGTTTTATACTAATTTGAAATTACTTTGAATTCTTTACTGTGTGTATTTTTTAAATATTTTATTATTTCCATGATATGTAATTTATTTTAATTAATTGATAAGTGAAACATGCTTTTGAAGATCGATATTGAATATTATTATTTCAAAAAATATTTTAAATGAATAAGAAAAAACAAGAAAAGTTTTTAATTTATCTCGCAAATTTTGCTTAAAAAATTGTAAAGAACTCTTTTTATTTTTAAATATATAGCTGCTTTTATATGTTTAGTATATTCTATTCTTTCGCTATGGTTACAGTAAAATTTATCAAAAGTTTATTTAAAGAAATAATTTGAGGGCTTTTTTACGTTTATAAATTAAATAGGGATACATTCGTACATCCTGATTTTATTTTAAAATTTATCTTTATATTTTGTTTAGGTTATTTTCTTGTGAAACAAATGAATTTTCGATTTAAAAAATTAAAAAAAAAAGTAATATTAAATGATGCGACATTAAAATATTGCACAATTAATATAAAATATTTTCTCTCCTTGGGAAAAAAGTTTTTTCTTTCTTTTTTTTAAATTCAATAATTATACTAATGAACTAATATATATTAGAAGATAAATTCGTGGATATTTTTAACACATTTTATTAAATGCGTCTTTCTTTATGCGATTACGAAAACATCCCCTTTCTCAATGAATTACGAAACCATTCTAATTTCTCAGTCAATAAACTATTGCTGTAACAAAACCTGATTTACAGGCAAACTGTTAATTTTCATTTTAGAATGAAAATACGTGAATACCAATATGCGTGGTTTGAAATTTAAATATTGTACGATTAATTTGAAATATTTCCTCTTCTTGGAATTTTTTTTCTAATACTATCATTATACAAATGAATCAAAATGTATTACAATATAAAGTCATAGATAATTTTTATATGTTTCATTAGATGCATTTTTTCTTTATGCGATCACGAAGACATTCTACTTGCACAGTGACTAAATTGATGTTGTATTAGAAACTCATTTTCAAGCAAACTGTGAATTTTCATTATAGAAGGACGTCTACACTATTTGTAATCTAAAATATTATTCAATTAATTTGAAATATTTTCTCTTCGCTGAGTTTTTTTTTCATATCTTTCTTTCTTTAATTCGATCATTATCTAAATACACGAATATGTATTATGATTTAAATTCGCGGGTATTATGATACATTTTACTAAAGCGCTTTCCTTTATATGATTACGAAAACATTCTACTTTCTGATGTTGTAACAGAAATTAATTTACAGGCAAACTATAAATTTTCATTTAAGAATGAAATCTATTCGTGATTTGAAAACTAAAATACTGCGCGATAAATCTTTAATATATTATATCGTTGCAAAAAAGTTTTAACCTTTTTTAATACAATCATTATACAAATAAATCAATCTTTATTATAATGTAAATTCGTGGATATTTTAATACGTTTTATTAGATGCATTTTTTTAAATACGAGATTACGAAGACATTCTGCTTTCTCAATGAATAAATTGAAGTTGTAACAAAACCTGATTCACAGGAAATTGTTTAATTTCATTTTAGATTGAAATGCATGTGATATCAAAATGAAATCGTGGCGCGATTCATTTGCAATATTTTCTCTCTCAAAAAAAAAAAAAAAAAAAATCTTTATTTATTTATTTTTTTTTTTTTAATACAATCGTTATACAAATAAATCAACATTTATTATAATGTAAATACGTGGATATTTTTGATACGTTTTATTAGATGCCTTTTCCATTTTTAGGATTAGAATATTTTTATACTTGCTCAGTGAATAAAGCGATGTTGTAACAAAATCTGGTTTACAGACAAATTGTGAATTTTCATTTTAGAATGAGATCTATAGCTGATTTGAAATCGAAAATATAGCGCGATTAATTTAAAATATTTTCTCTTCTTGAAAAAATGTTTTTTTCTTTTTTTTTTTCTTTTTTTTTTTTTTTTTTTTAAATACAATCATAATACAAATGAATCAATATATATTATAATATACATTCGAGGAAATTTTTAATAGATTATATTTAATGCATTATATATATATATATATATATTCATTTTATTTATTTACTTAAGTTTTTGCTCATGTTCAATATGGTTTTTTCATGATAACCATTTTTAAATTCAAATGGTTAATATTGTTTACTATTAATGGTCTTATATATATATATAATAACAAAACCTGGTTTTAAAGCAAGTTGTGAGTTTTCCTTTTAGAAGGAAGTCTGAATGTCAATTCAAAGGAAATGTTTTGCGATTAATTTAAAATAATTTCTCTTCTTGAAAAAAAAAATTCTTATATTTTAGTACAATTATTATACAAAAAAACCAATACAGATTACAATATAAATTAGTGGATATTTTTAATATGTTTTGTTTGCATCACTTCTTCATAGAATTCTGAAAACCTTCTACTTTCTCAGTGATTAAAGTATTGTTGTAAAAAAACCTGATTTACAGGCAAACTGTGAATTTTCATTTTAAAACGAAATCCATACGTGATTCGAAAACTATAATTTTGCGTGATTAATTTGAAATATATTCACCTTCGGAAAAAAAATTCTTTTATTTTTATACAATCATCATAGAAATGAACCAATTTATATTAAAATATAAATTCGTAGAAATCTTGATGCTTTTTATTAGACTTATTTTCAGATAATGCGATTACGAAACCATTCTACTTTTTCAGTCACTAAATTATTGTTGTAACAGAGCTTGGTTTTAAAACAAACTATGATTTTTCATTTTAGAATGAAATCTATACGTGATTTGAAAACTAAAATATTGTGATTAAATTGAAATATTGTGTCTCTTCGGAAAAAAGCGTTAAAAAAAACAATTATTATACAAATAAACCAATATATATTACAATATAAATTCGTGGATATCTTTAATATGTTTTATAATATACTTTTGTTCTTTATAAAATTACGATATTCTATTCGTACTTTTTCGGTGATTGTACTATTGCCGTAATAAAACCTGATTTACAGGCGAACTGTTAGTTTTCATTTTAGAATGAAATCTATACACAATTTTAAAACTAAAATATTGCACAATTTATTTGAAATATTTTATCTTCTTGTATTCTTTTTTTTTTTTTTTTTTTTTTTTTTTTTTTTTTTTTTTTTTAAATACGATCATTATAGAAATGAACTGAAAAGCATTATAATATAAGTTCGTAGATACTTTTAATACGTTTTATTGATGCCTTTTTATACGATTACGAAATCTTTCTACTTGCTCAGTGACTAAATTAAAGTTGTAACAAAATCTGATTTTCAAGTAAACTATGAATTTCCATTTTAAAGAAAGTCTAAACGTAGTTTCAACATGAAAATATTGCGTAATTAATTTGAAATGTTTTCTTTCCTTTTTTTTTTCTTAATATAAACATTATACCTATGAAACAATATTATTAGAATATAAATTCGTGGATATTTTTAATAGCTCTTATCACATGCATTTTTCTTTTATATAGAATTATGAAATCATTGTATTTTTCAGTAGCTAAACTACTGCTGTAAGAAAACCTCATTTACAGACAAACTATGCATTTTCATTTTAGAAAGAAATCTACACATAATTTGAAAACTAAAATATTGCACGATTAATTTGAAATACTTTCTGCCCTTGTAAAATAAGAAAAGATTTTTCTTTTTTTAATACAACCATTATTTCTTTATGATTACGAAAACATTTTGCTTTCTCAGTGATTAAACAAGTATTGTGACAGAGTTTTTTTACAGGAAAACTGTGAATTTTCATTTTAGAATGAAACCTATACATAATTTTAAAATGAAAATACTGCGCGATCAATTTGAAATATTTTCTCGGTAAAAATGTTCTTTTTTTAATTTAATACAATCATTACAAAGTGAGCTAATGCATATAGTGGATATGTGTAATGTGTTTTATTAGATGCATTTTTTTTTTCTTCATAGAATTCTGAAAACATTCTACTTTCTCAGTGACTAAACTATTGTTGTATAAACCTAAAACTGTGAATTTTCATTTTAGAAGGGAGTCTATAAATGTTATGAAAATGAAAATATTGCGCAATAAATTTAAAATATTTCCTCTCCTTAGTTTTATTTTCTTTTTTTTCCTTAAATATAATTACTATACAAATGAATCAATGTTTTAACAATATAAATTATCATATATCTTTCATAGGTTTTGTTAGATTCATTTTTTCTTTATAGAATTACGATTTTGTTGTACTTTCTCAATGACTAAACTATTATTGCACAAAACCTGATTTACAGGCAAACTTTCAATTTTCATTTTAGAATGAAATCAGTGTGTGATTTGAAAACTAAAATATTGCGTGATTAGTCTGAAATTTTTTCTCACCTTTGAAAACATTTTTTCTTTTATTTTTAATACAATCATTAAACAAATGAACTAATATACAGGGTGTCCGAAAAGTCTGGAAACGGCCGAATAACTCGAAAAATACATATGAGATTGAAAAACGTAAATATAAGTGTTAAATATTTTTAAATAAGCTACTCTGTGGTACCAAATGTGACCTTCGAAACCGACCCCCTGGGGGTCAGAGGGGGTCCAACTTTGAAATCTTAAATTATAACCCCCATTTTTTATTGCAGATTCGGATTCTACGGACAAAAATACGTAACTTTTGTATTTGATGTTTATTTCAAATCTTCGTTTATCACGGTGTAATCGAGCATATTAAATCGATACATATTCCCGCTTTTCCAACGGGATTTTCCCTAGTCGAAACTGATTGGGCAGAATTTTTGAGGTCAAATTCCTCGTCTTTTGTAGGAATAGCGTTTCCTGAAAATCACCCGTGGCGATTATTTCAATAGTGCTACATAAAAATTTGACCCATTTGCTGCAGCGTCACTCCACAGCTATTATAGAATACATCTTTTGTGACCAATGAGAATGCTCCATAACACAGTAAAGTAATCGTTTTCTATAAAAGTGGTGGAGTGACGATGCAGCAAAAGGGTCAATTTTTTACAGTGTACTTTACTGTGTTATGGAACATTCTCATTGGTCATGAAAGAGATATTCTATAAAAGCTGTGGAGTGACGCTACAGCAAATGGATCAAATTTTTAATTGTGTAGCACTACCGAAATAATCGGCACGGGTGATTTTCAGGAAACGCTATTATTGCAAAAGACGAGGAATTTGATGTCATAAATTCTCCCCAATTAGTTTCGATTAGGGAAAATCCCGTTGGAAAAGCCGAAATATGTATCGATTTAATATGCTCAATTACACCGTGATAAACGAGGATTCGAAATAAACATCAAATACAAAAGTTACGTATTTTTGTCCGTAGAATCCGAATCTGCATTAAAAAATGGGGGTTATAATTTAAGATTTCAAAATTGGACCCCCTCTGACCCCCAGGGGGTCGGTTACGAAGGTCAAATTTGGTATCACTGAGTAGCTTATTTAAAAATATTTAACACGTATATTTACGTTTTTCAATCTCATATGTATTTTTCGAGTTATTCGACCGTTTTCAGACTTTTCGGACACCCTGTATATTACAATATAAATTCGTGGGCATTTTTAATACAGGTAATTAGATACATTTTTCCTTCTACGGTTACGAAACCATTCTACTTTCTCAGTGACAAAACTATTGTTGAAACACAGTTCGATTTAAAGAAAAACTGTGAATTTCCATTTTAGTATAAAATCTACACGTGATTTTAAAACTAATATATTGTGCAATTAATTTAAAATAGTTTCGCTCCTTGGAAAAAAAAGTTTTCTTTCTTTTTTTTAATACAATCATTATACAAATAAACCAATATTTATTACAATATAAATTTGTAGTTATTTTTAAAGGTAATTTTATTAGATGCACTTTTTCATTCTACGATTACGAAATCTTTCTACTTTCTCAGTGACTAAATTGACGTTATAAAAAAATCTGATTTTAAAGTAAACTGAATTTTCATTTTAGAAGGAATTCTCTATGTGATTTCAAAATAAAAATTTTCGCAATTAATTTGAAATATTTTTTCTTCTTAAAAAGAAAAAAGTTTTTTTTCTTTAATATACTATTTTTATTCAAATGAGCCAATATATATTACAGTATGAATTCGTGGATATCTTTAATTTGTTTTATTTGATGTATTTTTTCTTTATAGAATTAAGAAACTATGCTACTTTTTCAGTGATTAAACTATTGTTCTACTAAAACCTAATTTATAGGCAAACTGTGAATTTTTATTTTAGAATGAAGTCTAAGCATCATTTGGAAATGATTACCAACGAAATATTCCAGAAAACTATTCCGTCCTAAAGAGATGCAAATTTTGTATATTATGTCAGATCTGTAATGATATTTGTATTTATTTGAAGTCATGTTTAATCATGATTTTTTCTAATTATGCATATGTTAACGTGACAAGGTTGAATCATTACATTGTATTATACTGATTTCTACTATGATTTATTATTGCTATAATAATTTTTCCGATTATTTTACTGCATTTTAATTATTAGTAGTGCACCACAAGTGAAATTATATATTTTCTATTGCTTATGATGTACCATGTTTTATCAAAAATTCCTTCATTTTCTTTAAATGTAAGTTTATATTACTGTTAATATTATTATTAATATTTTTAAAAATACAATTTTTGGATGCCTTCGACATTAGTCTTTAAAAAATTTTAAACTTTTGTAAGTATTAATTTCTATATTAAAATAAAAGACATTTTCATATTCTTGCCGAGTCCTTAAAATTTCTTAGTTAATAAAATATTGCAATGATTGTATTACTGAATACTTTATGCATAATGGAGTAAATGTGGAACTGCTTCCTTCCTCTACATTTTGCTGCTCTCTCCATTTTGTGTGTGTGTCTGAAAAAATTTTGAAGTTGATACGAATAATGAAGTATAATTTTTGTTGTATGATTAAAATAAGTATATCTTTTATCTGCAAATACATCTTTTGAAACAATTTTGATATACTGCACGCTTTCGCTATATTTAAAGATAATTGATTTTGAAGTTAATTTTGCAGTTAATTTAGATCTAATTAAAAGTTTATCTTTTCAAAAAAATATCTTGTTGTTTTATTTTACTTATATTAAGTATTGACATGCATTCTAAATCAGTATTTTAGAGTTTTATAGCGTGTATTTTTATTTTATGTCTTCTCAAAAGCAATCATTTTTTGCTTAATTTCCTTTGAAAGGAGGCGCTTTCGAAATACTATCCGATTTCTTTTGTTGTGCGTGAAATTATGTATTCGAACTTTTTAATAAACAATTTTTCTTATGTTCTGAATGTAGGGATGAATCAATATATTGTGTTCTATACTGTAGTGAATATTTTGAAATGCTTTGTTTACTTTTTTTAAAACAAATAAATATATATATATATATATATTCTAAATGTCATTGAATTAATGGAATTTTGCTGAACCATTATAATAACATACAGAAGTATACTTTCAGTTGCTATTTTCCTTAACTTTTTGCTTAACTTACAGTCTATTATTGGCTTTAATATTTTTTTTTACTTTTGTCGTTTTAAAATCCCAGCTAGTAACCAGCTACTGTAAAATTTACAAACTGGTGTCTTTAAGAGTGATGTAAAATTTCTCAAGGTTACGTAAAGTCGCATCGCTATTGACTTCACGCAACAAAAATAATTAAATTTTTACCACATTTTTGTTTGAATTCCACTTATCAGCATTGGTGCTTGAAAAATTACAACGGAAAGTTCAGTAAAAGTCACTATAATTTTGACAGAGTAAATCTTTCGTTTTATTTATTATTCATGCCTATTCGCAAGAATTTCTTATTTAATTGCCATGCATGTATACATATTTTAATAATTTTGGTATGTTGAATTCTTTTACTTATTTAAAAAGTTTCATTTTGGGTATTTTCTTTGTATGACAATAAGAATGTTTTATTTTCTTTTTAAGTGTGCTACTGTTGTAACGAAACCTCATTTACAGGCAAAGTATGAATCTTCATTTGAAAATAAAATTGACCACACTATATGATTTGTATATGTCTTGCGACGATCTTAATTTAAATAAATAAAATAAAATAAAATAAAATAAAATCCAGTGAGCTATTTTTTAATTAAATATGTATATACTAGGCACTGTTTCAAATATTTTAATACTATTTATATTTATTTGAACTAAATACTTCCTAAATATCATTTTGTTAACCGAATAATACTGAAATATTATGCTAATAATATTCAGCTATCTTTTCGCCGTATACTTATTGCTTGCTTTGAAGTCTGTTTATAACTTCATTTTAGTAAATTTAATAGGTATTCTAATCTATAAAAAAATGAACTTAATCGAAATTATTTATTACTTTTTGCTTATGTGTTTGCTAAATGATTATTAATACTATGTTTTCGGCAATAGTTTCTAAAATTTCCATTATAGCTTCCGTATTATAATATATATCATCTGATGAATATTTTTTACACATAAGATTCTAAAATAAACTTTTCTTGAAAAGAAATTTTAATGTGTTTAGATTTTTACAATTTCTTTGTGGAAAAGTGTTTTAACATTTTAATAAATTTAATAAATAGTATGAGTATAATGATTGAAAAATTTTTAAAATAATTTCCTCTTTCTTTAAATATGTTTTCATATGTCATTAAGGAGCATTTCTTTTCTAATAAATACGAATATTAGCTATTTTTTCTTTCTTGAGACTGAAATAATAGATATTTTCATAACACTTATCTTTAACCTTTATATGCTATCTCGTTTCTTTTATGCAAATTATAGAAAACGTTTTCTTTTTCAAGAGCAAAATTCATAAAATTCATTTTCTTGAATAAGGCTAATTTCTGTGATTTGAAATATGAATTTTGGTATAAATTACAATGTATGATTAATTTGAAATGATATGTTGTATGCGACATTATATCATTTTAAAACTATATAGGTATCGAAAGTAAATATACTACAGGCTTTAAGCGGCAGTTATGTGGTAGCTTTAAAATACCTCTAGATTTTAGACAACTTATTTTAACATTTTCTTCACATCAAATGTATTTGAAATTATATATATTTATATATGTACTTATAATGTAAAAAGAAAGTTATCTGCAAGTAAAAAAACTTTTGGGAAGTTATTTATCACAAATAAAACAATACATTAATAATAAGTCTTTTTTATTTTTTAAAGTATTTGTTGCACTTTAAATAATATTATTTAGAGTATAACAACCTATTTATTTTTCAGTATTATAAAAATAATATGAAATTTTGTTAATTATTTTCACTAGAGGGCGCTAAAAACTTAATAGAATTATTTTTCAGCTTGATTCTTAAAGCGTCAGTAAATATATCAAATGTTGCTCTTTATAAATGCATTTAATACCTAAAAGAATTCACAGATTTATTTAAATTAAAATTACATTTAATTCACGTTTATGCTACATATTTTATCAGTTCATGCAGGTGTATAAATAGAAAAGAAACCATCATGGCTTTCATCATTCTGTACATCTTATTTGCTACTGTAACGTCAGGATATGCATTTAGTAAGTATTTTTAAATATTTATAAGTTATTTAAGTATTAACAATATTATTATTCATATGATTTTTATATTCTTTATTTTTAATTTATGAATGAATTTTTAATTATAATGCTGGGGTTTTCCATTTCAGCACACAAAGATTAATGTCATATTTAATTATAAATTACATATTCCAATGATTATTGTTATATTAGGTGTTTTACGCTGTGATATTAAAGTTTTTTTTCTAATACAAATTTATTTCATGACAAATGCTACAATATACAAATATACAAATAAAAACGTTATTCTATACAAAATATTTATATTTCCATATACAAATGAAGTTATCAAAATGCTATTATTTCGTTTATATAAAGGGTTTTCAGAAGTTTTTAGCTCGCATAACCATTGACTTAAACAATTTTGAAACATTAAATTATAAATCGAGCATTACAAAAGATTATTTTAAATGTTATTCTTTAGAATCTGTCTTGGATGAAAAAAATAAATTCATTTTCTATTACAAATTTTGAGCATTTGTACATTTTTTGTTCATTTAAATTGTTCATTTAAATATTATTTCATCTAAAATTATATTGATGAAAGTCATTTTTAATACCAAATTATACAGTGGCAAATTTTAATTTCTACATAAATTTTATTTTTTTTTTATATAAATTTTACAAAATTATTTTTGAATGATGTATTTATAAATACATTCTAAAAATTTCAAATATAGGGAGAAATGCATGAATACAGTTATGATTTTACAACCTACATGAGTAATATTAGAAATAAATAAAACTAATACATTATCATAAATTCGAAATTTTACTCATTTTTATGATTTTATAAATTTTTTTCTAATATTTTACGTCTTCACTTTCGCATTGTTAGTTTAGTAGTATCTAGGCTTTAAATAATAGATTGTATTTTTAATTGTTGACAGAATATTTAATTTTATATGTCTAGAATATTTAATTCTCGAATAAATATGTAAAAATCAACATACGTTCAAATAACTAAATATCTTAGAAGAAGACAATATTAATTTCTTTTTCTGTGTTTAAAGCTGCCATGCAATATAATAAAATAATCTTCCTTTTCTTTTCCCTTTTTTTTCTTTGTCTCCACACATTTTATCAACATTTTTAAATTTTTATGTATATTAACGTCCATTTTTTTATTATCTTATATTAACTCTATAATTTAAATAAACATATTTATAAAAACAATGTTTAAGTTCATTTTTTAACCCATTTAAATTTTTAGTGAACTTGTGCTTCTATATTTTGATTAAACAATTTAAATTTTAAAGCCGAATTAAAAAAATTCTCCTTTTTTTAAAGTTAACTTTTCTAATATATTCCACTTGTAAGCATATGTTTTCATGGATATTTTTGTAATATTATTTTAAATTTATATAACCAAAATTAAATAAATATTATCACTTTTCAAAATTTATGACATATTTTTGTAGTAATCTATGCATATTTGCAGGTAGTTGGAAAATACAACCTTTCAACTTTCCTGACAAGGTTAGAGTTGGGCAAAGAGTTTCAACAATTTGCTCGACTTCTGGTGGCAGGAGACTTAAGTTTGAGTGGCTTAAGGATGGAAAAAGTATTAAAGATATTCCGCATGTTAAGATTGGAAGTATCCAGGATGTTTCCAATATTATAATTGAGCCTGTTTCGGAATCAGATTCGGGCAATTATACTTGCGTTGCAAGTTCAGAAGGAATCTCAGATATGTATGTTGCAGCACTGAATGTCTATGGTAAGTTATATATATATATTCAATTTGTAAATGTAATAAAAAAAAGTAAATGAAATATGAAAATATATATCAATAAAAATGCAGATTTTATAGTAACAACGAAACAATTATGCTTTATTGTTAAAATTACTGTATAGGATATATTACGGTAACAGTATGTGTATATTTCCTAAAATATTTTAAATATTATCAATAATTTAAAATATTAAAATTATTTTTTAAACAACTGCTGGGAATTTTCAAGTGTTTAATAAATATTGTAAAATTTTTATTTGTATTGATTAAGATACTTTGACAAATGTTTAATAATAAGTATTATATTATTGACTTATGATAATGTACATTTGTATCATCTTGCTATACATTCGTCATATCCTTTATCATATATAAGAAGGTATGAAGCAATTATTTAGTATAATTATTGTATTGTAACACTCTACTTTCTCTTAGAACTAAAAGAAAACAAATACTACTGTAATTAAATTCGATTTACATCGATTGCTAAAAAATAAAAAATTCGACAAAATATAAATTACAGTTTTAGCATTTTATTGAATTTTGTTTTGTTTTCATTAAATTTTACATGTTTTTATTTTAAATGTACATCAGCTTTGTCTTATTTTTTTATGATGAAGAATTATTAACTTCATATAACACAGTATTGCTGCTTTTATTTCGTGTTAAAACAATGTCTAAATCTTCAGAGATAATATGTAATAAGACAAGAAAAGAAAAAGACAGACATATGGAGCTTAAAGAATTATTCATTTCTGTAATTTAGAAAAATTCGCAAAGAAATTTAAAATTAATTTTTTGAAAAAAGTAATGATATATATTTTTTCTTAAAATAAAAATTGTGCGAAGAAAAATAAAAGTTTAATTCTGATTTGTGACGCGCGCCAAGCTTTATGAATAAAATTTGCAAATAATGTAAGCACAATGAAATAATTTATATTCTGTAAAGCGTAACGCATATAAATTTTCATAGTATTGAACATCAGAAAAAAATACCTGAAAATAAACAGCATTTAAAAAAGCATATTTTTATAAATTACTATTTAATATCGTTTAAAAATTGTTATTAAGTAATTTTTTAAGCATAATATTTATTTAAATTTATATTTGTTTAAATAAATATTGTTTTGAACTTTTATACTGCAATATTCTTTCAGAAATTTCAATTTATTTGTATAACCCAACACTTGGGAGGCATTTGCATAGAGTTCGTACGCTTCAGATAATTTTTCAGGAAAACTTTCAGTATTTTTATAGAAAATAAATATAGGTTAAACGCGCAAAATTTTGCAATGCCTAATCAAGAATTTTCTATAAGAAAATACTGGTACTAAAGAACTTTCTGTCTGAAAATTCCAGGAGGCGCACGAAACCTGTTTCCAGCGTTGCGTTATGATTATACATTCTCTGCATTGTACCAATAAGCATTAATGATAAACAAGCATTATTTTAATGTCTAATACCGAAAATATTTCTGTAGCTATATGAATTTTAATAAATTAAATTTAAGAAATAAACTGAGTTGCATCAAGTATTCAACAGAAGAATATACATGTAAAACCCCTTTCAATTTTGAGGTACAAAATCCACTCTGTAAATAAGATGTATATTTTGTCCCAAATTTTTTATATTGCATTAATATGAATATTTATAAATCTGTTTGTTTACAATGCATTAATTATATATTTAAAAATGAGTCTGTTGCACAGTTTGTACGCTATCTTTTCGTTTAGTAAAATATATATGTGAACGGTACCGTCATAAAAAATAGAGATAAAAATTAAAGTAATAAAAATTTTAATTAGAACTCGCCATACCTTTTGATCATTAAATTGTCTTAAAAAAAAAAAAAAAAAAAAAAAAAAAAAAAAGAAAAGAAAAGAAAATAACCATTTATTTAAAAAATAATTTCTTCCAGTTTCTGCATTAAAAAAAGAAAGAAAGAAAGAAAGAAAAGAAAGAAACGTAGGAGCCTAGTTTATGTTGAAATTCTATCAAACTTTGAAATTTTCAATACGAACACCAAAACATTTACATCATATATAGATTTTTCAAAAAAAAAAAAAAAAAAAAAAAAAAAAAAAAAAAAAAAAAAATCTAAGGTAGCAAAAAGAAATCATTCGGTGCAGTAATATAAGAATTATGAAGGGTTAAAGGTTGGAAATTTTGGATGAAAGGTCTAATTTTAATTGTAATTGTAATCGTTACAAAACAAGTTGCAATGCGGGTAATTTTTTAAGTATAACTCTAAAACTACTTATTAGAATGAGCTGTAATTTTGGATTCACATATTTGAAGTTTTTTTTTATGAATTTCACTTATTTTTTTATAGATTACTACATTTGCTTTGAATATTTATTTTATATTTCAAGTAATTTGAAGAAAAATATATGTAGTTTAAATTATTAATGTTTTGACACAAATAAATTCCCAGAAGCTTCAAATATTTAAATCCAGAATTACAGCTCATTTTCCCAAGTAGTTTTTGAGTTATTCTAAAAAGCTACGCATGTTGATGTTTTGATGTACCTTTTAAAATTATTAAAAAATAATTTAACAAACTTTAAATCTGCATATTTCCTAAACTTCTTCATGGTACGACTTCCTGTTGAGGTAAAATTTACTGAAAATCCCATTATTGTCTCATTTACTATCACAAATAATTTAACAAATTCTAACTTGAAACTTAAAATCTGCATATTTCCTTAACTACTTCACGGAAGGACTTCCAATTTAGGTAAATCCAAATATGACCTCATTATTGAGTGTTCATATCAAAATTTTCAGACTTTGGTATAATATCTGTATAAAAACGGCCCCCAAATCTTTTTTTTTTTAATTCCCAATCGAATAACTATTATCATTTACTTTTCTGAAGCAGTTTGATTATCAAAATAATTGGATTCTCCCTTTTTTACTTCCTTTTTATTCTTTTTCATTTGGCTGATTGTAAATTAAGAATAACAGACATAAAAATATAGTATAATCATTATGTGATGAGTTCTTACCTTCAAATATATTTTTGATTGTTTCTAGTTTTTTTTTTCTTTTTTAGTTCCACCAGCTTGGTTGCTAACTCCATCCGAGAAGGAAGCACTCTCAGGTGATACAGTTTTGCTACCTTGCTCTGCGAGTGGGAAGCCAAAACCAGTCATTAGCTGGAATAAGTTAAATGGTAAGATATAAAGAAATTTTTCTTTCACCTATTAGTAAACAGAACGTAGTAAAATTTGCAACATTTTCGTGAAATTTGTCTTCATGAGTTTATACATGAATAGTCCATTAAAACTTAAAAACACTTAAAACTGAAATCTATAAAAATCTAAGATAATGCTAATATTTGTGTGATGCAAATTACAAAAAAGTTAAGTAAAATTTCTTGATTTATTATTTAAATATATAGTAATATAAACTATTCCATATTTTGTTTTTTAAATTTATTACTTTTTTTTTTAATTTGTGCAAATTATTATATAAAAAAATAAAGATAAAATTCTCTAAGTATTTTTTAAATGTAAAGTAATTGCTTTGCTTATGACTTTTATCAAAGAAAGTTTTTAACTGTATTTTAAAAATATAGTTTGTGTTAAATAAATATATTGCTTATTTTTAAACGATTAGAGTTACCTTTATGCTTTTTTCGCATCTCAGTTTATAATGTGATGATTTATTTTTAAAAGAAAATGTTAACAATAAAAATTAAATTATTAAAATATAATTTATAACCATTACATTATTAACCATTACATTCCATGTATTTTGTCTACGTATAACATTCTACAGTATACAAAAACCCTTAAATTAATTAAAAATTTATGTTCCTTAATAGTAATTTCATATGTGATAAATTGGACTTTATGGGAGGTTCTCGGCTTGAAAAATAAGCATATTTATTGAATTGTTTTGACCTATAGCAACAAAATTTAAATAAGTAGGATATCGCATTAAAGAACATATATTTTGAACTTAAAAAAAAAATTAATTCATTGAAAACAGCCATTTTGGACTCGCTTTTCCTCGATATTGCGCAGCGTGCGATGTTCCATAGCACCTAATGTGGTTTTAACTAGAACCAATGCAACAAAAAGCCCGTTAAAATATACATTTTTACTTATTGATGACGGTCTATCAAACTTAAGAGTATACAAAAAAAAAAAAAAAAAAAAAAAAAAAAAAAAAAAAAAAAAAAAAAAAAGACTGCTTTGCTTACATTAAAAAAAAAAAAATTGAAAGTAACTATAAAAATTTTAATCAAGAAACAGAGGTAATAAAGGTTATAAGATTACATTTAGAAAATTAATTAAGGAAATTGGTTTCCCCATTTCCGTTACATTTTGCGTGTACAATAAAAAAAAAAATCTATATTGTTTCGAGGAAATCACTTAGCAATAAATAACAATAAATCGCAATAAATATAGCTCTATTTAAGGTACGATAAATATGGTTTGGTTAGATATATAAAATAAGACGAATTATAAGTTAAAGAAAAAGCATCGGTCAAGGACTGGAGGAACATATAATATATCATAAAAAAGAGGGAGGAACTAAATCGGGTTATACCCCTATTGTGAGATATTTCCAGCATAGACATAAAACTTGATTTCAAGAAAATCGTACTTAATCCATTTATGTCTAGGTCCCATTTTTTGGTTTGTAATTTTAATAAATTTGTATGAATTTTTTCTTCTTTATAAGATAAAAATTGTATGAAATTATTATCCATAAATGTCCCAAAAATGGCAGCATAAGATGGACGTTTATTTGCTCAAAAGAAGGTTTTTTCGGAGTTCATAGATTTTTCATCTTTGAAGGTGGCGAAATATAAAAAGTAATTTTCTTTGTGTTTTTTCAACAATAATCGAAATAAATAAGTCATAATTTTACCCTGTAGACTTCTTTTATTACGCTGTTTTTTAAGTTGTGAAATTATATGTTAAAGCCTACTTTTTATGCATTTTTGTAACATTCAAAATATAGGATGCTAACCACGAATGATTCCATATTTCCTTTAGACATCTAAAAGAAAGTTATTTATGTAAATTTTTAGATGATTATGAAACAAATTGTTTTAAACGTCAAATACGATTGTTCTTCAAAACTATTACAAATATAATGCATGCTCTAATGTTTAATACATTTACATTTTATCAAATAAATACAAAAAATTTTTGCACTGATTTTTTTTACTGTTTTTTCAGTTTATTTTGTAACATTTTAAAGTGATTTTACCAAACAACTAAATAAAACAAAATTCAGGCAAAAATAACTATTCGTTCACACACTTTGTTATGATAATCATTAAATCTTCCATACATTTATAAAATATCATACAATATATACTTTAAAAAAAAAGAATGTGATTATGAATATGGATTTTACTTTTATCCGTAATAATATATATTATAGTCGAAAAGAAAAATAACGACAATTTAATTAAACAGTTTAAAATACATAAAAAGCTTTAAAAAACAACGTTTTTGAACTTGTTTAAAGTTTTTCACCAGTAATATAAAAAAGACACAATTTGCGAGGAATAACCTTATTCAACTTGCAATTGAGAGCATGTGTCCCAAAATAAATAAATAAATAAATAAACGTGGAGGTTAAAACAGTATATGCCGATGGAAGTGGACTAGCTTCAAATTCACGTACATATAATTGTATATATATATATATATATATACACATTTATTACTGATGAGACGTAGAAACACTTAACGCACTTTTTAAAAGTTTTTATGTGTTTTAAACTGTTTAAATAAATTGGCTATATTTTCATAATTGTTTTTGACTATGAACAGATGTATTTTTTTCCACTTTAAAAATTAGATATATTATAAATAATAATAACGAAATAATTGATAGACACTATAAATTAATACTATCAGGCTGAAGTATTGGCTGAATTCGCTGATGTGAAGCATTTTGAATTTAACTTATTTCGTAGTTCCGTTTTTTTAAATGCTGTTATATACATGGAGAAGAAATTTTAGTTTCTCTAGTTTATCTAGTATAGATTATTTAATATTATTTAGTTTATAAATAATTTGTCGATTAAAAGTTAAAAAACGTAAAAAAAAAATGAAAATGATTAGTAATTATAATTTTTGTACATTTATACTGAATCAATTATTTTATAAACATGCATAACAGAAAATTTTTATTCATACATATTTCACGATATTTAATTTCAGTAACATGTATTATTAAAATGCTTATCTGTACTATGTTACATAATATATTTATTAATGAATCAATGTTTTGTTTTTTTATAAATGTATTATTTTTAAATGTTGGATTTCAAATTCTATTTCAGAAGTAGATGGAAAATATTATCCAATACCGACAGGCGTTTTGAATCCAACTTCTAACTCAGTTAATATTATGGAGAATGGAACTTTAAGTATAAATGGAATTAACAAAGAACATGAAGGCATCTACCAATGTTCTGTTTCAAATGAAGTTGGTCCTTCACTACAAAAATCTGCAAGTTTACGAGTAATTGGTGAGAATGTGTAATTCATAATGTAAAAATAACCATTATATACATCAAACAATCTCATTTTTATTATTATCAGTCGAGATTATTTTATCATAACCACATAGAATTTCCTCTCAAAATATAATATTTGAATATAGAATTTTTGAATGCGATGTATTGTATAAAATCACAGATATGAATGTTGTATAATCAGTAATATTGTAATATATTATTTCAAATATTAATGTTATCAATAATAATAATCTTTCAAAAAAATTACTTTTTGATTAAAACTTTCTGTGTGATTATTATGTAATGTATTTTATGCATTTGTATGTAACCAGCATGCAAGTTTTAATGTAATATTTCTTGTTTCATCTAAAACGTTTCATGATTATTCGATTTAGTTCAAAATGAAATTTATACGAATTATCTCAGTAGCATATACCTTAAGAAAAAACCTTAACCAAAACCTTAACCTTAACCGAAAAAGCATGAACCTTAATTTTAAAAGAAACTTTATTTTTCCAGCTAGTACTATAAGATAAGATCGTTTTGTTGTATTCCAACTGCCATGTCGGAATACGTGTTTAAAAGTTTTTACTGTTACTTATGAGTATCGTCTCAGTACCTATCAACTTAATCGGAATTTTTTTAAACAGAAGAATTGAGTTTTTTTTTTTCACTATCTCCTGCAACATTTAAATATATTTAACACGCATAATGTCCTGTTCGCAAAATTGCTTATGCAAACTAAGAAATTTTCATGTGCAACATACAACAATGTAAAAAATAATGAATATGGATTTCTATAAAGTTAGTTATTTATTCCAATAAATTAAAATGTATCTTATTTTATAATTCATTTGTTGTACTTTTATATGTGGATTTTTTTTAAATAGAAAACCGTATCAAATATAATTCGTACTAACACTAAACTGATATCATTAAGATGATTTTGCCTATAAGATTCAATTCATAGTATAACTTATTTTATTATATTAATTAATGGTCTATTTTATAACAGTGAGATAATAAAAAATATTTTTTTGCTCTGACATATGTGGATGTTTAGTTTTTTTCCCTTTCAATGTCACTTCCAATTTTTTAAAAGCATTATTGTGCACTGTGAAAAACACACAGTATTCTGTTTTGATCTTAATTTTTTTTCACGTGTATAATCTTTACTTGGGATTATTATTTAAATTATTACTAATCTTAATTTGGTTTACTAATCAGGATAATTTGCTCTTTCTGCAATTGTACATCAAATATTTTGTTTTTATTTATGAACAAAAGAATCAGATATATAATTTGAAATTGTCTAAGTAAAAAATAAAGTTAATTTACTTCCACATGAAGATTTATAATGGAATGACTTTTTTATGTTAAAAAATATATTTTTTGTCAATGTCGCTTGAACAAAGTTTTGAAAGTCTCAACGAAACCCTGTAAATAATTATAAAAATGCCAAGGTTGTTGAAAATGTACACAGAAACAGATAATTCTTATTTTACAAAGAAGGATTATCTTATCCCTATTTTTTGTGTATAAGCATATTTTTCTGAAATATATATAAGTTGTGGAGCAGCGAGCCGAAGGAGAACGAATATTTTCATGTATCTGTTCAAATCTGAGAATGAATTGCACACGAATTCTCGGCAATGGCTCAATCAAGTATACTGGTCGAGTTATTCGATTATTTAAGTAAAGATATCGTACTAAGACACAGGCAATAAAGTTATTTGATTTTTGAAATTCGATCTTTCGTTTGAATAATAAAAATTCAAATCTCTGATGGAAATTCTACGGGTATACCGATTCATTAGTAATCATAACCTATTATTTTGAAAACTTTTAATTTATTAAATGGTTTTATTTATCTTTTCCATAAGACCTCTTACATAATATCTTTCTGGATATCGATGTACTTTTTTATTTTTGTAAAAGTTTTTTATTTTATTTTTGTCTTTCGTATTATTATTATTATTATTATTATTATTATTATTATCATTTTCCTTGTTACTCATGTGTAAGAACTCATCCTACAACATTGATAGTTTGCTGAAACTTAACTTTAAGAACTTACTGGTTCTAAACACTCAGCATTGCAGTGTTTTTTAAATTTACAATAATTTTTGGATGAATACTTTTTAAAATAAAAATTTTACTACTTTTATTCCGAAATCGATGAAAACAAGTAGAATTTTATTTTAATGCTATATTTATTCTTTTAAAAATGTACCTTAAAAAAAAAAAAAAAAAAAAAAAAAAAAATCCGCAAATATAATTATTATTTTTTACCGTGATCCTTGTTATTACCGTAAGATTTTTCAGTCGTATTACGAAAAATTATCTGAATACATTAGATATATCATAACTTGCCGCGATGAATTTTCCAATCCTTGATTCAATCTAAGTAAATACATGTTATATTTGTATATATATTAGAAGTTTTCTGAGTCCACAAGGAAGTTAGCAGTTTTTCTATCTCTTCTCTCTATATCAAATTGTTTCTATACATTACATTATAGATAGTTGTGATTTTTCTAGTTATTTCCTTTAATGAAATATCTAGAATGTAATATTTCATTTAATGCGAATATATATATATATATATATATCCATTTTTTTTCTTGTTATTATGATTTATTTTTAATGTTTTTCCCCACTTTATTAAAGATTTATGTGTGTTTGTAACCCCAAATTCACATTATTTTGCTATTTCATGGCTGATACGAAGATCATGCAATTTATTTGTAGTTTTAAAGTATTCGGGAGGGGGGGGGGGTCTCATGAATCTACTTTGGTTCTACAAATCTCCATTATATTCCTTTTAATTATTTTTTCATATTTAAATTACCTATACTGTAACAGTGTACCAAACACAACTATATGAACTGATTTCCTTAAACATTTCATTCTGTGATAAACCGCCAATTACCTTAATTTAAGATTGATGGGATACTATATCCGATGGTTGCTATTTCATTTAAAATGCTTATCAAGTCCCTATCGAAAATCTTACTCTAAAATTATATTTCTGTACACCTTTTTGTGGTATTTCATGGGATCTACTTATATCGCATTAAATTTTATTTATAAAATTTACTTCGTTGCATTATTATGATGTTTTTTCGTTATTTATATTAATATGATTGATTTAAATCATAAAATACGTTTCCGTTGTTGTTAAGACATGAACTTGTAAATAATTTTTCTTATGTGATTTTCATATTTTCTTACATTGCTGCAACTTTTTTCACTTTTTAGTATAGTTTAATAAACGAAAAATTAAAATTTACTTTACTTTGATCTTAGTATTGTGTAATAATATAGCTCAAGTGATTTTTCTATGAATAAAATGGCAAACAAATCCGAAAATTCTATAAAACATTTGCGTTTACCAAAATATCAAGTGAATCTTTAATTTAATTAAAAAACCAATTAAGATCATAATTTTTGTGTAGAAACACTATCGGTACATTGATTATTTGAAAATAAAAAAGACACAATCATTGTAATGAAGTGTTATCTACAACCTATACTAATTTTTAAATATATATGTTTTTATAATAGTTATTTTACAAAAAAGTCAATTCGATTGTTCCTATGAGAAATACAGTTTTTAGGTAGCTTTCATTACAAAAAGTAAAAAGCTACCTATTGCAGCCGTCCGGAGGAAAGCACTTCCGGAAAATTTTGGTATATTTTCACCGATCATGACCCCCAGACCCCAAAACCACCCTCCGTTCAAATGTTGACATATATATATATATATATATATATTAGGTAGCTTTCATTACAAAAAGTAAAAAGCTACCTATTGCAGCCGTCCGGAGGAAAGCACTTCCGGAAAATTTTGGTATATTTTCACCGATCATGACCCCCAGACCCCAAAACCACCCTCCGTTCAAATGTTGACATATATATATATATATATATATATAACCATATATATATATATATATATATCTGATTTTTGTCATGCGATAACTAACGTATTTATGAAACGATTTGAATGAAACTTGGTATGTACAAAGTAAATACAAATGTCTCGACCGAGTTCGTTGGCCAGCATCATCCGCCATTTTGTTTCAAAATGGCGGCCATTTTAAATTTTTTAAAAAATTTAAAATTTAAAATTCTATGCGAAAAAATTAAAAGTTGGAAAATATTTTTCTTTTACGTGTTAGAACTTAAAAAAAAAGATTCCAGAACACTTTTTATTTTGTCTATATCTTAAAAAATGATTGAGTTATAGCACTTTTAATTTTTCTTATGACTGACATTTTGAAATGATCCGATTTTTGTCACGTGATAACACGCGTATTTATGAACCAATTTCAATGAAACTTGGTATGTACATAGTACATACAAATGTCTCGACCGAGTTTGTTGGCCAGCATCATCCGCCATTTTGTTTCAAAATGGTGGCCATTTTAAATTTTTAAAAAAACATTAAATTTAAAATTAAGTACGAAAAAATCAAAATTTGAAAAATATTTTTCTTTTACGTGTTAGAGCTTAAAACAACGATTCTAGAACACTTTTTATTTTGTCTATATCTTAAAAAATGATTGAGTTATAGCACTTTGAATTTTGCTTATGGCTGACATTTTGAAACGGTGTGATCTGAAGGATTCACAATGTTGCTTTAAAATGGCATACACTTTATGATATCGTGGAATTTGGTGACTCTCTAAATCGCTTAAAATAAAACCAGGTTGAATAAAATATGACTAATTTCTAAAAATTTCTATTAATATTCAGTCTTGACAAAAACTAGTATTCAATCTTATAAAGTCAGTAATTTTATAAGATTATTTCCACTAATTTGAGCTTAGTATTTTTGAACAATGTAACTTACTTTAAAATAAATAAATAAATATATAAGTATGTGAAAGCTACCTCTTCCTCCCGGCGTTGCCGGAAGGACTTTTATATATATATAACCATATATATATATATATATATATATATATATATATCTGATTTTTGTCATGCGATAACTAACGTATTTATGAACCGATTTGAATGAAACTTGGTATGTACATAGTACATACAAATGTCTCAACCGAGTTCGTTGGTCAGCATCATCCGCCATTTTGTTTCAAAATGGCGGCCATTTTAAATTTTTTAAAAAATTTAAATTTTAAAATTAAATGCGAAAAAATTAAAAGTTGAAAAATATTTTCCTTTTACGTGTTAGAACATAAAACAAAGATTCCAGAACACTTTTTATTTTGTCTATATCTTAAAAAATGATTGAGTTATAGCACTTTGAATTTTTCTTATGGCTGACATTTTGAAACGATCTGATTTTTGTCACGTGATAACACACGTATTTATAAACCGATTTCAATGAAACTTGGTATGTACATAGTACATACAAATGTCTCGACCGAGTTCGTTGGCCAGCATCATCCGCCATTTTGTTTCAAAATGGCGGCCATTTAAAAATTTTTAAAAAATTTAAAATTTAAAATTAAATGCGAAAAAGTTAAAAGTTGAAAAATATTTTCCTTTTACGTGTTAGAACTTAAAACAAAGATTCCAGAACACTTTTTATTTTGTCTATATCTTACAAAATGATTGAGTTATAGCACTTTGAATTTTTCTTATGTCTGACATTTTGAAACGATCAGATTTTTGTCACGTGATAACACGCGTATTTATGAACCGATTTCAATGAAACTTGGAATGTACATAGTACATACAAATGTCTCGAACGAGTTCGTTGGCCAGCATCATACACCATTTTGTTTCAAAATGGTGGCCATTTTAAATTTTTTAAAAAATTTAAAATTTAAAATTAAATGCGAAAAAATTAAAAATTGAAAAATATTTTTCTTTTACGTGTTAGAATTTAAAACAAAGATTCCAGAACACTTTTTATTTTGTCTCTATCTTAAAAAATGACTGAGTTATAGCACTTTGAATTTTGATGGCTGACATTTTGAAACGGTCTGATCTGAACGATCCACAATGTTGCTTTAAAATGGCATACACTTTATGATATCGTGGAATTTGGTGACTCTCTAAATCGCTTAAAATAAAACCAGGTTGAATAAAAGATGACTAATTTCTAAAAATTCCTATTAATATTCAATCTTGACAAAAACTAGTTTCAATCTTATAAAATCACTAATTTTATAAGATTATTTCCACTAATTTGAGCTTAGTATTCTTGAACAATGTAACTTACCTTAAAATAAATAAATAAGTATATGAAAGCTACCTCTTCCTCCCGGCATTGCCGGAAGGACTTTTATTTTCTCTTACAGTTATAACCATTCAATTTGCTATGTTATTTAAATAACTAAAAAAGCAGAACAATATTTTTTTTTCGTCTTATGTATAATTTTAAAAAAGAAACTTAGATGCTTTTAATAATTCAATTAAATCACAGAAAAATGTGTTGTTTCTTTGTTATTACTTTGAAATATACTTGTAACTATATTTTAATAAAAACAGAGATTCGTCATAAATCTATTCTGTCAAATGAAAATATTTTTATTCATCTACGCATGGGATGAAATGTTTGATTTCAAAATTCAGGCAATATTTCCATTCTTTTTTATTAAATTCCGGCTAATCAAATGATTGTATTCAATAGACTAAAAAGTTTATGAAAAGTATATATTAAATTTATTCACTAGAGGGCGCTGGGAACTCTATGATATTATTTGTGGTATTAAGCTATTCTGAAGCATCCACAAATAAACAGTAGCTACAATTTATTAGTTCTAGAACTTGTATACTTTCAGATCGCTCAATTACGTCGTACTAAACGTTTTTTATGAAAACAATTTACATCGCATATTTTTTCCTGAATATTTGTTTCTCATAAAGTTACAATCAAGAATGAAGATTATAGGCAAGACTCTCTTCATTTTGTCTGCCATCGCTTCCATAGGATCCTCATATGGTATGTATAACTTTTCTTTAAATTTAATAAAACTTTTAAACGATCTCTACATAATATATCGATCTATGTTTCTTTTATTGAAATATTAATAAATAATTTAAAATTTACTGTATTCTAATGATTACATATACGAAATACCTTCTGATTTACGTTCATTTATATATGTTCTCGAATGTTATGTACGAAATGTTGCTTCTTACCGCATTCTCTATAATTTTCCATTTATTTTACTTTCTGTCTTTTATAATACTTACCAAAAAAAAAAAAAAAAAACTAGAACAGTATGTTTCAAATCAGATAGCTATAAGCTTTGATTTTCATTGTGAATGAAAATATATATATATATATTTTCAATTGGCATGATATACCAATAATTTAAGGGTTTTGTATTTTATATTTATGATAAAAATGGTTTTAAAATTTCTTATGCCTAAAATATTTAATTTTTACTAGCAAAGAAAAAAATATTGCACTTTGATAACTCTCTAAATATATTTTTAAGAACTGCTGTGTTCAGTGAAATTACAAAATTTTAATCGTACATTTATATGATCTGCAAGAAGATTTTAATTATTAGATAAATTTATATAAAACATAACCGAAGGCTTTTTATCAAATTATCCAAGGTTTTTTTTTATATAACTGCTTACTATTTACAAACATCTTGTCAGTCTTGAGAAGATTGAGAATATTTTTATGTTGCATAATTAAAAAAAAAACAATAATAAATAAAAAAATAAAAAATGGGAGACATTATGTAAATTATGATGATGAAAATATATTAAATAATAAGAAAATTACTTTATTATATTTACTTAGAAATACATCGAAATTTTCGGATGATGAAATTATTGATAAATTATTAATACTTTATTAAAAATCCATACATTTCTTTCAGGATGAGGAAAATTTGCTTGAATACTTTTTTAACAATTCTTATATCAATTTTTATTTAGCACCAATATCTGTAGCATCCGTACTAAATTAGTATCCGTTAATATGAATATTTATGTAATTAGCTAAAATATGTAATTACATGTATTACTTTTTAATTCATTAAAATAAAGGTATTAGTATGTAATACTAACTATACTATTATATTCTATTTTTAAGTATATTTTTTCAACATTTTATAATATTCAGACAGAAAATTCCCATTTAAATTATATTTAAATTCTTTAAATTATATTTAAACACCATTTAAATTACATTTAAACTCTTTAAATTATATTTTAAAACAGTATAAAAATAAAGCTTTTTTTTTCTTTAGGATTATGGAAAATACAGCCATTTAATTTTCCCAAAGGAATAACAGTAGGTCAAAGGGTTTCACTAATATGTTCAACGTCTGGAGGACGAAGGCTCAGTTTCGAATGGCTAAAAGATGGCAAAAGTATTAAGGACGTTCCTCATATTAATATAGGAAGTTTCAAAGATATATCTACAATCATTATTGAACCTGTTTCTGAATCTGATTCTGGTAATTATACATGTGTCGCGAATTCAGAAGGAATCACAGATATGTATGTTGCTGCACTGAATGTTTACGGTTAGTTTTATATATTTTTCCCTTCATTTTTTTTTTAATCAGTGTAAGACATTTTTTATTAAATACAATTAATAAAATAAAAAACACTTTTAATATTTGATAAATCCGTACTTAGTTACAAAAGAAATCTAAAAACACTCAGTAGCATACGATTAATAATAATTTAAAAATAACTGTTTAAGCTTATTGTAAATAAAGAGCCTTAAATTGTATTTATGAATTCATTGTTTACTCTTGACATCTTTATGGACTTCCGAACGATTGTACAATAATTTTTATCAAAAGGGACATTACTTTGTAACTTTTTTTTATCTTCAACTTTCAGTTGCAAATTTAAAAAGTGTACTTATCTTGTATAAAATTATGATAAGATATTACAAATAGGTATATTGGTTTGATTACATATATTGTATTCTTTGTTTTGTTTTTCAACAGGAGATATAAAAAAATGTGTATTTAAGTACATTCTAAGCTCAAAAAAATTATTAAATTCTATATATTTTATTATTTAATCATATAAGATAATTTATTATCAACTGAAGTCTTTTTAAATTATTCTTTGGATGTTTGTTATTTAATAACAAAATACTTAAATGCATTACCTCAAATATTAAATTTTTCTTCCGTGTACTTTTTAACTAAAGCATATAATTTTTATGTTGGTTATAATTTACAAAAAATAGCTCTGTTTTATAATATGAAATATTTTATGAAGAAACTTTGATTTTCATAAGTTTGGTTCAATTTGGTTCTAAAACGTAAATTTGTTTGGGTTTCAATCAGTTTTTTTTTTTTTTTTTTTTTTTTTTTTTTTTTTAACTTTTGTTCATTTATAACTTTAATTCCCTAAAACATTTAATAATGCTAAAAACTACTTTTACGAAATTAATAACTCTGATTTTCTGAAATCTTAAAATTGTGAAGAGATTCTGTTTGGCTTGTTTGAAAAATAAATTTTTCAAGAAAATAAAAAACTTGGTATACAAGTTTACTTTAAATTTTAACCCTTAATGCAATGCCCGTGTCAGATTTTAGAAATTTATTTTCGTGTGATTTCAAAAATATTTCTTATCCACCCCATTCCCTAAAATAATAATAATAATAATAATAAATCAGCCTATTTAATGCAAATTTGCAGTTTTAATTTAATAAAATTATATTTAATACCAGAAAAAAAATCCTCATTTCATAGTAAATACTTTTAAAAAATGAAATTTCATTTTAAATTAATATTACAATATATATTTTGTAATGTCCTATAAAATAATTTTTTAAATAAATTATTTAATAATGTAATTGAGTTATTAAATTATTTATTTAATTTTTATTTATGTGTAAAATGTCTTTAATAATTTTCTCACTAGTTCCACCGGAATGGTTAATAAGACCCTCTGACAAGGAAATATTGTCTGGTGATACAGTTTTGCTTTCATGTTCTGCCACTGGAAAACCAAAACCGTCTATAACATGGACTAAATTAAATGGTAATAATTAAATTATGATAAAGATACATATATATTTGTCTTTTTAAAATGTACAATTGCTGTTTTAAATAATTTTAATCCCCCCCCCCTTTTTTTGTGTGTGTACTTCTTCTTAAACAGTTGTATTTTTAATATGATAATTTATTTTTTAAATTACTTCTAAAACTTAAATTCGATCACATTGACATTATTTTAATTATGCTATTGTATTTGAAAATGAGTCCTTAATTAAATTGATGTACGATATTGTACAATTATAAATGTCTTTTTATGCAGTATGAAAACGATATCGTAAATTAAATTTAAGAATTAAATTGTTTTTATAATAACACTATGCTATTAGTAAAAAAAAAAAAACAAAAAAAAAACACTTTAACTTTTTTAATTATTTTTTAAAAAATGATTATTATTAATTTAATAAAGTCAAGTATATAAATTATAAATTTGGATTCAAAACTTACATTTAAATTATCAAGAAAATATTTTAAAAGAGATTTTCACACTCTTTCTTCTTTGAATGCTCACTGCTCTAAAAAAATTTAAATTTTTAGATTTAAAATTTTCGAATATACAATGCATTTAAGCAACAGATTTAAATTTAAAAAAAATCTCTACTAAAAATCCTTGTGTATTTGAAAAGTGTAATTTTTTATTTATAGTTACTGCTAATACACATTTCATTTTGAAAAATATCTTTAATATTAGAATTTAGAACTTTGTAAATCAATGAAAATACACTGTTAAAAATCTTGTCCTAGTTTGAAACAAATTTTGGTGACCAGTAATATCCATCATAAGATGGTGAAACTTTGAATCAATATTTGGAGCTCCTGTTGAAGTGTAGTTCCAATAGTTGGAACGAGGTCAAAATAGGAAGCTCCAAATGTTGGTACATGATTTCACATCTTATGATGGATGTTACTGATCACCAAAATTTGTTTCAAACTAGGACAAGATTTTTACAGTGTATTTCTGATATTTTAAAATAATAACGAATTATTTTGGAATCTTTTAAGTATCTTTTAAGCACTTTGAAAATTAATTATTTCATATTCTGGAAAGTCTGTAAATAATTTAGATGGAAAATTTTATCCAGTGCCAACGGATTCTGGAAATCCTTCTACATTTAATATTTTAATTTCGAAATTTGTAAAGCAATTGAAACATTCACAACATTTTAACATTACAACGAATTTGTTTGCAAACAGTGAAATTTAATTCTGAAAACTAATTATTTTATATTTTGAAAATTCCATTACAGATTTAGATGGGAAATTTTATCCTCTGCCAACGGACCCTGGAAATCCTTCTTCTACTTCAATTCTTATTATGGAAAACGGTACTCTGAGCATCAATGGAATTAAAAAAGAGGATGAAGGCGTGTATCAATGCACCGTTTCAAACGAAGTTGGTTCACCACTTCAAAAATCCGCAACTTTACGTGTAATTGGTGAGATTATGTATTTGATAAATGTAATAATTTATTTAAAAGTAAATAATTTGATAACTGTAATAATTGTACTTTTGACATGCTGAACAAATTTAATTATATAGTGTCATTTTCCCTTTTTCATAGTATTTTATTTGTCGTTAATGGTCATTTTTTATTTCCTTATTTGTTTAATGATCTGGTTAATTATTGAATTATAAATACTATTTAAGGTCTCGTGATTAAGACTATTGTTCGGCGATACTGTTGATTCATATTTTCTATGATTATTTCGGTAAAGATTTTTTTTGTATTCAAGCATGGGTATATGTATAAATGCGCTTGGTATAATACACATTAAGAAATATACATGGTATTTATGGAAAAAACATATTGTCCGTTTAACAGACTTCTGATTCTTGTTATTATTAAGTATTACTTCTATTATAGTAAAATACTGATGTTTGTGTCAACTGGTAATAAAAATGGAATCATGTCTTTAGATAAATGAACAAAAAATTTAACGTTTTCGTTAAATTAATCTATTGTGTATTTTGATCTTATTTTTCTTTCTTTCTATTTTTTCTTTTTTTTTTTTAATGTCTTTAATTTTATACGAAGTTACGTATTTCATTCAAGACAGTAATAATAAGTTGTGCTTTGGACTGTCTGAAATTCATCAATAAACATGGTGGATATCTGACCAAAAGTATTGTGATATTTTTATTTTTAAAATTAACTAAAATTTCTGGAAAATAATTCAAGTTTTTTCAAAGTCATGTCTAAAAGATAAAAAAAAAAACATTCCCGACAGGATTTGTTATTATTATTTATAAGGCAATCAGGAAATTTGCTAACAGAAATATAATTTAAGAGATTATTGTTGTTATTATTATTATTATTATTATTATTATTATTATTATTATTATTATTAAGCTAAATCAACATGATAAACATAGAAACCGGAATTTAATATTTAATTTCTAGCTAATGTGATTGACGCCAAAGACACAAAACTTGTTGCACCTGATTTATATGTTTAATTTTTTTAGTAATATTAATTGATATTACATCGGGATAATGGTATATGAATATATAGCCGATCTTCTCTTTAGTTATCGAGATTTTGAATACTTGAAAATTATTGTTTACCATTGATATAATTTTTATTTCCCATTTTTTTTATTTATAAGTTGTTTATATTATGATAAAACTCTTAAAAGGCTTTGAAAATAATTGTATCTGTCAAATCAATTCGTAATGTTCCATTTATATATATATATAAAAAATTTGTTGTTTCATTTTCTTAAAAATCTAACTTTTATACTACTTTATAAACATTTATTATTTATATTATTTATATTATTTACATTATTTTCCCACAAATAGGATGAAATCCCCAACCAGCAACTGACACTTCAACAAAAATCTAACTGAAATAAACATTTTCTTGTAAAACTCTGCAAAATAGTATCATCTAGTGGTAACTTAGACGTTTATATTTGTTTTCGGGTCAATTTTTTCAACATGTGTATACATATATTCATGCTGAATTTTTTTACTTTTAAATATATGTACATAAATATATTTCAATAGTAGAAATGCATCATAAAACTTCCGATATATATGTATAAACTAATGTATTTAGTACACTAAAAAGTTTATGAAAAGTATATACGAAATTTATTCACTAGAGGGCGCTGGGAACTCCATGGTATCATTTGTGATTTTAAGCTATTCTGAAGCATCCACAAATAAACAATAGCTACAATTTATTAGTTTTAGCAATTGTATACTTTCAGATCGTTGAATTACGCCATACTAAACGTTTTTATTAAAACAATTTGCATTGCATATTTTATCCTGAATACTTATTTTTCATTAAGTAATCAAGCATGAAGATTATAGGCAAGACTCTCTTCATTTTGTCTGCAATCGCTTCCATAGGATCCTCATATGGTATGTATAATTTTTCGCTAAATTTAATAAAACTCCACTTCTATATGATATATAAATATACGTTACTTTTATCGAAATATTATTAAATAATTTAAAATCTGCTGTATTCTAATAATTATATATACGAAATACCTCTTGATTTATGTTCATTTATATATGTGCTTGGATGTTTATATGAAATGTTGCTTCTTACAACTTTCTCTGTAATTTTCAATTTACTCTATTTTGTTTCCTGTCTTTAATAATACTTATACAAAACTGAAACAATGTGTTTCAATTCAGATAACTATAAGATTTTATATTTTTACTATGAATGAATAAAAATACATTTCAAAACAATATATATATATATATATATATTAATTGGTATGTTACACCACTAATGTAACAGTTGTATAATTTATATTCATGAAAAATGAGGTTATAAAATTACTTCTGTTTAAAATATTATTTAATTTATAACACCCAAAATAATTTTACTTCATTTTGAGAAATAATAATAATAAAAAAAAAATCCAGTGCTATTTTCGGCAAAATTTGAAAAATTGCATGCATTTTTATCGTAAATTTATATGAAATGCAAAAAAAAAAAAAAAAAAAAAAAAAAAAAAAATTAAGTGCTTGATAATTTTTCTCTATTTTGTATAAAAGAGTATATAAGACTTTTGATAAGAGATGCTATATATTTACAATTATTTTGTCAGTCGTAAGGTAATGCAGAATATTCGTTAAATGTTGTATGATTTCATATGAAAACCAAGAGAATCTATGCAAGTATGATGAAGGAAAATATGTAAAAGAAAAACAATCTACTATTATATTTACTTATACATGAATTTTCTGGATAGTTAAAGTAGTGACAAATAATGTATACTATTAGTGTTTACTAAAAATTCATATACTTCTTTTAGGATTGTAGAAAATTGCTTAAATAGGTTTTTAGCCATCCTTATAGTATTACGTGGGGTAACTGGGCCACGATTTTACAATGCGGCTAAGAAGATTCTGGCAATTCAGCTACCAAACGTTAATGCTCATTTGAATTAATGGTTGGACCTCTGTAAATGTGTTCAGTTAAATTCTCTCTATCAGACAAAAAATTTTAAAATTAAATTTTAATATCTAAAAATAAAAAATATATGTGTTTAACTTTTCTTTCTTTATGGGTCCAGTTGCTCCCAATTTTATGGTGCAACTGGACCAGGAGGATCTGTGATCCATACACGTTTGTATTTTTTTTAATATGGTGTATCAGGTACAGTACATTTTGGAAAGTGTAAATAGCTTTTTAAAATTTAAATCGCTCAGATTATGTAAATTATGCATCGGCAAAAGAGCGTTGTAAGGGAAGGCTTTGCTGTCAAAGTGTCTAAAAAAGCACTAAATGTGAAATTAATAGATTTATATAGAAATTAAGTGAGTACTTGTGTACTTTAGTTTTTGCAATAAGTGATATAGTTAGATAGATATTTTAGGAAAAAAATAACAAAGTAATTCTATGAACAAATGACTACGTAAGTATGCAAGCACTTAATTTTCTTTTTTACTTAGCCAGTTGAAGATATGTCCAATAAACCTGTGGAGAATGTAGCCATCTTTTAATATCGAATATTTTTATTGGTTTCGATGTTTTTCTAATAATGTTACATTGTCTTATGTACACTTCTACATTTGTATGTTAATATTGCAAAGTTTGGTTATCTCACTTAAAAAATTTGGCTTGATACCCAAATGTGATTTAAAAAAAATCTTATTATGCAATTTTAATAAGATATTATATAATTTTTATTAATAAGAAGATTATATAATTTTGTGTATTTTCTTTATTGTAAGCCAAAAGAAAGGAAAAATTAATTTCCCGTAGTAATAAAAACTCAAAAAAAAAAATCTTATTTATATCTATTGGGGTAATTGGACCCAGTATGTTCCAGTTTTATGTTTGAGAATTATGACTGATTTGACACATGTTGTTTTAAGAAGTAGAAATTAGGGGGAATTATTCATAAAATCTAAAGCTTAAAAAGCATCAATGATTTTTTTTTTATAAAACAGCCTATGACCAAGTTAATCTTTTCAATTTTAATTTTGCACTTTTGTTTATGTCCTCTTTTGTAATCGATTAATCTATAATATAAATATTTATATAATTAGGTAAAAAACACAATTGATTTTTAAGGAAGTAATATTAATTATTATATTCCATTTTTAAATTTATTTTTGTAAACTTTTATAATAATTTAGATTGAAGTAACTCAGCAATTTTTTAAGCTATATTTCAAACATCATAAAAATAAAGTGCTTTTTTTTTAGGCACATGGAAGATACAACCATTTATTTTTCCCAAAGGGATTGTAGTGGGTCAAAGGGTTTCGCTAACTTGTTCAACGTCTGGTGGAAGAAGGCTCAGTTTCGAATGGCTAAAGGATGGCAAAAGTATTAAGGACGTTCCTCATACTAAAATAGGAACCTTTCAAGATGTATCTACAATCATCATTGAACCTGTTTCTGAGTCTGATTCTGGTAATTATACGTGTGTTGCGAATTCAGAAGGAATCACAGATATGTACGTTGCCGCACTGAATGTTTACGGTAAGTATATGCATTTCACCCTTCAATTTGTCCTTAAATGTAATCTTAAAAAATTCGAAATGAAATATAAAAAATAACTGTATAATTCATTTCTTACTTAAAATACAAAATAGAAAGCAATTTATGAGATGGATATGATAAAAAGGTAAAATTAAATCTAGTCATGGAATAAAATCTAATGCCTAAAATACCATGCAATATAAGATGGAAATTTTAAAATGTTGCTTTTTTTAAAAACATTCTTAACAGCGCATTGGTAGATCAGTATTTAATTAAAAGAGGATAAAAAAGTATATGATTACCAATGATTTAACAATAACTATTTATGTTTAGTGTAAATAACAACTTTTTTTTTAATTGTATTTATGAGTTCATTGTAAAACCTAGTCATTTTTACGGTCTTCTGAGTGTAATTGTTTTTACAACCCTTTTTATTAAAAGGTACCTTATTTTGCAATTTATTTTATTTTCAACTTTCACTTGCAGATTAAACTAGTCGGATTTGGCAATTCCAAAACTTACTTCTATATCATACACGTTGATATTTTCAGAAAAATGAAACATTGCAGTGCCACCGGTTAGGTAATTTACAGCAAAATCTAATCTGCAACAACTTCTTTCAAGTTTTAACTGAATCTGACATTTAATGAAAATCCGTGCATTAGTATTTGAGATAGCATTAGCGCAGAAATAGTAAGAAAAACTGGATAGAAGCGCCGTATGTTGAGCGATTTATTCCAAAAACTAAAGGATGCTAACTTATACCACGAACAAACTGTATTTGAAATTTGACGAAAATTCTTGCATTAGTTCCTATTGCCAGAATCATGAATAGTAAAACATAGCAGCGCCGCTTGTTGGGCGATTTACAAAAAAAGTAATCAGAACCATATTATATCAAGAACTAACGGAATCTAAAGTTTTATGAAAACCGTTCATTAGTTCTTGAGATATAGCTTTGTGGAAATCGTGAAAGTGTAGGATAGCAGTGCCACCTGTTGAGTTATATACACCAAAAACTAATCAATCCAGTTTATATCAGAGACTATCTGAATATGAATTTCTATTAAATTCTGTGCAGTAGTTCTTGAAATAAGCCGTTCATAAAATTTACGTCGCATACAGATGGATAGACCGACAGAAATACATTCTGACAGACATTTTGTAAAATCTCTGATCCCTGAAACATGTAAATCCGTCCAAAATCGGAATTCGATGATTTTTATGAATACAATACTTTATTGTAAAAATAGAAGAAAGTAAAAAGCGTACTTATCTTTCTAAGTTGTGTTCAAATATTAAGAATAAGTACTTTGGCTTGATGACATAAATCATATATCCTTTGTTTAATTACAGAAGATGTAAAAAATTATTATTTAAATATATTCTAGGTTCGAAAAAAAAATATTAAATTCCATAAGAATTGAATTTTTCCAACTGAGCGCAAAATTGCCCAGGCCAGGAATCGAACCCGGATACTTGGCTTACAAGGCCAATGCTTTACCTGTTAAGCTAACCGGGCGATAACCGGATTTTTCGCTCAAATAACCTTTTTGGCCATAACAGCTGGTCTGTCATTTAGACAGCACGGCAGAATATGCCGCAGGTAATGGAACTCCATAGAACGATAAATACGTAGATATACTATAATTTTAACGCAACTAACTGATTGGTAAAGTTAACATACGAATTAAATATTTCCAACTGATCGAAAAATTGCCCAGGCCGGGAATCGAACCCGGATACTTGGCTTACAAGGCCAATGCTTTACCTGTTAAGCTAACCGGGCGATAACCGGCTGGGATTGGCCTTGTAAGCCAAGTATCCGGGTTCGATTCCCGGCCTGGGCAATTTTTCACTCAGTTGGAAATATTCAATTTGTATGATAACTTTACCAATCAGTTAGATTGTGTTAAAATTATAGTATTAAATTCCATATTTCTAATTAACTTATTCATTAAAATCCATTATTATCAACTGAAGTCGTTTTATATTATTCTTTGGATGTTTGTTATTTAATAAAACAATAATTAAATGTATAACACTACTAACGTTTAATATTCTTGCATGTATTTTTTAACTATAAGCTATATTTTTTATATTAGTTATGATTTGTAACTATTAATATTTTTGTATAATTTAAAAAAATACATTATTACATTTAAAAAAAAAAAAAAAAAAAATTGGTTTTCATCAGTTAGTTCGGTTTTTTACTTTACTTCACTGATAATTTTAATTTTTGATAGATGAACTTTTAAAATCCTAAAATGCTTAATAATGCAAAAAATTATTTCTATGACATCAATCATTTTAATCTTCTTACATTTTATAACTGTGAAAAGATTCTATTCGTCATGTTTGAAAAGGGAAATATTCTATTAAAATAAGAGAAAAATTTATACAAATTTACTTTTAAATTTAAGCCAAAAAGGAATGCACGTATCCGATTTTAGAAAATAATATTTATGAGTAAAAAAAATATGTTTAATGAGAATTTGCAATTGTAGTTTCATCAATATCTCTTGATGTTTAATGCCAGCGAAATAATTCCGTTTCATACTAGTTTTTTAAAAAATGAAGTCTTATTTAAATTAATAATACGACATATATTTTGTAATGTCCTATAATTTTTTTTATGAATTATTTAATAATGTAATTGAGTTATTAAATTATTTATTTAATTTTTATTTATGTGTAAAATGTCTTTAATAATTTTCTCACTAGTTCCACCGGAATGGTTAACAAGACCCTCTGACAAGGAAATATTGTCTGGTGATACAGTTTTGATTTCATGTTCTGCCACTGGAAAACCAAAACCGTCTATAACATGGGCTAAATTAAATGGTAATAATTAAATTATAGTGAAGGTAAATATAAATTAAAATAATCGTAAATACAAATTATTTATTTATAAAAATACATGTATACATAAATCTTAAAATATGAGATCACAGTTTTCAATAGTTTTAATTTTATTTTTCACCTTTTTTTAATAATAGTATTCATTTTATAATAATTTATTCTTTAAATAACCCCAAACCTTAAATTTGTATGCATTGAATTTCTTTTGTTTTATTTATTTAAAAAAAGAGTTTTAAAATTAAATTGATACACGATATTATTTGTATATATAATTAAGTTTAGTCAACACTATTGTATATTTTTGAATTATGTTTTTATACACTATGAAGATGCTTCCATATTTTTAAAGCATTTAATGTAATAAATAAATTCTAATCTAATGTCTTGATACTATAAATAAAAGAATTCATATGCACATTTTTAATTGAGTTTTTTACAAATAATAGATTAACAATCTAACGAAGTAAATTATTTAAATTCGAAATTTCGATTGAAAATTTAGATTTACAGTATCGGCAGAAGATTCGTTCACTGAAAAAAACTGTCCGACTCTTGTGTACTAATTGTAAAGGCTCTAAAGATTTTTTGAGATTTATTTTAAAATTTCCAAATGTAAAATGCATGATTCTTAAGAAACAGACTTAAATTAAATCGGTGAAAATAAAAATAATAATTTATGTACTAATTCTTTAATACTTGCAAAGTCTGATTTTAAATTTATTGTTTTTTGCTAATATTCACTTCATTTTTATCATTTTTAGGTGCTTTTTAATGATGTTAAAATATAATGAAACTGATATGCATTTATGAAGTATACTAAAATATATATTCTTTAGAATATTTGGCGATAAAAATGTTTGTTATTCATTTACATTAATATTTTAACTCCGAAATTTGTAAAACAAATGTAACATTCATAACATTCTAACGTAACAACGAATTATTTAGCAAACAGTAAAATTTCATTCTGGAAACTAATTATTTCAGAATTAAATTTTACTGAGATTTTAAATTTTATTATATTAAACTAAAATTCTGTTACAGATTTAGATGGAAAATTTTATCCTGTGCCAAAGGACCCTGGAAATCCTTCTACTTCAATTTTCGTTATGGAAAACGGTACCCTGAGCATCAATGGAATTAAAAAAGAGGATGAAGGCGTGTATCAATGCACCGTTTCAAACGAAGTTGGTTCACCACTTCAAAAATCCGCAACTTTACGTGTAATTGGTGAGATTATGTATTTTATAAATGTAATAACTATTTCTAACCTGTAATGCAAAATTAATTATGTACTGTAGACTTTCCTTTTTTCATATGTACTTTATCGTTAATGGCATTTTTATAAAATTTCGTTTGTTATAGTAAATAATTGATGTTTGTACGATCTGGTAGGGTAAAATGACGTTACATTATATCATATATTTCAAATAAATGATTAAAAAACTTATTTCTTTACTTTATGTTAATCTACTGTATACCTAAATCTTTGATTTTCCTTTCTTTTTCTTTCTTCTTCTTCATCATCTTTTTTTAAGATGCGTTTTAAATTTTATAAGTTTACTTGCTTCATTCTTTACAATAATAACTGGATGTGGTTTGGACTGTTTGTATATCTTGTTGTTCTTTTAAAAATCGAGTATTTAATATTTTAAAAAATGTTATTGATCATTGATGTCATTTTATTTTTTCATTTTTTAATCTTTAAGCTGTATAAATAAAAAAAAATCATATGAATCTAAGAGTAATTGTCAAAATGTATTTTCGATTTTCTGTTTAATATATCTAAAATATTCGTGCCTTTACTTTCTAAAAATGTAAATCTTATGATATTTTATTAAACATGATACTATTTATGTATATTTTTTTCACAAATATTTCTGAAACGTAACTTGATTCAAATATTTATGTTTTTTTTTTTTTTTTTTTTTTTTTTTTAAATAAATTTCTATATTATGTAGTTGTAATGTCAAAAAAGAATCATTACTTTAAAAAAGAAACAACCTAAAATAGATCTCTTTTGAAAAAATGATGTATCTATTCCTGTTTCGTAAAATAAGAAAAAAAAATTAATTTTACTTATATTTAAAATTCTGATAATGAAATAGCTATTCAGTGTTTGAGATTTTAACCGACTTAAAAAAAGTTATAACTCATCTGAAATCTTTGTTTTTCAAATATATATATATAATATACTGCCAATTTCTTTTTCTTGTTTCATATGGCATTTACGTATGATAAATACTATAGAAATGCAGAATAAGTATAAATTTCTTAGCGAATTTTTTTTTTCAATTATATATTTTTTATACTTAATATACCAATTAAAGTAGTTATAATATTGAACCATTATAATGTGTTTCTTATATAAATGTATATATGTACATCAATCTTCTTATTATAACCAATAAAGAAAAAAATATTTTTCTGATTTCTATTGCTTTTGTAATATGTAAGCGAAAGGTGCTTCTGTGTCACTGAAATATTTTAACTATAAAATATTATGAATTTTATTCGAAGTGTAAATTAAGTCATCTTCGCCAAAAGTATTTTTGTTCAGAATAAATATTTTATTATAGAAGATATTTGATATACTACTCTTCTTTCAATTAAAATATTTAAAGCAAAATTTTTGTGCTTGTCATCGACTTTTATGAAATTTACTACCTTTATACCTAAAAAACAATGTCTTCAGATTTTCAACTGAATATTTAATAATTTGACTGTTTTTACTTTGCTAATTGTGTAATGTATTATTGTGCATTTATTTTTAGCTACCAATTCTATATATATTGGATTTTTTACTAGTGTTATTTCAATTCTATATTTAATAAATTTTTATTAAAAGATATGTTTCATGCAACAACTATTTCCTAACAAAATACACCTAAATTCTATGTTATGTACATTTAAATTCGTTCTTGTGTTCTTTTTTAGGTATATTTTCTCATATTATTTTTATTTAAAATTTATAGTTGATATTAATCACTAGAGGGCGCTAAAAACTTAATGATGTTGATGGTGTATGTCTTCAGAAAACCTATAAACAGCATCAAGTTAAAGCTGTGATAATATGTAAAGAGTATATATTCAAATAAATATTACATATTATTGTCGAAGCGGATAAAACACAAGCAGCTGTTTTTTCGTTGCAAAAAATAAACGATCAAATTCTCAGATCTATTGTTTTATAAGTTCGTCTTTATGAAGCAAATTCAATCCATCATGGAGATGATTTTTGTGATCCTGTACTCACTCTCAACTTTTGCCACTACAGTATATTCTTTTGGTAAGTTGTTAAACATTTATTACAATTTACTATTTTGTTTTGCTTTTTATCACTTATCAGTAAAATTAAGATTAGTACAATGCATTCATATTAAGATTGTCTTATATGTATATTATTTTCTTTAGAAGATTAAGTACCCAGAACTTTTTTAAATAAATGTGTGATAATTTACGAAATGTTTTGCTAAAATTAATATTTTTCTATAATATAAAATTTTAAATAGAAATATTGGATAACATATTTCGTTATTTAGAAATTACTCAAATATAAAAGGAATGTACGAATATATCGAAATTGTGTAATAATGATAGCTTTTACACATACTCTTTGCTTCATTTCTTTTTAGTTATATTTAAAAATAAAAATTTTCTTTTTAAGTATATATCTTTTTAAATTCATAAGAAGTCGCAAAAAGATATTTGTATTTTCTCTTACATAACTTTATAATATGTTTTTAATTTTAATTACTTTTTGTATCGTGATGCTACTAATATTATTATATGCTAAAATATTTTAAAGGTCGTCATTTATAACTGTCATATTTCATACACAAGGTAAAATAAAAATTTATTGCATGTTCGGCTTTATTGATATAAATTAAACAAGCTATATAAAATTTAATTTTGAAAGAACTATCTACAAGTTTAAAATTCATTTTCAAACATAAAAGTACAAAACACTTTACTTTTTATCAAGTTTAAATCTCTAATAATTATTTCCTTTATCATTATTCTTGAAAAAAGCTATTAAATCTGAAACATTAAAAAAATCGAAGAATAAATACAAAATAATGCTTTTGGCAATTTTTAAAGCATTTAGCATACCTTTTAATTAGGAATTAAAAACATTTCCATGAAAAATTGATAAAAAATGAAATTTGAAAAGCTTACGTATTTTTATGCATAATGATGAAACAATGTTACATTTTCGCGCAGTTGGTGAATATTTTTGGATGCTATAAACAAGTAGATTTTAAAATTCACTAAAATATTATTTATTTTATTTTTAAAAATTATTTAATCAAAAAATTACCATAAAATATATATTACCTGTAATCAAATAAATTTAAAGTAGCTGTTTGAAAAACTTAATTGTTATGTGATACTTATCAATGAAAGTGATATATTTTTTTTTCTAGACTATATTTTAACTTTTTATTTGATATTGCTTCCTTAGGTGACTGGAAAATACAACCTTTTATTTTTCCTAAAGGGATAAAAGTTGGTCAAAGAGTTTCAACTTCTTGCTCTACCTCAGGAGGAAGAAGACTTAGTTTTGAATGGCTAAAAGATGGGAAAAACGTAAAGGATATTTCTCACATTAAAGTAGTCACAATATCAGATATTTCTAGTATCATCATTGAACCCGTTTCTGAATCAGATACAGGAAATTATACATGCGTCGCGAATTCAGACGGAAATACTGACATGTACGTTGCTACTCTCAACGTATATGGTAAGAAAAACTAAATTGTTATTTATTTTTATCTAAGCATTTTATTCATATTAAGAATTTTGCAATGATTAGAATTGATGGTTAAAATTATTTGAATTATAACATATTTTCCTTTTTACCTACGAATTTTTATTGATCAAATAAGCAAGTTGTAACTTTATGTTTTCGAATTTAATATATTTTACTGATACCATACTTAAAAATAATGTTTCAAGAAAGCCTCAAATAAAATTATACATTATTTTTAAAATATTGTATTTTAATAGAGGAATATACATATTTTTGTTTCTGGGCAATACAAAAGAATAATTTTTACATTTAAAAAATCAAATTTAGATCCAGTTAGCCATCTTGATTTTGTTATTTATTATAAAGATGCTTTTAGATTTTAAAATATTTTTTCAATTTTAAATGCAAAGAGTTGATTTTTTTTAAATCTTTAAAAAATATTCTAACATTCTTATTTGCTTACTGAAAAACAATAGTTTAGAGCTTAAATTATTTATCCTTATAGAAGTAACAGACTAAGTATTTGAAAATTATTTAATTATTTTTTATGCATTATTATTTAAAGTAGACTCAAAATGATTATTAATTTTGAGAATACAAATCTTGATATAGTTTTTAAACTCTTTTCTTAAGTTAAATTGATTATTTTATGCAAAGATGAAAAATTGTAATCGATTTTTTACTCACTTTCCGATATATCATAATTATAAAAAATATGTATATACCCACTGATTGTGAAACTGCATTAAAGAAATATTTTGAGGAGATTGGTTACTCTTTGATTTTGTTTATTGTCATTATGTCAGCGTTTCATAATGCCTTTTTAGCATATTTTTAAATGGTTTTATGATTAAAAATAACTTGATAGAAAAAAATCCAAATTTTGTATAAAACTTATAAAATTTAAAATATTATTTCGCATATTTATAATGACTGGATCTTTACTAAACTTCGCCAGAATTACTGGGGAAGTATACATATATTTTATGAAAAAACGATAGTTGTTATTTTCGTTATTTTTTATAAAAGGGGTGATACCAAATCCACTTAAACTTATAAAAATTTAAATGAAATATAAATGAAAATAAAAAGTGCAATAACTGTTTTAATATTATTTTATAAATTAGTTGTTTAATGTTAATTATGATTATAAATTGAGAAAACAATTTCAAAATCCTGGATAAATAATTTAAATAATGCCCTTCTTTTTCTTTTCTTTTCTTTTTCCTATTGAGAAATCTTGAAAAAGAAATTAAGCGAAAATTACTATTTAAAACAAAAAATAAAATAAATTCATTAGCTTGACCATAGGAGTGAATTTTCACAATCGGCTCCCATGTCAAATTAGCATATGTTAGAGCGAATTTTACAGGACAAAATTATTTTAGTCATGAAGTTAAGCGTAACTTTTAAGAGAAACATTGAATCCTTATACAAAAGCGTTTTTAAAAAAACTATTTTTATTTTTATTTTTACATATCTTTCATTTGTAGTTAAAATTCATAGAATTTTATGATCGTATAAGAATCAATTAGAGAAAAATAATTTGTTTCAGTTTCTTAAAATAGTATTTTAACTTTTACTCTATAGAAATAGCTTCTTTTAATTGTTTATTTATAATTTAAATATTTATATCATAATCTATTTATAATATTTTTTTTTAAATAGAGAGTTCTTTACAAATATAGCATTTCTGAAACTTCGTTATCTGTATTACTAATGCATCGCATGTTGCGTACATATTTTTGGTAATTTTAATGAGGAAACTTACTGAATAAGATTCTTTGTAATGTATTATTTTCTTTAGTGCCTCCTGAATGGATAAAAAGCCCATTAGATAAAGAAGTATTGTCTGGTGATACAGTTATGCTACCATGTTCTGCATTTGGAAAACCAAAACCTTCAGTAACATGGACTAAATTGAATGGTAAAATTTATGTGTATCAAAATTTTCATCATTGTTAATCATTGCTCAGATTTTTTTTCTTTGTGGGAGAGGGGGAGGGGTGATACATCTATATGAATTTATTGTTAATTTTACTTTGAAATTAAAACTAATATTATTTTGTATAACTTACTTTGATCAGACTTGATTGATAAGTGATTATAATTAAGTATGCAGTTACATTTTAAAATTATTATTTGATATTTTAAATCTTCACAATTTTATTCATTTGTCTTATTTTATTATCGCTATGATTTGAGGGGAAAGTATCACCCCATAGATTATATTTTGAAAGCATACTCTTAATTTACATTAAGATATTAATATTTTTAAGTTATTTTAGGGTAATACTATGTATGGTTTTAAAATAATTAATTCGTTTGTTTTATTTATATAATCTATAGTGAAAATTAAAATTAAAAAATTAAGTAATGTTGGTATGCCAGTTATAAATGGTTTTTCAAAGAATGCGCATAACCTAGATGTTTGGAAACCATTGAATTAACGCATAAGTAATTTTAAAATATCCGATTAAAATAAAGTTTCAATTGTAAAATAATCTTTGTAAAAAATATAAATAAATAAAATAAAATAAAGTAAAATAGGAAAATATATGTAGAAAGATAATATATACAGGGTGCATACTAAGTTCTGCTCATCTCCTTTAACTTTAGACTGACGACAGCCATAGTAATAAACGCACAATAACAAAGTGACTATGTGATATCAATGAGACTGCTTATAGTGCAAAATAATGTCATAATGAGGAGTTTGTGTCCTACCTTGAAAATTGTTCATTAAGGAAAAGTCAATAATAAAACAGTAGAGATTTTTCGATTTAAAATATGATGTCGTTTATGTAAAAATGACTTTGTTAAAAACTTAAATACGCTACTAATTACATAAAAAGCGTGGCATTCTGAAAGTAAACTTCCATTTATCAAAACAACTCACTCATGTAAGCAAAATAAAAACACTGAAATCAAAACTCAAATTTTGTAGTGTATTAATAATTAATAAAGATATTTTAATGAAGTTCTATGTAAAGTATAACAGCATCACAGGGCGCAATCTGCATCCAGACAATCCAGAACTGGATGCTTCTTATTTCGGATTTAATTACATATTATGTTCCAAACCAAATTGTTCTACACTTCCAGCAGTTTTCGTAACGTTATTCCAGTTCAATCAAGACAAAAGCAGGTCTGTTGAAAATGTCTTTAAAGTAGTTTCATTATAATTAATATTATGAACAAAAAGTAAAGCTGTAATAGAAGTGATCTATTCTATATTAGAGAGGTTATCTTGTTATTTTCTGCAAAAATTGTTATGTATTTTTCCACATCTTAAAGTTTGCTTAATAGCTTAAAGTTTTCTGAAACACGCTATGTATCACAGATAAATAAAATGATACATGCTTATTTGTAGAAAACCATTTTTTTTAAATGATTTTTAGATCTGAGCTAAACTTGAATTTTAAGTATTAGACATTTGAAACTATCATTTAAATGAATATTTAACAATGTGTGACTTCTGTTATAGATGCAGATGGAAAATATTATCCTATCCAATCGGATGGTGCAAATCCGGTTTCCAGTTCCTTTTTGTTGATTGAAAATGGAACTTTAAGTATTACTGGAATCAACAAAGAACACGAAGGCATGTACCAGTGCACAGTATCCAACGAAGTCGGAACACCTTTAAGAAAGTCAGCAAACTTGCGTGTAATTGGTAAGAAAAAACCAATAAATAGATTTTACACCAGTTCCTTTGTTGTATTTTATTTATTCTGAAATAATAAAAAATGTATTCCTTTTAATCTTGTATATATTTATTACTATTATTAATCCATTTATGAGAAAAGTAAACATGTGTCACTAGTGCTCAGAATGTTTAAAAAATTTATTTTATACTATATAAATCACACCGATATTTCTTATTTTTACTGTCAAAATTTTTATTGATATCCCCGTTTAGCAGTACACTTTATAATGTGTTTCATTCATATTTCTGTTATTACTAAAAATGTGCTCAAATAATGAAAAAATAATGATTTTTCCTAAGATACACATACATTTTTTAATGTCTGAATTAAAATGTATAGAAAATTATGAATCACTAGGCAGACATAATGTAGTCAAGTCTGTCTGGTGATTCATAATTATTTTAGAGTGGGGGGTTTTTTCTATGTTTTATGGAATATAAAGGTTATTTAAAGCAAAATATGTTTTGTTTAAATTTTTTCGATGCATAAATGATTTATAAAGGATTAAAATATCGCCTATTGCATAAATCATTATCCTACTCATAAGAGCATGAATTAAAAATGTATATTAGTGTTATAGTTTTATTTATTCTTACTTGGAACTGATATGTATGTATTATTATATGACGTTTGTTTTTCTATTATGCAAAATGTAAAACCCAGTAAATATAATTTTCTCAAAAGTTAAAAAATGTATAGCGTATAATATTATTCTAAAGAATAATATGGATTTTAAAGCTATGTTTTATCTTGTTCTACTCTTTTTGTATCAATATTTTTCGCTATTTTTTTAAAGCATTCTGTTTTTTTTTTTCTTGTCTGTTTGTTTGTTTTTTATATTTTATAAAAAATCATTGATATTCCTTCAGATATATGATACCACTTTCAAATATTTATTTATTTTACTTTCATATAATTTCTTTTATAAATCTCGTATGTTAGTTCGAGTTTTCTCCACCAAGTGGCGCAACATGTTTGATTTTTGTATACATTCTATATGACATCTCAGTAGCTTCGGTTATCACTATTTTATTATTTATTGAAATAACTTACCTATACATACTTAATATTTCGCTATTTTAAATCTGGATATTTATCTTCAATAATTCTTTGATATTTTGAAGCTGAATGATGTTAATACGGATTTTCCAGTTGCTCAGCATTTGCATCATGACAACTAGATGTGGTAAGTACTGATGCTTTCTTATTATACCTACAATTTTATTCAATTGTGCAATTATAAGGCTAACCAAAATATTCTGAACTGATACAACACTATTAGAATATATTTTTAAAAATATTAATGTGATTTTTTAATATGAATTCTATATTAATATATCAATTTTAACGATACAGTCCTCTTACAATTCTAGGATTCTAGTTTTCTTAAAAAAGAGTTTGGAGAAGGGGGGAGTATTTTATTTTATTTTATTTTTTCAAAACTGACCCCTTTAATATTTTTATTCAAGTTATGAAAACATATTATTGAATTGCGCTTTAAATGATAATATCATTAGCTACATTAAAAAAAAAAATTCATTAGTGAATTCATATAGTACATGTTATTTCAAACTAAAAAAAAAATCCTTTAATCTTACAATTCTTACTATTCAATTGAAATGAATTTTAATTTTTTTAAGGCATCGATCATATTAAACTTTTGTAATTTTTAAATGCTTCAAAGACTTTTTTGTGATTATTTGAAAGCTAAAAATATTAAATATTATTCTTGTAGCTAGACTATTTTCATTTTTTACTTCAAACTCTTATAAAATATCTAAAAATTATTTTCTTTGCTATTTATAGAATATATTTAAATGGTTTATCAAGCCATTTACAAAGCTTTAATTCTATATTTCATACTATATTACTAAGTTTTTATTTTCTTTATTTTGATAACAATTGTAAACACAAACTGTAACACAATTATAACTATTGCAAACAATATCGCATTATGTTAATATTATCAGTATCATGTGATTTTAATAATAGATATGCATATATTATTTTATTTATTTATTTATTTATTTATTTATTTACTTATTGTTTCAGAAAATTGGGAAATACAGCCATTCATTTTTCCTACAAAACTTGCTGTGGGAACAAGAGCCAGTACAGTTTGTGCAACTACTTATGGCACTGACTTAAAATTTCAGTGGCTTAAAAATGGCAAGATTCTAGAAACTTCACCAAATGTTCAGATTCGTTCTTATTCAGACTCTTCTATGATTGTAATTCAGAATTTAAAAGAAGACGACACAGGAAATTACACTTGCATTGCAAAGTCAGATATGTTAACTGATAGCTATACATCATCTCTGATAGTTTTAAGTATGTATATTTCTATATTTTCATTTTAATATATTTTTTTAAATAAAAAAACCTGTAAATAGATAATATTTAATTATTATTGAATTAGTTATTAACTTCTATTAAAAAATTAGTTCATTTATTAAGCATTAAGTAAATTAATTGAATCAGTATTTTTAAACAACGGTTTCTATTTTATTCAATATGTTAAATCTTGTTACTTATAATGTTTAATTGCTTTCCTGATTTATTCATACGTTGTATGGGCAAGAAGAGTTTGCTTCATCCATTGGTTAAAGCTGTTTGATACCACTCTTATTGTTAGTATTATTATATATAATTTCATACTATTTAATGGTAGAAATGTTTGGATAAAATATTACAAATATTTAAGTTTTAAACTGCTTATCCCATATTTTCAATTTATTGCATGTAAAAAAAAAAAAAAAAAAAAAAAAAAAAAAAAAAAAAAAAGCAGTTAAGGAGCTAATTTTATGTGTGGATTGTTTTTCAGTGTACTCTTACTCTTTAAACAAAGGGAAAAAAGCCTCTTTTTTAATTGATTTTATTCATAAGCATAGCATAAGTCGATATAATAAAGGATACTTTAAAATATATTTTTATGTGTAAATGTTTATTAAATTAACATAATAAATTCATTCAGTTCTTAGCGCTACCAATATTTTACTGTACACATTATCACCTTGCTATAAAAATACATTTACAGGTGATTTGACTATCGCACTACAAATACTTTTTTGCAAATAGTTTGCCACATATAACATTGGAAATAAATATCATAGTATGTTAAATAAAAGTCGTTACATTTTAATTGTCTGATTTTTACATGAAATTATTTATACTTTCAGAAAAATCTAAATTTAATGAATAAAAAATTTTAATTTTTACAATTAAATTTCGATACTGGAATATGCGAGATATATATATTCTTAAATGTTTTTTCGGAGGATTTTTTGGAACACATCTCTATAAATCAATGAAAAAAATTTTAAAATAAAATTGATAATGATAATAAATAAGGGGCTATTACTTAATTTAAGATGATCAGGTATCTTCATTTTAAGAGAAAATTTTTCCATTTAAAAGCATTTTACTCAATTACTACAATTCGAAGTGAGAATACATTTTGAAAATAGGATAAACTGATTAGTTGATTATGTTATTCTAATTTGCAATCCCGTAAGATATGCCTTAAAAATAAACACTATTTATCAATTAATGAAAACATTTACCAGTGAATTTAATTCATAATATTTCATTTTGGAATTCATTTTTTAATGTTTAAAAATTTAACCGATGAATTTGAAATAAACCGAAAAAAAATATACAAATGTCCATTTTTTATAGCGTGTTGCTAAATGAGCGCAACAACAATAAAAAGAAAGAAAGAAAAATTAAGAAAACAATAAAAAGGTAGAAAGGAAGAATGAGATAGAGACAGAGAGATAAAAGCAATTAATAATTGTTTCACGTATTTTTTCTGAAATATAAAACAATTTAACTTAACAAATTTGTTTAAATATTCATAAATTTTAGATAATGTTTTAATTTTTAAGTATGAAATTTAATACATGTTGATAAATGTATTTATATGTACATATACTTTATTTTATCTTTTCATATGTTACTATACAGAGTGTAAAAAGGTTTGAAACGCACTTTATTTATTTATTTATTTATTTATTTTATATCTGTTAGAGAGATGTAAATTGGAAATGAGAGAGAATTCAAAAGTATATAAAGTAAAATAGAATTAAAATTATGATGACGAAATATTACTGCCATTAATTTTCAAAAAGTTACACTTTTTAAATTTCTACGTTGACCCGGGTCCTAAAATTTATATTTAGAACCAATTTCTCGTATCCGTGACAAGTAAAATAGTAAGAATTCCAACCTTTTACGGCTAAAACTCACCAAGTTTTTGGGTTTTGAATTTAATAAAATATCAGAGTTTCCTCAAACTAAAAACAAAAGCCGTAAAATCCGAAATTTTATAAAATTCAAAGTATCGGAACTCAGTGAGTTTCTGATCTGAGAAGAATATACTTTTATTGATTTACGTGTCAGAGAATAAAAGAATTTTGTTTTCTAAATATACTTTATAGGACAAAATGACTATATATGAGTATAAACTAGTCGGATGTGGTAATCTCAAAACTTTCTTCTGTTTCATGCATAATAATGTTCCAAAATTCGCTGCCACATTGCCAAAATTAAATAACAATCTATATCCATCATGAGGATTTTAAATGTATGAAATTCCATGCATTTGTTTTTTAAATAGGACTATTGCGGATATTGGAAAAAATGCAAATTAAAAGCGTCACCAATTGTGTGATTTACACTAAACCAAATTTTAATCAGCAATGATATTTATCAAGGTACATTATGAATCTGGAGTTTGATGAAAATTCGTGCGTTAGTTCTAAAGATAGAGCTATTGTGGGAAATGGGGGTAAATTCAGCATAGCAACGCCATCTGTTGGGTGATTTACACCAAAATGTAAACATAATCCGTAACCAGTTTACATCAAGGATTAACTGAATCTGATGTTTGATGAAAATCCGTGCATTAATTCTTAAGACAGAGCTATTGTGAAAATTGTGGAAAATGCAGTATAGCCGTGTCACACTGAGAATAAAAAATATGCCGCTTTCAACTAGAATGAATAGTTAGTCACTTTCTGAATCTCTAAACTAGAAATATAGATGTCCAAACTATGCGAGTGGGGTAAACAACTAAGCTGAATAGGCGAAATGACTTGACATTTCTAGTCTCGTGTTTTCTAGGAGACGAAACGACATTGAACCGTTTCAGTAGGGAGAAATTATCGCTTGATTTTAGGAATGATTTCTTAAGCTATAATTCTAGCTACTAAACCAAATCTATTGTGTTCGCATCTATTTGAAGAGATTTTTAGATAAATTTGACAACAAAAATATAGGAAAACGCGCTTGAATTCTAGTAAGAGACTCTGGAACTCTCTAAGAAATGGAACTAAAATTTATAGGGATGACATGGAACTATTTTTTCTAGAGCCATTACTTAGATTCCATATGCCAGAACCATATTTTTTTCTCAGTGCATGCAATAAACGATTTATATCAAAGTGTAAACAGCATCAATTCATACTAATGACTAATTGAATCTGAAGCTTGATGGAAATTCGTGCGTTAGTTTTTGAGATACAACTGTTGCGTAAATTGTAAAAAATGCAACATAGTAGCGCCAAATGTTGAGTAATTTACATCAACAACTAATCAGCATCATTTATATCAGGGTCTAACTGAATATTTTTATTTAATTCCGTGCATTATTTATTGAGATAGAGGCGCCCACAAAATCTATGTCACATTCAGACAGACAGAGTCACAGATTCACAGACAGACATTTTGTAAGCACATGTTTCTGGAATCTCTGACCCTTAAAACTTGTAAATCCATTCGAAAACCGGAATTCGTAAACTTTCATAAACCCAATACTTTTTTCTTGTAAAGATAGAGGAAAGTAAAAATACGACTTTATGAGAATTAATGGTAGGACTATTTCATCAATATAATCTTAAATCCTGTTTTTCTTTTTTTATTATTATTATTATTATTATTATTATTATTATAATTTGCATTTCAATCGATCCCCAAAAAATAAAAAATAAAATTTGTTTCAATATTTTTAGGACACCTTGTACATTAATAGCCATTTTTATTCAAAATTGTATAAAATTATTATTCTCATTAAAATCAATTAACTGGAAGCTTTGTTGTAGTAATTGTAATATCTAGATCTTTAAACTAGCCTTCTTTTTAAAATATTCCTTAAAGTTTATTCTCTTTAATACTGCAATGTATTTTATATTTACGTTGGTAACAACTAATTCCATAATAAAATGCTTGAATAAAAGCACTATAATATACGTTCAACAAAAAGTAATCATATTATGAAGTTTTAGTTATTCTAAACAGAGAAAATATTAGTACATGTATATGAATTATATAGCCAAAGGTGACAGGTCACTTTCGATTTTAGAGTTTTTGTTAAATATCTAGAAAAATGCATCAGGCATTTTCCTGAAATTCCAGGTGTGTAAACATAATAGTACAGTTCATATATTACCCTGAAGACTTTTTCAGTTAATCTTCATATTTCTGGCTTATATTATGATAATTCTCTCTTCTCTAGTGAGCTAGCCATTATTACTTAATTTCTTTCGCTTGCTTTCCGTTAATTTTTTTCCCTGTCCATATTTTGTGTTGATTTTGGAATTATCATAATTGTTATAAACATGTAATACTATATTATATACATATGTATATAATATTATATTATACAGGGTGTCCCCTCTCAACGGTGGCCAATGGCTAATTTCTAAACCGTTGGTCATAGACGACATATAGTTCCAATTGCAAAAATGCTTTAAAAAAGGCAAAGAATTGTTTTTTAAGCGATTTTCGTCAAAAAAATGTTTTACTAAAAAATTACGAAAATTAAATTTTTATACGGTCCCCCGGTTCTATAAGTGATATTTAGTAAAAAATTTTCAACACTTTAGCAAGTAATACAGAAAAGGTCCCATTCATGTAACATTAAAATTGACCGAGTTATGAAACTTTAAATTTCATGACTTAAACCATTTTTCTATAGCTGAAAAAGGATGAGTTCGACTCAGCTTTAAGGGAACGTACACTAAATGCATAAAGTATTATAAAGGCAGTCGATTTACAACGCTGTTCAAAGGCTACTTCCTAAACTATTTCTCACAGACATATAGTTCCAATTACAAAATGTTTTAAATGAGCGATTTAACTGAAGGCGCTGTCACCGTATAAGTTTTACGGTAGTGTTAATTATAATTAATTAACTTCTAGATTGGTTATTAAAATAACTAAAGATATGAATTTCAAAATTCTTTTTATCGAAAAAATCAAATTTTGGGAAATAACGAAAAAACTTTAAATGCATCTATTGGTTTTCATTATAAATTTAGAGATTGCATTGTTACAATAATGGAGGTTTGTATAGACTGATAGAGAAATTAGAAAGCGATAAGTCGAGTTTTGAAATTCATATCCTCAATCGTACTTTTACGTATGTTTTATTTTGTAAGCAAATGCAGCTGATTCTTTTCGTGATTTTATTTTAAAAAGGTATGTTTTTTTGATAAACTTTTATTTTATTTGTAGTTTTCGTATGTTAATTTTCCTAGTTCAAAACTTATATTCAAATTTTAACTCACTTCCAAATATCTGATTGAGGTTCAATTCCCATACTTATTTAAACCCGATGACAATATAATATTAATACGATTTTAGGTGCGTTCCATTTATTTATTTTATAAGACTACATCAAATTTTATTAGGTTGAGTAATCTAATAGAGCTTTAAATATGTATCATTTCGTAACGATTTGTGACTGTTGCTTTTCATAGTTTAATTTAACAAAATTCCTGTTATTTTTTTACTTATATTTTTAGCACAAATTGCATATTTTACTTTAACATGTAAATGCCAACATACATTCAGAAACAACATTGTAATTTTTTTTTTTACTCTCAATGTTTAAAATTAAATTTTCTATCTGATGTTTATTTTTATTTCCAGTAAATTTGTGACTGACCCCTATTTTGCAGCAAAAAATATGCTTCAACTTTGAACAGCTATAACTCGGTCAATTTTGATCGCAGAGGAATGGGACTTTTTTTGTCTTACTTGTTAGAGTAGTGGTAAAAAGTTTCTAAATATCACTTGTAGGACCGGGGGACCGTATAAAAATTTAATTTTCGTAATTTTTTAGTAAAAATTTTTTTTTGACCTAAATCACTTAAAAAATAATTCTTTACCTTTTTTAAAGCATTTTTGCAATTGGAACTATATGTCTATGACCAACGGTTTAGAAATTAGCCATTGGCCACCGTTGAGAGGGGACACCCTGTATATAAGATATATATACCGCATATGTACACATATTAATATTCTTTGATTTTTACTATCATAAAACAATTTAATTTTTTTCCAATTTAAATAAATATTTCAGATATGATTTTTGAATTAATTCCATTACTAACGATATTTTTTGAATAATTATATTGTACATTTTGTTTTAGTTCCTCCTGCTTGGATTTTAAAGCCTACTGATCGAGATGTATTAGCAGGTGAAACGGTAAAAATTCCGTGTACAGTTAGTGGGAAACCAGAACCAAAAATATTATGGTCTCTATCAAGTAATGCATTTTTTATGAAGTTCTTTTTAAATTTTATTTTAGAATTGATGGATTAAATTTTGTCGTGTAACTTATTGCTATAGATAAGCGTTGCTTCAGTTTAAAAAAAAAAAGAAATGCCGACTACACCAAATATTTTAAGCATTTAAAAGAAATTATTTCTTTTGCTTTAAAATTTCCTTTTTTAAATCGATATAATTCACTAAGCTAAAAGTGATTAATTTACATATAAAAGTTACGAAGTTATTTTTATTAAATTGTTTCAATTTAGTTAAGAATTAAATATTTCCTTAGTTTATTACTAAGAGCTATTTAATTATTTTTCAATTTTATTATTGATTATAATTGAACATGAATTATTATTATTATTGGTTTAAATAAAAAAATGTAAACGTATTTACATTTTTTTAAGAATTTATTAAAAGTAATTTTGTTAACAGGTACTAGGAAATTTTAGGTTTTAAAAGTGATGTAGAGAAACAGTGAGAAAATAAAAAATATCTTGTATTTAAATTATTATTTGGTGAAAATTTTGCTACGCTATTACTTAATTATAAACTATATATGTAAGTATAGCTCCTCAAGATATAGGGAATTTTATTTACTTTTTCCTAAAACTAAAAATAACATTTATGTTTTTCTATCGCTTTGTCTTATAAAAGTTTTCTTACATCAACAAAGAAAACCGGTATTAAAATAAAGTTAATTAAAGTATTTCTAATTAATTTTTTTTTAATTTTAACTGAATTGGCGAAAAAAAATCCAAGTTGCATATGAAAAGTTAATTTTACTATTTATTTTCTTCATATGAGTGCAATTAATCGAATTGTGTAATCATTTAAGATTAATATAGTTGAATGAATCGTGAAATTGTCTTTCTTTTCTTTCAGGAAAAGAAGATGTGTATTTTTCAAGCATTACTTCTGGAGAAAAAACTAAGATTTTTCCAAATGGAACTTTAATTATAAACGAAGTCACGAAATCTAATGAAGGTCTTTATAAATGCAATGCTAGCAACAACGTAGGTGCAGCCCTAGAAGCTACAATATCGTTAAAAGTCATTGGTATGGAAACATATCGCTAAAAATTATTCTCTATTTCCCTCAATTTACATAACTGAACAAAACAATCAAAATTAACTTCGCTTTTCTTTTTATTTATTTATTGCCCATTTCGAAAAGGATTATATAAATTCGAATAATACAAAATTAATAATACAAATGGTGTAAATTTTATGAAATGTAACTTTTTGATTTGTTCCTGATATATTCATATTTACCATAAAATGATAATGCTTATGTCTAAGGTATCAAATTTGGTGCTTCTAAATAAAATTTGACGTTTTGTTATAATTTCTTCACCACAAAATAATAGAAAAAACTAATAAACTCATAAAACTAATTTTTTAATTGTCTTAATAAAATATGTATTTAACTTTATTGTGAAGTTTTGTTAATTTTTTAGTTTCTGCTTATAAAATGCAAATTGACATATTTGATGCAGATAACGCGTTTACTATGTAACGTCAAACATTTTTTTATGAAGTCAAATATTATCACAATCAAAAATAAAAATTACGTTTTGTTTCATCCAATCTTCTTGTTTAGCCTCCTCCTCTTATTTAATAATGTTGATTATATCTTCCAGATACAGTGTTGTGGGTAATAGCTAGCTACAAAACACATAGTGAATTTCAGTGATATGAACCATTTTTGTGTTAAAAATCTGAGACAATGTTTGTGTTAAAAAAAAAAAATCAGAATTGCTTTATTAATGACACTTTCTTTTGCATGTAAAACATTTCTTTTACTAGTAAATTACAAAAATCTATTTGAAAGTTCAGTACTTTCAAGCTTCTTTCAAAATAACGAACATATAAAAGCATAAAATAAAATTTAATGTTTGTTGGAACATAAAACATTACTAGAAATTAGTTATTTTTCTCAAAATATTCAACTAAATAAAATATCATCCGTTTTCAAATTGTCAATTAATATTTTTAAATATATATACAATACATGTATATATTATATCAATTTAATATTTTATTAATTCAATCTTTACTTCTTTGTTTTTTTACTGTTATTATTATTACAATGTGATAATTTGATTATAAAGTGTTATGCTGGGCTGAAGACGATATGATACGGTCACCGCTTACATCCAAAGCCTAGAAAAGTTAGTACATATAGTTAAAATGGTTTCTGAACTTCTTGAATATCCGCGCCGAAACCAGATTTCATATCCGGCAAATCTCAGCTAATGGACTTCTTTATAAAATGATTACATAAGTAACATACATTGTGTGATAGTATACAGTGCTAATTGATGTTTAAATGTGCATTCTAATGTTTATGTTTATGAAAGGTGCTATAGTAATTTCCCGAATATTTTATATTCCCACTATACCAACAAAGAATTACATGCATGTGTATATGTGTCTCATTTGAGTTATATTGACCAACATTATATTGATTTTATACTTTTGAATTATATTGATTTTATACTTTTCAATTATAATAAAGTTATTTTAAAATAAAAACGATATTAAAGTGAATCTTTTTTACTAATTCCGTTTTACGACAACATGTGGCGCTCTTACCCTGCAAGTGAGTTTACGGTTTGTACTCAGAGTCACAGAGAGCGTCCATTAGAATTACATGTAGAATTGCATTCTTACGATGTAGATCTTGTACTTCGATTATTTAATATAGGCTTTTGTATTAGTTTGTATTTGAAGAAAACTCGATGGAATACTCTAGAAGGAAAACCGTTAACGTCCATCTTTGGATACTATATACAGTTTTCTTCTTATTTGGATACAGTTTTCAAACAGGTGAGTGCTTTAATTTGCATACATATATATATTCAATATGTCTTATATAAAACAAATTTCAATTTTTTCCCATTGACCAAAAATTATTAATGATTATAATGTGCTTTACAAATTAGAAATGTTTTAAAACGTATGCAATCATAATTATATCATTTTTAGAGGTGTTACTCTAAAAAATTACTTTACCGAATTTCTACTTTAATAAATCTAAATGCACACAAGAATATTAAAATTTAAATACTTTTTATTAGAGACATGTATTATTGTCATAAAAATGTACCATAATTAACTTGCACTCTTTAATAAAAACTTTAATAAAAGATAAATTTCAAAATTTGTCATTTCTAATGAACATTTGGAAGTTTATATTTATATTGAAAGGTTATATTTTGAAAAAAGATTTGAAAAATCTATGATTAATTACGTAGCTAAATTTAATTTACTTAATACCTGAAATACCAATTACTGTAGATATTATTTCAATTAATTCCAAATATATTTTTTAAATAGTTAAATGCGAAGTTTTCAAAAGGATTTCCGATAGTTATTATTATTTTAAGTATTAGAAACAGTTTTATTGTTGCCGTTATTGAAAGTATTACGTTTAATTCAAAATTTACTTGCAATTATACGAATTTTCAGAAAAGCTTATCTTTCTGTATTTAAAATTGTGTAACTTGTAGAATTCGTATAAGTGTAAAAAGTACTTGTATTTAAATAAGAAGTATTTTTTTATTAATTAATATTGTAATAATTTTAGGGTTTCCTAAAATTCAGCCATTTGTTTTTCCTTCTCAAGTCATCTCTGGTACTAAAACTAGTGCAACATGTACTGCTATATCTGGATCTCCTCCTATGGAGTTTAAATGGTTAAAAAATGGTCATCCTATTAAGTTAAGCCATAAAATTAATGTGAGAACGTATACGGATTTATCAGTTTTACTTCTAGAAGAAGTTGAACAAAGCAGCAGTGGTAATTACACCTGTGAGTTGACAACACCTTCAGGTACAGATACTTATACGTCTTATTTAGACGTCAAAGGTAATATAAATTTAATTTATAATTAGTAATATTTGTGTCTCATTTATGTTATTTTTATCGTAATTCTAATATTATTGAAACTATAAATATAGTGATGCTATTCATATATACAAAAACTATTAGTTTCTTGTACATATATATGTTTTGTTACTAATCAATACTTAATTGCTTGACAAATGATATTTTAAATTATTATTCCTTGTAAGGTTTTTAACTTTTATTTTATATATATATTAATTTTAACGTACTAAGATGAGACTTTTTTTCTTTGTAAATGAGAGATATCTTTCATAGAGATAAATTAATTTTGGAATTTATTTGACTTTTTTTTATTATTAACAAAGTTTTATTATTTGTTTACATTTAACTTTACAGAATATGCCAATCAACTGGAAAAACTACCTCTTTTTACACAATCATTCAAATTTAAAATGTTTTCATAAATCTGTAATATATATTTTTATATTTTTGAACATTTTTTTAATAAAAAGAAATGTAGATAAATCTTATATATAATTCTTATATTTATAATAGTGAAAAAAATTATGGTATTAAACTATTTTTTGATAAATTTAATTTTATTTTTAATTCATTTTTTAACTTATTTTTTAGTTTATTTTTTATTATACCAATTTATTTAATTATTTACAGAAATTTATCTGAATATTGATTAATTATACTTTAATTGTTCATCATATTCATTCTTTATCTAGACTAAAAAGCTGTTTTTAATACAGAAACGTGAATTTTTTCGTTTTCTTTAATTTTTTCTTATTGAAATTGTCAAATAGACTATTTTTAATTCTCTTTTATTATTATTATTTTTATTATTGTCTTTATTATGGTCTTTTATTTATAACTTCTGTGATAAAATTATTTTCTTAAATAGAAGATTATTGTTCTCTATCTTCAGACATTTTTATAGGAAAATAATTAGCTTAGAGGTCTGCACGGGCTCGGGCTTAGCCCGTGGCCCGTACCCGGCCCGGCGAAATCGTTTCGAATTTTCTAACGGGCCGGGCCGACAAACAACATAAACGGGCCGGACCTGGCCTGGCCGGCAAAAAAAATGAACGGGCCAGACGAGCCGGGCCCATAAAAAAAAATTTCAGGCCTGCCGGCCCGTTCTGAAGGTTTAAGCAGAAACGATAAAATATGAACTATTTTCAACGAAAATTATTTTAACGAGAAAAAGTATAAAAGTAGCCATACTAGTTTGACAGCATCAATATAAAAATGCACAGTGTATCGGCATCGGAGAATTACATTATGTGTAACCCGTTTTAATATTTTTTTAGCTGACTCATGCAGGTCCGAGATTACGCTTGCATTATTTTTCTACATATAGACTGGCCGGACCGGTACTAGACTTAATTGTTGGCAGAAAACATTATTAACAGCGATAAAGAACTTATGTTAGCTTAGTCATCGGATACATACTTCTTGATGATTTTTAAATTAATTTCTCAATAATGAGAAAGTTTGACACATTTTCTGATTAATTTTAAATTGTAAAAGTATAAAAGTGATAAGCCCAACTATTGAAGGGATTTGGAATCGAATAGCGTTTTTCATTTTTGGTAAAAAAAAAATACTTGTATAACCTTGTTGAAATATAACAGTTTCTCAAATGATTGCAGGTTTTCCTCCCTTCTCTTGCTATTGCTTCCGGAAATTCTATTCAAAACGCTAATTATGACAGAATTTTATTTGTTTGCAGTATTCTTAAATTGCTTGTATCAAAAAATGGATAACGCCATTCGATTATATAGTTTCTGAATAAAGATACCTGCTAATCTTATGCGTTTCAGAGAAAAAAAAATTAATTTAGAAATGTATCAGAAAGAAGCTTCTTTGAATTTAAGAATGAATTTTGATTTTAAATCTATAATAAAATGATGTAGAATTATATTTATAAATCTTCTTTTATTAAACAGCTTCAAAAGTAACGATGTTTTTAGCTTTCTTTCTTTTTTCTTCTATTTTAAGCCATATTAATTTTTTAATGAATCTTTATTCGAATGTTGAAAGCCTAAGAATCTAAGTAATCATTAATGTTGTTAATGTGTATTTGCTGTAAAATATACTGTAAAATCATTCCATAGATATGTATGCAGTATTCTTTAAAGGAATCTTAGTTATATGATAAAAATCTGAATTTTTTAGAAATCGTAGAAATTGTAACGGGCCAAAACGGGTCGGGCCTAAAATATAAAAATTCAAACGGGCCGGGCCCGGACCGAACTTTTGACTTTTACAACGGGCCGGGCCTAAATAACTTTCGTACGGGCCGGGCCGGGCCCGGGCCAAGAAATTCCGGACCGTGCAGACCTCTAAATTAGCTTAATTTTCTCAAAAAAGTTGTATAGATATAAATAATTTTTTAAAAAAATCTAATCTTTTTTAAAAGCTTGTACATAAGTTAAACAATCTATTGACGCAATATATCCTTTAAATGAAAATCTTCATAAGTACTTTTAAGATACCTTTAAATTTCACACAGTTATGCGTTAAATTTTAAGACTCAAAATTTTTAAGCAAATAGGCTTTTATTTTTGTGATGGTTTTCTCTAACAATTATTTAAAAATTAAAATATTTTTCTTATACATCTTTAAATTATATATTGTTCAATTTAAAATGCTCGGTATCTTAAACTTTAAATTCCTATATTTTAGTTAATAGTCTTTATACCTTAACTTTTAACCATTTCGCTTTTATTTACATCTAGTGACTGAAACATAATATTGCAATTCAAACAACTGATTTATTTAGATAAAGAATACATATTGTGTTAAAATTTTACTAGATTTGAATATCGAATTGAAAGTCAAAATGTCATATAAAAAACTATTTAAGATATTTTTTTAAAGTTTTGAAAATGAAATATTTTGAAATGTTTTTATTTATTTCTTTTTCTTGTTCTTTTTTTTAATAACAAGTTAAGTAATTAATTTTTACTATGGTAACATAAAAAAATGCATGATATTTGTTTAAATATTATACTGGCATTAGTATTGAAATAGATGCCTTAATTTAAAAAAAATATGATGTATACTGCATTAATATTCTTTCTAATATCCAATAAAATATCAATATTCATTTTATTAACCAGAACCACCAAAATGGTTAAATCAGCCTAAAGATACTAAGCTGAATGATGGAGAAAATATATCTTTGGAATGTTCTGCATCTGGGCATCCACAACCGAATGTCACATGGAAGAAATCGCCGGAAAGTAAATACTTGAAATTATAGTGAATATGCTAAAAATAAATAAATAAACTGAATTATAGATAAGTAAATTTGAATAGTATTTTAAAAATAACGTTTTAAGTCACATTTATTCATTGATTCATTCTCAAAAATTATGTAAACTGAATTTTGATAATATTTTTAAAAGATGTATTTATAGAATGCTAATTACAGATAATCCTGATCATCTTCATGTGATCCAAAACCAAAAGCAAGAACAAGGAAAGAGTGTGCTACAAATTAAACAAGCATCCTCTTCAGATAAAGGATTTTATGTATGTGTTGCTGATAATGGAATAGCTATAATAAAAACAAAAGGCATTATAATTACCGTTTGTGGTAAGATTTTTTTTTTTAAGCATGTATAAGGAATAGTTTTCTAATGCATTAAAAAGTTTTCGTATGATAATTTCTTTTTCACGTTGTAATAAAATTATTTTATTGATATTTTACTATCTATGCAATAAAGGGATAATTTTTCTTAAATAGTGCATGAGAATGGCGATACAATCCTATGTGTGTATATCATTTCTACTGGAAATCAATCGTTTTCTAAAGAACTTTTTTAAAAAAAAATTTCACATCAAAACTACCATGTAGTTTAATTTTGTAGAAAAAAACTCTGTAAGAGTATTCTCAAACATTTCTTAGTTCATTTTGATTAGAATTTGGTTTTAATTATGGAAGTCTGCAAACTGCTTTTGGTGCTGCAACACTTTATCAGTAGCAAAACTACATTTACAGGAAAGATGCACTTAAAAGTGATACCAATTGGAAACTAAATCGCCATTTTATTAAAAAGGCACTTGTTTATAAGAAATTACTCAATGAATATACTTATTTTATTATTTAATACAGATATTTTAGACATGTATAGAGTTATTTTTTGAAACCGGCATAAGCTAACTTTAATGGGAAAATATCGTTACCTTTTATATCAAATGAATCTAGACTGGTCGAATTTTTTTAGCATTTTTTCTAAAAGAAAAGTAAGTTATAAAATTTATATTTTGATTCATGCTTATCTAGAAAGCTTTCATAAGAAATATTTTGCAGTATGATGCCTGATTGTATTAGTGAGTGCATTTTTAAACATTACATATAGAATTGTATTGGTTAAATGGGATACAATTAAGAATTTTAGATTTTTAAGCATTATAATTATACAACAATCAATATAAATACACTGAAGTGAATACAAAGTATTAAATGTTTCTGAAATTCTTTATCTATGTTTTAAAAAACTATATTGTATTTTTTTATTTATTTTTTTATTTTTTTATTTTTTATTTTTTTTTTTTTTAATTTCAAATGCTTATGTTTGACGTTTTGAAATTTTGATTCATAAAAGTAATTTTCAAATTCACACTTTCGATGTCTGTGTATTTAAATGCAACAGTCTGATATTTTTTTAACCACCGTGTGGTGGTGAAATTATTAATTAAATTTTTATTAATTTTTTTTCTTTACAAATAAATTTACTTCAAATGCATTCGAATTTTTCATGACTAAGATGATTTTTTACAAGTAAAAAATAAAAAAAAAACTTTCAAAATACTGAGAAAGTCTGATAATATATTAAAAAATATTATTTCTGTTATTTCATTTTTTCTGTATGTTTGTAATTTTGATTTTATTGACAACTTGGGATTTTTTCGAGAATCGTATGCGGAACATACAATATGAGTTGTTATTTTTATTAATACTAAAATACACTGTATGCTGCAAAAGCTAAAGAAAACCAATTTCTCGTAAAATCACTTTTAAGTGCGATAATATAAGTGAGAAACGGAGAATCTAGATCCATCTTTTTACTCTGTTTTCATTTTAATGAATTAAACCGTAGTTCATTTGTGAAACATATTTTATTGTTTGTTGATCTCAGTGTTGTTTATCTTTTAATATTATCTGCATTAAATGCTGTACAGTTTACTGCAGTCTTCATAATTCATTGAACAAATCATCATAGTACATTACTGCACATTTATAAAAAAACATGCATAAATATTGTGGTGAATTAATATGATTCGTACATTAATATTTTCACATATAAAGTATCAATCGGTTGCATGAAGTATCGATGTAGTTTCATTCATAAAAATATTTTATAAATAAGTCAAATTAAATTATGTAAAATGTTAAATCTTATAAATAAGATACATTCATTGAGTATGTATTATATATACCATGCGTATCTATGTTTAAAAAAGAAAGTTATCCGTTTCGCACGAAAAATAATTACTGAATTGAAAATATTACATTTTGAATATCTTTTGGAATGTATACTTTTTTAATGCACTTAGTAAAAATTATGTAATTGTTTCAGAAAATTTTAGATAATTAATTTTTGAAATTTCGATAATAATTCGTTTTTCTGACAACATGTGGCGCTCCTGTTCTATACACGATTTTTCTTTAAAGCGTCTTTAGATCACTCTGAAGTTGTTCCTGTTATTTTTATTTCCATACGGGATATAATCTACAGAATTGCCTACATATTCTTAGTGTGTTCGTAACAATTGGGATGTTTTTTATATTTCAATTAAACTGAAGCTTCGAAAAATGACCTGCTACATCTTACTTCTCTTCATGATGTTCTTAGAAGGAGAAGCTTATAAAACAGGTATGTAATTTTGTTTCGCAGCAGTATTTCTTTCTTGCATTGTATTAGATTATGTTATTGTAATTTATTTATTTATTTAAAAGTGTCACTTTGTTTTAACTCTTTCATGTCTGGTGAATTATTAATAGTACATGTCTTTTAATCGTATTCATTACATGCATTCATTTTTTGTCTGAACAATTACTTACTTACTTTCTACATACAGAAATAATAATATATGGTTATGCTGTTCTTATTATGACTTCATTCATGTTTTGAGATTAAGTAGTAGCAATATTAATAATAAATGTTTGCTTAATTATCTTTGCACACATGGCGAATCCTTTATTTTATACATATATTTCACTCTTTAAATTTTAAATGTAAGTTACTTTTTAGAACCAATTATTTGCGATAATAAGCAAAAAATGGTCGAAAATTGTAATACCCTTTCAAATCCTGTTTTAATATATTATTTTCCAAACGTCTTCAAAAAATCTTTAGCCTACTGTCATGTAAAAAAATTGAACTGAATAGTACGGAAAATAAGTACATATTTAGATTTCAGACACCGAGAAAATTTAACTTCAGTAAGTCCATTTGAATAGCTACGATTAACTATATTTAAAAATATAATATTGTTCTGAAAATGGAAAGGACCCGAAAGAGTCAAAATAATGTTATACTAAAATTTTGTACATTCGTTATTATAGATAAATATCTTTAAATTTCAGTAAGTCTGTTTGGATAGTTACGATACACTTTATTAAAATAAAAGTAATTTTGTTCTCAAATGGAAAAAAAAATCGAAACCAACAGGATTAAAATAAGACTATAACTATATTTTAAAACAAAAGAAATTCATAGATATATGTTTTCTGTATGCTAAAATAGTGAAAATTATAAGTTAAATGAAGTTTCATAATACCTAAATAACGTATAATTTATTATTAATGCATAATAACACATATATATTTTATATTTAATATAAATACATACAGTCCATACATATACATATAGTACATGAAACATATATATTTTTTATTTAATTTTAATAGAATGTGTTTTTATTTCTTTAATTTATCATTAATATTTTAGTAAGATCAAATATAGCGAAACATTATTGCAATGTAAATAAAAATGGGTTTTTTCTTCAATTTTATAAACTTTTAAAATTATTTAAATAAATTTTTTAATAAATTGACGTCCTCCTATAAAAATTTATCTGATATAATGAATTAAATTGTATGACACTCGTTTTTTCTTAGAAAATAGCTGGATGATTTTAATGTATCTTTGGTCTGAAGTTCAGGAATTTTTTTTATGTTATTCTCAGATATTTTTAAAATAATATTTGTAACAAGTTTTTTTATAGAAAATTTTAATTCATGAGTTCATAGAAATTCAGCGACTTCTAACTTTATTATTGATTTTATTTCTATTCGTAGCTATAAAATAATACTATAAGTCATAAAAGTATCATAGATGTAGTCATAATTACATATATGTTTATATGAAAACATATAAGATATCTGAATGATGTACGAGAAATTATTGCATGTGATGAACAGGTATCTACTAACAACTATGGACAGTCTATCGGCAATAAAAAAAGATTTAAAATACAAGTTTTTAAATACTTTTATAATATAGTATATTTTTTCTAATTTCTTGAAGAGATTACACGAGCGTTTTAATGGATGGAATATTGTTTGAAATCGGATGATATCACTCTGTAAAAATTATTATGCGTCGTATGCAACATATTATTTCATATTTGAACTCAACACATAAGCCTTACTTAAAATTACCCTGATTCGTTAAAAAAAATCTGAACTATTATTAAAAAATAAACTTTATTTAATGCATTATTCCATTGTTATTATGAGCATAACTACTAATGTTTTATTAATATCAGATTATGTTATTATAAACTGCAATTATTATATTCATTATACTTAATTATACTTATTATAAAGTATTAATTTATTGTTTCAGCTCATACAAAAGTTCAATCATTTTCTTTTCCTCATCAAGTTGTCACTGGAGAAAGAACTAGTGCTCATTGCACAGCAGTTTCGGGTACTCCTCCAATGGAATTCAGATGGCTCAAAAATGGACAGATAATTAAATCTGGTCAACAATACAAAATGCGAACATCACCAGATTATTCAATTTTATTTATAGAGAATGTTGATCGCAATACAAGTGGTAACTATACTTGTGCGTTAATAAGTGCATCAGGAACTGATCAGTATACTGCAATGTTGGAAATAAAAGGTAATTTAAATGCTCTTTTAAACAATTTTTGGTTACATATATCTTTTTAACTGTGTGATTCTTCTCTTCTAATTTTAGTTAATTTTAAGGTTTTCAATTATTTTGCAAATAATAATTAATTGTGATATTAATATGATCTGATTATTTAAGAGTATAACTATCAATACATTTTAATATGATTTATCTTATTATAAACGATAACTTTGTAGTTAATTTTAGTTTATTATAGTAACTTATTGTTTTAAAACAAGACAACCACATTTACGATTTAATAAAATTCACGTTGGAAACTTTTTCTTGTTAAAAAACCTATAATTTACGTTATTGTGTAATCACAAAAATCTGCTTTATATATATATATATATATATATATATATATATATATACATATATATATATATATATATATATATATATATATATATATATATATATATATATATATATATATATATATATATATATATAAAAAATCTACATATATTTCAAAACAATATATGTACAATTGAACATGTATGTTTCTTCTACTTCCATCTTTGTATGCTGAGGTTACCTTGATTTCTAATGTACTATTTAATACGCTTATTACTTTTTTTTTCTATATTTAAAAAGATAGCAGATTTTTTGTAACGAATGCATTTATCTAGGAAAAAAGTAGGGAGAAATCGTTTAGTATGTTACTGTTAGTTGCTTCTTGAAAAAAGAATTTTTAACATAATTTAAAGTAGGTTTGTGTATATATTTGGAACTTATCCTTGTAACATAATATAATTTTAAACGTAAGATTAGATCGTCACTTTTTGATTAATAAGCTATTATTTAGAAAAAGTCAAATCATTTGGTTTTTCATCAATGGTGGTTTGATATATTAATCTTACAGGAAATGGAAAAGTTTAAAAGAAATAAAATTTATTTTACGACGTAAATTAAAGCAAAATTAACTTAAACTATTTTATTTTATAATTTTAAATATTTAATATTTAAAAGGTATATTTTTTAAAGGTTTTTATGGTATATTTATCTTCATTACAATTTGCGAAATACGATAACAGACGTTAACGTCTACATTCATTTTATAAAAATCAGAATCACTCTTGTCTCTATACTTTTAATATTCTTCAAAAATTATTTATAGGCTATTTAATTGTTATTTTCCCATTTACACACATATATATATGTATTTCAATGCGTTAATTTTGTATTAAATTCATTGATTCATATATTGTTTTACAATTAATGGTATTATATATATGTATTCTTAAGGTATGTTGATTTTCTCTTGTTTACTTTAATAAATTTTATTTTTGATTCGGTTCAGAATTATTGTATATTATAGTGTAGTTTTTGAATATATATATAAACCATACGTAATATAATCGTTTTTATAAAATGACAATTTTCCTATATTTAATTTTACAAAATCTTAATTAAGTGAATTTAATTATTTCTGATTAAAAATACGAGTTAATTAATCTCGAACTTTTCAGTAAATCTATAAAATCAAAATTAATAATAATTTTTAAATTGGTAATTTCTCATTTTAATAATAATAAATAATATTTTCTTTCGAATACTTTAATTTCACTTATTTCATTAAAATTTTCGTATTTTATAATCCTTATTTTATTATTTGTAAATAACATGGCATTTATTAATCTTATTTATGTTATAGATGTTATGACGTTATTTATTGCATCAACTAGCAACATTATGGACCATAAAGTAACATAAATTCTTGATAAAGTAGAGAAAAAGAATTTTAAATAAGATAAGTTTAAAGAAATTAATTAAATTGAAAAAGATGGAGACAAATATTCTTTAATATTAAAAGAAGAAGATTGCCAATTTTGAAAATATTATTAATTTTGATTTTCTAAATTTAATGAGATGGTTAAAAATAGCTGATTGATATATATAATTGAAAATCAATAAAAATTCAATTAGTTAAAATAATCAATTACGTTTTTTAATTATAGTAATTCATAATAAAATTTGACTTAATATTGCAAATATGTTTTTATAACATCCACTTTTACTCTGAAAGAATTAGAGTTGCTGAACAACACATATAATTATCCCTATTGCTCCCAACAGTTTTATTGTGGAAAATAAATTCTTATTACGTATGCTATGCACAACAAAAAGTTTCAGTAACTTTAAATGCTTAAATTAGCAAGCAATCATTCTAACAGAAAATTATAAAATAAACTTTACAACATAAAATCTACAGAAATTTTAGTACGGAGATAACATAATAGTTTCTTCTTCTTCTTGAACAGATTCATTCATTAACCGCTAAAATGCCATTCAAATGAATTCAAACTAAGATAACCGAATTCCACTCGACTATACGGTTTTACCTTGCATTGTACTATTATTTTATACTAAAATAGCAATAATTATGCAATAATTTGCATTAATATCTATTTAAAAAAACATTGTGTTTGGTGAAAAATATAAGAATTATTTTATTAGATAATCCTGATTATTTTATCATAAGAATTATTTTATCAAGTTTACATACATTTTTAACCAAAGTAACTTTGCATCTTATTAGCCTGTTTGTTATTATTATTATTATTTTAAATTTTAGAGCCCCCTAAATGGCTCAAGGAGCCAAAAGATACATATATAACAGCTGGAGTTAATGTTTCTTTAGAATGTGAAGCATCTGGAATTCCAATTCCTGAAGTAACATGGAAGAAGAGTTCTTTAGGTAAATTGTAAACTTTAAATTATATTTAGATTTAATGTTAAATCGATTTCAATTACTATAATTACTATATAATAGATAAAATATATTTTACCAAGTACATCATATATTTAAAAAGACAGAATCAGAAAAAAATACTGATTTATAATTTAAAAAAAAAGAAAAGAAAGAAAGAAAAGGGAAAAAGAAAGAAAAGGGAAAAAAGAAAGGAAAGGGAAAAAAGAAAGAAAAGGGAAAAAGAAAAAGAAAAGCCTGAAAGAGATTTTGACGATAAGCTGATACAGAATTTTTTCTCGTATACTTTTTTTTTTCAATTTTAATCTTACTTAAATGTTTAATTAATTAAATATACATTCATAACTTAATTTCATAAACTGTACATTTTCCATTCTTTTTAATTAAAATAATTTTAATGAATATAATTAGTTGCAGCAAAGCAATTGGAAAGTTAAATTTACATAGATAATTTTTTTATTATTATTTATTTTATTATTTATTTATTTATTTATTATTATTATATATATATATATATATATATATATATATTTTTATGATGCATTAAAACACATTTGTTTTTCGTAGATAGTGAATTTGCGTTCCCTTCATCAGATATATAATAACAAAGAAAAGTTACGTCGAAAAAGTTAGAATCTGTTTTATTTTCCCCGCAGTAACTCCTTTTTGTTACTATACAGCTGAAAAAATAACAAGGACAGCCAATAATTAATGCTTCCCAAATTCATCTATCATCTGAAGAAAATAGGTCCTTATTTAAAATTATCCCATTATTATTATTTATTCTCCCTTGGAATTATCGCATTATTTTTGATATATTTAATCAACAATTTATCCGCTTTTTATTTATTATAAAATAACTATTACTAATATAAATAATTTATTCTTGAACACATTTCTGTGTTTATATAATTCCGATAAATAATCATATAAAGTTGTTAAACTTTTGAAACGGAACTTTCATAAAACGGGCATTTGGTTTAAACAGAAAAGTTTCATGGACCCGATGAAAACGATGCATTACAATTAATTATAAGGACAGGTATAAGGAAGACTAAGGATGGTTGACCATACAGGAGACTTGATCTACAAGTCAGTTTTCAAACTCAAAATGATTTCAGAGCTTTATCAATAAGTGTCACACAAAGCTACTGAAATGCTCAAACAATTGCCTTGTTTTTAATACTGATAATCAAAATGGGTATGATAAAATGTATTGGGAGGCATTTTCAACCTAAAAGTTGCGTTTTGTAGAAATATTTTGTAAGCTTTATATATGTATATATATATATATATATATATATATATATCATAGGAATTTAAGTAAGTAGATTTTAAGTAATGCAAAAATATTCAGATTTCATACCAGAAAAAAGCGGAAGTGCGGCTCCTAATTCCGGACATATCAATACATAAAAACCTAAGAAAACAGAACCTGTCTCTAGTTTATCATTTAAGGTGACCAGGAAAGCCCTATCTCTGCCATGTTAAATTCATCAACTTTATGTACCTTTTTCTCAGAAATGAAGAAAGATATGGTTATGAAATTTTTATGGTAGTTAGAACAACATGTTTTACATACTTTAACAGGCCATTTTTTTCTGAGTAAAATTAAAAAATTATTATTAATTTTTTACTGAAAATCACTTTTAAATTTGCATTTTTGGTGGAATTTCACCACCTAAAATAAAAACTATTCAACATATCATCAAATCCTTGTGTTAAAGTATGTAATATAACATAATATATGTGTCATTAAAAAATTGAGTTCTTAAGTTTCATAGATATTAAGAAAAAGGAACACGAACCTGAAAAATCCATGTTTTGAGAAAAACAGATTTAAAGATTAAATTATCATTTTTATTGGTAGTGATAAAAAAAATTTAATGAAATCCTCGTTTATATGAAGGATCATCACCTTCTTCAATTTCATACGACTCTTCAAGTTTCCTTTTTTGAAATTTATTTCTAATTTTGGCTTTTTTGTGATATTCGGATAATTTTCGCTCTCTGTCGATAACACGTTCATTATCCAGATTCTTCATAGTTTTGACACAGTGGTGACCAGGGTTAATTCCAATTTTGGATAATGTAAGGCACTTTGTTACATTTCCTGCATTAAAGCAAGAAACAGCACCAAAAACTCCAAATTTTAAAGTTTCAATGGTCACAAACACATTTTTTGGCACACGGGTCCAGATGACACTGTTCGCAGATTCATTGGGATTTTGTGTTTTCCCATGCAGACATTTTCTTAGAAGCTCAGTGTTTGCCAAGTCTCTAAATACTGGCTTTATGACCACCATTATTGGAAGAGGAACATGGGTATGCCTAGTGTGGTCATATGTTTTGCCTGTTGCTTGGGCACGATGAAACCCACACCAGGTTTCGGATCCAACTGAACAAAGTCCATAATTTGGATTTTCATTATTGGACAGCAAATGAAAATACTCAGCCCATACAGCTTGTTGCATATTTTGAAGAGATCCGACATTTCTTCTAATGGCTAAACCATAGAACTTCTGGATTTTCATAATAATAATGTCGGTTAACCTGTTTTTACTACCTAATGATTTTCCGTCACTAAGTTTCTTCCCAGAATACTTTTTCTTCAGTTCAGTCAATCTACTTCCCATCCTCTTTTGAATGTGCCCAATGCACTCTAATTTTTCAATATCTTGATCACCATAAACTTTAGACGCCATTACAGTTTTAAAGGCTTTGGAGTCACCGTCACCAAGATATTTGACATATCGAGCATCATACAATGTTTGTGATCTGTTGAAGATTTTTTTCACGCCACTGACCTCCATTCCCCCACTTGTTCCACTATAATTAGCAGTGCACGTGTCTAAATGAATCGAGTGATTTCTTGAAGGGCACTTACAAAATTTAGACATAACTTGAACATCTATCACTTTGCCTGTGTCGACACTTGTCGCTGTTACAACCCCATTATGTGACAGATGACCTCGCTTCTGCCAAGTGCCATCAAAGGCAACAAATAAATCTCTGTTGTTATCATTAACCGATATACATTCTTCAGTTGCTACTTTCATCTGCTCAGTGCATACTTATTCTGATGCAGCAGTCAAAACTTTATTGTAATGTGAAAATTTTGCAGGTGGAGGTGGTAGATTCATCACACCACACAGCATTCTGCCAGCTGCTTGACCTTCTCCAATACTGCGAAGAGCATACACAAATCTCATATTTAAATCATATAAGTTTACTTTTGATTCAGCATTTTCTAATTTCTCACAGTTGAAAAATGTAGAACAGCTTTTACAATTTTTGCAACAGACCTGCAATTCTGATGCAAGGCCTATTCGCCTTTTTATTTCCAAAGATAGGCCTCCATTACAGATCAAATGCATCAAAAACATTCTGTAAAGCATTTAAGGATATAAATTCATATCCGAATTACCTGTTTTCATCGAATTCCTTATATTGTAGAAAGGAATTATCTAATTTGGCCCTTTCAGTCACCACAGTTTCATTTACCTCAGCGCCAGTGTCGGTATCTAAAACAGCTGGTTTTCCAACACATTTACGTTTTTTAAACACACGCTTACTTCGCGGCATTCTAAAAAACTAATTCGCTGCATAAAAATCAGTAAAATGCAATTTGTTTACGTAAGTATGCAGCACACGTGTATAAATCGAGATGCAACAAAAATCATTAATAATAAACACACGAGGAGCTATTAAAAACAGTTAAAACTGTAAATACTGGTTACAGTTAACATTCCTGTTGCCAATTCCTTTATCGTAATAAAATAGAAAAGGTTCAACAGAGATAAAAATATAAGTAAAGCGCTAACTGAGGTTCCATGAGGGAAGAGCGGTTTGTTTACATTCGCCAGCTCTTTAAATGACGCGTAAGCATTGAAGTGCTTTGAGAAAGAATGTGAAATTCTAACACTTCTGTTTCGTGGATATACAAGTGTGATACATCGTTGGAAAGATAAAAGTTTAATTTATTTAATGCAATAAAAAAATAAAAATCGATTTTTTGGTCGAATTTTGCTTACCTGGTCCCCTTAAATGCCTTAAATGATAAAATTTCATTTTCCCTACTGTGTAGTTATACCTGCTCAGGCAAAATCCTGTTTAAAATGGAAATTTTCTCCTGTGAAGTGCAAATATGTCTAAACAGGTTGGTTTAAGCATTATATATTCATAAATATTTCTTATAATAATTAAAACATGTAGCATAAATTTACTTTGATTTTTTAACTGATTTTATTTCTCTTAACAAAAATTTCCATGTGAAACAAAAAGGTTCTAGCCTCTCATATAGAGGGTCAATCCTGCCACATGAGGGTAGTCTTGGCCCAATATTTTCTCATGTTTAAAATCGATCATTTTTCAAATTTCTTATTTATGCCAGTAATGCAACAATTTTGTTTATAACTGATTGCATAACGAATAAAATTATATGTAAAACTTTATTTTAGATTCAATATTTAAAAAATTAAAAAAACATTTCGTAAAAAGTTCGTCAACTCTCCAATCTTCCCTATTTGTTCAGAGGAAAACTTGTCTAAAACGAAGCTTTTTTGGGTATCTTGCGATTCCATCTTACTGTGTTTTATCGTATGATTTTTAAATTGTTACATTAATGGGACTACAAAAAAATTGGAAGAACTGAAATTGGCTCAAGCACAGCTTATAAAGAATTTAATTTAGTTTAAAAAAGAAACAGATAAATCCATTAAAGTTTTCAAAAGTTATCGTGGAAAAATCGCTGAAAAAGTTTCGAGATAATTTAGTTTAAAATTTTACTTCGCATGTATGCTTCGATGTTTAATGTTTATAGACGATTACAACGATTTAACGTTTTACCGATTACGATTTAACGATTGCAGTATTATAGAAATAATAAAAAAAAGATATTTTTTTTTCATTACAAATCTTTCTCTTGCTTTTAATGAACAATAAAAATAAAATGTACTTTTTTCTTTTTATATTTTTACTGAATTTGTTAGAAAAATATATTACATTTTTAATATTTATGACTAATGATACCATCTATAAACCCATGACTTCATTTTGATGTAACAACTCACGATGAACATTTGTAAGCCATTTTTATAAATTTTTGGAGCAAGTAATAATAAAAATAAGAATTAATAAATTCATGACATGATTTAAATCGGAATTATGTTTATTAAATCAACATACACTTTTAACAAATACTAACAGAATTAGATTATAATATTCTGATTCAATTTTAAATTTATCAATAGAGTGTTTAAGTATTTTATTTTGAATACGAATAAAATTGTTTAAATAAATAAATAAATAAATAAAATAAAATACATTAGCTCTGCCATTAATTTATATTAATTTTTTAATTGTTTTTTCAACAGTTAGAGGATGCCAGATCTCATTATTACTGGATGTAATTTAATATTTATTGTGTTAGTCTATATTTAAAATCCTTAAATTTAAATTTAAATATTTATTTTTTAAATATAGTTTCTAAAGATGCAAATTACTTAATGTTTCCCTTTTTTTATGTTTTGCTTATATTGGTTTAAAAACAAATGTAGGTAGCCACGATGTATTTGAAGATGTTGCTTCGCAGAAGAAATCGCCAGGAAAAAGTGTGTGGACAATAGTTTATGCTTCAACCACAGATTCTGGTTTCTACATTTGTACTGCCGAAAATAGTATTAATAAAATACAGACAAATGGTATTGTTCTGTCAATAAGTGGTAAGAGAGCATGATATTTCAATTAAAATAATCTGACTGTTAAACATCAATGAAAAGTTCTTTAAAACTTTCAACTAATGTAACCAAATTGTCAAAAACGTATTTGTATTTTCTGGTTTATGAAACGCAATGAAAACAATTAATGAAATTTGAAATATTCCTAAATTAAAGAAAATATGCTTTATAAGTTAAGCCTCTTTTACAGGACTTATACATTTTTATAAATTAATTTTATTTTATTTGAATATTCTGTTTTGCTTTTAAACTTTTTATAAATATAACATAATAAATATTATGTTGCGCAATTATAAAAGGGAATTGGCGAACACATTTCCTTAAAAAGAAAAAAAAGCCACATTATTTATAAATAGATTTTGTTGAAGTATTTATCTCACATCATGTTTGTTTTACCTTTTAAAAGAAATGTTTTTTATATCAAATACTATATCAGTTTTCTGTTTTCAGTGACAAATACTTTACTTTTCTGGCACTACGTGGCGCTCTGGTGCTTATACAATACTGTTTGCCTTTCATTTGCATTTCTCTTTCTTTCAATAATATAGTTCAAATATAATACCTTGTTCTGAACTTTTTGACACAGTATTGAATCATCGTCGGTACTACTAACTTAATTTATATTTCAGCTTAGTTTGTTATGAATTAAATTAAAAAATGAAAATTATTCGAAGAATAGTTCAAGACATCACCATTTTTCTGCTAATAATGTTATGCTTCAGCGTTGCAACTTATGCAGGTAAGCTATACTTTTGAAATTGTTTACTATATTATATATTATTAGTCATTTTTATTTATTGTAACTCCATTTCTGATATCTTTTTCCTAACTTCTTATGTACTCAATCACAATAAATGTAGATAAATTAAGCACTTTTTGTTACGATTAGAGTTTCAAATGAATTTATAGATAAGAACTGTACTTTAGAGCAATTTTTTTCCCTAAAGAGATTTAAAATGAAGTTTTTCCATTCATTTCTAAATGGAAATAATTTTATTTCATAAATCACTAAATCTAATCATAAAGAAACACTGAAAATGTTATTTAAATAATTTGGAAAACGCGTAAAGTAAACCGAATACGAAAAATGTCTCCAAGTGTCAAGCAATATAAATAATATATTTGTTAAATTTAAAGTAAACACACAAATAAAAAGTAAAATATCACCAACGTGGTTTTTAAAACATTATATATATTTTATAAACCAATAAATATGTGTATTTTTGTGATCTTTAGGCGAAATAATTTCAAAACAATTTATTCGTAATTTTAAAAATGAGCATACCATGGATAAATATTTTAATTTCTATTTTAAATTTTAAAGTAAGTTTACATTTTTGTTCGTAGTGAAATTGTTCATTGAAAATCGTAACAGAGACAAATAGTAAATAATTATCTGAATTATACATATAAAATAACTCTCAGCTAAATTTGCCTGTGCTGAAGTAATTTTCCTGTATTCCGTATTTAATTACATATTTATGTTTGTTTTTATTTTAAAGAGGGAAAATATGATGATTTGAAAATATCTTATATATTTGTCTGATTATTTCGTATGTATGCTAAGCACTTAACTCAAAAAAGAAAAGGATGGTTTGGTTATTTTATTGAATTTTTTCTCCTTTTACTCTTACTAAAAATAATAATTGCTTGTGCGTTCAATAAAATAATTACAAATTCTAAGAACGAACTGCAATAGTGTAAAATAAATAATAATAACTTATTCCGTCTCTGTCATTTATGTTTTTATTGAAAAATATCATTTGAAATTCTTACTGCATAAAAAATAATAAGTTCTTGTATGTTGAATTTTCTTATTATATGTTGTCTCATGATTTTAATAAGCATTTCAATTTTGCAGCAACACCTAAGATCCAGCCTTTTAATTTAGCCAGTTATTTTATGACTGGAGAGAAAGTCACGCTCTTGTGTGCAACAAAATCTGGAACACCACCGTTTTCCTTTACTTGGTTGAAGAATTCCAAGCGAATTGCTGAAGATCCTTCTATCGAAATTCATCAGATGAAGGATTATTCTAGTTTAGTCATTTCTTCTTTGACTACATCTTCAAGAGGTAACTACACTTGTCAAGTATCTAACGGCTATGGAACTGATTCATACACAGAATTCCTGAATGTTGTTGGTAAGCCATATATTTATTATTTATAAATTAAATTATAAAAATCTATATCGAGCCAGCAGTATAAAAAATTCGTTATTTGAAGTTTCATAATAAAATGAAATAAATAAGCTTTAATGCATAATACCATTTTTTGTTCATCATGTTTGGCAGAGATCTGGGTGGTTTTTTTCTATGTTTAAATTGTGGTATAAATTTATCTTATAATATTTTTGTCTCCCTATCTTGAAAGTTTTGTTTGAATAAAACTATTTATAATTTTTAATGTATTAGTTAAATGTAAGTTATGTAATATAATAAAAAATCAGGTCACTAATTAATACGAATTTTGTTAACTAAATTAGTAAACTTTCATTTTAATATTAAGATTTATAAATTAGCATATTTTAACTCATTTTGTGAGAGAATTTAAATATACGCAATTTGATATTTAGAAAGCATCGAAACTTCTTTTGATTAACGTTATATTACATAACGTTCTACTGTTGTTTTTGTTTTTGTAACAAAAAATAGTTAGTTTAGCGAACATACTATTTACATTTTGAAGATTCATTTGTAAACAAGGTATATAAGTAATAGGCACACACATAAGGAATAGTTTGAAATATTTCCCAATAACCATACCATTTGTATAAATAAAATTATTTTAAATTCTCAATTTTGTAAAAAAATAAAAGTTAATTAATAAGTCTGTATAATTTATTATAAATGTTACCTTGCTTGTGAATTGAATTTTACTCAAGGTTTTATAATACATATATATATGTTAAATATTTTTTCTTTTAGTATCTAACTTTTATTAATCAGGATAAAGACCTGAAAATTTATTAAACAGCAATTTCCTTGAAAATAAAGCTTTTTTATGTAATTTTAAAAAAATGTAAGCAAACTTTTTATGACAATTTTGACAAACAATTTTACGATCAATTTTACGATCAATAATTAAATATTTGTTTACGATCGCTCTTCTGACTTATCATTATAAAAACCAAACTTTCTGATGTAATTTCATAAAAGATTTTAAGACAGATCTGTATCCAGCATATTGGAACATAACTTTTATTAGCAGGAATTCTTTAATTTTAAAGAAAAATTAAAAAGTTAATTATTACTAAAAATGATACAGAGACAAAATAGAAATTATTATAGTGCAATATTTATATATATAATATATATATATGTATATATATATATAACTGATTTTTCCTCACATTTTAATATTAATGCTTTGATTTTATTTTTATTAATATTAGTTCTAGATAAAATGCTTTTATAGTATTAGTAGTATAAACAAAATAAATTATACAAATACAAAAAAAATCGATTTATAAACCAAAATTTTAAACAAATTTTGGAAAAAATGAGTGAAATAAACTTATCTTACGCTATAGATCATTACAGTTTTTTTTAAACTTCATTTTGATATTAATTTTCTTAAATTCGTATAAATTATGTGCTTATGAATTACTCCCTCTTTCATTCTATTTTGTGCAATAAAAATAAATTTTCTTTAATGATTTATGTTTTACTGCGTATGTAATAATAAATAGACAAAGCTTGTTTAGATCAAATTTGTCTATCTATAAAAGTACAGTTTATTTTAAAGTAAATTGTACATTTTTTTTTTTTTTTTTTTTTTTTTTTTTAGCAAACCAATTTTTAGTCAATTCTTAAAAATTATGCCGATAAAGTAATAAATAATAACTTCTATATTTAACTTTAAAATATTAATTATTGGGTTTTCTGTTCTTATTTCAATTTTTAATTTATTTATTTATCGAAAGAAATTTTTACCAAGAACGTTTTTCTTATGATTTTTTTTTCAAATAAAATACCTAAACACATATTATCGCATAAAATAATTGAGAAATAGTTCAATTAATTTAATAAAACTTATGAGAAATTTTAGGAAGAAAATTTGCTTCACTTTTCTCCGCCATTTTTGTTAAGAAGATTTTCAAACTCATATTATAACTTTTTTGCATGTTATAATACTGAAATTTTATCAATAGTAATAGCATAATGATAAGCTCTGTGTAGGGAAAATAAGTGGAAAAAAAGAATGTGTATAGACAGTTTTAAGTTATAGATAATATAATACATAATTCTGTTATAGTTCTTCAAGAAATTGAAATGCAAATAAAATTTTAGATGATCAAAAATAACTAGCGGTAAAGCCGAGCCTCAAGTTCCATAATCAAATATGAAATCAAATATGTATGTCTTTATTTACTTTAATTTTTCATGACATTTACTAACTCTTCTAATAACAAAGATTGTAATGTAAATTTAACAAACAATTTTTAATAATCTTATTAAAAATAATAAGTTTTAAAATTCCAAAATTTCAAGAAGACTTAGTAAATGATGTAACACTAAATAATATGTATTTTAAAAATTGCATAAGATGATTCAAATATTTTTACTGTTGATATTTTTATTTATTTCTAAGTAATCTTTGCATTTTAACATTCTTTTATGTCTCTTTCGAGTATAAAGATGTCTTCTAAATTTCAGTTCCTCCTAAATGGACGAAAGTTCCAAAAGATACAGAGGTCATTGTCGGAGAAAATGCAATTTTTGAATGTGAAGCTGAAGGATTACCAACAACAATAATAACTTGGAAAGGTCCTGAAAAAAGTAGGATTATTTATTTTTTACAGTTTTTAAATTAGCATTATCTTTTATAATTAACTTATAAGTATCGATGAAGAACTGTATTTTTCTGTTGTGCCGTCTCTATGTTTTGCAAGAAAAATGTATATATATATTTTATTTATTTATTTATTAAATTTCGTTTTAATTTTAAGGATTTATGAATGATTCGCATTAAAAGATCGAATTTTCATAGATAGTTTTAACCATTTATAAATAAAGATGGCTAAAAATTTCTTTTCGTTTAAAGCTGTATCTTTTTTTTTTTTTTTAATGACCGTAAAATAAAAAAGAACGACAAAGTTTTTCCTTCGTTAACGGTATGTGCAGTTAATAATAATTTCAATATGTTACGTTTAATGTATGTTTCTTTATTGTGGAAATGTGTAATAAATGCTATAAATTAGGTAATTGAACTAAATTTGAAATCGCTTACATTGAGTAATTCTAAAAATTTTCTTAGTTTTAATTGATACAATATACACGCTGTAGAATTGCTGTAAAATTAATTATGAATATGCCTATTACTGAAAATGATGCGACAAACTTTGCAGTTATCAATAAAGATAAACAACAATAATAATAACATAGTCTCTCAATTTCTTCGGGGAGAAATAAAAGAGAATCGAGTAAAAATTGTTTGAACCAAAAAATTTATCTAATAAATTTTGCCTTTAAATAAAGTTTATAATACAAATACTTTTAATACTTTTATTTCCGTCTAAAAAAGAAAGGAAGTTGGCAGTCAAGGCAACTAAAATTTACTTTTGATGCTAAAAATTATTTTAAAAATTTTAAATGCAATACAAGTACATGATTTTACTGTGATTAACTTTTTTAATGAAAATTGTTTAAGTCGTAAAGTATAGTTTTCTCCCCGTGTTTTTCCTTTTCTAAAATAGATAATAAGTAACTTATGCGTAAGTTTAACTGTATATATAAGTAGTCGCTCCATTTAATCCATATTACATTTTTGAACGCGTTGTCTCTCTACTAGTTATAAAATTTACACGACTTCTTGTTACAATATAATGTAAGTTTTTTTTTCAGGTTTATTAAACAGCAGAAGTTCTACATCAACAGAATCCAGATTTGAAATTCAGTCGAATAAAATAAAAATTAACAGTGTTTTAAAAGAAGACGAAGGACGATATGAGTGTAATGCTTCTAACGGCATAGGAGAAGGAATATCTCACACTCTTATTTTATCTGTACTTGGTAAATAAACTAGCCATTAACATAATGCACTATGAAAAATCTTTTCTATTTTATTCCGACATGCATGTATTAAAAAAAAAAAAAAAAAAAAAAAAAAAAAAACACTTTGGAAGTCTATTTTTTTCTGATTTTTTTATTATAATTATTTTAAGAAATTTTATAAAAAAATTGTTTAATGACATTCAATGACATCATTTGTATTACTGTTTAAATGATGTTTTATAAATATCATCATATAATGTGTAAATGGTGAAAATTCAATGCGGAAATTTTAATGTTGACTTATAGTTATGTGTGGATGAGAGTGAAATATATTTATTATTTTATATATTATTATATTTTATATATTTATTATATATATATTTAGTATTTTGAATGAATGCATGCATCATGACCCTGGTTTCTTACGGAAAAATTGTTTGTATAGTATGTTTTATCACCTCTTAAATTTTGAAAGTTCACTATTGATGTATGGATTATTTCATTCTCAGATATGCACGTTTGTTAATTAAACTTGTTGTCAATTACTGTCCCCTAAAAAAATCATGTTTAAAAACTAACTTTTTATGTAAGATATTCGTTGCAGCTTTTTTAATGATAAGATTTTTTATGTGTGGTATTCATTATAGCTGCTTCATGACAAGATTTTTTATATGCAGCATTCTTTACAGTTCATTACAGCTGTTTTACTTTTATAACTTGTTATCTTATGACAGAATTTTTTATATGAAGCATCTATTATAGCTTTTCCATAACACGATTTTTTCCATACATTTCTGAATAGCTACTTGAAAAATCTTTATCTCTTATTATTTCAATTACTCATTCTAATGTTTCTGTGTGTTTTGCTGTTACATATTATGTATTTAATATTTGTTTGTTATTAATGTTTTGTGTCATTTAATATAAATGACACAACATTAAATTAAATGACACAACATTACATATTACATTAAATGACACAACATTACATATTTAAATGAATTTGTCATATTTGGGTGATAATTACTCTAATTGCGGTTATTAATTGTTAGTGAATTCAGTTATCGTAAAATTTGTATACCTTGTTAAAAATCTTTAACCATGCTGTATTTTTATAATGCGCGTTCTTAAAGCGAACAAATTAAATGAAAATTAACCAGTTGATGGAAATTCCTATACACAAATACATGTTCTTTTATTTAATATTTTATGAGCCATTGCTTTGACGAGTTTTATTTTATAAATTTTAAGTAAATTTTAAAACTGTCCTTTGTTGAATTGTCTGAAATTACGAATTCAGAGCGTTCATTTTATTATAAACTGTTTATAATTTAAATTTGTAGTGACTTTTTTTCTTTCATAAAAATTTTATATGCTGCTTGTTTTATATGTTACATACATTTATATTTTAAAAATATTTTTCAATATAGATAATGCTATATAACTTTAGAATAACATAAAATATTCATACTATAAAATGTCTATTTCTAGAAAAAACTCCTGTTTCCGTCGTACTATTTTTTAAAAATATAAAAAAGATAAAGAAAATCTATTTGTATGTATTTTTAAATCTCAAATGAGCCAAAGAAGCTTTTAATTTCCTATTTTTACACAGTGTGGCGCTACCATACGCTGAATTTCTAGCTAAAATTTATATTATAACGCTTTTAAAATCATCATTATAGAAACACGAATTTCAGAGTCTCCTCCATTACAAGGTATATTATTTTCACTGCATTACTCATAACTCTAAACCGGAAAATAGTCTTAAGTTTACATAGAATATTCATAGATTCGTTTTCAATAATATCGTTATCTTCCATGTAAGAAAGGAGCAGTACAATGAAAAGTTTTTGCAAAGAAATAAAATGCATTTATTTGGTATTTTACTTTTGGATCTCAGACTATCAGCAAGTGATTTCGCAGTTGACAGCAGAAGGTGAGTTTCACATTTTTATTTATTTCTACTTTTTCTGAATAAGATTTAAAGTGCATTTTATTATTTTAAATATATAATCATTATTAAATTTTTTATAATAACATTCCATTTTGTCTTATATTTTGTATGCGGCTTAGTTACAATTCATTTAAATTTTATGCGTTTAAATTACTCAAGTTTTAATCCATTATATTTAATTCGAACAAAATAAATATATTTACTTATTTATTTACTTATGTTATCATCTTATGTCTTACATGTTCTCAAATCACAATTAACAAAGTGTCTTTTTAAAAAGTAAATTTTACGTTTAATAGTACTTAATTTTTTAAAAGGTATTTTTTAACAACATAAAGGCTTTTTAAACTTTCGACTCGAGCTTATGTTTGATAAAAGTCTTTAAAAAAACTAATTTATATGAAAGATTAAGTTAGCATATGAATAAATACTTTTATTTCGATTACATAATAAACATATATGTCGAAGAATGAAACATATATTTTTTCCCCTTGGATGTAGTTTTTCTTCAGAAATTTTTAGTTCAACATAGATAAAATCAGAAGAATAATATGTTTTTCTTTATAGTTTATAGTTTTTTTAAGATTTGTTTTTTTTCTTTTAGATTATTTTTGCTTTCTAAAACTTTCACAAAAAAGTTTCAATTTAAATTTAGTACGTTCGCTCAATGGAAAATTTTAAAAAAAAATCTCATTACAGGAATTGATTTTTCTCTACTCAAAAATGAAAAATTTACGAAAATATTGATTTGATATTTTAATTAATCCAAAATATACGTGTGCCTTAGATTGCATCTTAGAAATATTTTGAAGTCAGATTCCTGTTTGAACACAAACTACGGCATTTATTTTGCACAAGTATATATTAATTACTTACGCTGCTGAAACAAAATCTCTGTGTGAATTTGTCATTCAATTTTCTTTTTCTAAAATCTATATTATTTTTAAAATGCTAAAATTTAAAAGATTATGAAATTTTTTGAAATTGTTTCTTGTTGGACTTTATATCCCATGTAATAATTTAAAGTTCATGATTTCAAGTATGTTGGAAGTTCTTTCTTTATAAAATTGGCTCTCACAATATTGTGACATTTTCAAAAAGGTAAATGATTGAATTTAAAAGATTAATTTAAAATTTATCTATTATTTATTTTTTGCCAAATGTAATAAATTAAAAATAAATTCACATTTAAAGAACTATACATGATAAACATATGTATTCGATAGCTAATTTTAATAACATATTACAAATATAAGGGTGCTCAATAATTTTGTCCTAAGCAGTAGTTTAAATTCTTTTTTTGTATGTTATTAAACATAAGAAATTGAATCAAACTATTGTAATTATACAAACTTTTATAATTCTTGATTTCATCGCTTATAACAGCATATCAAAAATTAAAACAAACATTTATAAAATTGAATAAAAAATGGCATTTTAAAATTAGTAAACAAATTAGTTTAATTTTTTTCTGAATATTACTTTAATTTTTATCTCGTTAAATTTATTCTGTTTAAAAATCATTTAAGAATAATCAAAAGCGAGTTCCAAGAAAGTTCATAATAAATTAATTAAACTTTTTTATTACATTGCGTTATTTAATGTGTCGGCAAATTCTAAAAAATTCAAAATTGGACAATAAAATTTATTATATAAAATTTCATTTCATTAAAGAAAATTAAATATTATCAAAATATTTAAGTGGTTACTTTGTATATCATTTTCTTTTAAAAATTATAATGGATTTTGTAGATAACAATTAGATTCTGCGATTTAATTTCATGCATAATTGGTTTCAATAGCTTTAATTGATTCTTTTTCTAAATTATATCAGGGGCTTACTTTTTATAATTTTATACTGCATTTTTTTTCAATTCAGCCATAATGAAATCAGTAATATTTCATATGACTTCAGTTGCTAAGCAATAAATTTATTAAAGTTGATTACCTTTTTATGTATTTTTTATTTCTCTTTTGTTGCAGTTTTGTAATTTTTCAAATTAGGATATTAAAAATAATTTTATACTGTAATGTATTTTATATGCTTTAAAAAAAATGTTAGTAAAATTATCACAATTGATAACTTATTTAACTAAATAAAATGTGTATGTATATTTTTTTGCGAACTTTTTATAAGGTACCCTGGGGTAATAACGCCACGTTAAGGTTCTACCAATTTTCACGGCTCCGTTTTAGTTTGTATTTTTCAAACAAATGCATATTTTGATACAGCAACTCATTGACTATCTATATAAAAAAAATAATTTAACAGATATGTATTCATAAAATGTAATGGCGTGATTTCTTGACCAATGCTATTCGGCGTTATTACCCACCCATATGGGTAATAACGCCATGTAAACAAAACTATGAAATAAGATGGAATAATTGCATGTAGATTGCCCAATTCTAAAAATACACACTCTACAAACTTAGAAATTGACAAATTGCATTCTAAGATATTGAAAATGTTCAATTTTTTGTGAAAGTGTAAGAAAAATAAAGTTGTGGTGTGTGTGTGGGGGGGGGGGGGGGGGATGAGGCAAAAGAATACCAGACCGTGAGCTTCTTTTTGCTTAAAAAGGACCGCTTAAATAGAATTATTAGAAACATTGCACAGTTTTAACTGTGTTTATTTGAATCAGTATTTAGGATGTAGCTTGGCCACTGTAGGGAATCAACCGGGATATTAATGCCAAGGATTGGCGTTATTACTCCGTTATAGTTATGGCGCTGTACATTTTAAATTACAAATTATCTCGAGAAGACATCCAAAATCTTCAACTGCATTTTGAAAATCCATGAAATGTACTACAAATTTATGTAATTAACAAAGTATTTCTGGATAAAAAAAGTCTTCACATCACAAAACGTATCTCGCAAATTTTAGATCAAGCGTTAATTTTAGTTGCTTGTAAAAACAATAAGACCTAAAAACGAAATAAATTAACTTGAAGCAGTTTTTTGCGATTTATATGACTCAAAACCCTTCTGTGCAGAGCACATAGGTGTCATTTACCAGATTATTTCATAATTATGCAAAATATTAGCACTTGGCGTTATTACCCCGCCTGGCGTTATTACCCCAGGGTACCTTATTAGTACATTACATAATTATACTTTAAACGTACCTGATTTTCTTTACATAAAAATTTACCTTTTACAGCTTATCCTAGGATTCAACCTTTCTTATTTCCTGGCAAACTGACTGAAGGACAAAAAGCTAAAGCACTTTGTACATTGACTGAAGGTGTTGGACCTTTTAAATTTTTGTGGTATAAAAATGATCAAGCAATAACATCGTCAGTTTACACCAACATTGAAAATAACAAGGATTATTCTTTGTTATTTATAAACTCTCTCACAACTGATCATGCTGGAAACTATACCTGTGTAGTGACCAGTTCTGTTGGCCGAGATTCATATTCTTCTCAGCTAATTGTCAATGGTAAGTCTTCAAAAAATAAATTGCTTTCTGAATATATCGAATACTGTGTAGTATAAGTGTTAAAAAAATATCTTTTTTTAAATAAAGTGTTTTATACGTTATAAGGTATATTTTTCTAAAGTTTCAGCTTCTGAAAAACCTAACTAAGCTATTTAATTGTATAGAATGCTTACACAGGATGCAAATTTCAGTTTTTTACTTTTTTTTTTATCTTTACAATTTATGTTAAACATTCTCATAAATTCATATATTTTCTCGTAATTGTTTTAATAGTTATGAATAACTTTTTAAGGAAGGTGTTAATTTTGCTCCAAATCCCATGTTGGTTCTTATTTATATCATTTGGTTCATAAAGTCCCCGTTTTTTAAAAAGCAAAAAAAATATTTAACTAATGTATACTTTAAATTTTATGTTATTTCTGCTTTTTATTGGATATCGCCCTCTGTTAATAAAATTGAAAGTGTGATTTCTAACTATCATTATTTAAAAAAAAAAATTAATGGCATCATTTTGTTTTTCAAACCGTTGTATTTTGTTGCTTCTTTTTGTTGCTTGTTTTTGTTTTGTTGTTTTTGTTGCTTGAAACTATTTTTGAACAATTTTAATGCAGTCGCATGCAAAAATCACTGAAAATTAAACAAAGAACGCTATTATATGTTAGAACATCTTCATAGCAGTTGTTCTTTTTTTATTATCAATATTATTACTATTATGACGGTTTGGCATCGATAGAAAACATCTGGAAGAATAGTGACTATGGTAGGATATATATTTTCAGAGTTATTATAATGAGAAAATACGTTTTATCATTGAAATGCAATATTGTTTGTTTCTGCAACTGCAAAGTATGCTATTTGAGTTGTTTCTACTAACAATAGTTATAAGCTGATACACTTGTTCTCATATTATTGTTAGTTAAAGTTAAAATTTTTCCTTTGTCCCTTTTTTTTAATAAATAAATTTTCCTTTGTCTTACGTTATATTTTTACATTTATATGACATAATTGTAAATAAGGGTCTTTTTTCATCCATTTTCAATTTGCGCATGCCTTTTTATTAACAATATTCTAATATTTTAAAAAAAAATGTTTCCTTATTTTTCTAATTTTGCTACTAAACTGGGCTGGAGACCGGGTTTTTTTATATCTAGATAGATGTCACATATAATGCGCACAATTGTTATGTAAATTGATATTTTGTATTAAAGGTTCATTGTACTATCATTTAATTATTACTTTTTGAAGCATTAATGTAAAATAAACTCAATGAATTGTGAGCAGTCTTTTCCAAATATGATGAAAATTTCTAAAGAAAAATGTTACTTGAAGAAATTTTTAATTATTTAAAAATGTTGAGAAAATAACAATTCTCTAAATTTAATATTTTGATTAAATAAATAATTCCGAATAAAGAAATGTAAGAAGTGTTTGTGGCAAAATGTTGGCAGGAATTCCTACTGATGTCTAAATTATAGAAGAATAAGTCCTCTTTCCAATTTTCAAACCTGATTTACTATGTTGATCCAGATAAAGAAATGAAACGTATTTTAATATACCACAAAATTTTATAAAACATGATGAAACTGATTTTGTCAGTTGTTTTGTAGATAATCAAATAACATTACTTTCGCTGTAATAATATGAATTATGTTCATATAAATCAAAATATTCTGTTTAGAGTACCTATGCAGTTACAAATGATTTTTAAATTCTTCATCTCAGCATCTATATCTATTCTTATTTTTACAACATTGAAATAATCAAATAAAATAACAGTTAAAAAATGTAGTCACAATTAATTTATGTAATTCATAATCTTTAACAATAATTTTTGTAGATGTAAAATTCATTTATAATAGTCTTGAGGTATTTTTTAACACAAAATATTTTAGTTTTTATGTATCTCAATATTATTTATTATAATTGTGCAATGCATGGTATTTAAAATTATTGTGAATTTTATCATTCTAACTATTTTATTTTTTATGAAGTACCACCATCAATTTTGCAAACGCCTCAAGATCTATCTCTACAAGAAGGTGATACTGCAATTTTAACATGTCAAGCCTCAGGATATCCTCAACCCACGGTCACCTGGTCTAAAAGTAAGACACTCTTCTTTATAACCTCTTATTGAAGTGCAATAACTTAATTTTGAAACACAAAAATTTAATTTCTAAATGCCACATTAGCATTAGAATTTTGAAATTAAAATTTCATTTTCATTAAGTACGTGAAGCAAAACTTTTTCTTATTTCCAAATAAATTTATTTATAAATTCTGGTGTCATTCTTTAATTTCAGCACTTTACGAGTAGAAGTATTTTGTCCTTGAAATGATTAACGTATTTCAGCACAATTGAAAAGTGTTTATGACTTCGGTTCGTCTGCCGTCTGTTCGTGCTATAACGCCCAAAAATATTGACAATTGTCAAATAATTGCTATATGCTATAAAGTTTTATTGAAGCAAATTTGTTTTTAAAAATAAAATGTGTAGCTTTTATAATTCATTTACGAGTATACACATAAGAATTCCGTTACATTGATCAAAAGGAAATAGTAGTATTTTAATGAAGTTACGGTATTTCCATCATATTGAGCTTCAAATATATCATTGAGAAGAAGTAAAGGAATCTTATTATTGAATACGGTGAACATGGGCATTTATTATTCATATTTATAGGAACGATCAAAAGAATTTAGTTGAAATGGGTCGGAATTGAGATAACATGAGTCCCCAAAATTTAATATTCAGTTAATTTTATTGCAAAATTCCAACTTCTTTCCGAATTATTATTGAAATATTGAAAACTATTTTTTAGAAAAATCTTTCATAACAAATTAGTTTTTCATTCCGTTTCAACCACACGATCAGAATTTTTCAGTTTGTCAAATCAACCAAAGTCGTCAATTTATCAGGCAGGCAGTGTTATCGCACAAACAAGCAAAATTAAGAAAATTCAAGACTATAATATTTGTAGTAATTTGAATAATATTTGTAACATTGGGGAGTTCTGGGTATGGGGAACATAGGAAGTGTTCTCTAATGAAATAAGGAGCCGAAATGACACTGCTTCCCAGCTTCAGTATTTAATCGAGCCAGAATGTATTGATGAAAAAATAATATGTACATAAAAGAGAAAGATTGTAAAGCAAAAACAACAATAATTTAAAATCTTAAATTTTTATTTATTTTTTACAGTATTCATAATAATATTCAACCTTTAACACAATTTTCAAGGCATTCGAGAATTGCGTTCATCATTCCCGTATAGTGTAAAAAAATACAAATTTCAAAAGTCTAAAAAAAAAAAAAAAAAAAGAGAGAGAGAGAGAGAGAGAGAGAGAGAGAGAGAGAGAGAGAGAGAGAAGAGAAGAGAAAAGAAAAGAAAAGGAGAATTAAGTTCGTACAATAGTAACAATTTGGAAATCTTCATTAAATATATATATAAGTTAAAAAAGTTACAGACATGTAAATTCGATAGATAAATTCGCATTTTCAACTACTTCATTCATCTCCGACTCTTAAATCCACAGATGGTATTGCAGCGCCATCTCTTGGCAACATAGATAACTCATTATTATTTATTGCAATTTCTCCTTTTAATTCGTTCCTTATGAAATTTTAATTGATGGAAAGAATAAAAAATATGCCAGTATTTACCTCTGTAAAGATTGAAAAAAAACACGTATTTTTAAATATTAAGCGTAAAATTAAAAAATAATCAGAAATAACATATTATATAAAACTATACATTTATATAATGCTTTATCATTGTGTAATTTCCATTCTAATTTTTATTATTTATAAATATTTCCCCTTATATTTTTATTATTTCCTAAAGGAAATTAACATTTCTTTCTTTTCCTATTATCGAACAAATATTTCCCCAAAGTTTGATAAATTGCAAAATAAAAATTAAATTTTATAAATGATGATAAAAGAATTATATATTTCTAGTATTTCGTATTTCGTAATAGAAATTGACATTTGTTTTTCTATTATGGAATAAATATTTTCCACAAAAATTGATTAATTACAAAACAAAAGTTAAATTTATTAAAATAAACTGGTAACGACATAATAATATTAAAGAATTATATTTCTATTATTTCGTAATAGAAATTAACATTTGTTTTTCTATTATTGAATAAATATTTCCCACAAAATTTGATTAATCTGAAAATAAAAGTTAAATTTTACTGAAAAAATTGTTTACGTAAAAATAAGAAAATAATTGTTTTTCTATTATTTCGTATAAGAAATTGACATTTGTTTTTTCTTTTATTGAATGTAAATTTTCCAAAAAGTTTGACTAATTATAAAATATAAATTAAAATTTTTGAAAAACTGTTTATGTAATGAAAATGATAGGAAATATATTCAATTATTGTATAAATATTTTCCTTCTATAATTTCATTAATTATACATCAAAAAATAAATAGATGTAAATATATTTTCCATTTAAAAGAATTGAGATGTTTTCGGTTATTTAATAAATATTTCCTATTAAATTATCTTTAGTTAAAATAATTGAGTTTTTTCTGATTTTTACATAGAATTGTAATTACTGAAAAAAACCTGATTTAAATAAATGAGTTTTTTTTTTTTTTTTTTTTTTTTTCTCATTTTTAAATAGAATAGTAATTACTGGAAAAAACTGATTTAAATGTATGATTAAAACATAATTTTCTGTAGCTCTGTTATTAAACAAACAATTTCTTTTATATTTTCTTTTATTGAAAGGACTAAGATTTTTCTTCTTAGTAAATGAATTTAGTAAATAAATCTTAGTAAATGAAATTTTTTAATTTTCATTTTATTAAAATATTAGTTATATATGTAACTAAATTTATATATATATATTAATTGAAGTTTTTTATTTGTTGCTTTTCTACTTCTTTCAGATCAAGAAAATGGAGAAAATTTTGATGCTGAACGAGCTCAAGTTTTCAGCAACGGATCACTTGTTATTAATAGTATCAAAAAAAGTGATGAAGGATCATACAGTTGTTCCATTAGTAATAAGATTGGAAAAGATATTAATAAACTTGTAACGTTAACCGTTATTGGTAAGATTAAACCTTAACATGCGATGCCCAGGCACGTAGCCAGGGAGGGGGCTAAGGGGGCTGAAGCCCCTCCCGAAAGTTTGAAAATACAAAATTATCTGTATGATAAAAAAATAAGTTTTGTTTGTTTTTATTTTCCATTACATTAAAATCAAAAGACTAGTTAAGAGTTCTTTTAAGTTTTGAGCAAAGTCTGGAGCGAATGAATTTAAATGAGATATAAATATCCTTAGAAATGCTATTTACTTCACCCCAGAAACTCAGAATGAAATCATTTAAATATTCTGGCATACAGTTAACCCAAGTATTAATTATCAAAATAAATATTGTGATCTGTTTTAGCTTAATTGATGATGAAACTATGGACATTTCAAGCGCAGAACAGCTTGCCATTTGTGTTAGGTATGTGAACTATTAAAATTTCACAAAACCCAATAATTCGGATTTTTTTTACGTGTTATTCTTATAAATGTCTTCTCTTCCAAAAATTCAAGAAAAGTAATTTTACAACATTGTGATGAACTATGTCTTGGCATGTATAAATGCGTCGCATAGGCGTATGACAAAGTAGCCAATAAGTTTGGTCATTTAGCAGGATTCATTCTAGAATTCTTCAGAATATCTAAAATTAGATACGTCCTCTGTGAAAGCCATTGGTTAAATCTTGCCTTGTCCAACATCATGCTGATTTCTTCATTCGAAAGTATAATGGACTTGTTAAAGTAGCGACAAAAGTTTTTAAAAATCACCTGAAGGCAAATTTAAGTCTTCAAGAAGCAATTGCATCACATATCCTAGAAAACAAAAGAAAATAACTTCTCCGCATTTGTGATACAAATTTTATCGAGAGCCATGAAAGTATATTGACTTTTGTTGAGCTACTTAAATACATTTGTATTAGCTCAAAAAATATTTCGAAAAACACATGGAAGATTTCTTCAACAGCTGGGGCTTTTTTGGCAGTCAGGGAGAAGAAGAATTTTCTCATGAGCTTGTCTGTTTGTCAGAAGGTTTTCTGTCTGACAAGTCATAGCAAGTTCTTCAAAAATATAATATTGGCTGTAACCCATGCTAAAGATACCTAATTGTTTTACATAAATATGCAGAAAAATGAAGTAGAAATCTTTTGTGAGATTTTATTGGACATCAAAACTTCGGAAAGACATCTTCCAAACTGAAATAAAGATCCCAAGACTAACATTTAGACAGGTAACAGGTACAAACCCTCAAATTACATCCACCGACAAGTATTACAATATCACGGTCTTATTTCCCTATGTAGAAAGTCATATTCAAAATTTAAATTATCGATTCATTTCGAATGAGGAAATTCTAAGAGATTCCCAGTTACATCTTCCAGGATGTGCTTCACTGGAAAGAGCAAGCAAATTAGAGAATCCGGTGCAATATTTTCAGGATAAAGTGTCAATGTAGCAAGTGGAAGCTGAAAATGAATTAGGATGCAAACAAGTAGCTAATGTTGACACCAACAAAGAGGTTTTAAAAGTTAGTACTGTAATGTGACGTATTACGATAAAATCAAACATTTGCTGGCAGTTTTGGTTGAAAGCAGAGTAACAACAGTCAGTGCTGAAAGATAATTTTCGGCAAAGAAAATAATTAAATCTTTGACTCTAAGCGTTATGGCCGATGAAAGACTGGATAGTTTTGCCATGATTTTCATTCTTTGGGAAATTAAAGAAAATCTTGCTAAATCAATCAGCATCATGGCTAAGAAGAAATTATGATGATTGCTTCTGTTGCACTAGTAAACACTGTTGAATTCAGGGGGTGGCCCGGGAGGAGAACATTCCCCCTCCACCGGAGCAATGAGATATCTCATCCCAGGAAATTTGTGATATTGTGTTTTCAATGGTCAAAAAGTACAATTCTCCTCCCCCCCCAATCGGGAGCCCCCAACTCCCCCCCCCTCCCGGAGAAAAGTGCCTGAATTCAACTCTGCTAGTAAATTTATTCTACCACGAGTATCATTTATTATTATTATAATCAGAGAATGTGAAATACAAACATAATTTTTAAGATTACATATGACAGCAGCAATTAATTTAAAAAAAATAATAATGCGTGTAATTTATTTCATTTACGGATCAATACTTTCAAGGCCTCGCACTCGTAATGTCAGACTCTCGCACGTTAACATTAATCCTGTGTTTTAAATCAATGCATATTATTTGTTTGCATTTCAATACTTTACAACGTTTTTCTTCATAGGATAGGGGAGAGGGGGGGGGCACGTTTGAACATTTTTTTTTTCTTTTTTTTTTTTTTTTTTTTTTTTTTTTTTTTTACATCAGTACATTTCTTATTTGAATTATATGTTTTGTGTTTTAAGTATTACATAATAAAAACAGTGCATTTCTTCATCACATGAACTGGAAATACAAAGTTTTCCATATAAATTTTAAAAAAATTGTGAGGATTTAAAAAGCTGAAATATTTCTGTTCAAACTTGTCGCATGTAGGGGTATTTTTGAACAAGTAAGGGGCACCTTTGAACACATGAATAAAATATGAAAATATTGAGAGTTGTCATAAAACGCTGCATATGTTTCAGGAATATAAAGTAATATGAATAAAATTTAATAACTATATTTTATTGAAACTAATAATTTTTCTATTATTTAACGAACTTAAATCCATTAAATTTGATGTCAAAAATCATTGTTGAAACAACATAAATAAAATGAAATATGAAATAAAATATGAAAATATTGAGAGTTGTCATAAAACGCTGCATATGTTTCAGGAATATAAAGTAATATGAATAAAATTTAATAACTATATTTTATTGAAACTAATAATTTTTCTATTATTTAACGAACTTAAATCCATTAAATTTGATGTCAAAAATCATTGTTGAAACAACACAGAGTGTCTCTCCAGTTATGTTTGGTTGAGAAAACTTTTTTAAAATATCCTTGTAATACACCAATATGATATCTGATGCTTCTGGAAAGTTGAAATTTTTCTCTCTCTCATTCACACTTTATATGAAAAAACCTGACTTAAATTCCATTTTATCTAGACGAAAGTACTAGTAATTCCGTAGTTTGGGAAAAAGTAAATGAAAGAGTATAAGCTTTGTATTGTTAGACAAACCTACTAAACCATGCATCATTATTGTGTATCCGGATTTTGCAATTATCAAATAGATGAATGAATCATTAATTTAGGTTTGAAACTTCCAATCGCTGATACATCCAGAGATGGTAATATATGTGTGCAGTAAGGAAAGATTGTTAAGAGTATAAGTTCATGTTCTTTGATATTCTTAATTAACCTCTTTTCACATAGAAAAAATTCAAAAAATAGCAACATTTAGATACATCAATAACTCTTTATTTCATAGTTTTAGATTTTCAATGGTGCCCCAGCTTTTTTGTTCAAGGTGCCCCAACACATGGAGTTCAACATTACAACTGTTTACTCATACTCAATTCGGCCAAAGAATTTGAATAAGACAAAACTTATAAACTAAAGATTACAGCTTTATTTAAGTGTCGAACAATAAATCAAAATTTTAAGGATGCAAAATTTTGAACAAAAATCTTACAAAGTTATTTTTTTAAGTTTAGATTCAAGAGGGAGAATAACATATTTCTTGCTTAGGCAGTATTATGCATACAAATTGGATGAGCTTTGTATACTTATTGCACTGAAGCAATAGTAATGTATTGCCATAGACATTTTTAGAAAATAATTTATTTGAAACAAAATATTTACAGTGTCCTCAGTTCAAACGTGCCCTCCTCTCCTCTACTTGAGGTTCATCTCAAACATTGTTAGTTTGTGCTTTTTAAGTTTCGCAGAAAATTTTTCCTAAAAACTCTCCGGTCTCCGAATCAGTTTGGAAACTGGAAATGCTCTTAAAAGTTAAAAATTGCAACAGAAATTGAAAAATGTAAGTATGAAATAACGATATTTGACATAGTTAACAAGTATCCTATGTAGAAACACACATTAGAATAAGCCTAGATTATTTTAAAAAATTTTAATGAATATTATTCAAATTACTTTTGTAACAGAAAAAATTCCAAAACTGAGCCCCTCCCGAAAGAAAATCCTGGCTACGGGCCTGGCGATGCCGCCTACACAATTAATTTAATTGCTTCGTCGGTCTACAAAATAAATTTCGCGATTTTTTTTTCTTGAAATGTCTATAAATGTTTTACTGTGTAGTTTAAATACACTCGCTACAGGAACACTTACATCTGCATATCTTTTTATATCTGTATAACATTATACTATTGTAAATCCGTCTTAACATTAACAAAATTTTAATACTTAATTTCCAGTTCCGTTTCTATTAAGTTTTTAATGCTTTTTTATGTTTGTAAAAACTATTTATGTTTGTAAAAATAATTTAACTTAATGTAAAAGTGCATTAAATTATGTCTTTTGTAAAAAAATAAAAATAAAATAAGCTATCCAAAGCGAAATGGAGTTAATATTTTTTGAGTTTTTAACTTATTTTTTCATATCATCATAATTTCTTATTTTATTATTTATTTGTATACTTTCTACATTTTGTAAAATTGTTTTAAATAGAGGCAAATTTTAGCATATACATATATCAGGAATTTATATTATTACATTTTTTATTCTAGCTTTACTTGTGTTTTAATTGATAACGCTATGTAATGAGATATACTAATATCTGCTAGTAGATATTCTTTGATTGGCATTTCATTGACATTTATTAAATGCAACATAAAATATTATTAAACGCAACTTCATTACAAACATGTTGTAATGAAGTAGATTTTTGAAAACTATTGTCAAAAATATTTATGATGATAGTAATTATTTTTATTCAGCTTCAAAAGTAAGAAAAAATACAATCAATTGACTTTTTTGCGTTAAATTGTAACTATTTAAAATTGTTCTATTTTTCCAAACTGAATGTAGCTCTTCAGATATTTTAGTGTTCTGTAATCCGATAAACGCAACAAATATGGTCATTTGATATGTAAATATTTTTAAAATAGATAACGTTTATGCATTTCTACTTCTTTTTAAGAAAATTCATACACGATCATTTTTGAAATTGTATTGTTTTGCATTGTTTTCAGATACTGAAAAATAAATTCACATATTAATTTCTATAAATATAGAAATACTTTCGGTTACAATGTTTAAATGTATGTCAAAATCAACGCATACCGTGTTACTTTTTTTATATACAGTTTTTAAAATTGCTCTTTTTCTTTTCAGTATTACTTTTGAAAGTTTATTTCGGTATTATATTTTCTTAAGTTGTGTTAAAAACAGCTTATAAATATCATAAAACGATCATATGCAACATCTTTAATTGCAGTTCACTTTTCATGATGATGCATAACGAACTCAGAATTCCTACTTCAAAAGGTTATTGATCTTTCAAAGATTTTACGCATTCCATATTTATAATGTTGCAAAGTTGAAGTATGATTCCATGTTCATATAAATCTGTTTTACGTTTCCTGCTTTTCTATGTTTTGTTGATTTTTTTTTTTAACAAGTTGTTTATTTAAAATGCGTTAATTGAACTCAATGGATATTTTTAAAGCTGAGTATTTTACTTGAAAAAGTAAAATATGATGCAACACGAATAATTTTTTACTCAAAGAATTCTGTTTGTAGATGATGTAGTCTACATATTTATGGATGTTTGTGCATTTTTATGTTTTATTTAGTAGCCTGTTTTATTATTATTATTATTATTTAAATTCCTGTCAAAATTGAATGTTTATGTTATATGCATTTATATATTTACTGCATTCTTCTTAGTATTGCTTTTTTTTTAAAATTCCTGTACGTAAGTTTTATATTTTTTCCCAGCATTAATATGTTCAGCTTTAAATCATTTTTTATTGTTATTATTTGAATTCTTTTAAAATTTAAAATTTACATATATACACAAGTTGTAGTATTATTATATATTTAAATACTATAAATATATATGTATATAATTTATAACCATTATACAATTCTACTATTTAATATCTAGAATGAATATACAGTGTAGCCTGTCTAAAGTGACCATCTTTGGGACAGGCTATTATGGTCAGTGTATAGAGGTGGTCACTTTATGGAGTGTCTTTCAAAATGGCACTTTAAAATATTGTGATTTCAAAAAATGAAATATAAATAAGAGAAAATGCACTATATTAAGTAATGAACTGATTAATCAACAATAATAACTGATTCATTAATTTAAAATATGCTGAATAAAGTATAATTTACTTAAAACTCACATTATTTCTTTTGAATACAGTTGAGATTCCGTAGTAATTGATTTAAATAACACATAACTACAAGGTACTCTGTAATTTATACGCAATTTTCATTGTAATTGCATAAAAGTAACTTTTCTATGACTGGCGAAATGAAATTTCTAGTAAAAATCACCACAGACAAGGGCAGATATCATTACAATAAGGGAAAAATTGGTCACTTTATACATTTAGCAAATGGTAACTATAAGAGATAAATTCTTGTACTTTTTTAATGGATCAAAATAAAATTTCAGAAAACGATCACTTTAAACTTTTAGTTTGAAAATTTTCAGCATGCAGAAAAATGGATGGTCCCATTTTACAGATTCAAATAACATTGACAAAAACAGGCTAACTGGTCACTTTATACAGGTGGACACATTAGGCAGGTGACACTCATCACGGGACAATTTTCATATTATTTTATATGAGCACGAATAAAATTATCCAAAAGCGATCGCTTTAGCCAGGTGGTTACTTTACCAAGGTGGACACTTTGGCAGGTTCCACTGTATAATAATCCAATAAATAACAAACTTAAACAATTTCAAAAATATGCATTAAAATATTTAATTGCTATAAAGGATGTCAAATAACAATAAAAACATTAAAAGATCTTAATAATTTTTACATGTTTCGATTGAATTTACTCAATCATCATCAGAAAAACAAAATAGAAATAAACACAAAGATGGAAAATGACAAAATAGGTCATTTTCCATCTTTGTGTTTATTTGTATTTTGTTTTTCTGATGATGATTGAGTAAATTCAATCGAAACATGTCAAAATTATTAAGATATTTTAATGTTTTTTTTAAATTATTATTTGACGTCCTTTATAGCAATTAAATGTTTTAATGCATATTTTTGAAATGTTTTTAATGGACGTATATGAAAACTTCTATTTATAATTAAACTTAAACAAGACAAGAGAAATTAGAAATATTGAAAAAATAACGATTTATTGTAAACTGTGGTATTTGGCTCGTTTTCAAGGGTATTACCAAGTAGACACATCAATTACGATTAATTTCTTATTAGAAATCAGGATAATCCTAAAAGCAATTTCTAAAATATCCGATTAATCGTAAAACCAAAATTTAAATCAATTATGTATATATATATATATATATATATATATATATATATATATATATATATATATATATATATATATATATATATATATATATCTTAATGGATTTTTATTTTACAGTGCATTCACGTAATGAGATTATTTTCAAATGTATTCTAACATTCGCTCAGTTTTTTTAGCGTTCATTCTGTCTTATGATTTAACAGTTATTTTATTTACGAAAAAGTTTTATTCTTTATAAATATATCTATTTTTGCATTTAAATGCTTATTTATTTTTTAATTACTTTTTTAATTTGATTTGTATAGTGAGTAAATTTATTAGAGATAATGTACACTTTCTATGCTTTTATTATGTCTTTCTCTAAATACTAATATTTAATTTCTTACGATCTAGATTTATATTATTGCAACATTTTTTGAAAGAAATATATAAATAAAATATTTTTGTTTCCTAAATTTACCCTAATTAATTTTGTAAAATTTTTCTAGTTTAAAATATACATTTGGAAATTCGTTATCATACACATGGGACATTTTATCGATGTATTAAGAATACAATGTTAAGCTATTGATGATTTAAATGTTTCTAAATATTTTAACAACAATTCAAAAAAATTGGCGCATTCAGTTTAAGATATGCCGTTTAATGAATATCATTAAAAGTTTTCATGTATTAGATTTCATAATGCGAATATATGCATGCTATTTACACAAACACGCATACTATGCATATTATTTTGTTCTGAGCAAAAAGTGATAAGCAAAATAAATACTTGCATTTTCCCATAGGCTGTGATCTAACGGATAACTTTTGATTATCCCTGTAAAAAAACTAATCATAATAGAATTTCAATTTCAATAGAGTTCGTGCTAGGGTAAACGTCAATAATGTATGACAATTTCATAGCAATCCAATTATATTTTCGAGAGTTAGAGCGTGGCCAAGCGGCCAGACAAAAACTTACATTTCACATGAAAAATTGTGAAAAAGAAATTATCCAATATGTTATGTTCATGAAATTCAATGTTTCTAGTCACATTTAACTAAGGTACCCTGGGGTAATAACGCCACGTTAAGATTCTACCAATTTTCTCGGCTCAGTTTTAGATTGTATTTTTCAAATAAATATAGGATTTGATGCAGCAACTCATTAACTATCTATATAAAAAAATAATTTAACAGATATGTATTCATAAAAAGTAATGGCGTGATTTCTTGAGCAATGCTATTTGGCGTTATTACCCACCTATATGGGTAATAACGCCATGCAAACAAAACTACGAAATAAGATGGAATAATTGCATGTAGATTGCCCAATTCTAAAAATACAAACTCTACAAACTTAGAAATTGACAAATTGCATTCTAAGTTATTGAAAATGTTCATTTTTTGTGAAAGTGTAAGAAAAATAAAGGTGTGGTGTGGGAGGGGGGTGGGTGAGGCAAAAGAATATCAGACCGTGAGCTTCTTTTTGCTTAAAAAGGACCGCTTAAATAGAATTATTAGAAACATTGCACAGTTTTAACTGTGTTTATTTGAATCATTATTTAGGATGTAGCTCGGCCACTGTAGAGAATCAACCGGGGTATTAATGCCAAGGATTGGCGTTATTACCCCGTTATAGTTATTGCGCTGTACATTTTAAATTACAAATTATCTCTAGAAGATATCCAAAATCTTCAACAATATTTTGAAAGTTTATGAAATGTACTACAAATTTATGTAATTAACAAAGTATTTCCAGATTAAAAAAAAAAAAAAAAAAAAAAAATAGTCTTCACATCACAAAACGTATCTCGCAAATTTTAGATCAAGCGTTAATTTTAGTTGCTTGTAAAAACAATAAGACCTAAAAATGAAACAAATTAACTTGAAGCTGTTTTTGCGATTTATATGATTCAAAACCCTTCTGCGCAGAGCACATGGGTGTCATTTAGCAGGTTATTTCATAATTATGCATAATATAAGCACTTGGCGTTAATACCCCGCCTGCCGTTTTTACACCAGACCACCTTATATGTTGACCATTTTTAACTTTTCCCAACTAAGTTGAAAAGTGTTTATGCTTTCGGTTTGTCTCTCCGTCTGGCCGCGCTTTAACTCTCGTAAATATAATCGTATTCCTGTGAATTTTTTATATGTTATTGACGTTTACCCTAGCACGAACTCTATTGAAATTAAAGTTTCTATTATGATTGGTTTATTTACTGGGCTAGTCAAAAGTTTTCCGATACATCACGGCCTATGAAAAAAAAAAAACAGTTTTAAATGAATTATAAAGGTGTTACACACTGTCAAACATATTCATATTTATATGCATTTGTGAAGTGCACTAAAATATGCATTCTGCAAAATATGCAGTGCAAATAACAATTATTATTCATGTAGTTAGATGATAAACGTAATCTCAATATTAAGAATACTTTTTTTTGATTTTATAACTTTGCAGTGAGCAAAAGTACGCAAAATCTATAAATTTTAAACACAAATGTTTATGAACAGTAATTTCATATTATCTAATCTCCAAATTACAATGATTAAATAAGAAAAAAGTGGTATGCGTAAAACTTCCAATATATTGTGCTAAAAAAATCAAGTATATACAGAAAGCTGGCCGTGAAAGGATTAATGCAAAAAACATTTTAGAATAAATCTGATATCAGAAGAAACTAGTTATAAGAAAATGATAAAAAGTTTAGAATCATGCAAAAAAGAAAAAAAAATCATACACTTTAATTTCTAAGCTGTCACACACACACACACAAAAAAAAAAAAAAAAAAGACTGAAATAGTTGTTTAGCTGGAAATTGTGTCTACTTTCAGTTTATGTTTATAAAATAATAAGATTAAGGAATCACCTTGATGGTGATATTTTCAATACTAACACCTAATTTTATTTTTATATTTGAGTTTTTCATTAAATATTACTTAGGGATACTAAACGGGCAGTTGATTCTTCAGGTAGTTTAGAAATTATGCATGCTCAAAGTTTGGTACTCATAACGCTTAATTTCTTTGTAATCTTAAGATAGCAATGTAACAAATAGAAATGCAGTTAGTTTTTCACGTATTATTGAAAAACAATTTAGTAAAAAGGGCCGTAATTTTGAATTTACATATTTAAACTTTCGATGTCTATTAACAAATGCAGAGATTAACATTCATCTTTTGCCTAAAATTATTTTTTAAAAATAAAAAATTTCGAAAACGATATGAGCTATAACTTTCAATGTTTTGTAACTTTTGACAAAATGAGATACGGTGGAAATTTATAAGAGCAGTTCTTAAAATACATTTATGCATATTTTAGATTTGGTACAGAAAACATAAAAATTAATAATAAATCTAACTAATAATAGAAATTGATATATTAATTATAAATGTAATTAATTATTTCAGAGAGAGAAATTTTAAAAAATTCTAGTGTGTTTAATTTTATGAATTTTTAAAATCATGTGGCTAGTATTCTTTTGATACTAGCATATACGAAACAAATAAACAAAAAAAGTTACGGAAACTGCAGCAACATAAAAAGGGCTTTTTAACTGAAATATCGAAATACTTGCTTTTAATAATTATTTTTACTGAATGGCTTATTATTACCTCTTATTACTTCTCTAAAACAAAGGAATATATTTGTATTGTTCTGTTCAAACAAAGCAAATTTATTTTCTTGAGATATATTATTACGCTTTTATATTAAAAATATTCATTTAGTATATTTTAAATCTATAGATCTCTGAATACTTTGTATTATAGACTAAAAGTTGTTTCATGTAAGACTATTAGTCATTTTAAGCATCTTAAATACGATAAGTAAATGATGTTTAAGAGAAATTGCATTGTGAAATTTCCGCAGCAAAATGTGCAGTCATTTGACTCTTTTTATAGAAAACGGTTACGTAATCGTAATTTATTTCTGTTCTGAACAATAAGAACCACTATATAATATGGTCAAGTAAACATCACCAATACAAACGCTCTAATGACTGCATGGATTTCTGCAAATTTTTAACAATGTGCAAATGGACATATTTTTTTTTTTTCAACAAATGCAGGGTTTCATTAAGTGTCATCTTATTATTTTGTTAAAAAATATCACAAAAGTTTCTAAATGTAGAAGTAAAGAATTCAATTATATAATGGTCTTATAAATGCTACTATTTACCTCTAAATATAATTTCTTATGTGTTCAAAACTCTGACTACAAACTGTTAAAATTTTGCATCAATTTATTCAGCCATGCAACTTTTTTTTTTATAGAAAACGGTTACATAACCGTAATTTAACCGTATTCTAACCATATTATGGTCAGAATAGATTTAAATTATGGTTGTGTAAACGTTTTTTGGAAACACGGTCGAATCACATGACAGTTTGCTGCAAAATTTTAACAATGTACTTACAATGATAATGAGGGGGGGGGGGGATCACTATTTAGTTCTTCAGTTTATCAAATGAACTGAACAAATTTCGTAAAATGGAGTACTTTTTAGTTTATATAGCTTGATTTGTATTATATTCCATAAATTATGGCATATGATTTAGTATTTCAATGTAAAATCTTGCCTTCTGGTTTACAACTTTTCTCATTATGATGGTCAATTTCATGAATATGAATCAGTGAAGCCTGTATACAGCATGCATTACAGAGCTACTTTTTTTTTCATTACATAATCGTTAAATAGAAAAGTTGTTATGCCTATCTATCCTTTGTCGAAAAACTTGACGTAATTGGATGTCTTACTTTCGAAAGGGGTCTCACTGTATTTAATTTTAGATCGCATCGTGGTATTATTACAATTCGAAAACGAATAAGATATTTTTTACGTTATGTCTGTGTATACTTGCTCTTTTAAAAAATTAATGATTTTGAAATTTTTTAACAGTATCCGTAGTATTAAATATTTCTTTCTCCTTTTTATATATTATTAGATTTTAATATAGTTGCAATGTTTTTAAACATTAAAGTATTCTATAAAGAGAATTGTATTTATAAACTGGAACAATCTGAAATAAAGTTTCAAATGACCTTTTTTACACTTTAATGAAATAATACATTTAATACCGTTTATTGTAAAATATCTCAAAAAATTATTTTTATTTAACTGTACACTTATATTTCAAAATGCGCATTTATAATGCGCATTTGTTTCATTTTTAAATTCCAAAATGTCTTTTTCTCTTTTTGTATGATTGAATTTTGATATTTAATGATTTTGTAAGAAAATTTGAATTTAAAACAAGATAATAGAACATCCATTCGTTACTTTTGTGACCATTGCAGAAATTTTTTTCATAATTTCTTCTGATTATTTTACTACAAATTATAACTCTAATAAAAATTGATATTGTAACCAGTTGGATACCATATGTTTCCACTAACATAACGTATATCTAATTTGTAACAAAAAACATTTTACTATCTATAAATTAAATCAAAAATTTTTTTACTCTTGTGACATTCTAGTCACAAGCGTAACAAATTTTGATTTATTATCTAGACAAATTAAATGCTTTTTGTTACAAATTAGATATATCTTATTTGAGTGGAGCACAATAGTATTTAACTCGTTACAGTAGGAATTTTTATCTTAGTTATAATTTGTAATAAAATAATCAGAAGAAATTATGAAAAAAATTTCTCTAATGGTCACAAGAGTAACAATTAACGTTACCATATATTAAACTCCAATTGCAATGCTTTCTATTGCATCTCATTTTCTAATACTTTTTAATGCGAGAAACATTTTTGTCAATTATTATGGTATATATATCTTTTCCTTTTAACTGTATGCTTTAATAAATCTGTATCATGTTCCGATCTTTGAATAGTTTGCGAAAGCAAATCGTTTCAAATTTATCTCTTTTTCTAGTTCCCGCCCGTTTCGAAGAGAAATTTGTTGTCAAAACTGTAAGAAGAGGCGAAACGGCGACACTGAAATGTGAAGCCATTGGTGACAAACCTCTCAGCATTACTTGGACAAAAGACAAGGCAGAAATTGATTTCAAGAAGCATACGAGGTAAAACAAATTTTCATGTAATTATAATAGGCTACTCTGAAACCAAATCAGTATTGGTTATATTGATTACATTCGGACTCAATATTACTTCAGTATAGCATTCAATGTCAGTAACCCATGATTAAAATATTGACTTTGTACTTCAGATGCTTGCAATGAAATGCGACTATTAACGAAATATTAGTCAAATTTAAACATATTAATTTTGAAAAAATATTTTATGCTGAGTTGCCAATATTTCTTTTAGTATAGCCAGTACTGGTTAAGATATATCAAATGAAAACAATATTGGGCTATTATTGTTTTACTTACAGAGTTTATTGCTTCAAGAACATATTTTAATAGATAACACAAATCCGTATAGAATAATTTAAAAAAGGATATCAATAATTTTATGCTCAAAACTTAGCGTTTTTTTTTTTTTAATTTTGAAATATAATTAATAAACTTGAGAATATTCACAAAATTATTTATCGCTGTTTATTCATAACAAAAATTTTCTTTATACTACAGTACAGAATAATTTAAATTTTTATTTTATATTGACAAAAAATTCAAATAAATAGATGAAAAATGTAAATCACTGAATGTTTCAAAAATACTTTTAATGTATTATTTTACCTGCATATAAGTATCTATAAAGTAATTGAGTGAAGTAATCAATGTTTTCAACGAAAACAACTTCTTCATTTTAATTATCTATCTAATTGATTTAAAGATTTTTTTTTTTTACTTTTAAAATACAGGGTGGTCATAAAAAAATTTTGCCGGTATATGAAGCTCTAGCGGCCAGTCCGTTCAACCGATCGAGGTGAAATTTCAGATATAGGTATTCAGAGGTATGAGCTCGAGATTCTCTGAACGGCAACAAAATGGCGCTCACGGTTACGGCTATAGTTAGAGAAACTCGAAATTTTCCAATGGCAACACCCATTTTTTTTTATCGCAAAATGCTCAGCGCATGAGAAAACCCTAAAGAGCGTTGAAACCGTACGTGTAAAACAAGTAATGGACACGTTATGGACGCACAAAAAACTCTTCTGCGAATCCCCCCCCCCTATAAAAAAACACGATTGGAGCGTAAGGAGTAAATTTGCATATGACACAGAGTCAATGCACTAATCTCTGATTACAACACAGATCGGAGAAAATTTTTATTTTGATTACACATTTTCCACATGGGTGCCATCACAGGCAATTACACATTGCATGGTGGCGATTGTGGAACAGCCGAATTTTACATAGCATGAGGGATTTTTGCAATCTCACGTTTGATAGAATCTTTCAAATCCGGCAAAGTTTGCGGATTGTACACGTACACTCTAGATTTTAGATATCCCAGAACCTGGAATCCATAGGAGTGTGGTCGGGGGATCATCAAGGCCATTGACGTTACCAGTTAAGGTGAAATGTGCCTCTTCCGTTCATAATATGCGAAGAGATCGATTGTTACCTCCATCATTTTAAATAAGAAACTCATTAACAAAGTCTATATGTTGTTCATAGCCTCTCACTTCCAACATTTGGGCGCACCGGTACCGGTAAAGAAACATGCAGATTACAGAGCGGAGTAACTTTGAGACCACTGATTTTAGTGTATCAAATACACGAGATGCACCTTTTGTAGTTGCATGCGTCCTCTGCTCACTATGTGATGCACTTCCAACAGTATCCTCAGTTGCAGTTGGTCGTTCGAATCACAGACTATCACAGGTGCAGCCAATTTCTTCAAATTTCATTACTAAATCATGAAGAGCTTTTGAAATGCATAGGCCACGTACATGGCGATGGTTTCGATGGTAAACGCGCCCGGTTTTCGCAGCATTCATCTCATTTTCATAATAGTTTTACCAACTCACCACGAACGAAGTCATTTTGTTGGCATCTACGAGCTCCGACTGAAAAACTAACATTCCCACCCTACTTTTTATCCGTTTTCTACGCTGACTATCTGGCAAACGATGTTCCGTGATTGGTATTTTGTCTCTGTCATATTCAAGTTTTCTTCGTGCGCCTTGGTCATGTTTTTTGAGGGCCATTCGTAGAGCTGATTTTGTGCGAGCATAACGCGTCTGCTTATTGGAATAACCATACCGTTCCAAAGCTCTTTAGGATTTTCGCACGCGCTGAGCATTTTGCGATGAAAAAAAATGGGTGTTACCACTGGAAAATTTTTAGTTTCTGTAACTATAACCGTAACCGAGAGCGCCATTTTGTTACCGTTCACAGAATCTCGAGCTCATACCTCTGAATAGCTATAGCTGAAATTTCACCTCGGTCGGTTGAACGAACTGGCCGCTAGAGCTCCATATATCAGCAAAGTTTTTTTTTTTTTATGACCACTCTGTATTTCTATTGATTTATTTATTTACTTTAAAGGCCTTTTTTCTCTCAGACCCGTGCAGTTCTAATTTTTTAATTTCTTTAGAATTGATTTTAAAATATTATTTTTCAACTGACTTACATTCTTTTATTAACTTAAACAGGTATATTTATAAAATATAGATGAATAGTCATCTAATTGTTTAGACGACACTAACGACGAATGTTCCTTAATCTAAAAAGATTTAATGTAGTCACAAGCGAAAATATGCAATAAACTCCCTCGAGTTACCCACAATTTCCAAAAGCGTTCCTTAACTGTAGAAGTTTCAAAACGCAATATATTTTCAATATTTGAAGAAATGCTTATAAGAACAAAGTTTCTTTTGCTGCTTTTAATTTTCGGACACGTTTCGAAGATTTTTTTACAGTCTTATCAATCAATTTAGTTTTGAAGATCAGAAGTATATTTCTTTCTAATACTATCAATTTTTTTTTCTTTTTTTTTTTCTTTTTTGACAATACACTGGTTGCGGGGATTTATAAAGATAAAGAGCACTTTTTGAATCATTTGTAACTCTGAAAAGAATAATGTACTTTTTTTTCGTAATTATATTATGTTTCGACGATTTAAAAAAAAGTTTTTATTTTATTTTATTTTATTTTATTTTATTTTATTTTATTTTATTTGCAAATTTCTCTATAGGTATAACTTATTTTACACAAAATTTTTCTGTGAGCATTATTTGGGAACATACCTATCGCATAAAAAAAAGAAAAAAAATCTATGCAAATAGTATTGATTTTAGTGGTGCATTACTAAATTCAACTACAAAATAATTTTTTTTCAAGACTCAATTTTTTACTTTTTTTAATTTTGAGATTAAGTTTAATTTCTCACACACACACATTAATTCTTCTCAGTATAAGATAAGTTTAAAAAACATAAAAAAGTTTTATAAATTAAAAAACTGCTGTCTGTCAAAGATTTTCCAATAAAAATTAAGGTGTGATCCAAAAGAATGAAAAACACTAGTTTAGTTAATAGAATTTTATGACGTATAGTAAGAAAAAATAAAACAAATCCATTTTAACTCTTTCGTGTCTGGTGTAGTACTAATAGTACATGTCTTTTAAATGAGTATTATTTTGTTTTAAGAAATACTTTTGCTACCATTTCTATGTATTAATGTCAGTATATGTCTAAGCATTTCCTATATGACCTCATTTATGTTTGCGCATTTAGTAATAATAATTATTATTATTATTTGCTTCGTTCTCTTTGTGCGTTTGCAATTCTTTTATTTTAAACATATATTTCACTCTTCAAATTTAAAATAAAAGTTACTTTCCTGAAAGAATCGCGTACAATAAAGTGCAAAAAGTATTAGAAAGTTGTAATATAAGTTAAATCTGATATAAAATGCTTTCCAAACATCTCCAAAAATTCTTCCTCAGCTTATTGTCATATGAATATTACTTGAATAGTATGCGAAACAACATTAGTCTTCATCTTTCAGCCAGTGAAATATTCATTAAAGACTAATTAATCCATTTGGATAGCTAGTGTCAATCTTATTAACGTAAAAGTAATTTTTCCTAAAAACTGAACAAAAATTCAGACCCGAAAAGGTTAACAAAAAATAGTATATATTTTTTAAGTGTTGGCCCCTATGTATATATTTATAACATTTTTTTTACACTTCAAAAAATTACATTCGATTGGCAAACCACATCACATTATATTTTTCTTGTATACTGTTTGAGGAGCTGTAGGGAAAATATTAAAATCAGTGATTTCTTTGGATGTGATTAAGTACTTCGCGGATACACGAAAGATGAAAAACACTGAACACAAGTTAGTTAGTCCCCTTCCTCGTGGTAATGCGATTATGAGCTTCATATAAAATTACTAACAAAGAAAATTACCTAGTTAAATAAATAGTTATAAAAAATTTTCCCAAGTATAAAAATTTGCATAAATTTTAAATTGTTTGTTTATAGACCTTTAATATTTATACCATGCCATCGGATTTTTTATTTCAATAATTAATACAATTAATTAGCATTTGCAAGCGTTTCTTCAGACAGTTTTGCTATCTACATTCCTGATCTTTATCGTGGATTTAAAAAACAGTTTTGTTACAGATTTCCTCAAACTTTTATGCTTTTCCCAATTTTAGTATCTTCATTGCTTTGCTCTATAATATGTATGAATTTGTATAAAATTTTTATTTGAGTTTATCAGACTGTATCACTAATACTTTATTTACTTTGAAATTTCTGCAAAAAAATTACACATTATAATAAATTGTACAAAAGAAAAAAAAAGCTTAGAAGTTAATAAGAATGTGCATTAAAAAGTTTGCAGAGTTTAAATTTAAAACCAAGTTATTATTATTTTCATGTTACTATTACTGTAATCGATATTGATAAAATTAATCCCTTCGCAAAACTATCTTTCTATACTTTACTTAACTGGAATGATGTCAGGTTCCCTGACGAAACAATAAAAAAGAAAAATATTCTGTATATTTCCGCAAGCACTATTTTTAATCAAAATTGTTAAAAAATTTCGAAGAAACATAAATTTAAGTTTGTACATGAATATTATTTTTCAAAATTACATTAAATAATAATTGAAAAAACTTTATCTAAATCACACTTAATTTAAATATTAATCTTTCAATCTAAATGCTTTAATTATAAATCACCTTTCATCAACAGACTTGAAAAGTTTGATCGAGATGTTGAAAAAGGATTAAGCTCTGAGCTTATAATACGAACAACGGATAGAAAAGATGGAGCTCTATATGGTTGTCTCGCGAAGAACGAATATGGTTCAGACGAAAGGAATGTCAAACTCCTTGTTGTTGGTAAGAAAAAAATAAATACTTAGAATTATAAAAATCAGATGTTTCGCCAAACTTTTTTTAACTGTGTTTTTTATTAAAATAAGTGCTCTGTTTAAATTTTTCTTTCTAACTACAGTGGAACCTGTCTAAAGTGACCACCTTTGGGACAGGCTAAAATGGTCACTATATAGAGGTGGTTACTTTATGGAGTGTCTTTCAAAATGTCACATTAAAATATTGTCATTTCAAAAAATAAAATATAAATAAGGAAAAATGCACTTTATTAAGTAATGAATTGATTAATTAACAATAATAACTGATTCATTAATTTAAAATATGCTGAATGAAGTATAATTTACTTAAAACTCACATTATTTCTTTTGAATACCGTTGAAATTCCGTAGTAATTGATTTAATTAACTCATAGTGACAAAGTACTCTGTAATTTATACGCATTTTTATTTTCATCGTAATTGCATAAAGCTAATGTTTCTATGACTGTCGAAATAAACTTTCTAATAAAAATCACCACGGACAAGTGCAGATATCATTACAATAAGAGACAAATCGGTCTCTTTATACATTAAGCAAATAATAACTATAAGGGATAAATTCTTGTACTTTTTTAATGGATCAAAATAAAATTTCAGAAAACGGCCACTTTAAACTTTTAGTTTGAAAATTTTCAGCATGCAGAAAAATGGATGGTCACATTTTACAGGTTCAAATAACATTGACAAAGATAGGCTAACTGGTCACTTTACACAGGTAGACACATTAGAATGGTCACATTACAGGACAATTAGCATATTATTTTACATGAGCGCAAGTAAAATTTTCCAAAAGCGGTAACTTTAGCCAGGCCTCCACTTTACCAAGGTGGTCACTTTAGCAGGTTCCACTGTATTTGTTTTTCTTTTTGTTTTAATCTCTTGTTATCATCTTTGTTTACATTTGTTTCAGATTTATAAGTAGAATATAAAAGAAAGTTTTAGATTATTAAATTGTAAAGCAAATTGACAAAAGATAAAACTTCTTAACTTATTAAAATATCAATACGGCATTTTGTTAATCAATGTTTCAAATGAGTTTTTATTATTTATATATTTTATGTCAAAATGCAGACTCTTAAGTTTGATAGGTTACATTTTTATCGCACAAAAAATCTGTGACACATTATACATTTCAAAAGGTTTCCTTGTTTTTATTGTATTTTTACAGAGCTAATATCTTTTTTTTTTTTTAATAATATAGGTCTTTTAATATAAATGTAATAAATTTCCACTTAAGATGTAACGCTTTCTTTCACTTTTTCACAATTTTTTAATCCAATAAATTTTTTGTTGGCGTTATTTAGGTAAAACAATGATATTTAAACGTTAGCTGAAACATATGAAACAAAGTGAATTAAAACTTTAGATAAAATACGTTATTTATGTGAATGTCAAAAGAAGAAATTAACTTGTTGTGTTCGTTTTTAATGTCATTTTTAAAACCTCCAAAAACCAAACCAGATTTAAAGTAAGTAGGTTAGTGTAAAATACTTAGAAATCATCGAAATTCTTTTTTAAATTAGAATGTTAATCATCAGACATCAAAATCTTAAATTTATTGTACAATTTAAAATATTTTGAATCCAAGATGATTCAAATTGTTACATAAATTTTTGCGTTATAGTTCTTTAAGAAACATAAATTATTAGAATGTATGCTTATACATTGAAGGGAAATGAGATTTAAATATATATATATATATATATATATATATATATGCAATCGGTTCATGACAAAATATGTAATTTATATTGTATTTATATAGTTACTATGTTTATTATGCCATTAATCATTCAGTGGGATGCCTTTTATATAATTTCAAAGAGGACTGGGCATGAAAAAAAAAGGTGTAATAGAAAACTTAAGACTGAAAATTAATCTCAGACTAAAATGTAATGAAAAACCATAATTACTTTTATAATTACTTATATTTATCAGTTTACAGAAATGTAAGTTATTTTTTTATTATGAAAACAATTATTGTAAAGAACTGGGGAAAGCCGATATTTCTTATTGAGACGTACATTTTGGATGGATATTTGAGGGGTGGGGTGTGTCATATACAATTATGAATTATGTTTTGTCGTATAAAAAAAAGCATATTACTGTTAGACCATGCAAAAACAAATTCAGACTTTATTTGAAAAACGAGTAAATAAAAAAACATAAATGGCACTTCACTGAATATTTTTCAATGCATACAGTAATTTCTAATTAATGATTCGTTTAAATATAATCAAAATTTAAGTTCTGATAAACTTTAAAAATGAAATTTAATAATAATAAACACGAAATTTAAAAATTCAGTAACATTATTTTCATAAAAAAAATAATTAAATATTATAGATTTTCATCAATAATTAATACTTATACAATTATGAAAACGTTCTTATGTTATATTAATTGATATTTTTTTAAAAAGAAAATTGAGAAATTTCAAATACAGAATAGTTGTTTATATATTTCATTGTTGCATATTTAAATTGCATTTTGAATTCAAATGTAAATTAAATATGAAAATGATGATAACATTTTATTATTTTCAAAACAATTAACAAAAGTAACAGCAATTAAAATTAAAGTTTTAAATCATTATGGTTATAATATATTATGATATATTAATTATTTTTTTAAACTGCCCAACAAATTTATTTCCTTTTTAGAAATTATTTAAAAATGCAAATATTGTTAAAATAACTAATCAATCGCTTCGTTAATAATTCTAAATGTATCTAAATTTTTACTTTTTATTTATTTATCTTAATTGAGATAGATTAGATTTTTAATATCACCGTTTAATTATTTAAGAATACTTAAAAATAGTTTCTCCAATTAATTTACTCAAATTGTCAATTACTAATTTTTATTCATTCTTTTCAACAATATATTTTTAATTTCATTTATTACATATAATTACTTGTTAATTTAAATCTAGTTTGTGTAATTTTCATATTGTACTTGAATAACGATTGATTTCTTTTGAACAAGAAAGAATTTATGTAAGGTTAATTTTTTAAAAACAAATTTCTTTTTATTACTCGCTTATTAATCTAAATTTAAATGTCATTCTATTGCAGAAGTTCCAGCTCAGCCTCTAGATGTAAAAGTCAAAGAAGTGTGGAGTCGAACTGCGAGCATCATTTGGTCAGCACCGTATTCAGGAAACAGTCCCATAACAAAATATATTATACAATACTGGAGAGACAGGGGTAGGTGAAAAATGTTCATAAATGGAAATACGATTCTACACTGTAAAAAAAAAAAAAAAAAAAAAAAAAAAAAAAAAAATTCAAGAGGTTACTAAAAATTTTTTAGTAAATTTGTATTGCACAGAATTTTTTAGTAACCATTACAAACTTTTTTTGCAAGTGAAACAAGCATTTCTTTTGTAAACTGAACAAAAGAATTTTTTGTATAACTAACTTAAAAATTTTTAGTATGAGCCACCAAGCAAATTTTAGTATTAGCTCCAAAATTATTTTTTAATAACCATTGCGTGTGCCTGAAGGGCAGGAGCTTCCTTCGAGCTGCATCCAGACTTCTGAAGCGGAAGATTTTCGCCAAAGCCGCAATAGATGGCAGCACCAAACATTGCTACCTGCTACGACAGGATTTTATAATCCCGTTATTTAGTGATTACTTACACTGCATACATTCAGGGCGTATTTGGTGGTGTGCAGCATCGAACCCGGGACATTTCATCTTGGAGTCCGTTGCTATAACCACTAGGCTATCACGGCCACACCAAGTGAATTTTAGTAATAGCTATTCAAAATAAAAAACTATTAACTATTCGTTGCTATCTTTTTTCTAGTAATTCTTACAGATTTTCTTGTAACCGACTAAGATTACTAAAAATTTTTTAGTAATTGCAAGGATCACTAAAATTTTTTTAGTAGATCGACCTTTTTTTTTTACAGTGTAGGCACATTCTGGTGCAACGTGTATTTTAACTACAGCTTGATATTAATTATAACTTACCTTAACTTTATATTAATTTAACTTATCTGGCTTGATAATAATTTTATATTACACATAAAATGAAAGTCTGACTTTTCTTTCACAGATTTTATTTTGTTATTAAATTGCGATAACTTATATTTAATCTTGCCTTATGACTAATCTGTTTGTATTTTCTTGTAATTTCTACTGAGCAATCAGTTGTCTGTTGTAACCCAGCCACAAACGTTCATTTTTAGATAGATTTAAAAACATTCCCGTTTAAAAGTTATTTTTAAAAGACATAAAACTCAAAAGTTCAAAACTAAATTGAGCGAAGTTTTCAAATAAATTTCATTATAAATTCTTTTTTTCAATCTTCGATTATATAAAAATTTAAATTATGCTATTTTTGGAAGCAATTTATCAAAAAAAAAAAAAAAAAAATAGCGTAGGCCGTGGCTACTATTGTAATACATGTCTAAAAACAAAAGTTTTTTTTTTTTTTTTTTTTTTTTTTTTTTTTTTTTTTTTTTGTGGCCGTCCGAATGTAGATTATACATTTTTGGAAACAGCTAATCTTGTTCAGTTTTGGAAACAGCCAGCCCAGTTCTTGTGAAAGAAATAGAACTTTTATGCTAGAAAGCAATAAATTAATTTTTGAAAAAAAAAATTTCAATCTATATACATGATTATTTATTATTAAAAAATAACATAAAATAAATCTGAATGTACCGATTTGTGTATTTGCAACATGCGCTGGTCGCTTCAATCAAATGTGATTTTTCAAAAAGATACGCTTTTTATCAAAATTGCAACAACGCGGATTATCAGTATCATTATAAGCAAAACAATAAGCAATTTTCTGATATTAAGTAATGATTTTCAGCAAAATTATCATAAAAATATTATTATAAGTATATTACAGAATAATGCAACATTTTATAAACATATATATGTGTGTGTATATGTAGATTCTTATTATTCTTAATATAATTTTATTATTATTATTATCCTGTGATTAAATATGTTATTTGAAAATATTTAGTGGTACATATGTTATACATATAATTTTCGACGTAGTATCAAATTAGTAAAATTCAGAGTATCAAAATAGTAAAATTCAGTTTTAGATTTGCAAATATATTCCGGTTTAGAAATAGTCTTAAAAAATTTTTTTCTTTTTATTCTTTATCTTTTTAGACACGTAAACTACTTTTTGTAACTTAAACAAAACCTTTTAAACTGCGTAGAATGATTGCGTTGAGCTCACGCCACTTAAAAATTGCTTAATATATTTTATTGAATCAGAATTAATTCTTAGTTTCTGTTTCTATTTCAAATAAACAAACAAAAACATCAAGTAGTATAACTATGAATTTTAATATGATGAATTTATGTGTTTTATTCATATTCAAACAAATAATATATTAATATGCAACATGTTTCCAAAGACAATAATTCTATTGTATTTCCTGTCAAACGCCAAAGTAATCATTTCTTCGAATGTAAAAATTCTTTTCGAATTTAAGGCAAGACTAAGCACAATCATAGAATTTGCGGAAAATTATAACTAAATCAACATAACATTTTCCCATATACATATATATATATTTAAAAAAAAAAAAAAAATTTACTTGTATTAACAAATTTTCTTCAGTCCCTGTTGAGACATTCCGAATTCCGAAAACATAGCTATACAAACCTAAATATATGCCGACATTTTAAACCAATTCTTTTATTCATTAAGGAGTTTTTAAGTGATTTTATGGAAATTTTAAGAAATGGGATATCTTTTGTACTGGTTTTTATTTTTCCTATTCATTCTTTGTCAGATATATGAATAATACGTATAGTTGCAATTTGTGATTGTATGAATAAAGACGTTTGCTATGACTATTACATGGATGAAATTTTACTTTAAAATATCGTTCATGTTTTTAGATAAACTGGGATTTAATTTCACTTCATATTTCTATAAGAAATGGTTTGTCTTTAGAAAGAATCTTATACTAATTATTGTTAAAATGGATTTTCTTTAAGTACTTTGATTCTATATAGAATATAGAGTGTTAATTTTAATTAATTATGTACATACGTAATTTTTTCAAGTAATGGGTTAGAAATAAAAACATGAACAAAGTTATAGAGAACAATTGTAACAAGCGAAAACTCACTGAAACTAAAGCTGTTTTTTTTTTCATAAATAATTGATTTTAAAAGGATTTATGATGCTTTCGAAGTAGCACATTAGAAGCCACGGCACGCCTGTTTGTAGTCACCGATGCAAAAATTTAGACACACTTTTAGTCTTTTTACTTTCTTCTATCTTTATGAGAAGAAGATATCGGATTCATGAAAATTTTCGAATTCCGGTTTTCCTCAGATATACGTGTTTTAGGGGTCAGAGAACCCGAAAAATATGTTTTTATAAAATGTCTGTCTGTCTGTATGTAAAAATTTTTTTTGGGCGCTCTATCTCACGCACTTACGCGCGGAATTTCACAAAACTTTAGATTATGTTAGACCTTGATAGATTGTATCTCATTAGTTTTTGGTGTGTAATCGTTCAAAAACGTGGCGCTGCTGTATTGCACTATTTACAATTTCCACAATAGCCATGTCTCAATAATTTATGCATGGACTTTTATAAAACTATATTTAGTTATTATTTTATATAACATGATGCTGATTCCGTTTTGGTGTGAATTTCTTAACAGGTGACACTGTCGAGGGGCATTATTCGTGATTATCGCAATAGCTTTAGCTTGCAAACCAATGCTTGAAATTTTCTAAAACTTCGGATTCAGTTAGTCCCTGATAAAGATTAGTGTGTTTTAGTTTTTGGTGTAAATCGGATGGCGCTGCTATGTGGCATTTTTTACAATTTCGCAATAAACGTATCTCAAGAACTAGTGCATGGATTTTCGTCAAACTTCAGCTTCAGTTAATATCTGACAAAAAATGGATCCTGCTTAGTTTTTGGTGTACGTCATCCAACATATGGCGCTGTTAAGTACATATGGCGGCAACATATGGCGCTGTTATGTACATATAAATTTGGTATGTACATAGAATGTAACAAAGCCTATTAAATTTCAGTAACCTTATTTATCCGGAACTACTTTTAGAATTTTTCGAAACATTTGTTCTGATAAAACGTATATAAAAATTTTCGGAATTGTTTCTTTTAAAAAATGAATGTGATATAAAATATATTTAAAGTTTGTTTTGAAATTGCGATGCATTTTAAATAGTTTACATATGTTTTACTTTCACATTTTATACTATGCATATCCATGATGGTTAAGTATTACGGTGACCTCTAATAACTAGTTTCTTTTTGGTATCTCGCCATCCATTCCCCCTTTTCTTGTCTGAATTTACTATTACTATCCACAAATATATTTTCATTCTTTAGGACGCTGTATCTCGGGTGATTTTTTTATACATTTATTTGTAAGTAATTTGCATATCATTATGTACATTGTTTTATTTAAGCAGTTTCCGCTTATGTTTTATGAAGATATAAAATAATTTTAATTTAAAAGCGAGCCCTCTTATCTAAAAAATATTACATGACAGAGAAATTTTATTACCATATCTAGATTTAGTAGCTTGAAATGTATAACAATCAACAATTATTTGTACAGTATGGATTTAGATACCGATCATTTGTAATTTTCGTAGATTTTCCTGTCCTAATATTTTTGTCTGTGTTGCTTTATTTATTATTTTATTTATTATTTTATTATAATTACCTCATTTTTAAAATCAGGTGGGCCTCATAGACTTCTGGAAGAAACTATCCCGAGCAGCCAGACAACAGTCTTGTTGAAAAACCTACAACCGGGAACCCCATATGCAGTGACAGTGTTAGGAGAAAATGAAATTGGTCAAGGGCAACCTTCTGATGTACTCAAATTTGTCACAGGAGAAGAAGGTTTATTTACATGTTTATTTTTTAATACTTTAAATCAACATATCTTAACGTGTAAAAGTTCTTCTTCGTGCAATGAAACTAAAATGTAACATCTAAAATCATGTATGTAAACGGATTTTCAAATTTATTTTGTAAATATTTGAAGTATCTATATTACAATAATTAAAGACTTTACGTTGTAATATCTAATCCTAAACAAAAGTAGATGTTTCTATCCGACGTGCATTTTATTCATAAAATAAAAAATGAAGTAAAGATAAACACCTGAATAAAGTAAATCCCAACTTTTCGTTTGCTCTTTAAAAACCATCGTCAAGAGTAAAATTTTCTAGAATACAGATCGGCAAGAAGCAGTCAATTTATAGCATCTTTAAAAATTAAATTCTTAATTAATTCTTTACTTTTTAAAGATGTAACATATTGATTGTTTCTGCTGATTTGTATTCTAAAAAAATATACTCCTGATGATGGTTTTAAAGAGTAAACCGCAACGTTCATATTTATTTTATTCGTGTGTTTATTTTACGCCATCTTTTATTTTATGAATGAAGTGTACTTTGGATAGGAACATCAAATTTGTTTAGTCTGAACTGCATTTTCTACAAAACATTAAACTGTGCAAAAGTAAAGTACAAAGTGTCTCTTCTTCTCATTAACCAATATCTAATTCCTACAACAGCCCGATAGATAGGTGCTTGGTCAGCGTTTGAAAAAATATCTAATTTCTAAACCGTTACTTTCAGAGGTATAGTTCCAAGCAGGGTTGTTTAAGTTTGACGTCAATTTTTATTCAGAAATTCTGAATTGATACTGCAATTCTCAAAAGAAAAAAAAAATTACTTGAAAAAATTGTTTGTAATCAAGAAATGACTGTCATTAAATAAAGCAAGTATACTACTCACATTTTCTGACATGAGTTTAGATTTTCTAAATACAAAAGGTGGCCTAATCTGCAAAATTTTCCCAATATGCTAATCTCAAAATAATCATTTTTTAAGAAATTTTCTGGGCTTTATTAGTCACAGTTATAAAAAATGTCTTCATTCTCTGACAAGCAAAATAGAGATAAGAATTATTGAAAATTTGTAAAAGGTATTGCCTATCTATTAAAGCAAATATTATATAACATTTAGTTAATTATTTTTTTCAATATTTTCATAAGATGTATTCAATAATTTCGGTCTTTTTTTTTTCAATTAATGTAACAGAAAAGATAATATTATTATAAAGTTTTATAAGTATTTTTGGAACTGGCATGTTTGATGCCCTTTTACAAAGTTTTATTATAACATTTAAAAACCCTTTTTGTTTAGGATTTATAAACACTCTTTTTGTTTTAGCTTTATGAAAACATTCGTGAATAACAGTTATGTATATTAATTTTTCAATTAATGTTATTTATTGAAATCAATTTTCTTTTCTGGGGAGGAGGAAATCTTTATGATATCTGAGCATGTTGCTTAAAATATTCTTTTGATTTTCGAAAAGTTTGTGGTTTTATTAATTTAGTTTCTTTACCATATTTTACTTAGTCATTTGGATGCTCATTGAATTATTCTACCAAGTATAAGGCTTTAATAAAAATTAATTAAATGCAGCATTAACGATTTTCTTTCTTTTGGAAGAAACTTAATATAATTTTAGAAAATCTGGATAGTTCTTTTTTTAAATAATGAAAGTAACTTTTATTTTAACTATTGTAATACTCTATGACATTTCTGAAGAAAAAAAAATCTTAGCCCATGCTTTATTCAATCTATAAACTGATTTCTAGTTTTATTTGTGCATTATAAAAAAACCCGTTAAATGTACGGCAAAAACAGCAGTAAAATTAGATGTAAATTTTTTTATTAAACTTAGTTTACAGCATTTTTTATGGCAAAAACTGCTGGCAACATTGCTGCGCCGTAAGTTTAGCGGATTTTTTTTACAGTGTATGTACAGTACAGTTTATCTATTTTTTTCTTTAATTTATATAATTTGTTTGACTATTGTAGTGTTTATGTGATAGACTGAATATTATAGTTTAAAAAAAAGTAAATACATTTAATATTCTGTTCTTCCACTTCATAAACCAATGCTACACATTTATAAATTTAATAATAAAAACAAATTTCAAATTTATTTTGTTTCAACATTTTAATAATAAGCGTGTAAAGTTCTCTTAATTATATATTAAAAAATTCGTGGTAATAAAACAGTCTCCACTTTCTTTAAGTGTGAAATAATTTTTATCTATACACTGTATATTGTATAGCTACAAAGCAAAATATTTATTACGCTAATTAATTAATTGGTAATAATCTGTTTGTATTTTTTAGAACCTAGTGGGCCTCCAACGGATGTATGGATTGAGGCTAGATCTTCCAGCTCCATTTTAGTTACATGGAAGGTAAAGTTTTATTTTCTAATTGATTAATTTGCATATTAATATATATATATATTTTTTTTTACATTATCATTACAATACTTTGTTATAATTTCCGGGTTCATTCTGTATAATAGCATTATATTTTTTTCCTTCATGATTTATATATCATGAGGGATAAGATTTATGAGTAATTTATTGATTGAATTAATTGAATTGATTCCTCGTCGTATTTTCAATAATCTATAATACACTCAGTCACTATTTATTCCTTACTTCTTTTAAGTTATTCACTAGTTTTTAGGATTGCGTTAATCTGACGAAATCCTATTCGTCTCTGTCTTCTGTATGCCTGTGCTGTGCAGAGTCCGTACCAGAAAACTGTATAAGTGAGAGACTTCAAATTTTGTGTACTTACAGCTGAATACCTCATGTCACACGACAAATCATAAAATTTTGAAAAAGTCTATTAATTTAATAAAATCAACTTTTATCAAGCCATTCCTTCATTTTTGCGATTTAAATTTTCAAAGAAAGTTTTAATTTCAACGTTTTTTTGTGTAAGTATCATGGCTTGGAGGTAAAGCATCTCACTAGCTAGTTAACTGGAGGTTCTTAGTTCGAAACCCGGTTCTGGAAGATGAAAAATTTCCGTATTTCGATGGATTTCATTAAAAGAAATTACGTATTTTTTGCCAATTTTAGGATTTATTATTCTGTTATAAATAATCACTTCATGACATTCATAACATTTTTGGAATTCAATTTTCTTTCTTTTTTAAAAACTATTGCGATTTATTAATGATTAAGCATTTTAAGTTTCTTTTAAAGAATTTTTTTTTAATTTTATTTATATCTCCGCTAATTTTTTTACCATTGGATTTTCAATAAAATTAGAAATTTTGGATTTTATTTAAATAATTTGATTTGAACATTTTAAATTTGATTAAAATAAATATTTTCCGATATAATCACTTTAAAATTAAATTTATTGGTTTCACCACCGGTGTAAGAATTTAATAAATATAAATTAACAGCCTGTATTCATAAATTAAAGGATAAGTTGTTTTGAAAGAAATATTAAACGAAAAACTCAGTGCGATCGTAAATCACACTTATCCATTTGTTTATTTTTATATTATGTCTTACGTATAATAGAAAAAAATATCAGGTGATTTAAAAAAAAAAAATCAGAAAGTAAGAACTGAATAGTTCTGTAAAATTGTATTTTTACTAAAAAAAATATAAAAATCTTTTCGCAATCCCCTGCTTTCTACACAAATGCTGATATTATATAATGACATTTTAAATAAACAGATAAAGCAACCTTTATATTTAGGCTTTCAAATTTTGAATTTGACTTTTACATATGAACTCATTAAACGATTTTTATTATTTTTAAAGTACATAGTGTAGAAACTTCTCTTCTGAATAAACTTATTACTATATAGCCTCTAAATTGAGTAAAGTTTTAAACTAGCAGGGATCTGAGGAATTTTACTGTAACTAGGAAATTCAAAGTAGCCTCCCCAAGTTACATGACATAGATAAAATCAAATTATTTATTAATTTATTCAATTACATACAATATCTTTTTACTTTCAATTAAACTGCTTCTAATACGGTGCTAACGAATAAACAAAAAGTATTTTTATGTGAAATTTACGTAAATTCATTAATTTTTTTAAGTTTAGTTTTTTATGTAAATTTATTAAAAGTATAACTGTTGTATTATTCGTATGCCACGATTTCGAAGATTTCGCTATTTATGACAGCCTTTTCTATTCTGATAATTTCAGTTGCTTGAGCGCGCAGATCAACTGGGTATCTGCATAACTGCATAACTGCTGTTAAATTTGTATTTTATTTATATTATTTTACTTATTTTTTGTGAAGTTTTAATTTTGTTATGTAACTGTCAGAAATAAATATTGAACCATTTGTATTGCTTTAAGTACAGACAGAAATATTTAAAAATATATATATTCTTGCTTAAAAATTATTTTAAAAGACATACAAAAAATCAGTAAATTGAGCTAAGCTATCAAACAAATTGCATTTAAATTATTTTTTTTCCTTATGCGTCGATGTAAAAATTAAAATTATGCAATGTTTGGAGGAAAAAAAAAAAAAAAAAGCAGTAATAAGCAAAATTAATTGGTTGCGTGTTATCACCGTCCATATGACGTCAGCGTTTCTCTCGGACATGTTTTTGCTTTATAATAACGCTACAGAATTATTCAAAGCTGTAGTCAAGCGAATATTTAACAAAGATCCAGATTTTAGAAAACATTTGTGGTTTTCTTTCAATGTGTATTGTAATTTTGTATCGTTAAATGCTATATAACATTTAATTTAAAGCTTTTTAACATTTAATGATATTTGTAAAATAAAAATAAATTAGGAAAATGTAATGTGTATGATGATACAACTTTTTGAAGGTCTAAAAAATCTATACTTGTAATATACAAAAAGTAACAGTTTCAAATAGAAATGCCTATCTATAAAAATTACTCAATGAAATTTCTACTAATATTTTTTTAATAGCAAATTGGAAAAACTGGGATTTATTGTCTTTAATCTTACTTATAATATGTTATATTTATCAAGAATTTATTTTCAGTAATGTTTTAGAAATTTGTGATTTATTAAAACCTGCCCATAAAGACATTCTCTTTAGAAAAAAAGTTTTAGGTTTCCAATGAAAGAAAACGCGCTGCAATAATAATAATAATAATAATATAAGCCCTTTTAATACGTAAACTTGTCTTAAATGTATTTTTTTTTTTTTTTCGGATCCTTGTGGTTCGCCATAGCAAACGTTGTATCATTTATTCAGTTTAATACTTAAGAAAACTGAGAAATTATTAATTAATATCATAAATTAGTAAAGTAAGAAAGTAGTGAAAAAACAGATAAACTAAAAGAAACAAATGGTGCTAAATTTTTTTTTATCATTACTCACTGAAATTTAACTTCAGATAAAGAATTCTTTTATTAGCGACAAAATTCTATTTATTTGTAATTTTTTATCAGCTACACAGAAATGTGTAATTTACGTAATTGTCAAAAATATAAAATTCGGTTCTACGCATGCATCCCGAATCGTATAAAAAATGAATATAAATACCATTAATGGTTTCACAGAAAACTCTTGTGCTCAAATCATATTTTCTCGAATGCACTCTTTGATTAAAGGTCAACTACGGAAGATTATTCCTTAACCTTAAAATCTCACACTTTGGCAATGAATTAAAATCTGCCAACGGAAAAAAAAGTTAGTTTTTTGCGCTTTTTTTTAACACAAAACTAATGTGAAATTAAGTTGTACTGGTTAAAAGATTTAAAATAACTAAACATATTACGTCTGAATCAGAATTCTTAAATTAAAAAATATTTAAAGTGGTATATTTAATCAAATTAAAAATAACACATTAATATTACATAATAAAATAAATTAAAGTAGGCTTTTCACGCTTTATACAGTTTCTTCGTCAGCACAAATATCAATCGTAAGCCAAAACTGCTGTGTACACATGTCCACATTTAAAATTGTGCTTTTAAAATACAAAATCATTCAGGAAATGTGTCACAGGAGGACCAGATATTCTGGTGGAATTTTATATGCTTCATTTAGAGGTAATTTATATAATCGCAAACTAACCTTCTAGAAAAATTCTACCTTTATAAGTAATGAAATTAGATTTAATTATTTTACTATATTCGAAATCTGCTATGTGGTTGGTATATTGAATCATAAACAAGTTTCGGTTGTAAATTGACAGATTTGTAAGCGCGTTTAAGATCTTCTAAGCAGATGTAGCATATCATCTTAGAGATATAATCCAGATTAATGTGGTCTCATTGTGACACGTTTAATATTTTAAATTAATGAACTTGAACATGAACATGTATAAACGACATCTTTATTTTTCGATTGACTTTTGGATTCATGCAGAGCTTGTAGAGAGCTTGCAACGTGCGCTGTAATTGATTTTATTGTGTGATACTAATGACTTGTTTTTTGTTTTGTTAAATGGCTGAATTTTAATGTATTTTTAGTTTCAAAAAATGTGTTGCATCATAATAATGATCGGATAGTATTTTCTTTTTAAGCGCGTTCGTAAATATGTAAGTATGTAGCCCCTTTAGTCGTCGTTCATTCCGTCCGTCTGTCCGCATATAACAACGCAAAAACTACCCTACCGAATAATTTGAAATTTAAAATATATAATTTTTGCATAATTTTGTACATTCATATCGAATTTTATGAAAATTGGATTCATAGTTTAATTACAGAGACAATTAAAAGTATTCCATTACATTACGGCCTATAGGAAAAAATAATTTCAAGTGCATTTTAATGGTTTTACACTCTTTCGAACATAATATAATTGATTTGCATCTATGAAATATATACTAAAATATACATTATGTACAATCTGTGGTGCAAAGAATATTTGTTATTAATTTGCAGGCTACACAAAAGTATTCCTTTACATAATGGTATAGAATGAAACATTGTTAGGACCGCGTTTTAATAATATTAAACTATTTCGCATTTTATAAAACTGATATATGTTGTTGAGTTTTACTACACGTTTCTTCATGTATAATAGAAAAAATATAGTATTTACAGGGATACACTAAAGATTTCGGATACTCTACTACAGGGCTGTCCAACCTTTCAGTATGCAGGGGCGTACCTCAGCTCTTGGCCCTCAGTGAAGGGCGCCATTATTTACATGCTTCAAAACATAAAGCAATATCATCTCGCAGTATTACAAACGCACGTCTTATATAAAACAAATGCATCTCACCATGATAGACAAAAGATCCTTACGATTCTGGATTTGCATGCTAAAACAATCTTCAGGAAAAAAAAAGAACAGAAATGCTAATAAATTTCGAATTATACATTTTTTTTAGGAAAGGTCTATCTCAGAAAATTTTGTAGGGGAAGGTGCCAATAACTTTAATCAAGCCCATAATAATAATAAATATGGAAATCAAATGTGTTGCTAGATGGGGTTTTTTCCATCAGCATATAAAAATATACTTTCACTTATTTTGATAATTCAGCTTTATAAAATTAGTTTTAATATAAAAAATTAAAAATTAGCTTATAAAAAGTTCAAAAATAAAGACGGGAGACTTGATAATGACCAATCTATAGATGGTTCCAAAGAGATAGCCTTGAAATTCTTTCATAGATGAAAATCATTCCGCATTGTTTTATGAATTTTTCTGTAAAAATTTTAAAAAAAATTAAAATTTCACAGATCAGAAGAGAAAAATTATCTGTTATCTTTGATATAAGACAGCTAATGGGCCAATGTAGCAACAACAAAATAATAATAATAACAGTAAGCTGCACTTTCATGAACATATTTCTTCAAGAAGCGGAGTGAAGCAAAAACATTTGTTTTTTTTTTTAATTGTTACCTTTTAATATATCAAGAAAGTAATTTCCAATTATTGCCAAATTCAAATTGCACTTTACAAATTTTTTTTTAAACAATAACAGTATCATGAAAATATGCATTATTAAATTTTCAAAGTGTTTTTGTTTTTTAATGTGTTTTCATAGGTTTTGAAAATATGTCTGATGCAAATATTAATGATTTTAAAGAAAACACTCTTCATAAATAAACTTTACTTCTAAAAAGATAGAAACAAAATTTTTCAAAAGGGCGCTAAGAAAATCTCCGCGTTGGACAGCCCTGCTCTACTATATCCGAAGTACTGTATTCTATTACAGCAATGTTTTAATATTTCTAAAACTTCCTTATAATACGAAAGCGCCTCATTTGCTAAGCTTGACGTCCAACTTGTTACATTATATTGTTGTCATTCTGTTTTATTATTATTACTATTTTATTATTTTTTCCCTAAAATTTATTGTTTTTCTTTATGGTTTTAAATCGTTTTACACACCTATTTCGCTTAGTTAGTTATTAAAGTTTTGCGTGTTTGCAGCCTCCTCCGAGAGAACTGTGGAATGGTGAACTGAGAGGTTACTTTGTTGGGTACCGTGTAGCTGGATCATCGCACCCTTATTCTTTCAAAACAGTGGATGGTGCTGCTAATCAGAGTCACGAGTACACACTAACAGGACTCATTAAGTCCACAAAGTATGAGGTAGTGGTCAAAGCTTACAACAGTGCCGGAACCGGCCCACCCTCACAAGATTTGATAGCCAAGACATTGGATGGAGGTATCATTTCATTTTTCTATCTACATTATACACAGGTAGGATTAGTTAAATCTCGATTAGCATATTGAAATGCAATCGGTCTGCCAAATCATATCTTGGAAGAAAATACATAAAAACCTGATTTCAACGGTTGATTCGTAGGTTCGCCATTGTGCTTTCCTGCACCCAAAAGTATGAAAACATGGAGGATTGGGAGCAGGAAAACATAATGGTAGGCCTTTGAGTCAACTGTTAAAATAGGTTTTTTTGGTGTTTTCCACCTAGATATGACTTGGCCAACCAGTTGCATTTCAATATGCGAATCGAGATTTAACTAATCTTAGATTTTCATCTGTGAACTCGATGAGGGGATTGTCTGCGCTGCCGCCTTTCGGTCTATCATACGATTGTCATTACTAAGTTCAATATTATTAAAGGCACATGGAACATAAAATGGTTCAAATTTTTGAGTTTTTAATTGAGCTATAAATTTATAAAATGGAAAAAGAAGTTGATGATGAAATGTTAAATCAATATGATTGTGATGCTGGAAGGTTTTAAATAATAGATTTAAGCATTGCAGGCATACATATAGTCTTTTGGCCTCTTCGAAAATAGTGGGTTTTTTTTAATGCTTCGGTACACTTTTCTAAAGATCTATTTTAGGTAAACAATTGAAACTTTCCAAAAATGTGTAACTAACTTTATTTAAGAATGATAAGAAGCAATTTTCATTTTGGCTAAAAAGAAATAAAAAAAAAAACATTTTGCTAAAAAACTTTGAAAACCTTTTTCAAAATTGATTTTGGAACCCCCCAAAAACGAACATTATTGCTAATCTAGCGTTTTTAACATCAAACTCTTCTAATCAAAGTCTTAAAATCAAATATTTTCAATTTAAGCATATTCCTGTCCTGTACTTATGTCGCTACTCTCTTATTCATAAAAACACTTTACTGCTAACAACGTTGATTAAAATGAAAGCTACACATTCTGTATACATTCTAAACTATAGTGAGACTTCCAGAAATGGATTTCTATTTTTTAAAAAATATAGCTTATAATACATTTTTGTAATATTTATTTCATATTTTGTTTATTTTTAATTAGTATTTTTAAAGTAATGAGCTGTAATATGCATTGTAATCAATAAAATTTTAACAGAAAACCATTTATAAAAACTTCAAAAATGTAAATCCAAAATTGCAGCTCATTCCACCAAGTAGTTTTCGAGTTATACTACATACATTGTAATTTGTTTCATAATTATTAAAAATGAGTTTAACTTTACAAGTTTAAAATTTTAAATCTATTTAATTTCTAAATTTATAACTGCAACGAAGGAGGAGGTTTCAGGGTTAAAACCCCTTTCTCAGAACTAAAAAAATTACAATAATTACCACTTATATGAATCACTAATTAACCAAGTTAGCCGCTTTTATGAATCAAAACCAAAATTAGTATTTTCTTCTGTTTGTTTGTTTTGTATTTGTTTGAAATTCATACCTTTGTTGGGTCAAATTCAATTCAACCTAGCGATTCATTTAAACGGCAAGTATTGTAATTAAAAATTTGAAAGTGTATATTACAAGTACTTATTAAGTAAAATTAGTTCTGCTAAAATTTTCCTTAAGGCAGTACTGGAGGGACAAACAAAGAAATGACTCGAATGTGGATCTTGAATTATCCATTATTTTATGGTTCAAAGTAAATGTTGATTTTTTTTTTAAGTAATATATATTTGTTTGGATTCAGTTAGGTATCTGTGTAAATCTAGCGAATTTTTGTACTTTCAGCAACTTACTCACTCTGTATTTGCATTTATTTGTGAATTATTAAATAGCTGAAAATGTTTCTTTTAGTTTCTGTTATTTAGCACTATAGCATTGTTGCATTCACGGGGAGGGGGGAGGGGCTGAAGGGTCTGAAGCCCCTCCTAGACTAAACTAGATATTTAAATTTTCATAAATTATGCAAGAGTACAATTATTTTTAACGGTCCTTAAAAAATCTGAGTTTTTGAAAAGATATTAATTTTGTCACCCGATTTTTTTTATCTTTTATAAAGTTTATTATGAAATTCAAAATATTAGCTTATTTAAAATTTACTTAGCAAAAAATGTAAGACCACGTGCAAATTTTTCTCTCTTTAACTTTCATAATATTTTGATAATTTAATAATAAAACTTTAAATTGATTGATTGCAAGCGCTGCTTAAAATTAACCAAATACGAAACCATACCAAAACTAGTTGGATGTGCCAATCCCAAAACTTTCTTCTATCTCATACATATATTTTAATTTTAAAAAAAAATAGTTACTCATTTTAATGCTTTAATAATTTTAATTCAATACCTTACCAACTTTCATTTTCATCTTAAATTTCTGCTTCAATCAATTAATCGGAGTAAAAACGAATTTCCGTCTCTGCAAGAGCCGATGGACAATAGAATGATAAGCAGATTTTTTTTTTAATTCAGAGAGGACCTATTTGCCTTACCAAAAAATAATCATATACAAAATGTTTAGTTCAGTTCTAGAACTAATTTCATACACTTTTATGTGGTGCGATATTGAAAATAGCATAAAATTCGGTATTGCAGCGCCCCCTTCCGGCGGATTTTTTTCAGATTCAGGGCGATCCAACTAGCCATAGCCATACACTTACACAAAAAATTTCGTTCAATTCGATGCATAACTTTATGTACTTTTGGTCGGTACAATATTGTAAATGACACAAAAATCGCGATTGCAGCGCCCCCTTCCGGCGGATTTTTTTCGAATTCAATGAGGACCAACTAGCCATAGTCATACAAATACAAAAAAAAATTTGGTTCAATTCGATACAAAACTTCATATACTTTTGCTCGGTACAATATTGAAAATGGCATATAAATCGCGATTGCAGCGCCCCCTTCCGGCGGATTTTTTTCAAATTCAGGGAGGACTAACTAGCCATAGTCATACACATACACAAAAAATTTGGTTCAATTCGATGCATAACTTCATATACTTTTGGTTGGTACAATATTGAAAATGGCACAAAAATGGCGATTGCAGCGCCCCCTTCCGGCGGATTTTTTTCAAATTCAGGGAGGACCAACTAGCCACAGTCATACACATACACAAAAAATTTGGTTCAATTCGATGCATAACTTCATATACTTTTGGTCGGTACAATATTGAAAATGGCACAAAAATCGCGATTGCAGCGCCCCTTCCGGCGGAATATTTCAAAACTGAACGAGTACCTGCTTGCCACAGCCAAAAACATTCACAAAAAATTTGGTTCAATTCTAGGCATAACTTCATACACTTTTTGATGGTAGAATGGCGACATACAGACACACAGACACACAGACATACAGACACACAGACACACGGACAGACAGACATTTTGTAAAAACATGTTTTTTTGGAATCTCTGACCCCTAAAACGTGTAAATCCGTCGAAAACCGGAAGTCGAAAAAAATTTCGATTTCAATACTTTCTTCTATTGAAGATAGAAGAAAGTAAAAAACGTAAAAACAAAAATATAGTTAGTTTTAGTTATTTTTATTATATAATTTTATTATGTATTTATTATTATAGTTATTTTTATTTATTTTTTTTTTTTTTGTATAAAAATTGAAGTACTCAAATCTATAATTTCACAAATCTATTTTTAAAAACAGAAACCAATACGGATCCTGTAAGAAAATATCTCATTTAATCCCATTTACACCGACTCTATCCCATTCTCTGTGGTCTTAAAGCAATGGCAAAGAAAACTGTCTTTTTTATACAAATGTCAGAATTATCTCACATTTAATCTGCCATTTTTTTCCTCTCTACGCTACTGAATCCATTCTATCGGATGCATCCTAGCTATTGTTTTCTTAAGTATCACTTTACAAATGCTTGCAGTTACAGTGTTCTTTAAAAAAAGCACCGGTCGAACACAATGGCATAGGCATAATTAAAAAGCACATAATATGCTTTTGTTTTACATCCTGCCTTTGAATTAAGTTATTGCACAGGGCTCAGCCTTTCGGTAGAACTTAATACCACCCACGTGAATAGCAGTCTTCTTTTGCGAATGTAGGTTGCTAGAAAGTACCTCTCAAGAGGAGGGGTGACCAAAAAATCGATAATGTTCTCGTCGCCGAATAGATGAATATTGCATGTGGAGGTTTAAATCCATTCACATCACAGGAACAGTGTAATTTTATAAATAAAAAATTAAAGGCTTCTGTAAATTACATATTATTTCTGCTATATCAAATAATATTATTTCTCAATCAAAATAATGTAAATATTTCAATTTAATCAATATTGTAATCAATTTATTTTTTAAATAAATTTACAAGTTTTTAGTTGACACACACTCGATTGTAGTTTTAAATGTGTATGTATTTAGGGGAAAAAATACTGTTCGATTCTTTCAAGTACGCAGAAATTAATACGATTTTTTGATGGCATCAGAAAGACTCAAATTTGTGACAGTAGAAAAATGGGAAATTTATAATACACTTTAAGAGACCCGTTAGTATTTGAACATTATATTTTATTAACTTATAATTAAATTTTATTTTGGCATGGTGTTAAATTTAATGAGGGAAAATGATTTTGATAAAAAATAAATAAATACAATTCTTTGTTTATATTTTCCTATTATTAAAAAAAAGAAAAGAAAAGAAAAGAAAAGAAAAGAAAGAAAGAAAGAAAAGAAAAAAATCTATACCGCAATTTTTAATTTGATTCATCAACAGTAATTATTTATTTTAAAAAATCAAGTCAATTGAAAAATATTTTTAGATCGTATGGTTATGAATACTCTAATTATATTGGAAATAACATAAAATTTAAAAACTTTGAAGAGCATTGTATTTAAAAAAAAAAAAAAAAAAAAAACAATAAAATTTTATAAAATGTACTTTGTTAATTTGATATTTTAATTTGTTTTTTCATAAATTATTAGTTTTGAATCACTATAAAAATCTTCAGAATAGTTTAGAAAAATCAAAGAACATTTTTAAAAAATCGAAAATTCGACGTTGTCATCACTTTTGGTCATGCTAATCTTAGCAAATTGCCTTAAAAATTACGAAGTACATAATTAAAGCGGTGTTTGAGCTGTTAATGATGCAATATAATCATATTTTTACTCGTTGAAAACTTACGTTTTGTTCTAATTATTGATTTGTCTAAAATATAGATTTAAAAGAAAAGAATATTGTTAGTAAAAATGTATTAGTTGCATGAAATTTAATTGTTGAAATATTTGATTGAAATTATACACTTCAAAAACATAGGAATATTCATTTTTAAAAAATAGGCGAATATTGTAAGCTTGTACAATGTCAGTAAAACTATTTCAAATGGTATTTTAGTATTACTGGAAATATTAAATTAAATTCGAAACTCTTCTAGTTGTATTAAATTAAAAATACTTTAAATTAATATTAAAAGCATTTCAAATTAATAAAAATAATATTTAATTTTTGAAACGTATTGCTATACATTATCCGATTTTAATCACTGATTAATTTTTTCCCCTCGTGTTTTATTAGCTTGTTTATTTATTTATTTATCACAATTTATCTATTCATTTTAGACTTTTAATAAACATTATTTTCATTTTATTGTATTTTATCATTTTTATGATATAAATTTTTAAATTTTATAATAAGTTATTTCTAGGTAAAGAGGCGTAGAAATGCTGCCAAGCCTTTTTTGATTATCCATTGTGGAATAATTTTTATCAAGCTTTGTGAAACTTCAAATTTATACTTAAACCATATTAATCATTCTTATTTTATTTGTATTATTTATTTGTTGTAAAATATTATTTACTATACATATATTATTCCACATTATTTATTTTAATTTGTTTTTTCATAATTCAAGCTTTGAAATATAACTCTGAAAAATCGTTCTTTTGAAATTCCGAAAGTATTATATTATTTTTGTAGTGTAAAAAATTCATGTGAAAGTTATTTATATTTTATGGAATATTTTTATAATATACACATTTATTGAGACATTATAATCCTTGTCCAGTAAAAAAAATATAAATAAACTGCTTTATTTCATATATTTTATCGCAGAAACAGCGATAGGCAGCCAAACCTCGCACTTCTCCGCATCAGCTGATGAGTAATCACAAAAATTTGGGCTATACCCATTGAAAGTCTGGGTAAACAGGAGAAAAAGATCAATGAACTTCATAAAAAGTCCACTAAGCATTATGTAAATTAAACAGAGAACTTTCTTTTAAATTGTATAAAGAATTCAAATTTCAAAAGTGTTTCTTTAATTAAAAAAGTATAAATATTATTAATGAAAGCAAAATATTATTTTTAATTTTGATGTTTTTAACCATATTTCAATCAATATAAATTTTTATTTCTTTATTAGAATTTAAATGGTTAATTGTAAGATCTCTCGTGGGCTTAAAATGATCATTATTGTGTACAAATATTACGATGGCAATACTTTTATTGCATACAAACATGCATAAAGACACGATAAAATCTAAAATTGTATTTAAGTTGTTTTTCGTTGCTTATTGAAATGAAATGCAATTTTTGTGTTGCTACACTCTCTGTTGTTTTTAAAATTCTATTTTTTTAATCACTATCTTTCTCTTTATTCCTTTTCAACCCCCCCCCCCCACACACACACACACACACACACTTCCTTGCAATCTCTCTGTTTCACAGCACGCGCGCGCACACAAATACGCATTCATATGCATATATGCACTATAATAGACAGAAAAATCATATTAGAACAGATCCATAGATGTATTTAAAAGGGAGGTGAGGCAACAGCAGCTAAATCATGTGTAAAACATATAGACATTAATGTACTTTTGTTCTCGGGAACTATTGAAGTGATTTAAATAATTTTCAGAATAATTTTGACAGTATATAAACTTTAAATTGGTCATTTGGCAAAAACTAAACAAAAGAAATCTAAAGTTTTTTTCAGCAGTTATTATTAGCATAAATATTGCTCTTTTTATCGAGTGTTCGATTTAGAATTTAGTTATTGCCAAAATTACTTTTAAAAAGTATTATAATCGTTTCAGAAAAAGACATATCAATGCCAGCTATTTTATATGTGATTTCAAAATTGCCATGGCCCTCTAAATATTTTTGTACAATTTTTTGAAAGTATAAAAATCTTTAATAATAAATATTTAACTGTGAATATTTTTATGGGCAATTTTTTTATTTGGTTATGTATATATATATATATATATATATATATATATATATATATATATATATATATTAATTTAATACTTCAAGCCTTTATTTAATTTTTCAATTATGTGCAAACCCTGTTATTAAAGATCTGCATTTATCCCTTAACAAATAACCCAATACTGAATAACTGATGTTATGTCTGTTTTCTCATTTTATGTGTTTTCTTACTTAGAAACTTCTAATTAAATTATTATAAATATATATGTTTGCATTTTTAATGGAAAAGCTTTGCTTGTTGTTATTAATTACAAAATGAAATAATTTAAATGAAACTCAAATACTATCATTTTATGCCACAAAGTTCGCCAAGTTAAAAGGCTCTTAGCGAGTTAAAGGGCCATTCTCGTGTCATTCCCTTTAAATCCTGGTTTTTATTTTGACCTTGTTCGATCCATCTGGTTTCCCAGAACAGCTGTCTTTTTTTGGCACTTCCGTTACGTCACGGGTTTACGTCATAATTTTGTTTTATTTTTATTGGACGCCCGCACTACCATCTAGTGAGTCAGAATCATAATAATTTCTATTTTATTTCAGAATTTCATATTTTAAAAACATTTATCTAAAATATGTATAGTTTTAAGTATTTTTAAAGGAATAATTTAAAACATGGACATGAAAAGTTTCCAAATAAGTTTTCCAATTCAGATGTCCAGTCCCCATCGTTCTTTTCAGTTTTAGTGCTATTTTTTTCTTTATTATTATTATTTTTTTATAAAAGTCTCATAATCTAAAGTAAATTTCATTCTAATTAGAAATATTTTTTTAAAAGAAAAAGAAAAAAAAAGAGACAGAGACATGCTTAATATAGTTCAAGAACTTATTGACTATATTTCAACTCATAAGTTAAGTCAGTTTATCTTATGAGACATTATCTCAAAGACATCTGATGAGATGAGATGAATCATTATCTTATAAGACATTATCGCATTCATATACATTATCTGAAACTCGGTTTGAAGCTTAAAATAATAATGATTGAATCATTATCCTGACAATTAATAAATAAATAAATAAATGATTTCATGTTTGATATTTACTAGTGAAAAAGAAATTGTATGAAATATATTGTGCTCAAATATGATCTCTTTATAATGTACAAAATAAAATGCAAAATAAAAAAATGTATACAATACACTATAAGCGTGAAGTAGAAAATGCAATTTAAAATTTTGTTGCATTAACTCCTAGTTTTGGTATAATCCTGAGTAGTAAGAGATATATAAAATTATATTTTTCTATTAAAAAAAATCTCAAATATGTGTTTATAAACGATGTATTCAAATATGTGTTTATGTGCAAAATCTTCAAAAAAATGTACATTTTAATTTTTTTTTTTTTTTTTTTTTTTTTTTTCAATTCTAGCCATTTTTAAAATTTGATATTCTACTCAAAGAACAATTCTAACTTTATTATTATTACTATTATTGAGTGCAGAAAAGTATAAATATCAGTTTATAATTAAGATTTCAAAAAATATTTATTTGAAAAAAAAATCATTTCGAAAATTCTTATTCAAACAGTACTTTTTCCTAGGGGATGTCTTTAAAGCTTCCTCTCAAAATATTTCGAAAGCAATTTAAAAAACTTATTGTTGTATTCGGAAACCGTCATTAAGGTTTACTGCTAACTTTAAAATCCAGTGATTTTTCTAATTTTTAATTATATACCAGAGAGCTTTGTTTTTCTTGATATATAGCTTCTGTTATTATTATCAATATTTTGTTTACTTTTCAATTCTTATTCACACATTTACATAGATGTGTTTTAAGTTGAATTACGTAATAAATAAATTGTAAATAATTAGATACATCGTAAACGGGTGAAACAAAAGATAATTTTATATTCCTCTGGAAAAATTGTAAACTTAAATGAGCATAAAATCACTTTCTTCCTACAAATAAAATTAACCTAAAATCACTAAAGTTTCAAATAAAGCATAAATTATTTAAGTATGTTTGTATAAGCAAGTTTTAAATATTAGAATCATATTTCCCATCTCTAGATTCTTAAATTTCTGCCTTGTGTAAAATCATGCCATTCCAGATTTTTACAATTTTTTTAAAGTTTTATTGCAAAAACGAAATAAGAACAATTATATTATATAGTGCGTATTATGGAGAGGGAATTTAAAATACTGTCACAGAATGGTGCAGTGACGATTCATTTAATGAAAGTGTCATAAATCCTTGTTAATATTTAATTTCTAATACTAAAAATGCAATTTAAAATCATTTATTTCCCTCTAAAATGAACAAATGTTTTTCAAGGAACTATACTTTTATTACTTGTGATGTTGGATGCTTTATAAGGTGTATTTATGTCTGAAGCGGAATCATGCACTGCAAATTCTCAAGCACAAAAATCAACACATTTTATAATACTTTTTGTCACCAAATTAACGACACATTAATGTGTTGTAAATTAAAAAATTTCATATACAAAACTTTTTTGTTGTTGTTGTTGTTGTTGTATTGTGATTGTGTTCTTAATATGTTGCAAAAGTGTTGCTATGTAGAAATATGGTCTAAAAGTTGTGTTGTTATTTATGTTGAAATGGTATTGAGGAAAATATTTCCTTACAATAGTGTTGTTCTGCACAATACTTTGTTACTAAATTAATAACCCACTGTAATGTTTAAAGATAGAAAACCAACGATTATAAATGCACAAATAAAGTAAGAAAAGGGGAGCAAACAGCAGTTTCGAATGTACTAACGAGATTCTTCTTTAGTGCAAAAACTCAGCGAGCTAGACAAAGTAAACTGAGCCAAGATGCTCAGTTTAAAACAGTTTTGCTTTGTCTAGCTCGCTGAATTTTTGCACTGAAGAAGAATCTCGTTAGTAGATTCAAAACAGCTGTTTGCTCCCTTTTTCTTACTTTATTTGTGCATTTATAATCGTTGGTTTTCTATCTTTAAACATTTTTGCACAAAGGCTTTATTTGCTAATTTAACCCACTGTAAGGACCACATAATTTAGAACACTACAAAACAACACATATAAGACACTTTCAAAACACTTTATATATGGAACATTTAAATTTACAAGTTTTAAAAAGGAAATAAAAGACAGTTTTTGCCTTATAGAAAACAAATTGCAGGAGATTACTAAATGAGTTGTCTAATTTTATCAATACATAGCAATAACTGCATTTCTGTGGAAAAATTATGTAATTTGTAGCAACACTTTTTGCACAATTTTTTTTTCCGGCACAACTCATTCGCAATACAATCAAAAACGATTTCAGTTCGAAATGTTAATTATTATGTTCATTTAATGTAGCTAATGTGTTTCACGAATCTGCAGTGTGATCGAAAAAATTTTTCATCGTAGACAGTATTCCACCTTAGGCACTTACAAGGAAGGTCTCCATACGAGCATACTCAGAAAATTTTGAAAAAAATACAGAATGCTCTTCTCATGTGGTTATGTATGTTTATTTAAAAAAAATTCGGCGGAATCCCGAAGGAACATTCATAAAAAAATAATGAACATTTCGTTTATTTGGCGATTTATCATCTTTTGGCGACAAAATAAAATTTCAAAAAATACTTTTTTATGCAAATACTTTTAGAGGTAAAAATGTTTCACATTGAACTTGTTTAAAGAACTTTTATTTAAATAATTTTAGTTTTGTCAATTTTATTTTGTGTTAACCATATTTTTGTCATAATATATTTATAACGAAAATTAAATATGAAATTTTATAAATTACAACAAAATTTAAATTAATTAAAATTGTTTTAACCTCGAAATTAAGTTCAATCCGGTTGAGCACTGTTGAGTCTATTTCGTTGTTATGGAAACAAAAACTTCCCCAATATTGAAATACATTACTGCATGATTCTTCGTCTGGTCTTTATTTTGTCATATGCTTAACTATATGAAGATATATTTTTTATTTTTTATGTATGAAGTTGTTTCTAAAGTGATAAAATTAAATAACTACTGCTAAAGCGACATAAATATGCAATACAAAATGTATGTAAGTATGAAACTCTCTCATTGTTCAAATTAAAATTCATTTCTATTTACACACATTTAAAAAATTAATTGACAAGAAATTTTCAGTTGCATTAAAATCGTTTGCTTTTGGCGAGGGAAATTGCTACTCGCCAAATCCCGTGATACTTTCATCTTTTCGCGCCAAACACTCGAAGTTATTTTATTTTTTACAGAGTTAGTACTGTAATTCCGCCGCTAAATTTTACTGATCATTTATTAGATACATGAGTAGTTTAATTTGTAATTTTTTCAAAAAAATCTGAGTATGTCCAGTATGGAAACCTTCCTTGTTAGTTTGTAGTACTAAAAATCCTTTTGCGAGATTTGAATTTTTTTTTCTGCGCATATAGATTTCCGTCTTATACAATGTCCTCTTTAGACAAAGTTTGCTTTATATAATTTACAGATTATCTTCTTTTCCAGATGTACCCGAAGCGCCCGCTTTTTCTGTAGTTGCAGCTTCCGAATCTAAAATCAGCCTCCGATGGGGAGATTTGCCGTCTAGGAATGTTCCTGTAACAGGTAATTATTTACTTCAAAAGTGTTCATTGTGAGGATTCTCAATTTTTATGCTACTATAGTAAAAAATTTATGAAATTACTAATTTGTTTGCTTTTTTACGTATATCTCAATGTTAGAAAGGATCATATATGAAATGTATGAAAATTAATATTTCAAGGAAATATGAGGGCTGTATGATAAATACCTGGACTTTACAAGAAAAATACAGTTTTATGTAAAAAATGTACTTTATAGTTCAATGTAATCTCCTTTTAGTTCGATTCATTCAACCCAATGTTTTTCTATTTTTTTATCCCCGCTAAAAAAATACGATTTCTCCAAACTTTCAAAATAGGCGTTTGTTTCAGAAATAGCCTCGTCATTAGAGCTAATTTTTTTTTTTTCATTGAGCTATTTTTTTTTAATTTAGAAATATTAAATAATCGCCAAAGGCTAAATCTTGCTAATATAGTGGATGCAGAAGCGGTTCATACCTTAATTCATAGAATTTTGCCATGGCGTCGACACAGATGTGCACGCGTGCATATGATGAAAGAGAATTTTTTTTTCTTCGCCAAGTGCGAACGTTTTTCTTTCAAGAAATCATTTTAACAATCCAATAAGTTGATATAATATTCTCCATTAACAGTTTTGCCTTATTCAAGATAATCGACGAGAATTATGCGGAATGCATCCCAAAATACTGTAGCCATGACTTTGTTTGTAGATAAAACCGTCATAGCTGTTTTGGCGCAGGTTGGCCATGAAAAAGCCACTGTTTAACTTGTGCTTTTGTTTATAGCATATCACTGTAAAAAAAATCTGTAAAGGTACTACACTTTATCTAGGAAACTGGGATTCCAAGAACTTTTCCTGTAACGGTAACAACAAAAACTCATGTTTTAGAATCGGTTACATGGATTTATCCTGTTATCGTTACATGAAAAGTTCTTGGAATCCCAGTTTCCTAGAAAATGTTTAGTACCTTTACAGATTTTTTTTTACAGTGTACTGTGATGAATTCATGTTATGAATCGACACTAAAAATCATTTGGATTTCGCTTTAACTTTACCAAACTTTTTTTTTTTTTTAATTGACACACGAGTGTGTTTACTGTCAATAGTAAGCATTTGCGCGGCAGCCATTTGGGGGAAAGTTTTTCTATATCTAAATGAGTTGTTAAAACATTTTACATCCATTCAATTGAGATGCTCGCAGTCTCAGCAATCTCAAGCACTTTGACTCTCCGATCGCTTATTACAATATCATGAATTTTTTTCAATCAATTCTGATGTCGTAACCTCAATTGGACGACTGGACGTTCTTCATCAAAAATGCTTGTACGGCCACATTTGAATTCAGTTTTCCAATATTTTAAAGTTGATAACGAAGGTGCCGAGTCCTCATAAACTTTTTTGAGTTCCCCTTTAATCTCTAAATTTTTTTCTTTTTCAAAAACAGGTCTTTCATCACGGATCAAAATTCAATTATTTCTATAACTGAAATATCACTAAAGTTGCTCTATTCAAATGGATTCCATTCACAAACTAAACCATATACGTAGTGACTTCGCAAGTTGCTATGTTTGATGCGAAAAATGACTTTTACGAAATAAATCACTTTTTAAATTCTAATTGCACCACTTCTTGCCGAAGCCAGGTATTTATCACACTGTCCTCATAAATCCGGGATTCACGGATTAGAGAATGCAGATTAAAAATCATCATGCATATTATTTCTGATGTAAATATCTTTTTTTAGAAACAATGCGTTTAAATAAAGTTTTGAGACGCATTAAAAGTGATATTTCTATATTGGCTTCTCCTTAGGAGTTAAAGGCCAAAGAAAGCGCAAAATTGCTAATCAGCTTTCTAGATTCTGTTCATTTCAATAGATTAAGCGTTAAATGCGGTCACATATCTCAAGCTTAAGCTTGTGTTTTATTTATATGTCGATGAATACTTTAATTTCATTATGAAATATAAGCTGGAATCAAATGATGAGCTATTTATATTAATTTAAGTGCAAAAGGGATTCATCTTCCGCAATCGTCTGCACGCGATTAAATATCTGTTTGAAGAACAATCCATGCTTGAAAATTAATTTTAAAATAAAAACTATTGAGTAAATTGCGATATAGTTTTTAAAAATTGCATTTCAAAATACATTTTTGCTGCATTCGACGCTATGAAAACAGCAGAAAATAATAAAGATTCAATTTAATGGTTTGCTGTTTCCGCCGTCAAAATGACATCGTTATTTACAGACAGGTTTGTTTTGAAAATACAGATAAAACAGTTCTTCTCAACCTGTGTCTAACGAATCAGGAGGCATGCATAAAGCATCCATATACTTAATTAGTAAAATTGTTTTATTTTCCTGTATTTTAAAAAAAAATAAAGTATTAGATTCGTCAAAATTTATAATTCTGATTTTCGGCGGTTTACGTTTTAGGGGGGTCATACATTCAAAAATACATATTTTTACAAAATGTATGTCTGTAAATCTGTGAGTCTCTGTCCATCTGTCTTCCATCTATATGTGGCACAAATTTTGTGGGCACGTGTATCTCAAGAACTATAGTTAACGTAATTTCATAAAAATTTATATTTGATTAGTCACTGATCTAAATGCTGATTAGTTTTCGGTTTAAATCGCTCAACAGACGGCGCTGCTATATTGCTTTTAAACTTTTTTGTTATCTCTATTTTTGTAATTCCGAAATGTGCCGTATTTAATCTTAGAAAATATAAATAAATTAAGGAGCATTTTTGTATTAGGTAATAAAAATTAAAAAGCTTTCAGATTTGCAGATATGTATTGTCTAAAAATATTTTCAAGCTAAACAAAGCTGTCGCGTTTTATAAGTTTCTTAATAATAATGAGTTGTTGATCCAGAAAGATGAAACATTGAAACTTGAATATCTGGAAATTTTTTGGGTCACCGTTATAAAATAACTATGAGATCCAACGCGAGCTTCCCAGTTTGCAGAATCTACATGAATTTTTTTTAATAAAGAAAAATTGAAAAATTTGACAGATTTATTGTTTTAATATACATTTTGTTTATATTGTCCCCCTAGAAACACCCAAAACATGCGATTACATATGCAAATACATTTTGGAAATTTATCAAAAGTGATACTTTCGTGTAATACAAACCGGAAACAAATATTGAAATATTTATACAGTTTTAAGTGCATTTATTTTTCCTAACAGTCTGTACGATGTAGAGATAGATTTTATAAAAGATATCATGATTTAAAATTACATTAAAAACAATAAAAAAATTAATAAATTTCGAAGCAGTTTTCAAACAAATTGCGAAACATTTTTTTCAATAAATTACGTTTGAAAGTAAACTTTTCCATATTTGACAATGTAAAAATTTAAAATGTGTTATGTTTACAAGTTTAGAATATTTCATTAAAATCGAAATTGAATCGTTTGTTGTTCCCAATTTTGCAATGGCGTCAATGTTACGCATAGGCATGTTTGTAATTTATAATATAAATTCGTAAAAAAAAAAATAAATAAATAAAATAAAAGGAAAGGAAGAGATAGATTCCGTGTAAGCCTACACTGAAAAAAAAATCTGTAATCGTACAAATGTAAAGTTGCCGAAATCTGTATGTTTACTAATAATTTATCTGTACACTGTACATGAAAAGATGTAAATCTACAAAACGAATTTTCGTAAAGCTATCAAAATCTGTAACTTTACAAATAAATCTACTAAAATTATAGTTATCTTACTAAAATTTTACCTGTAACCTGGGTTGCAATTACATAAAAATTTCCACAAATCCCTGTTTCCTAAAAAAATTTTAGTAATCTTACAGATTTTTTAATTTTCAGTGCAAATCTGTATCTGTTACATGAATCTTTGTTAACTAATAAGAATGTATTTATTAAAATACAACACATTGCTCAGTGGTGCACAAAACAAGAATTTTAATATACACTTGTACAATTAAAACAAAATAAAAATATCAACGTGTCGCGCCGTCTTCTGCGCGAAACGCAGGTCAAAGTTAAGGGTTGCCGTATTAACTTTGATGAGGCCAAAATCATAGTTCCGTGAAATAACCCAGTTCAAGGTAAAATAATAGAATCTATCGAAATCATAGCACGAGAAAATAAACCATGTAATGATAATTTATCCTACAATATATCAAAAATATGGCATAACATCATAAAATCTTTAAAATTTTTATTTCATTGCAATATTTTAATTTTTACTCACGTGTAAGTGGCAACATTTTTAAACTTTTAATTCATTTCGATGTTAATTTATTAGAAATATTATCTCTCGACCAAGATGCAAACTTAGTCCTTCCATTATCATATTTTCCTGAAAACGCCCGCAGAAGACGGCGCGACACGTTGATATTTTTATTTTGTTTTAATTGTACAAGTGTATATTAAAATTCTTGTTTTGTGCACCACTGAGCAATGTGTTGTATTTTAATAAATACATTCTTATTAGTTAAATTTTATGGTGCAACTGTCCTATATATATTTATGAATTTTTGTTGTTGCCGTTACATAAAAATTTCTAGCAATCCCAGTTTCCTTGAAAACTTTTAGTAATTTTACAGATTTTTTTTTACAGTGTATGAACGTTTTTTAAAAACAAATTTACTCATTAGATTAATTTTAACACAATCATTTTAATTGATAAGGCAATCATATGAGTTGCAAATTTTTCTGTCAGTTGGAAATTTACATCTCATAAAATGTACTCATTTTTCAATAGATTTTCAAAATTCATTTTTGATTTTGAACAGTTGGCATCCGATACTGATGAAAAAAAAAAACTTTTTCCAAAATATTTAGCATTATTAAAAAGATAACAAGGTTCATTAAGTATAAATTTTAAATTTTATTCCTTTTTTTTAATAATAATAAATTGGGGGGGGGGGCAGTATTTGAAGACATAATATTTCGGAATTAGATGTTAAATTTTCAATGATGAAACTTAAATACAGGAAAACGTATTTGTTAATAATTATCTTGTTTTCGAACTTCCACTAGGTTAGTTTGCTTTTTCGATCGACAATATTCGCTGAAACATTGCCTTCACAGTAGACATAGGTCGCCAATTTGTTGGGTTTCTTATTTTATGTTTAAAAAGTCAAAAAATATAAATATTTTCTTTATGAAGCATGCATTGTTTCTAAATCATATTATGATGCAAATATATCGCTTAACCATTTTCTTCCAAGCTCTGCTAATTTTGCGAAATTGTACATTATATACTTATTTCTCTGACCTTCTATTAATTTATAGCTTACAAATAATCACTGGTATATAATTAAAATGAAATAAATAAAATTATTTATCGTAAATTTAAAGATATGTAAATTAATAATGTACACTATAAAGAAAAAATAGTCGTTGGGTACCACCGTAATACTTCCATCATGGATATGCATAATATAATATATGAAAATAAAACATGTGTAAGCTATTTATAAAATGCATTGCAATTCCAAAACAAAATTTAAGCGTATATTTAAATATTTTTAATATACATAGTAATTCTCTATTAATGAATTGCTGATGAACCAATTTTGACAAATTATATAAAACGCCAAACTACTCAAAGTAGTACCTAATTGCGTAAAAGAAACATCCTTATAACTCCAAAAATAATAATCCTATTAACTAACAGCGTACTGCGTCAGATTAAGTGTCTTATTTTTCCAATTAAAATATATCTTTGAATTGAAATTTGAATGAAATACAGGGTCATGAAAAATCAAAAAATGTGGAAAACAGGATTACAAATATCTCGGCAACTAATAATCCGATCACCTTCGTTCTTTACGCAAAATTTGTGTTGATTTATTGCCTTTTACGTCCACTCCTTAAAGTAAAAAATTTCATCAGAACGAATTATTCGAGAGTCCGTAAAAAATAGTTCTGGATAATCGAAGTTACTGATATTAAATAGGCTTCGTCCTATTTTTTATACTAAGTGCATACAAAATTTTAAATCGCTATCTTAATTTGTTCGAGAGAGAAAGCGTTAACAGAAACACAGACAGACAGACGGACGGACGGCAATTTTTTTTTTTCTAAAAATATGTTTTTTGGAATCACCAGTATCTGAAACGTGTAAATCCGTCAAAAAAAAAAATTTTTTTTTCGATTTTCAAAACAAGTGCAAGACTTGATGGGTAAGTAAAGTTCTGTAAAGTTATCAAACGTTTTTTAAAAAACTGGGATTCCTAGAATTTTTCATGTAATGGTAACAGCAAAAATTCATGTAACGGAATCTGTAATATTAATTTTTGTTAAAAGAAAAAAAATTAAAGTAGAATTTATACGGTGCGAAAAAATACAAACTAATGTGTAAAATGACGAATTTCTATCAAAATAAAGGTATAAATTCTCATAAATTTAGTATTAAATGTTTAAAATGCATTAATATTCTTTTTTTTTCATTGTAGGTTACACACTACACTATCAGAAAGAAGGTGGTGAGTGGTTCCACATCCCCATTATAGCGTCCAGCAGTAAAAATCGTTTTACTCTGACTGGTCTGGAAAGTTCTACGCCATATCGAATCTACATTACAGCCTCTAACCAACATGGTAATGGAGAGCCAGGCGACATCCTTACTGTTAAAACATCGATGAAAGGTAATTATTTGTTAAAATTGTTTTTATCACAGAATATAAATTAAAGCACTTGTTAATTATAACTTGCGGGAATTATTTTCCATCATTTTTAACACTTTCTAACATAACTAGAAAGTGCATATAAATTCGGTTTAATTCACATCCAAGATAATTTCTTGTTCGTTTTTGCCTCAAACAACTGGTGACCAAGTTAGTTAAAGCCGCGAATACGGTATCTGTATAGATTTGGTAAAATGGCTATATGCTACTCTACGATTACTGACACTGAATTTTCCATCAAGGCCACATCAGTCACTGGTGACTGACAGGTAACTTTTTTTTATGTATGCAAATTTTATACACGCCCACACGAAACATGATTTTTGCTGGAAATAATGTAAAACCGAAGCACGAAAAAATTTTGTCAGAAATACCGGTATACAAAAGGGAATCAGTGCCCTGATAATATAATGGCTTTTTTATGTATCAAAAAAAAAAAAAAAAAAAAAAAAGGAGAGAGAGAGAGAGATCCAGATACTTATTGAAAATTGACAAGGATTGAACATCTATCCTTGAACTAATATTAAATATTTCATTAATGATGAAAATTTGTTTAGGTCTTCCAAATATATACATTTTTTTTTTAATTGCATAAAATATTATCAAGAACAAATGTTCATTTTTGTTGATTTGAAATATTTTTCTGATGATGAAATGCGGTATTAAGTATTTCTAAACATTTTTAAACAATAAAATATGCTACGTTTAGATTTAAAATGGAAAGTGCAAAAATACATACATATATAGGATTGAAATTGTAAGATGTAGTTTGAAAAACATGTTTTAATAAGCATTACAAATAACTTTAGTAGTGAACATCTATAAATTTAAAAAAATATGTCATCACATAAACATTCAAAAATTAAATAAATAGTTTATTGAAATGAATCCAAAGTTATACAAGAATAACTATAAACATAAAATCTAAAAATATCTAATTTTTGAAACAAAAAGTGTAGCAATGTTAAGGAATATTTGTAATTTTTTAAAATGTTGTTTCAAGTTGTCAAACATAACAGAATAAACAGTAAAAATAACACAAAAGAAAAATATCTCATTCTTTCATCAACTTAAAATACGAGTGGTATACAAGTAATTTGAACATGTACCTCGTTGCCTTTAAAATAACTTTTCCAACAATAGGACGCTATGAGCAGAGAATATTTATTCCGTAAAATAATATATTCAGTGCAGTTGTTATTGTTAGGTTATACACAACTGAAACCCGAAAATTCTATTTGAACTCAAACTGAAATCAAACTTAAAATGACTTTTTAAAAAATATATATATATTTTTTTATGATGCATAAATATGGAAAAATAGTCTACAGTTTTATCGTTTATATTGAAAAATAAGTATTTATTTATGCATTCATATTCAAACACATATTTTTCAAATGAAAAAATTTCTAGGTTTTTTATTTTTTATATCCCAAACCCAAATTTCAATATTCAAGAACTCTTCCTTCACAAATAAATAAATAAATAATATTTGTATTTTTTTTTTTTAAGTCTGATTAATACAAACCCAGTTTGCAATATTCAACGCATTTTTCTCCAAAATAAATAAATAAATAAATCAGATCAACTGAACTCAAACCAAATCACTTCTCGGATCGGATTCGGCTGAAATCGGGATGTCTAAAGCGATGCAGAACTCTAAATCAGGGCTATTACGTTTAAAAAAATTATAGAAAACTGAAAAGAAATCTAGTTTTTTTCTTCAAAATGTAAATGTTGCTAAAACAGCTGAAGTGCGCTTCTTTGCCTTTAAAACGACTTTTCCAACAATGTGACGCTGTGAGCGGAGAAATCAGATGCGATACAGCATACAGCTACTCAAAAACCTGTTCGGGAATGAAGTTGCATGCACTTATCGTTAGCACATTGCTTGCTGACCGGTCACGAATATACTTGCATTTATATAACCTCATTGACTGAAGACTTATTCAAATGGTCCAATTTTGTGGATTTTTACACTTTTTTTTATCAAACTTTATCTGTTTTTTGTATGTAAAGATGGAATTTTGCAACTTATTTTTAACCCGATTCTTGACGTGCTAAAATGTTTTAATTATGCTTACAAGTGTGTTTTCTATTACAATACAATATTTTAATATTTTTTTAGCTTAATTATAAAGTAATACATTAATTTTATGGTATTTTTTCCGTTAGGCTGTCAAATGTCATAAATCACTTAATATTCTCTGTAACTCATATTATTGCATATATATTTGACATTAATCAATTTCTCAATTAATTTTCATCAGGGAATTACGCTTGAAAATCTAGAAGATTCAGAGCATGAATTTTCACATTAGTATACAAAGCGTAGAACCAACTTTTTAGTGAAAAATGCCCAAGCCGGGGATCGAACCCGGAACCCTTAGTAGAGCGCTTCAAGTGCTCTACCATTTAAGCTACGAGGACGATGCCCATCCCAGCTTAGCATTTCTCACTTTATATATATTACATTCGAGTTGAAATAACAATGTATTGAATGATGCGCCAATAAACGCTCGCCAAAGTAGATCAAATGATTGTAAGTCTGCAACACTGAATCATTTTAAAGGCTAAAAAGTAGAAAATAAACTATAAATAAAAAATTAAGTGTGTAATATTTATTTAAAACACACACACACACATATTTATCAAGTACTAGCTTAATATTGATTAATTTGCGATTATACGTTCAGAAATCAATTTAGAAAATCTGAAAAGATAGTTTAATTTTTTTTTCTTTCTTGTGAAACAAATGTAGCAAAGATTACATATTACTTAATATATTCACTTGCTTTAGCTTTCTCTAAGCAAGGAAAAAGTATTTTTTTTTTTTTTTATAATTAACTGAATTCCATGCCCACATTAAATTAATGTGTTAAAAAAAACGAATTGCATGGGAAAAAAATTGGTGTGATTTTAATGATGACTTCTTATAAAAAAATTTTTTATATTCCCTTTTAATCCAGATAACAACTAAAATTACCTAATAGTAATATTCGTCTTATTTAATGACAGATTCTACAAAAAGTGAATGTTGCAGTTCGAAAATTCTGATAGATACATAAATGAAAAAATACTGCTAAATTGGCAACACTTTGCATCTTCTCTGTTTTTAGTCCCATCTGTGTATTGTTTCTAGCATTAAATTTTTTTATTGGAAAAATTAAGGATTCATATCAAGTATTTGGGCATATTTTGTTTTTGTATTAAATTCATACATTCTAAGATATCTGCGATGCATAATCTTGAAAATCTAGTCTTACCAATCAATATATTTTGAGAAAAGACATGAACTTGTATTTTTTTCCAAAATACAGATTTCATATTGATTTTCCAGTCGACGATGTGCATTAACATTATCTTAAGTATTATTCTCAAATCCAAAAGTGCAACTTTACGGTGTAAATTTTACTTTTATTCGGAAATGCATTAAACTAGCAGATGTTGTTTTTCAGAAACTATCTAACCAAACTATTTTCAGTTTTTTTTTTTTTTTTTTTTTTTTTTTTTTTTTCAAAAGCAGTAGGTTTTTTAGAAAATATTGTCAAAATGGGCATTTTGAACCGAATTTTCACGCGAAAGAATAATAAGCACTCAAGAAAGGGTGAAAAACGTCTTTTTCACATGTTAAAAATTGCTTAATCTCTTCGGTTTCTAAATCCTTATGTAGGAACCTCTGTTCTTTTTCTTATAAAAATTAAAATGTTATATTTTTTCTTTTAAAAAGTGAATTTGTTAAAGTGCCAAAACGTTTTGCGCGTTTTGAACAGAGCAGTTGAAAACAGCCTTAATGAAAGCTTTTGGCGATGACAATTTTTCATAGAATTATATTTTTAAAGATATGTTATTTCACAGAAGTAATAGCGAAGGTATATGCATGTTTATTGTTTCAGGCTTCGTCATTGGCAATACAGAGACTTATGTGGACCTGTCTGTGATTGTTCCCGTCGCAGCGTGTATCCTGGCATTTATCGTAGTGACCATCGTCGTCATCATATACTACAAGAAATCGAAAGCAAGAAACAATTTGGAAAGAGGTAAATATTGTGTATTTCTTACATTTATTGCGTGAAATTTAAGTACAGTTTATACTGAATAAGTTACACATTTAATCAACATCTTATTTTAATTAATATATATATATACAGGGTGTATACTCTCAATGGTGACCAATGGCTAATTTCTAAACCGTTGGTCATAGATATATAGTTTCCATTACAAAAATGTTTCAAATGAAATAAAGAAATATTTTAAAAGCAATTTGGGTCAATAAAATAATTTTTTTAATTGCGAAATTTAATTTTTATACGATCCCTTGGTCCTATAAATTATGTGTAGTAATTTTTTTCCTATTACACTAACAAGTATGACAAGAAAAAGTCTCGTTCATGTAACACTAAAATTGACCGAGTTATGAAATTTTAAAAATGCATGACTTATACAACTTTCCACTATTGAAAACAAATGAGTAAAATGAACAAACCGCTAATACAAAAATGTCGTTTATAATAAATTTCGAAACTTTATTTGAATGCATTAGTGATATTTTTTTTTATATATAAAAATGCGTTTTGATGTTGTTAATAGATAATCTAAAAAACTACATTAAATGTATAAAATCATTTATTATAGTTGTTAAAAGAAAAAAAAACTATGTTCTGTAAATCGAAAAGCCCAGTTCAATTCTCTAGCATTGATGAGGTGGCGAAGAAATTCATTCAAATATTTGATAAACCTTGAAACATTATTTTTCATACTTATCTGAAACTCAATCTACATACGGATAATCTGGCAAAGTGCCAAAGCACGCACGGGAAAATGTTTATTTGGATGGACAAAAATCATTTTATAAAACTCTTAATTTCTAAAATTAGTTCTATAAATAATCTTTAAATTGGAACGAGTTGAAAAAAAAGCAATATTTACGAAGATGTCTCTAAAACTTGTCAAACCTGTAGCGTCTTTCACAAGCTTCATTCGTGAGCGTGAGAGCACAATTGCACTGAGTGTAAGGTAATGTTGTAACTGACAAGTGTTTCAGTTTATTTTTTCTGCTATAGAGTCATTTACTATAAATAAGTTATTCATTTTTTTTCCTTCAATTTTATTAGAATTTAATTACGTAGTTCAAAAACAAGTTCCGTCATAAACAGCTTTCCGCCCTTTTAGTAGAGGTTATTTGAGTCTTTTATACTGTACAATCTTTTATAAAAATGAATTATTTGCCCCTTTTTGAGTAAAATACTTTTTTCTTACGACATTATAAATAGCCCATTTGAGTAATTTAATTCGTTTGTTTGTTTGTGTTTACGACGGCCAGTTATCTACTCTTGGGATATAGGCCCTAAAGAGGGGGGTGCCCTCCGTGGAGGGGGGTCTTTCTAAGAGAACCTATGAGTATTTACACGAGGAAATCCGAGGTTAGAAGAAAACCACGAAAAACTCCGAACGGTAAGGCCGACGGCCGCTCGATTGAACTCGAGCCCAGCACCTGCCGCCTACCAGTTTCGGAGGCCAAACCTCTCGGCCACTGATGGGGCGTAATATAATTGGAAACTAGTCGTTGGGGACCACCGTAATACTTACCCATCATGGATATGTATATGAAAATAAAACATGTGAAACTATTTATACAATGCATTGCAATTCATAAACAAAATTTAAATATTGTTAATATACATAGTAATGCTCTATTAAAGAACTGCTGATTACCGATTTCGACAAATTATATAAAACGCCAAACTACTCAATTAGTACCGAACTGCGTAAAAGAAACATCCTTATAACTCCAAAAATAATAACTCTATTAACTAACAATTAACTGCATCGGATTAAGCGTCTTATTTCCAATTAAAATATACCTCTGAATTGAAATATGAATGAAATACAGGGTCATTAAAAATCGAAGAATGTGGAAAACAGAATTACAAATATCTCGGCAACTAATAATCCGATTGCCTTCGTTCTATATGCAAAATGTGTGTTATTTTATTGCCTTTTACGTCCATTCCTTAGAACAAAAAAATTCGAAAATTTTTATATACCTTTCATCAGAACGAATTTTTCGAGAGTCCGAAAAAAATAGTTCCGGATAATCGAGGTTACTGATATTAAATAGGGTTCGTCCCATTCTTACATACTAACTACATACAAAATTTCAAGTCTTTACCTCAATTCGTTCGGGAGATAGAGCGTTTACAGACAGACAGACAGACAGACGGACGGACGGCACATTTTTTTTTTTCTAAAAATATGTTTTTCGGAATCTCCACTATCTAAAACGTGTAAATCCGTCAAAAAAAAATTTTCGATTTTCAAAACGATTGCAAGACTTACCCTATACTACGTATGATGGGTAAGTAAAACCGATGAAGCCAAAAATGAACATTTTTTTAAGAAGAAAAATTCTTAATTTCTCCCGACGAAAGTGCAAAGAAATATTTATAAGTATTAAGTACTACAATATAAAGCAAAAATATGTCTGTGAGAAATACTGAGATGATATTGGGGAGAAAGCAATCCAAACAGTCTAGGTTTTTTTTTTTTTTTTCAAATTTAATTATTTTTAACTTTGCATAATTAAACGCGATGAGTTGCACGGTGACAGACACTGAAGCTAAAAAAATTATGATGTTTTAAGTAGTTATTAAGAAATATAGTTCTGTAATAAATAGAAATTATAAATAAATTTTAAATGGATTTTCAGTAATTACTTAAAATAATAAGGTACTTGTACCCAATATGGACAGTGCTCTCAATATGGACGCCCCTAATATTTTTTAAAGTAAGACTTTTGATAGAGAGATTGCGCTACATGTCCGTGAAGAAAAGAAGTCGGAAAGATAATTAAGCCGGGAAAGTATAAAAAAGCGTGCTGTTCGCCATTTAGAAGGAAACTTGTTGTTTCGTGGTGTGCTGATCGTAAATACAGATAAGTTTAAATTCTGATTAGACATTGTAAAATTATTTAAAACATTGAAAAATGGAGTGTTTTAGAAAGCTTTTAAAACATATTTTCCAATTGCTATTGCATATATCGCTTTAAAAAATTGTCTTTCTTTATTTGTTACAAGATTTAATAAAACTACTCCCGATTCCCAAAATGGACACCTTATGTAAACAATGGAAGAACAGCAGGTGAATCTTCAGATTCACAACAATAGAGAGCCAAGCAAAACCAACTACATTGTTTCGTAATATTTTGTAGTAACTGAGGTGCTTTGCATCGGTCTTCGAAGAGACACAATCGAAAATGACCCCCCGTTCTAAAGTGCATGTTCTGCAGACATTTACTGTACCCTACCCTATCCTACAATAAGATTTTTTTTTTATTCCCTCTCCTCTAAAATTCCATAGAAAAGTGGTTCTTCCATACATCCTGTGATCAGTAAGGAGCCACCTGTCCATAATAGGGACCTGCTGGTTCCTAATATGGACATTTGTAAACATTTTTTGTAAACACAGGGGGGTGAAAAAACTAAATTTTTCTTAGGGTGTCCATATTAGGCACAGGTACCTTATATATTTTCTCGTTTTATACCATATTTTAGACTGTCAATCATCGGTAAAAGACGCGATCTAAGCAGAAAGTTTATTATCAGTCACTGGTGACTAACATAGTGCTTCAAGTGTTAAATTTTTATACTGTCAAATAGGGGGAATTTACTTTCAAATATTTTTAAACTCATTTTACTGATTTTTTTCTATGGCTTATAAGATAATTTTCAAGCACGATTTTTTAAAATATATATATTGCTTGCTTATTGCTCAATTACAGAAGATTAAAGAATTTAAGTTGAAACGTATATGAAACAATAAGAACTAAAATACCTTCTTAAAACACCATCGAAATTTTTTAATGTGCTAGACCGGACACAGGGCTTGAAAAATTTTCATCAAGTTAAATAAATCTTTAACGATCCATCAATAAATTCCTCGGCTATGATAGTGTCTTCTTTATCAGAGTCGTAGTAAAAGATCTTGTATAAATGCTTATTCAGCTATAAATGCTTAATATGTGGTCCATTATTATTTTAAATATAATGCTATAAATAGAACAAACCTCTTTTGCATCCTTGTTAGCAATGTCTTTGTGATGCATGTTAAAATATGAATTTACCTTATTTAAGATTTTTAATACCAAAACAATGAACCCAGTTGCCATAAAGAAAATATTTTGCATTGGTATGTGTAGTAGCGGTTGATTTTGCAGAAAATGTAATGCTATGGGTATCGTCATCAGGTATTGCATGCAAAAACCATTTAAGTCACTGACTTATATCGTTTAAATAATGAACAAAAATTTAAAGGTATTGTTTGTAAAGGAAGGAATACACTGATTTACATGGTTATTATCCAGATCATAGCTCTACAGTCACCGCCAAAAAAATCTTGATACTTTCGATTTTTGATGTTTTGTTAAATATCTAGAAATATACACAAGGAATCATTCTGAAACTATTGGTGTGTAAACAAAATAGTACACGTCATATATTTTGACAAAGATTTTTCCCCGAAATCTAACAGGGGACCGTCAATAAATTGAAAAAGAACGAAGATCTTTTGGATCATCCTGTCAAAACTAATGAAGCAAAACAGTTTAAACTGCAGATAATGATTAAGTGGCTTATTGTGATAAGTTGTGTCGATTTTTATGAATATAGCTTGAAAACTCGTAGAGAAATTAAAGTTTTTATAAAAACGGTCCAAAATTTTTCCAAGTTTTTTGCTTATAATTTTCAGAGCTCTTCATAAAACACAATAATCTTTTCAGAAAATATGACAAACAACATTGCACATAACACCCTGTAATCAGAATTAAAAAATAATAAAAAATGTATGAAAAATGAACGGGTTTACTAAATAATTTTTTACTGCGCATGCGTTAATGCTATTAAAATTTCATTTGCATATTATGTTAGTTAAATGTATAGAGCAACTTTTGTGAAAGTCTCAAAAACATAGCTTAAAAACTCTAAAAATTATCGTCAATAGAATATGGTCAAAATCCGTTATTTCCAAAATAAAGCAAAAAGATAAGGAGTTGTATCCAAAACTAGTAGTATGTGCAATACTGTGTAAGTACTAATCAATGGAATATGGATACAGCCCCTCATCTTTTTGCTTCATTTTGGGAATAATGGATTTTGACAATATTCTATTAACGATAATTTTCAGAGTTTTCAAGCTATGTTTTTGAGACTTTCACAAAAGTTGCTCTATACATTTAACTAACATAATATGCGAATGAAATTTTAATAGCGTTGACGCATGCGCAGTAAAAAATTATTTAGTAAACCCGTTCATTTTTCATACATTTATTATTATTTTTTAATTCTGATTACAGGGTGTTATGTGCAATGTTGTTTGTCATATTTTCTGAAAAGATTATTATGTTTTATGAAGAGCTCTGAAAATTATAAGCAAAAAACTTGGAAAAATTTTGGACTGTTTTTATAAAAACTTTAATTTTTCTACGAGTTTTCAAGCTATATTCATAAAAATTGACACAACTTATCACAATAAGCCACTTAATCATTATCTGCAGTTTAAACTGTTTTGCTTCATTAGTTTTGACAGGGTGATCCAAAAGATCTTCGTTCTTTTTCAATTTATTGACGGTCCCCTGTTAGATTTCGGGGAAAAATCTTTGTCAAAATATATGACGTGTACTATTTTGTTTACACACCAATAGTTTCAGAATGATTCCTTGCGTATATTTCTAGATATTTAACAAAACATCAAAAATCGAAAGTGTCAAGATTTTTTTGGCGGTGACTGTACTCTTAAAGAAGTACTTACGGCAAAAAAAAGTATATTTGGTAAAATCTTGATTTATGTGGTTTTTGAAATGACCGATTCAACATTCAACCGTTTGTTGTCGAAGATTTATAGAACCACCAATCAGAAAAATCACTAGAATACGAGAATAGAATGATTTTCGATTTGAAAGTTTTTATTAGTGGTTCGCTTAAGAGAAATTTTGTTGACAATAAAACAGTGTGTTGTCAACGATTTGTAGAGGCATTTACCAGTAGAATCAACAGAATACAAGAATAGAATGATTTTCGATTTGAAAGTTTTTATTGCACATCCATTTACTCTTCGCATAGCCAAAAATCTCGTTGGCTATTAAGCCAACAGATTGACAGTGCCATCTATCACAAATTCATAATAATGTGCAGCGCAATTCTGTTTAGGAAAGTCCTATAGATGGCAAGGTAGTCATGAAAGGCAAAAGAGTAAAATTAGAGATAAACTTATTGTAATTTATGCATATACAAAATTTCATAAAAAGTGTGGCTATTGAATTTTCAGAAGCCACTGAAAAAAGAGCGATATATCCAGAAGAATGGTCTAACGAGTCGCAGTACAAAGGTGGAAGAAAGGGACTACTGCAATCAGAAACTAAATAATATACAATAGAAGATTTGACTATAACATAAAACATCATAATATTTTTTTCTGATTATTCTTCAAATAATAAATTATTGCCGTTTTTCTTTCAGCTCTTCAAGGTGGTAAGCCTTTCCCTTATACTGGATCAACGCAACGCTATATTGATATAGACAAGACAAGACTGCCCGCTGAGCCAGGGACACTAGGGTCTTCATATGCTACTATACCTTCACAAGAAATCACAGAAGAAGGAAACCAAGAAATGAAGGCTTTTATGCATGGGGTTAGAAGGATTTTATATTTAGTTGTTTAAAATAAATAAATAAATAAAAATCCCTTAAGGAATTTAGAACTGGACAACGCATTCGCATGTGATTCTTTGAGTATAGAACCAGTATTCCGGTTTAGTGGATAGGGCGTCTCTATAAGAGAGTAGAGACATACGAGCAATAAAATTTGATTGGTCGAGACGAATCGCCAAACATCTCGGCAAGCCCGTTGTTGTCAAACTAATGGTTGGTGACTTGTCTCTCTCAACTGATCAAGCTCATACTATCAGAGTCTAGGATGTGAATTATCATTGTTTAGACAAAAGCTTAAATCTGCTTATGCATTCTGCGTTGCCAGTTTGGCCTCTACTTTCAATTTAAAAACTTCGAATTCATATCAGAAATTCTGAAAGAAGAATTTTATTTTAGGTAATCGCAAAACGTCTGCCATAAAATAAAGAAAATAATACTGTTCAGAATGTGTAGTGTGAATATAAAATTTCAAAATTTTAAAAAAGGCAAAAATTTGACAACTCTGCCACCATTCTCTCACAGAGGTACCCTAAATGTAGTTGGAAAATGAAATATTTAAACTTCGGACATGAAATGCTTTCAAATTGATTTTTTCCTTTGTGTTTTAGCGAGGCCAAAAAAAATTCTGATCGTATTTTGAACTGTTTTTTAAAGGTAGAATATTTCACGTTTGATAGTTCTTACATTGCAAAGAAAATGGTTTTTCTTGTTAATTAAAGCTCTTTTACGAGTAGCGGACAAGCAAAATACCTCACTTCTGTAAAATAAATTGACAATAATTCAGCGATTGCAGACAATAGGTTCAAAACAAGGCAACATCATTGAATGAATTTGAAATATACTACTTTTATCAATGCTATTACTAAACATTGCTTTATTTACCTTAATTTCCATTTCAAACAATTACCAAAAAAATGGAGTTTTGGTGTAGCTGTTGATAGCTGTAGGTGCTATGTGTCCACACTCGAAATGAATATTATGTAGAAATGAAATTTCACTAGTGGGAACGATTTAGAACAAAATCAGACTTGATGGTAATATACTACCTGCCTTTCTCATTCTTAGATGATTAATCGTGTTTTCCACCAATGAGTGAACTGAGACTTGACCACTGCTGCACATATAGATCTTTCCAGTGTGACGTCAGTCATGACGTTTTGTTTGGAAAGATGATTCCAAACAAATGGTTGCTATGTTTCATATAATATTAAATATAGATCGTAGAAAATGTTAACACTGCGTATAAAGTACTAAAACATATATATGTGAGATATAGCTACAAGATATAGTTATAAAATATAATAAATATAGAAAACACACCATACCCGGTTTGTTTCTCGTCAGTAACCAAGCAAAACGTCATATCTGACGTCACAACCGAAAGCGTCTATAGGCACACTTCACCCACGTGTCGACAGTCGCGAGTATGTAGAAGAAAAAACATAAGTAGGCATGAAGAACATTTTAACACTGTTTCCCGTTTGTCAAATAAACAGTCTTTTTTTGGTGGGTGTATACCCACAGAGTCATGGCTGTTGCCATTTTTTGGTAAAATCCTCCATTGCTACTTTTTATTTGTACCAAAAAAAAATCTCATTTTCACTTTGCAGTTTCGTATTATGTACATAGATTTTTCAGTTAGACAGTTCATATGGGCGTAGTCATATGAGCGTTCTCAACTTGAATGTTCTTTCCCAACTAACAACTGATCGTATTGACAATGTTTGATTTGTCGAAAATATATTGTCAATTTTGCCTGGCATTATCGAACTTAAGTCATTTGTCTAATCAAGTCACAAATGCAACTTGTTTGATCTCTGACTATAAGCAAAAGTGTTATGTGCTGGCTAAAGTACGATTTCCATAGATTTAAAATAATCTGTTGTGAAATAGATATTTTTTTGTCGATTTCTGTATTAATTCCTGGTAAGTAGCTAATACGAAATTATCGTTTGCGTAAAAGAGAATCATTTAAAATTTTAAGTGAAAACCACGATTTCTATCCAATTGGGGCAGGTAATTACACTAATTGTTAGACCTTGAAATTTATAGAGCTTGAATTTCATTGTTGATAACACTGCTATATTCATGAAATTCCAGGACCGTACCTTATCAAAGAGAAGACTCCAGGGACAAAAACATTCTTTTACTTTATGATTGACATCATATATCTAACGAACAGTTTTTTGTTCAAATTTCGAGTAAAAATTAATTGTCTATAACAACACACATTTAGTTTATTTCAGAGTTTTCCTTTTTCATAAATGATGTTTAGTGGCGAACTTTTGTTTTACTCTCTTGGTTTGAAATCACATGTATAATGAACGATTTTGTTCAAGCTGTGCATCCAAATTCACTGTTGATAATAATGCAATAAATTTTAGATTAAAACCGTTTTACTTAATTTCTTTATTTATTTTTCTTGTTAAATAAAAGTTGATAAAATATTTATACTAATACTTGTTTTGTTCTTGTTTTTTCTTGTTTTTTTACAGAACATGAAAGACAGACCTTTGCCATCAAAACCTTCATCTATGAAGAAAAAAAGTAAGGGCCACGTTTATGATACAGCCCAATGAGGAATGATCAAGAGCCAGCTGCATATAAAGCCGGTTTCACTGTTTTTTATGTACATATTGAAGCATAAGGAAGAAATTTAGGAGAAAATCCTTTAGCTTAGATACTTTTACGAAAGACTGACTATGGAATAATAATTTCCTTTCGCAAGTGACCAAAATATGCAGCATTTTCGACTTTCATATTTGCTTAAAGAGTGATCTAGCGATTTTAGGCTTTCCTTCGCTTTACAGAAACATAAAATCAGACGTACAATATAAATTCTTTTATTACATTTTTATGTTGGATGTTTCACTGGGAAGTGATTTAAAAAAAATACAAGAAATATTTCTAATTTTGATATACGAAGGAAATATAATTACAGCAGTAAGAAGAAGCTATGGATAATCAAACCCGTGGCATGTTCCATCTGCTGTTACAATGTAATGATGAAAGGTTTCGCCAAGCCAAAACCAAATGAATGGGAGCTTCCCTCATAGCATGCATGGTCACAGTGACGTCACAACGACGTCACTGTGAGTCACTTTGGTCACATAACATCTGTAACCAAAATGCCCCCACTCAGTGACGTCACATTGTGACTTTATTAAAAAATTTTAGAAAATTGCAAATATTCTTCAAAACATGTTATTTACTTTTAAAAACATGTTTCTGGCAATTTAAATATCGTTGCTTTTGTCACAGTTTCGTCACAATGTTAATGTCAAATTAGTCACAAATGACACATTTCTCACAAACTTGTCACATTGTGACCACTTTGTGAAACGTCACAAACGAGCTCTAAAACGGCCATAACGACTTCACATTTTAGTCACTGTGACTTCACATCGACGTCACATCGACAATCGATGGTCACAAAGTCACAAAGTGACTTCACAACGACGTCGCAGTGACGTCACCATGCCTTACGGGTTGATCATTGGTCTTAACGGGATCGGTGGCTTGTATCCCTAAACATCCGTAATCCCGCTCCAGTTTATTTCACTTTGAATTGAGGGATATTGCCGTTCCCATGACTGCATCCACTGTTGTCAGTACAGCTGACATCTGTTTTCAGTTTCGATTACGGGGACTGGTCACTCAGCTCCAAATTCACCTATCTAATGTTAAGTCTATGGATGTTTGATGCATTCGTACATTTAAAATATCTCTTAGGGAAATTAATATTTTGAACTTCTTTTTTCTGTATACTATTCTTAAAGGGTGTTTCTTTTTTTCTTAGTACTCAAAATATTTCTAAAATCTATTTAATATTTTACGTGTTAAAAGCTGACGAACTGTAAGTAAGATTTTAACACTTCATATAAAATTAAATATATACTTCAGAAATATTTTGAAAACTGAGAAAAACAGAAGGATCTCTTAAGAAGCGTACAGAACAAAAGTAAGTTTAAAATATTAATTTCCCTAGGCGATATGTTAAATATACGCAGGCATCAATCGCAAATAGACTTTACATTTAGTGCGAGAAAAGCTGAGTGACCAACCCCCTTAAACCCTTTGCGACGAGAGCCTTTTACGAAATTTTTAATGTGTTGTCACCGATTTCTAAAAAAAAAAAGAAAAAAAAGGCTTTATTAAATCGAGAAAATGCTCCAATTGAATAAGGCAAATTTTTCAGTAAAATTTTACTGGCGAAAATAACCAAATATTTCTTCAGCCTTTTTGCGGCACATATACGTCCCCAAGGGGTTAAGTAAAATCTATCATATACTGGAAGATAGGCTTGGTATGAAATGGTTAGCTAAAAAAAGTCACTGCCATCTAGTTTGTAGCCTATGAATAAAAATGGCTGCCGTCTCATGTGGTCTTATAGTATTATTATTTATTCTTAATAAAGTTAATCTGATTGAACATTTTCATTACTCAGTCAAACATTTGACATTTGTTTTGATGAAAATAGCAAGTAATAATGATAATAACCATGATAATCAGAAGTATTCACATTCATATAAAGAAAATATAATGCCAATTCTATATCTAGTAGAATGTTTAGCAAAGAGAAAAATATAATTTATCTTTTGTTTTTTCATTTAAATATTGTATTCACTAAACATGCATATAACAGTGAATGTATTATTGTATGGCATGAAATATAATTTATAAAAATATATACTTCGTTTTTTTTTTTTTTTTTTTTTTTTTGAAAAACAAAGAAAAAGAAAGAAAATTAAATATATATTACAATTTCAACCGATCGTATTTAACTAAAAAAATCAAGTAAAAAAGAGACAATTTTTTTTATTGTTTTAAATCAAAATCACGTAAAATGAATTCGTGTAAAAATTTTTACTAGGTGTATCTATGTTATTGAGTATATATATGACGAGACTGGGTTTACGATGTATTTGTAAATGCTATTATTTCGTGTATTAGCTAAAATCATGTAATCTCTCTTGCAAAACTGCACTGTAAAATAAGCTTTTTTATATACATATAAATGCATCGTTAGCTGTTGTTATTGAATATATGTTTTATGAATGTGATGATGACTGTTTTCATACTATGCTTATGTGAAATCATGAGTATTTGCAATGAAATTCGACATGTAGATCAGCTGTAAGATCTCATTGTTGTTATGTAAAATATTTAGTGGTCATAATGTATGTTATTATGCTACGTGATACTTAATTTTATTTCTTTTTTAATAAATATTTCATCCTTTTTTTAAAAAAAAATGTGTGTTTTTTTATTTTTGGAGATTTTTTTATTATTATTTTATTTTTTTATGGATGTGTTTGGGGGGGGGGGGGCTAATTTAATTCAATGCTGACAAACGTATCAGGATTCATACAGTGAAGAACGTTACCCCAAATTGTTTCTTTCTTTTTTTTTTTTGGTTTTTTTTTTTTTGTTTTTTTTAACCCAAGCAAATTTTGAAAACGGCGAGATTTTATTGAAGAATATCTGTTCTGCGAACCTTTCTCTCCAAGAGTCTTGTATAGTAACAATAGTGTAACTACCATGCCAAATTTCATGTTTCTAGATCCTTCACTATCACAAAAATCGCATTTTTAGAGTGTTTTTTGCTCCTGCACCCCATTTGGGGTTGTACCATCAACATAAAATATAGCCGATGTTGGAACAAGGACTGGTCATCATTTTGACACCATTAGTTTTTAAATAAGTTCGATACTTCCTGAGATTGCGTAAAAATCGCCATATAGAACGTTTTTTAGAATGCTTTTTTACTCATTTTTATTTCTTTTAAATTTGGCTTTTTTAAAATAAATATTCTTATAAATCAATTATATCTAATAAGTAACTATTAGGCCAAATGTCATGTTTTTAGATCCTCCAGTAACATAAAAATCGGTTTTTTAAAACGTTTTAGGCTCTTGAACCCCCCCCCTTCGGAGTTAGTGGCAACAATATTAAATATAGCCTATGCGAAAACAAGGACTGTCACCATCATTCATACATCATTCATTTTTAAATTGGCTCTATACTTCCTGAAATTGTGTAGAAAACGCCAATTAGAACGTTTTCTAGAACGCTTTTTTAGTCATTTTATGATGTGTTCTAGTTAATTGAGTGAACTTCCAAACTACTAACAACGTACACACTCCCGGTCAACAACGGAAATTAACCTCTTCGCAACCTGAGTATTAGTGTAATGTTATTCATTACTAGTGTATAACCCCCATCAAAAAGGATGGAAAGTTGATCTACGTTTAATTTACATAAGACTTCATACAAATTAAGCTTTTATTATTGAGGAGTTTGTACTGTAGAAAAGTGCTTTTTAGAAAAACCCTGTCGGCTTGGCTTATAGGCGGAGGTAAATTTCGTTAAATGCTCATTTCAATAACAAAATATATATATATAATTAGAGAAAAACCCAGTTTAACAATTTTATTTGCCCACTTTTGAAAAAAAATTAATTTCATTTTTCTGTAAGAGCTGGTTTTATCAGAATCATTTTAGGTAAAATTCGATTAAAATGCCCACTTTGACAACATTGTTTGAAATATATTCTGATTTCATGAAAAAATCGACCAATACGGCGCGGCGCATTCATTATATTGTTCCTAAAATAAAATAAAAAAAAATCTGTTAACTGAATGCGTTTGAAACCAAAATTGAATTTTAAAATGAATCAGAAAATAAGTAATTCATTATTTAAATACATCCTCAATTCTCGTATCACGTTCGCTTCCGAAAATTCTGTTCAAAATTTTCTATTTGATAGCATTAAAAAAAAAAAAAAAAAAAAAAAAAAAAAAAAAAAAAAAAAAACCTGCCTTTATCAAAAAACTGACCAATATGACACATTATACAGTTCCTAAATAGGACAACCTGTCAATTGAATGCGTTTGAGAGCAATAATGGATTTAAAAATGAGTCAGAAAATAAGCTAATTCTTATTTGAATAAGTCTTCAATTTTTCAATCATGATCGCTTCGGGAAATTCTGTTCAAAATGCCTATTTTGGTAGCATTTTTTTAAATACCTTCCGCCGTTATCAAAAAACTGGCCAAACATCACATTATATAGTTCCCAAATAAGGGAACCTGTCATTTGGATACGTTTAAAATAAAAAATGAATTTAAAAATGAGTCAGAATGTAAGCAGCTTGGATTTGAGATTTTTTCTTCAACTCATATTTTTGTTTAATTTATTTTTGTTATAAGGATTGGTCCTGTAGAAAATTTGTCAATGTAAAAGTTGTAGATATTATTAATAAATTTAACCGGATTTGATATCTTAAGAAATGGCGAAGTTACGGATTTTTCCATTTTCCACCCTCCTTTTTAATTTTAATTTTTTTTAAATCAAAAATTGGTAAATACAAAAGTTTTAGATGATATTAAAAACATTTATAAAGAAATTAATTGAATTTTATGTCTTGAGAATGGACGAAGTTATGAATTATTTTCTCCCACAAACCCTATTTTTTTCGTCCCTTGAGCCCATTTTCAACTTTATCAAATATCTGTCATGCATAACCTTTTCGCACATTTTTAATATAAGGAATATAAACTTTATATTGATTCCATATCTATTTTCAGTAAGAAATTATGGGCTTTTTTCTTTTTTCACAAAAACCCTCCTTATTTCCACCCCCTTCGTCCGATTTTGTCTATTAATGAACTTGACCGAGATTTTATGCCCCTTTATTTTATGTATAAGTTTGGAGGAGATTTAAGCAGAATTATAAAAGTTATCATGTCCATTAAAAAGTGATATAGATAGATAGATAAACTCTTTTACTGATGGTAGTTTTGGAATCTAGAAGTCAAAATCTTTGTAGATCTGCAAAACTTTTTCCGAAATTCCAACATGGGAGCGACCGCAATAGGTAATATTTCATAAGAAATCTACCTAAAAGGACAAATGCGTTCTACAAATACAAATGACGAGGGAGATTTTTTTTTTCTTTCTTTCTTCAATTTATGAAATTGTTCAATAAAGATATTAGCTGACATCCACTTGAAATTTGATTGCATTGTGAATAAATTTTATATTTCTTAAAAGATGTAAGGAATATATAACATCATGTACTACATACATTAATTATATCAATGCAGATAAGATTTCGATTTTTAACGAAATAACATTCGAACATAGCTTTGAAGTGAAAATAAAACTGTAATTTAAAAAGGGAATGTGAAAAAAAAAAAAAAATTCTAGTCATACAAATGCGCCCTCATAATTAAATTACAACTGAAAAAGAACTTTTTATAAATGTATAATGCAAATAAAATTTTAAAAAATTAAGCAGATAAATGTTAATTTCTTAAAAATTTATAAAACTAAATATAAATTCTAGTACTCATTTTATATATATTGAACTAATTTTTAAAATTATATAACCGTAAGCTCTAGCTATATAACTTCAAAATTCCGTTGGATATAAATAAAATAAAAAGTATTATTTTTATTATTTCTTTCGTAAAATTTCAATTCAATTTTATATATTCTTAAGAGATTAGTTCATGTCCACTTGAAATTTAATTGAATTATTAATCAAATTTTACTTTTCTTACGAAATGTAATAAAAATGCAAGGCATATATAACACCATGTACTAATATCAATTACTAATATTAATAATATCAATGCAGATAAAATTCTAATTTTTAACGTCGTAACATTCGAACATAACTTTGAAGTGAAAATACAATTGTAATTTAGTAAGAGAATGTGAAAAAATATTTTTTAGTCATGCAAATTCAATTTCATAATTAAATTACATCTGAAAAAAAAAGGAAAAAGAAAAGAAAAGAAAGAAAGAAAAAATCTCTTTTTACTTATAATGCAAACAAGATTTTTAAAAATCAGCAGATAAACGTTAAGCTCTTAAAAATCAATGAAAGTAAATTTAAAATAAATTAATCTTTTTATTTAAATTGAACAAATTTCAAAATTATCTTAACCAAAGTTTTAAAAAATGATATCGAATAATATCAATACATCCTGCCTTTTTGTTAAGTTCTTTTATTTATATCCATTGCTAACAGATGTCACCAAAACAGTGTTGGTTTATTTTATACCTGGTTGGTTATCCGATGTTTATAATATTTTCTGTTCCTTATTTTTAATTTAGAATTTAAAATATTATAATTGGATATTTTTTGAAAATTTTGGAGAAAAAGAAAAAGAATAAATGTGATACTGTGTAGATTATATGTATATTTCCATATGTTGAATAGTCAGCATACTTATGGCATCTGAATACTTATGCCTAACATATAACAGCCATAAGTTGCTTTCTTGAAAGATAGGTTAAACCCGGAGTCGTCACATTAGCGTATTTTATAAATAGATTATCGAATTATTTCTTCTCTAATTCGACTTCAGAGAAAGAATATCTCTTAATCCTCGCGTACTTTTGGGAAAATACCTTCAAAAATCGTCGATTTTTTTTATTGCCTGATTTTATTATTCAGAAAATTCTGAGTTCATTAGTAAAAGAGACAGAGTATTTTTTGAAATTTAACCCTTTCAAGAGTGGTGGTAAGTGTATGAAATCCCCCAATTTTAATACCTAAAATTCCAAAGGCGCCAGAATTTTAATGTACAAAATTTTTCCTTAACTAAACATGTGAAACTTGACATTTTTCTTATTTCAAAATAAAAAAACTGTTCACAAATTACGGTATTAATCATTTATTTAAACATTTTAACAATGAAAAGGATTTCTTTGTTCCTGAAAGTGTAAGAGTGTTCAGGATGCATGAAAATTTTAAAACTCACAATTTTAATATTATAAGGTTAGCTGGGGCTACTGGATTCGCAAGGTAACTGGATCATACACTGTAAAAAATCTTACTCTTTTGCTGCATCGTCATTCCCCCGCTTTTATAGTATATCTCTCTTTTGACCCATGAGAATGCTCTATAATCGGCTGAAGTAATCGTTTTCTATAAAAGCGGGGGAGTGACGATGCAGCAAAAGGGTAATTTTTTTTTACAGTGTAAGCTGTTTTTTGAAAAACCACTCGTTGATGCCCTTAAATTTTAGCTTTTGTGAGCAATGTCCCCTTATCTCTACTTCTTAAAATAACGTGTGTTAAATCAATCATTTAAAGAAAAAAAAAGTAAGTTTGTTGAAGTTTATCGACGTTTTGCTAAAATACTGTAAGTACTTTTACCGAGAAATTTTTTTTAAACATTACACTGTAAAAAAATTGACCCTTTTGCTGCATCGTCACTCCACTGCTTTTATAAAAAACGATTTCTTCACCCTATTATGGAGCATTCTCATGGGTCAAAATAGAGATATTCTATAAAAGCGGGGAGTGACAATACAACAAAAGGATCAAATTTTGTACAGTGTTGACATATTACGACAGCGCGAAAGCAGCAGTCGTAAGTTTAGGTCACAGATTAAGTATTTACACAATTTAAGTAAATACTTAATCTGTGGTATAGGTACAAATGGATGCGCGCGCAACCACAACAAATGTAATTGTGGTCTCTGATTGGTTGACTACAAGATGTCTTATGCCGAGGTACCGTAATACGAAATTATAACTGATCGCAGAAACGCCCATCCTACGATCTAGTGTAAGATTTAAGATAGCGAGGCACCGTAATTTCAGCTTTACATTGGGCGTGTTCAGCGCAACATACCAAAGTAACCAATGTTACCGACCGATTGTAGGGCAGTACGAAAGCGAATTGTGGCACCAATGAAAACTATCCTGTTGAATTGTAGCTGACGTAACACTTCGCCTTGATTTTCATTTCGTACTTATCTACAATCGGTAAGTCACCGGTAACTTGTGCTGAACACGCCCATTATAAGGAAAGGGCATGTTTACAAACAAACACTTCTGTCAACCAATCTAGCGCTACATTTTTGTCATAGCGATCATTGTAGGAATCATCTTGAAGACGTAGCCCAATCATAGCAAGCAGACAGCCATAATAAAATTTGTAGACCAATCAGAATGCCTGAATTCATATGTAGCGTGGGTGCTATAACGAAGCACGGGCGAAAACAGCTTGCCCACACTAATAAGAGCCCACAGTGATGTCAGCTGCCCTTTCCTTATTACACTATAAAAAACTTGACTCTTTTGCTGCATGATCACTCCATCGCTTTTATGGTATATCTCTGATTTGACCAATGAGAATTCTCCATAATACAGCGAAGTGACGATGCAGCAAAAGGGTCAAATGTTTTACAGTGTACTACACTGTTAAAAATTTTACCCATTTTCTGCAGCAACAGTCCACAGCTTTTATAGAATATCTCTTTTATGACCAATTAGAATGCTCCATAGCAGTGTAAAGTAACCGTTTTCTACAAAAGCAGTGGAGTGAAGCTGCAGCAAATGGGTCAAATTTTTAACAGTGTAACGTCCACAATCTGACGAAACCCGAGCGAAATCTTCGAGGAGAACAAGATCCACCAGATTGCTATGCGTGCAGAGCCCTCTGTAAATGGTTTCAGACATTGAGAAACTGAGCAGTTGCATAAGAAACATGCTCTTCATTTTTAATCAATCAACCAATCAATTAATAGTAAACAAATAAAATTTTGACTACCACTTTCACTTGAATGCCGCAAAATAAAGATGGCATCTTGTATAAATTGTTTCAGAAGATGCTGTAATGGAAACGTAGGTGGTAGTTACGTTCAAATGAGAGAGCAACCGTCAGTAGTACTTGATACTTCTCATATGGGTAAGGATCTTTTATCGATCTGTTTATGAACGCTTAGTGACATAAGATAAAATTCCATACATATTACAGCATTCTAAGTTATATAAAATATTTAGTATTAGTTGTTTTTATTTATATTGTTGCTGATGATATTAATAAAATTACTTCCAGTTTACTCTTTTATTTCATTCATCCAAACATTTAGCCTATCAGCTTTGAAACATCAATGTGAAAGGAACTGAGATTTAAAATATTTTATGGATCATATGTGATGAAAACTGATTTAAACAACAGTATTCAATTTACAGTACTGCACGATCAATTTATTCAGATGATTGGTAACTAGTAGCTATAATTCTCTACTTAAACATTCAATCGTTAAAAGATCAAAAACTATAAATAATGTCTTAGTGATATTAGCTATGTATATTCTAATGCAGTAATCCCTTAACATTCGCGAGAGTTAAGTTCACGAAAATCTTTGCAAATGCCAAAATCACAAATGTTGAGACTATCTTTCCGTGCCTATAAGGCTGTTAGGTTATTTCATATATATTTTTAATGGTAAACAACAATTGAAATTTTAAAAGTATTCAGTCAGCTGAATAGTTACTTTTCTGGCTTGACACTTGCTGTTCAGTCCGTTTAATATTGAGTTCACTTGTGGGCCGAATATTCAGTATTAAATCAAAATCACTTATTCGGTGCATCACTAATTAATAATAAGTGTTAGATTAATCTGTATGGTCAAGGGTTATCTGCAGTGTTCCACTGTTTCTACATCTGTGTATAAGCATAGCATCGGAGTAAAGTCATAAATTGTTTCTCTGATTTCATCATCATATCCTTATGTGCTAATTTATAAAGATTTCAGATCAATGCGAATACTATACAAATCATAGTTTTGTTCATGCAATCCTTTCCTCTTTCAATCAATGCTAATTCTTTTGACTAACTGTAAATAAACCATTTTATAAGAACAAATGTAATTTTAGAGAGTGTTTCTTTGGAAAATATTCTTAGTTTTACTTTTATTTCTCCTTTTTTATATAATTCTTTTTCACATCAAGCTGTAAATAGTACGGGTGTTATGGCTCATACTGTGAGATATCAGTTCATCTTGTACATGTGACATGACAATATCTCGAAAGTCTGCATAACTTGACTCCATACCAAAGTTGTCAATATGGTCTAATTTTTTTCGGAAATTCCAAATAATAAATTTTACTTTATTTAATTACAGAGGCTTTAGAATTACATATAAAGATTCTTCTTTTGAAATTTCTGGTATAAATTCGGAATTTTTGAATAGTAAAAGAGACCAAACTGGCAACCATGTTTCATATATGTTTTTTATTTCCAGGCATGTGAATAATGGTACTTTTCAATGTTTTCCACTGTATCAGATATCCCCACATTATTGAAAGGTTAGACAGCCCTGAGATAGAGCAATCAACTAATTATTTGAATAACACTATTTTTTTATAATATAACATTTAGTATAAAATTGGTTTTCTTGATGTATTTGTAACTCTGTAAATTATGTATATTTCAGTTAAATTGTATTATTTACTTTATAATGATAACTTTTTAATAGGCCATGAAGTTGTAATAGTAAAGAATGGACATAGAGTTTGTGGAACGGGTGCTGCCTTGGCTAATGTTCCCATTGTACAAAATAAAGCTTATTTTGAAATGAAACTGCAGCAATCTGGTATTTTATTATTTTTTTTTTAATTATTGGTGTCAGTCCTGATACTTTTTGCTTTTTACTTAATAATATAATTCTAAAATATAAATTATTCATGTATTTTGTTGTTACTGTCTGTACTTATGATTAATCAATCTTGGAAATACAGTATGGGATCCACAAATCTGAAATGTTTGGGTACACTACTCTTCCAAATTTTGAAATTTTTCAGATTTTTGACCTTTACTCAAGTCTACAAATGAGAATAATATGATTGAATTTTCATATACATTATGTTTAGCATAAAACTTAAAATTTACTTTTAAATATAGTCAGTATAAAAAATGTTTTAGATAACAAAAAAATATTGATTTTTAAAAAGTAGCTGAAATTGTGTTTTTTACAATAGATATCTGAACCATTTGACATAATTTTTACTTTAAATAATGAAAGTACAAATAAATAGGTAAAACATTAATAAAAATACAGATAAAAAGTTTAACTAAAAATCACTTGATGACATAACTACAAACACATATATTGTTTTTAATGTCAAGTGAATGTTACATTTACGATCATTTATTATTGGCATTTAATCTTATAGTTTAGCAATAATTTTTTGGTCGATGGTATAATCAAATAGTACCAAATTTTATCTGTAATCCTTTGCCAAGCACTGGTTTTTTTAGGTTCTTATTATAAAGACCTACTTTATTGCATGAGCTTTTTTTGTATTTGAAAGCACATAATTTTAGGCAACATCTCATTTGTACGTTTTGGTCAATCTCTCTTATAGTCTTAACTTTTTTTTAAATTATTTTTAGTTTTTTAATCACACGGACAGTTTATTAGATGTTTTTATGAAGATAATTTTTTTACAACTGAGCAAAGTCTGATACTTTCAGTCTCGATTAAAAAATATACATATAAAGGATTTCTTGTAATTTTTCTAATGATATACAAAATTTGACTTGAATATTTAACAGGGTTCGTGATTTTTTTTAAAAATAAAAATCGAAATAATCGGATTTTTTAAAATTTAAATCAGATTTTTTATAAATATTTTTTTTAGGTGTCACACATTATTATTATGTTGTATGACTTTTTTTTAAGTTTAAAAAACAAATTTTACATACATAGACATGCATGTTATAAGTATTACCTATTAATAATATTACACAATTTACATAAATAATTCATATTATTTCAAGGTAAAATTTTAAGCTGTGAAAAAATCTTGATTATACAAAATTGAAAGCAAACTAAGTTTATAACTTTTGTTTTTTTAAAGTGCTGGCTAAGAAAAATGTGTTTAGCTGCTGCCATCAAAATACTTAAGGCCAGAGGACACAAATTAAGATGTCATCACTAATCGACTGACTTGTCAACAGTGTTGAAATTTACACAGGGAAATAAATTCTTAATAACAATTTTCTTTTATTTTACTTGTGGAAAAATTCTATAATCTTATAAAATAATAACTATTTAAACTTACTAATGAGAACTTGGAATCCTTAAATAAAAATTCAACCAGAGAAGGAATGCTACAGTGTGCCACATCTGGCTGATTTTTTATTGTGGGATTCCAAATTCTCATCAATAAGTTTAAGAAGTAATTAATCATAAGTTAATAAGTTCATTGTTTTATAAGATGATAGATATTCCAACACTAGAGAGAAGTCTGTCAATTAGTGAATATGTCACAATTTGTGTCCTCTGGCCTTGAGCATTTCGATGGCAGTGGTTTAGCAGTTTTGGCAGCTGATTTCTAATTTCTGAAAGTACCAAACCAACAGTAAATTCTCTAACTTTTTTAGTATCAGCCTTTTTGATAACTTTAACAAAAATAGCTTCTATCATTCTAAAGGGCTGAGATCAATTATATTAAATTAAAGAAATTAATTAATGACTGGTTCAGATTTTGCTCAAATCTTAATATAACAGGCCTCACCAAAGTACAGCACATACAGTCATATAATTTTATTTTACCTCAATTTTCGTAAGTTTTTTTTAAATACTAATGATTAAATATTAAAATATTTAATATATTTTTGCTTAGATTTCTTTTCTGTTGTAAGATTATTTTATAAATTGGTTCAAATGAAATTTGAAAGCATTTTTTTCTAAACTACATTTATTTTACTTTTTGATAAAGCTTAACCTTTATCTTTCTGAAAGTTGTTTGATTATATATATCAGGGCTTGAAAATTCTGAAAATTTTAAGGTTCCCAGCTGGGAACCTACATGAAAAATATAGGTTCCCAGATGAGAAGTATAAGTTCCCGAAAAAAATTATGTATGAGTATTTTTAACAAAATTTTCAATTTTATCGCGATTTTTAAAAAGAAATTTGCTGTTTTTTCGCGATTCTTTGACGAAATCTGCCGTTTTATTGCGATGTTTTAACGAAATCTGCTGTTTTCAATTTTTTTTTTTTTTTTTTTTTTTTTTTTTTTTTTACGAGATTTGCCATTTTTGTGATTTTTTAATGAAATTTGTGCTATTTCGCACGATTTTTTGACGAATTTTGGAGCATTTTCACAATTTTTTGACAATTTTTTTTTTCTATTTTTGGACAAAATTTGTTGTTTTCCAAGATTTTTTAACAAAATTTGCTGATTTTTGTGATTTCTTAATGAAATTTGCCATTTTTCCCAATTTTTTGACGAAATTTGCCGTTTTTTTCGCGATTTTTTGAAGAAATTTGCCGTTTTATCGCGATGTTTTAAGGAAACTTGCCGTTTTATTGCGATGTTTTCCGGAAACTTGCCGTTTTATCGCGATGTTTTAACGGAGCCTGTTGCTTTTCAAAAGAAAATCTTTACAAAATTTGCCTTTTTTGGGATTTTTTAATGAAATTTGCAATGCTTCATGCGATTTTTCAACGAAATCTGTTGTCTTTTAGATATTTTTAGACAAAATTTGCCGTTTTTTCCGATATTTTGACAAAATTTATTGTTTTCCATGATTTTTTTAACGAAATGTGCTGCTTTTACGCGATTTTTTAACAAAATTTGTCGTTTTTTTGTGATCCTTTAATGAAATTTGAGTTTTTCCTGCGATTCTTTTGTTGAAATTCTGTCTTTTCCCGTAATATTTTGACGAAATTATGCTCCCCCGGGCTGCTTAAGAGCTATTTATTTGCTGATTTTTTGCTTAATTTCCGGCCGGGAACCTTAGTGATAAAATATGCGTTCCCGGAAAGAATTTCTGGGTTCCCCGGGAACGCTATTTTTCGAGCCCTGTATATTATATAAGATTAAATTATTATGTTTGTTTACAACTTAAATTTATAAAAAAATAACTTAACTGATTTAAATCAATGATTTAAAAAAATAATCGAAAGAAAAAGAAATTTAAGAATCTAGGAAATCTAAGTAAATTAAAATACATAACAACACATCACTCTTTTAACCATTTCTGGCACAAGTAAATGTTTTTGCAATGTTGAATTCACTTTAAATTTTTGAAATATTTTATTTCAAAATAAGGAAAATCGACTTTACTTTTGAAATTTTTGAAATATTTTATTTCAAAATAAGGAAAATCGACTTTACAACCTTTTTCCACCCAAAATTATAAAAGTAAAACTTAATTAGATGTTTCTCAACCAATTCTTGATTAAAATTATGTGGGATATAATATATATAGAGTTGTTTTCAGATTCAGAAAATACAAGTTAAATATAATAAAATGATATATGTTTAAGTTGTTTATATGATATTACAATCTGCTTTTTACCTTAGTTAAGGTAAAATTTTAATGTTACTTGATTAAATATAAAAGATGAAATATTTTTTTGTGATTTCTGTAGTTTAATTTCTTTCTGACATGACTGAATTTAGATGCTTATTGTCTAGTAATTCTTTTATTTGCGAGTCTGTTTTTGTTGCAATTTGTTAAAACTTTTTAGCCAAAAAGGTTAGTATTTACTGAATATCAGTGAGCAGCAGATTTGGAACATATGTTTCAATTATTATTACTATTTTTTTTATTATCATGGAATAGACTTGTTCTGGTTGTTATCCAAGGAGAACTAAATCATGAATAAAAAAAGAAAATTTAGAGAAAAATTTAAATTAAAATTTTGAATTTGTAGAAAATCCTTTATTATTCAGCTGCTTTTAGAGAGGAACTAAAAATCAGCTCGCTCTATCACCAATATCTTTCTAAATTTTCACAGCATTTGACTATTTTTTTTTTAACTCCATAGAGTTGACTATTAAATTATGTTAAAAAAATCCTTGTTATCATTCACACAGATAATTTATTTTATTCAACTGCTCATATTTCATAAAATATTTATATTCTAATTGCACTATATTGTTTCCACTACATTTTACTAATTTTCCTAAAACTGGCATTAATTTTTTTTTTTTTTTTTTTTTTTTTTTTTTAATACCTTGCTTGATATAAGATACAACATACAAGAATATTTTTAACTTATTAAAAAAAGCCCACTATAACTTTATGAATGTGTGTGCTATTCTTTCACAAATCAGTAGACATATTGGACAGTATCTACAAATTTGTATTCTGCAATGATAGATAATTTCATGTATTTTAATGTAAAGGTGATCCTAAAAATTATTTTTCATTAATTTTTTTATTGTTCTTTCCCTACCTTAATTCTCCTCCTTATCAAATCGACATTGGTAAATATGAGGTCAAACATATTCTTTATAATCCTGAAGTTCCAGAAGAATCCAGTAAATATATTTTTAAATAATTAACAAAATGTTTAAAATTGAAAATGTCTGCTGATTAAGATTATATATAGCATATATATATGGAATAGATTTAAAAATGATGAAAATAAATTCAGGGAACCTTCAAATGTTAAAATATGCTAAAATATCTTTCCGTAGTCAGTTTTTTATCATGTTTTAATATGTTTTATCAAACTCATGTGATTCTATTATATTTCTAATATGACAAAAATAAATTCAGGGAACCTTCAAATGTTAAAATATGCTAAAATATCTTTCCGTAGTCAGGTTTTTATCATGTTTTATCAAACTCATGTGATTCCATTATATTTCTAATATGATTTTTTTTTAATTTATCAAACTATTTACTTTATTTTCATTTTTCACATGAAAAGTTATGACTCAATGTATCACTTTTTTTTTTTTAATTATTCAACAAACTATTTCATTTCACTTTTCAGTTCTGTAAAAGAAAAGTAATTTTTGTTGTAAGAATTTTACTGTGGATGTTTAATTGTTGGCAATTCCTATAACCAAAAAATGATTAAATTTGATAGGAAATTGTCAAATTGCTGGGGTTTTTTTACTATTATTATTTAAACATATCATTTAGATCCCAGTTTACTTTAGCTGCCTTGACCATGTTTTAATACTCATGCATGTAACATTTTACAATTCTGGCTTCCAAATTGTGGATTTATATAGAACTATAGACAGACAATCATATATATATATATTAGATTGTTGCTTCTAGGGAGTTATATTCACATAATTTTTAATGTATATGTATGTTATATGTATATTTAGTTATTTTCATTTGTTATTATTTTGTTATTGAGTTCTAAAATTTATTATATTATGCAAATAATTTTCTTAATTTTTTCAGTAAGATCTTTAGAACCATTGCTGCATTCCTTAATTAAAAAAAATATGTAATGAAAAAAGAAATGCTTGTTTAAACAAGTTGGAAATTGCACATCAAACGTGGCAAATGAAGTGCATTCATACTATAACAAAGTTTTAAAAATATTCAGATCTTGGTGTAATAGTATACAGCATAATGGCTTAAATCTTTTGTGTGTCCTTGTAAATATTATCTGCTTTCTATTATACAGGAAATAGCTTGTAGTAAACCTCGAAAACGTAAATCAATTTCATAAAATGTTAGTTTAATAGTATTAAAACATGCTCCAAATAGTTTTCCCGTACATCATGCACAATGAAATATTTTTGCATGTCCCTGTAAATTAATATCAAATATTCTTTGCACCATAGATTGTGCAGAATGTATTTTTTAGTATGTACTTCATAGATGCATATCAGTTGTATTATATTTGAAAGCGTATAACATCATTAAAATTCACTTGACTATTTTTCCCCAGTGACCATAATGTAACAAAATGCTTTTGATTGTCCTTGTAATTAAACTATACATCCAATTTTCATAATATTTGAAATGACTCGACAAAATTATGCAACAATTATATATTTTAAATTTCAAATGATTTGGTTGGGTAGTTTTTACTCTGTTATATGCGGACAGATGGACTGAATGACATCTATAGATGCTACGTGTCTATATAACTACGAACGTACTTAGAAAAAGATAAAAATGTTTGTGTTAGTAGTTTGTGTAATTGTCTGAATGTCTCAATACTCCATGTTCCAGAGAAAGGGACTGTTTAAAATGAATTACTTTTAATACCTTATATTTCTAGGAGTATGGGGTGTTGGACTTGCAACAAGGCATGCTGACTTGAACAGAGTACCTCTTGGTCGAGACAAGGAGTCATGGGTTCTGACTAGTGAGGGCACTATTGTTCATAATGGAAATATATTGTACAAACTATCTGAAATGCCTATGGAAGGTGATATAGTGGTAAATACTTTATCAAGCTTAACTTTATTTTTTCTTATAGTATTATTCACTGCTTAATAAGTTATCTTTTATATAACATATATTCAGGGTGGTTAGTATTCAATATTACCCTATTTGGATCTATGTAGAGTTTGTTCTGGTAGACAGATATCGATGAAACTTGGGAAATACATTACATGGACCATGGGGAAAAGAACTTTACAATAAAAAGTAGTTCAATTTTCAATCAGTAGATGGTGGTTTTCACCAGGGGGTAGGGAAAAAATGAGTGTTACTGTTAAAGCTGCTTTATTAGAAAAGCGATAAGTTGTGAAGAAAGATGGTGCACCACCTCACTTAGCCAAAATCAGTGCTAAAGGAAGTGGTGCACTATCTTTCATGACAAACTACTGTTTTACTGATAAAGCAGCTTCACCAGTGATGTTCATTCTTTCTCCTTTGCCCTCTAGCAGTGAAAACCATCACCTGTTGATCGAAAATTCAACTATTTTTTATTGTAAATTTCTTTTCCCTATTTTCCATTTAATGTATTACTCAATTTTCATCAGTATCTGTCTACCAGAATGGACTCCACATAGGTCCAAATAGGGTAAATTTAATTATAACCACCCTGCATATATTTTAACTAATGCAATTCCAAATAATCCGAGAGCTGACATCACAAAAATCTAAGTTATCGAGGACAAAAAAAAAAAATCTTTTTTTTATGGAAGAAAGATGTTTTTGAATGTTTCAATCAATATCACAGGTCAAATTCAAAAAATGTTTTTAGAAATTACACAAAACTTAAATTGAATGTCTTCTTTTTTCGGCATAATCAATAAAGTAGAAATATAGAAACCAGGAGTCAGCAAATATAAATGCAATCCACAACAATTTGAAGCACCATCTAAATAAATGAAGGAAGATTTCTAAAAAAATTCATTATATGGAGATATATATTTTGCTGTATGGAGATTATTTTTAATGTAATAATGAAAAAATGGCTATTCCTACAAAAAAATTGTTATATAGAGAAAATTGTTGGAATGAGTTTCGCTATAGACTCGACTGTATTTACAACATACATTACCTATTGCTAAAACAAAGGTAGCAAAGTTATATAAAACCTTTTGATAATTAAAGAAATATTAATAGCTGATAAAATATTTTATTTCAGAAAAAATAATTGACATTCGATTTTTAATTTGGTTCTTAAATTCCAAATCAATGGACTGCCTCCCACCTATTTTAAAAACGATTTAAAAAATTTAAAATTATTTTATCATACTTATTGATTAGCAAATTAAATAAAAATATTACATGATATATTATTTAGTTGTTTAAATCAATATTATCCTTATTAGCTTATAGACTTTATTATTATTAGAAACAAATAAGAATTAGCCTTTTCTAGTTTTTCCCATTATCCTGGCAAAAATGCCAATCCAGTTTGACTTTTTAATTTTACTTCAAGAAAATACTCAGTTACAGTTATTTTTTTCCTTTCTTTCAAATGTACTTATCATTTAACACTTTGCACTCCATTGCTGCCTCTATGGTAACATTGTAAGATGAATTGAAAAAGCCGTTGTTATGCTGCAGTGACAGAAAATTAAGTTAAAAACTCTGTTGTCACTGCTGTGATGACATCTATATTGTAGATCTGTAATTTAAAGTATGTTGACAGGTTCTTTTTAAAAATGCATTCGCTAGTTATAGGCTATGATCGCTTAAGACAATAAATGCTCTTTAAGAAAAATTATTTATTTGCAGTAAACTTCAAAATTTAAGGGTTTCATACAGAAAAGTTAGGGATGGTGCCTGAACGCATTTTTTAAAAAAACAGTCTTCACATGACTGAGTTCATGAAGCGAGAGGGAGGCAATTAATTCCTCACTGAAAAATTCACACATTGGCATCACACAATTGGCGACATTAAGCATATGAAAAATGACTGATATCATCTCCGCAAAATTGTCTGTTACGCTTAAACAATAAAAGGATTTTGAATTTAATAGCAGGGCAACCAGAAAACAGCAGTCCTAAAAAATACGCCAAAAAGGAATCCGACTGCCAATTCGTACGTTAGGAGCATATTTTGAGAAAATGTTCTCATAAGACAAAACAACCATTATGTACATAAAAAGACTCATATGCAACGAATAAGTTAGACTTAAAATTACACAGAGAGGAAAATGAAATTTCACTGACCGCAAACACATTCGAACTTTATTCTTTTTTTATTTGTTTCCAGCAAGGGTGAAATACGCATCTTAATGAATTCTCTTTATCTGACAGCCGTTTTTCAGTAATAATGCAGATGCTAGATGTTTTTCTTTCTTTTCTTTTGAACGGAAAGTTATTGTGGAATCGAAAATAAACGTTAAGATAAAATAGACATTTAATTAAAGATTAGTTTTAACGGTAATTTAGAAAAATGTAAAACTTAAGAAAACTATATGTGATTCTACATCACATATATCACCCCTTTCACAGGCGAGAAAAAAAAATCTATAAATGTACATGAAGGGAGAAAAATCAATTTTCATATGCTCTTACAAGTAATAATGTGTAAAATGTTCATGAAAACAAACCAAACCTTTACTACATAAAGTAAACAGCATTTGAGCTTCTCTTTAAGTAGGCAACCATCCCAAATAAAAGTATATATATTATGATATAATATATTGGTACCATAAATTTTGTCATACAGATGACATCATATATTGTTTCTATTTAGAAACAGCTGCAGCTTCATTAATAAAATTTGTGATCACTATTCAATTCATCTTATTTAGACGATGACCTGTATCAGAAATGTGCACATACAAAATAAATACATTAGGCCTAAATAAACAGGTCACTTACCAGCTGGCTATAAGTTTCAAAATGTTTTCAATAATAAACATTAAATATATATATATTGATCAATATTATAATAAAATAAAATAAGATACTCGAGTAATATAATGCAACAAAAGACATAATATAACACTCAAATAAAAAAATAATGTAAATAATTAAGAATCCAGAAATAATGCCCATAATAATGACCGAAAGTATGGGTTTTAAGCTTCTTTCTTTTTTTTTTTTTTAAGATATTTTTTTTTATCTCTCAACATGAATATTAAACAAATGTATATTCATGAGATAGATATAAGGTAAAGAAGACAGTAATTAAAAACTGTAGAAAATCAGGATATAAAAAAATACCTCAAACACTGTCATAAGCCATTTAATCCCAAGTGACAACTGTATTCCCCTGTCTTAATATAAATATAGTTTAAATAAAACTGTTATTTAATAAGCATTTAGTTGTGTAAAAAAATGAGTTAATCCATCATGTAATCTTTTAAATGTAAAAAATGTATGAGAAAAAATGAAATTTTAAGTGAATTGTATAACAGGTAATGCTGAAGAGAAAAATTGTGTGTGTGTGTGTGAGAACTTAGCCTCAATTAATATCTGCAAAACAATTAACTGGTATAAACCAGGAGAAGGCTGCATGTCTGTAATAAGAAAAATGAAAACCTGTGCATTACCTATAAGAGAATTCGTGAACAATAAATATATATCTATTCACGTGAAATGTCTTGGCCCAAAAGGAATGCGATTGATGAGGTAAAAATAAGAAAGGTGTAATCCCACAAAATTGTTATCCACAGACCACAAGCTCATCCGCGTAGCATGCCGCAAAAGTAACATTGTAAAACCTTTGTAAAATAAAATACCATTGTAAATACCATTGCCACATGCCAAGCAATGCTCTCGCGATTGTGTAGAAAAACAAATTAGGATTATTATTATTATTATTTTTTTTTTTTTTTTTTTTTTTTTTTTTTTTTGCTAACGTGAGAAACAGACAGTATGTGTACAAGAACCCAAAAACACCTACCAATGAGTGACATTCAATTACGTAATTAATGAATTAACAATCATTAAACAACTCAATGAATAAGGGTTAACTTGTCTCAATGAACTACATGTGTTATGTGAAAAAAAAACTTCTGGTTATACTTCAAACCAGCTTCCATGGACTACGTGTTTTAACTATGAACTATGTGTGAAGTGAAAAAAACTGTCGAATACTATGGTTAGCAAAAGGTTAAAAAAATTTAAGTGTATAGGCATAAAATATTATCGGAATATCAAATGTGACAAATATGTACTATTAAAACTGTAAAAGTATTTAACTTCCTCGATTTAAATACTCTTGATGTTTAAGGTATAGCTAAGAGTCATGCCAAAACAATTGTGATTATTGTAAAATAATAAAAATGCTTACAATATTTTTGTGTGTACATGATGATCTAAAAAAACTGGAGTAAGTGCATGTATTTCTAAAAGCTTAAATGTGTGAAAATATAAAGTGTCATTTAAAATAGAAGAAAGTACAAATGACGTAATGGTCATACCTGTTCTAGCATATATACTTTTAAAGGTAAAAGTATATCTAACTAGTGACAAGAACCAAAATACTATTGTATCAGAAACATGTCCAATTTTAAAGATGTACTATAATATTCTGAGAAAAATCATTTTGTTAAATGATATAATTAGCATCGAGTCACCATCCGCGTCCAATCAGTCAAATTTTATCAGTAAAGAAAAATGTATGTGGAAAGGCATGTACATATTATAATTTATTTCCTGTATTAAAAATCCGTAAAGTATGTGTTAGCAGTTTTCTCAGTGCTGTATGGATTCTTAGAAAATAGTTAAAAACTACTCTTTTATGTAAAAAAAATAACTAAAAAGACGTTCCAAATTATATCTTAAAGATAATGAACGTTAATAATGACATAGTATATAGAAAAAAATTACAGAAGTACATAAAAATTATGATTGAATTCAACCAAGGCAAGTGTTATCTTTGAACTATAACCAAAAGTAATCTTGTGAGAATAAAGTGTAAGTACTATGTGTATGCATGTAAAGTCAGGTTGAATATGAAACCATAACAAATACGTACAAGTGTTGCAAGAAAAAAGAAAACTACTGTGAAACCTATTCTAACGAATTAATTTGAAAACCGCGAGGTGGCGAGAGACCACACTTCAGTAATGTCATGTCTAAACAAATAAAAAAAAATTAAAAATGTTCTGCACATGAAAAAAACGGTGAGAATTTAGCAAAGTGTCTAATAATAGTAAATTTTAAAAATGAATTAATGAATTTTGTAAATGAAGACAAACATTCTCTCCCTTTTTGTAGGTAAGTGGCCATCTTACCCCCAAAAGGAAAAGAAACCCCTCAAGAAAAAACATTCTTGGCATTGTGCTACCTCTAGAAAATAACACAATGCAAGAAGAAATCTATCGAAAACAGTCACTAAATATTAGCAACAAAAATAAAAATATTAACTGAATTTTAAAAATACTGAGATTTCACATCTCAAAAAATGTGTGCTGGTATGCAACAACACGGCATACAATTGACTTAAAATATATACTGGTACGTTATGTTTTAATTGCATTAATGAAATAAATAAAATCTCTCTTCCTGTTATTATTAATAATAATATTGATGACTGGAGCAGGCATTAAAATGTTAAGAGGAAAGCTTGTGACAGGTTGAGATAATATAACTAAAGAAAATATGATATTTCACATATGCCATCTCCAAATATAAAAGCATATTATATTTGCGAAAATATTTTAAAATATAAATTATGCAATGTCTAATTGCTGTCAATAATTTAAAGTTTAGTAAAAAAAAAACAAGTGAAAATTTACCATAAGTGAAAACAAATTTAAGCTTCTCGCCTCATTCATTATATTTCTAAATTTGTCAACATGACAACCCATAAAATATTTTTATAATGGTATGTCGTGATATACCACTTAATGAACTTTATATTTTATGAACATTAAAAATCTATACACAAATATCTAAAAGACACACCTGATATAATAAAACAAATACACACATTGATTAATAAAAATAAAGTTGTTAGTACCATTTGTACCATTTTGTATCAAATAAATGTCTAAGAAATACTATGTTATTTCAAGAAAATTACCTAGATATATTTTTATGAAATAACCTTTAAAATGAAAGTTCTTATAATGTTATAATTACTGATGAAGAATAATCATGCGTGTAGTAAGTTTAAATATTATATGTTATAAAACAGTTGTATTCTTTATATACTCAGAATAAAGAAACAAAAAAATTCTGTAATATTTAGCTGCAAGAAATAGCTCTACCTACATAGATATAATCAATAGGCAAGATCATTTAAAGATATTGATTACATATATTGAATTACGCAATAAAGAAAGTGATTATTACTTTTAAGTACAAATCTAAAAATAAAGTATTATCTGTAAATAATACTCAATAGAAACACTGTAAAACATAACTTACCCTTTGATTATGGAATTTTCAAAGCATAATAAAATATAATTGAAATGATACAATTTTATGTATCTCAAGATGAAGGCAGTGTCAAATATCTAGAGAGGTGCATACATCTTTATTTATTACAAGTATTCATATTTATCTTTCTTCATACTTTTTTTTTTTTTTTAACTTTCCTAACATGCAAAAATAATAGTCTGACACAAAAACATTCTCTCTTATTTATCTGGAAACATGAATGTTTTAGATGCACCATTAACTTACCTTTAACCTCTTTTTTTTTTTTTTTTTTTTTTTTTTTTTTAATCATCTTATAAAATCAGGTAAAGAAATATATAAAACTGTAAATGTATACATATGAATGTCAGATTGTAATAGTTCAAAAAGAATCGCATTGCAAAGCAAATAAAAATGTAATATTTAAAGAAAATAAATAAAATAATAGATTTTTTTCTTTAGCACAATCATCCAAAAAAATACGATTTATGAAGTCAATATTCTGAATTCTTTTTTTTTTTTTTAAGATTGTCTTAATACTTTGAATGAAATTTCAGTAAGAGTGCACAGTTGATAGATACTTAGTTATATGAAAAATATCCTTTTATCCTGTTATCATATTTGGCGTCTTATTTCTGAAATAGCATTTGTAAGACTATGAAATATTTCGACGTAATCTAAGAAAACTTCTAACTATTATTATTCATAAAAATAAATATGAGCATGAGAAAACAATGCACAATAAACAATAATTGAAATAAAATCACTCATCATATTATTCTAAAATAATAACAAAAAGTCATGTAATTAAAATAGAGATTGAGCATTAAAATCATAAAATATAAAATGCATATATTTTCTCGTACTCACATTTTATACCGCAGATGTTTATTTATTTTCTTCACTATCTTTTTTTTAATCACTCCATTGTTTTAATTTGGCAGCATTCTCACGAGTGCGCTAATTTTTTTTACTTCTTTTCATAATAGATTTCGACAATTCCCTTTTTTTTTTTAATTTTTGAAGAAATGCAAAATATGCACGTTGGCAATCGAAGACACACAAAATCCAGCGCAAAAACACCTAATCTATGAATGTAGATTAAATTGCA